>CM020016.1:14734124-17477891 GCA_009771035.1 Lupinus albus
CATTTTGATAAAAAACTTAAGAAGTATATTACATTGACATTATCACACTTATCATTAATTCATAATACTTGAATGAAGACACTTAACGTATGCAAAACCTACCGAAGCCATATATTTTTAATATTATTCCGTAGTTAAAGATCAATTATGCATCACAAGATTATTATTATTTCCTAAAAGGAAGCACACATAAACAATTCTGAAGGGAGAAAAGAAAAGAGGCAAAAAGTGAATCGGTTGGGTGTTCCTTTCCTTAAATCCTAATTAACGTTAGACTATGTCTTGTAGCTTTCCTTAGCAATGGTTATATATCTTAGGCAAAACATTTCACCAAGGTACAAAAGATATATAGATGAAACAAAAGAAAAGAGGAAAATCAAACACAAGTAAAGCAAAAGCTGCCACAAGAACCCTTTTTATTCTTCATAAAAGAGAGGAATGGTGGACGTGGGTTTGTATAGATTTCATGCAAAAGTAAAAGTAAATCAATCAACCCACTAACCCAAAATTATCCTTAATGTATACCTCAACATAGCATAAAAAAATATGTACAACTAAAATGTGGTCTTTACTATCTAATTAGAGAATTAAAGAGGAATTGGTAATGGTACCTTGAAGAGTTACTCCAAAGAGTGGTGGTGGTAGTGGAGGTGTAGTCCATGTCTTGTTGCACCAGCCGATCCGGTAGGCTTCTTTGATCCGGAAATTGACGTGGACCGCCGCTACCGCTGCTGCCTATAGGAGACATGTCATCCTCTCCGGATCCATCTGAAAGACCTGAACCAAAAAAATATGGATGATTTCAAAATTGAAATTACAATGATTGGTATAAACATGTTTGCATGCATACATGCATCTTCGTAATCTTTTACATTGTTTGGTTTGGACTTTGGAGTAATATAGAGTCCTATGGATTTCTGATATATTACAGTGAAAACCTTAGGGTGTTTCGTTTGCAATTACATTTATAACTCTAGAGGTAAACTTTAAAGTAATAGTAGAAAACACAGCCAGAAAATAAGTAGCATTTCCTTTAAATATATATATATATATACGTTAGTAAAATAAATGATAAGTCTGCTAAAAAATAAAACAAAAATAGTTGAAGTTTGAGCAATAAGAATTACCTGAAGAAGCATGAGGTTTGTTAGTGGTCTTAACAGTTCGATACATCTGAGAAGAAATAATAAAAAAACAAGGCATTTTACTTATAAAGGCATTTCTGCACTTGAAATATATATAACTACAAGTACATAAGTATACACATATAGAACTATATAATTAATAAGTGCAATTCCTTTAATTAAATAGAAATTAAAAGATCTAAATTAAAAACTGGTGAATCCCATTTAGATCCCTTTTTCTTTCTCTCTCTTCTCTGGGATTGTCTGGGTTTAATCATTAATCACGAGGTTGATATTTGATGAGATTGTAATGAGAAGTGTATTATTGGAAAATGATGACTTTTTTTGTCTGTTTTTGTTTCTCTCTCTTTCTCTCTATGCAGAAGCTGTGTCTCTGTCTGGTCGTTTCAGAATTCAGAAGTTAAAGGCTCCTTACTTATCTCACTACTACAGTCTTTAAATTCATCCACTACTCCCACATTCACTGCTTTCTTCATTGGCTACAGTGCCAGTAAATAAAATACACAAAAAACCGGAATCAAGAAAAACCAAACCGGATTTAAGAGTGTATTTAGAACCCAAAAAACCGTTCCCCACAAAATAGAGAAAGTAAAAAAGGAAGATGTTGAAAAGCATATACCTGCAAATGGCTTTTTACATGAGCTAATGTAAGATCCTTCACATCCATGAGCTCCAGAACTGACTTTGGAGTAGCTCCTAAAATTCACAATCTAGATACATTAGCTAAAAGCCTAAAAGAGATACATAAAACTAAAGTGCATACATATATACATTTATTCATTAAAAGAAAAGAAAGCAAATGAGAGGACTAAAGTCAAGATAAAAATCATTTTTTAAAAGAAAGTCATTGAAAGAAGAAATGGTAGAAAAAGTTTGGGGTAGCAAAAAATAAAGGGAAAAACAAAATCTTTACTTTCATGGCCACCAAGAAGTTCAACAGCATGAACAAATCTAGCATGGAGGGTGCTTGTCCATCTCATTCTAGGTGCTCTCATGCTCCTTTTTGTTGGTAATTTAGGTAAGAACCTTGATCTCATCAACCCTGCTGAAGTAGCCTCATTATGAGAGGGTCCAACCCCATAGTGTGAGTGGTGGTGCAATGGATGATGAGATTTGAAAGCCTCACCGGAAATCCCATTAAACATTGTGGCTGCAGCAGCCCTATATGCCGCCGCGGGGCCGTTGGGGGTGCCAGAGTTTAACAAAGACATGGGATCCAAACCAGGCGTGGCGGCGGCGAAGTAGGGTGTAGGGGAAGAAGAGGAAGGAGAAGAAGAAGATAAAGAAGGATATGAAGGCATGTGATGATATAAACACATCTTGGGATGATGATGATCCATGTCTCTTGTATGCTCTACGGGGAGAAAAGGGAAAGAACGGTTGTGATACACTGGAATTCCCTTGATTGGTCTCAACCCTTCAGATGACACATCAAGCATGGAAACCCCATAATTAATGTTATTCAACCATGTAGAACTTGTAGTACTTGTTGTTGTAGCACCACCACTACTGCTAGTGTTAGAGATTTGATGGTGAAGTTGATGTAAATGAGATTGGTGGTTTTGATAATAAGGGTTGTTCTTGTTGTTGTTGTTGTTGTTGTGTGGTGGTGTTTCCTGAAGAGATGTTCCTCCACCACTGAAATTTCTTCCAAGAGAGAGCTCAGTGTGAGCTTGAGGCACAGTTCTTGAAGAAAAAATAGTGGTTTGGGATGAATTGTGAGCTTCATAATTGGTGCCACCACCACTTACTTGGGTTGTGGTGTTATTGCAAATCAAAGAAGAAGAGGAAGAAGTGGTGCTTGGAGGGCTTATATGAAGGGAAAGATCAGGTGTAGTAGTTGAAGTGGTTTCAATGAAAATCCCCTCTAAGGGCATCTTCTTTAGAAGGGAAGGGTTAGATTGAAGGTTAAATAAATATATATGAGAAAGATAGAGCTTCTTTTCCTTTATTAAAATCAGATTTTGATAAACAAAGTAAAATTAAAGTGCCATATTCACAGGCAAGGAAAACTGTGTAATGAATCCTTTTGTTTTGTTCAACACCTTCAACATATAATAGTTGTTTTTTCCTTTCTTTCCCTTCTGTCTATCTCTTTTGCTTTTTTAGGCTTTCCTGGGAAAAGAATCTGGAAAGCTAGCCTTAGATATCTACTAAGAAAACCTTCTGCTTTTGAGAAAAAAAATGAAGAAAAAAAAAATTAAGAGCAGAAGAGTTGTTTAGAAAGAGAGAAAGCTATGAAACAAAGGAAAAATGAGTGATAACAATGATCTTTAATCTTTACTAGTAAACCAAAACAAACATGCTGTGAAGAGAAAGTGGAAGAGAGTGTAGAGAGAAAATGGAAGGAAGAGAAATGAGAATGATCATGTTAAGCAGTGGAGAAAAGAAAATGGAAGGAAATAATAATTTTAAGTGGAAAAAAAATGCAGAAAGGTATGGAAAGGAAAACAGGTGGAATTTCATTTTGTTTTCCTCGAGAGTATATCTTGGAAAATGACACTAGTGAAGGGTATGATACACAAACATTTTCAATGTTCTAAGTATTTTAAAAATAAGAATAATGTATCTCCTCATTGATAACTTATCTAATTCAGTGAGTAAAAGAATTACATGTGTATTGTTTTGTTTTGTTTTAGAAATATTTTTTATAGAAAATGATTAAATGGTACACATGTCACGATTTTAGTGGCTAGAGCAGATAATTTATCTTCTTATATTATGTGAAACATTATTCTTTTTAAAAATATTTACAAATGAGTCGACATTAGAGGATAAGATGCCTAAATAGCACAATTTTTTTAGTTCATTCAGGTGCAAGCATCTTAGCAGAAAAATTCATGTGACTTATTGGAAGATTAATTTAAGCCTCATTCTTAGAATATATTTCTTTGCCTTATATGCTATTTTAGACATTTTCCCCCTAACATCTAACTAATTTGTTTTGAAGTTAGAGATTACTTCTCTCGCTTTCACAAGAATCAAACTTTGACTTTTGACATTATATGACACTGTGTTCGGCCTTAAACTACTAAATCTAATTGTTATCGATTGACTAACAAGATGTTGGTCTAGTATCATAAGATTTTACTGGATCTTTAGGTATCGTATTAAATTAAAGATCAAATGTTCAATTCCTAGGAAAAACACTTGTTAAGAGGAATAATCACTCCAAAAGATATATGATATTAAGGTTAAGTTTAAAAAGGTTTTTTTTTTCAAAAAAAACTACTTCAAATTGTCTTAATATAATAATACATTTTTAACTGAAGTAAACATATTTATAAGATTATTTAATTTTCTCTAATTTGTACTCTTCAAAAGTATCATAATTATTATTTCTCCTTACTGAATAACCAAAAATCATAAATAATTTATAACTTTAAAGAGAAAATAAGATGAAAAAAATAAATGATATATAAAGAATGTAAAGTACCTTATACAAAGACCACCAATATGTTTTAAATGTAAAGTGACATATAAAAAGTTTTCTTGGTTATACTAAAATAAGAGAAAATAAGATATTTCTAAGATTATTTAATTTTCTTGAATTTTTACTCTCCTATATTTTCTTCAAAAAGCATTCTAATTAGTTTTTTTGTTAATGAATAACTAAAAATCATAAATAATTGAAACCTTTAATAAGAGAGAATAAGATGGAAAAAATAAATGATATATAAGAAATGTATTGTACCTCAATACAAAGGCCACCAAAATACTATAAATGTAAAGTTACATATAAAACGTACTAAAAGGGGAAGAGAAACAAGAACTTTCAACATAAAGTTAAAATTGTTTGATAGTTTTATTTTCTTCATAAAACTACATTTTAATTGTTTGTGGTTGTAGTAGTAGTGGCATCGTAGATTATTGATTACTGCAATGGTGGGATGGTGATTATGGATGTGGTAGTGTAAGTATAGTAGAGATGACCATGATAACACCGGTAAAAGAGTGGTGGTAATGATGATAATAGTGGTGATGGAGATATGGATTATTGCAATGGAGGCGATGTAGTTGTTGATGATTGCAACAATGACGATGTGGTTACGAGTACGGTTAGCCCTGAGCAAGTGCCACAGGTGTGACCACTCAGGACCTACAACCATAAGGGACCGATTTTTTAAAATAATAATTTTAATTAAATATTTTTATTTTTCTGTATTATTTTATTAATATTTTTATTTTAATAAAATTAGTACATTTCAGAGTTATACTTTTAAGTGCATTTGGTAAACATCATAAAAGAGACATAATGATTAAAACTTTAAGACCCATCGAAATTTGGAATATGTAAATCGATATTTTATTCTACCTTTAATGTTAAGCTTTAGATATTCTTAAAAAAAAAATTCAACTTTGTTGATAAAACTTTGAAATATAAAATGTAAAATCTTGTACCAATATTTACTCAATTCACATAAAAAATTGTCTATATAATTTGTTTTAATAAATTTAGGGTCCATATTTTTTACCTACATAGAGTTAGATATGTCAGGATTAGCCTAATTACGAGGTAAGGTGGCAAGAATTTGGTAGATGTTATAAAATTAGAATACAATCTAAAAAATAATGTTCGAAAATAGTTCCCCTCTCGATATTATGAAAAATGGTTTTTAAGGTAGAAATAGCCCAAAGTTTTTTATAATAATTGTTAAACATGCTTAAGTGATGGACATAATTTTTTAAGCAAATAAAAAATTTATTAAAAAAAAGCTTTATCAAGCATATATAAGCATTCAAGGAGTCCTTGAGACTTGCCTTGACATAGTGTTGTTTCCTTTGATATAGCTGCACAATTTTCTATCTCGTCTCCTAGTCAAATTTTTTTCTATAAATTAAAAATTCTGGAAATTTTCTTATTACTTTAACGAAAATATTTTTTAGAATAAAATGAGAAAGGAGGAATGACTATGTGTTATTAAAAAAATCAATTGAAATAAGTGAAAATTAAGATCTTATTCACAAGAAATTTGAATAATTTATACAATGTTCTAAAATAAAAATAAAGAAGTTGATGTCGCCTTTTTTATTAACCTAAAAAAATTAAAATAATGCCTTGCGCATTTGCATTTAAGATTTTTGTAACTTTTAAAAAGCATTTTATATTCAGTTGAATAAAATTCTGAAAATAGTCCTAGAAGAACAAAGTTTAAAATTACAAAATGGAAACTTAATAGTTAATACTATTTTAAAATGTTACAGTTAAATGCACATGCACACACCAAACACATCCAAGAGTGCTGAATTTTTTTATAGCAGAAGTTTCTACTCTGATATCTCTAGCAAGTCAAAAACCATAAATCTAATATCTATATAGTATTAGTGTACAGATTTATATACAGTCAGTATATCATCAACCATTTATTTAAATTACTTTTTGAAGAGTCGGCAATTATTAAATATGAATGATCGATAATGCAATAATATAAAACTCATATATTGTAAGCGCATATATTTTTTTCTCTAAAATTATATTGTACTATAAACTATGGAAACTTTGGATTTTTCTTCACAGAGACAGCTTCATGTGTGATTCCATCCTCTCCTCATTTCACTGTTTTAATATATAAAATTTATATTCTCTTTTAGTAAATTAATCAAATGGGATCGAGTCTCTTGTTCTTACTTAAGTGGGAAAGCTCAGTGATAGGGGAATATAATAAAAAAAAATTCCTTAAATTTTTCAATTCTCAGGTTATATTGAATTTGTATAATGTTCCATGTACTATAGCCAGAATTAAAAGTAAATGGAAAACTATACACAGGAAAACCCGTTGACCATTCTGAGAGTGAGAAAGACCACAAAAAATGTTTTTGTAATGTCAATTTAATTAATAAACCTCACATGTTAAATTATAGAGTGAGTATTTAATAGGGTAATCAAATAATTCTATAGAGTATATCCTTCCAATTAAATAAAAGAGACAAATACCTATCAAATAATCCATCCATTTCTTTATAAATATCTATGTTATTTTATATTTGATATTTTTCGAGTAAAATTATTATTATTTTTCCTATTATAACCTTCTGCACTGATATTATCTAATTTATTCTACTATTGTTTAGCTCCGTATCTATACTATATATCTATATTTCTATACTTCTATACTATATATAAAGTCAAAATATAAAATAACTACTATCATTGTGTAATTTCTATTTTCCTATTTTGTCCTTATATTTTTTAATTTCTACAAAAAAACCATATAATCTTAAGTAACTACAATTAGCACATTAATCACTCATCTCACTTTAAATTGAATTATAATAAATACATTTTTAACATAAAGTACTCTTAATACAAAAACATTCTAATTGTATAAAATAAAATATATAAAAATTGAATATTTAATATAATAAAATAAAAATGCGGATCGGCAGACACGAAGTGTCTGTCGACACGCTAGTAATAATAAGGGTAATAGTATAATTGATAAAAAAATAATTATTATTGTACTGAATTTTGAGAACAACACTTAAATATGTGACAATATTTTTCTCCTAAAAACGATACTTATAAGGAACGAAGGGAGTAATTTAGATATAAAAATATATAAGTTAGATATATTATTAGTAAGAAATACTGTAATTTATATATTACTGTAAAATATTTAGCTAATTTATCAATAAAAATTCACATTTTGCTCTCAAGGACTAAAAATTAAAATATATATTTGTTTTTTTTAATATTAGTAACCGACTCTCTAGCTTGTGCATTAGTTAAGAAGTAATTATGCATGACAAATGATGTATTTAATATATGAAAAATCTTGAAATTTTTAAAATAGTCTTACTCATTTCTTATTCCTATTAACCAGCCACTTTTTTAATTGATTTCAATTTTTACACATCAATGCACTTCCATTTCCCTCATGGAATGATTAAAAAATCTTTAGCATTGACCAAAACTGAGGGTGTGTTAAGGTTTCCAAAACCCTAGGATAAATCAAAGAAATAATTTATTACAAACTATTTGGATCCTTAACTCTTATATTGGGAACTAACCCAGAAATTTAATTGCTGACACCGTGGATAACAAAACTTAGCTGCAGTCTAACTAGGGGTGTAAACATTTTATTAAAGCATTTTAATTAATGAAGGTTTTTTTTTATTCAGTGTGCCAGTGGTACCATCTGCAAATGTTACCAAAGCAAACACCAGTAGTAATTCAACTACAGTATAGTATTTAATATATATTAATATAGTAATATAAAGTCTTATTAAATCTCTAGAAAAATTAAAAAGTCAAATATTTACTTTTTCATAAGAACTGAGAGAATTAATTATATGCTATGAAATAAATTAATTCTTTACGATAAAGAATACATTTGGTTATATAAAATAACATATTTGGATATGGAATGGTCATTAAATGCAGATATTGGATACAGTGAAAACTGAATCATAATGGTTCTTAAACACTTTCATTCTTCCCCTTCTAATAACCCTTTCTCTTTCCTTATTTCTGCCATTTTTTACGCGCGTTGCTGTAATACATGTTGTTTAACCGACTTGTACAGTGAAGTAGTTAAATATTTCGTTCAAATTGTTCATCGTATATTGGAAAATATTAATCAGTAACTAATTTTACAGAGCATGATCTTGAATTACACAAGACCTTGAATCAGGCTTTTGTCACACACAATAACTTTGAGAAATATTATTTTTATATATATCTTTTATACAATTTGTTTTTTCTTCAAAATAATAATAATTTAGCGTCAATGTAAAAATTTACACACATGTCATATATTGTCAATTATTCATTTGTATTAGATATATTTAAAAGAGAAAGAATCAAATATGATCATATATGAATGATGAATTATATAGTGATAATGTAAAAAAATTATATTCAAAATTTTCTCATATAATAATAGAGATTTAATAAATCAACTAGCCCAATTAATCAGTCTTACAAATCAAATAATGATAATAATTGTGTCTTAAAAAAGTAAGGAAGGACCTGAAATATCTCATCTTCATGTGGTGATTAGACGAGAGGTAAGTTGACCTAAAATATATGGACTCTTAAATCTATTTTGAAACGCTTTGACTTTTATTTCATCATTAAAAAAGTGAACTTAGTTTTACCGAATACAACTTAATTAAAATTAATATGGATGATTATGAATTCTACGTGTTAACCTCAACATTGTTTTAAAGTACTTTCATATATCATGACCTCCCAATTTGTGCAAATCCAAAGAAGATAGTAACATAGAAAATTGTAATTTCGGAATTTTGGTTGAATTTCGGTCTTTTCTTGTATTTGACCTAGTCAAAATTAATAAGCTCTATTTTGACTCGGAATTTTGAGTGACCTTGTTTTTAATAAATTGTTATGGTTATGATATCTGGCATGGTGTTGTACTTGGAATGAAGTGAATTGTTTGATGTAATAATTGGTTGGGTTATGTTTCTTTTATGTATGGAAAACATCTTCATTGACATGTTAATGTTTTGTTGATTGTTCATTTTAGTGCCACGAATTATATGGAAAAAACGTGGTCATTGTGATTGAATAAGTCACTATGTAACATGTTGAAACAATGACCAACAATATTGCCATGGATGATTCAATGCAATGGCGAATGGCTTGGAAGAAAACTTATAATACAAAGATATCAAAGAAGAAGAAGAAGAAGAAAGAAAGAGATTTTGATTTATGAGAAAAAAGGATGGGTAATTATTTAATTGATTGATTGAATTGAAATACAAGGGAATACCTTTAAATAACAAACTAATTCCTTTACAATGAAAACTAACTAACATGACATCTAAGAAACAAAAGCAAAATATAACTAACTTTGAAAACTATATATAACACACTTCTTCAATCAATTATCAATTGCATTCCCTAGAGTTCTAATTGGGTGTCTCGAGTGTCCACTTGTGTTGCCTAGGTCTCCTTCCTCTTTTTCTTCCTTCTCAAGCAAGCTAATACATTCTTCATTTGTCTTGGTTATTGGTTGATCTACTTATGTATTTTTAACATCCCGGCAAACTAGAATGTGTATGTCACACAGGCCAAGCTCGGAACAAATGGTATTAAAAGGACCATGAGAAAAATGTTTGGTGGAGATATCTGTTAGTTGAGAATTGCAAGATATAGGGAGCAAATGAACAACCCCTTATTAGACATTGTGATCATAAACGTATTATTTTTACCAATAAAGCAATATTCATGCAACTACTATCATTAAACCCTAATTATCATATTTAAAGAACTCAATTATATATTGGGTCTTAATAGTTATATTGGAGAGTTTTAATCTCCACTAATGTAAACAATAGTGTAAAAATACTAATGTTGTATAATTCCTTGAAATATTATATTCATTGATATTTTTATTATTATTTTAAATTGATTAATTTTTAATTTATCAATGTATCCATCCAAGAGGCTTGTCATATCATCACATGTTCAAATTTCTATGATATTTTCCGAAAATTATAATCAGTACTTGATGTTTGTCACAAATTTTTTAAACATACATTTTTTATGAGGATGAGATATAAAAAGTTATTTAGCTACTAGAATTTAAAGTCAGAAAGGTACATTTTATGTCACATAGCTCTCATGATGATATGCAAATTGACAATAATCTTGTTAAGATTTTATCTCAAAACCAATTGGCAATGAGAGGAGTAGTCTAACAATTATTTAAATCATTCCCGAGACAATGAGGTAGGCGATGTGAGACTTACTTCTCCACATAAGTCTGTCGGATCAGGCAAATAATTACCTTTGATCCATAACTAAAGGGTATCTTTTGGCTCATGACAACTGGAAAGAAGTTTGGTTTTGTCTCTGATATATGGTTAATGTTTCATCTCAAAACCAATTGTCAATGAGAGAAGTAGTCCAACAGGTATTTAAATCATTTATGAGACAATAAGGTAGGCGATGTGAGACTTACTTCCCAACAAATCTTACCAATTCTAAATTTGTTTTGCATTCACACCTTGCAACTAAGGTTCTGTTTAAAATTAATGTTTTTTCTTGTTTTGATTGGCTTTAAGATTTGAGAATCAAGGAGCAAAAAATAATCTTATGACATATTTAACTTCTATATTAAAACGTCAATGCATTATAGTAATGGTCATAGTTAGAAATGGAGATCGGGTGGGTGTGGGTAATGCTTATACATTCCTATATCCACATCGAGTTATAGATACTTATATAGTAGATGCCCAACAACTTTCAAGGTTTATTATATATTTACATATTTTATCATTACATGAATGAATAATAATATATGTTTATAATAAATTTGTCATTACAGTTCGATTACTAAAATTTATTATAAATAATAATAAAATATATTATTTATAATATTAAAATAATACATTTTTTTGTAAGATATAATATTTAATTAAAAACTAAATTTATAAATTAACAGGTACCCCAAAGTCATTATTATAGGTATGCGTTGTGAGTATTTCTAAGTTAACTCATAGATAGGAATATTTTTTGTCATCTCTAACTGATTTTTTTCTTAAAGTTTTTTCCCTGTTAATTAATAAGGTAAGACATGTTTAATTTATTTTTATGTGTCCAAAAAGTCTTATGAGTAAATAGTGCTTTTCTCAAGCACATATAAGATCATCCAAATAATTTCGGTGGAAAACAAAATTTTAAAATTAAAATGAGATATAAAGACTTGGATTACCAAAATTTCAATCCAAAATTTACCAGCATGCATGGTTATGCTATTAAGGAAAAATGCAGAATGGTGAGTAAAGTTGGCCATGGTTGAGGCCTGGGGAAAGAATTGGTTGACAACATAATAAGAGAAATAATTATATTGAGATGTATATATGTAGAGACAACCAATAAAATCTTGATAACATATTAATAATTTAATTCTAATTAAAATTTAGTCATAAACAATAACACTAAAAAATATAAATACATTTGTCTCCAAATATAACATATTGTATATGTGTCCATACAAGTTTTTGTCACGTAAGTTTTGTAAATTCCTCATTCATCATAATGTTATGATTATCTAAGAATATGATTTTCCCCACATGCATGTCATTTATTGGTTGTCAGGTTGACAAGAATGTATGGTGGAGAATGTGTAATAGCCTGTATACCATCAAACTATGTATTTGGTGTAGACCCTATACCATTCAATTCATGCTTCCTGATTCCTCTCATCAATCATATATCTCATTCCATCAACTGGGTCCATCTAACATAACAAGGGACCCTCTCTTAAGAATAGTAAATATGTTAAATTAAAGATTAAGGAGGATATAGATAATGAGTAGGTTGTGTGATCTAAGGTTTTAATTATAGGAATTTTAGGTATCCTATAATGTCAAAAATTATACTTCATCATTGTGAGCATCATTGGCAAAAAAGGGTAATCACAATTTTTTAAAAAGATTTATTCCTTAAATGTAAGGTGGATGAATAATATTGGTTGCCCCAAACAAAATTAGGAATAATGTTAACAAATATTATTGAGAATTTAAAAAATAGATTTTATATATTGTTAAGTGGTATATTTAATACCTTGTAAATTTTGTAATTGTGATTTTTAATATTAATTTCAGAGTTAATTACACTGACACCCCATGAGTTTTAGTGAAATTATATAAATCACCCTCCATTTTTTGTCCTTACACGAACCACTCATCTCTCTTACACAAACCATCGATAATTTTAATTTTATACATATATTACATTGATCACCCCTGATAAGATATAAGTGTAATATTTTAAACAAAAAAACGTTGACAAATGTAATTAAGTTAAACAAAATATTATATCATTGTGTAGACAATTCCAAATAGTACAAAACTAAGTGTATTTTTTTATTATTTTTGTTTCATTACACGATATATTAACACTTTTAATGAGATGTTTATATAACTCTTATATTATTTTGTAATGAACCAAATAATGAAGATACATTGACTCTTATATTATTTCTACATAATATACAATATTTTGTTTAACTTAATTACACACATCACATATTTTTTGTTTAAAATTTTACACTAATATCTTATTAGGGGTAGTCAGTGTAATATATATATATATATATATATATATATACAAAATTAAGGGTGATTCGTATGACAAAGATGTGTGGTTCGTGTAAGGACAAAAAAAATGAAGGAGTGATTTGTGTAATTTCTCTAAAACTTAGGAATGTCAGTGTAATTAACTCTTAATTTTATTTTTATATTTCTTAAGTAATGTTTAAGACATTTATTAGCATAACACAAAGATTTATTTGATTATCAAAAGAAGTTTAATAAAGATTATAAAAGTGTTAGGTTTACTAAAACTTACTATATCACAGTAAAAAAACAAAATAGAAATAAGTTAACATACTTATACTTATTAAGCAAAAGATAAAAACATAATTCACTTTTATAAATCAAACAAAGTAAGAGTTGGTATAGTGGTTACGTAAAACAATATCTCCCAATATTGTATTAGACAAAAGGTTAAAGTTTGATTACAAAATAACAGTATTGAAAATGGAATTAATTGGATACCTCAAATCTAGAAAGGACACTTAATGCGAGGAGATTCACTTGAACATTTCTTAATCAAATTCATGAGCCAATGATCCTATCAGGCTGGACTTTGATTATAGTGTATATTTTAATGGACCACAAGCTAAAGGTGTGTTTCAAATTTATCACTTAAATCAATATATAAGTCAAAATTTAGTTTTGGTATATGAAGTTTCTCAATTATGCGAATTTAGTCCTCCAATTTTTTTATATGCAATTTTCAACCTCCAATGTTAATATATATGGATGTGCACAAATGGTCCTTAACTTTCCATCCGAAATTTTTTTATAATGTTTTATAAGGGTTTGATCATCATTTTTTTCATTTATACATAATTCATCACTATTTTATGTGTAATTTTCACCCTTTCACTTATATGATTCTGCAATAATAATATTCTCCTTTTAATATACCTAATAAAATTCTTATAACTTACTTGATGACAACCTCATCTTCTAAAATTAAATGTAAAATATTTGTTGTCTCTAACATGCCAACAATTTTATAGAGTATGCTCATAGAAAAGAAGACCAATGATAAATGAAAATGGAGAATAACATTGTGTTGATAGGATAATATTTTTTCTTCAAACAAATAAAAATATAATCTTCAAATAATTATTTAGTTTTCATTAATTGATTATTTACAATTTTTATTTTGTTAATTAAAGATATTTTTATCAATTCCTAATGTTATTGAAAATAATAACATGACAATGATTAAGGATAAAAATGTACTTTATGATTATATGTGTCACATTCGACAATATTTACTATCCATTTTATATTGAATTTTAGAAGATTAGACTCTCATTGTATAAGTTATTAGATTCTGATTATTTATAATAAATATATTGTAATGAATATCATTCTTGCACAATCATATAAGTTAGGGGAAAAAATGCACATAAAATAAAAGATATGAAGACAATTTTTACACAAATGAGAAAGATGATGGACCAAAATGTACCACATAGAGATGGCACGTGTAATGTCATATTCGACAATATATGCCACATACAAAATATTATTAGGATTTTTTATCGAAAGTAAATTGAATGACTATTTATACACATTCATGAATGTTGGAGAACAAAATTTGCACATAAAATATTAGGTGGACTAATTTGAGGACCAAAACGGCATTTTACTGAAAATCAATTTTATGCTTTTAAGAATTAGTTCAGTTGATAGAGCTTTAAAATTTAAAATGTAACAAGATAAAAAATTAATGTAAAAAATTATAAGTCGTGGAGAAGTGATACCCCTCCATGAACCTAAAACAACCTAATCATTCATACTATCTCACTTTTATGTTTCATTTTTAACACATATTTTCTAGGGACTCAGAAGAATCAAAACCATCTACACAGTTATTCCAGATTTCGTTCGAAACTTCCCACTATATCCTCTTCCCCTTTTGGCATTTTGGACCTCATTTTAATATGAACCTTGATGCTTATGTTTGGTGCAGAAGCGGTTCGCTCAGCGCACCTCTTCGTCTGGCTGACTCTATACTTAGGCAATACTTCTGTTTAGGGAACCATTCATGCTTAGCGTAACATTTGTTGAGCGTACTAATTATGTTGGGGTACGGTTCAGCTGATTGGGGGTCTTGCTTGCTTTTTTTTCACTTGGTACCAATCCTTGCCTATTTTGCCCTTCTGATATCCTGAAATGTCATGGAAACTCAATTCAATGGATTAGAGCAAATATTCATCAAAACTCCAATTATTAATGCATAAAGTAAATATTTAGAATTAAAAGTAAATGTATTAAATTAGCCTTATGAATTAAGGTAATTTTCACACCTAACAATTAGTGAAAGCATGCAATACATGAACTATGTTATCCTTTAGAGCATTCACTCATGCCTCTAGATACAACCATTTGTTGGAAATAACTCTTTTGATAGACTTTAATATCTGAGATTTTATATTTAAAGATATATAATACATACTAAAGATGATGAATACTATCATCATATATGGTCAAGATATTTCATGTCAAATCATCAAGAATATATATAAAACTAGAGCGGAAATGTACCTTAATATATTCATAGAGAATATGGTGAATGAACTTTATATCATCCTTCATCATGTATCCATCAACTCTATGTATTGTGTCATTGTATGTAAATGTATGTTTATAGTAGAACATGTAGGTTCTTTAGTCTTCCAAGTCATTATGCATAATTTCCCTCAAAGACTTAAAAATCTCTCATTTCTATTAGAGTAGGAAATCTATTGATGGATTAGTTGGTGCATATGACTTGGGGACTATAACCCTTATTTATACGAAGTGCATAATGTTCCATGAAGGGTGATGATATTTCATTATCTTAATCTCAATTTTCCCAATCATAAAATAGAAATACACTTTTGGTATATACACAATAATTTTCATGACAATTTCCCACTGGTCACATGTAATTTTACAAATTGTCTTAAACTTTATGAGCTCAAAAATACATCATTATAAACCTTAGACATATCATTATTTCGTCCATTAATTATATTAATATATAGAACCAAAATGACTTTTATTATATAAATCATAATTAAATCAATCAACGATCACTAATATTAACACAACTAAATGACATTAGATCAACCATGAAATGTGGAGCACAAAGATCACATGAAGGTGATCTATACATGTCAATTTTCAATTGGTCATCCTTTACTTTAGTGAGACCCACGTAAAAAAAAATCAGAGTGAAGCTAAACCATTAACCTTATTATGTAGAAAACTATTTCCATAATTATGTTCATATTGAAAGAACATTCAAATACAAATTCTCACTGAACCGAAATATCCTCAAATAATACAATTACTCATATGAGCAATGTACTTGTGAAAGACCATAGATGATAAATCGTTAGTGAGCAGATATGCTACTTGGTGTTTGTGTCAATATGTTTTATAGAAATTTGATCACTCTGAATTATTTCCTTAAATGAGATATTGCAATGCTAACGTTTTGTCGCAATATAACTTTAATTGTCTTTCAATATAACTTTAATTGTCTTTCAATATATCCAAATCAGCAGCCAAGTGACAATTGTATAGCCATATCCCATAATAAGATATGAAAATCACTACCATAACATATGAAGCTATAAGTGTTTGCTTTGCACTTTCCGAAATAGTTCATCATCCACCTAATATGCATATATAGCCTTACATGATTTTTCAACTGTTTTGACATCTAATAAGACTAAATAACAATATCTAATGATCTCTAACTAAACCACTTTTATGTTTTGAGAACATAATTATTTTGTTCTTTGTAAGTACTTTATAACCTAATTGGGTGCCTTCCAATTATTTGTCACTGAATTACTTAAATATATGCATTGTAATAAAGTATACAATATCCTGATATGCACAACTTTATATATACATTACACTCATTTAGTCAACCCATAAGGAATCTACTATATATTTTTAACTTTAAAATTCATTCCTAGAACGTTGAACCCATGAATGTTTCATAATTCCCTTTATCCTTAATAGAACTTCCTTAAAATTAATGAATTGTTCATTTCTAAAGTGCAAGGTCTAGATCCATACATTTGAGAACAAACACAATATTATTTCCTTAATTCTTAAAGTTAGTGCAATTCAGGAACACTATAGAATATGTATGTGTAGACATTATAAAGCAGAGAAGTTAATAGAACAAAGAACAAAACAAATTGCAATTATTTTTGCAATTAAAATCACAATCATCTTTAACCCTTAAATTAAAATATTGGTGGGGCACATTATGAGTTACGTAGCACAACATTACTATTCAGTCTTTAGACAAAAAATATTAACTTGTAAGTGATACACTCAATGTAGTAATCAAATATTGATAATCAGTTATGTCAAAAGATAAGTTTTTTTTAGACTGACTTACTATTCACATGGAAATCCACATGATTATCACATATTTATTACCACAAGTATGTTTGTAATTTTGGTCAAATAATAATCTTCATTTAGACCAATTACTATTCGCATAAAATGCAAACATACAATTGGGCTTGATATTCCTTATCAATTGATAATAGAAGTGTTCTTGTAATGGTTAAACATTGATTATAATATATGCCAAATAATAAATCATTTTTTGTACTGATTTATAATTTACATATACAATTTTATAATTGTCACATGTTTACCACACATGGGTGTATATAATCCGGCCAAATAATAATATTTTTTTGGGCCGATTAATATTCGCATAGATAAATATACACTAAGACAATTATTATCAACAATATGCATAAGAAATTACTTTAGTATCTTTTTACTTTAATTAATTCATTAAAATCAATCTTGTAATCCGCAGTATATATTCAACTTATTTTGATTCAAAAAGTTATCCAATTAAGAAAAAGAAATGCAACAAGCAAAACTAACTTATGGGTGTCGAATTCAGGTAAACCTAAGTGTAGTGACATGCCTTTCGTAAATAAAAGTCTATTTTGAATTGAAAAATTTATGTAGACTTTTATCAATAAAAAGTGTTAATATTATTTTGACTAATGAACTTTTATATTTTCACAGTAGCTAAATAGATCTTTAAAAATGCTTTAACTTAATATAATATATCTCTCTTGATAAGTTTCATATATGGTTTAAATTAATTTTCTCAAACTTTTTTGCATAAAGCTTGAGTTTGCATACTTGAGAAATTGGAGTTGTGTTTTAAAAAAAAACATAATACTTCGTTTGAAGAGAGATAGTGATTTAACCTTTCGTATTTCTATATAATTTTAAAAAAATATACACGACTTTCGCCAAATCATTAAACTACACTATTTCTTTTGATTAGCAAAATTGGGTACACTATTTCAAAGTTGAAAAATAAAAATATCGTGTATATATATATATACATGCATTTCTCCACAAAATAAGAAGGTAGAATGGATTTAGGTTTTAATAGAGGATAGAAAAGTGATTGCAATTCATAGCCAAAATTTAATTAAGTACGTGTGTTCCTTCCCTTCCACATTTGTTGTGGGGTTGTCAACTAAAACGTATTAAATTGGAGTTTGGTTTCTCTCCATTATAGGATAAAGCAGTGCATAGATAGGATTATGACACATGTCAAAAATAAAATTTTAATAGTCTATATTTTTATTTTATTTTTAAATTAAATATTTTAAAAAGCTATTTTCTCTCATATTCTCAGTATTTAACTCTTTAGTACCGGAGAAGAATTCATTTCATTAAATTGAGGAAAGATTTCAATTTCCAAGTAACATGTGGCAACACATAAAAACTTAAGAGCATGAAAATGGAAAATGTGCATTCTTAGTATGGCCATCCAACCCCTATGCTCTCCCATTAATGTAATTAACTGTACAAATTCAAATGAAACCCAATTCAAAAAGTAGTAAAAAGAATAAGAGAAAAATATCACTATCCCTTTTTGAATGTCAATATGAACAACCAAACCACATGACACAAACATCCATCTTTCTCTCTTTAATTGGCAAAAATTCATTCTGAAACGTCTCCTCTCAAGAAGTTAATGCTATTTTCATACTTTGATAGGGTTTTTGGTGATACCCCATCTACCTTTCTCCTCACCCTCAAAATAACTAATTAGATCATCTCCGGTATTGAATTCGTGAGATGGTGATATACGGTTAAAAAAAATTAACCTCAATTATTTTTAATAATGAAACTATATAAATCATCAAATTCAATTTATATATCATATTCCAGTATTAGACTGTGTAGTATATGAGATGATGCAAGCCCTAGAATAACATTGCATTTTATTAGTAATTGTTCATTGCATTCTTGAAAAGGTGTAAGACTCTTCATTTGATTCATTCTTGAGAGTTTTGCATTTCTTTTTTATTAAAATACGTCACTAGTTTCGTAACGCTATAATGCTCCTTCAATTTCAAATGCCCCAACCACCGTCACTATGTCTTGTTTAATGAGCAATTTGTTATGACAACCTAATAATATATATCTATACATGACTCAGATTTTTATAATAAAAATAATTTGGAATAAGAATTTGGCTAATATTATTAGAAGTACATGTCGTGGTTCATACATTGGAATTTCTTTATATAAAAATGTTTTATAGTGATATATTTAAGCCTACAAATAAAAGAGTTACTCATATGAGCCTTGAGAGATGTATTGAAAGAGAGGAAGATAATGAGAAAGAATTGATGAAGTACACTGCTAGAATTTAAACTAATAGAGCTGATTGCAAGAATTAATGATGTTTAATGACTTAACCAATAGAGCTGATTGTAAGGGTCTACAACATGTGAAATTTATAAGAATAAAAATCTACAATATTTATTTTATGAAATTATTAAATTGACATTTTCAATTTTTATGAGGTAAAAATATATATTACAATATTAATTAATATAAAAATTGATATGTTAGAATATTATGATCATATGAAGCAATATTGTAGGATCGGATCGGGCGGTCCGACCAGTCCAATTGCGGATTGAATTTGAAGACAAAAATGGTTCGCAGTCTTAACCGGATAAGAGTTGAATCGTTTTGAACTGAGAAATTACAGTTTGGCTATATTAAACCCGATTAAAACCAGAATAACCCAGAAAATGAACTAAATGATTCACTTAAAATAAAAAAGTGAAACAGTATTCTAGTTTTTGTTCTTTGATCCAAAAAAAAAACATAGAGAAATTACTTCAATATAATTATACATAATTATTAATTATATAAATTTTTGCATTTATGTATAATTATATATTTATATAATTATTAATTATATATAAAACTGACTAGACAGCTTAATCAGTTAAAATAAATATGTGATATCTTTCAGTTTGATGTTTGGCTCAACATTATGAAGTGTGCACTATGAATTATTCTCAATTTTTTTCTCTCGTCTTCCTCTTCTTTTACCTACTGTGATCCTCCTACCTTACAAAGAAAAAATGTTGCTTCTCATTTCTTCATATAAAATTTTGCATATAGTATTCCTGTCCGAAAAAAAGTAAAACGGTACGTGTTGTAAGATTACTCGAATATGTTCCTATAAAATTTATCACATATGAAGTTTGGCATTTCATCTCGAGAGAAAATTTTAGAAGAATTTCTAAAGTTTGCTAACATAAGTACAAGAGTTTTCTTCTATGAGATACTGAATAATCCATAGAAGACAATAAATTTTTAAATCGAATCCATTTATTCGTAAGCTTCATTGAGCAATGACATTAGCTTTAAAGATTTCCACTACCAAAACTAAATCACACTCCAGCCAAAAGGAATTTCTGCTTCTTTTATAAGCAAATTCAATTGACATGATAGCTAAATTCAACTCAGCAAATAAGACATCCTGAATTTCAAAATAGGAAGCAAAACATCACGAACCGGATTTAAAAAGGGACATTAGCTTCCAAAGAGAAAATTAAGTCAAATGTGGCATTAGTTAGACGACCAAAAATTTGTGTCATGCGTTTTAATGATTTACCCATTATTTTCTTTTCTTTGGTACTATCAAGTATATCTCATCAAAGTAAGGAGTTAATCTCTTTCGAACTCTTGATATTTTAGTCATATTGAGATCTAACAGAGTCTTATACTACTAGACCAACTCATTGTTAGTCTCACTCTTCGTAATAAACAAAATTAATTACTCATAGTAAATTGCAGAATATTTCCCTTCATCCAAAATAAAAAATAATTTAACATTTCAGTATATTTAAAAATTTATATACAATTATTACATCATTCAATATGAATAGTAGATGATATAATAGCAGTATATTAAATTCATGCACCGTCAGTGTATACATTTTTTCTCTTAATATTTATACAATAATAATGTATGTGCTTTTTACAATAACAATTTGTCATTATTTATGTGTTAATTATCATTGATATCTTAAATTAAGGTAATACACATGCATGTTTAATTATATAGTTAAAAACTTTAACTATTAAACTCAAAAAAATTAAACATCTCATAATTTATTTATGGTAAATAAAGGTTAATGAATGTGTGCATTCTTAGATAAGGTGCCCATATCATAATTAGGGAGTCACTCAAATTTGAGTCCACTTACAAATGTTTAAATGAGGGTATTATTGTAAATAATAATAATTAAACAGTAGAAAATTCATATGAGGTCTTATAAAAAAGATAATAAGAAAGTTTTGAAAAGGTGAAATAGTTAATTAGGACAACCATAATTCATGGAAGTTAATTATAATAAACTAATGATGATATCTTATCATCATGGATATTAAATATCAAATCTAACAAAGGTACACATTAAGACTAATGTTATATACTGAATTGACCTACTTTGATAATTTTATGTGAATCAATTTGTTAGTGTCAAAACATTACCACAATGTAATTAATTCTCACACTCAATTTCTTTTCCATGGTCCTTCAACTCAAAGTGATTATGGTTTCCAACATGAGGATTGAGGAGTGATATATTATGTTGCACGCAAACGTAACCCTAATTTAGATGATCATCAAAGTTAAACTTATATGATGCCTCATATATATATATATATATATATATATATATATATATATATATATATATATATATATATATATATATATATATATGTGGATGTAATTGATAAGATTCCTATATAATAATTGTTATACCTTTGGAGTAGGGGTGGCAAAATGGGCCAGTCCGGCCTGTCTTTGGCCCGCCAAAATATGGGTTGGGTTGGTCCGATTCTTATTGCTAAAGGGGCTCAAAATGTCAGTCCGACCCATATTTGGCAGGGCTGGCACATTTTTATTTTTCTTTTCAAAAACACATTTAAATTACACTGATATTCCATGAGTTTTAGTTAAATTACACAAATTATTCTTCCATTTTCTACACTTACAAAAAACCTCTTAATTTATAAACATACATTACATTGACCAATCATGTATGAGATGTGTAATTTTTTAAACAAAAAGTGATAAATGTAATTAAGTTAAACAAAATATGATATATGATATAAATTAAACATTGATATGTAAATGTCTTGTAATGTATATGATATAAATTACATTGATAAGTAATTTACTCATAAATGTCTTATATATGAATAATAAATTGGTTGCACACGGTAAGTGCAAAATGTTTGGTTGGAAAATAATATTAAATTGACTACATTATTGGAATCACATATAACCTTAAAATGATAAAACAATATTAACGTTGGCCCGCAGGGCTAACCCGGTCCGGCCCGCCGTGGCCCGTCTAAAAAGTGGGCTTCCAAACTGGGTTGAATATGAACTTTTTGGCTAAAATCTCCAGTCCAACTCGCTAAAAAAGTCAACCAAAACGGGCTGGCCCGTCGGGCCAAACCCATATTGCCATCCCTACTTTGGAGACATCGATTGAAAGAGATTATGAAATACATACTCATCTACCACAAAAAAACAGAAGAAAGGAAAAGTCATGATATTTGTCCTTTGTAAACTTTGCTGATTAGTTGGGTTAGGACTGCGCACAAAAAGTTATAAAATTTCATAGTCATGACATTCACTATATATTCCTTATTATAATATTTGGATTAGTCTATTCACAATTTTGGACGGTAGGCTTAAGATATTTCCTTCCCTTAAGGGGTATTAATGATCCAATGTCCTATGGAATGTCCCAATTGATGATTTGTCACTATAAATAATATGCATAAATGGCTGAAAAATAATTGTAACGCATAATGATACTGAACTATCATGCATTACAACTAAATTTATTGCCCTCTTGATATGATCAATTCATAGGAGCGATTATTTTCATAGGATTTAGACCTCAAGATATTGCTAAGAAATTTGTGATTCCTTAAGATGAAATTTGTTTTATGTTCTGTAAAAAAAAAAATAGTTGGGGTAGAAGATTATATATTTATATTTTATGTATACCTAATGAAGACGAATAACAATAATCATAAACACAAATCATTATTCTATAATACATAGTGGTAGTCTCCTAACGTTCGACAAAGCCTGTGGGCCCGCTCACATAGCCTGCAAATTTTTTGCAGGCATGGCATAGAAATTTTGTCAATTTACCTGTTTAGCCCTGCCCGTTTTCCCACCATGTTCGCGAACATTTCTATTGGGCAATGCAGGTGGTTCGCAGGCGAGATGTAAGAGGAAAAAATATGAAATTCAAATAAATTATGATATGATGTGATTTAATGCCTCAAAATAATTATGATATGACTTGTTCAATTTAATATAAACTATCAAAGTTTTTTACAAAATGGTCTCTTCCACTACCTTATTTAATTTCTTTTTATTATATTGTATGAATTTTTTTATTTTTTATATTTATCAATGATCGATGGCCTCCCACATGCCCGTTAGCTAGTTTTAAAACGTGCGGGACATGCAATTTTTGTCCGTTAAGACAATACGGGCATGCCCACACCCGCTTAAATTTTGTCATCTCTACTCCTAGGGACGTATGTACAATTTGCCAAATATTGTTACCAAATTTTTTATATTATTCTTTCTTTTCTCTATTCTCTTCTACTATTTGATTACTCGTTTGTTGCCAACTGTTACTATTTTACAATCTTGTTAGAAATTTTATTATGTTGAGGGTGTGTGGCTCATGTTTTCATTTGGGTTCTTGAAAAAATTGGATACAATCTACTGTAATCCATCAAAGATTATATGTTTTAACCCTAGAAGAGTCAAATGTGCATCACATTCATCCTCTGTTCAATATCATAGGCATATGGAATGTTATATTAGTGTTAGAAATAAACATAGTTTAAATTTTGTATCTTTAATTCAACTATCGATGAGTTTAAGTTTTTAAAAGAATGCAGAACAACACTTTAAGTGAATATAATTTTTTTAATATCTTTAATTGTTAATTATTGTTATTAATAATTAACATATTATTTTGCAACTTTTACAAAATTGTGAATTTTTTAGGATGAATAGTATAGTATGGATAGCAAGCAACAAGTCACTTAAAAGTTCATTCTCAAAAGTGTTACGATATATTTGAAAACTAAACCTGAGTCTTTTC
Source organism: Lupinus albus (assembly GCA_009771035.1). NCBI lineage: Eukaryota > Viridiplantae > Streptophyta > Magnoliopsida > Fabales > Fabaceae > Lupinus > Lupinus albus. The sequence goes on from CM020016.1 coordinate 14,758,846, forward strand.
ACTCTCCTTATAGATTAACACGGGTCATTTTAACATGCTTTATCCTCACAAATACGAGTCTTTTCATCGGATGAAGATCACATGTCCCGAACGGTGTCTCATTCCCTATTCCGGACCAATGACATATTAACATATGAATAAAAAAATTAAAAACAAAACGTAACATTCTCATTGGTTCGGACAGAGAATGAGACATCATTCGTGACATGTGATCTCTGTCCTTTTCAACATGTTTTATATATTGTCTTGAGTTTTTCATATTCTTTGATCTTTGCAAAGCAACATTAATGGTTCTTCAGTTGGGTTGAAGAGCTTCAAGGATTTTGTGATTCCTTTCTAGTGATATGTGCACTTTTCCAAGTACTTTAAGACCATTTAGTGTTGATTATTGTATTCTTCTACACATTTCATCAATGCTCTCATACTCTCTCATTTTAAAAGTGTTGAACTCTTGTGACATGTAGGAGCTTAAATATTTGAGATTCCACACTTCCTTCATGTGAAGCACACCAATTGTACTAAAAAAAAGTAAGAATTAAAAAATAACATCATAAAACATTTTTATTTTTTTATACATAAGGAAATAACAAGTTTATCATTAAAAACATAAGAAATTAAAAAAACAAGCATTTGTCTCTCCGTTGGTGGAGATGATTCTTGTTCTGTAAAAATTCAAAGTAATTGTTAGTTTGGCATCCTTTTTTTATCTTATCCTTCTCAACATTATTCTTAAGAAGTTAGAGATATTCAATTAGCCAATAAGAACCATTTATTTCTGTGACTACAAGAGTATCCTAACCACACATATAATTACATTTCTCACAATCTATATATATAAGGACTAAATATTCTTTTTTACATTTTTTTTTGGTGTAACTAAGGGTATTATCTCACCCTTTTCGGTAAGAAATTAACCAAACATATTAATCAATTATCTAGTTAGACAGTTTGTAATCTTCTCTAAGTAGAAGTTTTGAATTTTTTGGTGAATAAGATTTCTTGCATAATTCCATAATATACTCTCTACTTTCTTATTCTCACTCTCTCTTACATTCTATATTCATTGTTCCAACAATCTTAACCAGACATATAATTACATTATTTCTCACAATCTATATAGTGACTAAATATTTTCATTTACTTATTTTTTTGGTATAACTAAAGGTATTTATTCTCTTACCCTTTTGGGTAAGAAATTAATCATTTTCGAGTTATGTGGTTGTCCATCCTAACAAATGTTGCTCTCCGAAATTAAATATTTAACATTTTAGTATCCAATGGAATCATACAACACTACAATTATAAGAATGTAAGTTATTCAATGAAAGCATACATGTAGATTGTACAAGGAATTGACTTTGTCTATCACAAACATGATACAAAGTCACAGAGACACACATTCTGGAGGTGTACGAAATAGAAATAAAAGTAACTTCAATTTAAATATTGGTCCCCTCATATGAGGCAGTGAGGTAAAAGAAAGAAATATATGACAAACACAATAGTCCAAATTGAAGAAAGGAGGAATTATTATTTTTCCATGAAATATATGAAGCCACAAATGTAAAATAACTGCTCCAAGAAAGTGTCCAAGTAACCATTATGTAAAAGGAAATAAAGGTTACCAAACAGAACAAAAGCATTGCAGAAAGAGAACATGAATGCTAGATGACTGTGTGTGTAATAGAGAGAGAGAAAGAACAACATGCACCTGCCACGTTTTAGTGTTGTCCCTTGCTTAGGGTATTTAGAACTTTACAGCAATAATTGAGTGATGATGGCATTAAGAGTCAAAAGGAAGATCAAAAATTATATTTTATTTGTTGGGATATGATTTAGAGAGAGAACGTGCTTGGAAGGACAAATTTTTTAATAAACTGATAACATCTTTCCCAAAAATAGTGTTCTAATGTGTTCCGAGCCACTAAAAAATTGTCACGTAGTTAATATAAAAATTAAAAAAATAGAAAAATATTTTTTTTACATTATTTGGTGCAACATGATTGACTTGAGACATGAAGACATAAATTTTTTAGGACAAATGATCATTGTTCAATTTTAATTATGTTTCTATTATTTATAACTTTGTTTAAAACAACATAGTGTGGGACAATTTAGATTTTAGGATTTATGATAAGCTAGATTCGCGGAATTCATGTGTGTGAGAGAAATAATAAGAAATTAATTAACAACCTAAATTCTAGAGTCAAACTAAGATATTCGAATATGGGAATATGAGGGAAAATGAAACTTTATCAATTTAAAAATTATTTTATTAAAAAAATAATTTAAATTATAATTATTAGATATTTATTTGTGCCTCATAACAATTTTAACCTGATAATAGACTCCGGTATATGAGGATCAAGATTCTAAATTGTCATGTAAGAAGAATATTTTTTTTAGTTTCCCTTTTTAAATTAAGGGTGTCTAACCAACTGAGATTAACTTCTTTTCAATAAAAAAGAAATTGGTGAATAATATCTTCTAATTTAAAGGGGAAACACTCTCTTAATGTATATTTTCTCATTCACAAAGATTCAGACCTAAAATCTTATATATTTATTTATTTATTTGTGTGTGTCAAAGAGCATCAAACTTTTCATTGGGAATGTAATTGTTTATCCAAGATTCGAAATGGAAACAATTAATTAAGTTGGATTGACCTATTTCAACTCATCCATTCTAAATCATTTTCAATGCTTCATACTAGTTAAATCATTTATCATTTTTAATTAACAAAATATGTTAATGTACGTGTGTTTGAGTGTAAGTTTCTTATTTAAAAATAATAAAGAGAGAGATAGAAAGAATAGAGAGAGCATATATTGGGGAATGAAAGTTTCCGATGATTCTGCTGACCCTACCACTTGACCCTTCCAATATTTGAAACTAATAAAATACCTACAGAGAAAGATATTCAATCCAATTCCAATCTAATTCTATTGTGTTTCTCTATACATTTACCTTATATTTATCTCATCATAAAGTGTATCATTTCATACGTCGTTTGATCTAATTGGTTAAAAAATATTTAATTATCTTAAGTATATCATTTTAATTAATGTGGCACATAAAGTGAAACACTTTGTGGGACGATAGTTATGGTCTATCGATAAAAGATATGGATTTGAACATTGTTTTGAATCCAAAGTCCAAACCCACACACATGTTTACAGTCTCCAACAGCTGTACCAAATCCCATATCTACGTGATTTATAACTTGCTTTTCATGTAGGCCCCACCTTTGTCATGTATCCTAATATAACTTGGGAAAAAACTTTGCTTGTTGTGCGCTTCCCCATTCTTTATCTCTGTTAGAAAGAGAATGAAATAACAAAAGAGAGAGCAGAAGAATAGCTTTCCTCATTCCCAAAACCAAAGTGAGCATTATGGGAAGGTCCTTCTTCCTTTTCTTTTGGGGCAAGAATCGACTCAACGGTAAGTTTGTCACGAGTTCAAATATTGGAAATAATATCTTTACTTACGAGGATAATGTTATGTATATCTATCATTTTCAGACATCAGTAATTAGGGAAACTCATGCATCAAGCCATCTTTTTACTTTTTATACTTATTTTATAAGTATTAATTAAAAAATATTCGCTTTGGAAATAATAATGATTAAGTGGTGAATGATCATAATTAAATTATAAATAACAAGGGGAGGAAAAGGGGTGAGTATTTAGTTATTGAATTTAGCACACAACAAAACCACCATCTCTAAAGCTAACCTAATTCCATTCTCTTTCCTTTACATAAGGGTAAAGTTATTTACGGAGATTACATGTCTTTATTCTTGTCTCATTTTATGTCTTTACATAATTAAAAAGTGTCACTTAATTAAAAAGAAAAGTCATACAAACAAATAAGATATGAGATTTTTTGGGAAAAGTTATACATATACTTAAAATCTTTTGCATGGAGGAATATTTTCAATCTGTCTTTTCTTCTGCATGTGATAAAGCAAAAATATTTCACATAACATGCCTAAGTAACAAGTTAAGTGATAAAGCCTAACCTTACTTTTATTTTTGGGTAAACCAGGACTCTCCACTTTCCTTAAAAGATATTCCACTATGCCATGAATGCGCACACTTTTAGGCATCAGTACCATAATAAAACAAAGTTATTCTCAATAATCAATTCACCAAAAGTTTATGATAAAGGTTTATGATGAATGACTTTATTATATATTTAATAAATTACTTAATTTTTTATACATCTGAGTTAGCTAAAAAACAAGAAATAAAATCCTATATATATTCTCATTTCCATTCACTTTAATTTATATAATGTTACTATTTAATTTTGACTCAGTTTTCAATCACGGTATTAGGTTTAGTCAAAGATGTACTTACAAGTTTAAGGGCAGGATAGAATACTATGTATTAGGAGTGAGCACGGGTCGGGTTGAGACGAGTTAGGTTTGTCCTTATCTGACTTTAAATGTTGGTCGGGTCATTTTTTGAACTCGAACTCGGTCCTACACCCGAAGTTAACCCAACGCTAAATATCTAATGGGTCAGCCTTTAAACCTGACACAAACCCTAGACCCGATTAAATATAATGCATACTCATTTTAGATAAAGTTTTTTATCTCAATATTATTTATTATTATGAATATGTAATTTGACGTATAAAATGATATATATATTATTAGTCATGTATATATGATAAAAATGTAGAAAATAAATCATAAATTCGACCCAAAATGTGTCATTATTTTGTACACATTTTAATTGATACATATACAAACATGATGAGTGAGTGACTATGGGACGAATCAGGTCGGATTATGTTTGGTCCCTACTCGACCTTATATATTAAGCGGGACTAATTTTTGAACCCGACCATAGACCTGATTAGACCCGACCCTATTCGACTCCGATCATGATCGGGCCATACCGGGTGATCGGGTATGGCCGGGTCCTATTCACCTCTACCATGTATATATTTTTAAGTGTTAATTTAATCAACTTAAATTATTGAAAAATACTTGTACATGATTAAATATTGGTTTTATTGCCCGAGTGTTACCCTCAAATGATTTTGTAAGCTTAAATGAGACAAAAGAGCTAGAAATTTGAAGTTCCTGAACCAGAGCGCCAGATCCACGTGGAATGGTTTCAACAGCATCTAATATCCACACTCAGCCCCAGACTCACACTCAATTCAAGAAAAGTTACGCTTAGTGCACATCCTGCGTTGAGCATCTAAATTCGAGGAATATATTTTTTAATATTCGTCCTCATTCCCACCTTCAAAGCATTTTTTGCAACAGCTTGGAGATCAACTAAATCCATATCAAGTAAAAATTGGACCCTTGTCCTATGATTTCGTAACTCTTAAATGTCGATCAAATATATTTCTACTACATCATTCGCATTCAGGTATGCATTAAGGTACTATACATTATATGTTTATAGTCTATGTTGGATTGTTTCGCATAGAAGATTGGATACCTCGTGTTCTCAATATTCCAAAAAAAAAAAAAATCCCTTATAAAAGTAGTTATTTATTGCCACTCAACAAAATTTCTCCACTTCAAGTTAACACATAAGAAGTATGCAGGATAAAAAGGAAGTACACCCAACATTTTTCATGAATTTTTATGCAAGGCATCTATAAGTGTGATAAGAAATGAGATAAGAGAAACAAAAGTGTGAAAAGACATGTCAAGGTTCACTTTTGTTATGTGATGTGAGGAATTAACGAAAGGAAACTAGGGTCCAATTTTTCATCCCGTTTGACATTGACCGTTAATTAAGAGGTTAATTTCTAGAGTAAACATAATGTGTATTATTGCATACCACCAAGGTGTTGGTCTAGTGGTGTAAGGTCTCGCTAGATCCATGAGATGATCAAAAGATTAGAGATTCAATTTTTGGGAGTTACAATTGTTGAAAGTGTCAGTCACGCACCCCAAAAGAAATTTAGTTTCCTTACCTAAAAGACGAGAGGATACGTTGATCGTACAAAAAATAATAATATGTATTGTTCACTTTAAACCTTAAAAAATGTGTTTTCTTCCTCCTCTTATTGAAAAAAATTAAAAAGATTCACCCTTTGTTTTCTTGAAGCAAAATAAAAATTAAAACTTCACCATTTGTATATATATCCTTATGTGTGGATATCAATATTCTTATACAATCTATAGTTAATATTTGCCTTTTTATCTTACTTGAAATGTAGGTAAGAAATGAACACTATGCTATAATGAATTGGTTAAATGAACAAATTGGCAAAGTCATAATAATAAAGATCATTCATTGTTACAATTGACACATGGAACAAAGTTGTACAATTTGAAGTTGACATATGAATGTGTGTGCATGAGAGACACACGGAAGGATACAAGATTGGACAGAAGAAGCAGTGAAGAGTGGGAATTTGGATGGTGATTTCACATATTTGGATAGTTAAATAAAATATTTGATGGTTCAAATTTTGATTATGGTAATTAAAATATAAAATTTAAGTGGTCAAATTTTCAACTAAGATATGATGGAGGATGAATGTAAGGTGCAAAATTGAGATTTATGTTGAGAATGATCTATTATATTATCAATATAAACAAATGATTTCATATTTTAAAATTATTGATCAAGGTAAATTTTGTTTCAGTAATCGATCTCTACCTTTCCTAAAGGGATTAGTATGTACCTGGTAGATGATGAAGGGTATCCTTGATACTACTATGAAAATTTTAATTTACTATATAATAATGATGTTTTCATACAATCTAAATGAAATAATGATATTAAAATTATTTTTTAAGTAAATACACCAAATTATAACATTTTTATATTATAGTTTATTATGAAAATTACTTATTTTTAGGTGTAATCCAAGTCTGGGCTAAGAGTAGTGATTAATTAAAGCCTTAATTAAAATAAACTTGTGTACACTAAATTTGTGCAGGATATTTTAATAGGATAAAGGATTCCCTATAGTTTTATGAAAAATAAACAATCTTGTTACTAGAGTATCATTATTGACTCAAATAATTTAAGTCAAAAAATGATTTAGTCCATTAATGATAACAAATTTTTTTAAATAACATATATAATTACTAAAAAAATTAATCATTTTTTACCTTTCTTAATCCACATCAAACCTGATATAGTAATGTAAGGCTTCGCTAAATCCCTAGGATAACCAAAAGATTAAGAGTCTGATTCCTGAGAACAACACTTGTTGAGAGGGACTTGAATCCCCCATTGGCTATCGGGGACCATTCGGTAAGATTATGATCATTAGGAGAACGAACCCCAAAATAGATTAGTTCATTATACAAAAACACAAAAGGTAATGTGATATATTTGATAGTACAAAAATATTCATATCAAATGCCTAATAAGATCTTATTTAAAAATAATGTGATGGGGTAATTCATAACTCAATTATGGCCCATTTCTCGAAAAGAGAACAATAAATGCAATTGGGCAGAGGGATACAGTACTTCTTTGGCGGAACAAAATGCAAATCCTGATGTGAAATGTGAGGAAATGATTTTGTAATCGATTGCTTTATGATTGATGAACATTGAAAAAGTAGTATTCAATTGACAGTGAGATAAAGAAAGAGATAGGAGGAAAAAAAAAGTCTCTTTTTTATAATCTAAAGTTGTTTGTTTTAACTTTCACTTTTTCAACTCTGACATCTGAAGAAAAGTGTTCACAGTAAGCAGCTATATATATCTATTAATTATGAGGTTATGATGACTCTATGATCAACAATTCAGGCCATGCATGGTGTTGGTTGGTTTGTTTAATGCAGTACACTTTGCACTATGTTGCTAAATGACATTTTGGTACGTTTTTTAATTAGATTTTCTACCTCAATTTCTTAATCTAGAATACCCTATGCTAAGAGTTATGCATATAGCAAGTCAGTGAAAACTGAAATAAGGGAAGAGAGAGAGAGAGTAAAATATTGCACTTTAGTAGTTAATCACTTTAGTAAAAAATAGAGTATATAATCCTTTTCATAATTTCTTTCTAGATATAACTATCTTAAATATATATATATGAAATTTGTTTGAATGGAGTAAAATTCTCTTCTTTATAAAATTGTGATACAAAAAATTATTTTAAAGTTGGAATATATCTTAGAATAGTGAGATCCTATATTTCACTTCCCTAGTTTCATTAGTGGATGCATCAGAAAAATTTGGGTGAACCTTTTACCATATTCACAAAAAAGGGTATGACTTTTGAAAAGAAAATATTTATTATTAAAAAATTAGTATCTCATTCCTCTTTTTTTGTAAACAATTGTTTGTGTATAAACTATTTTAATATAAACAAAAAATCTATATGAATCTTTCAAGTTATTTTTATGTTAGTAACAAGAACCTTAAGTTTTTTTATTTTAAATAGTTCTTTTGAGTTTCAAATGTCTAATAAATAAATTTCTTTTTGTTTATAGCTATTTTATTAGTAACCATAATCTTTTCCGGACATTCTAAAGTTTTATTAATCAGGTCTCTTAAGTTTCAAATGTCTAACAATTTTTTTTTCTATTAATGATATTAATTTCTGGTGATCGAGAAATAAAGAGAAATATTAGGTAAGAGCCGATAAACAACTTTTCATATCAGCTTAAACAAACAAAGTTAAAAAGAAAATTTTATTTGTTTAACACCAAAATTATTTGAAACTAAAATAACTTATTATACTCGATTCTAACCTAAAAGTAAGCTAAGGAATAAGAGTAAATTAGCAATAATGTAAATAAATTTATTAGCATTGTGGCCGTGTGTGTTTTGATGGGCATGCATTTGAAGGAGGAGTTACGATCATCTCTATTAATCGAGATGCAAATGTTTCAAAAAAACAAAGGGAAATGCAATATTCAATAACATATATATTCTTTTGATTACAATAAAATTATACTTTTGTTATTAAAAACAAAGTAAAAACATGCAATTATCTCTCTATTAACGGAAATGGAGAGAGATGAAGGAGTGATTGAGCTTTCACATCATGGCTTGTTTGTGAAGCGATGCTGACAATGTCCTTCACGAAAATCGCTGACTCTATTGTCTGCTCCGCATTTAAAGCGCGCTCTGTTTCTGTAATGTCCAACTCTTTGTAACTTTGTACCTTATTTAATGGTGTTGTGCAAATATTATAACTAGTTAAGTACTTATATGTTATATATATATATATATATATATATATATATATATATATATATATAGTGGGCAAGAGCCAACAAAGTTGAGTTAAGAATTTGATTTATATTTCATAAGGACAAATATGGTGTACAAGAATTATCATTATATGTCATGGGTCAAAGGTGGGAAAGAGAGTGCATAAACTAATGTTTATGTTATATGTTATATTGTCGTGTTAAAATATTTTTATCCACAAAAAACAATTATGTTTGAGCCAAATAAAATGATTGTAGTCGGCTAAACTTGTTTTATTAAGCATGGTTGTATTTTGAAACACTAGAACTCGAGAATCTAATTAAACTTGAATAACCCATTCTAGTTGATATATATGTTTGTAGGAAAAACCTAAAATACCAAAAATTAAACAAAAAACACTATCTAAACTAATACCTTTGATAACTTCTAGATAATTTGAAAAATTAAAATATAGAATACATATTTTGCATTATAAGAAGTAAAATTACAAGAAAATTAAGTTTTTTCACAAAAAATTCTGTCAGTCAATGGCCTAAATTACCTCCATTTCAAATGTAAAGAACACCAAATTGTACTTTCCCATTACTTTGAAGAATTAAGTGGTTAGATTTGATTGCATAAATATATAGCATTACTCCTAAAAGAAATGGGAGTTACAAAGTAGCTAGGTTTGTTTTGTCCACAAAAATAAAATGTAGTTATGCAAGATATCAATAGGTAGCTACAATCACTAGTTATGGAACATTTCCACTTATTCAACAACCTTGCATTTAGAGCTAATTGCAAGTAGGTCTATATAAAGTTAACTTTGGATATAGTTCAGTCAAATGCTAAACTTTCTTTTTATATTTTCTTTTATGTTGGGTACCAGATAGGGAAAAAAATGAAATTCAGTTCAATTATAGGATATATCCTCAAGGTGGTTGAGAGGGTTTACAAGATGAAACAAAAGGTTACTAGTTTAGATATATGCCATTAAGGTTGAGACCTTATAGGAGGTTTTTTCTCTCTTGGAACTTGGGTTTGGATTGTTCAGCCAAGTGTTTTTCCTTTTACTTTAATGCTTTGCAATTACGAACTACGATCTTCTCTATTAAAAGAGAGACAAATGCATATTTTCCATTTGTTTTTAATGGCAAAAGTGTAATTTTATTGTCATCAAATGTATATATGTGTCATTGAATGTTGCATTTTCCTTTGGTTTTTGAAGCACTTGATCTCTCCATTAATCCTAATTCTACAATTAAATCCTCATATTCCTTCTCATGTTCCCATAGTACTTGTGCTAATCTAGATTGAAATACTTTCCATGCTAGACTTTCTTTTATATTAATTCACAACCTAGAAAAGCTGAATATCATAAAAAACTAAATAAGAGATTTATATACTTCTACATCTATATCTTCCAACTTGATCTTATAACCAAACTTTAAAGATAATAATGGGGACCAAGAAAGTAGAAAACTTAAGGGGGTGGTCCAATTCTTTGATAGACCCAAACCCAACAATAATAACAGTACTTAAAATTCTCCAAGAATCACTTATATATATCATCTACCAAGGATTATTGTTCAGACCCTTATACTCTATATATATATATTGAAGGGTCATCTTAAATAGAGTGAGATTTGTCCTTGGTAATGGTGTGGTATACCAATTAAGGGTATATCTCTGAATACCTGTGTAGACTTATTTAGTGTCTTGACCCTAATGTTGTTGGAAAATTTAAATCAATAATGAACCATATCTTCAACCACATGAAGGTCAAGGAAAGGGTACATCAAACAGATCAGAGAATGGAATAAGGTATAAAGTAATTGACTCAGTGATTTTATATAAAAAAAATTGCTTTAATATGAGGCTCTAGGGACTAGGACCTAAGAAGAAATGGTCCTTGGTCAATAGAACCCTAGCTATGACTTTGCTAGGGTTTTGGATCATAATAAGGAACCACCTTGTTCTGTCATTTTCATCTCCATAATTTCTTTTTTTATATTTTTCCATTTTGTTTTCTTTTGGGAATTAGTCACCACTACTTTTCAATGTGTCTCAGTTTCATAAGTATCACTTTACTTTATTCTCTTTGAAGGATAATTTCAATTACAATATACAATAGTTAATCAAATAGTAAACTCTAAGAAAATGACAATTAATTATATTAAAATATAAAAAAAATATAAATGCTAAGGTTCCATCTTAAAACCAATTGGCAACGAGAGGAGTAGCTCAACAAGTATTTAAACCATTCCCGAGATAATGAGGTAGGCGATGTGGAACTTACTTCCCAACAATAAACAATTGACTATTAAGCACACTGACTACTCTTTTTAAAAATGTAAGGAAAATCAAATTCTACTAAATATACCAAAAGATACATAGTAAGCAAAAAATCAACACAGCAGCCATATAAATATATATACACACACAAAATGTAATGCAGAATGCATAATAAACATATTATAATTAAATTTAAGTTTATTACATGTGCCCATAAGTCTACTCTTAAACCCAACTTTTCAACCTATTTGATGCTCAGTATTCAGTGTGTGTGTATATATATATATATATATATATATATATATATATATATTTATTGCTAAGCCCATTTGATTAGCGTCACAACATAGGACAGCTTAAGACTTTATCTAATTTATGTATTTTGCTACTGTCATAGTATTATGAACATATGTCCTAGGTTATGTAGCCTTGTCATGCAATAATGCAAAATTGCATACTTTATTAGCAGATGGATTTATTCGTAGTCTCATTTGGAATGGAGATCACCTGTCCCAAAAATGGTGTCTCATTGTGTCCCAAGCCAGTAAAAAAATGCCACGTAATTAATATAAAAATTAAAAAAATAGAAAATTACTTTTTTTATATTATTTGGTGTAATATGATTAGCTTGGGACATTGGGACAAAAATTTTTTAGGATAGGTGATCCTTGTTCGTGATTGTGAATTAATTATTAAGGGTATCCACTTTTTTGAGTAAATTGAAAACATATGATCTTGATTGCAAGTCAGTGAAGTCACCACCGAATGATCATAAAAAACGTTGAAGTTTAAGCTTTTAGCAATTTAGGCTTCAACCACTTTTTTCTACTAGATATATATAAATTTTGTTATTACAATTTTAACAATGTCATTTTCAGGAGCAAATGAATAACAAAAAATTTTGTTTCTCCTTATGTTTTCAATAACAAAAATGTAATTTTATGATAAATAAAAGAATAAAAATGTTATTATATATTGTCTTTTATTTGTTATTATGTGACACTTACTTTTCCAATAATATATAGATGATTCTTACTCCATATTATATTACTCATTATCATCATCTCCATACTCACAAATTCACAATCCTCTTTTAGAAATCATAGTCAAATATGTAATAGAAATGGGCCTCAATATCTTAATGGGCCAAAATCTAGTGAGTGCCACAATCAGAAATGAGCATGCATATTTAGTTCAGGCCTGCAACATTTACATAGGTCCACCTTTCCTTGTAGGCACTATGAAGAGCAAGATGTAAGGAAAGAGACTATTTTTCTTATTTTTTGAAAAATGTAAACTATGTATGTTTTACAATCAAATAAAGTTATAAACTCAATTTTTTTTTAAAAATAAGCCAAAAGTAAAAACTCCAAAATCATTGATTGATTTATTTTTCATTAGTTTATTTTTTTCTTCAAATTTTACAATTTCCATTTTACCGTTTGTGAGATTATTAATTTTTTTTTATATAAAACTTGTCATTTGTGTATTATTTATTTTGTGAATGATGTAATTCAAGTTTAACAACTTCTATTTATTTGTGTGTCATATTATTTTTTAATATTGATAATGATTTTTATATTGTATTTTATTCTAATATATTGTCTTTTGACTTTGTTATGCAATATTAAAAATTAAAAAATTCATAGTAAAAATATATATGACGGTAAATATTTAAAAAATATATATTAAAAAAACAATTAAAATAATCATATTATAAATGACATCATACATGTCTGATTCACGGTACACGTCCCAACCGGTTTTTATAATAAAGGGCATAATGGATAAGGGTCTTGTTTATCGTAAAAGATGACGTATATCATAAGGTGATATTATATTTATGGGCGATGATCCACTTACTTGAAGAGTAAGTGTTTTAAACTTACTCTACATTTTAGCCATCAATTCTAGGGAAATTCAATGATGTAGATCTAACCATTAATTCAAACCATTGGATTTCCCTAAAATTAATGACTATGATATAAATTAAGTTTAAATTTTTTACTATCGGAGTCAATAAATCTCTCATATTTATTTATTAATGACTAATTTATATTTAACATATGCAAGTTTTTTTGTGCTGTGAAAATTTATAGAAAAATTTAGTACGAAAATATAACATTACTAAGAAATAAACTTTCTATCACATGAACATGTCATTTTAAAATATCTAGTTAATATATATATATATATATATACTATTAATAAAGCTAAAACCTAAAATAATTAGCACACCATGATATAATTAATATTTTCTTATTTTACCATTACTATCTTGTAATTTGTACCAATCAAAAACTTCAATCATGTGCTCCTGTTCTCTCAAATCATTTTCTCTCATGTTCACATGATTGCCTCAATCAAAAAGGCCACATGATAATATCAATCAAAATCCATTTATTGCACATAGAATATGTTACGAATAATAGAAAAGTGGGTAATAATAAAGTACATATTATTATTATCATTTAAAAACACTAATTACTTTTATTTTTTTGTGAACGAGAGACGTAGCTTTAACAAAGGAGTTCGTAGTTCCTGGATTTAGCTAGATCGAGCACATGAAATAAAACAATTAATTCAATTATTTTCATGCTAAAGTCTTTCTCTACGACTTGAGCTTTTCTGGTATCCTCGCTTACGCTCTTCATTTCATATTTTTACTCAATTTCCCATTTTTACCTTCTATGATCTATTGGGATTTTGGGTTTATGCAATTTGGTTATTCTGTTTATAACATATTATTTGGGTCTGCATTTTTTTTTGTGTTTGTTGAGGGTTTTGTGTTGTCCTCGTTATGTTTGATGAAATGCCTCAATGAAGTCATAGTTTTGATTCACCGTGGAAAGTTTAATCTCACTTTCTAGTATCGTTGAAAGTGTTATGCCTTTGGTCTTTGGTGATGGAAGCATCGTTCTCAGTTAGTTTATGTTGGAAAGAAGTTAGATGCTTAAATACAATTTGAAGAGAAATGGAGTATTGATCCTAAGTTGGAGTGAATTTTTTTTAATTATTATTAATATTTTTTTTGGCTCCTGGGTATTGTTAATGTTGTTATGCTCATAGCCTATTTTATGTATTGTGTCATGAGTACAATGGTAAGAGTGTTAGTTCCGTGGAAAACATTTTGAGGTCAGGATATAGTTAATGCCATAGAAGTGATCCCATCATAATTCCTAAACATAAAAGTGAGTTTATAATTTTTTTTTGGAAAATCACTTTCTGGAGTTAATTTTCTAGGTTAGTTGATTGATTGACTTGGTTTGATGATCACATTCTTCACGGGTTCTATCTACCGATGTCAGCATTTTTTTTGTGTAATCAAGGGTATCCTCTCACCTTATGGTAAGGGACTAATCCCTTTCGAGGTGTGTGGCTGTCCATCCTAACGTCTTGTTGGTGCCGATGTCAGAGTTTAATGCATTGTTATAATGGCTTGGCTTTATTTTACATTCTAATTTTATTTATAAATAAGTGATCTGACAAAATTTATGAATGAAAAATTTCAAGCAATTGAATCAAAATAAAATGTTTCTGATGAAACAAACAATAGAAAATACTGTAATAGAACTATAATTTAGGAAATTTCCTATTTCATCCTAACACGTATTGCATTGTTTAAGAGCATTAGCGTGGTATTTTATGTGTGTGTATTGATTGATATATTTATCTTTTCATTATTTTTTACTTTTTAAATTAATAATGTATTTTGGTCCTTTTTCAAACATTACTTGTTTAATTTTTTCTTCAATAATTTCTTGTTTCATCTATGATCAATTTCTCAATATGCAAACTGTGTAAGCAGTAGACAGTGCTTCATGTGTATTCACACTGATTTTCTTTTCTTGCAGATAGTGCTGAATGCCCTGTTTCTAGAAGGGAAATCATTCTTGCTAAACATGATATGGTCAAGGCTAACTAGGAGAAGCCATCTCTCACCATACCTTAGGACTTTGCAAAATGCCTCTCTGGAGTCTAGGTAACTTGATACTACATATATTTCTAAATCTTTGCTATTTTTTTTCTTTGTAGATCATTGATGAATGTTCTAACAGGAAAAAAATTGGGGCTTATTTGCTAGTGAGTAAAAGTACAAAACTTTACTAAATGAGCGGACACACTAGACATGATAGGATTAGGAACGAATGCGTTAGGGAGAAAGTTGAGGATGCACCTTTTGTAGAGAACCAAATGTTCTGTTTAATTTAGTGATTACTGATTAATTCTATTGAAAAGATACATATATGTGTAGAGATACCTTATTGCCCATTGAAAGTCTGACTACAAAAAAATAAAAATATGAAGGAAATTAGTTTATCTTTAATTAGTTATTTGATTCAGTGCATGGTTTTTTTAATGAGTTATTTGCTGATAATTTTATTTTTGATTCAGGTGCCTATCTATTGTTCCTGAAGGATCTAGTTACAAGTTCATTAATTTTAATACCGGGATCCAGCATAATCTAACTTGTAAAATATGGTTATCATCGTTTAAGCACGAGTTTAGTGCAAAGTCATTCCGTCAGTGTTACCGCTCTTCAGCTTTTTCTTCACAGCATGTTGGGAAGTCATGCTATATGCCAAGTGTTCGACAATTCTCATCTCATGCATCCAAAGAACAGAAATCCCGAAAGATGCTTTTATACTTGACAGGCTTGGTTTTTGCAATGGTTGGATGCACCTATGCTGCTGTTCCATTGTACAGGAGATTTTGCCAAGCAACTGGCTATGGGGGAACTGTCCAACGGCGTGAGGTTTGCTGAGTTTGTTTTCAGTGATTTTTTCAATTTCTCATTGAATTTATTAGCAATTTTTACTTATCTTTAACTGTTGTTTACAAAATTCAACATTTTTATAGACTGTTGAGGAAAAGATTGCACGACATGATAAAGATAAAACAGTAACCTCAAGGTTTGTATTTTACTTCTTAGATGTTACCTTTTTGCTAGTAGCTGTGATAAGATTAATTTGCCGTTTCTCAAGTTGATGAATATATGGTAATGGTAGTAGTTCAATTTCGAAGCCTTTTTTTAAAATCAATTCTCACCATAACTGTGATCATAAATATGGAAACAACCTTTTCGCTTGCGAGGACAAAGCTGTTTACATATACCTTCTGCAGACCTCATTTGGTGGGAGTCTCATTCACTGGGCCGCCATGTTATATCCATTAATCATAAATAATGTTGTGGTTCAAATTCTTTGGGCTGCTTTCTATTCCTCCATTTACATGGGACATTTGTATGACATGGTAATATCCAGATTAAAAACAAAACGAAGGAAAATTAGTGTAAAAATATATATGTTGAGCTATATGGTAATTGGAGAAAATGTTTTCGCCTCAAACTCACCTATCCTGCAGTGTGAACCGTGTTTCTGTTATCAGCAATAAGACTTTACATTTGGTATGTTGTGGGACAATTAAGTAATGATTCTAAAAGATATCTAGTTTCAAGGTATTATTAAATAAACCTCAATTAGGGTATAGTGTTTGGAGTTAGCATTGTGTCTGTATAATGGGTTGATGAGTTACTATTTTTCCCCCAGGGAAATCGTGGTGCAGTTTAATGCTGATATTGCTGATGGGATGCAGTGGAAGTTTGTTCCTACACAAAGAGAGGTTTTTCTTTACTGAACATCATGGACCTTCCAGAAAATATGATGCATTTCCATCACGAAATACCTTTTTGTTTAATTTCTTGGCATTGTTAAAAAATATAATGTCTTTGGAAATTTTATACTTGCAAGTTGCAACTCAGAGATCCGCTAATAGTCAAGCTAAAGCTCTCAGCTTTTCTTTAAAATGATTGGTTTTCACAATTTAATCTTTTGGAGGGACATATGCTATTATATGATCTAATTCTAGTTTCATGCATAGTTTACACTCACACCTTTGATTGTGTGTTTGAGCTTTTCTGTTAGGGTTGTAAACTTTTCAACTATTATTATATAAGTTGGATGTTGTTCTCATTCCCTGAGTTCCAGGGGGGAATGAACATAAAAATATTGATAATTATAATGTAACACTATTCATTTATGCTACCAGGTCAGGGTCAGGCCTGGAGAAAGTGCCCTCGCTTTTTATACTGCTGAAAACAAGAGTTCTACTCCGATAACTGGTGTTTCTACATATAATGTCACACCTATGAAGGTACTGACTTTTGATGAATACTCTATTCTATTGTATATGGAGACAAAAGGTGTCTTGAACTCATCTTAATATAATATCAAACTAATACGAGCAACTAGAAGTAATATTGTCAAAGACAGACTGGACATCAAACTGAAAAACATTCCCTTTCAAGTTTGACAGATTTGATCTGTTCGAATTGGACAACATCGTGTACATGTATATGTATATATATAAATATATATAGATATTAAAAACCAATAATATTAAACACACAAGAGTGTGAATTAGTAGAAAAACAAGGTTGGAAAACTAAACGAATATATCTTAAGTTTAATTCCTTAAGCAAAATACAAAATAATCAGCTAATGTTTTAAGGGTTGCTTAGTGTACGAGGCTCTCACCTAGTGGGTATGAGGAGGGTATATGTACGCAGTCTTGCCTCCTGCAAGTGGAGAGACTGTTTCCAAGATTCGAACCTGTGACCAAGAAGTCACTAATCAACAACCTTATTGTTACGCCAAGGCTCACCCTTAATCTGCCCATGTTTTATTCAGATAAATCTGATAAGAAATTTTTTATTCTTTAATTAATACGAGCAATTAAACCCCTAGCCCAATAACCATGTCCCAAATCCATTAGATGTTTCTATTTAGTCCTAAAATGATATTAGCAATGCTAGGACAATCTAAGACTGAGCAGTCATTACATTTCTTTTGTTCACTTCGTTTTTTTTTTCATTTACATTCCCAACAATAGGATTTCTGTGAGGGTTGCGGCTCTTTGTTTCTTTTTATTAGCACAGTGGTGGCGTCCGACCGGCCTGTCTGGCTCTAATAACCTTGACTAGAAGGCCCTGTTGTTGCCAATTGTGTATATGTTTATTTTTAATTGCTATTTCATTTTATTTTGATTTGGGTTTTCTTTAGGTTGTAAATTTTACAGATTCTTCCTCCAATTCCTCTTTGCAACTTGACATTAAAATCTCACCACCAAATGCTGCCAGTGATAGTTGTTATGTTGGTAAGCTAGCTAAAACATCATCTCTCTGATAAGAGAAACAATTAGCCATTCCAATGCAAATTTTTTTGATCACATGTTTTTTGTTCCTTTATGTCGCGCATTGTGACCCCTTGTTTGTCGTTATTGCTGGAATCAACTTAATCATAGAACTGGTTCTATAGATTTTCGATCTTAAAGTTGATGTGGAAGGCATAGAGAAACATGACCCTCTTAACAAAGGTTCTATACTATGTTTACCTAAAGGCGAATGTCAACTCGGACTAATTGAAGATCTTTAGGCTATTGAGAAGCCCTTATTATGTTGTGAGATATAATTCTGCAAGTTAAGCCCCTGTAGGGGTTCATGCTGGAATTTTACCTCTTCTTTTCACAATTTGCCAAGCTTGAATAATGAAGATCTTTTCAAGAAAGGAAATGATGTTCGGTTAGAATGATGAAGAGGTGTATGGCGTAGGTTTTCATATGATGAGAAAAAGGCTAAATATAAGAGAACACAAAGAACAAGAGAAAACAATTGACCCGGAAGGAACTTTCATATCTATTGTTTTCCGTTCTTTGTGGGTTTTGATCATCTCTTTAGGGTTTTGATCATTACTGGTACTCTTTGTTGTTCTCCGCAATCTCTTGTATTTAGCCTCTTTCTCATGATCTAAAAAAATCTACTACATCAAAAACTTTCATCATTTCTACCAAATGAATCATTTCCTTTCTTGTAAAGATCCTCAGTATTAGGCACATGTTTGGTGAATTTGGGAACAAAAGAGATCAAAGTTCCAACATGGATCCCCACAAGTATTTCATTTTTAGAATTGATCTCGTCAATTAGTCCGAGTGACATTCACCTTTCAGGTAACCATAGTATAGAGGGAGCACATCTTCTTTTAAAAAATGTGGACCACTCCATGTACCCTTTCATTCTTATTGGTTAGAAAATAAAATATTAACTCATGCTACTTTTCTGACCATTGAAAAATAAGTGGAACATGGAATTGTACACATTTTGAGACAACAGACGTGGCTCCTAGTATAGAGCCCTCATTAAGAGGGTCATGCTTCTCAGTGCTCTCCAGGGTGACTTTACCATCGAGAATCTGCAAATTGAGTTACTTGATTAAGTGTCACAATGCTATTTAAAGGAACTAAAAACTAGCAATCAACGAAATTTACTCCAGGAGGCCTATTTACTTCTCTTATCAAAGAGATGAGGTTTTTATCAGCTTAGCTTCTTGGCAACCCCATTGGCAGATTTGATGCTGAGGTTATAAGGTCATGTTGACAGGAGGAACTGGAAGAAGACTCTGCAAAGTTTACAACAGAAAAACAACCCAAAATAAAATTGTACAATAGCCACTAAAATAAACATGTATGCAATCACCAATGGCAGGGCCTTTTATTTAGTCATATTAGGTTGAGATTAGTTACCCATCTTACGTTCTCCTTGCTTCTTAACTTATGGTGGAATATGACTTTAAAGACGTAACTTTCATCTCTTTTCCCAAAATAGTCAATTTACTAAACTGTGTAGCTATACATTTTCTTGTACAGGCTGCAGTATACTTTAATAAAATACAATGCTTCTGCTTTGAGGAGCAGCGACTTCTTCCTGGAGAGAAGATTGATATGCCTGTAAGTGGTTTAAAACTGAACTCCTTTGTAAATATGATGTACATGCATCTAAATATTGTTTGCTTGTATTGTAGGTTTTCTTTTATATTGACCCAGAAATTGAGACAGATCCTAGAATGGATGGTATCAATAACATAATATTATCATATACTTTCTTCAAGGTTTCTGAAGAATGAGACCAAATGACAAGTACCGTTTCCAAGGTCAAAAGATGCTAAGCACATCCATGAAGTTCAAGTTGTGGAGGTTACCTATGTCTGGGGCCGAGATCCTCTCCAATACTGGAATGTGAGGTTATAATAGGTTTGCTGATTTATAAATTTTTTATTTAAAAACAACTTAAATCTACACCATTAATTTTTTTCCGAAGGACACGTGTCACCACCCATCCAGTATTAGACCCTACAATATTAGAGAGGATCTGGATTCCTATTTCTGGTGATGAAGGACTAAAGTTCATTTTTTTTTTAATTTGTCATACACATATTCTAAATAAAGACTTATGTTTCTGCATGTTTCCCTCAGAACTGTTAGAAAATCCCTGGACGTTTTGAAGGTTCCAGGTACAGGGCATGAGGTTGTGGGCTATGCTGATTTTTTATGATTTCTATATTAAAGTGTATCCAGTCATTGAGATTCACTTTGCTTGGATGGCATGTATAATAGTAGAAATAGTTCACTATGTTGCTGAATCAGTGTTGTTAGTGTCACTCCACTGTGCCAATTGGTATGCAGCACAGATTCCATATAAATGACTTATTTTGCTTTCAAGATTTATCGATAAGTCATGATCATTTAATAATAATCAAAGATTGATATGTGGGAACTATGGATTTTGGACTGTGTGCTCCATGTTATATATAGTTGATTCTAAACTCATAAAAAGTGAAGTTATACAGTTGACAATCAATTGATGGTGTACATTTTTTATAAGATTCTAACACTTGAGTAATTTAGGTTTGATTTTTATTTCAAAAATGTTTTAAAATTTATCATAATTGATGGTGTACATTTTTTTAATAATCAATTGAGTCATGGTGCAGAGAAATTCAACCTGTTGAAGATTGTTACAGAAATCTAGTAATGGTCATGTACTTTCTTTCTATCAGTGTAGGTCTAGTTCTAATTTTTCTTCCATACGTACCGTACCGTACCGGCCGGTTCAACCGGAAAACCGGTGAACCGGACCCCTAACCGGTACGGTACGTATGTTATACCGCATATGCAATAGAACCGGTTGAAAACCGGTCAAAACCGGTGAAAACCGGTAAACCGGTTTAAACCGGTTGGTTTGTACATTATTTTTTTTTTTTTTAAATTTCAAATTTTCAATTCTTCACCAATTCTTCAACTTCAATGATTGATACTTGGGTCATTTATTTGTATTTTGCGTTTGTTAAGTGATAATTTTGGATAAATATATGTTTTGTACCTTAGAGTTTGATTTTATTAAAGACTTAATGTTGTTTGTTTGTGTGAATTTGAAGTAAATTATGAATATGGATTATAAATATGAATATCTACTTATTTGAAATTTTTTGTTATAGGTTTACATATATATATATATAAGCAAGTATGTCCGGTTTAACCGGCATGCAGTTTAATTACTGAACCACTGGTTGAACCACTGTACCACTATACCAGTACCCTAACCGGTTTGATAACCGGTACGGTTTTAATAACATTGATCTAAACAGTGTGGATAGGTAACTTGTATAACTATCACAGAAAATAAGAATAATTTAATCTTGAGAGAATGAAGTAAATAACACTTCACAGATGAAAGCAAGATTTGTTTTTCCCCATGCAAAACAGCTTATAATCAAAGTTTCATGAAAAGGCTTTTGAAAACAAAGTGATTATTTCTCCAGAAATAAGCCTGAACAAAACATGCTACAAATATATAAATGAAAAAGTACTAAAGCAGAGAACATAGACAACAAAACACACCCTTGTCCCATGCCAAAATGACTCTTTAACAAACACCACTCATCTTGTCATTGATCTTCTTCCTCTCTGAAACAAACTTCTTCCAAACTGCAGTAATTTCCCTTTGAGTCTCAATATCACTCTTCTTAGCTTTGCCATTGTTTTCTACACTTTCTGTGACTGATGTTACACTGGTGCTAGCCACCACCTTTGATGGAAATGAGTCAAGATCATGCAGAACTTTTTCTATATCAACCACGAGGCGTTCCGCGAGGGTCCTCGAGAAATCCTCTCTAATAACGACACGAAGCACGGTCACATGTTGAGCATCTGGTGGCATGGTATATGCTGGCACTATCCACCCAAAGCGCCTCAAGAAGTCTGAGATTTGAAATTCATCAAAGTGGCTGTGATCCTTCAAACTAAAGGCCACCAAAGGAACACCATTGTCTTTTGACACAATTTGAAATCTCCCTGTTTGTTCAAGCCCCTCCTTCAGTACTAACATGTTGTCTCTACAATTTTCCATCACATTTTTGTATCCCTGCAATCCCAGTTAATGTACAGAAAACTTTATATAAGCATATGAATTAAAGGTGCTAGAGAAACATTGCTGGTGTTAGTCCTAACATGTTATGAAGTATAATATAAGTTAAAGTTTAACTTTGATACATTATAATTGAAAAGTTATTTACACTATCATTCAATCATGTATTAATATATGATATATGACTTTTCGACTTGTTATTAGAAAAGTCAAGTATTTTTAATGATTTGTATCAATTATGATTGATTTACAGCATTCTAATTAAGTCATGTGAATTATTCTTATAATATGACAAAAGTATATGAAGTAGAGGTGTTAGTGTAACACCAATGCAACTCTAAATGGATGTAATGGTTGGCCAAAATACCTCATAACCAAGGCGAATTAGTTGATAGTATTGAGCAATAATTTGGCTAGAACCTGCATTATTTTGTGAAAGAAATGATTATATACTCATTCATAAATTGATAAATTATGGTGAAGTACAATGCATTATGATGTTGTATTTGTACTTATTCCAATTATGTGTTGTTGTTACCTTTGGAGAAGTTGAGGGTGAAGGTGGGTTGATCAGTTCCAAGATAATTGATGTGGAAAATGAGTTCATCAGGTAAATCATCTTTGCTTCTCCAAATAACCCAACCAATTCCAGCATAGACTAGACCATATTTATGGCCACTAACATTGATGCTTTTCACAAGTGGTAAACGAAAGTCCCACTCAAGCTCTGGATAAATAAATGGGGCAATGAACCCACCACTGGCTGCATCCACATGAATAGGAGTATCCCACCTACCAAACAGTTTCACATGTCATCAGTTACTATAGTGCTCAATATAAACAAAGACTAACTACTCTAATTAGTCCTCTTAAATTATATAGTTGATTGTTGTTGTATCATTCAACATTGACCTTCTAATGAATTTGATTCTTTGAATATCGACTTAGTACTTTAGTCCCTTAGTATTTGATTCTTTAATTAATGCTTATTTATTTACGCTATATGCGATAACCAACTAGACGTTAGTCTAGTGGTGTAAGGTTTTGTTAGATTCCAAAAAGTCAAGAATTCGGTTCCTGATAACAACACTAGTTAAGAAGGACAGTCACATACTTTGAAAGAAATTAGTTCCTCACCCAAAGGTGAAGGGATACCCTTAGTAGTTCCAAAAATACAATATATCGGATTATGGGGTAATGCGCAACCTAGTGTTGTAAAGTTCTTGTTATGCAATCTTACCTTGACCTATATTTGTAGGAGGCTGATTCTATAACTTAACATGTAAACTCCTTATCATATGACAGCAACATTAATCATTGAGCCTAAGCTTATTCTACACTAAGAAGGATTAAATTGATCTTCAAAATCATTAGAGCATCAAGTTTATGTAGCATATGCTTTGTAGGACCAATTTAAATACTCCATTCACTCAAACAAGAAACATTTATGCCTCAATAAATCAGTGAAAAACACATGTACTCAAGAATGGGAGAAAGAAAAGGATACCCAGTTTCCTTATTCTTCTCAATTAGAAGATCATTTAAGCGCTTGACATCTTCAAATTCTCCATTTAGTGTAGAACCAAGTATAGCAGCAACACAAATGGTGTTTTCATCAACCATTTCCACAGCTTTTTCAGGGTTCATTACATAGTATCCATCACTCAACTTCACCTCTTTCAGCTCCACTTCAAAGTACCTTGCAAATTTTTCCCAGCAAACCTTCACATGAACATGATTAAAACTTTTATTATTAAACTCAAACTCTAACTCATCAAATAATGCTAGACACTTTAACTAATGATCTTGAACAATGGCAAAACATATGTAATATTTTATGTACTTGAACATTGGCTCCAGTAACAATGTTGGGTTTGTCATAAGGTTTTCCTTCTTCTTTTCTTCTCTTTTGCCACTTTCTTTTGAATGCTAATCCAGCCAACATTATTGCCTCTGATGAACCAACCGTGCCAACACCAATTGCAGTCTCAGACTCTTGAAGAGGTGCATTAAAAAGATGAGCTATCATGTTAACACATCGATTCTGCATGCATATTAATCATAATGGTACGTTATTCATTTTGTACAATGAAAGCATAACTATAGAGCATATATTATTTGTTACTATATCAAGCTAGTGTTAGATAAAATAAAATATCCAAGTCATTCCTATTTTCACCTTATGCAATTTTGTATAAAAATTATTGATATATAGTCATAATATGTCTGATACATTTTTTGTACTCTATATCAGAAATTCAGTTGTGATCATATATATATATAATTTTCTTCTCTCCTCTAAATCATAGATATAGTCATATAGAGTTTAAATGTACATATCAGAAATACAAATATAACATCATCCTATAATTCATAAAAAAATGCACAATGGCATGAATTAGAAATGAGTAGTGTTAGTCTTGCTATAACCTTGCACAAAATTTTTAATGTCAGTTTGAATCTGACTATTTATTTTCTTTCAATGATCACCATGATCATCTTCTGATCCTAAAGCATATTTAAATAAATACAATAAATAAAAAATTTCATACAAAGAAAAATAAATTTATATTGTTTTAATTTATTACTAGGTGTAACTGTTAATAAAAGTACGTTTCATATAAAACAAATATAGCATACAAATATATGATTATTAAATTACGCAAATAATAAAAATTCAGATTCATAACTATATACAGTATTTGTATAGGTTAATAATATTCTTTTCATAATTAATTTTGCATGGATGAAACAGAAAGAAAAAAGTGATTAGTTTAAAACAATCAAATAACCTTAATATAAAAAAATTGAAACTTTTATGGTTTAGTTTGCAAGTTGAGTTTTGAATGGAAGAGAAATGAAAGTCATATAAGCTATTTCATAAAGTATATTTCATGTCTCTCAAGGCTTTTATTTCCCTTCCAAATTTCAAGTTACAACCAGACTTCTCTATACATGAATCACATGTGGGAGTCATAAGGTGGTATAGTGGGTAAGGTGGAAGACTTAAGGAATAGAGTGAAGGTGGTTGTAGGTTCGAGTCTCACCCATAGTAAATTTTCAAAAAAATGAGTTATAAGGTGAGTTGATGATTAAAGAGAAGGAAGTTGAAGAAGTTGAGGGTTTGAGTCTCGTCCATAACAAATACTAACATAACATACTAATATTTGCCGATAAAAAAAACATGAATCACATTTGTTTAAAAAATTGTTTTGTTACATAAAAACATTTTATTTGGGTGGAATGGAGATAATTTACCCTATTTTATGTCTCATCCAATTAATAAATGATACTTAATTTTTTTATGTCTCATCCAATTAATTAATAAATGATACTTAATTCAAAATAAAAATTCTAAAAACATTAACTAACATTGATCAGAAAGATGACGTAACTTTTATGAGACATATGATCTTAGTTTATTTACTTGAAATAAGACAGAGGAAACATTTCTTCGGTTACATGTGTGTGTATATTTTTTCTGATTGATGTTTTGCTGTGACTATCAGGTGTATACTTCAAAAAAATAAAAATAAAGACTTTTAGGTACCGACACAGAAAAGCAGCAACTAATGTGATATTTTGATTTAGCTGGACTACTTATGACCATTCATTTAGGTTTTAGACTCTCAGGATAATATAATATATAGAGAATAAAAAAAGTAGCTTGTAATCCCATTTTATTATAGGAGCACATTTGTTTTTTAAAGAAAAAAATATTATTGTTAAGATTATGAATATGTAAAAAAAACACTTACACAACCTTATGTCTATGTTTTTTTTAAGATGAGGGATCTATTGACTTCAAGAATAAATTTTTTTAATTTACTTTACATCTTAGTCATCAATTCTAGGGAAATCAAATGGTTTAGATCTACTTACTAATTCAAACCATTAGGTTTTCCTAGAATTAATGGCTAAGATGTAAAATAAATTTAAAAGACTTATTATTGGAATAAGGGGATCTCTACGTTTATTTTTAAATACTCATATAAAAGAAGATACTAATTAGGATTTGGAGTCTGAGTTCCACATGTAAACCACCAAAATAGATAGGTCCACACAAATCTGTGGTCTCTCGCCATTGATTGAGGTTGTACTCCATGTTATGGGGCCCAATACAAATGTCACAATATGAAAGACCAAAAGAAGAAAAAAGGGTAACACAACATTATTAAAGGACCAATGACATAGTAATTGTACTTGAGCAAAAAGCTCTTTTAACTTGTACTATACTACTTCCTTTATGTATAATTGCTATGAGTCTTTTCAAACAATTCTATTTTCTCAACCATCTTATAAGTATATAGTTTTTCATTTTAAACTTATAACTACCTTATAAATTAGGTTTGTCCATTCCACAATAATAGTGTATAATCTCTAAGCTTTAATAAACTTTATGATATTGCATTTTCAATATGCTAATATATTTTTCATAGGTACTATTGAAGCAACATAAATCCAGTGATTTAATGGATTAACAACTGGATTGGTCCAGTTAGTTAAACAATCAATCTAGTTGTTAATGTGTTATATCATTATATTTATGTTGCTTTTGTAACAATAAGAAATTAAAGAATAATTGAATGAACATTCCTTCATTTTAATAGTTGTTGAAAAGAAAACTGATGTTGGTTTTGATGATTTGTATTTATCTTGCTTCGAATTAGAAAAATATTCTGATGTCCCCAGCATGTGTTATACCTTCTATTTTCATGTAAACTTTGATACCCTAAATTGGCAGTACTCCAATTTTATTTATCATGATTTTATCTTATATTACTTTTGCCTTACATTAGTAAGAAAATATTCTCCTTTACAAATTCATCATTATCCCTTATAACCAATGTCATTCATATAAATCAAACTTTTAATATTTAATCAGTATAATTGTAAAGAATTCAGTATGATCTTATATTATTAAACCAACATTTATTAATATATATATATAATATTGTATTTTTCTTTTCTATCTAAGTTGGGTATGAACATGAAAATAAAATATTTGTTCCATCTTAGGTGCCGACACAAAAAAACAACAACCAATGTGATATTTTGATTTAACGGGACCACTGATGACCATAATGCTTAATATCTTGGCGATTCAAATGTAAACTTCCAATATATATATATAAGAAAAATATTTGTGTGAAAACGTGTATATATATATATATATATGGACAATTAAGAAAATATTAACAACACATTAAAAATTTAATATTAAAAAACATAGGTATTTATTTCCAAATATGATTTATGGGATATACTTTAGACAAATTTTTATCAGGACTTAGTTAAGTGATATCCACTCATTATGACAGACCAAAAGAAAAACAAAAGCAACACATTATTAATGACCCAAAAAAACAAACACATACTAATTAAGTCTGGTTTTTACTAAACGAGGTTTGTTCCGATTTAATGTATAGCTCCAATTTCACAACATTCATTTTTTCTTTTATCTTATTATTGTGGAGTGAAAAAAATAAAATTAAGTGGGGGTGAATTGAGATTGGTAAAATTGGAAAAGTTTGCTAAAAACAAAAAAAATACAATAATTTTGTTGATTTGTATAAAATAATCTAAGACAATAATTTTAAAATAAAAACATTAGTATTTAATAGAGTGTAATAATATATATGTACTATTAGTGAAAAGATTTATACATAGTTAACACATCATTCATCATTCATTTATACTATTTTTTGAAAAGTTAATGATAAAAAACTTGAATGGTGTATAATGCAGTAACAATGTATAAAACTTATATACTAGTAGTACATACATTATATTAACATTTTAATACATGTACAATGCCAATAAAAAACTAGAGTATAGTTTAAATTTAAAATTGCACAAAAAATATATTTTGGAAATCACAACATTATCAATTTATCATAGTCTTGAGAAATGCATATCTTAAATAAACGATCCCGGAGGGCTACATTTTTTCATGTTGGCATGTGAAAAAATGAACTGACCTATCTTTAGGTATTAAAAAAAAGAGGAAAAGTTGTATGTGTTGATAGTATAAGATATTTTTACATTATTATTTTATCATCACCATTTATTTTTAATTATTATTGACTCTTAAATAAAAGTAATAAAATAAACAATGAATGATACATTAATCATATATAAATCTTTACACTATCAATATATAGATATTACACTCTTATTCATACTTGTACACGTGATAAGAGAGTTAGAAACTTAATTAAAAATTATATATATTCTAAAAACTAGCTTTCAAACTATACAGAATATACATTAATTATGTAATAATTTTTACATAATCAATCATTTATTTTTAATTATTGTTAACTTTTGGAAAAATAATGAAAATAAATGATTGATTATATACTGACTATATATAAATCTTTACTGTGTGTTAGTAAGGGGATATTACACTCTAAATTTATTTTTAAAAGCTACAACACTTTCAATTTTTATTTATCAAATAGCTAGTTGCTTATTAACCAATTCAAAAAATTAAAAACAATTTAAAAAAAAACTACAAGCTTCCATTCATTTGTCAAATACTAACAACTTTGCTAGATCCAAGATATAATCTTTTAAAATGTGTAATAAATAAAAAATTATTTTATGTTCACATATGAAAAACTATCCATACTCCTACCAATCAATTACATTTATACTTTACTATTTTCTAAAATTACAATTGATCAACAAAATGTGTAAATAAATATTTGACTAGTCTAGCTACGTAATAGAGGAATCTGGAATTAATTATTCAAAAACTAACACATTCATACAAAAATGATATATTTTAAAAAAAATCAACCTACAAATCTTCCTACGTATATTATTTTTTATGGTGAATAATAACTTAGCTTGTAGATTGATTTTACAGGAGACTATATGATTTGAATATTCTTTTATATTTCTAAGATAACTAAAAGTGTAATTTTTCTTAACATTACTTTTTTTGGAAAATATACTGAAAGAATATGAGAAAGCTCATTTGTAATAATTAATAAATATCCATGTAAATTCTTGGTGATAATCTTGAACTGAGGTCCACAGAAAAGAAAAAGAATTATATATACCTAATAAAAAATTGATTTCAAGCACGTAGTCTTTGCCTTTTTCTCTCTGTCTGGTATTTATTTTTTCTCATTGTACCAAAAAAAGTAATAATAATTTTTTTATTTAGTTGGATTAAAAAAACAAAGAACAAACAAACGAAATCAAAGAATAATATAATGAAGAGATTCATTTGTTCTAATAGTAATTGGAAAAAAACATATTTCACATTATAATCATTTATTCTTGGAAAATTCAATACTTTTAATTGGAGAATACATCTAAATTATTAGATTTTTCAAAAATAAATAGTTAAGATGTGAAATAATTTTTTTTTTACTTAGTGTCGGAGTAAACTTGCCTGAAGCTCAGTGGTAACAGGGTATTCATCCATGTCAACGTAGTTCTTGTTAATGGAAGCCATGATAAGTTTATCACACTCTGGTTCCATCCATGTTGTTACAAATGATGCAAGATTCAACCTTGGGTTCCCATCAAGCATCAACTCATCGTTTATGATTTGGTATGCTGCTTCCTTTGGTATTGATTCTTCTGGCATCCTGAACCTTTTATCAACAAAAAATGCATCTTTTCTAAGTTATAGATCGACCCATATG
The DNA here is from genome assembly GCA_009771035.1 of Lupinus albus. Classification (NCBI taxonomy): domain Eukaryota; kingdom Viridiplantae; phylum Streptophyta; class Magnoliopsida; order Fabales; family Fabaceae; genus Lupinus; species Lupinus albus. The sequence continues at coordinate 14,789,204 of CM020016.1, forward strand.
AACATTAATATCCCCTATTAAAATCACTATGCATCTTATAGATTAATATTTGACTATAGATGATCATGTTAATAATCAAGTATATGAAAAAAATATTGAAATTTTGATGTAACAAAATTATGTCTATACCTGGGAAGGGAGGTTCTGACATAGCGAGAAGCAAAGGTTGAATGAACAGAAACATCGCTATCTGATATTGTTTTGGATAGAACCATGTTGGGGAGAGAGATGAAAGAGGGACAACTACAAAAGATGGAAGAGATGTGTGTGGTTTTGTGTTTATAGAATGGTTTTATTGAAGAGAGTACTAATGGAGTTAAATAGAGCAAGTGGGGGTGTTAATTTGGGGTAAAGATCCTCACCGGACACTGTAACAAAAGTAAAAATAGAATTGTATGGTTTTTATAAGATAATATAAAAGCAATAACTTTCATTTCTAGTATGAGAAAAGATTCATTCTAATTATTTTGATTTGAACTATCAAGAGGATAGTAAATGAAAAAATAAAAGAAAAAATAATTTGATGTGATATTTTTATTCTTTAGATAGATACGATTTACATATCTTTTAAATACATGAATAAAAATAACAACTTGCATCTTATTCTTTTCAAGTTTTATTAACTTTTTTAATGGAATAATATTCTATACGTTGAAAGTCAATTCATTGATTCTTGAAGAACAGAAAACACTATTTTTTAATTTAATTATAGTTTTTATTTACATTTGTCTTCAGCACTAGGGAAGTTGTGTAAGCATGTATGTAATTGCAGCACTGTTACCAATGGGAGAAAAGAAATGTCTTAAACTGCATTTTCTCCAATTCATTAATTTTTTTTGGTCAAAAAATAATAATAATGATGAATTGTACTGTTAGAGTGAAAACGAAGAAAATTACTTTATTTATTGAAAAGTATACATACTTATAAAATAAGTTATTATACCTATTTAAGGAAAATAATAGTGTTGTAGGAATATAATGTCCTAAAGAACATAAAATGTTATTTTATATCAATACCTTACTTAATGTACAGATGTATCACTTATTTGTGATTTAATAAAAATATTTGTTTATTATATTGCTGACTTTATAATTTTACTTATTATTTTTTAACCAAGTATAGGAGTGTGACTCTGTATTAATGTACCCTTTAATTTTTCTCTGGTTTGGAAAATTGAAAATGTTTTTTTTTACTTAATATAATTTTATTAATTTTATAAAAATAGTACATTTATCCCTAAAACTGATAATAAATAAGAAAATATTTAATATAATTAATGCTTGGACTTCTAATATTACAGGGTAAAATTTGAGTCTTGCTCCTCTCCGGTACACCCCATTACATTCCAAGTAATGGAGAGAAATATATTTCATAAAATTTTGGGAGGATTTGAAAGGTGTATTTCAGAGAATATCTCTAGGAAAAAAGTTTTCCCTAGGAGAAGGTCTTAATGAGCATGTAAGGAGAGACACTAGAGGATTTGAATGTTTTTGTTGGGTTATGAGATATGGAAAGCAAATATGGAAGATATGAATATTCTAGATTTATACTTTTCTTTTGATTTTACAATAGCACATGGTTTTAAGAAGCGAAAGCAACATCTTATTACATATAAGAGTGAAGTTTCCCGTTCTTAAATAAATTCTTTCTTGTAAGGAAATGAGATAGAAAATTTTGCTTTGACTTAAAATTCATACACGAAGAAAGCTTGACGGCGCAACACAAAGTTTTGTTTATGAAAACAATTGTTAAGTGGAGAAAAGGCCAAGGTAGAGCACCAAGAATCAAATATTGAAAATTTAAAGGGGTATAGGAGCTTCAATAAAAAAAATTAGAGGGAGGGTTTTCGGAAGAAATAAGGAAGTGCTAACAATATTTCGGTGGATAAGGACAAGGAAATTAAATTAGGAAGATAGCAAACGATATTCTAAACGAATCTAGCGACTTTCGATCAAATGGTAAAGGATTATGGTGATGGGATAAAAACATCCACCACAAATTTAAGGTGAAAAGGGAATGTTATAAAGCATGATCATTGTATAAAAGTAATTAAAGTTCAACAAAAAACAAAGTAGCTTAAAAAGAAACCAATAAAGTGTCGAGTGAAGCGAATGATAAAGTTTATGATGAGTGATACAAATCTCTATACACCAATGGAGTGGAAAGAAATGAGTACAATCTTTCACATGGAGAGGAAAGAAAGAAATTAGACTTGAACCAAGTGAAATGCATTAAAGGTGAATGTGGAAAAATTGGTGAATGACAAAGATATTAAGAAAATATAGAATGACTATTTTCACAATATTTTCAATGATGAATATGACTGATTGATTTATAATAGACTAAACTCAAAATATGAGAATCAAAATAAGACATTTTATCTTAGATTTCAGGAGTTGGAGTGAAAAAAGCTTTAAAAGGTTAAATAGTGACAAAATCGTAGTACTAATAATATACTTATTGAATCATGTAAGGTTTTTTTTGGAGAGAATGACATTATTTTGTTCACAAAGTTATTTAATGAGATCATGAGGCGAGTTGATGAGAAACATTTTAATCCTTATTTATAAGAATAAGGATGATATATAAAATTGTGTAAACTATAGGGGTTATGCTCATGCGCCATACTATGAAACCATGTGAATGGATAGTTGATCTGAGATTAAGACAATATACACTTATCATTGCAAACCAATTTGATTTTATGTCTCGGAGGTCGAACATAAAGGATATATATATACTTGAAAGATGATTGATGGAGAGATATTGAATGAGCGACCTTACACATCATTTTCATTGAATTGGAAAAGGCGTCTGATAAAGTTCTCTCATAAGTATTATGGAAAGCTCTAAATAAGAAAGGTGTTCAAGTTGTATACATTCGAGAAATCAATGATATCTATTATGAGGTCAAGAAAAGTGTGAGATAGAAAGATGAGATCTCAAAAGATTTTTCCATTTTCGTAGGACTACACCAAGGGGTCAACAATGAGTCCTACTTGTTTTCCTTGGTTTTGAATGTGCTTACTGAACACATTCAAGATATGGTGCCACAATGTATGTCTTTTGTAGATGATAATTTCCTGATTGGAGACTCGAGAGAGAAATTAAATAATAAGCTAGAAACGTGGTGACAAAATTTAGAAGTATATGACGTTCATATAAGTCGAAATAAGATGAAGTATAAAGAATGTAAGTTTAGCAAGAGTAATTATTGGAGATCATATCACAAGTCACTAGATTTAAATATCTTGAGTCCATATAAGTCGAAAATGACGGAGTGCTTCAACCTCTAGGTGTTGTATGTGATAAAATATGCTACTTAAGCCTAAAATCTTGATCGATAAAGTGTCAATAAGAGAACAAATTACATTTAATAGTGATGATAATATTGTATCAGATAAGTTAACACACTACACAATATGTGATTAGAAATGAATGTATTAGGAAAAATGTTTAATTAACTCCTATTGTAGAAAATATGGTAGAATCAAGCATTTGGTGGTTTGGACATGTATCGATGAGACCGTTAAAAGTTCGAGTAAGGAGAGTAAATCAAATGAATATTAGTTTAATTTCTAGAGGAAGAGGGAATCGAAGAAAAGTCAAAGGGTAGAAAAAATTTAGATATCAATGTTATGTTAATTAACATAATTTATGATAGAGTCAGTGTTATTAAGCTCAGACTCTTCAATAACTCGATCATGACGTCGAGTCAACGAGTCACTAGTTGGACCAATGGATCAATGACTAGACTGGTTGACTAGGTTTACATTAAAAATTCTAATTTTTTTAATAATATTAACTAACATTATTTAATAACTATATACTCTAAATTAAAAAACATTACCATCCCAAAATGTCACTACTATGTACTCTAAATTAAAAAAAAACATTACCTACTCTAAATTAAGCAATCAAAAAAAGAAGGTTTTACTATTATAAAATGTCACAAATAAGTTTGAACGTCACAATTTAATTTATAAAATACGCACAATAAGTTTAAGATTTAATTAAGAGTAAATTACACTAATACCCCTTGAGTTTTAATGAAATTACATAAATCACCCCTCCCTTCTTTGACCTTACACCAACTACCCCTCCCTCCTACACAAATCACCCCTAGATTTATACATATATTACATTGACTACCCATGCATGTTATAAAAGTGTAATATTTTAAAGAAAAAATTGTGCTGAATATAATTAAGTTAAACAAAATATTGTATATTGTGTAACATTTCAAATAGTACAAAAGCGAGTGTTTCTTTATTATTTTTGTGTCATTAAAAATACATTAATAATTTCAAAGAAATATTTAAATAACTTTTATACTATCTTATAACGAGCCAAATAATGAAGACGCGTTGACTCTTATATTATTTGAATTTCTCTAAACAATATACAATATTTTGTTTAATTAATTACACACATCATACATTTTTTGTTTAAAATATTACACTTTTATATCATGCATGGATAGTCAGTGTAACATATGTACAAAATTAGGGGTGGTTCGTGTAAGGACAAAAAAGTGAAAGGTGATTTATGTAATTTCACTAAAACTCAGGGGTGTGAGTGTAATTTACTCTTTAATTAAAGGATGAAAGTTTTGCTATAAATAAGTTAAAAACGTTTGATTTTTTCATCTCAAAATCACAATATTTTTGAAATAATTTTCATTGACTCGGTCGATGCAAAATGAGATGTCCAAACTGGTCAAATATCCGATTCAGAGTGAAACCAATCAGACCAACCAGTTTGAGCCGAGTTTTATAACATTGGATAAAATATTATAATGTCATTCAACTCATATAATAGTTGGATTAAGATTTGATTTTTATTTTCATAAAATATTATATTATTTCAAAGAAGGATAGAAATAAACACAATAAAATATATTTTCTCAATCACTTTTTTTAATTAAGTTTAAAGATAAAATAATAAAAATTAAATACTTTTTTTTTATTAATATTGATAAAAATGAATTAGTTGATAGTAATAAAAATAAAACACAAATCAAAGACTCCTTAACTTTTTTTTTATCTTTTTCACGCTTTCGCAAACCAGACGCCGTTGTATTGCGCGTTTTTATTAAATAAGTAAAATATACAAATACTTTTAACGTGGCTAGGTCCGAGTTTTGCTGTAAATTTCCACAATTATTAATTTCAAGTTATAATATCTGTACTATTAGTATATATATATCGCTATTTGTTAAATTAATTGCACTTTTTTTGGTATATAATTAGTTTTGGCCTTTACAAGTTTATTTTCATTTTAACCTCATGTGAAAATAATATATTCAACCCTCATATAAAATGAATATATTCAACCTCATGTAAAATGAATATATTCAACCCTCGTAATTGGAATGAAAACGATATCGAATATGGAGATATGACTTTTCTAAATATTAATACTATATCTTTTTTGGGCCATGTATGAGATTATTTTAGTTTCCATGTTCATACTTTTACCAAACACATTGATTATTGAAAGAAACGTATCATTATAAAATGATAATGATTGAATTATACTAAATTACTATATTGTAACAAGGATTGCCTTCTTCTCTGAAGGAAAAATCATAGAAGAAATTATAAAAAACAGGACTATGTTTTGGTCTTTTATTCTTTCTAATTTAACTATGATGGTCTTTTTCTATGTGCATGACTCAAAATTATATTCTCTTCTCTCATAAATGCTATTAGGTGAATTATATTCCTAGCACAGGGATGCAAGATCCTATTAACTTTCTTTAATCAATGATAATGGAATTGAAATCATGATTATTAATTAAAATTGCAGTGCCACTAATTTCGGGGATCAAAGTTTACAACATGAAATTGCAAAGCAAAACACATGTTAGGGTCAACACAATATTTTTCAAATTCGAAGAAAGACAAATACAATTTATTAAAATTCTTCTCAACAACCATTCAAATGACGGAATCTTCAATCAAGTAAGTGATATTGGCTCTGAGTTTATATTTCTAAGAAACAATGTTATTTTGTTATGGGCACAATTACTTTATAAGGTATTTTGGAGCTTATAATGTTACTAATAAATTTGTTGGTAATTGTAAAATAAAATAAGTATATGACTTATACATCATGACTTATGAAATATGAACTTGTAAGATGTTTCATTGATGCAAATGAAAGAAAATGAAAGAAAACAGAAAAAATGATTTTTTATCAAGAAATTTAGTTTAAAATTTTATCGCAAAAATTGATAAATATTTAAAACTTCTATAATTAGATTAAATCCACAATGGTGCTGACATCGTGGTAGAGACACGTCGTGCTCTAGGGAAGAAAAGTTTGACTATGTTTATTATTTAAGATAATAGTTCTACCCTAATAATCGAGTGAATTTAACTTTTATTTAATACTTTTCCATAATTTTCAATATTCTCACTTATGTTTTTTACTATTTAAGTAATTCAATTGTCTCTATTTTTTACCATTGAAGTTACATAGTATATGTTAAGCCCTTAGCTAACGTGACTTAGCATACCTTTACTTCTTTCTATTCTTTTATGTGGTACATCTATAATAGTTTTAATAATCGCTTTACCTCTTTTTTGTTAAAAGCTACTATTGATGTAAAAAATACTAATATTGAGCCATTATCAGTGATTGAAAAAATATATACTATTTATGTTAACTTCTAAGCCCAATTTATTTTCGTTCGTCTGGTTTTTTTTTTAGAAAGTTTAGGCAACTAAACTCTTTTCTTTTTTAGAAAATGAAATACAAATTTCTAATCAGTGATTAAAAATTTTCTACTTAAAGTAATTATCACAAATACGCTGTGTACGTAACTATGTATCCTAAACTCCTTTTCTATCAACTTCTAGAATTTTTTACTTTATTTTGTAGGCAAATTCTTTTTTTTTGTTGCACTTTATCCTTTGAATTTTGCCCTCACATTAAAATTCTTTTCATCCCTTTATTGAATCTATGCCTTATTGCCTTGTTATTCTTTGAACAAATGATGCTGCTTAGTTTTTGACTTATGCAGGTATATGCTGTCTCGGTCAGCAAGGAAATGCACCATGCATCAAGCCAAGGCAAAGTCATCTCTGCACCACGCACCAAGCCAAGGCCAAGTCATCTCTGCACCAAGCAAAGCCAGTCTCGGCCAGAAGCAAAGCCAGCCTCGGCCAGAAGCAAAGCCAGCACCAGTCATGGCTTACTCATTCTGATGCAGCAGAGCAACATCAGCCACATGCTTGGTGGCTGACTCCTATTAATTCACCTTTTGCACATTTTCCACATGTGCTTTATTTGTTAATAGCCATGTGTGATTATTGTTAGGTAGTTAGTTAAGTTTGTTGGCTTTTTTGAATAGCAAGGCACCTCTTGTTCTCTTCCTATATATGTTATCTTTCTTTGTACTTGAATAATCAATCAAAGCGTTCAATATATGAGAATTTAGTTTGTTTTCAATGAGTTCCATTCAAAATATGGTATTAGAGCTCTCATAAGTGAGAGCTCTGCTGCATCATCTTCCTCCTTTCTTTGATTCATTGATTCTTTCTATATTGCCTTCATTCTTCTTGCCTTCACGATGGAAGCAGAATCAGATCAAACTCAACGCCTACAACAAGGTGTTGACACCTCACAAAATCCAACTAGTCCATATTACCTCCATCCAAGTGAGAATCCAGGAGTCATCCTTGTTTCACCTCCCTTAAATGAGACGAATTACCACACATGGAGCAGGGCTATGAGAATGGCACTTTCCTCTAAGAACAAGTTCAAGTTCATCAATGGAATCATAAGGGCACCACAAGAATCAGAAGTCATCTTTGATGCTTGGGAAAGATGCAATAACATGATAATATCATGAATTACCAGATCATTAAGCCAACAAATTGCACAAGGTATAGTCTACATTGAGAATGCCCAAGTTCTATGGCAAGATCTCAAAGACAGATTTTCTAAGGCTGATCACTTCAGAACCTCAGTTCTATTACAAGAACTACACTCCACAAAGCAAGGGGTAGAGATGTAACCACTTTCTTCAATGATATCAAGATCTTGTGGGAAGATCTTGATTCCTTGAGGCATGCATTAGTTTGCTACTGTACAAGTAAATGCAATTGTGGCTTAATAAAGAACATAAGGGATGACAGGATTCTGAGTATGTGATTTGTGTTTTGAAAGGTCTTAATGATCAATATAACACAATCAAAACACAAATACTTCTCATGGAGCCACTGCCACCCATCAACAAAGTGTTTTCCTTGATTCTTCAACAAGAAAGGCAACAAGAAGGCATACATCATGAACAACCTACAAACATCCTAAGCACTGTGAATTCAGCTCAATCTTGGAAGCCTCAATTCAACAGAAACAATGGTAAACTTGGGTTCAACAGCAACTTCAACAACAATAACAATAACAACAGAACCAGAAGATTCCAATCTAATGGCAACAACAGTAACAATAACAACAGTAGCAGAGGATACACTTCACTCAATAATGGCAAGATTTGTACCTTCTGTGGTAAAGAGGGACACACAACAGAGACATGTTATTTTAAGCATGGTTTCCCACCTAATTTCAAGTTCAAATCCATGGGAGCCAATATGATAAACAACATCCAAGTTGAACAAAGTAATTCCAATCAAAACAGTGATGCACACACCAACTCTACATTAGCAGAAAATTCACAACATGCTCAACTTAGCATTAATTCAGAGCATATGATTAACCATGTCAGTCAGAGTATCAATGATGAAGGAGCAGCACACACATCAGGTAACACTGTAAGCCAAACTTGGATTCTAGATAGTGGAGCTACTGACATGTCACAAATAATATATCAAACTTCACATATCACAAGGTCATTTCACCCATATATGTCAAACTTCCAAACAACATCACTATCATGACTAAGCATTCAGGGACTGTTAAAATTTTTGATCAATTAACTTTACATAGTGTGTTATACATTCCTGATTTTAAATACAACTTAATTTCTGTCCATAAGCTTGCTTCTTCTCTTGGATATAAGCTTGTCTTTGATGAGGTTTCTTGTCTCATCCAGGATATGACTTCCAAGAGGACGATTGGACATGCTGAAATCAAGAACAACCTCTACATATTAACCAAGAATGCTGAAGCCAATGACATTTTTCACACTATTCATGCTTTACATACTCACATTAATCCTTGTTTTGACCCTTGGCACTATAGATTAGGTCATCCTTCTAAGAAGGTTCTTGAAAATGTTTGTAAGAAATTCTCATATGTGAAGTTTGATGCAAATAAAATTTGTGATTTTTGTCATTTGGATAAGCAATCAAGATTGCCTTTCTCTACTAGCTCTTCACACACAACACATGCCTTTGAGTTCTAACACATGGATATCCGGGGCCCCCTACATGTCCCTACTATTCCATGGCCACGAGTTCTTTCTTACCATAGTGGATGATTTCACTAAATACACATGGGTCTTCCTCATGACTTCAAAGGGAAACACTAGAGATTTGGTTTACAACTTTATCCAAATGATTTCAACACAATTTCACTGCAAAGTTCAATCTATTAGAACTGACAATGGTAAAGAATTTATGATGCATGATTTTTATTCTAAGCTTGGTATCCTTCATCAAACTTCATGTATTGAAACACCACAACAAAATTCTATGGTTGAAAGGAAGCATAAGCATATACTTAACACAACTAGGACCTTGTTATTTCATTCATTCTTGTTTGCTTGTTATTGAGGATATGCTATTTTGCATGCTGTCTACATTATAAACATTCTGCCCACTTACACTCTTGACTTTAAATGTCCTTATGAAATCTTGCACAATAAGCCACCTAATCTTGGCCATCTCAGAGTCTTTGGAAGTCTCTGTTTTGCTCCCACACTCACCTTACATAGAACCAAACTCGACCCAAGAGCCACTAAGTCAGCCTTCCTTGGATACAAGGTTGGTACAAAGGGATACATTGTCCTTGACTTACTTAGAAAAAGCATCTCTGTCCCTCACCTACACCTGACCCCTTCATTGACTTGCCTATCATCCCTTTTAGTCCTAATCCTGACCCTGCTCAAGCCTTGCCTAATCAATATCTCATTCCTCATTCACCCTCTCATCATAATATTGTCCCTCATGATCCCCAACCACCTGACCTTCCTACTAGAAGATCCCAGAGAGTCACACATCCACCCACCTACCTAAAGGACTATCACTGCCATCTCCTGACCAAGCATTCTCATCTTGTTGATTCCATTATTACTCATCCCTTACACAAGGTCTTATCCCATGCCTCTTTTTCCCAACCATACTTAAATCACTGTCTCTCTGTCTCTTCCCATATTGAGCCCAAGACCTTCAACCAGGCTATTAAATCCCCTGAATGGGTTCAAGCTATGCAAAATGAGCTTGATGCTTTAGAGTACAACGACACATGGTCACTTGTCCCTCTTCCTTCTAACAAGAGAGCCATTGGTTCCAAATGGGTCTATAAGCTGAAATTCAACTCTGATGGGACTATCCAGAGACATAAAGCTAGGCTTGTTGCCAAAGGCTACACACAAACTGAGGGCTTAGACTATTATGATATCTTTGCTCCTGTTGTTAAGCTTACAACTGTTAGATTGTTACTTGTTTTGGTTGCTTCACAAGGTTGGTTTTTACAACAATTAGATGTTAATAATGCCTTTTTACATGGTGATTTAGATGAAGATGTTTATATGACTATTCCTCAAGGCATTAATTGTTCCATGCCTAATCTTGTTTGCAAATTAAACAAGTCACTGTATGGCTTGAAACAAGCCAGTAGGCATTGGTTTGCCAAATTGTCCACTGCATTGCTTTCCTTGGGCTATAAACAATCAGTACATGATCACTCTCTTTTTACCAAGTCTCACAACTCATGCTTCACTGCTTTGTTAATATATGTTGATGATTTGATACTTGATGGCAATGATAATTCTGAAATTGCTTTTGTTAAGCAACACTTAGATACTCACTTCAAGATAAAGGATCTTGGAGTGCTTAAATATTTCCTTGGCCTTGAAGTGGCCAGGTCTAAACTTGGCATCACTTTATGCCAAAGAAAATATACTTTGGATTTACTCTTGGATACAAGTTTATTGTCTTCCAAGCCTTGTGCTACACCAATGGTCAAAAATACTTATTTACACCAACATGACAACAACCTTCATCCTGACCCTGCCTCTTACAGACAACTTGTTGGAAGGCTGCTCTACTTAACCAATACAAGACCTGACTTAAGCTTTTGCATCCAACAGCTTAGTTAATTCATGGCTACTCCAACACAAAACCATTACAAGGCCATCACTAGAGTTCTTCGTTATATCAAAGGTACACCTAGCCAAGGCTTGTTTTATCCTGCAACATCCATGCTTCAAGTTAAGGGGTTTATTGATTCTGATTGGGCTGCATGGCTAGATACCAGAAGATCTATCTCTGGTTTCTGTATGTTCTTAGGAGACTCCTTAATTTCTTGGAAATCCAAGAAACAACACACTGTTTCTAGATCATCTTCGGAAGCAGATTATCGTGCCTTGGCTATAGCTTCTTGTGAGGTACAATGGTTAACCTATTTGCTTTCTGATTTGTGCATTAATTTCAAACAACCTGCCCTCCTTTATTGTGACAACGATTCAGCTAGGTACATTGCTGCAAATCCTGTTTTTCACGAAAGAACCAAGCACATTGAAATAGATTGCCATGTTACTAGGGAAAGGTTGTTTAGCAAACTTTATCACTTGCTTCCCATACCCTCTGAACAACAACCTGTTGATATTTTAACCAAGGCCTTAGATCCATCTTTTTTCCACCATCTTCTTCCCAAGTTGGGAGTGATTAACATCCACTCTCCAGCTTGAGGGGGGTATTGAATCTATGCCTTATTGCCTTGTTATTCTTTGAACAAATGATGCTGCTTAGTTTCTGAGTTATGCAGGTATATGCTGTCTTGGTCAGCAAGGAAATGCACCATGCATCAAGCCAAGGCAAAGCCATCTCTGCACCACGCACCAAGCCAAGGTCAAGTCATCTCTGCACAAAGCAAAGCCAGCCTTGGCCAGAAGCAAAGCCAACACCAGTCATGGCTTACTCATTCTGATGCAGCAGAGCAACATGAGCCACGTGCTTGGTGGTTGACTCCTATTAATTCACCTTTTGCACATTTTCCACATGTACTTTATTTGTTAATATCCATGTGTGATTATTGTTAGGTAGTTAGTTAAGTTTGTTGGCTTTCTTGAATAGCAAGACACCTCTTGTTCTCTTCCTATATATGTTATCTTTCTTTGTACTTGAATAATCAATCAAAGCATTCAATATATGAGAATTCAATTTGTTTTCAATGAGTTCCATTCACAATACCCTTAATTACACGGTTTCTCTTGTCAAAGCATCTAGATTGGTAATTTTATGGCTTTTTCACTTTAAATGATATGTACTAAGTCAAACATATTTTCTCTTGTTATCTTTCTCTACGCGTTTATGCTCTCAGCTTAAATGCTTAATCAACCTGCTCCATCAAAAAGAATAGAGATTTTATGTCCTAAAAAATTTATATCTTCATGTCTCAAACCAATCAATTCTTATCTAATGATATATAAAAGTTAATTTCTTTTTTATTTTATTTCTATTTATAAGTATGTGAAAATTTTTGATTGGATTGAGATATAATTGAAACATAAAAAGTGAGACAGATAATCTCTTCTAGAAAACAATTTCCTTTTTAATAACCATACGTTAATTTTTACGAAAACGAATATAAGGTAGGGAAAGAAAACCGTTTACATTAATTGTATTGTATTGGTCCAACATTTACTTAGCCGCACATATGGACATATAAAACAACAATATAATTAGATGGAATCGACTAGTTGAACTCATCAATAAAAGGTGTCGTTATATTATAAATCATGTTTACGAGGATAGATTAACTTACTCTACATCTTAGTCATCAATTCTGGGGAAATCCAATAGTTTAGATCTACCCACTAATTCAAACTATTGGATTTCTCTAAAATCGATGACTAAGATGCGGAGTAAGTTTAAAAAACTTACTTTTAAAGTAAGTGAATCTTCTCCCCATATTTATTAATAGAGATTTGATAAAAAAATTCATTATCAAGGATTCTCTAACATAACCTTAATATTTTATCCAAACTTAAAATTGGTTGTGTATACATGCAGTTTAGTACATATAATTTTTCTTTGGGTTGTGTTAATTGAAGATATTGATCAAGAAATATGGAAAATATACATGAAAAAACATATTGTTTGAATTTTCAAAATATTAAATGTCTCAGTTTTAATGCAAATTTTCTATTTTTGATTTTTAATCAAGGACATTGGTTGATGTTTTTTGTTATGTTTTTATTCATCTGTAGGGTTTGAATTTTATAAGCTTGTATATGTAACTTCGTCGTAAGTTCACATTGAGTGATGGATTTAAGAAAGTGGTAGTCAAAATAAATATTATATATATGTCATCATATGCATGGCTATATTACATGGCTAATTCACTTACTTTTGGATAATATGGCTTATTTGTTTAATTAAAAATTAGTTATAAACTAATTTCTACTCATTTCTATTAGGCTGTTATTATCCTCTTATAATTCATTGTTCTTTATTTATATAATAGAGTAAGTACACTTTAAATTTCAAACAATTAACTACCCTAAAATATAACGCCTGGTCGAATTAAGCATAAATTTGAGTGAAGTAAGAGAAGTACCTACCCCTTCATTTCATATCTTTTTATGTTTAAGTTTATATATATAAGTAAATATTAGATTATATAAAATTGGACACAACTTTACTAAAATGATCAATCAAATCTATTTTTGTTAGGAACAATCACAACTCCAATTTCCCTTATTTTTTAAACATAATTTTTTAATAAAATCTTATATCTTTTATACCCAAAAAAAATCTAATGTCTTTTGTGTCTTCTATTATAAACAGTTGAAATTAACACAATAATTTCTATAACCTTTTTACTATGACATCTATTCTCTGAAATAATAATATATCATGTGTATTTCATCAGTTAAATATTATTGTTGTAGAATTTGATCATCCACTATTGCGTTTAAAGAAGATAAATATATAGTGAGAACTTAGAAGTAATAGTGGACAATTGAGAGTATGTTTTTTCATATTCCAAAAAGTAGTAATGATGCCTAATTTAAAAGTAAATCCAAAGTTAAATCGAATGTTATTCCTTGAGAAGAACTGGATTCTAAATCCTCTGCCGCTAAATTCCAAATTTAAATTCCTTTTTCCAACAAATATAGAATTAATGATTCACATCCAGAAGTCCTAGCTTAAATAACACACTATTAGTTAACTCGGTTTATAAGTTTATTTAATTAAACATAGGAATAATATCATGTCATAAAGGAAGGATCAACCACATAAAAATAATAGTGATCATGATGATGAGAGTATAGGTTTGAAATTGCATATAATGTTTTTGGATTGAATGTCTTTAATGCAAATTAATAACAATATGTTATTCATGTTTGCTTTTAATTTTAACTAATAAAATTTTAATTAGTAATAAAAAATGCATACTTTTTGTTGTAATATATTTTTGTCATTCAAAAATTTATATTTACATATTTCTCTTCATTTTCTTTTCTCTATTTCTCATACTAAATAATACAAAAGTCTACTTTAATTTATTTTGCACATCTTTTTTTCCCCCTCTTTTATCTTCTCTCATTTTTCCACTCTTCAATCAAATAAAGGATTATAGTGGAAATAATAGTAGTTTAAAACTTTAGGACTTTGTATTTTATAATAATCAGATTACTAATGACACATTTGTATTTTCCTTGCTATTGCTCTCAATTGTTATGAATTAAAAATCACTATGTGAAGATATTACGAAGTGAACTTATTTTAATTTGATTTTTAGAAATAATAATGAAATAGGGATAATATAGTAGTTTTCAGACCTTATCTCAATAGTTATTACTTCAGTAGTAGGCCACATGATAAAATAATATTGCTTCTCAACCATTCCTTTCACACGTCTGCATAATATAAGCACAAGATAACATTAGTTAGTTGCATTATTAGTTGACTTTCAATGTATTTTCCCCAAGCCTTGTTGGGTGTTATGGAGGTACAATTCTTCACCTTAAGCCTTTGGTACAAGAGAATTAGAGTGAAGGGAAAAGTGAAAGAAAAATGGAAGAAAAGATAATTTTTCTTCTCTTTGGTTGTCAAGGGAGGGAGGGAGGGAGAAAGAGAGAATATAATACAAAATGTATGGGGCTAACTATAAAATTTGTATTTCCTACTTGCTGAGAAATGGAGAGGGAATGAAAACTTTGCATAAAATCTAAAAAAGTTTTTTTTATTTTAAATACTATTAATATTAATATATATAAGTCTCTTTTGAATTTAAAAAAGTTAATTGAAGTTATAATAAAATGTATATAATAATATACATCATCTATTCATATTTCTCTTGTCATTTTCTATTCAAGCAAACAAAAGAGTAAGACAAGAAAATATATATTTTTCTTCATTTTATTTCTTTATTATCTTATATCAAATATCAGAAAAATCTACTTTATTTATCATCTTTCTTTCTCTCACCTATTTCTCACAATCTATTTCTCTTCTTTCTTTCTCACCTCCACAATCTATCACTTCTTAAGAGTGTCTAACACATCTAGATCTAAGGTAAATTTTGAAGAACGTAATATCTATGTACTATTAATGTAAATATTTATATAAAGTAAGTATATTATCCATTATTCATTTTTTAGTTTTTTATTTAAGAGTCATGACAATTAAATATAAATAGTAGATGATGCAGTGACAATGTAAAAAACTTACGCTGTTAGTGCATATATATTTTTCAAATTTTAAAGAGAAAAAATATGTATGCAATGATAATGTATATGTTTTTACATTTTTGTCGATCATCTGCCATTTATATTTAATAGTCATTGATTTTGAAATATAAGTAACACAAATGAATGATGAATAATATATTTACCGTATATAAATATGTACTTTTATAGTGCATATATATTATACTCAATTCTAATATTTATTTAAATTTTAAAATATGCAATCTATACTACTATATAAACGTAAACATGGCTAAATGGTGTTTAGTTAATTGAAAACACATAATTTCTATATTCAAAGTTTGTTCCTACTATTATATATAAATGCAAAATATGTCTTGAGAACATTCAGATAATTGAACCTGATTATTTCATGCAATTACATTTAGTAACCACCATGACATAATTTTCATATTCCAATTTTATCATTTTGTAATATCTCAATAATAACTACAAGAAATTTTCACATGTTCTTTTATTCTTTTCCATCAATGTAACACTACTATTCCATACAATATCCTACTTCTATTTTTGTCTTTATCACCTCAAGAACAAAAACTTTGACCCACACGAAAGACATCCAATAACATACTAATCATTATTAGAGATACAAATTTATAAACTTATAGAAACTTTGTATATACACTTGATATGAAAAAAATAAGATTGAGAGTCGACAGACATAAAGTATGGTCGACACCCTGGTTTGGATAATAAGAGTACTCACTTGCCAAGGTAACAAATGTGATAAAGCTCCCTCTATAAATATTTAATCGTGCATGAACTAATTTTCTAGCAATTTAAACTCAAATTTATTGTTTGATATAATACGTCTCTTTCTATCATATTCTCAACATTATTTTGGGCAGCCATACTACTGATATTCAACATCAATATCAAGTATTGATGAAATGATAAAAATATCTACTCAAGATAATGACAATTATTTGAGTACATTATAATCATTCTCCTCCGATTATTCAAACCTCCCAAATTTATATACATATATTATATTAACTATCCATACACAAGTAATAAGTGTAACATTTTAAATAAAAGGGGTAATAAATATAATTAAATTAAATAAAATATGTTATAATGTGTAGACAAGTTCAAATAATATAAAAGTTAACTTCTCTTCATTATTTTTGTTTCGTTATAAAATAGTATAAGAGTGATTTAAACAAGTCCTCTTTATAATTATTGATATCTTTTGTAAGCAACAAAAAATGATAAAGATACATTGACTCTTAAACGATTTAGATTTGTCTCCATAATATATCATATTTTGTTTAACTCCTATAGAAATAGTCACTATAGTATATGTATATAAATAAAGGTAATTTGTATAGATACAAAAAAAAAATTGTGTTATTTCATTAGTAGATGTCAGTCATTATAATTTAGTCTAATTAATTTGGTAGAATGAGAGGTAGTGAAACATTGCAAAAAGCATTAGAAATTGAGCCGCTGCTTTAAATTACTGCATGTAAGAAAAGTCCGTAAGCGAAACAGATACTTTGAGCTAATGGAAAGATTTTTCACGCGCCTACCATCCTAATCCTAATCCCAATAATTATAAATAGGGATGGCAACGGGCACGGGCGGGCACGGGTAGTGCATACCCGTGCCCGTACCCGCACTGTTTACGGGTACCCGTGCGGGTAGTGGGTACCCGTGGGTACCCAACGAGTTTCTCATTCTAATTATATTTTTATATATTTTACAATAATTGATCTATAAAAATAATTTTTACTTAAATAATATGACATGTATATAATAATTTTATGATTATAGACTCATTACTAAATTTTATTATGAAGTAATAATAAAATAAACAAATATAATGTTAAATTAATAATAAATAAATATAAAATATTTAATTAAAATATATACGCGGGTACCTGCGGGGCGGGTATCATGATACCCGTTCCCACCCATGAGCTATTTTTCGGGTACCCATTGCGGGTATTTTGACAGGTACCCACGGGTCTGGATATTTTTGCCATCCCTAATTATAAAGAGGTGAGGGAGCCTCATACATATAGCCTACATTGCCAAAATATTGGGAGAAGAAGATTAATTTATTTTCAATTTTTTTGGTTCTAACAAATGTATTCTCTTACCCTTTTAAGTATGAAAATAATCCCTCTGAGATACGTGGCTGCCCTTTCAACAATGGTTATTTTTAGGAATCGAACTCTTGATCTTTTGATTAGTCTAAAATCTAGCAGAGTTTTACAGCACTAAACCAGCACCATGTTGCTAATTTATTTATTTCGAATTTGAAATAAAAGATAAGTTTACCATTTGAGAAGTATAGCAGGCCTAACGTTCAGCGATATTTGTTGGTTTTCCAAACAAAAACTTTTGAATGCCCTAAAAGTGAGTTTTTTAAACTTACTCCTTATTTTATCCATTAATTCTAGGGAAATTCAATGATTTGAATTAGTGGATAGATCTAAATCATTGAATTTCCCTAAAATTAATAGCTAAGATGAGGAATAAGTTTAAAATGGAGTAAGTGGATCTCACCCTTACTGAGATAATTTAGAGTTCAAAATACCATTGAGTCACCTTTGCCATTGGAGTTTGGCTCCTCTCCTGTAATGGAGAGGCCAGTGAGCCCTCAGATTGTGACACGTGTAATAAAAAAAATGGACGGCTGAGATTTAAAATTGTATTACCTGTAGTCGATTACCATGGTTGTGTAATCGATTACACTGTTTAACTGGTGTAATCGATTACACCATATGGTAATCGATTACAGGTAATACAATTTTAAATCTCAGCCGTCCATTTTTTTTATTACACGTGTCGCAATCTGAGGGCTCACTGGCCTCTCCATTACAGAAAAGGAGCGAGACCCTCGCTAGTGCGGTGACTTAAAATATTCTTCAACAATTTGAAATTTTTTTTGTTGCAAAATTTGTGCACAAAACATATAATCTAAACCCTTAAAGTTAACAAACAATTTCTGACGGGTGATTAAACCTTAATTTATTTATATATTATTTTATTTATTTTCAACTCCTAATTAAGGATTAAATATAGCCTTAACCCATTAAGAAAAACCCAAGATTTTTAGAAGGAAAACACTAATTTTCTCAATTATTTTTAGGCAGATACATACAACAATTTTTTTTTAATCAAGTTCTTACTATGAGCATTCTCAAGCCCCATGCTCCAAAATATCTAAAGAAACTAGGTGGAAGAACTCTTACGAATCATTCTAAGACTTTATCTAAAGCATATTATAGATACGTGATTAAAAGTCCTAGTTATTAGAGTTAGTAACAGAGGTTTTCAGTCATTTTCATATTTTTTAACCGTGGGAATAGAATCCTTTCATTCAATAATGAAGATATCTTTTTTCAAACAGCAACTATTATCTTTGAATATAACATCCGAAATAATTAAATTGGCGTCAAATCACGAAAGGATGTGTCATTATAAATGTCAACTTCGACAGTTCATCAGAAGGGCCCACACACCATGATCAATACTATTCTTGCTCATTATTAAATTTATTGGTATATTTAACTGTGAATGATAAGAAAATGAGGGAAAAAATTATAAAATTATTGTGTTATTTTTGCATCAATGATAATAAAACAAAAAATAATAATAATAAATATTTAACTTTTTTATTGATCTGACATATTTTCATTTATGCGAAATATGATTTTGGACAAAAGATCATGTTCCCAAATATGATATCTCAATTGTGACTCTTCAGTCTTCTCATGACAAGTCCAATAAATAATATCATAACGGATCGGTTAGCTAAGACTTGATAGACCTAAGAAGGAATAGACCTATAAGTGTGTATCACTCACACTTGAGCCTAACATTATTGACTATATTCAAGTGTCAAATGACACATTAAACATAGGGTACAACGTAAGAATTTATAGGTGGAAAAAAACCCATGTAATAATTACATTAAGGATTTTGTTCCAAACTTGATATCTCTTACTTATGACTCTCCACTTTTCCGATAATTAGACTCCCTAGTAGTTGGATGCTATCACTTACGGAAGGGTCCCACAAATATTGATATTATAAGCTTTGTTGATGTTCATATTTTGTCCCAGTATTTATTTTGTCCCACAAATATGGAACGTGGGGATGATGAGTATGGAGGATAGGTATGTATTTATATAAGTGTGTGGGTGTGAGGATTTTATGTATTCACTAGATTATATGATAGGATGGTACAATAAAAATGTTATGTAATGTCGGTAGTCGGCTACAAGAAATCAAATAAATGACAAAAAATAAATAAATATAAGAAGAAAAGAAATTGGTTAACATGTTTTTCTAATTGTACCTACGTCTCTGGGCTAGTAATTTATTATTAGGGAATAAGATTATAGTTAGGAGAAGAATTCAAAGCCATCTCTTCTAGGATAAGTGTGATGGTAGGAAAGGGACCAATGTGTTAAATGGAATAAGTGTAATTGTGTAAAGAACCAAAGGAGGGAAGAAATGAAAAACACAAAGAATACAAGAAGAAAAAGTGTTTGTAGCAATTGATCACCAAATGTTGAGTTTATTTGTGATACAAATGCAACAATCCTTTTATTGGCAAAATACTACATGTAAACGTATGGAATAAATATATGGCATGACCTTGGGTTATGACCTTGAATTCTGCTGTGTTCAGGAGAATTTAAATAGTCACTATACCCAAGCCCAATAATAGATATACCAGGTAAAAATATTTGAGTGGTCAAGTACTTAATATGAGTATTAGTGTTTTAAATTGTATCACAAGTTTAGTCACTGTAATTGTAGTTATTGTAATTAACTATTATGAAGTGAATTGTTTATGCCGCGAAGATGTTATTCAATGTAGTTATAGTTTAATGTGACTATATTATTGTGATTTGATGTTAAACCATCACAACCACAATATCATAGTTGCATCAAGTGATAATGTGGTTCACAATTTAAAATAATGCATGAGCCGAAGAGAATTTATAGCGTATAGGAATAAGTCATGAAATAGACTATATTGTGGTTTTTGAAATACAGATTGCTTGATGAACTATATTGTTAGATATAATGAGGTATGAAGTCTCACATTGGATATGAGATAATAAGTGAAATACTATGACTATAAAAAAGAATCATGATATCATTATGTTAAAGTTTTAGTTCAAAACATGATGTCTCACTTCTGACATTCACTTTTCTCATATCTATAACAATGCGTTCGTTGATGATTGGGGATTCCCTCTCGTTGAAGTCATAGGGGATTCCTTGTTGTTGAAGCACACGTGATTGGAGTCTTGGAGACTCTTCGTCTTAGCCAGATCCAACACATATGAATTGAGCGAATCTAAATTCCTAAAATGTAATATATTTCTTAGTTTATGATGAGATATAATATGCAATCAAAATTGAATTGTATAAATGTACTAGAATAATCAAATTGAATATGATTAATTTATAATCAAATAGCATATATGACCAAGCAAAATACTAGTATACATTTGGTTACATCCCTCTTTTGGAGAAGCTCAATTTGGGAAATTGATTCTAGTAAATAAAATCCTTAAGTTAGAAGCTAAAAAATGAAATTAAAAAGTTAAGGATTAACTATGATGTGGTTAACCCACATGGTACATAAAGCAAAAGATATGGTGAGAAAAATGCCAATCTTTTTCAAGAACACACTAAACCCTTTCCCACTTTTGATACCAACGAGCCAAATATTTTCTTCCTCATTCCATTTGATATTCTCAGCTTGTTGTGTCATTAATATCTTCATGTTGTTACTGCAGTATTTCATTTTCACACCCTTAGGGTTTAGCTCCCAATTTTTCACTTGCTCCTTTAAATAAAGACAATGCATAAGCATAAGTGCAAAGATGAGTACAATAGCATTTCCCATTGCCTTGAACTTCTTATAGAAAACCCATTTTTTCTTCAACTTCATCTTTGTCTCAGCATTCTCTATAGAATGATTATTTGCCATTATAGGATTGAGTTGAACTTTGACAGTTTGTGAAGGAACTATTTGGTGAAAGAATGTTTCAGTTACTGGACCATTTGAAACAAACATCTTGGTTTCCTCAACAACTTCAAAGCCTGTAGAATTTGAATAATCAATGTTACTTTTATCCATGAAGTTCTCATTGGGGTCATTATCATTGATGAACCCTAATGAGAAATAGTTGATATCAGTGTCATTGAATTCTTTGTTGCAATTTTGTTGATCAGATTCTGCTGAAAATAAAATCTATTGTTAATATTGTTCAATAAAAAGAGGGGAAATATGACCAAAGTCCTTTGTAACAAAATAAAGTGTAATATATATATATACGGTGTAAAGATTTATACACAGTCGTGCATCATACATAATTCATTCGTATTATATGAATGTTGAATGACATAATGACGATATATAAAACTCATACACTGTACTGTATATATTTTTCTCTTAACAAAAAAATCATGTATAGAAATTTAATTTAGTACCTTGTAGATCATTTTCTTCCTTGTTTATTTGAATGCTTGAAATATGCTGAATCGGAACAACCTTTTGCTCTTCCATAAAGCTCTGTCCAATTATGCAAATAATCTTGTAAACATCAATGCTAATTTATTAGCAAATATCATAGGGGCTAGGATATAGCAATATAGTAATACTGCTCTTAACCTATGTTATATACTTATATTTATGTAACGTTAAAGTAACTTGCACACACAAAAATTCACGTTAAAGACATGTACTCTTGCAATTTGGCAGTCATAAACTTAACTAAAATTCATTTTTGGGACTTTATCTAAAGCCAATAATGGATCATGTAAGATCTAAAATGCATTAGTATATATTGCATAAAGAACACATTTAAATTAATTAAATTTAGCATTATTACAAGCATACCTTCTCTATATTTTTGCTTGACATTCCAACCCATCTTAAGTTCTCTACCATCCTCTCTCCCTTGAATTCATCATCAAAATCTCCAATCTCTATTGATCTTGTGTTTTGATCTTCCCATGAATGGTGAACATATTTCATGTAGTTCAAATCATTTGTGTGATTGTCATTAGTACCAACCATAAAAGTAAAATCATTTTGATTATGTGGGGCATAATAATTCTCATTGCCACTTAATGCATGTGAATTATTGGATTGATGATTCATTAATTCCTGAGCTTGTGCAACTGAAAGAATTTCTTGCAAGATATCTATTTCATTTCTGCTTTCACATGATGCTTGTGTCACCTACAAATAAAATGATGTGTATTAAGGGAAAATAAGGGGAAAATGTAAGATAGTTTATTGGCTTGTTTTTTTCTGCATCCTGGTTTATAAAAAAAGGTCTAAATCTTTAAAATTTAAACTATTTGGTTTTAGGGTCTTTCATTGTTAATTAAGTAATGATGTATTAACATTACTATTAGTTACGTTATACTAATTGTTGATGTGATTAATAGTGGTGTTACACATCATCGTTTAATTAACGATAGAGACTAAAATAGAATGTTTTAAAAGTTAAGATTTAAATAAATAAGGACTTTTCTAGGATTAAAAACTGAATTGGACCTCACTAATTTATAAGGCTTGTAAATGTAATGTATGCATCCTTAAAGTTCTATTTCAAAATCAATCGGTAATGATAAGGTGAAGAGTTATATTTGACCCATAACTAAAGGATATCTTTTGACCCATGACAACCGGAAATAAATTGGGCTCTGACCTGATACTATGTTAAGGTTCAATCTCAAAACCAATTGGCAATGAGAGGAGTAACCCAACATATATTTAAACCATTTATGAGACGATGAGGTAGACACAATGAAACTTATTTCACAATATGTATGAGAAATATACAATTAAAACTTGTGGGTACCTTTGATGGATGGTAAGGTAAGGCTTCATAATTGGGAAATGAAGATGTTGGAAGATTGAGTAATGGGTCTTCTGATGAGAAGTGATGAGACCATTTCCCATTGTCCATTGTTCCACCATTGATATTATTGACCAAAGTCCCACCTATGTTTTGGGGTGGGTGCATTTCCCATGGCATCATATAATTTGAGCTCTCTAAAATTTCTTCTCTTCCTTCAGAATATAGTTCGATTCTTGAAGCTGATTGATCACTTGTTAGGTGATTTACATGGCTGGTGACATTAGCATAGTGATCTTCAATTTTTGGAGTGATCACTAAACTCTTCTTCAACACACGGCAAAGAGCATATGCATCCTGAAATTGTATGTTTTTTATATTAGGCAAAGAAAATAGATGGGCCTGAGATTCTTTAGTTTGTCATAGTGGAATTAAATTAAAATATATTTAATAAAAAAATAATTGGACCAAAAAATTCTATTGATAATAGATGATTTAGAATTCTCTCCCAAATTGAAAATACCAGTACAACAAAAACAACATATGAAAAACAGAATAATATGACAATTTTATCCTTCAAATATAATAAAATAACATTTTTACCATTCAATAAAGATGTTAAAATAACAATTTATCTCTCTAATACTAAAGTGTACTCTACTCAACAATGATTACACTACCTCTCCAATGAGGATTTACACTCCATTGCTAGCTAGATATACTAAGACATGGTTAAAACATTTTAATAATGAAGATTTTCCTTATTTATGAATTAAATAATTACTAAAAAACTTGCAAATTCCTTTCTTCCCTCTTGGGAGATAGGATCCTCTCATGTATTAGATAGTCAAATACACGAATGTGAGACCCATGTTAATTTGATGATTTAAAAGTAAACTTTAATAAAATTAAGTTAAAATTTAAACCATTGAAAGTTTTTAAATGTCATATATCATCATCTCATCTAAGATCTTATATAGAATACAGATTCAATAAGAGGAGATAGGATCTATTTTCCTCTCCAATGGTCGAACTTTTGAATCATTGGTTAATTAAACAAAGATAGAGAAGAAAGAAGATGAACCTGCAAGCCATTACGGATTTCACATTCCCTCTCATGAAGACGATACTCATGCATAACCCAACCAGTGCGAGTCCCATGTGGTGCCCTACCTCTGTAGTAAACTAGGGTTTTCTTCATTCCCACTGCACTACTCTGTGAATTCACCTTTCGATCTTTCCCTGTGGCCTTCCAATATCCAGATTTCGTTGCACGATTTGTTCTTGATCCATTTGGATACTTCCTGTCTCGTGGGCTGAAGAAATACCACTCCAAATCTTTCCCAGGTAACAGTGACTTCCCTATACCAATAACAAGTTCATACTTCAACTTTTTTAGCATGTGGAGCTTCATTAAATAATCAGAATATTTGGAACACAAGTAGAGCAATTGATTTGCATGTTTAGAAAAGCTAAAAATTATGAAATATAAGCTAGAAAAAGTGGACAATAATAATTCTATTTTCTAAGGAACTTAACATTTTTTTAATACCAAACTCAGTCGAGTGATTAACAATATAAGGAAAAGAATATATGTTGCATGGCACTCAGATAATATCATGTATTCTCCATTAATGTAAAAACAAGTGCCTCAAATACCAAACTGAAATCCAATTATACATATATCATTTTAATTACAATGAAATTATACTTTTTGCCATTAAAAATAAAGGAAAAACATGTATTTGACTATTAGAATATATTAGAATTAAGTTTGTTATTCAGTTTGTTCAGTTAGAAACAAACTGATTCTTATTCTGTTTGATTAGTTAGATAGTTAGATACTAACTGATCTACTTTATCTTTCCTATATAAAGGGCCCAGCCCATTCACTTGTAATCATCTTTTCATATTTTTCAATAATATTCAGTTTAACAAAACTCTTCCTTTACTCTCTCTTACTCTCTGTTTTCACTATTTCTCTTCTTTCTTCAAGATTCTTATATTGACTTTCCATGAATGAAGATGATAATAGTTCCATATAGGTATATATCTTGTAGCTAGAGAATATTGTAACCCTTTTCCTTTGTTGACTGTTTTTTTCTTCTTGGGAATCCCATTAGCTACCAATTACTAAGCCTTGACATTCACAATATATAGGAGGGAACCCAAACCCTAAAAAACTTGAAGGAGCATCCTCTCTAGCTAAAACTTTAACCGATTTAAGCAAATCCCTCTCGAGAGCCGAAAGATTAACCTAATCACATGGAATATTTTATGTGCATGAAAGCAAACAAATATATACTTGATCAATAAAGCACGTATACGTATGTGTTTCATATGATGATTTAATAAATATCAGAAGCAAATCATATCAAAAGAAGTGTGCTCCACTTTTTAGAGCCCACTTTTGTTGGGTACTGTTAAGATTGTTATCAAGATACTAAAATATTATGTTTTGGCAATCAAAAGAAGATGAGATTTTTTGGTGTTTTAAACATATATAGGCCTCTTCATGTTATGTTAAATTGTCTGTCATGGGATTTTCCATGCATAAGAAATAATGAAAATTTGTTGTGTTTATCTACCTCTATATAGAGAGATTTACCTCTTATGGAGCTGAACTAGATATAAAAAAATTACCTGGCAAATCCCATGGTTCACACTTGTAAAGATCAACTTCTGGGATGATCTCCAAGTCAATCTTGCGGCCATTGATCTTTCTTTTGAGGTAATATGCAACAAGTTCTTCGTCAGTGGGGTGGAACCTAAACCCAGGAGGCAATGAAACCGGTGCCATTTGTATATATATTTTAGAATCTAACTATGAACCTCCTTGATATTGAATTGAACAAATTGATAGCTAGCTTCCTCTTGATCAAAAAAACTTGGGCAACAATGCCTTAATTCCCAGTTATAATCACCTATTAATACCATCATAAAATACAAAGAGTCTTATTAACAAACACAAATTTTTATTTATATAGTATATGCATAGAGAGAAGATAATGATAGTTAAAACTTAAGAGAGACCTTAATTCGGAGGGAAGATCCAAAGGTAGAGACTGAGAGGGATAAGCAAAGAGGAAGAAGATGGAGAGGATGGAATGTTGGGGTTGCTTGGGGTTTTGATAAAGAGACAAAAAGAGGACAAGAGAGAGAAGTTTGGACAAACAAAAAGCAAAACATAGGAATGTGTCACCCTCTCTCTTTCTCTTTTATGTACTTTTCATTTGTTTTTTTTTTTTTGATCAAATCGGATGATTCTAGTTATCTTGGACTTCAAGCTTGAATGAATTTAATATATTGATAAGGTTTCATTGGATTTCCATATAGGTCAAAAAGTCAAATATTCAATTTCTGGAAGCGACACTTGTTGGGAGATAATCAAGCACCCAAAATAACTTAGTTCCTTACCAGTTACCCATATATACTGCATGGGGGTACCTTTGCCTAAACCAAAAACTATATTCATAAGTACTCTTCTTGTGTCCAATGATCCTATGCTTCGTGTTTGTTCTTTGTTGGATTCTGCAAATGGCACTATATGAACATGGATGCATATTTTCAAATCTTTTCTCTGGAAGAAGAATCTACAATAACGTGAGGAAACTGTAGCAAATGAACTTCGGCGGTTGTTCCTAACTGAACAAAGTATATTTTCACACTTCTTTTTTGTTGCAATTTATTCTGATCTCACAATTTATTATGAATCAATCAGAGAATGATTGTATGAGACTACAATATGGATGGTAAGATTATTATAGATTTCTCGGCAATAATTGATTTTATAATAACAAACACGTGTTTTAAGATATGAATGAAGCATCTTATTACATATATGAGTGTGGTGAGTGAGACATTATGTCAAACTGTTTTCTTTCTTATAAGGAAATTAAAACTTTTTGTTAGGATTACAAGGTCATACCTATAAAGAGTTTAACAGTCCAACATAGATTTTTTTGGTTATGGGGTAAGAATTAAGAATATAATGTAGAGAAAAAGCCAAAAAAGAGTTCCAAGAATGATGAAAGTTGAAAGAAGTGGAACATATGAATTTCAATCAAGAGTAATATTATATTCTCTTACTACAGGTGTGTTAAGTATACGATTGACCTTAATTTATAGGACAAATTGCACACATTTTTACTCTAAAACTTCACACTAGTGCTATTTAGATTTTAGACTATAATTTAAGTGAATTAGTTAAACAATCTTGTGTCATTAAAAAAATAGGAAAATTAAGAATGTAGGCTATTTTGTTAGGACAAGGATATGTTGTCCTAAATGATGTTCTAGACCAATAAACATGTCATGTCAATTAAAAATAAATATTCATTATTTTTCTATTTTTGCTTCAATATCAATAAGTGGGAACTGCTATCCTGAGAGGAAGAATCAGCGGATCAACTTATGAGTTGATCAATCGACATGCTTGCAGAAGAGACATTTCAGGTAGGTAGATGGAGATGAGGTTTAGATGTTTGGAGGATTTATTCAATCAACTCAGCATACTTGGCTCAACTAGATACATGTACTGTTGTGAAGGATAATCTTCTCAATAGGTGTTGGATAAGTTTTTGCCCCTTGAAGGTTTGTTGACATCTAAGGAAGAGATGTAGAGCAGGCATATAGTGAGTGGAATTGATCTGAACTGTGTTTTCTATAGAGAAGTTGTTGAGTCAATTGATCATTTGTTTGGCTGCAGGTTCCCTTTCTTCTCCTAACTCTATTTCACATATTTTGGTGATGCATGATTCCTATTATAAAGCACTAAACCTAAACATAAAAAGTTGGGTAATGCTTTAGTTCACAGCGTCGTGATCGATTTGGCGGATGAAAAATAATGTTATTTTTTTGACAACGGAATTTAGTTATATCCAAATTATGAATTTGATCTAGATTTGATTGTGGACTTGGTTTTGTTCCATTAGTAGTACAAATTCTTATGATTTTGTGCATTTGATGCATGGATCCTAGTTTGTGTATGACTCATATTATTAGTGGTAACCACTTTTGATTGAGTTTTGTGTATTTGGGTTGACACACCTTGTACAGTTTTATTGAATCTCGTTGCTTGTAAAAAAATCATAAATGAGAGAGATGGTTTGAGATACAATTTGGAACAATATATTTTTATCCATTTTGCTCAACCCAAGAAATTCTTTAAGCCAAACCATTTTCCTCAAAGGTAGAACTCCTCTCGGGTTCGCACAGCGAAAAGTATTTGGCAGGGAAAATGAGGTATAAAACCTAGGGATGGCAACGCCCATACCCGCACTATTTGTGGATACCCGTGCGGGTAGCAGCTACCTGCATGTATATGATAATTTTATGATTATAGTCTAATTACTAAATTTTATTATGAAGTAATAATAAAATAAACAAATATAATGTTAAATTAATAATAAATAATGCGGGTACCTGCGGGGCGTGTATCATGATATTCGTTTCCACTCATGAGTTATTTTTTGCGGTTACCAATTATGGATATTTTGACGGATACCCACAGGTTCGGATATTTTTGCTATCCCTAAGTCTAAAGAGAGACCCATGTGGGCCAGCTTTTGCCACGTCAAATAAATAAAGCTTCCACCTACGGTTTGGGATCACTTCTAAGTTATCTCATGCTTTTTAACGTGAGAATAAAGTATTTCTTTGTATCAGGAGATAACTTACCTCCTCTAGCCACTAAAAGAATGACATGTGTATTGTTTTGTTTAGTTTTAGAAAATGATTAAATGATATATATGTCACGATTTTAGTGGCAGATCTTGTTATGTCTATCTATCTCATGCTTTCCTTTTCATGAAACCATCCTTTTGATGCTTTTTTCCTCGGTAAGTTTTTTTTAGTATAAATAAGATAATCTTCTAATTTGATGACTAAGAAGTTAATTTATTTTAGAGGTTCTCTTCCCATTTATTCTTGCTCTTTTGCTTAATATAATGTCTAAGCATTTATTGAATCTTACACGATTAAGTGAACGTCTTATTAATTCTAATGAATTTATATTGTGATTGATTTTTCCTCCTTCTTGTCCTCAATACTAAAAATAAGCCTTTTGATTAAAAAATTTTGTTTTTTGCTTACATAATAAAGGAACAACATAAACATATAAAATTTAATTGCTAATGGAGAGAAAGGGACATTGTTATGTTAATTGGATAAAACATATTTTGAGTGAGTTTACTAGCAAGCCAGGCACTCCTTTCAACTTTTAAGTTATATCTTTTCATTAAAAATAAACAGCCGATATATAAAAAAAGGGATCACCTGCTTTATATATATACTAGCATATTGACAGGCACGACACAAGTATATTAATCCGATTTAAGAGTTTTGGATAGAGGTTATAATGATGGCTAAATTGAAATTAGAAAATTATACCATTGAATTATATAATTTTTTGGTATAAATTAGAATAGAGTAAATTACACTCACAGCCCCTGAGTTTTAGTGAAATTACACAAATCACCCCTCACTTTTTTGTCCTTACACGAACCACCCCTAATTTTGTACATATGTTACACTGACTACCCCTACATAATATAAAAGTGTAATATTTTAAACAAAAAACGTATGATGTGTGTAATTAATTAAACAAAATATTGTATATTATATAGAAAAATTCAAATAATATAAGAGTCAATGTGTCTTCATTATTTGGCTCGTTATAAAATAATATAAGAGTTATTTAAACATTTATTTGAAATTATTAATGTATTTTTTAATGACACAAAAATAATAAAGAAACATTCGCTTTTGTACTATTTGAAGTGTTGCATAATATACAATATTTTGTTTAACTTAATTACATTCATCATAAATTTTTTCTTTAAAATATTACACTTTTATAACATGCAGGGTAGTTTGTGTAATGTATGTATAAATCTAGGGGTGGTTTGTGTAGGAGAGAGAGGTGGTTTGTGTAATGACAAAGAAGGGAGGGGTGGTTTGTGTAATTTCATTAAAACACAAGGGGTGTGAGTATAATTTACTCATTAGAATATAATAAGAACAAAACAGGGAATCCAAATTACACCATGATGTGATAGTTATTTTGGGTTTTAACTTTATTTAGTAGTATAGATATACGTGCTTTTTATTTTCTGAAATGATTAAGTTTTTCTGGTGAAATTGAAGGATTATATCCTAATACATTTTGATGCATATTGCAACAAACCTTTATATTATGGAAATAGTTTTGACATGTTTAATTATAACAACCTTTAAAATAAAATTAAGAGAAACTTTGTTATTGGTAACTATACACAAGATGGAATGCCCCAAATATACTCATGAGCAAAAGAACTTAGATACATAAATGTTTCCTATTTCTTACAGTAAACTTCTATTCTTGAGCATGAAGACAAAATCACCACCTACCAATAACTATAGAGAAAATAAAACTACTAAAAATGAATGACATTTAAAAAAAATTAGCCTTTCAACTTTGTCTAGTATTATACCCTTCAATATCATACTTATGGTAGACTTTGGCTTGATTCCCTTCCCACCATTTTTCGGCTTCCTTCTCCGAGAATCGTTTCCGGCTGCAAACCACAGATGCCATGGAGATTCAACATATTAATATCAGCAACCATAACTGATACAAATACAAATACATATGGTTCTAAATTTTGGACTGCAACCATAACTGCGGCCACAATATTGCAATTTTGGCAATCTCCACAATCGCAAATGCAGCCATATTTACCAGTAATAATAATCCACATTTGAGGCAACATAGCATATGTTAAGAAAAATCGATGTCGCGTATTAAAAACTATGCAGGTAAAAGAGTAGTATTTAAATTGCAGAAATGATACTTGCACAACTTTACCCGACAAACTCACATGTAATCGATTAGGTAAAACCTTGGTCCAAATGTAACTTTTTTCTCAATGGTCCAAATGAGTCAACCTTAGATTTTGTTAGTGGTTTATGAGGATAAACACAGTGCAAGTATCAATATTATTTAACTTGGGATCATTGCAAGCTTAGAATAGACATTACCTAAATCTCACTCGCTTAAGGCCCTTTTTGCCACATGATAAGGTTGTTAATGTGATGTAAACACCAGGCTCATACTGTTCTACCCATTCAGCCTTCAAGCTGTTGCTGTCTTCTTGCGGTTCTGCTCTATTGAAGTTCGAGTTCTCCGATAATTTACCATTTTTAAGGACCATAGTTCTCCCGAATTTGGATTTTTGTGTATCGGAAAATACTATAGGGGAATTTGATAGACTGTCGATGTTGCTAACTTTCGGACTCTTGATATCTGTTTGTATGTGAGCCAAATTAGGCAGACATTCATGTATAACCTTTTCGTCTTGTCCAGCATTATCTTTTCCTGATAATGTATGAAGCTGCAATAATGAGAACTATATCAATTACTATGCACAAGGAAGGTGAGGCCAAATTATAATAAGTTATCAATGAAGTAATATTTAATATCCTGCAGAAATATCATATCCATATCTTTTTGTCGATAGATAGTTGGGGTCACGAACTTTGGTCGATCCGGTTGAAATCAAACCTCAGACCTCCGCCTTTGGTGGGGATGGGAAATACTATTTAAGGTACAGCTCATTGGTATGCAGAAATTTGATATGCTTATTGGAAGAAATCTTTGATCCAAACCGTCCTACAATTTTATTTTTTAACCATGAATCCTAATACGGAAAGACAAAGACTTCTGAATCAAGAATCTCACTATGCTATCATTTATTTGTTATCACTTCGGCTGCCTTATGCTTAACATTCAAATTAAACTGTCAAGGAGGTTGAAAATTCTGGCATTCTAACATAAACTAGTAACAATAGCAATAGTATAATAAATAATGAACTTACCCTTAATGCCAAAGCTTTTATAACCTCTTTTGCTGCCTTACTCTTAGCAGCTTCCTCCTTAGCCACGAGCCAACTCTCCTCGACTTTTTGTTGACACTCTTGTAATTTTTGGTTTTTGAGCTCAATCTGCTCTTCAAGTCTTCTAGCCTATATGAAATAGTAGCATGAGGAAGTGAACTTACTCAATACAGAACTCAAGTGTGATTTCAACTAGCAACTGAGCAGGAAAAGTTTAATTTACAAATTGCAAACAAAAGCGTAAAATGTGAGCAATGTTGCAACTTAAGCGCAAATATGTGACTGCAATTATCCGAAAGAAAATTGGGAAAAACCACCTAAATATAGCTTGTTAAAATGGAAGGAAATTGAATTTTAGTTGTCATTTTTTAAAGAAACTTCGGAATAGATATGTCATAACAAAAATAAAACCTGCAAAGAAGGCCTGAAAGGCAACCAAAGACACGATTCAATAGTTTGGAGGTGAAGCTATAGACAGTCTTTCTGTTGAAATGAAAATACAATATTTCAGAGGCACCGAATTCGCGATTCAATAGTTAGTGACTTATTGGTAAATGCTTTGATTATTGACTTGTTTTATATTTGTTTATTGGTAAGTATACAGGATTTTTCATTGTACAAAATATTGTGCTGGAAAATTATGCATTTTCACAGTTTTTACCTGTATTAGCATTGCAATAGATATTTGTTAAAACTATAAGCAATTTAAGGATGCGAATAAGTGGAGTAACTACCTCAGCTCCCAGCCGTTGAACTTCTTCTATTAGCATCTTATTGGACTTTGTTGCATCTGTCTCAGCCACAGGGAAGTTGCATACAGCAGATTCTATTTCCATAGAAACAGTGGCTAATCTATTTTTGGATGAAGAAACACACATAACTGAACGTTCTGTACAATTGATGTTAAATGAATCAGGGCATGGAACTTGCCCCCATCGCGATACTCCACCCAACACAGAAGAATTATCTTCTAAATGCTGCTGGCTTTCTTGTTGGTTTTTCCAGTCCTTCCGTCCACTCGGCATGCTTTTCCTGTAACATGATTGACCGAGAGACATCGCACTCTGTGCTACGGTTGTTTCTCCCCTACCTTCAGTTAGATCGGGAATTTTGTTTTGATGCTTCAGTACCTGTTGAGTGTTGTAACTTCCAGACTTTGATGCCATTCCAGAATACGTACTTCCTTGAGGTTTATCGAAGCACCGATCACAAACCCGAAAAGCCTTGCACTTACTTGGGGCTAGTGATGCATTTATAGCCTTTTTACTACTACAAGAATGGCAGAATAGAAGACCACAGTTATAACAGTTATGCTTCTTCCTTGTGAACCCAAATGGCAACCTACAACTACTACATGCTGACTGGTCACTGATTGAAATAGGTTTGTGTAAACAGATTGCGGTTGTGAAGCTTGGGCCACAAGTTATAGTATCTACCTGTCTGTCTCTTAGTGTTTCAACAAAAGAAGGTGTGTATCTGTCTTCGGTATTTCCTAGCCCAAGTTGACCATTTTCGCCCTTGCCCCATGTATAGACACTCCCTGCAGAAGTCAAAACAGCAACATGATATGAACCGCATGATATCATTTTAACAAACTCTTTTTTCAGAAGTCCTTCAACCATAACTGCTTTGTCCCTTGCATGTGGATTTCCCAATTGTCCAAATTTTGCACTTCCCATTGCAAAAACTTTGCCCATAGTAGTAAGCGCAACAGTCAACATTCTTCCACAAGACACTTGAACAAAATCATAATCAACAAGCTGCGAAACACATGTTGGCATAAGCTTGCTTCTATTATCAGCATGACCGAGCCTCCCTTCATCTCCATCACCCCATGTAAAAAGCTTTCCACTCGCAGTATTATACCTAAAATGGTCGGCAATGACTTCTACAATAGCGGCTGTATGCCACGATCCACAAGCAACAGACCTCACCCTTAGACCACTCAGAGAATCGACTTCTTTCGGATGAGAAAAACTCCTAGCATCACCGTGGCCAAGAACGCCAAATGTACCTTCTCCATATGTAAATAATCGCCCACAGATGGAGACAATTGCAGTATGCCATTCCCCACAAGCAACACTTGAAATACTAATACCATCTAAAGGACCAGAAAGTTTATGTGGGATCCACTGACTTCTATTTCTCCATTCATCAGCCAAATCTACACTAAAAGCATCATTTCCCCATGTATATACTTCACCGGAATCAGTCAAAGCACACGTATGGTACTCACCGCATGCAACATCTTTAATATGGATACTGTTAAGAGAATCAACTATTTTCGGAGAGCTAATGTCAATATCAATTTTTTGCCCCAACCTTCCCCACTTCCCTTGACCCCAGCAGAACACTTCCCCTTGTTTTGTAACCAAAACAGCATGTTTTCCTCCTAGAGCTATATTTTGTACATCTAACATCATAGTCGATTCCAGTAATTTCGGAACTAAAGAATAAATTCCATGTTGGTCGACAAACCTTTCATTCCCGATCCCTAAAGAACCTCCAATCCCTCCCCCCCATACCATCACATCCTTTAATACATTGTTATTTCGTGTACGCGGGGAGGGCGGAGGCATCAGAGGCCTATAGGACAAAATCTTCTTGGATTCCTTGAGAAGATGTGGTGATTCAACCTTACTAGGAATATCTGGATCAATGTATGGCGAACTCGGGACTGAATTATCTATTACGGCATGAGTTCTAGAATAAATGTTATCAGATGTATACGAAAATCCATCAGAGAAACACCTTTCTGATAGTGACAAAGTAGGACTTGCACATACGCTATGTACCTTCAAAATTGTAACAAAAAATATTAGTCACATTATATTTCGAAGATACTTTTTTTGGAAAAGAAAGTAAGTTTGATCATAGTCTAAATCCGTTTAACTGAGAAGCCGATACTTTAATTCATTTAGAGGTTAATGATGAATGTTTATTTATCAATTATGAAGGAATGATCATTTTGTTTTTAAAATTAGGAGGCAAAATGAATATGCAGAAAATAAAGTCAGTGTGTCAGACATTAGGCTTATAAAAAAAATCTCATTTTTCAAAATTCACACAGATATATAGCTACTTACATCAATTTTCTCGCATCTCTTTTCCTTGGTATGCATGGACATAGAATCTACTGAAATTATACTTGCAATGTAACTATAACTTTTTCACAACTCTTTTGAAGCTGAATGAAATGTGATACTTCAAAAAACACAACATTATTTCCTTTCTTGTCACATTTATTATCACGTTATTAAAGTTTTGCAACAAACTTCGGAATCTCCATTCAATGTTCATATCTTTCTAGTATATATGCCTTCACTACCAACACAGCAAATGTATCAAAACCTGTGTAAATTGAGAAGTTTCATCGAGAAGGCCAAGATTTTTCTTTCTTCGGAAGATTCCGGCTGGACTACTAACACAACTCTGAACCCCTTTACAGCTTCTTAAACTACTAAAAGGTTTAGGATTCTGGCACCTAGAAATCACTGCTTTCAAGCCAACAGACCATATAGCAACCTGTGCTTTGTCCTTGCATATCTATAGTTCAGATAAATAAATAATTCAAACTACTGATATAGGAAAACAGTTGAAGTTATACGTATTGTGAAAATGACAAATATTACCAGATCAAGAGAGCGTTCACCGTTCGCATAGATTAGTGAAAATGAATGGCCATCCTTTCCAGGATCCTCATGCCCATTGGACCTTATCTGAAAATGGTAAGCCATTTATTAGACTAAACATTATTTTTGTTCTTTTCATTTCTCTTTCAGACGTTCGAGTTCATGAAGGATGTTTGTTACATACATTACCCTGCCCTTGAATAATTTCAGTAACTGCACTCAACCGCAAATGCTTTTCTTGTTGCCCGGAGTACCAAATCAAATTTCTCTCATCCTAGAAAAAGGGGAAGATAAATTTTAGTAGCTTTATCATAATGTATGAAGGAATAAGACAAATATATGAATGTTCAAGCACAGGAATGTTTACCATATCATGCAACTAAAGAATTTAAAGTAAGCAAACTCGATGCAATACAGTACTTCACAGTTTAATGCTCTTTTTGAGAGAATAATAAGGATATGAACAATATACAAAAGCCAAAGGCAGGGAATTAATTTCGGAACATTCACAAGTGTGGTTGTTCTAGCTTCAATATTCATATAACAAATCTGTAGAACAAAATGCTATAAGAAATATGGTCCATAGGCAAGTTTCATATCAATGGGGAGTGATCACACTGGCGGCTTAAAATAATTTACCATCTCACTTATGCTTACCGGAGAAAGTCTGAAAGGGCAGAGCTTCGGTTTTCCTCGACGGCCACATTTAAGTAAATATGCACCTTTCTTTATAGATACAATTGCCTGAACAAGAATATAAACCAATTCTTCAGTTCCTGAGAAACAAAAACTGACTCTCTTGGAGGTGAATAAACAGTAGAAAAGATTGCACAAAAGAAGTACTGAAATCAAATCAAGATATCAGTCACATTGGCGATTATAGCTGCCATAATGATCCACACCATAACCTTCACACCCATATATACATATTACAGTGTTTTAAATTGCGATTGCAGTCGCGATAATTCCGGTAATGCAGTCTCATGTGGTTGCGTTGCGGCCAGATGTGACCACATCATTTTGATTCGGAGTCACGCTGCAATTGCGGCAATCACCGCAACCATAATATTGAGGTCGCATCATGTGATGCAATCCGCAATTTAAATCACTGGTATATCGCCATATAGGAATGTCTGCATATATAAAAGAAAAGAAGTAGAGAGAAACAACAATCAAGATCATACACTCATTAACATGCTTCTATAGATTCTTACAGTATAAGAAAATTACTCCAAACCAAAATAGGATGCATTACATCCTAAAAGGTATTAAAAAAAAATTGAAGTGTAAGAACTAGGAACCAAACTGGCACATGATACCTCTTATGCTTGGCTTTGTTGTTTTTAGAACAAATAATTTGAAAGAGAAAATGAACTCTTTTTTCCTCTTTTGATAAAAACAATTCAACAATTAAGAATATGTATCAGAAATTCAACCCTGCCCATTACCTGAAAATGAATGAATAATTA
Organism: Lupinus albus; assembly: GCA_009771035.1. NCBI lineage: Eukaryota > Viridiplantae > Streptophyta > Magnoliopsida > Fabales > Fabaceae > Lupinus > Lupinus albus. The sequence goes on from CM020016.1 coordinate 14,826,940, forward strand.
ACAAGGAAAGAAAAATAATTATGAATTTTGAGCTGAAACCTAGATGCAATAACCTTCAAAGTTCCAAAATTTGGACCCCATTATAGTTTATACATATTCTAGAGAAAAGTATAACACAATCACAGAGTCAAACAACTAAAAATCAATGTTAGAAAGGAAAATGATGAATTTAATTTGAAATATTGAAAACATGATAGAAGAAACGATTAGAACATGTGAACACAATAAAAAATGTCACATAACTAAACCATAATTTTAAAATGGTGTCAAATGAGAAAGTGAAGAAGGAACATATTTGAGATAAAAATTATAAAAAAAATAAAAAATATAAAAGACCTGTTCAACAGTTCTGTCAAATGTGAATGGTGCTAAGGATTCTTCACCCATTGTCATGAAGCAGAAAGTTGAAAAAACCTTATAATTAAAAACAACAAAATGGTTTCACTTATGCTATAAGATAAAAAGTTCTATCTTTCTGAAGTGTCTGAATGAAAAGAACAACAACATAGGAAGCATAAGAAAAGTGGTTGCTTAAGACAAAGTGTGGAAGAAGAGGTTTCAGTTCCTTTTATGGGTAAACCCACTTTGTTTATTATGAATATGTTTTCTTCTTCCATTCATTCAATGTCTTTGTTGTTTGTTTGTTTGTTCACTCGTGAGTTGTGCTTTTGCATAGAAAAAGAGAGAAAGCTGTAATAAATTTCAGGAACTTGAAACCATTTGCACGTGTACACTCCATCACATGCAATTTCCTCTTTTTGTAACTTTAAGAGAGAAATAAATTATTACCACATCCTTTATCATTGGAATATCAATATTTTCAATCATATTTTTTAGTTTATGATTGTGTAGAAGGTGCGCTACCCATAACCATAATTCTATTATAAAATGTTCTAAATAACATATTATTGGAAACAAGTAATAGGTTATATGAGTGAGAAATAAGTTAACCAATAAAAACTGAAATACAGTAATCGATTATTGTTATCAGTGTAACCGATTACTCAGTTTGATTTGAGTTGAGTCACACTCTTTTCTATCATTAAAGAGGATAATTCTATTTTTTAGTTCATTTATAAGTGTAAAAGTATAAATTAAATGATATAATTGTCATTATCCTTTGATTTTTCTATATTTTTTTACCATATAAGTTATTCCAAATTTCTAAATTTCTCCTTAATACTTTCATTGATATGTTGTCTAGTGTATACACTTTAATTTCGACAAGGAATCTATTATCTTTTTGGGAAAAAATTATGGTCTAACCTTTGATCTATATTAATATAATTTAAAATTATTAATCATGTATCATATTATAATGTCTACTTTTCACTTCATTCTCCAATTTCCTAACTAGAACTTGCTTTTTCTTTGTTGCATTTATATATCAACATTAAGACTCAAAATTGATCATTTCAAAATAAAAATATCAAGATATTTGTTCCTTGGTAAAAAAGTTTAAATTATTTTTCACAAATTTCCAATGTTATCAATGATAGGAACTTAAACATCCTAAAGTTTTTTAACTTTATTGTTCTTTAAACTTTTAGGAGACCGAGTTCAAAAAAAATCAAACTTTTATAGACCAACTTTTTTGTGTTTAGTAGTAATCAACTTGACTCTTTTTGTTAGGGAATCAAGAAATAGTAAATTAAAATTATTTCTTCATCAGTGCCAATTACTAGAAAATAATTATTCAATGTGAATGTTATTATAAATTAAATAAATAAAAGTGTAATCTTTAGTTAATCAACTAATACAACCTTTTTAGTTTTTACCTAAATTCGTACAAATAAACTAAAATGATAAAATATTAATACCACAATTATGCATATGAGAAGAAGATGCCATGTTTTGGACCAAATTAATTTCTAGTTGTATTTTCTCATAAAGGTACCCTACTATTTACGGATCAAAGCGTAATTATAGGACCTTACTTTGTGGTACAAATTGGACAGTATGAGTAATTTAAATTTTGAATGTCAAGTTTTTTGGTGAGAATTTTAAATGTCAATTAGTACTAACCACGTGCTTCAAAGCAAAGCTGATTTGAATTTAATAAATGTCTTTATTTCAGCATTGATTTCCTTTTAACCTTAAAGCAAATTGAATTTTTTGCTATGTCGGATAAGAAACTTTAGCAGTTAGTGATTATTTGTTGCTTAGTGTAAGTTTCATTAGCAGGCCAAATTAGTGTTCAAAACATCAAATTAATGTGGATTATAATTTGAGTTTTATTTAGAAGATGAAATGAACTTAGGATGCTGCTTCCAATTATTGCAAGTGATTAATAAGGTGATGTGAATGGGGTACATAGCATCAGTCCCCTAAAACGGCCGTTCAATATTGCACAAGGCTCCTATTAGAAAGATCTGATAAGGCAGATGGGATGTGATAACCGGACCAGACCGGACGGTCTGACCGGTTCGACCGCTCACCGGACTTGAAAACGGTTCCGTTTTGTAGTTTTAGCTGAAGGAATAGTTGGATCGCTTTGAACCAGAGAAATTCCAGTTCGTCCGTCCTAAACCTGATTAAACCGGGATAACCCAATGAAAAAATAGGACGGTTCACTTAAAATTTAAAAAATAGAATATTAATCTAATGATTTGTTTTATTTCGGTCCGAAAAAGATAGAGAGATATTAGTTATATAAAATTATTAATTATATAAATATTTATATTTATATATAATTATATATTTATAGATAAAAATTATTAATTATATTTAAAATCATACGGTCCGACCGGAAGGCTTAACTGTTTAAACCGGTTAGACCTAATACAGAAGCTCTTTCGGCTTGACGTCCAACTCGGATTTCACAACATTGGGTAGATGTATGCAACTTACCTTACCCATAAGTAAAAAAACTGTTTCCAGGATTTGAACTCATAATCTCATAGTCACTAAGCATTAACTAGTGTCAAGCTCATTATGGTGATCCCTTATGGACAAAAATTGAGGGAGAAGGAAATTTGCCAGTAATAGTAGGAATGGAAGTGGTTGATAGCTTAGGAACATATCTGCATCAGTAATTTCCATCTGCTCCCAAAGTTAGGTTCACTAAAGTCAGATTAACTCTGGCACTTTGTCTAACATGTAGGTCCAAGGACAGTTCATCTTGACCTTTAGATTTTGCTTTTTTTCTTCACATTTAGTTCTTAGTTTCACATTTGAATATTGTGCTGGTATCCATCTTTAAATATCCATCCACAGAACAGTAAATCTTATTATTTCAGTCATCTCATGGTCAGCACTTACATAACCAGCATTTACCGTAGGCACGATAACTGGTACATCAGAGGTGTGTCCTTCCCGATCCTCTCATATTATGGAAAGTTTTTTATTCTTTCTTTTATAAATATTTAAAAATCTAACTCGGAAACATATTTTTGAGTAAAGAGGAAAATTAGGTACGTACGGATATTTTCAATTATTTCTATAATATAAACCAATTATTTTTCTTGCTTACATGTTTCCTTTGATATTTAACCTTAGTGAAGTGTAAACACTAGGCCTGTTTTCTTCTTTTTAATTTTTTTAAGTGATTTTACCTTTTTATCTCTCATGAGATGAATAGCATTTCACCGGTCAGCCATATATATAAACAATGCAGGATGTATTCTTCTTTTTAATTTTAGATTAATATATAAAATTATTAATCTAAAATTACAAGGCAATTATTATGATATGGTAAATTGGTGTAGTTATGTTAGATCATACTAAATTATCTATCAAAAGATCAAATATTCAATTCATATAAACAAAATTGGTTGAGACATATAATTACATACTTTAAAATATATTAGTTACTTATGAGAGCATCTCTCTATTAAACCATAAAATTCTTTCTGCTTGATTGCGTATGAGAGTGTATTTAATATTTATGTTCTTTTTATTTAATGTATTGGAATTCTGGACCCGATTTAATAATGAATTATCACTTATTTAGTTAAAAGAGTCTTTTCCCATCCATTTTATTACTCCCCATATTTTTTATGACTTTTTTTTTTTGGGTATTCTCACATGTATAAATAAAGATAAAAGCAAGATTTTTTTACCTTTATTTTTTTTTGTAACAAAAAAATAAAGGTAAATGCAATATTATATATTTTTTCAATACTTGTATGTAATTTACTAAAAATGTCATTGATTAATGCACTAAATCATTTTCTCTTTGAACTAATGTTTTAGTAAATATATTTTAGTAAAAAATTAATTTATTGTATATGGGATATATTTTCACAAATATAAATTACTTTTCTTTTCACTTACTCCAACAAAATATAAAAACAAATAGTCACAACCAAAGTAAAAAAGAAATGATAAGCTTTTGTGTGTTAAACTCTCCATGCATGTATCCTCCAAGATTCTTAAAATTAACCACCTTTTAATTTAACTTTGTTGGGGCTCAACCTATGAAACTATGTACAACATCAGGAGCATTGGAAATAGTTTTTATTAACGTTAATGTCATTTGTTTTCCAAAAGAAAAGATAGAATATGATCGTTGCTTGATGCCTATATATACTATCTTCTAGATATAGGTTAGGGGAACATAATGGAGTCATTCATAAGCAATTAATTTAGAGAGATAAAACAATAAGTTACATTATATAAAAGTTTTATACATTATCAGTATTTTATCAACTACTATTCATTTTAAACAATTATTTATTTTTCAAAAAAAAATAATAAATAATATATTAAGTGTGTATAAATTTTTACACTGATATTGCACTCATTTATTTACGACAGCTACTAGGTTTCGTGCATAGATCAATAACATAGCCTACTTGTCTATGTTGTTATAAGATGGTTCACCTAAATTTCTGCACATGGTAATTTTCAACCTTCATTTTCAAACAAAACAGCGGAACTTCTTTGATTGTAGTTATATTAGTGTTATTTTATTTTGTCTGGTAACAAATATATTCTATAAGAAGCAATTATATTGAGTTTGTAACATTCAAAACATAATAAAGCACTAACTCTCTCCATGGAGGTTTTTTCATATAAAAAAGCTGGAATTTGATATTTTGCTTATTTGTAAAGCATTAACGTCTCACTCCTTAAGATTAATTGAAGATATTATTTTTTTCTAGCCACTTTTTTATTTATGTGAACCAATCCTATTTGGAGTTAGTTTCCTTGCGTTTTTTTCCCCTATACTCAAGACTCTCAAATATGAATTATAACTTGAAATAAAATAGATATGTATATGTTGAAACTTGTGTTGTAGTGAAAATGAAAAAAATTCACAAGTTTCATATTGGATGAATTTGGAAAAATTCACAAGTCCCACATTAGAAGATTTTGAAAAAAAAAATCTCACAAGTCCCACATTGGAGGATGCAAGAGTTGTGACAAAATCTCATATTATAAATAGAAGTTTTCCCCCTTCATATTTTCTTGCACCAAAGTTGAGTACGTTTTTACTTGATTTTTTTTCTCTCCTTCATATTTTTCGCCGACGCATTTATGACAAACTTCTCCACCTTTCTTTCTGTGACACTAAGAATTGGCACAGACAGTCATATTGTGGGACGTTCGAAAACTAACAGTCACATTGTGAGAAGTTCGGAAACTGACGCTGGTAGTTGGATTGTGGGTAAAGAATTGGCAGTGGTAGCCAAAGTGCAAGAATTTCGAGAACTGACACTGATAGTCATATTGTGCTGGGTGTATTTAAGAACGATTCTTACAGTGCAGTAAGAAATCGCATAACAGACAACTGAGCTTTTTATCCTGGGGACGACGTGGTTGATAGTCTGTTTGCACATTTTTGGGCAGTACCACGAAACGTCTTAAAAAGAGCGACATGTTCGTGACTCAGCCAATAACTATTATTTCGTATGATTTAGAATTGCTGCAAGTTACGGTAACATGTTCGTGACTCAGAACCAATCACTCGACCTCAAATTATGCTTCATATCTTGCAGCGCAGCTTCCAAATTATTGTAGTATAAAAAGGATAATGTTCAATACTTATCATTTCTTCTTTATATATCCATACGATGCATGTCACAATAAAATGTACTGAATGTATAAAAGAAGAGCATCAATGTCATATTTATCAACAGTTGGGAAATCTTCCAAATTTAAAGTATTTTTCAACATTAAAAAATAAACTATAACCTTTAAAATATAATAAATAATTATTAATAAAAGAAAAGTAAAATTAATCTTTTAGCCATTAGAAGGTTTCAGATTTTCAACAGCATAAGTGGTATATTAGATATTGGTATATGATATGACAAATGAAATATTAAGTATTCTTTAGCATTTGGTTGAAACTGAAAAAATTATTTTGATACCAACAGTGTTACTTTAATAATAAAAAAATTAAAATATAATTTAAAATATAGGATGATATAATTTAAAAATTCAATTTAACATTTGAATGATATGTGTATTATTGTGTGTGAGTTTTGTTTTTAAATCAACTAAGATTGAGACACACTAAAATAAGGCAAGTGTTGTTGAATAGATTAAAATCAATAGCGCTTGCTTAAAAGACCCATGTTAAATATCAAAAAAATTTAAAATTATTTAGTTGTCATATTATGTTCAACTTTGAGAATAAAATTCCAAATAACATAATATACTTACAAAATATGGGTTTTTGTTGTGCCAAATTACCCACCTTAACTATTCTATTTTAATAATATTGATCGGTGTTTTAAAATATATTTTCAAAGTAATAATTAATTGTCTTTTTAGTATATGTATGATCAAGTTGTATATTATATGGAAAACTAGTATGAGTTTTTCTTAAGAATTTGAATTATTTTCGTATAATATTTAGTCCAATTATATTTTTCAACATAAAATTAAATAATTTCATAAATATATAATTATATAATAATTAAAAAAAGCATTGTTTGAATAAATGATTTTTAAAACGCTCAGTAAAACAAACGCTATTAAATGTGTGACTTTTAACAATGTTTATTATAATAAATGTTGTTGATATGTCACTTCTAACAATACTCATTTAATCAAGCGTTGTTGAATAGATTCAAATCAACGACATTTGCATAAAAAAACATTTTTGAATATGTTAGGCAAACATATGAAAGTGTTCGTTGAAGCAATCAGTGTTGAAGCTATTAGAAAGTCCTCGTTGAATATCTTACGCCTTATATTTGATAAGGTTATGCTATGAATCATCGTTAAATGATCATTATTAAATGCAAATTCTAGGATAGTGTTAGACTCCAAACTAACCAAAGGATTACCAAATAAAGTAAAATTAATTAAACATGCAATGATCCTAAAGGTAGTTTTCCCTATTGAGGAGTGGTCCATGTAGGACATATAGACAAATTTATCCAAATGCAATCAGCACAACACGTAGATGTCATAGAATTATGCAACCTCGTGTTTGATGCATAGTGCTTATTTTATTTTATGCTATCATTAGTTTCCCCACTAACCACTTCATATCACTTCAGAAAGATGTCCGTACGTCGTTATTGATTGATCGAATTTGTAGTATGAAGAATTCGAACTTGTAGATTAGCACAAATTTCCATAAGGGATAAAAAATTAGTCTCTTTTTTGTAGGTTAGTGATGAGAGATTTTCATTCATGGGTTATATCATATTTTCATGGCCAAGTGAAAGAAACATATAAAATGGGCCTAATACTATATCTTTGACCCAAAACCTTAAGGCATTAGGTCTATGGGTCCATCCACTTATATGCTCTTAAACTCATTCACTATTCCACATTGTGGAACTTCTCCATTCACACTTGTAATACCCAACACAAAAAATAAAGCACAAAGTAACATATTTTATCTTCATTTATATATTATACACTTGATTATATAGCCTAAAATGATTATTGTGTTAACATCTCAGGATAATATCTATAACATAAACTTTGACATTTTATCATTTACCTCATATATCATCTTTTTTATATATCCATATTCTTACTTTGGTTCTTTATTGTTTGTCATTTATCGTGTATTAGATATTTATTAGATATTTTGACACGCATGATTGTGAGTTTAACTCCTGTGATGTAGTGATGGTTAATTATGTAGAAGCTGAAAAATTATCTCCTTTTATTCAGTAGAGACTACGGCTTATATAAGCCTTTTACAACTTGAAATTAAAAGAAATCAAATCAAAACAGAAATGAAAACAGAATCAAAAGACCTAAATAATAGGTCTGCTTATTAACAAAATAGAGAGAAAATAGCAACAACTTTAATGCAACATAAAGAGCTATTTTTCAGGAAGAATAAGTCCATCAATCCCTCCTTTAAGCTGAATAGTGTAAGTAATCAGCTTATTTCTCTTGCAGACATCAAACCCAGCATCCCTCGAAGTCTGATAAATTGTTCTTTCTTCAAAGGTTTTGTCATAATATCAGCAATCTGATTCTGAGTATTACAGTACTTCAATTTCACTATTCCTTCATTCACCAAGTCCCTTAAAAAATGAAACTTCACGTCTATGTGTTTACTCTTGCCATGGAAAACAGAGTGCTTTGATAGTTGTATTGTTGAACTGTTATCACAGTACATTAGGTTGTTTTCTTCTCTTTTATGCCCAAGTTTTTCAAGCAGCCTCATAAGCCAAATGTATTGACAAGCACAAGAAGCTGCAGCAATATACTCAGCTTCAGTTGTAGATAGTGTCACTACAGGTTGCTTATTTGATGACCAAGAGACTGCTCCTCCAGCAAGAAGAAATACAAAACCTGAAGTACTTTTTCTGTCATTAAGATCTCCTGCGAAGTCGCTGTCTGTGTATGCTACCAAGTTTGTAATGCTTTCACATTTGTAGAAAATTCCCATCTCAATTGTGCCATTAATGTATCTTAATATCCTCTTGGCTGCACACCAATGCTCCTCAGTTGGAGAGGACATATATCTGCTAATCAGGCTTACTGCAAACATGATGTCCGGTCTGGTTGCTGTTAAGTACATTAGGCTTCCAACAACTTGCTTAAAAATTGTTGAATCAATCTTGGTACCACTCTCATCCTTGGAAAGCCTTGTGCCTGGTACAATAGGATTTCCAACAGGTTTGCTATCAGACATGCCAAACCTTTCCAAGACTTCTCTTGCATATTTTCTTTGACACATGAATATCCCCTTCGAACTTTGTATAACTTCTACACCAAGGAAATATCTTATCTTTCCCAAGTCAGACATATCAAATTCATTCATCATTGATATCTTAAATTCCTGACACATACTGTTATTATTCCCAGTATAAATTAAGTCATCAACATAAAGACTAACAATCAAGAATTTACCTCCCTCCTTCTCTTTTGTAAATAGAGTATGTTCACACACACACCTTTCGAAGCCCTCTTTAATGAAATAGGATTCTATGCGGTTGTACCATGCGCGTGGGGCTTGCTTTAGTCCATATAGAGCTTTGTGTAGCTTATATACCTTTTCTTCTTCTCCCTTTTTCTCAAAGCCAATAGGTTGTTGTACAAACACCTCTTCTTCAAGTTCTCCTTGAAGAAATGCACTCTTGACATCTAACTGGTACACTGTCCATTTGTTTTGAGCTGCAGTTGCTAGAATAAGCCTTATTGTGTCCAAACGAGCTACTGGAGCAAACACCTCTGTATAGTCAATCCCATATTGTTGTGCATAGCCTTTGGCCACTAATCTTGCTTTGTGCTTCACTATATCACCATGTTCATTAAGCTTGGTTTTGAAGATCCACTTAACTCCAATGGCTTTGACTCCTTTTGGCAAGGTTGTGAGTTTCCATGTGCCATTTTTCTCTATCGAATCAATCTCTTCAGCCATCGCTTCTCTCCATTTTTTTTCTTTCACAGCTTTATTGAATGTGACTGGATCATCTTCTGCTATTATCATCATTGCTTCTCCTTCCTCCGAGAGTCCTTCTCCTGTTGTGTAGTCTGACATCCAAGCAGGAGCTCTACGAGACCTTCCTTCTGGTGAGCTTGGTTCACTTTCACTTGATGAAGTAGAGAAATTTCCCTCTGTTTGTGATGGTGTGTTACCTGCATTCTTAGAATTAGAATTTTCTTCTAACACTAATTCTTTGTTAGAATCAGTTTTCTTATCTCCCCAATCTAATGCATTTGATTCCATTTTTTCTTTGCTTTGTTCCCACGTCCAGCCTGCATCTTCTTCAAACTTTACATCCCTACTAATGGTTATTTTTTTTGTAATAGGATCAAAGAGTCTGTATGCCTTGGACTCCTTGCTTACACCTAGAAATATGTGTGGTCTACTTTTGTCATCTAGCTTTCTTCTTCTTTGATTTGGAACATGTACATGAGCAAGACATCCGAATATTCGGAAGTAATCAACTCTTGGCTTGCATCCAGTCCATGCTTCTTGTGGAGTCATGTTTTCAAGAGCTGATGTAGGACATCTATTGAGGATGTGAATAGACCAATTTGCTGCTTCTGCCCAGAATTCTTTTGGAATTTGTTTCTCATTCAACATCGAGCGCACCATATTCATGATCGTTCTGTTCTTACGCTCGGCAACACCGTTTTGTTGAGGGGTGTATGCTGTTGTTAGTTGTCGAATGATCCCATGAGTGTAGCAAAAATCCGTGAACTCCTTTGAGTTGTATTCCCCTCCTCTATCCGTTCTCAAGCACTTGATGTTTGCTCCTGCCTCATTTTCAACCCATGTTTTGTAGCTTTTGAATGCCTCAAATGCTTCTGATTTCTGGTTCAAAAAATATATCCAAGTTTTACGTGTAAAGTCATCAATAAAACTCAAGATATACCTTTTATTGCTGCTTGAAGTTGGACTAATAGGACCACAAATGTCTGAATGCACAAGTTGTAATTTGTATGTTGCTCTCCAAAGATTTCTTTTAGGAATGGGATCTCGATGTTGCTTTCCGATGAGACAATGTGTGCAAAGCTTATGTGGGGTTTTTACAGTAGGCAGTCCTTCAACCATTCCTCCATATGCAAGAGTTCTAAGTCCCTTATAGTTGAGATGTCCAAACCTTGAATGCCATAATTGTGATTCATCATCATTTTCAACTTGTAGACATTTATGAAGACTTGACATCATCTCAGCTATGAAATAGAACATTCTATTTTCACTCATGTCTGAATGCATGATCAGCCCCTTTTTAGGATGAAAAACTTTGCAGGTGCCATTTTGGATCAAGATGGTGAGCCCTTTCTCTTGTAACTGCCCAACACTTAACAAGTTATTCTTAAGTTCAGGAATATAGTAAACATTGGTAATTACCTGAACTAGTCCATTTATTAACAACCGCACACTTCCTTTGCCCATCACTGCAATACGGCTGTCATTTCCTAATCTTACTGTCTGCTTGAAGTCTTCATTTAGATCTGTGAACCATTCTTTATTTCCACTCATGTGATTACTGCATCCAGAGTCCAAGAACCAAATTTCTTCTCTTGTTGCTTTTTGTTCTGTAATGCATGCCATAAGTAGCAGTTCTTCTTCATGTTCCTGTTCAGCAAAGTTGGCTCTCCTTTCCCAATCTGGACATTCATATTGGAAGTGTCCTTGTTTGTGACACTTAAAACACTCTATTGTTACTTTATTAAGCATTGATCTTCCTCGTCCTCGTCCCCGATAACCTCCAAACGTGCTCCTCCCTCTTCCTCTTCCACTTCTTTCTTCTTGACTTACTTTGAGCACCTGTTCTTCTTCCTTGATTTTTATTCTAAACTTTTGTTCATGAACCACGAGTGAACTTTGAAGTTCATCAACAGTGAGGCAGTCTATGTCTTTTGATTCTTCTATTGAGACAACTATGTAATTGAATCTCTCGGTGAGAGTTCTCAAAATCTTCTCCACAATTTGAGTGTCTTGTAGTGCCTCTCCATTGTTGCGCATGTTGTTTGCTACTAGCATGACTCTGGAGAAATATTCAACAATGGTTTCTCCTTCTTTCATTTCAAGGATCTCAAATTCTCTCCTGAGAGCTTGCAATTGTGCTCTTTGTACCCTTTTACTTCCTTGATATTTTCTTCTCATTGATTCCCAGAGTTGCGCAGATGTGTCTTTCTGTAAGATTGTCTTCAAAATGCTCTTATCTATGGCTGAGAATAGATAATTTTTAACTTTTAGATCCTTTAATTTCAGATCTGCTCTTACCATCTTCTCTGCATCACTCTCCTTTGCATCTGCTCCCAACTCAACATATCCTGGATCAATGAGATGCCACCACTCCTTGGAGCGAAGTAAATTCTCCATCAGCATACTCCAGTGATCATAATCACCATCAAACTTGGGGATACTCAATAAATTTTGTCCTTCGTTCGACATTGCTACTCACTCTTGTTTGGACTCTCAAATTCACACTGTGTTTCTCTCACTCTTGAAATCAGACTTCTTAACCAGCTCTGATACCAATTGTAGAAGCTGAAAAATTATCTCCTTTTATTCAGTAGAGACTACGGCTTATATAAGCCTTTTACAACTTGAAATTAAAAGAAATCAAATCAAAACAGAAATGAAAACAGAATCAAAAGACCTAAATAATAGGTCTGCTTATTAACAAAATAGAGAGAAAATAGCAACAACTTTAATGCAACATAAAGAGCTATTTTTCAGGAAGAATAAGTCCATCAAATTAGGTAAAGTGTTTTTTTAGAATAGTGGTATCAAATATTTGAACATCTTATATTGCATATTTACATGGTGCCCACTATCGGGTTTATATGTATACTTACGGTTGTGTCATAAATCACACAAAAAAATGCAATATTATAACTCTGAAGTTTAGGTTATGTATGACTTGATCCCTTAAGTTTAAAATAAACATTTCGATCTCTAATTGTTGTTTACAAAATAAATGACCCATCTATTATATTTCCGTTAGCTTTTAACAAAAAATGAAAACATGTAATAATCAGTATATGAACAAAAAATACCATTTATTTAGAGACGATATTCTTCCATTTTTACAATAGATAGATTTTTTAGGGGAATGAGTCCTCTCAATTGCAAAAATATAAAATAAAATTGACAATCCGATTATTACTATCTGGCCAAACACATATTTTAAAAGTTAATGGAACCCATATATCAAATAGAGGAATTGACGTACTAATTCATGATTTAGGAACAGTATTGGGGTGGGTAGCGGAAAGGAATTTCAATACTCAAGTCAATATATTTAGGTGTATGTTCGGAGGGAGAAAGTAGAGTATGAATACATATCATCTCCTAGGTTCCGCCTATTTATACTGTATGGTGAATTGACTGTATTCTGAGGAGTCTATCATCATTACGGGTGACATGACCTTTATTGCTTTCAGTCTATCAGACTGACAGTTCTACGGAGTTAATTGGACTACCTCTATCAAGTGGACAACGTGAAGTTGTCCTCTGCTAAGGTGGTGTGACATTGCCTTTGACATGAAGGAAGGTTTTCCGATGTAGCATGTTCTCACTTAGTCCTATTATTTTATTTTTCTTGGCTAGGCCGACCTTTCAAATGATCGACAATCTTATAGATTAGATCTTGTATGTCTGAATGTGGGTATGATGACATAAACACTTCTTTCACACATTTTCCATGATCAAACAACTTTTCATTTGAAAATTTGTTGAATAGTTCACAACCAATAATCTCAACCATATTATTAATCATGGATTAATGAATTAATAAAATTATACATGTTTATCCAAAATTGATGATTTACACATGATAATCGAATCATATATTAATTTCTTCATATTATAGAGTTTATCTACTAACGATTGCAAACCATTCCCATGTATTTAAGCCCTATAAAATAACCCATATATACGATATATAACATATGAGAATATCTGACTTGCTCATGAAGTTACTAATGTTTCTAATAGTCATGAATCAATATTTAATACAATTTTATTGGCTATTTATTTTAGGTTATAAAATAAGTGATTTAATTTTCTGACAACTCATAGGACTTCTGAAACTGATAATGAATATGGACTTAATTAGTGGATACCCAAAATAGTTGGCCTATAAGGGATAATGAGTTTTCACCTCTCCCATGTCCCAAAAGGAATTCAGGATTTGGTTGATGAAGATACTAAAACTCTCTCAAAAGGTACATTAAAAGAGTAGATCTGAGAACATTGATTCATATATGACTTTGTATCATTGTTTTACATAATGTATGATAATTATGAGATTCAAAATCCTAGAATTGATATTTCACCGATAAAAATGAATTCTAATTAACAACTATATGCTATCCAAATGTCATTGTCCTTCCATACAGATTTAGTATTATACACAATACACATGACACATTCGACCCCCTTTCATTTCTATTTTCATTTTAAACTTTATTTTTATACTTATTTTGTTACTATCTTGATTACATATAGTCAAGTCACAACCAAACTGAGAAATGAACTGGATCATATACTACACTTTTTAACAATGTGATAATTTTATATATCTTCCCAACCTGGCTCAACCCTACCATTACCAAACCTTGCAAGGGCTTCATGAATACCCTATATGAAGCAATAATGTTCACATACAGTGCATATCCTACATGATATTTAAGGGACTGCTGCACAACCCACATGTCCCAAATACTAATGTCAAAGACGTACAGATATGTGAGGAAACAAGGTATATCATTCATGACTCCCCAAGTGATGAACAAGAAATTAAAGCTCATAATAAAAGAAGTAGGTTAATCATGTTTTATAACTTGTGGTACTACTTTAACAATAGCTGGCATTGTAGTTCTTATGATTGTCCTCAATTATATTATTTATTTATAGGATGAATAAAATGTGATTAGTTTCAATGTATTCTTCTGGTTAGGTAATTGTTAAAAGTGTAATGTTATTAGACAGTGAAGTAAAGGAAATGGGTCATTTTGTCTTACACTTTTATAGCATTATGGAATGGGTTTCCATTTTTATTAACTGACAAAAAATAGCCATATATATTATGGGAAAGGAACGTGCACTAGTGTGTCTTCTTTACGACCATCCTCAAAGTGTGAAATACCTTGTGTGCTTGTGTCGGTATGTATATAACAAGCATTTTTTGGAATGAGATTCTTCTAAGGAAGTGATTATTTCTTTTGAGTTTTAAGGATAAAGTGTAATGACACAAATGTCAATGCATGTTGTTTTTCTTTTAATATTTCACAACACTTTCAAAAATGAAGATACTCTAGTATGTCATTAATAGAGGAGTCTCACTCATTTTTTCTTTGGGAAAAGTGAATATTTTAAAAATGATGGAGGGTTACAAGATTTTCAAAATGAGAATTTCAAGAAGAAATTCAAGACAAATGAGTAACACAATCCATAGTATGGATAAGTTACATCTTCAACTAATAAAAAGTTATGATAGCACATTTACAAGCAAATTAAGAGATCACAATGATTGCTAATTAATTAAGATCATGAGCACCACCTTAAATACAAATTTGATATCTTTTATCGAATTGATAATCACATTTGCATATCATGCCCCAAATGAATTTATTCATGCTCATAACCTTGTGCATTATGAATTGATTCTTTATGAGTTGGACCAACCTTCGTTAGTAAAGATACCCATATCTCATTCAATGCTCATAATATATATTGTTATAATAAGGACAAAGAGACTATTATATTTTGTCTGTCAAACAATGAGTTCAAATAGTTTGAGGATTGTTTTGGTAATTAACTTGAAATGTAAAATAAGCAAAATTAAAAGGAGTTCATAATAGTGAGAGAAGACTAAATAATATCTTATGTTTGATTTCATCACATAATTTTTTATCTATTTCATTAATTTCTTATATGAGAAGATTAATGCTTCAATTCCCTATTCATCAAATTATCGATCTCTATCATAATTATAAGGAAAACTATGATGAGTTCATATGTAAAATGACAAAAAACCTAACTCTATCTCTAGGATCAAGCCTATTACATGACACATTTTATATCCAGTTTAGACATGTATTATCATTCACATATTTAAATCTTAAAATCATATTTTAGTTGATCAAGCTAAAACAAACATAAACAACAAAATTATATCATTGAAATCATCCCATAGAAACATATATTAGTATATAGAAACTATAATAAATTCATCAAACTTAAAGAGTTATATTCAATCCCAATAATAAAAAGTTAGCAATTCAAAGTCATGGATGCTTTCAAGTTCAGGAGAAAGATCTAATAAGAAAGAACAGCTCTATGATGTCCCAGGAACGATTCAAGTTCTCTGATTGATCCTTAATCCAAGCCACATAATTTCATATTACATGTAATATTATTACATATATTCCTTTTATAGAGCCATCTTAGATAATTTCAAGAGAATTAATAAGGAGAATAATTAATATATTTAGATTCATTAATAGTGTCAAAAATTAGATGTATATTTATAAAATTATCTTTAGTTATTAGTGATAACTAAAATAATTAATATATTTTGAAATTTGAAAATGATCACATACAAAACACAAAAATCAATCTCTTAAAAAATCATATAAAAAAAAGTAGCGGATGTAATACAAAACAAGATAGAGATTTAACAATCAACATCCATTAGTGGCTCACAAACATTAGATAGAGAAGAAAATGAGCAAGTTCAAATCAATTAGGTATAGAAGAATAGAGCTTTTCAACAGTGATAAATTTAGCAGGAGAAATTATTAAAGGTTTGAAAGTGAATGGCAACTACCTTGAATTTATTGGAAGAGTGTACCCTTCAACTGATACTTAATAAATTATTATCCCATAATATATCTCATTCCATGTGCTAGCTATAAATGATTAGAAAAATAATTAATAAATATATTTTTATTTTAAATATATTTTCTTCACTCAATCATAATTTATGACATATGAAGTAACACATATTGTAGGATAGAAGATATAGTGTTGGTTTGACATCTTCATCAAAAACTGCTTCATTTTTATAAAATTTATAATTGAAAGTTACTAACAATATATGCATTATTACCAAAAACTTATCAGCACCCACCATTATCTTTGCCAATTTAGGCAAAGCTTATGGGACCCACCCGTACTTATTAGGCAGAGAGTATAACTGTATATGGAAAATGTGATTATCCACCCTAAAATACTCGTCCAACATTTCCTATTCTCTCACAGGCATTTCAAGTTGGCAAAACAGACGACATGCGGGTATTATTGGAAAATGTAATAAACATCAAATATGTAAATGTATATGTATTTTGTCAAATTGAGAAAGTGTGTTCCATTTCTTATACGAATTTGTATATCAAATGTGAGAAAATATTATTACTTTCTTATTATATATACATTTGTATTTTGTATTTTGTATATTATATATCTATATGTATTGTTTATCTCATACTTTATATGCAAATTATGTATTATGTATATTCAGTATTATATAAGCATTTGTATTTTGTATGTATCGTTTCATTTATATGATTGTTTATTATGTTAAATACATTTGTATATCTGTAGGCAAATTATGTATTATTTATTTTGTATGACTAATGTATATACATTTGTATATTTTGTAATTTTAATTGGGGAGAGATCCACTTACTCCAAAAAACACTTACTCTTCATCTTAGTCATCTAATCTTGAAAAATTCAATGGCTTAGATGTACTCACCAATTCAAACCATTGGATTTTCCAAGAATGAATGGTCATGATGTGGAGTAAGTGGATCTCTCCCCATTTTAATTAGGGCAGTCCACAATCCTATTCTACCCATATTTAAGGTAGATATGACATGATATTTCATGCCCTATTTAAAAATGGGCATGTCCATTCCCACCCTAATTTCGGCAGGCATGGCATTGCATAGGCACGAGTAAGACGGTCTTAGTTGTCAATACTACCCACCATTATCAACCTGGACCACTTGCTACCATCATCTAGTTACTAACCCATCACAAAAATTATCAACATTTTCACTGACAATTACTAATAAAAAACCATTAATTACTAACAGCATAACAACCACCAGATTAATTTCTTTTTACCAATTTCACCAACAAATCATAAAACTTGTCAACTATTTTTGTGTGTGTATATTTATCAACTATTTCTACATGTAATTATCAACAATACAAATGTTGTTATCAAAACACCACAATAAGAACATTACCACCATTAATTATCACTGCCACCACCATCCTCCTTCACATACCACCATTCTTCGTTGTTACAAATTGTGGAAAACGTTGCATGACAACCGCAGTGTAACCATATCATACTACATTTGGGTTGCATTATACCACATAAGATTATATCCAATTGAAAATTATTTTTTTACTCACAAAAAAGTCACTGCATTGAACACAATACACATCGCAACGATCACAATGATCATAACCGCAATAGATACAAGATTTATCAACTTTCCTACTTGAGTTATCGCCCCATCATACATAACACATACCTAGAACCTACTTATCAATAACACTTATTTTTCTTATAAAAAAGAGGAGTTAGTTTTGCTTAAAAAGAAAGAGCACGATGCACATAATATGGTGAAAAGCACATAGAATAGAGAAAATGCAATACTCAGTTAGAACTAAAACCCATTACAATGCCTTTATTTTTATAGTTTTATCTAACGGTTGCTAAATATGGGAGCTTCTATGCCATGAGTCTCTACTTTCTACCTTTGTTGTTGTTTTCTACAATTTAATTTCTATAGTCCATATTGTTCCAAATAATTATTTTAATTACATATTAGAATAATAAATATATTATACATGATTTATATTACAAGCACTTTAAGGGGTTGTCCTTAAGTCCTAACATCATTAAGTCGTAACATTATCTAGTTTAAATGATATGTCATTTAATTAGTAAATTATATCAATAAAATTCATTTTATCTCAAAACCCTCTTATAAATCCCTAAAAATATTATCTAAAGAAATGAGTTTATGCCATGCCTTAAAAAAGTATTAGGAACATTGAGTTTGAGAATTTACGGGTTGTTTACTACAAAGTACGTTTTTTATTAAAATGCACAAATTTAAATAATTGAATTGATAAATGGAATTACATGATTGATTAAAATTCAATTATTGGCTAAAGAAGTCTCAGCCCATAACTTAACATGATTGATTATTTTATTATTGTTGGTTATTCATTAATTTTTGGATAAAGGAGTCTCACCCATTACAATTTTTAGCGGATGATGTAATTTGCTGTTTCCTATTTTACCCTTACTAATCTATATTTTCTACCAAAAAAACCATATAACATATTTCCTCATTTTATGTTACATGTTTATTTATGTAACTTTTACCGTTTTTCCATTTGAACACGACAATTTTTCCACATGAATCAAGACAATATTTGAACACGACAGTTTATCCTTTTCATTTTTTAACATGCAAAATTGCAAATTATGCTTTGTTGATTTTATTATAGTTATAAAAAATGTAATAAAAATATACAAATCAATTACAATTCACTCAATAGAAAAGTAAATTAACGTGAGTACATTTCAATAAAAAATTATCTATCTAACATTTGAACCAATGCCACTAAATAATAAATGAATTGCCGATAAAAAATTATCTATCAGAAGAATTATTATGCATGACAAAGCTCTTTCAATCAACTATTTAGGGCAACTACATTTTTATAGACTCAGAACTTAAAATCTCTTGTTAAACTGAAAAAACTTTATATTAATTAATTTATATATTTAGTGATTAGGATTATCAAGAGAATATATATTATTTATCATAACTCACTTACAAACCTAATTCAATTTATTCAAAGTAATATCTTTTATTAAAAAAAATTGGTTTTCTTACCTAACCTTTCCTAATCCAATTAATTTTTTTTTGTTACAATGGAAGGATAAGAAAAAAACTAATAAAGAGGAGCAAGATCCAGGTCAATATAAGATTGACAGTCTTGTGGAGCTGACGACCATATCTTTAGAATAGTAGATGAATGTGACCCTAGCTTAGCCATGAAATCTGCTACTTTGTTAGCCTCTCTGACAACAAATTTTACTTCAACCTTCCAATTGCGAGTTAACCAAGTTCGAATATTAGAAACATGAAGCAAAATATTGTCCAAGCAAATACGGACACCATCAGGGATAATTTGTACCGCTTCAAGACAATCACTCTCAAGAATAATCTCTTTGAAGCCCAAGTCCCAAGCTAGATTCAAATCATGCTCCATAGCCAAGAGCTCAGCAAGGATAGGAGAACCTACCCCAAAGTTGATGGAAAAACCAGATAACCAACGACCCTCATGATCACGAATAACACCACCCTACCCATGACCTAAATAGGTGGCCGCTCCTCTAATTCTTATTTTGAGAAATTATGAATCCATTTATTTTGGACATAAAAGTGCTTAGTCTCAATTTCAGCTTTTTCATTAGACTCTTGATTATAACATCTAGTGGATTAATCAACTTTTGTAATTATGGATATTCTTATCATGATCTATTATTTAAGATTCAACCAATGTTGATCAAATTTAACATTTGAACCAATGTAAGAGCCAATTATTTCTCATCCCGAAGCCTATGATTGTTACCATATATGAATGTGACTTACATTTACTATTGTTGATTAATGTAGTTTTGACTAGTCATAGTAAAAAATTGGAATCTCTTATTATCATTGATCACAAAGTGCCAAGAAAAATCAGTCAACACTGCCAAACACAAATTGAAAATATTTATGGCAATCACACAAACTTGTTCATTTTTGTGCAATGACTACTCTGGCATTGTGGTTGTTCTTTTCCATCTTATTATATGTGCATTATGCATATCCTATAAAATAGGCTTTGAAATTGAGACAAGTAGCTAGCAAGCAAATTAATTAGTTCACCAAATTTATGTAGATTATAAGTTCTAGGTGTCTCGGAACCACGTGAATGACCTAATTGTAATGGAACATAAAATTGATTTTCCAGATCTTATTTCTTATGTTGTTCAGCGTCAACGAAAACATGTCATTATGTCATATAAAATTTATTATTATTGTTGTTTTGTTTCATTATAGTTAATTCACGGTCGCGTGTTAGACAAGATCTTCACCCATATGAGGCATGTGGATATGTTTTCAAAATGAAGGGAACCATTTAAACCCCCCAAAGGTATGCCATACTGTGAACACATGCAATGATATTCTATACTCTATACAAGACATTAGCTTTGTCCCAACCATAAGAAATTAAGTTAGGAACATGCTACAAAATTGCTCATATAGACCTATACCCTATATATGCTTTGTACTTAACTGCATGCCGTGGTATATGATGCCCTTGTCAGTTCCCAAGCAGGTCCTATGGTAGGATCCATTTTTAAGGACATGTCTGCTGCAGCCAGACATGATATGATTTCAGGTTCTGGACCATTCTTTATACTTTTGCTACATACAAAATATTGGTAGATTTCTTAGGAGGGTAAGTACTACAAAAAAAACAAAAAAAGATAATATGATGATATATTTTTATCATTTTGTATATAATGGAATAATACTTTTGCTATTGAAAAATACAAGGAAAAATGAATACTTACCTATATATTAACGGAGATGATCCTTATTCGAATATATGAGATACTTTGGAGTATACATAACTCTATAGAAGTGACATGGCCCATATACCTAAATCTTTTTAAATTTTTGGGTAAAATTTGATGTTAAATTTACTTTTATGATTCTCCATTTAAGTTGATTAGTTAGATTTCTCATTTTTATTGAACACCTCTATTCCAATAGATAAAATCGACCAGTAAAATCTAATATAATAATAGATAGTTGAGTTATTTAAATATAATTTACACATCCTTCCCAATAGAAAACAAAAAAGGATAAAATGGATATTAGTTGAAATTGGTCTATCATTCTTTATTTCCAAATGTAAGGATGTAGACACCTATGGTGAAAGGAAATATAAAAGGATAAGATGGATATGGGTTCAAATTGTTCTATCATTCATTATTTTAAGTTGTAAGGTTATGTTTAGCATATGGAGATCTAACCAAGATTTTTTTTCATTAATGGAGAGACAAGTGATGTGAAAAAACAAATGAAATACAGTATACATTAACATTTATATCATTTTTATTTAAAATAAGATTATATTTTACCTTTAGAATATACATGAAAAAGTCATTTGTTTCTCAATTAATGTAGAGGAGTCTTACTCCCAAGATAACTATATCTTGGACCTTAGACTAACTCCAATCATTATTAGCATACACTATGTATGTTAAGTTAACTTTTTGTTTGTCTGATTGTTGGGAGGCCCCAAAGAAGTTTAACTTTCATTATCTTCTTAGGATAACTAGTTTATCTTTCATTATTTTTTAGGATAATTAGTTTATCTTTTATTATCTTTTTAAGATAATTAGTTTATCTTTCATTATCTTTTTATCTAATCTTAATAACTGATCATTAGATTAGGTTTTCTTCTTCTATTTAAAGCTCTAACTCATCCAGATAAAAACATGAATAAACCAGTATTTTATTTTAATTTTAGTCTTTAGATATTAGTTCCCTTAATCACATCTGCTATGGTAATTTCAACCCTAACACTCATCACCCACCAACATATTATTTTAGTTATAGTTTAACATCTATGTACCATCACTGCAAAGATTTATACATAATCAGTATATTATTTATCATTTATTGGTATTACATTTTTAAGAGTTAATGATAATTGAAAATAAATAATGAATGATAGACAATTTATAAAAAATTTACATTTATCTATGTTTTACATTTATCCATATTATTATTTCACAGAGATATACAATTTTAATATATACAAACTTTAATTTCATTTATGAAAAGATTAGCAAATTATTTGGATAGTATATTATTTTTTTAAAAATATATTAAAGTATAGTACTTTTTTAAACATTTATACGATGAAGGAGTACTTTTATTTATTATTGCAACTTGTCAAATAGTTTTTGATTGCCAATTCGGTTCTGCAATTGTTTCGACAACATGAAACACTTTCGGAAATACAAAAAAACAAGGAGTTAAAGCATGTGTGAACAGAAAGCATTGAAGAGATGCAAATTGTTTCGCACCAATAAAAATGAAACAAAAATAACAATAAAAATTAAAATTAAATTTTTTAATTGATATCATATTTTTATTAGCCTAACATAGCATATGAGACCTGATTTAGAACAATATATATAATTCAATTGTTAGCTTTTAACGTTTTACTTTGCCCAAATACATATACTAAGCTTAACTATACGTTTTCCATTTTCTCCAAATATGTTAGCATACATTGCTTAGCTAACCAATAAAGATGTTTAGTGATCAATTAGTTATTATATATTATCATTATAGATATAAATCAAGTCCAATATCGTTTACTAATATTCACTTCAATCATAATTTTGGTAGGAATTTAGAATATATGTTCTTATCATTTTCACACATGTCCTTCAAGTTTCATCATTTTACCGACACATAAAATTTCTAAAGTATGAACAAAAGTAACATATATTTAGATAATGGAACAAATATAACCTAAAAGTATAAATGTTTAAATAGTCGGGCATATATAACATAAAAATACAAAATAGGATTAACATATAAAAATCATATATTGATAATTTCTTACTTGTAGTGGTGAGCACAAGTGACTTCACTATGCTATTATACCTAAACCCAACCCAAAGTGAAAAACAAAAAAGAAAGATTTTATTTTAACAATATGATATGTTATTAGATTGTTGGGTATATAATGAAATATAATCATTTTAACAATATAATTATTGGGGTAGATGAAAAACTAAAATACAACAAAAATGCATGTTTTTATCTAAAAGAAAAATCCATTCAATATCATCAACTAAAAGCATTGACAAATAGATGTCACACAACCTATAACCGTTATATATTTTTTTGGTACTACTAAGGGTATCATCCTACCTTTTGATAAAAAACTAATCTCTTTCGGGATGTATGGTTGCACATCCTAATAAGTGCTGCTCCCACCTATATCCATTATTTGAAGTATGAAGAACATGATCACATACACTTATATAAACTTAAAATAATCAAAGGCTATAACTATTAACAAATACTCTTAAAAATACATGAAGTAACCTAAAATGAAACTATTATACGAAAAATTTGACTTAAGATTCTTTTCATTGATGGAGAGACAAATACTTCAAAAACCAAAGAAAAATGCAACTTTTGATGACATATATATTTTGATTATAATAAAATTACATTTTTGTCATTAAAAATCAAAATAAAAATATATATTTGTTTCTTCAGAGAGAATTAGTTCGAAAAATATGTGACTCAGTAGGGGACTTCACTTATTACTAAGTAGTTAAGAGGCTTTTTCTTTTATTTTCTTTTTTGGTACATAAGAGGCCTTTTCACTACGGCCCATAGCATAGCTTAATGTTCAAAATAGAAAACGAAATTTCAAACTTTTGTTACCACATTTTTCTTTTAATGAATTTGACTTCTATTTGTAAAATGCAAAAGAAGAACAATATAAGAGTAAATTATACTCACACCCATTGAGTTTTAGTGAAATTACACAAATTACCCCTCCCTTCTTTGTCATTACACAAATCACCCTTCCCTCCTACACAAATCACCCCTAGATTTATATATACATTACACAGACTATCTCTGCATGTTATAAAAGTGTAATATTTTAAAGAAAAAATGTGTGATGAATGTAATTAAGTTAAACAAAATATTGTATATCGTGTAACACTTCAAATAGTACAAAAGCGAATGTTTCTTTGTTATTTTTGTGTCATTAAAAAATACATTAATAATTTCAAATAAATGTTTAAATAACTCTTATATTATTTTATAACGAACCAAATAATGAAGACACATTGACTCTTATATTATTTGAATTTTTCTACATAATATACAATATTTTATTTAATTAATTACACACATCATACATTTTTTGTTTAAAATATTACACTTTTATATTATGTAGGGGTAGTCAGTGTAACATATGTACAAAATTAGGGGTGGTTCGTGTAAGGACAAAAAAATGATGGGTGGTTTGTATAATTTCACTAAAACTCAGGGGGTGTGAGTGTAATTTAATGTCCAAAGAGCATTGTCAATGTCATAATGTCATTATGTTTGAACTTGGAAGGGTAATGATAATCATATTTTTTCACATATTGTTTTTTGAAGGGAGCTTAGTAAAATGTGAAATGGGTCGGATTGTAATACCTATATTTTTCATATTTGTTTGATGTGTGAGTGAAATATTTGATTTATCTAAAAAAATAACCATTATTTTTTAGACGAGTTGTCAATATTTGAATGTTTATCCTATAACCTATTATTTGTGTTTTAATTTAAATTTTTTACTTTATCAGTCATCTTAATTTAAAAAAATTACTTTATCCTCTAACCTATTATGTTTATCCTATAACCTATTATTTGTGTTTTAATTTAAATTTTTTACTTTATCAGTCATCTTAATTTAAAAAAAATTATGTTTATCCTACCTATTATTTAAGTTAACTTTGTAGTCAATTTAATTTAAATATGGTATAATGTGAAGATAAGTCTAAATAGTACATGAATTAATGTATTTTCATTATTTTTGGTTCGTTATAAACTGTATTAATAACTTTAAGGATATTTAAATCGCTTTTATACTATATTATAACTAACCAACATAGTGAATAGACATTGACTCTTATATTATTTGAATTTGTCTCACAATATACCATATTTTATTAAGAAATTACATTTATCTCTCTCGGAGGGTAATCAATATAACGTGCATATATACTTATATAGTTATAGGTAATTTGTGTAGGTTTAAAAAATGAGGGTAATTTGTATAATTTCACTAAAACTAATTCGGTATCAATATAATTTAATCTTAATCTAAATAACAAAGTAAAGGTAGAACAGTAACTACCCACATAGTTGTTTTCAGACAGGGTTGTAACCATTGTAATTTAATGTTACAATGCCAAAATACTTAGCTCTTTCATGTTTTCTTTTTCTCTTTTCATGTTAGCATTATCCTTCTCACAATTCAATGTGTTTTCTCGTCCCCGTCAAATCATTTTAATGAAATTCTGATTTATCCCAAAAAATCAATCTTTTCAGACCTTAACATTCACATACCAGATTATAAATGACTAATCTTGATAAGAAGAATATGCTCAACTCTTAAGACAATAATTCTAGCTTGATAACTATGTCACTCTTCATCTTTCACAATCACCAATACAAGCATCAACATAAATAACTATTCTCTCATCTTATTAAGATTTCATCTTAAAATCAATTAAACAGTAAAATTAGTAATATAACAGATATTTAAATCATATTTATGAGACTGAGGCTGACAACGTGAGATTTATTTCTCAATACATCTAATAGAATTATGCTAAAGCTAGACATAAACGATATAATAAATTGTACAGTATAAAAACCTAAAAGTTATATCATATCTAAAACATCCCAATTAGGAAAAAACTTTTCAAGACTCAAATTGCTTGCCTTCAAAGGTTTGGCCAAAGCTCCAATCCTTAGGAGCAACATTGTAAGATGTAACTGTTATCCCATCACTACTAGTAACCTCAAATGAAAGAGGTTGATTCTGTAGTAATGCACTTACATGCCAATTTTGTCCCCAATTTCGACCCATTGGAAGCCAACCAGTTCTTGAACCCTTAACCTTTACACCAACCATGTCTCCAGTGCCACCCACATTGCTAATTAGCACCGAAATGAAGATGCCAGAACCACTTATCGTATATCGGATTCCTCCTTCCCTTCTGCACTTTACCCTGCTCCAGACAGATTATAACATCAAAATAATGAAAGGGTGGTTCGCTGCATGAGATTCTACTTAGTGGATCTGGGGAGGAGAGGTAAATGTATGCGACCTTACCCAACAAGTGGAGAGGTTGTTTCCAGGATTTGAACGTGATCTCATAATCACTAAACAACTGTTAAGGTCCATCTCAAAACCAATTGACAATGAGAAAACTAGCCTATCAAGTATTTAAATCATTCCCAAGACAATAAGGTAGGCATGAGACTTACTTCCCAACATTCCCCCTCCACATAAGTCTGTCGTACCAGACAAAGGGTTACCTTTCATTCATAACTAAAGGGCATTTTTGGCCCATGACAACCGGAAAGAAGTTGAGCTTTAGCTCTATATCATGTTAAGGTTCATCTCAAAATCAATTGGCAATGAGAGGAATAATCCAATAGGAATTTAAACCCCAAGACAATGAGGTAGGTAATGTCTCTCCACATAAATCTGTCGGACATCTTTTGTTCCATGACAACCAGAAAAAAGTTGAGTTTTGGCTCTGATACCATGTTAAGGTTTCATCTCAAAACCATTTGGCAATGAGATGAGTAGACTAACAGGTATTTGCAGTAAGTTCACCCTCTACATCAAAATAATAGCATATGATAAATTTAGAGCTTTAATTTTGTGGAGGAATATTTGCAGTAAGTTCACCCTCTACATCAAAATAATAGCATATGATAAATTTAGAGCTTTAATTTTGTGGAGGAATATTTGCCATGGATTATAAGGTTAGCAACTTGGATGAAACACATAATTGTTCTTAAAGTTATTTTATAAAATCATGTGATGTTTCTTTATAGACAAGTTTTAATTAAAATTGAATATGCAACTCAGTTTTATGAAATTGTCTCCTATTCTCACTTTAGCAGTTTTTAAATTTATTTAGTTAACGACTATAACGATAAGGAAAAAAGCAGAGCAACATGATAAGAGTTATATGGACTTAAAACTAACATCATATGATGAAAAGGTTAAAGATCTGATACATCTATAAGTGTATCAACGACTAACAATAACGTGAGCATTATACTGTATAGTTCAAATTGCCCCTTTATGTGGATAGGTGTAGCATGCATTCTAATTTATATTCAATAAAAAAATCTTTAGGTTTTAATTTAGAGAGTTAATCTCTAAGCAAGTGTAAAGTTACCTCAGTGATCAAACAAGCCAGTATTTAGCCTTAAACAAAATTTACCGCCTGATTGGGGCTGCATTCCCAAACAACCCTACTCGCCAATAGTGCCTTGTGGTGCGACAGGGTCTGGGCATGACGGGGCTCACACCCTCTCTGGTGCCCCCTTCCGGGGGATTTCGGCCCAGTCTGCCACTAAGGACGCTTCTCCATACTACAATTCAGACACCGAGGGCGTCAGATTCTCATGGTAGGCATCTCCCGATTCGCTCACCAAAAAGAGTCTTTCATTTTAGATTGCATTTTTAAATTGTTTACCATTTAAATATGATTGAATTATCATCAATAGCTCCTTAATTTAAATAGACATCAGTTGTCTCAACCAATTAGATTGTGTCTAGCTAAAAAAAAATTAATATCAAAAGTTTATGAACATGATTTATTAATTTTGGGACACATTATCTCTATTAGCTTAATTTAGGCTTAGAAAAAGTCATTCACGATGATTTTGGATAAACAATTAAATTAAAAACAACATGATGTTTCATAATTTAATAGATTAAACTGAATCACTTTAGCTTTAAAATCATTGGTCTAAATCATATAACATAAAAAAAAAGTTGAAGTACTTGTATCCAATACAAAATGTACACTAGCACTACTTAAGAAACCTTTTCACAATGAAAAGGGAAAAAGAATGATAAAGCAAATGAAGATATAATACCTGCGATACTGTACGGCCATGTTACCAGCATTCCAGATTGCAATCTTCTCAAACGTTTCAATTGGAACCACAAAGTGTTGCTTCGGTTCGTTACACTTCCCACCACCACTCTCAGCGTCAACGCCATAGTTCGGGGCGCAGAAATTAGTTCCAGTTACAACGACAGAGGTGCCAGGGATACACCACCGTCGGTCGAAAGTGGCTTCCTCCTCAGCACACCGCAGTTCAAAGCACGCGCCGCAGATCTGGCCGCGTTGGAAGAGGGCATCGCTGAGGCTGACAGCAGTCATGCCGTAGCGTTGTTTGAGGAGGTCGCCGTAGCCACACGCGCCGGCGATGGTGGTGATGGGGTCGGCGGGAGTGTAGTAGGTGGCGTGGGCGGAGAGCCATTCGGTGGTGGGAGAGGGGAGTGGGGCGGAGGAGGAGGAGAATGGGGCGGCTGGAGGAGATGGGGAAGAGTAGAGAGCGGTGGTTGGTGAAATGAGAATGGAGAATAGTGTGATGATGGAGATTAATATAGCATATGGCATTGTTTTCTGTGTTTTGAGTTTGAGTTTTTGAAGAGAGAGGGAGAGGATATAGTGAACACTGAACAATGGTTGATGCAGATAATTGACTCTACATCTCCATTCATGTTCTTGTTTAGTAATATATTACGGATAGGGATCCATTTACTCTAAAACTAAGTGAAAAAAGATTTATTGAATTGGTGAGTACATCTAAATCATTGAATTTTCCAAAATTAGATGGTTTTTCGACTCATTCTTAGAGTAAGTGCTCTCATATATTATTATGGTACAACTATACCTTGATTCCGGCAAAACCAAACCAAAAGGTTATGGGGAGGGATCCCCTTACTCCAAGAGTAAGTGAAAAACACATACTCATCATCACCAAAGGTTAAAGGAGAATGATTCAAATTGTGGACCGCATTAGCTAATATGGTTGCAATATTGTGGTTGCGGCCGTTACTGCAATCTCAACTGCAACCACAATTTAAAACACTAGTTAAAGATTTGATTCAAGTAAAAGATAATTATTAGTAGAGTCATGTATTCTGAAAAAGATTAGTTCTTTATCATACGGTGAGGAAATACTATTGATATTACTATAAAAAAATATTATTTGATGCATCCATGTGAATTGATAGACAAGTTGTTGTATTTTTGTATATGTATGTATTGATAAAATTAATATTTATATTTGCATATAATTTCCTTTTGTTTTTCATATCCTTCCTCTTGTTTTTTTTTCATATTTTTTTTTAGTTTTTAAAGTATTGTTCTGCACATTTTTTTTCAATGGTATTTTTCTTTCATACCTTTATTGTCTATGAAGATAGTCTTCATCTATTAAAAATGGAAAATGATTCTCCTATAATTTGTTTGTGGGTATAAAAAAGGAAAGGAAATAAGACATATAGAAAAAAGAATAAAGAAATGTAATATGTGATATGATACGATAAGAAATGAGAGATAGAAAAAAATAGATGAAATGTATGAGATGATGTAGAAAAAATTGTAAAAATATCAGAACTCATTTAAAAAAAGCTTAATATTCATGTAGAGTTAAAATATTGAACTCCTTTCTATCTCAATCTGAACTTAATAACATGCTATAATATTCACACTCCAAACATTTTCAAAAGCTTTTTACACTGTACTTTTCATATTGTCACTGTTTCACGTGAATCTGAATTTATAAACATGTCAAATTTAAAAGTTGAAACACCTTTTTGAATTTAAAATGAGACGTCATATTGTGATCTATTGTTAGATTTAGACAAAGTGACAAACCACTTTCATGTCTTGTAATAAAAAAACCAAAATTAACTCAAAAAACAGTACCCTTCTGAGCCTTGCCAAAAAATAAAAAATCATTGTATTTTTTAAATGTAAATGATTTTATAACTGTGATAATCCGAGATATTTACCTTTAGTTTAAACCATGTTTTTTGACTTTTAACAACACCTATTTAAAACTGTTGTCTAAATTTCGAATAGACATCCCCTCTTTTTTTTTTGACATGGTATAAAATATACAAAATCTAGAAAATAGAACTCATCATGAAATTTCCTATATAGCCCACAATCATCATAAAGGGCCATATTAGTCTTTCTTGACTGCATTTTCAGCCCTCAGTCATGTGAAAATGAAATACTCAATTATTTAATGTGTTTGTATCCCTTTCTGCTTGGGAAGTGATTCCAGAGAGTCATGGTGTGTGTATAAGATATGCATCTCTTAGTTGTTGGAGATGATGATCTGCATGTATTTACTCTCTCACCTCTTTGGTAGAAAGCATTTTCCTTGTGAGAAAGCCGGAATTTTTATGGAAAAATGTATGTGCTAACAAAAGTAATCCAATTGAAGGACACAAAAGTTTATAGAACCTAATTAAAATTTATGTTTTTTTTTGCAACTAGCCATCATGACTATCTATGCACTATCACCATAAATACTCATTATTTGTATTACTTTTATTTAAGAGTCAACGATAAATAAATATGAATGATGGATGATGTAGATAGTGAAATTTTTTTTTGCAATATCAGTGCATATATCATTTTCTCTTCTTAATTATACCTTAAATTTTAACTATTGGTGAAATTGGTCGTTGCATAAAAATAATATTAAATTACTAACAATGAAAAATCCACTATCATATTTTATTATTATTTTGAGAGTCATCATTATTTTTTAATTTTTAATTTTTTTATACAAGTATTACTATATTTTCTTATTTTAACTCTAAAATTTATCTATAATCTTTTTCTTAATCAATTTGTATTTTGATGATGATTTGTTCCGACCATCGATCCTAGTTAACATGCAGTACTGGAGTAGTGTGTCTATTACAATTGTTGTGAGGAGGATAACTTATGTAAAGACATATACAACATGTCATATTTGGAAACAAATGTATTTATATTCTTCTATGCTATCATTGATGACTAAATTTTAATTAAAAACTAGCAAAATACCGGGCATTTGCACGGGTCGGTATTTTATGTTGTATGATTAAGAACACACCACACACATTACATGTATGTTCATATGATTATTAAGAATACACACGTTGTTTCTGCATTTGAATGGTTAAAGCACACATATTATATGTGCATTCGTAAACACTTGTTACCCATACATTTTTGATATTTTTTTATTGATATTCATACTCAATAGTCTATATATTTGGTTAACTAATAAATACAATAAAAACTTATATTGTTCATTCTTAATATAGACACATACATATAGAAAACTTATATATTTGTTAATATAATTTGTTGATATTTTCTTTTATTTCCACAATATTACTTCTTACTAGTTGTTAGTATAATTGGTTTATCATTTCATATTTTTTTAAAAGGTATAAAAATGGGACATTATAATTAATTACTTAGATTTTTTTCAAAACAAATACGAGTTTAATCATTTAGTATGACAAAATAATTACCAACCCGATGAATGAAACCTCTCATTGTAAGTATGGGAAAGATGAAGATGTAGGAGATAGGTATAGGTAGAAAAAATGAGTAAAGATGATGACAATGATCATATTTAAATGAGCAAAGAAATGATTATTTTAACAATTTAAATTAAAATTAAAGGGTTATTAATCATGATTGCCCTTGAATGTCATTTATTCCGTTTTTTAAAATTAAACAGTTGTTCCTCACAATTAATTTTGGGATTTGATTGATGATTGTGTTTTGGGTTGAATTTCTCTTTAATGTTTATTAGACATGATTATCCTTGAATGCCTTTTATTTTGTTCTTTAAAAAATTAAACAGATGTTTCTCACAATTAATTTTGGGATTTGAATGATAATTATATTTTGGGATTAAATTTATCTTTAATCTCTAATAGACATGATTGCTCTTGAATGTCATTTATTCTGTTTCTTAAAAATTAAAAAATTGTCCACACAATTAAATTTGGGATTGATCATATTTCCAATTTTAATTAAAAATGTGTTTTTCAATTTCGACATTTTTTAGTCAACTCCTACTAATTTGTTCAAATCACAAAAACAAAAGGAAATGATTGTCTAAGGAGTAATATCTTTTAGAATTGATTTTATTGTCATAAATAAATAAAATTAGCAGTCTATCCCTATTAATAATATTTTTTTCAACCATGTTATTCTTCTACCCATACTTAATGGTTTAAGAAAAATAAGTTGACACTCATTAAATAAATTTGCAGAATTAAGAGTTGATACTCATTATCGATATAAATTTGCAGAATTATAACTAATATATTTGTGACATATTAATAATTAATTCCATTTATAATTTATTACATGTGACACACTAATTTTACACATAGAATTTGTTTTTTTTAATTTAATTATAGCTATGCGTACATACATTTATAAATGAGACCATACATTTATTGTCATTATCCAGTTTTACCCCTTATGAATTTTCTTTTATTGTCATTCTACTATGTATCTTTTATATGAATTTTTATCTTTCATTATTCACATTAATTACTCTTAAATTCGAGAGTAATTTTCTCCAACATTTATTATTCTATAATTATACACAATTCATATAAATCACCATTTTAGTTCTTGAAATTTAATGCTGTTAATACAGTATCGGTCATCAAACCGATAGGGGTACTGGTACAATGGTATAACGGCTTAATCGGTTGTTCACTAATTAAACCACATAACGATAAAGTTTGATAAGATATACATATATAATATATTAACATTAACATTAATGTTGAAAAATCAATAAAAAAGCAATAATTATTTTTATTTTTATTTTTATTAAAAAAATAATTTTAAATAAAAATCAATCGGTATGACCAGTACGGTTCAATTAGAAATCGACCGGTGTGACCGGGTTTTAACAATTTTGACCGATTTTTATCGGTATAATTATTGTATCGTATCGGCATTGGGACCAATTCACCAGTTTACCGGTTCAACCGACCGGCATGAAACAGTTTTAATAACTATGCTTGAAAAGTTTATGTGGATGTAAAAATAAAAGAAATCAAAATGTAGAATTTATGACATTTTATTATATGTAATTAACAATTAATAAAAACATGACCAATAACACTCAAAAACAAAAAATGAAAAAATAAAATAAAATGAGTATCCATGGTGACTAATCGAAATGAATATATAAGGAATATGCATAATGATTTCTTTATGAAATGATGAATGTTCATTAAGTATAATAATTGTATGAATGTTAAAGAGTTATTCATGGATATTGCTGAACGGTAATGGTGAATAATTGTTAGGTATAATTTTAAACATATGTACGTGGTGACTAATAGAAATGAATATATAAGGATGCAGAACAAAAAATGAAAATACCGATTATTTGAATAAAAAGTGTATAAAAATAAAATAAGAGATGAAAATAGAGAAACTAACCTGCAAATATACTTTGAAGGGAAAACTAAAATGCAAATGAAAAGAGCAAATGATTATGGTAAGATATGATGAAGCGATAAATATGTTGTAGAAAAATAGTGAATCTTTGAATAAGAGATATATAAATAAAATTAGAGATTAAGAGAGAAAAAATTAAAGGGAGAACCAAACTACAAATGATGAAAGAAAATGATAACAACTAAATATGATGGAGAGATAAATAGATTAATAACAAAGACAAACAAACAACCAACAACTATAGATTTTGAAGGTTTGATCCTACCCGTGGATGATACTCTTGCTTATACGAAGCTAGAGAAAAGAATCATTAGAAGAACAAATTTACAAAAAATGAAATCAGTTAAAACACATGTACAAAATAAGGGAATCAATGAAAAAACAAACAAAAGTCAATGATAAAATAAGAACAAAATCACAAAATAAGAACATATACACAAAATGAACAAAAAAATAAATAAAAATGCATTTTAAATATGAGATATACAAAATAAGAATTGTAACACCGTAAATTTTCTACGTATGTTATATTAATTATTTATTTTATCAACGATTAATTGTAGAAATTAATCAGTGTGGATTTAGGCTAAGCCATAGTTGAATATTAGTCTTGTTTTGTATTTCCTATTTTGTGGCAAATTTTCGTAATTTTCTGTGACGAAATATTTTGAACCGTCGTCGGGCCCAAATAGCCCGAATTCGGCCCAATAACGTGTTTTTGAGTTCTGTAACTCGGAATCGAAATCCGATTGCGCCATTGCCTTCGAAATATTATTTCGAGTCAAGATAGACATCAAGTTCATTCAGAACGCATTTCTAAATATTTTCACTCCAAATTATGTCTTTCGAAGTTCTAACCGTAAACCAAAATCGGGAGATTGTATATTTCCGGACGAAATTATCCGAAGATGTTCGGACACGACGTTTATTGGGAAATTACATCATATCAATAATGTTGGAAGTCATCATTTCATGAGCCATGTACTTGTTACACAAGTAATGCAAAAGCTTCCAAAAAACCCTAAAACACTCAACAAATCCTCTCACTTCACCACCATTAGACACATCACCTATGCTAGTCTAAAGCTACTTACTTTGCATTAAATTTTCTGATTTGATGAGGGTGGGGCTCTCCTATAAATACCTCACCTCATTCTCTCTTTTTACACTAAATTTCTTATACAAACTGAGGTAGTCTTTTATTTTATCTTCTTCATCTTCTTCTCATACTTCATAGAAAGTTATGAGCTTTTATTATTTTGTTCATAAAGTAGAGTTTATATTTGTTCTTTAAGTATTTTATGAAAGCATAACTAAAGAGGATGATAATAAAATCATATGAACCTTTATGTAGTTTTTGACTTTTGTAAATCTTGAAATTTCTTCCTTGTTCTTAGATGGAAAAACTATATCTTTGGACAAGGTTAGATGAGTTATTTATTTGGAAATATTAGAAATTATTGTTAGTATTTGAATATGTTTAAAAGTGATGATTTTAACATCAAATGAACCTTTAATGTGTTTAGGAAAAAGTTTGTATTTTATTCTTGAAAGTTTATGATGTTGATGAGTTGTTGAAAATATTTCATTTTTAGAAAGTATTATGTTTTAAAAGTGGTTTAACATATTTTACTCTTTGATTCCCAAGTTAAAATAATGATTTGGGATAAAATATGATTTATTAAAGTCTTGACTTCATAAACTTAAAAGTGTTACGAAGTTTTAGATATTAAAGTAGTAGAAAGTCTTACCTTAGGATTTATTTTCATGACTATGAAAATAACACTTGCTAACCCTTGAGGTTTTTCCTAAAAAATTAGGAGATGTTAAGATGTTCATGAAAATTTGTTTTAGTAGTATACTTGAAATAATGAGAGTTACCTAAAAGTCTTGACTTTATGAACTTAAAGTGTTATGAAGTCTTAGATGATAAAATGATTTAAAAATGTTGAATCTTAGTTAAGTGAACTTACTTCAAAATGGTAAGAGTTACTAAAAAAGTATTGATTTAAAAATATTGATTTTGTTTAAATTGACTTACTTTAAAAAGGATAAGTCTAGCTTAATGATCTTATTTTAAAAAGGTTAGTTTTAGTAAAAATGTTTTACTTACAAAAAAAATAAGATTTATGAATTATCGGAAAAATGCAATGAAGTGAGAATACATGTCTAGAAAGGTTCTGTCTAAGGAAAGACTTGGTATTTAAGGGTGTCTTTATGACCCACCTCTCTTTCTTGGGAACTAGCCTGATGTATATCCACGGATTACGACATAATTTCGGTATAAGTTTTATTGAAAATTTTACTTTAAAAAGTATTATTTGATTGCAAGACTTTCGATGACAAATGATGATTCAAGGATATTCAACCTTGAATTGGATGGACGAAAGCAATTAAATTCATTTTAAATCGGAAGTTTTATCTTCGCGTAAAAAGTTATTTCGTAAATATAATAATTATCGTCATTTAACTAATTAATGTTATTTTGGCATAAAGAACAGTTCGAGAGGAGAACAGATCAAGTAAGCTCACCTGCAAACAGAGAACCTAATGACCCGACACACTCAGGTGAGGGAGAAAACATCGTGACACAGTGGTGTCCGAATATGCATCAGGACCTCCAAACTCCCTCACAAGTTTGGAGTTGCCCTGGGTATTAAGAAAGCTTGTACTTAATCAATTGTATGTTTGTTTGGATTAAGTACAACAATATTTCTTATACCGATTTATGTTATGTGCAAATACCCTGTTTACTCTTGAATTATAATGTTTGAATGATTATTATGGGAATGATATGTATGTGATAATTTTGAAATTCAAGGTTTAAAAACATTTGATATAAATGAGAAATATTTTCCTTGAGAATGGTAATTAAAATGATATTTAGGTTCTTCTCGCTTGAGCGAGACAACTCTCAATTGAGCGAGAAGTGTCTAGAGAAAACGAGTGTTTTAGCTCGGGGCGAGACAACTCTCGCTTGAGCTAAAATAGGCACCAAGAGAACTGATTGTTTTCTCGCTTAAGCGAGACAACTCTCGCTTAAGCCACAAATGCCTCAAAAAAATGGACGTGCCCTCGCTTGAGCAAGACAACTCTCGCTTGAGCGAGCGGGCTCCATACAAACATGACTTCTTTTTAAGTCGTCTGAATGATAACTCTCATATATACGAGAGCCTAATGGCATGTTTGCCATCAAGAATTTGTAAAGGTAAATAACTATATGAAATTCTTGAAAGTAATAAAAGTAAGGAATTGTTTTGTTAAAGGCGAGGCCGAGGGTGTGATATTATGCCCACACAGCGAGATTGTTTGACCGTAAGAGGCTTGGCTAGAGGAGCCGTCCAAGATAATGCAGCAATGGTTCTTAGTGGTACCGAAATTATTCTCTCTTTTTGTTATATGTGTTAAGATCGGGACCCACTAGAAGCATTCCTTTGGGAGATGTCTTAGTTTGGGCTAATCATTTAAAAGAATGATTAAAAGATTTAATTGGCTAACATCGGTTAGTGTGCATACTCATTATGAATAATGAAGTAGTGGAGAGGAAATTTACGGGAGACGAACGAGCCCCGAGATGTTGAGAAGGACGGCGATGGCGGTGATTCGTCAGCAAAATCTTGAGGGTGAGTCTAGGTGGGACGAGTCCCTTATATTCCTGGATGAGGTATTCTGTTGGATCGGACAGTTCTCACAGCGCAAACTAGACGATCTCTGACAACCCCTCTTTGCAATCAGGATCGATGAGAGGGATGCCCAGAAAGTGTTTGATACGACACTGTCCTGAAATGGACAATTCTTTGGAACAGATCGATCATACATCCTTGCGAGGAATATTTTGGTGCGTTCAAATCGGCTTGTTATGAGACCTGTACTCTCGGTTATTTCCGAATAGTTATTGGGAGGACAAAGGAGTAAGGATGGTGGACTCATGCATCGCATTGCATACATGATATTCTTCGATATTGATTCTAAATCCTCGAGTTTTATATTTCATTCATTGTTTTTATATGCTTGTATAATCACATGATATATATGTACTCATGTGTTGTCTTGGTGTATTATTCTGTGTAATTCCACGACGTCGATGATAAATTTTTCATTAGATGTTTTACTCCCTCTCTTCTTTCTATTTGTCTTCTATCCGCGTTTTGTTCAGATGGATCGTTCAATCGGGATTCAGAGTTACCACTTTTCGATGTCCCAGGAGGGGGCATGGAGGATTGAGGGAATCTGTTATACCTACACAGGCCCTTGTACTTTTTGATTAGTGTACCTGTGTAGGGAATTTATTTTGTAGTAGTTTTTATTTGGGCGACGATTAGGATTCCGCCTTGTACTTGTACCAACATTTTCTAATGAAGTATGATTCAAAGTTATATTGAGTTTTTCTAGTTACCATTAAGTAATGGTTGTGATTTTCCGCATTGTATGTTACTTAAGTGATGTTCCGAAAATGAAACGAATATAAGGACATAAATTTTATATGGGTCCATTATTCAAAATTTTTTTTTACTCATTTTCGAGAAAGATTATTGGAGTAATTTTCGGGGCGTTACAAGAATAGATCTACAAAATAAATAAAAAATCAATGAAAAAATGCATTTGTAAAGAGAATTGTTGGAAGAGAAAGAAAAAGACGATATTGAGTAGGCATAATGAAATGAAACACGAGGAAAAAAAGATTGATGAGAGAAAAATAGATAAACACGTGTTTTTGTGATGACGACAAAGTAAATCAGGTGAATGAAACCTCTCATTGTAAGTATGGGAGAGATGAAGAGGTAGTAGATAGGTAAAATTAGAAAAAATGAGTAAAGAATATGACAATGTGTTTAATAGAAAAATTGAAGGATTAATAGAGTGTGTGAGAGAACATGATAAGATATCGATCTCTTTAGGAGAAAAAAAGTGAAGGAGAGTGTGACATGTGTCTAGTGATAATGTGATAGAACTTTTTTTCTTATAGTTATATAGATAAATGTTTAACATGTTGTCAAAATTTTATTGGTTGTCTCTACATACATATATCTCCACACAAGTCCTTCTATGTTGTGAGTCTAATGACATTAATTTCTTTGTTAGGCTATTAATAATAAAGAAAGTTTAAGGAGTAATTAGGAAGAAAAAATAGTTTATGATATCTACTTGAAAAGGATATAAAATTTATTGAGATTGTATGCAATTGTGGAATACAAAATCTTTTATCATATTTTCAAGTTATTTCCGTGAGTAATAATATTATAGTCAATATAATGAAATCAATTGGGAAGTAGTACCACAAGAGGATTATCATCATGAATTGAATCATCATCTAGTCCAGCTTCCTCTGATGGTGTTTTCAGTTCAGAAAATGAAAAATTGATCTTATGGACACCACTAATGGATGACATTGTGGATAAACTTCCACTTGGTGTATCTAAATCAGATGAACCAAAGTTGTCTAAACCAATTGTAGATAATACTGAATTGGAAGAAAGAATTTCTTGTTCAAACCCCGATGACTTTAAAGAAGTAGACCTTAAGGGATTTCTTGTTCTTTACCCTTGCTCTTTTTACATTGTACTTGACCGATGCATCGTATTGCTACTGAGCACGACCTCATATTATTAATTCATATCATATAGATTCTACAAATTTTTAAGAAATTACATGAAATATTGAAAATAAGAAAGAAGTGTTTTCATGGTCATCTATTCGGATATTGAAAAAAAAATATAAAACATGTCTTCATGCCAAAAAAAAAAAATTTAACTTCTATGGCCATTCTCTTTTTTATTTTAAAATAAAAATGATCTAATTTAAATTAGCACATTGTGTCTGAAATATTTATATAGTGATATAAGATCTTTCCAGATCATTAAGTATTAACTTAAATTAAAGATCTTTAGGTAAGTGATAAGCAAAGATTAATTACTAAACATATACGATTGGTTATAAAAAATGAAGTTTGAATAAATCTACTTACAAAAATAAATGACTAATATATGAAATATATTTTTTCACCTACTCTTAAAGTAAATAAATCTCTCCCATTAAGATCCAAAACAAAGCAAACATTAATAAAGCTACATTACATATTAATACAAAAGTACAAAAATATAAATATTCTATTGCATATTCTGTCCAAATGTCAAATCAACACTAACGTTTAGTTCCCTTGTCCATTATTTGAAGCTCCACCACACCCTCCAATCCTCGATCTCCACACACACTCTTATATATAATCACTACTTCTCTCTCTTTCCCTTCTCATTTCTCTAACACACATTTCTCCGAAACCTTCTCGAATCTTCTTTCCTCACCAATGGCCACAACCGCTTCCGATAACATCTCTAACCTCAAATCCGCCGTCGCCGGATTGAACCAAATCAGGTTCTCTCATTTCTTCATTCAAACTATTATCGCTGTGCATGAACGATTCTAGTGAACTCGATTCTTGAATTGAACCTGATTTTTTTTGTTTTTTTTTAATTTGCAGTGAGAATGAGAAGAACGGATTCATCAACCTTGTCTCTCGTTATCTCAGGTGAATCACGATTCATTATGTTTTTAAGTTTTTGACGTTCATTCTGTTAATTTTCCTCGATCTTTGTTCACTTGTGTTCATTGTGAAACAACGCTAAGATCTTGCGATGAATTTGATTTGATTTTTTTATGTGATTATTTTTTTTGATGCAGCGGCGAAGCGCAGCATGTTGAGTGGAGTAAGATCCAGACGCCAACTGATGAAGTAGTTGTACCTTATGACAGTTTGGCACCACTTCCTGATGGTGATGATCTTTGTGTTTTTTGTTTGTTTTGATTTGATCATTTTGATATGATGCAATAGATTAATGTTTTTAGTTGAATCCAATTTGATGCAGGTTCTTCAGAGGTTAAGAATCTCTTGGACAAGCTCGTGGTGTTGAAGCTTAACGGAGGCTTGGGGACAACTATGGGTTGCACTGGCCCAAAGTATGCCAAATCTTATTTTTAATTTTTTTATGTTTACTTTAGAATTTAGATGGTGGAGTTTCAATTAAAGCTTTAACTTTTTAAGATCATCGATCTGATTTTGATTATTATATTCTATTTTGTTGCATGCTTTGATTTGGATCATAAATATTAGTTTTGTAAATCATAATAGCGTTTAATTTCTTATATATTTGATCAACTAAATGAAACAATTTACCATTTCTGTGATTGTTCATAGAGGATATAGCTAGGTATTTATATATGAGAAATGTTAATGAATGCCCTAAGGGCACTTGTCAAGGAATTCAAATTAGAAAACGTGTATTGTAAGTAGTGTATTTAACACTTCCAAAATCCAACATTGCACTTTCCATTACACATTTTCTATGTTTGAATTCTCTAACAAGTGCCCTTAAGACATTCTTTAACACGACTCTTTATATATTAGCAAAAAAGATGCATAAAAAAATTAATGTCCATACATTTTGAATTCATGACCATATTTTTAGCATTTTTTTCATAGAAGTTAATAGATACACATAGATGTCCATGGCATTTAAAGCAAATTAGTATGTCTCCTTTTATTTAAGTGAAAAGTGGTTATCTGTAAACTATTTGTCAACATATTGGAAATAAAACTATTTTGAAAAGAAAATTTCCTTCTGTATGTAATTCTTGATTTGCAATTGTAAATTTAATGCAGATCTGTCATTGAAGTCCGTGATGGTCTGACATTTCTTGATTTAATTGTCATCCAAATTGAGGTCATTTTCCGATCCTTCTTTTCGCTTGGCCTTTACTCCGTTTTCCCACATTGTGCTGACTTTCAACATGATAACCTATATCATTGTAGAATCTCAATAACAAATATGGAAGCAATGTTCCTCTGCTTTTGATGAACTCATTCAACACTCATGATGACACTCAAAAGGTAACTAAGCTTTGCCTTTTATCCCCTCGGTGTGTAGAATTATACGCAAGATTTGCATATACTAACAATTTGACTGTTCCTAGATTGTTGAAAAATATACAAACTCGAATCTTGAGATTCATACTTTTAACCAGGTTCGTTCCTCTGATTTCGTGCGCTAATGTATTATGTATATAGACTTCTACTATAGTTTGTTGTTTGATAATTTGTTATACAAACTCAATTTTTTTCAGAGCCAGTATCCTCGATTGGTTGCTGAGGACTTTTTGCCATTGCCATCCAAAGGGAAGACTGACAAGGATGGGTGGTATGACTTTATTTCTGTATTCTCTGGCTATATTATTGCATTGACTTAAGTAGCTTCACAAGAGCTGTGCAATTTTTCTTTGTTAATTTCTTAATTAAGTTCAGCACTGCTATAATGGATAATCCAACATATTCATCTAAAGGAACTAATGTTAATCTTCATGAAAAAGTTCAAGTGAACCCTATGCCTCACCTTGCCATTGTGAAAGTGTGAATTCTTCAATGTTGACTTTTTTCATATTTGAGATGCATGCTATGTTTTGGATGCACAAGGCTCCCACATAGTGAGGTTTTGAGAGTGTGGATGTGCGCAACCTTACTCCT
Organism: Lupinus albus; assembly: GCA_009771035.1. NCBI lineage: Eukaryota > Viridiplantae > Streptophyta > Magnoliopsida > Fabales > Fabaceae > Lupinus > Lupinus albus. The sequence continues at coordinate 14,869,537 of CM020016.1, forward strand.
CACACGGAGAGTCTGCTTTCAGGGATGCTTTAATATTATTAAAATAACAGAACTAATTCTCCTGAAAATAGACATAGCATACCTTGGGACAATTCGACACATATCTTAATTAGTGCATGTGGTACCTTTGCTTTGTTGTTTGTAACCTGGAAAATGTTACAAATGTGAACTGGTGCTCATTATTAAGGCCAGTAGAGACCATAATCTTGAGCATGTCTCTGCTAATAGACTTCTATATTTGGCTTAAGAGTAATTCCTTCATGCATAGGTACCCTCCTGGCCACGGGGATGTCTTCCCATCGCTATTCAACAGTGGCAAACTTGATGCTCTATTATCAAAGGTTGACACCTGAACTCATTCTATTTCTAGGTGGACTTCACTAATTTCTTTTCCTTTATGTTCTCTATTTTTGTGATATTCTTTTTGTTTTCTTACAGGGTAAGGAGTACGTGTTCGTTGCCAATTCAGACAACTTGGGTGCTATAGTTGACTTGAGTATCCTTATCTAAGTTTTCATTATTTGTGTATTATTTTTAGCTGTATTGCTTGTTAGTTATACTTAAAAACTGTATCTTTATTGTCATCAGTATCCTTGACTGGTTAATTTAGAAATCTTAAATCATTTGGTCCAGAACAAGAATGAATACTGTATGGAGGTAAAAAAGATGGCTGTTTTATAAAGAAACTGCCTTTTTTGATTTAGACTTAAAAATGATTTATATATATATGCATGATTGTTATGCAGGTGACTCCCAAGACATTGGCTGATGTGAAGGGTGGCACTCTAATTTCTTATGAAGGAAGGGTTCAGGCATGTATCTGTTGTTGATCTCATTTCTTCTTAACCGACATTTTGATGCTTAAGTCCGTATTCTGATTATATCAAATTATCTTAGTCAGTTAGTCTCTCTTTTTAAGCTTGCTTCTATTCAATATATTCCATCCACAATTTTTATTCCAAAGGAAAAATATTCCATGGAGGGTTTTTAACAATTGTCCTCCTACTCCCTCCCTCTTTGGTTCCTGTACCTTAACACAAAATATAAGAATAGTAAGTGCAGTTAGAATCTTACAAAAAACATTGGTGGCGAATGACATTTATTCTCTGATTCTTGAATGCAGCTCCTGGAAATTGCCCAAGTCCCAGATGAACATGTAAGCTACTAATTCTGTCTCCTATTCGTTCTTGGATCATCGCTCTTTGCCAAGTGTAGGGAATTGTTTTAGTTAATTATTTCATTATTTATGGAAATATAATGTTATAATGATTAGGGATCATGATGGCAATCACTAAATACTTATTTCATTGTTTATAATATATATACTAATTCTGTCTCTTATTCATTCTGTCTCTTATTTCATTATTTATATAGTGATCGAGATGGCAATCACTTCTTGATTTCAGTAGCTATTTTTCTTGGTGCAATCAAGGACCTTTAAGTTGAATTGATGTTAATTGGTTGCTAAATATTTGTTTGATTGGAAGTCTCAGGCCTATGGCAGTATGACTAAACCTTTTTTATAATAAAAGTAAAAAAGGAAAAGAAAAATATAAAGCAGGAATGTTTTATCATTTTCATTAAAAATACACACAACTTCTTTTCTGAAAAATCTTTGAAGGTAAAAGCTAATATATATATATATATCTCTGTGTGTGTGTATATATATTACATATGGAGTTGTGAAGCATTATTTATGTGCTGAACCATATGCTTTCTCAGCTGTTCCTTTGATTATTGCTTGTTTGTCCATGAAAACCTAATAAAAAAAGTGAAATGGCTTTAGGAGTTTTCTGTTATCTCAGTGAAACTGCATGACATGTTTTGCAGTCATAGCAGTTGATAGCCATTGGTGACATGAATTGTAATCATGAACTATTAAATATCTATTAAAAAAATTCCCCAATTCACATTGATGGTATATCATTATAACTTTTGCTTGGTGATGATTCCTACCTTAGGAAATAGAGTGAAGGGTCAGTGGCATGATGTTAAAAACATGCTTCTACAATTATATGTTGCTTTATCTGTTACAACTACGGTAACAAGCAATAAGGAGGATAGCACTTTTGCAACATTTTAGTAGTTTTAATAAAAAGAAGCTACTCGGATTTCCCTTTTCCTCTGAGTTCACCTTCCTCTAAGTGGTATTTGCTTGATAACAGCATGAAGAATTTTTTAAGCATAATTGATGACAGTCATACATGCTTTTAAATGACGGTAACCCTTGAACAATTTTAATCAAGAATTTTCTAATTATGCTAATCACATTTAATGCTGTCTTTTATGCAGGTCAATGAATTCAAATCAATAGAGAAATTCAAAATTTTCAACACAAACAATTTGTAAGTCTTGCTGATTAGTTTCCAGATTGTTTTGGATTATATACTCATATGGCGTATTGACAATATATAATCTACAGGTGGGTAAACCTAAATGCAGTTAAAAGGCTTGTTGAAGCTGATGCTCTCAAGATGGAGATTATTCCCAATCCAAAGGTACAAATTGGCCATTTTCAAATGATAGGCATAGCCTGTCTTCCCCTTAGTTTTTATTTGGTTGAAGGTGGTTTATTTTGGGTTAGTTACTGGATTCTGACTTTCAGTAGGAAAATTGCTGACAAAATTTGTGGGTTTTAGGAAGTTGATGGAGTAAAAGTTCTTCAGCTAGAAACTGCAGCTGGCGCAGCAATAAGGGTACCCAATGTTTATTGACATGATATAATATGTTGTTAGTGCTGAAACCTTTGTTCTAGTGCCCTTAATCTCATTTTTGTAAACAGTTCTTTGACAAGGCTATTGGAATTAATGTCCCTCGATCTCGCTTCCTTCCCGTGAAAGCAACTTCAGATTTGCTTCTTGTCCAGGTTATAAGCCCTTTTCTGATTCAGTTTTTGAGAACTTGACTGGAATATGATTAGTCTTTTGCTTAACATAATGTGTTATCTTGTTTTGCAGTCGGACCTCTACACTTTGCAGGATGGTTTTGTTGCTAGGAACTCAGCTAGGGCAAATCCTGAGAACCCTTCTATTGAACTAGGGCCGGAGTTTAAGAAGGTCAAAATTTGTTTATATTGATTAATTTATCTTATATGGTGAACATAATATTAATTTTCTGATTGTTTCATACAGGTTAGCAACTTCTTGAGTAGGTTCAAGTCAATCCCTAGTATCATTGGACTTGATAGTCTAAAAGTGGCAGGCGATGCATGGTTTGGAGCTAGCATTACCCTCAAGGTTTTTGATTTAATCCTTACATATGTCTGTCTGACTATTTTCTTTGATTTTTATGTTTCATTCTGTGTACGAATGATATTGGTTACTTTATGGGTAAGAGAAATGCTTGTTGTTACCATTAATGTAACTATCATACAATTTAACGGCTGAGTGTTATTTTCTACAAAATATAAGCTGTGAATGCTAGAAAACTTAGTACTTCCTCTTCTAAAGGTTTCCCATTAGCAAACAAGCTTTCAGCATAATTGCCACCAGATCTAGTCTTTAAGATTGGTTATGGTATGGTGATATCGTTGAAGGTATGATCCTCTACTGTCTAGTTAATAATGCCTTCAATTACCTGATAAAGGATTCCCCTTGCACTGACTAAAATTAAAGTTGTATTATGATATTTTAGTAGCTCGGAGTTCTTTTTATATTGTAGCACAATGCCTAAATCTTGGAATAGTAACCGCACACAGTTTAGATGTTCTCGTAAAAATAGTTATGAAGTCTAGAAATTTTCCAATATTTTGTTTTGTTTTAAGTATACCAAGAATGTCATCAATTAAACTTTCCAAATCGACCCTGAACTCTTTTGATGAGGTTCCCTGTTTCACATTCTCATTGCTTGTAATATATTCTGTTTTCATCTTTCAAATGTCATCAATAGTTAAACACCGATAACTTTATTATTATTTGGCTTCTTGTCATTTTGTTATCTGGTGTCTTAACAGGGGAAAGTAAGCATCGTTGCAAAACCTGGTGCAAAACTGGAAATACCCGACGGAGCTGTAATTGCAGACAAGGTATTTTAGCATAGACATGGACCATATTTTTAAGCCTGACCTGTCTGAGGTAGGCATTCTAAGAAAGACCTAAAGCTTGAATTGCCGTGTGCAGGAAATTAACGAACCGGGCGACCTGTGAGGAAGCTGGTTAATTTTGAAATGTATCTGGCTGTATGGAATATTGGAAGTCTTCTGCTATTCAAGTTTGACAGAAAAAAATAAGAGGAAAGCTGTTTTTGTTGAGTATGTTATTATATGGAGCCTAGTTATATTGTGATTTTGTATTGAACACATATCACCAGAATTCAAACATTTATGCCTTTGTGTAGAATAAAAGAGAAAATGAGAGTATAGTGAGCGATATCAGCCACTTACTCTCTGTTCATTTCTTTTCCTTTTGGTTGCTTGTTTGATTTATTTGATTTTTAGAGAGGAAATACACATTTTGGTCCCTCATATTTTTTTTACCTTACCAATTTGGTCCCTCAAACACTTAAAAACCTAAAATGACCCAAATTTTTTAAATGTGGGTCAAATTAGTCAATATCAGATATTCTAAAACATGTTGAAAGTGACTAATTTGACCCACATTTTAAAATTTTTGGATAATTTTTGTTTTTCAATTTTTGAGATTCATAAGATAGAAAAGTAGTAGGTATGAGTGAAATATGTATTTATTCATTTTTTAATTATTGTCTGACTACTGACTTGGATACGAGTACAATGGTTTGAGATTTGCAATAATCTGTAGTTCTATATACATTGTTGGAGTCCGTTTGTAGGCATTATCTTAATTGTTGCATGCGGATTCCACAATGCTTCTTGATATGATAGGAATCTTCATAGGAAAATGTTAAACCTACATTGCCTTTTAGGTGTAGAGAACAGAGATAGAAATAGATGAATGTGATTTAATTGATGATATGATAAGGAAGGAATATCATTGTTATCTTAAATTTAGGTTCCGTGATATACCTTGAATATTGCTTTGCAATTAGTGTTTCTTAAAGTTAGCCTCATTTATAATTTCGTTAAAATGGGATATTGCTCATTCACTCTTTCATAGTTATGCTCATTCACATTAAAATGGGATCAAAGCTTACGTTGTCAAGTGTTTATTCCTTTTTGCTTATCATGAAGAGTTTTTTGCATATATTTTTCAACAAGGAAAGAAGTGAAGCCGTGATCTTTGTTGCGTGAAAGAAGCCGTGCGTTTTTGTGTGTGAAAGGAGCTGAGTTTTAGGTATATATAGTCCAAGTGAATCATTTCTCTCTAGTTGGGTATATATTAGATGAATACGAACGACAATCTCTCTGATGTATGAGATTCTCACTTAATGATAACGGTGTGAACAACTTTTGTGATAGCGGTGCCATGGAGGTTGTCAGCCCCTCCCCCGACAAAATAGCTGATAGCGGTGTGGACAATTGTTGTGAGTCACTTTACGCTCCATTTTTGCAATTTATTACCCGTTATGGCGCTATATGTTGAAGGTAGCTGAAACCCTATTTTTTAAATGAAAAAACTTATTTTACTCGTTAGTTTTTTAGGGTTTTCCGATTATAAAACTCTTTCATTTATTTCCCTTATTTCAAACATGCGAGCTTAAAAACATTTATTTCTCAATTTTTCGCTTCGTTTTAATTTCTTTCTCTATTTTCCCCTTATATAAAACTGGAAATTCTATTTCTTCCCGTCATTTAAACCTCTCCAAATTCTTTCTGTGCTACATGTGATTGCCTTTATTTCTTTCCATCATTTAAAACCAAAAACTCTATATTACTTCCTCATTTAAAATCGAAAAAACTCCCTATTTCTTCCCCTCACTCCTTCACTATTTATGTGTATCATTACTCTAATTCTACATTGAAAGACCCCTAAAATGATCACCAAATGCTTCAGAAATAAGAAATGATCAACATTGGATCGAAAGATACAATATAGCAAAAGACAACTTTAAATAACATTGCCTACTATCATATTTTAAATCATAAAGAGACTTATGAGTTGATAAACCTTGGTAGAATCTATATGAAATCTTGGTGGAAGAGACCAAGAAGAGTCATGTACATTTCCTCGTGGAGAAATACATTGTTAAAATCCATTTTTTTGAAGGACCAATCCTTTCAAACAAAGCAAGAAGAAGTATACTGTAGTCAATTTTGCAATTAGACTAAAAGTATGAAAGTAATCAACACCCTCAATGTGTTAAACCTTTTAGCAATCAACCTTGCATTATACAACTTTATTATCCCACTAGATTTTTGATCGTTTAAATCCATTTGCATCCTATACGAAATAAATCATCAAACGATAATAAAAATGATATCAGAGATGAGAGAATGTCCAATGACATAATATTTGTAATTAAAGCAAATAGGTCAACATGTTCACAAAACAAATACATTTCTTTAAACATAAAACTCGTTGGAGTTTTCATATCTGAATTCTTTACATCGTTCTCATCTGAATTCTCTATTTCATTTCTTTACTTGAACTACTACATTATTCACCAAAATAACATTTAATCATAAAGTTATTTCATTTATCTTTCTATCCACATGTACAAATATTGAATTGTTTGTGATCAATGAAATATATTACATGACATCTCATCTTGAAGACTTTCCAGAGATGCAAATGTATCTAACATTGCTTGAATATTGTCAGCATCTAATATAATAATAATAAATCTACATTCATGGGCAAGTATATAAATGAGGTTGGTAAGATACATCACTTCAATACCATAGTGACAAAATAATCTCTGGAAACTTCGAATACTTCATTCTCTCTCTCTCTCTCTCTCTCTCTCTCTCTCTCTCTCTCTCTCTTTCTCTCGTGATTTTCATTCTCTTCTTCCTCCAACGCTTTTCTTTGCTCCATCTTCATCGTCTCATTTCAACGACGAATCTCACAAAGGTACGTTTTCTTTCAAACTTCTTTTCATCTTTTCTTACGTGGACTAGATTTTCATTTTCTTCGATTTTTCATTTCACTGTTATGGAAATCGAACCTAGCGAACGATGCAGTGTTGTTACATTTGAAATATAGTTCCACGCTCTTGATTTTACGTTTCTCTGCAATTGCTGAGTGTTGAGGAAGCATATTTGTTGTTTATGTTTCATCAAATTTGTAACAATGGAATTGAAACCCTAGATGTGTTAGAGAAGGATGCACAAACGAAATTAGGGTTCAATTTTAGGGTTCAGTGTTTTTTCTTGTGGTGATAATTTGTGTGGAATGGTAACTATTGGTGAGAATACGTGTATAGATTTCGTGATATATATATGTTATAAAATGATTATTATCTACTATAGATGGCTACAAATTTTCATTCATCTGGAAATGTGATATGAGTTTGCTATTACTTCTGTTTCTTGCTCTCGTCAGAAAATTTTCATTATAGTTGCTAATTAGTATTCAGTATATGCAGTTTTACACTTTCTGGTCTAAACACTTCGTAATTATTTGGTCTCATTCCACAGATAAATTTACTGTATAATTGTACTTTTTATGTTTTTTGTTTTTTTTTAGTTTTGTTTGTCCATTTTAACTAAATTTCAAACTGATTAAATGTGCATGTCAAGCTTTGAGACTAGTTCTTTGTAACAGGGAGACTATTTTTTGAAAGACTTTCTATCACTTGCCCTTTATTTGGCATTATGTCAACTTTGCTGGTTTTGAAATCCATATTGATTTAGTTAAGGACTTGCAAGTGTTTGTTACAGAACTGATAAAGTTTTGTCTTGATCTTGATCTGTGTATAAGTTCACTTAATGTGAAGAGACATGCATTTCATGCTTATGTTGTCCTTACTGCTTCTCATTTGTTTACAGTTACTGAATCCGGTGAAAATTTGGTCTTCTTTTACTCAAAGTGAAGTCTTCTAAAAATTGTCCATCGAAAGGTACTATTTACTGGCATCAATGTGCTTCATTTTGCTAAACAAAAGTTTGAGGAATTTTTACTTGCTCATTTAAAGATTATGTTAATCACAAAAAGTTTGATCTTGTTTTACTGTTATTCCCCTATGTGGAGGTGTAGAAAATGTCGATCAGAAATTGCTACAAGGGCTGAGCGTGGGCCGGGTTGGGACGGGTTAAGGCTTGTCCTTACCCGGCCCTAAATATTAGTCGAGCCACTAGACCCGAAGTTAACCCAACCCTAAATATTCACAGGGTCAACCTTTAAACCCCAACCCGGCCCTAGACCCGATTAAATATAATGCATACTCATTTAAGATAAAGTCTTCTAAATATTATTTATTATTGCGAATATGTAATTTGACATATAAAATAATATATTATTAAACACGTATATATGATGAAAAATTAGAGAATCAATGATATTTTCGATAAAAATTTTATCATTACTCTGTACACAATTGAATAGAGACACATATAAACATCTTGAGTGAATGACCATGGGACGGGTCGGGACGGGTCGGGACGGGTCATGTTTGGTCCATACCCGACCCTAAATATTGTCTGGGTCTAATTTTTGAACCCGAACCTAGACCCGGTGATACCCAACCCTATTCAGTCCCGATCATGATCGGGCCATAATGGGTGAGCGGGTAGGGTCGGGTCCCGCTCACCCCTAATTGCTACAATGTATTGATCTGTTATCTATTTATTTTATGTTACTAATTACTATTATTTATGCAATGGAAAGATTTCTTTGTCTAATGTTGAAATCCAAGTGTGGGGTGAGCAAAATGAAAATTAAAAAGTACTTTAAAATTCTATCGCTATTACCTGATTGAGAACCGAATATGAGAGTGGAATAAATTGAAATCTTCAGTATGATTCTGTGTGAGGGTTGAGGGTTGAGACTAACTGTAAAGACTCTATTACTTTTATTACCCATAGTCTGAGAGAGTAAATAGAATAGAAAAGTATTTTGCATCTATGCCTATCTGTTCAGTTACTTAACCTTGTTTCTGTGTCTTGTTATTTCCTTTTCCAGAGATCTGTGGACCATGGCAGACCATCGAAATGGAGGTAACCAACCTGCCAATGGAAAAGCCAGTATTGCAGGAACTGCATATACTATAGATCTGAGTGTATTTCAAACCCGACTAAATGCTTTTTATTCACATTGGGATGAACACAAAACAGATATGTGGGGTTCTTCTGATGCAATCGCTATTGCATGTCCTCCACCTTCAGAAGATCTGCGATACCTGAAGTCTACTGCCCTGAATTTGTGGCTGCTTGGATTTGAGTTCCCAGAGACGATTATGGTGTTCATGAAGAATCAGATCCATATCTTATGCAGCCAAAAGAAGGCATCCATTCTTGAATCTATCAAGAAGCCTGCCAGACATTCTGCTGGCGTGGATGTTGTGTTGCATGTAAAGTCTAGAAATGATGATGGATCTGTTCTAATGGATGCTATATTCCGTGCCATCCGTGCTCAATCAAAAGCTGATGGCCGTGATGCTGCCACTGTTGGATACATATCAAGAGAGCCACCTGAAGGGAAACTTCTTGAAGCTTGGTCGGAAAAATTAAAAAATACAGATTTTAATCTGAGCGATGTGTCCAATGGGCTGTCTACTTTGTTTGCTGTGAAGAGTAATGAGGAGCTTACATCAATTAAGAGAGCAGCATACCTGACAATGAGTGTGATGAAAAATTTTGTGGTTACGAAGCTTGAGACTGTAATTGATGAGGAGAAGAAAATTTCTCATTCAACATTGATGGAAGAGACTGAGAAAGTTATACTGGAACCTTCTAAAGTCAATTGTAAACTGAAGGCAGAGAATGTTGATATTTGTTACCCCCCAATTTTTCAGAGCGGTGGGGAATTTGATCTCAGACCCAGTGCTGTCAGCAACGATGAGTTACTGCATTATGACCCTGCCAGTGTAATTATCTGTGCTGTTGGAGCCCGGTATAAGAGTTATTGCTCAAACATAGCTAGGACCTTCTTGATTGATGCAGAGCCTCTTCAAAGTAAGGCTTATGAGGTTCTTCTGAAAGCCCATGAGGCCGTTGTTGGTTCTTTGAGGCCTGGAAACAAGCTGAGTGCAGCATATCAAGCTGCAGTTTCTGTCGTGGAAAAGGACGCTCCTGAACTAATTTCCTACTTGACAAAGTCTGCTGGAACTGCCATTGGCATTGAATTTCGAGAGTCAGGACTGAATCTTAATGCTAAAAATGAGCACATAGTAAAAGAGGGCATGGTCTTCAATGTGTCACTTGGATTTCAGAACTTGCAGAGTGAGAAAAGTAAATCTAAGAACAAGCACTTCTCTTTGATGCTTGCTGACACTGTTGTCATCAATAAAGATAAGACAGAAGTTGTGACTGCTATGAGCTCAAAAGCTCTAAAGGATGTGGCATATTCTTTCAATGAGGATGAGGAAGATGAAAAGCCCATGAAAAAGGCTGATGCCAATGGTGCTGAGCCCGCTATGTCTAAGACTACTCTAAGATCAGATAATCATGAAATTTCAAAGGAGGAGCTCCGAAGGCAGCACCAGGCAGAACTTGCTCGTCAGAAAAATGAAGAAACTGCAAGGCGACTTGCGGGTGGTGGGAGCGAGACTGGAGACAACCGTTCCTCGTCGAGGTCTTCAGCAGATCTGGTTGCTTACAAGAACATAAATGACCTTCCCCCTCCCAGAGAGATGATGATTCAGATTGATCAGAAGAATGAAGCAGTTCTCTTGCCTATAAATGGAAGCATGGTACCTTTTCATGTGGCTTTCATTCGAACTGTTACCAGCCAGCAAGATACCAACCGCACTTGCTACATCAGAATTATTTTTAACGTTCCTGGTACCCCTTTTAGTTCTCATGATCCAAATTCAATCAAGTTCCAGGGATCTATATATTTGAAAGAGGCTTCATTCCGCTCCAAGGATCCAAGGCACTCAAGTGAGGTTGTGCAGTCCATTAAAGCACTCAGGCGACAAGTTGTCGCAAGGGAGTCTGAGAGAGCTGAGAGGGCAACATTGGTTACTCAGGAGAAACTGCAGCTTGCTAATAATAGATTTAAGCCAATTAGATTGCCTGACCTTTGGATCCGTCCTCCTTTTGGTGGGCGTGGAAGGAAGATACCTGGTACACTAGAAGCTCATGTGAATGGATTTCGATATTCTACCACTCGACATGATGAGCGTGCAGACATAATGTTTGCCAACATTAAGCATGCGTTTTTTCAGCCAGCTGAGAATGAAATGATTACACTCCTGCACTTCCATTTGCACAACCATATTATGGTCGGAAATAAGAAAACCAAGGATGTGCAGTTTTATGTTGAGGTAATGGACATGGTCCAGAATGTTGGAGGAGGAAAGAGATCTGCCTATGACCCTGATGAGCTTGAAGAAGAACAACGAGAGAGAGATAGGAAGAACAAAATTAATGTCGAATTTCAAAGCTTTGTGAATCGTGTCAACGATCTCTGGGGACAACCCCAATTCAGTGGCCTTGACCTTGAGTTTGATCAACCCCTTAGAGAACTTGGCTTCCCTGGGGTACCTCATAAATCCTCAGTATTTATCGTTCCTACTTCAGCCTGCCTTGTTGAACTGATAGAGACTCCTTTCCTTGTTGTCACTCTAAGTGAGATTGAGATTGTTAATCTTGAGAGAGTTGGGCTTGGGCAGAAGAACTTTGACATGACAATAGTGTTTAAGGACTTCAAGCGGGATGTCCTCAGGATTGATTCCATTCCTTCTACGTCACTGGATGGCATCAAGGAGTGGCTTGACACAACAGATATCAAGTATTATGAGAGCAGGTTGAATCTGAACTGGCGTCAGATCCTGAAGACAATCACCGATGACCCACGAAGCTTTATTGATGGTGGTGGCTGGGAGTTTCTGAATTTGGAAGGCACTGATTCAGAATCTGATAACTCTGAGGAGTCAGACAAAGGTTACGAACCATCTGACATGGAACCTGAATCCGATTCAGAGGATGAAGCTTCTGATAGTGAATCACTTGTGGAGTCTGAGGATGATGACGAGGAGGAGGATTCAGACGAGGACTCTGAGGAAGAAAAGGGAAAGACATGGGAAGAACTTGAGAGGGAAGCGAGCAATGCAGATAAGGAGAAAGGGAACGAGTATGACAGTGATGAAGATAGGCAACGAAGGAAGGCAAAGACCTTTGGTAAGTCACGCGCTGGTGTGAGTAGTAGCATGCCGAAGCGGTCCAAATTAAGATAGATTCGGGTTCTTTGTTCTTGGCCAGTTTCTGGTTTAGTGCAGTTGTTTTATGTTGTTTGCTGTGGATAGTGCTTGAGTTTGGAGGAGTTGCCTTGCCATTTTAGCTTTAGTTTTTCTATTCATAATATTATATACTTCAGAGACTTAGGATCCTTGATTCTAATATATGCCCCTAAACTCGTTAAATGACTAAATCCTTTGACAGTTGATTCTGGTCAATTATTTGATATAGGTTGTTTTATGCTTCTTTTCTTTTTGTTGGAATAGTTATTAACTGAAGGATAGAGATTGAAACTCTTGGCAGATATTTGTATGCAGCAAACAAGTTAGCTTATTATTTTCATGCAGCTTGAGCCATTCGGTTTTTGCTATGAATCTCTCATGAAGTGATGCCCTATGATTTAAATTTTAAATCCATTATTATGCAGATTGGTGGGAATAAGGGAAAACAATTATTTAGCCAAGTGTTAAAAACACGAGATAATTTTGATATCTGAGTGTGAATTTTGCTTAGTTTAAAAGGCTTTTAAATGAATGAATACATGATTAATGATGGATGATAGATTGTCCTTAGGGTGGAAACAAGGCAGGTCAGACTTTGCCTTAAACAGGCCGAACTTATATAGCATATAGGAGTCTGGACCTAGCCTATTAGTCTGTTTAAAAAATATTCAAAGCCTAGGTCTGACATGTTTAAAAGTCTGATCTGGCCTGTTAGCCTGTTTAAAGGTCTGATAAGGTAAAAAAAATTAAAAAATTATGTACAAACTAGAAAAAATTATTATAATTATAGCAATTAGTGTGATTTTTTTACATTGTTATCACAATTATTTTCATCACCTTCCAATGTTAAGTAATATATTCGAATGATTTATGGTGACTTTGAAGTTAGAATATACAAAACAATGTATTTTAATATCATAGTAAAGTATGATATTGTTATAATATTTAACATAAGTTGAGTTATGTACTTAAGCCCAAGTCTCAACAATTAAATATCAAATTATTAAATAGCTTAATCTCTAAGTTTTAGTGAATTATTTACATACTTTTTTATTTAGTTTGTTGTACATGTTATAAAAATAAGTTATATTTATATAATAATATTACATAGGCTGGTCTGTTAGACTTAACAGGTTTTTTAAAAGGTTTGGGCCTGACCTATTTCAGTTAAATAGACTTTCGGAGAAGTCTAAGTCTGACCTGTTTACTAAAAAAATATGGTCTAGTCTAGCCTGTTATAGGTCAAGTAATAGGTCTCTGATAGGCGGTCTGACCTGTTTCCACCCTTAATTGTCGTATATACTTTTTACACCAACAATATTCAGAGATATTGCATTCTTTCTTTATTACATAGGTTTGATATCATGAAGTTAAAGTTTTTGAATGGGGTTTGGTCTCGCCAGGGAGCTCGAGTATTAAGAGAAAAGAGGATATTAAAGTACTAAGTTTGGTAGTTTCAGATTTTGTGCTCGGTGCTATATAAGGAGATCACTGCAGAATACGGATCATTTCTCAACACAAACAATTTTCTTAACCAAAATTGCTTCTTACACATATTATGTAATATTTACTCGATTATCAAAGAATTAACCTTTATTAGATTTACGATCAAATAAATTTTGACTTTGAAAATAAACAAAAATGTCAATATGTCATCTTCTATTAAGTCACGTGTACCACTAGCACTTATGATATTTTAGCTAAGTTTTATCCTTTAGAAATATTTGTGTAGAAAATAGTTAAATAGGACATGTGCCATAATCTTAATGACTACATGAGATAACTTCTAGTAGAGATCTTTTATTCTTTTCTTATATTCATGTTACTTGTACTAAATTTAGGAATATATCTTAAATTATTGTAAATCATATATCATATATGCATTACTTTTAATACATATATGATGATTTAATAATGAGCATATAATAATGAACATATAAAGAGCATATTGTATTACTTTTACTTAATAATCAATGATGATTAAAAATGAATAATAAATGATACGGTGACAATATAAAATATTATTTTATTAGCAATATATATCTTTTTCTCTTATAGTAGTAGAAGTATTTAGCAATGTATAAGAAAACATTTAAAGAGTCTCCAAAAAATAATATAAGAATTATAGTTTATTTATTTTAAAAATTAATTTAGATGTTCCAAATACATATTGATGAAGTATTAAAATATGTATCAAATACGAATATCTAAAGTATTGAGGAAGAATCGTTGTTGTTTAGGTTCCATCAATTTTGTAACAATGGAATTGACATCCTTTCATGTGTGACTATCAACCAAATTTGTTTTATAGAAAAATACTAATATGTTATCATTTCGTTGTGAGAAATTTGTTTGATAGACAAATATTAATATGTTATCAACTTGACTGTGACGGTATAAACCACAAAGTCAAGTCAACCATAGAAAAAAAAACAAATTACTTCACCGGCACGGAGGGGAAAACCTAAAAACAGTAACCAGGTTCTTGTTTTTTAATAATTGTCATCATAGTCGTGGAGATTGTTAATGTATAAATTTAAAAACATGTGAATATCATATTATTGTCATTCAAAAGAGTTTGGCTTAAAACAAAGTGCCTTCATTTTTTCCTTACTATTTTCTATTCTTGCCTTTTTCCTTGTAAGATAAGTTTTCTATTTTTGAAACAATTTCAGATGGAAAACTTTGCCCAATTTGGCTTTTCTAGGTTGGTTCTTGAATCCTGATCTTAGAGAAACTTTAATGTATGTTTCTATTAAAGTTTCCAAACTTGTATGAAGGGTCATAATTAATTCATAACTTCATATATTAATTGTAACATATTTGATTGTTTTAAGTTTTATTGATACTCTATTAATAGAGAGACAAATTGATATAGTTTCTTTATTTTTAATAATGAAAATGTAATTCAATTTGTAATTAGAAGGATAAATATGTCAATGAAAATTGTATTTTTTATTTTATTTTTGAAGTATTTATTTCTCCATTAATGAAGATGATCATAACTCACAAGATAATGGTGACAAAATGATTAACAACTCATTGAAATTTATAAATCAATATTTTATTAAATCAATTTTACTAATAAAACTGAGGTGTGATAACCTGTAGCCTTAATTTCCCCCCATCACCATAGAAAAATTAGTCTATAATTTTTTTTAATAAATATAGCACCCATATTTTTTTTAATAAATATAGCACCCATATTTTTTTTAGTGTCTCCACTTATATTACTTTCACAAGAAGTTTCTTAGAAGACTTTTGATATATTCAAAGTTATTAAAGTCAATTCAATCTGAAAATTGAGCCATGAATGGTTCCAACTTTCCTTGAAGCCTTCCTTTCTGAATAATAAAATTCCATAAGCCTAAAGTTAAGTCCATTAACCAGCTTTTTATGTTTGATCACAGAACTTGAGAAAGTGGTGAAAATTGTTTAAAGTCTTGAGATTTGAGAAGCACCAATTTGAATCAATGAACATGGAGCAGAAGAATTTACAAACCTCTCTTGAAAGCAGTGTTTTTGGTCTTGTTTGCCACTATCAATTTGAAAATGGGTCATCTCAGTTTATAGCTTTAGATGTTCAGAATGAAAGTGCAGCTACCCTTAACAATTCCCTAAGCTTTTTCACTGAAAACTTTGTGCAAACCCTTGCTTCAAGCAATGGCCTAATTCTCTTATCTGGTTATAGTGAAAACCAACCCTGCTACTTTGTTTTCAATCCCCTCAAAAAGCACTCTATAATCATTCCTCAACCTTGCATCAAAAGCCTTGTTGTTAGAGTTGGATTAGCCTTTGACGGATACCAATATGAGGTTGTGCTTATTGAAGCAAATCCTATAAAAAACAATGGACTAGAATTGCATATTTTCACTTCTGATACTAGCAAATGGAGAGTGCATCACCCCACCAATTTAACCTTACCTTCTTTGCCCGAAATCGAGTTTCGAGAACTCGGCACGCCTCCTCTTCACTCAAATGGTGCTATCCATTGGGAAATAGGTGGATACTTGCTAGTGTATCAAGTCCAAGGCAGCAATTGTGAACTTTATGAACTGCCAAATTCTTTTGAGGACTGGTCTTGGCAATCAACGATGACTTATCGACGCTGCTTCTGCGAATCGGGAGGCCGAGTTTACTATTGTTACGCCGATTTTGATGGATTTCACATATGGGATTTTCTCAATAAACATGAGTATGATCATTTTGGATTCTATGCTTGCTATGATTCCAAAAAGTATAGATGGAGATTAGTCCATAGTGTCAAACATGAAAATTTTATCTCTAAGTACCAAAACTCATATAGCAGCAATTATGATTTGGAACCTTACAATATTACTCCTATTGCTTATAATGAACAAGCACAAATCATATATTTGCAGCTTCCAGGAACAGTTGTTTCTTACAACTTTGACACTGGAAATTTGAGATCAATTTGCACTTACTCATATCCAGGCATAAACTTCAATTGCTGCTTATTCCTTCCTTCAACTAATTATGGGCAGAAAGGAAGGAACTTGGTGAGTAATGAAGAAACTGAGATAAATTTACCAATAGCAGAAATGGAAAAGTTATCCCTTTAAATCAAGTTCTTGTATAATGAGGATAGTGATTCTGTTTATGAATCACATATTTAATAGTATCAATTTTCACTTTTGTTTGGTTGTAATTATGTGGAAACAAGTATATAATTATATGTGAAATTTTGAAGTTTTATTAGACTTGATTGTATGCTTTCTTTTGTATTTTTTTGTCTTATTTTGTGTTTAGCTAAAAATGTTATGCTGATATATATATATATATATATATATATATATATATATATATATATATATATATAATTTCAGTTTTGGGATTCATTCTCAAAATACATAATTTTTTTATGAGGAAGTTTATTTGAATATAGTAAAAAACAATATTTTTTAGACATCAGCTCAATAGAATAAGTAATTTAGTCATATATTTAAAAAGTAGGGTTGGGACAAATCAATTTTTCAAAATAACTAGAAAAACTTACCTTGAGAAGCCAATCTCATTTGGAAAATGGTATAAATCAAACCAATTTCACAAAAAAAATTACATCAAAGATTGATAAAATAATGCAAATGTGCAATAACTATTACTTATACGTTATAAAAATCTATATTCTAATATTTTGTATTTCTTTTTTCTCGACTGTAGAACGGTTGCTTCTCTGTGGGGTTGAACATCCACGTGGTGGTATTGAATATAGACATGGAACCAATGAGTATTGAAGTTCTAAATTATTTATCCAAATTCCTTATTAGTATCACAATTCTTTGTTCACTTTAATTATAAAAAATTTAATATATTCTCTTACTAAATTCTTATACTAAGAAAAAAGTGTTATATATCATAAAAATGTTATTTATTTATTAACGATTAGTTCATCAATGACATATCATTTTTTATAGATAAAAAAATTTAGTAAAAAAATATATCATTACTCAATTATAAATATTTTTTTACTTATATTTATCTGTGAAATCAACAATGCTAATTGTTATTTTCCATGGTTAGACTTATTTAATAAGTCTTACTCACATAAATAGGGGTGGAAAAAAATCAATGATCACAGAGAAATATTAGGAAAAACACAATGGGTAATGTATCATCCTAATATGTTTTTTTAATAAATAGGGTAGTAATAATATATGGGTGGGGGTTCACTTAGTAAGTTTTTTAAACTTACTCTACATCTTATCAATCAATTATAGGGAAATCCAATGGTTTAGATCTAACCATTAATTCAAACCATTGAATTTCCCTAGAATTGATGGTTAAAACGAGAAGTAAGTTTAAAAAACTTACTCTTGGAGTCAATGAATCTCTCCTCATAATATATATATATATATATATATATATATATATATAACTTGACTTGTGAAACAACTAATGCAGTCTTTCATGTCCTTAACCCAATATACTCAAACAAATCAAGGGACTCAAAACAAAAGTATAAATCCAAGGGATATATTCAGCATCTGCATCACCATGTTCTCTTTTGTAAATTGCATTCACTAACTAAGCAGCATACATTTGTGGGAGATAAGTGACATCAAAGTGTGTAGTAAGTACAAACCATATAAAACAGGTTTAATTAAAGAGAGGGAAAATACAAAATCCAAATACTTATGAACAACATGAAGCAGCTCTAGATCCTTCAGTATGTCTATCAACAAGAACCATCCCTGCTGGGTTTTGAGCTGGCTGAGTTCTTGGTAATCTCTTCGCTGTTTACACAAAGTTCAGCAGTTTATGGAAACAGTTAAAAATCACATGTAAAATGTAAAGTAATAAAAATCATATCCACTTCGTGCAGAACAATTTGCATGACTCTGAAACATAAGCTTGAATGGAAAATAAAGAAGAAATAGTTCAAAAATGCTGCAATAAAACGTACTACAGATTAAGGAGATGGTAACGTTATGCAACCATAAGGTGTACATATAATAGAATGATAACAAGTTTCAAGAACTGGGTATGTCATGTGAATCATTGACTATAACCAATTACAGTTAAAGAAGTTCTTTAAGAAATACAAAATCAATAAATTGATGAAAATTTCTTGGAATGTAAAAGTGGCATATATATCACTGCTAGGGAGGTTGGAGCCTTGGAGGGTGATGGAATATGAGTCACCTTCCCTGTTTGGATTTTTTCCATTCCATTGGATCCACCCCAATTTGGGGAGGGAGGGTATATTATGATCTTGGGTAAAAAAACTCCCAAACAATGGTATTGCACTGTGATTTATCCCCTTCCATATCACTCTATCCCATCCCCTTGTCGACCTGACATTCTCTTTATTCCTATTTTTTCTTCTAAAATAAATCATGCAGCGGCGGGGCTTGGAAAAAAGGTTGGAGTCGCTATCATGTGATAGGCCCACATAGCGCGTCTGTGTCAAAGTTGCATTTTTTAAAGATAAAATCCACATCAAGCAGCCAAAAGAAACATAATATGAATGAACACAAACCTATTTCATAAAATATATCATTAACATTGGCCGCAGTTTTGGCAGAGGTCTCGATGAAAAACAGACCATTTTCCTCAGCATATACACGTGCTTCCTGCAATGCCAATGAGTGAAAACCGATAAACTGCTAGGTCCAAGAAGTGTCACTATGACATGTTAGGTGTATAAATATGAATCCAAACATGCCATAAGTAAAACATGAAGTCTTTTAAAAGTTGGAAATTAACAAGATCTTACAACTATCCAACATGATAAAACAGAGGAGCCACTAGTCCAATTTGAACTATGCAAAAGGCATTAACATGAAAAAACACTTTGGGTATTCCTTAGGTTATAAAGAGGAATTAATCTCACACAGAAAATGGATACTGGAAAACAGTAATACTTACTTCAGCTGTCACTTTCCTTTTATCTTCCAAGTCAGCTTTGTTACCAGCAAGAGCCATGACCAAGTTAGGGTTCCCTGTAACAACACCAAATAAGTGAATTGTTTGAGACTACAGCTACCACATGCCCTTCATTTCTAATTTACTAGAGAAAAGTAAACCAGAAGTAGACAATGTTTAGTAAACCGTCAAGTGTGAAGTGTTATCTTTCAACACAAACGTTACCTCATTATTTTGTCAATCTAGAATGTATGTAATTGGATAGCTAAGTCCTTATAATAACATGCATAGAAAAATGCAACCAAATATTTATTGGAAAAATAACATTAAATATCCTACGCAAAGTTGAACAGATCAGTGCTTTTCCAAACTGAACTGGTCATTAAAACAGCAAGACAAGAGGGTCAATCTATACACAAAAAGGTTGCATGCAGAGTTGTTCTCCTTTTGAAATCTATAAATTTATTTTATTTTTTGAGAGAAGTAGCATAAGAAACTACATAATGCTAACACCTTGCTTCTGAAGCTCTTGGACCCACTTCTTGGCACGTGTAAATGAATCCTGTGAATAAAAGACAGACATGGGCATGTCAAACCTTATTAAACAGTGACAATGAAAATGTTAAAAACATAGAATATACAAATAAAATAGAGAACCAGCCTATCAGATTTGTTCTACTCTTTTACGAAAGTGTGACGTTCTTTATAGAAATTCAAAATATGATGTTAAAGCATTACACTCATATTTCATCATTTAGCAACAATAATGGTTCAATGTTCACTATATAAACTAAATATATATATGTGTGTGTATATATATAATTTGCCAAACTGCGCAAACATTGGATAAATTATTTAAATAAACTTCCTAAATTCATTAGTTTAAAAAAATTGTAGCGTTAATTAGAATAAGGATTGTCCTGGAATGTCTTGCGCAGAGTTGTTAGTTAAAAAGGAACAATCAAGTATTCCGTGATAAATTGAGAACGATGATGTCTTAAAATTGGACATTATTCCATGATAAGCATTGTTGTCATGAATAATGCTTTATTTTAGTCAAAATTGGAACTTTTTGAGCTCGAGTTTCTTCTGTCTTTTGCATTTTAAGGTATACCCCACACAAACAAACATTCCACTGAGTGAGAATTTTTTCAAAGAATATTATTTTTCAAGCAATACAACGATATAAAAACATTGAAGCCCGTTTAAATTTAGTGCATAAATAGATTTTCTAGATCTAAGAAATACAGAAAATGAGCACTTGCCCATCCACACAAAACAAAAGGGTTTAACTTCAACAAGGCTGGGTTTCTTTGCTATGACCCACATCTTTCTTCCCGTCATTTTGTTTTAGATTATAGTACACAAACAAGAAATTTTAGATTATAAGCATTGTTGTCATGAATAATGCTTTATTTTAGTCAAAATTGGAACTTTTTGAGCTCGAGTTTCTTCTGTCTTTTGCATTTTAAGGTATACCCCACACAAGCAAACATTCCACTGAGTGAGAATTTTTTCAAAGAATATTATTTTTCAAGCAATACAACGATATAAAAACATTGAAGACCGTTTAAATTTAGTGCATAAATAGATTTTCTAGATCTAAGAAATACAGAAAATGAGCACTTGCCCATCCACACAAAACAAAAGGGTTTAACTTCAACAAGGCTGGGTTTCTTTGCTATGACCCACATCTTTCTTCCCGTCATTTTATTTTAGATTATAGTACACAAACAAGAAATTTGCAGCACTAAATTACATGTCAAAAACAGCAAATCAACGTTGACTAAATACTACCAATTTAAATAGGTATTCACAGAAATATAGAAAGGCAAAGATATCATACTGAGCTAGTAATGTCGTAGACAATGATAGCAGCAGCAGCGCCTCTGTAATACATGGGAGCCAAGCTATGATATCTCTCTTGTCCTGCTGTATCCCAAATCTCAAATTTGACCGTTGCATCATTTACTGCCAATGTCTGCGAAAAGAATGCCGCTCCTATTGTTGATTCCTGAAACAGCAAAATATCAAATTAACTCAGCAACATAATCCCCAAATGTCAATATGTTTAATACTTTGGTACAAAATAGCAGCTCTCATAAACCAAAAAATAAAAAACCTGGGTATCATCTTAAGCTCCAAAACTGTAACAACTCTCACTAGTCACTACCCTTCATAATCAAATGAGGCTATACTTGTTAAGCATTAATGTCCAAAAAGTTAAGTATATGACTAAAGAACCATTGATAATAGTTTAGGCAACCCACCCCGCGTGAGCTAGCTTTTACTTTGGATTCAGACTGAATTATTCTAATAGGGTATCCAAGTTTATCGTGATGTTAAGCCACCCATAGATATCCAGTTACGTAAACTTCACACTCCATGTGTTCGGTCCTTGGCGTGAGAAGTGTGTAATGTATTAAAGTCTCACATCGGATCATTATACGAATAAAGAACTAGTTACAATTATTTAGGAAACCGTCTCACTGAGAGCCACTTCTAGGGAGAAGTAATACCTAGCTATTATAGTACAATACTTTTATATAATGAACTAGAATTATTCAAATTCTAAATCCTAATTCTTAAAAAAATCACATGAAACAACAAAAAATCATTTCAAATTGGTGAACGCCATTCCAAATCAGCATAAATTAGCTAAACTGGAGAAATCACAATTCACACAACACATGCTCACTATCATTATATATTTAATATTTTCGTTATAGTAACAAACTAAATTAAAATTTTCAGTAGACAAGGAAGGAGACACTTTAAACTTAAGAACTTCCCCAATCAAAAGGAAGAAAATTAACCAAAATTACAAAAAATACCTGAAATTCGAGAAATTGACCCTTAACAAAACGCAAAACGAGGCTGGATTTTCCGGCACCCATATCACCGAGCAGAACCTAATAAATATATTGAAAAGAAGAAAAAGGAAAAAAAAATTCAATTAACTGAATTCACGGTACCAGCGAAGTCGAAAAGAAAAGAGTGAGGGAGAAACTATTGTGTACCAATTTGGCATTGAGATTATTGTTTCCGATCGTAGCCATGGAAAGAGAATTGGAAGGATCGGAAGAAACGGAAATCGTAAAGTTTGCAGAAAGGTTGAAGATTGAAATGATGGAATCAACAGAGAGAGTTAGAGAAGAAGAAATGGAAAATCACTGCCTCTGGATTCGATTCGATTGCTTTTCGCGTACGGTGGTGGGTTTCTTTCTTCTTTTGGCTCCGTGATGTGTAGTGCAAATTGCAAACGGCGACGTTTTATTTGTTTTTGAAGTGGTTTTTGATTTTGTATTCTCCTGCTTTTTTTGGACTTTTACTATGCAAATGCAAATTTGACTTTTGAATACATATAAATTTTCAATCCACCGATCATGACGCACAGCTTTCATCTGAAATCACATTCTTGCTCTCATACATTTTAATGTTTGGTTTAAAAAAAGTATATACATTAAAAAAATATTTATTTGGTCCGAAAAGTTAGTAAAAACTTTTTAAATTCTCTATAAGTCTCCACTAATTTTTTACTGGTCGGTTCAATTAAAATATTGGTCAGATCTGGTGTTGATATAGTATAATAAGGGTAAGTGGAAAAGAACTACTTCACATCTTAGCCATCCAATTTTGGAAAATCTAATGGTTTAAATGTATTCATCATTTCAAACCATTGAATTTCTCAAGAATGAATGATCATGATGTGGAGTATGTTTTTTACACTTACTCTTGGAGTATATGGATCTCTCCCCGTATAATAATTATATCAGTTACATAATAACATAGGTTAAAACTAATTATACTGTCTGATTTTCATTTAAACCAAACCCTTATACTGACTAATTTTTATTTAAAAATATAAAATTGTTATGAAAATTACTTAATTTTTATCAAAATGCTATGGTGGGGTCATACTTTTGTTTAAACATCTAAAACATAGTCTATCATAAGTCACACATTATGTTTTAATAAATTATATAAATAAAAATACTTATTAAGTTGTTTGCTAGTTTTTCAACATTATTATACATATATATTTCAGATGTATTTAATTTGTGAATCATCTATCTATATATATATATATCCAATTTGATAACTAATACAAATGTTATTATACATATATCAATAATACTATTAATTACCCTTCAAATTTCAAATTTTAAATGTTAATGAAGTTAGTATTTGCATAAAGATAATGGGGAGGGAAGTGGAAAAAATCTATTCCACATTATGATTATTCATTCTTGAGAAATCCAATGATTTGAATTGATGAATATATTTAAACCATTGGATTTTCCAAAATTGAATAACTAAGATATGAAGTAAGTCTTTTAAACTTACTCTTGGAATAAGTGGATTCCTGTCAAAATAATGTTAAGTTACTATGTGAAAAATTGGTTATTGTGTAGATATGTTTGCACCCTTATAAAAAATGCGTAAACGGAATCTTCTCAGCTTCAGCTAGGATAAGATAGAATTTGGATCCTCTCCATAGGAGAGATAAGTACATTTTTTCCTTTATTTTTTAATGACAAAATTGTAATATTATTGTAATCAAAAGGATGCATGTGTCATTGAACATTGCATTTTCCCTTGATTTTTTATGTACTTGTCTCTCCATTAATGAAGAGGATCCTAACTCGATAAATAAAGTGTTGTTCTAGTAAGATAATCAAACTCATTCCAAAACAGCTACTCAATTATTACATCCATATGCTGTTTTTACTTGGTAAGACAACCACTATCACTCCACAACAGTTACTTATTACCAAATGGCTAACATATTCTGCCATTATAACAATGGTTTGCATTCTAAAAAAATGAGGAAAATTCACATCCTTGAAATCTGAAGAGGTATAGTACTTCCAAGAATTTCATGCCTAACAGAAACTATGTCCACCTGACCTTGATTCTCCAAAAGATATCTCTGACAATTTTCAGCAGCCATGACCCCAGCAGAGTAAGCTCCATGCACAGACCCCTGGTTGTCCATGCTTACAGCTTCTCCACCAAAAAACAGATTACCTAAAGGTGCGCGAAGCTTGTCGTACACATCAGTTGGCTTTCCAACTAAATCACACGAGTAACAACCAAGAGAGTTTTGATCTGTTCCCCAACGTGACACAAGATATTGAACCTGTAATGATCCAACAAAAAACATGATTTTAGGCACCCAAGGTTGTAGAAACTAGAGAACAAACTTTATAGTTCGGTAGACATGCAAGAACGAGACAAAACAGAACATGAGCTATATGCAGTATGAGCAATGAGGACAATATGAGAGGTGAACTTACCGGCTTGGAAGCATCAGGAAACATCTTCATGAGCTGTAGCATGACAAAATTTGCAGCTGACTCATCAGATAGCTTCTCAAGATCATAAGCAAACCTGCCAGCAGCCATATAGACAAGAACTGGATTGCCTGTCGCTTTATGGAGATTGAGAAAATAGCCACAGGCGTAAGAGGACGGAGCAACAACACCTAGGAGTTCTACATTAGGCCAAAATACTTTGTCAAATCTAAGGGCAATCTTATTTTCATTGCCCACACCAAGATCTGCAATTGCAGAAACCTTCCAATCGGGAAGTTTTGGTTCAAATTCAATCAAATTAGCTTTTAAGATTCCAAGAGGAACTGTTATGATAGCAGCATCAGCAACGAAGTTCCTGCCACCCTCAACTGTAACCATAACCTTGTTGTAACCATTGGATATCTTGGTCACCCTACATGGTGAGGTTTCACAAAAGGATTAACATCTTTACCTTAATAGCCATAAGGGGGAGGGGATGAAGCAAAAACAGAGAAGTACTTAACACTGGGAGCAACATCAAAAGAATCACATTTCTATAAATTGGTGCCACATGCAATTAATAAATAGACTCAGCCACTCAGATATAGTAAAGAGAAATTTGGCTAAATGAAGTTAATATTGATTTTGGAAAGTTGCATATGACTCAGGTACAATCATTTAACCCCACTCAAACACAAACCAAAGGTATATTCCTATATGGTTAAAAAATGGGGGAAAGACAAGGGATGTGTAAGTTTTAAAGCAACATATTTCTAATTAACAGAATATCCACCTTTGGAACAGAAAAATGAACGGACAAAAAAAATCCACCTCGGTACAACGGTAAGGTTGCTTACCTTATGACCCGGAGGTCATGAGTTCAAATCATTGAAACAACATTTTCGCTTATTGAGGTAAGCTTGAGCATATATAACCTCCTCAGACCTCACTAAGTGGGACTAGCAGGGTAGGCCCACAGCATGTGTGGCAAGTGTGATGCATATGGTCCATAGTTTATAGGGTCCATTTTTTACCTACTTAAGTAATTTTCATTTTCACAATTTTTACTCTTATACATTCTTGCATTTATTAATTATCACACTCCTCCACGTATGAACTTGTTCAATATTCTTTTGATTGTAGTGATTAATGTATTATATTATCAAAGTTGATGTAAAATTAAAATTAGGAGCTGCCCTAGGTGGACAATCTACGAGATCATTCAAGGTCTAAGGACAGAAGGTAACTAAAAAATAAAATAATATGATAAACTCAAATCCCCAATGAGTAACAATAATAAATGAGCAAGAAAAGAAAATGTATTACACGCCTTCATGATTTCTATGAGACCTTTTTTATTGAAACATTAGTGTAAATTATTTTACATAATTAATTTCTTTTTATAAATAATGGATACTCATTTTTTCTCCTCGTGATTTGCTTTAAATTATGATTTTCTTTTAAATTTTGACATACAAATTTCATTTATTTTCTTATGATAAATAAGGGCTCTCGTTTTTCCCCGCATAGGGCCTATAAAATGTTAGGATCGACCCTGGGTGGGAGCTTCGTGCATTGGGCCGCCCTTTTTTACATTTTCAATTGCTTAATATTTTATGGGATCCAAACATGGCATCAACAATACTATTGTCCTTTATTTACTGCATGTCCTGTTATTTATTACCATGCAGTTCAGTCATGTATTAGATCTGTACACATACCTGTGGTTCAAGCGTACATCAATATCTTTTGCAAGAGCATTTATAACAGGATTGTATCCTTGCATCATGAGTCCATGACCACCAGAGAGAACATTTTCCTATTAGTAGGAACCTCAACAATGTAAGCATTAATTTGGAGATTAAATATGCTAAGTTGATCTACTACATGAAGATAGAATAGAATGCATGTATAACAATAACAAAAATCAACTTATAAAAACCATGTTCTCATTTTATTGACTTTAACCAGGCGAATAACCCAATGACATAAAAAAAATCAACAAGAGACTTTTTTCTAATAGCTAGCCTCAGTTTTCTTAGTTGATTACCAATTATTTTATGCATTATCTTTATTTTTAACAAAGTTCACAGCAAGTAAGTTATATAATGATAACAATAGCAAAATCAACTTATATAAAAGTACTTGCCTGATCCCATGTTTGCAGTGATATCATATCTGCATCAGCAGCAAACCAAGCTTCCATTCTGCATATATACCATTGAAGCACTTCGTGGGCAAGTCCTTTTTGCCTGCAGAAAATATTGTCAATCACGTTGATAGATTGGAACATCGAGCTTCAATAATTATACATAATATACTTTTCTCAATTACAAACCTTAGTTCTGGATGCCTATCTAACACAATTGAAATCGCTTGGGAGACTGACATGTCATCAGGGTGCTCATCCCTCACTTTCCCTGTCTGTTGTCTCCAGAAAGCCATAAGATTCCAGATTAGTATAATTTCATCCATGACTACAAACTGCCACAATTCATATGTTGCAAAGTTAAAAGATCATACCTCTTCTAGGATTCTCTTAAAAGTTTCTCCAATTTCTACAACCATCTGTTGTGGAACTTGATGACCATCGATGTTAAAAAGCATATAACTGGAAACACAAAAAAGGCCATTACTGTAAAACATGACTAGTGGAATTGCAAAAGTTGTTTAACACATGATAGTAAAGCATATGCATATGCAGATATAGCTTCATTTACATGTAAGACTAAGTGATCCAAGAGTAATCCACACATGAATGGAAGGTTAATGCCCACAGAGTCACTAATTTGGTAAGTTTGTATCTAATCATGTATGATCACTTAATACTGCCTTTAATATTAAACATTGTATCATAAACCTTCAAATGCACCAATCTCAATGAAATTGCAAAACCATGAATGACTATTACCTTTCCAAATCATGGTCATATAAGACAGAATTGTCTCCACTGGTACGATACAATGTAAGCCCTAGACGACGTATCAATGGAGCCAAGGGATTCTCATTGCAAACTCCATGTAACCTGGAAAATAATCAAGAAACAATACTGCTCATCTTTCATTCTTTCATCTACAAAATAGTGTGTGCAACAACAACAAAAACAATTTCAATGAACCAAATTGAACCTACCATGAGGCTCCCATGTCAACTGGGCATCCAAGTGAGTAGTCAGTATGAATGCGGCCACCAAGTCTATCTCGTGACTCCAGTACAGTCACCTAATCAGATCATGAGAGTAAGCCAAAGCAGAAAGCAAGAAAAATCTTTCAATTAAAGAAAAAGTAGAAAGAGTAAGTATAGAGGAAGTCTGGTAAACCTTAAAAGATGCATCGTAGAGACTACGTGCAGCAGCAACCCCTGATATTCCAGCACCAATTACAATAACTGAAGGGGTGTGTTGTCCCTCAATGCATGTGGCTACACCACCTGGTCATTGGACACAATTCAGAAGGGGGAAACTTCTAGTACATAAACAAATCAACAAAGGCAGCCATATAATAAAAAAAATTCTCTCTTGTTTTTCAATATATGTGATACAAGTAGGAAGATGAGCCAAACACTAGTACAATAATTCCATTGAACATCTACAGGCAAGATCCTGAAAACACCCAATGGTAAAAAAACTCCGTAGACAAACCTTGTAAACAATTACATCCCATTATACATTAGAGAAGAAAAAACTCCGTAAATAGCCTTCTGTTTTTACCCGAACACAGGAATCAAATCATGGCAAAAAAAACTTAGTGATGTTGCGAAATTTGAGCTACACACTAGTCAAAAGCATTTGTGCCATGACAATTATATCAAAAGCCACAACCATATACAGAACCTGATTCACCTAATTATATGTGGGCCATGTATATGCACTAACCATCTATTCCGAAACCATTTTAGAAACAAGTTTCATAGTCAAATATCGCACTCAGAAACAAGACAATCACATTCATCATAGACAACATCATAGTCATAATAACGTAAACTAGCAAGTTCCTGAATATGAACCACGAGAATTAAAATAAATAAATCTAATATTTGCAACCAAAAATTAATAAAAGAATAAGTGAATAGGCACCTAATAAAACCTATAAATACAAAAAATCTATTTGAATTAGCTTAATTAATGTTGGATACAAGATATCATCAAAATCTGAATAAACATAATGAGAGAATCTTGGAAGAAGAAAAAATCCCTGAAATTTAATAAAAAAAAGCACTGCGTCTATGCATAAATATGAAGAAGAAACCAATTAAATTAGAAAATAAAAATCCAAACTTAATATCCAAAAATTAAATATAAAAAGGTGAAAATGCGAAACAAGTAAAAGGGTGGCGAATAAAATCAACAAAACAATAAAAAATAAAAAGGAATAGAAAACACTAACCATCAAGAAAATTGGCGGAGAATAAGTCTTTAGGGTCCATCAAAAACAGTAAAAAAATGGGAGAATCAAAGAGCGTTGAGAATATTGAGAAAGGGAACCAATAGAATCAAATGAAATAATAGAGAGAAAAGAAGAAAGAGGTAAGAGAAAAATGAATGTTCAATTTGAATCGATGATTAAACGGGGTATAGGATTTGGAAAATTGGAGACTAACTGAAACGAATGATAGAAAATCAAGATGAGAATTCCCGCAATGAAGCGGCTCAGATTCGAAGAATCAAACCAGTTCATAAGGTTTACTTAAAAAAACAGAGAAAGGAATGAATCAAACCACGAAATATAGACGGAAAAATATGAACAATTCTCGCATTAGATCGATGAAGGTTTTCGAAACGAGAATGAGACACTTTCTCTTTCTCTCTCTAGTATCAGAGGTAGTGTGAGAATGATGAATGCGGAATACTCTTCATGCACTAGTTTTATGTATAGGTAAATTTTTTATAGATATTTATGTATTTTTTTTATTGTGGTTATTATTATTGAGGGACGAATCTATCATTTTCGATTAAAGATACAGTTGGATAACGAGATATTTCATTTGGCTCTTCCCTGAAACCGCCCCACGCTTTCCTTGTGCGCACACAATGTGAGGGATGAGCCTCATCACTAACCGTAAAAACATGTCAGGCCGCCTATGAGGGGGCATATTACCTGACCTATAACAGGTCAGGTCAGACCTTTTTAGTAAATAGGTCAGACTTATGTTTCTCTAAAAGCCTATTTAATCGAAATAGGTTCGATCCAGATCTTTTAAAAAGTCTATTAAGCCTAACAGACCGTCCTATTAATCTTATTATATATTTATAAATTATTTTTATAACATATTTAAAAAACTAAATAATTTTTTTTATGTAAATCCACTCAGACTTAGAGATTAAACTATTTAATAAGTGGATATTTAATTGTTCTTGAACTTAAGTACATAACTCAACTCATGTTAAATATTAGAACAATATCATATTTTACTATGATATTAAAAGACATTGTTTTTTATATTCTAACATCAAAAGCACCACAAATATTTTGAATACATTACGTAACATTGGAAGATTATGGAAATAATTGTGATAAAAATGTAAAAAAAAAATCACACTAATTGCTATAATTATAATAGTTTTTCTAGTTTGTACATAATTTTTTTAATTTTTTTTACCTTAGCATGCCTTTAAACAGACTAATAGGTCAGATCAGGTCACACCCAAGCTTCTATGTGCTATATAGGTTGGGCCTGTTTAAGGCAAAATCTGGTCTGGCCTAACCTGTTTCCACCCCTAATGATCACTAAGTATAACCCCATCATATGGGTTAGGTAGACACCAAATATGACTTAACCCGACCCTTGCTGTAGTCAATTAGTCATTATGTTTATATGTCTCTATTCAATTGTATACAGAGTAATATGATGTATTTTTTGGTCAAAAATATTATTGATTTCTAATTTTTCATCATATATACATAATTAATAATATATATATTATTTTATATTTCAAATTACATATTCATAATAATAATAATAAATAATATTGAGAATATTTTATCTAAATGAGTATGCATTATATTTAATCGGATATGGTTTGGGTTAGTTTAAGGTTAAAGGTCGGGTTCAAGTTCAAAAAAGGACTCAGCCGCCATTTAGGATCAAGTAAGAGATAAATCTTAACTTATCTCAACTGACACATGCTCACCCCCACACAATATTGGATATAACTATATATTGGGCAGAACAATATTTGTTATTCCAAAATTTGTATAATATGGTAGTTTTTTTATTGGTTGGAAAAGTAAAAAAAAATTGTACTAGGATATTGCCTTACATTATGGGTAGGTAATTAATCTCTTTCGAGATATATAACTACATGTCGCTCCCAAAAATCAAAATTTTGACATTTTAGTTTTTCTAGTATCTAGCGAGACTTTACAATACTAGATTAATGTCTTATTTGTTTAAAATAAATTAATATATATATATTTAGTTTATAATTTTTGACCAATAGGAATAAGAAGATATGAAAGTAATACAAATTTTAGGATAAAAGATGTGTTTTCTCATCTGGACAAAGTATGCTCTCTAGCTAGTATTAAAGAGAACAAAAATTTTATTTTTACTTTAGTTTTAAATGTAATAGTCTCGTAAGGATTAAAAGTATCATCCCATTGTAATTAAAGATAAGAATGTCTCATTTTGTTATTCTTTTAGGAGTGACTCGTCTCTCAAATCCTCATTTATGGTTACTCTTAATTAGGGATGACAGTAAAAATTGAATCCACGGGTACCCGCCCGAACCCAACTTGAATTTAACGGGAAAACCCGATGTGATTGGTTTTAGATTCGGGTTTTACTGAAGTTCAACTTTCGGGTTCGGGTTTGGTATTGTTGATATTCTACTCTTAACCCAATTAATATATGAAAAATTATAAAATTACACATAAAGACATATATAAAATTTATATATATATAAATTTGAAATATATATACAACCTATATATATATATATATAATGTATGTTTCAGATGGTTTTTTCGTGTTCGGGTTATCCGAAATCCAACAGGTTCGGGGATGATATCATTGTTTCCAACCCCGCTTAATTCGGGTTCGAGTTTTGGATTTCGAGTTCGGGGTTGAGTAAGCACAAATCCGACCCCAACCCACCATCTTGCCATTCCTACTCTTACCGATCAAAATATTTACACATATGAGCTTTATTAATTTAAAAATAAAGTAGCCTTCTTTCAAACAAACCAATCAAGTATTCAATAAAATCAAGAGTGTACCGTACAAAAATTTTAAATTGATTAAATTATTTGCTATTAAAAAATGAGAACAATAACCTTTTTTGCTTGCAATATAATATTAAAAAATGAATAAGAATTCAAAACATGTAATAATTTATATTTTATTACAACTTAGATAAGTCAAGTCAAAATAAATCAATTTTTAATATAATATTTATAAGCAAATTAATTAAATTTTAATTCCATTGATTTGAATTAGGTTTACACCTCCTATCTTCTAACATGAATCATGAAAAAAACAATTTGCATTGAAATTGGAAATCAAATTTGCACATGTAAGCAACATTTGTAATTAAAAAAAGAAGAAAACAGATTAAGTGTGTACATTTTTATTAAAATCGTTTCGTACCGGCCGGTTGAACCGGTAAATCGGTGAACCGATCCCAATACTGGTACGATACAATAATTATACCGGTTATGCAATTATACCGGTAAAAACCGGCCAAAATCGATAAAAATCGGTCATACCGACCGTTTTTCAATTGAACCGTACCGGTCATACCAGTCGATTTTTATTTAAATTTAATTTTGCAATGAAAATAAAAATAATTATTATTTTTTTATTGATTTATAAACATTAATGTTAATATATTATATATGTATATCTAACTTTACCGGTATGCGTTTTAATTAGTGAATCACCCGTTAAACCACTATATCAATACCACTACCGGTTTGATGACCGATAGGGTATTGATAACAATAGTAGTGTAGCTCCCTCCCTCTCTAAAAAGTTTCCTTTCATAGTGAAACTAATTACATTCATAGGGAAAAAATGTATGTAATAAATATGTAAAAGAAATTTACATTTATTGTAGGTATATAATTCATTATTCACCATTCATTCACACTTAATAATCAATACAAATGACTAAGGAATGATATAATGAATGTGTTTAAATCTTGATACTCACAATGCATTGATATTTTACTCTAAACTCAATTCATCAAAAGCGTCTCTTATATAGAAGTTTAAGATGGTAAAAATTCAAAACTTAAATATGAGTCAGTCCAAGTAATTTATTATATAAACAAAAGTGGTTACAAGCGATAATATAATAATGATCTAAGCAATAACTAATAAGATAAATATAAACTATAGATAAACTCAAATAAAATGGAACCAACTAAATTTTGGATAAGATAATAATATATCAATCCAAATGTATCTACCATGTCCCCCAAGCTAAAGCTTAGTGAGCTTTAAATTTGTTACAAATAATTCATTTCAAAATAAAACCAATCAAATAATTATATGGGCTTCATAAAAATTATTAAAGAATGTTGTGAACTACAAAATCTGCATATATAATCAACATTAGAATGATCATCAAAATGAAAGACACACATAACTAATATAATTCACCAATATGACAAAAAGGCACCACCTGTAACACCCCAAATTTTAATCTTTAAAAATATAGTATCAGTCCTGGAAGCCTCGCTTGATCGAGAGATTCTCGCATGAGCGAAAAAGGATCACCTGGGAGGATGAAATCCTGGACTATACTGGAGCATTCTCGCCTAGGCGAGAAATGGCAATTTTGGGCTGTTGACACAGTGTAATCGATTACATACTGCTGGTAATCGATTACATGCTGCTAAACTAATCAGACCTGTGCATCTGACACAATGTAATCGATTACATGCTCCTGGTAATCGATTACATGCTCCTGGTAATCGATTACACACTCCTGGTAATCGATTACACGATGATTAAAAGCATCAGATATGTACATCTGACACAATGTAATCGATTACACCATGTTGGTAATCGATTACATAGTGTTAATGTAATCGATTACACACTTCTGGTAATCGATTACATCGTATTAATGTAATCGATTACATCGTATTAATGTAATCGATTACACCATGTTGGTAATCGATTACATAGCGACGATGCCTCTATAATTTACACAGTGTAATCGATTACACTATACTTGTAATCGATTACACTTATCGCAGTGTCTATAAAATAGAAACCCAAAACACATTTTAGGGTTAGAACTTCGAAGAGAAGAGAGAGAGGAGAGCTTTTGAAGAGCAAGGAGCCTTAGGACTCATCTTGGAGCTTGAGAAGAGGTAAACCTCTTGTTACTAACTCTTCTTCTTCCTCTCTAACTTGTTTTGGGTATGTTGGATTTATTTTCATAACATGAGAAACCATGGAAACTCATCCTTTAGAGTTATGGTTCGTTTTATGTTGTTTTTATCTTGTAAACTCTAGTTTAGTGATGTGAACCTCTTTAGGAAGTTCTTGGTATTGATCTATCTTGATTGGTGTTGCACTTTGCCCACGTTTTTATGGGCTATTTTGTGGATGAATTTTGGCAGCGGAATGATGTTGTAAGATAAAAGAAGATGGGTAAGATATGGGGTGGTAGGCGCCACAACACTTGAGTGTTGATAAGCCGGGTGATGTTCGCCACAAGAACTTGGTTCTTGATAAGAACTTTTAATCTTGGTTCAGCCAAGAAGTTTGGAGAAGACAAAGCTCTCACACAAGGAAATACTCCTTAATTTTTTAAATCCAACAAAACTTGATTTCATTCAGAAAATTAGAAGTACACTTATAGGCAAACCATGATGGTTCCCACGTGACTCTACCATGAATCAAGACTTAATTTGGTCTAGATTAATCCTAATACATGGCTGGTTACATTGCACCCTTCCAGCCATGTTCAACACGAAAATAATGCAAGTAAATGTCCTACATTGGAATTCCTAAGTAATTAAATTACAAAATGCAAGACTCTTTGAATTTCCATGAAGTGGTCCAGCCAATTGAAAGAGAAATTCGGCCATCCTTTAATGCCATGGTCCCCACAAGTTTAAGGAAGCAATTTTGGACTTTGAATTGTGCATAGGTCTTGGCTGGATGCATTGCACGAAACTCACACCCACATTTATCATGATTGAGTTCCCCATTTGGTTGTATTAAATGGGTGGAGGCTTTGCACAAAAATCATCCTCTTCATTTATCAATATGGAGTTTCCCATTTGGATACATTAAGTGAGTGCACGAAAATCACACCCTCATTTACCATGCTTGAGTTCCCAATCTGGTGCAATAAGTACATCCTCTCTCCAGCTTTTAATGATGTGAATGAAGTTAATGCTATGGTCCCCACAAGTTAAAGCAACCTTTATTCTGAATTCAAATAAACAAAAGTAGTTTAGAACTAGTAAAAACAATTAGGACACATTAAAGATGTCCTAGCCATGCCTTGGACACGGCCTTGGCCCAATTAAGATGTTTGGGAATTATTTTCCCCATTTCGGCCAATATGCAAAGTCACATAATGAATGAAGTGAGGACTCCCTTGATTTGAACGTGGAGCATTCTCTTTGATGCCTTCCATGAGTAGTCCTAGTGCCTCTTGTACTCGTTTGGCCCTTGCCCTTGTCATGGGTCCACCTATGCCCCTTAAATTATCATTATCCAGTTTGGGCTCACTTGGGTTCACATCATCCCCTCCTTCTTGAAAGGATTTCGACCTCGAAATAAGTTCGCCATCACCTGCATCAAAAGGAGTTAAATCAGAAACATTGAAGGTGGCACTTATGTTACCATACTCACTTGGAAGTTCAAGTTTGTAGGCATTATCATTCACTTTGTTCAAAACACGAAATGGACCATCTCCTCTAGGAAGGAGTTTGGATTTCCTTTGTTCAGGAAACCTTTCCTTCCTCATATGTACCCAAACCCAATCTCCGGGCTCAAATATCACTTGTTTCCGCCCCTTGTTAGCCTGTTTTGCATAGCTTGCATTCCTTTTCTCAATTTGTGCCTTGACTTGCTCATGCAATTTTTGGACATACTCTGCTTTAGCCCATCCATCCCTATGCTTCAAAATAGAATCATTAGGAATTGGTAACAAATCAAGAGGTGTTAATGGGTTAAACCCATATACAACTTCAAAAGGAGAAAAATCAGTAGTGCTATGAGTTGCTCTATTGTAGGCAAACTCAACATGGGGTAAACATTCCTCCCATGACTGAATATTCTTTTTTATCACGGCCCTTAGGAGGGTGGAAAGAGTCCTATTGACAACCTCAGTTTGCCCATCCGTTTGAGGATGGCAAGTGGTTGAATAGAGAAGCTTAGTGCCAAGTTTTCCCCATAGGGTCCTCCAAAAGTGACTAAGGAACTTGGTGTCCCTATCACTTACTATACTTTGGGGTACTCCATGGAGCCTTACCACTTCCCTGAAAAACAAATCAGCAACATGGTTAGCATCATCAACTTTCTTGCATGGGATAAAGTGTGCCATTTTAGAAAATCGATCAACAACCACATAAATTGAATCATTGTCTTTCTTTGTTCTAGGCAGTCCTAAAACAAAATCCATGGATATATCCATCCAAGGTGAATCTGGAACAGTTAATGGGGTGTATAGGCCATATGGCATGACCCTTGATTTGGACTTTTTACATGTTATACACCTTTCACAAAAGTTTTGCACGTCTTGTTTCATACGTGGCCAATAAAAATGTTCTTTCAACATGTCTAAAGTCTTTTGAACACCGAAGTGCCCCATTAGACCCCCCTCATGGGATTCCTTCACCAATACTTCCCTAATGGAGCTTTTAGGCACACACAATTGTTTTTCTTTGAATAAAAAGTCATTGTGCCTAAAATACCCATTATAGGCCGAATGCATACAAGCAACATAGACTTCTGAAAAATCTTTGTCATGCTCGTATTGTTCCTTGATGCATTCCAATCCAAACAATTTAGTTTCCAAAGTGGAGAGCAATGTGTGCCTCCTTGAAAGAGCATCAGCCACCACATTGGCCTTGCCTTTCTTATGCTTTACCACATATGGGAATTGTTCCAAGAACTCAACCCATCTTGCATGCCTTTTGTTCAACTTACCTTGGCCCTTAAGATATTTAAGGGACTCATGATCACTATGAATCACGAATTCCTTTGATAAAAGGTAGTGTTGCCAAGTTTGTAGTGCCCTTACCAAGGCATACAATTCCTTATCATAAGTAGAATAATTAAGGGTTGCTCCACTTAACTTCTCACTAAAATAAGAAATCGGATGTCCATCCTGCATCAAAACAGCTCCAATGCCAATGTTAGAAGCATCACACTCTAATTCAAATGATTTAGCAAAATTTGGAAGCAATAAAACAGGTGCACTAGTAAGTTTGGCCTTAAGCTTGTTAAAGGCCTCTTCTTGTCTCTCACCCCAACGAAAGACAACATTTTTCTTTACAAGCTCATTAAGGGGTGATGCCAAGGTACTAAAATCCTTAACGAACCTCCTATAGAAGCTTGCTAATCCATGGAAACTCCTTACCTCGGTCACGGTTTTAGGAGTAGGCCAATCCTGGATGGCCTTTATCTTTTCTTGGTCCACATGGACCCCATTGGCATTTATCATGAATCCAAGAAAAATCACATGATCAACACAAAAAGTGCATTTTTCAACATTAGCATATAACTTTTCTTTTCTCAAAACAAGCAAAACAGCTCTTAGATGTTCATGATGCTCATCTAAGGTTTTAGAGTAAATCAAAATATCATCAAAGTAGACAACAACAAATTTACCCAAAAATTCCCTCAAGACATGATTCATTAGACGCATAAAAGTACTTGGGGCATTAGTTAGCCCAAATGGCATGACAAGCCATTCATATAAACCATAAGTGGTCTTAAAGGCAGTTTTCCATTCATCACCTTCTCGGATCCGAATTTGATGGTAACCACTTTTTAAGTCAATTTTTGAAAAGATGGTGGCACCATATAATTCGTCCAACATGTCATCCAACCTTGGGATTGGATGCCTATACTTCACTGTTATGTTGTTCACTGCTCTACAATCAGTACACATCCTCCATGTGCCATCCTTTTTGGGCACCAAGATGATTGGAACAGCACAAGGGCTTAGGCTCTCTTGAACCCATCCTTTTTGCATCAATTCTTCAATTTGGTTTTGAATCTCCTTTGTTTCAGTGGGGTTGCACCTATAGGCTGGTCTATTAGGTAGAGATGCACCGGGTATGAGATCAATTTGATGTTCAATGCCCCTTATAGGTGGTAAACCGTGAGGTACCTCCCTAGGGAACACATCACCAAATTCCTGCAATAAATTCTCAACAAACATAGGCAATTCTCCTCCCTTAGAAGGGTTAGTAGTTAGACAAAACTCCCTACTAAAAAGTAGGTACAAAGGTTGTTTTGAAATCAAAGCATGTTTTATCTCCCCCTTGGTTGCCATGTACCCCTCTCTTTTTACAAACTCATTCTTTTTGTCTTTGTGTGTATCCTTTTTTCCACTCATTTTCACTTTCTTTTCACTCAGATTTTCACACAATTTTTCACTCTCCCTTTCTTTTCTCTCCATTTCAATCTTTTCTCTCAATTTCTTTTGATCCTCACCAATTTGTCTAGGTGACAATGGAGATAGCACAACCTTGCGGTTTTGGTGCTGAAAAAAGAACTTATTGGAGCGCC
This sequence comes from Lupinus albus, assembly GCA_009771035.1. Classification (NCBI taxonomy): domain Eukaryota; kingdom Viridiplantae; phylum Streptophyta; class Magnoliopsida; order Fabales; family Fabaceae; genus Lupinus; species Lupinus albus. Next base: position 14,908,128 of record CM020016.1, read on the forward strand.
CATCATGGGTGGTTCCCTTATCATATTGCCATGGACGACCCAAGAGTAAATGGCTAGCCTCCATGTCAACAACATCACATAAAACAGAATCCTTATACTTTCCAATTGAAAATGGAATTTCAACTTGCTTGTTAACAATCATTTCCCCTACCTCACTTAACCATTGTAATCGGTAAGGAGTGGGATGTGACTTAGTCACAAGATTAAGTTTTGACACCAATCTTGCACTAACCACATTAGCACAACTTCCACTATCAATTATTAAAGAACATAGCTTACCATCCACGAAACATCTTGTGTGAAAGATGTTTTCCCTTTGACTTATATCATGCTCTTTGATTTGGCTTCCTAAGAGCCTCCTCACCATGAACAGATCTCCTTCAGGAATGGTATCCTCCTCCTCTCCATTATTATCCTCTTCATCATTAGAAGCCTCAGATTGAGATTCCACTTCTCCATTCTTCAAAATCATGGTTCTTCTAGTTGGACATTGAGAAGCTATGTGTCCAAGGCCTAAGCACTTGAAACATTTAACATCTCGACTCCTTTGGTTGGACTCCATTTTTTGCTTGCCTTGGCTTGTGGCCACGGCCTCCTTGGTACTAGGTGTACCATTTTTGAATGGTCCTCCCTCCCTCTTGGACTTGTCCATCCACTTTGAAGCTTGAAATTTGGAACTAGAACTTGAGGAAAATTTTGACTTCTTCCTCCTCAATTGTTGTTCCACTTTCATGGCTTGTTGAACCAAATCATCCAATTCAACATAATATTGCAATTCAACAACATCTTGGATATCTTGGTTTAGTCCATGTAAAAACCTAGCCATAGTAGCCTCCCTATCCTCCTCGAAATTGGACCTTAGCAAAGCTAATTCCATCTCCTTAAAGTATTCATCAACACTCTTAGACCCTTGAGTGAGTCTTTGGAGTTTGTTATGAATATCCCTTTGGTAAGAACTAGGGACAAACCTCCTTCTCATGATCAACTTCATCTCAAGCCATGAATCAATAGGTTCGGCTCCTACTCTTCTTCTCTCCTTGTTAAGTTGATCCCACCAAATCAAGGCATATTCCTTGAATTCAAGTGCAGCCACCTTAACCTTCTTATTTTCGTGGTATGAGTTGCACTCAAAGACTTGCTCCATTTTGAGCTCCCATTCCAAGTATGCTTCCGGATCGTTTTTCCCGATAAAGGTGGGAACCTTTATCTTGACCCCTTCAAGCCTATCCTCCTCATGTCTCCTTTCCCTACGTGCTTCTCTCCTTGCTCTCCTCCTTCCTCCTCCTTCTTCATCACTTGAGTAATCATTTGCACGATAACGCAGCCTCCTATCATACTCCACTCTCATTTGCTCCATCTCCCTTCTTAAGGTTTGGAATTGTGTTGTAATCATTTCATGAAGTGTTGCTGTCCTTGGGGACAGTGGTGGACTCTCACTCTCATTAGACATATTCACTCAACTCTCTTTGTGTTTCACTCAAATTTTTGGTGGAAAATGTTTCACTCAATACTCACTTGAACACTCAATATTTTGTGGAAAATGTATATCTCAACACTCACTCTTCTCCACGGCCCTCTTGAATGAACCAAGGGTAGAACCAAGAATTTGTGAAAGAAAACCCAAACTTACCAAGAAATGTTTTGACACGAATTTACTTGGAATTTCGACTCTTTGACACTTTGACACTATTTTTTTTTTTTTTTGTAAGAAGAAAGAAATGGAAGAACACAGCCAACAAGAACACTTTTAAACACCAAGCAAGAGCCTTAGCTCTGATACCACTTGATGTGAACCTCTTTAGGAAGTTCTTGGTATTGATCTATCTTGATTGGTGTTGCACTTTGCCCACGTTTTTATGGGCTATTTTGTGGATGAATTTTGGCAGCGGAATGATGTTGTAAGATAAAAGAAGATGGGTAAGATATGGGGTGGTAGGCGCCACAACACTTGAGTGTTGATAAGCCGGGTGATGTTCGCCACAAGAACTTGGTTCTTGATAAGAACTTTTAATCTTGGTTCAGCCAAGAAGTTTGGAGAAGACAAAGCTCTCACACAAGGAAATACTCCTTAATTTTTTAAATCCAACAAAACTTGATTTCATTCAGAAAATTAGAAGTACACTTATAGGCAAACCATGATGGTTCCCACGTGACTCTACCATGAATCAAGACTTAATTTGGTCTAGATTAATCCTAATACATGGCTGGTTACATTGCACCCTTCCAGCCATGTTCAACACGAAAATAATGCAAGTAAATGTCCTACATTGGAATTCCTAAGTAATTAAATTACAAAATGCAAGACTCTTTGAATTTCCATGAAGTGGTCCAGCCAATTGAAAGAGAAATTCGGCCATCCTTTAATGCCATGGTCCCCACAAGTTTAAGGAAGCAATTTTGGACTTTGAATTGTGCATAGGTCTTGGCTGGATGCATTGCACGAAACTCACACCCACATTTATCATGATTGAGTTCCCCATTTGGTTGTATTAAATGGGTGGAGGCTTTGCACAAAAATCATCCTCTTCATTTATCAATATGGAGTTTCCCATTTGGATACATTAAGTGAGTGCACGAAAATCACACCCTCATTTACCATGCTTGAGTTCCCAATCTGGTGCAATAAGTACATCCTCTCTCCAGCTTTTAATGATGTGAATGAAGTTAATGCTATGGTCCCCACAAGTTAAAGCAACCTTTATTCTGAATTCAAATAAACAAAAGTAGTTTAGAACTAGTAAAAACAATTAGGACACATTAAAGATGTCCTAGCCATGCCTTGGACACGGCCTTGGCCCAATTAAGATGTTTGGGAATTATTTTCCCCATTTCGGCCAATATGCAAAGTCACATAATGAATGAAGTGAGGACTCCCTTGATTTGAACGTGGAGCATTCTCTTTGATGCCTTCCATGAGTAGTCCTAGTGCCTCTTGTACTCGTTTGGCCCTTGCCCTTGTCATGGGTCCACCTATGCCCCTTAAATTATCATTATCCAGTTTGGGCTCACTTGGGTTCACATCATTTAGAGTTGGTATTTGATGAATGGAAAGTTTTATGGGTTATTCATGAAAACCCCCAAAAAACCCCAAAATGAGAATATGAGTATAAAGAGAAAGAGATGAAATGTTAGATGTGGATAATGAGTAGTGCTTTGATGTTGTTATATGAGATGAACATGTATGCTTTGATATTTAGAAACTTGTATTGAAGTAGTTTTGGAAATATTGAAATATGAGATGTTATGCATGTTTTAGATAGTTGAATATTGATGATGAATATTTTGTATGATTAAATGATGCAAAATAAGTTGTTTATGTGATATTTGGAATAAATGACTAACATTGTTGTTATTGGTGGAAATGAGGAAAGATCCTAAGGTTGGAGGAAATCGCGGAGGAGACTTTTAAAGTTACTCGGAACTGATCCCCAACACTCACCAAGGTAAGGGATAAGTGGCTCTAAATCATACTTAATGATATGAATGAGGTATGTGAAAGAGGTAATGGTTTAAAATGATACGTCTGTAATTTATGCATTATGTTGGAAAATGCGTGACTTTTCTGTTATAAAAATGAAAGTAACATTGTTGGGGGAGGCCCAATGAAAAGAAGACTCCGATGAAAGTAACATTGTTGGGGGAGGCCCAATGAAAATATGACTCCGATGAAAGTAACATTGTTGGGGGAGGCCCAATGAAAAGATGACTCCGATGAAAGTAACATTGTTGGGGGAGGCCCAATGAAAAGATGACTCCGATGAAAGTAACATTGTTGGGGGAGGCCCAATGAAAAGATGACTCAAATGAAAGTAACATTGTTGGGGGAGGCCCAATGAAAAGATGACTCCGATGAAAGTAACATTGTTGGGGGAGGCCCAATGAAAAGATGACTCAAATGAAAGTAACATTGTTGGGGGAGGCCCAATGAAAAGATGACTCCGATGAAAGTAACATTGTTGGGGGAGGCCCAATTAAAAGATGACTCAATTGAAAGTAACATTGTTGGGGGAGACCCAATGAAAAGATGACTCGGAGTAATGAAAGTCATATGCATGTTATAAGATATATAGTATGAGATATATATTCTATAAAAGATGAATATGAAGGATGAGAACTGAATGTCACAATGAAAGTCGTATGCATGCTATGGAGTATATAGTATGGGATATATATTCTATAGGGTGGATATGAATGATGAGAAGTAGGAGGTTTCGAAAGAACGTAGTAGGCGTGCTATAGAATATATATTATGGGATATATATACTATAGGACGAATATGAATAACGTGAAAATGAAAGAAAGAATATATGAACGTTTACATTTACTTATTTGTGGTTATGATTTATATCAATGCTTAATGGTATTTGAATGTGGATTATCATGTGATGTTAGTTTCGAACTAATGACTTACTCCTTTTTGTTTTGTGTGTTGTTTATGATAATCCCATTGTAGGTAAATGAAGGATTTTGAGAAGAAGCTCACTTAGGAAGCTTTTGTGTTTATAAACCTATTTGTCTGTATTTGCTACTTGACGTTGTAGTTAATTTGATAACATTATGGGATGACTGTAAATCTGTTTAGATTAATATTGATATGTGTAGTTATGGGTTTTATAACTTTGGGAGACCCATAACTGGTTGTATGTGGTAAATGCTATTTGAATGAATTATGTTTTTCTGCAAGATTAATTGTATGATAATATAATAGGTTATAAGATTAGTTCCAGGAATGATTCATGAGAACTTCTAGGTAAAATGATTATGTATGTGGTTATTGATTCATGGATTGAGTGTGAGGAAGAGAAATAAGATTTTGAAGTAAGGATATTAAAATGGTAAGGTGAGTTATGAGTGATTGACTGGAATTGAATTAAAATGAGAAAAATTTTCAAGGGTAGAATTTGGGTCCTTACACCACCGAGATGATTGTTCGGGATTGTTGGTGAGAAGAGATAAATCATTGGTATAAACACCATCAAAATGATTGTCGAAGAAGTAAGTCTCACATCATCTACCTCATATTCTCGAGAATGATTTAAATACATGTTGAGCTATTCCTCTCATTGCCAATTAGTTTTGAGATGAAACGTTAACATGATATCAAAGTCAGAACTCAATTTCTTATCGGTTGTCATGGGAATGATTTAAATACCTATTGGGTTACTTCTCTCATTACCAATTGGTTTTGAGATTAAACATTAACATGATATTAGAGTGAGAGCTCAACTTTTTTCTGGTCTTCATGGGTCGAAATATGCGTTTTAGTTATGGATCAAAGGTAACCATTCGCCTGGTCCGACGAGCTTATGTGGATGAGGCATGTTGGGAAGTAAGTCTCGCATCGTCTAACTCATTGTCTCGGGAATGATTTAAATATCTGTTGGACTACTCCTCTCATTGTCAATGAGTTTTGAGATGAAATTTTAACAGGAACAAAAGTCATTAGAGACATAATTCCTAAACAAGAGTAAAGATGCCATTAGAATGAACGTCAGTGGAAATAAAATGCAATGGTATAATCATCACTAGAATAATCGTCAATGAGAAAAGAAATTACTTCTAACATAATTCGTTAATGAGTGAAAAAATGCATTTCCAAAACGAACGTCAGTGTGAAGATTACCATATATAAATAAAGGAAGAAAATGAATTGTATATTTAATATAAAATTGTGAGGTTGTAAAAAAATGATTGAATAATAAAGAGAATATGACATAGTAAAATGAGATGACTAATCGAAGTTCTGAATTTTCAGCTTCTCGACAGCATAATTGTGACCGAACATGTCACAAAAGATGAAATTGTTCTAATACTATGTAAAAGTTTAAGATGATAAAAATTGATCAAACTCAAATGAGTAAATCTAAATAATTTATTACAAATGTAGAAGTTGTTACATGTAGTGTGATATTAATAATCTAAATAATAATCAACAAGATAACATAAAATATGGATAAACTGAAATAAGAATGAACTAACTAAATCTTAAATAAGATAATAATCTATCAATTCAAACATATCTAACGCATCAATCCTTTTCAAGCAAACAAGGAGGATTGATTAGGCATGATGGTGTCATATTTGTAGATATGAGTGGGAATTGGAGGCCTATTACCCATTAAGTTAGCACTGCCCCTCTTGCATTAAGGGAAGTACATGAACCCCTTCAACACAACCCTTTCTTAGAACAATTCCTTGACATTGTATTAGGAGTACAAAGAAACTCATCCAACCCTTCTCTAAAGCTTTTACAAGACTACAACTTTTTGTTATGAGGGTTCTCTGGCTTGGCTAGATCCTCTAAGCTCCCCACACTTGCTAATGAAGTAAAAGATTGTGACTTCCCTTGGTAGAACTTTGAAAGCCCCCTCCTATAAAATTATCAAAAGATACAAACTTTAGCAAAATTCAAAGAAAAAACAATAACCCAACACAAACAAACAAAAACTTATAGGTTTGTGACTTTTAGTACTTCCAAAAATTTGAGTCATTGAATGAAGATGGCATGATTTAGATTATGATCCTATGAAGCAAAATCAAAATATAATTTGAAATCTAAGTAGTTCAATCTTCTCCTATCACTCAAATTTTCCAAAACCAATCACGTTGCACAAAGTAATGTAAAAAAAATTATTTTCCATTTTTTTATTTTCTTTTCAATTAGGTGGCAGTGTTTTATCTTTTTAGTTTATGTTTAACTATGTATGAGGTTATTTGTTTATGTTGATGTTATGTTGTTTTTTAATATTAATATTAGTTTTTATAATGTATTTTATTTTAATATATTTTTTTAGCCTTTGTTATGCAATATTATAAAATTAAAGTAAAAATATATGATGAAAAATATTAAAAAATATATATTTAAAAAATAGTGTAAAAAACAACCAAAATAATCATAACATAAACAAATAACTTCATACAATTTTCTGTAATTTACTATGTAAAAAACAATCTTTCTACCTTACTCAAACAAAACAGTTTATTTTATATTCAATTTTCAGCTATGGTACCCAAACATAAACAAATTATAATCTTAACAGTTTATAATCTCACAATTTATAAACTGAAACTAAAAACTTAATTCATATCAAACGCACGCTAAAAAAAATGTTATACTTTCATTTTTCGTTATAGGTAAACATATCATTATAAGTTTGAATATTTACTATGTATATTATTCATATTCATACTATATATAAAGCCAAAATATGAAATAACTACCACCATAATGTAATTTCTATTTTCCTATTTTGCCCTTACATTTTTTAATTTCTACAGAAAAATCTTATAATCATAAGTAACTACCATTAACACATTAACCACTTATCTTACCTTAAATTATAACAAAATAATTTTTTATCATAAAGTACTCTTAATATAAAAACATTCTAATTGTATAAAAAAAATATATAAAAATTGAATATTTAATATAATAAAATAAAAATACGGGTCGGCAGACACGAATTGTCTGTCGACACACTAGCATTATATTAAGTCAAAACATGGTGTAACTACATCATGACGTAATTTACATATTCCTATTTTGTTATTAGTATTTTTTAATTTCTACAAAAAAAAACCATATACTCCTAAGTAATCACCCATAAGTTGAAATCACATCTCTCAACTTAAATTGGATATTTTAATAAAGACAAAATATTATAATATAATATACACAAATACGAAAAATACAGCAAAATTGATTACTTGGTACTATAAATTTATTCTATATTACACCCAATACAACAAAATTATTATAATTTTCCAAAATGAAATATATAAAAATTGATTATTTGGTACCATAAAATATGAGTCAAAGCTAATATATATTATCTATAAAGGGAAACACAAAATAATCACTCATGATGGTGTAATTTTTGTTTCATATTTTGCCCTTGCTAATCTATATTTTCTACAAAAAAACCATATAACGTATTTCCTCATTTTATATTTCATGTTTATTTATCTAACTTTTACAGTTTTTTCATTTGAACACGACAGTTTTTTCACATGGATCAAAGCAATATTTGAACACGATAGTTTATCATTTTCATTTTTTAACATGCAAAACTGCAATTCATTTAATAGAAAAGCGGGTTGACAGGCATATAAATGTCTGTCAACACGCTAGTTATTCATAAAGTCAAATTAAAATTATTAATTTTTGTAAAGTTTTGATTTCTCTATGAATGACTTGATTTCTACCAATTTGAAAAGGTAAATTAGTATATTAGCGCATGATAATCTAGAAAACACTTATTATTTTCAACAAGATTCACATATGATTATAAGCTTGAATGTTAAATATGTCAGTTATTCATAAACATAAATTACAATTATTAAATTTGCAAAATTTTCATTTATCACTTGATTTTTTACCAATTTGAAAACGTAAACTAGTAAATTAGTGGATGTTACTCTTGAAAAAAAAATCTATGCACTAATAGTGTACGAGTTTTATATATTGTCATTACTGTATCATCTATTACTCATGTTTAATTATCATTAATTTTTCAAAAAAATCAATACAAATGAATAATGTATAATGTACTGAAAGTGTATGAATATTACACACATGTTGAAACTCATTTTATGGTAATCTACAAACTCTTAAGTTTTTAACACTTTTCAAAAATCAAAATTGGATATAAAAGATTTTAATTCTATAAAAAATTAAATGACTTAATTAGTAAATAATTTGTAAGTGAAATTCCTAAGGATTATGGATAAGGTGGAAGTTCGTTGACATGGAATTTGAAGATGTAGCAAATTGTGTTGTCATTATTCTTATCCAAAAATTGGTAAATAAGAATATTCATCCCCTATTTGTTGATATGTGATTATTATTTATTAAGAATATTCATTTTATAAGAATATTTTTGTGATTATTCTTATCCTAAAATATGGACACCATAAGGAAAAATGAAAAAAAAAAAGATGAGAGAGAAATTGTTTGGAGTATGTTTTGGGATACAAGTTAGAATGGAATTGATATTCTTAATTTATGAGAATATTTAATAAATTAAAAAATAATGAAGATTCAAATAATAATCAAACTAATATTACTCTAATAATGGTATTATTTTTTGCTCCAACTTAGCTAATGTTTAACAACGAGGACTTCTAGTTTTTCAAGTAGTTTCTAACTTTTTCAACCAAACAATGAGTTACTAAAGTCGTTTATAAAAAAATTGAAGAAAGCTTGTAACTTTTAAAAATAAGGCTTATCGTGTTTGACACTTATTTTTCATAAATATATTTGAAATAGCGTTCAGATAAACCGAAAAGATCTTTTAATAATTCATCTATCAATTTACCCTTCAAAATATTTGAAAAATATATTAGTTACTACTAATAAAAACTTATTATTATTTTAGTTTTTTTTTCAAATATTAGCTAATTCTAAAACTAGTTTTACCAAACAACACTATTATAATAAATTATCTACATAAGTATAAGCTTCAAGCCTTAGTTGGACCAAAACTAAAACTTGAAAAGCATGCTTATCTTTTATGTAAAAAATAAACTCTAAAAACTTATAATCCATGCCTAAATATTAAATTCTAAACACATTATTCTTCTCAATACTCCTGTTCTCTGATTATGCAAATACTCCATTAATTAAAATAAATATTGTATACAGGTTAAGAATTGTATATCACTTTCATACCTCTTTTTTATAGCATCATTTGATTTACAATACATTTATTTTGGGTGGATACACACACACATACATATATATATATATATATATATATATATATATATATATATATATATATATATATATATATCTTCTTCCAAAGACATCATTGTTTTGAAAATCAAACTATACTCAAACACTACAAGATATGCCAAACAATTCCCTTCTATGCAGGTCACAATATTTTTGAACGTGCAGGTCACATTTCATCAGATTTAATGAAACAACACTCGTGTGATGTATATAATTTTTTCAGTTCACCATTTTGAAAGAAAAGATAGAACAATTTATTCTAAGCAAGATGATAAAATATTATTTATCAGGGATAACAAATCCTTATTCATGATTAAAGGGTCTTGGTGTAAACAATTATGCACATGTCATGATATCATACAACCAGTAGGTAGTATTGCTGGTGGTAATATATTTTGCATAAATTTTTCTATAGAATAAAAATATAATTTTTTTAATAAAATGTTATTAAGGGTTGCCTTATTAAAGATGATGTTTATGCTGTTAATTGCCTTATCAAGAAAAGTTTAGAAAACAAAATAAAATAAGTTGTAGAATATATCTTAGAGATTTTGAAAAATTTCTTTATAAACCACATTAATTTTTGTTTTTAGTAGTGAATCATCCTAATTATGTATTAATATTTTTAATCATTTTTTCTTTAAATGCTTCAAATAACAACTCATCATGACCGAACATCGGTCTGGATAAATATAACCTGACATTTTAGTGACATCCAATATTGTATTAGTGCATAATCCTTCAGACTCGTCTAAAACATAATTTTAACATCCTATACAATCTTAACACTTGATTTTTATAATCCTTCAGACTCTGTTCTTCATCCAAAACATGATTTTAACATCCTATACAGTCTTAACACTTGATTTTTCTCGGTTTTATTGTTATTTTTATATTTATCAAAATAACAATAATAATAAACGTGTAGAAAGTGTGCAATGGAATACTCTCCAACATTCATAGTTATTCAAGGAAGAGCAAGTCCAATGTGTAAAATATAAGTAATCAATCGCAACTATTCAAAAATGGAATGTAATTAAATATCAATAAAAATATAACTTTTGATAAGATTTTATGGTGTTTGGAGAGCAACATCCTTCGTATTATTTTTTAATTACTTTCCCAATGTTATCAAGAAGTAGGAGTGTTGACCTGTAAGAGGAGGGTAAGATTTACAGTTTAGAAAATGCATATAATGTAATGCATTCTACCTTCCGAAATAGAGGATTGTGAGATTTACCTGTCTAAAAAAACATACCTAATTGTAATATAGAATAAGGTTAAGTATGTTAAAAATGTCTAAAAAAATTGAAAGGGGTGAAAATGTTACCTTGTTCAGAGAAGGTTGATTAAGAAAAATACATAGAAAACTATACATGCAGAAAATTGTTTGAGTGAAAAAGCCCACAAAGTAAACATAAAATGTGTAAATTAAGCATGATGAAGTCTGATAAAAATGTGAATTTAGAGGGAAATGTCATGTTGAATTATACTTGGATTTGAAAGTGTATATTTGTAATAATATCTTTTATTTGTTTCAAAAATCAATAAATGAAATTGTATATCTGTCTACTACTAAACAATATAGAACACTTTACTTATGCATTTAGTTTTGGTGGGGATAATTTAGTCATTACGTAATAATGAATATAATAAAATAATGTTGTGTGTAGTATAATTACAAATTTAATAAAGTATATATTTATATTGCACCATACTTTTTAGTATTATATTTATAAATACCATATAAATTTATAAGATCTTTTTTTAGCATATCTCTTAAATGATTACGTTTTATTTTAAATTTATGTTCCTTATATTTTATGTTATGGTTGTTTTGTTTTTAATATTCTAAATTCATACAATTATAATGCATGTTTAAAAGTAATTTCAATATCAACAATTTTAACAAATTAATGTTTACACGCACAATATAAAAAATAGAAAATTATTAATACTCTTTTTGTGTTATGTTTCCTATTATTATTAGTCTGAATTATATTTATTCTATTGTTATTATTTTTTATGTTATTTTTATTATTCCAACTACTATTATTGTTACTATTCCTTTAAAACTGTTGTTTATTAGTGATGTTTGTGTTTAATGATGAATGATTTGTGTTTTTATGTGAGTGTGCTGCAATATTAGATTTTTCATCAAGTAAAATTTATGAGGTCTTTTTTAGCATATATCTCTAGAATAATTTTGTTTTATTTTAGATCCGTTATATTTAAATATTTGAACACTTACACGTGCAATATTAACATTGGTTTTTGAGAGTGCATGTGCAATATTAGCATTTATATAAGAGATGCATTTTTTATGTGAGTGTGTTTTATGAGAAATGAATAAATGGAGGATGAGGTGAAATAATGTGTGTGGGATTTAACTTCCAGATTAATTTAATATATGATATTATCATTACTATTACTTTTATAATTGTACCCAATATTATCATTATCCCGTTAATATTATCATTATAGTTTCATTATTATCATCTTATGACATGCCAAATTTAAAATTCCTATTCCCAAAATAATGATAAAAATATAATTGTATAAATTATTACCAGCGTTGGTTTGTTGACAGCATGACTGTTGAAAGCATTTGATTCTAACACATCAAATTCAAATTATATGGGATCATTATTCCCTCTATATTCTCTATATAAATATGAGAACTTTTTCTACACCATATCTTTTTTTTTTTGGATTATGATTATAAACATGGTATCAATTTATAAGGTTTTTTTAGCATCCCTCTTTAATAATTATATTTTATTTTAGATTGATATTGATTATGTTTAAATATTTGAAAATGCAATATTAAAATAATTCTAGAATTATTATGTTTTACTTTAGATTGATACTCGTTATGTTTTATACTATGATTTTGCTACTTTTAATATTCTGAATTCATACAATCACAAATGTGTATGTTTAAAATTAATTTTAGTATAACAATTTTAATAAATCAATACTTACATGTGCAATATTAATAATATGAAGTTATTATTGTTACTATGTCTTTTACATTGATCTTTCCTATTGTTATTGTTGTTTACATAGAAGTACAAACTAAAAAATATGTAGAAGCATAAACTAAAAAATCTAACAATATAAGTTTAACTAAAATATAGCAAATGACAATAAAGTTTTTTTGCAATTTTCATTTTCTTCACATCACTTATTGTTTTTCTCCATGCTATGAAGAATGAGAAATTTTCACCTGCAATTAAGGTAAATGATGAAAGTCTGACTTAGATGAGGAAATTGTAAGAAATTGGATGACATTCTAGAAAGAAGATTTAGTGAGCAAATGATTAAAAAATCCAGAGAATAAAACTTGCTTGGCATGTAATAGTTGTACAAAAAAGCTAGCTAGTGTTTTAGTAAAGTTGGTGCATATAAAGTTATTTTTAGTGTTCCCAAATAATTAAACTTATCCATAATTTGCACAAATAGCTTAACCCTTTATCATGGTCTTGGTGATCATCCAATTAATAGTTTTCTTTTTATGGCCAAAGACCTCATCATAATTTCAAGAATTCGATGCCTATAATAAAAATAGAGTATATAAACATACTAAATATTAGATCAATAATTTATTTTTTAAAGCACACAAAAATTGGTTGAAGTCATCATTTAAAGTATGCAAAAAGATGCAAGTAACAAATATTTGCTAAGTACTTATATGTATATACTAAAAAAATTTCTTAACAAATAGCACTAAGAGAAAGTGTAAGTTGTTGAATATTTTCAACTTTTCAGCATGAAAAAATAATTACTTTAAATCTATGACTTTGTTTTTTCATAGTTAATAATGGATCTTGCTTCACCTTTTCAATAGCATGAGTTTCCTACGACTTTTGAAATTTTTTTCTACCTCATAGGATTAGACATAATAATTAAGTATTTATTTTGAAAATATATTTAATTAGATAAACATAGTAGGTGTAACGACCCAAATTCTACCCTTAAAGATTTTTCATTTATTTTAATCCTTTCTTACATACAGTCGTCACCTTCATTAAAAACTCTCAAATATCTCTCTTTGAAAATACTCTCTACCCTATTATATTATCATACAAATTTATGTTGCGGAAAAACATAATTCATTCAGATAGCCTTTATCACATACGTCCACTTATGGGTTTTCCAGAGTTATAACGTCCATAACTACATGTCACCATATTATCCTAATCAGATTACATTTATCCCAAAATACTATCAAATCAACTACAATATCAAATAGCAATAAAGACAATCGAGTAAATAAACACAAAAGCTTCCTAATTGAGCTTCATCCTCAAAATCCTTCATTTACCTACAATGGGATTATCATAAACAACACACAAAACAAAAGGGAGTAAGTCATTAGTTCAAAACTAACATCACACGATAATCCACATTTCAAATACAATTAAGCATTGATATAAATCATAACCACAAATAAATAAATGTAAACGTTCATATATTCTTTCTTTCATTTCCACGTTATTCATATTCGTCCTATAGTATATATATATCCCATAATATATATTCTATAGCACGCCTACTACGTTCCTTCGAAACCTCATACTTCTCATCATTCATATCTACTCTATAGAATATATATCCCATACAATATACTCTATAGAATGCATACGACTTTCATTGTGACATTCTCAGTTCTCATCCTTCATATTCACCTTATAGAATATATATCTTATAACATGCATATGACTTTCATTGTCCACATCTTCCACTTTATCATCCATATTCACCCTATAGAATATATATCTCATACTATATATCCTATAGCATGCATATTCGTTTATCTCAAATCTTTTTGTCTCATTGCTTATTCTCGCCATCAGACTTACTCTTTACCACCTCCGGTTCTACCACATCGGGTATGTAATTTCTCAATGATCCACTACCACTTCGGGTAGGCAATTTCCCTTAATGATCCACTACCACTTCGGGTAGGCAATTTCCCTTAATGATCCACTACCACTTCGGGTAGGTCATATACAATACCACATAGGGCAAGTCATACACAATACCACATAGGGCAAGTCATACACAATACCACATAGGGCAAGTCATACGCAATACCACATAGGGCAAGTCATACACAATACCACATAGGGCAAGTCATACGCAATACCACATAGGGCAAGTCATACACAATACCACATAGGGCAAGTCATACACAATACTTCACTACCATTCCCGGTAGGATAACAATAACAGTCCACTACCACTCCGGGTAGGACACCATAACAGTCTGCTACCACTCCGGGTAGGACACAATAAACAGTTCACTACCACTCCGGGTAGGACACGATAAATAGTTCACTACCACTCCGGGTAGGACACAATGATAAACCACTACCTCCTCGGGTAGGGTAACAACCATAAACTTACCAACACGTTACCTCTTTCACATACCTCTTTCACATAAGTGAGTATGAATTAGAGTCACTTATCCCTTACCTTGGTGAGCGTTGGGGATCGGTTCCGAGTAACTTTAAAAGTCTCCTCCGCGATTTCCTCCAACCTTAGGATCTTTCCTCATTTCCACCAATAACAACAATGTTAGTCATTTATTCTAAATATCACATAAACAACTTACTTTGCATCATTTAATCATACAAAATATTCATCATCAATATTCAACCATCTAAAACATGCATAACATCTCATATTTCAATATTTCCAAAACTACTTCAATACAAGTTTCTAAATATCAAAGCATACATGTTCATCTCATATAACAACATCAAAGCACTACTCATTATCCACATCTAACATTTCATCTCTTTCTCTTTATACTCGTATTCTTATTTTGGGGGGTTTTTGGGGGTTTTTCATGAATAACCCATAAAACTTTCCATTCCTCAAATAACAACTATAAACCAAGAGTTTACAAGATAAAAAAACAACATAAAACGAACCATAACTCTAAAGGATGAGTTTCCATGGTTTCTCATGTTTTGAAAATGAATCCAACATACCCAAAACAAGTTAGAGAGGAAGAAGAAGAGTTAGTAACAAGAGGTTTACCTCTTCTCAAGCTCCAAGATGAGTCCTAAGGCTCCTTGCTCTTGAAAAGCTCTCATTTCTCTCTTCTCTTCGAAGTTCTAACTCAAAAATGTTGGGTTTCTGTTTTAAAGAGGTGTCGTCGGGTTGTAATCGATTACCAACATTGTGTAATCGATTACAACGTGAAAAATGCGCATATCTGATGCTTTTAATACGATGTAATCGATTACCACGAGTGTGTAATCGATTACCAGGAGTGTGTAATCGATTACCAGGACTGTGTAATCGATTACACTGTGTCAGATGCACATATCTGATGCTTTTAATACGATGTAATCGATTACCAGCAATGTGTAATCGATTACCAGCAATGTGTAATCGATTACCAGAAATGTGTAATCGATTACCAGCAATGTGTAATCGATTACTAGAAATGTGTAATCGATTACACTGTGTCAGATGCACATATCTGATGCTTTTAATACGATGTAATCGATTACCAGCAGTGTGTAATCGATTACCATCAGTGTGTAATCGATTACCAGCAGAGTGTAATCGATTACACTGTGTCAACAGCCCAAAATTGTCATTTCTCGCCCAGGCGAGAATCCTCCAGTATAGTCCAGGATTTCACCCTCCCAACTGATCCTTTTTCGCTCAGGTGAGAATCTCTCGATCAAGCGAGGCTTCCAGGACTGATACTATATTTTTAAAGATTAAAATTTGGGATGTTACAGTAGGTATAAGTGTGCATAAAAAAATCAAAGATATAGTCTAACTAAAATATAGGAAAATATAAATAAAAAAAATTGTGTGAGAAACGTCTTTCTTATCACTTATTTTTTCATGTGTATAGGAATGTTAACCCACAAGTAACACAAATAAAATGAAACTGTCAAATTTTGAGTAAATGAAAATAAAAAAAATGTATAGTCTTCTTATCTACCCAAGCCACATGTGCCTTGAGTATTATACATGTACTTCTATTCTGTAGTTTAAAAAATGCAATAGTTGGAAGGTATGAAAAATGAATAGAAAATAATAATTTTGAAATTCAAAATATGGTTGTAAAAAGATGAAATTATTTTTAAATGAAAAAGAGAGAGAAAGAAAGAATGGAAAAAACATTATATAAGTGCAATTTGAAACAACAAATGTCAAGTGGTTAGAATGTCTAGTTTTACCATTTCAGAATAATTTCATTTTATAATTTTTTAAATAAATTAAATACTATAGAGTAGACTCAAAAATAGGCCTCAAAAAAAGTAATACCCATTGGTAGCTAATCACGAGATCTAAAAAATTACATGCAAATAAGACAAATATGATAAACAACTTAGAAGTTTTGATAAAATATTTTACTTAGCATTATTTAATAACTAACAAGTAACTCGTGCATTTGCACAGGACAATATTTTTTTGTCGTATGATTAAAAATACACATTATATATGCATTCGTATGACTAAGAACATACACGTTATTTGTGCATTTGCATGATTTCGTGAAGACATGTTAGCTATATATTTTTCTACTTTTTTTCATTGATTTTCATACTCTATAGTCTATATATTTTGTTAACTAATAAATACAATAAAAACTTATATTTATCATTCTTAATATAGTCTTACATATGAAGAACTTGTTTAGTTTTATGATTTATTGTTATTATTTCTTAATGTAATTTGTTTATAATTTCTTTTATTTGTAGAATATTATTTTTTATTAGTTATTAGTATAATTGGTTTATTATTCATATTTTTTTAAAAAGTATACAAAACGGAAAATTGTAATTAATTACTTATATTTTTTTCAAAATAAATACGGATTTAATCATTTAGTATAACAACTTTGATAATAATATTTTAATAGATAGAAATGAAATTTTAGTAATAAATGACAATTAAAATAGGAAAGTTGTAATTATATAGTTCGATTCTTTTTCAAAATAATGAAGGCCTTAATTATTTAGGATTAAAACTGCTAAAATATTTTAAAAATAATAATGGAAATGTATGAACAATATTAATAAATGGAAATGAGAACATTATATTTAATTTTTAGTTCTTTTTTAAAATAAAGCACATATACTAATTTGCATGTAGTGATTATTCTACATTATTTTTTAACTTGAATAGCATCATCGGTCTAACTAATAAGCACCACATTAAATGACAATATGTGTTTTTATTCCCTTATACTCACCAGTTTTATTTCTTTCTTAATGATCGGGGATTTATTCAAAGTAATTAATTATTAGTTTGCAACTGATCGACGATATTTATTCAACGCTATCGATATTTAATCACTTATTCAATTACAAATTACAATAGTATAAAAAAAATTATTGTCATTATTCACCTATGCAGTTTTTATTCCTTTATGAATTTCATTTATTGTTATTCTACTATGTTTTATATTTCATTATTCACATTAATTACTCATAAATCTCTAGAGTAATTCTCTCCAACTGTTATTATTCCATAATTATCCATAATTCATATAAATGACCATTTCAGTACTTGAAAAATTTGTGTGGAGGTAAAAAGAAAATAAAACAATATGTTAGAATTTATGACATTTTATTATATTTAATTAAAAATTAATAAAATTCACATATGTGAAATGAGAAATGGTCCATTGAAAATCCACACATTAGTGTTTTTGAGGTATTAAAAAATTATGGTGTTATTTTTAATAAATATATAACATGTGTAATGGTTAATAAATTCAATGAACATATAAAATGAAGAAAAAATGTACTCATGGAATATTTTAATTAAATAACAATAAATTTTTGATTTTACCATAACATAGACTAAAAGGTAAGAGAATATAATTATCTTAACTTTCATGCACATTTCTTTTTAGAACAATGAAAAAACTTTATATTCTTGACATTTGAGTTATTGAAAGACACATAATCAAATATCATATATGAGGATGAAACTTAAGTCAAAAGAAATTCAAGAGGATGATACACTCTAGGTGTTTATAACAACATGCAAAAAAAAAAAATGAACATATCATTATTTGAATAAAAAAGTGTAAAAAAATAAAATAAGAGATGAATATAAAGAAAACTATCATATGAAGATGTTCCTAATGGAGAACCAAAATGCAAATGAAAGGAGAAAATGATTATGGTAAAATATGATGAAGAGATAAATATGTTGTAGAAAAGTAGTGAATCTTTGAATAAAAGATATATAAATAAAATTAGAAATTAAGAGGAAAAAAACTTAAAGGGATAACCAAACTGCAAATAATAAGAGAAGATGATAAAAGCGAGATATGATGAAGAGATAAATAAGTTAATAACAAAAACACACAAACAACCAACAACCATATATTTTGAAGGTTTGGTTATACTCGTGGATAATACTCTTACTTATAAGAAGCTAACAAAGAGAACGATTCGAAGAACAGATCTACAAAATAATGAAATCAGTTAGAACACGTGTACAAAATAAGGAAATCAATGAAAAATAAATAAAAAATCAATGATAAAATAAGAACAAAATCACAAAATAAGAACATATATACAAAATGAACAAAAAATAAATAAAATATACACTTTAAATATGAAATATACAAAATAAGAATAGATCTACAAAATAATAGGATTGCTTTCACAATATTATAAGTGATGTGCATAATATGATTGCTAATAAGAATATGAGTTTAGAGAAAATGAAGAAATATAAGAATTGATTTAGGGAAAATGAAGAAAGATTTTTGGATGAAAAAAGAATATGAGAATATGATTGAGTGTTTGATAGAAAAAATGAAGGATTAATAAAGTGTGTGAGAGAACATGATAATATATAGACATGTTTAGGAGGAAAAAAAGTGAAAGAGAGTGTGACATGTGTCTAGTGATGATGTGACATAACCTTCAACACATTTGTTATTCAAAAAGACAAACATAGTAACACACAAGTAAATTTCATTCACTTGAAATCATTATAATAACAATTTTCACTATAGAACAATGACAATAAGTTTACTTGTGATATAATATGTTTGATTAAGAATGTTTTTGTTTATTTTAGTTTATAAGTTTTTTTATAAATTAAGTTTATTTGGGTAATCATATTATTTTATAAAAAAAACTTATAATTTACAAATAAACAAAAACAATATATTTAAGTTTACTTCACTTATTTATTTTTATATTTATAATTTCACATATTATAATCTCCCAATCATTGTTTATAATAAACACCTACTAAATTTAGATCACCTAACAAAATAAAAATAGTGCATATTCAAACTAAATAAACTCAAATAAACTAAACTAATTTTGTTTGGTAAGTTTAGAAATACTAATACCTTCAAGCAGTATTCTTACTTCCGTGCAATATATAATAAATCTGATTCTTGAAAAATAAAAAGAAGCCACAAATAAAGTAACGAAAGAAAATGGAAACGATAAGCAAAATAAAGAAGGGGTGGATGGAATGACTTCAGCTACAAATATATTAGGCTCTCTCTTGTATTGAATCGATGACTAACCTAAGAGTTGTGATCGCTCGGTGACGGTGCCAACGAAAGTAACTTCGGTTTGTGGTGGTAAAAATGTTATCTTGAGCTCATAAAAAAAATGTTATCATGAAGTCATACAAAAAATGTTATCTTGAGCTCATAAAAAAATGTTATCATGAAGTCATACAAAAAATGTTATGTTGAACTCCAAAAGAATTAAAAAAACTTCATCCAATAAAAATGACCCCAAAAAATGTTACCTTATTAGTAAAAGTTGAACTGAAAAAATAACAAATAGAACCTAGAATCCACCATTAGTAAACATTTAACTAAAAGTTAATTGCAAGAACATGAAAAAAAAAAAGACATTTGAGTGTAGAAACTAAATGAAAGGAAAGTAAAATATAATTCCACCATTCTCCTTGTTGGAACCATTGATGAGATCTATGAAAGTTGTAGTTGTAGGAAAGAGAAAAAATTTCCCCAAAGACTTAAATATCCCCATAAGTAACACATGTCAAATTATTGGAGTGTCTAGTTTTATCATTTCATATTTCATTTTATAATTCTTTTGAACAAATAAAATAGGTTATTACAATTTTGCCAATAAAAATGCCAAATGTATGTCAAATAAAAGAGAAGCCTATTTTAGACATTAGACCAGCCTCTTCTATTAATATATTGATATAGATAAGTTTTTTCCATTACTCTTCTCCTAGTCTACCTTTTTTGTAGTACATTGTCACACATAAATTACTCAATTTTTTTTAAATAGAAATAATAAGGATCAAGAGACATAATAGGAACATTATTTGAGTCAAAATAAATACCATTTTACATTATACGCGTTTTTGTGGAGTTTTTAGAAAACATCTACTAATAAATTTCTAGCGATTTATTTGTGAAGGTTTTTAACCTCCAATATTTGAGGAGATTTTTAACTTCTACTATTTGAGGAGGTTTTTAACTTCCACTTTGGAGGAGGTTTTCGCAGCATTTATCGTGGAGGTTGTAAACCTACCATGAAGGCTTTAATATGGAGACTTCTCGGAAGGTTACTATTATATGATAGAGGATTTCAACCTTAATTTAATTTCATAATTTTCACAACTTTATTCTAATTAATTTATAATTATTAATTAAATGTACAATGCTAAATACAAATGTTCTTAGAAAAAATAAAATTTCATTGCAAATAACCAATGTAGCGTAACAGAGTTGAATTTTTTTTAATTCATCCTTCATTATAAAACAAAATATACCATAAAATCTCAAAAACTAAAAGTAGTCTCATATGACATTTAAAAAAAAACACATAACAAATATACTAAATGTTATTTGCTCCAGATGATCTGCTTGCACCCAAAGGTGCATCACGCATACTTGTATTATCATTTGTCTGAAATAATAAAATAAAAACATTTAGTTAGAACAATAGAACATTAATAATTACTGCATCATTGTATACACTAACTAAGCATGTATAATTAACAACAACATGCATGTAGACAAAATAGCATTGAGAATTTGTAGGTAGATAATATTCTAGTGACTAGTACAGACAATTTAATTGATTTTTACTTGAGGTGTGCTTATGAAAACAAACTTCTTCAACTCATTCAATTCTCTTCCTAGTTTAGTAGAATATTGCTTCTTCTAGCTCATTTCCATATTTGATATCAATTTGTTCTACCAACCAATCAGAACACAAAGAAACACATATTTTTGCAACCCATTTTTATCAAAATCCATTGCCTAAAAATAAATTGGTCTTCTATGATGAAAGTTTACTGTTAACTCTAAATTGGCTCAAAATCTCACATTACATCCAAAGCAAACAACATCAACAAAAGAAAAAGAAGCAAAAAACAGCATCACACAAACAAAATATTGAATATAAAAATGGAACTTACACGTGTATAAAGAAGTTAGTCAATTCTTTAGGGATCCCTCCTTCTTTCGTTATGATGTAGGACTTAAATCCTGATTCCAAATTGTTGCATCTCTCTCGCCAATCGTTAGAAGATGAAGATGTGGCATCAATTGATGAAGAGTGGCTCAAATCAGAAACTCGAAGTCTAGTATTACTATATGTATTCGTAGGAACTACTCTCATACCCATTGTTAGAGTAATTTGGTCACATGACTACCAACTGAATCATGAGGAGAAACTTCAGATTCATTAATGTTGGTTTGAGTAAAAGCCTCTTAAATTTGTTCTTACAGGCATTCAAAAATATTATCAAATGTAAAATTTTTGTAAGATTAAAATTCAATACATGCAAACAAGATTACTTAATTAGATTGTGTAACACCTCAAATTACCAACACGGAAAAATTCAAATCTTTTCTAACATAATAAAATTTCCATATCATTTAAAACCTTCACTTTAACAAGAAAATACTCTATATAGTATAGATAAAGCGATAGTAGGAAAACAAATACAGTAATTCCACTATTAGTCAATTAACTAAACAACAAAACATGGATAAAATTCCCATAAAAGGGTCCAATGTCAACAATTACAAATTCCTAGAGTGACTAGTAGACACACACTAAATCCAAATGTCACGCAATTACTTCATGACTCATCAGTATCTTATCTTTTCGCTCCATCTACAATCCGATTACCACGGATTGAGTAAACAAGACAACATAGAGAGAGTCAGTCATTAAATACATGCAATATATAACATGGTGGATTTAAATAGAATAATAACATTAGAACGTTGCAATACAGAAGTCATGCATCATTACAGCACAACACAATCCATGATTTACAATTAACCCTTATGATAACCATGTCATACATCTATAGTACAACCAACTCGCAACCAATCCGAACCACAAATAAAAATCCACACTATAAGTGCATATCCCAAAATCCATACCACGAAGGCAGGTCAAACTCCATACCACGAAGGGCAGGTCTAACTCCATACCACGAAGGGCAGGTCTAACTCCATACCACGAAGGGCAGGTCTAACTCCATACCACGAAGGGCAGGTCTAAAACCATATCATAGTCACACAAGCCATTCACAACAGTAGGACTAACGCGATTAAATAGGAAACTCATGATATTTCCCGTTTAATCGTGTTAACCAAATGAAATCCTCCAACTAGTGAGTGTCGTTGGAGATTCCAATGTCATGATTCTAATACCACAAAGATTAATGCTACTCCCTCATCTGAGTAGCCGCTAATGCTTGCACTAAAGCTTAGTTGCGTTCTCCGCCGTCTCCTCCAACCTTAGGGTCTTTCAACCCAAAATAACAACAATCACAACACATCAATTTACCTGTCAAGACAAGAATAATACTAACCAAAACTCATACAACACAAGACAACATCATCTATTCACTTCATCCTCAAAAGGAAAGGTTTCCATAATATTGAAATGACTCTACGGTTTTGAAAACCACTTCCCACACACACCCATTTCGAAAAACAACCCATACTCTATGAGTTTTACAAGGTTTTCCAAAGCAAAACGGACCAAAATGCAAGGAGAGGGTTTATGGGGTTTTATCCCAAAACATGGAGAAGAAATCCCATTCATAATGACGACATTCAACCTTAAGAGAGGTTAGGCTAACGATTTACCTCTTCTCCGGTCCCTTCCTTGACTCTAAGGGTGCACAACTCCTCAAACCGTTCCTCTTCTCTTTGTTTTTCGAAAAATAACCCTTATCCTCACTTGGGACGTCTATTTATGTTTTCAGAGAATCTCACAGTGATAAGTGTAATCGAATATCATATGGTGTAATCGATTACAATGTAAAAAATGCACATATCTGACATTTTTAATATGATGTAATCGATTACGAGTATAGTGTAATCAATTACATCATGTAAAATACACAGGTCTGATTAGTTTATCAGCATGTAATCGATTACCAGGATTGTGTAATCGATTACACTGTGTCAACAGCCCAAAATTACCATTTCTCGCCCAGGCGAGACAACTCTCGCTCCGGCGAGAATCCTCCAGTATAGCCCAGGATTTCACCCTCCCAAGTGATCCTTTCTCGCTCAGGCGAGAATCTCTCGCTCAAGTGAGACTTCCAGGACTGATACTATAATTTTAAAGACTCAAAATTAGGATGTTACAGATTGAACCTACCGCTACAATCTTTTGTCACTTTATTTACAAATGTTCCATCTTTCCTTTTATGAGTGGCAACGTTTAAGTTTCCACGACCTCGTGTCTTCCTGTTCACCATGTAAAATATAGAAAACTTAATTTAAAATTGAGCTTTTCTAAATAAATAAAAAGGAACATGTTTAGTGTCACAACCATCATCTCATTCCTTCTTAGCTTCTTGAATTAGGCTTATAACCACTGGTATGCGAAATTATTTGCTTCTTTCAAATTTCTTTATTTTTCATACAATGTTCTTATGAAAAAAAAACAATTGCATATTCACACAGTAATAAAAAAATAGCTATAGCAAATTTGAAATAACTAAAGTAATGTCAATTTATACCACAGTTGATGGTCTCAAACGACAGTGAACAAAACGAGTCATTGATCTTTGTCTATGTCAATTGGAATATTTTTTATGATTTCATCTCTAGTCTTGGTTGAATAAGAGAACTCACCCAATAATCTTTGGATACATGCACTCCATTTCCTCTCAATACTAAGTTTGCAATATTGTCTTGAAATGCATTCACTAGTCCTAAAAAACAGAGCTTCCAAAAAGTGTCATCAATAACAATTTTAGATATAAATATAAATAATATTAGAGATAACCCTTTCCTTAAACTAATTTCTATAAGCTCATGTGGGGAGCTTTTAAAAAGCTTATTAAAAATACAGTAAATATAGTGATACCTTTAAATATTAGTGAAATTATATAAATCATTCCTCCATTTTTAAATCTACACAAATCATCCATAATTATATAAATACATTGTACACTAATTATCCATACGAGAGAGAAGTGTAATTTCTTAAACAAAAAAATGGTGACGAATGTTATTAGGTTAAACAAAATATAATATGTTGTGAAAACAAATTCAAATAGGATTAGAGTAATTGTTTATTCATTATTTTATGTTCGTTACAAACTGTATCAACAATTCTAAGGAGATGTTTAAATCACTCATATATTATATTGTAACTAACCAAAATAATAAATATACATCGACTCTTATACTTTTTGAATTTATCTTCACAATGTGCCATATTTTGTTTAACTTAATTACATTTGTCACCAATTTTTGTTTAAGAAATTACACTTACTTATCCAATGAAGATAGTCAATTTAATGTATATATATAAATTTCACTACCAGAGTGTAAATCATCCATCATAGGCTAATCTATTTAAAATTGTGGATACATAAAGGTTGAGTTTTCCTTACGGTAACCTGAATTAGCACGATCAAATCTCATTAAGAACACATGTAGTTCTAGAAAGAATAATTTAGCTACACTCGTGACAAAATATTTTTTACGTTGTTATTTTACAATTGTCATTGATTTTTATCAATATCTCTAAATACCAAAAATCGTCCTAATGTATAATCTCCACATAGTATTCTTTAAGATTATACCTTTTTAAACTCTTTAAATAGTTTATTGAAATCACATTATTTTATTTGAAATGTATGATTGGAGTAATGTTATGAAACCCGATTAGACATTAAGTCAAAAAAAGTTTCATATTAAATTTAATCATTTTAAATGATTAAATTGCCAAATTAAATTAAACTATACTATAAATAATTAATAATTATATTAAATTAACAATTATATACGGTTATAGTGGAACAAGTTGTTTATATTTTTTTTACCAAGCAAAATATTAGAATTATGTTTTGCATGTTTTTATTTTAAGTAAAACGTATATTGGTATTACTTTGGTTTCACCGAATTTAACATCAAGCTAGAATTTTCAAAGTCCTTCTTCTATTAAGACTGTCAACTAAATCTATTTGCTAATCTCATTAGCAATTGGACCGATCCTTTTATATTTACTTTTGTGCTTTTTTTTTTAATTCAAAATTAGAAGAAATCTGCGTGAATCTTTGACGATACAAACAATTGGCAAATCGCTAACTAGCTTTCATTTTTTAGTCAAATAATTAATGAAATTCAACAGTTTTCTAATTTTTTATGTTATACAATCTATTAATAAAATATAAGAGTATATATTTTATTTATGGTTAATTACATTTAATAAGTTGATTACTATGCATATTACAAACATTTTAAACTGCTTATCCATTCTAACACCGACCGCATGGATTAGATGGCAAACCCTAATCTAGCCTATCTGCTAGATCTATGGTGGTAGAGTTTTACCACTAGTGACCCAATGTGAATTGATCAAGATTATCAACTTTTTTTTATAAGCAAAAGGAGATTTTATAGATAGAGGAAAGTTACAAAGAAGGGAAAATTAAAAAGAAGACCAAATAATTACAATGCGATATTAACATAGTCTAAGGATCTAGCTAGCCAATTTGAGAAAATAATAGATTATATCCCCTCTCCCCCTTGATCCAAACTCATGATTTTATCTGTGTTGAGTCCATAATTTATTGAAGAGAGACCTTAGCCTTATTGAAGATTATGTCGTTCCAGGAATCTTTTCAAGGTTATCAACTATCTTTGGATTCTTTCTGATTTTAGTTTTTGGAGGAGAATAAATGGAAATAGAAAAATTCATAGTTATCTCAACAGTGTATTTAATAGTTCTAAAGTCTTCTATTTTCTCTCCAAAACCTAACTCTTACAACAACAAAAAAACTTATCTACACCCTTATTTAAAAATAAAACTTTGTGGTTCCCCAATAAATGATCATATATTTATCTTTTATTTGTTATATAGATCAACTAAATACAATATCATATCATATATTATGCTTAAGAAACTTATTTATATATCAATTATACAATAACTTGCTGGTTACAAAAATAATATGTCATGCTATTCTTTTCAATATAACATTAAAGGCATGATACTCATGTGTTTCTATGATGTAATCTATTCATTTTAAAATATATATATTTTTAGTTTATAGAAATGTCTTCTGATTCCCTTTGAAAATTATGAAAGTTAATGATAAATTTCATAACTTTGTTCCTACCCTTTAATATTTCTATTATAATGTAGAGAAAATTGTTTAGTAAAAAACAATGATATTAAAAATATTTTAATAAAAAGAGTTAATTATACTGATACTCCGAGTTTTAGTGAAATTACACAAATCACTCACCTTCTTATATGAACCGTCCATAATCTTGTACATACATTACATTGACTACCCCTACATGAGATACAAGTGTAATCTTTTAAACAAAAAACGTATGAGGATGAAATTAAGTTAAAAAATATTATATATTGTATATACAAATCCAAATAGTACAAGATGAATGATTCGTGTAAGATGTGGTGGTTCGCGTAAGTACAAAAAAGGAGAAGTGATTCGTGTAAGATGGGGTGGTTCGCGTAAGTACAAAAAAAAAAGAGGTGGTTTGTGTAATTTCACTAAAACTCAGAGGTGTGAATGTAATTAACTCTAATAAAAATAATTAATACCATTCAACAGTTTTATTAACTATACCTTAAATAAAAAATTACCTATATGATTATGCATGTCGTTCAAATTCAATTTAATTATCTACACTATTATAAAGGGCATGATTGGCTGGCAAGGAGTAATGACAGAGTTTTACCACTCATAAATCATAATAAACTTACCCGTTTTCATAAAAATTAATTATTATTAAGAGGACTAATTGTCAGACAAAAGATAAATGCTTTTAAGAAAAACATTATTTTAATATATTTTACAAAATTATCGTAAAGTTTTTATCAATATCTCTTATACACATTCAACAGTCGCCCAATGTATAATATAGATTTATAATAAACTTTAAAACTGGTACTTTTTAAACTAATTAAATTGTTTACTAAATTTTTTTTATATTTTAATTGGAATTTACTTTTTGAGTTTTTTAAATGAAAAATTAAGAGAGAAAAGAGTCACAACAAGACACTAATTAGCTCATTAGTGAATTTCTTTTATTTTTTTAAGAATAAAGAATATTCATCTTTTTTTGAGCTCAGAGATACTCAAGTAGGATCTAAACAACTCAATCCTCTAATAACTTTACTACATCTTGTTAGTTTAAAAAAACTAATACATCAATTCATATTTTGCAATATAACATTAAAGCTATCATTATAAAATGCTTTCATTATGTAATGTATTCTTATTAAAATATCTTTTAATTTATAGATATGTTTACTATTAATTTAATATATTACCTCTAAAAATTGAAAGCTATTTATGAACTTCTTAACATTGTTCATGCCTTTTATTGTTTTGATTATAATATAATGAAATATATTTAAAAAGACCAATCATATTTAAAGCCTTTAAAAAATTGCAATTAAACCAACAAATCCTAGTAACTCCACATATTTATATGAAGACAAAATTGTACAACTGCAAAGGTTACAAAGTCTGACTAAAGACGTTTCTTTCCTCTTTGTGTTTCAAACTATAGCTGGAATCAAACTTTCATTACTGTATAGTATAGAGGTAAGATACTCAATTCTCAAGCTAATTCTTTAAACCTAATTTTCAGTTGGAAATCGGCTCTGCGACTTAGGAAGAAAGAAGTGAACTCGATCTCGACATTTTCTAAAAGATTTAGAGTCACAACCCGATTTTCGGTTGACTACCTGTTCTGCGAATTTTAGTTCTTTCAACAAATGGATCAATTATATTTTCTCTAATTTTGATTTTCTTAAAGTTTATTGTACAGAATTGTTGATTGTCATTACCAAGGTGTGGTTTTATTGTACAGAATTGTTGATTGTTCAAAATGAAGATAGAGGAAAACAACAATAGATGGAAGGAGGAGATTGCAGAAGATTGCTGTTTCTTTTGTAAGGATGGTGGACTAATGAGAATATGTGATTATGAGTAAGTTGACTAAAATAAATTCATGGTACTTTAATTTTATGTCACAGAAATTAGACACTAGAAAATGAAAACCCTAAAACGCCTTAACTTGGCTACTAGATTCTGGTCAAGTCAAACCCATTGAAACAAAATTGCAAATTGAGTCCAAAATATGTTAAAAGTTCTCTTGGATCGATTTTTTTTTTTTTGAAGATTTTATATTTTATTATATTCTAAAATTAAAATATTTCTTTAATATGAGGTTTTATATATTATTGATGGGTTGAATATGTATAGAGGAGACTATGAAAGTTTCAATAAGGAGAGTAAATCAAATAGATGTTAGTTCAATTCCTAAGAAAGTGTGAGACTAAGAAAAAAGCATAGGTGAAATGACTAGGAAAGATTTAGAGATATATGTTTTGTCAAATAACAAATAACATGATTTACTAAGATGGAATATGATGTCTTAGATATATAGTAATATAGTCATCCTGGAATTAAATTTCTACATTTTCTCTTGGAATTAAAATGAGAAGATAAATAATGTTCTTAGCAACGCTCTTAATGTTAGTTCTTCACGTTTTATGTGTGCACTGGTAAACAAGTCTAAGTTATGACGGTTATATTTTTTCTTAAATATTTGGGAATCGTACAAAATATTTGGGAATAGTAGAAATTGTTAATTGTTATCATATTCAAACATCGTATATAATCCACAATGCTCGTTGAAGAAAGTGGTGTATCATATAACCAATCAACATCGTACATTTACGAGAGCGCTGATGAATAGATTCCAATTGACAGTGTCTCCTTAAAGGTGCGCTGTTAAATAGAACTAATTCAAGCCAACATTAATTCAACAGCATTCATTCACGTTTGCGCTGTTGATTTTATATCCGCATATCCATATTAACAGCGCTCACTTAAGCAGACGCTGTTGATTTTCTTCTGCCTCGTATTTAACAGCGTTGTTCTAGGAAGTGCTGTTAAATAACCGTTGTTAAATGCGAATTCTAGCATAGTAAGACTAAAATATCAAAAGTGACACATGTTTAAAGGGTAACCACACACCCAAAAAAGACTAGTTCCTTAATCATAACGTGAGGAGATACCTTAGTTATACGTAAAACAAAATTGTTTAATTGCTCCATTTAATGTCATGACTTCCCTTTTCATATGTTTTATTAACCCATGTTATGTGAAGTGATTGCCTGAAAGCTTGTCATCCAAAATGCGAAGGACAGGAAGATTCATTTCTAGAGAGGGAAGATTACTGGTGTTGTGGTAAGCTTTTGTATGGCTTTCAAATATATTTCCCTTTCCCCTTGCCATTTTACTTATTTATGTAATTTTTATCACCATGACATGTGATTTCCCATCTTGTATATTAATTCCTGAGAAATATGTGCTAATTCCTAAGTTTCCATCTCAAACATTATCTTTTATGCTTTTTAGCATAAATGACTTTTGTACAATTTTTTTAGTGGAAGTGGGTGCAAAGCACACCAACTTTCATTGATAAGAAAAGTTACAAACAAAGGAAAGAAAGAAAATATAAAAAAACCCTAAATATAGTTCAATTCTTTTGCCTCCCTTGTTGTTTTTTTGTAGGAGATTACACTTAAATGTAGTTGAACACTTTTGTTACAAAATGTCTTGCAAAATTCTTTTTGTAGGCTCACATTACTGCTCCGTTTGTCGAAAATCTTCGCTTTATAAATGCTACTGCTGCCCAAAAGCGTTTTGCAGGAGCTGCGTTGTTGAAGAAAGTGATGATTTTGCTATTGTCAAAGGAAAGAAAGGATTTTGTAGCCACTGCTTGCAACTGGCAGTAATGATTGAAGAGAAAACTAATGTTACTTCTGAAGGGGTAAGATTGTTTTTAATCATGTATTCTATATTGCATGTGGAAGAGGTGAAAAGTAGTAAAATTTTGAAAAGAAGTAGTTTTTGTTTATTTACATATTTGAAAATGTTGACCTAGTTACCAAAGTTGGTGGTGAAGAATTTGCAAAAATAATAGCACATAGGTAAATGTTCTCTATATTCAAACCACCATCAACATTTAGTTCGATAAATTTAGTTCATGAACCAAATAAATTGAACTTAAGCTAACAGTTGTGTTCGTTATATAAATAAGCCGAACTTGAACTAAGTATTTTTGACTTGTTAAGTTCACGAATTGTCTGAATTATATATACAATCTTTAAATTTATATATACTACATAAATAATCATCACTTGAGCGGTTTAACGAGTTGATCTGAAGAGTTTGTGAACTCTTGCAAACTAAACCAATTTGGGGTGAGGACTCAAGTCAAATAGCTCATGAACTCAAATCGAGTCGAGTTTGAGATGAAAAAATAGCTCATATTAAACTCAAGTCGAATTTTATGTTGAGCCAATTCTTATTAAACCGAACCAAATTGAACTCAAGTTGGACTTGTTTCCGACCCTATTTTTAATTGTTTTGGATAGATAATGTTTGAATTGTTATTGTTTTGAGAAAAAGTTTTATTTATTGTTTTTTAATGAGAATCATGATGAAAACACATTCTCATATTTATTCCTTTCCGGACAAAATTGATTTTGACTACATATGCAAAATGTGATTAGATATTTTACCTTTATATCACTTATATTGACTGAGACTTTCCAAATAAAATTTTAGTATTTTATAGAAAGAGTTAACCCTGCATTAAATTTTAACTATGACTAAATAATGTTTCAATGCGTAGAATTTTAATCATGAACTATAACAATGTATATGATATTCCTTTGAGCTTAACAATGTTTACTTTTATTTTTTCTTTAATAAAAACTTGAAATTGAGTAGGGAAAAAGGTTATCTCTTTGTGTAGGCTCTATAAAAAAAATTGTATATTTTTCATCTGAACTGTTTATTTTAACATCAGGTAAAGGTAGATTTCAAAGCCCCGGGTACATATGAATGCTTGTTTTCAGAATATTATAAATGGATTAAAGGAAAAGAAGGGCTCAATTATTCCCATGTACAATCTGCTGATATCATGTTGAAGAAAGGTTTGCTTGCCTTTTCTTTCTGTTGCCCTTGTTTAAATTTTCATGTTTAAGCCTCTTAGGTTTATGTAACTTCTACCTTTTATTGTATAAATTATTTAACTATATATAGGGTTCTCTATGTTGCTATTGTCTTGTGCAATATGTTTGAGTTGTTATTCATGTTGAGTCATTTCTTTTTTAATAAGGGTTGGGTGTAAAAGCGCACAACCTTTCATTGATAAAAAGGAGAAAATGAAGGGAGAAATTGTTAAGGTTTCATCTCAAAACCAATTGACAATAAGATGAGTAGTCTAATAGGTATTTAAATCATTCCCGAGACAATGAGGTAGGCGATGTGAGACTTGCTTTCCAACATGTCCCCTCCACACAAGCCTGCTGAACAAGGCGAAAGGTTACATTTGACCCATAACTAAAGGACATCTTTTGGTCCATGACAACCGGAAATAAGTTGGGCTCTGACTCTGATACCATGTTAAGGTTTCATCTCAAAACCAATTGACAATGAGAGGAGTAGCCTAATAGATATTTAAACCATTCCCGAGACAATGAGTTAGGCAATGTGAAACTTACTTTCCAACAGAAATCCTAAACCTACTTTAAACCATGTGTCCCCAAACATGTCCCGTGATTCCGTCCAATAAAATTGTGATGCCTATTAAAAAACACATAATTTTAATTCTATTTCTCACTACTTCAACTTTCCTAGAGGTACTAAAATAAACTATGACAGAGTTGGACACACTTTTAGGATATATAATCTCTAACTCACTTTAACATTAATGCACATTTGTGTGTGTTTCTTTTCTCTAAGTATCTTTATAGGCATTATTTTCTTCTAAATTATCCCCTTCTGTTTTCTTAATCTCTTTCACATTGCATCAACTGATGCAGCAGAAGCAAGCCCTTCTATTCCTCAAAACCATAAAGTCAAAGCACCTCTTTCTAACTGTTCTTCAAGAAAAGGGAAAGAAGCAATAACTACTCCTACCACTACTACCGTTTATAAAAGGAGAAGAACCTCTTCTACTTCTAGTTTTTTGGGCCCTCGTCATTACACCTCTCGCAGGCTTCAAACTAGATCCTCTACTTCTTTTCCTACTTTGTCTGAGCATGGTGACTTAGGTGTTGATGCCATGCATGCTACTGCAAGTGTTGCTGAAACTGTTCATAATGTTTGTAATAACGTTGCTGATGAAACTGTTACCAAACCCTTGGTTTCTTCTACTGATCCTCTTGGTAAATGTTGGAGCTTATTTTCATTTCCTACTTCTGCTTTATTCCTCATTTTACTGTTGCTAATTCTTCTTCATTGTTTCAGTTGGAATACCTGATAATTTTGCTTCATGGACAAGTAGAGATGATGCAAAACTCGCTTCTTCTTTTGTATCAGTTCATCCAGATATTGTTTTCCCAAACTCCTCTTATGCACAGTGCTTTCTAGAGCCAGCTTATAAGACATTTGTTTTTTTGTTGAAGATGTTTCGTGATTCTAGTTCCACCCATGATTTGGTTTCGGAAAATAGGGCACTTCTGGTTGAGAAACTTAAGGGTATGAAGCTGTTTGGTTTTTCTGGTTCTTGGTTGGAAAATTTGTTGGAAAAGTTGGATGGTCCAAATTCTCTACATGCTCCTGTGGATATTTCTCTTCTAAACCAAACTGAAGAATCTTATGCTACACAACGTGTGTCTCTAATAGCACGCATTTATGAACTTTCGTCTAGTTTGAAGGCTTCCAATAACAAACTTATCGAGGTTGAAGAAAAACTGAAGGACATTGCTGCTGAGAAAAAGATATATGAAGAGGCTTGTGATGAGTTAGGTTCCTTCTTTAGTTTCTGACTTATGGAATTTGTGTGGGATTTTTGTAACTTCTCCTTTTTTGTTTGATTTTGTGTTGTTTCCATCTTTTTAGCTTGTGGATTAATTGCACCTGTTATTTCTAAAGTTTTGTGTTGTTATAAGTATACATTAATTTTTAAATCATTTAAATATTTTTTATTTATTATAAACTATATTCACTGTTGAATGGTTTTAGTAAAATGATTTTATGTTTGATACTTTGATGAGAATAAATAGAATAACAATTATACAGTAACCCAAATAATAATAGTAGTTAATTAAAAGTAACATTAATTTAGAGTGAATAGACATGTTAACTAAAATGAATACAATTCAAATCTTGCCAACTAGTAAATCTGAGATCACTTAATGTTGTGCATCTTCTTCAATTTATGGGATAAGACATTTCATTTTGCCATAGATATAGTACTTGTACGTACAATATATTGTAGTTTTCAACAACAGAATGAGTATTACATACCTAGTAATTTTGAAGATCTGATTTAAAAGACTTTCTTTAATTTTTTTAATCAATAGATTAGAAGAGAGAATTTCAGAGTAAACACACTCAAAATAAGACCGTTCATTATCTCAACCTCATCACCATGATGAACAATATTATGTTCTTGCAAACCATATCCCAAATTATATTTTGAACCAATGATATTAAACTTAAATACAAAAAAATAATAAATATTTAATTTTTATTTGATATAATATGTTTTCATTTGTTTGATACATAGTTTGAGATACCGTTAAATGAAAACATTGTCCCGCCATAATATGTTATAACCACCCCTTCATGTTGGCTTTTAATCAAATTGTTAATTTTTTTTATCAATATCAAGACATCTTTTGCAATATAAATTTTATTGAACTATGATAGTATTTTTTATTATGTAATCTATTCCTTTTAAAGTAGGAGAAAATAGTTTGTGCTTGAGTTTTATATATGAGAATAAAGTATTTTCAATTACAGATAACTTACCTCCTCCAGCCAGTAAAAGAATGACATGTGTATTGTTTTGTTTAGTTTTAGAAATATTTTTGTAGAAAATGATTAAATGGTACACATGTCACAATTTTATTGGCTGGAGGAGATAACTTATATCCTTATATTAGAAGATACATTATTCTCTTTATATATAGTTAGTGAATGTTATTTATCATATGTATTTATAATTATTTATTTTTTAATAAAATTAATATATATAAATTATGAATGGTGTTCTAAAAGTATAAAAAATTACATCGACAATACATAAATATTAAAATCTTTAAATATTTTTTAATTTATAAAAATGTATTCATTAATATAATAATTACCTCTGAAAATTATGAAACTTAATAATTATTTTCTAAACATTGTCCCAACCTTTTAATATTTTTCTTAACATAATCAAAAATGTTTAGAACGAAAAATCATAGTTAAAAATTTAAATAAATTAAATATTGAAATAATTAAGGCAATTTAATTTCATTGTCTGTAGCTTAAATAAAAAATAAAAAAACTTATATGATTATGTGTGTTTTTTAAATTGTAAATTGTTTATATATACCATCACTAGGGGTGTGAATCAACACCAAGAGGCTAAACTATTTAAATCAGTGGGATACATCTAGGTAGAAATTTTCTATTCATAATGGTCGAATATATAATTTAGACTTACAGTAAACTTTAAGATTATTTCTTTTCAAATAATTTAAATACTTTATTAACATAATTTTTATTTTATTTGAAATTTATCTGTTGAGGTTTTTTCTTCAAAATTACGAGTGATGTGAGTAAATCTTTGCCAATACAAGTATACAGCAATAGGCAAATCACTAAGTACCTTTAAAGTTTTTAGTCAAATAATTAATGAATAATGCCTTTCAATAGTTTTCTAAATTTTTATGCTATACAATCTATTAATAAAATAGAAGATTAAATATTTTATATATGCTTAATGACATTCAATTGGTATCTTACTTATAAGATTGCTACACCTATTATAAACATTTCAAATAGATTATCCAAACCAGTAATGAACGCATGGGTAGCCATGCTAATCTAGCCTATTTACTAGAGGAAGAATTTTGCTACATTTAATGTCTTATGTGACTTGATCAATATTATGTATGATTAGGACTATTTATTGCACTGGACAAAAAACTTATCCACACTCTTATTTTAAATAAAAAAAACAAATCTTTGTTGTCCCCAACTCAAGTGTCATATATTTATATTTTTCGACATGTAAAGTTCAATTATGTAGGGTTAGGTCTCAGACATTATGCTTAAAAACTTATTTATGTACCTACTGTGCTAGACTCAGTTTAATATATATATATAGTTCGCTAACATGATTTCACCTCATTTTATGAAGGATCATGTTAGCAATGTGTAGTCAATTATTTGCTCAACTAAAAATAAAGCACATGTCAAATTTATTTTATTAAACAACTTTTATTAAAATTAAAAATTCAATATTCTCTCACCAAAACCCTCTAAACCTATTCTATTAACAATTTCTCTCCTAATGCATTCAACACATCTAATTGAATCTTTCTCTCAATTTCTTCAATACATTTTTCTTAAATTCCATTCATCCCCGTCCATTCTTAATACCTTGCACTTATAGAGAAGAAATATTTCACTGTAAACACAAAAACTCCCATAGCCATCCGCTACCGCCGCAACCGTTGCCGCTGAGAAATATTTGATTGATGCTATTTCTGTTGTCTCAGTCTTCCCTGCTCCACTCTCACCACTGAATATTTAAACGATACTAATTATTATAGGTATAGTGACTTGTTGTCGCAGAACCACTTGTAGTGATCATGACTTGTAGTGGTGGTAGCGACAGCGGCTACGGCGACGGTGACAACGACATCAGGTGGCTTTCAGAATATTTGTGTTTATAGAGAAATATTTATTTTCTAGGAGGGCATAGGATTAAGAATGGATGGGGATGAAAGGGGTTTAAGAAAAATGTATTGAAGAAATTGAAAGAAATATTCAATGAGATATGTTGAGTGCATTAGGAGGGAAATTGTTAATGCGAAAGGTTTAGATGGTTTCGGGGTGAGAGGATAGTGATTTTTTAATTTTGTATTTTAATAAATGTTATTTGTTAAAATAACATTGACATGTGTCTTATTTTTAGTTGAACAACTAAGAATATTTTTGTCCAAATAATTGAGTACACATTGCTAACACGATCCTTCATAAAATGAAGTGAGATCATGTTAGCAAACCCCCATATATATATATATATATATATATATATATATATATATATATATATATATATATATATATATTAGGCTTCTTTTTCCATATAACTTTAAAATTATGAAAATAATGTGTTTATCTCATGTAACCTATTCATTAAAAAAAGTAGGTTATAAAAATGTCTTATATTAATTTAATGATTATCTTTGAAAATTATGAAAGTTAATAGTTAAATTCCTAACTTCGTTCCTACCTTTTAATATTTTTGTTTGTGTAACAGAAGTGATCGTTATGTAACATTGGTCATTAGCATTCAAATAAAGTGTATAGAATAAATGGAAGAGGAGAAACAAGAGAATTTGTAACGAGTTTCAGTGAATTATGTCTACGACCCCGAGAGCGTTGAGCGAATATCAAGATATTATTAGAGAATAAGGATTAGAAACTCTGTCACACCCATGGGCCCAACTTCCTATGAGGTGTTTCCATTTAGTGCTTCTATTTGGTGCACATCATAATAAGGGACTCAAGTCCAATATATAACATTAGTTACTCTACACTATTTCAATACTAGACAATCACTACAACATTTTTGACCTACGGCAACGGCTAGAAACTGTTGCCAAATGCAGAAAAATCGTTCTCTTTGTCAAAGGCAATGGTTTTGTAACCGTGGTAGTCTAAGGTGTTGCCTTTTGTTTAGACAACAGTTTTTTGACTTTTGGCAACACTTCTGTAAAATCGTTGCCTTTGATCATTTAAATAGGCAACGATTTTCCTTCATCGTCAACGGCAATAGTTAAAAACTGTTGCTTATAATAAAGGGTGAAAACCGTTGCCATTGTTCAATTAGCATGACTTTAAGACCGTGGTCAATGTATGACTTTAAACTGTGGTCGTTGTCTATATAGGCAACAATTGGAAACCATTGCCTTTGGTCATTTGGGAGAAGAAGGTTAGGGTTAGAAGAAGAAGGCAATCACTTATGAAAAGAAATAAAGTTGAAGTAATAAAAACAAAATACAAAATTAATAAAATTAATAGAGAACGGTTTTAATATACATAAACAGGTAACATGTACAAAATCGTGCTCCAATAGTACAATAGACAACGATTTTAGAACAATTACTACAACGTTACCGTTGCCTATGGTATTTTAAGAGCAGAATTTTAAAACCGTTACTAATAGAGGCATTGTCGTAGGCAAAAAATGTAGTAGTAAATGTGAGACTAATACAATAACATATTTCAAGTATCCCAACCATTTTGATTATAATGTAATGAAAAATGTTTAAAACATAAATAATAATTTAAAAAATTAATAAAAATAATTAGCTAAGTAATTAATGCTATTCAATAGTTTTATTATTTAAATAAATAATTCTTTATATGACTATTCAAAAATTGTTTATAGCTAAGTAAAAAATTGCTCATAGAGACGTTGTCGTAGGCCAAAAATATAATAGTAAATGTGAGACTAATACAATAATATATTTCAAGTATCCCAACCATTTTGATTATAATGTAATGAAAAATGTTTAAAACATAAATAATAATTTAAAAAATTAATAAAAATAATTAGCTAAGTAATTAATGCTATTCAATAGTTTTATTATTTAAATAAAAAATTGTTTATATGACTATTCAAAATTTGTTTATAGCTAAGTAAAAAATTGTTGATAGAGGCGTTGTCGTAAGCCAAAAATGTAGTAGTAAATGTGAGACTAATACAATAACATATTTCAAGTATCTCAACCATTTTGATTATAATGTAATGAAAAATATTTAAAACATAAATAATAAATTTAAAAATTAATAAAAATAATTAGCTAAGTAATTAATGCTATTCAATAGTTTTATTATTTAAATAAATAATTGTTTATATGACTATTCAAAAATTGTTTATAGCTAAGTAAAAAATTGTTGATAGAGACGTTGTCGTATGCCAAAAATGTAATAATAAATGTGAGACTAATACAATAACATATTTCAAGTATCCCAACCATTTTGATTATAATGTAATGAAAAATGTTTAAAACATAAATAATAATTTAAAAAATTAATAAAAATAATTAGCTAAGTAATTAATGCTATTCAATAGTTTTATTATTTAAATAAAAAATTGTTTATATGACTATTCAAAAATTGTTTATAGCTAAGTAAAAAATTGCTGATAGAGGCATTGTCGTAAGCCAAAAATGTAGTAGTAAATGTGAGACTAATACAATAACATATTTCAAGTATCCCAACCATTTTGATTATAATGTAATGAAAAATGTTTAAAACATAAATAATAAATTTAAAAATTAATAAAAATAATTAGCTAAGTAATTAATGCTATTCAATAGTTTTATTATTTAAATAAATAATTGTTTATATGACTATTCAAAAATTGTTTATAGCTAAGTAAAAAATTGCTGATAGAGACGTTGTCATATGCCAAAAATGTAATAATAAATGTGAGACTAATACAATAACATATTTCAAGTATCTCAACCATTTTGATTATAATGTAATGAAAAATGTTTAAAACATAAATAATAATTTAAAAAATTAATAAAAATAATTAGCTAAGTAATTAATGCTATTCAATAGTTTTATTATTTAAATAAAAAATTGTTTATATGACTATTCAAAAATTGTTTATAGCTAAGTAAAAAATTGCTGATAGAGGCGTTGTCGTAAGCCAAAAATGTAGTAGTAAATGTGAGACTAATACAATAACATATTTCAAATATCTCAACCATTTTGATTATAATGTAATGAAAAATGTTTAAAACATAAATAATAAATTTAAAAATTAATAAAAATAATTAGCTAAGTAATTAATGCTATTCAATAGTTTTATTATTTAAATAAAAAATTGTTTATATGACTATATATGTTATTCAAATTTTAAATTTTTAATCTACACTATCCCAAAGGATGTGGATTAATAATACCTATGGTGAATGAAAAATATAAAAATGCTTTTCTACACTCTTATAAAAAAGGATTGAGTTAATTATAATCACACCCCTGAATTTTAGTGAAATTATATAAATCACCATCCTTTTTTGTTTTTGCACAAACTACACATTCATCTTGCACAAATCACCCCTAATTTTGTATATATATTACACAGATCACCCTGCATGATATATAAGTGGAATCTTTTAAACAAAAAACGTGTGGTAAGTATAATTAAGTTTTACAAAATATTATATATTGTGTAGGCAATTCCAAATAGTACAAGACTGAATGTCTCTATATTATTTATGTTTAATGAGATTTTTATATAACTCTTATACTATTTTGTAATGAATCAAATAATGAAGACACAATGACTTTTACATTATTTGGATTTGTCTACACGATATTCAATATTTTGTTTAACTTAATTATACACGTCATACGTTTTTATTTAAAATATTACACTTATATCTTATGCAGTGGAGGTCATCAGTGTAATATATATATAAAAAATTAAGGGTAGTTCATGTAAGAGGGAAAAATAATTCGTATAAAAACGAAAAGAAAGAGTTGATTTGTATAATGAAATTAAAACTCAAATAATGTGAGTATAATTATCTCTTTTATTTTATAAAATGTGTGAAGTTTTTATAAAATCTCTCTCCACATCCCGCTATGACCCAATGATGATATAGATTTCAGTGATCTTAAAAACTAGTCGTTTCTAAAATATTTAAATAGTTTATTAAAAAATTGTTATTTTATTCGAAATTTATCTTTTTTGCTGTTTTCAATGCAAAATTAGGGGAGAGAAAAGTTACAATAAAGACAAACCTATTTTCCTTGGTGGGAAATAGAAATATTTTCTAATATTATTAATCACCAAATTAGTGACTTCCCTTTAATTTATTTTAGGAAACAACATTCATTCTTCCTTTTCAAGCCATTGATACCTAAGTAAGATCTAAACAGCTCAATACCTACAAACTTTGCTAGATCGTGTTAGGTAAAAAAATCCAATACACATCAAGCTAACATTATAATTCTTTTTTATGATGTAATCTATTCTTCTTAAAATATTTGCTAAATTATAAAAAATTTATTCTATTAATTTAATTTAATGATTACCTCTGAAAATTGAAAGTTATTAAGTAATTTCTAAACTTTGTTGCCACCTTTCATTGTTTTAATTATAATATAATGAAAATTGTATAAAAGAATACTCATATTTAAAAAGTATTTTAAAAAATTGTAACTCCTTTTATCTATATGAAGACAAAGTTGGCAAAGGCGTTTCTTTCTCCTCACTATTTCATGCTTTGGTGGGAATCAAACTTCATTTACTTTTGAGCATAGAGGTGAGGTATTCAACTCTCAAATCACTCCTTTGGAAAAAAAAAATTATTTCTTTCAACAAATTGATCAATTATATTTTCTCTAATTTTTGTTTTCATATAGTTCATTGTGCAGAATTGTTGATTCTCATTACAAGGTGTGGTGTTATTTATTCAAAATGAAGATGGAGGAAAACAATAAGTGGAAGGAAGAGGTTGCTGAGGATTGTTGTTTCTTTTGTAAAGATGGTGGAATTATGAGAATATGCGATTATGAGTAAGTTCACAAAAATAAATTGTTTTTGTACTTCAGTATTTGTTTGCAAGCTGGTTTTTGTCGGGTAATAGAGAGAAGTGAAAACTTAAGAGTCGTTTAATATATTTGTGAGATGACTTTGAAGTCTTTTATTTTTCTTACTTTTCGTCTAAAACCTATGAGATAGCTTTGAAACCTTCAAATACACCTATAACAAAGCTCTGAGACGTGTAGACTCTTAATTTTATGCCACTAAATCAGACACTATAAAATTAAAACCCTAAAAGGCATTAACCTGGTTATCAATTCTGGTTCAACTAAACTACAAATAAAATATTAGTTCACATCAAATAACTTGTCTGAAATTTGATGTGGATTAGATGGCAAACAATTATACTATGAACTTCATAATTTGTAAGAAATAATAATCAAATTATATTTGTCTCTTTTAACCTATATTTAATTTTTATATTATCCTCTAGAATTAAGATGAGTATTCATTCTAATTTTTTTTAAACTTTGGTCTTAAGAATTGAAAAAAGAAAGTATTTATAGAAAAAAAAGTTTTCTATTTTTTATATATTAAATAAATCATTTTCCAATATAAAATTGTCTTTCATATTTGCTTTACCTATACGTTGATGCTATCAAACTCTTTAAATAAATGAAATTTAATAACATAAGAAAAATACTAGGAATGGTTGTTGTAATATTTTCCCTTTGCACTTGGCTTCAATTGAAATGTTGAAACAAGCCTAAGTTACCAATGATTATATTTGTTCTCACTTTACTATTATTATTATTATACAACATAATAAAGTCTTTTCACTTTTTGTAAAAAGGAAAATTATATTGTGAAATTGTTCGGTTTAATTTTATGAGTACCCTTTTGATACTTAACCATGTTGTATGAAGTGATTGCCTGAAAGCTTATCATCCAAAATGCGAAGGACAAGAAGATTCATTTCTGGAGAGGGACGATTACTGGTGTTGTGGTAAGCTCCTTCAGTCTATTTATCTATCATTTTGTATGCCATTCAAATGCATTTTCCTTTCTCTTTCCCATTTTACTTATATACGCAATGGTTAGAGATGATAAATAAATATCACATCGTCTGCCGCATTTTCTAAAATATGTATAGTTTAAATATATGTTAGACTATTCATTTCATTATCAATTGATTATGAGGTGGATACTTAACATGATGATATGCATGTTGCAAAGTAAGTGTTGAAATTATAGGGTTTAGACATGGAAGAAGAAAAGCGAATTCTCAAAATAATAAATTGTATTGTTAATATTGTGAATGATAATGTGATGATATTGTAAGTGGTTATTTATGATACAAAAGACATAACAATAATCTCTATTTATACTAGTACTAGACTCCTAATTTTTTGTAAGCAAATGTGTAATTACACCCGCATATATATATATATATATATATATATATATATATATATATATATTAAAAAGAGTAACCAAGAGCATCCATAAAGCAATTACAAGATCCAAAACCTAAAATTAGGTCAACTAAGGTTATTCCTATGATAGACAACCTATTAACAACACCGCATATTGTGAATGAAGATGTGATCAAATTGTGATTATTTATGATGAAAAGACATAACATTAACCTCTATTTATACTAGTATATATTCCTAATTAGATATGAGACTAAATCATAAAATAAAGTAATCTCATTTATATGACATCTTCTAAAATACTCTAGCGAATCTAAGATATAATGATGGTAATAATAGAAATTATCTCTATATCTTACAACCCTTAACCCTTAACCCTTAACCCTACAACCACAATACATGATTTTAAACATATTACCATGTTTTCATCTCAAACATTATCTTCTATACTTTTGAGGCTAAGTGACTTTTGAACAATTTTGTTTCATTTATCTATTCTTCTATAAGAGATATTACACCTAAATGTAGTTCAATCCTTTTGTTGCTTCTGCATAATTCTTTTTGTAGGCTCTCACTACTGCTCCGTTTGCCGCAAATCCTCGGTTTATAAATGCTACTGTTGCCCAAAAGCGTTTTGTAGGAGCTGCCTTGTTGAAGAAAATGATGATTTTGCTATTGCCAAAGGAAAGAAAGGATTTTGCAGCCACTGCTTGGAGTTGGCTGTAATGATTGAAGAGAAATTTGATGTTACTTCTGAAGGGGTAAGATTGTTTTTAATCATGTATTATATGTCACAAGAGGAAGAGCTGAAAACTGGTAAAAATATTGGAATCTCAAATGTGAAGGAAGCTATTCATGTATATTTGACATATTTTGTTCGTATAACTTTTTTTTATAGGCAAATGTTAGTATGTTAGTATCTTGTGGTGGGTGAGATTTGAACTCTCAACCTCCTTATTACTCCACTCCTTAAATCTTTCACCCTT
Organism: Lupinus albus; assembly: GCA_009771035.1. Taxonomy (NCBI): domain Eukaryota; kingdom Viridiplantae; phylum Streptophyta; class Magnoliopsida; order Fabales; family Fabaceae; genus Lupinus; species Lupinus albus. The sequence continues at coordinate 14,952,363 of CM020016.1, forward strand.
ACCACTTAACCACCTTATGATTCCCTTGCCTTCGTATTACTTACATGAACTGTCATGTTTTATTTTATTAACAGGTAAAGATAGATTTCAGAGCCCCTGGTACATATGAATACTTATTTTCAGAATACTATAGACGAATCAAAGAAAAAGAAGGCATCAATTATTCCCATGTACATTCTGCCTATATCTTGTGGAAGAAAGGTTTGCATGACTTTCCTGTTTGTAGCCCTTGTTTGTTTTTATGTCTAAGATTTCATGTAATTAACTTCTACTTTTTCTTGTGTAAATTATTTCTTTGTTTATTTATATATAGTGTTCTCGATGTTGCTAATGTTTGTGCAATATGTTTCTGTTTTTAATCATGTTGTGAGTCATTTCTGTGCTGTAAAGATTTGAATAACTTTCTTTTCTAAACAATGCATGTTGGGTTTTATTCATACAAGGTTTACTTAGGTTAATTAATATTTCATGCTTTTTGTGATCTTTCTATGATTTTCATTTGTCTACTTTTATCCACAATATGTTAACATGAATATTCATTTGTATGTGTTTCTTTTCCTAATCTCTTATACATTGTAGCAACTGAATCAGCTCAAGCCAAAGAACCTCCTTATGCTGGTTCTTCTAAGAAAGGAAAAGAAGTAGCAACTCCTACTACTACTTCACTTCCAAAAAGGAAAAGAAGCTCATCTACTTCTACTTCTTTGGCCCGTCGTCGCGACTCTTCTCGCCGAAATCAAACAAGATCCTTGATTACTATTCCTGTTCTTACTTCACCTAACAATGCTGACTTAAGTGTTGATGATGTCATGCATGGTTGTGCAAGTATTGCTGAAAATGTTGAGAATCCTTCTTATAATGTTACTTATCCTTATGGTAAATGCTGGAGCTTACTTTCATTTCTTACTTCTGATTTTTATTCTTAATTTTATGTTACTAATTATCTTTCTTATTCATTGATTCAGTTGGATTACCTCATAACTTTGCTTCATGGACAAGTCAAGATGATGCAAAACTCGCTTCTTCTTTCATATCAGTTCATCCAGATATTGTCTTCCCAGACTCCTCTTATGCACAGTGCTTTCTAGAGCCAGCTTATAAGACATTTGTAGTATTGTTGAAGATGTTTCGTGATTCTAGTTCCATCCATGAATTGGTTTCTGAAAATAGGGCACTTGTGGTTGAGAAACTTAAGGGTATGAAGCTGTTTGGTTTTTCTGGTTCATGGTTGGAAAGTTTGTTGGACAAGCTAAGTGGTCCAAATTCTCTACATGCTCATGTGGACATTTCTATTCTGAACCAAAATGAGGAATCTTATGCTTCACAACGTGTGTCTCTAATGGCATACATTGATGAACTTACCTCTATTTTGGAGGAATCCAGTAACAAGCTTAGTGAGGTTGAAACAAAACTGAAGGACATTGCTGCTGAGAAAAGGATATATGAAGAGGCTTGTAATGAATTAGGTTCGTTTTTCAATTTCTGATGGCAATAGAACTTTGTGTTGGATTTTGCAAATTTGTCTTTGTGTGAGATCTTGTGTTGTTTTCCATCTTTTTGAAACTTGCTGGATTTCTAATGACTATGATTCTTTCTGTTTCTTAATTTTTCTGTGGTTATAATTTGACCAACTTTTTTTATTGCACTTTTAAGCTAAAGTGGGGTGTGCTTTTTAACTAAAAATGGCAGCTAGGTTAAAGAGGGGTTGGCTCTGCAAAAAAATGGTGGGTTGGGGTCGCGTTTGTGCATACTCAATTTCAAATTCGAAATTGAAAACCCGAACCCGAATCCAAATTAAACAGGATTGAAAATAATGATATCATCCCCGAACTCGAAAAAATCCCGAATAAAACATATATTTTTTTATATATATAGCTTATATGCGTGAAATTTATATATATATATATATATATATATATATATATATATAGTTTTTATATATGTATTTATGTGTAATTTTATAATTTAACTTATATTAATTGGGTTCGGGGCACGTCCGATGTAGAGTATTAACAATGTCAAACTCAAACTCGAAATTTGAACTCGGGTAAAATCCGAACTCGAACTCAATCACATCGAGTTTTCCCGTTAAATTCGGATTGAGTTTAGGTGGGTACCCGTGAATTTGATTGTCATTGTCATCTTTACTCCTACTTATTGAGATTTGGGGAGAATATGTAATTTTATTTCTATATGAAAAGAATTGTTTCCCGAATTTCAACATGTGGCCTCATAATCACTAAATAATCATATCCTAAATATACCCTCCCAAAACATACATTTTAGGCCTTTGTAGTGAAAGTGAAAGTGAAGTCTCATGTCCATGATTTTAGAGAATTCTACTAGTAGAAAGCAAAAATAATTTAAATCTTTTTAATTAGTTATGATAATCATTGTACTCTATATACTATGCCAGAATTGTTACTTAACTGTGCTCAAATTGTTATTCAATAACACTTGTGGGTACTGTATATATGACCACGTTAGAATGTAGGGTTAGATTCAATAGCATATTCGTGAACATATTTAATTGCATCACCAATTTTTGATCTTTCACATAATTGTCATACAAGTATAATACATATAATTACATCGGTCAATTAACAACACTATTTTAACACCAATGATGAAATGAAAAAGTGAAAAAAAAAAAAAAAACTTAAAGTACTGATATATACGAATAAAACAGATGAACTTATTCACTCATGTTTATATATTTCTTTCATTTCATAAATGATGATAAATTCTCTGGTGCTCTACCCGAAGGCATCATTAGGAATTGATATGATAAATTCATTGCCTCTAGAGAATTAAGTATCTGAAAATTTGAAGTCAATATGTCAATTATCGATCAATGCATTCAAAAATATAATGGTCATTCATTTTTCATTATCACACATTTCATCCATACATTCAAAATACATTATTCAAACATTCATTCACTCATGCACTCGAAAATATATAATTAAAACATTCATTCATTCATTTATATAAAGAAAAAAAAATATAATTCAAACATTCATTCACTCATTTATTCATTCAATTATCTATTCATTCATTCATTTGAAAATAAAATACATTTATCATTTATTGGCTTAGGCTTTCATTCACTTAAATATACATCATTCATACATATATCTATTTATTCATCCATTCACTTATTTATAAAAAATTAAAAATAAAACATTCAAACATTTCATTTCATATTGTACTATATCATGCATTCTCAACCATGTCATTTCATTAATTACTATAAATATCATCATTCATTATCACAAAATGCATAAAAAATAATTCGTTTTACACATCTTCATATATATCATAACCTTCGTACATTCTAAATCATATCCATCATAAATTCCATTTATCAAGTGACTTCAAGCATTCAAAAAAAGCGAATGTGTTCCTTAGCTACACGTCGTACACTTCCATGCATCAAAAATTACAATCTCCCATCATTCATATATTCCTAAATAAATGAAATGTTTCTTAAGAGGGATGACATACATTTTTGAAGTAGCATATTTTTAGGGTTAACATTACCCACATTTCATGCTTATAGGTTACATTTCAATCCATATAACATGGATAAAAAATAAAAGTGGTCCACTTCAAGCACACCATGCATAAAAAATATTTGTTCTACATACATTTCATGATCTCGTTGTTGTGGGTGTTCATCAATTAATGGTTGGTTTTAAGAGCATTATTGTTGGACTCGACTGAAAGCAAACATGGTTAAAATCATAGAAATCCAAGAAGACGGAGAAGATCCTAATATTATGGAGCTCTTGCTTGTGATCGAGGCCACATGAGATAAACTTGTTATTATGGGTGGAAACAGGTTAGGCCAGACCAGACTTTGCCTTAAACATGCCAAACCTATATAACATATAGAAGCCTGAACATGGCCTGTTATCCTGTTTAAAAAAAATCAAAGCCTATGTCTGACATGTTTAAAAGTCTGGGCTGACATATTAGCCTGTTCAAAGGTCTGTTAGGGTAAAAGAATTCAACACTATGTACAAACTAGAAAAAATTATTATAATTATAGCAATTAGTGTGAATTTTTTTACATTGTTATCACAATAATTTTCATCATCTTCCAATGTTGCGTAATGTATTCGTAGGGTTTGTGGTGTCTTTGACGTTATAATATACAAAACAATGTCTTTTAATATCATAGTAAAATATGATATTGTTCTAATATTTAACATGAGTTGAGTTATGTACTTAAGCCAAAGTCTCAACAATTAAATATCAAATTATTAAATAGTCTAATCTCTAAGTCCTAGTAGATTTACATAAAAAATTTATTATGTAGTTTTTTGTGCATGTTATAAAAATAATTTATAAATATATAATAACATTACATAGGTCGGCTTGTTAGACTTAATAGGCTTTTTAAAAGGTTTGGGTCTGACCTATTTCAGTTAAATAGGCTTTCGAAGAAGCCGAAGCCTGACCTGTTTACTAAAAAGGTCTAGTCCGACCTGTAATAGGTCAGGTAATAGGCCCCTAATAGGCGATCTGACCTCTTTCCACCCTTACTTGTCATATAAGAAGGTGCATCGTCTCCTGCCTCAACCGAAAACAATCATGACTGAAAACAGAGAAATCCAAAAAGATTGAGAAGATCCTAATTATATGGAGCCCTTGTTTGTGATCGAGACCACATGAGTTAAAGTTGTCACATAAGAAGGTGCATCGTCTCCTGCCTCAACCACTCCTACTCTCACCCATGTTTATTAAATAAATATTTATTTTTAATTGCATAATTTTTAGTAAGTATATACTTGTGCATTGGTCATGCAAACTTATTATCTCACTCTACACCCTGCGAACTATACTTATCCAAAAAAAACATAACATAAATAACCAAAATAAAAACTACTTCATGCATTAAAATAGAGGATGATGCAAATATAAACCCCAAAATGATGTACATCTTGAGGCATATTTGTCTAATGACACATGGTTTCTTTGTAATTCATAAATACTAAGAAGATATCATTAGCTAACCCATTTGAGCCTAGATATTATGGAAGGAAATTACACCCTAATGGCGAAATCTTGCAAAAGCAGTCATTGTGGAAGGAAATTAGTTTTTGAATAACCCACAATATATGTATGCTTTTGCAATATTTCTCCATGAGGATGTTCACTTAATTTTCTCTAATTTATACATATAATACCTTATATAGATATTAGTAAGGAATTCTCATTTTATTCTGACTCTAAGTCACCTTTGAAAGTTTTCGACTTTAGAATCACTCTTCTTATCATAGGCTGCCATTGTGGATTTTCAATCTTCACACTCATTTTGTTTTTGTTGTTTTTAACACCATCAAGTGTGGTGGTCTGATTTTAGTATAAGGCTCGTACTATGCCTATGGGTCACTGTTGAAGTTATTCTTGAGTGTGATAACTTAAAGGTATTGATGGATTTTTGAATTTCTTGTGATTGAGTCGATTTATAAAGTCATGAGAAGCAACTCAACTACTATTGCCCCAATTTTGGATTTCTTATAACTTTTCACTTGAAAAACAGGATCGACCTAAAAAAATGTCACAATGTGAAATAGCTATAGTTATCATTCAGTCCAAATTGCCCATGTAAAATTAACTCTTAGACCACGAATTATCCAAAAAAATTGTCCCAAATTGACAAGCCTTCACCTTTCCTTTCATTTAGTGCTTATTATTTCATGCACTATCTCTTCAAAAAGAGATAGTAAAGAATGATCATGCAAATGCTAATCGAAAAATTGGTCTATAAGATACCAAACGAGTGTTGCAAACAAGTATAACATGAGACTTTCATTGTTATCATGACATGGGAAGACTTTCATTAGTTCCATGAGTCTTTTCCAGTACTAATTATAAACTCTTTCACTACACCCCTCATATCCAATGTGTGACTTCTCTTCGATAAACCCAACAACTTGAAATTTGGCTTCCGCGTTTAGCACACATCCTTACGTTGAGCGCAACGTTTCGTATAACCAAGCTCGACCTTTTAGCGTACCTCATTACGCTAAGCGTGGATACTTGCTACGTTAGGCATGGAAGGGTCGTTGAGCGCTTGGCGTAGGTTGCCACTAGCGCTCGACACAAGTATTAGAGCATGTCTGATCCGCTAGGTGTGGTTCCTACGCTGAGCTTGATGATCTTTTTCCAGAAGCTTAGCTTTTTACGATCCTTCCTCTGTTTTTGTTATGCACACACACTTCAAAGGGGATATTTGACAAATTAACATATTTTAATCATTTATAAGCATATACCCAACAAATTGAATTAAGTAAAAACTCAAAGTGCCACAAAATTGATGGTAAACTTATGATAATTTGGCACTTAAGAGCAAACTTTAGAAGTGTTTGAGCTATAAGTGATGATGGTGATTAGAAAATTGAATTATTGATTGAGCTATGAGTAGTGATGTAATGATGATGATAAAGATGAGAGAGAATGAATTTTAATTATGAGATATTCTTATGAAAAAATTATGAGTTTCATAATACACCTCATTAAAGATGATATATTCTTAATTTCATATTACACCTGTTAAAGACTATATAACTTCCTTATACTATTTCAGCTCATCCACTAACTGAAGTTCATGGAAAACATCTAAATCAGAAGCTATAGTTACATGTCTCATCAAATCCGAAAAACATATAATTCATGGTATATGGCAAAAGCTTCATAAGTAACTTGGTTGCTCCATAATGGACATTAAAGTTAGGGATGAAGAAAGGGTAATTCGTATGGAACTTAGGTTTCCAATTGTTAACATTCATCACATGAACATATTCCAAAAGAGAATGGGTTCTTAATGACTTATTCAATATAAAAATTAACATTAAAATGAATCAACCATGGTTTTAATGGATCACCACAAAAAGAATTCATAAATGAATTATGAGATAAAGTGTCTATCATACTCAACTCATGCTCATTATTATATCAATCTCATCGAGTTTTTTTAATCTTCCTAGTGGGTTAAGTCTTTTAGAAACTTAGATTATGCGGGTACCAATCTAATACCTCTCTCTTTCTACCATTTGATTAGCCAAATGAACAACTTGAACTTCTAACTTTGGATTTGTAATCAGAGTGCACAGAGATAATTTTCCTCATCTCATGCATCATTTTTCCAGCTCCGTATCAGGGTCAAGAGATATCGGAATTTGAATATCAGAATGTCGATATAGTTATAATTCAATGGGTTAGGTACACTTACTTTTTATTTTTTCAGCTCTAGCATGACCTAAGAATACTCTCCAATTTTGGTCGTTTATAAGGAATTGATTCTAATGTTTGTGTAGCCGAAATACTTGAGTTACCTGCAAAATTATCATGCTTCAAAGGAATATTAGGGTTATAGTTTTTTGAATATGCATTTCCAAAATATCTCCCTATTGTAGTTCCATGTTCAATAAAGAAATCATTAATGGATGGATAAGAATGACACATTAAGGTATTGTGCATGATACTTGCACATAAATTCCCTTCTCAAATAATTTATTTTAGACATGGGGAAAATTAATTAGATGAAATTTTCTGAAGCAACATTTGTTAGATATGATGCTAAAATAGTTGTGTATTATGCTTTTGTATATAATCGATTAACTATATGATTAATCAATTAACTATATGATTAATCGATTATTTGTGTAATTCTGTAAGAGTTAATCGATTAACAATATAGTTAATCGATTAACTGGTAGTTGTTTTTAGTTGATTAGTTGTTTGTTAAGCAATATAGTATATAAAGGGACATACCCCTTACTTTGTAATCAAATCATTTTTCTTCATTGCATTTCAATAATGAGAAGTTCATTCATTTCAATGGAGTCTTGATTCTCCATTCTTTCTTTAGCTTTCTTTCTCATTCATGCATGTCTTTTCTTATCTTTCTTATTCATCAAGAAAGCTTTTATGCATGACTCCTACCATTTTAACATATGATGTAATAGATTTAGAATTTAAAGAATTAAACCAAGTTTTTCTTTATATTTGAATGAAAAAGGAAAGAGATGCAAATGTGCAAGTATAAGTCTTCCAATTTATTTGAAAACTATTGATAACTGTGTACTTTATTTGAAAATGGATACCAATTATTTCACGTAAAACAATACATGAGAGTGGGTCACAATTATAGGACAATAATTTTTTGAGGTCTTTCATCATCTCCTTTCACATTCATAATCTCTACTATTACATTTTTAACAACTCCCATAAGGCTATTTATAGGATAGGACCAATTTGTCATTCACTAACGGAACAAAAAAACTAAAACAAATAAACAAAAGTTCGTAATAAACAAAAAAATGATAAAAATAGAGCAAAATATGTAAAATGACAAGGTAATGAGATAAGATAAAATAAGATAATTATAGCTAAATTAATTTAAAAATGGAGATAATAAAAATAAAATAGAAAATCAACTAATAGAAGAACAAAAAGTTTAAAATATCTAAACTTTAACAAAGTAAGTCCCTCATGATAGCCTCCAAAACTTAAACTTTTTTCAAATTATTAAAATATTAGTATTGAGGTAAATTCGAATAAATTACACGTTTCAAATAATTGGAAAGTGGGTTGATAGATACGGAAATGTTTATCAACATGCTAATACTATATAAAGAAATAATAGAGAATTAAAGTGGTAAATATTTTTATTTACATCATTTGTTAAAACAAAAAATGTATGACTTGGTGATGAGCCATATTTTAGAAGTATAAACAAAGATAATGATTGTATGTTTTATTTTTTTTATAATAACATTTTGGTAAAAATTAAGTCAATTTCATAAATAAAAATTGCATATTAAAAGATAATCGACCGATGTAAAAGATTTGTAATTTTAAAAGAAAATCAACCACTACATTTTATAACTGCATAAGTAGTACTTTTTGAACTAATTTAGTTTATCAACTAAAGGAATAAGGAGATAGAAGATGATTTCACATAGAACATTCATGAACAATATAGGTTTCGGACGAATTCTCATCAGATTTAGGTTACCCAAAATCCAACGAGGCCGATATGATATTATTGTTTGCAACCCCACTGAATTTAGGTTCAAGGTCGAATTTGGAATTTTAGGTTCTGATTTGGATAAATACAAACCTGATCTTAAGTCTTAACCCACCTTATTATTGCTCGTACTATTTAGCATAATTAAATATTTTAAGTTATCCATTTAAATAAATTAAGGAATTTGTAATATTAGGCTCTTCCAAATCATTAAAGATAAATACATTAGGGATTAAATATTGTTTAATCTTCACCTTTACCTATGCACGAACTTCTTGTAATTTGACTACTTTTAAAGTTGATCATGTGGATCCATGGATGACAATAACTTTTATTTGCTATTGGGTTAAATTTTCGCTAAGTGAATTATTCAAATTTGATTCCTTATATATTTGAAGTCACACTTAATTATTTACAGGATTGTTGCTTTTATACTTCCTTAAAAAGATAAAAATATTATTACATTTATATCTAAAGGATAAAAATATTATAAAGTTATTTTTTTTGGGAGAGATTCACTTACTCCTAAGTGAAAAAGACTTACTCCTCATCTAAGTCATTCAATCTTGGAAAATCCAATGGTTTAGATGTACTCACTAGTTCATATCATTGGATTTCCCAAGAATGAATAATCATAACGTGAAGTAGACTTTTTCCACTTACTCTTAGAGTAAGTGAATCTAAGAGTAAGTGAATCCCTCTACTTTTTCTTTTAGTTTGTCGCATTATTCTCTTAAGTATCGGAGACGATGTTCACCACTAACCTAAAGTGAACCACAAGATAATAAGAGTGGGCCAGAAGTTGAAGACTTTGAAACCTAGAAGCGAAAGACTTTAGGAGACTTTGAAACGTAGTCTATAAGTTGAAGACTTGGAAATTAAATGTGGTCTATGAGTGAAGGACATGTGAAAAGTGGAAAAAAAATGGGAGACATTGAAACGTGATGAAGACTTAGGATTAGTAGTAATGATTTATAATTAGTTATTAGTAGATTTCAAATGTTATTTTTAAGTTAATATTGATTTTAAATAATTTAAAGGACATATTTATTGATATTGCCTTTATATTTTGAAAACGGGCTACTTTGACAAATATTTTTTTACTTTTTGACATAAAATTGAAGAGTTAAAAAAATAGTGTTATAGGCAGCTTATTGTGAGAACAAAAGCTAAACTACCATTTATTTTAGGCAAAACTACTTAATTTCTTATAGGACTAAATTTATGTAAAACCATAGGTGGTATTAGCACAGGTGATCTATTAGAGGATGACACGTTGACCTTTTGTATACTTTCAAAGAATGAACATTTATTATATTTACAATCAAACATTTTTTGACCTTGATAGTATACAAAAAGGTCAACGTGTCATCCTCTAATAGATTTATTTGAAAAAAACAATAAATTATAATGTTTTATTGAATGTAAGGGCCTATTTACGAATTGAATTTTGGAGATAAAATAATATAAAAGAAAGATTTAAGAGTCCTAAAATATACTTGTTAAATGATTTTAAAGTCTTTATTTTCTACTTTTTTCTCCTCAAAACTCAACTCCCAAACAACCTGGGATTTAAAGAAGGAAATCGAGATGAAAGTCCAAAATCAAATCCTCATGGCCATAATATATAGCATTAGGAAACCCACAAGGACCAATTAATTAAGTAGAGCCTAATGTTGTAACACAACAATACCAATTGAAATTGATCCTAGTTGCTCTTATCCCAAACACAACCATGTTGGCTTTTTCATCACACATCTCAATTATTTTACTACTATTCTTACATGCAACCACATTCAACATAAGCATATGTACTAATCACAAAGTGGTTCATTGCAATGAGAAGGATCACATGGCTCTAATCATGTTCAAACAAAACATCATTGATCCTTTCAACAAACTTTCAACATGGTCTAGTGAACATGATTGTTGTGCATGGGAAGGAATCTATTGTCACAACACCACAGGCAGAGTTACTAGTCTTGATCTTTACTCATTAGGCACAGAATCAAAATATTTGGAAGGTGAAATCAACTTATCTGCATTATTTCAACTTGAGTTTCTGAATTACATTGACTTGAGCTATAATTTCTTTACCAATCTTAGTATTCCATTTATCCATTACAACTTCACAACTAGACTTCAATACCTTGACTTATCAGGTAATGATGGTCTTCACATTGATAATCTTAACTGGCTTTCTCAGATTTCTTCCTTGAAATATCTCAACCTTAGTAATATTGATATTCATAAACAAACCAAATGGCTTCATATCATGGCCTTGCTTCCTTCTTTATCCGAATTACGCCTTAGTCGATGCAAATTAACCAATATCTACCCATCTCTCAAGTATGTGAATTTTACTTCATTGGTAACTCTTGATCTTTCTCAGAACAATTTCAGCTCTAAATTACCACATTGGTTAGTTAATATCACTAGTGACATCTCTGAAATTAGCCTTGGGGGGAGTAATTTACATGGTGAAATACCTTTGAGCTTGTTAAATCTACAAGCATTGGAACTTCTTGATCTATCTGATAACTCATTATCTGGTTCTATTCCTTCATCTATAGGAAAACTCTCATCCTTAAATTATTTTGATATCAGTTCTAATTTTTTGAGAGGGAACCTTCCTGAAAGCATTGGACAACTCGTTAAGTTAAACACTTTACGCATTGGAAACAATCGCTTTTCGGGTGTACTATCTGATACGATTTTTTCCAAACTCTCCAATCTACGAACACTGGACTTGAGCAACTCAAATTTTGAGTTTGAGATGGATACTAATTGGATTCCTTCTTTTCAGCTTTCTGAAATTGACTTGGGCAATACATTTCAAGGTCCTAATTTTCCATCATGGCTATCCACACAAATTTCACTAGAGTATCTAGACATTTCAAGCACAGGAATTTCATCAATTGAAGTAGATGTGTGGAATTTTGTAGCAGGAATTGATAATATCTATTTATCCAACAATTCAATCAGTGGAGACATATCAAACATTACACTAACCTCTACCATTATATGTTTGGATCATAACAACTTCACAGGAAGGCTCCCGCGTATGACAGCGAATGCTGCATACGTCGATGTATCTCACAACTCCTTCTCGGAAGGTTTGCCTAATGGTTGGGAGAATTGGAATGAATTGATTTATATGAACATGGAAAGTAACAAGCTAAGTGGTGAACTTCCACTTGACATGTCAAACATGACAATATTGGAATTCATGCATCTAGGGGAAAATGAACTCTCTGGAAAAATTCCAATGAGTATGCCACTCAGCTTAAAGTTGATGATTTTAAGATCAAACCAGTTTGTGGGTCATATTCCATCACAATTATGTGGCCTAACTTCTTTGTCTATATTGGACCTTGCTCATAATAAACTTTCAGGACCTATTCCTCATTGTCTTCAAAACATTACCAGCATGGTTTCGGGCGAAACAAATTCGGTAGCCTATTTTCTTGAAAACATATTCGATTTGATTATGAAAAGGCAAGAGTTAGAGTTCAAATACATTGGTTGGTCACATAATATTGACCTTTCAGTTAATAACTTGTCTGGAGAAATTCCTTCTGGTTTGTTTAGGCTCGTTAAGGTTCGGTCTATGAACTTGTCTCATAATCATTTGAGTGGAAAAATAGTGAAGACAATTGGAGACTTAAAGAACATAGAATCTCTTGATCTCTCTTATAATCAATTTGCTGGAGAAATTCCTCAGAGCATTTCTGGACTAACTTTTCTTGAATCTTTCAATCTCTCATACAACAATTTCAGTGGACAAATCCCACAAGGGCCTCAACTACAAACATTTGATGCATGGAGCTATGTTGGTAACCCTGAACTTTGTGGAGTTCCTCTTACAAAGAAGTGCACTAAAGAAGAAAATCCAAGCATGCCAAAGCAACATTCAGAAAGTGATCCTTTCAAAGAGTCACTTTATCTTGGTATGGGAGTTGGATTTGCAGTGGCCTTTTGGGGAGTTTGTGGTTCCTTGTTCTTCAACAAGACATTGAGATACACATATTTTCGATTGCTTAGTTCTGTTCCAGATAGAATTTATGTCATTGTTGCTGTCAAATTTCGCAACTTTCGCCGAACATGAGCAAGTCCTAGCTTAGGTAAGTATACATGAATTTACTTGTTAAGTCCTGTTCTATTCTGTTACTTTTACTACAAAAATGTTGTATCCAAAAATGTTCTAGACATTAGTATCTCACATACTTTAGTTGGAATAAATGTGTTGTATGTAGTTGTAGTTTTGGGTGTTGTAATAACAAAACTCCTTTAGTGTTAAGACATCTATGTATAGTTCTTGTACACATGAACTTTCTTTATAATGGGTAGATGAAATTTGGTTGCTATTTTGTAAATTCAGTGCATTTTTTATTAGTCTTCATTTGTGGAATGCAAAGAACACAAGAGGGTCATATATACTAAAATTTATTCAGAATGTTGTTTCTGATGCATTGGTATTCCTGCTTTGTATGTGAATGGTAGATGTTGTTGGCATGACAAAAAGCCTTGTCCTGTCAGATCTTTCCTAGACAAGCATGAATTGCTTTATCAGTATCTAAGGTGGATCGTTTTGTCGCATGTCCCAGTTGTCGCAGTTGTATATTAGGTCTGTCCTCACTGCGTGGCAGGGGATAACACAAGGTCCAAACAACATGTTCATCCCAGTAGTAGGAGTATGTTATTAAAGCGGTGTGACAGACATGTAGCAGAGGTATGTGCTATTCAAGCGGCATGACAGTCCTATATGAGAGGCTTGTGATCCTATAACTTGCTGATTAGGCCATGTCATTGTTGTCCTTTGTCATGCTAAGTCGACTATCCGAACATGATTGATAACAAAAAAATCTTAATTTAATGACAATATCAAATCAACTCAATATAAATAAATATCATTCAATCACAATACAACGTAAATAAAATTAGAGAATAATCATAATTATAATTTCCCCTTACTAAAGTCTCACATCGGATAGAAGAAACACTTGTAAAGTATTTACAAGTAAGAGATGTGTTACTTTGAGTGTACCTAGATGGAACAAGGGTTTTGTGGTGGGGAGGACACACCACATGACCATACACGCGAGAGCGTCATTGCCTCCTAGCTCGACACTACTCAGGTCAACTCGTGTTTGAGCTCCTTTTAGACAAAATTACTATTATTTAAAATAATAAAAAAAAGAGGTCAATCCACGCCAACAATCTTACACATAAGCACACGTCTGACACACGTTAGTATATGTCTCCACATGGTCTGCACACACCAGTGTCGGTTCTGCTTGCGCTTCATGTGGTCGTTCATTTTTATAACATATACGATCTAGGTTGTTGTTTTTCACTCAACCATTTCCAATAGCTCAACGAGACAATAATTTTTAAACTCACTCATAAGTCTTCTTGGATCAACATGACTTCTAAGTGACCTAGTTTTTTCTACAAAATTCGAACACACTCTAAGCCAGACAATTTTTTTTAAACCCACTAAATAGTTCTCTAGGTTAAAAATAGTAATTTTTAATTTATTAATTTTCACTTAAATTGTTTTTAATGTTTGATTCTATTTATTATTAAATATAAAATTGATTATGAGACCCAAATAAGAATAATGTTTCTTGTTTTGAGTAAAAAGTATTTAATATTCTTAATTTAATGAGAAATATATTAAATTATAAAATAATATCTCACACCCAAATAAAAATGGAGATTATATTTTTCATTGTGTTCCTCTAACATTTCACATTAGGTCTGACAATTAAATGAATCAACTCGACATTCGTTCAAAACTTGACTCTTATTTAATTTGATAAATTTGGTTTATGAACCAAACGAGTTTAACTTGATCTACAAATTGAACTCGATAAATAAACAAATCGAACTTGAGTCAAATATAATTCAACTCACTAAGTTCACTATGTGTCTCGATTATATATATATATATATATAACATATAAATATATATAGAGTCTCTTTAAGTATATACATATTAAATATATAATCCTTTACAAAATAAACACATACTAAAAATAGAATTATTATATAAATATACTTTTATATTAATATATGATAATATATATATATTAATATTTAAATTTTCATACAAATTGATTTAAATATGTAGTATTGCTCAATATATGTACATATACATATATGCATGTATATAAATTATTCAAATATGAGATATAAAGTTGAACTAATGATGATCATCCCTTAGTAGTAATTGATATGATCTAATTAAAAATAATAATAGAGTTTTAGTATAAATATTTATATACATTTAATATATTATTCATTATTTATTTTTCATGCATTTCAGGTAACACATGAAAATATATAAAAGTATTATTTCGTTTTATAATTTATTTGTTTCATTATAGGAGAGGAGTCTCAGTTCTGAATTTGTCATGCATTTCTCACCAAAGCTGACTCGGGTCATTTGTCTCTCTCCCTCTCCCTATGTGCCTCGAGCCCAAAAACTGTACACTCCATTTTCCTTTATTCTCACACTCTCACTACAAAACTAACACTAAGAACTTTCTAGAACAAATATGCACATTTTCCTAAAGAACTTCTCTTACTACCACATTCATCATTCCACTACTACTTCATACATTTTCAGCTTGCTCAAACATTGAAATCTCTTCAATTTCTCTCTCATTCTATTTCAAGGTTTTACTGTAACACTGTACATTCTCTCATTTCCTCTCTTTTTTTGTGTTTGGTTATTTCTTAACAAATGGGTCATTGATATTTTCTCTCTCTTTGTTTCTCTCTGTCACTTTGTTTTCTCTCACTTTCACATGCTAACCGTTCATTCCATAATTTTCTCTCATTTTTGTTGTAAGGTTTCAGTGTACTACATTCTCTCATTTTCTCCACTTTTTTGTTTCTGTAGTTCTTTCTCAGAAAATGGGTTATTTATATTTTTATCTGATTTTGATTTTCTTCAACTATACTGTGCAGAGTTGTTGATTTTGGTTTTTATTTGTTGGAAAAGGAAGATGGTGAAAAAGAACAAAAGAAAGAAGGAGGAGATTGCTGAGGATTGGTGCTTTTTATGCAAAGATGGAGGATCAATGAGGGTTTGTGATTTCAAGTAAGTTCACAAACATGAACATTGCCACAAATTACTAAATTTGACTTTGGCAAATGAAAACCTCAAAATGCCCCTAACTCTGTTAGTAAGAATATTAAGTGCTGGTCAATTTAGTACTTGATAAGAAGTTAAGAACAAAGGACTAGTTGTCTCTCAAAGTAGTCCCTTTTGAACTATTTGAGGTACTTAAGGACCAAATTGAAGTTATTTTTATGGGGTTCATTTGTCAGGTCTGATTTTGGGTTGGATATTTTGACTGGTGACTAAAATGGGTAGAAAAATGTTACGCCCTCCTAACAAATTAGCCTAAAAATCCTACTCGTTCACTGCATCATGTATGCGGCCACAATATTGTGGTTGAGGTGTGACACTAAATCACAATTATGTGCCCGCAAGCACAATCGTATCATACTGCATTTGGGTTGCATCCGATCAAATCAGGCCCCATTGGTTTCAAAAATACCTTTTTAATCACAAAATAATTCACACCGCAATTGCAGCAATCTGCATTGCGATGATCACAATTGTAATAAGTGTGACTGCAATCACGACTGCAACCGCAATTTAAAACACTGGTACTTAGGTGGGAATTTTAAGCTGATTTGCTAGGAGATATAACACTACTCAAATGAGTATTCACTCTTAATTTTATTTTATATATTAAATTCATTGTTTCCAATACAAAGTTGCTGGGCTAACCAAAGCCTTTTATAATTGATGTTTAATAATTTGAGAAATGGTAATAACATACTTTTCTCCATTAACACACTATTGTGTAGATTTTTTGTAGAACCGTAGAACCCACAAAATCACATGCTTCGCTATCCATTTAGTGGGTTCTACAAGAACTCCTGTCGAGAACAGAGGGCTTATTGAAGAGAAAATAATATGTTGCTGGCATTCCTCTAGTAATTATAGTTGTGCACATTTTTTCTGTGGACATTTTTCAATTAAAATGATGCAAGAAGCGTAAGCTAGCAATGGTTATTTGTGATTAAGTAATTTGGAAATGTTTGAGATCAGAAAAAGATTTGGGATGGACCATCCTAATCCAGCTTCAAAATCAAAGGCTAGAAGGAGCTATTTCTTCCCAGGAGTCCAGGACATAGTCCAAATGAGTGTGAAGTGAATTCCTAAATTTTTTTATATGATCTATTCAGTTTCTTCCTTCCTTAGTAGTTACAGGATAATCCATAAAAGTGGAGAATCTAATTTCTTATTTTTATTTTAAATATATAAGCTTTGGGTTTTTCTAATTTACTACATAATATTAAAACTTTTCACTATTTTTAAAGAAAGAATGCAAGGCAAAATAGTTCATGAATTTTGACCTGTGTTTGTTTGCATCATTTATAAATGGTAGTATTCATTTCAAACTTGCTCTGTATCCTATAAAATGCAGTTGTGTATTTTTAAGAAAATGGGAAATTGTTGTAGGTTGCTCTTAACATAGACGTTGCTGGTTTACTTTATGTTTTAAATTTTTTCTTTGTTGATAGAATTCTGGTCACTATCACTAGTGTGTCTGTTAAATTAATGATGGATGAAGAGTAGGATCATTTAACAGAGATATAATTGTACTGTATGTGACTTCCTTTTGTATAGTTTATTAACTCATGTTGTGTAAAGGGATTGCCTTAAAGTTTATCATCCAGTTTGTGTGGGAGAAGAAGATTCCTTTTTGGAGGCTGACACTTATTGGTGTTGTGGTAAGCTGCTTCTATCTACCTCTCTACCATTTTGTATGGTATTCAAATATGATTTCCTATCACTTTTAGCATTTTACCTTTTATGCATTTGGACTCGGTACCACCGCTACGAGATGTGATTGCCCATTTTGTATGTTCCCGGGAAATATGTGCAGTTTCCCCTTCACACTCACATTATTTACCATCCAAACCTGCATATCTTGAATTTCTCCCGGATACTTAAAAAAGTTGGTGTTGATAAGTCTTTAACTGTTAGATTTCATGTGTGGTGTATTTTTAGAACTCCATGCTGAAATTGAAGCATTGGAAAAGACTTTAGGACAAGCATTGTTTGTCATGCTGACATGCATTTTTTATTTCCTTCGTCTTTCTTGTTTAAGAGATTATGCCTAAATGTTTGTTGATCCTTTTGATGCTAAATGTATTTTGCTCAACTCTTTTTGTAGCTTCACATTATTGCTTCCGTTGCCGTAGAGCCTCGAAGTTTAGGTGCATTTGCTGTCCAACAGCTGTTTGTGGGCGCTGCTTAGGTTATACTGAATTTTCTATTGTCAAAAGGGACAAAGGATTTTGCAGCCACTGCTCAAAACTTGCACGACTAATTGAAGAAAATGCTGATGTTGATTCTGATGGGGTAAGATTGTTTTCAATCATATATTATATGCAGCAACAGAAGAAGGTAAAAACCTGTAATAGTATTTTGAATCTTAAATTTAAAAGCAAAATAACAAAATGCTATCTATCTACCGTTATGTATATTTACGTATTGGTAATTGTTAACATGAGTTACCGAAGTCAGCATCTTGTGATGCTGAGCAATAATAGTACAGAGGCACTTGTTCTCTATGTTTTAACTTTTAGTTCAAAACATCTTTGAAGTGTTATCATTTTAACATTTTTTTTAAATGAAGTCCTATTTATTATTTTAAAATAAGAAACATAGAAACACATTCTTAAACAGGTTCAACCTGGTTATTTCTTTAAAAGGAGAAAATTGTTTTGAAATCATAAACCAAACTGCCACTAAATATTTTACCTTCATATGACTTGTATTGTCTGAACTGAGAATCTGAGATTTAGCAAATAAAATCTTAGCATTTCTAGAAAAGAGTCAAACCGTGGTCAAATTTTAACTAAGAAAGCATAATGGGTGTAAAATATAGTTTTTGAATTTTTATGCTTAATGGATTCTGATGTATGGAAAGTTTCATATGACTGAATTAAATTTCAATGTAAACCTAGTTGTAGAAGTTTACCTAACCCAAATTAATATTTTCACTTTGAGCTTAAGCTTAATCTTATTTATTTGAATAGTTGGATTTGAGAAGGGAAAAGTTATCTCTTGGTCTGAGACCTATAGAAAAATTTCTTTCCTGTTTATTTCTGTTAATTCTGACATTTTTTATCAACAGGGAAAGATCGATTTCAAAGATTCAAATACATATGAATGTTATTTTTTAGAATATTATGAAGCTATGAAAATAAAAGAAGGGCTGAATTCTTCACATGTACATTCCGCGCATAACTTCTTGAAGAATGGTAAAAACAAGAGTAACTTGGATCTAGCTAGAATAGGTGAAGGGGAAGATGATAGTGGAGAATCTGAAAACGGGAGTGACTATATAGTTTCTGATTATGATGACATGAATGATACAGCAGGAGTTAAATCAAAGAAGAAAAAGCAGAGATGCAAAAAGCAACTAAAATCAACAAAAGGAAATGTGAGAGATAAGAAAAAGGAGTTTATTGGATGGGGTTCAAGAAGTCTCATAGAATTTCTTAATTATGTTGGTAGAGACACAGGTGAAGAATATTCTGAACATGAAGTTGCTTCGATCATTATTGAGTACTGCAAAGTAAACAACCTCTTTGACTCCAAGAAAAAGAGGAAGGTGCTTTGTGATGCAAAACTGAGTTCTTTACTCGGGAGGAAATCAGTGAATAGGAACAACATACAAAACCTTCTGGCACATCATTTTGCTGAGAATGTGGAGGAATCTGATGATATCACTAGTAGTTCAGAAAATGGGGATGATAATGGGCCATTCAAATGTTCGAGCAAGGGGAAATTGTTAAGTACGAAATCTCTTCAGAACCTAGTTCCTGAAGAGCGTAAAATCAGTTTTGCAGCCATAGTTAGTTCAAATATCAAGCTTGTATATTTAAAGAGGAGTTTAGTGGAGGGTCTTTTCAAACAACCAGAAACTTTTAATGCCAAAGTAATGGGAAGTTTTGTAAGAGTCAAGTCTGACCCGAATGATTATTTACAGAAGAATTCCTATCTGCTCGTGCAGGTTGTAGGTAATTTTATGTAATATTCTTCAGTAGCTTATGTAATATCCAATGCACATATCTGGATAAGAAAAGTGAATTTTGAAATCTAAAGCTTTGACAAGTGTATGTTCTTTGGTGGCACATTACTGCAGGCATTAAATTAAATTTGGATCAACATGATTGTTGTTCTTTCACTGGTGACCATACTTTTCCTTTATGTATACATTGAAATTTATATCCCTGCACCAATGACAGGAATAAACAGGTCGTCAAAGAATAACAAAATCAACACGGAAGTTCTGTTTCAGCTTTCCTACATGCCAAAAGATGTACCTATCTGCAAAATTTCCGATGATGACTTTACTGAGGTAATAATGCTGTTATAACAGGATTTTCTGCTGCAATTGTCCTTGTCTCTAGAGATATTGGAGCAAAATAATTAACAATTGTTAAGTAGCATTTGATAGTTTGCATTTTGTAAACCATTTTTTTTTCTGTTAAGTACTTAAGTGTGGGTTTTACCATATTGATTTCTTGCCAAAGAACCTAAATGGGTTTCTCTGAGATGATTGTAGGTTATACTCATCAGAGTTCATTGTTTGTTATATCAAACATATGAATTGCTTATGCATAATCGTGAAGAAAATAATGCCTTGCTTAGTCGCTGCATGGCCTACACTGTGAACTCATAATTATAACATTTGCCATTATCTGCAGGAAGAATGTCAAGATCTCTATCAGAGAATGAAAAATGGTCTGCTCAAACAGCCTACCATAGTAAGTTTTTTGTGTATGAGTAATATAGTGTGTTCCATAAAAAGATTTATGTGGTTCAAATTGGATATGATGTAAATCATGGACAAGGGGCATTAATACCAAAAGCTTTCTGATAAATAGTAGCATGTTATGCATTTATGGCCATATATAGATGTATGTGTTCAGTTCTAGTTTCAGGTTAGGGTCTTTAAACCTTCTTTTTCAACCATTTTATGTCACACTAAATGTGTAGCCTTTCTATTGTGGTGTGAGCATTATGGATCTTCTTTGTAAGATTGAATTGTCGTAACTATGTGTGTGTTTAACAGCTGGAGCTTGAACAGAAAGCAAGAAGTCTGCATGAAGATATAATAAAGCATGTATGTATAATTATCAATATTTTTATCTTGTCTAAATCCTTTTTTTCTATTATGCAGTATTCAATATAATTCAAACTGAAGTTTCGTGTAGTTGATCAATATAACACGACGATGCATTCTTGTAAAGGAGATGGCAAAAGATGCAATGTATAATTTAAAATGAAGAAGTAAATAGTCAAAAAATATAATATAAGAATAAAATTTAGAATAGTATAATTTAGAAACCTATGCCTAACAAGAAATATGAAATTTGGCCTTTGAATTATCACTATAATATTCCATGCCTGATGCCTCTTTTATTCAATGGCATGTTAACTTTATTTTAACCCATGATTCTTTTAGATTATAAAAGAATCTCGTACAGTCATACCTATCATACTGATATTTGTCTCTCTTTGCATTATGTGACAGTGGATTCCGAGGGAGTTGGCACTGTTACAAAATCGCATTGATATGGCCAACGAAAAGGGGCGGAGGAGAGAATATCCTTGCATGATTTAGATTTTTAGATTAGTAGATAAAGGCCAATCAGTTCTGAATTGTTACTCAATTAATGCTTGATCAGGTATGGTTAGCTGTTAATAACTTCCAAATGGGAGAGAGGAGTCATAGACTATCAGCTCAAAGCTCATACTATTGTTTTAATATTTTTATATATTGTTTTGTATTTCTCTCTTAGTTGAATTGTATGGTATCTAGTGAATATTCATTTTTAGCCTTAACCATATTTTCATACACTTGCTGAGTACATAGAGCGAAAACTGAAGCTTCAGACTGCATCAGAACAATCGCGTTTATTAAGTGATATTCCAAATGTAATTCCTGAAATAGTTGATAGCAAACTATCACCGAAGAATTCCCCGAGAAATGATAGGCTTGAGAGAAATGGGTTGCCAGAATTAGCCATGGGAAAGACTTCTAACTCTGTTGGACGCTATCCCAAGCATAACGCTTTTGCTTGTTGGCCTCATAATACAACAGATATTGCAGGTTTGCTTGACTCTCCTGGTTGTTTTTTTATCTCTGTTGTGTCCTTCTAACTTCTGCTTTTATTTCTTTTGTAAATTTGTTTCTGTATATAGAGTTCTTGATGTTGCTAATGTCTTGTGCATTATTATTCACATTCATGCTTAGTCATTTCATGTCCTCTACAATTTTGAGTAATTTTCTGCTTTAATCAGTAAATGCCATGTTTTGCTCAGACTGGATTAAATGTGTCTTCTGTGATATTTGTATTAGATTCTATTAGATCTACATGCCTCTCACCATCAACAGTGATGTGATTCTTGCTTGCTTCCATTTTGTTTCTTGAAGTTTCTTGTGCTTGGAATAATTTATGTGCACTAATGTAGCCAATGTCTATGACCAAGTATTTATGAAATGTTACCTGCAATATCATTTGTGTTAATTTTCAAGACTTAGGTCCAAAAACTAGCGTAAAGAGAGACCGAGACTCTCCTCCTGCCTCGGCTGAAAAATTGTTTGCGCCTCCTGTTTCCCAAGATAAAGGCACTCTTCAATCTACAACAAATGAAATGCAACATGATCCCAAGGCTACACTGTCTGAAGAAAGAAGCTTGAACTCTCAGACCTCAAATAACGGCTTGCATTGTCCTAGGAACACAAGATCTAGATCTGGTATAAATGGCAGAAAACTGAAGACCGTGAATACTAAAAAGCAAATTGAGGAAAAGCAAAGCCTTTCAGTTTCTGACCCTGTTGAGGCAAGTGCCAATGACAAACAACAGGATGCAAGCATCTCAGATATTCCAATCGGCGAAAAGCTGGTTAACATTTCAACCAAAGATGCTATCGAGTTAAGCGATACTGATGAACGAGATGAAAGTATTGCAGACACTTCAGCAGGAAGAAAGGTAGTGGAGGATCCTGAGAGTCCGGTTTGGAATTGTTTAGGTCCTTTTGGTGAAAGAAGTGGACCGTATTCATTGTCTGTACTACGACGTTGGATTGGAACTGCTTCTTATCACTTAGAATTCAAGGTTTGGAAGACAGGACAGAGTGAAGCACAAGCAATACTTCTTACTGATGCTCTTAGCCAAAGTTTCCCCAGTATGTAGGTAAATATGTAAATGAAAGGAAAACATTTCCTTAAGTAAATCATCTGTGTTAATATATGGTTTGAATACTTGACATTGAACTGGTAAGTGTTTGTGTGGAAGTTGCAAGTGTAGTAGTTTATTTTAATGGGGTTTCCTAATACTGATGGTCTTAAGAAGAAAAATTCATAATTGAGGCAACATATATGAGTAACTTTGGCCCTCATTGTTCCTTCAATATATATGAGACAACATGCATCCCGGTTCAAAATAATATGATTACATAATGATTCATAAAAAGAAACAGAAGATAGATTGTGGTACTCAACAGCATCAACATATTCAAATAATGATGATGTTAAATTATCCTAGATTTGGAGGGTGCAAAAATCATATCATATCAAATGATTTTACAAAATTATGTGTTGCATTATTCATAATAGTTTGGGGACTTTGAGTATTTTTTCTAACATTGTAGAAAATTCTTCTATTGACTGCTGCTTGCAGCATTTTCTTTCCTAAAAGCTTGTAGTTGTTCCTTAAATTTCTTACTCTCTTCAAAGTTGGCCTTTCGCTTCAAAGCTTTCTGTTGGGACACAATGAAAGAGTATATCAAAACAAAGAGATCCTTAAAAAATCAAAGGGGAAAGAAAAGGAAATACTCACTTCTTGTCTGAAACATCTGTCCAACTTAATTTTCAAATCTGTACAATCACCAAAGAATTTCCTAATAGGATGTTCAATGTGACACTTTTGGAACTCCTCAATAATCTGCAGAAAAGAAAAGTCTGCAATTCAAGGAGGCTATAATATATACTAATACACAGGTGAAATTGATTACATTGATCAAATGACGTCATAATGCTCAATCATAAATCATGTTCATTAACAAAACATTGATCTCTAAATATTTCTTAATTGTTTCGCCTATGGTTTTTCTTGACATTCATCTTCCTCTAGAAATTGGACTAACCTCCATTTGACTTATTCTCTTTAATGGTCTCCTACACACATGTCCAAACCACCTAAGGGCAATTCTACCATCCTTTCTACAATAGGAGTTATTCCAACTTTCTCCCTGATGCATTTATTTCTAATCATATATTGTTTAGTGTGTGTACTCATTCGTTGTAACATTTTCATCTCTGCTGCATGGAGTTTATTATCTTTCTGACATTTTATTGTTCAAGATTTTGTCTCATAACATTGTAGGTCTTATTATTGTGCATTAAAACTTCCTATTGAGCTTGAGTGACACATTTCTATCACATATGACACCTGAAGCACACTGTCATTTCATTCACCCTGCTTGAATCCTATAGTTTACATCTCCATCAATTTTCCTATATGTTTGACTCATGATACTTAAATCTAATGACTTGTGATATGATATGATCTCCAATTTTTACCCTTAAATCGAGGTTTGACCACATCTTGCTAAACTTGTACTCCATATACTCCGATGTAAACCGTTTTGATACAAGGTACACACTGCCAAAAATATGGTTTCTAGCAACCACAAGTTATCATCATTATTTGCAAGACAGATGATGATAACATTCAGCAGCAAATGAAAAGAGAAATGATCTGAAATTCTAATTAGAATCATGAGCAAACATATGAGCAACTTTGGCTTCTCTTCCTGAGTTTACTATGAAACGAAAAAGCAAGGGAACCCTACTTGAAGATTGCCAGCATAAATCACCCTTGGCAATACTTTTTTGCAGTATTAATAATACCGTACCAGTCATTAAACCGGTAGAGGTACAGGTATAGTGGTATAATGGTATAGCGGTTCAACCGGTGGTTCACTAATTAAACCGCATACTGGTGAAGTTAGATATACATATATAATATATTAAGATTAATGTTGAAAAATTAATAAAAAAAACAATAAATTTTTTATTTTCATGAAAAAATTAATTTTAAATAAAAATCGACCGGTTTGACCGCTACGGTTCAATTGAAAACAGGTCGGTTTTGACCGGTATAATTTTTGTACCGTACCGGTATTGGGACTGGTTCACCGGTTGAACCGGCCTGCACGAACCGGTTTTTACAACTATGCTTTTTTTGTAGCATAAGCTGCATTCCTTTGTTCCATAATGGACTTCAAATAGACATTAGACCAGTCAAGTTTAGGAATTAGGATCAAAATATGCTACAACTAGCCATTACCCAACAGCATATGAATGGAAATATATCAAATTAAACATATGCATCAAGCATACTAATAGTACAATACACAAACACATCCAATCTCATCATTAATCCATAATGGTTCACAGGCTACACCTGTGACTCATGCAATAGCTGCCTGAATCATGATATGATACATGTAAAGGATGAAGTTTCATGCTTAGCTATCACACCATAAGAAATTTTTTTAAACAATAACTAAACCAAAGGGGTCTCAAGTGCATAAAAATGGTGGTGATCAAGTATAATACTTAATTTAACCACAAATTTAAGCTAATTAAGCACATTTAATATCATTTTTCCGGCTTAGAGACATCAAAGCTAATCAAATTTAAGGCTTTTACTATAAACCAAAAGCTATGACAGTTTTTTCAGGGTAAAAAGCTTTTAGGGGGTTGGGTTATAACCGATAAGTAATGAAAGTTATGGTCCGCTTGCTAGTTGAGTTTCGAATAAGGAAGAATGGAAAATGAAGGTTTTAGAGTCATTTCAGAAGTGTATTTCACTTTCTTCTTTTCCGACCAAAATTCAACTCGCAGACAGACTCGGTAAATTGCACTTAGCCAAACATTAAAAAAGGGTTGATTAAAAGAAACTTACTTCAGCACACATTGGGTGTTTGTGTAATGTTAAAGGAGGATGCATATTTCCAACACAAAATCACGCTGCACCACTCCAACAGCACCGAACTGAGTGATACAAAGTTCAAACAGAAAAAATTAAAACGACCCAAATGAAATCCATTGCAAAAGAATACAACTTTAAAATCCAATAAAACTTATGAAGACATTAGAATATAAGGGAAAGAGGAAGAAAAACTAAAACGGAATGGAAAAGCAAAATAACAGAAGAGAACAAAAACGGAATTGAAGTCAAAAAAATCAAATTTTGCGTACCCTAATTGAGTAATTAGTGGGATTCGATGGCTCAAATAAAAATCCCCAAAAGTGGCGTGCCGTGTGTTTCTGTTGGGGAAGATGAACGAATGAAGGGTAGTGGCTAAACGTGTGAAATTGTCACATTTTTTATTTTTTATTTTTAAAATTAAAAAATATGGTTTTTAATTTAAAAAAAAAATAACTGTTTTGAAATTAAATGTTGCTGCACTAATAAGTTTTTTATCATTACTTTATCAATAATCATCATTTATTATAAATTAATATAGTACCGTTAAAAGTTTGGTTGTTTTTATAATAAATTATTTTAAAAATCCTTAAAATTGTCATTTCAACTCAAATATGTCAAATGCAATTTTTCAAAAAAAATATTATTTCAAAGTCTATCAACAACAACATGATATAAACAATTTAAGAATTTTGGATAGGGGTTACCATAATGACTAAATTGAAATTATAAAATTATAACATTGTGTTATATGGTTTTTTGTCAGAAATTAGAAGATAGTAATAACAAAATAGAAAAGCATTAATTATACCATAGTAGAGTAATTA
Source organism: Lupinus albus (assembly GCA_009771035.1). Classification (NCBI taxonomy): domain Eukaryota; kingdom Viridiplantae; phylum Streptophyta; class Magnoliopsida; order Fabales; family Fabaceae; genus Lupinus; species Lupinus albus. The sequence continues at coordinate 14,979,343 of CM020016.1, forward strand.
TTTTGAGTTTTCACTTTATTAATAGTATATATAATAGTATATATATATAGATATTAAACTCTTCTCATTTCTTTTATAAATAGCATAAAATTTTATATTGTTTAAATAATTGTAAACTTCAAATAACACTTAATAATTTTTAAATAATCTTATATAAAAAGGGGAGAGATCACATCACATGTATCCGAGTTCTTGAGAAATTCAATAATTTGAATTAATGAGTAAATTTAAAACATTGAATTTTTCAAGAATTTGTGGCTAAAATGTGGAGTATGTTTTTTCCACTTATTCATGGAGTAAATAAATCTCTCCCTATATAAAAATTGAAAATTTCCCTTTGTAACAGTCAACATAAATATAAGAGAATATTAAAATATAATTTATCTTTTTAAATTTACTTCAGACACATCTGATTTATTAAATATAAATAAAAACAAGATTAATGTGTGTTTCTTGAGATTTCATAACAAAGTGTCTTTTTGATTCCTTCACCTTTGCAACATTAACGGTGGAAAAGGAGAAAATGAAAAACATAGCGCGCATTTTGTTGCCTAACATGGAAAACAATGAGCCAACAGCCCAATAAAACCATACCTCTTTTGCCTCACATCCCTTCATTCCCACTTAAACTCTTCTGTTCCCTTTTTCCTATTTAAAAAGGCAGTTCAGTGCACGAGACTCTTTTCCGATAAAAAAATTCTTTTTTTCAACCCTCAATAATACCCTTTTGTTCACTTCAACTCAAAAGTTCAAAGTTCATTCCTTTCCCCTTTTTTGATCACTGAGTTTCTCTGATCACTGATGGAACCGGTTTCTGGCTTGTTGAGCTTGGTATTTTCTTGGTCTCTTGAGGATATACTCAACAATGACCTTTATAGAGACAAGGTCTGATTTCTCATTCATGTTTATGCTTTGTTATAGGGTTAGAGCATTGAATTTGGTTGATGTAATATATGTGTTTTTGAGATATGATTGTCTAACTAGGCCACTAGGGTTAGAACAACTTGTTGTACATTAGTACATTACTATTGAATAGGGTTTTAAATTGTGGTTCACAATCGCAATTAAGGTCACAATGTTTTGGTTCTGATAATATCCATAATTGCCTTGTGGCAGCAGTTTCCTGCAATTGCAGTACATGTGATGTAAATATGTAATCATGACCGTGATCTGACCTCAATTTAAAACCTTGTCGTCGAGCATGTTTGCACTTTCGTCTGGTCTTGACATTGTTCTCTAGTGTCGGTGAATTCATTGGTCTGACAGCAGTTACAATTTTCTTTTCCGGTATTGATATTTGCATGGCTAACACTTTCGCATGGTCTTGACATTGTTCTTTAGGATTGGTGTAATTCATTGGTCTTACAACAGTTACAATTTTCTTTTCTGATATTGATATTTGGATGGTGATATTTGTTACTTATGTGTAAGTTAAACTATATCCTATCTGGGGCTGAGTAGTGAGTACTGAGCATTTTAATTATACTGAAAATTTCGGAAATGGATGGGTATTAGCGGACGACCTTGGTTTCTTTGCAGACAGATAATTTTTTTCATAGTTGTAGTAAAGGAATAAATTTATGTGCCGAGTTTTTAAAGCCTAAGGATTTATGTTCTGAACACCCCTTTGGATTTAATGGATATCTCTTGTGATTTTTATATTTCAAAATACATTTTGATCAACTTGCTTGTACCACAGTTTCCGTGTTTCATTATCATCTTGCAGTTGATGCTAGTGCACTTAATGTTCTTTGCACATGAGATGTGCTTTTATATAGCTTCTAAAAGTATCATATTTTTATCTTTTTATAGGTTAAGAAAATTCCGAGGATATTTTCGTCAGGAGATAACTATCTGAAGTCATTCATTTTTCCACTTATTGAGGAAACTCGTACTGATTTGTGCTCCAATATTAAGATGGTGTCAGAAGCTCCAATATGTCAAATAACTGACATTGATTTTGCTCAAGATTACAATCCTGCAAACAATCTGTTATACAAGATTGAAATGAACACAGTAGTGGAAAGTGATAAAAAAGGGGATGTTTATGAGCCTGAGCCGGGAGATCTTATTGCCTTGACAAATATCAGGCCAACATGCATTGATGATTTGAACAACCCTGGAAATTCCTATTTCATTTCTTTGATTAAAAGGGTAAGACAGGATATAGAGACTAAAAATGCTTACAAGGTTCAAATACTAGCCTCAAAGCCTATAAAATTTGAAGCCTACTTGCATAAGGATGACAGGTATGTAGATGCTTTTGCTGTCTACATTGGTAACATCACAACAAATGTGCGTATATGGAATGCACTGAATACAGAGCCAGATGGTCCAGGCATGTATATCGTCAAGAAACTTCTCCAACCTAATTCTGCGGTAAGATCAGATTTTGATTCTTTGTTTGTCTATATATATATATATATATATATATATTTTTGCCGATATCACTTTTAGTTGTATGGATGTCAAATGAGTAGCAGATAAAGCTAGACTTTTCCTTTTTATTTTTTTCTATCTTATTCTATAACCTATTTAGGTCAATTTATCGATTGCGTGAATGTATTTACATACCTCAGTTGTTGATGTTGCATCTTCTTACAGGTCGGTGAAAACTGTGCTCAATGTTTCTCCAGTGAAAGGTACAATATTGATGTATCAATTCTTGGTGCTATCATCCGTTCATTTGATTTGAACAAATCTCAAGAAGACGGAATTGTAAGTTGTTTAGCTGCAAGGGAATGTTCTCACAAAAATACCGTGAAATTGATTTGGGGCCCTCCCGGGACAGGGAAAACGAAAACAGTTGGCTCACTATTATTTTGCCTCTTCAAAAGGAAATGCCAAACACTTACTTGTGCCCCAACTAATGTAGCAGTACTGGAAGTTATAACTCGGTTTCTAAGGCTAGTAATGGAGTCCCTAGATTATCACACTTATGGTCTTGGAGACATAATATTGTTCGGTAATAGAAAGCGGTTGAGGATTGACACTCGTGATGATCTTTTAGATGTATTTCTTGATTACCGTGCAAATATTCTTGCCAAGTGCTTTGCACCTTTATCTGGTTGGAAACATAATTTGGAGGTGATGATATGGTTACTTGAAAACCCAAGAGGACAATATCATAAGTACTTAAAAGATGAGGAAAAGAGGGATTATATGACAGATGGTGATGATTGTTTCAAAGAAGAGATGGAACAGCTTTCAATTTCAAGTCCACAAACATATCAAGAAAAATTGGATATCAAATCCCAGGATCCGAAAAATGGCAAGCAAAATGATTGGAAGAGTATAGTCAATAAAACTTTAAGAGAAAGCAGGTTGTGTTTTAAGGAGCAAAACAGAAATAAATATCATAAACAAGAGAATAGGGGTTTTCTTTTTCAAGAGAAGAAAATAAAAATGTTGACATTTCTTGAGTTTGTGAAGAAAAAAATGAACTCCATCAGGATGCAGATGAGGAAATATGTTGTGGATATGTGTACTCATTTGCCAACTTCTTCAATTTCGTTAAGAGTCTTGAAAAACTTATTTGAATGTCTTGACTGGCTGAAAGATCTTTCGATGGTGCTATCAGACAATTCCATTACTGAAGAATGTTTTCAACTCGCCCTTAATACTTCTGATGTTGATGAAAGTAGACTTAGTTGCTATACTTGGCAGTCGAAGCTGTGTACAACCAGGAAAAAATGCCTTAAAATACTGAAATCAATTCAAGATGTGTTGATTCTTCCTATTTTTTTTGATGAATCTTCAATTAAAAACTTTTGTCTTAAAAGAGCTCGCATGATATTTTGTACTGCTTCGAGCTCTGCTAGGTTGCATGTAGAAGGACTTGATAGACTAGAAATGTTAGTTGTTGATGAGGCTGCCCAGCTCAAAGAATGTGAGTCAAATATACCTTTACAACTTCCGGGTCTTCGCCATGTTGTACTTGTTGGGGATGAGAAACAGTTGCCTGCACTAGTCAAAAGTGAGGTCTGTTCCAAACTTGTTTGTTCTTGTCCATGCAAGCATGTTCAATATTATGTCTCACATCGTTTTTCTTTTATGAAATTCTTGGACATTTTTTTAACAACCTACGGATTTTGCTAGTATGCAGATTTCTGAGAAGGCAGGAATTGGAAGAAGTTTGTTTGAAAGGCTGGTTATTTTGGGTCATGAAAAACAGCTTCTCAATGTCCAATATAGAATGCATCCATCCATAAGCTCATTTCCAAATATGGAGTTCTATGACAAACAGATTTTGGATGCTCCGAGTGTCAAAAATAGAAGCTATGAGAAACATTTTCTACATGGAGATATGTTTAAGTCCTACTCTTTTATAAATGTCGATTTTGGACAAGATGAACTTAATGAAGGGACTAGCCGAAAAAATATGGTGGAAGTAGCTGTGGTATCAAAGATTGTTCTTGACCTTTTTAAAGGTACTACTATAATAGGATCTATATTTGAGTAATAAATTATAACTCAAAATAGACATGTTTGTTATGAGATGCTTTATGTGTATAACTTCTGAATAATGTTTTCTCCTAATTGTTGAGGTGTTATTGTTGTATATTGACTCTTCACAGAATCAGCTTCCAGAAAACAGTGTGTTAGTGTTGGTGTTATATCACCATATAAAGCTCAAGTTTTTGCCATCCAAGGTGCACTTGGAAAATTGTTTGATGGTGATGCTGGTAATGACTTTTCCGTGAAGGTTTCCACTGTCGATGGTTTCCAAGGTGGCGAAGAGGATGTGATAATAATATCCACTGTCAGATATAATAATATGGGATCGGTCGGATTTATTTCTAATTGTCAGAGAACTAATGTGGCTGTAACAAGAGCAAGGTATGATCTGTGCCTAGTTATTGTACACACTCTTTGCTCTGCGTTTTGTTTTTCATCACGGATGCACTCGTCCCTGTCTGTATAGGTATTGCCTTTGGATAGTTGGTAATGGTGAAACCTTGATGAATAGTGGCTCTGTTTGGGAGCGATTAGTCCTTGACGCTAAGGCTCGAGGATGTTATCGTAATGCTAATGAGAATGAGAGGTTGTCTCGTGCTATTACAACTTCTATGATCGAGCTTGACCAAGTTGTTCATTTGTTGAATATGAATTCTCCACTCTTTGGAAAAGCAAGGTGGAAGGTATGCTGCTTAAAATTGCTTCTACTATTCTATTTTAATTATTAATCATTAAATACCCCATAATATTTCAAGTTAAAACCACCAAGAGACATAACAAGGGAGAGAAACATCTATAACTAAAGTGAGAGCAATCTTCATTCAACATCCTAAAAAAAATTCATCTGTCCTTCAATCCAGACTTATAGAATCCACATCAATTTAGACCCTTGTTCAATTTCTTTCCTCATAACATTAGAGAATTCCGTAAACCATCAACATGTCATACATGAAAGGATATCACAATTCATGTATTGATCTAGCTCAGAGTTGTACACTGCCATGACCATCAGGTTTATGACAACAATAAGAACAACCAGACCTTAGTCCGACTAGGCATGACCATCAAGTTCGCTCGATATTTTTTTCTATCCATAAAGATGATATATAGATTGATGAAATTTAGCTTCTCTTTAACGTTCAGATGCATCAGATAAAAGCCTCCTTAAGACTCTTAAAACAGCTTTACCCTTGTATTATCAGACATTTCTGTGACTATCTATCTCTATTATAGGTTTACTTCAATCCGGGTTTTCTCGACTCTATGGCAAAAATTAAAAGCACCGACGCTTGCAAGAAAATATGTTTCCTGCTGACTCAACTTTCAAGCGGTTGGCGTTACCCTCACCAGGAGATAAATCTTGGAGTTGTAGATAACACTTGTTCCCCATTGTGGAAAGTGTATAAGGTCACTGAGTTGCTGTCTCTTGCATGGACCATAGACATTCTTGAGGAGAACTCAAATTATGTTCCGGTTTTGAAGATCTGGGATGTTTTGCCATTGTCCGAGTTATGGAAGGTGGAAAGGGATATTGAGATCTCATACAGGAATAATTCTAATGATATTCTGAGAAGCTTTGAATTCAGAAGTTGTGATGGGTATGGTTCTTACTACTATCTTACTTGCTTCACATAGATGAAAAATAGTGGAAATTTTATGTTAAGCAGAAATGTTATAATATGGAGTGATTTTAATGCAGAAATTTTGAGGTTCCAGTGATGTGGCCAGCTAGTTCAAATTATACAACCAATAATAATCTACCACAACCTGATCCTATGCAGCTTCTATGTAACCAATTTGCTCTGCTTAGTCTGATGGATGTTTAAATCAGAATCAATAGTGCATTACTCTCACCTCCTTCAATTTTGTTTCTAATTCAGGAGAGGTTTATGTAGGTTTTTCAAGGTATACTTTTACAGTTTGAGGGAGGTTTTGTGTATGTTTTTAAATAGAGAAAACTACTGTAATTCAAGTAAAATACTAGAAGAGGAGATCAGAGTAATGTACTGTCAAATTCAATCACCTAAAAGTTGCAGATTAGTTACCATTTTGAGATTTCATTGTTATGGACTTGTGTATTTCGATAGTTTTTGGGATCAGTGTCAAGCTTTATAATTCTCAACAAAAAATAATAGTGGTCATTCAAGCTTACTCATAACTCCAAACACTTTGAAGAAAAACTCACCCCTTCCATTGGAGTCATAGCTCGAGCCCTTCCAGGCTCAGCTGTTAAACACAACAAAGCTATAGCTGTTTTAATATGAACCAAGATCCCCAAGGAGTTTTTTATCCTTTTATTTTTGCTGATAAAAATGTTATTTCATTGTATATAAAATGATATAAGTATCATACCCTGTTTTTTCTTTGAGAAAGATTGTATAAATCTTTACCATCGCGGATTTTTCCAGTACCGGTGACTATCCCTACTCCTTGAAATGGGACTGTTTTCTTTGCAAAGCTAAAAACAGCTAAAATTAAAGTATTTTTTAAAGCTAAAAACAGTTAAAACTTCTTGAATTTGAGATTAGGAAAATATAAAAGGAAAAAAACGACTATCATTAGAATTTCTAGACAGCGAGATGATAACTTTGTGCTCCATTCTATAATTAATCCAAACAAATGGTATGAGTTCATTAATGCATTCAATGTATTCCCTCATAACATTTCATTCAGTCCACTGCTACAAATTGAATGCATTCCCTCATAACATTTCATTAAGATACTACAAATTATCCACCACCAAAGCCTAAGAGCATTGGGTTTGAAATGTCTTAATTACCATTATGATCATAATATAGTATATCACGATTCAATCATGATCATAACTCATGGAATGAATAATTCAAAGTTTCAGTTATGTAGCTATAGCTACTTCCTTTGTCACTGCACCCTCTCTAGCATAGCACCTTGCAGAAAGCTGCTACAAGAACCGAGCAGTGTAACCAGATAGAACAGATCATGCTGGTGTACTCAGAGCTTGCAGAACTGTGACCCATTTTTTATATATTTCTAGAGATTTTCCAACTACAAATTCTAAAGAACTTGGTATTAATTTAATTATGATGCCTAAAAAGAATATTATCTAACTATATTACCCTCACCATTTGCTTTATGGAGGGAAAAGATTCAGTACCCCAAAACCAAAGATAGGACGAGAAAAAATCCATTCTAACTATATATTAAATAAAGCTTTGACAAAATCGGTGCATGACTACAATCTGAAAAACATTAGCAAATCAGAGTTCTTTCTCTATTACCCTGACTAAACTATTCCTCCTTCCAGATGAATAACAGATTTTACATGATTTAAAAAGTTTACTCTAATATTCTTACAATATTATAGTGCCATTAAGAACTTCTGGATTTTTGTCTGTGCTCGCTCCTTCTCTTCTGGTCCATCAATATCACCAATATTATCATGATATTCCTGAATCGCAGAAAGAATAAATTTCAACCGATTAGAGCAAGCCTTGGCTGGGTTTCTAGGAGAGATGCTCAGAAGAGTGATAGGATTCAACAAAAATTGTTAGAGGGATGGCTATGTGTGCTGTTTTAAAAAATGAGAATATAACCAAATTACCAAATTATTGCACATTCTAAATTCGAAACTTAAATTTTTCTAGTGGGAAGGGACTAAAATATCATACATATTTTTCCAAATCATGAAATATATGATGCCTTAGAGATATGAAAGCCCATGAAAGTATTGTATAGAGATAACTTGGACTTGTGACTTCATAAATAAATGGTTAATACAGAAACATAAACTAAAAACAAGATTAAAAAAGGCAAATGGTAAGCTTCAAAATTATTTCAATATTAGCCACTGAGGACATATACCTGAAGAATATCCTTGATATGTTTCTTACTAAGTTTGTTCTGCCTGAGAAGTAATTCAATTCTTCCTCTCATTTGTGAGTGCCTGAACACAATATTAAAATGAGACACACCAGGTGAAAACATACATATCAAAGCTGCTAACATTAATGTATATATATATATATATATAACAAATACTTACTCTGAGCACCAAAGATGACCCAGAATGACAGCAAGCAACTGCAGAGTCAGCACAAAATAGTCAATGCCCAGAAAAGTGCTGTAAAACTGGTATTTGTTCGTGTGGATGGTGGCAGTGCTACTACACGCACCACTAAGTTTGGTAAAAAAAAATCCTAAATGCAATTTGAGACGGAGAGAAACTAAAACATCATAGAATCCTTTTTTGTGAATAGCAGTACAGTTGTATAAGCAGAAAAACAAATTCTAAGCATGTTCCGTAAGAAATAAAAATAATAATTAAAGAACACATTATGAAGCAGTTATGGATGAGCCCCAAAACCACAAAAACCTACTACAAGAGTATAAAAATCTTACCTGGAGAGTATAAAGTCCAGATTCTAGTTTGCGGTTGTATTTCTCATCTTCATCCATCTGTAAAATAAGGTATTATATTTTGCTCAAAAACGGTTATTTAGATATGATATGTAGTAGCAGAATAAGTAAAAACTACCTCCAGGTCATCAAGCTCAATTTCACTCAACCGTTCAGTTTCTGCTTTGACTCTATCTGAATATCTGGTTGTGAAAAAAAACAGTATGCTCAATAGAGAATATAAGCTTTAAATAAAAAGGCCTACCACCACAACTTTTATAACTCTACACACAAAAAGATGTGGAGTAACTTTATGCTTGATGACTAGCACCTTACAACAAAGAGAAGAGGATCCAACCTACCTCAAGTATAGCTCCATCAGCCGATCTATCTTCTCACACTCATTCTCAACAAACTTACTTAGCAATCTTTCTCTCCTAGAACCCCTCAAGATTCCACCTGTGAAAATATGACGTTCAATATCACAAGGGGAAAAGTACATTATACATATATTGTCTCACTAACATGCATATTTTTTATTTCATGCAAGGATACACATTACACTTTTGAAAAGCTTAAACATATGATGACATTTTAATATATAAATAACATGTAACAAACACCAAAAACATCATAATCCACAAAGAGATGCACTGCATTCCAGACATACCCAACAATGTAAGAGTGGAACTGTTAGGAACAGACCTCGGTGGGCCCTATTGGGGTAACACCTATTAGTTAGGCCTTGTTAGTAAAGTTGTTAGAGATAGTTGAATATTCTAGCATACTATAAATATTGAGATAGAATGTAAAAGGGTTACCATTTGTACTGGAAAAGAAAGGGAAGTTAGGGAGAGTTCTAAGTCTCTCAAATACCTAGAGTAGAGAGGAAGAGAGTTCTGTAATTCTCTGGTGTGTACTTATTACAGACTAGTTTTTATATCGATAAGCACGTATTTTCCATTCATTCTGGTCCAATTCTTACAGGAATCTTCTTTCAACAAACCTTATCCCACCAGGTAAGTTTGGCTACATGGATCGATTGACAGAAATGGGCTCTATTAAATACTTAACTTTCAGTAAAACCATTCCAAGCAAGATCTTGTTTCAATGATTTATCCGAAAGTATTCTATTGGACCATCTTCCATTTAATTTACTTTTCTCACAGGACTTCAATTTAGAAGCTATGATAGAAGAAAATAGAAATTCAATTTATACGCAAACATTTAAGATATGAGTCCTGTGTCACATGATAAAACTCTGTTTTTGAGAAAGATCATATCACAACTCTTCAAATGCATGATGTATTTGCACAGCAATAATTAAAAGGAAGTGACTTGAACATGATATATTTACTTTAAAATAAATAAATAACAAGGAGAATTTAGTTATTTACGCACATAAGCTAGAAATGACAGTCACTAGCTAAGTAGATATCCTAAATCAAAACTCAAACTACACTTCACTTGCCTGCTTACCAAATAATGAAGCAACCAGTGAAACAATGCGCTCTTCTAATTCCTCTTGGAAGCTCTCTTTCTTGTTCTTCTTACTAATGGGAATCTGGATACCAAAATATGTGAACTTTTAGTTTAATTCAACAGAATGAAAGATCGTCATCGTCTAATAGGAAAGCAACAAGGAAACATGAAATTCAAACAAAATCAAATTAACAACCACAGCAATAATAATTCATTCCAACAAATAGTTAATAAAACTGTGATAGATCATTCTACAAATGAGCAATAGTTAAAGGGTTTGCAGCACTTGCCTTACCCATAAAAGCAGCAAAAGCCGTCTTCAACCCCAAAACATCCACAAACCGTTCACAGGCCGGAGGGTACTTAGTCATTGCAAAATCAAGGGCCCTTATCGCTGATCCATAAGCCAATTTCTTCTGTTTCATTATAATTATCATCAACTCCACCCCTTCAGCCTTCACAAACCTTTCCTTATTTTCCAATGGCATCAACAAACAGCACAAACAATCAAACAAATTCTCCACCATCTCTTCCTCATCCGAACTCTTCGGGTCTTTCGATTTATACATCGCCACAGCCTGAAGCACCACATCCACCCCATTCATCTGCCCTAACCTGATATAAGATAATCCAAAAAAGAATAAAATCCCTAGTTAATAAAACAATTCCAAATTAAAACTCTAAATGTAAAGTAAAAAACACAAATTGAACAATAAATACTTATGCACAATCCACATTTACTACATCATAACCTCTTCTGATTCGCAGTGCTGCTCTGCAACAAAATCGCCAAAATCTCCGAAGCATACTGTTTATTACCATCGAACTCCCTAACCTTGATCTTTCCCAACAACCACTTCATCAATTTCGTCTTTTCACACACCAATTCCGCAACAGAAGGCATTACCTCAATCAAATTCTCGATGGTGGCCAATGTCGCATAAACCGCACTCATCTCATCAGGATCAGAATCTGACAAACGGTGCAAATTCTGCACCAGAAGCTCAAGCACACTATTCTCCACAAGCGCCTCAACCAAAACCCTAGCCGGCTCGTCATTCTCATCCAACACGTCCTCATCGGTTAGGTCTTGGAGCAATTGCACAACGTCAATGGCGATATCGGTGTTGTCATGGCTAAGGAGGTCAACGACGGATGGAACGACGTTGAGGTTGACGAGGTCGGGGTAAAGCTCGGGTGCTCCGGCGAGGATTTTGAGTTTTTGGAGCTCCTCATGGAGTTCCAACTCGGAATCGGCGAATCGATCGGGTTGGTTAGGGTATTTGAGGCGAGCTTCGATGTTTTCTTTGAGACGGCGTTCGAAGGAGAGGACTAGTTTCTTTAGGGTTCGGAGATCGAGAGCTTCTACGGCGGTTTGAGATTTCTCTATTGCTTCGAGAAGAGAGAGATCGATGTTATTGTTGTTGTTATTGGTTAAGCCGTTGGATTTGGATGATGGTGGTGGTGGTGGATCTGAAACGGTGTCGTTGAACTTGCGTTTGGAAGAGTGGTTGCGGGAGTTCGCGACTTCCATTGTTGCTGGCGATAAGGTGTGAACTGTGAAGGGTTTATTGTTGATTTAAGACCACTGCGTTTTGGGCAATAGTTTATGAAAAATTATTAGGATTTAGGAGAATCATTATAAATCAAACTAGGGTTCATTACCATATAGGCAATCACCAATTTAGTTCCACTATAATATAAAAAATATTATTCTTTGTTTTTTTTAATTATGTGACAATTTTTAATTGAATCGGGACATATTTAAAACATAAAAATGAGACAGATGATTCTCATTCAATTTTATTGGATGTAAGAGTGCTTTCGAATTCTTAGTCAATATTTAGGGTTGGATAATAAATAAGTATGATGTGACTTAACTTATTTTATAATAATCGATGACTTTCATTCTATTTAATGTGTTTATTCAATTATATACAGAATAATTACACCTAATTCAAAATTAAATAGAGAAACAATATATCTATGATGTAATTTCATATTTCAATCATATTTTTTTAGTTGGTTTTTCTAGTTATTTAGGGCACTCTTTTGTAAATGATTTATTTTGAGAATGTGAAAATCATTTTAGTGTAATATCTATGTACAATCAGTGTATCATCTACCATTCATATGTATTTTTTTTTTTTAAGAAGCCAATGATGTATAAAATAATAAAATGAATGGTTAATGATATGTTGATATTATATAAAACTCTGACAATGAGAACAAAAGGATACACATTTTGGGACATAAAATGTGCTACCACCAAATATTGACTAGTAGAATTGAGCCATAAGCATTAAATAAGGCATTTCATTTAATCTTGGTTATTAATTTTTGTTACCAAAATCATATACATATTTTATCATATAAATAATTATTCAAATACAAAGTTTTATTAGGACAAGACAAATCAAAGACATAAAATGTTGAACATCAAATGTAATTCATTAACAAGACACACCACTCCACTAGTTGACTTCATAGTCTAGATAATGGGTGTACATTTTTATTCAAATTTCAATACAAATCAAAGACACACTCACATGAAGAACATCACTATCAATGATGAAAACAACAACACAAACAAATTAAACCATAGTGCATTTCTTCATATTGGAAAAGCTTCAATGATTGATGGAAGAGCTTTAATCTTAATAATGTTGTAATGAGGAAATCCTGTTTCATTAAATAGCCACTTCCAATTCTCTTCAGTCCTTTCTTTGCCACCAGCATTATGTGCAAGTAGCATCATATCAAAAGCAAAACCAGTGTTACTGAATAACTCATTCCCTTCTGGCTCAAGAATATGATCCACAATTATCACCTTTCCTGTTTTCTCTGGTATTGCCTTCCTACAATTCTTCAGGATTTTGATGCAGTGTTCATCACTCCAGTCATGTAGAATCCACTGTGCATTCATCAAAATTAACAAAAAATTGTTAAATATAGATATTATACTAATGATTTTGTTATGTTTTGTTTATTTAGGTAAGAAAAGGTCGACATAGTATTGTATTATGTGTTTTAACAAAAATGATATTGCAAAAGGCTCTCACTTAGTGGTGTATGGGAAATATATGGGAAATGTCTATGCACGCAACCTTGTTGTACACAATAGACCCGAGATAATGATGTAGGCGATGTGAGACTTACTTCCTAACATGCTCCCTCCATGTAAGAAGTTGGGCTCTGACTCTGATATCATGTTAAGGTTCCGTCTCAAAACCAATTGGCAATAAGAAGAGTAGTCCAACAAGTATTTAAATATTCCCGAAACAATGAGTTAGGCGATGTGGAACTTAGTTCCCAACAAAAGAGACTAAAGATGATATGATCTAAAACCCATGACCCAAATTTGTATACCCTTGATCTCATCTCTTCCTCAAGCTTTGTATAACTCCAAATCTCATTATGTTTTATAAATTTCTATAAGATTCTCTACTTTGCAGATGAGGCTTTACTTATTTGGAAGCTCTTATCTTTTTAATACTTTCAACACCCTTTCATACTATGATTCAAGGATTAAACCCAAGACCTTGTATTTAAGTGATTTAGGTGATTCTCATTTGAACTAACTCACATTTATTTTGTAACATAAAGCTCAATATTCTAATTATTCAAAGACCAAACTTTCTAAGAACATATAATATGCTGTTATTAGATAATACATACCTTCATATAAACAGCATCAGCATTAGGAATGGATACAAACATGTCTCCTCCAACATGGGTAATTCCATCATACTCAGGTGCTGTTCCAATCACATGAGGCAAATCAAAGTTGATAGCTTTGATATGAGGATAGGCTCTTACAATCTCAGAAAGTGAACCTCCAATTCCACCTCCTACATCAACCAAAGTCTGAATCTTATTAAACCCATCTTTGTATCCAGAAATCACAGCCTGAGACACAATCCTTGCAGTGCAAACCATGCCTTCATTGAACAACTTGTTATATTCAGGGTCCAAACCAGTCATCTCAAATTGTTCATGACCATGGCATCTAAAAAATGCAGTGCCATTTTTTGTGCCTTCTCTTATAATATCACTAACATAGTGACAAGGACTCAAATGCAATGGGTGATTTTCTAGCAGCAACATTGGTGCTAAGGTCATGTTTGTGCCATCAAGTAGGATCCATTTCGAAGCGCGGGTTAAGCCGAAAAGGGTCTCTCCATTACTCTCTGATTTCTCTGCACTGAATATCTTTCTCCTAACCAATACTCTCATGATTCTTTGGAGCAATGAGATATCTGGTGAGGCTGCATTTTCAATGTTCTCAACAATTTTGGATAAGGATATTGGTTTATCATAACGGTTTATTATATCAGCTATGCGCAATTCCACAGCAGATTTCAGTGCCACAGAATATGTGAAGCTGCACATGTGTTCCCATATTTCAACTTGCCCAATCAATGCTTCTTCATCTTCCTTCTTCAAAACCTGAGTCAAAGTAAGTAAGTAAGAATGAAAACAATGAACATAATTTAAACAAAATAAACATGGAATTTGTTGCTGGTGGGAATTATATAAAGCATTGTTTAAAATTGCGGGCTGCAACTGCGGTTGTGGGTGCAACATTTCGCCTCTCGGTAAAGAAAAATCCGCCGATTTGCATTTGCACATATAGTGTTAAGTTCCATCTCAAAATTAATTGCCAATTAGAGGAATAGGTAGACTTACTTCCCAACATGCTCACTCATAACTAAAGGACATTTTTTTGGCAACCGGACAAAAGTTAGCACTTTGATACCATGTTAAGATTCTATCTCAAAACCAATTAGTAGTCCAACAGTTATTTAAACTGTTTCAAAGACAATAATATAGACGATGTGAGACTTACTTCCCAAGATATAGGATAACATGGTTGTTGTAAGAGTTTTACAATTGTATCACCACTATAATTTGTGGCGGTATCAAACACATTTTTTTCTACAACTGCGAATAACAATCAGGATCGTAACTGCAATTTAAAATTATGGTACAAAGTTTAAACAAGATAATAACTATGGGCATTTTAAGTTTTAACCTTGATAGATGAATCTGATGTTGAACCCATTTCTGTTTTCTTTGCCCTACAAAACTTTACCATAGAAAGGAATCAATCAAATTATGTGCAGAGAGAGCCAAAATAAGTAAAATGTTTGTGTTTTTTAAATACTATGAAGCAATTTAAAAAATGCACATACTGAGACTAATGCACACACTGGCCTCTTTCTTTTTGCAAAATTGAGTGATTAGAACAAATGCATGTCTAGCCTTTTTATAGAATGAAGATGCATATTTGTTAAGGTTTTGTTTTCTTATAACAATAGAAAAGTTATGAGATTGTAGCCAAAAGCTACAAAGCTAGTTGGAACCTATGAATTGTAGATAGATGAGGACAGATGTCTAGTTAAATGATTTTTTTTTGTATAATCAAGTATATCACGTATGGTTGTTTTTATCGATAAATGTTGGTTACATGAATCAATTATAACAACTGTCGAACTTTTAATCTATTACGATTGAGCGTCCAA
Organism: Lupinus albus; assembly: GCA_009771035.1. NCBI lineage: Eukaryota > Viridiplantae > Streptophyta > Magnoliopsida > Fabales > Fabaceae > Lupinus > Lupinus albus. The sequence continues at coordinate 14,995,182 of CM020016.1, forward strand.
TCAAGTAAGGTGTTACACCACTCAATCAATATTTTATATACAGTCATTTATCTTTCATTTTTATTATTTTTTATGAAAACTGAATAATAATAAAACATAAATAATGGACGATGCAATGAAAATGTATAAAAATTATTCGTGTGAGTGCATACATTTTTTTAATGTAAAGTTCAGGGTGTGAGGAGGTTCTCCTTATTTCAAGTTGAAGTCAAACCATCACCTGTCCGACATGGGTAAAGATCATTTCCAGTACCGGAGAGGACAGTATAACAAATGCAAAAGGAAAAAAATAACTTTGTGACACTTTTACCCTTCTATTATTATTGTAATATCATTTATACCCTTACAAAGTAATGTAAAAACAACAATTCTCCTCTCCAATACAGGAGAGGAGTCTTTATCGCCCGACATATATGTAATACAATTCAAATTTGTTCCACATTCATTTATATTAATTTCCATGAAAAATTAATGATAATTAAACATAAATAGTAAATAATGTAGTAACGTTATATATTATCAGTCCATACATTTTTTCTTTATCTTTTTAATATAAAGTTCAAGAGTTTCTCCTTATTTCAAAGTTGAAGGCAAACCATCAACCCATAGACATTGACTTAATACAATTAAAATCTACTATCAAAATTCAAATTCATGTCACGGACATAGACTTAATACATTGAATGAAAATCAATTAAACCATATAGCAATAATTAAATTAAACCATATAACATTGAATGAAAATCAATTTTAATTTTAAATGAAAATCGGTTGACATGAATAATATTGTACAAATAAAAAATAACCAGCATAACTAATTTTGACCAATATATGATTAAAACAATTATTATATCGTACTAATATGAGATTTAATTTACTTGTTTAGAATGGCATATGGTCTTCTAGGGTAATATAATAAAATTATTTGAGCCACTAGATGAACAAACTTCCAACCACTCTCCTATATGGCTTTTAGAGGCCATGAAAATGGTCTATAGACAATAAAATTATTTTAACCCGCCGCATGAATAGTATTGTAACTTGTAGAATAATAGAGGCCATACCAATAATTCATTCAAAATAATATATTTACCTTTTAAAAAAGTAACAATCAAACTCTTGTGTAGTAGCTAGGGACCAAATAGAACGAGTCTCAATATTGAGAAAGAACAAACACTTAATTAAATTATTTGTTTTAAATATTCCATAACAATGTGGTGACCTCCCTTGTTATTTAAAAATATTTAATTAATCCTATAATTATAAACTTTAACTAGATTTTTATACTTTAAAATATTGAGAAGAATCTTGGATGGTATGATAGAGAATGTCGCTATCCAATACATGGATTTCTAGCCGGATGTATTAGATGAACATGATCTAAGGCATGATGCATGCAAGCTAAATCAGATGAGTTGAAGGAAATACAACGAGATAGTGGTGGGGACTATGACCATATTGGAAGTTCATGTATTAGATTGAAACTGATGAGTGGATATAGGAACTTCGGTGTGTTAGTCTGTGAGACAAGTACTAAAAATGTCTCTCTCACTGTCAGAGATGATTGTCATCTCCGAGATGAGAAGTGGTGAATCTTTAAGGCCTTTCTATAGCGTCATTGAAAAAGATGTTAATTTGCTAACCAATAATCCACATGAGCACATGAGCGCTCACTGACTTTAATGTGATGTATATATAACATGTGCATTGACTTGAATACAATGTGTAACACGAACATTGGTAGAAATGTAGGGTGTGACACATACATTAGCTTGAATGCATGTATTATGGGCATTAATTGACATTGTTGCAATGTGTGTAATATGAGTATATTGTTATGGATAATGTTCCTATCATACCAACCCATTCAAGCAAATGATGGTACCACCAAGATAATGTTAGTCATAATCTCTAATAATATATTAGTATATGTTCAATTCTTTTGAGCATGTAATACAATTGGTTAAACTTCATTAATAAATTATATTGTTTTCTTCTCTTCTATTTTGATTTATACTCTTTATTTGATTGTTTGTGGTCATAGCTTCTGTTGCGTCAATACATCTTTCAAACCAAAATTGACATTCATACATGTATTTTTCCTTAGCATATGATGATACTTAAGAAAGAGAATCATTCTACTATCACATATCATTAATGACTGAACATTCCTTGTTAAATTTACAAGATCATACTCATGTTCTATAACATGATCTATTCTTTTGTTCAGCTAAGTTTAGAGTCCATTATATTGGCTACTTCATTTCTTACCAAAAGGAGTTGTTGACATAAACTTATAAATAACTACTCAATCTCCCATGGCCATTATCAAAAAGGGTAGGGATCATTATATTATGGATACAATATCACTGAAACTAAACAATGTTCCTATAACAATGCCAGATTTGTAGTATGTCCTTAACTCTTTATCCATTGCTGCATTAATGTTCATAATAAGCAAATTACTGTCAATTGATAATCACTTATACAATAAACTCTTTTTGGTAAAGTTGTATGTCAAAAGTTTAAGAAAAAATCAAAAAACTAACTTGAAGATAGAGTCTCAACTTATCAAACTCTACTTATGCTTATTAGACTTGTTGGCCTCAAGAGAGTTTCACACTTAAGGGGATGTTTGGTTTTGGGGAGAAAATAAGACGAGGGAAGATAAAAAGAAAGAGCAAAAAAAGAAATCAGAAAATGAGTTGATTGATGGGAAAGAAACATGGAAGAATTAGAAGAGAAAAAAAATTATTTTCCTCTATCCTTTCTTCCTACATGAGAACATGAGAGAAGAAACCAAAAGTTGGTAGGTCCTACTATTTTTATTTTCTTCCTCTCCATAAACATGGGAGAATTAGAAGAGAGAAAAAACTTTTTTTCTCTAACCTTTCTTCCCTCACTCACGTGAGAGAAGAAACCAAAAGTTGGGAGGTTCCCTCATTTTTATTTTTTTTTCTCTTTATACTATCTCTTACCAAGTGAGAGAAATAATATTATTCTTCTTCATATACCTCTTTCCTTTCTCTTACTTTGCTTACTCTCTCCTACCAAAGGCAACCTTAGAGCATCTCTACGTGGTTATTCTAAAAATTAACTAATATTCATTCATTATATCATCTATAATTCATTTGAATTATTTTTTTTGAATAGTCAATAATAATACAATGAAAATATATAAGATTCATACATTGTTAGTGCATACATCTTTTTCTCAACTTCATATGCATTCTTGGTTTCACAAATATATATTTTTCTTCCCATCAAACTAGATCTTAAGAATTACTTAGACCTTGTGTTTGGAATATACCTCAAACATGTTTATGTGTCCATTTCTTATTCCTGAATAATCTCTCATGTCATGCGGTACTACATCTAATTGATGAGTAAACCACTCAAGTATAGTGAGACATTTAGTGTCTCATTATTATGATGGATGAAAATATGGGCTTAGTTTGATGGGTCAGCATGTTTGAATTAATATTTTTAGTTGTCTGGATTGAGGATTTTAACCAAAAAGTTCATATTCAACCCGATTTGTAAGCCTGTTTTTTAGACCGGTCATGGACAGCCGGGCCAGGCTAGCTCGACGGACCAACATTAATATTACTTTAGCATTTTAAGGTTATATGTGGTTCCAATAGTATAACCAATTTAATATTGTTTTCCAATCGATTAGTTTACACTTAGCGTGTAGAACCAATTTAATATTCATATACAAGACATTTATGAGTAAATTACTTATCAATGTAATTTATATCATATACAAGGCATTTACTTATCAGTGTTTAATTTATATTTTATACCATATTATATTTAACTTAATTACATTTATCACTTTTTTGTTTAAAAAATTACACTTATTTCTTATATATGGTTGATCATGTAATATATGTTTATAAATCAAGAAGATTTTTGTAAGTGTAAAAAATGAAATGATAGTTTATATAATTTCACTAAAACATAATTGTTGGTGGTGGTTCTAAGTGTGAAGGTATAAAGATTAAAGAATAACCAAATATCCTGCATTCAAAATTTGGGTGGAGGGTTGTATTAAGTATCTAATTAAAAGAAAAATGTTATAAATATAAGAGTTGAATATAACAAAAATCAATACATTTAATTCTGTTGCTAAATAAAACAACATCCCAAAACAAATTAATTCCTTATAAGGATTTTAAATATATTATGGTCCACCAAACTTCTTTATAAGGATCTGATTGTATTTGAGCCTTGACGTCTGCATTTTTCAAGAGAACATTAACCATGTTCCCACGAATTTCAGCATAGAGCAGCAATATATTTAGGTTACATATGATTTTGATCCCTGGATTTATAGCTAACTTTCATTTTAGTCCTTGTGTTTTTTAAGTTTTTAGTCCTTGCATTTTCAGCCTTTTTATTTATTTTAGTCTTCTACATTGACTTGAAGAGATTAAATTAAATCCTTAAAATATAAAACCATTCAGGCCCACAATGATAAAGATGAACATTTTTATTGGAAAAGGTAAACTTATATTGTAGTCCATACATTTTTTGTGATAAATAAAAATGCAACCAACAAAACGGACTCAAATAGGTTTACAATCGACCCGGCCCAAACTCAGGCCCACAATGATTAGGGTTTTCTTTTCCTTTCTACATAAACTCACAATTCCTTATTTCCTCTCACACCATTCAAGAGCGCGAGCAAACACACACAACACACACAACACACACACTCTCTCTCTCTCTCTTGCTATGGCGGCCGTTGAAGACTCTGCTCCTTCCACTGAACTCGTTCAATCCGTCACTGACGTCAAACTCTTCAATCGGTGGTCCTACGTTGATGTCGCGGTTCTCATTTTTCCCTTTTATTATCTCTATATCTATTTCTCAAGAATTATAAGTTTTTTTTTTCATTATAAGTGATTGCATCGTTGTTTACATAAACATTTAGGTTTTCGGTTTATGTCATATTTTTGTGATTGATGTTCGTAGAATCAGATAGATTCTGTATGATGTTTTGATTGCAGTTAATTTTTATAATTCAGATCTGAATTTTTAATATATTGTTATTATGTCAGATTCGTATGAATATTTTAAAAAATGAAATGATTATATTATACAAGGTTATTTTGCTCTCTCATTGGTATTTGTAGTCACATGTTGTTAGTTATTACTTATTTGTATGTCATGCCTTCAATATTTTATGTATTTGTTGAATCTGAATGATTAGTGGTTGCAGCTACGCTTGATTTGAAAGTTGTCCTGAAAATTTAATTGATTCGCTAATTGTGATGATAAATAATATGTAGACTTTCTGAAAAAAGACATCAAAATAGAGCTTGTCCTAGAAATTTATTCGGAGCAATAGGTTGAACTTACAGTGCATTAGCAAACTTTATTGTGATCATTAGAGTTACATAAGTATGCATGATTAGCAATAAAATTGTCAAATTTGAGAAAAGAATAATATTAACAACACTACTTGAGAAAATGTTGTTTGATTGTGTCTGCCCGAGTATGTGACTGAGGTATCAAGCTCTAACATATATAAAAGTGATGAAGATATACTGTTGATGATAATTGAATCTAGAATGGTGAGAAAATAGTATGCTTTCCTGATATTGGTCAAATCTGACAAATTTGATATGCTATATATGTTGTTCTTAGGTAAATAGTGAAGCTTCTGGTTGTGACACAGATTAACTTCTTGTTTGTTAACAATTCTTCTAAATACACTGAAGTTCTACCATTTTTTTGATAGGCACATGACATATCTCTGTTAGATTACATTGGCGTGGCTGCTCCCAAACATGCAATCTATGTCCCCCACACTGCTGGGAGGTACTCAGCTAAGCGTTTCAGAAAAGCGCAGTGTCCAATCATAGAGAGGCTTACAAACTCTCTTATGATGCACGGAAGAAACAACGGGAAGAAGCTGATGGCAGTGAGGATTGTCAAGCATGCAATGGAAATTATCCACTTGCTCACTGACCTGAACCCATTACAAGTTATTGTTGATGCTGTGGAAAACAGGTATCTAAACTAGATAATAAGAAATAAATTCTTATCTTCCACACTTCAGCTTAATATGATTTTCCACTACATTTTGCATAATGCTTCTGGAATCGGCTTATTTGTTTGTGAGGAACTGAGGATAAGGCTGTTTACTTCCACCCTATCTTGACACACCTTGTGGCCTGGGCAACCCTTTACTATGTATAGCTTGTCTTGTGTTTCTTTTATATTTAATTTTGTATCTCAATCCAGTGGGCCAAGGGAAGATGCTACCAGAATTGGATCTGCTGGTGTTGTTAGACGTCAGGCTGTGGATATTTCTCCTCTCCGACGTGTGAATCAGGCAATCTACCTCCTTACCACTGGTGCACGTGAGGCTGCATTCAGGAACATTAAGACCATTGCGGAATGCTTGGCTGATGAACTTATCAATGCTGCAAAGGGTTCATCAAACAGGTATTCAAATCAACATTTAGATTTTCAATTTTTTTGTCGGAAATTGGGAATTGTCTTACCATAGTTTATTCCTGTGTTTTTATTTGTATACACTTTTATTTCGTTTTGTGTTGGTCTCCCTTCATTGTTGCTGATCATGTTACTTTATGTTTTAGCTATGCTATCAAGAAGAAGGATGAGATTGAGAGAGTTGCCAAGGCTAACCGTTGAGGAATGAAGAGTAATGCATTGAAGTTTGTTTTTTCCATTACCTTTTTTTCCATGTCTCTCTAGGTTATGCTTATTTTTTTGTGTTACAATGGATTAAGTTGTTATTTATGAATTGTTGGCAACATGGTTTTGGTAGATTTCAATCAAATGAGACTCTTCTATGTTATTTTGTTGAAATATGTTCACTTTCTCTTGTATTTGGCTGTTCACATCTAAATTAGTTTGCATCTCAATGGTATTGAGTGTCAAATTGATGGTTTTTAAAATCCTACTGCTGAAAATAATATCAATTACTTATGTAATAAATATATTTTCCAACTGTAATACTATCTAAAGAGATTGTTGTTTACATTACAATTGATGTGGGCTAAGGTCAATTTTTTAAACTATTTATGTGTAACAAACTGAATCTAAATCTATTTGGAAAGCTTATGTATGGAGTATAAATTACAAGGTGGGATCTAAAAGTCCTATCAAGAGTATATAACACAAGATTGTTGTTTAGGCTGGTACTGAAATCTTGATCATATAAAACAGTCTCATGAAAAGTACTTAAATACAGGTCATGAGGTTTTCACTTAGCTCTACAGAAGGTGCTGTTTTATTCTCCACTCTCCAGATTTGGTATTCTCATTCTTATAGAGCACTTCCTGATATAAGTTCTCTATTCAACCTTTTGTATGTTGCCTCAGTTATCTTTAGAGTTCCCTGGCCTTGGCCATTTTCTTTATTAAGCAATCTCAGTCAACTATTGTAGCACCAAAAAAGTCTAACTATCAAATTTGCAATGTGGCTTTTAAAGAAAAATGTATGATTTACGCTGGCAAGAATGTGTTTTATACATTTACACTCTTGGTACAATTGCTTTAGAAAAATGTTTTAAAAAAATATGGTGTCTTGGGGAGAGTTATTGGAAAAGTGGGTTAGTATTAAATTTGACTAATTAGTGTTAGCATAAAATTGTTTAATCAATATGAGCATGCTTAGCTTATAAATTATACCATTTTGATTTCGAAGTTAAATTCAAGAAAAGTATTATACATTGCACATTTGACACTAACTATTTATATGAAAATATTAATATATAATACACTTTAGTCATAACCATGATCCTGTTTAAATTTGACTTCTTAAACACACTTGCAAAATATTAATATATTTTTTCATTCCATTGCTTTTGGTTCTGCTTTCATGGCTGAATTCCATTCAGCTACAAATTGTTTATGTTACTTTTATGTGTCATTAATTACCAACTTACAATTATATTTTGTTAACTTTTGGTTAGTACATAGAGAAGCGGCATCCAAGTTTTGGTGCCTAAGAAGAAACTAAAGTAAACTTTGGCTAACAAGTGTTCATAGATTATTAAAATCATTAAAAAGGAAAGAAAAAAACATAATACTTTTCGCATTACTTCCTCTCCCTGTAAAGAAAATTAACATTTATTAAGGAATATATTAAATTTTTACAGGAATGAAAATTCAATATACAAAATAATAAATAATAGACTGATCTTATTATATTTTATTACTAATTTAATGTCCACTCCTTTCTGCCTGCCATCAATAAATAAGTTGAATACTAATGATAGGAAGAAAGTTGTACAATTACATACAAATTGATCGGAAAAATATATGTTATTCCTACCGTATTATATATTATTTATATCTAATTATCACGAGAAAAATAATTCAAATAAATAGTAGATAATATAATGATTGTATATAAATCTTAACACTAATCATTGATGTGTTCAAAATTTTAATTTTAATACTATACCCAATGTTATATAGTTTACTGTTAATACTTTTTTTTTGTTATCTACCGTTAATACTTTCTTTCATATCTTTGTACGATTTATTTTTTATGTTTTTAAATATCTTTTAATGATTTACATCCAACAAATATTTATATTTTATTCTTCAACCCTACCTCATTAATATAAATATTTATATATAGTAGAAAAATATACTTAATACATTATTTATTTACCTATTACTTATCTATAAGTCAATAATATCTTATTGATTGTTTGGTATAATGAAGGACTTCTCATTTCTATAAGTTAGGAGTTAATCCTTTTTAGCTATCATTTCTCCTCTCAGCATATACTTTGATTTGACTTAGTAAGATCAAGTTTATTAGATCAAATATGTTTGTTTTCTTATGAGTAATGTTATATTTTTATATTAACATGTATCATTATAAATCAATGATTAATAATTAAAATATCATATTTTTATGGATAAGAGTATTAATACGATGATATATCATTTTCATTTTTGAATATCATTCTAAAGAAAAACGTTGGTAACCCCAACAAAAGCCGACATAACGTTCCACCTTCCAAAAAAGCCCAAATCCACCCAATAACCAATGATGTTTTGCCTGTTTTTCTGCCTTGTGTTGCCACTTCCATCAACCTTATGCTTTTAATATTATAATCACCAGGAGGGATCTATTGATTCCAAGAGTAAGTTTTCATATCTTAGTCATCAATTTTAGGAAAATTTAATTGTTTGAATTAGTAGATAGATCTAAACCATTTGATTTTCCTAAAATTGATAACTAAAATGTAGAGTAAGTTTAGGAGTAACGGGATCCCCATCCTATAATCAATATATCAAACACACACCGCAACACATAGAGAGAGAAATCATAATAATGGAAGAAGAGGAACTAGCAAAGGAAGAGTTGAATATGCTTGAAACCCAATATCCCAATCAATATGAATATCTCAAACTTGAACTCAGATCCTTCATTCTTCAACTCCAATCCAATCACCATAACTCTCCACTTTTTCCACAAAATACCCTCTTACCTTTTCTTGATACAGAAGGTTACAAATTTCTTTACTTTATCTTTTTTCCCTCTCATCTTATACCTTATGCTAATAGATATTGATTTTATATGTTTTATTGAAGCAGAATCTACATGTTTGGATAAGAAGAAGATGAGTAATAATATTAGTAATAACTATGGTTTAGAACTTGCATTAGCAGATAGTGAAGTTATGGAAGTGATGTTTGATAAAGGGTATGAGCTTGAATCTCCAATGAATGGTGAATGGAATGGTTACAAAAGAAGAAAGAGTAAGAGAAAAGATAGGGTGGATTTGGTTCTTGAAAAGGCACAAGCTTGTTTGAAAAATATTAGACATTTTAAGACTTCATTGTTATCTTATTCTTGAAACTTTAGATGTTAATGTTATGTATATTTAAGTGCATCATATTTTGGTTTATGACTTAGTGTTAAATTGTAACTTGACATTGCTAGTTTGACATAATGCCCTTCTTTTGGTTGTATCTGATTCACTGCATTTTGGTGCTTGTAATGTGTGATTGAGAATAATAATCTCCTTAGCAATTATCCCTCCCGACAAGTGATAAGTAGTTTAATCCGGTAATGATATATTCTTATTTCCGATTCTAAATTTCTATTTGGAAATATCTTTAAATTAGATTAGAATGTTACTCCAAGAGTAAGTTTTTTAAACTTACTTTACGTTTTAGTCATCGATTCTAGAGAAATCCAATGATTTGAATTAGTAAATAGATATAAATCATTGGATTTCCTTAGAATTGATGGTCATGATTATAAACTTTGTATAATATTTTTTTCCTAAAAATATAAAGAAGAAAAAGAAACTCTACCTTTACTATTGTAGATGTTTAGGCAAAAAAGCTGTGTTCTTATTATGGTCCAAAGGTAAAGGTTGAACCTGGATTAAGGAACTTGTAGGGTCCATATCTATTTTTGAGGTACACTTGATATAAAGAAAGCCAACCACTTCTATTTTCTTTTCTCTTTTTAGCTATTATGTATTCAGAGCTTTCTAAGAAGAAAAATCATTAACAGCATTTACAATAACTGGATTATTATATATGTATATAATTTCTAATAGGTGAAGATAAGAGGCTAATAAAGAAAATGTTTATAAAGGAATTAAATCCACTCTTTCTTTACTTAAAAACAAACAAACCAAGGTCCTTACAATTGGAAAAAAAAATATTTAGATAAAAGTACTTAGAATGAATTTGTCTCAAATCTTAATTTGATAAAATATATAAGGATCTCAAGTTGGTATGTAATTTAAAATGGGAGGATATTCATTGACTCAAAGAGTAAGTTTTTTAAACTTACTTCACATCTTAACCATCAATTCTAGGGAAATCCATTGTTTTGCCTTTTAATTTTGTTTACATGAGATTATAGAATCTTCATCAACATAGATGACTCTCTGAGTTTTAGGATTGAATATGGAACTACAGTAGATGATAGTTTGCTTGTAAATGAGGCAACTTTGTTTTGGAAACAGTTCAGTTCACGAGGCTCCCACTTCGTAGGTTATGTGTAAGGTAGATGTACGCAGTCTTACTCCGCAAACAAACAGTTTCCAGTGTTTTGGACTTGTAATGGCTAATATTATTGAATACAAATGTTATGTCTTTGATCAGAGCAATCTACCTATGACTTTGATCATAGCTTGTTTAAAACCCTGACTTGGTACTTTGGTAAGGTACATGAGAATTTTGCAAACTAATGACTTGATGCATGCTTTAAAACAAGTTGTTCCTTGTTGTTAAAATAGTGAGTGGTAAATACATATAAACATTCTTGAATAAGTCACTATTAAGAAAAGCATTGTTTATGTCTAGTTGCAACAAATTTCAACTCTTCATGATAACTTTTGTAATGTTTGGCCAATGGTGACAGTGTCTCCATAAAGGTCAATAGCATATTAACCATGTTTAGTCATAACCATGATCCTGTTTAAATTTGACTTCTTAAACACACTTGCAAAATATTAATATATTTTTTCATTCCATTGCTTTTGGTTCTGCTTTCATGGCTGAATTCCATTCAGGTATCTTGACAACTTAGTAAAAGTTAGGTTCTGAGTATACCACCACCTCAGTCTTGATATGTAACTCCCTAGACCTATGAATATATCGAACTCATGACCTTAGGGACAAATAGTCACTATCCCATGAGTTGTTACTATTAAGCTAAGCTATCATAGCTTAATGGTTAATGGTAGCGACTCGTGGCTATAGTGACTATTTGTCATTGAGGTCATGAGTTCGAGTTGCGAGAGACTCCCATTTATGGGGAATAAAATATTGCAGGGGTATTTAAGCTGGTGTATAACATGGATATGTGATATGAAGGTCATAAATTCAAGACTGGTGTGTTACAAGGATATTTAGGATCTGTGATATATCAGATTCACTAAGATGAACATTTCTTTCTCTTGAGAAGTGAAATAATGCTCCTAGATTTATGTCATACACATTACTTTTTAACCAAACATTGTTGTCATATCCTATAATTGAGGATCTACTAATTGTTGCGACCAGATTTTCGGTTGGAAGACCGGCCCAACGACTTCGTTTGCCTTCCTAGCAATAGACCTGAGTTCGCCCCTCCCTAAGTCGCAAGATCAGTCTTCCAACCAAAAATCATTTCGCGACACTAATTTAACTAAATTTATTTCTCAAAGTTCCTTTCTCAGTCTTATTTCTAAATTGTCAGGATCAGAATTGTGCAGAATTATACAACTAATGTGAACTTAGGAGTTAGAATCTTGCTTCTAATATGCAAAATTATGTTGTTTAAGTATGCACTATTTTGTAATTTCAATCTTAGTGATAAATATATAACTATTAATTTAAGGAGGATAAAGGTGCATTTAGGATATATAAGCTTAGTTTTCTCCTTATTTGTTTTACAAATAAATAAAAAATGTGGGTAAGAAGTGGCTGAAAAAAGGAATAAAACTACAAGAACTATATATATATATATATATACCTCATTGTTTATGGAGAGAAAAAACCAAATCTAATATTCCCCCATCCTTTATTAAAAATCTCAATCAGAAAGCAAACAAAAATGAAAGAAATGGTAATAATATATCAATAGATAAAACACATGCACTAATAAATTCATAGCCTAAACTTGAACTTACAACTATTACTAATAACTTTAGTATCAGTGAGGCTATCCACCAAAATGTTGCAACTAACCCTGAAGTTGATTTTGAAGAGCTTCAACTTCCCAAGTTTAATCCTCACTGGTTGTGTGACCTTAAGATTAAGAGGTATATTACCCTTTTGTTCCTGCATCAATGTATTTACTAGGTCATTTGTATCCTGTGTTTGCCCTACCATAGAAATATTAAGCACTGTAATGTTTCCATGACCCTGATAGAATTTTGGCAAAGACCCTTCACATAATTGTGTTTCTTCATACCATGCAGTTATTTGGCTACCACCAACATAGTAAATTCCAATCTTTTTGTTTGGGTTCCTAGCAGTGACTGTAACATTGAAAGTTACAGAAAAGTTGTTATTTTCAGAACCATTAAACTGATTTATTCTAAGTTCATCAACTGAATATTTTGGAAGTTTTGGCTTAAAAACAAGGTACAATGTTCCAGCAGTGATTGCAATAGCAACTATAAGAATGAACAATGTGCTGAAGATACAACAGAAGAATTTGCAGCAGCAACTTCTTCTTTTTTTCTTTGGTGGCTTTGAATGCATCATAGGAATGGTTCTTTGAGGTGGTGGTGGTAGTGGATGGTGATAATTATCATTATCTGATTTAGCTATGTTACTTGGCACCAAAGGTGATGAATCTCTTTGTGAAGGTGCTTCTACATCATGCATTGGATGAATTCTCTGAGGATCTGCCATATTGATATCAAACAAAAATCTTAAGAGTTAAGAACAATATAAAATGGTAGTTCCTTTTTTGGGTTCTTGCTATGTATCAATAAATACATATACATACATATATATATATATATATATATATATATATATATGTGGTGGTGGTGGAAGTGTTGGACCAGACTGCGACCGGAGAGCTCCAACCATCAGGGAGTTCCATTGTTACCGGACATTTTCTACTTATAAAGTCTTTTACTTTTCTCCGCATATCCAATATGAAACTTCACATTTGAATAAATCCAACATGGAATATAAGAAGAAGATTCCTATATTTGACTTGTCTAAAAGGGTATTGTTTGGTATGCCTCATGCATCAATCACATGTGACAAATTTTCAACATTGTGTGTGGACATTTTATTGCTAGGTACACTGTCTTTGTTAAATTAAACTTTATGAATTAATATAGATTTTTTGATTGAAGTAAGATTATATTGTAATTAATAGTGGGAAAAAAAGGTATATAGTGGTTTTTTATACAATCATTACATCATTTATCAAATATTTTAATTATTATTAATTCTTAAATAAAAATAATTCAATTAAATAATAAAAAATATATTAATTGTGTATAAATCCTTACCCATATACATATTCTCTGATTAATAACCTTGCACCGTAAAATAACCACCCCACTTACATATTGACATATTTGATATAAAAAGGTTCTATGGATGTTTTTCATGCCCCATTATAGCTTTGACATTTGGGTGTTATGACTCCTCTCCATTAATAGAGAGGCAAATGATTTTTTTATGTGTATTGTAAGGGTAAATATGTAATCTTCTTTTAAATAAAATGACAAAAGTAACATTACATCTTCCATTTTCTTTGATTTTTTTGAGTACTTGTCTCTCCATTAATGGAGATGAGTCTTACTCTTGTTATTCAGGTACACTACAACTATTTCCTTACTTATATTCCTCCCGGTCATAATTTTATATAATAAAACACCAAACATATGAGAGATAGATATATGAGCCGAGTGATACCATAATGACATATTATCATAAATCATGTTCATCAATAAATTATTGATCTAAAAATATTTCTTAATTATTTTACATATGATTATTCTTGTTCTCCCTCTTCTTTTAGGAATTGGATTACCATTTATTCGATGTATGTAGGCTTCTATTGATTTTTGGTTGAATCTTATGATTAATATCTTCGTCAATTTATCTGTCATGATTGACACAAGATACCCAAATATTGTAACTTGTGGTATAATATGATCCTCAATCTTTAACTTTACAATAAAATTTGTTCATATTTTACTAAACATATCCTCCATATAATTTAGAGTATTAATAACATTACCCCTTAAGTTTCATAAATAGATTACATGATATATTAAGAAAATCAACTATATATTGCAATTTAAATTTAAAATATACTATTGACTAGTTACCTAATCCTTCTAGCCAATGTGATCTCATTGATTTATAAATAGAAAAGAAATGAGGATTAAGTTACCTTTAGAAATAGTCTCTTCTACTTTTTCTTTTGTTTCTTTGATGAACACTTCTTTGTTTTATAACACGTTATGTTATCATTTGTTAAATAAGATTAGTTCTATATTCACACATACGTCATAACACATATTATTTTATATTTATTCATTTTTTATTATTTAACTAAACTAAATTTATGTTTTTTTACACGTCTTTATTTTAATTTTTGACGCGTAAACAAATACAAAAGTGTGTATCTCAAAATAAGATGTAGTATCTTACATTTTTGGTCGAACAATTTAGAAAATAATCTCAAACATTACTTCAGTGAACATGTTTTATTGGATGGAAGCCCCACCGTGCCTAATGGATCAGTCCAAACTACTTTAAGCCCGAAATAAAGGGTTGATTCTTGTAGTATTATTAATATCACATCGATTATTATATCGAACAAAATATTGATATCATGATACAGTGATTCAACTCATGTTTTATTAATTAAATTATATATATGTTAAGTTATATATATCACAATGAAATTTATAATATAAATATTGAATGAGTGGCTATGCTATAAACAACTTGAAGGTTTGAATCTAATATGTTATTTTGAAACATTGATAGGTACGATGTGATGCATTTTCACTGATTTTTTTATTTTTATTCATATTTATCAATTTTGACTAATTTAATTACATGTTTGATATAGTTATTATACCTTATTGGTATCAGTTCAATTTTTTGGTTGAACCATTTGATAGAATACAATATTTATAAGTATGGCTTTTTACACCTCGAATTTTAATTTCCCCACACGTTTTCGAAAAGAGAAAAAATGTATATATTAATATTGTAAGAATTTTAAATCTTGTTAACTCATCGTCTACCATTTATTTTTATTATTATTGACTATTAAAAAATTATGAATGATAGATAATGTAGTAATTATGTATAACTCTTTGGAAAATTTTCAAAAACATTTCCAAAAATATGTTTTTAAATACTTCTAGACGCAAGCTTCTAGAAATTTGTGTGGGGTTTCAAAACAAAATAACAAAGGAGCAAAAAACACATTCCCACTTCTTTCTTTCCTTCTTTCGTGAAAACTTAAAAAAGTAAAGGTATACACACTTTGGCTATAGTAAAGTATGGAGCACACTTTAAAAAATAATGTGAATATTTATAAATATTGATTTATTAATTTACATTTGTCATCATAATAATCATATTTATTATAACCGTTTCGTACCGGCCGGTTGAACCGATAAACCGATCCCAATATCGGTACGATACAATAATTATACGGTCATGCAATTATACCGGTAAAAATCGGCCAAAATCGGTCATATCGGTCGGTTTTCAATTGAACCGTACCGGTCGATTTTTATTTAAAATTAATTTTTTAATGAAAATAAAAATAATTATTGTTTTTTATTGATTTTTCAACATTAATGTTAATATATTATACATGTATATCAAACTTTATCGGTATGCGATTTAATTAATGAACCACCGGTTAAACCGATATACCACTGTACCAGTACCCCTACTGGTTTGATGACTGATACGGTATTAATAACATTGATAATAATATATCTGTATATACATAAGAAATAATAATATAATAATTGAATTATTATTATTTTTAAAATGAATAATCATTTCCTGCCAAATTCCCCATTACATATGATGCTTTGCCTAATGCATTTCAATCACGATCGTATACTTCTGTCTTTACTTATTGCAATTTATGATTTGTGTTTTTCTTGCATACTAAAATTCTCCATTCTTATAGACTTTTATGTGTTAATTGAATGAATGATTATTCACACTTAGACTTAGCATATACATGCATCAAACCTTGTGAAGTATATCTAATCACCCTTAGAGTTACCATATACATGAGTATAAAACTCATTAAATAAATATAGAAAACCATAAATAAGTTTTTGATAATTGAGTTTAATATTTATAGACTATACATTTTTTACACCATATATCTATTTTTATAGTCAATGATAATTAAATAATTATTAGGGAAAATATCCAATTACTTCAGTAGTAAGCGAAAAAAAACTACTATATATATTAACCATCAATTTAAGGAAAATCAAATAACTAAAATACTTAATAACTTTTTTCACTTAATCTTGAAGTAAGTAAATACAGTCTCTGATTATTAACACAAAAAGATAAATAATACGTTAATAATATAAAAATTAGAGTTTAATATTTATGTATCGTTATTCTAAAGTTTTTTACATGATAATTACATTATTCATCGTTCATTTATATTACTTTTGTTTAAGATCCAACGATGATTAACATATAAATGATATGCACAAATAAAATGTTGGTCTAGTCGTGTAAGACCTAAGAATGTCAACAAGATGGGGCAAAGTCGGACTTGTGTTTATCTAACCCCGAACCCGAAATCTAAAACCCGAACCCAAATTAAGTGGGATTGAAACCAATAATATCATCCATGAGCGCGTCGGATTTCGGGTAATCTGAACCCAATGATTTAGATCTAGGGAAATCTGATGGTTTTGATCTACTCACTAATTCAAACCATTGGATTTCCCTAGAATTGATGGATAAGATGGGAAGTAAGTTTAAAAAACTACTCTTGGAGTAATATATTTATTTATGTGTAACTTTATAATTTTACATATATTAATCAAGTTCGAAGTAAGGTATTAATTGTATCAAACCCAAAACCAAAAGTTGAACTTGGGTAAAATTGGAACTCAATCACATCGGGTTTTCCTAGTTAAATTTGGGTTAGATTCAGGCAAATACTTGTAGGTTTGGTTTTCATTCTCATCTATACCCAACTAGGTTCCTTAATATGCCAAAATGTCATTGATTCTATCTCTATAACAAAAATATTACAATTATTAAAAGAGACAATCACTTAGTTACACAGTCCCTCCATACACATTATCCATAATGTATGAAAAGAGAGGAGAGATTAGGCGATTCATAAGCTGCAATTAGTACACCGCATTATCTCCGTCTCATACTCTCACTTAGGACCACTCACTCTTTTACTATCATGGCATGGTGGTGCTCCTTTCCTTCCGCCACCGCCAACCACCGCTACTATCTCCACAACTCCCACACTTTCCAATCTCATACCAATCCCTTCCCATTCCACCTCCCACTTTCTTCCACTTCTTCATCTTCACTCCGATTTAGGATTCCACTCTCCAACCAAAACACCACTTCACTTAAATTCTCCAAACACACTTCCACCAACTCCGACTCAGAACTCGATTACCAAGACTCACCGCCACCGCAATCCACCCTCGACTGCGTCGGAACCGGCCAAGACGTCAAGTGCCGTTTTACAACCGAAGAAGAACAAAACGACGACGTTTTAGGGTTGTGGGAATGGGTGGTGTTGGTTTCACCGTTTTTCTTTTGGGGAACAGCGATGGTAGCAATGAAAGAAGTGCTTCCGAAATGTGGACCTTTCTTCGTTTCTGCTTTTAGACTCATACCTGCAGGGTTTCTCCTCGTTGGCTTTGCTTCTTCAAGAGGAAGACCTTTTCCTTCTGGATTCAATGCTTGGTTCTCCATTTTTCTTTTCGCTCTCGTAGACGCTGCTTGTTTTCAGGTCCATTCGTTTTCAATTTTCCAATTTCATTGATGAATGGTTGATTCAATTGCAATGGTGTTTGATATGATTTGATTGGTGTAATGTATTAGGGTTTTCTTGTTCAAGGGTTGCAGAGGACTTCTGCTGGTTTAGGCAGTGTATGTTCTAATCAACTTCATTTCTTATCCAATTTTATTACTCTTGTTCTTATTATTATCATACTTGAAATTAGAATCATTACATTGATATTCGACTTGCTTCCTTTTGCATCCTTATTTTTTCAAAAGAAGTTACATTCACCCGTTGGGGGAGGTTGATGGAAGGGTGTCACGTTTCATGATATGCAATATTGAATTGCAAGTGAAATGATAACATAAAGCACAAGATTAGGGGTTAGGGATGTAAGAGTTTCCGGTTTTAACCGTGGAACCGATGGGATCAAACCGAACTGAAAAAACGTGATTCGGTTTCGTAGTTCGGTTCTTTTTCGAAGGAATTGTTTAAGATTGGTTGGTTCGCAATTCCAACCATTCAAGAACTACTCTACCCGAACCACATTTAAAAAACATTTTAATTATTTCATATAAGGTAAAGGAGTAAATGAGATGTAGTATTGGTTATTATCATTATTTTCATTATTTTAGTTCAGTTAATGTGAAATTAATTTTCATAATTTCATCATTTTCATTGTACTAGCCTTTTGTCAACTTTCTCCATATGAATTGTTTTGGTTTGTGTTGTGCAATTATGCATATGAATTTTGTTTTAAATTTTGGAGCTTGGATGTTAGCTTGTTAGCTAAAGTGGTAGTTGAAATAGACAAACAATGCCTTATGGAATACAATTTGAAGTATTGTCGGATTTGTTTTTTGAAAAACAAACAAACAGTGGAACCGAACCAAACCGTTTGTGGTCAGTTTGGTTTGGTTCCTCCACAAAAGTTCAACATTATACCAAACTGAATCATGTCCTTCTATTCCGTTCAGTTCTTGAATTGCACCAAAAACTGAACCGAACCGTTACACCTCTACTCAAGATATGAGTATAATTTTTCAAACAACATAATTGTTTCAAAAACTCAAAAGCGGTCAATATAATTGTTATTTAATATTATTATCATTAATTTAATTTAAAAAAAAAAACTGGAACAACTTGGCCAAACATAGCTTGTCCAATTATTTCTTAATATGTCATCTATTTCGGCTGATTGGGTAATTTAGCCAATTAAAATAATCGAACTTAGAGGTTGTTTGCCTTGTCACTTCAAGATCATGGGTTCTTCAAATCGGGGAAATAATTTTTTCGCTTCTGGGTAAGGCTCTGTAAATCCATCATCCCCAAATCCTACTAGAGTCTTGTGCACTAAACCTCATTTAAACCAACCAAACCATGACAGAGATTTTGCTTGAACAATTTTTTATTCAAACTTTAAAATATTTATTGTAATTATTAAATGTTTGTCACAATCTGCTTTTTTCATTCTTAGTTAAAAGTAAAAAATGGCTATAATTAACACATAGGTACAAAATTTTACAAAAAAGTGACGTACTTACATAGCGAGAAATTGAGGAGTGCCTGAAGGTAGTTAGTTACAGTCTTAATGTGCAATTATGTTTAATTAAGGAATAAGGGATTTTGATAAAAACAAAGTTGTAATTTGTAACCGAATGAGGGGATAGTTGTGTAGATGTATCACACTCACGATGTCTCAGCTAGAGTGGAATATTTAGCTATTTCACTATGGATGAGCCAAGTTAAGTTGTGAAAATTATTAACTTCATAAGTACTGCCTATAGAGGGTGAGTTGTGATACAACAATAAGGTTGTTGCTTAGTAGCCAATGGTCACAGGTTCAAATCCTAGAAGTAGTTTCTCTGCTTGTTGGGGTAAGACTGCGTACATCTCCCCTTGCTAGACCTCACTAGATGGAAATCTCGTGCACTAGGCCGTCCTATATATATATATATATAAAGTACTGCCTATGTATCACGTTTAAGTCCTACAATTTTGATAGCAGGAATTGTTGCTTGCTTTGACTGTATATGGTGCATGTATTGCAGGTTATAATTGATTCACAACCTTTGACAGTGGCTGTACTTGCAGCTTTGTTATTTGGTGAATCCATTGGGATAGTTGGAGCTGCTGGGCTTGTGCTTGGTGTCATAGGACTTGTACTACTTGAGGTATACTTTTGATTCTGCATTTAATTTTTAACCAAAAAACTGTAAACTGATTGTTCTAGGCCCCTTTCTTTTATAAAAGAACAAAATTATTTCAGGCCCTTTATGCACAACCCAGAACTATGTCATTAGGAGTCAAATTCTTACATATCTATTGTATAAAGATATTTGGAGCATTGTTTTACATACGGTTCAGATGATATACAATTACCTTGTTTGAAACATACAAATTCTCTTGGCCTATCAAATATCTTCTATATATTTCTTAGTAAAGTAAGCATTAATGCTTCTGTTACAGTTGCCCTCCTTGTCATTTGATCAAAGCAACTTCTCGCTATGGGGAAGTGGAGAGTGGTGGATGCTTCTTGCAGCTCAGAGTATGGCAGTTGGCACAGTCATGGTTCGGTGGGTCTCCAAGTATTCGGATCCTGTCATGGCAACTGGATGGGTGGGCATCAAATCTCATTATGATTCTAGTATTATTTTTTTTTCATGTTGATTATCATTATTAAATACCTATTAAAGTTCATGTTTATTGTTCCTCTTTTAATCTGAAAGTCGGTATGAATATATTTAAATCCACAAATTTATACACACATATTTCACCATATAATGAGGGTGAACCTTGGCATAATGGCAAGGTTGCTTGCCTTGTGTCCTAAAGGTCATGAGCTCAAATATTCGAAACAATCTCTTGTGGGTTAATGTTGTCTGCATCTATCCTCTTCAGACCCCCACTAAGTGTGATCCCCATGTACGGGGCCACCCTTTTATGTTTCTCCATGTGCATTGTATTACCAGTTTTGAACCAGACAAAATGACAATTTTACAAATTTATGAATTTAGATGTGCAGGACTTCATCATAACAATGTTTTATCCGAAAATAGTGAAATGATAATATTTAGCTCTTGGATTCATATCATCAAATTATTTTATTAAAAAAAATATTTAAGGAAAGAGGAAAGGGAAGTTGAGGGGAAGAAGCTTTATAGAAGAAGATAACATGGTTTAAGAACTCTATGGAAGCATAGATCAAATGTTCACTATGCTACTTCCATATGTCTGTTGCAGCATATGGTTATTGGTGGTCTCCCTCTTGTGGTATTCTCCATTCTTAACAATGATCCTGCTCTCAGTGGGAGTCTTAAAGAGTACAGCTCAACTGATGTATTGGCACTCCTCTACACATCCATTTTTGGAAGTGCTGTTAGCTATGGCGTGTTCTTTTATAGTGCAACAAAAGGTTTGTACATCTCTTCTTCCATGATCTTAATTTTTCTCTTGCTCACCAATGAGTTTCTTTTTTTGATCACTTAAAAATATCCGAACTCAAGGTCCTGTGCAAAATCCATGGTTCAAATGGTTCATTTCTTCTTCCCGAATGTATCATTGTGTTAAATGTTAATGATGCATTTTCGGCTATAATTTGTAGCCTTATAGCTGTAGCCTGTAACTTTCCTTTTGTTTTTGTAAAATCCATACTAACAAAAAAACACCCTATTGATATTGCATTTGTGATGCTCTGCAGGTAGCTTGACCAAGCTCAGCTCACTTACTTTCTTGACCCCAATGTTTGCTTCAATTTTTGGGTAAGACTGCCTAACAATGAAAATCAAAGAGGATTTTCAATTACTTTTATATTTTTGAAATCATGTGGCATGGAGAATAATGATCAGAAATAGCTGATTGTATTATAGGTCTTCTTTATCAGTAAGGTCGATAAGGATAATAAAGTAACCACCATTTACAACTATAAAAATGCACTTTTTGTAAGAGATTGACAACCAAGTGGCATTTTTCTTAAGGTCACGCTTTTTTGGGTCCTTTAACCACTTAGTCTCTGCCATTTCCTCTACCGATTTCACTTGTTCTTTCAAATTCCAAGTTTATGTTCTTTGGAGGCCTTCTATGATTCACACATTTTTGGTTTGGTATTTCAGGTTTCTATATCTTCATGAAACCTTCTCACCTGTACAACTAGTTGGGGCCATTGTTACTGTGGCTGCAATTTATATGGTTAATTTCAGAAACACTTCAGAGTGAATTATACAGTCAAAACTTGCTTTTTCATCCTGTTTAACACAATAGAAAACAGTTGTATGGGAGCTAGGTGTTTGCCACAAACTCAAATTGGGAATATCAGTGGTAGCAGATATGGTTATGCAGAAGAGAAACTTGAATGATAATCAATCTTGAGAGGTTATGGTCATGCTTTACATATGTATATGCAACTTGATTAGTCAATAGAGGCCAAGCTGTATATGTGCCTGAAATAAATTGTTTCATAAGGGCTTTATTTGTTGTACAAGGTGCCTTAAATGTTGCAATATGACTGGGGAAAATGTATAGATTATTAGATTGTGACGCTTAAGGTGAATATGTTAATCACACGAAAGAAATATAAATGGGTCTTTGACTATATTAATCTCCAGCTAAATACTGCTAAATTTGTGATATGTGATGGAATTGTTTATGAATCCAGAAAAATGTTTTCAAATAATAACTGCCAATAATAACTCAGAACAATAGGAATGTCAATGTCATTGAGTATTGAAGATACAAGATGAAGGTGAACTATGAGAGCTCATTGAGAATTTAAGAAACAAGATAGAGGTGATTTCATTTATTACATTTATAGAGATTGTGAATGTATCTGTTGTGACAACAAGTATCACGTGAAGACCTTTATTGTTAATGATCATACTCTCCTTTTGCTGTTCAATTTCTTCATGGTTTCATTATGACACCCTCCCTTCCAAGCAATCTTTCTCTGGAGTAATTCATTCTTGAAGTCCTGTAATCTTTTGAATCAAATGAATTAGGTTCTCTTGAAGAAGAAATGCTCCTCCGGTGCCGCCGATGTTGACCATTACTCACAGTGTAGCTGTTGCTTCCTGAAGACTCTTGGCCCTCCATTGTGTCCACCCCACCAAGTGAACCACTCCTTTCAAATGTCACATACTTCTGTAAGCTAGGTTCCATCACATCATCACTAACAACTACCTCAGATTCTATAAAAGGGTCTTTGGTATCTATCACCCTTTTCATATATTGATTGCCACCTAATAGAACATTGTAATCACTCCTACTGGATTGGTAAGTGAGTCGATTTTTCGAGCTAGTGGTGGAGTTGAGATCAGCAACAGCTTCAAGGATAGAACAAGCTTTGGCAAGACAAGCTGGTAGAGGAACTGCAGGTGTATTGTTCTTTTGATGGAAGTTCTGAATATCTTGAAGCAGCATTGAGGTGTAGGACTGTGTAGGAATCATTGGAGCTTCAGGGTTGTGGTCTAAGTCTCTGGATTGCCTACAAGATCTGGTTCTTGTTAATGTCTGAGGTTTTAGGCTGTTAACCTCTGCTGGCATTACTGTCATGAATTCCATTTCAACTCTGCTATTGTCATTTATATCAGCATTTGGTTTCTGCAGTGGGGATGACAAAACATCTTTTCACCAATTATATTAATAGGACTAATTACTAAACACAAGAAATGTCAAATCTTCCTAGGTCAGAAATGTTGGACCTAGGAAGCACATACAACCCAAGACAGGAAACACATAAAACTTCAGAAATTAAATGACATCACAGGACAATATGAACCCAAAGCCACAATTGCAGCCACCGTATTATGCTTCGGGAGTTTGCATAACCGCAATACGAACACAATTGTGACTACATTGGCTGCATTTTCTAGCTATTGAGCTATGTGCAATAAATAAAATTAGTTTCCATAATAGTTTTATTTGGCATGGGCTACAATAAATAAAATTAGTATGGACTTATCATAAACAAAAATCTTATGTAGTATGTCATTATAAACATAGTCAAATGCTATTAATTATCTAACCATGGCAGTATTCTCATGTAAAAATGAAAATTATTAGCAATAAAAGTAAGAAAATTGTAAAATGCAGCTAGGAGTGTATGATGTGTGTGTTTCCCTGTGCTGAACTAATTATCAATGAGTACCTGTTTAGCTTGTGTTTCAATTTCCTTTTTGGGTTTAATTTGCACCTTGATGCTGTTAATATTTGCTGTTGAATGCGGATAAGCAAGTGTGTTAGGATCAACCTCACTCAGTGTGTTTCTTCTGTGAGGTGATTGTTCCGCTTTCCTCGAGGAGTTGCGGCTAAGGGAGAAATGCTGCTGTTGATTCTCAGCACTTGATACTTGATTACAATTTGCTGCATTCTCGTTTGTTCTTGCAGGAGATTGACAACGCGGTGAAGCTGCGCCAACATTTCTCCTAACTGTGATCCTCTTGACACTTGTGGTTGTTGCAATTTCTCCTCCTCTGCCAGCACCACCACCATTACTCTGATACCATGTTAGAGGCAGAGAAACCAGAAATATGAATAAGGTTTCTGCAATTCTAGTATTATCAATAGTACAAAATAGTGATTTTATTGGTTTATAGGCTAACAAGAGACAAATGAAATCCTAACATACAATCCAAATTAGATTCTAATATAATTACCACCACAACAACAACAATCGGGCATTTATCCAACTAGGTGGGAACGGCTACATAAATCGAACGACACCATAATGATCTATTGTTTATTGACAAAACAATGAGCTCTAAGTCTTCTTTAACATTTCTCCTACGAATTATGCTGGTCTCCCTCTTCCTCTGGTATGATTACCATAATGACACAATCATTCATAATCAATTCCAACTACAAATAAGACAATATTACATTTTTTCTACATATTGTAACATAACACTTAATCCTTAGTGCTTACCTTGTATGAAATAGTAGCAGGCACAGATACCATCCTTTCAGGCCTACAACCTGCATTGATATTGCTAGTGTTGTTGCTTGCATTTGCTTGTGTGTTTGTCTCTGATGACCTTTTTCCAGGAGATCTACTAACCCTTCTCTCTCTGCTGCTGCTACTACATTGCTCTCTTTCCCTGCTAGGTGTTCTTCTTCTACTACTCCCCTTATAAAGCTCTGAAGACTCGCGGTGGCATGGCCAATTTCGTTGATTTTTCTCAGCACAAACAATCTCATCACCCTCACATAACCCACTTCTCTCGTTGGAAATAGCATCATTGTCATAGTGATCAAAATCAAAACCTCTCTTTGAATCTGAGTTATACTTTTGTTGCTTACCCCCTGAAGAGTTGTTTCTGCTGAGTTTTCCACACTGTATAAGAATTGCATCCACCTCTTCTTTTGTGCAATTTGAAGCCCTCACACCCAAAACACCCTTTGTTTCAACAAAAGCATCACCACCTTGTTGTTGTGAACATTCATGATCATGAATATCTTCTTTCCTATGCTTGATTATGAATATCTCTTTTCTCAAATGACCCTTTTCATTCTTTTGTGCTACTAACTCATGTTTATCTTCCACTCTCTTCTTACTATTCCCTCTCTTCAGTTTCACTTGTGAATCAGTTTCAGCTTTGTACATAGTAACACCATTCCAACCATGTTGTGATGTGAAAGACTCTCTCTTACTCAAACATGTACCCATGAAAATTTGTGGTGTAACAGAGAATAAAGATAGTTGAAGAAAAAAAGGGAAAATGAACTATACTATAGTATTAATTAGAGTTGGCTCACAATCACAGAGAAATGATGAAAATGAGTTTTTCTTGAAATCATGAGAAGTAGAACATAAAGGGTAGAACGGTGCCCGATAATTAATTTCAAAAAAAGATGGGAACTTTAATTTTGGGTGCAGAAAAAAATTGAAACTTTATGATAAAAGTGAGAGAAAAGATTCAAATTTTGATAAACACTGCACGAGATCTATCCATCTGATGTTGTGACTGTTTAGCTTCTGAACCCACTAAATCAATAACCTCATTTGACCACACTTAACATTAAGTTAATAGTCAATTAGAAATGTACATAACATTAAGAATGTAATATTTATTGATAGGTAAAGAGTTATATATTTGATTATTTATTTGTAATAATTTTTATAATAGTCAATTATAATTAAAAATGAATGTTAAATGATAATATATCAGTAGTTTTTACCGATGGCTCACTCTATTATTCATAATTTACATATTATTTTTAACATGTGAATAATGAATGATAGTATATTCACGTATTATTTTCTACCTGAGAGTATAATTTTTTATACTATTGTTATATAAATATTGAACTCTTTTTTATTATTAAGCTAGTCAATGGTACATTTTAACTTAAGGGATATATTTATTTATTCATTTATTGCGTGTATTAGTCACTCTTTAGAAAGACATATATGTGTTAAGTCCCATCAGATTAGGAGAAATATTAAAATGTTAAATGTTTAATTATTGAGAGTAATACTTATTGGGAAATAAAATTATACACTCTGAAAGAATACAAGATGATGTGATATTCTTGATGGTATATAAAAATACAATTGCTTTTTGTTAACAATTATTTTTCAAATAAGGCAAGGATCAACTCCCTTATGTTGAAAGAACTCAATTACTTGTTCATTATGTTAATCTTATTTGCCAAATTTATTATTTATACATTAGAAAAAATATATGTACTTATGGTGTATAAATTTATTATTTATATTTAATTATTACTGATTACTAAAGACATAGATACTACATTCTTAGAAAAAACTCATACCTTCCTCAGCTTCACATAAATGGGTGAAAATAGTTTGTTCACTAACATTATTTTAAGATTCTTTTATACTATCATCACATAATTTATTTAATGACTTAAAATCAGTGTTATTAATACCGTATCGGTCATCAAAACAGTAAGAGTATTGGTACAGTGGTATAGTAGTTTAACTAGTGGTTTACTAATTAAACCGTATATCGGTAAAGTTAGATATACATATATAATATATTAACATTAATGTTGAAAAATCAATAAAAAACAATAATTATTTTTATTTCCATTAAAAAAATAATGTTAAATAGAAATCGACCGGTATGATCGATACGGTTCAATTGAAAACCGACCGGTATGACTATTTTTTACCAGTTTTGGCCGATTTTTACTGGTATAATTGTATAACCGGTATAATTATTGTATCGTACCAGTATTGGGACCAGTTCACCGGTTCAACCGGCCGGCACAAAACAGTTTTAATAACTATGCTTAAAATTAATATTACATCGATATTAAAAATTAAATTAATATCTAACTATTAATCTAAGTTTAATGTTTTGAAAGTTTATAACTAAATACAAGTACCTATAAATGCTTTTGATTGATTCCTTGGAAGTTTAAAGATTTACTCAGCACATTAATTGATCAGATTTTTTTACATGTCAACCAATTGCTAGCCACTTCATTATATCTAACGATTGTAACAAACCTCAAATTGTAAACAGAAAACAATTAGAAAGTTTAGAAAATTTGGATTCCATTTAATAAAAGAATATAATATATATGTATAGTAAGAATAGAGATTTATAAACTCATTACATTATCTACCATAATTTGAATTACTTTTTTTTTGAAAAGTCAATTATAATTAAATATAAATAATGAATAATACAATAACAATGTATAAAACTTATATATGATCAATGCATACATTTTTTCTCATAAAAAAATATAGTTGAAGGTTCAAATCTCACCGCCACAAAAATAATAACATACTAACTATTCATATAAAAAATAATCCATGATTTATGTTATTCTACTTTTAAAATTTATTGTTTTGTTACTATGATGTTACAGGCTTTATCCTCTTAATTTTAAAGAATGTCCCAAAGATGCTTTAATGATTACCAAATGAAAATATATAGTCCAACAACAAAGTTACTTGTTTTACTTCCTTAAATAATGTTCTAATGTCACTTAATAGTGAAACTATCTTTGACAAATTGCATTTTGTCACTTACATTGTACTTCAATTTTATGCAGTTTATGTGAAGCATTTCACATTTTTCTTTTGCTAGAAAATGTGATCCAAAATTAGCAAAGTCTAATAACTCATCACAACTAGAGAAAACAACAATTTAGATGCATGTAATACCTCAAAAAAAGACATTAAAATTCAATATACAATCTCAACTATTTTAGCAAAAATTACAAAGAACACTTAGGCCAGCCACAATTATTATCTGTTTATCACAATGGAGCTGTAACCATGAGGCTGTAGTATACAGCCATGTGCATGAGAGTTATGCATAGGCATAACTAATCTCATTGCTCATCAGAAAAAGACATGAATGAATCACTTGAAACAGCAATGGATATATGAATCAAGGTGAACCTGACACTCCAGGGAACAGTTCTGATATCTTATTGAACACATCCATAACCTGAAATGTTAAGATATAAGAGCCAAATATTTAAAAATACGCATTTTTATAACCTCTGAGGTTAGTGACTATTACACTAATGTCTTTGTTTCAAATCATATATACACTAATGTCCTTGTTTCAAGTCATATATATACACTAATGTCCTTGTTTCAAGTCATATATACACTAATGTCCTTGTTTCAAGTCATATATATACACTAATGTCCTTGTTTCAAGTCATATAATATACACTAATGTCCTTGTTTCAAATCATATATACACTAATGTCCTTGTTTCAAGTCATATATACACTAATGTCCTTGTTTCAAGTCATATATACACTAATGTCCTTGTTTCAAGTCATATATATACACTAATGTCCTTGTTTCAAGTCATATATACACTAATGTCCTTGTTTCAAGTCATATATACACTAATGTCCTTGTTTCAAGTCATATATACACTAATGTCCTTGTTTCAAGTCATATATACACTAATGTCCTTGTTTCAAATCATATATACACTAATGTCCTTGTTTCAATTCATATATACACTAATGTCCTTGTTTCAAATCATATATACACCTCACTTGCTTTAATACAAACATATTAGGGGAGTATGTGTAATTCTTAAACAAGGAAAGGTGTAAGAACAAAAAAGATTGTTTGATGTGAAAGTGTAATTCTCCAACCACGAAAAACGTTACTAATAATAAGCACCAACTTCAGCGGATGTCAGTGTAATTAACCCCAAAATTCAAAAGCTCAAATTAGAAGTCACTTTTCGGCATTGATTCATATTATAAACAGAGACCTCATGCTAAGCTCTCAATTTCACTTCGTCGGGGTAAAGAATTTTGTTCATTTTTTTTTGTCTATATGCTATGATTGATTTATTGAATCTAGAAAATTGAATAATTTCCAACAGGAACCTATATTACTTTTTTGCAACAATAGGTAAGGTTTTGATTTTGACAAAGTTTAATGAAAGAAAGAATTAGGAGGCAAAATATGGCTTTTTCTCTAGATAAGATCTTAACAAAAGCAACAAAAGCTTTTCACCTAATATAAAGTTATAAACATATAATTGACTGCAACTAAAAGCTAGACCAAAAATTCAGATCTATATGTAAGGTGGTAGAATAGAAAACATATACATGTGAAAGACACAATAGGAAACATAAGGAGATAAAACAAAATTCAATGAAGTGCATGCATGCTTCAAAGAAAGACAAAATTGAAGTCAACACGGTTTACCTCTTTGTCATTTTGATATTTTGTAATACTTAGCGGATTCTGCGAACACTGCAACCACAACAATACGTTAAGTTTTTGATATAAAATACTAATAATAAAGAAAGTACTTAAATTAGATAGAACATACATCCATTATAGCTGCTTGAACTCTAGGATTTTGAAATGCCATTGCAACATCAGGATTGGCCATAATCTTTGAAATGACTTCTTCTGGAGAAAGCCCGATTTGATCTGATGAAAGAAAAAAATAAAAATGTTTGGAGAAGATAAAAGGGGGGAGAAAGATTATTACTGAAGCATTAATGTCTGAAGGGAAATATCTAGGCTACACAACTGGACTTGACTGAAAAATAAAATAAAAAACCGGTAAAAAATAAACATGTGGATATTATAAAAGCTGATATCATCAAAGATTCTAAAAATTCAACAAAACTAGAGACGAAGAAAAGTTATGATGACTACTAGCATATAAAGATAAATCAGTGAGCATAGACCGGTAAGCAATGTTAGTTAATAAAAAGAATGCGGACTCGTGCACCAAATACTAATCTTCAAAAAAATTAGCACAAAGGTAACTTTCTGAGTGAGAATGTGGCTAAAAAATCAGAATGTTGATCAAGTGTGGGCATTAGAAGACATGACGATGAAAGAACGTATATCCCCCAAAGGGGGAAGAAAAAAAGTGAATCATCTGAAAAGCTCTCAACTTTCTCTTCATGGGGATTGACAGGGCATTTATCAATTCACCGAACTTTTTATTTTGATTAAGGAAATGATTGAAGCTAGATTAATAAACACGGATAATAAGAGACCGGTAAACACGGATAATAAAAACTTACCAAATTGTTGTTTAACAACAGGACTGTTAAGGTCAAAATTCTTTAAGGTGTCCATCATTCGGCTATCCCATTCACCGCTTCCACCCATGTTGTTTCTGAAAATTTTGTTGAAGAGAAAAGAATAAATTAATCTTTACACACCAGAGAAGATTGAACACCATTATATTAAAAACATATGCATAGAATTCTATCTAACTGCAGCATACAAATTACATTTTCCTGTCACATTAGGTCTCAAGTCAATACAACAACATGGCATGCAGTAGTTAGCAAATTCTAACATGTGAGCACTTTCAGTTATAAGGCATATCAATCCCAAAAACAGAAAGCTAAAATATAAATCAATCTAAATAGTACAATGGGGACAAGGAGAAGGAGAATACACTTAAGAAAACATCAAAGTCGGGACGTGGAAAAGGCATTCCCGCTCATAGGTTGATGGAAGTATAATGTATAAAAGAAAAAAAAGGAAGACAGTCATTTTGATAGGAACTAAGTTTTACTGTCCCATGCTGTCATATATAACTACAAGAATATTCCCGATACATATTCCCATCTACCTCAACTCTCTTGCTCACATGAGACATTAACCTATTACCTTTCCTATTATTCATTATCATATAGACCTCTAGTGATAGGAGGATATCTATCACATTTTCTCCGAGAATATATCCCTAATTCTGACTTGACAGTTTCTGTTGGGTAAAGGATAATAAACAAAGATAATCAGATTTATATTTAATTGTTACATTTTTGGTTCATCAAATTCACCAAATGAGGGTAGTTAATGCCTGGTTATGATTTGTGTGTTGGAAAACCTGAGCAAGATGACCCACTAAAAGCAGAGGCTAACCACCATTTGTACTTGACAATTAACAAACGAATAAGAATAGAATGATGGCCTTCAAAAGAGGAAATTGTTATGCTCCTTTTGAGAATTTTTCAGTTCACAAGAAGGACTAGTTTTATATGGAAATAGTTCATATAGATAAGCATTTTCCTATGAACTTACTTTTCGAAATAATAATTGGTTTCATATTGGTGGAACAAAACAACATCAACCAAACCTTAGTCTCACACATGAATCAAACAACGCTATAATAGTGTCATAAATCATGTGATTCATGTCCACTGACAAAGCAACAATCTATAAATCCTTCTTAATTGATGGTACAAAAAAGGAACCAAAAAAGTATGAACTTACAGCATTTCTTCAAGTTGTTGACGGTACTGTGGATTCTGAAGCATCCCTATTCAATGCAGCAATAAAAGAGCAATCATTTCCCATTGGCCAAATCACATATTAAGATGTCATGAAGAAATTAATAACTACCAGTTGTAAGAGGCAAACATGATTTTTGACCTACAAACTATTTTAAACAACATAAAGAAGTGCTTCAATTATATGGTAACAAATTAAAAAAAGGACATCCATTTAAAACTGTTGTATATAGACAACATCGTATATGTAAATAAAAAAAGTATCAAGCATATTCGGCATTGTGGTTCAGTGTGATTGACTTCCAGGAAGGTGGTAAAGACAAAAAATATAATATAGAGAGTGATTTACTCAGTATAATGAATCCTCAAACTTTTTACTAGCACTGCATAGAACCAGAAGCAAGAAAAATTGTAGAATGGGAGAATTACATTTGAAGGTACTAGGGTTCCTCATCTCCTCAGGTAAATAGCTGCGAAAGTACCCAAAAACAATTAAACTTCTTTTGAATAACAATGGGAAAAGGTTTAAATAATCTGAACAATCATGTCATGACATCTTTATATTCATCGAGCAATCATGATGCAGGACACAACGTGAATCAACTTAATGTAAAGAAAAATTAGATTGGAAAGGAAAAGGGAGGCAACAAATCAATTACACTTTTTTAGGTAAAAAGGAAATTTATTAGGAGGAAACAAAAGCGTACATAAGCATAGCCCCCACCCCCCCCCCCCCCCCCCCCCTAAGAATGTCTGAGACATTAAACCATGTTGAAGTGAAAAAGAAAATCAAAACAATTAAGAGCTGCAGTGAAGCTTTAAACACATCCAAATTTCCGAAGTCCAATCCAGTCTTCAGAGTACCAGAGATACTACTACTGGCATCAACGTTTCTAAGATCACGCTGAAATACTAACGACTTGTACAGTTTAAGGAACCTTTTTCAATAAATTTAGAACAAGAATCCAGTTGAAGATTAAATCATACCACATTCACACCGACAAATCCAAAATAAAAGATTTCCTAGAAATATAAAATCAGAGTCATAATTAATATGGAAAGAACTAATATTACGGATAAACCATCTTCTGCACTGTTGGATCTTCCATCATCTTCTCCAAAGCATCCACAGATAAGGGTGATTTTCCTATCCAAAAATGGGCACATTTAGGATATGAACTTAATACAGAAACCAGGTCATATAACACAACATTAAAGAACAATAGACATAGAAACAATATATGTTTCATGATAACAAACAAGGTTAATTTATTTTCAACAGAAACAAGAATTTTAAATAGTTTCAATTTCAACTTATTACTTACCTGTAGATTGAGAACCAGCCATATTGCTAAAACCTTGGTTAAAAGGAGCTCCGTTTTGAGAAGCCTTCAATAAATGATCATAAATAATCATTATCACATATTAAGAACAGCACAAACTTGTATATTAAAAAACTCACTTCCTCTGTAACTTGGGCTTTCTTGAATGAACTTGAACCATCATCTTTAAAGCTTTCAAAAGGACTCTTCTGCACAGTTTCCTCTGGAGAAACATCTACAAAAGCTGTTATATAGAATTCGTTAGGATTTTTTAACAGGAAAAGTTTCAGAATTTTAACAGTCGTTTCGCCTATGATTTTTCTTGGTCTCTCTCTACCTCTAGAAACTATACTAACCTCCATTTGATATACTTTCCTTACTGAGCTTCAAACGGTCTCCTCCAAACATGCTCAAACCACCTAAGGCACGATTCTACCTTCTTCTATAAAGAAGAACTATCCCAACATTTTCCATAATGCATTCATTCGTAATCCTATCTTCTCTAGTGTGTCGACACATCCAACGCAATATTCTCATCTTTGCTATATTGCATTTATTCTCTTGTTGACATTTTACCGTCCAACAATTACAAGTCACTAAAAGTTGTGGCCCAGCAAATTAGCAAATAACAGGGATATATACAATCATGACCCAACCTAGAACAAGAATGAGGAAGCTAGAAGATGAATTCATAGGAAGACTAGTAAAGTGTTCTATCACAAGCTGAACCAGTTGAAATCTTTTTAGGGATTGTTTTTTCATTCTGCCATGGTTAATACACAATAACTTGCCATTAAAATCAAGAAGAATTGAAGACAAACAATTTTGTGAATCGGGATACTTGCATTGCATGTGGGCGAGGCCTCTAATAAAGCAGTGACTACTTATCACAGGTACTAAAACAATAGGGAGTTTTGAATATCACTATCCAAGGCAAGATTAATGAAGCATTCATTAATCAAACAATCTTGATTGGACCAAGATTGACAACACTCTTTGAGAGACTCCATGAATAAACAATAAAATAAAATCAAGAATTTTGATCTCAAGTTCAGCACAGCAATACCAACCAATCTTCTAGTCGTGTCTAGCACAACGGTAGAATTAGATCAATCAGAACTGTGATCTACCTTAAAATCCAAAAAGAAATTACTATCCTAAATTCATGCCAGGAAAGAAAAACTGAAGAATGTGGCTTTTATTTACCGAGAACCAAGATGTGTCCCCTAGTGGACACATAAACTCACCATTAATAAATTTCACAAAGAGTTAGTCTCACCCAACAAGAACAAGTAGAACTGAGAGAGTACTGATAAGATATTGTACAATACCAATTTTTTTTGGTTCATTCTTTACTTCCACTTCATCTTTGACATAGGTGGTCGGGGCTGCCTCTACTCTTGATGCAGGTACATGAGCATCTACTGTCACAGTAGATTGAGATGCAGTGGGTGCGAAAGGCGCTTGAGATTGAAAACCTGCAAAAGTAGTAGGTGCAGCAGGACCTGATGCAGATGGTGGAGGCACTGGAAAGGGAAAAGGAGATCCACCAGAAAAGGCAGCACTGTCAAACGGATTAGCTTGTGAATTCATCTGACCCATCATGGTCTTGAAAGCTTGTTGCATTGCATATTTCTGAAAGATAATTAAAATGCAGATATTACAACTTACAAGCAGAACTTATAAAAGCATGGTTAATTCTTAAAATGTACAAAGGCTCCAGTCAAAAATCCATGGAAAATAAGGTAAGAACACATAGTGCATACCATAATACAAAAAATTGACATGAATGTAAATAACGAAAGAGGATATCACAAACAAACAAATAAGATTCAAATTCAGTATAAGTCTCGGAATATTATATACTTAATAGGAAAGGATCCCCCCCCCAGAAAAAAAAAGCAACGTAAATACAATACCAACACAGCCATACTCTTATGTAAAATCAGGAAGAAAGACTTTTCAACTACGGTAAAACCTAGTGTTCTTTTCACAAAACTTGAAGATATATCCTGTTTTTTGTTGATTGGAGATGGATCATTCAAACTATCTATTGTCCAAACAAAACAAACATATGAAAGAGGTCAGTTGTGCTATGTTTCATCTAGCTCCTAAACATAGATACAACCAATCTGCATATTCCGAAAACTGTAGACAACAATATATTCATCGATGCATCTCTTTCAACATCCATTTACTTTCATATGAAATCATTTTAAAGAGCAATCTAGAGAATCCATATATGTGTCAGATAGATTAATCATACAATTTGTAGTTATCAATTTATTATAGTAAAATAGAGACTAAATTATTGATTCATGTCAGTTTATGAAGTGAGAGGAACAGGTTCTAACCATATTTTCATGGCAGAAGCATGTCCCTAGTCCCTACAGAAAGCTATCAGCTAAGCTATAATGAAGTAATTTTTTTCCTTGTATTTTTTAGTATAATAACTGAACTAAGTAACCAGTAATTGGAAAGGCATAGGGAGTCATAAGGTGGTCTGGTGGTTAGGATGGAGGGTTTAAGGAATCGAGTGATAAGGAGGTTGAGAGTTCGAGTCTCACTCACTACAAATATTAGCATACTAACGTTTGCCTATAAAAAAAGTAATTGGAAAAGCATACTATTAGGTTTCAAAACCTGAACTAAGTAATAATCAATAATGGATAAGAGCATTTCTTTTGCAATCTAGACAAGAGCAAAAAATCTTCTATATTACACCCATAATTACAGTGGTACTCGAAGAGCACACCAGCTTATACCCATGTCTTGCAATAAAGCAACACTGACCTTTAATCTTGAAGCTACCTGCAAAAACCCTCAATTTAGTTAATATACATAAAAAGAAGGCTCATCAACATTCAACCGTATATTTAAAGCATCACTGTGACTATGGTTCTCACCATTGAAAATAGTGCAGAAAACCCAACACCAACGCCAATCCAGAAGAGAGGTGACCCTCTAGATATATAGTGAATAGATCAATAAGAGAATAAGAACTTTTAAGCAAGAGATATCAGTAAAATATCTATTCAAAACCTTTTTCCCAAATTAGTTGGACAGCATAAAACAACAGGGAAAAAACGAGAAAGAAAAGACAGTAAGTGGTTACATAGTTGAGGATGGAGGTGAAGATAATTGTGGGTTAACTCCAATGGAGGATGTTGTTCCTTGACTATTTGAAGAAGAAATACTAGCAAAATGCTCCACTATCCGCTTCTCCTGCACTGTATTCACATCATGTCTTAATTGTGCTTCTTAAGAGATAAGTCAAAAAATTGAGACATATTCAACTTGGGTCGCAAATATTCGCTAATGACAAAAGAAGAAAGGGGGAATAGATATATTATACATGACAAGTATGCATTGCCAAAATGGAAAATACACACACATGCAATGCTTTTTTTTCAAAAATGCACACCAAAATGCTATCAAGTTCACTCAACCTAGTGTGCAACCTCGATCTGAATAATGACTGCATGACCCAATCAGTGTAACAAGAAAACCCATGATCCAGATTCTGCTGGTCTGGTTCTTGGTCAAAAACTCTAAACAGATTTGCACACTGAACAAATCAAACCCAGGCTTACGACCTACCATGCACCTGAATATGTTGAACTTTGTTTTCTAATTAAAGCTTAAAAGGAAAAAATTAAGGATTTGAATATGGTCTCAAAGATGATTGGGATGGAATGCATTTGACTATTAAACCAAATGCTCCTATTAAGTACTGTTCTCAATTTTATAATTCACATCACTAACATTAGTAGTTTTTCTAGATAATTTTTTATATGAAGAATTTTTCCATGTAATATTTTTTCTTTAAAACAAGTACTTTATCCATGTTTTCGTTCAACCGATTAAGCATGCGATCAGACAACTAAACTGTTAACATGACCTTCAAACCAAGTCAACCTCCTGTCCAGATTATACAACTATGGCCCAAACATCACAATACACCACCTTCCACAAACAGTGGAGGTTTATCAGAACTAATGGCAAAAACAATATTGTGGTCTATGAAAAATTAAACCCTAGAAAACCTCAACATAGAGCAGAAAGCAGCACCACCAACAAGTTCAATTCACTATACTATTTAAACATTAGGCTTCTCTGACTTTCCAGTTAAATAACAGAATCACCAAAATGTTCAACTCAATTAAAAACAAAGCAATAGCATCATATTAATTGGAACTATCACTTCCAAAACACTCACCATAACCCACTTAGAATAGAAGAGAATAATCAAACAAAAAATAAGACAGTTCCAAAAGAAAATACCAGATATAGGGTTTTGGTGAGATTTAGAAGAAGCCCTGGTAACATGGTATCTAGATAAAGGAGGAGCAATGAAAACCCTCCCAAAAGAGAAGGGCTTTCTTCTGAAAAAGTCCTTAGCAGTGGCATCTCTAGCAGAAAAATGACCCAAAAGCAAAGGTTTTGGGGAAGAAACAAGGGCTAGATTAAGGTTCTCCATGTTCTTTTGGTTTTCAACCCCAAAAAATGACAGAGAAATTAAGATGCAAAAGTAGATTGAAGCTGAGGAACCCAGAAGAATAAAAGGAAGTGAATTTGGAAAATTATGGTAAATTTATGAACTTTACTTATAATTATGTGGGATTTCAAGTTTGGGTTAGGTGGTGGAGTGAAGGACTCAGTGGCATGTAACCCAGTGAAGGGTTTAGTTGTTGGATAGGGATGGATAAGTCAAAAACCTCAAAATAAACAAATATTTTCATTTTTGTCCATCGAATATACCTCTCCTCTTCACTTTTTTTCTTCATTTTCTCACTTCTTATATGTTCAAAAATATAAAGATTGTAATAAATATTTTTATTTAAATTATTTGTTATAAAATAAGTGGCTAATGGTAAACTATTTCGCTTTGCCCGATAAAATGTACATAATAATTTATCGTTATAATCAATATAATTATTGTATCTTATCAATATACACTGCGATTTAATGATTTTTCAATTGAACCGACTAATACAATGTAGAAAATTTGTAGAGAAAAAGATGTGAGAAAGATAGCGTGAAGATAGAAAGAGGTGGAAAATAGATAGAACTTTTGTATAATAAGAGAAAATATGAAGATAAATAAGAAAAATGTGTGTTTTATTGTGTTACTTTCTCCTCCTCTCACTTTCTTGAGTTTCTTCTCACAAGTGGAGATAAAGAATTTTTATGGATTCAGAAACTTTTTTACTTTCTCCCTTTTTTCTATCCTCTCAACCAGATAAACTTTATGTTTTTCTTTAACTTCTCTCTCCGTCGTTTTTTCTTTTTTTCCTCATATAAGAGAGTTAATTTATCCATTGGAAATTTAAAGATTTATGAAAATCACTATATCATACATTTTTTTCCATTACATAAAAATGACATTATTGTGATTATCCACTAATTAATTTGTCATTATCCAATTCTCCATAGCCATGGAAAGACGCAGCACCGAATCCATTAGAGTACAATCTCTCTCTCAATCTGGTATCTCTCGTGTCCCACCTCAATTCATTCAACCTCTTCATACCCGACCCATTCCCAATAACCCATCGGATTCAACCACCCATAACGTTCCGATCATTGATCTATTCGGCTTCGACCCAAATCACCGCAACTCATCACGCGACTCCATCGCCCGCGCGTGTCACCAATGGGGCGCGTTTTACGTCACCAACCACTGCGTCCCGGTGACACTCCTCGATGACATCAGGCGCGTGGGGTTAACGTTCTTCAACGATTGTTCCATGCCGGTGAAGCTCCGTTATGCCTGCAATTCAAGCGCCGCCGCGACGGAAGGGTACGGAAGCCGGATGTTGGTGAGTTCTGACGACCAAAACGATGGCGTTCAGGTGCTTGATTGGAGGGATTACTTTGATCACCACACTCTTCCTATTTCTCGCCGGAACCCTAATAATTGGCCTGATTTTCCCTCTGATTACCGGAAAACTGTTGCAAATTACAGCGATGAAATGAATGTTTTGGCGAAAAAGTTGCTAGCTTTGATATCAGAGTCTCTTGGGTTGAAACCTTCGTGTATTGAAGATTGTGTTGGTGAGTTCTATCAGAATATAACAATGAGTTATTACCCTCCGTGTCCCGAACCAGAACTCACGCTTGGGCTGCAATCACATTCTGATATGGGTGCCATTACGCTTTTGATTCAAGATGATGTGAGTGGTCTTCAGGTGGTGAATAATAGTGATGGTGGTTGGGTCACAGTGAAGCCAGTATCAGATGCTGTTCTTGTTATCTTAGCTGACCAAACTGAGGTAAATAACAACTACGCGAAAACGGAATGATTAGGAAAGATTTAGAGATTTGTCAATGAATATGATTTATCTATGATAGAACATTATGGTGATGTTCGATACATGTAGCTGACCCCACCTAGTGAGGTCAAGTCTTGATTGTTGTTGACTTGTTGTTGTTGAGCAATACTATCAAATCTTTTGTTATAAAAATCTCAGTTCAATTTTAATGCATTGTTAAAGTTTTTACACCAAATGGGTTTGTAGGTGCAATTATATGGCATATGATCTATTTGTGATTAGTTTTAATTTAATCGATGCATGGTTTAGTACTTTTTACTCTTCACTCTTCAAGTGCATCCAAGTGGTGTGAAATGTATATATATGTTCACAAATTTTACTGTATGTTGTCGACCTTGATTTTCACAATGAATTCAATGGGTGTGGCTTATAATTACCCCATTGTATATGTAATGTTGCAACCTGCTTGACTTCAACTCTTCAAGGCCAAGGTAAATGGTACGGACCAAAAATGTGTTCGGAATTTGGAAAATAAGATATTGTGATTTTGGTTAAATGGTTAATTTCAACTAGTGAATTTGGCACCATTATGACACCATCTGTTGTAGAGATCGGAGAACAATGTTTTTCTTCTTGGTTCAGAAATATTGGTTAAGTACTGTGTTTTTCACTGTTCTACAATGTAGCAGCTTAACAGTTGATTCTGATGATTTGTGTATCTTTATGTTTTCCTGATAAATGATTGATTCATTAACAAAGTTTGTTTAATTTCAACAAGAGAAAAGAAAGTCATATCTTTTCCTCTAATATGAAATTCTTTTGCTTCAGATTATAACTAATGGGAAGTACAGGAGCTGTGAGCATAGGGCAATTACTAATCCCGATAGAGCAAGATTCTCGGTGGCGACATTTCATGACCCAGCTAAGACAGCGAAGATCTCCCCGGCTTCCGACCTGATAAATGAGTTGTCACCAGCTAAATACCAGGATGTTGTTTATGGAGACTATGTATTATCATGGTATACCAAAGGCCCTGAAGGAAAACGAAATCTTGATGCTCTAGTGCTTGAATCTTAGGCAGATGTTATTTTTTTGGCTTCATTGCTCAACCTTGTTTGGTGTAGGCTTGTATCATTTGGGTGAAAGGAAGTATAATTACTTTATCATGAAAAAGTTAAGATATTAATTAACCTACTCTTTTTTTAATCTTGATCTATGGATTCAAACTGACAACAAAACCAATTTGTCAATTTGAACTATAAGTTATTCATTCAAATTTCAATGTATAGAAATTACTTAATTGATGTGCAAGTCCTTTCATTCAATTTGATATTTAAGTACTTATCAGTTAAAGTTATATCACATTTTCAGCTTAATTATGATTTTTAGTTTAAATTAGAAATGTTAAAGTGCTATGAGTCCCCCACTCATTACCGAGGGTAGATGTACATGACCTTACTTTCCGAGGGTAGATGCTGTGATTCTCATCCTAACTTGTAGGAATGGCAACGGGGCGGGTCGGGTTTGTGCTTACCCAACCCCGAACCCGAAATTCAAAACCCGAACCCGAATTAAGCGGGGTTGGAAATAGCAATACCATCCCCGAACCCGAAAAAACTCAAACCAAAACATATATTTTTATATATAGATTATATATATGTATGTGAAATTTATATATATATATATAGCTTATATATATGTATATGTGTGAAATTTATATACATATGTGAAATTTATATATATATATATATATAGCTTTTATATATGTGTTTATGTGTAATTTATAATTTTATATATATTAATCGGGTTCGGGACGGGTTTTGGTTAGGGTATTAACAATACCAAACCCAAACCCGAAATTTGAACCCGGGTAAAACTTGAACCCAATCACATTGGGTTTTCCTCGTTAACTTCGAGTTGGATTCGGACGAGTACCCGCAAGTTCGATTTTCATTGTCATCCCTACTAACTTGCCATACTACACTTCATTGTCACCCTCTAAATTAGAAACCTTAAAGTAAAACCGACTAAATCATTGCATTAAGGTCTTGTGTTAAATTGGATTGAGAAGATTAATGTTATATTCTCCTATTAAATCTGCCTACTGATCCTTATACCTGCAAAAAAGTGACATATGTCACAAAGTGATACTTTATTTATTGGTGATTGGTTTACAAGTAAATTTAGTATGAGTATATATCATTTTCCGATTAAGAATGCACCATAAGTTATTGTCCTCCGTAACTAGTAAATGCACCACTTCTATAGCAACTCTTGCGTTTATTTTGTACCATTTCATTAAATGATTTAGTAACATATCATTAAATAATTTTTAAAGCTGGTGAAAATCATTAAAAACAAAATTCTCACTAACCAATCTTTAATAACTGATTGTTAAGAATCTGAAAGTAAAATTAATTTTGCAACATTGAAATACATAAGTAATAATTTTTTGTGATCACTTTTTTTATTAATTTTTCAAAGTCATAAAAATTATAATAATACCTATAAAACAAACAAAACTAATTATTTGACCACAAAAATTACCAAGATGTATTTATTACTTTGTTATATTTTTTGTAAAAAAAAAAGCCAAATAAAATTAAATGTTGACACTTGACACAGAACATATATGGAAATTGTAAAAATAAAAAAATGAAATTATTTTCACATGACCAAAGTGACCTACTTTAATGAATAGTTTGTATTTATTGACTATGGTTACATATAGATTTAAAATAGACTTAGCATTATACTTAGTGTTTAAAACATAACTTGGGTCAATTAACCAACATCGTGCATTGCAATAACAAACGGGGAAAGCATTAATCATAAGAGTAAATAATGTTTGCACTTTATATGTTTTATATATTATTATATCATTTATAATCCAAATGAATAATAAATAAATCTTTAGAATGAGAATTGCATAGATATTACATTCTAAACATAAAATGAAAATGGATAATACCAAAATAAGGTGGGTCCCATTTTGTGTCACAGTGTAAGGAGAATAATAAGGGAGAAAGAGAGAAGTGAGTGTACTTAGGTTCATCCATCTATTCATTTCCGCAACAATCAATCATTCATA
Source organism: Lupinus albus (assembly GCA_009771035.1). Taxonomy (NCBI): domain Eukaryota; kingdom Viridiplantae; phylum Streptophyta; class Magnoliopsida; order Fabales; family Fabaceae; genus Lupinus; species Lupinus albus. Next base: position 15,038,063 of record CM020016.1, read on the forward strand.
ATCTCTCTCTTCTCAGGTTTCATTTCCTTCATCTCAATCATTATCTTCTTCCATTCCTTAAATCTTCTCTTTCACTTTTTTTTATTTCTCTGTTAAAATCATCAAATATTACTTGATAAATTAAATTTTTAGCCTTTTTTGTTAAATCTATTCAAAGTTCATTGCTTTCTTTCAATCTGTTATATGGGTTCTTCTCTTATTGTGATGATGAGGTACCATGTTTCTTTTGGTTCATTTTTTGTGCGATCTCATCATGTTTGGTTTATTGGATTCTATGCCATGTTTTATATTAATTTGGTTATTGGATTTGTGCCATTGTTTCTATTTCTGCTTTATTTTTTTATTTCAGCTAGTGTTAAAAAATTCAGGATTTGTTCTCTATAAACTTGATTTTTTCCTCTAGCATGTTGGAAATTTCACAAGTGTTATTTTCCCCTACAATATAAATTTGGATTTTTTTTCTTAATTGAATGCAAATCACATGGATCCTGATATTTGAAGCATATGATGAAAATTAGATAGTTGAAAAAAAATTCATGTTCATCACAAAATGACAAGATCCTAAGATGTTACAGTCTATGTTTATTGGACAGTTGAAAAAATGCAAGGAGGTTTGCGTGTGTTTTTGTCACAAGGGAATGTCATCAAGAATGCTGTTTTGCAACGGATCCGTGTGGTGAATCCCTCCCTATTGCAGCCAGCTGCGTTTTCGCGCCATGAATCGACTGCTGAACCCGCTGCTAGGATAGAGGAGCACGGATTTGAAAGCACAACCATTGCTGATATTATGAAAGGAAAAGGAAAAGGTGCAGATGGATCCTGGCTTTGGTGCACCACCGACGACACTGTTTTCAATGCTGTTCAATCGGTATGCAATTATGCGTTCATTGATCCTCTTGCAGTTGTTGTTCGAAAACATCGGTACGTGTTTGCCGACTTAACTGACAATGATGTACATTGCAGATGACTCAGCACAATGTGGGAGCATTGGTGGTTGTGAAACCTGATGAGGAGAAGTCAATTGCTGGAATTATAACAGAAAGAGGTACCAAATTGGGGGGGTGGATTTGTTCTTTAAGTACTTCGATTTTTTGCAGTATAATATGACCTGAGATACATAAAAGAAAAGTTCTTAAGTTAATATCAACTATATTTGAAACTGATTTGGAGTGTGTAGTTAGATTAGTAACATTCAAGATGAAGGAAAATCAAAATTGGTTGTCAATGAGATAATCTTATTATAACACCTCAGTCCTGATATGCGACCCCACGGGGCCATGAATATATTAAGCGTGTCATACAGCAATTTAAATACTCCTGCAGTATTTTATTTCCCACAGAGGAGTCTCCGTGACTCGAACTCATGACCTCAGTGACAAATAGTCATTATTCCCATGAGTCGCTACCATTCATAGCTTAATGGTAGCGACTCATGAGAATAATAACTATTTGTCCCTGAGGTCATGGATTCGAGTCGCGGAGGCTCCCCTTGGGGAATAAATTAATGCAGGGGTATTTAAGCTAGTGGGTGACACGCTCAATGCATTCATAGACACGGGGAGTTGCATGTCAGGGTTGTTACACTCATGACTCAAGTGGCACTTTCCTCTTAAAACTGATAGGGTGGGAAATGGAGTTCTAAGGGTAATTAAAATGTAAGTGCAAAGTCCTTTATTAGGTTCTACCCCATGGATTTCTCCTACCTTGCTATCAAAGTCCTAAAATTCCTTTGAAGTCATAGATAAAGACTTTCGGTAAGATCGATTGTGCTATAGTTTATGCAAAGCTAAACCATTAATGTATGAGTTAATGGTTACCAACAAGAATTATTTTTGTATTGGGTCATTGATTTACATATGTTGTTATCCAGATTACCTGAGGAAGATTATCGTGCAGGGAAGATCTTCAAAGTCGACCAAGGTCGGGGACATCATGACTGAAGAGGTATAAGCTGATATCCTTGTTAGTATATAAGTATATATTTTGCTCTTGGTACCATAAAAGATTTTATGGGAATGAGAACCATAAAAGGCCTTCTTTAACTTTGTGTTGTCAAATTAACTATTTCATGACACTTGAGGCTAAAATTGTGATATTGTTGTGGCTGCAGAACAAACTAATCACTGTCACACCCAATACCAAAGTTTTGCGCGCAATGCAACTGATGACAGGTATTTATGTGATATTAAGATCCATTCGTTTGCGAGTTGACAGAACGAAGGAAAATGAAGACTTTAGAGCCATCTCACACGTGTATTTCATGGCTCTCAAGTCTTCCTTCGTCAAAACATGACTCGTAAACGGACCCGAAGGAGAAATTATAATTATATCTTATAAAGGTTTGATAGATAATTCATGCTATTCTCTTCACCCTTGCATTTTCCCTGCAGATAACAGAATCAGACACATCCCTGTCATTGATGAGAAGGGGATGATAGGCATGGTGTCCATTGGAGATGTAGTTCGTGCTGTCGTGAGTGAGCATCGTCAAGAACTCGATCGTCTGAATGCTTTTATACAAGGAGGTTATTAGAGGATGGTGAAAATCCTTCAGCTAAGGTGACACTCAAATTCACTTGGATTATGTAATAAGCTTTGAGTGCTTGTAAATATGTCCAAAGAACCCTCTTGCTTGTTTTTCTGCATTTTTTGTGTTTCAGTATTACAGACATTAGTACTTGGTTGTTATTTGAATTTCTATGGCATTTTCAGAGGCATGTTTCACTTTTATATCTACTCTCTGGCAGTTTCAAAATAGATGAGGAAAAAAATGTATCGACTGATATTGTATGAGTTTGATACAATGTCACTGCATTATCTACTATTTATATTTAATCATCGTTGATTTTTTCAACAACAAAAATAATACAAATGAATGAGAAATTATGTAACTGTGTATAATATTTTATTGGCATGTTATAAATAAATGAATACAAGTATTGACTGTATTGTTGTATGTGACTTTTCCTTTTTCATAGCACTATCTTCTTTGATCCTCCAGAGAATTCTGATTCTGTCATGTTAGGTGCATGATTTGTGAAGCAATTTTTAAAATTGAGAGCTCATAACTTTTTTAATTAATAAATTTAAATTTCTTACTTTATTTGCTAATGTAAATAATTCAGTTTATTACATAAAATTTACTAAAATCACTTTAAGTTTTGATAGACAATAAACTCAATATAACAAATATTATTGGAATCGTAAATTATGAAAAAGTTTATTACGGAAAAAATTTGAAGCAACTTCTATAATAAAAATGGAGTTAAATAATAAACCACTCTTTTTTGATATGAACCCCATATTTTTTGAAAAAATCTATAATACCCCTTATATTTTCCTTCCTCATCAAATCTCATATATACAAATCACTTAACCCATGAAAAAACTTGTTTTGGTCCTTTTTTAATTCACGTTTTGATTAGTTATTTTTTATTTTCGACAATGATTTCTGAGTGTATAATAGACTCTTTTCACAAATTTAAGAATGCATTTTTTTATAAAAAAGTATAAATTATACATTTGACAAACCAGTGTCATATTGTAAAATCTTTTCTCACAACCAATTGTTTGAAGTAAAAAAAATTCAACATTTTTGTTTTTGACTAATTAGTATCAGAAGTATATTTTTTTTCCAACACTTCTTATTGGTTAGTCAAAAATGAAAATGAAAAGATAACTTATGAAAACGAATTCTCTTAATAAAAAAGGTTTCGAGTTATGGGGACCGAGTAGATATGAGAATGATGATGAAGATTAAGTATATGATGAGATGGTGATGGTGAAGAGTTGATATATGATGTGAGTGGAAGAATGACATTTTTTTGGAAATTTATAAACAAAAGGGGTTCACATTTGAAAAAGGGTTTAACAATTTTAGAAAAATATGGATTGTGTTTTATGTTGTTTGGGATGGGGAGGAAACTTATGGATTGTGTTTTTGTCATGTACATAATATATAATAAAACATTATAATATTAATATTGGATTGTTGTTGAATTTTGTGAAGTTTTAAGGGAAATAAGTTTGAGGTTTTCAGATTTTTAGACTAACCAACATAATACTCATAGTATAATTTTGAATTCTATTTGTTTTGGGCATAATTTAAAATATATATATTACGTTCAAAAATCTTAAGAGGTTTTCATAATTGATGAGAATACTTGAGATATTAGTGATCGATAACCTCATGTTATAAGTTTAGATGATTAGGGTAAGGGGTTTAATGAGTCGGTAATAAGGAAGTTGAAATCATAGTTGTAAAAACTTGGGGTCTTGAAATTATAGTTGTAAAAATTGGTTCATGTCGATCAGTTGAACCGATGAACTGGTCTTAATATCGGTACGGTACAATAATTATATCAGTCAAAACCAGATAAAATCGGTCATGCCGGTCGGTTTTCAATTGAACTGTATCGGTCAAACCGGACGATTTTTATTTAAAATTATTTTTTAATGAAAATAAAAAAATTATTGTTTTTTATTAATTTTTCAACAGTTAATATATTATATATGTATATCTAACTTCACCAGTATGTGATTTAATTAGCGAACCACATGTTGAACCACTATAACACTATACCAGTACCCATATCAGTTTGATGACCGGTATGATATTAATAACACTGCTTGAAATATTTATGGTCTCAGATTTGTTTGTTTTCAATTGAACCAGTACTATACTCATGCATTCGCACATGTCGCTCTATATTGCTTCTATTGAAGTCTTATCACTGAGTCAAAATGTTAAGTTGTGACAAAAAGTAAAATGAATGATCTAAGAGAGATGAAAATGTTAGAAAAGTCTTACTCGTGTGTTATTTAGTTTATGAAAAAATTAAGTGTGGAAAATTAAACATTAGAAAGTTATGATGAATGTAGACAAAATGTTAACTTGTGTTGTGACAAATAGTAAAATGGGTGACAAAAAGGAAAAAATTGTAAGAAAAATCTTATTCTTGATAAGGTTAAAAGATGTTTGAGTATGAGATTTAATGAAATTGGAGAAAGAGATATGATATAAAAGATGAAAAATGAAAGGAGGAAAAATATGTGGATGAAATATTTTGAATATTATATTTAGTAAAATTAGTTTCTAATTATTAACATTTATAACATTTAACTTATATAGATATATGTAGATGGATAAAAAAGTATTATAATATTATCAAAGCCCTTAATATAACGTCTATTTATGTTTGGTTGAAACTTCCAAAATCTACATATTTCTAATGCTATACAATAAATATAAATAATAAAATAGAATGAAAACTCTTCAAAAAACTCTTATATATTCTATTCATTGTATGAATACAATTATAAGACTCTTTAGTATGAGTTTTACATAATTTTAATAACAGATTTAGGTAGTAATAGTATTATATCATTTAAAAAATTAAAGCATTAGAACTTTGAAGAATTACTTAAAAATTATGAATTTATCCCACCTCCAAAAAGGACAAATACTTGAATTAGGACATACATATTTTTTCTTAAAAATTGAGAAGATGTGATGGAAATAATGAACCTATATGTGAAATATTTTTATTTCTTCCTTTCCATAACTGACTCACCCATATTATCTTCTTAATTTTTCTGTGTCATTTCAACTTAATTCATTTCTAATAGCAATTTTAATATTTAAATTAATCAATTAATTTAATATACTAATATTCTTGAATGAATTTAGGAAAATATTTCAGGTGTTATAATATGAGAAGGGATCCACTTACTCTAATAGTAAGTTTAAAATTTTTATTCCACATCTTAGTCATTAATTCTAGGGAAATCCAATGGTTTGAATTAGTGAGTATATCTAAAATATTAGATTTTCGTAAAATTGATGACTAAAATGTGAAATAAGTTTAAAAAACTTATTCTTGCAGTAAATGGATCTCTCCCTTATAATATACATTGGATTATTAGTCTTGGTGTCATATTAGCCTAAAAATTAAATTAGAATATTTACATTACTTTTTTTATAAACTCCTCTCTTACATCATCTAATTTTTCAATTGACCATTCATTTACAACATAGCTTAATAATATCATTCTTAATATTTAGTAATAGACACTATCAATGTTCCTTAATATTCTTGATATGAATGATTTTAAAACCTTGGCAATTGCATGGATTATGGATATTAATTCATGGGTAGAAAGTTATTCAGCAATCTATATAAATTTATTTAAATCATATTTTAAATTATTCAATGCATTCATATCTAAACTTAATAGATGAATTTCAACCGTCTATAACCTCATTTTCATGGATTTGAATGGATGAATTCATTCAATCCATTTGATTTTTGTAATATTGGAACTAAAAACACTTTTGAATAAAATCATTATTTTAAAAACCAACGTTTCAATAAAACATTTTTTAAAATTACATTTTGAGAAAATTACTATAAAAACCATTTTAAAAATGTTTCAACTTTTTTTAAAAGGTGATTTTTGAACTTTAAAAAAAATGTTTTTTCAATATTCTACAATCATACGACATTTAAGGTTTTACGTGTAAAGTTGTTAATAATTATTTATATATGTTATGTACTTAAAGAACAATATGGAACTTTTAATATTAACTACATTCAGATGTTATATAATTGATCTCAATTTAATAAAAAAAAATCAAAGTAAGAGTGAAAAACACTATAAGAAAGTGAGATTTGAGATAGTGAATGAAATTGAAAAACAATGTATATCATTTTTAAATGTTGTATTTTTGGATGGATTGAATATTCATGTAAATGAATATATCCATGAATATGTGTTGAATATAATAGATGAATTCAAATTCACACATTACTAAAATTACCTATTGTATTATGTCCATTTAAATCTATTAGCTCTAATGAATAGATTTAGATGAGTTTGATTTTTTGTTTATGAATTTTGGATTATGGATAATTTTGTTATGTCTATAAAAAAATTCATGATAAAGGTATATTCATTACCTAATAATAATAATTAAATTTATGAGTATAATATTTACATGTCAGGGGTGTAAAAATTTATACATGGATAATATATTATTCACTATTTATTTGTATTTCGTTTAAAAGAGTCAATACTAATTAAATATGAATGATTGACGATTCAATGACAATATAAAAATCTCATAACATTCCAAACAATTTTTTTCTAAATCTATTGCCATTGGCATTATATAGTATCGGTAATTTTGTTAGAATGTTCATACTACTAACTATACACTTAACTTATGGATTAAAATATTATTACTTATGTATATAGAATGACATAATTGTTTTTATCTTCTTTTTAACACATCATTCATCACTCTATTAATGGAGATGATTCATACTCAATGACTATTGTCATTAATGGTGATTGATTGTTCCAACAAATTGTTAGTTAAATTTTTCTCTAATGCTTGATGAAGTTGATATAATTTTACAGAGTCAAAAAATGGAGGGCAACAACACGTAGATGAAAGAAACATCTACATGTGTCTAGAAATAGATATGTCGTTTGTTATAATATCACCAACTCATTCCATTAATAATAAGATGATATATATATATATATATATATATATTATGCAACAAATTTAGTGATTGTTGATTAATTAGGTTTATAAGACGATAAGTTGAATAAAAGAGAGATTTATAGAGAGAAGAGAATATTGGTGAGATACTAATTAGTATACATTATTTATGTGCATGTATCTTTAGGAAATTTGAGATATTTTTCTTCCTCATAACATTTATTATTTCCATAACCAAAATATTAATTTCTCACATGCATATAGAGTAACAAAACAAACATTCAAAGATAAAAGTAAACCAATAAAAAATAAACCATATTTTTACTATTTGTAACCCCTTCCTTTTTAAACGTCTTGTCATTCATTGTCATATAGTAATAGCTCTTTATGTAAAAATAAATGAAAATACCTATAAATATCAATAGTTAGGTTTCATAACCCCTTCCTTTTTAAAGATCTTATCTTTATATAAAAATAAATTCAAATACATCTAAATAAATGAAACACCTCTAAATAGCAATAACCATGTTTTGAAGATTTTGTTGTTTTGTGTTTTTTCCTTTTTTTTCTTTTCTCTTATTGGTCATATACTTGTATTTGCCTCACATTTATTTTATATTAGATCAAAACCAGTTAAAAGGAACCCATATCACTATTTATAAACCAAAAAAGTGGCTAAGGCATGTAAAAAGAATTATTTAAAATATTCATGTTTGTATTGATTCCCATGTTACTATATTTTAAAGGAGTGTGGTCTTACCATTTGAAGGAGTAAGGATAATTTTTTATTAATGAATAGATAAGTAATTCAAAAATCAAAGGAAAATGTAACCTTCAAACTTTCAACGACATACATATTTATTTAATTACAATGAAATTATATTTTTGTCATTATAAACAAATATAAAATATGCACTCATCTCTCTATTAACGGAAAAGATCCTAGTTCAAGTGGATGAGGCTTAAGAGCACTTGTTGCCAAAGAAATGCCACAAAAATAAAAATAAAAAATTTCTTAACTAGTAACATGGAATTTGAAAAATCATACATGCTTAACATATTTTTTGTCCGGAGGAGATCCACTTACTCCAAGAGTATGTATAAAAAATTTACTTTATATGTTACTCATCCATTTTAGAAAAATCTAATTATTTAGATTTAGTTACTAACTCAACTATTGGATTATCCTATAATAAATGACTAAGATGTAAAATAAAAAAAATTTACTTACTCTTGGAGTAAATAAATCCATTCTTTTTAATGTCTTTGAAAGAGGCGAGTGATGGGTAAAAAATTTAAACAATAAATTCTTGTTTTTGTGTTTTTTATTTTTCTTTGAAAGTATTCTCAACCTTCTTCTTTGTAACAAAAATGTAGAGGCCTAAGAGCACATGTTTAACATATTTTTTTGTCTTTGAAAGTATTTATTATTAAAAATGAATCAAACCCGCTATATCATTGTTAATAATTCAGCTATTTAAGATTGTTTTGATTTTAAAATATATTAAATAATTAAAGGTTTGTATAATATAACGCTAGACATTACATTTTAAAAAGTCCAAGGAAATTGTCATATTTTAAAATATGTGTTTTTAATTTTAATATATATTATTATAGTAAATAATAAATATTGGTATTAATATCTTATTTGACTTATTAATTACAATACCATCACTGACACTCACCATTCCAGATAGTTGATTTCCTTAAATATGATTTTAGAATTTTTAGTATAACTAAGAATATTCCTACTTTATACATAAAGAATTAATTTCATTCAGAGTACGTAATTGTCCCTCAAAACAAATATGTCTCCCAAATTTTAGAATTTTTACTTATATTGTATGCTTGAAATTTTTTTTGATATGCATTAGTCTCTAAATTATAGATCTATATTCGAGAGTTGATTCTAGTGCGCTAAATGTATTAACACATCGTCCACATGTATTAGACAATATCATCATTAGTTGCATAGATTAATTTATTAGTACCATTGTTTGATTATTTTTATTTATTCATTTACAAAGAAAAAACATATTTTTTTATTTTTGTATCCCACAAAATTTTATTTTGCTCCTACATATCTCATAGCAATATGAAATCAAGACTATATAGTTTTAAATAGAAAATATTTCAGTGTATTTTTATTATTTTAAGGGACATAAATAATATATGACGATCGTTCAAATGATAAGTTGAGAAAAAAAAGTAAATACTCAAAACACTTTAGTGTTGTTATTATTACTTTATTCAACTATTTATTACAAGTTTTTTATTTATTTTTGTTTTATTTAAAATTAAATTTCGACAAATAAAAGTGCCATGTCCAATAATTTGGAGAAACGAAGTGAAATTACAAGTTTTTTATTTATCTTTATTGTTATTTATTTTATTATTTGTTATTAAACGAAGTGAAAAATATTGCCATAACAATGCTTTAGATTAACTTTTCGTGAATATCTAATAGTAAAATTTACAATAACAATTTTATCAACACAATTAATACTGAAATCATTATATTATTATTTACATTAATATTATTTATACTATTAATTTTGCTATTGTTTTTATTATTATTATTATTAAACAAATAAAAATAAATAACAATTAATACTCAGTTCTACAATTAGATGAATAATGTTACAAAAATAAAAAGAAGTAATACCACTAAGAAATGTTAAAAAGAACGATACAAAATTACTTCACAAACAAAGGAACATAGGATATGAAAGACATCAACATAGTCCAAAGTATGGGTTTGACAAAGACCTAGAAATACAAGTGTCCATGAAACAAAGATTAGAAGAAAAATCAAGCACCAACATGAGACTTGATTGTACAAATGGTAATGTGAGGCTCAGAATGGTTTGAAAATTAAAAAAATAAATTTTAATTTAAAATAATTTAAAATCTATATTGATAAAAAAAATTCAATACTACATGTCAATATCTCCTCATGTAATGTATAGAGAATTGAGATGACATTAATAGTGTAAGACTCCTCTCCATTAATGGAGAGATAAGTATCCAAAAAAATCAAAGAAAATGAAAAATATAATATCATTTTTACCTTTATAATACACATAAAAAATTCACTTATTTATCCATTAATGGAGATGAGTCTTAGTCACATTAATAGTTTTTACATAGCTCTTTGGTATTTTCAATGTACGGTTACTTGAAATTGATGTGTTTTGTAATAAATAATATATCATTTATTAACCTTTATTATTTGTTATATTTTATTTTTTATTAAAATTAAGCATTGATAAATACTTTTATTTGATTGAATTTATTTAAAAAATTCCTGATAATAAATATTAGATTATTATACTATTTTGTTTACTTTATAAAATAGATTGATAATATTCATTATCTAGTATAATTTTTATTAAAAATGATATTTTATAAAATTATTTTTATTAAATATATAATTTCAAAGAAAACTTGCATATGTAAGGCCTCATTATCAAGAAGGTTGAGTCAAGAAAATCCTATTAATAATAATACTTATTTTGTTAATATTAATAAAAAATATTATATTTTATATTTTATACCAAAGAAAAATATATATATCAACAATGTAAGGAAAATGAATGATAGATAATCTAATAATATGTATAAATTTTTATCTTATAAAAAAAACTCAAAAAAGTCTACACAAAATAAACAAGGTCAATATTTGAATTTGGTACTATCCTTAAACAAAACCCTAATAAATTACCAATTCATTATTCATTATTCATTACTAGTTTATTGCGATGAGTGAATGAATAATTGTACTGTATTACCAAAAAGGAGCATTCATTGTTTCTTAGTGACTTGAATAACCAGAGACTTTGTTTTTCGCATTAAAATGGATTCTTAACACATTCTTTTCCTTCATTGTTTTTGTGGTTTCCCTCTCCTTTCAGGTCTCATTCTCTTCTCTACACCACACCCAATTCTCTATTTTTCTCTAAAGTTTCAAGCTTTTAATTTAATGGGCCACTCTTATTGTGCCTTTTTTCTTCTTTTTTGCAGTTATTGTTTCTGTTTTTATGTATATATTGTTATTATCGTTATTTGTTAGTACTGTTATTGTTATATGTAATGAAATTCTTGTTCCATTTGTCCTATATGCTATTTCATGTGATGGGTTTTTTTTTGGTTTGTTATCAAATTTTATATTTTTGTGCAACTTGGTCTTCCTATGAGAATTGCTACACTGGTTGGTCAACTTGTGATCATCAAATGAAATGAATTGAATAAAATAGTCACTACTTTTTGTAGATATGTTTTTAATGATCATGATTTTTGTTTAGTTGTTATTTCATCTTAGTTTCAATAGACTTGTTTTTTTTATCTTTGGCAGCATAATAATGTCACTGGTGCAATTTGCTTTTGTGATTTCCAATAAGGAATTTGGATGCATTTTCCATTTCTTTGGTTTTCTCTTGTATTATGTGTTCTGTCCTATTTGCCATTTCTTTTTGTTTTGTTTCCAAGCAAAAAATTCTTTGGCTACTTGTTGTCAAACTTGTGGTGGTGAATCTTAATATGAAATGGATAAAATCAAATAATGACTATACTTTTATGTCGACACGTTTTATATTATCATTGATTTTATTTTTGTTTAGTTTGGTTATTTGTTGAGGGGAAATTTCACCTACACTTCAATTAACTGTTTTTTAGTTGTGGCAGTTATTCATCAAGTCTTTTGGTGCAGTTTGGTCTGATTTTGTGATCTCCGACACGGAAATTGGATGGGATTTTCTTTTTCTTTTGGCTTGTTGGCTGGTTCGGTTTCCTCATATGAAATTGTTAGTCCAAGAAAAGAAATTCAATGGCTGGCATCTCTCTTCACTGGCATCATCGTTTGTGTTGTTGTAAGTCAAATGAGTAGTTCATCAAATTTTCAGTGACTTTTTATGTTGAAAGCGCTTCTTAAGGTTTTGTAAACCATGTCTCTTTAAAAAAATTAGGATTTTGAAGTGATGGTGGAGGAACAAGAATTCAGAATATAATTTATGACTATCAGAAGGAAAATGAAAAGTTCTTTTTTTGGGGTAGGGGGACTGAATAGAAGATATTTTATGAGGGAATGAACTTTTTTATGTGCTTTATATTTTGATTTATGATAGAACATTATGGTGTCGTTCGATCCATGTAGCCGACCCCACCTAGTGGGACAAAAGCTTGGTTGTTGTATATTTTGAACCTCCAATTATGGCTCCCACATCCCACTGAATTGGGACTTATAATGGCCAAGAAACTCTCTTTGGCAGTAATTTCTGTATTGTCTGCGTCTTGAAAGACACGAGTTCCAGCTATTATTGTTATAGCTTCTAATCCGGTAGTCATTACTCTTGGTTTTTTTGAGAGGGTAAATCAAGAATGGAGGCACACTTTAAAGTTTTATGCTTAGGTTTATATTGTTGTCCACAGTGTGCCTTCATTACCTTTTTCAATTTCTTCTTCTTGTTAAATGAATATCCAGTTTTGTCGGTTATGGGTAGATAATGCAAAAAAAAAGTCATGTGAAGATCGCTTCTCAGAAGCTTTGAATCTTGATAATTTTCAATTTTACTTTTGAAGGTTTATAGATTGACAGCTATCTTCAGTTCTCTGTTGTTTGATGGATATAGCAAGTTGACCAACACGCAGAAAATTGATTGGAATAACCGGTAAAATACCTTTGCACAGTGATTTCTATTTGTATTGATTTCATATTTAATTGAGTTTTTGCAGGAGCATTAACAAAAAATTTAATGCAGGGGATTCTCAACATTTCATGCTCTTTTTGCATCCTTTGCATCGTTTTACCTCCTGATCTTGTCAAATATCTTCAATGTGGATTCACGCGAAGAGCTAGTTGTTAATAGGTCATCTACTCTCTCAGATTCAGTACTGGCAGTAAGTTGATGAAGATACAAGCAATATTTTTGTTGTTGTTCTCATTGCAAAATTTCACTTTCTTTTATTTTACAGAAGTTTATTTACAATCTACCCAATTTAATTTGTTCTTTTACATTCTTCTGACTATATTTTGACAAAATTGGACATAAAAATTGATCGAATATGCTTTAAAGAGGATCATTTTTTATTTATTTCCAATGATGTCCTTGCTATACCTTTTTTAGTAGAAAAGAAAGTTTGGGGCTGAATTCCAAGATTCTCTCATCTCTCACTTAAACATATATTTTCCTTCATATGGAAGAAAAGATATATCGAACCTTCTGAATCTAAAAAAGTGACCGTACTAAAACAAGAAGAAGCCTCAGATTTGTTTAGGTTGTAGTGCTTTGAGAATTAACTTCATTCTTTATTTCATGTTTTTCTTATATTTTCATCCGCTTTCCCCATTTTTTCATATCTCATCTTTATCGTATTAATAACGTTAAGGGTATTAATCCTCAGTTGTTTAAGCGTTCCTATTTTCAACCGTGCAGATTTCTACAGGTTATTTTCTAGCAGACCTGGCAGTGATTCTTTGGAATTTTCCTGCTTTAGGTGGTCTGGAATTTGTAAGTTGAATCATCATACTTTATGGTCCACATCTTTTTTACTTTCATGATGCATTGAACTCTATCCGAGTTATCTTTTTCAGAGGCGGTAAACCAACTTCGTTCCTTTCTTCGACAGGTTCTACACCATGGGTTATCCATATTATCACTTATTCAATCTTTGCTGAGTGGCCAAGCACAGATCTACATACTAATGGTTCTTTTCACCGAGAGCACAACTCCTTTTGTAAATCTAAGATGGTAATTGGAAAATCTGTTCAGAAATACATTTACTTTCAAGTTCTTTTCAACTATATTGTCTTATCGAATGTATATACAGGCACTTGGATGTTACTGGTCATAAGAACTCAAAATTTTACATTTGGAATGGCATCGCATTGTTCTTCGGGTGGTTGGTACTGTCTAATATACTCTTGATCTAATTTTAACTCCATTATTGAAATACTTTGTGTACTATTGCTTATGGCCATGTATGGTTTTATTTGGTACTTTCGTTTGTGATTTTCTCTATGGGTTCTTGATGAGTCATATTCAAGCAAAAGGCACAAGTAGCAATGGTGACAAAGATTGTTGAAAGGGTTTTGACAAGACGAATACAACATTTTTAAGTAGACATTTTCCCTCATTGGGTGGCCCAGTGTACGAGTCTCTCACTTAGTGGGGTCTAGGGAGGGTAAACGTATGCAGCCTTATCAGATAAACTGTTTCAAGGATTTGAAAACGTGACCTCATGGCCGCTAAGTAACAACCTTACTGTTGTGTCAAGCTCACCCTCTTCATTTTCGTTCATTTTTTTAAATAATAAAATTTCACAAAATAAGTAGACTGGTTAACTATATTGTCTAGAATATGAATATGATAATTAATAAGTATCCATATCTCTGCATGCTTTAAATGCTGAAGTTATTTGGATTTAAACAAGAGATGGAGTAAATGAGTGTTTTTATAGTGGTTATAATGAAAGTATTAGTCTACTTTGATTGATACTTGTGATAGTTATAGTACAATTCCTAATATGCTTTATCCCTTCATGTTTTTTTGTGTGCTTCAGGTTGCAAGGATTATACTATTCATATTCTTTTTTATCCACCTGTGGACCCATTTTGATGAGGCAAGCATTTTCTCTATGATTCTCGATCACATATAACTTCACGGTCTGTTTGCGAGTTGGATTTTGGAGGGAAAGAGAAGGCTTCAGAATCATGAAATATACTTGTGAGGTGGCTTTGAAGCCTTACCTATCATTTCTTTTCCCTCCAAAAACCATCTCGTAAACGGACCCTTATAGTGTTCATCTAGCTAATGAATCGAACACGTTTTTTTGTCCTAATTTTAGGTGAAGAAGATCTTCCCATTGTGTTTTTACACCTTGCTTGTGGTGTCTACTATATTGTCAATGATGAACATATTTTGGTTCTGGAAAATTGCAAAGGGTATGGTCAAAACTCTTTCAAAAGCAAAACATAGCAAATGAGCCTTACTACATGTCCTAAGCATCCAAAGTACACTGATTCATGTAATCAACATTTAATATTTGTAAGAATAAGCTATATATTTGGCATTACCCAATTAAATATATTGTGACTAGTAGTACAAAATTTTATACATAGTTGATCATTAGAGTGTATGTATTTAATTATTTACAACACCCAATGCACATGGCTGTGGAGGAATAATTTTAATTTAATTTCCCTTTTATTTTTAATATTTCAATTGTTTCATGTGTTGAAGAATAGTTTAAATAATATATGTTGCAAACTATTACAATAGCAAAACAACTTGGGTTAATGAGAGATTTCTGGACACTTCTGGAATGTGAGGAAAATAAGAGATTTGTTAGTTGTGAAATTATTCAATTCAAAAGTAATTAAAATTTTATCTCTGTCACACACCAACATTTCTATTTAGTATCGGATATTCTACTACTAATTTTTTTAATTAAATACCCTTTTATTCCCTAATAACATGAATTAAGTTATTAAGATTAACTTATTCTAGTTCAAATTCAAATTCTGACAACCTAATTTTTGAACATGCAGATTTATTTTTGATTAAATTTGTACATAAGAGTTTGTAAATGTTGGACAAGTAGTGTCATGGGCCGTTATGTTTATTTTAGAAAATATATATTGAAATTAATATTACTATATAAATTAATTGAGTATTGAATAATGATTATTTTTCAGTAAAAGTAAAATGTAAAATGTAAAATGTAAAATGTAAAATGTAAAATAAAAAGAATGCGGTGAACGTGGATCGAACACGTGACCTTCAGATCTTCAGTCTGACGCTCTCCCAACTGAGCTATCCCCGCAACTTGTTTTGTGAAACACTTTTCTTCTCTATAACATTGATCAAGCTTATATAATCTAATTTTGTGAAAAATATTATTTTTCCATTATTATTTGTAATATTTCATGCTATACATACCAACAAGACATTAATTTAGTGATGTAAATTCAGAGAGGGTAGATCAGGAAAAGATAGTTTTCGGGATTTGGACCCATCACTTGTGTCAAATTGACGCTCTTCACTTGTGAGGATAAGGTTACACTATACTGAGCCGCCCACTCTTTTAAAATAAAATGAAGGCAAAAACTTTGCCTATAAAAAAGTTACAATCTCACTCAATGGTAAAATGATAAAAAATTGAGCCTTTGTTTATTGATTCATATCATCAAATGAAATTGGTGCACGTCTTGAAAATAATGATTTGTGTTGTGTATCTTTTGTTTAAATCAAAAGGGAGTAGTTGGTGCTAGATTAAACTCTTTGCCATTTGATAATAAGTCCGGATTCGAGTCTTAGTTGTGGAATTAATCTCTTACAAATGAAAAGTAAAATTGTTTACTATACAACATTGTATGTCTAATCCTTCCCTTGATCATGCCCGTAGTAGATGTTTTGTCGTACTGGGTTGCCCTTTTATATGTTCTAAGCTAATTTAGGTGTATGACTACAATTTTACAAAGTATTTCAGTGGAAAGCTTATTTTGTGAGAAATATTCTATGGCCTACATTGAACTTGTGTAGCCATTGCCTTTTGTTTGGTGCAATTATAGCAATCTCTCTACAATTTTTAGAGTGGTGTACCCAATGCTAACAATTGATTCTTCAGTCTTTTTGTATGTTTAATTGTATTTATATTATGCCTTTTGATCAGTTCTCAGTTTGCATCTGTTTCTGTATAGAAAAATAATATCTCTTTGATCTTCAATGATCATGTAAAAGCTCATACTTGTTCCAATTCACTTATTATTTTGGTTACAATGCTATGCTACATTTTGTTTTTACCATTTTGGTTACTAATGCAGCTGCATATTTTAAAAACAAATAGGTATTTCCACTTGAAATGTTTTCACCAAAACAATACTTGAAATGAATCAATAAGAAGTAAGTTTCACATAGTATACCTTATTGTCTTGGAAATGACTTAAATATTTGTTAAACTACTCTTCTCATTGCCAATTGGTTTATATGCCCTTCAGTTATGAGTAATAGGTAATCATTCGTCTAAAAGCTTACGTGAAAGAGGCATGTTGGGAAGTAAGTATCACATTAGAGTGCCATTAATTTTCCGCAATTACAATAGATGCAAAGTAGTGTAAAGAAAATTGTGGAATAAAAAATAGTGATAGTAGCAAGTAAAATTTGTCATTTATTTATTTGATATATTGGTTGGGTTTTATTTAAATAGTAAATATGAAGAAGAACTAGAAAATGGGTTTATTAATGCAGCAAATTGGGTTCCTTGGGCAACAATATCCTTCTGCACTTCTCATCAAAATAATGGCAATAACAACAACACACACCATAATCTTCATTGAACTTCCTTCCATTGCACTTAACCTGCTTTACAAACAAAAACTAATAACAGTGATGATGGTAAAGTTGTAAGCATATATTAGTTGCATAAAGAATAGCACTAACAAATAAGGAGAACAATGAAATAGCAAAGTGGAAATATAAAAATATAAAAATATAAAACATACAATCACTTTTTCTTCTCTTAGTATTTCTCTATTTCTTCTCCTCTGTATACCTTATTTGCAGTGTGTACATTCGTATTTAAAGCCATATTAAACTAGACGTTCTAATTCTCTATCAGTTAAATTTTTAACACTTCAGTTTCTGTCTTAAATGTAATTTTTGTTTAACAGACATAATTTGAAACTAATGTTAAACTTGGTGCAATAAAAAGTTTGGTGTGTGTCCAAAAAGGAATGAAGCCTTCATGGAGATTAATTCAAGAGGGTGATTTATTTTGGACTAAAGTACTCAAAGCCCAAAAAACACAACTAAAAGGCTCAAAGTTAATAAGTTCGAGAAATGGGAAATGTTATCACTAAAAACAATCATTTCATCCTAAATGATTCATTTACAAGAATAATCAATTATGATTATATATGGACTCCAAATCAAAATATTGGAAAAATAACACATCTAAAAAATTTAATAAAAATAATATATAATAGTACAATTCACACAAAATTTGTAATTTATGTCATTAAATTGACTAAATAATTGAAACAACAATATAATATTATTCCTCATTATCTATTTTTTTAGTATGCAATTCAGTTCAGTTCGAGTGGTTCTTAAATTTCTAAAACTATAAACTGAACAAAAACGATTCCTAAAAAAATTAAATTGAATTGCGAAACCAAACCAAATTACAACAATTCCATTAGTTTCATGGTTTAAATAGGAATTGCTTACACACTTAGAATGCTATTTGGAGTTTGTAAAAGGTACTTTATCTCATTCCTTAAACCTTAATGTTTAGGGTATCTAGAGATTAAGAACAAAAAATATATATATAATTTGGTATATTTTAACTAAAATGCCATCATATAATTTCATTAATATTATTATGGTCAATGCATTTAATAATATTTGAAGGATTAAATTAGTGGTGAAATTTATAATATGATATCTTCAGTCATTAGTAATGGACCTTTCACTTTTTTCGTGATGAACTAATTTATTTTGGGGTGTATGATTACTCTTCTCAATATTTTTTATAAGAATCGAACTTTAACCTTTTAGTCATCCCGATATCTAGAGGGCTTACACCACTATAATATTTTGATGTTTTATAAGAGATTTTACATTTTTCATCCATCATTTATTATTTTTCCCTTTCTATTTGTCCATATTAAAAGATTTAATTTTCCTTTTGTTTTTATTTTTGTTATTCAATTAATGAACAATGTTAAATGAGAATAATGTTGTAATCCTATAATATTTTTTTAAGACTGATGAATAATAACTAATTTTCTAGACATTAAATAAAATATTGGTAATATATTAAAAATTTAATTCAAATTAAAATTAGTCCTAAATGATAATACAAGAAATAAAAATGAGTTTATCTCCAAATATAACGCGTTAGATACATCTCCACATAAGTTTTTCAAGCAATACATGTATTGATAGATACTTTGTGTTTGCTAAACCACATTGTATTAAATATTCAAATTTTATATATTTCAAAAATAACATAAATTAATAATGTATGAGAAAATACCTCAAACTTATCTCCTTTCCATCTCAAGGGTACGGATATTTTGGACTAAAATAAAATAGCTATGAAAGTCGAGCGAAGAGAAATAAAATAGAAGGTTTGATATCCTCTTCCGTACTCGATCTAGATTTTAATATGTGGCACATTAAAACTAAGGGTCTAGATTTTTTTATTTATTATTAAACTAATTAAAATTTATAAAAATATCTTCTCCCTCACATTCGAGTGTTGCATATTCCACTACTACAGAGGATCTCATCTCAAAGTAGAATATACAATTTAATGGAGTACATATTCTCTCCCACAATTTGTGTTACTCAATGTGTTATACAGCCATAATTGGTTGAAAAAATGTATTTAAGTTAAAAATTTAATCGTTAAGTATTTTTTTGACTAATTAAAGTTGATAACACATGAAGTGATATTTACCATACAATTTTTTTTTGTGTGGAGAGAATGATGATTTCCACTTAAAGGGTGATTACATTAGTGCACAAATCTATTACTATATAAGAAAAGAGTGTCCTCCTAGCCACATGTCATTTCCTCATCACTTTTTTTCCCTCCAAAAGTGTTCTATCCTATTATTATGCACATTACTACACTACATCCTCACTTTTTAAACATTTTATATTTTAATAATTTAAATGCTAATTAAAAATACAATCTACTCATATTAATGATTCAATTCATTCTTCCTCTTATTTTCCACCTATTTTTTCATGGACACAAATGTTCATAAATAATTTTTGTGGAAGAAAAAGAAGTTGGAAAAACTTTTTATCATTGGAATTGAAAATTAGAAGCAACAAATGTATTTGATAATCATGTTTTCCATTTTTTCTCACTTAAATTTGTAAATATGGTCATTGGATCTCTCCAATTTAACATATACTCTATTAACCAATATACCATCTAATTTGAGTAGTTTATTCGTCAATAACTCAATAAGACTAAACAAATTTGTTTCTGCAACATTATCACATTTATTAATTATATTCAATTATATACATCTAACCAATTCTAAATCACTAATAAGATTTTATCATCCAACTAATTAGATTGAAAAAAATCATATCATTTTACCTCATTCAATATTTGCATTAATCTATCTACTTTATTTAACGTTTACTAATACTATAAGAATTAATGTACTTTATTTAAATTGAAAAAAACTATACAGTTTTACCTCATTCAATATTTGCATTAATCTATCTACTTTTCACCTCATCAAAGCTTTGTGATACTTTACCAATTGAATTTTAATTATTCCCTACTATAATTAAAAATATCAAATTCGAAATTGAAGTTTTTTATAACTTTTAAATATTTTTTTAGTAAAAAGACTCATATAGTATCAAGATTTGATTTCCCTATTTTCATTTAAAAAATCATATTTGAAATTGAAATAATTGTTTCATTTTCTACAACTTTTACAGTATCATGTTTCGATTTCTTATTTTCGTTAGAATATTCAAATCTGAAAGTATCATTTATTTTCATCATGTGTTTGAATAGGCAAATACACAGGTAACAGTTGTGTTCTTAACAATGTGAATGTACGGTTAACATGTGTGTTTTAACTAAGTGAATGCATATGTAACATATGTTCATAGCAATGGGAATGTACGATTAACATGTGTGTTTTTAACCATGTGAATGCATGGTTCACATGTGTTCTTAAAAATACAAATGCATGAGGAACATGTATTTTTTTAACCATGCGAATGTACGAGTAACATATGTATTCTTAACTATATGAATGCTCATATAATATTCGTGTTCTTAATCATACGACAAAAAAGTATTGTCTCGTGCAAATGCACGGGTAACTTACTAGTTTAAACAGTTATTTATATAGTATGCAATTTTCTTCCCTCTTATTATTTTATTGATATTACGTAGAATTATATGGTTTTTTTATTATATAAATTAAAAATTGTTAATGGTAAAACAACAAAGCAGATTTACTATATGATGATAGTTACACTATATTTTAACTTTATAGATAGCATAAATATCAACCTGAGAGTGACACTTGTTAGAATGAAAAATCATATATCTTGAAATGGATTAGTTATTTACCCATAGAGTGATGAAATATCGTTGGTAGTACCAAAAAGATAGTATAAATTAGGGGTGAGCATGACCCAATCATGCGCACCTAGTTTGACTCAATCGAGGTCATTCATTAATCATATTTATAGATGTGTACATATGAGTGATATCTTTTTGACAGATAGTATCATGAATTCTCTAATTTTTTTATAATATTATTAATTAGTCGTATATACATATATCAAATTTCATATTCAATAATAATAAAAGACTTTAGCTAAATGAAATAAAGATTATATTTAATAGGGTCTAGGGTTAGGTTCAAATTGAAAAACTAACTTGATCAACATTTGAGATCAGGTTATGTTCAGGTCTTAAACCGAGTTTGGGATTAAAAGAATGATCATATCAACATTTAGAATCAGGTAAAACATCAAATCCATATACTTTACATCATCATTACACCCATTAGACTTTTATGATATTAGTTTTTTCATAAGTCCAACGAAGTATGTGTTAGAACGGAACATATGTATTGTTCTATATCTGGTATGAGAAAAAATAGGACATATGTATTGTTCTATATCTGGTATGATTTTTATAATTGACCTATATATCATGGAGTTGAAAAATGAAACACCTTATTTTATTAAGTTCAGTTCTATAAAAAGATGGAACAAATAAAACAACAAAAAATAACATATTATTCTATAGTATACTTTTTTGTGCATCAAACACTAGCCAGGAGTAACAAAATCTTACAAAGGTTTACACAGACTAGGTCAGGACATTGAACCCTTGCAATATTTTATTATTATTTTGATTTAGATTTTTGAAATAGGTTAAAGTATTTTGTGAAAAATAGAAAAAAATGGAGTAGAACCTTCATAGTTTCATTCATTCTTATTGTTATAAACTCTAGAGGTAAGTGTTCATTTAAAACAAAAAAATCACAAAATTTCTAACTAGGAAAAGGAATGGTTCCTCCACATAAGAAGTATTACTTTATTAGGGATAGTAGTCTCAAATACATCTAATTCTTTAATTTTCAATATAGTCATATATTTTATTGGTTAATATATCATCAATAGTTTAAATTTATTAGGGAGCCAATACTACACAATAATAGAACATCAATCTATCACATTATGTGCTACTTTCTATATGTAATGTTGTGAGTGATAAATAATATTTTGTTATTAAAATTCCAATTTAAATATTTTTTAACAAATCACATTGGGACCTTAAATTTATTTCCATGGATTAAGTGGATAAATGGGTTTTACTAACATAACTTCTAGTTCTATTCTCCAAACTCCAATGTTGGATGATATCTCATTAATTTATTTCTTACAATTTATTTATTACATAACCAAATTAAATAACCATTATCCCAATATAAAATGATTATATATGGAGGAATGCAACAATAAAGATTAGTTGGACAACATGGTGAAGGAAATTCATCAGCACTTGCTCTTCCTATCAAAGTAAAGTCAATAGAAATAAGCAACACCATTAATATAAAGAAGAAATTAAAGAAATCAAAGGCTATAGCCTCAACAATATAATCACCTTGTGTATGTTCTCTCCTTTGTATATGTCCCTTTGGAGTGGGTGTTTGTTCATATTTATTGCTATATCAAATTAACCGTTTTATATCTACCAAAATAAATTAAGAGTTTTATTTCTATCTATTAATTAAACTTTTAATACTCCAGTTTCTTGTTTGATTGTGATTTATTCTTTAACGGAAATCATTTGATATTAATGGGGGAATAAAAAATTTTGGTGTGTAAGCCTAAAGTGGACCAAACCTTGGTATTAAAAAATTGATTGGTTTAATTTTGCTTTAACCCTAACTCTTTATTTTTTGTTGTCAAAGAGAATTTTTACTAATGAGGTAACAAAGATACTAAAAGATTACACATAAATAAAAGATAGAAAGGAAAAAGGAGGAAAGTATATTAAGCTGTGACAAACATTAAGAGAGTATATTATGCATGAAGGGTGAAAATTTAATCTCAGAATACCACTTGTACAATCCTCTTACAATAGTTACTTAAAGTCAATTGTGAAAAATGATACTTGGAAGCAAGTTATTTTCCTTCTATATATTTTTGGTGTGCTTATTTATAATTAGAACATAACAAAACCTAACATATTTGGTGCCTTGCTATTAATACGAAGAAAATGTTATTTTCAATATAATATTTCTCTATATAGTCCATTGTCATTAAAAGACCAGGTGTTGAAGGTGCACACCAATCAATAATGATAAGGTGTTCCACAAATATCTCAAATAAAAATATCTCAAATCATGTTATGTAATTACTAATGATGTTGAAATAAAACTAGATAAATGTTTAATTTATTAATTAATATGAGACGAGATATGATTTTAAATATGGTGTTACACGATATATCTTTGTCGATAAAGTAGAAAGTAATATTGGAAGTGAGTTCTACCTCAGCCTGACATGGAAAAGATATCATAACATATTTCCCTTTAATGAACACCAATTGATGATCATTATCTATATAGTATTTCACCCTTTCAGGATTCATAATGTTACATTTTATTACTCTATATTTAAAGTCTAGGTTAGGTGAGTTCACCAACCCATTAATCAACATTAGGACAAATCTCACAACTTTATGAACGTTTATAATGGTGGTCACATTTTATCCATCATAACATCCTAGCTAATGTCTTATTGAATTAGAGTCTAATATATATGCACTGATAGTATAAAGATTTATACATTATTGATTTGTATTACTTTTTTAAGAGTCAATGATGATTGGAAAATAAATGGTAAATAATACAATAATAATGTAAAAATTATTACACTGTCAGTATATACAACTTTTTCGATCTCATTGAACATCCTATTTTGCATTTTGTATCCTATTTTAGTTTTGGTCCTTACATATAACAAATGGTGAATCTCGATTCAAAAATAAAGTTATTAGTAGATATTATTATGAATTATTAACTTTGATTATGAGGAATTTATACTAATAGTAATTCAACCATGTATCAATTAAATAAAAAAATGAATCAATAAAATAGCACCCTTTTTAGTCTTTGCAGATTGTGAATGCATAAATCGAGTATTGTTGTATATCTAAATATTTTTTTATACGTATTTTAATTTTATTAATTAATAATAATTGATTTTATTTAAAAAATAAAAAATAACGAATTCGTAAGAAATTAAAGAGTATTATATTGTCTATATCAAATTGAAAATTAGTGGTATTACTGATCAATATTTTTTTTTTAAAAAGGGTAAATTCTGAAAATATACATATTAATTGATAATATGACCTGGTATTGATACATACTCGACATAGATCTAAACAAAAACAATTAAGTAAAATAAAAAGTAAAAACTAATATTGGATGAATAAAATAAAAAATGCCTACTATGGCAAGGACCAAAAACATAGTTAGACATATATAAAATTCAATTGTATCAATGTTTTGTTCATTACTTCTAGATACAAAGTTATCATTCTTTAAGGACATTTTTTTCTTTCAACACAAAGTTTAAAAATACAAAAATTTATATACTTACCTTAAATACATGTAAACAGATTTGTACTATTCAGCAAAAAGAACTTGTAGCTTTTCATGTGTCTTGTAGCTTTATGAATCAATTAATAAACTACTAAACCCTTTGGTAAACAAATTTTGAATGAAATCTATAGCTTTATAAAAGGAGCTTGTGAAATTGGAAAACTAGTTTTTAGAAAGCTATTTTGAGTAATATTTAGAAAAGAAAAGTAGCTTTCCATCATTCTCAGTCTTCAAAAATTTTAAAAATTGCACTACTTATCTCTAACTAAAAAACCTATTAGCTGATAAAAAAACTAAAAAACCTATTATTATTAGTCATTTCTTCAAATTTCAGCTACCTTTTAAAGCTAATTTTACCAAAAAAAACTTAATTTTACATACCCAAAGTTTTGTAAGTTGTAAAGGAAAGAAAAGTCTACACAATGTTGAAGAATGAAAAGCTTATTATTTTTTTAAATTTTTCTTAAACATTGATCCATATAATTGAGATTCGACAAAATTTTACATTGATTATTAAATTACCTAACCCAACATTCACCATTATATGAATTTAAGAATGTATTAGAGAGAAATTTGGAGTATTTCCTATTATAGAAAAGATGATAGAATTATTTCTTTGATTGTTTGGACGGGTGTGGAAAAAAATGTTAGAAACGCCTATAATGAGAGTAGATCAAATATAGGTTAGTCCAATTCCAAGAGGAAAAGAGATAACAAGAAAAAATATAAGCAAAATTATCAATAAAGATTTAAAATCATCATTTACTAATAAATATAGTTTATGATACAGCATTATCACGTAATTCTGTCCATAAAATTAATCTGGTTTAATTATTATTGTTATTTGGCCAATCTCATTTATGAACCATACATGATAGTTTAAGACATGAGTATATATAGGATTATCTTTTACAAATAAAATCTAATGCTACAACATACCTTGCTAGTTGTTGACATGTTTCTAAAAATTTGTTATTCTACACATTAGAAAACCCTATAAACAATATAATACACACACAAAATGAGACGTGGGAGTAAATTGCAATCATGTGTTATGGACCTTTCCTTATTAGGCCATTAAATCTTAATTTTTTGGTACTACAAATATTATTTACCTTATAGATAAAGAACTAACTTTTTTTGAGATACGGATTATCCATCCGAACAAGTATCATTCACAGAAAAATTAAAATTTAATTGATGTGTAATGCAATGACGTTAAAAAAACAGTAACATATACACATGTAAATGGTACTCTAGCATAAGTTTCTCTTTCTACAAAAGTATATATCCATTATTGCTTATACAACAAAATTAAATTTATCTATAAGTAAAACTTAATCAAAGAAAGCAATTTGCAAATGGGTTTTCAACTTGTGTCATGCAGCGGAATTAAAATAAAAACAATGGGAAAAACTTAAACTTCTTTAAGGGCATCTGCTACCATTTTGTAATGACAATATAAAATGTAATATGTATTATTTTTTTAAAATTTAACAATTAAAAAATGACAATATATTTTATTTTATGAAAAACAACATATTAATCACACTTTCTTTTACAAACACAAAAAAAAAAACAAAAAGTAGTGTTCCTAGTTCCTACATTTGTATAACACCAAAGATCAAACCCTAAACAACGAAATTAAAATAATATAGATTTAACAAATAGATGCCCTAAAATAAAGGGACAAATTCTACTCACACATATAGATAACTTTATGCATGAAAACCCCAAAATTTCTTAAAAATATCTACATTAGATAATTAAATAATAGATACAAAACATTGAAAGGTTCAGTTCAAATGTACTTGCATCTCGAACAACACAGGGAACTAGATTAGTTTTATAGTTTGTTCAGTTACACACATGCAAAGGTATTTAAATAACATTTACTCTATAGGAACTAGGAAATAGTATTGCCTCAATGAAAGAGAAGGACTTTATGTCAAAAAATAGTACCCTAAACGATATAGGATGATCTTAAAATGGAATCTATGACATTAGCCATATATTTTTAAAAGCTTAAGACACCTCATTGCCAAATTCCAATGCACAAATAATCATATACTAATATTGCAACCCGCTTATGGACACAAATCACATGTTTTACACGGTATCTCACTCTATGTCTTAGACTAATCAGAATACTGCTATATGAATAAAAGAAAAAAGTTAAAAATAAAAATTAACATTTCAATTGGTCCGAGACAAAATATAAAATACCGTGCGAGACATGTGATATGTAGAGCTTGGAAATCACATTTTTGTTGCTTGAATTTTCAAACAAATAACTTAAAATTACATTGTTTGGGGTAACATTTAGATTATAAAGTCAGTTTTTTACATTTTTATTATCCTAAACATTGTTGCTCAAAAGTATCAGAATGCAAATATCAAATGTATAAGGATATTTCATATGACCAACTCCTAAATTTAGAATAAGGATGACATGTTGTACCAAATAATGTAAAAAAAATATTTTCTATTTTTTTAATTTCCATATTAATTACATGACAATTTTTTAATAGTTCAGGATGTATTTGAACACCATTTTTGTAACAGTTGATTTTTATTCCTAAATTTCCAATGCAAATATAACTCAAATATCAAAAGTATCAGAATTGGTCATTAAATTTGTAATATAATTGAATTGATTTTTTAAAGACCAATCTCCACACTTTATTACTTTAGCAATAGGGTATTTGAACCTGAGCTTTTGACATTGCCATATACTTGGAGGTATAACCTATATTTAAATGAATTTTGGGTAAAATAAGATTGAAGAGAGAAAAAAAGTATGTAGATTCAAGTTCCAATCTCCAGATTTTAATGTCAACAAATTACAACGTTATTATAGATTCAAGTTCCAACCTCTAGCTCAGGCTCCGGTATTGTGATAGACAAGAATGCAGGATTTCTGACTCCAATTGCACGTCTAATATTTTAATAGGTTCTGCAAAACTATAAAAACAATCACAAATGTATTCATTATTTACATACTTCAATTTTGTGGTACTACAAATTTATTATTTCCTGTTTATAGTAATTTATATATTAATTATTATTATTTTATTATATATTTAACATTTGTTAGTATATAAGCATATATGAACTAATGAATTAAATATTGGTTTAGTGATATAATACTTTATTAAATCTAATATAGGCTAAAATATAAAAGATTCAATTTTTGTAATAAACGATACTTAATGAGAGAAACAATCATACACATCGAAAGATATTAGTTCTTTATTTATAGAATGATTTAGATTAATCCACTAATTCAAACCATTGAACTTCCATAGAATTGATGGCTAAGATCTAGAGTAAGTTTAAATTTTTTACTCTTTGAGTCAATGGATCCCTCATCAATAAACAAGGCGATATACTTTTTTTATTGATGATAAGTGATACATATACCGTCTATGTAAAAAATTATATACTAAAAATGGGTAAATATTAAACTCTACTTAAATTAGAAAAATCTCTTACTATTAGTAAGTTGAAGAATAATAGAAATACTTTGTTACTATTTATTGCACAAAGACACCAAGGTTGCTTGAAACACGTACCTGAAAATCTGAAAAATATTGACAAGTCAAAATCAAAGTGTCCAAGATGTGTTTCAATCACCAACAAGCATGGCCATTGAGTTCCTTCAACTTGATGAAAGTGTTACTTTTGTTTATGTTTTGGAATAAAGTGACCCACACAATACACTACACTCACTGCAACAAAAATAATTCTGAGGCACTTTCTGACTAAGTGTACAGAGCCAGCTATATAGCCATTAACTCACTCCATATACACTTTGTGTGTATTCTTATATCATATGATTTCATTACCACTAGTAGATATTAAACTAGGAAGAAATAGTACCTCTCTATTGCAAAATTAAATAAACAATATTATTAAAAGAATTATCTAATAAGAAGGATAATTTGCCATTTGCTAATATGAGATGCACATGCATGTACGGGAGGGGATCCATTTACTTCAAAATGGAGTTTAAAAAATTGAATATGTATCTTAGTAAAGCCAATAGTTTGAATTAGTGAGTAGATCTAAATCATTGAATTTCTCTAGAATTGATGAATAAGATGTGAAGTAAATTTTACTTACTCTTCAGTAAATGAATCTCCTTCCATTTTTTTTTTCTGTAGAACAATTTTACTTAACAATTCCCCACACTTTAAAAAAATATAACATATGGTGGAACTTGATGATGTGATCATAATTAAGAAAATGTGCCACTAATTGATCCATTTTACTATTTACAATAATGTTAATTAACATTCACTTGATAAGGTTACAATGTCATAAATTCAATTTTTAACAATGGATAAACTATAAATATTACTATATGTGCTCAAAAAGATTTGAGCTATACCAAATATCAAAATCTAAGTAGTTAAACTTTTGTTGATAAAAAATCTTAACCATTCATTATATTGCATTACATAAAACAAATTCTTGAAAGAAGAATCAATCATATTACCACACATTATATAAGACTAACATTTATACACATGCCATTGATCCAATTGGGTGTGTTGGAGAGAAGAAAATTAAACATGATGAGAATAATTCCACAACCCCTTATTTTCTAAAAAAAATGGACTATGTTTTTTATTTACTAATAAATAGTAAGAATATATCGACTTAAGAATAATATAAGAAAACCATATAAATTTACTAAAAAATTGTGACTAATAAATCAAAATTTCAAACACATTACATAGAACTAAATTTTCAGGACACACACTCATAGATAGGGTTTTATGCACATTTCTCTGTGCACCTAACTGTTAACAGAGAAACAAAGTAAAATGGAAGGATAAACATTATAAATTTATAATAAAATGACAAAACTGTTCAAGTCGAGCATAATTCATAAAAAATATATATAAATAAATAATGCATTACTGGTTTGTCACAGTAGAAGTGGGTCTCAACACAATTTACCTGAAGAATCAGGAATTCCAGTTTTGGATGGAGACATTATAGTAGGACTTTGCCTAAATACAAATAAGATCACTCCTCTAAAGTAATCTAATATAATAATTTTATAAGAGAATAAGGAAGGGAATATTTCAAACAGCACGTAGTGAAAATAGCAGGTACAATTATGTGCTAGCAACTTGTATTTATATTTATATACTGAAGTAATTACCAAAAACAAAACCTTATGGTAGATCCGGATGGGGATCACCTATCCCGAATGGTGTCACATTTTCTGTCCCGGACCAATGACATATTATCATATTAATAAAATAATTTTTTTTAAAACAAAACGAAATATTCTTATGACTCGGGACATGGATTGTGACACTGTTTGAGACGAGTGATCTATATCCCGGTAGATTCATGAATTTATATATAGGACCACCAAAATAATTGTAATGGTAAAAACTTTAGATAACCTCAAGCCATAAATTTTGGGAATCCAACTCAAATCACCAATTCAAAACAAGGAAAAAAAATCATTATTCTGAGGCCAGGGAAAAAATAAATTAGCTAAAAATACAAAAGCTCTAAACAAATTCATAAATTTCTGGACAGAAAATGATATTAAACACAATTTTCATTCCAAAAATTATAGGGTTTTTGAAGGGAAGAATTGAGTAAAAGGGAGCTCCCTTCAGTCCAAGCAAAGACAAAAAAAGGAAGAAATTTATCTCCCGCATCATTCACACATTCACAATAGCGTCGTATATCTATCGTGTTTGAATGAATGAGTCGGCAGCTAATTCGAACCCTTTACTCATCCATGAGTGGACTGAAGGAAGCTCTCTTACACTAATCTTCGAAACATATATCTTCAACATTAATCCAAAGTCACAAAACCTATATATAACTCTTTACATTTGAAATGAGATTCAATGGCAAGAATGTCATAATATTTCATCATATATGAAATAACACAAGATTATATCAAATGAATGAGACAATGGGGAATATGATTGTGCAAAATACAAACAAACAATTTTACATTTGAAAACATAGAGGATAGTGTGTTTGGAATCTATTATAACTAAATATATATAATCCATGAATTTCTCAATCAATTAATCTAATCAAGGGAAGAAAAAATTATGGAAATAAATTTACAGAATTCAATTAATAAGAGTACTAAGGGAATAACAATTAGAACACCAGGACAAGAAGGCACTATATGCAGTAATTTACAGTAATTCATGTTAAAGATGGTATTAGAGTACTAAAAGACCTTCAATTCATATTACCACTGATGAACCCTGAAGCTACCAGCTTGTGAAAATATCTATAATCCTTCCAATTTCATAATGATTGGTAAATAAAAAAATTACACATTTGCAGTAATCTTGAGATGCCAAACTGTGAATTCATGGCAATTTTTGGATTAGATCTTTTTGAATGAAAAAATCACATTATTTTTTAATAAATCTCTCTTGAAAAATTCTGGTTTATAAGTTATTTCAAAAACAAAATAAGATAATTAAAATACCCAAAAAAAACATTATTTAACAACTTGATTGTACATTGCTTCTAAAATTATGGAAGATCAAATACTTATAAGAAACCTAACCCTAACTCCTTAAAGCTACCTACACCATTGGAGGAAATAAACAAGAGATTCTCAGAAACATTTTCCTTCATTAAACTATAATAGTATTCTTTTCTTTCTAACCCTTTGAAAATCATGCACAACAGTTGAAAATACATCAATACACTGCATAAAAGGAACATGATTATGCCAAAACATTCTAAAATAAAAAATAAAAAATAAAAAATCATGCTTTCTCAGATCAAATCACAGGTGCAATATGTGATATTGATAAGCTTAATATAATATTGATGAGCACAAAAATCAAAGGGTCAACTTGTTATCAAATACAATGTAATAATTAATCAACAAGAATGTAAATCAAATCAAAATAAATACATCTTGAACTTACTGCTTTACCATTCTAAGCTTTAACCAAAGCACCATATCTGAAGCACGTATAAGCTATAAGAGTAAGGAGAATATGAGTTAGAATACCAACATACTTATACTACCTCCTTCCTATAAAATACAGTTTTTAGTATAAATTTTTACTGTATTTATACGATAGATGGAGTATGATCTATTAAGTAAAATAAAAAAATAAGTAAAAAAATTAAGAAAAATAATGATGAAAGGAATAGTATTAAGGGCCAGAAGCAGAAATCACGGAGAGAATTGAAACTGTATTAAAGCAGTGAAAGAAAGAAAGATTCATGAGAGTCAGAGAAGAAGGGAAAGCGATTGAAGATCTAATATCCACACAAATCTGGCAAAGCACTATTTCCAAAAACACATTTATATCGAAACAAAGGTAAGTAAATATCATCGTTTTCTTTGTATTAGGGAGAATCCATATATAGAAAATCAGAACCATATAGGGTAATTTTCTTTCTAGTTTCTTCTTCTTCTAGATAATTGAAGAACTCACTATTTTACCTTCTTGAAACTTGAAAGAGACCCTTATCACACAAACATGAGGACCCTTTGTACTTTAAGAAAGAGAAAAGGAAAGAGATTTGTGGTGAGGTGTGGTGGGTTCCCATTACCCCTTTAAGTTTCTCTCTCATGTCTATCCTCCTTTTGCACCAATCACTTCATTCTACTGTTATGCACTGTTCTCTATTTGACTCTACATTTTTTACACTGCTACAATTCTCAACCTATTATTGACACTACACTGATGTTTCCTTTCTCTGGTTTGTACATAGAAAAGGATGAACATTTGTGCCTATATATATAGGGTTTGAGGAGATCACTTATGAGTCTAGCGGAGAAAATCATGAACCAGGTACTTCTTGTGACTATAAAATTTACGTATAAATTTACTTTTATTCTCTGGTTTTAAGATTTAACCAAATTAGTGTGGTTCCAATTTTATTATACTAATGTCTAAAATCATTATTTTAAATTATGGTTACCATGGCTTATGATTACTATGATCGTGCTTATTATGGCCGTTACGATGCAGATTGTAGTCGTTGGGGTATGAATTAATTTGTGGGTAAAATAATATTTTTGATATTTATGTAGTTTCATGCGGTTGCATTGCGGCCTGATGTGACCCAATGTGGTACGATATGGTTGCGTTGTGATCCGTTGCAGTCACATCATTGTGTTTTGGTGTGACACCGCAATTGCGATATGATGCGGTTATGACGGTCACCACAGTACAACTACAATATTGCGATTGCATCACGTAATGTGATCAGCGATTTAAAACAATATGCAAAGTCTAAGAGATGCGTTGCAAAATAGAAAAGTACAATGGAATTACATATTAAAATAAAAAATGAAGTCATTATTATAAATTAGTTTTATTAGGGTTTCTTACCTATGATCACCATTGGACAATTCAATTATTCTTTTGGTAAAAAAATATCATATTCGAATAAGGTTGCAAAGTCAAATATTGGAGTACCTTACTTTACTTTTTGAGTTCTATTTGCTCTTATGGTAAAGGATTGTAGATTAGTAATGAATGTTTAGTGTAAATGTATCTTGTTATTTCTTGTGTCATATAGTACTATAGGCTAGTATAAGTATTTGGTGTTAAATGTATATTGTTTTGTTCTTGTGTTTACATGTAATAATAATTTGCCTAATATCTTTTTGGTATATATCATATATAATCTACTTCTTCCTCTTAGTTTGAATGACTTACTTTTAATCTTTACTATTTGTGTGGCATTATCGTTTTTAATATGTTAAAATTGGATTCTAAAGAGTAGGATTCAAACCCACTTACCCACACAACAACCATACTCAAGGCTAGCTCCTTCCACTGACACTATATTTTTGCTATATTGTGCAAAATTCAAACATATATTGCATATATATTTTTTATATAAATTAAAATTTATTTATAATCATATAATATTAAATTTTGCAGAATAAATAATAGAAAACATTATTATTTAAAATATAAGTTTAAAATTAAAAGTGTATATTTTTTATGATTTTAAAGCATTTAATTGTTGATTTCATAATAACAAATTGCCAATACTAATTATTTTATTTGAAAATATATAAAAATATCATTGTTTAGATTGATGTATTTTATTTCTTAATAATAAGGATTGTGAACATTAACCAATGTTGAAGGCTTATAATTTCTTAATAACATCTCATTTCACAAGTTTTATTTCACAAGTTTTAAGAAAAGTGAGGGTGGGAGTGTGAAAAACAATCAATTTAATGAGAAAAAATGAATTTTTCTTTTTGAACATTTTAAATGTATTCATTTTATATACCTCCGTTAATTGAAAATGTTATTACCCACAAATTTAAAACATGATATAATATTACCCAAGAATTTAAAAATGTACCTAGGATTTTGATATTTAAAGATTAATTTTACCTCTAAAAAACTAGTCCTCTCCAGTAATGAAGAAGTCAATATTGGAGTTAGGATTATGAAAAGTAACAAATTAAACATTAATGGTTTAAATTTAGTTTTAATTCTTAATTAAACAAAAATTAAAAGAAAAGCTTGAAATAGAGGAGGAGAATAACATAGTGCAACAAAGGAGAAGAACAAAGTGTATCAAACGTTACTTATTTTCCCAAGCCTTTTGTTAAGTGCCAAAAGTATCATAATTTTATTATCAATTTTGTGGCACTTTGACTCTTTACTTAATCCAAATTGTTGGTTATATGTTCATAAGTATTTAAAACATGTTAATGACCAAATATCACATTTGAAATATTTGTGCACACTAAAACTGAAGGGATAACAAAAAAGACTCAGTATCCAAAGATCACTCAGGCTGAGGCCAACAACCAAGCCTAGTGAATCATATAATGTTGCTACATACGCTAAGGACGAATACCACGTTGAGCAGCAGAGAGAACCTATGCCCACCGTCATCCTCCACCCAATAGATCATCCTCCGCCCAATAGATTTAATTATGAAAATCAACAATTAGTCATTGCCTCAGATATACCAAGAAGCCATTGCATGCCTAGCGCCAATATGTGTGCCCAATGCAAGTTGGTACACGTAAAGATAGAGTCTGGCTATGCGAAGCGATGAGCTAAGCGCAAAACGGTGCATTGAGCATGAGAGTTAGAATTCAGACACTATTAAAGAGGTTTAACTTGACTTTGTAATAAACACTTCAGCAATACACTTGTAATACAAAATATTCTTAGTTTTTAGGTGAGTTTAGTTCCGTTAGAGGTATAGAAGCAATATGTGAGTGCTAAATGAGCTAGTCCATGCTCATTGGAGTGATAAATTATCACTAATGAGTTTTATTTTCTCTTACTATTACTTGCATTTATTTACCATGAGTAGCTAATTTCCTTATTGTTAGATTGAATGTAATATGAGCTTGATGCATGCACATTGATCTAGTTTTATACTGATTTGTTATGCTTTGATTCTTTTGAGTTGTTATATGCTTAATACTTACTTTAAGTTTGATCATTTTATGATATGACTTGTGAACGAAAATATTGGAGAAATCCTTGTTGTAAATTCTGATTTTATGCAACTCATCACTTGGTATAATTGCTAGACATAGAGCTATATCAATCTATACTTCATGCATGTTGTTGTCTTGGTTGCTAGACATAGGCTAATTCAATAACTTAATAACTCTCAAACTTGTTAACATAGACTACTAGACATAAATATATGCTTAACAATTCATATATCTTCATCTTGTTAATTTAATAGATAAACATAAAGCTATTTTGATGAGTTACTAATATGATTAAGACATTTGCGGTTAGTATATTTGAGGTGTTGCATTTAACTCAATTTCACATGCATAGACAGCTAGACATATAAGTATGATTTTGTGTGTCATAATTTTTATCTTGTGTGTAAAGTTACTAAACATAAGTTGTATGACATAAACTACTAAATTGACTAAGACATTTGTTGGGATGCTTGAAATATGTTATTAGATTAGTCCCACATCGCCTAGTATTGGAATAGAGTAGAATAACCAATGTTATATATTGGACTCAGGTCCCTTGTTGTAATGTGCACGAGATATAATCACCAAATAGAAATACCCTATGGGCACTTGGGCCCATGGGTGTGATAGGGTTTGTAATTTTTATTCTCTAATAATATTTTGGTAGTCGTTCAGCGCTCCCGGGGATGTAGGCACAATTGGCCGAACCCCGTTACCAAATTCTTTGTTTTTTCTTCTTCTATTTATTCAATGCATTATTTGATTGCTTTGTGACCAACGCTACGCAACGATCGTTTCCGCTGCACCAACAATTAGTATTAGAGCCAATTGGTATATGACTCTTAACCCAGGTGTTAGATAATTGCAAAAGAGGGTGAAGGCATGTTGGTTAGACAAGATGCGTCAAATGTACTATGCAAGAATAAATGAGATGAGTTGAATGAGAAGAAAATATGGCAGAACTATGGTAGGGGCGATATGTGTGTTGATCCAGAATCCTAGAAGTCAATGTATTGGATTAGGATCAAGGTGGAGATAGGGACTCAGGTGTTGAGTTTGACCCTAAGACAGGTGCTGGCTGACTTTGATGCATGGTGTAACATAAGCATTGGCTTTGATGCAAGTTATAACACGGGCATTGGTAGAGATGTAGGGTGTGACATGGGCATTGGCTTGGATGCAAGGGTGTGGTACATGCATTAGTTAGTATTGATGCAAGGTATGTGTTATGTGTATACTCGTTATAGTGGAGTATGATAGTTCTTTTGAACTATGATTGTCGATCTAGACAATGGTGGCAGTGGTTAAGGCTTTCCAAGGAAGCTCCAAGGTTCAGTTTGACTGAGTATTGAAGATGACGGTTGTTGGTGAACTTTTGTGTAGAGATTCCATATATCGAAAGACTTCCTAGCAATTGATGCCTAGGTGGCATGTTCCATTAGATGGCGGTACGGGAA
This sequence comes from Lupinus albus, assembly GCA_009771035.1. Classification (NCBI taxonomy): domain Eukaryota; kingdom Viridiplantae; phylum Streptophyta; class Magnoliopsida; order Fabales; family Fabaceae; genus Lupinus; species Lupinus albus. Next base: position 15,075,166 of record CM020016.1, read on the forward strand.
GATGAACTAAAAGTTTGGAGAGCTAGGCTCTTGGTAACATCGTCAAGGATACTCATAAGGTTTATACTGAAGGGGAGCAGACTCTTATGTGAAGTTGTTAAAGAAGATTATGCATTGAGCAAGGTTGACATATATTCGCTAAGGTGAAGAATCTTGTGTAGATTTCCTAAGGAGCGAGATATCCGTCTATTTCAATCAAGGTGGTGATTGTTGGAGATGCTTGAAATATGTTATTAGATTTGTCTTACATCGCCTAGTATTGGAATAGAGTAGAGTAACCAAATAGAAACACCTCATTGGCACTTGGGCCCATGAATGTGATAGGGTTTGCAATCCTTATTCTTTAATAATATCTTGGTAGCCGCTCAGCGCTCTCGGGACGTAGGTACAATTGGCCGAACCCCGTTACCAAATTCTTTATTTCTTCTCTTCTATTTATTCTATGCATTATTTGATTGTTTTGTAATCAATATTGCGCAACGATCGCTTCTGCTGCACCAACAACATTAACTTTTAGTACCTTTAAGATCATTTGTCAGAAATAATCATTGTTAAATTAACTAGTGTTATTGAATCATTTGTGTATTGATACTAAGTAGGATATTCGATCCAACATCTTCTACAGAAATATTTCAACCCGATAATCATTGTCGGGTAATCAAACCATCTGAAAAACTCAATTGAAAATACTTAAAATATCATTGCTGTTTACGACACCCCGTTTAGTTTTTATTAAACCTACCACCTTGTTGCGTTGTCTTTCACGTTCACTACCTCCTATGTCCTTTGTTTTCTTATTTAATAAAATATTAAGTCAAATTACATTTTAAAATCTGAACTATTAATTTAATCTAAAACATGTGTCATAATCTGGAGTTTGTTCTACCCTCATTCTCTAGTATTAGAACTTTTATCCTAAAATTGTATCCTAAAATCACCTATATTTAGTGATTAATTAAGTAATAAAAGTAGATCTTTTATTTCTCTAAAACTAAATTTATAATATATATATATATATATATATATATATATATATATATATATATATATATATATATATATATATATATATATATATATATTAAAAATCAGAAAATGTTAAACTCGGCCAAAAAAGTCTAAATAAGTAAATCACATACATTAAGAGATAATGAACTTATTACTTTGAGATCTAGTGCACTTAATTTTTGAATGAGCATTTATCTTAACTTATTTATTTATTTTTCATTTAATGCTTATGCAATTCAACCAACAAATCTCTATTATTTTGCCCTAAGACCAAAATGTAGGGGAAATTAAGAATGAAGATCAGATGTCCTACATTTCATGTCTCATTGTGTTCCAAATTAATTATAAAATGTTATCTATTTCAAAAGAAAAATATAAAAAACATAAAATAATATTTTTGTATTATTTGGTAAGATATGATTGACTTGGTACATGAAGATGGAAATTTTGAGTGTTTCTATATTTCGAAATGAGGTAGGGATGTTTGTGACACTAATTTTATATACATGACTATTCTTGTCATATATATTATAAAACCACACTCTCATACATTCTACCATCTATGTTATCCCTCAACGCTAATTTAATTATTTTTAATGATGTTAAGATAAACTTCTCTTCTCATATGTCTTTATTGTGTTTGGAGACCAAGAGTTTATCAAAGTGAATGTCTCTTTGGTTCATTGTTATTTGGACAATTTGGAATGTTAGGTATGATCAATATTACTTTTGAAAATTCGCAATATTATTTGGAGTAGTGATTGATCTTATATTTTTATATTCATGTAATATCTTAAGTACTCATTGTACTTCTTTTAAGTTTTCTTATTTGGAATGGATGTCAAATCCATTTCTTGTGTTTTTTCTTCTTAATTTTTGTAGTTGTGAATTGGAGTATCACTTGTTCTCCTAACTCTTTCTTTTAATAAAATTCATTGTTTATAAAAAGAAAATGTTATCCCTCAACTCTTTGTGACCAATTATGATCATTTTTGCTCATATTCAAATCTAATGATAGTTTTATCACTATATCTTTCTACTTTTACCACATTAAGTTTGTTAACAAAATATTTCTCAATTACTCTTTCAAGTAACATCACTTGAGTTATATGCAATTTTAAAGGTTTTTTACCAATATATGTAGCTGATTTGACTTCACCATATATTCTTATGTGTGCAGTGTAGGTATTGTCCATTTAACTACTCTACGTGCATAATTCAATAATTGATGTTTTGTAGGGTAAGGCTATGCATTTTATGTCTACCTAGCTTCATTATTTTCTATGCATTATTAATTCTGTTATATTCTTCTATCGGATTTTATTAGACTATGCACCGTTACTATATTATATATCATTTATTTGTATTGTTTTTTTTTTAAATCAATAATGATTAAACATAAATTGTGGATAATGTATTAGCAGTATATAAAACTCATACACTATGAATACAAGTTGATATAATTATATGGTAGGAAATGAACAAAGAAATGAAAGTGATTGTGTCTGCTGGTGGCGGGTCATTGTTAATTAGACATATAAACACCTGATGACAAGGCTAAGAAGCCAATAACTATTAATTTAGGGAATCAATATTTTACCCTGATGGATTCAGTAATCAAACTTAGATTATGACATAATTTGAATGTAAAAAATAGAACTTTAGTAGTTCTGTTTAGAGTAAGCCAAATCACCATAGTTGTTAAAACCGTTTCGTGCCGGCCGGTTGAACCGGTGAACTAGTCATAATACCGATACGATACAATAATTATAACGGCCATGCAATTATACTGGTAAAAACTAGCCAAAACCGTTAAAAATTGGTCATACCGGCCGGTTTTCAATTCAACAGTACCGGTCATACCGGTCGATTTTTATTTAAAATTAATTTTTTAATGAAAATAAAAATAATTATTGTTTTTTTTATTTTTCAACATTAATGTTAATATATTATACATGTATAATATACCATTGTACCAGTACCCCTACTGGTTTAATGACTAATACGGTATTAATAACATTGCAAATCAGCAAGCCGATTTTTTTTATTTCTTTCATATGACAAAATTATGCACTTAAACAATTTCCACAAATTGATGGTGAGGTATTAGGAGATGTACTTAGCCACCCCAAGGAAAATTTTGAAGAAAAAGACACTATCCAATATTTACATAAATTACACCCTACCTCATTTGACTTGTTGTAACATTAGAAAGAAATCAGCCCATTATAATAAGGGTCGAAATATTTTTTATATAGCCAAGTAACAATATCTTTCTAGGATAAATATGTTATTGTTTTTTTTTTTTGAAAAATTATTACTGTGTAAATTCATTTAATACTTTATTGATTAATGATAAGTTTTATATTGTCATATAGTTGATCTATAATTGAAATAAATTCTTATGAAAGTAAAATTTGAGACTGCTTAAGACTGAAGTTGGTCTAAAAAATATGTAGGACTCAAGGCCCCAAAATGGAAGTATATTTTACAATTTCATAATTTGTTTGAGACTTATTTTGTTCAGAAATTATTATAAAATAGTATATAATTAATTTATTTTAATATACGATAGATACTTATTTTTATTTCAACATTGGTTTTTGGACCCTCAATTTTTTCCAACTTCGATAAATAAATTGCACATGGTTAATTTTTTTTTATAAATTTAGGCTCCAAGTTTTTTTCTACACATAACCTATAAGATGTGTTGATCACAACTTTTTAAACCACCATAGGAAAACTTAGTAAACCATATATTTAGTGTTTGTTTTAGTTGTGTTGAACCGATGGAGCACATTGAACCCGTTATGGAAAATAAAATAAAAAGATTATTCAAAATTTTCATTTTAAATTATTAACTATTAATTACATTATTTGGTTACTTTATATTCACTATGATTAAAATGGAATATTACGTTGGAATCTACTAACAACGTTAATGGTGAACAAATCAAATAGGATGGGCGTACTTAAGGATGACAATAAAACTGAACTCGCGGTACCCGCCCGAAACCAACCCGGATTTAATGTGGAAACTCGATGTGATTGAGACCAAGTTTTGTCCGAGTTCAACTTTTGGGTTCAAGTTTGGTACAATGAATATTGTACCCGGAAACCGATTAATATATGTAAATTTATAAATTACACATAAATACATATATAAAAGTTATATGTATAGAAATTCAACACATATATATAACTATATGTTTTGGGGGTTTTATCGAGTTCAAGTTACTTGAAACCCAACGGTTTCAAATATGATATTATTGTTTTCAATCCCTCTTAACTTGAGTTCGAGTTCGGGTTTGGATTTCGGGTTTAGGGTTTGATAAGCACAAACCGACCCCAACCCGTCCCCTTGCCGTTCCTAGGTGAGTGCAATCTTTATGCAAGTTTGGGGTGATGTGTTATTTTATTTTTGTCAAAACCCTAAGGGAGCTAGTGTTGTGTAATTTAGTGAAAATCTTAACCAAATTGCACTCCAAAAATTAATAAGTGAGAAACCGATACAAAATTGTAGGAATTCTATCTACCAACACTTACCGTGAAGGAGCAATCAATCACCTTTGAAGTTGGCATGAATTTCTATATAAATGGACCCATATTGAAGATATTTTAGATGTTATTTTAGAAATTGGTTAGGTGGTTAGGAAGTTAGATAGTTAGTTATAACTTAAAGTTAATTTATTAACTTTGTATCGGTCACTTGCTTGAAGTGTTTAATCTAAATTCCACAAGACGACCTATCAACACCACATTAAGCCAAACATTTCTCTTTTGTCTCGCCAAACTTCTTGAGTGATCTAACTTTGATTTGTCCATCAAGATGAGGGTTAACAACACGCTCTAGCATACCCTTGTTGTAGAGAATGATGATGATTCTTTGTTGAATCTTAGAAGAGACGAATGAGACTGATGATAATTCTTTGTTGAATCTTGGAAGGGAAGAATAATTGTAGACAATGATTTGTTTAAGCGCACCGATGGTGACCAAAACCTTTAGGATGAAGGCTCACCAAGTTACAAATTTGAAAATCTAAATCATTCTCATTCATTGAAAAAGTGAAGTCAATATGACTTATTAATAGTATTGAAGATATTTTAGAGGTTATTTTAGAAGTTGGTAAGGTCACTACACCAATGTCACATATCAACATCGCTCATTTTTTAGATTCAACAACGCTTTATGTAATTCTAATTTCTACATTATGAATAACAGTTGCATATTGAGCAGCCTCAAACATTCCATTAAGAACTAACATTTATATTTTCTATAATATAAAGAAAAAATAATGCATACTACAATTTGCATTTAGGTTCATGAGGGACAATCAGTATTGTCTGCTTTTACACCATGAATATATAATCCATAGCTATTGTATTTAAGGACATCATAGTCCCCCCAAAGCATAATCATCTGAATTTCATACTACAATTGCATTGAAGGACACCAAAAGCTCAAGTATATATTTTGAATCAGTAATTCAAAATGTACTTGTATTTACAACTAAGCCAGCTACCAGCCAAGGGTCTCAAATGAATTTAAATTGTAGCCAATTAAGGTCCAATATACCACATGAATAGATACTAATTTTCCCATAGGTCTTATACATACCTAAAAGTGCTTGTAGAGAAGATTGTCTTTCAGCTGATTCTTGTTTTGCTTCTACTTCTTTGTCAAACAGCACATAATTTGCAAAAAAAGGCAACTCCTTTTGTTAGTCACTACCTCAATCCGGCACTAACCAAGACTTCATTCATCATTTAGTTCCAAACCCTCCATCATTTATGAACAAGGATGGGATGGAAAATCAGTGGACTGTCCATGCTTGGATAACATAACAGTATTTTGCAGTTGCATTCAGCATATTCAAGGCTCATACAAACAATTCATAATTTATATAATGAATCGTAATAGAGTATGCATTTAGGGTCATCTAGAATCCATTTATATAAAGAATCCATTTTACAGTTGTATTTTGGGACATCATGGCCCTCGGCATAGCATCCCAATCTTACACTATACATTGACAGTTTAAATTTAAGTTGCATTTTGGGTCATTTTGCAAATTAGGGTCGCATATGAATTCGAAATCATGGGCAACTAGGGTCAAACATATCATCCAACATCATATTATGAGTTAAGCATTCATCTTGCAAGCAATGTTCATTCTCACAATCCAAAACAACCACCAATGTATGTGTAGCCACTAGTTTCATCAAGACTGATGTCCTTGAATGAGATCATAAAAGCATATCATCCATCTTCATATTATGAATACAGAATTCATACTACAAGTATATAATTTCGATCCAACCATCCATCTATTGAGAATAAAGAATTCATGTTACAATATCGTTTATGACCATCAACCAATTAGGGTCTACTCATCCATATTCCAGATTGCAACAAGGGTCAAACATAATTAACAAATTAAATTGTAATTGCACTTTGGGTCATTTTGCAAATTAGGATCGCATCTGAATTCGAAATCATGGGAAACTAGGGTCAAACATATCATCCGACGTTCATCTTACAAGCAATGTTCATTCTCACAATCCAAAACAACCACCAATGTTTCTGTAACTACTACATTCATCAAGACTAAATGTCCTTGAATGAGATATGCATATCATCCATTTTCATATTATGAATAAAGAATTCATAATACATGTATATAATTTCGATCCAACCATCCATCTATTGAGAATAAAGAATTCATGTTACAATATCATTTAGGACCATCAACCAATTAGGGTCTACTCATCCATATTCCAGATTGTAGGCAACAAGGGTCAAACATAATTGACAATTTAAATTATAATTGCACTTTGGGTCAATTTGCAAATTAGGATCGCATATGAATTCGAAATTATGGGCAACTAGGGTCAAACATATCATCCAACATCATATTATGAGTTAAGCATTCATCTTACAAGCAATGTTCATTCTCACAATCCAAAACAACCACCAATATATCTGTAGCCACTATATTCATCAAGACTAAATGTCCTTGAATGAGATCATAAAAGCATATCATCCATTTTCATATAATGAATAAAGAATTCATACTACAAGTATATAGTTTTGATCCAATCATCCATCTATTGAGAATAAAGAATTCACGTTACAATATCATCTAGAACCATCAACCAATTAGGGTCTACTCATCCATATTCCCAATTTGTAGGCAACAAGGGTCAAACATACTAGCCTCTTTTCATCGTGCATACCAATATATCAAATTATTTATCAATCTTTCTTGATTATACTATTTGTGTGTTTCTTCATCCGTTGCAAAAATCAACAGAAACAGCAACATGGTCAACAAAACAAAAGAACTCAAATATTAAAAATTATGGAAAAGAAAGAAATATTGATTAAAGAGTCAATAATGATTAAATATAAATTATAGATGATATATTGGTAATGCATAAAACTCATACACTATCATTGAACATATCTTCTGAAATTGATATATTATATGCTAGGAAATGAACAAAGAAATGAAAGTGATTGTGTCTGCTGGTGGGTGGTCATTGTTAATTAGACATATAAACACCTGATGACAAGGCTAAGAAGCCAATAACTATAAATTTAGGGAATCAATATTTTACCCTAATGGATTCAGTAATCAAAGTGAGAATTGAGATGTTTAAACTTTAAAGTACATTTAGAATATCACATAATTTGAATGTAAAAAATAAAACTTTAGTAGTTCTGTTTAGAGTAAGCCAAATCACCAAGCCACAAATTTTTTATTTCCTTCATATGAAAAAAATACTGTCTGCTTTATAATTTTGATTTCCTTTATATTATGAACAAAGAACTCATATTGCATTTAGGGATCAACATGTAATTCTAATTTCTACATTATGAATAACAATTGCATATTGAGCAGCCTCAAACATTCCATTAAGAACTACCATTTATATTTTATATAATATAAAGAACAAATAATGCATACTCCAATTTGCATTTAGGTTCATGAAGGACAATCAGTATTGTCTGCTTTTACACCATGAATATAATCCATGACTATTGTATTTAAGGACATCATAGTTCCCCCAAAGCATAATCATCTGAATTTCATACTACAATTGCATTGAAGGATACCAAAAGCTCAAGTATATATTTTGAATCAGTAATTCAAAATGTACTTGTATTTACAACTAAGCCAGCTACCAGCCAAGGGTCTCAAATGAATTTAAATTGTAGGCAATTAAGGTCGAATATACCACATGAATAGATACTAATTTTCCCATAGGTCTTATACATACCTAAAATTGTTTGTAGAGAAGGTTGTCTTTCAGCTGATTCTTGTTTTGCTTCTACTTCTTTGTCAAACAGGCACAGCACATACTTTGCAAAAAAGGCAACTCCTTTTGTTAGTCACTACCTCAATCCGGCACTCACCAAGACTTCATTCATCAAGGTATATTAGTTCCAAACCCTCCATCATTTATGGACAAGGATGGGATGGAAAATCCATGGACTGTCCATGCTTGGATAGCATAACAGTACAGTGATTTTAGGTACAACTTCAAGTTTTTATTGCTGCATTGCATAACATAAAAGGGTTCTTTCCACAGAGTAGTAGTATATGAATACATGAAAAAGGAATGGTCAAGGGTGTTGCTGAATTGGAACTATCATTTCAAAATTACTTCAAGAGCTGCAAGGGCCTTGACATGCCCCTTCATGATAACTGTCAGAACTGCATTGTCCAATGTGGTACCAAAGCATATTCAACATATTCAAGGCTCATACAAACAATTCAGAATTTATATAATGAATTGTAATACAGTACACATTTAGGGTCATTGAGACACAATTATACCATCTCTTTTTGCATAGTTAATAAAGAATCCATTTTACAATTGTATTTTGGGACATCATGGCCCTAAGCATAGCATCCCAATTCATATTATGAACCAAGAATGCATACTATAATTGCATTGAAGACCACCAATGACTCAGGTATACAATCCAAATCTTACACTATAAATTGACAATTTAAATTGTAATTGCATTTCGGGTCATTTTGCAAATTAGGGTCGCATCTGAATTCGAAATCATGGGTAACTAGGGTCAAACATATCATCCAACATCATATTATGAGTTAAGCATTCATCTTGCAAGCAATGTTCATTCTCACAATCCAAAACAACCACCAATGTTTTCTGTAGCCACTAGATTCATCAAGACTAAATGTCCTTGAATGAGAACATAAAAGCATATCATCCATTTTCATATCATGAATAAAGAATATCAAACTATTTATCAATCTTTCTTGATTATACCATTTGTGTGTTTCTTCATCCGTTGCAAAAATCAACAAAAACAGCAACATGGTCAAAAAAACAAAAGAACTCAAATATTAAAAATTACAGAAAATAAAGAAATATGTGACACTGATAAAGGGTCGAAATCTCGTTCTCACGTTTCATTATCAGCTCCTCAAGTTCAATAAAATCGCATTATTATCAGATACTAAGAATTTTACGAATTCGTGCAGAAGATTGAAATCAAACCCTCTCTCTTTATCTCATGTTTCATTCATAGCTTATGCAACATAAATAATTTCAAGAAAAACACCGTTTCTATCATAGACTAAGAATTTGCCTCCAATTTTTAGGGTTTTTGTCTCTTGCAGAAGATTGAAATTGAGAGAAACGAGAGATAGATTTCTTGCAAAAGATTGAAAATTGCGAGAGAGAAAAGAGATAGGTCTCTTGCAGAAGATTGAAATTGAGAATTTTCTTTTTCTCATTTCTCATGTTTCATTAATAGCTTAAGCAACATCAAATAATTTCAAGAAAAACACCGTTACTATTATAGACTAAGAAATTACCTCCAATTTTTAGGGTTTTGCATAAGATTGATGAAAATAGAGAGAAAAGAGAGGTGGGTCTCTTAGAGAATATTGAAATTGAGAACATTGTATCTCTAAGAGATAGTTAATAACTAATATTATCAAATAGGTTTAATTCAATTATTTAGTTCATTAATGACTATGTTTTATGGATTGGAATAATATTATATCAGTTTATGTTGAGACTATTTAATTATCACCATTAGTCTCATGACCATAATAGTGAAATAGATAATAAAAAAACAAAAATAACAAGTATGAAATGTGAACTATGGATATGAAACTTCATTTTTTTTAGTATCACAATGTTTCTCCACCTAACAATAATATTGAGATTATAGTTCACAATCCATAGTTTATAGAAAAAATGATAGAATATTTAGATGGAAATAAATCTTATATTATTATGATTATATATTAGATTATTTTAGAAGATTTATTAGGATTGAAATTATTTTATTTTATTTTTTATGATTTATTAGGATCGAAATTAAGAACTCTAACTAGTTACCTTTGTCAATTCATTTATTGGCTTCGGTCTTTTTGAATATATAAATTATATTAGTAGTGATTTCTTTTTATTAATGATCATTCTAATGGTGATTATATTAATGATTTATCTTTTCATTGATGATCATTTTTGTGATGCATTTTCCCTATTTGATGAATTATATTACTAGTGACTTCCTTTCCCATTAATAATCATTCAAATAATGATTATATTTAGTAGTTAGACATATTAATAATTACTTTTTTCTTATTAATAATGACTTGAGCATAATGATAGCTTTTGTCCATCTTAGTTAAACTTGAAGATAACTTTCCAATAAACAATTAAGTTATGACCTTTGAAGATTGTTGTCATTATTAATAGTTTAGTATATTTATTGATGCCATTTGATTGGACCACCTTGGCTCTATGCATGAATTTTATTGTTTTATTATAATAATTATAGAAAAATTAATACATATTAAGCAAAGCTGCAAAATTATGAAGAAAAATAATAAAGCATGTGATTTTTTATGGTCAACACAATATGTTCTTTTAGAAGGTAATTCTATTTGCCCCAAAATACATAATAAATAATGAGGTTAACTCTTTTAAGAAATATTTTTTTCATTCAAACTATATTCTATAAGAAAAATAAGAATAGACTACTAACAAATTTTATATAAGGTAAGCTATTAAATCAAAGTAAGGTTAATAATAATAACTAGTGAAAATATGCATTTCCTATTTACTTTTATATGCAAAAGTATAAAAATAATACCAAACAAATACTTTTATTATTCATTATTTATTAGGATAAAACTTAAGTAAAATATCATATGTGCTAATGGTATGTGACCTATTAGAGGATGATACCTTTTTGTTTAGGTTAAAAAATTCAAAAAATATACCACTAACCTTACATATTTTATATAAGTTTTATCATAAATATTATTTATACTAATATTTGACACTTGAGGTTCATAACAGAAATAGAAAGAGGAAGCAGAAAACGTTGACAAATCGGTGAAGATTAAAATTTGCGACGATTTCGATTACTGTAACCCTTTCACGAATTTCAATTTATCTGAATTCGTCGCTAAATCTGAAATTTGATCGAAGTGGTTTTTTGATATGGCTTATAGAAGGAAACAGAATAAGCCTTCTTCAACCTTTCAAGATTTCCCAGAAGAAGAGATTCGAAACCCTAACCCTAACTTTGTTGTTCCATCTTCTTTGAATGAGATTGATATTGATACGTCGTCGTCTTCGCTTGCTGCAAAAGCCATTAGAGCTTCTTCGGCGCGTCGCGATTCTTCTCTCTCTTCTCTCTACGGTCACTCCAATCTCTCCAATGCCCTTCCTACTCCTAATCTTCCTCAACCCACTCCAATTCCTCCTAAGGTTTTTTTCATTCTTCTTGTTCTTCTTTATATTCAATTTCATGTTTCATGTTTCATTTTTCTGTGTGATGGGATATTAGGATTCTTTGTTTCGTAAGAGAGAAGAAAATCAGAAAAAAGTTGTTTAAAAACAGAATAGGCGAAGTGGGAGGCTATTTATTTTGCAGAAAGTTAAGAATTTTGGTATTCTAATTAACAAATATGGAAAAAAAATTGTTTTTTTTAATTCTGAGGTACCCATAAGGCCGTAATTATTCTAGGAGCTAAGGTAGTATTTGATTTGCATTCTTGGAAAGAAAAGGTAGGAGCATGGTGTTTTGTTTTGTTCTCTTTGGGTACAAAATCCTTGTAGTAAAACCAAAATGTTTTACTTTATAATCTCATGTATTTGTAAACATATGTTTTGTAATATCTTGTTCTGACATGTTTACCAAACGCCACCGGCACGATCAATAGCATACTATTTCATGTGAAATAGCAAGTGGTGCAGGGCAATGGAAGCTCTTATGTGAGGGAGTCACAAGGTGGTATGATGGTTAGGGTGAAGGGTTGAATTGAAGGAGGTTGAGGGTTCGAGTCTCACCCACAACAAAGATTAACATACTAATATTTGCCAATAAAAAAATTGGAAGCTCTTATGTATCGCACGGTTAATTTTGCTACTTGTTGCTTTGTAGCATGCAACATGAGCCATTTTGTGTTTTAAATTGTACATGCAATATTGGCAACATGATTGACATCAAAATATAGTTAGTGAGTGGAAACTGACTTCTCTGAACACCTTCATACATATTAGATAGTTTGCAATGCCTTTGGGAGCACAATGTTCTTCTATAATTCGGGGATCCAGATTTTTTAAACTAAAAAACTAGATGTAAATATCTGCCAGATCTATCTGCTACAATTGTGGCCACTAAACATGAAGCTAACACTGAATTTTTAATGAGTTTGTTGATTATCGGAAATGCATGTCTAAATTATGCTTATTTTTCTCTCCATTTCCCTTCAATTTGTATTCTTTGGATTTTGTTGATTCAAAATGGCAGGCTCATTTTGCTAAACATGGTACATTGTAAATATAGGATTCAGGATCTTATGAATTTACATCTATGAAAAGCTTGAATCAACCCAAGAATGGATTTTGGGGTGTTCTAGCCAGAAAAGCCAGATCAATTGTCGAGGATGATAGTGTAAGCCAGCAATCTGAAATGCCTGCGACAATGAGGTCACATTTGCCTGGTGTAGCATCTAGGGGCAAGGTGAGCTTAGAATTACACTGCATGTCCTCAGCAAGAATGTTGCTTTAATTGGCATCTGACAAAAATATGATATGACATGTAACACATATTTTCACAAGTTCAAGATTTTAGAAAGCTCGTTATGGTTGATCATTGTAAATCATCATATTGTAGTAAAAGCTGTAGTTTTAAACTTTAGTTGTTCACATGTTAAATGTGCTTTGCATTTTTGAAGAGACACATCCTGGACAAAAAGTTAACTATTTACACTGGAGTGTTAAGGAGTAGTCCACTAGAGGTTTTCTTATCTGTACTTTATCTGTTTACTTATTTATATTTTTAGAAATAGAAGGTTCATTAGATAGAAAGAAAGAAAGGGAAGTACAAATTAAATGAGGATAATGAATCCTAGAAAGTACATCAGAGTAAAAGGAAAAAGAAATGCAACTAAACTTTTCTATCTGTATCTGATCCTGAAGTGGCAACTGTAATATTGGATTTTATTGTCATTCTCTGTGTAGTTCCAAAATTCAAATCACTTGGAGGAGAGCAATCTCAAAAAGGACAGTCCGGCATTTTTGAAGGGATTAGATGCTTTCACATCTTCTCTTAATCACATTGGTGGCACCATTGGTAAATCTTTGGAGGTGAGCTTTGATATGAACATTTTTGCTAATCAATTAATTTTCTTTGTAATATAGTTATAAACATGAGATCGTCTTTACTTTGAGTTTCTTTCTTTTCTGTAGCTATGTATCTTTTTATTTCTCCTTATGATTTTTGTCCATTTACATCTGCCTTTTATTAAGCTGCTTGTAAAATTTCTTTACCCCCGCCCTTTCCCTCCCAAGTATATGCTGTGATCTTATTAGTACTTATGCTGATTTATGTTTGCAGGAGGGCTTTACAATTGTTGAGAGTAGAACTTCAGATATCATTCAAGAAACTCGGAGGCATATCAAGAAAAAGCCTGGCAACTCTGTTGAACAGAATCAGGAGATAAACCATTCTACTACATTGCAACAGTCCCAATTGCGGACCCAAATGTCGCCAATGCAAACAGACCAAGATCTTCAACTGAAGGCTTCTCGCGACGTAAGGTGGCAACTATGTATCACTTTTTAATGTGGTAAAATTATTTGTGTGCTCAAGTAGTGCTGCACCTAAATTTCAACAGTCTTTTTCCAAGTTGTTTGTTTTAAATTTTGTCTCCCTTTCATTCTTTCCTTGTGTTTTTACTAAAATGTGTTGTGCATGCTTATATTTGTTGTGTCTTTAAATGTATTTTGTTCTAAGATATTTAAAATTTTAAAGTTTAAACAATCATTAGAATTCATTTTAGAATTATATTTGTCTTTACTGTTCTTGTAAAGATTTTTTCACCTTTACAGTGGTAACCACCCTCTTCAAAAAGTTGATTTCCATTAAGTTTGTTTATAACATTAAAATGTCAAATTTTTTATAACAAAGTCATTCCCAAAATGGTGGAATCAGGTTGATATCATCATGAGTTACAAGCTTCTATGATATATCTGAATGGAATGCATTGTTTCCTTGTTGTTTGTGGCAGGTTGCAATGGCAATGGCTGCCAAAGCAAAATTGCTTCTTCGGGAGTTGAAGACTGTCAAAGCTGATCTTGCTTTTGCAAAGGATCGATGTGCTCAGCTAGAGGAAGAAAATAAAATCCTCCGTGAGAATCGTGAAAGAGGAGACAGCCAAGATGATGATTTGGTATGCACTCTTTTATAAAAAAAGCAATGTTATTGTTCCCCACTTCATGAATCTTTTAGTCACATTAGAATGTTATAATCCGATGCTTGTTTCACATATTTTATGTTTCCTATGACGTGCATGCCCCTCTCCTCCTCAAACACCCATTGTATAAGTTTAATCAGCTATTACTAAAATCCATGTGTAAAAGGCAAAAGTGTAATGTGATACACATGATTTGTCTCGCTGCATTCATCATAACATTTTATTATCCATTTATATTTATGCATTTGAAGCTTTAACTTCGTACAAATGAGTTTCTTAATTACTCGTTCCTTTGTTTGACAAGTGAGTTTTTGTTCTTTATGATTATGATGTTTTACTATAACTTTCCTTAATAACTGTAGCCATCAAAAGTTTAAAACATCCAAAACCAACAAACTTTTATGTTTAGGCATTTAGCACATTAAAACCATGAATTATGGTTTTTGGTACTTAGCAGCCTATTCCACTCCAATTTTCCTTAGGAAAAGTAGCCATCAAAAGCTTAGAAAAGTGTTAAGTTATTGAACTGTGTTAAGGTCCAAGGTTCCACTTAGTGTAAGTGGATCTCACTGATTATCCCCTTGTTGTACTTCCCTACTTTCTCTCTACTAATTTCTATTAAATAGAATTTTACCAGTTGCTCTATTTCCCCAAGACATTCTTTCCCAAACATAGAATATTAGATTAATAAAATTTGAGTCATTGATAATTCATATATGATTCAAATGATTTGCTTATTCAGATTTGAACTCGAGGGGGTGAGTTTTGGCACAACGGTAAGGTTTCTAGCTTTGTGACCTAGAGGTCATGGGTTCAAATCTTGCAAACAGTCTTTTCATTTGCAAGGGTAAGACTCTGTACATCTACCCTCTCCAGACCCCACTAGGTGAGAGTCTCGTGCATTGAGCCACCCTTTTATTCAGCTTTGAATGCATATTTTGTCTCCATGGAAACGTGCTGACCATACTACCATTTCACCGATGTTTCTCTATATTTTCATGATAGCATTTCTATTACAGATACGACTTCAACTTGAAACTCTTTTGGCTGAAAAAGCTCGCTTGGCGAATGAGAACTCGGTGTATGCCCGTGAGAACCGCTTTCTAAGGGAGGTAGTTGAATATCACCAGCTTACGATGCAGGATGTTGTTTACTTAGACGAGAACAGCGAGGAAGTCACTGAAGTTAACCCGTTTAACTTTCCTCCAGTGCCTACTATGTCCCCAGAATCTATTAGTACTCCATCTATAACATCCCTATCATGGCCTCTACAGACCAACCCTAACATGGATTCAGAATTAACCAGAGGCATCTCATCTTCCATATCTGAAAAGGATGCAAAGAGTTCTGAAGTGAGTGCAAAGGATTCAATGAGTTCTGAAGTGACAAGTATCTCTTCTACCACAGGAAAGGGTGCTGAATGACATGAAATTCTTCTGTTAAAATGATGGTATACCACTTTTTTTTATGGTCTTTGATTTGTTATTTTCTATATGTTGCCCGGTTTATATATCCTGGGTGGCATGGCCAATGATGTAATTTTGTATCTTAAGTTTTTTGCCTTATTATAGTTATATATAACTTGTCAACCGGTCTAGTGGGATTAAGACTCGGTTGTTTGACTTGTTGTATCGTTATATATAACTTTTAAAGTTGCTAGTGGCTGTACAGCAATATCCCCCCCCCCCCCCCCCCCCCCCCCCCCCCCAAAAGGAGTTCCTATGTATCAAAACAGTATTCTTTTCCAAGTCAAATTCATCATTTTCATGTTTGTGCATCATTGTTATGCTTCATTGTTGATTCAAATTACAGTGACAAAACTAGTAGTCACTATCTGTTTCTCTTTCTATGTTGCTAATAATACAACCTTTTTTCCTGTACCTAGTACTGTTAACATAGACTATGCTTGTGTGATTGACTTTTGATTCCCCTACATGGATCAACTTCCTAGTATTAAAGGAGTTAAGGTACCTCTGTTTTTTCTTCATGACTTTATTTATGAATTACCCAAATGTCTACTATGAAAATTAATAACAATGATTTTTTCATAAATCAAGACTGGTATTTTTTAAAACGTTAAGCATTGTATCAAAATTAAATGATACATATTTTTTTCCCATAGTGAAGATTTTGAACTACATTTTACTTGACTATAATAAAGTGATGAACATTCACTATACGCCCAACAAGCTTCAATGCAGCCATTAAATTAAATTGTTTGGAGAATCAAAAGGAAGAACAATTTCACTCAGGAGTAACTTTATTAGCATATTTACAAATTTATGTTACACAGATCATTCATAAATTATATATTTTTATTTTACTCAGTGTAATTATAGGTTTGTGACTGTAATTATATTAATCACTCCTTACGAAAATTATTATAATGTTTTAAAGAATAATGATAAATATGGTTAAGTTAAAATCTCATTAATTATTAATGCAATTTTTAGAATTTTTTTTACTATATCTACTTACTAATTGTAAATTCCTATAATGATTTATGTTTACATTTCTCTCATGAGAAGGAAAAAACAACAGGGAAGGTCAAATCATAGAAAGTGAGAGGAAAATTGAAATTTTGTGAAGGAAACTTTTTATGTGACCAACTGCAGCAAGCTCACGGGACAACTTTGTCTCACTCTATATTTCTAAAATTAAGACCCTTTTTTATGGGACCGGTATTGGATAAAAATAATGATATATAACATAAATAAATTTTTAACGGTCTGAATTTTAAATCATATTTAAAAAATAGATTTAAGAATTATAAAATTATTCATTTTATTTGTATTCTAATACCGAAAAGTCCAATACTAAAAATAATCTTATATTAAGGGAGTGGAATAATACTGGAAGGAAAGGTTGTTGTGACATTGATTAATATCTGCATGCTATTAATTACGGGTACAATTACCAGCTAGTAATTCTTTCCCTATAAATTCACATCATCACATGCTTTGTTGTTTGTACCTTACTCTATTGTGTTTTTTTAATAATAAAATGTATCTTCCTTCCAATATTATTTCTAATAATTGATTGAACATGTGACCTAAGATTAATGTCTCTTTAGTTGCACTCTTTCATGTTATTTAAGGTTTTATATTGGTTTTTGTGAGAAAAACTTGTATGAAAATTTTATTAGTTCAACATAGATTCGTCTACATATAAGTTATCTATTAAATAAATATTAGGGTGTCTATGGTTTAGTAACTAAATATCCATTTGGTTCATAAAATATTAAGTGTTCATTGGTTTAGTATCTTTGTATCCCAAAGGTCAATTATATACGTTAGTTTGGCCCATAGATATTGATGTTTTATGCTCACAAAAAAGTGAGAAGATTTGTCTCTTTAAAAATGGATTCAGTTATAACAAGTATCTTTAAGTCTTCAAAAAATAAAATAAAATAAAAAAGTGCTTTATTATTCAATAATTTAAGAAATACTAATCTGGATATCACAGTTCTATTTTTTAAATATTTTTGAATCCTTAAGCTTAAACATTAGTTAAGTCTTTTTCACGTTTATTGTTATTTTTATTTTGTTAAATTGATTATTTTAAGTGACGAGTTCAAATCAAAATGAAAGTCAATTAAAAATTCATAAACTGTCTTATAATTTAACATGGGAGATTCATTGACTTCAAGAGTAAGTTTTTTAAACATACTTCACATCTTAGCCATCAATTCTAGGGAAATCCAATGGTTTGAATTAGTTAGTAGATCTAAACCATTAAATTTCTCTAAAATTGATGACTAAGATGTGGAGATAGTTTAAAAAAGCTTACTCCATGTAAGTGTATCATTATCCTACTACTTTTCCCGTTTTCATAAACTGTTTTAAATGAAAGTCAATTAAAAAATTCAAAAAAATGAAAGCCAATGATTACTTTTGTCTAGGGATGGCAATATGGGTTTGGCCCGTCGGGTCAGTCCGTTTTGATCGACTTTTGTGGCGGGTCGGGCTAGAGATTTTAGCCCAAAATCCTATATTCAACCCGGTTTGGAAGCCCGTTTTTTAGACGGGTCAAGGCGGGTCGGACCGGGCAAGCCCGACGGGCCAACATTAATATTGATTTATCATTTTAAGGTTACATGTGATTCCAATAATGTAGTCAATTTAATATTGTTTTCCAACCGAACATTTTACACATACCGTGTACAACCAATTTATTCTTCATATATATAACACATTTATGAGTAAATTACTTATCAATGTAATTTATATCATATACAATACAAAACATTTACATATTAGTTTTTAATTTATATTATATATCATATTTTGTTTAACTTAATTACATTTATCACTTTTTGTTTAAAAAATTACACCTCTCATACATGGTTGATCAATGTAATGTATGTTTATAAATTAAGAGTTTTTTGTAAGTGAAGAAAATGGAATGATAGTTTGTGTAATTTCCCTAAAATGCATGAAATATCAGTGTAATTTAAATGTATTTTTGAAAAGAAAAAGAAAAACGGGCCAGCCTGCTGGCCTGCCAGCCCGACCAAATATGGGTCGGGCTAACATTTTGAACCCTTTTAGCAATAAGGGTCGGGCCAACCCAGCCCATATTTTGGCGGGCCAAAGGCAGGCCGGGCAGAGTCGGGCCGGACTGACCAGTTTTGCCACCCCTACTTTTGTCGTTTTCAATACTTTTCATTTTTTGGGTACTTTTGTTAAATTAATTTTTTAAACAATAATCATTATAATTTAAGCTTTCAATATTAAAAAATCTAAACTGAATAGACAACCTATATATCCTCTTGCATTTTTGGCGTGTGTTGTGACATTTTCAATGCTTTTGGAAACTATTTAATTAATTTATTATAATTAGTCACTTAGTTTTAGTGAAATTACACAAACTTTTCATTATTTTTTTATTTTTACACAAACCACCTCTCCCTATTACACGAATTATCCATAATTTTGTATATCTATTATACTCACCATCTCTGCATTAGATATAAGTGTAATATTTTAAACAAAAAATGTGTGACATGTGTAATTAAGTTAAAAAAATAGTTAAACAAAATATTGTATATTGTGCAGACAAATCCAAATAATATAGGAGTTAATGTGTCTTCATTATTTGATTTGTTTAGAAAATAGTATAAGAGTTATATAATCATCTCATTATAATTATTAGTGTACTTTATAATGAAACATAAACAATAAAGAAATAGTGAGTTTTATGTTATTTTATTTAACTTAATTATACTCACTACACGTTTTTATTTATTTAAAAGATTACACTTATTTCTAGGGGTAGTCAATGTGATGTATGTACAAAATTATGGATGATTCGTGTAAAAAGAAGTGATAGTTTGTGTAATGACAAAAAAAGAAAAGAAGATTTATATAATTTCACTAAAACTATGGGTGTGAGTGTAATTAACTCTATTATAATTGTCTATAAATCAATGACATTAATGAAATCAACCAGCATAAAGAAATAATGAAACACACCTTAAAATAATAATAAAAATTCATTAATATATATATATATATATCTTTTTAAAACAAATATGAAATTGATAAATAATTTATTAAATTATATAAAAATGTGCGGACAACAAAGAATACTCACTATACCAAGGCACATGAACCAATGGCTGTTTAGTTTAATTAAATGTCTTGAGTTAGAATACATATATTTATGATAATATATGTGCAAATGAGTGGAGTTGAATTTGGATCAGATCAATTCATTCTGACTCAATTAAAGTTTATGAACTTATGAACGGGTTAATAAGTTTAAATTCATATAGCCAATTAACAAAAATATAAAGATTTACAATGGATTATATATATATATATATATAAAGCTTGTGAATTTTAAGGGATAGATCCACATATTACTCATAAATTCTAGGGAAATCAAATGATTTGAATTAGTTAGTAGATCTAGACCATTATATTTTATTAGAATTGATGACTAATATGTGGAGTAAGTGAATCTCCTCTCGAATTTTAATAATAAACTTAAGTGCAAATCAAAGTTCATGTAGTAAATATTATCAACATGCATATATATATATATATATATATATAGGAATTGACTCTACTAGAAACATTTATTAATGTGAGAAGTGTGAACAATTAATATGTATTACGTGATATTATTTGAATTATCAAGATTAAAAAATAATCGCACTTCACACATGATTTTTTTTTAATGTGATCATATCTCCATTAATTGACTTTTAATCTTAACAATCTATATATATTTGTATCACACTCATTTATAATTGTAATAATTTTTATATTTGTTCTCGCTTAAATGACTCATTAAACTCTATTTAATTGAAGTTCACCTCATTAATATAACCAAGTCTAACTTTTTGTTGAAATTCAATTTCTTCTCTTTATCAATCAAATTTATCTACTAAATTTATCATTGTATGGGTACATAATAATATTATAATATCTCTTGTAAAAAATCCTATAGTTCCAACAACAAAGCAATTCTTAAGTGTGTCTTGAATAGATTAGTCTGGCACTAACATACATAAAAAAAATAGTATAAATAATTATGAAATTTATTTTAGAAAATAAATAAATATTCTTGTTGTCTTTATTTTTTTATTAATATAATTTCTATAAAAATTATAAACCAAAATAGAATATTTTTAAGGGAAATAGAAAAGTCAATATACCATTTTTACAAATATTAATATCAAGATATTGAACAATAAAAGAACCTATGGGCCATAAAACACAGCACAAAACAAAACAAAACAGGTGTAGAGAAAAATGTGCATGCATTAACATAATAGTGTGTTTTCCTCAACCAATCTCAAACGTTTTCAACTAATCTCTTCTTGATTCTCTGCTTGATATTTTCTCAATTTGTTTATAACTCCTTTCTTTTCTCAACTTAATTCATTCTCTTTTTCCTCTTTCTCATTTTTGTTATTTTTGTTATTATTTTCCAACACTTTCTAGTACAGAAGCATCACCCCTTTTTCTGTTTCTATGAATCTCTAACACCAAAGTTTTTCTCTGATTAGAATTTCAACATTTTCTCATCAACCCATCACAGCAATGCAATCTTTCTCTAGAAAGATCTGATCTTTATGTTCTTGAAGTGGAGTTTATGATGTTCATTTTCTCATTGGTATCTGCAGCACACAACACAACAATGCTGAACAATTCATGGTTATTTTGTGCTGTGTAAACTGTAAAGTATTTATCTTTATCATTTTTCTGTGTTCTTTTCCATCTTTTATAGCACCTGGTTTTGTTTAATTTTGACCTAAACTAATGAGATCTTAGATGAAGGTCAGAACAATTTTCCAGGCACTGTTCTCATTGTCATTGCTTCTTTCTCTGCATTTTTCAAGTTCTCAGCTTTTACCTGATTCTGGAAATTCATCAACTGCCCTTGATGCAATTCTTCAAAATTATGCCTTTAAGGCATTTTTTATGCCCAAAACTGGGGTACCCTATGATGCTGAACTGCCCAAAAATCTAAAAGGGGTTAAGGTCTCAGCTATGAGGCTTAGGAGTGGTAGTTTGAGAACTAGAGGAGTTCAAAGCTACAAAGAATTTCAGATCCCAATTGGTGTTGTTGAGCAACCTTATGTAGAAAGGCTAGTTTTGGTGTATCACAATCTTGGAAATTGGTCTGATTTTTTTTACCATTTGCCTGGTTACAAATATTTGGCTCCTATTTTGGGTCTATTGGCCTATAGTGGTGTCAATTTATCAGCTTCTGATTTGCCTGAATTGGATATAAGAGCTTCTTATGAGCCAATTTTGATCAAATTCTCAAATGTGAAATCAGCACCATATGGCTCAGTGGCTAAGTGTGTGTACTTTGATTTACATGGTTCAGTGCAGTTTGATATTCTATCACCTGAAAATGTTTGTTCAACATTCCAACAAGGCCACTTTTCAATTGTAGTGGAATCTAATGCTCCTATTTCCCTTCAACCTGCACAATCTCCAGAACCTAGTGCTGTTGTTATTAAAGAAAATGATGGGCATAAGAAATCCAAGGTGTGGATTATTGTTGTATCTGTGATTGGTGGATGCATTTTATTGATTATATTGAGTTTATTGGTTGCTAAAGTTAGAAGAACAAAGAAGAATATGAGGATACAGCAATTGGAATGTGCTGCTGATAGCAATGAAACTTTGCATATGGCATCAATTGGAGGCACCAAAGCACCATTAGCTGTGGGAACAAGAACAAGGCCAACATTAGAAAATGATTACATTCCTTAGATTGTGCCTATCATTCTTTTTCATGTTTGGTATTATGGTTTTTTCTGTTCATGATGAAGTTCAAAGATAACACTAAATCAGATTGATTTCAAAGGTGATGTCATTCATACTCTCTATTTGTTAACATTTAGAAGTTCTTAGTCAAAAGATTAGATTAATAACTCTATTTCTAAGTTTTATTTAGATATGATCTAATTATCTCAGTTGGTCAAAATATCAATCTTATCAAAAGTATATTAACCTTCTTTTGATATTTTTGACACAATGGTGTTATCAATTAACCAACTTGTAAGTCCTACAAATAGTGTGATACAGAATTATAGAATTACAGATAATGTCAATGTAGTGTGATTAGTGAATTGAGAATATCAATATAGTGCAGCCCAGTGGTTTTCGGGTGGCATAGATGTATATAGTCTTACCCGATAAATAGAGAGGTTGTTTCGATGTGAGTATCGAATATGCTCACCCGACATCAAATTCTTTTCTTGTCCATGCCCATAAATTCAGTTTCTTTGATGAAAAAACATGCTATATTTAAATGAAAACAACGTGTTGGTCTAATAGTGTAAGGCTCCACTAAATCCCAGTATGACTAAAAGGGCAAGGGTTCCCAGAGACATTTGTTAAGAGGGGCTGCAAGTTCCTTACCCAAAGGGTGAGGGATATACTTAGTAGTAGAAAAAAAACTTGGCTTATACTTGTGCACATTTTCCTTTATATTTGTTTTTTCTTCTCTTTTTTAATTTGATTTTGATCATGTGATGTATTGGTTAGTATATGACTTTTAATATTCATATGAAGGAATATGCTCTTTGACATTTAATTGTATAGTTATGTATTTAAAATCATTAACTAAATGTCAACAAAGAATATTTGGTAGACAAACGTGATCCTAAGACATTCATTATCAAAATACACGAGTTGAAATCTTTGGAGCATCAATTATTAAGAGAGGTTTCATAAAATTATCTATAAGAAATAAGAATCTTAATTCAGTTTGGTAGAAGGTGGATTAATCAGCCAAACTAATAGGCATGAGACCTAATTCGTTTTAGAATAAAATACTTTAATTATTTGAAGTTATTTTTTTGTGTAATCAAGGGTACCCTCTTATATAATAAGTAAAGAACTAATCTACTTTGAGGTAAGTGACTATCTTTTCTAACATAATTTAGATTATCTTTAGTACTCTAGTATTGACTGAGATCATAACACATGTGAAAAATTTATTTTTAACGAACATTATTATAAGTTATTTTTAATAAAACAAAAATCTAAAATAAAAAAGTTTATCTTTCTCCTCATTTTTCTCCGGTGGAGAGAAATCAAAATTCTTCAAACAAGTGTCGCTCACATGAATCAAACAATTGACATATTATAATACCTTGATTTTATAAAAGATTCAGCAGAATGGAGTGAATTACTTCTTTGCCCTAATAATAGGTATAGAGATGTTTTAGATAAAAACAAGATATTATAAAATAAAATAAACTATATATATATATATCAAAATTCAACATAAAATCTCTTAATTACTTTTTCTGTAGTTTATAGGATAATGTTTCATTATGATATTCGGAACATCATGAGTCAACAAACTTATAAAGCAGATGAATAAGATTTGGTTCATGTAGGTGTCGATCATGTCTGAGTAGCCAACTTATATAGGAAAGGACTATAGTGACAAGATGTGACCTAGTCAACATCTATAAAAGCACAAACCTTTGCTATATAACTGTTAGTCTGTCACATCGTCTAAATAGTGCATACACTGTTATAGAACTATCATACCACTTGAACAGCCTACACATTGTTATAGAGCTGAACAAGTCATCTAAACACTGTAAGCTACCCCTTTGCTATACGGCAAGGACATACCTAATATACGACTACAACAGCTTCGACAGACAACAAAACAACTCACCTTAGATAAAGCATTGTACTAGCCAAAGCATGGGCATGATAGGACCTCCCGACATGGATAAAGCAACCCACACCTATGAGACAGACTTGACATGACAACTCGTCATGATTAAAACATTTCATCATGAAATATACACACTCAACCTCTCTATAAAAAGAGGAGACCCCTCATAAGGAAGTTTACGTTGAATGATCTCATTTATACCCTTGCATCCTTATATTCTCCATATATATCTTAACTCATACTGACTTGAGTCTCATAATGCCTTTTCAGGTACCCACCAGATCATCTCTTACCTGATTTCAGTAGATAGATTATCATTTCAACCCTACCAACAACATACATAGATCATGCAAAATACAATATAAAGATATATTAAGACATAAAACATTCACTACTCTAAAGTGAATTTGAGTATAAAGTGAAGATTTACCTATCCTTTTACTAGTTAAAATAGTTCATTTAAAAGATCTAGCTATATATAAAAGATAGAGTTTCTCATTTTCTCATTTTACATTTAAGCTCATAATAAATTTATTTTCTAGCAAAAAAATAACACAACATAACATTGTATGATGTGCATGATTCTCATAAATGTGACCAATCTTGTGTCTTATTTGTTCCACACGTTGTTGTAGCTGTCCCAACATGCCACATTTCCCTTAATTGTTTTTGCATGCACAACTCATACTTCATGGAATCCTATGCTCCTCTCCATTCCCTATAAGTTGCACTAACTTTAATTCTAATTCTATGCTTTCATTTGGTTGCACATGATATTTAATTAGAGTGTAATATCTATACATTATCAGAGTAAAAATTTATACACATTTAATACAACATTCACCATTCATTTGTATTATTTCTTTTAAAAAGTCAATCACGATTAAACATAAATGATAGATGATAAGTGATAATATTCAGGTGCATATATTTTAAGTATCCTATCATTATTATTGTTTCCTAGTAGTAAGGGACCACGAATTGATCAATCTACATCTATAGTTGCCTAAATATATGCTTCTAATTTTCCAAAAAAAGTTTATTCAGCATTTCTTTTGCATCTTACTATATAAGTGGTACTATATATATAGAATTTGGTATAAAACTCAATCAATCTTGCGATGAAGTACCGTATGTGCTAGTGGTACAGGTGACCTATTACAATGTTGAGGACACTATTTTGGGACAGGTGATTCTCATTCAGTGCACGGACTCTCATTTAGTGGAGTTTGGGATGATAAATATAAGCAGATTTCCCTCAGCAAGCGGGAATGTTGTTTCCAAGATTTGAACTCATAATCTCATTGTCAGTAAGCAATAAGTTCACCGTTCCGGGAAACATAACATCATATAAAAACAAGAACATATTGAGTCATTTCAATTATTTTAAATGGGCAACAAACTTCATCAACCAAGATTCATAAGAATTGCACTAATTTTCTTTGTCTTCTTACACTAAGCTCATGGATTTTTAACCATACAAGACACGACCACATCGATGACATGCACTAGGAGCAGATGGAGAAGCATCTTTTGGCTTCATCTTCAGCAACTTTGGTAGATCAATTTCCAGAACATCAACCAGTGCCTTAGAACCTTCTTGGATTTCATCCAAACTGCAAAGAATAATACCATAAACACATACAATGGACAAGGAAACTAGTTCTTATTTTAATAGACAAAATTGACAGAAACAATGTTAATTTAAGATTATCTAGTATCTATCACTCTAAGTATCTTTGTTCTAAAATCAGAATATGGTAAATTACTCCTCATAACTAAAGAAAATATACCAAATGAGTTTGTGACTAAAGTCAAGGATTTCTAGGAAGGATGGTTATTGGGTCATTTACTAATTTGGGTCTGATAGACCCGGTATATTTTTTTATCTTAGAAATGTAAGGTAATAAAAATCCCAAAGTATAGCCGTATGCAATACGCAAAAGATGCATGTACGATTATTCAATTTGATCTTTGTTTCTTTTATTATTATTTATCTCTTATCTCTCTCGCCTTATCGTGCAAGTAACAACCTAAAGATATTTAAGCCTTAAAAAAATACAAGGCGAAATTCTTTAAGTGTTATGATAATACATCAAGTATTATGAAAATATGGCCAAATTAGGAAACTCTTGTTAAATATTTAGAGTTTCTTCTTACAATACCTTAGCTTTAACATGCTTGAGATTTGAGAATATGAACTAATACTTTCCAAGAGGCAAAACACTAAGTACACAGATACTGAAATGATGGCTCAGTATATATGAGGCAATGGTGATAGCTACCCTAAGTAAGTTGTGGTAGTCTTAGAAAATTCATCATCAGAAGAGTCTGAAAAATAGAGTGAGAAATAGACGACTATTTCGTTATTGCAGTTAATTTGATCTACTTTTATTGTCGTGAATCTCGATAAAATGTTCGATGTAGTATTAGGTTGATCTTTTGGCAGTGTGCATATGGCATCAATGACATTATTTAAACCATTTTTCATTACTTCCTTACCTCATGCAAAGTGGTGGAGTAAAGCGGATAATTGAATCATGTGTTGGCTTGGCAAGGACTCCTCTATCCTTCAGTTTTTGGCATAAATCATAGGCTGATACCGGGGACAGATTTTTGCTGTTAAGCTCCACTGCATTGAATAATCCTCTTCCCCGTACTTCCTTGACGTAGTTCGGGTATTGCAGCTGAACCTTAAGCAGCATACGAGTAAGCTCCTCTCCCAGTTCGAAAGATCTGTCAAGCAGTAAGACATCAATAGCAGATATGAGAGAAATTCACAGGAGGTATTATAAAGGAATAAACTTGAAACTTGACAACTTAAAACTTGAGTGGATTGAAGTTAATATAGCTAGAAAAGTCTTCAATGCCGGCGAGTCAAGTTATAGACGGAATTAGAAAATAAACAGGCAAAGATACAAATAAGCGAGTGAGACAGGTTACTAGTCGCATAAAGTATGTTGGTTACTTCTCGAGGAAGGGTGGCAATCTGAGGCAAAAGTGGAGACTATATTGGAAGTGTAAACATTTAAGATATTCTATAAATAAAAATCCCTTACGCAGGATATCTACCAAAACTATACTCCAGAATGATAAGATTTCATGATAATATTTGATAAAAACAAGTATCATCAAAGATAAGATTATATTTCATGCAATTACTCCATTACTAGAACCCAGGCCTCAATATTAAAGCTTATATCCCACATGCTGAAGTTGCCTAATAAAATGAATCAAGTCATGAAAAACATACTAGTCAAGACTCATTTTAAGCCTGTATAATATAAGGTATAACAACGCAAGATCTTGCAATACATGTTACTACCTTTCAGCAAGTTTCTCATCTTTGATCACATTTAGTGAGGCAATTGCAACAGCACTGGCCAATGGATTTCCCCCGAAGGTACTGTAAACATCAACATGGAAAGAAACCTTCAGCATTAAAAATTCTAGCTTCCACCCTTTAATACATGAAATTGTCGGCTAATAACATGGAAAAAATGCATAAGTACCATTCATAACAAAGTCGAAGGAATGGTTTATGGAAATTTGAATGCGGTAAAACTTCTAATTTATAATATAAGATTAAGAATTCCCGAAGAAGGGAGGGTCTGGTTTTTTCACATCACCATGTGATTAATCAAAAGCACTTTAACGATGGAAAGAGATGCCTAACAGAGCCGTCATTTAAATTCAGCAACTATTGGCAAGAAAATGCAAAGTAAAGGGAACAGATAAAAAATAATCATTGATCAAAATTATCTGTATGCTAAAATGAACCTTCCATGCTCTCCAGGTTTTATGCAAAGCATTACATCTTTGTCAGCAAGAACTGCACTAACCGGTATAACTCCTCCACCCAATGCTTTCCCTAGTATCTGAGTAACAAGACATGTAAAAGAATAAGTTGTTATTATATGAGTTGTCGCATTAAAAGGAAAAAAAACCTCAAAAAATGTAACAAATTAGAAAGAAAAAAAGGAAGTTTACCGAAGAGGCCTAACATTACATTGTTTTTTCTTACAAATAAAATAAAACATAATATCGGTTAGGCATGTCTTTGAAATGGTAGATAGTTGAATGCATCTAATCCAACTACATACTTAGGGGAGAATCGAGAGATATAAAGTACAAAAGAGGTTAAGGTGGTTTCTGACCACTACATCGGGGCGAACATCTTCCCAATCACAAGCCAGCATCTTCCCTGTCCTTGCTAACCCAGTTTGTATTTCATCAGCAATCATCAACACATTATATCTGGAGCAAAGATCTCTAACAGTTTTTAAATAGCCATCTGGAGGAATTATTACCTTCAAACAAATAATAGAACTAATATTAAAAGAATTTATGAAGATGATATACTTTGAGTAGTAAAAAACATACTAAAATTCTGTATAGAATATCAGAACCTTTCTGATTTTTTGAGGACCCTAGACAAGCTTTACATTATTAAAAATAAAACAGTTTGAACGAGAAATAAGTACATATTTTTCATAACATCACACAATTAATAGAACAAAAGATGAAATCAATTCGACAGATGAATAATATGACAAAAACAATACAATATGTTGGGTATAATCAAGTGTGAGGTCCCACATTGGATATGAGGGATGAGTGGAAGAGTTTAAAAGTTGAAAAGGCGCATGTAACCATTGCCTCAAGGTTTCAAGATGTTGTGTCTCACTTGTGGCTCTTCACTCTTCTCATACCCAGTAACAAGGGGACCCCCTTTAGTTGGAGACACCCCTGTCGCAGACGGATCCAACAAGTGATATCAGAGCTGATGGTTCGGTTGGGACATGATGGACTTAGGAGGGTCTGGTAAATCTCTAGGGACAGGTTCCAATGTATAACCAGGCTATCATACAAAACTTTTACATTCTGGCAATACAACTAATATGTCCCTGCATGCATGGAACAAAGCATACAACTAAAGAAACACCAATTCAAAACAAAGCATTTCACAAGCCCAAGCTAAAGAAAAAACCAGTGAAATTGTTTTTAAATTTTACATTTTTGTGCATGCTCTACGTATATATAAATGCATATGAACTTTTTGACATTGTTACATTTTCTTTTCATTCAGCATAAGTTTGTGAATATGATGTAACTTTTGTGATTTATCATCCATGTAAAACGAAAATGCCACAATTTCTAGATAAACCTCCCATTGTAGATTCATTACATATTTTACTCAACCATGGAACACAATTTTTTTTAATCGAAAACCTAGATATCAGTCTTTTCTCCAAGTTTTAATTTCAGAAAACATATTAGAAAGAGAAAGAAAGCGGGTGCAACTTCCTTAGCATCTCAATTCAATCAACATATCGAGTGTCGCCAAGCAGATTAAATATGCATTCAGTATTCTCATCAAACATACCCCAGCTTCACCTTGGATGGGTTCAAAAAGAAATCCCGCTATGCGTTGTCCATTTTCTGCAGTACATCGGAGACAGAATTCAAATGTTAAACCTTGAAGACATGTCATGGTAAGGCAAAATATACTGATAAAAATAGAAAGAAGTATATAGCACAACTTAGAACCTTTAAAAATTCTTTCAAGGGCTTCTGCATCACCGAAATCAACTTTAAGATGGCCAGGCAATAAAGGACCAAAACCATGAGTAGCTTCAGTGTCACAGCTCATAGATATGACAGCTAGTGTACGACCATGGAAGCAGCCACAACATGAGACGATAACAGCCTGCAACAAGTGTCCATGAGCAAAAGGATTCACATGGAAAAATACTCATAAAAAGAATAACCGAACTTGAGCAACATAGAAGTATAGTTGCTTGTGCACATGGCAAAATGACCAACCAGCAACAACAACCAAACTTCAGGCTCACCAGTAGAGTCGGCTACATGCATCGAACGACAACATAATGCTCTATCATATATCACAAGCTCTAAAATTAAATAGTAGGTTCCTGATATTAGGACTGGACAAGAAAAGTAATATATATGTATATAGTTAAACACCCGGGAAAACTCATCCGATTATCCGCAGTCATATGTAAAACTGAAAAGAGGATGCAACATTTTGTAGAAAATAAAGATCGTAAGTTTTCTCTCTGCCTAGACGAATACCATATGCTAAGAAAGAATTATGTATATCAGATTGTTCTAGTTGCAAAATATTTCTTAAGAATATGTCAACTCAGATGCCTCAGACCATACTTAAAAATGTTCATTGATGTTTCATCAAAGTTTA
The DNA here is from genome assembly GCA_009771035.1 of Lupinus albus. Taxonomy (NCBI): domain Eukaryota; kingdom Viridiplantae; phylum Streptophyta; class Magnoliopsida; order Fabales; family Fabaceae; genus Lupinus; species Lupinus albus. Next base: position 15,106,327 of record CM020016.1, read on the forward strand.
TATCAAAAGATAGTTCAACTCAATTTATCCTTAGAATATTGTATTTTTCATATTATCTTATTTAGGATGCATAGATCTCCCCCTTCCCACCTCCAGAAACATAATAGTTGGATCCTTGGGGGCAATAGTAAGCAAAGATTTAATTTCACCTCATAAATTAAAAATTTCAAAACATCAAGATAAGGTTTTTCTAATATTTGCCCGGGGGCACATTTTAAGAAACACATAATGGGTAAGTGCATTGAGCACATAAATTTTATAAATTAATCGATTCTCAATGTGAACTTACCCATTATGGGTTTCTTAAAATGTGCCTTGTTTCGCACATTAGTAAAGTTCATCAAGATATGACTATTGTTAGCAAGATTCTCATAGTTACGCTGTTATACCTCATCTTTGGGAATTCCTTTCTTTTCATAACCCCACTTTCTTGCTAATTTCAGAGCTGTTTCCACACCTTCAGCACCAGTATTCATAGGGAGTACCATGTCATAACCAAACATGTGTGTCAGATGCTCTGCAAATGGTGGGAATCGATCATTGTAGAAGGCTCGAGAGCTCAGGGTCAACTTTTCAGCTTGCTCTTGTAACGCTTTCATAATTTTAGGATGGCAATGTCCCTACAAAATGACAAGCACTTACATCATCGGAAATCTCATGTCATTCATTTTCCTCTAAAAAATTAAAGAACAAAAAAGACAAAGCAAAAGCAGCAATAGTGGTAAAATGGAACTGGCCACAACAATAAACTCCACAAAGGAAACACAAAATTTCATATGGCTTCCTTTGCTCATTTGGGTACCATTCTGAAGAAAATTGCCGACTTAGAACCTCGAGAATTGCCATAATCCATTCAATGTTACCTGATTAACTGCAGAGTAAGCAGATAGAAAATCAAGATATTTGTTTCCCTCTGGATCCCATACAGTCGATCCTCTTGCTCTAGAAAATACAATGGGAATTGGATGGTAACTGCAATTGAAACAGGAAATATTATTTCACTAAATGACCAAAAACAGTTAATCCAACTTAATAACAAGACATACAAATCAAAATTGTATAAGGAAAAAGCACTGAATCTTTGACAGGACCTCAAGTAAGCACAAAATATGAGAATTATTTTTTGGTATCAACATATCTGTATCAAAAAGAGGGTGAGTTTGGCGTAACCGTAACATTATACCTTAGTAAACATAAGATAACAGGTTCAAATCCTAGAAACGTATATGTATCTGTGTCCCATACCGGTATCGAAGATTGTTAGATTTTGATGCTAGAGTGAAGAAAGATTAGAATAAACAAACAGCATGATTACACATTGAAGTGCATTTTTTGCAGGGCAATTTTACAATTTCGACGTACTTATCATCATGAATTTTCTGTTTTCTTTTTTGAAGCACAATTGAAATTCTAACATCCCAATGGAATACACACAAAAAAGTAATACCATTCAATAAACATGCGAAGGTTTTTTTTATACGCAAATGTTAATATGTTAGTATTTTGTTGTAGACGAGACTCGAACCCTCAATCTACTTCTCTCCACCCCTTCTCACTACATGAAATCACCTTATAACTCCCGTTTTTTTGTTATACGTGAGCCTCGAACTCACAACCTCCTTCATTTCATTCCTTAAACCATTCATCTTAACCATATAAATATACAAAGGTTGGTTCAACGTGATCAGAAATTCACAAGATTTGAACATGCAAAAACTGAAGAGTCTGATTAAAGTAAAAATAAGAGAACCCCATAAATCAAAATCTTATCTTTATTATTAAGCAACAAATGGGGATGAGAGAAGAGAGAGAATACTTGTGAGCACTGAATTCATATTCCTTATCGATAATTTTCTGAGAAGAAGAAGCATTGGCTTGTGGGGTAACCCCAAAACTTCTCTTACTTCCTTCTCTGCAAACCCTTTGCAGCAAACACTGAACATGTTTCCTTGAAGCCATTGATGAGATGAGAGATTAAGAATTAAGATACCTCAATTTTCTGATGAATTTCGAAAGTGTACTTATGAAATGGGAGTGTTTGTTCTGAAAAATAACACAGATCGATCACGTAACTCAACATGCTTATTTATTCTTCTTTCAATCTTTGTAGTTTGATGCAGATAAACTTCATCATTGTTATATTTGTTTATTACACGTATTGTATTTAGAATTTGGATAAGAGTTTAATATAAAGTTTAATATTTATGAATTTGTATTATTTATCATTCATTTTAATTATTTTTTGTTTAAGAGTCAATAAAAAACTTGTATACTGATCATTGTATATATCTTTTTCATATGGGTTATTTCTATTTAATAGATAGTTAATATGACGGGAAAAAATGTATACCGGATCATTCACTATTCATTTTTAGTTATTATTAATTTTTCATTTTTTTATAGAAATGAATGGTTGGTGAATAATGTTCTAATTGCCTATATATATATTTACATCAACATACATATTAAAACAAATTGCTTATCATTATATAATGATTAGTTAGCTTAGTTATTGGTCATATAATTACTTAAAAAATCATGTATATTTATCTTTCAATTGTAATCATGTCATTTTTCATTATAACAATTATTCTGGAGTTATTATATTTAATTATTTTTAATTTACAATTTTATCCACTTTTAATAAGATTTATTATTAGTAGTGAATATATTAATAGAATAATGGAAACTTAAATTAATAAATAATAATGTTTTGAAAAGATGAAAAAGTTATATTATTTATTTTCTTACTATTATTATCATCATTTCATTCAAATGCAATAAACTATTTCCCTATAGTGGGTGTCCTTTGGGAACAACTCCCTAAGCTTATCGGATGTATTCAAAATCATATCCTGACATAATACAAGATATGGATACCATGATTTTTCCTGTTCTTTCATTGTCGGAAAAAAATGTATGTATTGGTGTATAACAACATCTATCTAATTATAATTAATTATTCAAAAAAAGTAATTCAATACATGTGGAATGATATAATAATTTAATATCAAATTTTACTTGTGACAGTGAATAGATCTACTATTAGATAATAGAGTAAATTACACTCACACCCCCTGAGTTTTAGTGAATTTACACAAACCACCCCTCACTTTTTTGTCACTACACGAACCACCCCTAATTTTGTACATATGTTACACTTACTACTCTTACATGATATAAAAGTGTAATATTTTAAACAAAAAAACGTATGATTTGTGTAATTAATTAAACAAAATATTGTATATTGTGTAGACAAATTCAAATAATACAAGAGTCAATGTGTCTTTATTAGTTTGCTCGTTATAAAATAGTATAAGAGTTATTTAAACATTTCTTTAAAATTTACAATGTATTTTTTAATGACACAAAAATAATAAAGAAACACTCGTTTTTGTACTATTTGAAGTGTTACACAATATACAATATTATGTTTAACTTAATTACATTCATCACACGTTTTTTCTTTAAAATATTACACTTTTATTTTATAACATGCAGGAGTAGTCAGTGTAATGTATGTATAAATCTAAGGGTAGTTTGTTATGAGGGAAGGGCGGTTGGTGTAAGGACAAAAAAGTGAGGGGTGATTTGTGTAATTTCGTTAAAATTCAGGGGTGTGAGTATAATTTACTCTAGATAATAAAATAAATTTTTACCCATACTGATTTATCATTTAAGACAAAAAGAAGTTGATGAATTAAATGAGATAAAGTTAACAGGCCATACCCATGGTTTTGAACCCAATTTTTGGAGCCCATACTCAAAATTTTGAACCCAGTTTTTTTTTTCAAAACTCCATTAAATTACCTTCCCAAAGCATGATACTAGAGAATTTTAAATAGTGACACCATTAGTTCCAGCAGGAATATGCATATTCCATTAGTTAACTCCTAAAAAATGGTGCAGAAGTATCAAGAAAAGCCAAACCTTTTGTAAATGAATCTAATGACATGAAAAATTACTTCTTGGTGCATCATAAATTGCAGTATCAACATGTCCCATGATTTGTTGAGACTTGAGATCATTAACATTGGGCATGCAAGTCACCACTATCAATTCATATAAGCAAGATATGAATACAACCCTTAAACCGATGAGAACCGACCCTATTTGGGCCGATCATAATCGAGTCAAACAGGCTAAACGAGTAGGGTTGGGTCCTGCTCCCTCACCCATAGTGATAAGGTAGATAAATCTTAGCTAAACTAAATAATGATCTGGAGCATGTCATGAAATATCTTCAACATTAACAACTTAAGGTTTTAGAAAGATTTTTCTTTCCTTTCATTGACAATATTTGGTTACTTAGAGAGAAGTTATGGACACCTTGATATCAAGACAGTGATGCCAATATAATGATAAAACCATTAAAATCTCATGGTGTGTGCCATTTTGTTAAGAAATTAGGTTTTGTTTTAAAAGTTTGTCTAATTTTGAAGAAAAAAAATAATATGTTGAATTTCGTGTATAATTTGAGAGACACCTTAAACATCAATTTTCTTGCTTGCTCTTTCATCATGGTGCCTTTCATTGAGACATTAGTTCCCAAAACATATCTTGGTACCTGAAAATTGAACATTCTTATAAGACATTGTATTATGAACTTAAAGTGAATAGTTGAAGGAAAAAGACAAGAGCATCATTATTAGGGAAAAAAATCTCCTCTCCAATTTTTTGCAAGTATGTATTTTTACTACATTTTATTTCTTTATATAACCTTTATAAATAATAATTAGTTTAATTATTATTTTTATTTAAATAAGTAATTTATTATTTATACTTTAATAAATAATAACTAATTAAATATTTTATAAGTGTTTTAAATATATATCTCTTATAGTTTAAGATGAAGGTTATGACTTGTGTTGTATCTTACTATAGATCGAGGTCGAGGAATTGTTGTGCTTATTATATTGCCTACGTCATAGGTCCATCACAACTTCGTACAAAATTTAAAAGAATTGGGCCACACAAGTTGAATTGGCTAAGTATGATTTATGAGTGGAAAATTGAAAAAATGATTGGACCACTCGAATAAAAATATTGAAGCACTTAGAAGTTGTGTCAATGAAATATTTACAAAAAATGGAAGCACTCATGAATTGTAAATGTAAATGTAAATTAAAATAAATTGAATCACTCAATGTCGTGTTGGCCCATCACTAATTCTTAAAGAAAAAGTTAAAAATTCAATGATCCGTGAAGTGTCCTAGCCTCGTAGGATTTTCATGTGACATTAGAAACTAGTAACCCTACAACCCATAACATGTACTAGCTAGCATTCCAAGACAAACCAACCTAAGTACGTATCTTACAATGCACATGCCATCTTACCCTACCCTCCCACTTTTTGATGGATCCATAAGTACTCATTGTACAATTGTATACCTAATCTTATCATACTTTTAAATATGTGTATCTTAACTTTAACATTTCAACCCACTTATCAATATTGTGTCAAATTTTTATTTTTTATATTACCAATGCATGAATATTTTTTAAAATCAGGCTGAACACTTTAATTCGAATTAAGGAAATTGTTACACCATATTATAGTTATGTCATGATTTAATTAACATTTTAGTCCAATTTTTTAATTAACCTTAAAATACCAAGGCCTTAAAATTATCATGTCAATTTTATTTGATAAATAAAATAACTATTATATATTACAAAATAATGCATCCAAAACTAGTTTTTTTTTATATTAAATGAGACATTTTTTATACAAAATTATATATATGGGATCACTCTAGAACAATTCTCATATAAAAGCGGTGAAAATAATAAATTTGAATCTTATATCTAATAAAAAATAATTATGATTAAAAATTAGTTATTTGTCACATAATATTCGCATGTATGTATATTTATCATTTAAATAATATTCAATAATTCATATTAATATTTTCATTTTTCATAATGTATTTTTCTCACGCGAATGCTACCCATATATATATATTCCTAACTGAGATCCTTAACACGTGACTACATTCTCATGTAATTTTAACCTTTTTTTTAATTCTTAAGGAACTCTGAAACCTTACGCATATGGGTCCAAAACCATTCAATTTTAATTATTAACAATGTCCATGAAGTTTGTCCAAAAGTAACATCAAACAGCAATGTTGACCAGACATGTTAGGCATGGAAAAAGCAATATCAGAAGACATGGAAAATTAAAACAATGCTACAATATCATGTAGTTTTAACATTCTTAAGCAACTCTAAATCTTAATTTATTAATAATAGCTTCTTTCTACATTGACTTTTACATAAGTTTATTTAAAAAAAGGTATTTATAAAAATATCACATATAATATATATAAGACAGTTAGCTGAAAACAATTATTATTATAAAAAACGAAAACACTTAATATAGATTATTGAATCTTATTTGTATAGTCAAGATTAAAAAATAAATAGATATGACTATCATATAATCATTAACTAACTTATCAATGTTTAGTTATAAGATCGAGATATATTGTTTTCATAATTTTTATATTAGAATTTATCTTCCTATGTATATTAGATGCACAACAATACGAGCCAAAAATTGCAAATAAAAGTATTTTATTATACTCTTATATTACTTAGGTAAATCTAAGAAACCTCTTTTATATGCATTGGCGTTTTGTTAGTACGCTATAACTGTTGGCGTAGTGTTGCATCATCAAATAATAGAATATATCAATTCCTAGAAACAAAAAAATTACTTAATTATGTCTAGAGTTACACGTGATAGACAAAGGATTAGAAAATTTAAAAAAAAATATATAATATTTATGTATAGTTAATATAAAAATATATACACATCAATATATTATCTACAACTAATTTGCATTACTTATATATAAGAGTCAATAATAATTAAAATAAATAGTAAATAATAAAGTGATAATATAAAATATTTTTACACTATCGGTACATTTTTTTTTGTCGAATAAAAATATAATTTAAATCATGTATCATATATCTCAGAACATATCAAAGACGTGTGATGCTGAGTTGTTTGTATCTTTTGTCAAAATCAGGTGAAAAGGTGTGCTTCCAATTTTCTTCAAGTCAGAAGAAAAAGCCCTTTCCTACATTTTAATTTTATAAAGTCCAAGTCCACAATTTGACATAGTATTTTCAAAGAAAGTTGCATCTCAAGTTTCAATAATAGCATCTCAAGTTTCAATAATAGCTTTCACATTAATTCCATCTCTTAAATTATTTAATTGGCTCTGTAAATAAAATTTTGACATGTTAAAATTAGATTAAATAGTATATGTGAATATTAATGATCATTATTAGAGTTGATAAGTGACATGATTTTGAGTTTATTAAACCACTCAAAATTTCATCAACCTTAATGAATCATTCTTAAGTTAATAATAGTTCATATTAAATTTGGAGGAAGATAACCCTTAACATATTTTCACCCATGAGGGAAATTATTCACATTGTAGGCAAAATTAACACTTATATTTATGCATTTTTTATACTTGGATACCTCAACCAATATAGTTACCAAGGCTCTAATATAAATAGTTATATATATATATATATATTGTGCAATGAACTTTTATATTGGTTTCCAGCTTAGCATTATATAATGTAAATACCTCAATACTATAAGCTATTTAGCATATACTACCTTTACCTAACACTGCTGGGATATTAATAACAACACAGTTGAGTATTAATAATGTGTATTATTTGTATATATTTAAAAATATAATAAATATTGTATTAATACAATTTATTTCTCTTTATTATTTTGATAACGCCAGACGCCAGTTGCAACTTAAAAAATGTAAGAATCATTGTCCAACTAACTTGTCAAATAACTTTACACACAAATATAAGGAGTTATATATTTACCTGATTTTAATTACAGTGAGAAATGAGAATATTTAATATAAATCATTAATCAAGATTAAAGATATGAGAATTAATTTTTAATCTCACATTTTTTTATACGAGAATTGTTCTTAATTGAATTATTCTTATAGTATAATTATATATATATATATATATATATATATATATATATTATCCTTTAGTATATGCCCTCCTCCTCAGAAGTCATTGTATTATTTGATAGATCTGTGTGGTTGATGTTGTGCATGCTTCATCCATAACCTTCTTTCTTCATTCACAATTCCTTTCAATTTCACTCATGGCTGCAAATTCAGATTCGGATCAAACAAAGCCACTTCTTCTTCATAAGGATGCTAATGATTTTACCACCACCACCACCGAACGCAGCGGCAGTTTGGGAGGTAGACGACTGACTCAACGTCGTAACTCGGTTAACTCACTGAGAACCGCTTTCCTTTCAAAGCTTCCTGAAAAAGTCCGTTCTACAATCGATGCTGAGTCTCCCTTCGATCCTGACCTTTCCTCCACTCCCTCCTTAACTCAAGGTCCCTCTCTCTCTCTCTCTCTTCATATTCTTGAATGCTTCAAACAATATCGAATTCACTTTACCATGTACCACGTAACCGAGTTCATCTTTTAAAATCAATCTTGTAATAATGTATCATCTTTTACAAAAAATTGTAATAATAATGTAAAAATAATGAAATTATAAATTATTTGATATTGAGCACAGTAATTTCTCAAAAAATAACATTGATATTTTATTTGAGAAAAAAAAAATCTGTGTACCGATTATGTATTCATTTTTAATTATCATTGACTTTTCAACAAAAGAAATCCAAATGAATGGTAAAGTTTATAAATATTTATATTGAGGATGTGTAAATATTATATTCAGTTTGTTTTTGCATTGATATCATCCCCTATTTCATGTATATGATGATTGTGGATGTGATTTGGTGTAAAAAATCAAGGTATTTTTAATTAGATTGGGAATTTCTGTTAATTGATGTTATTATAGATATGCGTGCTCATATCATTTCACATTAGTCTATGCAATATGTATAATTGTATATTGCTACAATAATTATATACTACATATGTTTTCTATCACTAATGTTTTTTTTCTTTTCAAATGAGCTATTTCATTATATACGTCAGCTTTAATTTGCAAAATTGTTTTATATTAAGTGGAATGTTAAATTAATAACAAGGGGATTATTTGGTAGAACGGTAGTAATTAGATTTATGATTATATTTACCTAAAATCTGAAGAAGGAAAAATAACCTATCATACTTTAAATGTTATAAAAAATGCTTTCCCCCTAAAATAGAAGGTTCTTTTACTATATAAGATAATTACCCAAACAAGCTTAGATTATAAAAGAAGCTTATAATCCAAAAAATATTAATAATAAGAAGAAGAAAAAAACAAGCTTTACCAAACATAAGAATTACATGCTATGCATGTATTCCTGAACCAGTGATTTTTTACTTCTAAATATGTATAAATGACTAACATGGTTGTATGTTTTGTAGGAGAGAAAGAATACTATGAAAAACAATTTGCTACTCTAAAGTCATTTGAGGAAGTTGACTCAGTAGTGTTATCTGACGGTATTGTTGAGGAAGACAGTGAAGAACTGGCTCAGCAAGAAAGAGCTATGAAGATTTCCAACTATGCAAATATAATATTGTTGTTATTGAAGGTAATAATCCATTTGATGTTTCTATAAAATTATCCATTTATCACTACAAGGTGGTGTCCTTTTTTTTTATATACCAGAAGGCATGTTTTGAAATTGGAGAAGCCACTCCAGTAGTTATATTATATAATCTATGTGCTCAATTAATAGGACAAGCTTATTGACTAGTGAAATTTCAGTGAAGCGGTTATTGACATTCGATTACTTAAACTTGTTTAACCATTAGTTAACTCCTCACATTTTTGTTTTGTTATGCTTCTGGTAGTCATGTGAAATAACCATATGAATATCCACATATAGGTTTATGCAACATTAAGAAGTGGGTCAATAGCTATCGCAGCATCAACATTGGATTCTCTGCTTGATCTCATGGCTGGTGGCATACTTTGGTTCACTCACATTGCAATGAACAACATAAATATCTATAAGTACCCGATTGGAAAGTTGAGGGTGCAGCCAGTGGGCATAATTATCTTTGCAGCCATCATGGCAACACTTGGTGCGTCAAACTGACTTAAATTATTCCTAGCTTCCATACCGTTCATTCTGTTTTTACATACTCAATTTCATTAGCTAGAATCGCTTTCTCCTCATGGGAGATGAAGCTATAAAATCTGTTTCATTTAAATAAAAAACATACAAGAAATTTATATCAGTATCTTATGCTTAGCTGAAACCAAGCCAAAGGAACATTATTTAACTCAGATTTCTTTGGTAAACTTAAAAGCCATATCCAAAGTAGACAAAATATTGAGTAAAATTTAAAATTGGGTAGACTTTCTTATTTACTGAGCTTAGTGAATGTATTCACCTTTAAGCTGTAGCTGATGAGAAGTTATAGGCTAAGACATATGCATCGCTTATTCACTGAAACATAAATCAGAAGGTACACATACGAGGGATAATGCTGCGGACACTGTCTGGCCTGTGCCCCGAGTTTTTATACCCTGCATAGCATGTTTTTCCTCTAAAAAATTGAGAACATAAAATCAGAGAACTTGAACTTTATTTTGTTAAATGAAGTGTTAGGTAAAGTGAGCTCTAACATATATAAGTATACTCTCAAATGTTTCCCTGAATCTTGTACGATTTCAGTAAGATTCCTACCATTTTAAAATTACCTAGTGGTAATTTTTGTTTCATATTCTTGTTTTCTTAGATTCACTCAAAACTACTTTGTACTTCATTAACATGTGAAAGAAAAAGAGTATATGATACTTCAATTCAATTTTGCTACAGGCTTCCAGGTATTACTAACAGCCTTAGAACAACTAATAGAAAACAGTCCTGGTGAAAAGATGACTACAGAACAACTAATATGGTTGTACTCCATCATGATATTTGCAACGGTGGTGAAGTTTATCCTCTGGCTTTACTGTAGAAGCTCGGGAAACAAGATTGTCCGTGCCTTTGCAGATGTAAGGGCCCTAACCTTATGTTGTTTTCTTTATAGAGAGTGAAAATACAGTTGAAGTGTTGAACTTTATCTAAAATGACAACATGCAGGATCACCACTTTGATGTTGTAACAAATGTGGTTGGGTTAGTTGCGGCTATTCTTGGTGATAAATTTTACTGGTGGATTGATCCGATTGGCGCTATTTTACTTGCGGTTTACACTATCACAAATTGGTCCCGCACTGTTATGGAAAATGCAAGTAAGTTATGTTCTAAATTTTTATCAGAATTTCAAATAGTTAAATGTAACAAGTAAGACCAAGAGAAAAACTATAACATGAACATCGGTAGCTATATCTAGTTTTTTGAATTCTATTTATGATGGGAACTACAGAGTGTCTGTGTTTCCATTGAGAACTACAGAGTGTTGGTCCGTTGGGAACATGAGATGATAAATCAGTGTTTTCCAGGGAGCACAAACCACATGAATCCTAAAATATAGTTTTGTTTTCACTTCTTACAATTTCTACGAGTTCTCTTTTCCGTTGGTGTCAGTCAATGGAAATGTAGTTTCATAAACTTCACATCCATGGAAGAACTTTGTTTTTTATCAGCTATGAAAGATTTTAGCTTTTTTTCAGTTTAATTTTACTGATTCAGTTGCACATTTGTTCATACCTTATAATAAAAAAGGTTGCAAAATTATTTACCAAAACCAACATTTAGCATCACTTTCCCTTCATTGTATGCATTTTTTTTTTGGAAAAGTGAAATAGGAAGAAAAGAGGAATCAGAACGTGAAGTACTTAATTTATCTAAATTTCAGTTCAGGTGAAACCATGAAATTCAGGGTAGTTGTTAGTTCCATTATTGAATAGTCAACAGTATCAACTTTGGCTACTGGGAAGTTTTGAAAGGCAGATCTTAAATTAGTACTGAGAAGTGAGAACTAACAGTTCTTATGTTGAATGGATTATGTTATTTTTTAGCTTTATCTCTATTGTTTGTTATGAGCCCCTAAAAATGTAAAACGCTGTTGTTTGCGAACCAAGTCGGGTGTATTAATTCATATTCTGAATCACTTGTGCAGTTTCTCTAGTTGGGCAATCGGCACCTCCTGAATTTTTGCAGAAGCTGACATATCTTGTTGTAAGGCACCCTCAAATCAAGCGTGTTGACACTATCCGTGCATACACATTTGGTGTTCTGTATTTTGTGGAGGTATGTTGTATCTTACAAAATCAATTAATAGGAGTGTTAACAATAAGACTACTCTGTCCAGGAAAAAAAAACTAAACGACTAACCATATTACAACAAGAAAGTCTTCTCCCTATAAGGTAAATCGGGTACGTGAATCAAACGACTAAATTGTGTTCTACTATAAACCATGTCTATAGAAGTGCTACTGAAATCAATATCATTTTTAATGGTTGCACGCATAGTTTGTCTTGATTCCCTTCTAAGTTTTACCTCTAACCATTGAACTACCCTCCACCAACCAATATCAGCGAAGACAATAAAACTATGAATCTAACCATATTAGCTATGACAAAATAATTACAAGATAATAATTATATTGTTTCCTTCCCTTTTCTATTTAACTCGAGTAAAATTATTCCTGTTATTTTCATTTTATTGCCTCTCATTTTCATAGAAACACTCACATTCATGAATACATGGTAGTCCTGGTTGCTTTATTAATGCAATTCTCCAATATGGCACTATCATGTCTCACAAATAGAATGATGATAGGTTCCAATATTTTATCTTCACTAACCTCTCATTGACTCCCATGCAAGTCATTAGATAATGTTAAGGTTCTAGCTCAAAATCAATTGGTAAGGAGAGGAGTAGCCCAACAGGTATTTTAACCATTCCTGAGATAATGAGGTATGCGATGTGAACATGTCCCCTCCACATAAGTCTGTCGGACTAGACGAAGGGTTACTTTTGACCCATAACTAAAGGGTATCTTTTGGCCCATGACAACCAGAAAGAAGTTGAACTATGACTCTGATATCATGTTAAAGTTCCATCTCAAAACCAATTGGCAATGAGAGAAGTAACCAAATATGTATTTAAACCATTCTCAATACAATGAGGTAGGCGACGTAGGACTTACTTCCCAACAAATAACACATTTTATATCCATTGCAAAATTTTCTGAATGGTACATATAAGTCTAACTTAGAGAGTTTGTGAACATAAAATATGTACAAGTATCATTCTTCACAGAGATAAGAGCATAATCCTCATCATCTTGGGTTATTTTTTTTACAGGTCGACATTGAACTGCCTGAAGATTTACCCTTAAAAGAGGCACATGCCATTGGAGAGACCCTACAGGTAAAGCTCGAAAAACTTCCAGAAGTTGAGCGAGCATTTGTTCATCTAGACTTCGAATGCGAGCACAAACCAGAACACTCAATCCTCAGCAAACTGCCCAACTCTCAGCCTTGAGCACATTTTGCAAGTCTCCATGCATAAGAGGTGCAAATTTCTTAATTGAGCCTTTATATGATGTTTTCATTCATGAAGTGTAAAACTGTAGCAGGATCCATTTGTTTGGTTATATTAAAACCTTAATCTATTGCATGTATATATTTGTACAAGCTGAAACGCCTATCATGTTGTTGGCAAGCCTCAGATAACTTCAAACCATAAACATTTTCTGAGTAGTTCAAGATCATTCGAATTTCATGAGTTATGTAGTTTACTTTCAAATCACTCAATGCCTTTATGAATTACGTGTGATATATTTAACATGGGGTATTGGAGGTTCACTTGGTCTATTTATCCTTACAATAATACCTCAGCTTCTTGGAGTTGAATATAACATCTATCTATAATATAGAGAAAAGTGTCAAAAATGTACAATGTCAGGTCTCTGGGGAGTGTATATATACTTCACTTTATTCTCGCAAGAATAAATGTTATTTTTAGGATTTGAACCTATAACTTCTTTGATCACTAAGGTGGAACCTTACTATTATGTCGATGTTGTTTCTAGGAATTGAACATGTGACTTCTTCGTAACTAAATAGCAACATCACCTGCCTATATTATATGATTAGTTTATTATGACCTGGTAATCAATGGATGAAGTATAGTGTCATAATGCAAATGTTAAAACCTTGGCGCTCTAAATTAGTTAAGCAATGTACAATACACTTACTTTCAAAGTGCTCCAACTATTACAGAATACTTTAAATCATGCAAATGTGCATCTTTCACACGAATTAAGAAATTAATTTTCAGTCTCTTTTATGTACTAATTTCACGCATATTAAGAAAATTAATTACTTTGATTTAATAAAAAATTATTAAATGATTACAACTATTATTCACCGTGTAATATATGAGAAATTATTTCAATTTAAAGGATTATTAGAAATATATAAAGAAGATTAAATTTGCTTATACAAGAGTGAAAATATTATTGTTTTTTACTTATAATTAAGCGTGGAGGAGTAAGTGTCAAATTTCATAAAACAAATCTATTTAACAAATAAAGAATCAGCTGAAATTCTTTTTCAAAACATACTTATATCATGTTGAAAAGTGGAGTAGAATAGAGACAAACCTTGGTATTAACCCCATCTGGAACAAACTTCAAATATTGTGCTCTGCTTAACTTAGTAAATCCCCTAAACATTGCAAGACATAATTATGTCTATTAATTTTGTATGCAAAAATAAGCATTTATTGTTACCTCATTTTCTTAATAGTTAAAATATTTAAAATAAAAATACATTTCTATATATAGTGATGGAATGTTCAGAATAAAATAAATGTACCCGGAAATTTAAGAAGTTATAATCTTTTGACCAATAACCACACTTTGGTACATACATGTACATGTGATGTTTTCCCATTAAACCTGACTTCATGAGAAGAGGACAAATCTGTATTTTTATATTTTGATGAGATGAAAGGAAGAAAGAGTGAGATGATTAAATTCCAAGCACTTCACCAAAATCAATGGTGAGTTTATGTGGACAAATTTTATGTGCAACTCACATTAATTAAAAAATTAAAGGTCCCAAATTTTCAAAATCAATTAACTAAATAATAAAAAGATACATACTCATACTCTAAACATGTAACAGTTTTTATACTATTATTGCATTATTTGCCATTCATTTTAAATTATTATCGTAGAGTGTAAAAAATTATTTGTTTCTTATTGCTTACTACTCACAAATCCTTCCCTTATTATTATTATTGACAAAACCATTCTTTTAATTATATGATATGAATTTTCTTTTTATTTTTTAAAACTACATAAATCACTCATAATTATATAAATATATTATATTGATTATACTTGTAGGAGAAATAATTATACTTTCTTAAATAAAATTAACAAAAAATGTTATTAAGTCAATCAAAATATGATAGTTTGTAAAGATAAATTCAAATAGTGTAAGAGTAAACGTTTATTCCTTATTTTTGGTTCATTACAAACTTCATCCATAAGCTTAATAAAATTTTAATCACTCTTATACTATATTGTCTTAAGATAAATGAAAAGACATTGATTTTTATAATATTTAGACACGTCTTCACAATATAAAATTTTGTTTAATGACCATCATTTTTTGTTTGATAAATTACTGATATCTTTCATATATTGATAGTAAGTGTAATATATATATATATAATCAGATGGAGTTTATGTATGTTTAAAAATATATGGATAATTTATATAATTTCATTAAAAAACTCAGGTAGGATAAATATAATTTATTCTATTATATAATATATATATTATTCCTCTACAAACGTTTGGTTTATTTATTAATTATTACCGCTCAAAAACTCTTCTTTTATTACGGTTGACAAAACCTTCTGGTTATTTACTATTAATACTCCTAAACAACTGTCAGAACCTTTTGGTTATTTATTATATTATTCCACTACAAACGTTTCATTTATCAAAAAATATTTCTTGTCTCAAAACAGAGCCATTTAATCTAAGGAATATATTTTTTAACACATCAGGATAATTTATAGATATAGACAGAATACTGCAATAGATTTAATTCTCATAGCATTGTAATATATAATCTCTCGCACAATTTGCATCACTCTATGTGTCGTCAAATGTGATTGATCAGAAAATATGTAATAGTTAAATTTCTAACTTAAATAAAAAAATTCAACCAATCACAACTGATACCATATAAAATAACATAAATTGTGTGACAACAGATTTACACTTATAATATCAATGCATTATTACGGTATAAATTTATATATAATTAATATATTATAAAAAAATTCAATTGTTGTGACATTATATAAAACTTTTCCATTTTTATTGCATATAGTCTTTTCTTATTTGCCTGTTTTAAATTTCACATGATTTCTCTTTACCACCCACTAAAATAAATAGTCTAGTACACAATTAGTTTACCTCCTTCCTTAACACTTTTGCAAATTGAAACTTGATAATTTCAACAAAACATAGTCAAACACCCCTTCAGAAATGGGAATGGGTCAAACCTATTTATGTCAAATTAATATAATCATTCAAATTAATTTCAATGGAATTTTGGGTTTCTCCAAAAATAAACTAAATTAAATGGTGGTATGTACCTTCAAATATCTGGTAGTGTAAGATCACACCAGACTCAAAGTATAATATTAGTTAAGAGGTCAAATTTTCAATTCCAAAAGCGACATTTATTAGAATAGACAATCACATACATAGAAAAGATTAGTTCTCTATCCATGATGAAATAATACTCTTAGTTATATTAACAAAAATACCTCCCAACACATCTTCTTTCTAAAGGGGACTAAAAAGTTAATATAACTTTGTAGTTACCTTTTAAAAAGCAACATATAGGCCTCAAGTCACTCTCACCTACCACAAATTCATGTTCTCACCTTTAACGTTGTTTCCTAGGGTATTTTGTATGGTTCAAATGATAACATAAATTATTATATAGTGAATTTGTCTCTAGTTATGAAGACAAAACTAAGAAATTGAGGGTTTACTTTCTAGTGCAGAAATTCATGGCAGTTAATGCTTTAAATAGAAAGTGTTTGTATTGACATGTAACATGAGCAACCCATTATAGTAAGTTGTGTACTCAAATTGTGGATAGTAAATATTAACATGCCAACATTTAAGGATTTTGAGGTGGAGGATGAGAAACTAAATTAAATACATATTTATCAAAAACTACATTTAATACTAATAATGGACTTACATTATTAATTTTTTCCACCACATCTTAATTATGCAATCTCTATCTTAAGGGCAAATAGGGTAAGAGAATCCTATGTTTGATTATAAATGTTTTTAATCAGGAAATAATCTTTGCATTTATTGTGTAAATAATTTACATTCATAGAATATAAATTAGTCATTGTGAGTTGTAATTACTTATAATTACCTACACTATTATATATAGTAGAAAATGCAATGAGAAAGACATCAAGCCAATTTTACTAACAAATGTAACTTTTATAATTCAAGCATTGAATTTTAAGGATGGGTCTAAATATCTGAATAACCTACCTAAAACAAAATCAACTTTATTAGTATTGAATGTATTACAAGACCAATACACTATTGTGAAAATGTTTATCTCACTCTTTTTATACACACCCCTTTTTACACCTACTTTACTGTTTCTCTCAAATCATCATATTATAGTATTATACTACAAGAATGTATACAAGGAGAAGATGAAATATAGTGACATATAGTTTCATATTCCTCACATTAGATTGATCATAAATACCAAAGTAAATAATTTTCAATGTCTATCTTGGCTTGATGCTTGGTATTACTCCACTAACAAGGTCACTGCCTGATACATCTCCAGATACAAAATGAGTTTTTGTAGTAGAAGATGAAGATGTTATGCTGAATAATTTTCCTGAATCACTAGTTACAGATTCAGCTTTCTTGGTATCTGATTCAGGCATCATGGACCATATGTTTTCAAGCTCTCTAACCACTTCTGTCATTCTAGGCCGTGCCTCCGGATCGTCTTCGCAACACTTGAGGGCCAAAGTTAAAAATTTCTCTACATGCTCGGATGGATAAGACCCTATCCGTTCATCGATAACGGAAAATATCACACCGGATTGGTATGCTACATTAACCTGGAAAAAGGTTTAGTTAGAGAAGACTCGGCATCAAGGACTAGATTATGTTCACATCATGAGAGGAAATGATTAAGGAACATTTACATGACAAAGGATACAATGGTTGGATATTACCTCTCTAACAATGTTTTTGCCATGTGAGATTGGATGCATCCCAGTCAAAAGTTCCAGAAATACGACACCGAGACTATAAACATCACTCTTGTCGGTTAACTTGTGAGTTAAGAAGTACTCCGGGTCAAGGTAACCCTGCATATTTAAAACAGTTGTAAAAACAACAGAGATATAAGTTCATTAAATAAATAGAATCAACCTTTAACACAACATAAACATGCACAATTTAATAAACCAAATCTAAAGACAATCCTTACCGGGGTCCCCTTTACCACTGTTGATACATGACCAGGAACAACTCCTTCGAGGTCTGGAACTGGGGCAAGCCTTGAAAGTCCAAAATCAGCCACTTTTGCAGTGAAATTAGAGTCCAGTAATATATTGCTCGCCTTGACATCTCGGTGAAATATTGGAGGATCAGCTTCAGTGTGTAGATACGCGAGACCTTTAGCTGACCCTAGTGCTACCTTCATTCTGATGGCAAAATTCGGAGGTTCTTTTGATGTAGCTGTTCCAAACATCAAGCACACATTTAAGAGAGGTAACATAGAAAGCGATGCACTCAAAATTAGAGATGACATAGAAAGTCTAGACTAAAGCATCCTCACAAACAAAACGAAACGAAACAACGTAGAACCTATGTGATAAAGCCACAAAGCATCAAATCGCTCGTGCTTCATATTGAAGCCGGGTAGAGCAAGGAAAACTTAACTTACACAACATTGCTTCTTTTTCGTTTTTTGAGAATAAACTTACACAGCATATATTGTTATAAGGTTATCCTTAAAATGAAATGCAAACCAACAAGCTCATATACAATACAGAAAACTGGACAATAAGAGCATAAGATGTACCTGAAAGGTGATCCCTTAGCGTCCCGTTTGGCATAAATTCATAAACCAGCATCTGCAAGAGAAATCAACAATCCAGATGAAGAACTAGAAAGATTAATGGAGTTCATGGAACTAAAATATTTAAAAGAAGAACAAGAAAAAGACTAAGGACTTGGACTACCCACCCTCCTCAAGCTTATGATATATGTAAATATCAAATAAACCCTTTTTCAAGAATGATTCTTCGAGAACAGAAACTCAGACACCTGGACGTGTCTCGTAATTGAGTATGGCTTCCTTATTTTTTATTTAAAATCATTCGGCTTAGTTGTTAATATGAAATTACATCCTCTTTTTAATGTAACATGTTCAAAATAAGTTTTATCAGCATACTAATTTCAGTAGGAATGATATAGTTCTAAAGTCAACAAGTGATAGCAAGCCTTTGGCAATTGTGGTATTAAAATATAAGTTTCAAAACTAAATCAAGTCCAAGATGATCATAAAATTTACTGAAGTAAAATATAGCAAATGTTAATTTTCTGAATTTCAAAACAAAAAGTACCTGTTCACCTTCTTCATCACAGTATCCGATCAGAGAGACAAGGTTGCGATGATGTAACCTTGACAGTAATGATATTTCTGTAAGAAACTCCTTCTCACCTTGCAGTGATCCCTCCTGTGCACGTTTTATGGCAACAACAGTGCCGTTTTGTAGAACGCCTTTATAAACCTTCCCATAGCCCCCTTGTCCAACTTGAGCAGTGTTGCTAAAATTGTGTGTTGCAGATGACACTTCTTCATAAGTGAACGACCTTACACCGTCAATTTTTATTATGGTCTTAGATGCTGTGAAGAAATAGAAGCCTATGTCATGAGATTTTTTTAATAAACTCATTCAGATATGTTTGTATAGCAAATTCACAGTACCAGATAGTTTTTTAACTCTCCAACATCTCAAGTTCAAAACAGAAAGAAAATTTTGATTTAATTTCATGCTGAAAATCTAAAATTTTCACTTCGGTGTTCTGCACGGCTGTTCCAAAGAGAATTCCTCTTTCTGAACTCTAATATGCAAAATCGGGGAGTCTTTCTGCATTAAGTTTTTAACATTCTTTGTTGTATCTAAAATTCTGTTTTGATTCTTTTGAAGGATATCTTATCATCCTCCTAGACCCTAGTCGTATTTTCCTCTTTTATCTCTAATAAAAATTATCTTTATATCAAAAACAGGAGGGAAAAAACAAGGGGCGATAAATCAATGCGATAATGGAGTTCAGTAGGAGGCCTAAGACGGATCTTATAATTCTTTCAAGAATTCAATTTATTATGGCAACAATAAGACTACTCTGAATGACGATAATTAGATCTCAAATATAGTTCAGTCAAAAATAAAAACTGCATTTGCAAGAACATAGTGTGTTCTCATTGTGACTGAGGCAGAGCACTCAAGACAAGTGAAAGCAAAATAACAATATACTTGATGATTCATGATAAAGAACTCACAGTGCCGTCGTTTAGAAACTGCACGATGATCTTTCAATTTTACTCTTAATATGATAATAGTAACAATTGCAGATAATGTCACTGCACAGGCAATTGACCCTAAGACTATGCCAGCCAGTGCACCCTTACTTATCCCAGACCCTGATTTTGAAGAGGTGAAAATCACTGCGACAATAGTGAGAAGTGTAAGAACAATCATATAACAGTTTGAAAATATGATATACAATATATGGTATGGCACATTATTGTGAAGCTGCTTATTTATGGATGAGCTCTAATGACATTAAACTCTCTAATTTTAAGTAGCTAAGTTCAAAGTTCCACAGTTAACTTCTTCAACACATACAATGAACTCTTCAACAGAACATTGCATCTTGATCATGCAATTCACTGTGGATTGTCACAGAACAGTTGTTTTGATTTTGCTATATATAGCATCTCCACATGCATTAGAATGAGTAAATAGGAATATTCACCGAGGAATAATCAAACAGAGGTCAACTCATCCAGAATATCGTAAATGAACACATGTCAACAAAATTGACCTTTACTGCAGCTTCAGGACAGTCATGTACCAGTTAGAAAGAGAGCTAGTTTGTTTACAGGAAATGGAGAACCGTTAGCTCATGCATAAAAATTCATGTGAGCAAGTAAATTAATAGGGATGAGACTATTTTGTTGGTGTTAACCGAGGATATCTCTCATCCTATAGGTAAGGAACTAATCCCTTTTGGGATAAATGGATGCCTATACCAACAAGTGTCTTTCAGGCGTCGAACCTTGGTCTTTGGCCTTATACGATACTTGGAGATCCAGTGGGACCTAACACCACTTTGTTAGATTAATTTAGCAATTATGTGGTCCATGTGTTTAGAAGTTACTAGTTTGAATTAAAGTGCATAATGTGATGATGGTTGGCAATTAATGAGTCAAACTAGTGGGAGTTATTACTAACTTCCTCCCCTCTCACTTCATGAATGGAAGTTTCCATGATAGAGGAGGAGTTACAACTCCTCCTACTCTCCTTCTATAAGAGAGACATTCACATATTAGAAAGGCAATTATTTTGCTATCTCATAACCAGAAACACAAAGAGAGAACTCAAAGCATTAGTGGTTGCATTAAGGAAAGTGTAGTGTCATATCAGAGAAGGAAGGAAACTGAGTTCCTAATCATCAAGGAACGCATAAAGGGAAGGCGGAGAGGTGAGAACAAAGACAATCAGAAAGGCAATCAGAAAGTGCATTAGAAGATATATCGCTATGGAACCAGGTATTCCTTGATCTCACATTTATCACATGTGAATGTCATAATGTCAAGATCCTAATTAAAGGGTTCTTATGAACCATCAAAGGCTCATTAAAAGTATTTTATAAAAATCTAACAATCGGTATCAGAGCATCAGGTTAGGGACATTATGACATTCCTTGTATTCATGAAATTGAGTGATGTATATTTCTGGAAGTGTATTCATGAAAGTATAATAGTAGAAGCATATGTTGATGGCCAATACGTGTTGGATTTGCATTTATTCAATGGCTTTACAAAGGCAATTTGCTATATTTATTCAATGATGTTGGAAATATTATGTGTTTGATTTTGGTCCACAAAACATTACACTAAACAAAGGTGATTTGGGTTTATAATGGAACCAGTGTAATTCCATCACGACTCTTTAGTGAGTGTGAGATCACAGAAACCTCGGAGGAGGTTGTATTTCACATATTTGCTTCTTGGAAATCCTCCAAAAACGTTATTTTCTTGACGTGGATCCAGGGAGTTACTTAACTTGGATTCAGTGTGATGCTCCATGCAAAAGTTGTGCTTAGTACTATTCCTAATATAACTATTAAGAATTGCAGTGTGTTGACATTCTTATACTGTTGATTAAAACAGTATGAAAAGTTACTCTTAAAAGCATTTGCATTAAAACTTTGTATTTTGCTATAACACTACAATTAATTATGATGCATATTTTGATCACCCAAAGGTGGATCATTGCATATAACTAAGATTATGATGTCATAAGAATAATTATTTGGGTTTGTTCATTAAATCATAACGCATATCTTAATCACCCAAAGGTGGATTATTGCATGTATTTAATGACATTAAAGTTTTAATCATATTTGTTTGTGCTTGTTTATCCAAAGATAACATGCATGTTTAGAAAATATGATTAATTACCATTGAAGAATAATATGAGACATCATTAGTAAGGTTTAATGCATTTAAATTTTATCCAAAGATAAATTAAGTGCATTGATAAAAGTTTAGTTTGAATCCATAAAGGTTTATTTAAAGCACTAAAGTGTGAGCATGTCTTATTTCAGCTTCGTTCAATGCATTCGCCTTAGGCAATGGATGTGTCAAGTTCAACGGACTGAATTATGCTGATTGGTCCGAACAGATCCAGTTCTCATTGGGTGTAATGGAGTTGGACTTGGCCATCATTATGGATAATGTGCCAACCATAACTGAGACCAGCTCGGAGGCAGACAAGACTTTGTATGATGCTTGGGAGCGGTCAAACAGGTTGAGCCTTAGCTTGATGAAAATGTCAATCTCTGACAATGTCAAGCCGTCTATGCCTAAGACGGATAATGCAAGAGAATTTTTATGAGAATGATCAAGGAGTACTCCCAATCAGACATTACTGATAAGTCTGTGGTGGGAAATCTCATGACAGAGCTGACGACCAAGAAGTTTGATTGGTCGCAGCCTATTCATGATCATGTAACTAGCATGGCAAATCTGGCTGCAAAAATGAAAGACATGGGAATGGAGGTGACAGAAGCATTCTTAGTACAGTTCATCATTAACTCTCTTCCTGTTGAGTTTGTTTGGCCAATTCCAGATGAATTATAACACCATAAAGGGAAAATGGAATTTTCAGGAAGTTAAGGCCATGCTTCTTCAGGAGGAAGGGAGGTTAAAGAAAATTAAGAATAACTCCATTCATTTAACCATTAAGGAGCCAGGAAGCACTAGCAGATTCAGGCCAAGTAATAGGAACAAAGGAAAGGGGAAGGAAAAGATTCCCATTAAAGATGGGAAAATCCATAAAGAGATGAAATGTTTCTTCTGTAAGAAGAATGGACATTACAAGAAGGATTGTCCTAAAATGAAGAAATGGTTCGAAAAGAAAGGTAAACTTTTTGTTTCCGTTATAGATGAACTATTTCTTACTGAAGTTCCTAATAATACTTGGTGGTTAGACTCTGATGCAACAACTCATGTGTCACATATTGTGCAGAGATTCCTTTCAATCCAAACCCAGGAAACTGAGAAGTTTCTCTACATGGGGAACAGAATGAAGGCACGAGTTCATGGAATTGGAACATATAGATTGATCCTAGATAGTGGAAACTATTTAGATCTACAAAAGTGTCTTTATGTTCCTGAATGTGCCAGGAACTTAGTTTCTGTTGTTAGGCTGGATTGTATAGGATTTAATTTTAAGATTGAGCATTCTGGTTTTAAATTGTATAAACATTCGTACTATTTTGCTTCAATCTTAATTTTAAATTTAAGGAATCTTTATTTAATGTTGAACATGAAGTTAGTAGCAAACTTAAAGTTTTTAATAAGAATTCTGCTTACTTGTGGCATAAAAGATTAGGCCATATATCCAAAGAACGGATAATGAGGTTAACAAAAAATGAGATTTTACCTCTTTTGAATTTTGGCGATTGGGATGTATGTTTAGATTGCATTAAAGGAAAGCAAACTAAACACATATCGAAGAACCCAGCCACAAGAAGTAGCAAACTTCTTGAATTAATACACACAAATATTTGTGGTCCTTTTGATGTTCCATCTTGGGGTGGTGAAAAGTATTTCATCACTTTTATAGACGACTACTCACGTTATTGTTACTTATATTTGTTGCATGAAAAGTCTCCATCATTGGATGTCCTAAATGTATTCATTGATGAGGTTAAACGACAACTTGAAAAGAAGGTTAAGGTTGTGAGGTCTGATAGAGGTGGTGAATATTATGGAAAGTATAATGAGAATGGACAATGTCCAGGACCATTTGCAAAGTTTCTTGAAAGTCGAGGCATATGTGCTCAGTATACTATGCCTTACACACCGCAACAAAATGGTGTGGCTGAAAGGCGGAATCGTACTTTAATGGAAATGGTTAGATCAATGTTGAATCATTGTAATGTACCTTTATCGTTGTGGATGTACGCATTAAGGACCGCTGCGTATCTGCTGAATAGGGTTCCTAGTAAGGCAGTTCCTAAAACTCCCTATGAGTTACAGACTAGTAGGAAACCCGGTTTGAGACATCTCCATGTTTGGGGTTGTCCAGCAGAAGTAAGGGTGTACAACCCATATGAAAAGAAGCTTGATGCAAGAACCCTTAGTGGTTTCTTTATCGGCTACCCGAAAAAGTCAAAAGGGTACAGATTTTATTGTCCTAACCATAGTACGAGAATAGTTTAGTCTGGTAATGCTAGGTTCATTGAGAATGGTCAAATCAGTGGGAGTGATAAATCACGAAAGGTGGATATTATAGAGACTTCAGATAAATCTTCTTCACCGAAGATGTCTCCTCAGGTTGTTGTTCCTCTGGTTATATTACCGTCTAATAGCTCTCAGAGACAACAAGATAATATCCAAAACCCACATGATGAACAAATAGTTAATGAACCGATTAATGAAGTCATTAATGATCAAGTGATGGAGGAACCGCAAGAAATAGCATTAAGAAGGTCTGAAAGGCAAAGAAGACCAGCTATTTCTAACGATTATATTGTATATTCACTTTAACATGAATGTGACTTAAGCATTGATAAAGATCCAGTCTCGTTCATACAAGCCATGGAAAGTGACAATTCTGAAAAGTGGCTTAATGCTATGATAGAAGAGTTGAAATCAATGGACGATAATAAAGTTTGGGATCTAGTTGAGTTGCCTGAGGGTTCAAAACGAGTTGGCTGTAAATGGGTCTTTAAGACCAAGCGCGACTCGAAAGGCAACATTGAAAGATATAAAGTTAGACTTGTCGCCAAAGGTTTCACTCAAAAGGAGGGCATTGATTATAAAGAAACTTTCTCTCCGGTTTCTAAGAAAGATTCTTTAAGAATTGTTATGGCTTTGGTGGCTCATTATGACTTAGAGCTTCACCAAATGGACGTAAAGACCGCTTTTCTGAATGGTGACTTAAACGAGAAAGTTTATATGAACCAACCCGAAGGGTTTGTGACCACAGGAAAGGAAAATCTAGTGTGTAGATTAAATAAGTCAATATATGGACTAAAACAAGCTTCCAGACAATGGTATATAAAGTTCAATGATACCATTACGTCATATGGGTTTGTAGAAAACACTGTTGACCGGTGTATCTACATGAAAGTTAGTGGGAGCAAGTTTATAATATTAGTCTTATATGTTGATGACATTCTGCTTGCTACAAATGATAAAGGATTGTTACATGATGTAAAGAAGTTTCTCTCTAATAATTTTGAAATGAAAGATATGGGTGAGTCATCCTATGTGATAGGAATAGAAATATTCCGTAATAGATCACAAGGATTGTTGGGATTGTCTCAGAAAGGATATATCATTAAAGTATTAGAGGGATTCAGAATGGAAAAGTGTTCCGCAGGGATAGTTCCAATCCAAAAAGGGGACAAGTTCAGTGAAAAGCAATGTCCAATGAATGATTTGGAACGTAAGGAAATGGAATCTATTTCGTATGCATCAGTGGTTGGGAGTTTAATGTATGCTCAGACATGCACTCGGCCGGATATCAGCTTTGCTGTTGGAATGTTAGGCCGATATCAAAGTAACCCCGGAATGGACCATTGGAAGGCTGCAAAGAAGGTTCTAAGATATTTGCAAGGCACTAAGGATCACATGCTCACGTATAAAAGGTCAGATCATCTTGAGGTGATCGGTTATTCGGATTCAGACTATGCAGGATGTGTGGACTCAAGGAAATCTACATTTGGATATGTCTTCTTAATGGCTGGAGGAGCCATATCATGGAGAAGCGGTAGACAATCCGTAATTGCTACGTCCACCATGGAAGCTGAGTTTGTGGCATGCTTTGAGGCCACAAACCATGCATTGTGGCTGCAGAACTTTACTTCAGGGCTTGGCATTATAGACAGTGTAGCTAGGCCGCTGAAGTTTTATTGTGATAATTCTGCAGCTGTCTTCTTCTCTAAGAATGACAGATATTCCAGAGGTACCAAACATATGGACTTAAAGTTTCTGTCAGTTAAAGAAGAAGTACGGAAAGAGAAGGTGTCTATAGAGCATATTGGTACCGATCTAATGGTAGCGGATCCGTTAACTAAGGGATTGTCGCCCAAAATTTACATTGGCCATGTAGAAAGGATGGGCGTTACAGATAAGTCCTTGTTAATGTGATAATACCTGATGTATATATACATGTTTAGATGTTTGCTTATTATTATATGACACATTTGAATTCAATGAAAGTTTCATTTCCGTAATTAAAGTTCAAGTTATCCATATTAAAGATTGTACTTGTATGGTTTTAATGAGATAACTTAGTGAGTTTTCGAAAGATAAATGAAAACTCAAATTAAAGTTAATTGAGTTGAGTTGGTTGTGATACATGGAAGGGATCACGTTGCCTCACATAATTTGTGACCGCCATAATTCAACAATTTCAATTCAATCAAGGATGGTGATTTGTAAGGTTCAATTAAAGTGCGCAATTAATGTTATGAATCTTCAAGTCATCACATGGACCAAATGGGAGATTGTTAGATTAATTTAGCAATTATGTGGTCCATGTGTTTAGAAGTTACTAGTTTGAATTAAAGTGCATAATGTGATGATGGTTGGCAATTAATGAGTCAAACTAGTGGGAGTTATTACTAACTCCCTCCCCTCTCACTTCATGAATGGAAGTTTCCATGATAGAGGAGGAGTTACAACTCCTCCTACTCTCCTTCTATAAGAGAGACACTCACATATTAGAAAGGCAATTATTTTGCTATCTCATAACCAGAAACACAAAGAGAGAACTCAAAGCATTAGTGGTTGCATTAAGGAAAGTGTAGTGTCATATCAGAGAAGGAAGGAAACTGAGTTCCTAATCATCAAGGAACGCATAAAGGGAAGGCGGAGAGGTGAGAACAAAGACAATCAGAAAGGCAATCAGAAAGTGCATTAGAAGATATATCGCTATGGAACCAGGTATTCCTTGATCTCACATTTATCACATGTGAATGTCATAATGTCAAGATCCTAATTAAAGGGTTCTTATGAACCATCAAAGGCTCATTAAAAGTATTTTATAAAAATCTAACACACTTAACCAACTCGTTGGTATAGGGATGAGACTATAATGTTCAACCAGCTAAGGGAAACATAACCATGATTTTGTTGTTAATAGCATGCATCAAATCCAAACTCCACCAAGCACTCTAGCAGATAATAAGAAAGGTCTGAGACTTACCATCCTTGTAAGGATCTAGCAGAGTGAAGTTAAGTAGTTCATAAGGCCCAAACAAGTCACTGTCTGGAATTTTCCATCCCGTGAACATGCTTGTGATCCGCAGGAGCTCACTGTCATTAAAAATATGAGTGCTACTATTGACAACATATTCGGGGAAAAGCTTCAACTCCATGCTCAGACGAGGTCCTACTTGCCATCTAAAAGTAAACTGAAGCTGATCGGTAGATATATCAAGACCAGAAGTCAGGTAGTCCTCAAATGTCTCCTTGTATGGGCGAAAATCTGAAAATCCAGGACTTTTCAACCGATAACCAACAAGCAATGGTGCTGCACAGAAACAATCTACAGAGTATTCATAAGGAGGGGGACATGCTTGAGTAGGACAGGAAGCATTGGGATTTGCAGGAATTAAGCCGTTTGGGTCAGTGGGAGCAGCTTCGGATCCACAGAACTGAGTTAGGGTGTAGTTTGAGCACAGAGGATTACCATTAAGCCTGAAATACAGTCATTTTCAATAATTTAAAAATGAACTATGCGCTAAATCGAACATTCAGAAATTTTGGACCTTCACCAAAATGATATTCTTGCTTTAAACTTATAACAAGGATAAATAGATGAAAATCTGTAGTCTTCACCACCATGATTTCAGTACAAATTGCACAGTAAGTTTAGAACCGTACTCGAGAGTGACATTTGGAGGAAGATTAGTATTGCCTGATATGCTTGTAAGTTCATTATTTTGAAAATCCCTGCAAGATCAGATGATATTAGCATATAAAAAACCCAAAATATGCACTTAAAGAGTAAATATGCACATGTCTGCATGTGCACAACATGTGAACAAACATACTATCAGCTAACCAGAACCCTCGCCCTCGATCTTTTATTAAGAAGAAGAACACACATATGATGCCCCCAGATATCCAAGTAAGAAAAATTGTGGTATTTATAAATTCAGGTCTTACAAGAGAAATATTTCTGTTCCATTTGAAGTCTTGTTCTGCCAGATGGTGGAAGGAACACTACCATTCAATGAATTGTTTGCAAGTGACCTGTCACAGGGGATGATATGTAGTAAAAAGCAATTTATTTTATAATAGAATTCATTAGAGAAGAAATGCAACAACAATAACAATAACCGAACCTTAATCCCACTGAAGAGATATAAAAAATTAAATAAATTGTACTAACAAATTCAATATATGATGTACAAAAGGATAGGGTGATGCATAGTAAGTCTAGTTTGGCTTTATAGTACCCAGTACAGTTTGATGTGGAAGAAAGTATAACACAGAAGATAACTTACAGTTTCTGAAGGCGCTGAAGACCAGAAAAGTAGGGTGGAATAGTTCCAGTAAGCTTGTTGTTTGATAAATCGCTGCACATATCCCAGAATTCAAAAAATTAAAGTATTATCACATTCTATAGATTTACCCGGATCACTTAACACAGAAAAATAAACACATGAAATCCAAATATTTAGATGCAAAATCAATACATAACAATTTATCTAAATGACAGAGATTCTTACATGGTTGTGATGTTTTCAGAAAGCTTGTTAGGGGGAATCGATCCATTCAACTGATTGGAACTGAGGTCACTGGAATTTACACAAAAAGTAATCAGTAGAAGCATTTAAACACTGCATTAGACTTTCTTTTATGCATATATATCGGAATTCACTTAGTCAGTAACAGTCACTTCCCTCGATAAAAAATCCGATAATTTAACTGTATAAACTGAGTTAAATGAAAATGAGATAACTGAACTTACAGATAACCAAGGTGTGGTATTGTGCTTAGATCAGGAATTGGTCCTGTCAAATTGCAATTCCTAAGGCTCCTGATATAAGCAAGCATCCAATAACATATGATATATCAACCTTGACATAAACCCTTCTCCTAACCAAATTTAAAAAATTCTTTTTTGACCAGAAGTTATCATAAGCATAGCGGGAAAAAAAACACGGTGGCGACATGATATCCTCCAAATATACCAAAGTAAAATACTTTACCAAAACATTGTGGGTACCAGAAAACGGAATATTAACAGACCGTCATTGTAAATTGAAACTTAACACTTTAACAGTACATATTTAAAGAAGGAAATATGATGAGATCATGTCATACTTTTTGAGTCAAACAACTTTATGTCTAATCTATTTGTGAGATTATTTTACTTTAAATTATGGCGTTCTATCAATTGGCTGAGTATCTAGACATGATTTCTAGAAGCAACCCCCCCCCCCCCCCCCCCACACACACACACACACATTTTTGCCATCTTATATATTTTAAAGTCCGTGACCAATATTTTGCGCTTTCGGCATAATTGTTAGTCCTACATATAAAAAATCAATGACAAAGATTTGTATCTGAAATTGGTAATTCACGTCTTAAAATTAAAATAAATGATCTAACACCTCAGCTCCCCTCCCTGTAAATGTAAAACTTATAAACAAGGGATCACCAAATTCACTTACAATTTCAACAATTTTGACATGTTGCGGTAGGAATCTGGGATGCTATTTCCACCAAAGTTATTGTTATCAAGTTGACTGCCAGAAGAATATTCAAGAACCAAGAAATATTTTAAAAACAAAACTATACAATGAGTAATATTTATTAAAGCATTCAACAATGTAGAATCAGTGGACATTAAAGAAAAAATATTGTAAAGTTCTACACTAACAAAATAGCAAATTTCCAGTTCTAAAGTATCAAAACTAGGATAGATGAGACCATTGGCGAAGCACTCACTCCTTAGTTCTCGTGTAACTAAAGATTGATTGGGAATCAAACCATCAAATGGCATTACGAGGCAAACCAAAGCTTTACAACTATTTCTTCCAAACAGTATGTATTTAAAACCTAATATTAAAAATGTTGACCCGTCCGCGGCCAGGGAGCCTCCAATCACCAGGGAGTCCAATTGTTACCGGGGCATGGAATGCATCAAACAAGACAAACATTCTATCTTTTACATGGACAAACAATACATTTATAGGCTTATTGCGACTTCATTACTATTTTTCTAATTTTCCTTCACCAAAATATCTTCCATCTATGTATCAACTGTGGCATATCTCATGAATCATTCATTATCAATGCGTCTCTTTATTTAACAATCTAAGAGTGAAACAAGTGTTTGTTCTGAAGCCTGAAACACACTTCAGTGAACCTAGAAAATAGTATATGGTTGATAGATGTTAGGGGTGCATGAATAACATTAATTTTCATTTTAAAAGTTTCCATGGAAAAGCATAAGTGTAGCACACATTTGAAAAGAAAAATACTCATCAACTCTAACGTGCCTATTTTGTAGGCAAGAGGGATAAACAGTTTATAGAGTCTAATCACGGTGATTTACTGATATTTTAATTAAATAAGATTTAAGTAATCCCAGAAAATAAGAAAAAGAGCACCAACTATTATGTTTATGATATATATTTTACTGATAATCCAAATCATACGTGTTACAAGAAAAATGGAACAGATAACAGAGATTAACACCCATATGAAGAAAAGGAAAATGTCATTAGCTTCATAAGAAAGTTTTTTTCATCCAATAAAAAAATGAAAACTAGATGTGCCTACACACAAACTTATTACATAAAGAATAAGAAAACATACACTATAAGTAAGTTCGGTAAATTGGACAGCTCAGGGGGAAGATATCCTGATAAGTTGTTGTTGTCGAGAAGGCTGCAGATCCAGAGATACATCTCGTGAACAAGATATAAGCATGACGACTAATAATTGAATAAAAACTAGAAAAATATGTTAATGTATGCAATTACCAACTTACAGATGAACAAGGCTTGGTAATCTGGAAAGCTCTGGTGGGATTTGCCCGCTTATTGAATTATTGTTCATGTGACTGCTCCATTCGGGGGGAATTACCAACATTAATGAAACATTATAATTTTCTCTCCATTTTTTGTAATAATAATAAATGTTGAGAAATAGAAGAATTATTAAACTACACTTTCATCATAAAGAACCTTACAAGTGCTTTGTCTTGTTTAGATTTGAAAATGATAAAGGTAAAGGTCCTGTTATGTGGTTCTGATCGATTTGTATTCTGTCTAGGACCGGAAGATAACCAAGCTCCTCTGGCAGAGGACCTGTTAATTGATTTCCATTCAGGAGCCTGCAAAATAGAAATATCATTGAGAAAGAAAGTAGAAATAGTGTAACTCTTAATGTAAAAACACCATTTGCTTATTTCTGCAATCATTTGAATTTAAGTTTCATCCTATAGGAACCACTATTTGAATTCAATTTATTTAGAAGACATGATTCTGTGTGGATGCAACGACAAGGATGTTGTACATGCCAATGTCTGAAATGACTAGAATTTACCGAGGTGATAAAACAACTGAGTTTTTTGACCATATAGCGACTAACATACATGACAAAAGGGAATGCTCAACTTACAAGAGTTGCAAACTTTTAATATTGCCTATCTCCTTCGGAATACTCCCGCTTATGTTGTTCCACATAAAGTTCCTTTGGAACACGGAAAAGCAAATATCAGAGGAAGAAGGTAAGCTGAAGTTGCAAAATGGACGAAACACTCGAATGAGCAAAATATATTATACTCTAAAAAAATGGCGTCTAACAATTACTAAATTGAAAATCATTCATGATACTTGTCATTTAAAAAATCGACACAAATAGTCTTACAGTCTTTGCATATAAGTCAAGTTGCCAATCTCTGGTGCCAGAGTTCCTGACAAGTTCAACTTTAGCAGTTGTCTACAAACAAGAAAATCAAATTTAATGGAGTAGCATAAGAAAGAAGATGGCACCTTCTCAAACAGAAATTGATAGATATGCATTAAGAAGTACTGATGCTAGAGATAAAAGGTATTTATTTTAAAATATCCACCATTTAAGAAAATTTGTGTTTTATTTTTTAAATAAAACAGGAAATCGTGATTTACCTCCCCCAGAGGGAAGGGAAATTCCCTGGTCTACGAATCTATTGTAATTATCAACCAATTACTATTTTTAGGAGGAATGAGAATTGTAATTCTTTCTACTCTAGATGTATAATAACAGATCGAGAGGCTAGATTAGAAAGAATAGGGTATATTTCTTCATATTTCAACTTCTATGAAGTTTTTTTCTTTGCTATAGCTGATACAAATCGTTGAATAAAAGGTAACAGATAAATTAGATCGATAAATTGTCAAACAGAGATTTTTCTTCGAGATATATAAATTCATCAAATATGTTGAAAATAACATCATACAGAATGATGCAATTGTGGCCCACAGCTCCATCCTGATAAGCTGATTATATTAATTTACACTGTAGTATACAAAGTACAAATTATTATCTAGTTAAGCGTTTGGTCCACAACAATGATTTTCCGTCTATTTTCACCTTAACAGACAAGAGAGAAAGAAACAAATAAAAGACAAACAAAGGAAATGGAAGCTTAAAATAGTAATTTATTTTTCATTAAACAGAAATGCCAAGTAGAAGATAGTCATACAATTCTTGAACATGCAGATAGCCATCGAGTAATGTGTCGTTGAAACACAGAACTCCTGTCCAGTTAGCTGTGCATGGGTCTCCGAGATCCCAATTGCTCAAATTTCCATTAGGATCAATCAAACTTATCTTTATGGCTTTCAATGCTTCAACTGCAAAATCAATGCAAATGAAATCATTATATCGTCAATAAAAAGGACGACGAAGTGCACAAGGCTCCTGACTATGGAATACCGCAAAAGGAAAACGCGCGCACACACCTTCAGTGGGTTTAGTGATGCCATTCTGTTCTGCAGCCAGTAGCAAATAGCAGCAGAACCACAAGCTGAAAACAAACACTCCATGCTTGCAACCTTTTGACGGATACATCTCAGGAACGTAGAAATAACCAGGATTCTTAGATAACCCTCATGAACTATGCAAGTACTTGTCTCTCCCTGGTACCAA
The DNA here is from genome assembly GCA_009771035.1 of Lupinus albus. Classification (NCBI taxonomy): domain Eukaryota; kingdom Viridiplantae; phylum Streptophyta; class Magnoliopsida; order Fabales; family Fabaceae; genus Lupinus; species Lupinus albus. The sequence continues at coordinate 15,140,288 of CM020016.1, forward strand.
GAAATTATGTAGGAAAAGTTCATTATAAAAAAAATAAACAAAATCAAAAGAGGTAAGAAACATCCATCCATGGATTTCAATTCAATAAACAACCCCATCTATGCATCTTAGTTGAAAATCCTATTAGCTACCAAACTACAGAAGAATACTCATTTCAAAAGCAACCCTGTGTTTGTGTCAAACTATGGAATTCCAGAAGCTCACAAACTAAAGCTGAAACCTCTTTTTTTTTTTGCATTAAAGTAGAAAATCCTAGCAGCTATCAAACTATGAATACCCAATTGAAGCATATGAATAACATAAGCAAATTCCATGTCAAAAATTCAAAATGGGAGAAAAGAAAAAAGTCAAACTTTAAAACAAAAACAATCAACAAAGCAAAATCTAACACATGGGGTGTTGCAGCTAAAGTGCCAAAATAATGAAGCATCAACATTTAAATAAAATAACCCATATTATGTTTGCATCAAAGTAGAGAATCCTAGCAGTTATTATCAAACTAAAGAAGAATACCCAATTGAAGCATACAAATAACAAAATGAAATTCCAAGCCAAAGTGAAAAAAAGACTCAAACTTTGAAGAAAACATAAACTAACACATTGGGTGTTACAGCATGAAGATGAAAAAGCAGAGGGTGAAGCCTTGTGGGAATTGTCTCAAATACAAAGTCATAGCAATAAATATAGCAGATAAAGTAGGTGTAGTTGATGAGGGAAGCCATCATTGTCATAACAGTAGATTTAAAAACCAAATGGGTTTAAAAAATGGTGAAATGAAAAAGAAGAGAAGCTTTAGAATTGGGTTGGCGATTTTGACTTTATCAGAATGAATGAATTTATGAATGAATGAAGCAAAAAGGTGAGTTTTTAATATATGAATCAGATATCAATAAATGAAAAGGAAAATGAATTGAATACAATAAAAAGCGCAATATAAGAAGCTACCTTGTAGTAACAGTGGCCAACTACTGAATTAAGGTATTTTATCTTTGTTTTTATTGACAAAAGTGTAATTTATTTGTAGTCAAAGTGATATATGATATTGAATATTGTATTTTTCTTTGATTTTTGAAGCATTTACTTCTGCATTAATGGAAAGAATCATAACTCTTTGCTACTGTATCATAGGAGATTATTGCAGCCTCTTTTAGCACAAAAAAGCTAAAATCCAAAATTTGTCATCGAAATTTTTTACATTGTTGTGTTCATGAAAAAGTGAAGTAAAGCTCAATGAAATAGTCTTCTGTGTTTTCTTTATGGAACAAATTGTTGGTTGAAGAAATAAAGTGATTAGATAAGTACTGTATTTTGGTTCATGTATATTTGGTAAAAATAAAAATTCAAACCGATATTTGAAGATCGCATGTGTAAGTCAAAAAAGTTTATGTTAAGTGTCACAAAAAATACTAAAAATAACTAATTTAACTTATATTTTATATTTTTTGTACTATTTTGAGTTTTTCAATTTCATTTGACCAAAATAATAGATATAAATTTTTTTGAGAAATGGAAATAAATATTTATCCTTATATAATTTATACAGTTATCTTTGGTGTAACAAAAATTACTCTCTAGAATATGTGCTTTATTAGGACAAATTCAATTGGGTGAGACAATAGCAGAAAATTAAGCAAATCTGAACAGAATCTATTTGTGCAGGAAGCAAGTAAAATATGCTTACAATTAGTTTTAAAAAAAATGGAGGTAGCTGTATTTAATGTTCATTTTCTGTATAAAGTTTTCATTATTGTCAAACATGTGCGCACATCTAATTACCTAAGCCAACTAGGCCCTTTTAAAATCCTCCTAGAACATTTTGGTGGTTGGATTTCAATAAAATTCTATCGACTAATAGAGAAACAAATACATATTTTTAATAAAGAGACAAATACTTGATTTTCATGTTTTTAGATTCTCCCTAAAACATCGTATGTTGTTATTTGTTTATTATTATAAGACATTTGTCTCTCATTTAATGAATATGACCGATATATATTTTTCATATTAATGGTTGCATTTACAAAGTGGTTATACCTTCCTATAACTCAATGATTTTATGTTTTAGGTATTAATGTTTTTGGATACCCATATATTTTTAGGATTGTAATAAAATACCTAACCTAAAAAAATTTATCATCCCTAATGATGCTACTCAATTTAAATAGGATTACTTGTTAGAAAATACAATTTGATGAAAAAAATAAACATTGTTGTATTTTAGAAGTACAAGAAACAAAGGGACTAAAAAGTGGATACTTTAAAATAAACATGGAAAAATATAGGTTAGTTTTTGTCATTCTCATCGCTAAAAACAAACTAAAAATAATAAGGTGTGACACTTTTACCCTCTAGATACAATATGGTTTTAACATTGAATTCAAAAGTAAAATTAATAACTTACTTTTAGAGGAGAGAATTCTTTTTCATAACTGTGATTTATTACAAATTTAAAGATAAAATTTATTTTATTTACTTGTTTAACTAATTATATATAGGAATATATTGATAAAAAAATGTGAGTACAAGTTGTATATGTCATTTTTCTATCTATGTGTCACAAATTACAAACTCATAGTTATATTTTGTTAACTTTTGGTTAGTTATTATGGTGCAACTTTAATTGACGTGTCAATTTGTAACTGGTAGCACATACAAGTGGCACAGACAACTTGTGCTCAAAAAGTGTGTGATGGATAATGTAATCCCAAACCAAGACATCATGCTTAATTCCATGCAAACGTGATCAAAACACATGTTTTTTTTAAGAGTGAAACTTCTCTCCATTAATGAAGAGAGAATTGAGGTGAAAAAACAAAGGAAAATAATATGCATTGACATTTATATCATTTTTATTAAAATTAAGATTACAATTTTACTTTTAGAATATATATGAAAAATTCACTTCCATCTTTATTAATGGAGATAAATCTTACTCATTTTTTAAAGTACACGGAAAATTACAATGACACATAAACAAGACAAGAAATTGTTACCCAAATGTTATTATTGCTTAGTCATAACTATGATTAAATCTATCCACTTGGAAATGATATAATATGCAGAATTAACAATCACATCAAACAGAATAGTCAAATTTATATGGTATTAATGCAGGTTTACAAGAGATTAGTTTATAGTTTAAAACAGGTTGATAATTATCCATAAAATTTGAAGCTTACCGGAATTAAAGGTATATACTTACTCCAATAATAATAAACATCATATAATATGATTGATCCAAACTAATGAATGAGATACATTAGTTTAATGGTGATAGACTTTATTAATGGTGATAGATTTTTATATTTAAAGATATATAACACTAAAGATGATGAACAATACTATCATCATATATAGTCAAGATCTTTAATATCAAATCATCAATAAGAAATATATATAGAACTAGAACATGAGCGAAAGTGTACCTTAATATATTTATATAGAATATGGTGAATAAAATTTGTATCATTCTTAGTCATGTGTCCACAAATTCCATGTCATTTGTCTTGTATGCAAATGCATGTTCATAGTAGAACATGTAGGTTTGTTGGTCTTCCAATTGTAGAATATCCTTAGCTTTAGTTTCTCTTTTAATGGATGAAGATAATAACTTGGTTTTGTTCATGTTTTGGAGGTCACATCTTATGGTCTGCAATTGGGGACCATAATCCTTTATTTATAAGAAGCGTGCACCTTCCATGAAGGGAGATGCTACTTCATTTTCTTATTTCCAATTTTGTCCATCATAAAATAGAAATAATATTTTAGGTATCTACTCAATAATTTTCATAACAATTATGTCTATAGTCATATATTTTACTTGAATTAAATCACTTTAATTTGACTATTTAAAATAATGAACATAAACATATTTAACCATTACATGTGTGACCCAAAATTTCTTACAGTTGCTACTAATATATTTTTTGACAAAACATGTATGTACCGAAAGTATATGATAATGTCATTGTATTATTCATCCTTCATATTTAATTATCATTTGCTTTTTAAACGGGTAATACAAATGAATGATAGATGATATACTAATTATATATAAATATTTGTACTCATATATATTATATTAATCTTTTTTATGTTCTTTTGGAATGATTTAATATTGTAACTTTATTATTTGAGGTGAAATTAAAAAATGTTTAATTATAAAATATAACTTTTTTATGTTTAGGAATGTATAAATGACATTCCTTTATTAAATATAAAATGAGAAAGTTGATTTATCATTTTCCTTAAATATAAGAATATACTTATATTTCCTTAAATAAGATTGGAATTCAAGTCATGATTATATAGACAATATCCTTTGAGAAAACTAACATCATTTTATGTATTATTATACATGTTCTCCGCTTTATTAAGATTGTCTCTGTAAAGGATATATAGTGAAATTCTTAAACATGATATATATTCAACCTTTACATTTGTGTATAATAATATTTTATTGATAAAGAGAAAACTCATTTTAATTATTTAAATGTCTATAAATAAAATGAATCAAATAGATTTGTATTTTAGTTGGTTTAAATATGTACACTAAGATTGTACCCAAAAAATATGCATGTACACTAAAGTTAGGAAGCAACGTGTAAATTATGTGCATGCCTTAAATCAATTAACAATATAGATGCATAGCAGTGACATAGGCACACACCTCAAAGTTTTTTAGGCAATTGTGTTATCAGTGTATCAAGTATACTCTATTCAATTTTTTCCTCTATTTTAGTAAGAAAAAAAAAGATGAATATACTTACAATAATGTTTTTTTTTACATATCATCTACCATTTATTTTCAATTATCATTAAATATTAAATACAAATAATATAAATGAATATTAAATGATATAATGATTGTGTATAAATTTTACACTGATATTGTATAGATATTACTAATAAAGGGAAAATCTTTGAATTTGGAGAAAAATATATGAAAATTTATATTATATATGTCTCTTGAGTTTATAGAGATACATGTATGTATATATATATATATATTTATAAATAAATTGCCATTATCATACTTACTATAATCTAGTTAAGGTTGACCAAATGCTAAAGCTTGGTGATTTCATCAAATATTATTCGTACACTTCAACTGGAATTATATAATAGAGTAGAGAGAAATTAAAAGTACAATCCAATTGTTTCAATATTATAATAGATGTTAGAGTTCCTTTCCAATCAAGTAAGTTGCCAACTTTTGAATAAAATGATGCATAAAAAATTGGATAACCAATTGCTTATGTATAAAGCTCAATATATTTTATTCTTGGGATGATGTAAAATAAAGATTATTAATATTAAATTCTAGGTTAGCAAGTAATATGATGTGAAGGAGAAATTATATGTTATTATTCGTTGATGTCACAAGACAACTTGAATAATTATAAGAGTTATAATTCACTAAAACTCAATGTCTAAATTAACTCTAATTATAATTAAGTTATGTGAAAATCAATGGATTCCATTGAGAACCAACAATGGCAGTTACAAGAAGAAGTGAAGGTTGAAGAAGGTTCAGAGAGAAGAAAAGTAATTTTAGAGAGAAAGCTTTTGTTGGAAAGAATGATTAGGAAAGTTTTATTCCAAAATCAATGATTCCATAGGTACAAAGAAAAGTCTTATATAGTAACTTAACTAAACTTCTAAAAAATAGAAAAGTTACAAAGTTTCAACAAATAAACTACACTAAGTAACTTAGGCATACTATGCAACAAATAAATACATATATGTGCATATAACATGCTCAACAGCCCCCTTCAAGCAGGCAAGTGAACATTGAGCATGCCTAGCTTGGAATGAAATCTGTGAAAGAGTTGAGGAGACAATGGTTTGGTGAAGATATCAGCAACTTGAGAAGAAGTAGAGATAGGAAGAAGATGAAGAAGCTTGGACTGAATTCTCTCCCTGATTGAATGACAATCAATATCTATGTGCTTTGTCCTCTCATGGAAGACTGGATTTGCAGCTATATGCATAGCTGACTGATTGTCACAGAATAACTATACAGGTTGAGAATGAGAAATGCCAAGTTCTTGAAGCAGAGAGACCAACCATTGTGCTTCTACTGATGCTAAGGCCATAGCCCTATACTCTGCTTCAGCTGAAGACCTGGAAACAGTTTGTTGCTTCTTACTCTTCCAAGAGATAAGTGAATCTCCTAGGAAGAAACAATAACCAGAAACTGATTTCCTGGTATCAACACAAGCTGCCCAATCTGAATCTGTATATCCCTTGAGAATAATACTGCTTGCAGAAGGGAAGAAAATACCATGACTAATTGATCCTTTGACAAACCTAAGGATTCTCATGGCTGCTGTTAGATGTTGATCAGTAGGTTTAGATAGGAATTGACTGAGATGTCCAACAGCAAAACACAAATCTGGTCTTGTGTGAGTAAGGTAAAGCAACTTCCCAATCAACCTTCTATAAGAACATGGATCTTCCAATGGAATACCTGATTGAGAATCAATCAATCTTCCAGAATAATCCATTGGAGTAGAGCATGACTTAGCAGCCAACATACCAGATACTTGAAGTAAATCCAATGTATATTTTCTTTGATACAAATGAATTCCTTTAGAATTTCTGGCAATTTCCATTCCTAAGAAGAACTTGAGTATGCCAAGGTCCTTGATGCTAAACTTTGCATCCAATAAGGATTTCATATCACTAATCTCTTCAATGTTGTTCCCAGTGAGCACCAAATCATCTACATATACAAGTATTGCAGTGAAATGAGGAGATTGAGACTTTATGAAGAGAGAATGATCTGAAGTTGATCTGGAATATCCACACTGAACCAAAACACCAGTCAACTTGGCATGCCACTGTCTACTGGCTTGTTTAAGCCCATACAGAGATTTTTCTAACTTGCACACAAGATTAGAATCCAGAACCTCTAAACCAGGAGGAACATTCATATACACTTCTTCATGCAAATCACCATGCAAGAAAGCTGTATTTACATCTAATTGATGTAAATGCCACTGGTTGATAGAGGCTAAGGATAGAATGGTCCTGATTGTTGTCATCTTCACCACGGGACTAAAAGTCTCAAAATAATCTATGCCTTCTGTCTGTGTAAACCCTTTTGCTACAAGTCTTGCCTTGTACCTCTCAATAGTCCCATCTGTTTTGTGTTTGACCTTAAACACCCACTTACAACCTATCAATCTCTTATCAGGTGGAAGAGGAGTTAAAATCCATGTCCCATTCTTTTTCAAAGCATTCAATTCATGATCAATTGCTTGTCTCCAGCAAGCATGCTTAACAGCAGCATCATAGTGTGTTGGTTCCTCACAAGAAGAGATAGCAAGAGAGTATTGCTTATGTTTAGGTGACAAATGATCATATGTAAGACTATGGGATAAGGGATACTTCACTTTAGATGTAGGCATAGATGTTTTAGATGATAGAGTGCAATGGTAACTGTCAAGATATCTAGGTCTAGTTCTGACTCTAGTTGATTGTCTAGGAGCAGATGTATGAGGAGACTCTGTGTTTGTTGTTAGACTTGGTGTGGGTATGACAGAAATGTTGTAATCATCTGTGAGAGATTGATTATTAGAAGGTGTGACATATGTGCTATAATCATCTGTGAGAGTATGATTATATGAATTTGTAGAATAACCATCTGTGAGAGTATGATTATTAGAGACAAAAGGATCATTAGTAACAGGTAAATTATTCACTGTGTGTGTTTTTGTTTCTGAATTCTCAACAAAAGGAAAGATATGTTCATAAAAGACTACATGTCTAGACAAGAACATCTCATGAGAATGAATATCAAAGAGGAGATACCCCTTAACTCCTTGTTTCAGACCCAGAAAAACACATCTCCTAGACCTGTGATCCAATTTTCTTCTATGTGCAACCAAAGTAGTTGCATAACTCAAACAACCAAATACCTTGAGATTGGAAATATCAGGATGTGTACCATACAAAACACTATAAGGAGACTCATATGATAGATAAGGAGTAGGTTGTCTATTGATCAAGTGAATGGCATGAGACACTGCATAATTCCAGAAACAGTGTGGCACACTTGACTCAAAGATAAGAGCTCTAGCAACTCCTAAAATATGTTGGTGTTTTCTCTCCACTATCCCATTTTGTTGAGGTGTTTCTACACATGAAGTTTGATGCAAAATACCTTGTGAAGCATAATAGTCTGACAACACAAATTCCTTCCCATTATCTGTCCTAAGACTTTTGACTTTCACATTAAATTGAGTAAACACCATAGAGACAAAAGACTTAACCAATTGAGAAACCTCTGATTTCAACTTTAAGAAAAATATCCAAGTGAACCTAGACTTGTCATCAATCACAGTAAGAAAATACTTGTGACCAGAAGTGCTAGGAGTAGAAATTGGACCCCAAATGTCCATATGAACTAAATCAAAACAGTGTAAGGATTTAGTTGTGCTTTCATTGTATGGTAACCTTTTTTGTTTAGCTAGATGACAAACATGACAAGGATCATTTATTTTATTGCATTGAATGAAAGGGAAATGTTTTTGCAATACAAGTAACTTCTTATGAGACAAATGTCCCAATCTACTATGCCAAAGATTACAATCATACCTTGTAAAGGAGTTTACACTTTTATGACTAGGATTCAACAAAGATAAACTGGACCTAGAAAGTTTTTGGAAACATAAGGGTGACTCATTCATAGCATAAAGCCCATCCTTAAGCTCAGCTGCACCAATCATCCTCAATGATAGGAGCTCCTGGATATGACAAACGTTATCCTCAAAAATCAGTTTACATGGTATGGTCTTAGTCAACTTAGACACAGAAATGAGATTGTAATGAAAAGAGGGTATATAGAGGACATCAGTGAGATATAGAACATCAGAAAACATAACAGTTCCTGACATAGATGTGGATACTTGACTCCCATTTGGTAGAGTTATGAGGACAGGCTTAACCTTTTTGTGTGTATGAAAAAGAGACAGATTGTAACAAACATGATCAGTAGCACCTGTGTCTAAAAGCCAATGACTTAACTTAGTAGAACAGGTCAAGACATGAAGTTTACCTTTGTATGATGAACTAGAGTTGACAGAATTATGAGGCACAACACTTAGTTGATTTGTAGCATGATTATGTTGCAAAGTTGACTGCTGCAGAAGTGAAAGCAGTGTTCTATGCTGTTCAGGTGTGACTTTCAACACTGAAACATTCTCTTCAACTCTATATTCCTCTCTTGATTTGTTCTCATCATTGTCTTCTTGAATTTCATCAGCAATAAAGTTGTTCACATTCCTCTGATTGCTAGGAGGATAACCATGCTTCTTATAGCAATGGTCAACAGTATGACCTGATTTATGGCAAAACGTGCAAAGTTTTGTCCCTTTTCCTCCTGGATACCTTCCCAACACACTATTTCCTCTGCCTTGTATATGATATTGTCTACTCATCTGTCCTTGTCCTCTTCCTCTTGTTCTTCCTCTGTTGGAAGCATAAGAATGACTTCCAAATTCAGAACCACTCATTGAATTCATATCATTTGTAGAACTTACAAACACCTTTGACTCTTGCATATGAACACTCAAATGTCTCTCTTGTTGAGTTAACAGTGAAAATGTCTTAGCAATGGATGGCAGAGGATCCATCAACATGATCTGAGATCTAACATTCTCATATTGATCATTCAATCCTTTTAGGAAACATATAACATAGTCATTCTCTCTATATGTCCTAACAACAGAAGCTAAACCACAATCACATCTGTTATGTGCAAGATAAGGTGGTGGAATTGGCCTAAAGTTGTCTAACTCTTGCCATAATCCTTTTATATGAGTGTAATATGATCCAATTGAAAGATTACCTTGCTTATAGGTATGAATTTCACCTAACAATTCAGAAATTCTGTAAATGTCTCCTTGATAATACCTCTCACGCAAGTCCTTCCAAATCTCAAATCCTGTTTCCATCCACATCACACTTTGCACAATAGATGCATCCATAGACTGGATCAACCACGAAACTACCAAATCATTGCACCTATCCCATGCTTTAAACATTTGATCATCTTCCATAGGTTTAGGAAGTGATCCATCAACGAAAGACAATTTGTTCTTCATTTTCAGCGACATAGCCATAGCTCGTGACCACGAGTGATAATTGTCTCCATTCAGATGAGTAGAAACCAAAGCAATTCCAGGATTTTCAGTAGGATGTATGAAGTATGGAGAAGTAGGATCTTGAATCATGTTATTTGTTATTCGATTATCCATGAAATTGAGATTTAGGTCAGAAAGAAGAAGAATCGAAAAATCAGCTTTCTTCGAAGAACGAAAGGAAGATCGGAAGAGAAAACGAGAGAGAAGGCAAAGGAGATGAATTGCAGCGGAGGAGTAGCAGAACCTCTTCAAAGAAGAAGCTCTGATACCATGTGAAAATCAATGGATTCCATTGAGAACCAACAATGGCAGTTACAAGAAGAAGTGAAGGTTGAAGAAGGTTCAGAGAGAAGAAAAGTAATTTTAGAGAGAAAGCTTTTGTTGGAAAGAATGATTAGGAAAGTTTTATTCCAAAATCAATGATTCCATAGGTACAAAGAAAAGTCTTATATAGTAACTTAACTAAACTTCTAAAAAATAGAAAAGTTACAAAGTTTCAACAAATAAACTACACTAAGTAACTTAGGCATACTATGCAACAAATAAATACATATATGTGCATATAACATGCTCAACAAGTTACTTGCTTACCCAGTCAATCAAAATACTAGGAAGATTATATATTCTCTATATGGATATTCAATAAGCAATTAAGCATGAAATATATTATGGACTAGTATACTTTTTGTATAATCAATGATATTCTTTTACTTTATAAGCAATGAACTAATTTTTTGGACTGCATGGTTATACCTTCTAACAAATATTAGTAATACCTTACATTACTAGACTAATAACTCGTTCTTCATGCACAAGAAAATGAGTATGGATCTCTAAATTACATTTTATTTAAAATGCCCTCTTCTTAGGAAAGAAGAGTAAAATAACAATCATGAAAAAAAATATGTTTTTATCTTTTTTCTTTTTAAAATGGTAGACATAGAGTTTTAATTAATATACATGTTATATGCACAAATACTATTATATTCCTTATAATGGCTTAAATGTTCCTTCACTTTTAAAATAAGTTCTTACAGAAGCTATTGAGATTGAATTAAACTCTGCTTGTTTTATAGTTGTTGAAATAATTTGGGGTGTTACGTAATTGGTTAGAGGTCACAATTAAACTGATTCCATTATTTGAATTTATCACTAAATATATAAATTCAATAATGTGTAACGTTCATATATACTCTTGTATATAAGCGACCGAGTCCAATGTGGTTGGTTATGTTATTAAAGTTTGGATAAACTTTTTGTATAGTCAACAACGGATGGGGATCATATGTCCCCATTCATATCCCAAACTGTGTACCAAGCCAATTGGAGAGCTTCATTCAATTAAAATGAAAAATAACAAAATCAGAAATTAATAATTTAATATTATTTTGTGAAATTTGATTGATTATAGACATAGGGACAGAAAAATTATGGAACAGAGGATCCTTGTCTGACAACAACATGCTCGTCCCTCAGCATGATCATACTAATCAGATGTAAAGGTTATATTAAGTTCATTAGTATTGATACAGCAATGATATACTTCTACACAATTTCTACAAATGATTCTACAAAAAAGTGACATGTAATTAATATGTTGAAATAGATACTATCGTATTCTTATTTAGATCTATTTGTGTTATATATAAAACGCCTACATGGTTGTAGTTCATGCTAAACGGACAATTAGTATATTATAAAAACTTCAAACAGTGTCACAAACTAGTATAAAGTTAAGGGTCGGTTTGTTGTATCCAGTATCCACAAGAACTTATCAAACCTAGTTTTTTAGTAATCAAAATATTATTCTAAGCTGATTTTGAAATAGGTTTTCAAGGTTGTGACACAAAATATAACGTATATAATGATAAAAGGAGTTAGAGTTGAAGTTCATACTTACTACCCATATACACATGATTCAGTAGACAAATTGAATTAGTAATGGTTATTCACACAAATGACCTCAAGATTACTAAAAGTTAATGCATTAGTCAGATATCAATTTATGCAGTAAAACCCTATGTATAACAACTTCATTTCATAAGTTTAAGAGATATGACTTGCAAATCAGGCCTCTACGTCTAATAATCCATGCATACAAGTTGAGTTGAAATTCAATACCTCAATTTTATTAGTCGCTAACGTTTTACCAAAGATAACTCTATGTCTAGCAAATATAATGATAAAATTCAGTTTTATGAACATTCAAGCACACATTTGTATCTAGTAGTTTTATATCATTCAGTTTGAGAGTTATAAAATTACAAAATTAGTTCTATGCTTAGATAATAATAAATAACACACATAAGATTGCAAGTTTATACAAGTCTATGCCTAAAGTATATCAGTTATTGAGTTATCGAAGTTAAGAATTATACAAGTATGACACTAAACATTATACTCTAAAATTATGCAATAAGTTTGTCAAAATTAAAGCAAACATTATGCATATACAAGAACTCAAATATGATCAAAACTTCATGAACTACATATAAATAAATCAGCGTGTATGCGTCAAGCTTATATTACATCCACTCCAAACAAATGAGTATTTAGCTACTCATGTTTTCAAAATGCAAGCAAGATAGAGTTAATGCACAACTAATGAGGTAGTAGAACCAATCACAAATGATCATAAATTAACATTTATATTGCTTATAAGTTCCCACAAACTCCCTAAACTCTTTGAGAATAACTATTACAATTAGAATCTATCCAAGTGTATCCTTTTGGTGCTGGTTGGAAGCCTTTAAATAGATTTTTGGTGTTGGCTTCTACACTTAGCTCACCGTCTGTGCACTGATCGTGCATTCCAGGTGGCTGGGCACGACTCTTGGATACACCAAATTGCACTGAGCGTGACTTTATGCCCTGAGCGCACCATCCAATACTCTCAGCATGATAAGGTGCGCTGAACATAATCGAGACAATAAGTTAACTTCACATTCTTTTAATTTAAACTCTCGACGCAAGATATGTGTTGAGCATGACTTCTCCTCCATTGGGTGTGGCTCTAACATAGAGCGCAACTATCAGATGTTGTCTTTTCTGCTGAACGTGATTTGGCGTTGAGCTTGTTCGAGTTTTGTCCAAAAACTTGAAATTTTTCGTTTTTTTCGGATTAAGCCTACAAATCACTTTGAAGATGATATTTAACCAATCAAACAAATGATCATATATAAGTAAATTTTCACTTATTTAAGTTGATTAATTTATTTTCCATAAAATTAATGTGAATTATATGATCATATTGGCACTTAACAATTCCTAAATCTTTAAAATTGTTCTTGAAAATTATGATGATTCTTTGCTTGTATTCACACATAAACTATTTTTTACTAAGTCTTTGAACTCTAAAACTGTAACTTCTTTAAATTGAATGGGTAGGAAATAAAAAAAGTGAAAAAATTATACATGTAAAATATAATTTTCCTGTGGAGTAAATACTATGTTTAGAGGGATATATATTTGGTTTCTTAAAAAGGAGGGACATATGTCAATTCCCTTTATCTTTTTTCCTCTAAAAATCACATTTATGGCTTATTTTTTAATGACATACACTCTTTTATGCTTTTAGTACTTATATATATATATATATATATTGAATTAGGAGATAACTTATCTCTTTAATATATATAATAAACTTCTCTTCCCGTTAGAAGTTTTCATTTTAAAAAGAAAAGGTAATATACATGTCAAACAATGAATAAATTTATGAAGATATGTTATTTCTTGACATGAAGAAATATTTTATTATATATATAGTCTGTTTAGAATAGCTCATATTTAAACAAATAGCTTATTTATCATGCTGTTTACATAATCCGTTTAGAATGAGCAAAATTTCGTTTTGTTGGATGCATACAAATTTGTCCTATCTTTAAATAGAACAGTTCTTAGCCTATTATATTTAATATCTTCCACTCTTATAAATATATATTAGTTACACCAAAGATTTATTTGATACCTAGATGAGTATAATATTTAACATTACTTGTCAATCTTAAGCTTGGGCTAAAACAATTTAAGTACTATATACTCAACCTTTTTTATGTCAAATGTATACTCTCATACTAAGAGTATGAAACTAATTTATCAAAAATGCTTGTATGCTTACCCATTTAGTAAATATCATTCTTACAAATCGATTCTTACATTTGATCTTATACTTTATGAATCTAACACAATTTTACATTATATTTATATCATATAAATTATTTAATTTAATAATGTCTAACCTGCAATATATTATGTCACAACTTAAAAAAGAAGAGGGTAATATAATTCTCCCATTTATTTAAAAAATAACATGTATTGTATAATAACTGTTTGATTAATTATTAATAAAATAATTATTTAATGGTAATCTTTGTTTGAGCCAATCTAAAAATATATAAAAAATGAAAGAAATTACTATTTAAAGTACAGTACATGAAGATCAGGTTGGACCTTAAAACACAAGATGAATGTCTTATTGATATTGATTTCAAAATTTACATGAACAATAATTACTAATTTAATATATATATATATATATATATATATATATATATATATATATATATATATATATATATATATGTATATGTATCGAGACTATAAGAGTTTTTAAGTCGTTAATATACTATTTAATGTTCATTTAAATTAAATTAATTTTTTATTTAGATTTATTCCTTGATAATGATGTAATAAATTAAAAATATTAAATACAACAAATAATATGGTAATGTGTAATATAAGATCCACTAATTTCTCAATTAAAAGGTTAATGATCAATTCCTTATTCATAAGTTCAGAAGATATAAAAAACTTAAGAAATATTATTTTTAATACCAATATAAAAAATCAAAAGAATTTCTTCCTCTACACGTATACTATTCCTCTCTTTATCGATTTCTCATCAGAAACCCTAATTCTCCCAAATTCCCCTCTCTGTTTCTCACTTCATTCCATTATCATCATCATCAACAATGGGATCATCAACACTGGTGTTAGATCCTAAATCCACATCAGAACCACCACCCTCTCTCCCTTCAACCCACCACTCCTCTTCCTCCAACGGCGGAGAAGATCTCTACAGCACCCTCAAGTACCTCCAACGCCAAATCGAGTTCCTCGATATCCAAGAAGAGTACGTCAAAGACGAGCAGAAGAATCTCAAGCGCGAGCTTCTACGCGCTCAAGAAGAAGTTAAACGGATCCAATCGGTTCCACTTGTTATTGGTCAGTTTTTGGAGATGGTTGATACTAATAACGGTATCGTTGGATCCACAACGGGATCCAATTACTATGTTCGGATCCTCAGTACCATTAACAGGGAGCTGTTGAAGCCTTCCGCGTCGGTTGCGTTGCACCGACACTCGAATGCGCTTGTTGATGTGCTTCCGCCTGAGGCTGATTCAAGTATCTCGCTTCTCAGTCAGTCTGAGAAGCCTGATGTCACTTATAATGTTAGTTTGTTGATGATTTCGTGGTTTACTTTTAATTAGGGTTTCGTATTTGTGATAATTTGAGTTTTATTTAATTGTTATGTTTGTTTTTATTTGTTCATTTCGATATTTGGTTGTGTTTTGATTAGGATCTGTTGTTGCAAAAAGAAAATTTAGATGAAATTAAGAGGGGAAAGTTCCTTGGCTTTGAAGGATATGTCAGTTTGTTAAGACTTTATTCAGTACTGATTGATTGAGGTTTATTTTGACATTAAAAATAGGTTGAAGATGTTGGGTTTTTGCTTCATTAGGTCCCATTTGTGCTTCTTTGGTTAGTGAAAAAATATATCCCAAATTCTGATTTTAAGAGAAACTGAATATTTCAGCTTCTTGGGAAAAAATGTTTTCACCAAAAATGACATTGAAGAATGGGTTTTTTTGAGAATCCTAAACAAAGTGGCCCTTAAAATAGCCATTTCAATTGCAACTGCTTTTTTGTTTTAGATATTCAATTGTGTGACGTGAGTCTACCAAGACTCCACAAACAGGGACTTTGGTCTTACTGAGACTGTTCAATCAAATGCATATTATCTGATTAGTTTTGGAATTAAGCAGGGATCATTTCCTTTTGTCATTACACAACATTTGTTGATTATTGGGATGACTGAAAACTATATTGTCGCACATCACTAATTCTGTAGTTTGTTTAGGATTGGGCCCCTAGTATATATACAAGTGTTAGAGACAGGCTGCCAGATAGTTAGCCTTACTTGCATGGCTGCATGTCTCATTCATAATTGTTGAGTTTGTTTAGGAGAGCTCAAGCGTATTAGATTAATAATTGCAATTTGAGCTCAAGAAGAGCTATTCTTACTTGAAGTGTGAGATCCATTAAAGAGCTTGGGGGTGTTTCTCTTAACTTCGTTTGTAGCTTGAAATAAAGGACTCAATGCTTGTGGTTTCAAACATGGCTGATTAGATGTTCATTCAATTATATGCCAAGTTTTAATTTGTGTCGAGTCTAGCATATTGGCACGTGGTAAAGTTGAAACTGAAGTGTGGGGCCATCATTGATCATTCTGTATGTGTGGGAAGTTGGACTTTCATTGGGATGAGATGGTAGGCAATGTGTAAGATGATTAATGGTGAAGTGTGCTACAGTCTTATTATTTTTATATATAGTATTATTTGTTTTGGTTAATACAACACCACTCAGACTAACAAGTATTAACTGCTAAAAATTGCTTCTGTTTAGTATGTATTGTTGCCATGTTAAGTTATTTTTTATGTGGCCTGCCAATACCCTCTTATTTTGGTCTTGATCTGTTTTAGGACATTGGAGGATGTGATATTCAAAAGCAGGAAATTCGTGAGGCTGTGGAACTACCCCTTACACACCATGATCTATACAAACAGATTGGTATTGATCCTCCCCGTGGTGTTCTACTATATGGCCCCCCTGGCACTGGCAAAACAATGCTTGCCAAAGCTGTTGCTAATCATACCACTGCCGCCTTCATCAGGGTTGTGGGATCTGAGTTTGTGCAGAAGTATCTTGGTGAAGTATGTTTCTTAAAGTCATCTGTATTTGAAGTTATGTTAACTATGTTGCATCTTTCTCATCTTAGTTTGCTTTTGAGAATTATGAGTTTGAGATTTATAGGTATTTATATTGCTCTACTCTTTATATGAAGTAGTTTTGTTTTAAATTTGTTGATCATATATATATTCATTGGAGTTAATTCGCATGTTGTTTCCTGTCCATGATTATAACCATGGTAGTAAATCCAGGCCCAATCATGAATCATACCGTGAATTGTGAATTCATGCTCTAATTAATTTTAAACATACTAAAATAAGTCATAAGACTCATCAAACAGAAAAGTAGCATAACAAATAACACAAATTCATGTCATAAAACTCATTGTAATACCTAAAGTCTTAACAGGAAAATAACACAAGTTCAACTGTTCAAGGTATCAGAAAAAGACTTCATAATTCCTTTCCTTCCAATTAACCATTTTGATGGCAGTTAGAAGAAATGAAGTAGTATGCGAAAGAGATGAAGGGACAGAGATGAAACGGCAGAGACACATGATTTTACTCTGTCATATTTACATTTTAGAGGAAAAGTCTGAACTCTGAAGTTAATACGCAGGGAGTAAAAATTTAGGTTTAGGCCATGGCAAAAACTTAAAACTGGCCCATTCTTAAGATTTTAAAAAGAAAAGCCAAAGAAAATGCCATCCTCTAGGGGTTTAAAACTCGGATTAGAGCACGACCCGTAATTCTAGACTCACAGGAATTGCATTTCAGAAGCTCCGGCAATAAACTGGAATTTGCATTGATGTGGACTCAAACTGTATTGAATCACGATATGTATTTTATGGTTTGTATGATACTAATTACCATGGTTGTAAATACTGTTTTCCCTATATTTTAATGAGAATTTCAAAATTCATATTTCATATTTTCGTCATAGAAAGAAGGATCAATTGTTTGGCAACGGTTTGCTGCAATTTTTAACTCATATTTATGTTTCAGGGTCCAAGGATGGTCCGTGATGTATTTCGTCTTGCAAAAGAGAATGCACCAGCAATTATATTTATTGATGAGGTTGATGCAATAGCTACTGCTAGATTTGATGCCCAAACTGGAGCTGACAGAGAAGTACAGCGTATCCTCATGGAACTTTTGAATCAGGTATCTACATCATGATATTTCTGTCTGTGATGTATGTTGTATATTAATATTCACTAACATTCAGAAACCGTGGTCTAGTCTTCACAGTTCTCTTCATTTCTGGCTCATTGTTTTTTACTACACTTGCTCCTATGTTTTAGATATTCTCTGAAGTCTGAAGTTCTGGTTTAATTACCTTTTTTTCCCAGATGGATGGTTTCGACCAGACAGTGAATGTTAAAGTCATAATGGCAACTAACCGGGCAGACACTTTGGATCCTGCTCTTTTGCGTCCTGGAAGGCTTGATCGTAAAATTGAGTTCCCTCTGCCTGACAGACGCCAAAAGAGGCTTGTATTTCAGGCAAGACTTTTGCCAATTCTATGTTATAATTTAATACTATGTCATCGACATTCCATGTTTACATTTTACAATCAGCAGAACATTTTATATTTCACGAGTAACAAATTCCAATTTGTTTTGTAGACTATCAGTGGCTTTTATGTTGAATTATTTATGTTTGTTTTCAGCGGCTTGCTAGCCTATAATTTAAATGGTTTTCTTTGAACAGGTTTGCACAGCCAAAATGAACTTGGGTGATGAGGTGGACCTGGAGGATTATGTTTCTCGTCCAGACAAAATTAGTGCTGCTGAGGTTTGTTCTTATCTATCAGAATTTAATGATTTAATCATTTTATGTAAGCAAGCACACTTGTTAGTGGTTTCATGGTCATAAATGATTTATCTAACTACTTTTTATTTTTAAAGTTCTTGTTATTCACCTCCATCACCTTGTGAAAAGATTTAGAACAACTTTATAAACTTATTAGGGGAATGGTTGGCAGCTTTTTTGATAGTGCAAGAGTTGTGGAAAATAAGCTGCTGCCATTTTACAGTTTCATTTGAACTAAAAGCAGATGTTCAATAGGAAATTGTCATGTTTCTTTAAATTAAGCTATTTTATAATTCGTAAGCTGAATGACAACGACATTACTTCATGGGAAATTGGAGAAAAGAATTAGCTATTGTTTTATTATTGTTTCTCATAGTCCAAATATACCTGTGAATAGATGGGAACATGAATTGTTATTTTACTTACAAGAGTGGTTATGCTGTAGTGTAGAGGGGTTGTGCCCTATGATGTTGGGATACACTGTCTCATACCCTCATGGATGTTTTGTATAGATGATAACAAACAAGTTAAAGAAGTTCCACTTAAATTATATACAGAAGTTTGAGTTTTCAGCTTCATTATTGAAAGAGATAGGTGTTAGAAGAATGAAAATGATCAAACTTCTAAAAAGTAGATTGTCAACATGAAGATGACCTTCTCACCAGTTATTTGTATTATATAAATAAACATTAACCATTTGATTATTATTGGTGCCTGCAGATATCAGCTATTTGTCAAGAAGCAGGAATGCATGCTGTTCGAAAGAATAGATATGTCATACTGCCAAAGGACTTCGAGAAGGGTTATCGAACGAATGTGAAGAAGCCTGATACCGACTTCGAATTTTACAAATGATGATGAGGGTTCTGAACAACTCTGTGATTTATGATTTGCTTATTGCATTTTATCCTGTGTTTGCAGAATTGGATCATGTCAATATTTCATGCTAAATGATACGATGTTTCAAATTCCTGCAAAATTGTCATCTTACAATGTAGATGATTTAATTTATCTATTTGATTATTTGTGGCAGCTTAATATGGCACTAAACTAAATACATCTAACACTATATGTATTCTTAGACAGCTTTGGACATTCCTCCTAAAAATGGTAATGGTTTTATGAAACTAAAAAGGTGGGTTACAAAACTCAAAACCCATCATTTTTGGGACACTTCAGAAAACCATTACTAGCATCATTTTTAGGCCATATCTGAATGGTCCCCAAATAGGGTAAGAAAGAAAGCATTAAAGTGAGTAATGAATATATGGGGACCATGAATCATTTAGAGCATCCCCTTGATATGTGTGAAATCAGGAGTATGAAGTGCGACTAAAGCTTTTAATTTGTATCTGAGACTCATCATCATTTTTTTATTGGCTTTAGTTAACAAAGGCATGAAATTGAAACTTCATACCTAGAAAAGTATTGCAACGTTTTGAGCACTGCAACGTTTAAATGCCCCTACATTAACGTATTAACGTTATTACGGATTCTTCTTGAAGTAAGTGAATCCCCTTCCTAAGAGGAATGATTCATTGATTCTGAGAGTAAGTTTTTCAAACATACTTCACAATACATTTTTTCCCTTTTTTTTCATTTATTCTAATGATTTAGATCTACTCACTAATTCAAATCATTATATTTTCCTAGAATTGATGGCTAGGATGTGTAATAAGTTTTTGCTTTTTAAACTTACTCTTTACTCTTGGAATAAGTGAATTCTTTCTTTTTTAATGTATATTTTTTGCCAATACATTTTCCCCCTTTTTTTTCCTCCTTAATCAATATCCTTAACATAGTTTTTAGAATTCTTTGATAAAATATTCTGAACCTCTAAATTGGGAAAGAAAATTTGTGAAGTTTGGTTGTAGTGAGTGTGGAATAATAGTTATTTAATCCAAAATAGAAGTTTACTCAACACCCATCTTCTCCTAACTTATAAGGTCTCTTACACACTTTCCTTTGAAAAGGAAAAATTGTTTACTTCATAATCTGAAATTGTTATGAAAACTAGAGCTTGGACATAAACGTATTTATTCTGACAATTATAGTGATGCTCAACATTTTAAATAACCCAAAATATTGATAGAATTCCATTAATAAATTGTCTTGTCTTCTTCTTTTCTATTTATTCTTATATTTTTTATTTAATTGTTTATGGTCAATGATGCACAATAATCGCTTTCACTGCTCCAACACATTCATTACATTATGATGTTATTACTGTTTCATTATTGTTTTGCAAATTAATTTTAAGAAAACTTATTTTTATGCACTTCAAATACATTTTCATAAGACATGAACTATATATAAAACTGAAAAAAAAAATATCGAAATTTTTTAATGGGTTTACTTAAACTCAAACCTTAGGTTGAAGATAAAGAACCAAAAGTGGATATGCTTTCTAGGAAAAATAAAATGTATAAAACTTGTGATTCTTTTAGTACATCATGTTTAAGAAATTCAATGCAAATTTTAGTACGAGTAAGAGATGCTTAGAGAATTAAACTTTAGCTTGTTATAACATTCAATTTATTTGAAAAATAAAACTTGTTACAACATTCATATACACACCAATGCTTTATCAAATTCGAATTCAAATTCATCATCATGAAATTTTAGATGAGTATAAAGTCAAATTCAACATCATGAATCATGATGTGTGATATACTACATATTGATATGCAAGAAAGGGAATGTAAAAATACTAGATCCTCCTACTAATCCTCCTAACTAAAAAATGTGACATATGTCACAAAGTGATATTTTATTTATTAATGATCGATTTATAAATAACATATGTCACTTTGTTGTAGATATAAAAATTAATAAGAAAATTTAGTAGGAGAATATATCATTTTCCATATCAGAATATAGTCACTAGTCACTGCAATAAATTAAGAATGATAATGCAATAAATTAAGAATGATAATGAAATTTTCAAAGTTGTTATAATATAAGAATGAATATGCACAAAGGGAAAGTAAAAACATGTTGAAAGAAATAGAAGTATGTAGTATAAATGGAACAGACACTTAGAACACTTCAACTTCAAGAAAATTCCAAGTTTCTAGCTATAGTATGCTATCTATGCTGAACTTTTATTGAGAAAACATGTTTCTATTATTTGATAATAAAATAAATAGAATTAAATATATGGTCCCTACTATATTATTGCGTTTAAATTTCATGATCACTTATCCAATATAGGTTTTTCAAATTAAGCATTTCTTTATGCCAATTAGGAAAGTTATTTTAGAACTTCTCCATCAACAATCAATCTATTAGTAACAATGTTAAACATTTAAGAAAAAAGATAGGTTACTATAAAATTATGTTTTTTTTAGCTTTTTTCACACCACTTTTAAATTCCACTTATCTTATCATTTGGAATAAATTTTGGGTCACAACTCAACCTCCACAAATTGGTTGGTCCCTATGTATGATTGTAATAATGTACTTTTTGGCTAAAATTGAGACATCATGATATATGGAGTTGTAGCTTTACATTCAATACATTTCTTGTTTAGTGAACTAGTAGATCCATACTTCATTTTTTTTTAAGGGCAAAAAGATTTTTTTATAATAAATTTGTGTTTAAAAAAAAGTTAAAAAAGAAGAAAAGAGAAAAAGAAGTTAATAAAGATCCGAAAGACAATCCAAGAGATTTGTCGGCCAATAATCATAAATCATAACTTGTTTTTGCGATTTCTCATTTATTCAAAGTCCCTTTTTAAGTATTTAGCTAATACTTTCATACTTCACTTCATTGAAATTTGAAACATAATTACCATAAATTTATGGTTGCAATGCACATTCCATCATCATCATTGTTTGTTTGCCATTCTAATGTTTAAATATCTAGAATTTATGTATTCTACTCCTTCCCTTTTTAATTTATTATTCAACTTCAATATTTTGTTTTTTATATCACATTTATTTTGATCTATTAGGTAGACTTTTTCTTTTCTCTGAAAAACCACAATTGGGTTATTTGGTTATCACATCATATACCAATATTTGTTAGGTGATTCATGCATTATTTGTCTTCTACCTTGTCTCAATAATGTATAATGTAATAAATAGTTTTTTTTATTTCCCATATGTGTATATTATTTATTTCAGTTGGAATTTGTTTTAGAAGCTTCAATGTTATTTAAAGAGGGAGATCTAGATCCAGCAAAAGATGGAAGTGGTTGAAAAATAAAAATCATAGTGGTTGGATGTGCATTTGATTGGCTTTCTCTTTCGTAATGTATCATCAATATAAAAAAACAGTTTGGAATGAAAATATATCATGTCAATTAAAAAAAAATATTCATAATTTTTTTTTAATATTTTTACTTCAATATTATTGGTTTCGGATATGATTTGAGATATAATTTGAGACAACAGATCTTTATTTCATCTATATTCAATATTACCATAAAGCTTTTGCTTGTGCTTTAATGAGGATTAAAGTTTCATCTCAAAATCATTCACGAGTAGTCCAACAAATATTTAAACCATTCACGAGAGGCAATGATGTAGGCGATGTGAGACTTACTTCCTAACATGTCTCCTCCACATAAGTCTGTCGGACTAGGCGGATGATTACTTTTGACTCATAACTAAAAGGACATTTTTTGGCCTATAACAACCGTAAAGAAGTTGAACTCTAACTCTTATATCTTGTTAATGTTTCATCTCAAAATAAATTGACAATGAAAAGAGTAACTATTGTAACAAGTATTTAAACCATTCCCGAGATAATGAGGTAAAAATATGTATTTGCATGGTGTTAATATCATGTGGTTACTTATGCTCATGACATCCCTTTGACTATAAAGTTTGATCCACATAATTTTACCATATGTGATTTTCTTTTCTTACATATATTTTCATTTTCTTTACACATGTGGTATACTTTAAATTAATGGATTTGGTAGAAAGGTGGTAACTGGTTCTATTAAAATAATTTGTTGGCTTTCTTCTTATAATATAGCATTGGATCCAATGAATATTTGAGATTAAGATGAAAGTATGAATTTTTTTGGTGTGTTTTATTTTGAATAAAAAAATTAGAATCTAATTGTTTATGCCATTGAACATTTGAAACATTAGGTCTTACAAAATTTCTATTTATCACATGTAGGTTGAAATACGTTTTTGTCTTTAAAAATATTGTGTCATGCTTTTAGTCCTTATAATTTATTTATTCTTTATATATTTCAAAATTTTAATTTTAATTCTTATTGATAATGCAACTTTGATTTTAGTGGTTATAATATGATACAACCAAAATGTCCAGCCAAATATGTGAGGGAATAAAATTAAAATTAATTGTATATATACATGAACTATAAACATATTTAATTTTTCTGGAATTAGAATAAATTTTTATTAATTCATCCATGCTAGATTTAAGTATATTTTTAGGCTATGAAAATATAAACAATTTTGATTTTAAGTGTGTTATTTTTCCTTAGTTTTTAGTCTATGCTTTGATTCACCATTTTGGTTTTAGTTTTTGTGTGGATAATGTCTAACACAACCACCAATTAATATGATGTGTGTGAGATAATACTTTTAGTGGGGATCCACTTACTCCACATCTTAGCCATCAATTCTTGGGAAATCCGATGGTTTAAATTAGTGAGTATATCTAAACCATTGGATTTCCTTAGATTGATGGTTAAGATGTGTTGTAAGTCTAAAAAACGTACTCCTAGAGTCGATGGATCCCTCCTCATACTTTTAATATAATAAAGTATTTCTTCATAGTTTATACTATAAGATAAGTTATTTATTTCAACTACTAAAATTATACTTGCATCCTATTTAATTCTCTTCTATTAAAATATTGTTTATGTACCCTTATTTCAAGTCAACCAAATCTCACCAAATAAAATAAAAAATATTTTTTGTTTTCATGATTTTTCTTTTGAAATAAATGACAATTTTTAATTGAGTTATAATACAATTAAGAACCAAAAAGTTGGACGTATATACATGGGCGGACACGTATATACTAGTATTTGTATACTAGTATTTATATACAATTAACCATTTTGAAGGTTAAGTTTATGTGTTTTTTATGAATGGCTAAGGAGAGAGGTTTATAACCATTCAAACGGCTAGTTCATTTATTTTCATTGCTGAATATTAGGATTTAGCACATTCTGTAAGTTAATTATGTCATGTTTTGTATCATTAAAGTATGGTAAAATGTCCAAAATAAATAAATTACATACATTGCCACATTGTGCAGTGATTATACACATTGTTATTGTTGACGTTGAATCAAATTTATATTTGTTATGGCTATCCTTTTACTTGAAACTATGTTATTCATAATAAGTATTGTGAAGATTATTAATAATTTGTGTAAGGAAATTGCAATAAAGGTCAAGGGAGTGCATTGAGATTAATTTTTCATCATTCCCTCAGGAATTCAACAATAATCCAAAAATCATACGTATTCTTAATGTATTTATGGGTACTCATAAAACTCGTAAGTGGTACAAGAAATGTTTCTAATATGTAAAATGGGTAATATGAAACTGCTACTTATGTCTGTCTGTGTTCATTGTCATTCCGTAATATTCAGTTGTAGTATACATACAAGCGCCTCTATTTAAGTGTCCCATACAAAGGCAAACCTCAATTAAATATGTTCACCACTCCATGCATGTGCTTATGTTAAGCGATTGGTTTAAATTGTAAATCGTATCACTTGATGTGACCGCATTATTGCAGTTACGTTAATCGCCGCAATCGCATCACAATGCAACTGTGGTATGACTCCGAATCACAATGATACGACCGCATCGGGCCACAACGCAATCGCATCAGACCACATTAGACCGTATGAGATTAAAAAATAATTTTTTAATCACAGAATAATTCACACGCAACAGTCGCAATCCGCATCGCAACAACCACAATAACCATAATCACAATAACGGTAATCGTTATCGCAATCGCAACCGCAACCATAATTTAAAATGCCTTTTCAAACTAATGGAATATATTGTCAACTCCAATTGTTTAGTAGTTTTTAGTGTTCTCTTTTAAGTGTGTGGGTGACTTGAATCAAATGTTGATTTTATATGTTATATGGAGAACATAATCAGACTTTACAACATTAGCTTATGAATTGTTTAGTGATTTTTCTCTCTAATTAATCCCTTTTGATACAAGCATTTATTTATCGAATGAAGACATAAAACTGGAAAAAGCACGTTGAAAAAAAACATTGAATTTTTTAACCGTTGAAGGAGTCATTACTCATCACCACAGCTTCAGAATCGTAGTATTTACTAGTAAGTATGATTTTTTCTCTCACTCCTCACACTCTCTTTTCTCGCATTCTTATTAACCAAAATGTTATTAAACAAAGTTGAGAATACTATTTTGGAATAGGGTTTAGGATACCACTTTGAGACAGGGTTGAAAACATCATTTTGGAGACACGGGATCCATAATAAAGTCTCACTTCCCTCAAGTTAGTTTCAACATTTCAGTTACCAAAATAAATAAATAAAAGTCTCAGCCTTCTCTCTCTCTGGGTCAAAGAGATTGAGTGTGGTTACTGTGCATTCTCAATTTCTCATGCATTGCATTGCTGTCACATTTATTCTTTAATCCCCACATTATTTTTTTCCCTACATGTTTATTTATTTATCTCTATAAGATTTGGATTTAATGTGTGGTGTAAATATCTTTTTATACTTTCACCAAATTGTTCATCACATATAAAGTATTAAAAGATAACCTATTGATAGTATAAAAATTATTTTATACTAATTGTGCATATAGATATTGAGTAAATAAATGGTATACATTAATCATTGTTGACTCTTAAAAAATATAAATAAATGACGAATAATTTATTGTATATAAATATTTACGAATGTATTTAACTGATGAGATCTTGCATAGAAAAAAATGAAGTAACTTTTCTGAATCCTTGTTTTTTCACTTGAATTCTCTCATGAATCCTCTGTGACTGTTAAGTTATTTTTTTAGCTGCTATCACTCTCTATAGCTTATAAATGCACCACCTCCTCAGTTTCAACCAAATTCTCTTGCTTTATGAATGCTCTAACAACTACTTTAGAAACTGAACCACTTCATCATCAAATGCTATAACCTGCTTCTGAGTTCATTTCAGGTGATGATTACACATTGAAAAAAAATGTTCTTTTTCTCTCTATGCATGACAATGAGTACTCCGAATTTACTTTGCAGATCTGGGTTGTTTGAGACTTTGAGTGATGTATATTAATGCTCCACTTTGTGGCCTGAAATAGTGGAATTTGCTTCACTGCATTTTTGGGTTTCTTTCTGATTCTAGTTTTATGTTGGTTTTAGTTTTTGTTTAGGATCTGAAGGTACTTGTGGAAAAAGATATATTTTTTAATTAAAAAAATTCAAATTTAGCTGTTGAGCTACTCTGAGTGTTTTTTATCTTATAATTTCCTATCAAATCCATTAAATGTGGGTATGCATTTGAAGAAAATTTTGGTTCTATGTTCATTCATTTTATTCAATGTACAAATTCAGGTCAATTTCATGAAGAGGGTAGCTTAAGAATTGTTAAAGGGTTGGCTAGAAAATTATATCTTTCTTAGAATAAACTGCTGAAATGTTAGTTCTTGATATCAATCAGTTTATGAAATTACCACAAAGCTAAAGTACTTGCTACTATATATGACTCAATTTTGAAATTATTTTTGTTGTTCATACACTTTCTAGTTGGTTATGTGATAAACCAACTATTGTTCCTTTCTTATGTATGGTTTCTTCCTTCATTGTTTATTACTCCTAGTAATTGGTTTTCAGCAAGGATTTAGGTATAGTCATAGACATCCTTAAAGCAACCGTTTTAACTGTATTCTCAGATACTGTATACAGTGGTTGTCACTCATGTACATACATGCTCCAAGTTATTGAGCTTGAGTTTCTTTTGTTCTATGTAAAACTACAAAAATGAAGCTAAAGTGGAGCATGCTTAAACTTGTTCAATTTGTTTCTTCTAGGAGTTTTAATATTTTAGAGGAGACAAACTCATGCAAATGTTTTTTATCTGAATTTAATGGCCTGTGTGTGTAGTAATATCTTAATATGTGTAAAAATAGAGCCTCATTTAAATCTTTCTCTTGATAGTGAAAATCTTACAAGTTTGCAAATTGAGTGAATTCACTATCTGTTCCTTATTTAATTAGGATGCTTTCTTTTATTTTATTGGTCATTGTTCTGTTTCAACTTTTATTTTCTGAAAAGTTATTACTATAGTTCTGTATCTCAGGATTGTTATATATTTTTTATTGTTTATTTCTTCATGCTGTTGGATCCTAACTTTGGTTTATGGCATGGTGCTAAACCAGGTAAACATGAAGGCTGACAAAGTTTACTCTCCATTGAAATGTGAAATTCCTATACCTTACAGCAAACAACTCTCCATGAAGCTCTATCTGACTTCAGTGGCTCCTTTCGTTTTTATCATATTTATTCTTTTTCCTCTGACAATTGCTGACCTGAGTTCAGATAAGCAAGCTCTTCTCGATTTTGCTAATGCTATCCCCCACTCCCGAAACCTTATGTGGAATCCAGCCACCTCTATATGTACATCTTGGGTAGGCATCACTTGCGATCAAAATGGAACTCGTGTTATTTATGTCCGGCTCCCTGGAGTTGGACTATGGGGTTCAATCCCAGCCAATACACTTGGCAAGCTTGACGCCGTGAAGATTATTAGCCTTCGCTCGAACCTGCTCAGTGGAAATTTGCCTGTTGATGTTGCTTCTCTTCCTTCACTCCAGTATCTCTACCTTCAGAATAATAACCTTTCTGGTCATATACCTGCCTCCTTGTCACCCAAACTCAATGTACTTGATTTGTCATATAATTCTTTCACCGGTGGCATTCCAAAGATTTTAGAGAATTTTACAGAACTAACTAGTTTGAATCTCAAGAACAATTCCCTATCTGGAAAGATACCGAATCTCGATGTTAGTAAACTCGGGCTTTTGAATTTAAGCTACAACCATTTGAATGGCTCTATACCCGAAGCTCTTCATAATTTTCCTAAGTCATCCTTTGAAGGAAACTCTCTTTTGTGTGGACCACCTCTAAAGCAATGCTCGATGGTTACCTCCACACCCGCCTTGACTCCAATTCCATCTACAGCTCCTCGAAGAAAAAGCTCGAAAAATAATATGAGTAAGGTAGCTATCATTGCAATTGCTGTTGGAGGGGCAGTGGTGCTATTTTTCATAGCACTTGTTATTGTTCTTTGCTGTATAAAGAAGAAAAACGGGGGAGGCTCCCGTGAAATTAAAGGGAAGGGTCCTAGTGCTGGTAGAGGCGAGAAGCCAAAAGAAGAGTTTGGGAGTGGGGTCCAAGAACCTGACAAAAACAAGTTGGTTTTCTTCGAGGGCAGTTCTTATAATTTCGATCTTGAGGATTTGCTAAGAGCTTCAGCCGAAGTTTTGGGAAAGGGTAGTTATGGTACTGCATATAAGGCTATATTGGAGGAGTCTGTAACAGTTGTGGTGAAAAGATTGAAAGAAGTTGTGGTAGGCAAGAGGGACTTTGAACAGCAGATGGAGATTATAGGAAGGGTTGGGCAACACCTGAATGTTGTGCCACTTCGCGCCTATTATTATTCGAAAGATGAAAAGCTTTTGGTTTATGACTATGTCCAAGGTGGCAACTTATCCACACTCTTGCATGGTATGCATTTAATTTCCTCTTGGTTTCAGTTAAATCTTCTACAATTGAACTTGTCTTTCTTTTGTTCCTTATTTGAACTTTTTTTTCTCGTCTCTATCCGCAGTTGTAATTTTATTTGTTATAGTATTTACTAAAACCATTGATTCCCTTAAATTGGATCTCAATTTGATTACAGGAAATAGATCAGGTGAAAGAATTCCGTTAAATTGGGAATCGCGGGTGAAAATATCCCTCGGAACTGCAAGAGGAATTGCCCACATACATTCTGTCAGTGGTCCAAAATTCACACATGGAAATATTAAGTCCTCAAATGTCCTCATCAACCAAGAGAATGATGGCTGCATTTCTGATTTCGGCCTAACCCCGCTTATGCATGTTCCTGCAACCCCTTTTAGAGCTGCAGGCTATCGTGCTCCCGAGGTAATTGAAATGCGTAAGCACACTCATAAATCAGATGTATACAGCTTTGGTGTTCTCCTTCTAGAGATGCTTACTGGGAAAGCACCTACCCAATCTCCTGGACACGACGACATTGTTGATCTCCCGAGGTGGGTACAATCTGTTGTTAGGGAGGAATGGACAGCCGAAGTTTTTGATGTGGAGCTAATGAGGTACCAAAACATTGAAGAAGAAATGGTACAAATGTTGCAAATAGCCATGGCTTGTGTAGCAAAGATGCCAGATATGAGACCCAACATGGATGACGTAGTGAAAATGATCGAGGATATCAGGCAATTTGACTCGGACAACCGATCGTATAATGAAGAGAATAAATCGAAGGACTCAAATGTTCTATCTCCATAAACTTAACTCTCTTGCCTTTTGCTTAACCAAGAAGGTATGGTATATATAAGAGTGCATGCTTAGTCAAAGTTTCTCAAGCTGCATTCAAACCCTTCTGTCCAATTGTTCAATATTTCTCATGAATGTAATTCCTTGAGTTAATTTCTTAAATAGGTAGGTTTCTTTTCATGAATTCTTATGTATTAATCATGATTCAATTGATGATCTTCATTCAAACACATTTAGTCTCTTGTAATTTTTTTTATTCTGTTGGAATGGCCCTGCAACAAACATGTTTATTACATTATCTTATCATGTGGCTAGGTAATGCTGATAAAAGCATAACATCCTTAGTTTGTTGTTAATTTGTAACATTGTGGCAGTACATTAATAAATGCTTTAAAAATAATATGTCCACTTTGGTAAATTCCATTTTGTCTCATCACCTGAGTTAATCATAATTTATTTTATATCATCTGAGGTATGATTACTACTTAGAGGTATCATCTGCACTGTTAGAAAAATTTAAACACCACATATTACCATATCTGCCTATACTGGACCCTCTAGAGGATCCATATTCTAGAGGTACCATAGTCTACATTGGAGGAGTTGCAAACTTGCAATCTTGAGAATTGGTTAGTTATATTGGAATGGCAATTACATCGTGGAATTGTAATTTAGAATTGGTTTGGAATAGGGATGGCAACGAGGTCGAGTGGGTACGGGTAGTGCATATTCATGTCCATACCTATACTATTTACGAATATCCGTGCGCATAATGGGTACCCATGGGTTGGGTATTTTTGCGATATCCGTAGTTTGGAATCATAGAAAATGTGGGATGGTGGAGGCAAGATGTTTGTGGTGGTCATGCAAAGACATCTTATAATTACAATTGTCAGAAGAAATTAAAGCTAAAAAATTAAATAAAGTTAATTATATTATAATTCAATGAAATAATTATGATTTGATGAGTGAAAGTTAGGGATTTGGAATTTGAGAAAGAGTGAAATGAAGATAATTGAAGTTTGGGATGTGACAAAGTTAAATGACATAAACACATATATATATATATATATATATATATTATATAAATATTGTTACCCACCAACTTTGATTTACCATATATAGGGTTATGCATTTGTGGTGAGAAAACCCTTCACCTTCTAAATAACAAAAACATCATCACACAAATAACCAATCTCTACGTAAATTTTCATAGAGGTTCGGTGGGTGGTTTGCAAATGGCGGAGCTAGGGAAGAATCCGTCCACCGGATGCTTCCACAAGCAACCTGGCCGCTCCGCCGATGCTTCCTCGACAAACCACTATTCCGGCCTCAGCGACATTGATTCTAATAACATGGACTACCGTGACAAGACACGATGCCACAGGTGTTGTTCCACATTTTGTGTATGGTCATGTCTTTCTCTATTCATCCTAATCCTCATTTTCCTCTTCATTGCTATCTCCTACTTGATTTTCCTCCAAGTAGGGTTACCCCAATTCAACGTTAGATCGTTAAACATAACAAAGTTGGAGGTTGATAATAACTCGGAACAGTTGCATGCAATTATAAGCTTAGGGATTAGGGTTTCAAATAAAAATGAAAAGATGGAGATTTTGTATGGTCCTCTTTTTGTTGATGTTATAAGTGAAGAAGTGGCTTTGGGAAATGCTATAGTTGAAGGGTTCTCACAAAAGGCACAAAATGATACAAACTTGGATATGCAAATGACAATAAGCAATGCTAAAGTTGATAGAGATGCAGTGGAATCTCTAAAATCAGATATTGATTCAAAAGAAATGGTGTTTGATGTTTATGTTGGTGGCCACATTGGTTTTAAGATTGGAAGTATGCATATGACTAATGTCCCTTTTCTATCATCTTGTCATGAAATCAAACAGATGGATGTTGATTTTGGAAGAAGGCCTGCATGTGATGTCAAGATGTTTTCTTTCAGGTAAAAATTACTATATCATATCATGCCATTATAGTTTCATTATTATTTCCATATGAATATATTGAGTTTATTCAAGTGTAAAGTCTCACATTAGATATGCGGGGAGAAGTAAAAGAGTTTATAAGTAAAAAAGACTCATAGAACTAATGTTTGAAAGTTTTGGTTCAATATGTGGTGCATCATTTGTGTTATCCATAATATCATGCCTATGACAAAGAGAACTAATGTTTAGCCGTTGGAGTATGTCATATGTTGTAATGTCATGAAGCTAATATGTGTGTTAGTCAAAGTTGAAACTCCATTAAACATGGATGGAGTTTATTGAGACATCATTAAGAGTAGTGTACAACTTTAGTGTATGAATAACAAAATTGAAAATTAATATATAGCACACTGCAATATTATGAAAAATACTAATGGGTTTCAAGATCATGTGTTGCAGGCTTATAAGTAACCGATGAGGAAAATGTCAACCAAGTTTTATCGATCAACTTTTAATTGGATTGAGATATAAAAAGTGAGACAGATAATCTTCATTCGGAAAATAACAAACAAGTTTTACCAAGTCATTAGAGTACATGAACATCTTTCAAGCTCTTCCGTTGGGATAGATTAAAATATTATTCTATGTCTTATTTTATCTTTCAATTTGGTCTTCCAACTAAATAATGTGTCAATTTAGTCATTCATCTTTCTAATATTTATCAATTTTACCATTCTATACTAAATTTTGTTGCATATTCCACATATTTCTTCATTTTTTTCCTTACTTTCTCTCTCTCTCTTCTTTTGTCTGGTTAATTACACATTTGTTATTCCAGAAGTCAAATTGAACCCAAGAGGATAATGTTACGATGAAATGATGGAAATTTACAAATATTAGAAATGTAAATGACTAAATTAACGTTTTATTTTATTAGATAATTAAATTGAAACCTAAAAATAAGATAAAATATGTGAAAATTATTTTAGCTATCTAGATATATACACATGTTTTCTTCATTATGGAAATGGATATATATGTCTAGGGAGAGTATCCTCTCAATATTAGGAGAGTGCATCAAAAAATAAAACAAAAGAGATGACATGAAGTTATTACATGCATTTAAACATAATAATATATAATATTATTATTCTTGAATGTATATACAAAAATCTTGGCTTCTTGAGGAGCCTTTCTCATATGTCTATGAGGTGTCGTGGACATTAGCTCTAATTTAAGATAGCAAAGAGGAACAAAAAAAAGTGACTGTGAAGTTTCATCTTCCTTTACTCTCAATTTACTAAAAGGGTGCTATCAATGGAAAATGATATATTTTCATACTAAATCTTATTACTAATCTTTCTATTCATAAGAAAGTGATATATGTTACTTGTAAACTAATCACTAATAAATAAAATATCATTTTATAACATATGTCACTTTTGTGTAGATAGAAAAATTAATATAAAGATTTAGTATGAGATTATATCATTACACTTCATAAATACATATGAATTTCTTTGATTTCTGCCAAAATATAGAAAAGTGTTTCATTGGGATTATCAAGACCCACTTCAATATTTTTTTATGTTAAAAAGAGATTAATTTTTCACAATTCTTTGTGGGACACCCTTGTTTTTTTATTCATTAAGCAAAATAGGTCAATTGATCCTTGAAATTTATACAACTTCCCTTTCATCATCTACATATTTAATTTAACAGTTTTGTTTGGGTGTGTGACAAATAATTAATATAAGAAGTCTCGTTTTTGGAGGATGGGAGGGGATCAACTTACTCAAATAGTAAGTTTTTTAAATTTACTCTACATATTAGCCATTAATTCTAAGGAAATCCAATGGTTTGAATTAGTGAGTAGATCTAAATCATTAGATTTTTCTAGAATTTATGGCTAAGATAACTTACTCTTGAGTCAATGAATCCCTCATATTTTGTAACTCTACAAACTACTTGGCTTGAAAGAAACTATTTGTTAACAAAAATATAAGTTTTTAGGATAAGAATATCTTGTCACAATCTATATTCTAAATTATGTCATACATTAAAAAAACTTGTCATGTCAATTAAAAAATTAAACACTCATTATTTTTTTATTTTTGTTTCAATATCATTAGTGCAACATATGTTTTGAGAGAAGAGATTATTTTACGAGTTTCTAATGTTATAACAAAGAAACATATTTTCCGAGTTTCTAGCCGGTAAGGCCCCATTTCCAGACACATAGATCAATTATTCCAATCTCTATCCCGGACCAATCACAATACTACTATATGAATAAAATATAAAATTTAAAAATAAAAAGTAATAAAAATCAGCGCCGGATAAGGATCTTGTTATATTTATCCCCCATTTCCATCCTACCGTATACAAGTGTATGTACCTCTTAAAGGGTATGGCGTTAATGCTACGCTAATACGAATACTGAGAACCTTCTAGAAACAAACCTTGTCACCTTCTTACCCCTTCTCCTTTTTTCTCTTTTTATTCTCATTCTTCTTCCTTCAAAACGGCTTTTCAAATTTCAACCCCCCCCTCTCTCTCTCTAACCCTATTCGAAGTTTCGTTCTCCAAATTCACCGTTTTACGTAACCCTTTCAGGTTTCTCTCTTTTCATTTTACTCTTAAAATCGATTCGCCACTTTTCTCTCGTTTTCAATTTTTTCTTATGTCTCTGTTTCTTTGTTCTCAGGTTGAGTATGGCATCAAAACGCATCTTGAAGGAACTCAAGGATTTGCAGAAGGATCCTCCTACATCATGCAGCGCTGGTGAGCTTCTAGAAACTAAATTGTAAATTCATGTTTTGATTTCGATGCATGAAAATTGAACCCTAATCATTGCATATTTTGGGTGTGTGGCCTCATGTTGAAATATTATAATGATTTTCTCTGTGCTTATTGGTATTTTTACTTGATTCAGTTATTTATGTCAGATAAGTTATTCCTTGTGAACTTGTGATTAAACAAAACAAAATCCATTATTGTGGTTATTGTTCTTATCTGTGTTTGTTAATTTAGTATCTCTAATTATTATTTGAAGAGATTGGGATGATTAGTTATACACGAGCCTTCAGGATTTCAATATCATTATTGTGATTAATTTCCCGTTTGTTTAAACTTGAAAGTGATTCTTAAATCTGTACAGCCTTTACAAAAATCATGTTCTATTTTTCATTTTTTGTATATTGTAAAAAAATGTTATTTTCATGTTCTAACTTCTAAGTTGTTTAGAAGCTAAAAAGTATAGCTTATAGTTAAAGCTTAATTTTACCATATGCTTCTTTGTAAAATAATGTAATAAATGTTATTTAAGAAATAATTGCTTTAAGGTTAAACTAACAGTCTTTAAATGTCTATTTGTTTTTAGTTATAGGTTTATGAAGTTAGCTATAGTGATATTCCTTTTTAATAACTTTGGCAGTTATTATTGTCTATGTCAGGTCCTGTTGCCGAGGACATGTTTCATTGGCAAGCAACAATCATGGGGCCGTCTGACAGCCCTTACACAGGTGGTGTTTTCCTTGTTTCGATTAATTTTCCTCCGGACTATCCATTCAAGCCACCAAAGGTAACTATTGTATATTGTTACTTACATTAGCTGCACATACCTTATGCTCTTCTGATGTTGTGACTTGTGATTATGTTGAGACTTGTTTGATGGTTATTCATATTGCTTAGCAACAACTTTGCACGTCCCGTGTTAGGGTTATACAACTTGAAGTTGCACATATGTTTATCATGTATTAAAGAAAATGTGTTTGTGAGGAGATTTTGTGAACTCGTTTGTTAGCTTCGTGCTCAACTTCCTCCAATCCTCAGTGGTAATTTGTATTGTTGGTTTGAGCTAGATTATTAAACATTTCCAAAACACTGCCTGAACTATTGCTGGTTTGTACTATCCAAAGCAGATCTTTTAGTGTCCTTGTCTGGTTGTAGATTGCATCATGGACCAGTTCCTTGTTAAACTGGCCTTACCCTACCTACCCAGCGTGTCAGTATCAGTTTTCTAGAGCATCGGTCTAGAAAGGGAGTGTGAACAACATTCATAATTGCTGCAAATGCTAGAATATTGATGCAATGAATATGGTGCTCTATGACGGTGGAATTAAGTGTTGTTTAATTTTTAAATAATATCTGAATTTCACAGTATTGGGATGGTGATAAATTTGGAGATCAAAATTAAATCCCTTGTCTAAAAACCAGATAATCATCTTTCCTCAATATCTTGGTGGTTGAGGCTACCATATTTTCTGACACGTAGCTTATTTTTTTCTCAATAATCAAGATAATAGATATGAATGCTTTTTTTTACTGGATGGTAGTTAAGATTGTAAATATCTTGAACTTCTGTTCAGACTAGTTGTTTAGAAACTGATAATTTTGGCATCTTTAAAAACACAGGTTTCATTTAAGACTAAGGTATTCCATCCAAACATCAACAGCAATGGCAGTATATGTCTTGACATTCTTAAAGAACAGTGGAGCCCAGCACTAACCATTTCCAAGGTTTGATTTTATGTATCTCGTCTTTCTTGATATTTTATAATTTTGCACAAGGTTTTAACTTGTGTTGTTTAACTGATCATAGCTAAATGTAAATTCTGAATTACTATTTTCTGGCTTTTAAAAAGATTTTGCCGTTCCTGTTATCCATGATTTTTTGTTAGTGCAACTAGATGTGAGATACTGTTATCCGTTTTTCTTGATACTTGACGATTTTGCACAAGTTTTAGCGTGCATAGTTAACTGATATATCTATATATATATAATTTGTAAGTCTTATAGAAAGATTTTTCATTCTGCATTATCCATGATTTGTTGTTAGTGCAACTAGATGTGAGATACTGTGTGTTATGACCCAATTTTCTGCAAGTGGGAATTCTGGCATGTAATTGCCTGCCTACTTTCAAAAGTATAATCACTCAGTGGCTAATTATTAGTAAATTGAAGCTTAATCTCAAACCAAGGAATGGGGTTTATTTTCAAATGTA
Source organism: Lupinus albus (assembly GCA_009771035.1). Lineage (NCBI taxonomy): Eukaryota > Viridiplantae > Streptophyta > Magnoliopsida > Fabales > Fabaceae > Lupinus > Lupinus albus. The sequence goes on from CM020016.1 coordinate 15,177,682, forward strand.
AAAGCTGTCTATGCAAGTTTTTGTTTCTCGTGTTCAATGCGTCTCACATTTGTGTGGTTGTTTCTTTTTCATGTGGAATCTCATCATTAGTAGACTTGAGAATTTCTAGCACCAAAAAGTTATTCAGAAGAGCTATCTATTCTCTGTTAGCCATTAGTCTTGTTTCAAATCTTGGAAAAACTAACTTCAAACTATTTTAGGTCCTTTTGTCAATTTGCTCATTGTTGACGGATCCCAACCCCGATGACCCACTTGTGCCTGAAATTGCCCACATGTACAAGACCGACCGGGCTAAGTATGAAGCTACTGCTCGCAGCTGGACACAGAAGTATGCCATGGGATGATCGTACCTCCATTCTTTGCCTGTTCTATTTAGTTTAATTATAAACAGAAGATATTTTGATTGAATGTGTTGCCTTTTTTATCGTTTGTGAATATTTTCTAAGACGTTGGTGATTGAAGAAATTGTAATGCTTTGTTATGCAAAATTTCTGTACGTTGACTTGCAATCCAAAATAAGCTATAACAAGGTAATAGACTCCTAGTAGTGGGGACCACATCTATAGTGGATCAAGACCAAGTTGGAGGGATCTGAGAGACATGTGTTGTAAATATTTGATGTAGGGGTGTATTCTCTTGAATGTAAGAGGTAACATGGACATTAGTATAGATGAAATGAATTGTATATTCATCCATAAAAATAGTCATGAAGTTTAATCCTTCCATTAAATTTGGATATGGATGACTTGAATAATTTAAAATATTATTTAAATAAATTTATATGGATTTATGAATGACTTTCCATCTAAATACATCTATTTGACACCCTTAACATAGACAATAGAATAACTATTAAAATAAATGGGAGGATTTACTTATTCCAAAATAAATTATAATATAATATAATTTAATGACTCAAGTTCATCCCTTTTAAAACATAATTTGCCCATCATTAAAAATAAATAAATAATGTTACAAATGATTTTTAAAACAAGAAACATAAATTGTAGAATGACCATGCCTTGCCCCATTAAATAATCTTAATGAAAACTTTTTTTCATATATTACAGTAAATTATACTAACTAATTTCATTTCAGATTTAACATAATTACATTCACTATTTTTTGTATTAAAAACATTAAACTCAATTTACCTAAGGATACTAGTGTAATTATATTCATATACAAAAATTATAGAATACAAGTATATAAATCACAAATAATTTGTATAAAGTGTAAAAAATGGAAAGATCTATTAAACTTTAAAGGTATACAATTTACTTTATATATTAGTAAAATATTGAATATATTAGATTTAACTATTATTTCAATATTAGAATTATTTAATAGATGCATTGACGCAAAAACATTTGGTCATTAATAATTTAATGCATGGTTATGAAAAGACGGACAATACCTATTCGTTCAATCACAGAATTAGTGAATTGGTTCTCATGGTAGTAGGATATAATAATAATACGGCTTATACAATCATATTAATTAAAATCAATTAATTTTCATTTAAAATTGTAATTTTTATAAAAATTACTTAACTTTTACTAAAATGTTATTATAAGGGTCAAACACATACATTACAACCTATATCTTTGTTCAAACTTTTAAAATATGTTAAGTTACACATTTTATTTTAACAAATAACATAAACAAAAATATTCATTTTTTCAAAATTAATATTATAATATATATTTAAATATAATTTTATTGATATATACTTCAATCGGTGAATCGTAGATTAAAGTGATAGACTATCATCCTAAAAGTAAGTTAAGATATGGAGTAAGTTTAAAAAACTTACTATTGAATTCTATAGATACTCCTATATTAATAAATCGATATAAAAAATAAAAAAGAGATAGATTTATCATACAAAACCTAGTTTTTAAGGACATTGAAACGCTTGAAAGCACAAGGGATTTTGATTACAGGAGCAGCAGCGATATCACCTCAACCGATTCTTTTTTCTCTCACAGGTTCATCTTCTTATCCCCTTTAATTTGATTTTCATTTTCTTTAATGCGTTTCGATCTTTCATTTCTATAATTTCACGTCACTCTTCTTCTTTCAAAGTAGTAATCACTTGATTCTTAACAAAAAAAATTATGATATCTTAGATTTTTTAATCGTTAATTAATGTTGTTCTCTACTTCTCTTAATCTTAGGGTTTTAACGCTCCTTTTCATGTCTATTATGCGTTATCTTAATTTTATTATTATCAATTAATTTATTGATGTTTATTTATTTGCTTATTATTTTTTCTTCAAATTCCTTTGATTTTGTAACTCTATTTGATTTTGGTTTTCAGTACTCATGGCAGACGAAGCACGCAATGATTTCAAGGAGGAGGTCCCAGAAGTAAGTTTATATTCGCCTTTTTTGGTTTTCAATTTTTATCATGCAATGGTTTCCCCACACATGTTTCACTTGATTTTGTGTTTGGTTATGTAATTGGGATTTTATGTTTGGTTATGTAATTGGGATTTTATGTTTGGTTATGTAATTGGGATTTTATGTTTGGTTATGTAATTGGGATTTTATGTTTTAATCTTTGAATTGATATTTCTAATGGTGTCATTTAATGCATGTAATTCCCAGTTGCCAGTTTCCTTGATTAGTAGTTAGTACACTGTTTTTTGAAGTCTCTAATATTCTAATGCTGACGTTTCGTAATTTTAGGTTGTGCCATTTGATCCTACTAAGAAGAAGAAGAAAAAGAAAATTACCATTATTGATCCCGCTGATGATCCAGTGGATAAATTGGCTGAAAAGACAGAAAATCTCTCAGGTATTTAAATTGAAAGTTGAAAAAACTTTTTTTCTTTAATGGTCTTTTTCTTCAATGCTATTGTATTATGGAGAAGTTCTTGCCCGAACCTGTGCACACTAGGCCAATCACATAGTTAGTTAGGAAATAACCATAACTACCGATTATAACTACTGAGATAGTTCACATAGTGAGCCCAACTAGGGTGCAGCAGGCTTATGTATGAATTTCTGTCCAAGGTATCAGTTATTGTGCTTTTTGCATTGCTGATTCCAACTAGCTTTTCATATGCAGTTTCTGAAGGTGTTGAGAGTACATTTGCTGGTTTGAAAAAGAAGAAAAAGAAGCCGGTAAGTCATACTGACTTTTTGTGTGGTTGTATACTTGTATTAAGTTTTTTCCAATAGCTTTTGATGTGAGTGTGAACCTCGGCGAAAAGGCAAAGTTACTTACCTTGTGACTTGGAGGTAATGGATTCAAATCCTAGAAATAACCTCTTTGCTTGTGAGGGTAAGGCTGGGCACTGACCCCACTAGGTGGGGAGGAGCCTTTTGCACTGGGCCACCCCAGTAATAGCTTTTGATGTAGCTAGTCTTTGTGGGGAAAACTTTCAAGTTTGCTTTTTGTTGGTGATTGTAGGTTGAAATCAGTAACTTAAATGATGAGAATGAAGATTTACCTGAAGATTTGGATGGTAAGCATTTGATTGTAAATATAAAAGTTGTCAGATCTTTAAGGAATAAGGACCGGATGTTAGTTCTACAAATGATGTCTTTAGGGAAGTTACTTGAATGCTAAATATTTGATACATTCTTTGCCCAGCCGTAGATCCTGCTGAAGAAGATGAAGGTGACATTTCTTCCTTGCTGCCTCGTTATCCTTGGGAAGGGAGTGACCGTGATTATGAATATGAGGAGGTATATGATCCTTTGCATGCTTTCTGCTATAATATGCCTCTACCTTAAAATGTCATTCTTAAATTATTTTCAAATTCTCTTGTCTTCATCACCTAGTTTTGAAAAAGTTCTGAGTTGATTTTGCTTTTTATCTCTGATTCTGAATATTAAAATTGTGGTGCTTGTGGCTCTCTCCCCCCTTCATGTCATGAGTCACCATGGTCTGTTTTTTTGTTTTAGAATTTTTACATGCTCTAGAGTTTTTAATGGGGAAGCATGTTAACTAAATTAATTATTTACGCCTCAGCATTATTTCTGATTCCATAATTCAATGTTCAAAGGTGCTTTATCCTTGTTGGATCAACTCCCACTCTCCAATTATAGCTCCATGAAATAATACTTGTTGAATAGGAGGATTTTAGGTTGGAAGTAGTTATAGAGAGAATATAGATTAAGAATTTTTGAGGTTGATATTGATATTATCATATTAATATGATTATAATGTAATGCGATAATACAAAAGAACAAACCCAATAGTTCTATCTATACTAATGGAAGGCTCCTAGTCCTAAATAAATAAGGAAACAAAGGAATATAAATAGGAAATAAATCCTAGGAGATAATCTCAGACACTAAAATGTTCTGATATAATAGTAGCATGAGATATTTTTATATGTTCTAACATTACCTAAAGCATTTTTCATCACTCTGGTGCTGTATCTGACTGATTGACAAATTTTGCAATGTCTTCTGAATAGTGACGCCATCTGTAATACAGTGTAATATTTTCTGCTTGTAGATTTTTTCCTCCCGTATTCTGAATCTTTGATGTTTGTGTGCAGCTTCTGGGCAGGGTGTTTAACATTTTACGCGAGAATAATCCAGAGCTTGCTGGAGACCGGCGGAGGACTGTTATGAGGCCCCCACAAGTTCTTCGTGAAGGCACAAAGAAAACTGTTTTTGTGAATTTTATGGATCTATGCAAAACGTATGTTCTTTTCTTCGCCATTTTGCTATGTGTACCTCACACTCCTGGCATATCTATCTTGATTGTCATAAAGATTGACTCTTTTTTCATCCATCATCTCCTTTTGTGAATGTTTTTGCCTACCAATCTTTTAGAATGCATCGGCAGCCAGACCATGTCATGGCTTTTCTGCTTGCTGAGCTGGGTACTAGTGGCTCTTTAGATGGACAGCAGAGATTGGTTGTGAAGGGAAGATTTGCACCAAAGAACTTTGAAGGAATTCTGCGACGATATATCAGTAAGTAGTTTTTCTAATATTGTTTCACTATATCACTCCTACTTTCTGGCATCAACTTCGCAATAAATTCAAGTCTTTGTTCTAAGTATTACACTATTGTGTATTTCTGGCCTTTGGGGTTTGAAGGTTGACTGGTATTCTGTTTTTTCAGATGAATATGTCATTTGCCTCGGATGCAAAAGTCCCGACACAATACTTAGTAAGGAGAATCGTCTCTTCTTTCTTCGGTGTGAAAAGGTGAACCCTTCTCTCTTTTCATTCTGGACTGTAATTCTGTTAAACCTCATTGTTTACCCTTCCCCTCTTGGAAAGGTTTCTTATTTTCTGTCACCTTTTACTATTTAGAATCCCATTTCTTACCCATTGATGTTTATTGTTTTCAGTGTGGATCAGGAAGGTCAGTTGCTCCAATCAAGGCTGGTTTTGTTGCTCGTGTTGGCCGTAGGAATGCAGGCACATAATTTTATCATTTCATTATTTATCTCTTATTTAAAGACTGCATGGACAAATTAACCTTTTCCTAAAGTTTTCTCCTCTGGATGATGTACCTCATACTTAAATTGAGTTTATTGCACTACATTTTCCGCTTGTACAAGAATCATACTCCTTCCGAGTAATATAAAAAACAGTTTTAAATGATGTCGTTACTCTGAGTTGACAAAATTTTACAGCTGAAATTAACGTTCTGAATAACGATTCTATTAACGTTACACAAGTTAACAGGGGACTAGTGTGGGTTAAGATTTTAAAAGTTGAGAACCGAAATAATAATTTAAATTTGTTAGGGACTAACTTGATATTGATCGAATGAGTATTATTCATTATCAAAGCCAGGCTGAACATGGCATTGACTAATGGCAATTTTCACCGTTTGTGTAAAAAAAACCAATTAAGATACAAAACGATGTTGTTTTAGGTCATAATCATTTTAGTTTCTTAACATTTCTGTAAGTATAGTATTAGTCATTGTTTTTAAACAAAATTTTGAATCGTAAGACATTTTTCAAAATTCCGTTTACGAGTAATTCCTTTTTATTGTTTCCTTCATTGGCTAGTACTTGGTAGCTATAAAGCAGTCAACTTGTTCTAAAAAAGTTTGTTAATTTTGTGACTTACCCACTGGTAGGCTAAATTAAAAAGAGGAATAATTGTAAGGAAAACAAGAAAGATGAGCAATGCTCTAGTTTTTTCATCCCTTTTTCGTCCAGCAGCCACTAGGCTTTAATACAATAAGAAGAACCCTAATTATGATGTTAGCCATACACTTGACATCATCTTGATTGAAGGAAAATAAACTGAATTAAAATTACTTTAATTGATAATAAAATCATCCATCCACTTAGGAGTCATAACAACTCTTTTGGGTCTGAGCTCATTTAGCCTATCAATATTCTCCCCATGAAGACCAACCTTGTCCTCAAGGTTGAGATCCATTTTGGATGGCCCATCTGAATTTGTGTGAGTGGAATTATCCACTGAAGAATTCAGGTCCAACTGTAAAGGGAGTGGGGAAAATTTGAATTTCCCTGAATAGTATTCCTTTGGATAGGAAATCTTAGGTGGCGAACCATGAGTGGGTGAGACAGATTTCGGTGCAGAGGAGAGAGAAGGTAGAGCAGTCCTTGCTGCAGTGTTCAGTCCACGTGGCAGGCTGAGGTTGGCCAGCGCTGGGGCCGTGGCAATGTGCGCAAATTTTCTGGCTTGTGCATTAAAATCTGCAGAGAGTCGTTTGGCTCCATGTTGCATGCGTGGGACACTTGGCAAAATCACACTGGACCGTGTGGGCACAAATTGAGGCATCATCTTGGGTAATGCAAGGCTCTTTGAACGGTCATTTATTGGGACCGGTTGGGAAAATAAATTTTCCCCCAGATTAATTGAGGTAGATTCCATTTGGACATTCTTTCTTCCCAAAATTAAATTTCGGAACCGTGTAGATACTATTTTGTCCTGCATTTGTTTTGTACTTCTCATATCCTCTGTGTTTACTTCCAAGCCAGATGCAGCCATTTCACTTCTTACATTTCCTTTTTCTTGACCTTCATCATTTTTTTTTGAAAGAGTGTGCTCTATATTTTCCATAGCTATTGTGTTTAACCCACTATTATCTCCTTCTTCCAAAATGTTTTCTGACTGAAAAGAGAAACGAGATGGAGGAGTACCCCAAAATGGCCGAAGCTTGGAAACATGAAAAACCGAGTGGATTTGTGAGCCTTCTGGTAGTGCCAACTCATATGCCACCATACCCACTCGGCGGAGGATTTCGTAAGGTCCAAAAAATCGTTTGCTCAATTTTTGGCTTACTCTTCGAACCACCGTGTGTTGCCGATATGGTTGTAATTTTAGCCACACCCATTCTCCGACTTCAAAGGTACGGTCTCGTCTATTTTTGTCACTTTGTGCCTTCATTCTTTGTTGTGCTTTGTAGAGGTTTGATTTCAATCGGTTGATTAAGATTTGCCTCTCATGCAGGGACACATTCAAGTCTGGTTCAGAAGCTCTTCCTTCGGTATAGTCGAGGACAGTGGGCGGAGTGCGACCGTATACAGCCTGGAATGGAGTCATCCCAGTGGAAGAATGCTTCGATGTGTTGTACCAATACTCGGCAAGAGACAAAAATTTGAACCAATTTTTTGGCTGGTCACTCGTGAAACACCTGAGGTAGGCTTCTAATCCTCTATTTACTACTTCAGTTTGACCATCGGATTCTGGGTGGTATGAAGTGCTGAAACATAACTTGGTGCCATGCAGGTGAAAGAACTCTTTCCAAAAGCTACTCAGAAACAATTTGTCACGATCTGAGACAATAGTTCGTGGAATCCCATGAAGACGGAATATTTCTGTGGTAAAGCGACCAGCAAGCTGTGCTGCTGTGAAATGCCTCGGCAAGCCCACAAAATGACTATACTTGGATAATCTATCCACCACAACCCAGATCACTGTATGCCCACAAGAAGATGGAAGAGACGTTATGAAATCCATAGATATATCCTCCCAAACTTGTTGAGGTACAGGTAATAGTTGAAGTTTACCCGCTTGTTTGGTTGGAACATACTTGTTTTGCTGACATATAATGCACTTTTTAATAAATTCTTTTGCTTCCTTATATTGTCCAGGCCAAAAGAATGAAGCAGCAAGTCGTGCTATGGTTGGTTTCAGCCCTGAATGCCCTGCTATGGGAGTAGAATGATATTCGGTCATCAAGATGGGTCGTAACCCGAGGTCGGCAGGTATAAACAACCTATTTTTATAATACAGCAACCCATTTTTTTTCATGATATGTGCCTGCATTAGACTTTTGTAACATCGCCTGCACTAATTGTTTGCCCTCATCTGTTGTGTAAAAATTGGAGAGCTGGCTCAGAATAGATGGAATCGGGGAGCTCAAGGAGGCTAGGATAGATTCCACGGAATGACACCGAGACAATGCATCAGCAACTCTGTTTTCTCGTCCAGGTTTGTAAAATATCTCATAGTGAAAGCCTTGTAGTTTTGTTGCCCATTTGTGTTGTTCTGTTGTCTGAAAGGCCTGTGTTAACATATGCTTTAAGCTTTGCTGATCTGTGAAGATGCGAAAATATCTGCCTATTAAATACTGACGCCATTTCATCACTGATTCTGTAACAGCGTAAAGTTCCCGAACATAGGCGGAAGTAGCTTGCATTCTTGTTGAAAGCTTCTTACTGAAGAAAGCCACTGGATGTCCGTTTTGTGACAGAACTGCTCCAATAGCCAAAGCGGAAGCATCAGTCTCGACATCAAATAAAACATTGAAGTCTGGAAGCACTAACACTAGAGTTTTAGTCATAATTTGCTTCATTTGTGTAAAGGCCTGTAATGCCTCATTTGACCATGTAAACTTCGAATGTCTTAATAAATCCGTGAGTGGAGCGGCGTGAGATGCGTAGTTTCTAACGAAACGACGATAAAATCCAGTTAGGCCCAATAACCCACGTAACTGTGTCAAGGAACACGGTATCGGCCACTCGATTATAGCTTGGATTTTGTCGGGATCAGGTTGAACCCCATTGGCTGACAAAATATGCCCTAAATAAGCAACTGACGCCACACCAAAACTGCATTTAGACATCTTAGCAAAAAATTGATGGTTAAATAACAACTCCAAAACCAACTTAAGATGGCTAACATGCTCTTGTAATGTAGTGCTATAAACAAGAATATCATCAAAAAATACCAACACGAACTTCCGTAAATAAGGCCGCAAGAGGTCATTCATAGCCGATTGAAATGTTGATGGGGTATTAGTAAGCCCAAACGGCATTACCAAGAATTCATAATGCCCATCGAAGGTCCGGAATGCTGTTTTGTGTGTATCTTCCGGTCTTACACGAATCTGATGGTATCCTGACCGCAAATCAATTTTTGAGAAAATGGTTGCGGTCCCAACTTCGTCTAGAAGTTCATCAATAGTTGGGATCGGAAAACGATCCTTCACTGTTATAGCATTGAGGCTACGATAGTTCACACAGAAACGCCAAGTCCCATCTTTCTTCCGCACTAGTATGACAGGCGATGAAAATGGGCTGGTGCTGGGTATTACAATACCCTCTTTTAGCATGTCTGCTAATATTTTGGTCATAGCATCTTTTTGGATATGTGGGTATCTGTAAGGTTTAACATTAACAGGTTTAGAATTAGGAATGAGGTTGATTTGGTGGTCATGAGGGCGAAAGGGTGGGAGGCCTTTAGGTGGGTTAAATATGTGGGAAAAAGCGTATAGAATGGTTTGTAGTTCCGGTTGGGTTGGGTTAAGGATATGGGAGGTTTATGGATTTTGTACTGTGTTGGGTGGGTCTGTTGGGGAAAAAGAAATGCAAAACATTTCTGCAATGGAATCAGTATGGTAAAGTCTGTTTAATTGGTTAAGTGAGGCTAGGTGTGAGAGGGAGGAAGTTTGGCCTATGAGTGTAATGGGTTTGTTTTCATAGGTGAATTTCATAGAAGGTATTGAAAAGTCTGAGGTAATAGGTCCGAGTGTTTGTAGCCATTCAATACCCAATACTAAGTCAGCCCCTTGGATTGGCAACAAATAGAAAGGTACCACAAATAATTGTTGTTGTAATTGGAGTGGGGTATACTTGCACACCCAGTGCAGAAAATATGCTCACCATTTCCCACCATGACCGGAAAGTGAGGAGTTGGTAAAACCTCGAGTCTTAGAAACTGGGCAACCCTTGGTTGCATTACATTGTGTGAGCTGCCCGTGTCAATCAGAACATGAACTGGTTGTCCATGAATATGCCCTTGGAATTTGAGAGTTCTAGGGGATGGATTACCCTGGAGTGCTTGGACAGAAAGTTGAAAATGCACAAACTCATCAGAATTTTCGAAGGGTGAAATGTCAGCATGGATTGAACTGTTAGGGTCTAGTGTAGGTTGTGAACTGCATAGTTCGGCTGGTTCATCATCAATTAAAAGTAAGAAAAACTGTTTAGGCTGACATTTGTGTCCAAACACATATTTCTCATCACAGTTATAGCAAAGTCCTTGGGCTCTGCGTTCCTGCATTTGGGTCGCCGTTAAGTGTTTAATGGGAAGTTTATTTTGTGGAGTGGTGGAAGGTGCAGATGTTTGTTGTGTAGTGGGTGGTTGGCTTGGTCTGGGAAAACGTGAAAATGGTTTCACATCATTCAATTTATCATCAATCAATTTAGCTAATCCCATTGCTTGACTAATAGAATGAGGTTGTAAAATAGCAAGTTCTTTACTAATTTCAGATTTGAGTCCCGAAATAAAGCAATTTAAATTTGTATCAGCAGAAAGACCTACCACCTTATTAGAAAGTTTTTCAAATCGCCGTTGATATTCAGTCACAGTGGAGATTTGCCTCAATTTGAACAACTCAGCTTTGTAGTTGGCATAGGAAGATGGCCCAAACCTTTGCAATAACTCACTAGTAAAGCTCTCCCAAGTTGTGAGTTGATGATTTTGAAACATCCATTTATACCAACTCAGGGCTTCCCCTTGCATGGAAAAGGCCATAAGCTCCATACGTTGGTTAGGGGCAATCTGATAGAGCTGAAAGAATTGTTCAGCTTGAAAGGTCCAGTCCAGCGGTTCAGATCCGTCAAAAGGTTGGAGGTTCAGTTTTGGTGGTTTAAGATTAGGGTATGGGTTAGTGGAAGAGGAATGAGTAGAAGTAGAGAAAGTAGTATTGGGTATATTGGAAAACCCAGGTGGTGGAGAAGTGATGGGGAGAAGTGGGGGTGGTTTAGGCTGGATTTGAGATTTTAATTCTGAAATCACTGATTGAAGTTCATCATGCTTAGAAGTCATGGTTTGATGGAGCAATTCATGTCTGGCAGCAAAGTGGAGCTCCATGGAGGAGAGTTTCTCCAAAATGCTGCTTAGGGGGTCGTCTGTAGGTGGAGTTGGTTGTTTAGGAGGCATGAGGGAGATGATGAAAGCACCAAATTGGTAGGCTAAATTAAAAAGAGGAATAATTGTAAGGAAAACAAGAAAGATGAGCAATGCTCTAGTTTTTTCATCCCTTTTTCGTCCAGCAGCCACTAGGCTTTAATACAATAAGAAGAACCCTAATTATGATGTTAGCCATACACTTGGCATCATCTTGATTGAAGGAAAATAAACTGAATTAAAATTACTTTAATTGATAATAAAATCATCCATCCACTTAGGAGTCATAACAACTCTTTTGGGTCTGGGCTCATTTAGCCTATCACCCACTTACCCTTTATATGTTTTTATTGTTCCATCTATTCCTTCTTATAAAGTTAAACTATATTGTGCATATTGTTAAAACTTAAAAGTCATAATTTTTCATTTTTAAAATATAATAAGATTATAATCTTAATTGATAGTGTCAATGCTAACAAAAAAATGGAGATAATGAAAGATTTTATTAGAAGAAAATTTAGAAAAAATAATAAATATAATCATCAAATCTTAAAAAAAAGTTTTATCATAAACGTGTTGCAGACTGAGGCATGAAGTTTGTGGTTTATCAAATAATTCAAGAATGACACATCATCAAATAATTCAAGAAAAATATTTATGATACATCATCCTTCACATCTTAAATAGATGACAAGGGTGATGAGGCATGAACATCATAATTTCTACATCTTTGTGGCTTGTGCATTAAATGTGTAGTATTTTATTTTATTTTCCATTATTATATCTCCTCGTGATAAAAAATATTTTTCGGGGTGTGTGACTAACTACTGTTGTTCATATGAATCAGATCATTGATCTTTTTGTTATTATGGAATGTAGTGAGTCCTTACACTTCTAAACCAACATGTTATTGGTAAATATGTACTAGTTTATATTGCATAATGAGATGGCCTTAAATTTATTGGTTATGTTTTTTTCTCTGTAAAAAATAAAAAAGACAGAAGATTTTGCACACATTTTCCCCCACCTCAAAACCTCAACTCCTTCACCATATTCAGTTCCATCCACCTCTCCCTATATTCCCTCCACCAAAATATAAAGTCAAACCAAAAGACTACCTTTTTTTCATAAAAAGTATTGACTTTCTGTTCTTCTAAGGACACCTGTTACTCCTATTAATACAATCTTAAGGGCTTTTATACCATAAAGTTAGGATGTTTATTCAAAACATTCTAAACAAAGAAAAGTCAAAACATGTAAATAAATTAACATTGGTGTCTTATAACTTCCCCTTATCCTCAAACACTAATAATATAATAGAAAAACACCAACTTCCCAATTGTTGGGAAGGGTATTGTGGTTGAGTTTTTATTATTGTTTGTAGTATTTAAATTCTCAAAGTAACTTAACAATATTCCATAATCATTTTTCATCAAAATGAAGAGATTAACAAAACGGTCCTTAACTGCAGAAATGGAACGTAATGTTAAGCAAATGTTAAAGCTGATTGAAGATGATGGAGATTCATTTGCTAAAAAAGCTGAAATGTATTATCAAAAGAGACCAGAATTGATTTCTCTTGTTGAAGATTTCTACCGTGGTTATAAGTCTCTTGCTGAACGTTATGATCATGTAACATCAGGAGAATGGTCAAAGAATATTCCCTCTGATCAACAATCACAAGCTTCATGTATGAGATCTTTATACTATATCTTATAATATTAGTTATATCACCGTTTTAAATTGTGATTGTAGTCACGATTGTGGTAATGATTGTGTTTATTGTGATTGCGATCATTGAGTCCGTTGCAAAGCGGATTGCGGACATTGCAGTGTAAATTATTTTGTGATTAAAATAATATTTTTGAATCCGATGCGACCTGATGCGGTCCGATGCCGCTCACATATGGTCTGAGGTAGTTGCGTTGTGTCCTGATGTGGCCGCTGTTGGGAAGTAAGTCTCACATCGCTTACCTCGTTATCTCGGGAGTGGTTTAAATACATGTTGTTTACTCTTCTCATCTCTAATTGGTTTTGAGATATGGAACCTTAACCTAATATAGAGTCAGAGTCCAGAGTCCAACTTCTTTCCGGTTGTCATAAGTCAAATGATACTCTTTAGTTATGGGTCAAAGGTAAGCTTTTGCCTGATCCGACTGACTTATGTGGAGAAGACATACTGGAAAGTGAGTCTCACATTGCCTAAATCATTGTATCGGGAATGATTTAAATAACTGTTGGTTACTCCTCTCATTGCCAATTGGTTTTGATATGGAACCTTAACAGCTACATTATTGTGATTCGGAGTTACACCACAATTGCGATGTAATGCGGTTGCGGCGGTCACCACAACCGCAATATTGCTGGCGCATCAATTTAATTTATAAGTATGAAAAATATTTAATAATATATTTATACAACATAGTTTTTAATTAGACAACTTTTGATGTTTTATGAATCTGTCCCATTACAGGTATTTCTGATAATAGTTATGAGTCTTCTTCTATGTTGCATTGTGCTTCACCAAGAAAGCTAGGTCGTAGAATATCTGGAGGAAATCGTGCACCAGGGTTTGATTTCTTTCTTGGTTGTGGTGGAAATGGTTATGATGCAAACCAAAAAGATGGAGGAGATTGTGGTTCATCTACTTTGACAGATTCTGATGATGAATACGATGATGTTTCATCTATTATGAGTACTTATTCTGGTTTATATGGGAATGGTGGTGATCATGGCATGAATAAAAGGATAATGGATTTGGAAATTGAGTTGCGTGAGGTTAAAGAAAAGTTTTGCATGCATGAAGAGGATGCACGTGTTGAAGGTTCATCTAGAGGAACAAAGATTGATAATGTGGAAGATTTTTGTGTTAGAATTAATGCATATGAACAAAAGTTGAGACTTTCTGAAGAGGAAATCAATAAACTTAAGATTGAGCTTGAGAAATATAGATTAATGGAATCACCAAAATATGAGGTTGGTATTAATGAAGACTTGGGTCTCAAGTTGTTGGAACCTCAAGGAAAAATGGATAAGGAGATTGTTAAGTCACTTAAGGAAGAGTTAAGAATCACAAAAGAAAAACTTGAGGCTGAAAGTAGTCGTTGGAAGGAACAAGTTAACTTGGCACAGAGGGAGATTGGTGCTTGGAAAACAAAATTCAGTTCTGAGAAAAGAGAGAGAACCAAAATTCAAGAAAGACTTGGAAGGTTGAAAACTAGTTTAATAGACAAAGATAATGAGATAAGAGATTTAAAGGTAGCTGCATCTAATACTGGAGAAAAAATATTTTTAGAAAAAGCAAAGTTGAAGTCTGAAATGTCCAAATTATTAGGAAAACATACACGTTTGGAAGAACATATTAGAGAATGGGAATGTCATGCCCAATCTTTAGAGGTTGAAATTGAGGTGTTGAAGAAAGAGGTTAAAGATGGAAAGAAGAATACAATGGATCTTAATGCTTTGAAATTAGAGAGAAATAATCTCATTGAAGAAGTTGGTTTACTTAAGGAAGAGGTGATTTCAAGAGATAAACAAATTGAACAACTTGATAAGTGTTTGAACAACTTAAACATGGAACATGTGCAACTAATTGGTGAAATGGAAGAGACACATGCACAAGTGGAAGAACTAAAGTCAAGAACAATGGAACTAGAGGAAGAGATTGAAAGGCAGAAAGGTGAAATCATAGATGGAGCTGAAGAGAAACGTGAGGCCATAAGGCAACTATGCTTCTCACTTGACCACTATAGAAATGGTTATAATGTCCTAAAGCAGGCACTCATAGGCCACAATTGCAAGCAATTTCCGGGTTTGGCAACCAAAATATTTGCATGAAGATCGATTTTAAATTATGATTGTGGTCGTAATTGAAGTTATGTTAGATTATCACAATCGTGACTGATACGATCACAATTAAATCTATTTTTTAATTTTAATTTATGTGAAATGTATTTTCATATGATTTAGGGGAAAATGTATATCACTCAAGGTATTAGTTAGAAGTCACATGTCATAACCATGGTTTTGTGTAGGGCCACCCTTTGTTGAGGAGAGTGCCCATAAATAGATTTTGGACCATTAATTAGAGATACTTGTATCCCTAATCTTGTATGATATAATGTATAAAGGGGAGTGCTACAATTCATGTTGACTTGGAAGTTGGTTTTGGTTGTTGCAATGAATGTAACATTTTGTGGTGAATGGATTCCTTGAAATTGAAACAATTTTGCCAACATTTTTTTCCTCTCTTACTTTTTGTTAAGAAAGGGTCATAAAGGTTTGATGTAGAAAAATAATGTAAATAAGTAATCCCTCCCCTCCTTCACGAATAAGGGTATTCTCTATTAATGGAGAGATAAGTAGGGGTGAGCGAGACCCGATCATACCCGTTCATTGGGTCTAGGGTCGGGTTCGGGTTCAAAAATTAGATTCAGTCAATATTTAGGGCCCGATAGGAACCAAACATGATCTATCTCGACCAGTCCCATGGTCACTTGCTCATGATGCTTGTATGTGTCTTTGTTCAAATATATACATAATAATGATATTTTTTTGGTCAAAAATATCATTGATTCTCTAATTTTTCATCATATATACATATTTAATAATATATATATATATACATATATTATTTTATATGTCAAATTACATATTCACAATAATAAATAATATTTACAAGACTTCATGTAAAATGAATATATGTTATATTTAATCAGGTCTAGGGTCGGGTCCGGGTTTGAAGGATGACCCTGTGAATATTTAGGGTCAAGTTAAGTTCGGGTCTAGGACCGGGTCCAAGTTCAGAAAAATGACCTGAACAACATTTATGGCTGGTTAAGGACAAACCTTAACTCGTCCCAACCCGACTCACACTCACCCATAGAGACAAGTACTACAAAAAGCAAATGAAAACATAATGTGTTAAGACATTTCTAAACCATTGAATTTTCCAAAATTGAATTATCATGATGTGAAGTAGGTTTTTTCCACTTACTCTTGGAGTAAGTGAATCCCTCCCCTATATTGAAATAACACTTATATCATTAAAAGTAAAAAAAAAATTACTACTTGTATCTCAATTAATGAAAATGATCATTCTTCCTAAGTTACTTCTACCTATTATAACATAAATAGTTAGACTAATATTGTTAATTAACATTTATTTTCTATATCTAACTCTTATCTTTTCATCCATTAGAATTAATTTTATTCCACTAATTATTCCCTCCACTACCATTTTCAATTATTCATTTGAGATTTAAATGAAAATCTATTTGGAAACCATAAAAATCTCGCTTACCCACTAGTTTAAAGTGTAAACCAATATTATTTAATATTGTTGGTATTGCCCTATTTTGGCTTCCATGAATAAAGCACCCTTTAAATAACAAACAACGTTATCTAATTTCATGATAGATATACTTAGATAATAAATAAATAAATAAATAAAAACATAGGGACAAATTAGGGAAATTATCTTATAATATTAAATTGAACTCCTAAAATGATAAGTAAATAATCCATCCATTCCATGTAATTTATTATTTAAGGTTAATATACACAAGCTGGTAGATTAAGGAGTATTATATTTTAACTAAAAGATCCCTAAAAAGAAGAAACAATTGAATTAACAAAAAAATAATATAATAAGTGTAATCTTGGAATGATGACAAAATTGGAAAAGCTTAATGAAACCTTGAAAAAACAAAAGTTTTGAAACAAAGAAAACAAATCATAAAACTACAAAAAAATAATATAAAATGGATGGGGGTATAAACAATCTTTTTTAACAAAATAATAGATAAAGAAAAGAATAACAATGTTATTTGTGCAATAATGATATTGTATAACAAATTTGTACAACCTTTTAAGTATATAAAATCCTTTAATAATTAGAAAACACACACAGCCTCTTTTAGATTTAGATGAGTAATTGAAGTAAATTATATGTAGAATTACAATATAAGGTTGATATTAAGTTTTGGTGGTGATTTAAGAAGTTGAAAGGAATCATTTTTACTTAAGACATTACAATTATAATATTGACATTAGATATAGTGATTTGATATCAAAATTAATATATGAGATTTTTATTTCAATCATTTCATGTTAACAAAAGATGAAGCCTTATTTAATGCAATATGTATATCATAAAATTTGTGAATATTTAATAGAAAATGACACTCATCTTATCAACTTATTATTTATATATTTTGTTCTTACATCTTGTTGGTAATTCACTTTATATTGTTCCACTAGGTACACATTGGCTCATTCAAATAATGACTCCATTTCATTTTGACCTTGTGGTCCAATCAAAGGTGGCAATTTCAACGAGTACATGATGAACCAAACACAACCACCCATTATTGGGGACACTCACCTTAAAAAGTACTTCTCCATTCCCATTAGGGCCAAGTTAAACAAATGTATAAGTTGAATAAAGAATAGAGAATTATAGGTTGAGAAAGATATCAAATTAGTATAATACAAAAGACATAAAATAAAAATTAATTCAGATCGAATACTTTGAATTAACAAAATTGAATTATACATAGAAAGGTTTTTGAAGGAAAGAAAAATTTAGCTATGAAAAATAAAAAATTGAGAAAGTATGAAGAAGACAGATAAAATGTTAATTCGTAACAAAAAAATAAAGGTAAAATGAGTAAGTGGATGGAGAGAAAAATGTTATAAACGTCTTATAAGTGATAATTCTTTAGTTTGTACAAATTTTACCTTAAAAGATTTTCAGCTTCTGAAAAATTTATTCTTGAAAAATTAAATATAAAGAAATTATGTGGAATACAAATGAAATATTAATTTGTGATAAGAAGTAACAAATTAAAGAAATTAACAAAATCTGAAGTATTAATGAGATTTTATTTCTTCACAAACAACTTCTTCGTATTGCCACATACATATATTTAAGCAATAAATATATTAATTCATTACATGAACTCATTTGAAGGAGCTAGTTAATTATAAGTTATAAAGTTAGTGGCAACCTAAAATGAACACATTTTTTTACTATTGAAGTCCCCCATCAAACCCCACTTACCTACCCCAGTTAACTCAGTTTTTTATTATTTAAATTCCCTCACCAACCCCCACATACCTACCCCCCAACACTACATACACCATCCATACCCACCTTTCTTCTTTTCCCTACTCATCAAACTAGACAACCTCCACGTTAACGCCGTCAACTATTTTACCTTCCCTTTCCCTTTGTAGGGGAAGTAAGTCTCACATTTTCATTCTTTAATATATAATTTAAACTTTATATTAGAGTTAAATTTTTACATGTTCCAAAAGCATATCTCTAAGCTTGTCTCATTTTAATAAAATTTTGGCACCTAATAAAAAATATCAAGAGATAAAACTTTAAGGGGAGAAATTCACTTAATCCAAGAGTGAGTGAAAAAATATACTCCACATCTTAGCCATCAATTTTTGGAAAAATCTAATGGTTTAAATGTACTTACCAATTCAAACCATTGAATTTTCCAAGAATAAATGATAATGTAGAGTAATTTTTTTTCCACTTACTCATGACTAAATTCCTTTCCAAACTTTAATCATATTAATCTTACATCCTCCACCAAAACCCAACAACGCCTATAAAACCCTCACCTGCCCCCTCACTTCATCCAAAACAACATTTCTCCAAAATTCTCATCTTACCAATTATTGTCCATAATTAGAGACAAATTATAATATTACTTGCAATGGATCTCCTCATGTTGGAGAAGATTCTCATTGCTTTATTTATAACTATCGTGACCGCAATTGTGATCGCAAAATTCTGCGGGAAGTGTTTGAAACTCCCGCCAAGCCCATTGCCAGTTCCTATTTTTGGGAACTGGCTCCAAGTTGGCGATGACCTCAATCACCGCAACCTCACCGACCTCGCGAAGAAATTCGGCGACATCTTCCTCCTCCGCATGGGTCAGCGCAACCTCGTCGTGGTATCTTCCCCGGAACTCGCCAAAGAGGTTCTCCACACACAGGGCGTGGAGTTCGGCTCTCGAACCCGCAACGTCGTCTTCGACATCTTCACCGGAAAAGGACAAGACATGGTGTTCACGGTGTACGGGGAGCATTGGCGCAAAATGCGGAGGATCATGACGGTGCCGTTTTTCACCAACAAGGTGGTTCAGCAGTACCGGTTCGGGTGGGAGGAGGAGGCAGCGCGTGTGGTTGACGACGTGAGGAAGAGCGGTGAAGCCGCCACAATAGGGATTGTGTTGAGGAAAAGGTTGCAACTAATGATGTATAATAACATGTATCGGATAATGTTTGATAAAAGGTTTGAGAACATGGAGGATCCTTTGTTTCAGAAGCTTAGGGCTTTGAATGGTGAAAGAAGCCGTTTGGCTCAGAGTTTTGAGTACAATTATGGTGATTTTATACCTATCTTGAGACCCTTCTTAAGAGGGTACTTGAAAATTTGTAAGGAGGTTAAGGACACAAGGTTTCAGATTTTCAAGGACTGTTTCGTTGAAGAGAGAAAGTATGTTCTTAATATACTTTATTATAAGTAATTATTTATACTTTTAAATTGGGGTTGCCATTTGGATATCAGTATTGGTTATTGCGGCCGTTGCGATGCGGATTGCGATCATTATGGTATGAACTATTTTGCGATTAAAACAATATTTTTGAATCCGATGCAGCGTGATGTGGTCCAAATGTTGTTTGATGCGGTTCTGTTGCAGTCCGATGCGACCTACATCATTGTGATTTGAAATCAGACTATAATTGCGGTGTGATACAGTTACAGTGTGATACAGTTGCACTGATCACCGTAACCACAATATTATAGTCGTATCACCGCAACCACAATATTGCAACCGCATTAACCAATAGGGTTCGCAATTTAAATCACCGATTTTTATGGAGATTATATCACATGGTGTGTGATAGTGTATAGTTATTAGACTTATTTTATTATTATTGTTTGTATTGATGAGATTAATGTGATGTGTTTTTTGGGAAATGTAGGAAGGTTGAGAGTACAAAGAGAAGTGAGAATGAAGGATTGAAATGTGCGATTGATCACATTTTGGATGCCCAGAAAAAAGGGGAGATCAACGAAGACAACGTTCTTTACATTGTTGAGAATATTAACGTTGCTGGTAATTCTTAACTATTAAAGGATAACACATAACCTTTTTGTTTACTTTCAAAAAAGAAACATTTATTAGATTTACAATCAAATATTTTTTAACATTGAAAGTAAATAAAAAGATTCATGTGTCATCATCTAATACGACTACAATATTCATATTTTTATAAGCAAATTAATTATTTTTTATGCCAATAAGATTATATTTTTGTATATAAAAGTTGAATATTACTCTCTCTCTCTTTGTAATTTACATGTATGATAAGTATAATACTTATAAGGATCTCATCTCCTTAAAAGTTCATGTCCCAATGTCCCAAACCAATTATATCCCATAAAATAGTCAAAACACATTATTTTTTGTTTTTATAATTTTTTTAAGTAGTTGATATTTTTTGATTAGAGTAGTATACAATGGGACACCAAATCTTGGGACATGTGATCTCTATCAGTACAATACAAGTAGGTAGTGTAGTAAAAGACATAAAATTATAAAATAATGGGTGGAGTTTTTCTCAAGTAAGGAAAACGTGATTAGCTCCAATTTATTTTTATATATATATACACACAAGTAATTTAGTACCTCGTCCTAAAATAGTAATTTTATAGTAATTGGAAGCATTTTAATATACTCTGTTTTTTCCCTTGTAAAGGGGGAAAGGAACATATGAACATTCATATTGTGATCACATGAGGGTTTTGATGATGACCATGTCAATTAATTTGTTGTTGTCCACTAAAACTTAGTACTATTAATTTAGAAATAGTTTTCTTAACGTAAAAAAATGAACTTTATGCAAAGATACCTATAAAGTTAGGGCAAAAAAACCCAAAACAGGGACATGTAGGGCAGTTCTAACATCATAGTGATTCCTAATATGTAAGGTACTATCTCACAATGAGATAAGTAATATGAGACTTAGTTCTCAAATCCTCTCTACACAAGTGTAGAGCATCAGACAATGGTTTACCTTGAACTGAGAGTAAATTTTCATGTTAAAATTAATTGGCAATGAGAGAATTTTCCAAGTAGTATAACCATCATGCGATGCCATATTACTTCAATTGTATTAATAATGATGATGGAATGAAAGTTTTGTAAAGTACAAAATGTTTATTTTGGAGCAGCAATTGAAACAACACTATGGTCAATTGAATGGGGCATTGCTGAACTTGTGAACAACCAAGAGATCCAACAAAAGTTACGTAATGAAATAGAATTAGTTCTAGGACCAGGACACCAAGTAACAGAGCCAGATACCCATAAGCTCCCATACCTACAAGCAGTGATCAAAGAAACACTTCGTCTTAGAATGGCAATTCCACTTCTTGTCCCACACATGAATCTTCGGGACGCGAAGCTCGGTCGATACGACATTCCGGCTGAAAGCAAGATCTTGGTGAATGCATGGTGGCTTGCAAACAACCCTGCACATTGGAATAACCCACAGGAGTTTAGGCCTGAGAGGTTTTTGGAGGAAGAGTCTAAAGTTGAAGCCAATGGTAATGACTTTAGGTACCTTCCTTTTGGTGTTGGGAGAAGAAGTTGCCCTGGAATTATTCTTGCTTTGCCTATACTTGCCATTACTTTAGGACGTTTGGTCCAAAATTTTGAGCTTTTGCCACCCCCTGGACAGGACAAGCTTGATACTACTGAGAAAGGAGGACAGTTTAGTTTGCACATACTCAAACATTCTACTATTGTTGCAAAACCAAGATCCTTTTAGTCTTCATATTATCACTATTCCACTTATTCTTTTAGCGTCTTTCCGAGTCGGGTTTAGACGGAAATGAATGAAAATAGAAGGTTTTAAAGTCATTGTATTCAATAATTATGATGTCTTTTATTTCACTTATTTTCTGAACTTGAAATCATGGTTGTGAGTTGTCTATTTTATACATCTTATCATAGTTTTACAAAATAAGAAACTAAAATCATGGTAGGTAGTTTATGAAGAACAAAATCATGGTTGGTTCACAATAAATGATAAATGCTTTATAATAGTCTTAATGTTGTTAGAGTAATGCATGCTCTTAGCTCGGTTTTCAATATTTAATTAATTTTATCCAAAGTTTTATGCCATATCCTAGAGCTCTCTATCACCTTACAACATGCTTTTCAAAGGTATTATATAACTCTGTATGTCAAATAAACAGAAGGATGCAAGCAATCAGAACCAATATCAGTAATTGATACTTTTATGGTGCAAGGATTTATATAATTAGAGGCATTAATATTTATGTTTTGTAGCTTAACAATCAATTAAGTTGGCTCTAGGCACTACCACCAATTAAATGTTAATTGGTCCATAATAATATTAATTCAAGATTAAAAGTTAGATATAATTGGTTGAGATTTGATTATAAATGTACCTTAAAAAAAGATTTTGTTATTATTATTTGTCTCTTCAGTAATGGAAAGATAAATGTTTGTTTTTTCTCATATTTTTAATGACAAAAATATAATTTTATAGTAAATAAAATGATAAAAATATCATTATATATTATCTTTGTTTATTATTGCATGACACTTATCTAATACTTTGAATGTTTCTTACATGCTTATGAGTTTGATGTGATTTGGTGTAATAACCCCCTCTAATCCTATTATTGATAATGACTTTATCTTTATATTAGTTCCATGATACTATACCCACAAATAAAAATATATTATCTTAGGCTATATCCACCCAGTTTTTGTTTTGCACTAGTTATAATCTTTTGTGAAACATGATTGTTTATCGTTAAATATTGCTATCCTTATATCTCAAACTAATCAAATCATGCTAAATAATATAAAAAATTTACTTTTTGTTTTTATGATTTTTCTTCAGCACAATCAAACATAAAAAAAATAAGATGTTCATTATAGTGGTAACAAGAACAAAAATCACAAGAAAGATTTAGTATTTAATAAGGAAACAATTCCATTCACTTCATTACATCATATTCATAAACACATTAAAAACACACTCATAGTCATAGCACACATGAAATTAAAGCTCTAAACATTTATTTAAATTTCCAAACTCATAGGTATTAATGTTTCATAATAGAGTTTGCTTTCAAAGTTATGCATTCTCTACTCAAACCCATGTCTCTGTTTATATTCCAAAGCAAACTCATAAATCTTGTGAGGGTGAGGAAGTGACTTAGCCACACTCTCTTTTTCAATGCACCTATTGGCCCAAGCCACAAGTTTAGGACACTGTGCCTCTATGCTTAGATTCCCAAAGGTCTCATATGTGTAAAACCAACTGGTAAAAGGAACAAGAGCCACATCAACATACCCAAAGTTCTCACCACCAAAATATTTATTGTCTCCAAGCTCTTCTTCCAATTTCTTTAAGCACTCTATAAATTGCTTCTTCCCTAGTTCTTGTTCTTCACCCTTCACTGTCCATACCCTTTTTCCAATGCTGTATACCTATACACCAAAAATACAACAAATTAAACTCTAGGTCAATATCATGTTTACATATATTTGGCTCATGTCCTTAACAACATGATGTATTGAGTAGCAATAGAGAAATTCTAAGTTACACAAAATATTCCCCCTATAGTAAAAATCAAGATTTTAAATTGTGATCATAATCATGATTGTTGAGACTCTCAAAACCATAATGTTATGGATCCTAAAACCATAACATTGTGGGAACTCAATCGCCTTAATTTCGTCATAATTTTTGTAACTTTATATGTCAAATATAATTATTTAAAAGATTAATATATATATATATATATTGATATTGTAATACAATCAATATACCATTTCATTCATTAGTTAATGATTATTAATTCTTGAATTAAAATATTTTACATGGAATGATGTACTGACAATATAAAAAGATATTTTAAGTGGCATGAGTTGGGCATAATCATTGTTTCAAATTGTAAATTACATCACAATATTGTAGTTGCGGTGACCATCATACAAAAATTACAGTGTGACATCAAATCACAATGATGCAGTCACACCGAGCCTCACCCTGCCACATCAAGTCATGCCAAATTCTAAAATATTTTTACAATCACAAAAAAATTCAAATAATTACAATATGAATCACAACAGTTGCAATATCAGCAATTACACTAACTACAATTTAAAACAACCATAATAATAAATCATTCTTGACTAAGAATTGTTACATAAGATAAGATAAGATGTGTAAACTTACATTTTTGTCAATAAAATCACCCCAAAACCTGTTTTGGGATCGCTTGTAAGGGTCAGAAGGCATCAAAGAATTTGTGTTGTTCCAAGCCTCATCAATGTACTCAACTATGTTGAGTGATTCACTTATGGATTTTCCATTATGAATCAAAACTGGGATCATTTTGTGAACTGGGTTCATCTCTAGAAGCAAAGAACTTTTAGCTTGGAAGTCTTCTTGTTTGCACTCATATGAAACTCCCTTTTCTGCCAAAGCAATCTTCACCCTCATTCCATAAGAACTTGCCCAAAAATCCAACAAAACTACATTGTTCTCTTCCATTTGCCTAAGAAAAAAGTACTTAGATTTCTTGGGTTAATCTTTATTTGAGATTGATATTGTTTTGATGGTTCATATTTGTATGGGTTTAGGGTATTTATACTTGTTTGTGCATTACTAGTTGGTCCATTTTGTTCAACATGTTCCATATCTTTTTTATTTTGATTGCTGAGTCATCAGGTTGCGCCTCTCTTGCATTAATGGATAGCTACAATTTGTAAAGAGTTATACGGATAGTATATCAGTTTATACAGTATATGAATTTATACAGTAGTATTATTCTATCATTTATTATTTTTGTTTAATTATTATTAAATATTAACTTTAAAAAAAAAGTAATACAGGTAAATGATAAGTAATATAATAAGTATGTATAAACCTTTACACTAACAAGAGATACATATTGCATTCATTTTCATATGTAATTGTTTTAAAAAATATAAGTGTTTCATAATTATCTTTTACCATTATTAGATGAGTGTTTTGCTTGTATAACTAAGGATCTTTATTACATGGATAATGAACTAATCCTTTTCGAAATATGTGATTATCACAAATATTGATATGAGGAAATGAATATTTAATATTTTGATCTACCCAAAGGATCCAATAAAGTTTTATACAACTAAATCAATATCTTGTTAAGACAATCGAATGATTTCTCCTCAAACTCTCTATGGTCATTCCTTTATGGAAATTTTACAATATTTAATGTTTGTTTTGTAGAATTAGGGAGGACATGATATATTGTGATTTGTACGAAAAGAAAAAGAGAGAAAAATAGCATGTGATATATCATTACTTGCGTTACAGATAACACACATCAAGTATGAAAGTAAGAAAGCATTTGGCATATTTTGATAGAAAATCAAGTTTGACACGGGTTCTAGTTCTAGTAGTAGAAGACAGATATGATAGATTGATTGACTCATAGTAGAAGACAAATATTACTTTATAATGAGATAGACATAGATGTGCATATGATAGAAATAATTGATATTTTTATACTTAGATTAAGGATTAAAATATCATTACATGTGTAAATAGGAGGATATGTTTGTCTTTTCATTTCCCTTTTTACCTTATTTTATATATCACTTGTCTTTCTATTAATGAAGATGATCCATACTTCAATTACTTTAATTTCATGGTCAACGGATTTTGCCATGCATACAACTCGCCCGTTCACACTCACCTGCTCTTCTACCTTTGCAATTTGGAAATATATCAAAATTAAGGGTAGACTAGAGTAGTTTTTTTTATAAATGATTTTTGATTGTTTTATTTATAGTTTTTCTCTTTCTATATAAGGCATGAATCAGATTTTCACATAAAAATTAAGTTAAAAGAAAAGAGTAGTAGTCAATGTTGTGCATTTACCTACATGGATAATGTTTCAACAAATAAGAAAAAAATCTTATGATAAGTATTTCTCCGATAAGAAACAAAAGTTGGTTCAAACCTATAAAAAACAACAATAGAAACAATGTTATATAGAGCTATATAAACCTCAATTTTTCAATATAATCTAATTAGATAAAAAAAATCAAAATAATTGTTTTTAAACTTTATTAATTATTATAATTAATGTTAATGGTACAAATAATATAAATAAAATGTACCAATATTTAACACTAATGTGCATGTCCTACGTACCCGGGTTGTGATCCTCTTTAGTACTGTCTAGTACTCGATTGTGAGGCTCGTAATAATTTGAAAATTTTAAATACTATAATTAAAAACAATTTAAAATTTGAGTCTTTAAAAACATTATAAATGACACATGTTATCATCTCTACTTATACTAGAGAATCCAATACCGCATAGAAAATGATCCATTTACCAAAAGAAAAATGTGTGTGCATTGATAGAGTGTGCATTCATCAAACAAAATATCATGATTTATATTACATTAAAATTTTATTATCTTATATTTTATTTTCCTATAAGATTTGGTCTCTAATGACTAAGGGTTATTATTCATCAATATAGGAATAACATTTTACTATTAAATTTTTAACTTACATATTTATATATATATTTTTTGAAATAAATGTACACACTTTTTGTACCGTTACAATTTAGTTCATACAAATATCTGAACGGAAACGACAGTTTCTTCCCGCGGTTTCAGTTGAGCCTTTCCGTTTTCGCTGAAGAACCTCTTCACTACTCTCCCATACCATTATTCAGATTTCGATTCGTCATTTCAGGTATTCTTCATTTTCTACGTATTTTCAATTTCTCTCTCACATCGATGTTTCTCTATGACTCGAATTTTGATTTTATCTTCAATCAAATTCGTAATGAGGTTTTGAACATTGCTGTTTTGTTCAGTTTCAGTTCGTGTGAGGTTTTTGTTCGTATTACGCACGATGTTGCAATGGATGGGAGGATCGAGGAGGAAAGTCACAGCTGTGAGTTTGAATTTGAATTCAGTTTTCTTTTAATTCTCAGAAATTTCAAATTTGAATGATTTTCGGTTAGTATAAGCATGCTGAAATATACTTCAGTCCAAAGGAGATATCGTGAAAGATTAGGTAAAAGATTCATAAATCTGAAGTTTATTTAAAGAATTACTGGTAGAAGCGTAGTTTCGATTGCATTAAAATGATGGCAAGTAATGAACACATGCTTCCATTGATTCAGAATATAGCATATTCTGGAAATTGAATAAATGTTTGTTAAAATTGGTATGAGCCATGAACAAATCTTCTTGGTGAACCAAGAAAGATGAGAAAGAAAAACTGTAGAATGAAGAATGAAATCATTATTGAATGAATTGATGAAAAATGAATGAGATACAAAGATTAAGGGATACATCCCTTTATATACTATATTGCCTAACTAATTGATCTAAACATAAAAAAACATCTATTTTAACAAAATCAAGGTTTTAAATTGTATTCCACTATAGATGTCAATACTTCAATGTTTTACGTAGAGACCGTGTTGCGGTCAAGTTAATTATCCTAAACGTCAAAGTTTTCAAAACCGTTATTTAAAACCTTGGCGGCAATCATCAGATTTTCTGAAAAAAAGAAGACATGTAAAATATTATCCGCTTTTGGCACAATTTCAAAATATTATTTTCATCAATCCTGATTTTCTGATATTTTCATACTTTTGGTAGATGCGCTAGAATGGAATGTAACCTAATTTTCTTTTCTATATTTAGAAAGGGGCATTAGGACAGTTCGGTTGTACTAAATATTAGATGAAAACAGATCTACCTTCTATAGCTTGACATGCCATTTCATATTTCAAAACCAAGATGCTGAAATTATGTTGTTTATTTTTCTTTTGATATCCATTCGTTCTATTTGGTGCATGATATCACTTTGTGCTGAGATGGGACTTTTCAGTCAAGGATGTCCACGCAGAAAAGGTAAAAACATAAATTTAACACTGTAACTGTTGAATCATATTCTTTTCACAGTTTTTCATTTTATAGTATAGCTATCCAAAGTCCAAACAGTGGTTACATTCTGCAGTTGTAATTAACGCCATATTTCCACCAGGCAAAAGCAATACTTTGAACAAAGGAAGCGTCAAGAACAGAATCTGCACATGGTGGGGTCAGATAATTGTTCTGACAGGCCAGACATAAGTGGACAAAATCCCAAAGAACACCGGTCTCTGGACATTCTTAATTTGTTAAACTTATCAACAAATGCTAAGAAATGCAATTCTTCCTGCCTAAAGGGTTAGCTCTTATATTCTTTCTGCTTAGCTGTTTTAGTGCTCTGGTTTCTTTACAGTCTTTGAAAAGTATATTTTGTGTAAGTTAAAAATATACTACCTCTTGGAAACACTCTATTCTCATATAAGGATATGGTCGGAGATATCTACCATTCGCAGACCCTACTAAGTGAGAGTCTGGTGTATTGAACCATTTTTTTATAAAAAAATATTACCAACATCTTAATTTTTTTTTTATTTTTTTGGATACTTTTCTTTGTATTTTTTGACAATCTTTTTGGGACAGAGGGAATAATATTTTTGTATTGATCAATGAAGTAATTTTCCAATATTGTCGTGTATAAATTATTCATGAAGGTTGGACTATAAGAAAGAAGCTGATGGAGGGTTATTGTTGACTCTCGAGTCCCTTTGCATTAAAATATTTAACCAATTCTAATCCACATCTTCTCAGTTTGTTTGAGAAAGTCTCTTCATGAGATTTTCGAGCAAAAACACAAGGCTTCTAGGGTAAAGTATCACCTCTATTTCATAGGTGTATTCCGCACTGAATTTTGTTCTTTACCATTTTTTTATGGTTTAGTGGTTTACTGATTAGCTAATATGGAAATAATTCCATAATAGTAAAACTGTCTGCTAAGTTTTGTGAATAAGTTACAACAACCAATCCTTAATCGAATTAGGCGGGGTTAACTATTTTTTTTAACCTTTTGTATGAATAAGTTATTATGCTAAAAAATCATATTCTGATAAATGTCTTTGAGGATAGGCATGTGGCATTTAGGGAAAATGATTTATTAGGATTTAGGATTTCTTGCAAACTGCGTAGGTAATGCTGCTTCTTGTTTCCTTTGTTATGACGGATTTAGGTTTCTGTTCTATTTCTTTTCTTGCACATGTTCTGTTTACTAAAATTACCAGTTTCTCCTATATTACTCTTACAATAATAAAAGGGAGAGATGATGGAGAAATCAAAGTTTCTGCTATGCCGGGTGGAATCTCATCAAATCAACAAACAATGTTTGCCAACATGGATGCTACTGTAGATTCTTGCAGATTAGAAGAAACAAGTATGTGCTCTAGTACATTTCGCTAATTGTATAACGGTCAAGTCTGACTGGTTTCTTGAAAATGCAACATGGAACTGAGATAAGTAATATATAATGAATAATGAATGTATGCTGGAGCAGGAACACCTTCATGCTGCCAGCTTGAAGCATCACCAAAAAAGTGAGTGAATACTTACTTTATCTGCTACTGCGATTGAGCCTTCTACTTTATTACTTCACTTAGTAAGAATAGGACACATCATACCCTAAAGCGATTGAATGAGGTTAGGAGAATGACTGTGATCACTAGTTGCTTACTGCTACTTGTACACATTATTTCACTCGTCTTTCCTAACTTATTGATAGTTTTCACACATCTGTCCCTTCTTTATTCCCTTGCAACAACCATGTTTGTTTCACTTAACATGCAGTTATTTCTCATTGTTATAAAAGGCCTGCAGCCGGCAGCCCATTCAAATTATTGATATTTTTATTCCTTGACATGGTTTTTGTAAGTGCTCCTGATAACCAGAATATTGCTTTTAGTGGACCACCAAGCCATGGGAAGAAAGTAACTGATCAATGTAAGTAGCATATTAAAGATATTCAGCAAATGTATGTTGAGACTATTTTTGTTGCATAATAAAGATTTAGATTACCTCGTGTTATTTTTTGGTTTTGAGGCCACAACACAATTTTTTTAATATCTGTTTATTGTCATAGAACTACTCATCATCATCCTCCAAAATTTCTTCCTCTCATCTATTTATTTGTCTTTTTTCTTAGACTTGCAATTATCCGTATTTGATTTGCTTTATGATGATGAGCCTAATGCCACTGTGGAAAAGCGTCCAACCTGTGAAGATCATGTTTCTTTCTCACTTGAAGGTATATATCATGCTTTTAATTCATGCTGGCTCTCCTCCTGTTTGCATTATTTGTTGGGTTTGTGTGATTAGTGCTCTATCTATGCTCATCAACAACGTCTATGTGATATTTCCCTTTAATATTGATGGACAGCAGAGGTGGTGAATGAAACTTGTCTTTTTAATTGTGCGGATAATTTATTATAATGGAAGCTAAAGAATTGATGATAATGGCTAAACCTGTGATGCTTAAATTGTAGCAATGAAACCAACAAGTCTTAATGGAAGTTCCTTTCTCAGGAACCTGATATCTTCAAATTCCATGTTCATCTTTTGTAGCTCAAATTAATTTGCGGTTTTCAAAGTTCATGGCTTTCTTTTCTTCTATGTTCTCACAGGTGTTGTTTCTTAGATGATTGCATGATATACTTTTATATTTAGATAATCAGGAACTATGTATTTACCACTGTTAATCTAATTCTCTGTTACTCCGCCATTTTGTGATATAGCATTAACTAAATTCTTCTAGGTTTGGGTAAAGTGGGAATAGAGACACCAGTTCATTCACCCGAACAACATGGCAGGTAACTAAATTGATGCTTTTTAGGATAGTTTGCTCCCTTCTTTCCTTTCTTATTTCCTTCCTTCTTTCTGTAATATCATTTTGTTATCCTGAATTATATTTGAAGTATTCCCAGTTTGTTATTAGTGCATCTATTGTCTATGGCATGACTTTTAGGTTTTGAATAACTAAACTTAATAAAAAAGTGGAAATTTGCTTCAATTCACAGTATCACCAAGTCACTTCTATCACACTGTTGAAAACTTTGGCTGATAAACAAGCATGCCCGTAACATGTGTTATATTATATGTGATCTGTATCTAATGATGATCCCCATTTTAACTGGTTTGTTTAGTAAGTTTTTTCTTGAACAAATGCTACAAAAATAGATTTCTGTTGCTTCCAGTGGCATGTATGTAATAAAATCTCCAGTGGTTGTTTTCAATGTTGTTCGAGTGAAGGATGGGGGGTTCCTCTGTGTCTTTTCATTATGGTTTTCAACTCTTTTTTTCTTTGTTACAATTCGCAGCATCAAGTCTCCCACTATTGCCACATCTCTTGATTTTACTTGTAGCTTTTTCATTAATTAAAGTACATAAAAAATTATCGTATAAGTTTTATCCCATTGCAACTATGGGATATATTAACTTTAGCTAGTCTTCTTTTCAAAAAATATTCCTTTAGTTACTTGTGGAAAGTTTCCACTTGCGATGCCTACGATCACCCTTTAGTTTCATAAAATGTAGCCTTTGTCAGTCATGAAAAACAACACCCACTAGCACTGGTAAATTATTATATAAATTTGAAATTCTGAGGTTTAAAATATTTGAAAAGAACAACATAACCTCCCCTTTTGTCCTTCACTAGAATTAAGGTTTTGTAGTATTCTTGACATTCATTGGCAGTTAGAATTGACAGATGGAATCTTTTTGAACTTGTTTTGGAATTTGTGGTTTGCAGAATTCCATATAGCTACTCTTTGTTGCAGAAGGATGCAAGGAAATCAAAATTAAAGAACCTTAACCATGTGCTGGATGACATTGAACTTGAAATGGTAAGGAAAATATCAAAATAGTCTTTCTACACTTTTTGTGGGTCTAATCCTATCTGTATCTTCAGAAACTATGTGTCCGTCATTTGTGCCATGCTTAAAATGAATGAATCTTCTATGCTCAGTGTTGTACTTAAAGAATTTATAACATTTCTTTTATTAACATCCTTTCAACAATCATTATCTGTAGTAATTTATTTTGTCTCCCATGGTATAACACTACATGATTGGTAACTATTGGCTTGCAGGACACTATTAAATAATGTATGCAGTTGTGTTTATAATGTTATTAGAGGGCACTGATACTGGCTGAGTCAAATGTTTTGTCCATAATCTTCGGTATATGAATTGCATGAAAAATATTAATACATATTAGAGAATCAGCTTAGGCAAAGCTAAATTTGTATCTATAAGCAGAGGTGAATTGACATATTGAGTAATTACTTGGTTATGGTGTTTTGATTGTAGAAATAATCGTTATTATTATGGAAAAGGAGGATCTTTATCTCCTTTAAGAATATATTGCTGACTTGGTAATGACTTGGAAGGGTAATATGATGGAAGACATTATCATGCATTATTGACCACCGTGCTAGTAGGCCCCAATACATTTTTCCTTGCTTTGCAGCTTCTAATTTATTGATTATGTGCATTCACAGATGAGCCTCTTGTTTCTTTAGTCGGTACACTAGCAGTAGTCTGCACTTTGCGTTTTGCATTGCATTCGACCATTTTAATTCAAACTCAGTGTCTTTGTTGATTAACTATATTAATATTATGCAATATGATGGCTATATTTGTAGGATACAACAATGCAAGATATTAAGGTTTCACCTATCACTTCTTCAAACTTCCCATTTGACAAAATAAACCAAAGTTTCACAAATGCTGGGGACTGCAAGCATTATTATGAGCATGCCGACAAAAATGTCTCTTCCATCAATAAAGAATTCTTCTTCGAGAATGAAAATAGAAATGAAGACATATGGAATGGTAATCTATAGTTAGCTCTTTTACATATTGTATGTATCACATAATAACATTTTATTTACCAACTTATTTAACATGTGACAAAATACTTATGCATTTGCTGCTTTGCATACTTAACTTCATTTGAATTACTAGGACTGTGGTAAATATTTTGCCATGTCAAGGTCATGCGATATGTAATAATGACTCCCCTCAGAAAAGTAGTAGTGACAGAAGAAGAAAACATTGACCAAAGAAAGGAAAACATGAAAAGGAAGGTGATATGCATAATTACTAGATCTTGTTAGGCTGTCAGCAATGACCTCATTTGATAGATTGGATCATTTGTGTATTTTGGTAGAGGAGATTGAACTATTGTGTCACTTGCTTAATGGATATTGGATTCATTCTAATGTGGAATTCAAATAATTATACGTATAAGTTTAGTTTTAGTTTCATGGGTCAATGGCTCAATGAAAACCTGCCCGAGTCATCCACATTGTTATAGGTTGTGATCCTAATCTGACGGAGAACTAGAGATGGCCTTACAGCTCATGGTTACACAATTAGTGCTCATGGTTACACAATTAGTGCTTCTAATAAATGTGATGACCATATTCTTTGTGGACATTTGGAAAGCATTTAACCTCTACCTTTTTTCTGTAATATAGCTAGTTCTTGCTTCCTTGATGAGAAATTTGACAATGAAGATGGTTATGATACCTCATGGAAGAAGACTTTTCAAGTAGGTTCAAGATCTCCTGAATCATTGAAAGGTGGGACCTACAAAAGGGAAAGTTATGCTTTTCAAGGCCTTCCATATAAATGGTATTTTTTTTTATTTGAGCATACTTCCCCTTTTGTCCACAACGACATATTTACTTAAAGGTGTTTATGTATGAATCGCCATGTAGGTCTTCAGCAACAGCAATGCAAGAAATCAACTTGAGTGGTACTGCTTGCTTCCTTAGACCATCATAATAGAATCTTACCATCTTAGTTCATTGCATTCAGAAGCATTCTTGGAACTCCAATGGAATTGACAAGATTCATAATTCTTTAATTTAATGTCTACCTTCTCTAGTTAGTTATATACTGTGAGTTTCTTTACAATCTATACCTGTTATGCCTGGCACATAAAAACTTTGGAGGGAATTGCCTGGTCATTTTGGCACTTCTTTCAAACATATCATATGGTCCTTATGTCTTATTTTCTCCAGAATGATGCTACTCATGCAATTGTTGGTTAGACTCTGAATCTCTGATGGAGCTACAGTAATTCACATTTGTAACTAGAAGTAGAATATTATTTAGACAGCATTACTCTTTTCATAACAAGGTTGTTGAATTCCCCCACCAGTGCCTTATTCTATACTTGATTGCTAGTGATGTTCACATCTTACCTATGGCCAACCTACAATTTTTAACTTGTCATAAATACATTGATAGACTCTCTTCAATTTTATTCACTCATTCATTGATGTGATGCAATGAACATATATTTCGTATGATTTCATTGATTTGTCAGTCCATAACATATCAAAATAAGTAATTCTTTCATTTCATGCTGGTGTTCACTTCTATGCTCCTTTTCCTTATCTTCAGAGTCACCGGCTTCATTCTTCGAAGACCAACTAGAGAATGATTTTGATTTCTATGCTGCTAGTAGGGCAAGGTATGTATATTATTCTTAGAAGCCTTGTCGTGTCATTAGCATTTTCTTAAGCTGTTGTGTCGTTGTAGATGTTCTAGGTTGGATGGGAATCTCAACTCTCAAAATTTAATTCCAGAATATGTAAGGGATAATTCAAGCTTGCCAAGGTAAAATCAGAACAATCCTGGGTTTCATGGTGATTTGAATTGTTTCTTTATATTGCACGTTGTGTTTGACTCTTATGTACTTCCTTTTCAGCGAAGAATCAAGCTCATCCACTGCCGGTAATATATCATCTTATCTCTCTCTCCCCCTCCCCTTCACACAGGCTTGCTCGCTCAGAAAAATTATGTTATGATTAATAGTATTATTTGATGAATAAAGCCTTGATATCCATTTTTGTTGTCATAACTAATATCTACATTTTATGCCAGTGAGGGGTGAGGCCAACAAACATTCACAATCAAGGACAGGTACAGGAGAGAACAGAAGAAAAAATAGAAATGCTTTTGAAAGCCCTGGAAATAAGTGGAATAGCAAGGAAGAAAAATGCAGAGGTATGTCAACTCCATCAAAGCGAAAGTCATCTCATCACTCAAACTCTATTCTCCAGGAAGAGTTTGGTGCACATAACAGTTGGCAGTTTGATGAAAGATTTGCTTCAGTTGATATAAGAACTGTCGCCACTTCATTCTGTCAAGACTTAGAGGAAAATTTTGCAGTTTGCTCCAAGAACAGAGCTGAAGATCCTTTTAGCACCTTTACTACCCCTGAATCACATAACAAGGCCACCCCTGAGTCGCATAACAAGGCTCCTTCCTTTGGTGGCTTTAAAAATAGTGCACCTCATGCAGATTCACCTCCTTATAGTTTTACTGCTGAAAAGGTTCCATTGGCTTCTTCAACCTCATTCCTAAATATCGGGTCATGGCCAACCAGCCCAAATTTGTCAACAGAATTTCAGTTCAAAGGGAAGCCTCAAGACGCTGCTGGTTTTCACCGTGAAACTTCATCTACGGATATATCAGCACAGGGAAGTTTTAGCAAAGGTGACCAAAAAGTGAAATTGCAAAAAGACAGATGCAAAGATCTGGAGGAAGTAGAAGATATTTTCATGGGAGATAATGAATTTTCCTCAGAAAAGCAAGTGGCAGGAGATGCTTCAACCTCCTACAATCAAACACTAGAATCTGCCACAGACGACACAAATCCAAAGACAACACCTTGTCTTGTAACATCTGATTCTCCTGGCCATGTGGAAGAGATATCATGGTCACTGAAGAAACCTGACAAACATGAAAGCCAAGTAGATGAAAGAAAGTATGTCCATTCTTAATTCCTATACTTTTTTTGTCTCTCAGGATTCGTGGGTAGGACCAACATGCTCACAATACCTCTATTTTATGAGGAGTTATCTAAGGGAGCTGAATATTTCATCCAGGAGCAATTGCAATGCCGAAACTCCTCTTAAATGTAAAATTAGAAAGGAAGGTATGCAATTCATTAGCTTTATCCATCTAATATCGCTAGCAATGCTCTTAGATTGTTTTTAAATTACGAATCTGTTCACTTTTCCTTATACTGTGAATCTACTTGCTACTATCCTTTCTTTATACAGAAATGAAAAAATGGCAGCCTGAAGGAAGAAACACTGTGAATGGAAAACATAACAACGAACGCGCTAGTTTGTCAGGTCAGGTGATGTTTGCGAGCTGTGTTTTTCAGCTTCTGTGTGTTCAGAAGGTGTTCAGAACATAATGAAGGACAGTAAAAGATGTTTTTTCCTCTGGGTTGTTGAAACAAATATTTTGCCTGGGTAAGTTTTAAAATTTTACATGTATGATTTGTTTGTCTACTTTCATGCCACTTTGATACAATTCTCATAACACATACTGCATTGATATAACAAATCAAACCACATCATAGTTTTGATCACAAATTTCATTTCCCTTTCTTCCGAAGTACAAGTTGTGCATTTTTCAACAAAAAAAGTCCAGAATGGTGGTATCATTGAAAATCCTTCACCTCCATCATCGTTTGGTAGCACTCTAGCCCTCATACATGGAACCTCGAATGGATAGTAGTAACCGTGCAAAATAGATGTTTCCTCTGCTAAATAAACTTCCCATATGGAACCTTGAAAAATATGTGTTCTTGACCTTATTTTTCAAGGTACAGTTAATCTTATCAAAGTAGTTGAGGGTATCCGTACCATTAATAACCATTAGAAATTGATTGAAAATATAGAAGATAGGTATCCTTTGATTGGACATTTTCTATTTCCAGATAAGTAGGATACAAACATTTTTGGGTTGTTGTTTTTATTTCTTATTTCAGAAAATATGATCTATATTTCTGAAAACTCTACATGTAATTTCCAACATTTCTAAGAATTAAGCACTGGTATTTGTTTTTTGAAATTTTTAGCACTTTAATTATACTTTTCAATTATCTCCTTTTACTCATCAATAAAATGCCAAAATTAATAAGGGGAATGTCACACATCTTCAAAATAGAATTTATCTCTTTTTCTTTCAACACAACAATTTTTTTTGCTTCTCTTAATGATATTGTTGTAATAGTTTGATGATGAATGTAACAATACATAACTTTGGAATGAAAAATGTTACCTCTTGAAGTTACTACAATTTAAATTAAATAATATATCATTTCATTTTATTTCACCTTTAATTTTTTTTACAAAAAATGCATGATGCTTGGTATGATATTTCACACATCTAATGACAAAATCTAGTAATTAAATGTATTCAATCTAGTAATTAATGTATTGTTGACAAAAAAAAACATGATACTTCATTGTTTTAGTTATTAAAATTGAGAATTAAATAATTTGCAAGGTTAATTGTCTTTTTTTTTTTTTTGTAAAGTTTTGAGTGAAGAGTTTGAAAAATGAGAGTAATAATATCAAACATGTTTCAAAGACATGAAAATGAAAATTGTTTAAAAAAATAGAAAGAAATAACTTTTCTTAAAACTAAACAACATACTCAACATTTCTAAAAATTTCATCCATCCAGCCCCATCTTCAATGGGGAAATGGATTGGAAGGATTGGTGGAAGTAACTTTTTATAATGTAAAAAATAAATAACACAATTTTTTTTTAATTTGGTTCAACCAATTATGCATACATTTTAATAACGATTAAGACTGTATTGAATATATATTATTACAATATTTGTCACACCTACCGACATATGAGAATCTATTTGCATGAAAACTTCAATGGGAATGCTGCTCAAAGATGAGAATTAAGTTTATTTTTGTGTGAAATTGTGAATATAGCTTTAAAGTAAATTTGCTTTACTATTTCTTTATAAAGGGCAATGGAGAAACCACTTGGGTAAGGGCCTTAAGGGTACATGACTTGCATTCTTCATATATTAATTATCTCTAGTGCTTGAATGATAAAATAAAAATTATGACAAAGTAAGATTTATTAATTATTGGATTCTGATTTTAAAAGTTGTCTCAATTTTCCTTTAATGGTTTCATGAGAAGTTTTGTTTTGTTTTTACCTTCTTTAATAATTCTAGATTAAAACATTAAATTGGTCATCCTGGATAATCTAACAGGACTACTTCTTGTTAGTATATAAATTTTGAGTTCCTAAAAGATTTAAAATATTACTAAAAAAACCTATAAAATATAGATAATATTATATTTTAATCTTTAAAGTACCTAGTTGATGATGTTTGGGTTTATGAAAAAATCAAATTTCAAATGTAGTAATGTTGACTAATGTATTTTTAACCATTAAAAGTTGTGGGCTAATGTATTCTAAGACTACGGTTTTAAAACCTCGGAGAACGGAGGCGTTACTGTAAGTTAAAAATGTATTAGCGTTTGATGTTTTACTCTTAATTCTAGACTAAGTTTTCATCCATGCAAATCATCTTATATCAAGGGAGACTTAGTCTAAGTGAGGAAAAAACTTAAATCCCTTACACATGAGGTATTTGAGTTTGGCCTATAAAATCAGATGTAAAAAAATTAATGTACAAACCGACCGGTTTAAACTGGTTTACCGGTTTTCACTGGTTTTGACCGGTTCTATTGCATATGCAGTATAACATACGTACCGTACCAGTTAGGGGTCCGGTTCACCGGTTTTCCGGTTGAACCGGCCGGTACGGCACAGTTTTTAAAACATTGCTTTTATATAATGTGCTTACCTCTCTTTAACCAAACAACCCCTAAACCAAATGCATTTGATAAATTTAATTGGAGAATGTTAAAAAAACATGAATGACGAATGATATAATAACAGTGTATAAAACTCATACAATATTGATGAAATACATTTTTTTCTCATTTAATGAATAAATTTCAAATTTATTTGTTTGAAAAAAGTGCCACCTCACCTAACATGTGCAAGTGCAAGCATGGACACATGTTCCACCTAATCCCAATGCTACCAAGGGTAAAACATAAGGGCAAAGGAATCTAAATCAAAAGTCGATTTAGTGCTACATATATTGTCTTATAAATTGTCTCGTCAGATAATAATGATAATGAAAGTTTAATATTTTTAATTTATGATTTCATTATTAATCCAAAAAAAAGTAGTAAAAAAACAAGAAAAATGTTAGACTTGTGTCTAAGATTAAGAAGAGTATAGTACTATGTCTTCAAGTTTCGTGCATGCATTTTATGCACTTCTCATTTTTGCATGCACTCTCTGTCTCTCTCTCTCCTTTTTCTCTCTATCTAACTTTTTATTCTGTCTTTCTCTCTCTACAAAAAAACACACATCACTTTTTCCTTCAATCCCATTCACACGATCACGCTTTCTCTCTCTAAAATCAAGGTTGAATCCCATTACCCTCTTCTAATTTTTCTGTGTTATTATTATTCTTCTTCTTCAGTTGACTGATGAAATATGCATAACTGGTGTGTGTTGTAGCAGTGATTTCAGCTGAGAGAGATATCAAACACAGTAAAGTTTGGTTCATCTGAATGACCCATTGATTAATTTATAAGCTATAGTTTTGGGGTGAAACAAAGATTTTTAATTTTTTATTAAATCTTCTTGACCCTTTGTTGTTTCCTATGTAAATCTGAAAACTTTGTGCATGGATGTTAATCTTAAAGATCAAAAGGGGGTTTTTTGATTTGGGGTTTTTGATTTTTGATTTTGTGCAGTTGAATTTTGGATTTGATGGGTTCAGACAGTTACATGAATGCTTTGTGTGTACACGATTGGAAGAAGGGGTGGCCTCTGCGATCTGGTGGATTTGCTCAACTATGCACCAAGTGCGGGTAAATTTCAATCATTTTTCTTTTCACTTCAATTTTTTTCTCATTTTTTTTATATTATGGGTTAATTTTGTTTTGAATTCTATAGATATTTTTGGGTTTTGACTTTGATGTAATCTCATGGGGTCCAATTGGATAAGTTTTTTCTTCATTTTTTCATTTGTTTTTTTGTTCCTAGATTTTATGGTTTATGTCTGTGTGCCTAATATATAGAAACTTCTCAACGACTAATGTTGTCAATGTAAGTGGATATTTCAAAGAACAATATCTATCGTGTGTAGTATTTTGAAACAATACCCTCCATTTATGATGCACCGATACAAATCCTTTATGTATTTGATATTGATAATCTCCGATACTTCATCAATATCTATTCATATCATAGAGATTTGACAAAATTTTACATTGATTAATGTCTGTCTAACACAACATTTCAACCATACATATTTGAATTTTTTAAAATAAATAAATTATAAATCCGATCGACACCGTAACTATCATATATAAGAGAAAAAGAAAATCATAACACAAAAAACATAGCATTTAATCTACTAAGCGAAATTGTAGAGAGGGAATCTACTAAGCAAAATTGTAGAGAGGGAAAAAACAAATTGTGTGTATTACATAGAGAATGAAGAAGAAGTTAATTTCCATAATGATGATCACGATTAAATAAGATCGATACTATTCCTATTTGTGAGCAATATGATTTCCAATGACAATATGACTTTCATTTTATATTTAGTGATATCAAAGAACTATGTTCTTTATTTGGAATTATAGAACAAAAATTATATATTTATTAAGTTATGTGTATCTCAAACATATTGTATCCTGTATTTTCAAGGATATGCATATCGATGTATCAAATACGTATCATATCCAATGCTTGTATCAATATCGGTGTTTCACAGCCCTCGATCATGAATTGTGGACGCCAGGGTAGAAATGGAAACCTTGTAATTGTTGTTTGGGGATAAGGATCAGCGTAACTAATTTGGGAAATATTTTTGTTGACTGCAAATTAGCATGAATTGTTAGTAGTAAAATAGAAATAATATTATGCATTTTAAAATGTTTTTATATGATATCTTTTGTACAAAAAATGATATATCTCGTTGACTAATTTCCCGGCATCTTCTTGACATACTAGATTCAAGGAGGAATGGAAGCATGGCATTCTTGATCCATTGTAAGTGTAACAAATTGGTAACTGTAGATGCCAATGGGGCAAGTATATTTCATTTTTTTTCGACGTTCATTGTAATAAAGGTTTGGTTGGTCTATTTTCAAATTTTTATTGTAGTTTTACTATAATTGCACAAGTGATTGTTGTCATAGGTATTTGGAGTCACAGCATTACACCTTCATTTCATGAGGAACTTAGAGTTTATGTGGTTTATAGAGATTAGTGTATTTTATCCACTCTATTTAGTGTGTATTTTTTGTAAATGTTTCTTACTCATGAATATTTTTGGGTGAATGATTTGATGAAATTCTACGTAGCTGCGTAATTCTAATGCCACATTTTCTGCTTCTCTTGTGAAGTGTATTGTCTTTCTCTGAAGATGCATCATGCACGGTGCACTTTAAGCTAAGCAATTGTTAAAGGCATCAGAATGAGTTCTCACATATTTGTGTTCTTTAAAAAATAATCTAAACGCTTAATATTTTGTAATAAACAGAGTTTCCGATTAATTTTGATTATCTTCATGCTTTACTCTCTAAAATGAACCTTGTACTTTGAAGGATACTTTATATTTTGCTATAAAATTCTTTACCAATTCAAACAGAACTTTAGGTTTAGTTTTCGATGTGATGTAGCCTCTAGTTCATGTAACGTTGTTCTCTCCTTGCTTCCCCCTTTTATACTGTTGGTAATATTGCCATTCATTTTTGTTGGAGATAATTTATTTAATAATTCTTCAAACTTCCTACTTGGAAATGCTGAATGTGTTACTCCGTGTGCTTCAGATCGGCTTATGAGATGTCAGTTTTTTGTGATAAATTCCACCATCAAAAACCTGGATGGGTTGACTGTAAATTTTGCAACAAGGTATACTGTGATCTGTTCTTTACTTTTTTTTTTACTTAAATTCTATCCACACCTTGTCCTTATCTCCTTATTCATTGAATTCAACTTGACTTGCTTTGACAGCCTATCCATTGTGGATGCGTAGTATCTAGATCTTTGTTCGAGTACCTTGATTTCGATGGCATAGGTTGTGTTAGCTGTATAGCTTCCCAACTTCGTATGGTAAGTTTAATCTTGATATTTTCCACAATTTTGTTTTCTTTATTACTAATTATGGTTAACCTTTGTTGATCTATGATAGAGCGTTATGACGTCGTTTGATCCATGTAGCCGACTCCACCTAGTGGGATAAAGTCCTGATTGTTGTTGTTGTACTGTTACTAAATTTGTTTTATCACATTTGCACATAGATGTCTATAAGTTCATCCCATTATTTAACGTATAACTTGACACTGAGATTAGCCTTTTGTGACTATTTTAATAATACTTATTGTCTTCAAGAATTTGTTAGTGAAAGGGTTTCCTGCAATTTCAATATGTGACCTTTTATTTTTGTTTTTCCCTCTTTTTCCCTATCAATTATGTGTTGGATATCAATACTTTAGCAGTGGCATACTAGGATTATTTCGGCGATGTTTGCTTACTATTTGTCCCTCTGTTATACAAAAACCCATATGTCGTCATCTGTATGGATTGCATGTATATGCTTATGATCACTTTAAGGACCTCAAGCTTCTTCTGTATTGGAGTTAGTTTTCTAATTATCTATAGCGAATTCTATTATTTGATGTTTTTGGCAGATAAGGAATACTGAAAATCCTAACGGGTCTATTTCATCAACCAAAAATAATGCAAGTGATCGGCACCCTGCTCATATTAATGGCACACTGTTTGCGGATAGTGTTGATGAAGGAAAACTTATGCAATTGTGCAGAATTGTTGAAGCTAGTGAATCCAGCCATTGGAATAATGCTCAGAGAGATAGCAGAATATCGCCTACTGGACAAAACAGCCAAGAAGTGAAGTTTTCATCGGGGGAGGCGGATACTAGATTTCCAGATGTGGTTAAACCATCGGTTCAGTCGCTAACATTTTCTAAATTAGAAAATAATAGATCGACATGGGAGATTAAAAACATACATGAATCAAGTGCACAACCATCTTTGAATGGAAATCCATCAGGAAACAACAATGTCCTGCCTTCTTCTGGAGAGTTCGTAGAAGCAAGACTTGACGGGAAAGCATCTCCTCCCTTTCATCAAGGGCAAAGATTCCGCCCTATATTGCGCAAGCCATCGAAGAATGGGCTACCGATGGATCTGGAACCAGATAAAGGAACACTTTCTCATGCACGAATTGCCCGGGCACCTGCTGAGGGGAGGGGCAAGAGTCAGTTGCTTCCGCGATATTGGCCCAGGATCACTGATCAAGAGCTGGAGCAGTTGTCCGGAGAGTATCCTTTTTATTTTTTTCATTTTACTCTTCGTGCACATCTATAGTAAACCTTAATGATATAAAGTTGATTTATCAGAAGTTTCCCTTAATGTTATGATAACAGTTTGAACTCCACTGTAGTGCCTTTATTTGAGAAGGTATTGAGTGCCAGTGATGCCGGTCGAATTGGTCGTCTTGTTCTCCCAAAAGCCTGTGCTGAGGTATGTTGAAGGTTTTATTTTCTTTCCTTCCTTGTTTCGCTATCGGTCTTTATGTATACATGGAACTCTGTTTCTAAAGTTTTTCTTTAAGTTTTATTTTTTAATACAAGTTTGAGTAAATTCTCGATTTTCTTCCAAAAGTTCACATGACATCAAGTTGGTCCTCCAAAGTTGTTGGACATCAATTTGGTCCTCCATAGAGTAAAGTAAGCATGTATTTAGGGACAACTATACATTCAAGGACTAAATTGATGTCCATTTTAAGCTTTGAGGGACCAAATTGATGTCCAAAACCTTTCAAAGAGTTTGAGTACTTATTCTAATAAATTAAAGAAACATCTGTTTACTGTGAAATTAATGCAGATCTTACAACCTGGCATATAATTGCAGGCTTATTTTCCTCCTATTTCGAGTGCTGATGGCCTTCCTTTGCCAGTCCAAGATGTGAAAGGAAATGAGTGGACATTTCAGTTCAGATTTTGGCCTAATAACAACAGTAGGATGTATGTGTTGGAGGGTGTAACCCCTTGCATACAAGCCATGCAATTATGTGCTGGTGATACTGGTATGTATCAATCTTGGGAAATGAA
Source organism: Lupinus albus (assembly GCA_009771035.1). Lineage (NCBI taxonomy): Eukaryota > Viridiplantae > Streptophyta > Magnoliopsida > Fabales > Fabaceae > Lupinus > Lupinus albus. Next base: position 15,222,040 of record CM020016.1, read on the forward strand.
CTCCTTGCACATGCCTATTTCATTACAATTTTTCAATTTTCTTGAAATATATTTGGTATTTTGATTCATGTCAAATTGTTTACAGAAACACATTTGTTTCTATAGAAAACACTTTTATAGTTTCATTTTCCTCCAAAAATGATTAGCAACCATGGCTACATGTAGGATGATTATGTGCTAGTATTATTTTCGAATAAAGATTTAGGACAAATGGAAGAATTCATGCCCCTATGAATTGATCAGTTGTATATTTATTGTTAACAACACTTCAAAGTTGAACCGTAGATATTTTTGGAGATGCCAATGTGTCTTGCAAATATGAAATCGCTAATCTCTTATATGATATTTTCATTGCAGTAATATTTAGTCGGATAGATCCTGGGGGAAAACTTGTTATGGGTTTCAGAAAGGCATCGAATTCTATAGATACACAGGTTGCGACATAAAATGTTCTGCTTTACTATCTGTGGCGTGACCTCTTCTTTGTATATTACATCTTTATTTTCCTTCTGTTGGCGAGTATGATAAGTGGTTATTGGTTAACCAGGATGCTTCTACATCTGCCCATTCTAATGGCATTTCAACAAAGGGAACAATCAATTCTGGTGGAACCGAGAATCTGCCTTCGGGTAGAAGCTATGCTGATCTTCTCCAGTCGATAAAAGGGAATGGGGAACCTCACTTAAATGGACATCCGGGACATCTTCGTTTGCGTGTTGGAGCTGCTGGTTTGCTAAATACAGAAAATTGCGAGAAAACAAACAATCATTCACCGCAGAAACCAATTCCAGTTTCAGAGAAGAAGAGGACTCGTAATATTGGGCCTAAAAGCAAAAGGTTGCGCATTGACAACGAAGATGCTATGGAGTTGAGACTTACATGGGAAGAAGCACATGATTTGCTTCGTCCACCGTCAAGTGTCCAACCAGTCATTGTCACAATTGAGGGCCAAGAAGTTGAAGAATACGAGGTAAGCACGATAATGTCAAATGTGTTTGTTTTCTTTGGTCAGTTAGCTATTACAAGGTGATTATGGACTTATATAGTTTTAAACGTCATGTTCAAATTTCTTTTACCTGGCTAATTCAGTTATCCTCTGCTTCATTTCATTTAGGAACCACCGGTTTTTGGAAAGAGAACTATAGTCTGTATCTGTTCATCTGGGTAAGAATACATTACTTGCTCTTGCCTGTGAGTTTGTTGGAACAGATGATAACAGTTTGGTATTTTGTTGGATCTATGTCTGTTATGAAAGGAATAATACTTATATCAGAATCCGGCATTAATCTTCTTTATTCTCTACGAAAGTATTTGTGCTTGTCATATTGACTTGTGAGCAAATTTTCAACTCGTGCTTGAGTATGTTAACTAATCCATCCAGGGGGAAAGTACAATGGGCTCAATGTGATGATTGCTCTAAATGGCGGAGGCTGCCAGTGGATGCTGTTCTTCCTCCCAAGTGGACATGTTTTGAAAATGTTTGGGATGCACGCAGGTGCACCACGATTATTGTTTATACCACCTCTTTATATGAGAGTGATTATATCTTGTACAATTCTTATTGTAGACAATGTCTTTTCAGGTCTACATGTACCGTGCCAGAGGAGGAAAGTTCAAAGGAATTAGAAAATCTTCTGATACCCAACAAAGGTGTGATCCTATTATTAGTATTACATAAAAGCTCTGCATCTGTCATGTTTAAGACTCGGTTTTGAGGTTGCTCTACAATTGATTGAATGCTCATAATGCTTAATGCACCCTTGCAAGTTCTACTTTCATATCATTATCCGGATATGTTCGATTTCTGTCAGCATCAGCATTATTATGATACTAGTCAAATTTTATGCACACTTGCTTCTAGTTGCTACTTTGGTAGTTGAAATCTCCATTACTAGTCAAATTTAGATTACGATTATAGTTGCCTATACTTATAATCAATTATATTTAATTAAATTATAAGTTTAATCTGTTTATGATTGGTTATGTTTGCTGATAAACGAATTTTGAGATAATCTTTTTTCTTTGGATTGTGTAAAAATAGTTGTATTTACAAAGTAAATTATGAAAATGAGAAAATAACTTTACAGAGCGTGCTGTTAGACCGCACTTCTACTTCCTTTTGTTCTACTTGATTGGACTCTGCTGTTTTTTGCCCTTATTGGTTAGTAACTTAGTATACTAGTTCCTGAATCTTTCTGACTGCACTTGATCTTTACCAGATTTTAAGAAGCGAAGAACTCTAGAAAATGGCAAGTCAATCAAAGAGCACAAGCCTTCTGGATTAGATGCTCTTGCCAGTGCAGCAGTTTTAGGAGAAAATCTTATCGACCCTGCCGAGTTGTCAGCTGGAGCCACCACGAAACATCCTAGACACCGCCCAGGATGCACTTGTATTGTGTGCATTCAGCCACCTAGTGGAAAGGGGAGACATAAGCCAACCTGTACTTGCAATGTGTGCATGAGCGTGAAGCGTCGGTTCAAAACCATTAGGCTACGAAAGAAGAAACGCCAATTGGAACGCGAAGCAGATGCTGCAGATAAAAAAGATCATAATCACCTGAGAGACAAATCAGAAGCCAATGGAACATCAAAATCGAAAGATATTACAAGCCATTTGGAGAAAAAGGGAGGACTTAAAGATCAGACTGAGGTGGGTGAGTCGGGTGCTGGACAAGTAGACTTGAATTCTCATCCCAACCGCGCCGATACGCAAATGGATATAACAGGACTTAGCATGTCTATTAATCATCTTGAAATTACAAACAATCAGGTAAGTGAATATATGAATCAGAATGGCTTAAAAAGGTTCAATAGTGAAGTGCAGGGTAGTCAGAATTCTTCATTACTCACTCAATCTAATGGAGAAGGTAAGGAATACTTACCTGTTGAACAAAGTCAAAACAATCTTTCTTGACAACTTATTTTTTTAGTTCATCTATTTTTGCTTTCTTTTTCAAAGGGGTTGGTCAAATATAGTTCTTTTTTACACTCGAGATTTTAATTTTATTCTCCTTCATCTTTTGAAATATTTTACTTCATGGAAATAGGTCTTGCATATTTCTTTACTTGATAATGTATTTGCTTTTCTTTTATGAGAATGAAATATAGGAATAAAGTAATACATCTTGATAATGTGTCTATAAATCTTTATGTTTATTCTTTGTCTGATTTTGCCATGAGTGAAGATTCTATGGTACCATTCAGTGTCATATAGTTTGGTATTATTACATTATAGCATCTCCCATATAAAGGTTGCATAGTGTTATGCAACTACTATGACATTGTTGCTTGGTTGGAGTGAGTTTAGATGGAAATTGGGTTTTGCTTGCAACAATTGTTTATTCAAGCAATGGTTGCTTTTCTTTGTACTGCCAAGGATACACCTTACTCTACGGGTAAGGAACTAATTCCTTTCGGGATGCGTTATTATCTTTGTCGCTCATAGAAACCAAGTCATTAACCTTCTGATCGTCATCCTGAGGATCTAGCAGAGCCTTACACCATTAATTAGTTGTCTCACTCTCATATAGGAAGTGAGAGTGAGAGAGTTATATTTATGGAAAACTTTGGAGAATAAAAATTTATTTAATAACTTAGAATTGCATATAACATTAAGTGGAAACTTCTAAGTTGTATAGTTGTGATATGATCAAAGAGAATAATGTATTTCCTTGTATAACTTTCCTCCTCCGGCCGCCAATAAAAGAATGATATGTGTATTGTTTTGTTTGGTTTTAGAAATATTTTTGTAGAAAATGATTAAATGGTACATATGTCACGATTTTAGTGTTGAAAGAGATAACTTATTTCTTTATACTAAGAGATACATTATTGTCCCGGGATTAATGGTTCTAACTAATTAGTGATGATGAAGTAATGTTTTACAATTTTCAGATGCTCTTGTGGTTATAATTCCCTTGTGATTTGTGATTGATAACTATTGGGATTTCAATCATCTGAAGTGAGGGAACATTTTAAAGGACTATGTGCATACATTTTAGTGGATAAAGTAAGAAATTGTACCTGTTTAACCCAAAAAACGGCTTAAAAACCGGTAGAACCGGTAAAAGCTAGCAGTTTAACGATTTCGAATGGTTCACAAAAATATTAGTGCCTCCATTGCTCAGTATTATTTATAACCTATAAGGTATAGGTCATCAAGTCGATCATGGTATTGGTATAGTAATATAACAGTTTAATTGGTAGTTCATTGTTTCAGCCACATACCACTGAAGTTAGATATACATATATTTTATACTTACATTAATGTTTAAAAACCAACTTGAAGACAATAAAAACTTTTATTTATACAATTTGCTAAAACAAGAATGTATATAGATCATGTTTTAGAACTATAAAAAAGGTACTAATTGTATATTTGATCTCTCATATTAATATTTTTAGAGTAAATTACACTCAAACCCCCTGAGTTTTAGTGAAATTACACAAACCACCCCTCCATTTTTTGTCCTTACACGAATCACCCCTAGTTTTGTACATGTTACACTGACTACCTCTGCATGATATAAAAGTGTAATATGTTAAACAAAAAACGTGTGACGTGTATAATTAATTAAAAAAAATATTGTATATTGTGTAGACAAATTCAAATAATATAAGAGTCAATACGTCTTCATTATTTGGCTCGTTATAAAATAGTATAAGAGTTATTTAAACATTTCTTTGAAATTATCAATGTATTTTATAATGACACAAAAATAATAAAGAAACACTCACTTCTGTACTATTTGAAGTCTTACACAATATACAATATTTTGTTTAACTTAATTACATCTATCACACGTTTTTTGTTTAAAATATTACACTTTTATAACATGCATGCTAGTCAGTGTAACATATGTATAAAACTATGGGTGGTTTGTGTAGGAGAGAGGGTGATTGGTGTAAGGACAAAGAATGAAGAAGTGATTTGTGTAATTTCATTAAAACTCAGGGGTGTGAGTGTAATTTACTCATATTTTTATTTCTCTCGTTGTATTTTCGACTATTTAAATAAAAATTTACTAATAAAAAACAAAATCAAATTATAGAAAAGTTGGTTCCGTTTAGTTTTATGATATGATTTTATTTAAAATTTGTGAATATGTTCTAGAATGGTTCCGTTCGTGGTTTCACATCTTGTGACTGTAAAAAATCGAATCATATATCCTACCATTATTATTTAGCCTACAATTATTGTAAGTAATGAACTTACTCTACAGGCTCGAGTTTCAAGTGTGTTATGCACTAAGTTGTGAATACACTTCACATATTTTGTAACATTTGGCAATTATCTATACTACTTAATAAAGCCAAAATCCAACATAACTACTTTGTTATGGTGTAATTTGTGCTTTCATATTTTATATGTATTATCTTCTAATTTTTACCAAAAAATCAAATAACTCAATGATATAATTTTCTGATTTTAATTTAGTCGTCATAGTAACCTTTATCCAAAACTCTTAAATTACTTATGTCATGTTCTCTCTCATCATTTTTCTTCTCTCATTTAATACAATCAATTCATTCATTAAGATTAGACAATTAAGATTGGATAATTAACTCAATCAAATATATTCAACGACAAATTACATATCTAACACAATTTACTACATTGGACATTTACTACATGTAGAGTACATATTATAAACGATATGAAAGCGGTTTGACAAGCACAACAATCATTCACTATAATAATTTATATGTGAGGAATGATATTATAATACCCATCCCTCGTATACATGCAAGTTAATGAGTTTATTTTTTAAATAAATATATTATGGATATTATTTTATATTATATAATCTATTTTATTATTATCATTTTCTGTTGAATTTTTGTGATTCTAACTAAACATACTTATATTATTATACATTAAAATAATTTTTTTATATATTAACTTAAAAAAACACATTAATATATAGTTAAAATTGGAAATTCATAAATACACATAAATATTGAGTATCTTACCCAAATAAATGTTAATATGGACATGCAAAATCATAAGTGAGCTTTCTCTGGTACGGTAGAGAAAACCAAAGAAAAATACTGAAGATGATTCTGATTTAATAAGCACTACCCAAACTTACTCGAACTATTGCTATCTTAGGTGTAAGCTAAACATATTGATGGTCTAATGGGTAAGGAGGAGTAAGAAGCAACCCGGCCAATATCCAAAAGATGATAACCATACAAGTATGGTAGTGAGTGTTTTAATTACTCCTTCCTTATAAAACCCACCCTTTTATTCATTCTTCCTAATCAACTTCTATACTCTCATCTCTTCTCGTTGTCATTTGTGAGCTGGGTGAGCCATTATCAGTTAAGGAAATTCACTTCTCTTTCTCAACTCTTCACTGTTACTCCTACTTTTACCCAATTGGCCACTAACCAGTTTTAAGTCTAAGTGTTTCGTAGAAACTCTCAAAACTATAATATTGCAGACCTACTATTGTGGAGAAGTGTTGCTAATATGGTCACAATTATGATCACAATGTGATAGTAGAGATTTCCAAAAACGTAATATTGCAGTCTCGGTTGTGTTTGCAACCTCAGATTTAAAACATTCTATTAGCCATATTTAATTCATTTGTTGTTTTGTTCCGCTCATAATTAACCTAGATGTCATAAGGAATTATGGTATGTACGTGTGATCTAATTAAATTATGCAATATTTAAATTGATCCATGTTTTGAACATCAATTATGCATGATGGATTATTCGTTTAATGAATTGAGTTGAACTCTGTAAGCAATATGATCAGATCATCCTTCCGATTTGGGAATTTATTGCAAACCCTAAAATTTTGCTCATGCTCAATATACCTAATATTAGCAAACTCTCCTATTATAGTGTCTTCACAGGTTAATTAATAAGATAAGAGTTATGTGTTGTTTACAAAATATGTATCGTAATCGAAAACAAATTCATAGAATAGGGTATAATTTTTCATTTTTATTTAGTATATATATATAATGTCATAATTCTCAAATATATTTTATTTATCACATATCAAATTCAATGTATAACGAATGATGTTCGATCATCATATAAAAAGTTTCATAAAATTATTATGACTTATGACATTAGGATTGATTGATATCATTGATTTCATCGTGGATACTAATCTTTTGGATTGAGGTTAAAAGTTTGCATTACATCTAACAAAGTTTGTAGTTTATGTACAAATGATGTAAAAAACATAGGAATTGATAGCAAACAAAGAATTGATATAATTTTCCTCGAGGTTTTAGAATGATGTTACTTTTACAAGTGTCATACATGTATTTGCATTTTTAACTGTTTATAATGTTTGATGACCTAGAAGTATGTTGTGAATAGCACTTATCATTGTCATTGAAGACTACCTTATTTTGAACAAAATGTAGAAATAAGTACCTAACTAGCATAATTACATATGAATATTAATTACAGTGTTGTACTACTTGATATATTTAGAATCATATGGTGCCCAATATACATGAAGAAACAAAACTAACATTAAATTGCGGTAGAGTGACTATTATGTAAATCAAATCAGTGAGAAGATAAATACCCAATGTTTCATATTTTTTTTAGTTGAAGAAATCATTAAATAATATTAAAAAATGGTGAGATATGGGTAAAAAGATTAATGATAAATAAGAGTGTAGATGGGAAATAAAGTATATATGAATATTGAGATTTTAAAATATCAAAAAAGGAACACTATGTTTGGTTTACAAAATAAAAATTTAAGAGGAAAAAATGAAATGCATTGATTTATTTTTTGTAACTTTAGGAAATTATCAATTTTTTAAATATGACTAATACGAAATTCGAATTTTTTAAATGTAGAGCAAAGATAAAAAGTCACGTGACACTAGTATGAAAAGTCCTAACAACATAATTTCACCTTTTAGTACTGCTCTAGTATTAAAAAGGAGGGATTTGATTAAATATGGAAACTAGCTCAAAATCATTTAATACTTTTACTGACCTTTAATTAATTCAAATAAAATAATAAATGAGTTTAATATGTATACCTTACACATCTAAATTTCTTTTAACATATCATCACTAATTCATGTATATTAATGTATAAATGATAAATTATGCATGCACATGTATACCGTGTGCAATTAATATATAAATGATAAATGATGTGAATGTAACCAATATTTTTAAATATAGGAGATTATTCACTTACTTAGTTAAGTGGAGAAAAAAAACATACTCTACATCTTAACCATAATTTCTTTGGAAAATTTAATGGTTTAGATATACTCATTAATTTAAACATTAAGTTTTAAAAAACGAATGACTACGATATGGATTATGTTTTTTCCAATTACTATTTGATAAAAGACAATGAATTCTCATGTTAGTATATTTTCCTATATATATTCTTAATATTTTGGAGTTAGAAACGAGAGGGAGAGACAAAAAGACACAATTTACGCGGGTTTGTAAGAAAAAAACAGAAATCGGAGAAAACGTAGAGACAAAGAGAAGAAGAGAATAGAATTGCCACAACAAATGCAACACTCTCCTTCCGAACCTAACCCTAATCCCAATCCCAATGAACATTTCCCGCAACCACCTTCCACTTCTCCGTCCACGGCGGCGACGCCAACCGCCGCCATCTCCGCTTTCACTCGCGTCACTTCTTCCGAACCCGGAGAATCCCACCACCGGCGATCCCAATCAGAGATGAGTTTCCGGATGCCGGACGACATGATGGACTTGTCGCTGTCTGATCCGTTCAACGGCGGTTCTTCCACCGCCAGCTTGGAGGAGATCGGATCGGAGGAAGGCCTCTTCTCAACCTACATTGACGTTGAGAAGATCGGAGGAACAACGAACGAGTCAGGTTACGTTGAAAATGGATCGGATCAGGTCGGTTATGGGAACAATAGTAGCGGCTCCGGCGCCGGAACGAGTGGTAAAAATGACGGAGAGCGTAGCCCGAGGCTAAGACAGAAGCATAGTAGCTCCGTCGACGGTTCCACGTCGACGAGCATGTTGGGAGAGATCACGGAGGCGAAGAAAGCAATGCCTCCTGAGAAGCTCGCTGAGTTATGGACCATTGATCCAAAACGTGCTAAGAGGTACATTGATTCTCACTTATGTTTTTTTTAATTTGATTTTGATTGAAAATGAATAAGTTTTTCGGTTCAATTTTCAAAATTGATTGCAATATTTTAACGTTGATATTGATAATTCGTAGTTGCAAATTATAATAGTGGGTTTATGATTATTGTAATTATTTTTCTCACGGTTTTACATTGCCTCATCAAAGTTTCAAATTGGTTGTTATTTTTTTAATATATCCTGTGTTTGTTTAAAGCTCCTTTAGTTAGGTTTTTTTTTTAATCACTTTTCACATTCTTGTTTGAATGGTCTTTTAAAAACCTTAATCTGATGATAAAAAGGTGAAATTCAGCTTTTAGTTTCAGCTTCTCACGAAAAAACTGTCTGCCTAACACATTTAAGTAAAATCACTTTTTTTTAAAAGCCTAAAGAATTGGCCCTTAACTATTTAGTACAATAAAAGTTGATGGTTAGTTTATTTGATCTGGAACTATTCCTTTGATAGTGTGTTCATATGGGAAACTGAAGTTTAGCATTGATATTTCATTGATAGTTGCTGTATTTTTTTCATAACTCAGATGCATGTATAGATTTACGTGTATGTCCTCACATTATCAAAGCTAGGCCTGCTACTGTATTTTATATTATATTCGACATAATTATTCAATTCATGAAGTTAGTTGCTGAGGGAAAGTTCAACTTTATTCAATTCTAGTGTTTTGTAGAAGCAACATCTGAAGCAATGGAATGAGGTATATGTTTGAGAAGGGTAGTGAACTTTGGTTGATAACTCATGACTTCAAATTTCTGAATAGATAGATTTTAAATTGCAGTTACATTGTGATTACAGAAGGAGAATGTGGCTAATGCGACTGCAATTGCAGCTGTAGAGACCTCCATGACCATGATAATTTTGTAATTGTGAACTGCAATTTAAAACCCTTTGTCATTGACACTCTTCCTAACATAATAAGTTATACTGATTGTATAACATAATAAGTTATAATTTATGAATAAATACAGACCAGTAAGGATCGTAATTTTTTTCACGGGTACTGTTTTCTAATGAAGAATATATCTTCAAGAACTTGGGTTTGTAACTTTTAAAGGCTATATATGCTTGTTGAATGTTGAGGATTTAAATGGGATGGGGTAGCAAAAGTTAGGCAGAGTGAGGTTTATGCAAGCAAGAGATACTGCTCTGTAGCTTCATTTATTTTTTAACAACTGCATTTTAGTAATTGCTGTGGATTTTAAATTATTAATGTCATTATTGTTGTTATGCATAGAATACTTGCGAATCGGCAATCTGCTGCACGCTCAAAAGAGAGAAAGGCCCGCTATATACAAGAACTTGAGCACAAAGTTCACACCCTTCAAACTGAAGCCACAACTCTTTCTGCCCAACTGACACTATACCAGGTTTATGTCAACATATATCTTACAGAACTTCAGTAACAAACTAGAAATTCCTTTATTGCATTTATCTTTTCAGTGTTATTACCACAAAATTACAAAGCTTTTCAGTGCATCCATTTTTGTTGCAACAAACTATAAATTCCTTTATTTGACTTCATATTTATGTCACAAGATCTGAGAATTTAGTTTAACTAGGTTTTCATACGGTACTGCACTTTCTTTCCTATTTGCTGCCTATGATTATTCTTTCATTATTCTTATAATCTTACATTATTGCCTGCAAATGTATTTTCTACATTCTTAATTAAGCATATCTGCTCAAACAATGTACTTAAATAGCAGGAAATATATCTTTGCTGTTATTCTTTTTAATGATCAAAAGATCACGTTTAGATAATTACCTGCACTCCTTTTACTGTGATTTGTACAGAAGTCTATATATATGTGTATGTACATATATAATTATATATAATATTATCCCATAGTACTTTAATTTACAAATCATTTTGGTATTTCCTTATGTATGTTAGTTTGCTCCTAGAAAGAGGGAGACCAATAAAAACTATAAGGGAAATGATAAAGAAAGACTTAGATATCAATGTTTTATTAATGAACATGATTTATGATAGAGTATTATGGTGTTGCTCGATCCATGTAGTTGACCCCACCTAGTGGGGTAAAAGCTTGGTTGTTGTTATATGTTGGTTTTCTCATTAAATCTTCTTTAGTTTTGCTGAATTGGTGTATGACTCCGTACTTCATTTTTCATAGAGGGACACAACTGGTCTGAGTTCTGAAAATACAGAGCTTAAGTTCCGTCTGCAAGGCATGGAGCAACAAGCACAGCTTCGTAATGGTAACTAATTACTAATTCAAACACTTTTCTTCTATGCATTAACACTTCACATTCTTAGGAATAATTTTTAAATTCATCTTATTAAGGTTAATTAATTATATTGAAATTCTGTTTCTGATCTGATGTAGCTCTCAATGATGCATTGATGAAGGAAATTGAGAGGCTTAAGGTTGCTACAGGAGAGGCAATGAACCTCCCTGAGTCTTTAAATATCGGAATGCACCAAATACCATTTGCAGGGTCAAATTTCTTTCCAATCCCACCACACTCAGATCCTTCTGGTCATCAGAACATACAGACACAGTTGCCTTCGTTCGGTCAAGCCCCATCTAGCATGCCAACTCATCAACTTCAACAATCAAATTCTCAGCAACTCTCTGACATGTTGCAAAATGATCAACTCAGTCGTTTACAGGGACTTGACATTAGTAACAAAGGGTCAAACATAGTGAAGCCTGAAGTCCCCTCAGTTTCTGCAAGTGAGAGCAGCACTACATTTTGAATTTGACCGAATCTGCTTTTCTCGCCGACTCATCCATGGCATTCTCTTCTCTTCAATTGTCTATAGCATTGACATGTAGTCATCTAATAAGATTTTGTGTTTCATTGAACTTTCCATTCAGATTAAGGGTCCATTCATAATTATATAATTTTGGGATGCTCTCCAAAAGGGGAACTACCCTTGGGGTTTTATTGCAGAAGTTCTGCAGTCATGTTGAACAATGGCATTTTGGTGTTTGTGGATGTTAGGACATTGGGAATGAAAGGACATTCTCATGGTATCTTTGTATGTTGGGATACAGGACATTCTCACCATTGATGTGATAGCATGTAAACAGTGACTTATTGGTCCATTTGCAAAAGATCTCTTCCATTTATTTAGTTTTGGATTTTTAGTTTTAGTTTGTGTAAATGTGAAGACATGATAGGAAGCCATTACATTATTCTTTTCACAATGTTACATCTCCGTACTAACCGGTAATGAAAGGAGTAACCTAAGAGATATTTAAATCATTCTCAAAACAATAATGTAGGTGATGTGAAACTTATTTCCCAATATTGATCAGAGGAATAAACTAAAGTTTTTAGTTTGACTTTTTATAATATTTCGTTGTCAATTTCATAAGGACAAAAAGATTTAGAGAGTATACTATAAATAAGTGTTTGTATTCATCTTATTAGATTCAGATTATTCATTTAAGAGGTTTATCAATAATAAAGAGGTATTATTCTAAGTATTTTGTCCTTCTTCTTCCTTGAGCATATTGAAAGCTCAATCTTGTGCTCCATTTGTGTAGTTACTAAACTCATATGCCTCGATTTTATAAATAAAAACATATGTCAAAATGTAACTAAAGAATACAACATATAATCATGGGATAGTAGAAAGAAAAGGTTAAGCAAACAATAGAAATTTAAAAACTTGTTATCCACTAAACCATATAGCACACGTTTTTTGTTCTTTGCGCAAGAATTTATCGAAGTCATAGTGTAACTAAAGACAATTTTGTGTGCTTCGCGATGCACAAAATGATAATTTGCAACATTTATGAAAATGTATTATGGTATGTTCGTTTCAGAATTTCTTTTAATGGAGAAAGCGTTTGGCTTTAAATAAATTCTTAATATTTTTTAGCATTTGATTTTATTAAACATAATATAAGGGGTTGTTTGCCATATATTAAAAAGTGTAGTTTAAGTTTATTTTTTAAAAAATAAGCTGAAAATATAAATTATGTATGTTTGGCAATCAAATGAAATTTATAAACTCAGTTTTTTTCTGAAAAAAATAAGGCAAAAGTATAAGCTCCAAAATCATAGGTTGATTTATTTATTTTAGCTTATTTTTTCCCAAATTTTCTATTTCTCATTTTACCCAATCATAACTCTAACTCTCTCATCCTTTTTATTCTTCCACCAAACACCATAATTCTTCACATCATCACCACCAAACTTCATAACTCTCATTTTCCTCTCTCTATATCACCACTCAATCCTGTAATTTTCTATAACACTTTCATTTATCTATACACGAACAAAGAATTATATATAAAACTTTGTTATGTAATATAAAAAATTTGTGAATTATGAATAAACTCAATAAACCCTAAAACTTTTGTATAAAACTTATGTATTATTTATTTTTTGAATTATGTAATTTAAGTTTAGTAACTTCCATTTATTTATATGTTATATTGTTTTTAACATTGATATTGGTTTTTATATTGTATTTTATTTTAATATATTTTTTGTGTTATGTTTTAATATTATTATTTGTGTGTTATGTGTTACATAAAGTTTGGTCTGTTAACATTATGGAATATTCTATTTAACTTGTTTAAAAATTGCATTGTAAAAATATCACTTTTAATTAATAAATTTTTCCTTGGCAGATAAAAAACATTATGCAATATTATAAAATTAAAGTTAAAATATATATTATGATAAATATTAAAAAATGTATATTTAAAAATTATTGTAAAAAAACAACCAAAATAATCATAACATAAATAACTAAACTCATACACCTTTCTGTAATTTACTATGTATTCATACTCAAACAAAACACATTATTTTATATTCAATTTTCAGCTAAAGTATCCAAACACAAATAGTTTATAATCTCAAAGTTTATAAACAGAAAATAAAAACTTAATTTATACCAAATGCACGCTAAGACCATGTTTGAATTAGTTTAAAATTTGTAGTTTAAGTTTATTTTTTGAAAAATAAGCTGAAAATATAAATTATATATGTTTGGCAACCGAATGAAGTTTATAAAATTCAGTTTTTTTCTGAAAAAATAAGCCAAAAGTAGAAGCTCCAAAATCATGGATTGATTTATTTTTTTTAGCTTATTTTTTCCCAATTTTTCTATTTCCTATTTTATCTCATCATAATTTTATCTCTCCTCTTTTTTACTATTCCACCAAACATCATAACTCTTCACATATTACCATCAAACTCTATAACTATCATTTTCTTCTCTCTATCTGCACCTAACCCCGTAATTCTCCATAACATTTTCTTTTATATATACCCGAATAAAAAATTATGTACACAACTTTGTTATATAATATTAAAATTTTGTGAATTATGTATAAACCCAATAAACCCTAAAACTTTTGTATCAAACTTAACATTTATGTATTATTTATTTTGTAAATTATGTAATTTAAGTTTAGTAACTTCCATTTATTTATGTGTTATATTGTTTTTAATATTGATATTGGTTTTTATATTGCATTTTATTTTAATATATTTTTTAGTCTTTGTTATTCTGCAATATTAAAACTCATGGGTTGCTTTATTTTTTTAGTTTATGTTTAACTATGTATGAGGTTATTTGTTTATGTTTATCTTAGGTTGTTTTTTAATATTAATGTTAGTTTTTATATTTATTTTATTTTAATATATATTTTTAGCCTTTGTTATGCAATATTACAAAATTAAAGTAAAAATATATGATGATAAATATTAAAAAATGTATATTTAAAAAATAGTGTAAAAAACAACCAAAATAATCATAACATAAACAAATAACCTCATACTCTTTTTTGTAATTTACTATGTAAAAAACAATCTTTCTACCTTATCCAAATAAAACAGATTAGTTTATATTCAATTTTCAGCTAAGGTACGCAAACATAAACAGATTATAATCTTAACAGTTTATAATCTAACAGTTTACAATCTCACAGTTTATAAAATGAAACTAAAAACTTAATTTATACCAAACACGCAATAAAATTTTCTTCTTTTTTGAGAAGATACTTTTTTTTAAAAAACTCTAAGAAAATTAAACACACTCTTATGTTATCATAAGATTAATTTTTCCTTTTAATTTATTGAAAGGATTTGGTAACATCCCAATCTATAAGTTACTTAACTAGTTTATTTAATCAATTGGTAAATTGTCTTATTTCAAAAAGCCACGAAATTATAAGTTAATATTCAATAAGCTAATTTATAAGTTAGAATCTTATATGGTTTTACACATATAAGCTAGTTAGTTTTACTACACAATTTTAATTCAATTAACTATGTTGATACCTCTCAAATTTTAGCTCCTACCTTATAATCTAATTATTGTATTGATGTGTACTTATTTTGATATTTAAGAAATTCAGCCGTACGATCTACTAATTTTCTTGGTAAATCATAAACTTAATATTTAGTCTCATTGAGATAATCACATTTATTGCATTAAGTTGAATTTTACCATATGCCTACACAATGTTTAGTAATAATATAGATATGGTTTAATAGACTCAAAATTAGAAATTATAATCATGGAAATTAAAATATTTATTAAAATCATTATTTTTTTCTTTTACCTTGTTAATTTTATTTGTAGGTTTAATTAAAAGTTTTAATGTAAATTTATTAATTTACTTCTCTCCATAAATAAAAGTAATATAATAAATAAATATGATTTTTTTAGGACAGTCTTAATTGGAAATGGTAATCTTGATAAAGATTATAAAACATTTATTCAGATTTAGTATCTTCCCTTTGTGTTGTTTTCTATATTTGCTTAATACTATTAAAACTATTCAACGTATCATCATATTTCTTATTTTAAAGAGACAAATATTGATAAACATTGGAGTTATATTATTAGATTTAGTTCATGAATATTGGATTTTTACAATATATGCACATTAACATTTTTTAGACAATTATTTTATTTTATTTATGAAGGGACTAATTTAAGCATTAAAATGAACAATCCTACCTACCTTATAGGAAGAGTTGAACGAAACTAACCCACATATGTATTTCATGTATTTTATTTAATCATTTTTAATTGTTTTTACACGTATATTTGGTTATAATATTTTGTTTAGGGATGGTTGCATTAATATTGAGCGAATTAAATAAACTGTAAGAGGTTTAAATCCATTCTAATTCAATTCATATCATATAGTAATAGAAAAATATTAAATAGCCCAAAACTCTTTTACGACTTCATCATGGCATAGAACTTTTTCACAAATTGGGGATATTATGAAATTGTTATTCATACCTCCCATGATATATCAAGACTATAAACTGTTTTATGAATTGGTAAATGGTGTGAAATATTTTTACAAATTGGACGATCATATTCAATAGTTATACACATGAAATAATAATTATATCAAATAACATTATTAACCAATCGTATTCTCTCATCTTATGTGTAAAGAACTAATTTTCTTAGGAGTGTGTGGTTATCCATCCCAACATAATTGAACATTTGACATTAGGTCTAGTAAGATAATTAGGATCCAGTTGACCCTTACACTACTAGATCAACACATTATTTGCACACTACTCTAAGTCTGTAATATAAAAAAAGAGGAATGTTCAAAAAATGTATTATATAGTTTCTATAATATTATATTATTCTTATCCAATGCCTTAGGAAATAATGTCTTATATATGGGTATATGATTGCTGGCATAATATGATATAATAAGTTTATAATACTAACCATCTTAGGTAATAATAACAGCCTTGAACATGATATTCAAATGTATATGTTCATGAATTCAATATCAACAATAACCATGTTCATGAATTCAACAAGCGTAAACATTTCAACTCATACAACTTGGCACCAACACAATAAATTTAATTGCTTAATAATATCCTCAACATCACCCAATCTTATAATAAATTATTTACTTTTATACTAAAATATACAATTTCAATATCATATAATAATAAAAACCTTAATCCATGAATCTTCCATTGAAGGAATTATATTAAAATTACATTTTTATTATACACCCCCTGAGTCATTGCCAACCTGCCACATAGAAATTAAACACTCACTCTAAAATCTAACCCTACATCACAAATTAGCATATACATATCTATACATATATATATATATAAGTGATTGTTCTATGGTAAGAGAAACCATAAAAACACTTTTAATTTGTTCATATTTTCTAGTTCAAAACAATGACTGGGAAGAAAGTGAAACTTGCATTCATACTCAATGAATCTGCAAGAAAAGCAACATACAATAGAAGAAAGAAGGGTTTATTGAAAAAGCTGAATGAACTTAGCACACTTTGTGGAATTGAAGCTTGTGCTATAGTTTATAGTCCTTATGAGCATCAACCTGAAGTTTGGCCTTCACCATCAGGGGTTCAAAGGGTGTTTGCAAAGTTCAATAACATACCTGAATCAGAGAAAAGCAAGAAGATGGTGAATCAAGAAGCTTTTCTTAAACAAAGGATTCTGAAGTCTGTGGAACAAGTAAAGAATTTGAGGAGAGAAAATAGAAAATTGGAAATAACTCTTCTTATGTTTCATTGCCTTAGTGTTGGTAAGATTTTGCATAACAATATGAGCAATATTGATTTGAATGATCTTGCATGGTTAATTGACCAAAACTTGAAGGAAATTGGTCGAAGGATTGGAACATAGAAAATTAAAGAAGAGCTTATTTATCAGAACTTCAATAATCATGTGTTTTTTTTTTTGCATCATTCTAGGGTTTTGTCTCTATTCAATTGCCTAAGATTTGGTTTGTATTTTTTAGTGTGATCATATATTTATCTAGTTCTTCAAAATAAGATTGGAATATTTAAGAAAGATTATTTTCCAGAATGTACTGGTTTGTTGAATAAACAATATTTATTGGTGTGCCTTTTAATTAATTACAGTGCATTATCCATTTTATAAGATTGAAGTTTAGAAAAATTAGACAGATACCACATGTTGTGTAACCATCTAAAAAATGCTTAAATATACTATGCATATTTTTGGTAATGAGAAATGGAAAAGTTAACCTTAAATAATTTAAGTAATTTAAGGTTCTTTTTCATATCCCCGAAATTAAAAATCTCAAAATGGTCATCAAAAATATTAAAAATAAGTTAAATTAGTTATTTTTAATATTTTTAGGAATTATATTGACTTATATTTACTATATTTAAATAGTAGTTTGAGTTTTTAATTTATCGATGATCAAATTAGTACATGTGAATATTTTTAAGGATAAAAATGATGTTCACTCTATTATTTTGACTGTGTTAGTTGGCACCATTCCTCACCAGAGTTTTGTTTGTGATTTGATAAATATAATGTATTAATGTTTTGTATTTAATGCATGTAATATATTAATGTTTTGGATTTGGTTAATTTTATGTATTTGAGTTTCATATTTGGCCCTTATCAACGCCAGTTATTAACGGACAATCAATTGTCGCGCCGGAAGAACTTCCGTATTAGGTTTAACTAGTTTAAACAGTTAAGTTGTCCGGTCGGACCGAATGATTTTAAATATAATTAATAATTTTTATCTACAAATGTAAATTTTTATATAATTAATAATTTTATATAACTATATTGAAGTAATGTCTCTCTATCTTTTTTTGGACCGAAATAAAACAAAACATTAGAGTAATGTTCCATTTTCTATAAATTTTAAGTCAATCGTCCGGTTTTTTTCCTGGGTTATTCCGGTTTAACCGAGTTTAGCACGGTCAACCTGGAATTTCTCATTTTCAAAGCGGTCCAACTACTCATTAGATTAAGACTACAAAACAGAGTCGTTTTCAAGTCTGGTCAGCGATTGAACCGATCAGACCATCCGGTCTGGTCCGATTATCACAACAATGCTAAAATAAAATATACACAAGTTTATAGGACATTGGTCCAAAATAATCATTGCCAAAAATAAAATTGTACTTTATAGGAAAATAAACATATTTAAGGCAATTTAAACAAGAGTAAATTACATTCACATTCCTTGAGTTTTAATGAAATTATATAAACCACCCCTCCATTCTTTGTCCTTACACCAACCACCCCTCCCTCTTACACAAATCACCCCTAGATTTATACATATATTACACTAACTACCCCTGCATGTTATAAAAGTGTAATATTTTAAAGAAAAAATGTGTGATGAATGTAATTAAGTTAAACAAAATATTGTATATTGTGTAACACTTCAAATAATACAAAAGCGAGTGTTTCTTAATTTTTTTTTGTCATTAAAAAATACATTAATAATTTCAAAGAAATGTTTAAATAACTCTTATACTATCTTATAACGAGCCGAATAATGAAGACGCATTGACTCTTATATTATTTGAATTTGTGTACACAATATACAATATTTTGTTTAATTAATTACACACATCATACATTTTTTGTTTAAAATATTACATTTTTATATCATGTAGGGGTAGTCAGTGTAACATATGTACAAAATTAGGGGTGATTCGTGTAAGAACAAAAAAGTGAGGAGTGATTTGTATAATTTCACTAAAACTCAGAGGGTGTAAGTGTAATTTACTCTTTAAACAATCATGGTAAACATACAATTCAATTATAGAACTTTCTTTCTTGGAAAAGAATGGAGAATGTCATACCTTTTCTTTCTCACTTTTTCTCTTTTTTTTTCATTCTTTACAAAAAGAAAGTTATCAAAGTTGGTCAAACATTTTTGTTGTAAATAATAAATAATTATTGAATTAAAAATGATGAATAGACAATTTGAATTAAAGATGATGTTCACTAATAATGTATTTTTATTCCCTCCTCTTCATTTTTTTCAATATCATATCACTTTTAACAAACACATTTAGATAGAATATAATATCCTTAAATACAAAAATATAATAATTAGTTTTTTTTGCCCATGATATGTAATCGGGATGGGGCATCTACAATATAAATTATCCATAATAGTGTCTAGATACGTGCCCAATTATATTATAAATTATTAAATATTCAATTTTTTATATATTTTTAATATAAATTATCTATAATAGTGTCTAGTTACATACCGAATTACATTATAAATTATTAAATATTCAATTTTTATATATTTTGTTTTGAAAAATTACAATCTATTTTTCGTATTTAGTATACTTTACATTATAATTTTTTTTAATTATAATATTATATTTAAGGTGAGATTGATGGTTAATGTGTCAGTGATAATTACCTAAAATTATATGTTTTTTCGTAGAAATTAAATAATTTTAATGACAAAATAGGAAAGTTAAAATTACATATTGGTGATAGTTATCCCATATTTTTTTGTACTACCAATGAGGACAAAGATATCATATTTCCTGTATTGAGCCAATTAGAACAATATTTTTTGTTTTTAAATTTTTTTCTTTTATTCATGTGACAATATGTGATTAGTGAGGGATAGAGAATAGGACAGCGTTGGGAACATGTAATATATGTCCCTACCAAGGCTATCTACCCACCCTATGGGTAAAGAGCTAATCTTTTTCGAGGTGCATGACTGTCTCTCCTAACAATTGTCGCTCCAGGAACTAGACATTTGACCTTTTGGTCATCCTAGGATCTAACAAAGCCTTATATCACTAGAACAACATCATGTTGATAATTACATTATGTTTTGTCTTTATATATACTAGCGTGTCGACAGACACTTCCTGTCTGCCGACCCGCATTCATATTTTATTGTATTATGTATTTAATTTTTATATATTTTATTTTATACAATTAGAATGTTTTTGTATTAATAATACTTTATGTTAAAAATTGTATTTATTATAATTCAATTTAAGGTGAGAGGTGATTAATGTGCTAATGGTAGTTAATTAGGATTATATGTTTTTTTTGTATAAATTAAAAAATGTAAGGGCAAAATAGGAAAATGAAATTACACCATGGAGGTAGTTATTTCATGTTTTGGCTTTATATATAGTATAGATATTATTGAATTATAAATATACTCCTCACTAATTATTAATTATATTTTGTAGTTTTAAATTTATATATTTGTCATTGGTCGTGGAGTATAAATAAGTATTAGAAATATTATTATTGCACTCGTTAATTCTTGGTGCACCCTTTCAACTACAAAATAAAAAGGGAAAATAGTTTAATAAATCATTACTGCCCGTATTTTAAATTACAATGGATGTTATTAAGTTTTATTTAGCTCAATTTCAATCTAGATACTATATATTCTGAAAATTCTAGAAATGATAATATTATATTCACAAATACAATTATGGAGTCAAATTTAAATTATTGTATGGACATTTAGATCACATTTGTCACATTGTTTCATTTATAATATGAAAGTAAAGCTCTTGTGTAATGCAACAATGGTCTTTGACTTTTATTACTATTTAAATATTATTCTCAAATTTCAAGACAATATTAATTACTCATTTATCAATTATGTCATTACCTTTAATAATTGTTGAATGAATAATGGGAGAGAAGTGGAGAAGGATATAACATGAAAAATATTAACGGGTTTGTTCAAACCAATAGATTTTTGTGTTTTATGTAATAAAACCTAGGACAAGGATCGTTACACTGAAAATTGGAAATTATATTGCATTTATGAATATTCAATAATTTGCTTGAACCTTGTTATTTTGTTTGTATGTTTAATTAATAGTTTTACAGTAAATTTATTGAATTGAATTCTCTTCATAAAAGTAATATTAACATATAAATATGACATTAATTTATTCAGATTTACTATGTTTCTTTGTGCGGTTTATTTTTTATATTGGTTAATGATTTTAAAATAATTAGTGTATCATTTCACTCTTTTAAAGAAATAAGTATTGATAAGAATTCTATAAAAACGATATCTATTACTATTAATAAAGGCAAAACACAAAATAACCACCACCATGGTGTAATTTGTGTTTTACCTTATTTGCCCTCATAAATTATCACAACATATTTAAAATATATTTATAAGCTACTTAATAATCACTTATTAACTGCAGAATAATATATGTTGTTCAGAAACCATAAAAATCATAATATATGTTGTTCAGAAAACATAAAAATAAACACCATCACTGAGAAATGCAATACTCATTAACCTGCACTATTGCAGTTACCACTACTGCAGTTACAACCATAGTGCACTGTTGCAGTTACCACTACTCATATTGCAGTTTTTTTTTTTTTGAACATGACATAGTCCACTATTATATGTGTTCTGAAACACTGCTACAAAACCTTCAAGTTCTACAACAGAAACTCCACCTTCTCTCCCTTCTTTTCTACACAAAATATGGATAAAGAAAGACAAAGTGATCAGAACCCATTATTGAGAAACAAACTCAGTCATATCTTTTCACATTATTGAGAAACATAATCATCAAGGTATAACATATTTTGTTGAGGTAAAGAATCAAACTTATTACTTCTCATTTTTTCTTCATCAAAGTCACATTTCCTGCATATATTTAAACTTATTACTTCTCATTTCATGTTTGAACAAAATGTACAGAAGTGCATAAATTCAACATAAGAAGGGGAAAGTATAAAAAAATTCCAGAAATCGGTGCATAACATCAAGGTAAGTCACTCTTTATTGATGCCAAAATGACTGTTTATTTATATGTCAATATTATTAATGAATGTTTTGTTATAAAATCATCATATTACGTTAAAGGTGGTAAACATATATTCGAATTTTTTTTTTAATGTCAAACATCCTAAAACTCATTTGAACTTATCTTAGAAATTGAAAAAAAATAGTGAACAAAAAATAATAAAGCATTTTGGTACATTGAAATAGAAACTTCCAAGAACAAACTAGAACACAAACACATGATAGTGATTTTTGTCTAACAAAGTTTCATCCTCATTTTATGTCCTTCATTGGGTTACTTTACTATATTTGTTGCCACTTTCCATTCACAAATATCCTTCCTCCTTATTTCCCTCTATGTAACATTTATTAATCTTTTTGGTTATTACTTTTTTTGAGTTTTTTTCTCTTATAAATTCCAACCCTTTTATCTTCATAATTAACTTGAGTCTTAAGTTCTTCCAAGTTCCAACTATTCTGTGTTGCATGGTTATGACTATTCTCATGTTTTTATCACTACTAAATAATTTAACAATCACAATTACAATCTTTTTATTTGGGTTTATCCTATTGCTAATATAAGTTTATCTGTAACTTACTTTCAAGTTAAAATTGATGCTACGAGTTGGGCATCAACACATTTGGTAGCATATTTAGGATATACATACAAAAACAAATTTTTCACTACAATGCCACATTTTCTCATAAATTGTAACAATTTTAGACAAAAAAACAGCATCCAAACTCATACATTCAATAACTGTTTTGACATAACAACAATATAGTTTATAGAACAATATCAAAACTCTATTTAGTATGTATATTTGTGGTGATTCCATTGAGTAACACTTACTAAAATCACCATTTTATATGAACACTTTCTACTTGCCTAATGATACACACTTCTCCACTGATTTTCTAATTTGTTTTTAATATTTCAGATATAGAAACTGGAACGAGTTGTAGCAATTAGAAGATATGTTTTTATTCATAACTCATTTCAACATGAGTTCGTGATATAGAAAAGTATTGGTCCATTGGAACATGCAGCATTATCATCAATGTGAGAAGAGGTAAAGTTATGACATGCCTATAATACCCTGTAAATTATGGGATTAGGTACGTACTCAAACTAAAAAATAATAGTCTTTCAAAAATATGATCCAAAGTGAGTTTTTAGAGTGTAGAATTGTAAACCATATATTAATGTTATGATAAAATAACACATTTATAAAATATAAACGATGTACAAATAATATAATAGATTTAACATCCCAAAATTAAGTTTTTACTAATTTTATTTTTGCATTCACTATTGTGTTTATTTACTAAATAATAAGGAACCTAATATTTAATTTTATGTTGGAATAAGTACCATAATATAATCAATTTACTTTAAGAAAATAAAGCAATGCCAAGATAAATATGAATAATATAATCATTCTATTTCATTTTATTACTACTCAATTATATATTTAAGATATTATTTGACTTTGCATGATATTATTATTTGTATATATGTTATTTTGGTTAATTATTATTATTATATATGTTATTTCTTATATAATTTTTATTATTTTCTTAAGTCTATCAAATTGTAGGAATTAATGTTTATATCATTACCATTATTGTTACTAGCGTGTCGGGCCTGTCAACCCGCTTTCCTATCGTAGGTAACGTGTATTCTATACAAAATAAATATTTAATGTCATAATCGTGTTACATATTCTAATTTGCAGTTGAATATATAACACGAAAATACCATCAGGAATATATTCAACTGCAAATTAGAATATGTAACACGATTATGACATTAAATATTTATTTTGTATAGAATATACGTTACATACGATAGGAAAACGGGTTGACAGGCCCGATAGAGCCTGTCAACACGCTAGTTGATATAATTGGAATTATGTTATTTCTTATTAGATAGTTAGCTGTAACAAATAGAACTTTTAATTAAGTTAATATTTATTATGTTTATCCGAAATCTGTAATTTAATCTCCTTAGAAATAAGGACATATTTTGCAAAAAAATTAATTTTATCATATGCATATATAATATATATCGTAATTCTAACATGGATATAGACATAAAATTGGAAATTATAATCCTGAAAATTATACATTTATGAAGATTCATTATTTTGGGTTTACCATGTTAATTTCCTTTGTAAATTTAATTATTCTATTTATTACAATTATTTATTATTAATTAAGGGGATTGGTAGTTACTCGTTATAATTTACTTTTGCACTAATCAATAATAACTTATGTTTTTAACTTACACCTAATTATCTCTTAAAATATATATCTATTATTATCACTCATAATAAACTTTATATTTTTAATTTTATTTATACTGTTTTTTAAATATTAATTTATAATATTAAACATAGAAAATGATTTATATTCCCATAAATTCTCCTATACACCGTAACAAAAGTTATGGGTGTCACAAATTTTATTAATGATTGGTTTATAAGTTACATATATCATTTTCTTATGGTGTTGGAAGATTTGTTCGGATGATATGTCATTATTGACTTTAGAAAATGTTTTATTATTTAAAAAATGTGTTTACTATATGTTATATTAAAAGTCATTTATAAAGGACAATGATACTTAATTGGTGTAATTTCTTTTCAGCCGAGTTGACGATTACTTATAATTTATAATTTTAACTTACAGCCTACCCATTAAAAATTGATTAAAATTTAGTGTTGAAAATGTGCATATATCCTATTTTTCAATAATTGTTACACCTTTATAGTTTAGTACATAAAATATCTATAGATTAAAATTAAATATATATAATATATTTACATTGTTTGTGCTTTCTGATTAAATATAATATACGAGAATAATAATAAAAAAGTAACACTAAATTCACCAAAAAGAGGATTTAAAAAGACAATAAAGAATGTGAGAGGTTGGGATGCTAAGGTTGGAAGAGAGAATGGACAGAAAATGAAAATTTGAGAATTAGGTTTAAGGTTTTAATGTTATACAATGAAGTAATATATGAGTACTTTGATTCAATAAAATAAAATAGAATTTTAATAATGGTGGAACAATAATTTCTGATAAATTCAATTTTAGTAATACACAAGTATCTTAATTTCTATAATAGGAAAATACAATTTTAATAAATTTGATTTCAACATAAATTATGTATATCAAAATAATGTGTATTAATTTGGATGTAAGGATTCTCCTTTAATAATGATAAAATATGAATGTTAGATGATGCAGTGACAATGTATAAAACTCATACACCGTCAGTATATACATATTTTTCTCTTTCACATCATTGTTAAAAGTGAATAACCAAAATATTATAAGTATACATGTCATACATAACAAGACAACAATCTTCATTAAGGAGATATATTATCTAAGTTGTTTATAACTTTCAACATAGATGTTGAGAATTATTCTCTTTTCTGTATGTGTAATCATCATAATTATAATGAAGGAATTGATCCATACACTTTATTTCTTATTAAGACTAATATTATCATTTTTATGCATAGAATATAATAATCTTCTCAGGTTCTTTATCTCTTCTCAAGTAGATCATGATGCAGTGTTGCACCCTTTGCTGCTTATTTAACCCTGCACAGTATCACATCAAATATCCATAAAATTTGTGTACTTATCAAAAAATTCAGTAACTAAACTTATGGAGAATCAAATATTTATGCCCTAAATATTTATATACATAAAATTAGCATATTATTCCTCATTCATATGTTTTATATTTTAAGAGATTCAATGATTATTAAATATTAATGATGAATGATGTAGTAATAATACAAAACATGATATATGATCTCCAATATGATCTAAAAAGTTGATTTAGAGATAACATGCGATAAGGATTTGTTGTCCTCAAGTACGTCTCTAAGTCTATCTCGTACCAATCAAAATGAACCATAAATCAAAAAAGTCATGAATATTTAATTTTTTTAATAGACATAACATATTTTGATTAGTCCGTGACAGACTTATGGACAGTCGATCCTTGTCCGATAACATGATCACTTAAAATTAAACAACAAAAACAGAAAGAAAGAAAGAAATGAATAGGCATAAGAGAAAAGGTTATTACTTGGAACAATCAGTGGTAGGGTAAACTTTGTAGGGACATTTAGATCCACATTTGTCACCAATTTGATTAACACGATTATAATCAATCCCAGGGATTAAGGCAGCCCTATCCTTAATACACTGACATGAACCTCTTCTATCATCTGCATTCTTATAAGCAGCATTAAGAGAATGAACACCTTGGCAGCATAAGCTTGAAACATTCCCTCCCAACACTGCATAGCTTATGCATGGAACTAGCCATACTGTGACTTGTTCACATGTCAATGTTGCTTCAGCATGAGACCCTATTATCACCATGCAAACCATTATTGTTGCAATCAATGTCACCTTAATCACTCCCATTTTTGTTCTTATATTTTTGGAGTGAGGAGAGGCTCTTGTGGTTAAGTGACTTAGCTACAAAATGGGAAGATAATGGGACTTTATATAGAATGAAGATGAATCTTCTCAAGTATTGGAGAGGTAAGTACTGTGAAGAACTACGATAAAATGTAGTGATAGTTACCCTTTTATTTATAGTAAGATATAAGATTTTATTTTCGAGAGTTGATTCATTTAATCTAATAGTAAGTTTTTTTAAACTTATTTCACATCTTAGCCATTAATTCATAGAGAAAAAATTCAATGGTGATTTGAATTAGTGACTAGATCTAAATCATTAGATTTCCTAAAATTGATGACTAAAATGTAAAAAAAACTTACTATTAAAATAAGTGGATCATTTCTCGACATTTTTGCCCGAGTAAAAAGAGGACTTCTCTTTAATACTCAGAGAGAGATTATTGTTCATATAGAATGGCAAGTGGGTTTGGTGGATTTTTTGGCAGTAACATCATGGGTCAAGAGGCTGCTAGAAATTTAGAGATAAAGGCAATGACTTTTTTTGTTTATAAGTATGATGATTCATAGTGAGAAAATTCAAAGAACGTGTCTAAAGATGTCGAAGTTGCGTATATTGATTTAGGAGATAGGGCATAGGGATAGAAAGTTGTAAAACAGACAAAATATATTATGTGTGTTCTTACACTTATTAACGTATCAACATCATATTATCTTGTACGAAATAATTGTATTAATTAATTGCCTAGAAATATCTATTTTCAATAATGAACTAAAAATTCCCTCCGTTAATTGAGGATTTAAGATACCCACTAATGGATGGAATGGAAGGAGCTACACCTCAAACAAACTTTACCTACATTAGTGGATTCTAATCATGGAATTGTCATCTTTGACCATGATATAACTATGATAAAAAATTATCTTCGGTTTTTTTATATTATCACTACATTATATATTATAATTTTTAGTTATTATTTACTCTTAAATATAAGTAATACAAATGAATAATAATGATATATTAATTGTGTATAAATCATTATACTAACAATATATAAATATTATACTCTACATCTATTTGAAGTATAGAAAAATAAGGATTTAAGATAATAGGAGTCAATATGTACTTGTATACTTATTTTGTTACTTCCTAAGTATGGATGTTTAGATCTAGATCGATCCAAAAAGAAATCAAAAACCAGTCCAAAAAAATCAATAACACAAAAACTGAAATTATTCGGATCATCTTGGATTGGTTTTAGAAAATTGATCGGTTCACTTCATATTTTTCCAATTTAAGAAACTATACCGATCCATCCAAACCAATTCTAATTACATATATACAAAAAAAAAATTAAAGAATATTTTAGTTATAAATCTAATTAATCTTCCAAATGATAATCTAAAATGTATGTTTCCATATTTTCTAATTGATAAAATTATGCTAGTGTGTTACTCATGGCTTTGGTAGTGTTTTATTTTTCCTGTTATTTTTATTTTTGCTGTCATTTTCACTTTTATTTCAGATGGATATTATTCAATCTTAGTCTTTAGCCTTTAATTATGATAATGATAGGTATTAATTTTCAAACAAAATAAAAAACTCCCATTTATGACCCTCGATTGCACAAATTCATACTATTTTACTGCTTCATCCTGTGTGGTTCAATCGTAGAAGTTGTGCAATTTGTATATACATAATTCAAAAATAGTTATAATAAAATAAAGAGACATCAAATGTTATTAGACAATTGAAGATAAAATATTAGATATTCAAATTAAAAGCATTAGATAACATTTATGAGACATCATTTTTATTTAAAGAGATCATGAGAAATTGTCTTTTCCCATAATTCTCTATAACCAGCTGCAACCATGGAACAATTAGAAGTTTGAAGCTCATGTGTGAGGTGTCAAACTACACAATAGAGTTAATAGATAAGTTAACAATTTCACTTCAAACCAAGTTTAAAGCATCATAGGTAACTACATTTTGAAAGAAAAAATACAAGTTCAAGATTACAAATTTACATGGCTACCATACTCCTATCAAAGACTAATGGTTCAAACTAAGAAAAAAAAATAAGTATCACATCATTTTTATTCATGCATTACACTTCAGCATGATCTCCTCTCACATCTTAATCTTGCCATAGGGGTGAAAAAATGAACCTGAAATTGGTGCTGCAAGTAAGTCACTAAAAGATAAGCAATTTTACTTGCTCTATACCATTGTATTAGTCAAATGTTATGCAAAGTGTTCAGGAAATTATTTGGCTTATAAAATTAAAAAATAATTTTTGTTCAGGGTGTTTTGAAGAACGATACTGGGTAGTATTTGCAGGTCCAAATAATGTGGATTTGTAGGGAAGACAGTTCACATGATACAGAAAAAATGCAATCAAGTAGGACTATTTATACATGACACTGATAATTACCTTCACTCTTCTTTACTCATGCCTCAGTGGCAAGAAATAAGAAAATCATCTTAAGCTTTCAAGACACAGGAGTTCCACATTATGACAAGAAAATATATTATAATTTTTGGTACTACCAATGGTATCCCCTAATCCTTTAGGGTGGGGAACTAATCTCTTTCGAGGTTCGTGGCTGCCCTTCCCAACAAGTGTCGCTCCCTGGAATTGAACACTTGACCTTTTGGCCATCCTAGGAATTTAGTGGGGCCTTACACCACTAGACCAACACCTCGTTGGTAATCTATTATAGTTTATTACTGTAGAATCAAACATCTCTAGAGTGAGCTAGGAAGTGAAGTTACAAAGGGTGTGTTTATCCTTGATAAATTAAAGTACATCTAGATCTCAAGTGGATAAAAAATAGATCCAATAGTGGAAGCATCTTGCGTTCTCACTTTACCCCACACTCTCTTTAGAGGAGCTTTTTCCAATATAATAAGTCCAGTTCAAAAAAAAGTAATATGGAACAGTCATAAAAATTCAGGTATATATATGCTATATTCATTATGGAAACTTGCACTTAACATGGAGTAATCTAACCTTCAGATGAACCCTCAAAACTGGAACCTTCAGATGAAAGAAAAGGTGTTTTGAGTAGTGGCCACTTGCAAAGGCTTAAATAAAAGTTGGTCCCCACTAACCGCACTAGCAGGATCTACAAAACTTGATTACATTGATATAACATGCTATCAGAATTATCAATAACTGGAGTATAAGAAGTTACAACACATAGGAATATATCAAAATATAATGTTAAGCTATTTATCCCTTAGGCCAACTTTGAGCCTCCAACTGACTGGGTATGAAGCATGAACCTGGGAGGACCAGCAACACAATTACTCATCCAAGACTACAAAACTACAAGTTATCAACTAAAAATGTGTTACACCAAGTCCTTATGCTCGACTTTCACCACATTACACATGCTTTGTTTTCTACAATTTATGATTTAAAACAATACCCCAGACCCCAGTGATACCCTAGATTATGACTTGCCTTGTTGACCAATGCTAGGTAAACACATTATGGTCATTTTAAAAACTCTAGTTTACATCTGTGCAAAACGAAAATTGAAAGAAGATACCATAACATATGGTCCCTCTACAAAACTAATTATGATTTTTAAGATTGGGTGCACTGCATTAAATGTTCTTTGAATATCCCAAACAGTTGAAGCCTTTGATCTTTTTCCAAATTATAATCACCTCACTATGAAAACTAATATTGAGACCTTTCTTCAGTCTGAGGTGTGGGTTTCACAACCGAAGAAAGTTCTTTCTTCCATAAACCCTTCTCTCTAGTAAAAGGCAGCACATGATTCCAATCCTTGCATTCACTGCAAAGGACTTTACCCAGTCATGCATTGATAATATGTTTCTTTGAAGCTTTAAAACCCTCGACGAACCGTTCCAACTCCATCGAGCTTGACAGACCAAGTATCTAAGCATATATGAGCATATCTTCATGGGGACAATATAAAGGTAAAATCCAATAAAAACAGAGAATCATTACAGCAATACAATCACCCATTTCTATAATGATAAATACAGCCATAAATCTTGAAACAGAGAATCAACCAAGACGTGAAAATGCACATAACTATTAAGTATTAACACACAGAAATACTATTTTAAAACTCAAGTGCAAGGAAATATACCTACCTAAGATATACACATCCATGTATCACCGCATCATGTTTCTCCACTTGTCCTTCAGATCAACCTTAAGAAAGAAAAACGATTGGAGTTATACTAAAGGCATAAGTCCAAAATGAAACAAGGGAAAGCATTCTGGTTCTTAGATTGCATACTCCACTTCTGTTTTCAAATATGTTACTATAAAAACTTCGGATTGCTGCCCAGCTTCCTTCTCCAAACCTATAATGAAAATAAGGTTAATAAGAACATTAAATCATAATGCACAAAACTGTTACCAAAGGAATCTTCAACTATTACATATATATTCATGACAGTTCACCAGGAAAATTTATTGGTTGATACACATACATTTTTACACCATCCCTTAGTGTCTCCTCTTCCAATGAAGTCCATTTTCTTTTCCTCTTTCTTGGCTGTGAAACTTGTGGCGAGTTACCTAAGGAATCATCCCACTGCAAATAGAGGGAAATAACTAATATGCCATTGCAAATATATAAATTAGCACAAACTGAGTACCCACAACAAGAAAAGGGGTCCATAAAATAGACTCTTCACCATCTGATTATGCAAAAATAAGGACTGTTTTGGCAGACTATGCCCACAGAACCCACAGGCCTCTGAATAAGATGATGGTAATCCTTCTGTAGGAACGCCTACCTCCAAAAGAAAGCATTTTTACTTTAAAAAATTATCTCGAACAAGATACTACCCTCTAGCAGTTACAAGGAATCTACTCCCAGAACAAAACAGATAGTTTAAATCATGATTACCTCATAAGTACGAGCTGTAGCTTTCCGTTCCAATAAGTTGGGGCGACGAACATTATTACTACAATGAACAAAAGGCTGCTTTACAAGATTAGCATCATTTGGTTGAAAAGGTACAATACTCTTGCAGACAATTGGATCTGGTACATCTACAGCTCCATTCTGGTTAATGTCTTTTACTGCATATTTGGACCTTACAACTTCAGATGTTTGCAATGCATCAGGAAGAGGATCCTTAACCAATGCTTGCAGCTCCGAAGAACTTGATTTAAGAGATTCACGAACTTTTTTAACTTCCGCACTAGGCACAGAATCACATTTCCTCCATGATTTTGCTGGTTCCACTTCCTCAGAACCAGACAGTTTAACTCCCTTATGGCATCTACGAAGTGCAGTGTGCTTGAATCTATGCTTAAGATTGTCTTTCTGAATTTCTACTAGGGACACAGACATGGTAAACAGAATGTAAATAACAATAAAACTGTGTAGGCATAGCAATTCTTGAACAGTGCAGTAACTTGCATCATTGAAGCTTGTTTTGAATAATGAATATCTGGTTCATTCTAAAAACATTAACATTTGTCTACAGATCAAAATCAATCATTGACAACAATCCAGTAGAAAGTGGGCACTAAGAAAACAAATAACTACTTAGTTTGAAATGGTAATGACAACAGTGGCAAAGTCAAATTATAAACAAAGTTTGAGAAGCATTTATTTTGCCAATTCACATTTCATAGCCAAACAATTACCAAACGATAAAGAGGTTATTGTGAAAGCAGGTAGGTTTTTGTGTCTTTTAAAACTTGATTCAATTAAAGAAATAGTGTTTTAGTTCAGTTAATGTCTTCTCTGTTACAACTTATTACAGCGTGAAAACTTAAAAAGACAAAAGGTAGCATACAAAAACTTAAAAGAAGGTTCTTTTACAACTTGATAGACAAGATTATTTTTTGTCTTCTCACATGTATTGCTTCCTAGTTTTCAAAAGTGGCATGCTAGAGTCACAAACAAAGGAGTTATGTGTTAATTAGCTTAGGTGGTGTTTTCGCTTTTTACTGTTTAGCTTAGGTGGGTTGTCTTATTACTGTGTAACCTTAAGTCTTTAATTTAAGAGTTTATGTGATTGAGTCTGTTCTCTCTCTCTCTCTCATGTTTCACTCTCCTTCATAGTCCTACTTAAGATCCCAATATTGACAACCTTGATTACACCTTTAGAATTTTAACCACATTATTTTATGTAGAGCCTATAAAAACATCATTTGAAACTGCAAGTAATAAATACAATTCAATGCAAAAGACTCTTGATATCAAATTTTACAAACCATTACTCATGTTGTCATAGCTTAAAAACTGGTGAATTTTTAACTCTCTTAAGTGTTATTTTGAGGAGATTAAAAGGAGGGGGAAACAGACCTTTCTCTCCCTGTGCAGGCAAGTCACATCCACCCAATTCCTGATTCCCATCAACAGAAGTCTCAACTCTCTCTTCCACCTGCTGTTGCTTTTCACCAGATACTGACACATCTTCCGTGCAGCATACACCACCATCATCTGGTTCACTCCGATCACCACCAGCAAAGTCCCTCCTCTGCTTTGTCAAACCTTTTAACCCTTCATCACGCTTCCTCTTCAGCTCGCCACCATAAGCAAATTCACCAATACTGTCAGGGCATGTATGTGCAAGGTGCTTACGTTTAGGTTGAAGATTGCCTTTCTGAATTTCTATTGGAGACAAATATATGGTAAAAGAAATGTAAATAATAATAAAATAGGTGTATGCATAGCAACTTGTGTCATTGAAGCTTTTTATAATAACCAATGACTAATTCTTTTTTAAAAGCATAGAAACATTTAAGCTAATTAAGACCGAGGTAGTAAACCTCAGGTAGCAGCGTGGAACGGATGGCCCCAAAAAGGCTATAGTAAAGCAGGATGGGTGCCATACCAAAGACTAGGGATGCAATTAAAATAATTTATACTAAAGTCTAAACACATATAAATCATCAATCTAAGGCCTAAATAGCAAGATAAACAAGTGTAAAGAAAGTTTGAACTCTAAAGTATGCAAAGTAAAAAATATGCAAAGTAAAAAATATGCAAAGTAAAAAACAACGGCTGATGGCCACCCTGATTCAGACCATTTGAACTCTAAAGTTTAAGCACATACCACTGTGTGTACTGTGTAGTACACTAGTACCTAATTCCTAATCATTTGCTAGTTAGTAACACTATAATTCAACCCGAAACAGCATTAACATCAAATTTATAAAACGAAAAAAGTGCAGGTATGACAAAATGGTGCAAATATATGAACTCTTTTCAAACAGAACCTGTGTCTCTCTCCGCAGCCAAATCATCCTTTAAATCAACAGAAGGCCCAACTCTCTCTTCCAAGTCATCTTCCTTGTCCGGATTTTTATCATCCTCGTGGCATGCACCATCATCATGACCATCATTATCGTGATTGCTAGCATCACCACCGTTGTCGTGATTGTTAGCAACATCATTATCATGATTGATAGCATCACCATCATTATCATGATTGTTAGCATCATCATCATTACCATCAACATTAGCCGAAACCTCTAACCCTCCATTACGGTTCCCAACCGATTCTCCACCAAAATTAAAGTGCAAACCCTTCGCCTTCGCCATCACCGCAATCGAATCAAGAAAGGAAGGACCCATAACCTCCCACGCTTCCTTCAAATACACCTTCATCTCATTCAGCGCCTCAGTCCTACTATTCAACCCAACCAGCCTCTCACAAACCCTATTATCCCAAACCGCAGCTTCCAATTCATCCCTCCACTGTGCCAACTCCTCCGAGAACAACCCTCCCCGGCGACCAGCACTCTCCATCTTCGCCACCCTCCCCCGCCAGATCCTCCTCACGGCAGCGAAGTAATTCCCCGCGGCATCATCAGGGCATGCAGCGAGGTACTTGAC
Source organism: Lupinus albus (assembly GCA_009771035.1). NCBI lineage: Eukaryota > Viridiplantae > Streptophyta > Magnoliopsida > Fabales > Fabaceae > Lupinus > Lupinus albus. The sequence continues at coordinate 15,257,046 of CM020016.1, forward strand.
AGTGCACTCGACCGCGACGGCACAGAAGGCGCGGCGCATTGAATCCGTTATCGGAACGGCGTCGTTTAGGTCAATCTCTTCGATGAGTTCGAAGATTTGGAGAGCAGTTTCGGTGATTGAGGCATTAGAGTGGAAGGATTGGAGGGTGCGGAGGAGGATGGTTTTCTTGAGGCGGGAATCGGCGGCGGAGAGAGGAAGAGCGGTTAGGGTTTTAGCGATGAGGGAATCGGAAACGGTGCTACGAAGAAGGAATTCAAGAACCCATCGGGAAATTTCGGAATCCATTTCTTTGCGGAATTCGGAGAGAAAAGTTTTCAGATCTATAATGGAATTTGATCTGAGTAAAAAAAAATTGATTTTTTTACAGAATTCAGATACCACTTTATCAGATTATTATCACACGTGACATATATAAATTGGATATGATTTTAAATTATTTGTAAATAAAAATAAATCACTAATTGAAGAAAATACTGATGAACCTTGTTCACCCATTTAGATGTACACTCCTTCACCATGTAGATGAATGCCATTTCAAAAGATCTGAAAAAACATGCCTCCAAAGTTACCATGGATTGGATTGAAAATGGAATTCACTCCAACTTAACCCAAATTTGATATAGGTCTGATATGATTAAGTTTAGGTTTTAATCGAGTGTAATTTTTGGATTAGATATAGTTGATATCGTATCTCGAACCCACATAAATACATATATAAAATTTATATATAAAAATAAGGGAAAGATCTACTACTTCAAGAGTAAGTAGAAAAAAATCTAGTCCACATCATGATCATTTATTTTTTGTTTAAATTGATGAGTACATCTAAACCATTGAATTTTTCAAAATTTCATGGCTAAGATCCCCATAAAAATATACATGTTTCGGACTGGTTATCATTGTTCAGGTTACTCGAAACCAGACGAACTCGAGAATGGTATCGTTATTTTCAACCCTGCATATTCAAATTTGGATTTTAGATTTTAGATTCCGGATTATATAAGTTACTTTTAATCTAATAATGATTAAATATTATTATTTTTTTGAATTAGTAATACTCCCTCTTGTGTGGCACGAATTTGTTAGAGAAATCATGTCCTTATCCTTAATTTTAATAATATTACTAATTCTCTCAATCCGTTTCTACAATATTATTTTGCATTGCCTTGTAATGCTCTTTTGGCTACCATGATAAAAATATGATTGAATATGAGAATGATATACTCTTATTTGACCGATATAATTTTCCTCTAATCTTTTTTTATAAAACATTTTGGATAATCTCTACATATTACAGAAGATGTGGACATTATTAAAATTTGTCAGTAATTGTATGTGCTTTTCCAAAATTGTCATAGGAATAAAATAAATCATTTTCTATTTCAACTCAAATTGTTTGAGTAAATAAGGGTATTTTGGTAAAAAAAAATTACTTATATGGAATCTTTTAATAATATAGAAATACGATATAAATATAATTTGTTAGCAAAGTATATAAGAAATTATATAATGTAAATGACATAAAAGTAAAGGTGATGGTTTTGGTTACTCTGGTATACAAATTAGTCTTAGTCCATCTTCATTGAATAGATTTTGTGGTTGAGAATTGTGTTATAGTCATTGATATCATAAACATAAGATTATCTTCACCATGTTGTTATTATTTGATTCTTAATAACATTTTTACTCTAGTATCTAACATTTTTATTTTATGAATTATGTTATTAAATAAGAATAAAGAGAGAGAAATAAGAACAATAAAAAATAATATGAAAGATAGATGTTTGGTTAAAAATGAGGTAAATTGGGAGACCCAAATAATAATAATAATAACCATGTTTATCATTGTGCAAAAAAATATTATTATCCTTATTTTATAGGGTATTATAATAAATTATAAAATAATATGTATTAATATAATCTATGAGGCCAAAAGCTTTCATTTTGTTATATGCACATGTTTCAATGTGCTAAAGTAATGAGTATCACGGTGCCAAATGAGAGAACCGTATTAATGAAAGTTCTGGTATATTTAGTGTGAACTAATCTTATATCATATACTAAATTTTCCTACAAATTCTTTTACCCACAAAAAATTGACATATGTCACTTGTAAATCAATTATTAATAACTAAGGGATCACTTTGTGACATATGTTATTTTTTTGTGGTAATGAGGATTAGTAGAAGAATTTAGTAAGATAATATATTATTTTTTATTTAGCGTATATATAGCCAAAGACATTGGATATTATAGAATAATTCACATTGTCATTCTCTATTATAAGAAAACGAATTATAAGAAGAAAAATCATCAATAGTAATAGCTAAATTAAAGGATAAGGTTACTTTCCTGAAACATTTATCATTTTAGTGAATTCAAGAAATTCTTGAAATAACATAACATTTTTAAGATTATGTAGTCCTCCCTCCTTTATTCAAATTGAATTCTTACGCTATGAAAACTCCATACTACCTCATTTCCTCTTGTAGAAATAAATACCAAGAACAAAAAAATATTTAAAGGATTGTTTTCCCTATAACATGTAGTAGATATTAATTACTGGCTTCCTCAATTTACACGTAAGTTATATTGTTTATTATATAGTCATTGTATTTTCTCATTCATTGCTTCAAATATTATTTAAACATTGATTGTACCATTCATTTTATTTTAATTTAAAATCCATTGATTATCCATAGTTAATGAATATTTTGAGAATTTAGAAATTATGGTGTTGCTTAGGTAAAGTTGTTTAGGGTAAGTTTTGAATTTAAATAATAAAATTATATAAAATTGTATTCATCATATTTATTTATCATAGTCTGATACATCTTGGATCACCCATGACAATGTACTCGTGTTTCCGAGTCTTAAATTTGTCAATAATTTTTTTAGCAGCAAATTTAAGACTCGAAAATAAGGGTGCATATGTTGTACTGGATGATCCAAATGCAAAGAAGGACAATAGGAAGGAGGAGATGTCCTTTGCTCTTGGTTCAATATTTGGATGATGAAAATGTTCTGAATAATGTTGGTTGATTTGAAATGTTTGATTGTCAAGAATATAAAGGAAATCATTTCAAAGAAGAGTGCTTCCAGTACTCAGAGCCAGGGTGGCTTATGTGGTTACATCAACAATTGTTGATGAAACAATTAAACAAGGACATGCACAAATGGATTGTGGCCATTTGCTTGATATGTTTGTGGATTTCATTAATGGGGGAGAGATTGAAATGCTCCAAATGGAGATGCAATTACCAAAACATGTGATATGTTTCCTAGATATATTTTAAGGATTTGCCATTCAGTTGGTTTATGTTTGGCCTAGATTTGATAATAAGTCATAGTTTGGTCTAGATTTGTTTGTGTTGTTTCATAATATTTACTTTATCAAAGTGTTCCTTAGTTGATTTTTTTTACAGTACCAAAGATATCACTTATCCAGTGAACTAATCTCTTTCGAGATATGTAGCTGTCTATGCTAATAAATGTCGCTCACAAGAATTGAACATTTCAACTTTTGGTCATTTTGAGGATTTAGTAGACCTTACTGGTAAGGATATGTTGTCCTCAACCACGTTTCCAAGCCCGTTCCGCACCGATCAAAATGGAGTAAAAATCATAAATGTTTAATTTTTTTAATTGACATGTCATTTTTTTTTATTAGTACAGGACGAACTTGAGGACGTGACTGAGAACAGCAAATCCTTGTCCGGATCTTACCCGAACCAACACTTGGTTGGTCTTCCTTAGTTATACTTTTCTTTTCAATAATTTGTGATTTGAAATTCATTGACAAAGTTTAGATAAGAGAATGTAAACCTTGTATATTTTTTTATTTGAAAGACTAACTAACTTTATAAATTTACAACACTTGGTCATATATAGTTTTGTACATGAACATACATGGGTAGCATCCACAATGTGAAGATAATGAAACATATTTAATATAAGAGTAAATTACAATCACACCTCCTGAGTTTTAGTGAAATTACACAAATCACCCCTCACTTTTTTGTCCTTACACGAACCACTCCTAATTTTGTACATATGTTACACTGACTACCCCTGCATGATATAAAAGTGTAATATTTTAAGCAAAAAATGTATGATGTGTGCAATTAATTAAACAAAATATTGTATATTGTATAGACAAATTCAAATAATATAAGAGTCAATGCATCTTCATTATTTGACTCGTTATAAAATAATATAAGAGTTATTTAAAAATTTATTTGAAATTATTAATGTATTTTTTAATGACACAAAAATAATAAAGAAACATTCGCTTTTGTACTATTTGAAGTGTTACACAATATACAATATTTTGTTTAACTTAATTACATTCATCACACATTTTTTCTTTAAAATATTACACTTTTATAACATGCAGGGGTAGTCAGTGTAATGTATGTATAAATTTAGGGGTGATTTGGGTAGGAGGGAGAGGTGGTTGGTGTAAGAACAAAAAAGGGATGAGTGATTTATGTAATTTCATTAAAACTCAAGGGGTATGAGTGTAATTTACTCTTAATATAATTTTGACAATTTCTTATCTTATCTAATATTTAACATCAAATAATCTATAAGATAATGACATAATATTATATAATTTTTGTTATATAAATGACAATTTTACCTATGTGAGAACTACATAAAGTAAGTAATATAGTTTTTTGGTTGGTGGTGATGAGTTAGAGCAAAAGTAGGAGTAGATGAAACCCGAATCAGACATCAAACCGAAAGAACTTCCATATCATGTTTAATCAGTTTAAACAGTTAAGTCGTTCGGTCGGACCAGATAATTTTAAATATAATTAATAATTTTTACCTATAAATATATAATGATATGTAAATGTAAAATTTTATATAATCAATAATTTTATATAACTATATTGAATTAACATCTTTCTATTTTTTTGGATTGAAATAAAATAAAACATTAGAGTAATGTTCCATTTTCTATAAATTTTAAGTGAACCGTCCGGTTTTTTTCCTGGGTTATTCCGGTTTAACTGAGTTTAGCACGGTCAACCTGAAATTTCTCCTTTTCAAAGCGGTCCAACTACTCATTCGATTAAGACTACAAAACGGAGTCGTTTTCAAGTCCGGTCAGCGATTGAACCGGTCAAACCATCCGATTCGGTTATCACAATAAAATCAAATATACACAAGTTTATAGGACATTGGTCCAAAACAATCATTGCGAAAAATAAAATTGTACTTTATAGGAAATATAAACATATTTAAGGCAATTTAAACAAGAGTAAATTACACTCACACCTCTTGATTTTTAATGAAATTACACAAACCACACCTCCCTCTTACACAAACCACTCATCCCTCTTACACAAACCACCCATAGATTTATACATATATTACATTGACTACCCCTGCATGTTATAAAAGTGTAATATTTTAAAGAAAAACGTGTGATGAATGTAATTAAGTTAAACAAAATATTGTATATTGTGTAACACTTCAAATAGTACAAACGCGAGTGTTTCTTTATTTTTTTTTCTCATTAAAAATTACATTAATAATTTCAAATAAATGTTTAAATAACTCTTATACTATCTTATAACGAGCCGAATAATGAAGACGCATTGACTCTTATATTATTTGAATTTGTGTACACAATATACAATATTTTGTTTAATTAATTACACATATCATAAATTTTTTGTTTAAAATATTACATTTTTATATCATGCAGGGGTAGTCAATGTAACATATGTACAAAATTAGGGGTGGTTCGTGTAAGGACAAAAAAGAGAGGAGTAATTTATGTAATTTCACTACAACTCAGATGGTGTAAGTGTAATTTACTCTTTAAACAATCATGGTAAACATACAGAACTTTCTTTTTTGGAAAAGAATGGAGAATGTCATACCTTTTCTTTCTCACTTTTTCTCTTTTTTCTTTCATTCTTTACAAAAAGAAAGTTATCAAAGTTGGTCAAACACTTTTGTTGTAAATAATAAATAATTATTGAATTAAAAATGATGAATAGACAATTTGAATTAAAGATGATGTTCACTAATAATGTATTTTTATTCCCTCATCTTCATTTTTTTCAATATCATATCACTTTTAAGAAACACATTTAGATAGAATATAATATCCTTAAATACAAAAATATAATAAAGAAACATTCGCTTTTGTACTATTTGAAGTGTTACACAATATACAATATTTTGTTTAACTTAATTACATTCATCACGCGTTTTTTCTTTAAAATATTACATTTTTATAAACATGCAGGGGTAGTCAGTATAATGTATGTATAAATTTAGGGGTGATTTGTGTAGGAGGGAGAGGTGGTTGGTGTAAGGACAAAAAAGGGAGGAGTGATTTGTGTAATTTCATTAAAACTAAGGGGGTGTGAGTATAATTTACTCTTAATATAATTTTGACAATTTCTTATCTTATCTAATATTTAACATCAAATAATCTATAAGATAATGACATAATATTATATAATTTTTGTTATATAAATGACAATTTTACCTATGTGAGAACTACATAAAGTATGTAATATAGTTTTTTGGTCAGTGGTGATGAGTTAGAGCAAAAGTAGGGGTAGATGAAACCGAATCAGACATCAAACCGGAAGAACTTCCATACCAGGTTTAACCGGTTTAAACAGTTAAGTCGTTCGGTCGGACCAGATAATTTTAAATATAATTAATAATTTTTACCTATAAATATATAATGATATATAAATATAAAATTTTATATAATCAATAATTTTATATAACTATATTGAAGTAACATCTTTATATTTTTTTGGATCGAAATAAAATAAAACATTAGAGTAATGTTCCATTTTTTTTAAATTTTAAGTGAACCGTCCGATTTTTTTCCGGGTTATTCCGGTTTAACCGGATTTAGCACGGTCGAACCGGAATTTCTCCAGTTCAAAGCGGTCCAACTACTCATTCGGTTAAGATTACAAAACGTAGCCATTTTCAAATATGGTCAGTGATCGAACCGGTCGGACCATCCAGTCCGATTATCACAACAATGATATAAACAACACACCACGAAAGAGATTAGTATATCATTCGAAAGTAAGATAAAAAAATGTTGACTCAAAGGGTAGGTGGAAAGAGAAAAATATATGAGCAACACACCACGAAAGAGATTAATATATCATCGGAAAGTCGGATAAAAAAATGTTGACCGGAAAGGGTAGGTTTGTTTTGTGGCCGGGTTCTCGGGTCGGGAGAATCTAACCCAAGTCCTAAGCAGCAACAAAACCAGAACTGAAGTGAAGTCAGAAATAAGGTTCCATTTCACTCACACTCATTCTTATTCTTTTTCTGTGTCTACTCAACAATGGGTCTTAAGGGTAAAATTCCAACCATTACTTTTTCTTCTGACGACGTCGTTCTCAAGTCCCCAAACGACCGTCGTTTATACCGTCTCCTTCAACTTCAAAACGGTCTTCGTGCTCTTCTTGTTCACGATCCCGAGATTTACCCTCAAGGTCCTCCAAAATATGATGCTCAAAACGATGAAGATGAAGAAGATGAAGATGAAGATGAAGATGATGATGAAGATGAAGAAGAATATGAAGAAGAAGAAGAAGAGGACGAAGAAGATGAAGATGGGGATGATGAAAATGAAGTAGAAGGGTCTAAGGATACTCCTCAAACTAAAAAGGTTGATTTTTTATGTGTTTTGATTGATACCCATTTGGATTTTAGATTTGTTCTTTGAATCCCTGCGTCTATGTGTTATTGTGGATAGGAAAAAAGTGTTAGTGAGATAAGATCTGGATTATGTGTGAAAATGTAGTAATATAAGAGAATGGCTATGTTGTGTGTATTTGATTTTTGAATTCATATTTTGTTGTTGTTTTCAGGCTGCAGCAGCAATGTGTGTTGGAATTGGAAGCTTCTCTGACCCTTTTGAAGCACAGGGACTAGCACATTTTTTAGGTTTGGATATTTATTTTATTAACCAGCAAAGTTTATTTTTTTAATGTATATTTGCTCTTAAAGAAAAAAAATCATTTTTTTAAAGTGCTTATAATAAGAGGAGGATGAGGATCATTATTTTCAAATTTCTTAAATTGCAAGTTCCTTTTTATTGGTTTGCAGAACACATGCTCTTCATGGGGAGTAAAGAATTTCCAGATGAAAATGAGGTCTGTTTGGTTATGTCACGTGTTTGAAATTCTTCGGTGTTTATTTATGTCCATTTTAAAGGTAGTGAGACGACTAGTCTAGGTCTTGATGCTGTGTCAAATTAAATAATCAAACCCTTTATGTATTCTTGAGGAAATGAAATTCATCTAATGTTATACTTATTTTGATTTAGAAGAATAGTCTATTTCAGAAAGAACTTGAACCTGAAGATATGCTGTTATGGCATAATAGTACTATGAGACACAATTTGTCACTGTTGTGTGAGAATTTTGTCTTTCACTTTGTCATTTGCCTGACTCAAATTCGTGAGTTTTTCCTGTCTTCACCAAGAAAGTTTTCACTTTATGGAGTCTTTCATGGAAGAATGTAATACATAGTTCAAGTTATGTTGAATTTTACAGCTGTAAGCAATCCTGGCATTCCTTCCTTGAATGCCAAATTGTCCCTGGGTGGTCTTTCTGAAGTTTCAAATTCCAATAGTTACTGATGGAATAAACAATAAGCTTCTATGACATTATGTTCTTGCAGCATCATCATTATTTGAGTGATTCCTATGTCTTTACCTATCAAATGTCATTTTCTTAGTGATTTGGCGCCCAACTTAGCTAATTTTTATTCCCAATTGATTTTATTTCCATTTGTAGAAACTTAAAAGCCAAATTCCACCTAGTGGAAAAGACTTCGTGGTTGTTTTTGTTATAGAAACTTAAAAAGTAAAATTAAGTAGGATGAATTAGTTTAATTTCTATTGATTGAGTTGAATTCTTGGTCTTATCATGTTTAATTGTGCTCCTAATATATGTGAAAGAAGCATAACCTATGGTTCAATGGCCTAGCAGTTTGACTCTTTTTATTGCTAGTATGACAGCTATTTGTCGAAGCATGGTGGCTCATCAAATGCATACACAGAGACTGAACATACCTGCTATCATTTTGAAGTGAAGCCAGAGTTCCTGAAGGGTGCATTGCAAAGGTAAAGCCTGCTGTGCATTGTACTGAGAGGGTTCATGTCTATTATATGCTTTTGCACACTAGTTTTTGCAGATGTTGTTTCGAATCGCTGCCTTTAAATTTTGCATTAAATTTTATACTTGTGTTTCTGGTTGCGAACAGCCTATAAGCTTGTATAGTATCTGTTTAGCATGGATAAGTTGGGCATAAGGTTTATGGAACAAAGATTATTAACTGCAATTTTATTGAAGTAAAAAAGACCACTCTGTTAAATATTTTTATTGTTTATTTTATTATTACTGTACATGGGTTGGAAACCATAAGAAAGAATAAGAATGTATTTGAATACAAATAGATTGAAATGCTTTGTTACATGTTTTTTTTTCTTAGTTCTGAATTTGTATCTCTTTGTAATTTCGGCTTAGTTTCTCTTCGTTAGTTCTTGAGGATTTTTTATCCTCCTTTTGGTACCGTTCTCTTGTATCTTTTAATATATTATCTAAAAGAGAAAGAATGTGTGAATACAACATTTACAGATCATGAATCCAGTAAATTCTATACTACGTTGTGGTTATTCTAGTCATCTCACCGTTTGTTGGAACAATGCCTGCATCATCCAGTTATCGTGATCCAGCGATTTTTCATACTAATTATTGTAGTCATCCCAATGCTTGTTGCTAAATTATTTATTGGTAATTGGTTAATAATACTCTCAATTATCAATATAGTTGCTGGTTACATTGACGATAAAACCTAGCTGTAATGAATGTTATAATTCATTTTGGTAGCATGCAAGTTAAGAACAATGGGCGTTTCAGTCCACTTTGATGTTAGATTTCTATTTAACTCTTTTTGGTCTCTTTTCTTATCAGATTTTCTCAGTTCTTTATCTCCCCTCTTGTAAAAACGGAGGCGATGGACCGAGAAGTACTTGCAGTAGATTCAGGTATATATCATTCTACTCCAACTCTACCTATTTCCACTTTACCTTTGCTAAAACAACAACTATTTTAGTACTTGCAGTAGATCTTCAACTTGCTTATCTACTAGTTTGCTGATACGTTTTTGTTGTTGTACTGTATACCATAATGGTGTACAAAACTGAACATAGAATTTAACCAGGCTTTACAAAGTGATGCTTGCCGCCTTCAACAACTTCAGTGCCATACTTCCACGCCTGGTCATCCTTTAAACAGATTCTTTTGGGGTAAGTTGTATGATGTTAGTCATCCATTTGTTGATCAATTAGTTATTCAGTATAATCTATATATTTGAAAGTCCATTTTATTTATTTTTCATGTACATTAAGGGAATAAGAAGAGTCTGGTTGATGCTATGGAGAAGGGTATTAATTTGCGGGAGCATATATTGAAATTGTACAATGATCATTACCATGGTGGATTAATGAAGCTTGTTGTTATTGGTGGAGGTGAAGTTCTATCTCACTATATTTTATATTATTATTCAATTTAGAACAAGGAACTTACCAAGTTTACTTTAGCCATGTTTTGTTCCAAGCAGTAAGGTGTCGTGTTTCCTCAATACATCAAACATGAGATGCAAGTTTCTAGCTACTCTTGATTTGTTGGCAGTTGAGAAACTATTATACTAGCCGCTATGATAGATTTTTTTGTTTAATATCTTTTTTGTCTATCTAATTTGTAGGTTATGTTGTATTGGAATCTGACGTAGATGAAAGTCATTTTCTAAAGCTAGGCTGTTAAAAGGAGAGTGCCTATAATTTAAATGTTTCATTTCTCACACTCAGCTAATTAGGAAGAGGATGGAATTATCTACAGAGTGTATGTAGATTTAAGATTGAGTGCTGAGAGCTTGTTCTTGCATAGAAAATACTAACCTACCAGCAATAAATTCAGAGAGTTGTTGTCTTTTCTGGCAGCTAAAATTTCACATTTTGTGATACAGTGTAGCATGGCATAACATAATTAGAAAATAACGTTCTCCTAAAAGGAGTTGGATCCATAGTATCTAGGAAAACCAATGCAGCTAAGGAAGCAACAGTGTTACTCATATTTTTTGGGTATTAACCAAGGGTATACCCTCACCGGCTCACCCGATGGGTAAAGAACTAACCATTTTCGAGTGTGTGGCTAACCCTCCTAACAAGTGTCACTATCAATGATCAAACCTTGGCCTTTGATCTTGTACGATTCTTGAGTTTCTTGTCTAATAAGATCGAGGCACAATTGAGTATCTTTTGAGTTGAAAGAAAGAGATAAGGGCAAGTTTGCATCTATGTAATGCTGATATTGTATTTGTTTTGAAATTGAATAATTGTATTTGTAAAATGGGTTGTATCTTATGAAATTTTGATGATATTCAAATAATTTGGTCAATATACTACTTTGGAACAGATAAGTTGTTCTAAGGCTAGTCATGAATAACATTAAAGATATTATGTGGTGGTATATTTATAGTGACATGCTTTGTAAATGATGTAGATTCTCTGGATCTGCTTGAAAGTTGGGTTGTGGAACTGTTTGGTGCTGTCAAAAAGGGTCCTCAAGTAAAGCCAGAGTTCACAGCGGAAGGCCCTATCTGGAAATCCGGTAAAGTTTATTGGCTAGAAGCTGTCAAAGATGTTCACATCCTCGACTTATCATGGCAACTGCCCTGTCTACACCAAGAGTATTTAAAGAAACCAGAGGATTATTTGGCTCATCTCCTTGGGCATGGTATGATATCTCATATTGCTGAATCCTAGAAGGTTTAGAGTTCATATTTTCATGTATCCGTTCTTATGTATTTTTTTATGTTTCTTGGTATATTCAGTTCAATCATATTGAAGTTATCTAATTGTATGACAATTGACACAGTAGAGCTTCTCTTTTGCAAATTTTCTCTCTTCTTTTCTTGTGATATTTCAAAGTTTGTCGACAAATTTGCTTCAAAGTATGTGCAATGAGTTATCATCTATCTGGTTGATTTGGTTAATAATAGCAGTAAGGAAAAACTGGTCTTTATTATAACATTATATATTTTCATTTTTCAACTTTTTGTCATTAAATAATTTTAAATAATTTTGCCCTAAATTAAAGGCTCGATAGACTTCTGATTTTGTTTCTGACTCTCCGCTCTAGAACTTTCTCCTACCTTTCAAAGCCATTATGTTGCAGAGCTTAACCGTTCCATATACATTTGTAAGTAGTTCTGGTTAATGGTAATATATGCTATGGGCTTTCAAGTATAAGTAATTCTTGTTATTTCAATGTAATGTCCTTTCTAAGAATATTGTTTTTCAGTCAGTGACTGTGTCACACTATATTTATCTAAAAATCTAAGGTCCAAAGTTTTCCAGTGTGGCTTTCTTTAACAAGAACATCATTAATCTTTCAGAGGGCAAGGGGAGCTTGCTTTCCTATCTCAAGGCTAGAGGGTGGGCAACATCTCTATCTGCTGGCGTAGGGGATGAAGGAATCTATCGGTCGACTATAGCTTCTGTCTTTGTCATGTCCATACACCTCACTGACTCTGGTGTGGAAAAGGTAATCTCATGACTATTTGTGACGGGGAAAATAATATGTATGATCAATGCATGCTTTCTACTTTTAACATTATTACTTTTCTAATGGCCTACCTTTTGTTTTTCACCTCTCAGATCTTTGATATCATTGGCTTCGTTTATCAATTCCTGAAGCTGTTGCGTCAAACTTCCCCACAAGAATGGATATTTAAAGAACTTCAGAATATTGGAAACATGGAATTCAGATTTGCAGAAGAGCAGCCTCAAGATGATTACGCTGCTGAGCTTTCAGGTTTCTTATATATATCCATGATGTTGTTTTCTCAATGAAGTTATGTACTTTCCCCCCTTAAGTTGAAGTTTTTCTTAACATATGCAGAGGAGTTACTCTTTGAAATTAGCATCATTTACAAAATCTTGGTATTTGAAATAGTGGAGTTGGTACAAGTAAAAATCAAAATCACGATGCAATTTTTAAAGGATAGCGATGTTAATTTCTGTTCTATGCTGCAAAAGGAGAGAGAATTTGTTCTTAAGTTTGTGACATTAGTTGGTCACTTAAGCTTATTGAGAGACTTTTACAAATCTCGTGTTACTTTCTTAGATAAGAGCGTTTCAAAGGATTATCTCGAGCAACCAGTTCTTCTGGTAATTAATACTTGATATGCTTTTGTGTGTGTGATATGATTTTTCGTGCCTTTATGTTATCAGTGCCCCCTTAAATTTTATTGCATTATATTAGGCATGGGGCACCACATGGTTAATAAAGTGTGTGTTGTGAATATTACCAAAGTGTGTGTTGTAAATAAAGGGCAAAAGAGGGATTTGGGACTGTAACAATCTGTCTTTTGGAACAATAGGTGGGAAGCAATTGAGAATTGGTTAGGTGCAAGGATAAAGGGGAGGGAATGATGTTTTATTTTCTTTGGGTAAAATTAGAAGTTTATTACGAAAAAGAGATGGAAATATAAAGGGTAAGGATGATCTTAAAATTTGAAAAGAAAATGCAAACAACAAGGAACAATCAACATCAATGTAACAAAGCTCTCTGATTCCTCAACATATCTGGAAGGGACACCCCTTTAAAAAACTATGTCCTTATGGAAGCTAAATGCCTAACATTATCCCAAACCAACTGCTTATTTATAAAATGTCGGACTTATTTTGCACCCGAATACATCAAAGTGTAAGGGGAGAAAGGATCTTGGAGGGGGCAACTAGTCATTGAGTGAGGATTTGGGGCATTTGGGCAGGAATGAAACAGACCTATTGAAGGGTCTGTTGGGTCTGTCACTTTCTTCCTTTATTTTCGTTTTTGTTCTTATTTTGCTTAGGCTATTGAGGAATTACAGAGGTCCTTCTCCTCTGTGGGCAGTTAATCTTGATAATTATTTCAAAAAATCCGACTTCCTGTTGCATAATGATGTTTCAAGATGATTATAAAAAGTGCTAACTGACAAGGGTTATTGGGAATTCTAAGTGAGTGAAGTGGTGAAGAAGTCCCACATTAGAAAGTAATGGATTTATTTGAGGAACATATAAGTAATAAAGGAAATTTCATTGTCGAGTTGAGGAACTATTTGTTATGCTCTTCACACAATTATATGATAGTACATGGAAGAGTCTTCTGGCTCTATCTTATTTTTGGTTGATTCCTTTGAGGGAAATATTGCTACTCTGATAATCTTAGATAAGTCTTCTACACTTGTACTGATGATTTATTGTCCTTGTTGACTTATTTGTATTATTTTATTGTGCAGAAAATTTACAATTTTATCCATCAGAGCATGTCATTTATGGTGACTATGTGTTCAAGACTTGGGATGAGCAATTAATTGAACAAATTCTCGGTTTCTTGATTCCAGAAAAAATGAGAGTAGATGTCGTTTCAAAGTTGTTCCTTAAGTCAGAAGGTGCATTTTTTTCTCCCGTCTAATTGGAAATTGCATTTATACATTGAATGAATGGCAAAAGTCTAGGCTGGCTATTGTCATGCCCTTCAGTAATCCGTATCAAACATGATACTGTGATCACAACCTTTTTTTTCCTTTCCGTCTTTTCCATGATTTGGTTGTTGCTACAGTATTTGCCTGTCATGTTGGACTAATGGAAACCGATACATGACAACTAGTGCCCAAAGTTATACTTCTTTGAAAATGATTGAACAATTTAATGTTTTTCTTTTCAGACTTCCAATGTGAACCTTGGTTTGGTTCACGTTACGTTGAAGAAGATATTGCTCAAAACTTGTTGGAGTTATGGAGAAATCCTCCAGAAATTGATTCCTCTCTGCATCTTCCATCGAAGAATGAGTTTATTCCAAGTGACTTTTCTATACGCGCAGACGATTCATGCACTAATGATTTTACAAATGCAACTTCTCCTAGATGTATAATTGATGAAGCATTGATAAAATTCTGGTACATGCTGGATAGTACTTTCAAAGTTCCTCGTGCCAATACATATTTTCGAATTAACTTGAAGGGCGGATATGATAATGCGAAGAGTTGTGTACTGTCTGAATTGTTCATTCACCTTCTTAAAGATCAGTTGAATGAAATCATATATCAGGTTAATCATCTATCTTGTATATCACTAAACTGCATTTGTTTGTGCTATATCTATCATAGAAAAATTGTATCTGAGCATAAATTTTCTTTTGATTATATCCTTTGTTTACGTCTTCCTTGTCTTAGGAGGATTTTTTATCTCACTCCATTCTACTCCTGTTTTGTTTCTTAACACAGTTTTCTTTTAAAAATTATCATATCAGTATAATAATTTGGTTTTGATAGTGCCACATACCCACACACCATAATTTGAACTGTTGTTCACATTATATTTATTTTGAACTTAGCCTCGTCTTCTTCTTGTTAATACGAAGTAAATATAATACTATATATATTGTTGGTTATCCATTTAAGAGATTCCGCATCATAAAAAAAACTATCCCTTTATGTTGTTTCTGTAACTCTTCATGAACTAATCTTAAAATCTGATAACCATTAGCTTGCCCATTGTCAATCATAACAATGATCTCATTCGGTCATATCTTTGTAGGAACTGAGTCCATAAGGGTGCCTATATAGCTTTCTCGTGTTCAATTTTCCCCTTCTTATGGAACAATTTTTTTAATATATTGCCATGAGAAAGTGGCCACTGATATCACACTCTCAACTAACTAATTGCAATTGCAGTTTCCTAAATTCCCCTACACTAAATTACAATTTGCAATATTTTAAAATCTTGCTTGGATGAAGAAGAAATTATTTAATTGAGCACAACTTAAGAAATCGCAGTTAAAAGTAGTTGGTGGAGGGTGTGAATTAGACAGGAGTGCCAATAGTCCATTGTATTTCAGATATCTTTGTATATGAACCTGTGTCCATGCACGCAGGCCAGTATTGCCAAGTTAGAAACTTCTGTGTCCTATGTTGGTGACAAGCTTGAGCTGAAGGTCTATGGTTTCAATGAGAAGCTCCCCATTCTCTTGTCTAAAGTTTTGTCAGTAGCTACATCGTTTATACCAACAGATGACCGATTTAAGGTACGTGACATGTTTCTGCCTTTCATAATGTTAATCTTGTTTTCCCTTTTTCATACTTCTATCTGTTTTCTTTCTTTATGATATGGGCCAACACTTTATTTGAACAGGTTATAAAAGAAGACATGAAGAGAACTTTAAAGAACACCAACATGAAGCCTCTAAGCCATTCATCATATTTGAGATTGCAAATTTTGTGTCAGAGCTTTTATGACGTTGATGAGAAGCTTCGTTATCTAAATGATTTGATTCTTGATGATCTGAAAGCATTTATCCCCGAGCTTCGCTCTCAGGTACCTACAAAAGAATTCACATTCTAGAGGCTTTCTTTGGTCCCTTTTATAAGGCACTTTATATTTTCTGTGCAGCATTTATTACATTCTCTCTCATCTGTCCTTTGTTCATTAATGAGAAACAGTAAACTTGTGAAATTTCCAAGAAGATTAAGAGGGTAAAATTGTAATGTTATTGTATCTTTCTAAAAAATCATGAAAAGTAACTACCCTCTTTGGTCTGTGTAAGATAGTTAAAGCACTCCTTAAAATAAGCACCAGAGGGAGTAATAGTATTTTACCATGGCAGTGTTTATTGTCTTACTACTATGGTTGCTTCAGCAGTAACAGATATCGTGGCGGGTACCTAAATGTATGTTATACCGAGCTCCAACGTGAACACATGAGCGGGCGTTTGTTTTTTTTATGCTTGAAGCTTGTGACTCTAGTACTTTTGCCCATCAAATGGCTCATTTTGACACACTTGTATTGAGCATATCGAAGTGCAATGCCTTAGAAAATAACTACCCATTGATAACTTGTTCTTTATATATTGGTTTTTAATTAGTTGATTTGTAAAGAGTCCATGATGAACATGGATTAATCAACAGAGGTAGATTATAACTTTTTATTTGGTTAGTTGTCTTTAATTTGTTGTGATGACATTCTTGGAGATTTATTCTTTTATTTCTTAACTCCGTACAGCTATACATTGAGGGTCTATGCCATGGAAATTTGTCCGAAGAAGAAGCAATTAGCATATCAAATATATTTAAGGTGAATTTTCAAGTAGATCCACTCCCTATTGAGTTGAGGCATGCTGAGCGTGTTATTTGCCTCCCATCCGGTGCCAATTTGGTTAGAGATGTCAGTGTCAAGAACAAGTTGGAAAAAAACTCCGTGATTGAGGTAATTTCTGTTAGATTGATTTTTGTTTGCAACTAATGAATTCTGTAGATAATTATTTTTTCATTAATCCCTGACAAATTTACCCTGCTTATTACTTTCCTTTTCCATTTATGAAGCTTTATTTTCAAATTGAGCAAGATGTTGGAGTGGAGTCAACCAAATTGAAAGCTCTGATTGATCTTTTTGATGAAATCGTGGAGGAGCCACTTTTCAATCAGCTGAGGTGACAATCTGATGCTAGAAATTATCTTATCTTCGAATATGATATTTGTTAATGATAATAGATTCTCTCCCCCGGGTTTTCTCAGGGTTGTAGTTGAAATCGTCGATTGTAGTTTCTCTCCAAAGGTTGTCTTTTAGAATGAGAATGTTTGTTGCTTCTTTCATGTCTTCTAAGAGTAAACAAACGATAAAACGCACTTAGGTACATGTTTATCATGTGGATGGGTCATCTGTTTTGAAGTGAAACTTGCTGGTTTCTGCCTCTTATACTCATATAATTGTAAACTTGTTCAGCACATAGGTTATTGATGGATTGATATTGAAGTTGACTCGGTCAGACATAAAAGTCCATATCCTGTTATAGAACCTTGATTTCACGGGAAACACTGTTTCGAATTCAATGAAACTGTTTTTTCCCGCAACTCTTTCCATCTGAAAGTTGATATTGCTGTTTCTTCATCTTTTTTATCTCATGTCTTTTTGTTTGTCTGTTTGGGGGCTGAAATTCCTAATATGTATTTGGATACAGGACAAAGGAGCAACTTGGTTATGTTGTCCAATGTAGCCCACGAATAACCTACCGTGTATTTGGGTTTTGTTTCTGCATTCAATCTTCTGAGTACAATCCAGTTTACTTGCAAGCTAGAGTTGATAACTTCATAGATGGCCTGGAAGAATTGTTGGTAAGAGTTCCTAGTTCCTTATACTTCATTTTCCATGTTGTTAGCCAAATTGTTTCCCCGTGAACTGCAATAAAGTTGACATGACTTGGGTGACGGGGTCCTCAAGAAATTATAAGCACATCCTGCTAATTATTGTAACTGAGTGCCAATAATATAATACCTGCTAATTTTTGGAAGTGAGGAAATGAGTTCCAATAATATGATGCCTATCCTATAGCGAATTGTCTCAAATTCACTAAAGAACGAGGCTGAAAAGGAGGAATCGTTTTCCGAGTTAAATCTGGTATTCTGACAATTATTAGACCCGCTTTTATGGCATGCACTTTCTTCTATTTGACACAAGGTTCTTTTGTGCTTAATCATTGACTCAATACCTATGGCTAGACACTCAATCCCCTTGTCTAAAATATTTATTGAAATGTATATTTGCTGAATTCATAGCCGATAGCTAACCTCACCTAGTCGGACAAAGGCTTGGTTCTTATTGTATATTTGCTGAATGAAGACTTGTGTTTAAAAGAAATATATTGGGATTGCAGGATGGGCTTGATGAAGATTCCTTTGAGAATTACAAAAGTGGGTTAATGGCAAAGCTGCTGGAGAAAGATCCATCACTTTCATATGAAAGCAATAGATTGTGGAATCAGATTGTTGATAAAAGGTGCTGTAAATGACTTAAGTTAAACTTATGAGTTATTGTTGATGAAGGACTATAACTATCAGCCATTTATTTCAACATGGCTCAGCTTCTAGATATTGTGACATTTTGCTAGATAATGATAAAAATATTATGATTTTCAGGTATATCTTTGATATGTCAAAGAAGGAAGCCGAAGAATTGCGGAACATAAACAAGCATGATGTTGTTGAGTGGTACAAGATGTATTTTAAAGTGTCGTCTCCGAAGTGTCGAAGGCTACTTGTTCGGGTATGGGGTTGCAACACAGACATGAAAGATGCTGAAGCACTGCCCAAATCTGTGCAGGTTATCACAGACCCAGCATCATTCAAGTTGTCATCCAAGTTTTATCCAAGTGTGTGTTAAATTTGAAGATATGGTATG
Source organism: Lupinus albus (assembly GCA_009771035.1). Taxonomy (NCBI): domain Eukaryota; kingdom Viridiplantae; phylum Streptophyta; class Magnoliopsida; order Fabales; family Fabaceae; genus Lupinus; species Lupinus albus. The sequence goes on from CM020016.1 coordinate 15,276,334, forward strand.
AGGTTGAGTTGTGTTCAAGTGCTATCTAGAACTATTGAGAGTCTTAAGTTCTCATTGGATGGTTATAGGCTGCATATTCTTAAATGGAATGGAAGTTTGAGGGGAAAAATATACTGAATGTGTTACCTAACATCATAGATTTATTTCAGAATTATACTCATTGGTTTCATCAATAAAGTTATCTCAGTCCATTATCTTGAGTGTTATGATGTTCTTTGTTCATGTGCTCTATCCATTCTTGCACCTTAGATGATCTGAAAGAAAATCTTGGCTCAAGTGCACTGATCTGAACACCAACAAGGCTGTGATTTAGTTGTGTAATGCCCTTCTGGATCCTTAGACAGATCAAAAGGTCAAAAGTTTGATTTTTGTGAATGATATTTGTTGAAAGGGGTAAGCCATACATCTTTAAAGTGATTAGTTTCTTACCGATGTGATACTTTTGGTTATAATTAAAAATAGATGATATGAAAGTGAAATCATGGCTCAAATATATCAAATCAACCTTCATCAGTTGTTTTTTTTGACAAAGCACAACTTGAAATTTTGAACAAATTTCTCAAAAGTGAATCTTTCAATATAAAACACTCCTCTTTGGTATCACTTTTCAACAAAACTCTTAATAACAACTTATACTTACCATCATCTATATTTGGTCCCATCTAATTTTATTAACACTCAACAAATGCCACACATGGGTGACTCCAAGGAAATGATATAATGAAGAAGTCTACATAATGTATCTTTCATTCTCACTATTTATAAGACATTTTTTTGTGTACTACCAAGAGTATTCTCCCGCCATTTTAGGTTACATGTCTCTTACTCTCAACAAATGTCGCTCATAATATTCGAACCGTTGACCTTTTGGTCATCCTGTGATCTAGCAAGGTCTTAATAGACCAACACCTTATTGGTTTTTGTTCAAAATTCATTATAAAAATATTGCATAATTAAAAATTATTTGATATAAAATGTGTGCTTATTTTTATTTTCTCATCACAATTTGTTTTAATTTCTCAATTTTATTGAAACTTTGATATTCAAGCTTCATATAATTAAATTAAGGGCTCAAATGTTTTTACGCACCAGACCCATAAAATGTTAAGACTGGTCGTGGATGACTCCGATATAACCCACAACTAGGATTAAAAACATGTCAAGTTAGACTTTGCATTAAACATACCCGACATATATAATATGTAATACCCTAAGCTTGAGCTATTTAGATTTATTTTTAAGATTTATGTTTGACTTATCACCCTATTTAAAATCCAATTCTAGTAACACCCTTTACATAGGTCATCAAATCTATCTTATTATACATGATTTTAAATGTAAGACAATAGGTTTTTGGGTATGCAGTGTTTTTATTGGTCTGAATAGTGTGTTTTTGGGTTTTAATTTACCACCATAAGGACTACCAATTTTTATTGTGTTTAGATTTAATCTGTATTTCACTGAGCCGTTTGATATAATCAACGGTTCATATTTTTTCTGAGAGGGTTAGTATAATACATTTTCCACACACAAAAAGTCTCATCGTTAAACAAGACATAGTTGAGTGACTTCATCACATTCAGATCTCTTCGTAAAAACGTCACATTCATAGGTTACTTCACTTTTTTTCTGCTCTCAATCTCCCTTCGCAAATTCGCTTTAACAATTATATATTTCTTTTGATTTTGCTCAGTCATTGATTCTATCATTCATTTTGTTTTTTTTTTGGATTTGGGATATATTTGTTTAGATTACTCAATTTATTTATAATCAAAGTGAATTGCTTTAGTTAGAGTGTGATTTTTAGATTTGTTAGAAATTTAGAATCAATTTTAAGACTTTAGATCAATTGCTACATATTTTTAACTAACCTAGACTTAGTTAGGTTTTCTTGTATGAATTTATTTATCTACCTGTTAAAGTTAACACATTAGTTCAGACTTCAGAGTCTGAGCATGAAGTTTAGCTCCTTGATTCTTCCCCAAAAGAAATGCTCTAGATAAGGGAAGGGAATGTGCAACATGGTTGATGTATCTCTCTAATTATTTTTTTCTATAATAAATAATATTCATAAATTGTGGTTCTTATTGGGTTATGTGATACTTGTCAGTTCTCATGGTATTAGTGTTATATATTTGAATTTTGTATTTTAGGATATTGATAAATGGGCAGCTCAGTCCACGAGGCTCCCACTTAGTGGGTTTGGGGCGGTGGATTTACGTAATCTTACCATCACAAGTGAAGAGACTGTTTCCAGAATTTGTACTCATGACTTCCAGGCCACAAGGCAAACCTTACCGTTGCGCCGAAATTCACCCTCTATATTTTAGGATATTGATATGGATTATAAATATTTTATGTTCATGATTATCTTAATTGATGTTCACCTGTGCTATTAGTTGGCTGTTAGTTCTACTCTAAAACACGAGCTTGTGCTGTTGTGGTAATTATAAATTTAAATTTGAAAGTTCCCTTGTTAAACTCCATCCTCATCTTTATTTCAGATTCTAGCATAACTTGGAATGGCAGCAATATACAGTCTTTACATCATCAATAAGTCTGGTGGACTGATCTACTATAAGGTATACTTATTCTGGATTCTCTTTATGTTGCTCATTAATGTGGTCTTCAAATTGTTATATTTTTGGTTCCAAAGAAAAGGTTTTTAGTATTAGTTCAAAATTGGTGCAGAAGGCATTATTAGTGTTGCTTAATTCTCTCGGGTTGAAGAGGTGAAAAATGTTGTATTGTTAATTAGGTAACATATGTTCATCTTGTAGACTGAGCTTCAGCTAATAAGCTTAATCAAATAAATGACCATGGTACCTTTGTATTTCATCTTTGTTTCTTAGAACTGTCAAAGTGTTAAAGAAATATGTTGAATCTAATGATAATTAGGATATGGACCTGGCGGGAAGATAGATAGCTGCAATGATAGCTTAGCTTTCTTTTGCATTTTTTGATAATAAGATTTCAATATTTTAATTATAGTTGCAGTGGGCATTTTCTTTTAACTTGGAATCAATTAGAACTATGTTTATTCTTTTGACATTTAGGATTATGGGTCTTCTGGTAGAATGGATACCAATGACAGCTTGCGGGTGGCTAGTTTATGGCACTCAATGCATGCCATCTCTCAGCAGTTATCACCTGTTTCGGGTTGTGCAGGAATTGAACTTCTCCAAGCTGACACATTTGATCTTCATTGCTTTCAATCACTAACAGGTATATTTTTAACTCATTATTATGCTAAAATTCTAATTTACCTGGTTGATAAAATGAAAGATTGAAGGTGTAAAATCATTTACGTATTGTAGACCGGAATATCTACTACCAGCTATTGTTTTTATGAAACTTGTATGAGGCCTTGGAGCTTGAAGTTAGCTTAGTGTAGCCAGGTTTCAGTTAAAAGAATAAATATATTAACTGAAAAGCATAGTCTAGAAAATATGCCCACTTGGAATCATATTATAGTTGCAGTGGGCATTTTCATAAGAATAAACATATTAGTTGCAGTGGGCATCTTTGCACTGGGCTGCCATTTAAATCACGATTCTACATTGCTATCTTAAAGCATTTGACATGGTCAAAGTTGAATATATTGCAAATTTTGAAATCGTTATTAATGAACGACACATGATTATATCAGGAATGGAATATCATAATAATTAGTTCAAAAAACAGGATTGGAGTTAATTTTGCAATCAATACAGGATACATCATTCTGATGATCTGCCTCAGTACAATAACATGCCGGTGGTAGTAGATAGAAGACCTTTTATATCTAATCCCACTAAATCTGAAGTTCTGAACACTGTTATTTGTATTTGGTTACATTTTCCCTACTTTTTACTTGCTGTCTGTAAATATAATAGTTTCTTATGCACTAACGTTTGTCAGATAATAATCACTAATTGCTGATTTCCCTTTCTTTCAATGTCCTCTTTTGGTCTAATCTTTCCAGAAAATGAATGTCTCTTCCATTATGGCTATACACACTATATGATTTTTCCTAGCCTCTGTAAAGGCCATGTATGCATCTTCTATTCTGATTTGGTCCAATCATCAATCTACTTGAGCTCTTTGACCGTGAAGAATATTTCTAGATGCCAGGTTGCTGTTTTATGTGTAATATGGCTGACTTGTCATCATAATGGGCCTGTATTTTCGTTGTTGATCAGTTCCACATTCAGTCTAATACTTTAATGTCTCTGGCAAAATGAAGAATTATCCAATGATTTCCCTACCTTTATTTTTTGATATTAACATGAGCCAATGATTTCCCTACCTTTATTATTTGATATTAACATAAGCCAATGATTTGTGAAAATGATTCTTCTCCAATACAGGGACAAAGTTTTTTGTGGTGTGTGAGCCTGGAACACAACACATGGAAAGTTTATTGAAGTTTGTATATGAATTGTACACCGACTATGTGTTGAAGAATCCTTTCTATGAGATGGAGATGCCTATACGCTGTGAGCTCTTTGATATAAACCTAACACAGGCAGTACAGAAGGATCGCGTTGCATTTTTAGGCCGATAAATTTATCTGACCAAATTTCGTTTTTCATTTCTACATTCTGATGTGTACATAATCTAAAAATTGTCACACAATTGCTTGTAAGGTACAATTCTCTTTTACTATGCCTTGCCTCAGTATTTGCTTTTTACAAACAAATTTTGCAATGTTTGACAAATGACAAGTTCTTAAGAATTCCACTGTCTGAGATTCCTCATTTCCTAGTTATTATTTTCCTATAGTTCTAGTTAGAAATGACATGTGCCTTAGTGGATCATATGGTAGAGTTATTAAGGTTCTTGCCTGGATTTGGTGCACTAAGCCAGGTCAGTGGGCACAAGTAGTTCTGTTGCATGTTGGCAAACTGGTAATTTCATATGCCAATCCGTTCAGCTTGCCAGATATTTTTGACCAAACTTTGACATAAACTACATTAACTTTTTGTACTGTACTCAGTTTCAAACTTGTTATGTGAAGTTACCAAAACCTGTTGATTGAGTGGTAAGGAATTCAGTTTCCCCTGAGCGAGATTGAGTTTTTGTGTTCTGAATGAAAAGAAGAAATGTTGAGAGACTTTCATTCCCTTAAATGAGTTTCCTTACATCCCTTTGATGGTTAATATAAGAGAGATAGAATAAGATATTCTCCTTTGGGAGATGAATGAGATAGTTTATACCCTATGGGAGGAGCTAGGTTAAGGAGGAGCTAGGATAATGTATGTTTTCTCCTTACCTTCACCTCATATGGCGCTGCCACCACACAACTGTTGCCATCAACCCTACCACATTGTCATCATCGTCACCACTACCACAATACCCTTAACGTTGCCGCCACCACATTGTTGTTGTCACCAAACTGTCATCTTATCATTGTGGCTGCAACCACCACATCCATTATCCCCTGACCCGCCCCACCATCAACAACAATATTGTCGTCGTCATCATGCCATCCTCTCACCATTTCCACCCTCATTGTCGTCCTCCCTAACGATCATATCATTACCACTGTCGCCACCATCATCTTATTAATCTCCCAATGTGTACATTAAACATTGAATATGATAAGAGCTTATCATATTAATCTTATATCTAGATTTTTATCATGTCTGTCCTTGTCTTATCCTCATGTAGTCATGTGAGTTAATTAATCTTTGATGTGACTTTTGCAAACCCAATGTTTTATTTGCAGTGGACTCTATATAGTTCAGACAATTTAGCTGATACAGTAAATTGATGATATTCTTAAAATATTCTCTGAACTTTCATCACAAATATCGTGGTACACTGATAGAAACAGAGAAAAAAGACAGCAACACATTAGCAGAAAATAGAAAATGTATTCAGCAAATTAGATCCAGAGTATAGACTCATACACCAGAGAATAGTTTCTCCTATAGCTCTCTTTTACTATCCTTCTTAGATGCTCAGCTCATACTGGACTCACCTCTCAAATACCCTCTAACAGAATCACATGGGTATATTTGCCACTTCACTAACTAACTTCTTTTTCTCACCCCCTGACCCACTTTGTTTCTTCTAGAATAAACCTTCCATACAGCTGGCTTTCCTTACTAAGGCCAACTTCAATATTGCTAATAGGTCCCTTAGTCAGGTTCCTATCATTGCCCTCTCCTGTAGCAATAGCCTTGTCCTCAAGGCTGAAATAAGGAAATTGGCTCTTCAACAAGTCTTCATTCACCCATGTCGTGTCCTCTGTAGCCCGTCCCTTCCACTTCACCAACCACTGCTTCACCAACACATCGCCTTCCCGAACATCCCTTGTAGCCAAGAGTGTTGTTGGTTCCTCCATGTCCTCCACATCAATCTCTAAACCAGCAGGAAGTTCCGGCTCCACAATATAGTTGCCAATTGCTTTTTTAGTTGAGAAATATGGAAAACTGAGTGGATTCTTGCAAACTCGGACAACTTTATTTTGTAAGATACTTCACCTATTTTATCTAGTATCGGGTAAGGCCCAAAATACCTCGGTGCTAATTTTTGATTGCTCCTCCTTGCTACTGTTTGTTGCCTATTAGGTCTCAACTTTAGGAATACCCATTCTCCCACTTCAAAAGACACATCCATTCTCCTTCGATCAACATATTTCTTCATTTGTTGTTGTGTTCGGAGCAAATGATGTCTCAATTGCCGCAAAGCCTCATCCATATCTACCAATTCAGCAGCCATTGCCTCTACCCTTGTCTCACCTTGTGAAAAGCGAATTAAAGTAGGATGTTTTCGCCCATACACCATTTCAAAAGGCGTTGCTCCGACTGATACATGGTAAGAAGAGTTATACCACAACTTAGCCCATGATACCCAATATGACCAGTTCTTTGGCTGTTCGGATGCAAAACAACGCAAATAGGACTCAAGGCATCTATTAACTACCTCTGTTTGACCATCTGTTTCGGGATGATAGGAGGAACTCATCTTCAATATCGTTCCTTGTAATCTAAACAATTCCTTCCAGAATAAGCTAATGAATAAGGGATCTCAGTCACTTACAATGGATTGAGGCACCCCATGCAAACGAACTATCTCCTTGGTGAACACCTTTGCTATTTTCCTAGTAGTGTAAGGATGTCTCAAGGGAATAAAGTGCCCGTACTTTGACAATCTATCCACTACGACAAAAACAACTTCAAACCCTTTTGATTTAGGAAGACCAGTGATGAAATCAAGTGAAATATCTTCCCAAATTTGCTCTGGAATCGGAAGTGGTTGCAGTAAACCTGCAGAATATTTTTGCCGCTGGCACACATCACAACTTCTCACAAAATTCTGCACAGATTTTTTCATCTCTACCCAATACAAATTTCCAGCCACTCTCCGATATGTCCTGAAAAATCCTGAATGACCCCTTGCTGGAGAGGAGTGAAATTCTTGCAATAACAAAGGTATCCAAGTGGAATTTGAAGCTAAAACCAACCTGTTTTTGTAGAACAATATCCCTTGTTGCAACTGAATTCGGGGTGTGTACTTGGGTCAGCTGACACCTCCTCAACGATCTTATTCAACTCATTGTCCTTCCTCACTTCGCATTGCACCTCATGCACTTGCAACCATACTGGGAAAGAAGTGATACTTTTTAACTCACCTTTATCAAACATCCTGGACAAAGAATCTGCCGCCTTGTTTTCAGGACCGGGCTTATACACAACTTCAAAATGATAGCCTAAAAGCTTGGCCATCCAATTTTGTTGATCCGCTGTAGTTATTCGTTGTTGCAGCAAATGTCTCAGACTTTTTTGATCAGAATAAACAACAAATTTCCTTCCCAAGAGATACGGTCTCCAATGTTGCACCGCTAATACAAGTGTCATCAACTCTTTCTCATATGCCGATTTCGCTAAATTATTTTTTGGCAACGCCTTACTAAAAAAAACGATTGATCTCTTCCTTTGCATCAAAACAGCCCCTACTCCTCTTCTAGATGCGTCACATTCAATCTCAAATGGTTGAGTAAAATCTGGAAGAACCAATATTGGTGAGGTAGTCATCACCCTTTTTAATTCTTCAAATGCTTGCAACGCCTCCTCTCCCCACTTGAATCCTTCCTTCTTTGTGAGTTCAGTCAAAGGTTTAACTATTTTCCCATAACCTTTGACAAATTTTCTATAGTATCCTGTCAACCCCAAAAATCCTCTAACTCCCTTCACATTTTTGGGAATTGGCCATTCCACTACACTCTTCACCTTGGTAGGGTCTACTGCTACTCCATCTTTTGAAATAACATGGCCTAAATATTCAACTTGTTTGCTGCCAAGAGCACATTTCTTTTCGTTAGCCACAAATCCCTTGTCTTGTAACACTGCAAGAACTTGTCTCAAATGTTGCATATGCTCATTCCACCCCTTACTATAGATCAATATGTCGTCAAAAAATACTAAGACAAACCTTCTTAAAAATGGTCTGAACACTTGGTTCATTGTTGCTTGAAATGTGGCCGGTGCATTAGTTAACCCAAATGGCATTACCAAAAATTCATAGTGGCTCTCATGCGTTCGAAAAGCAGTCTTGTGTACATCATCCTCATTCACCATTATCTGATGATAACCGAACTTCAAATCAATCTTAGAGAAATATTTAGCGCCATGCAATTCATCCAACAACTCCTCCACCACCGGTATAAGGTACTTATCTAGAATGGTAACCTTGTTGAGTTCTCTATAATTGACACACATCATCAATGTGTCATCCTTCTTTTTGACCAAGATAACCGGACTAGAAAATGGGCTATAGCTATGTCTAATGATACCCAATTGCAACATAATCTGCATTTGCCTCTCTATTTCATCTTTTTGGTGAAACAGGTACCTATACGGTCTCACACTGATTGGGGTAGCTTCCTTCTGCAACTCAATAGAATGAACATTATCTCTTTTAGGTGGTAAACCCTATAATTCTTTGAAAACCAATGGGAAATGCATCAACACTCGGTCTAACTCTTCTTGCTCTTTGGTATTTAATTCATTTGGTTGAACAACATCAGACTCCAACTCTCCATCTTTCAACAAGCTATGCAATGAAGAATTTGAGGAATATGACAAAGATTTAATTCCCTGTAACTCTACTACTTCCCCCTTCCAAGGAAAACTCAACACCATACTATTCCAATCAAATGTTACTTTACTGAATTCCCTCATCCATGAAGCCCCCAATATTAAATCTAGATCTCTAAGCTCCAATACAAAAGCATTAATTCGAGTTGTAAAATTGTCCAGTAACACTTCTAAATTTTTGCACTTACCCATGGTAGTAACCCTATGACCATCTCCCAACTTCACCCCTGATGTTGCATTCCTCTCCACTGCTAAACCTAATGTTGTTGCCACTCTTGGATCTATGAAACAATGGCTTGCACCACTGTCCACCAGCACTTGGATGTGGACCCCATTCAATTTCCCTTCCAATTTCATGGTAGTAGGTTGTTTCACTACCTTCGCAAATTTTTGTGATTCAAAAATTCCCAGAGCATTGCATTCAACTGTCAACTCCTCTCCATCCTCCAGAATTTCTACAGCAATAATTTCTCCCTCCTCATTAACCCTTTCATCATCACCCAAAACTACCAAACGAAATTGTTTTTCTGTGCATTGATGTAGGGGGTGAAACTTCTCCCCGCATCGAAAACATAACCTCTTTGCTTTATGATCCATCAACTCTGAATACGGTAAATGATGAATGCCCTTATTACGATAAACTCTGTCACGTCCAACATCGTTCTTTCACATCATACTTGAACTCGTCACAGTCGGGGAATTAGATGCAGATTGGGTTGTTCTAGTAGAGTTTGCAAGCCCAGACATGCTTCCCTTATTTGGGCTCGGGTTATAAGTTGACCCGTATCCGCTTCTTTGACCCAGGTTATAAACTGACCCGAATTTCCCTTTTCCACCTGACCCATTCTCTACATCCCTTGTCCACCTTCCATTACGCATCATCCCACTGCCTCGAGGATTTAAGAATCCACGCAGCTCAGTTTCTACGTCACGTGCCATTTTCATGGCTAGAATACGAGTTCGTGGGTTGAGGGTACGAACTTTCAAACGAATTTCTGGTTTAAGACCACCCAAGAAATAACCCAAATATTGGTCTTCTGGAAGACGTGTCACTTGAGAAGAGATCTACTCGAATTCAGTGATGTATTCTTCCACATCCCCTATTTGCTGCAAATCCTTCAAATCTTCAAATAGATTATCACTTTTTCGCCCACCGTATCTCTCAATCAAAGCTGTCTTTAGGTTAGACCAAGTAAGTTCATCCTCTGTTTCACGCCACAGATTGAACCAATGTATAATAGCACCCTCCATACATACCTTCGCCAATCGTACCATCACTTCCTCCGACGACCCATGTACCTCAAAATATGTTTCTGCCCTTGTGATCCATCCAACTAGATCGTCACCATCAAACGGTGGAAGCTCCACCTTCTTCACTGCCATCTTGAACTCAGAACTTGCCTCTTCTGATTTGAACGATGTGACTTCAGTGTGGGGCGATCTCGCAGCTTTGCAAATTCCTCCATCACCATTCTCTGAAATTCCTCCATTCGAAGATGTAAAGATTCTTCCAACATTGCAAACCTTCCTTCTAATGCATCAACTCTATCCGACATCTTTGGTGGCATGGACAACTCAGCGTCACACTAGCTCCTCCTCGTATCCGGCAGGTCGGACCAATGATAGAACAGAGAAAAAAGACAGCAACACAATAGCAGAAAATAGAAAATGTATTCAGCAAATTAGATCCAATGTGTGGTAAAATGTATGTTATTGAATGAAAGATTAACACAATGCTAAGAAAATTCAAGAGTATAGACTCATACACCAGAGAATAGTTTCTCCTATAGCTCTCTTTTACTATCATTCTTAGATGTCCACCTCATACTGGACTCACCTCTCAAATACCCTCTAACAGAATCACATGGGTATATTTGCCACCTCACTAACTAACTTCTTTTTCTCACCCCCTGACCCCACTTTGTTTCTTCTAGAATAAACCTTCCATACAACTGGCTTTTCCTTACTAAGGCCAACTTCAATATTGCTAATAGGTCCCTTAGTCAGGTTCCTATCATACACTCTGTCTGTTTCCCACATTTAACTTATCCTTCTGAGAATTACCTTTAATTCTTGATAAGCGTAGTGCATAAATATTACAAATGAATGATATATTGACTGTGTATAAATCTTTTTACACTAACAGTACATATATATTACACTAAAAAATAATTATAGGTCGTTAGAGAAAACTCAACCACAAAACAATGCAAAGAAACTAGGCAAGAATAATATTTTTTCCTTCCCACAATATATTTGAAGAACATTCATTTTTGTTGTGAACTTTTATGTTTTTTTTGTGTGGATATGATTGATGCAAAGATAGACTTTTATTTCCCTCTACATTGTCTCTACGATAATAGAAACATCAATTTGATCCATAACTTTGCAAATGATAATGTGAATTTAGTTCCTAACAAAATTTTGCAACATTTTCATAGGAACTAAATTGATTGATAGTATACAAAGTTTGAGATTAAATTGTGGTTTTTGTAATTTCAGGGATTAAAGTAATGACCAAGGTTAATATGTTAATCTCAACTACCAAACATAAAAGTTATTTAGAGTTTAGAAGCCCTACCCTTCTTCACAAGTGCTTAAATTGGTTGCATGGGGACCAAATTTGGGACAATCCCTTGTGAAGGGAACTTCCATAGATCCCTAAACCAACAACATAAACCAAACAAATCTGGTATGTCTTATTTTATTTTGTTTTAATTAAATATAAGTGACTTTGCTCTTTGTTGTCTCATCCCTTGTTATGTTCTTACATCCTAGCCTACTTTCTTTCCATCTTTCTATTTCCCTTATGAGACAAGGCAAAATAGAAAAAGAAAAGAAACATCATTTTCCGATTGAAAACCTTTTACTCTTCATGTCTAAAATTTGTCCATATCTACCTACCTTACACAAAACTCTCTAGCCTTTGCATCATGGAAGGTTCATATTCATACACGTTATTAGTTGATACTTAATAAAGATTCTAATATATATTTTTGGATTTTATATCATACAAGCCTTATTAAATTGGATATGGTTATATCTATGTGAAATTCTTGGGGCCAATAATGAAAAAGAAGATCCAAACCTATGAAAGGATCATATGGAAAAGACAAAAAAATGATTTTTGAGATGGAAAAAAATATTACTTGGGAAGGATTCTCTTTGAAGTTCATGTACATAGTTTTGCATAATATAAAAGTACCCCATTTGATTGATTTTGTGAATATAACAATATAAGCTACTTGATCTTATATCATATGATTGATTGGTTCATAAAATCTTTAAAGGGAGAAAAAAAGGACATGGATTAAGATCCAAGCCGAAACTTGCATGTGCCTCTAACGTGGTAGGGTCTAATACAATTTCACCACCAATTTTGGGCTTTCTCTCCTTTAACTAGTTAGACATGACATACATATTTGGTAGGCTTTCTTAATTAAGAAAAAAATATAAGAGTTTTCATTTCATCACATATTTAATTATTATTGATTCTTAAATAAAAATAATATAAATAAATTGTAGATAATGTATTAGCTATATATAAATCTTTACACTGACAATGTAAATAATTTTTAACTTGTTCCCATTTTTAGTTACAGTTAATATTGATGTGACAATATTAATCTCTCACTTTATTAATATATATTAATATCTCTCTTATAAAATAAATTTAAAGACTATTTTATGTGGAGTTAATATTGATACACTCAGAAAATGACAATGCAAACTGAATAGACATATCCTAAAAGGAAATTCTTTTTTGGGTAACACATTTTGAATTTTTATATATATAAAAAAGTAGAAAGTGTGGATTAATGAAAGAACTTTATAGCCTTTTAAATCATTTGAATTTAAAATGGTTAGAACAGCCGAAAATTTAAGTAGACAACCAGACATTTTGTGCTTCATTAATTAATCAACAATATTAAACAGAAATTGATATCATATAGCAATCATATACATTATCACCTAATTTTTATGATAAGTACATAAATTATCACATAAAGATAGACAATTTTAAGAGAGATGTCCCGATGTTAGAGTTCCATATTAAAATCAATTGCTCATGAAAGAAGTAACTCAATAAGTATATGACTATTATTGAGATAATGAGACAGACAATATGAGAGAATTTACTTCCGACATGTTTCATTTACCGGTTGTGATGTCATAACAATGTTTCATTTCAAAACCAATTAACAATGAAAAAAATAATCCACCAATTATTTAAACTAAACTATTTTCGAGATAATGAGACAGACAATGGAAGTGGAAGAAGAATAGCCTTCTTCTACTTGTTGTTGAGGAGTAGGGATCCTCTCAATTACTATAGAGTAAAATATTGTTTTCACCCTTAGTTTTAAGTATAAAAATGACATTATAAATATAAATATAAAGATATAATTATCATTTCATTTTATGTTTTGCTTTGTTTTACATAACACTTCCTTCTCAATAATGTATCTGGCTCTTGAGAGTATAGACATGCATGTGATTTCAATTATCTTTTGGCTTTTCCGTGTAAAGATGTTAAACTACATTTAAAAGACATTTTGATGAATTGATAGAGATGTGAGAGGGAGCTCCCACATATGAAGCTATTTCTCTTTTATTTGTTTTTAATGGAAAATATGACACTTTCCTATACCATTTTTTGTGCAATAATTGTCACTGTACTATGCTTCTTAATGTCATTTTATAGACTAATAAATAATATAATCATTATTAGAGTTCAATTTCAAATTTCAATATACACTATCATGCTGTTGTGCTAGTAGCATTTGCTATTTGTAGCTCAATTGAGAATTGGTTGCTGATTAGTATTAATTAGTCATTAAGTTTTACAAATTAGTTACCCAACTAAAGGTGAAGAAGCTATTTACTTTAAGAAATTGAGTAACCAACCATATGAAAAAAATTTGCGTTAATTCACGTGTTACTCGTTAAGACTGGTGAGAAAACTACTTAATTATTAAAATTTTAATTTAAATGTATTTTTTTTAACCAATCAATTACAATAGATGATAAACTTTTGAGACAACATATATGTTACTCCGATTTTATTAGGTATTTTGCTTCCATGAGACTTATGTTATGAAGAAAAGGATCCAAAATGGATTTTATATCTCTAACTTTTTACCCTTGCAACAAACTAATTTGATTTTAAATAGAGTTATATATATATAACATGTTTTTGTATAAATGACTTAAGCAATACCAAACTCGCAATTTTATTTTTAGCGTTAAACTCAAACTTCCTTGTAGACGTTGAATGTGAGTTTCACCCAACCCTTTAATAAGAAAATAGTTTTCTGTTTGTTTATGTTCTCTTAAAAATAGAAAATGAAAATGAAAAGAGACAAAAAAAAAAAAAAAACTTGAGTTTTATATTGGTTAAGATCTCAAAATTAATTTTCAATGAGATGAAACCTTGATGTAGTATCAAAGTTAAACTTCTCTTTAGTTATTATGGGTCAAAATGTTCTTCAGTGATAGGTTATTATTCACCTGGTTTGGTAGGCTTCTGTTGGAAAAATTTATTGAAAAGTAAATTTTACATCAACTACTTCATTCTCCTATGTGTAATCATTTAAATATGAGAATAAAATATCTTATCATATCAAGAGATAACTTATATACTTAAATTCACTCATTTGTTTGACATGTCTCATATTCTTATTTTTTATTATATATTTTAAAATCAAAACTTTTACATAAACGGAAAAAAACACATATCAAACAGTAAGTAAATTTAAAAAGATAAATTATCTCATGATATGAGAAAATATTTTATTCTCTTTAAGTACTTGATAGAATTACTTAATCATCTCATTACCCGTTGTATTGAGATAAAATCTTTACAACATTAAAAATGCCATTTTATATGGTCGGTTTAACATTGGCAAGGTAGGGTTTCCAATATGAATTGTATTTAATACTAACTTATGGCAATTGCATTGCATGTGACCTAACATCCAACAAAGCATTATCTCAAAACAATCCACTGTGTCTGCCTCATTCCATGACCAATACACATTTTTCATTCATCATTTATGTATTAAAACTCTTGGAAATCAATAAATATACACTAGAAAATAATGAACTTGATATGAAGAAGAATACTAGGACACTAATTTAAAATTTTAAGTATTTAATATCTATATGTTATTAGTGTAAAATATTTTTCAGAATTATTCACTATTTATTCTTATTATTTTTGCTTATAAGTCGATGATGATTAACATATGAATAATTCAAGTAGATAATAGGATGATAGTACAATACTTGTACACTTTTCACATATTTAATGCAAAAATTAAAGCTATAGGATATAAATTATGTAATTTAAATGTAACATGTTATTATATAGAGTATTTTATAATGTGGGGCAACTAGCACATCCTTAAACTTTTATTTCATTCAATTTAATATTTGTGCATTCTAAGAATAAAGTTTTTTATATGATTATTGAATCATTTATCATGTTTATTTTAGGTTTATGATTATTAATATATAAATGATACAAGTGAATAATTGAATCTCTTATCAGTGGATTATGAATCCTTACAAAAAAAATTAGAAATAATCCTGAATAAATACATGAAGACTTATTTACATTATATAAAAGTCTAGAATACCATATCTTTCGTTATAAAAAGGATTTTAATACACCCAAGACTGAGCACATGCTATGGTCTGTCCACATGATTTTTGTGTGCCAAATCCAAAATCAATTTCTCAATATGATGACTAATATCCACATTTCCACCCAAAAAATATTAAAGTTTCCACATTAATCTAATATAAGAAATTCATATTCTAATTGGCCAAGTTCAAGTAATTAAATTTATTTATTTCTTACACACAAAAGGGTTTTCTTTGGATCACATTATATTTGTCACTTAACCCCTATCACCATGCACAATTTATTTCATTAAATTATCTACCAAATAATTAATTATATTTCAAAACTAGAAAAGTTAATGAGCATGTTCTTATAATTCTATCTATGTGGCACATTTCCAAGCACAGACACAAATTGTCTATGCTACTTCTATATGTCATCAATTACTAATTGATACATCAATTAAAGTTGTATCATAATAACTAACCAAAAGTTAACAAAACATATATGTGAGTTTGTAATTAGTGACACATAAAAGTGACATAAACAACTTCTAGACAACTTGTGCTCTTCAAGCACAAAGAAGATACTATTCCCCTTTTGGCTTTTGATTATTGAAAAAGCTAAGGGGAGCTGCATCATGCAAATGTCCTTAGGAGTTTCAGCTTTTAATTACACCCAGATAGATAGATAGATACTTCTGCATGTGCCATGATACTGTTTATAATCTCCTTAAGACCCTACCAAATTCAATTCATAGTGCAATTTAGCT
This sequence comes from Lupinus albus, assembly GCA_009771035.1. NCBI lineage: Eukaryota > Viridiplantae > Streptophyta > Magnoliopsida > Fabales > Fabaceae > Lupinus > Lupinus albus. The sequence goes on from CM020016.1 coordinate 15,292,820, forward strand.
TTTGACCCTTTTGTCATTAGGACTCTTCACCAAGCACTAGTAGCTAATGATTCCTATGTTCTTATCAACTTATCCATTCTAAAGAAGGAAACAAATAATGCAAATGAAAATAAAAATTAGTAATCTAATGTATGGAAATTTTTATATTCCTCAAAAAAGTTAAATATGGATCATCTCGTGTACTGGAGAGTCTAGTACAGGTAGATATAATGACATGTGGTATTGAAATTTTTTTAACGGTATAAATTTTACATTGTTTTCAATTAAAGTTTTTTTAATCTTCAAACCATTATAGACCTCACATTCCAGTATTGGACTGTCCAGTACCGGAGAGGATCCCAAAGTTGTATCTTTAGACATAATTATTAAACACTTTTTGTGTCATAATATCCTTTAAGGGCCAGGTTGAAATAAAAAATGGGCTTCTAATTTATCAATTTTTTTATTAAAAATATTAATAAAATATATATTTTTACATACAATCTCTAAAAGGCAAAAAAAAACATATTTTACAAATGAATATGGGAAAATAGTAATAATATATCAAAAATAACAAATGAAAACAAAATAGCATAACAACAACATGACTCCCTTTCATTATGGGACTTAGCCTATCCTCCTAGCTTGAACCTCCTTTGTGCATTTCATGTTAGAAACTCATATTTTCTCTATTTTCACAAAATTGGGTAAAAAAACATACCATTTTCATTATGTGGGCTCCAAAAAATTTCAATTTTAATATTATAAAGTATAGTTAAAATGATTTGTATTTTAATAATTATTTTTCTGGTTTGTAGAGCATGTAAGAATTTCAAATGATATTGGTCTAAAAAGTTGGGAAGAAAGATAGTTGGGGATGCATGTGCACTGGCCTGGCCCACCAGATTAGCAGTTGGGAACACAACTAAACCAGCACATGTGCATTTGATTTCTCACTTATTCTATGGGTTCCCGAAAAAAATGTATACATTAGCAATATAAAAGTTTTATATATAGTCAATATATTATATATTATTCATTTTTAATTATCATTAATTCTTTAAAAAAATGTAAATGAATGTTAGATGATGTATTGACTGTATATAAAATTTTTACACGTACATAGATATTGGACTTAACTTATTATTATCTAAGTGCATATTATGCATCAAATGTTAGTTATAAATAGAGGCCCCCCTTGTGCATTCAACCTCACCACATAATAGAGAACAAATTGCACCTTGCCTCTGCTTGTGAGAACTTAGAATGGCACACCAGGAATTTTCCATTGCTCTTATGATCCTCACTGTTCTCCTTATGAACATGAACATTCAAGGTGCCATGGCTGACTATGGTGGCTGGCAGGGTGCTCATGCCACTTTCTATGGCGGGGGTGATGCCACTGGCACAATGGGTGAGTTTAGCCTTTCATTTATATTTTGTCCTTACCCCTTAATCCCATTTGTGGATCTTAATCAAAACTGATACCCTTCCGAACTCAACCCGAATTTAATGGAAAAACTCAATGTGATTGAGTTCGGGTTTTACCCGAGTTCAACTTTCATATTTGGGTTTGGTATAGTTGATACTTTACTTTGTACCCACCCGAACCCGATTAATATATGTAAAATTATAAAATTACACATATATATACACAAAACATATGTTTCGGGCGAGTTTTCATCGGTTTCGGGTTACCAAAAAATCATTAGTTCGGAATTGTATCATTGTTTTCAACCCCGCTTAATTCGAGTTCGAGTTTTGAATTTTGTGTTCAGAGTTGAGTAAGCACAAACCCGACTTCACCCCGCCTTATTGTCATTCCTAATCCCATTAAGTGAGAGTGCAGTTATTTACTTTTTGTATCCAAGGTACAAACACTTGCATATGTGTGTACTAGGCCAATTTTAGCTAAACTACTACCTCATTTTGTGTTATGTTATTCTACACTTGTGGCAATATTAACTATTGAATTTTTACAGTGCATACATATTTATAATTCCATATATATTTGTCATGAAACCAAGTGTGTAATACCATATAACTCTATCTCATTTAGCCTCTCTTTTTTATTTGTATTATTACATCATTACATACATGTGGCAATATTTCATTATTGAATTTTACAATGCATACATATTTATGATTGTAATATTGATTGAACCATACATATTTATGATTGCTTATTTGAAAAATATGATTTAACAAATAAAACTTCTCAGAGTACTTAGTATGTAAAACTATGAGATATTGAGAAAAATTGTTTGAATAAGTAATTAAAATAGGAGTAATTATCCACTTTTGGTCATTATAATTTTCCTCATGTACCAAATTGATCCAAAAAAGAAATTCAAACTAGTAACGAAATATTATAAATGTAAGTCAATATGTTTAATCAATATTTAATATTTCTGAAATCAGTTTGAGTTTTTCCATTTACAGACACAAATTTAATATGTTTTACTCTTAAATTAATATTGCTGTTGTTTGTTGAGTGTAACTATAGAGAATTGAGATGTTAAAAATTGACCGATTGGTTTTATAAAATGCAGGAGGAGCATGTGGGTATGGAAATTTATACAGCCAGGGTTATGGAACTAACACTGCAGCTCTAAGCACAGCTTTGTTCAACAATGGCCTAAGTTGTGGGTCTTGCTATGAAATGAGATGTGATGATGACCCAAGATGGTGCAAACCTGGCTCTATTATTGTTACTGCTACAAACTTTTGTCCTCCAAACCCATCTTTGCCTAACAATAATGGTGGTTGGTGCAACCCTCCTCTGCAGCACTTTGATATGGCTGAACCAGCCTTCCTTCAAATTGCACAATATAAGGCTGGAATTGTCCCTATTTCCTTTAGAAGGTAAATGAATCCTTAAATTTGGTAGTTGCATCTTAAGCTTAAAGGGTCCCTTTAAATTTGTTTGTATAACCGCATGAGTAAAAAATTAATATTTTTCGGAGTGTTTGACTTGTTATCTTATCAAATATTACTTATAGGAATTAAACATTTGACTTTTTGATCTATTTAGCGATTTAATGGGGCCTTACACAACTAGAACAAATGTTCTATTAATTTGATTACTTACCCATATACAACTATATTATTATCATTACTATTTGATTTATAAAGTGAAGAGATTAAATATTTGAAAATCTATTTCACCCTCGCTTGAATCAAGCATTTAATTATCTTGTAGCACATGGCCTATTCATTACCAATAGAAAATTAATGTAGTTATTACCAAACCTATATCCTTTTCCTTTTTTTTTCTCTCATCTTGAAAAGTGAGAGATCCACTTATTCTTAAATATATTTCACATCTTAGTCATCTATTCTTAAGAAATTTAATGATTTAGTTGTAATTACCAATTCAAAATATTGGATTTTCCAAGAATGATTGACTATGTTATTGAAATGTGTATAGAAAAAGAAGATACAAATCAGTAAATGTTGTGTCAAATACAATATCCAAATTTTTAATATTATAATAACATGAACACAACCAAATTAAATGAGCAAGACTTGCATGGACACAAACAATATCAATCATTTGATTTATTAAAAATAGGTGTTAAAAAGAAAATGAAATTATTGTTAAAGTTATTTTGATTAATCTAATGACGGCTATTGTTTGTGTGGAACCATGTCTTACATGGAATACCATACATAATTACATTATCTTTATAAATCAAAACTATATTCACTATTTTTTTTTGGTGTATAACTAACAAAAATCACTCACAAAAATCGAGTATTTAATCTTTTGGTCTATATGAGAATCTAATATACCTTATATCACTAGACCAAATTTCTGAACTTAGTTTTACTCTTGTTTGCTGATGATAACAGAGTACCTTGTATAAAAAAGGGTGGAATAAGGTTCACAATCAATGGTCACTCTTACTTCAACCTAGTTTTGGTGACAAATGTTGGTGGTGCTGGTGATGTTCATTCAGTGTCCATAAAAGGCTCTAGAACTGGGTGGCAACCCATGTCAAGAAACTGGGGGCAAAATTGGCAAAGCAACTCTTACCTCAATGGACAAAGCCTCTCTTTTCAAGTCACAACCAGTGATGGTAGAACTGTTACAAGCTTTAATGTTGCACCAGTTAATTGGCAGTTTGGTCAGACATTTCAAGGGACACAATTTTAAATGTTTCAATGTTGGGTAGGTTAGTTAAAAAACAAGTTTGTATACTTATTAAGTTCTTCAATGGCAGGCCCAAAAAAAGTGTCATCATAAATATTTATAGACCTGTCAAAACGGGCCACCCGAACGGATTCGGGCTAGCTCATATTGGGCTCGGGCTAAATTAGTTCGGGCTTAAAAGTCCGGTTGTATTTTATGTTTTCCAACTTATAGCCCAAGCCCGGGCTACCGTATTTATTCTTATTATAAGTTGTCTTAACATTTGTGATTCTGAGAGGCCAGTGATTTATTTTTAATTAGTCTGTAAAGTAGCTGTGGTGGTTATATGCACCCGCTGGTCATTTCACATATATATATATATAATAACATGTATGGGAGTGTTATGTTATTTTTTGTATTGTGAAGCTTTTCATAATGATCAAAAGATGGTTTTTCTATAAAGAAGTTAATAAAATTAGTGAAGTGTCTTTAGCCCAGCTTTATATAAGGGAAATGATTTAACTTTTGAGTCATTAATCACTTTTTTGGTGCTAGTCAACATTCACTTTAATTCTTAAAAAATTAGACTTTATCCATTTGAACATTGGAAGATAAAAATTATTACTCAATGATCATAAATGTAAGTTAAAATAGTCTTATAAAGTGTTATAAAATATGTTAAAAATGATTAATTTGATACATAATTAATATTCTTGTAGACTATTTTGAGTTTTTAAATTTTTTAGAAATCAAACTGATACATGTGAAATTTTTTGAGGAATCAAAATAATATTTATTCTTTTAACTTTTTTTACCAATAGTTGATAAGTGGTTATTTGAAGCTATGATGTAGAATTGGGTTTTCATTCTATAGTTGAAGTCAGCTAAACTTGTTAATTGTTGTTTCAAATTTTAAAATGCTAGGTTTCTTTCCATATCAAACAGGATTATAAAAGGTTAATTATGATATGTTTTCAACAAGCACCAGTGGTCTAGTGGTAGAATAGTACCCTGCCACGGTACAGACCCGGGTTCGATTCCCGGCTGGTGCAATTAAAGAGCTATGATGATATTTGTACCAATTGTGATGGCTGGGTTTATCACTAACATCTTCAAGATGACAAAGAGTATATCTGAGCTCTTCAATTTTAGCACTCCTTTTTAGGAGAATTTGTACTCCATTTAACTTGAAGGTTGAATAGTACACGACTTTCTCAAAATTGGGTATGCTTTGCACAAATCTACTAGTTGCCCATTATGTTAATTTGTTAATATATTATTATAGGGTTGAAAATAAGTAGAACCGAGTCGAACTCGCATTTAGATCGATAAGGATTTGTTCGCATCGAAACTCAACTCAAGTTATCTTTTAAGCTTGAATTTAGTTCAACTATTCAGCTAGAATTGGTTTAGTTCGTCACAAGTTTGTGAACTGTTTAGTTCACCTCATTATTTACTATATATGTATACACACAAATTTATATACACTCATAAATATATATGTATATTTGACTCAAATTCGTCTCTTTATTTAACGGATTTAATTTTTAGATCAAGTTCGATTCATTTGATCCAGGAATAAAATTTATCGAGCTAAACATTATTATTATTATTTATTATTATTATTATTATTATTATTATTATTATTATTATTATTATTATAAGTCTATCTATATTTACAATCAATGAGCTTGGTTGCATCCACCACCCAAGTATGACATATAATTCTCAAACCAAAAGTTCAAAGCACAAGACAACCAAAAGATAAGATATATTTATCAAATTTACATATTAAAATACAAGATTAAAAAAGAATACCCTGCACAGATATACAAGAAAGTGACATCGGTAAGTTCATATCCTTGTTTAATGTTTAAAGATATTAGTGAATCTAAACTTCATATAAGCAAATTTTCATGATCAGGGGAAATTACCAGCAGCCTTTTACCAGATTGAAGACACGGACGCAAAGAAGTTTATCGGCAAATGCTTAGTAACTGCAGCAAAGAGACCATCAGCGAAAGAATTGTTGCATGATCCCTTTCTCGCGTCCAGTGACGCATCAACCATGACAAAGATTGGAATTCAGGAGCCGTTTTTAAATTACAATGAAATGGATAAACTTCAGTTGAGTGAGGATTTACCTAGGACTGAAATGTCAATAACTGGGAAGCTCAATCCTGAAAATGATACTATCTTTCTCAAAGTGAAAATTGCTGATAAGGATGGTATGCAATATTATTTTCTTGACATTCAATGTCATAGTTGCTTTAATCCCGGTGGTTCGTTTATAGTTCAAGGCCATGCATTGAAGTAACAATAAAAAAATCTTCTGCCTTTTCATGCAGGTTCAAGTAGGAATGTATTTTTTCCATTTGACGTTTTCTCTGACACACCAATTGATGTTGCAAAGGAAATGGTGAAAGAATTGGAGATCACAGATTTGGAGCCTTATGAAATTGCAACTATGATTGAAGGGGAGATATATTTGCTGCTCCCAAATAAGAGGAAAAGTAGCTTTTCAGACAGCTATCATACATTCCATTATCAAGATGACGATGACGACGATGATCGTGATGATAACGATGTACTTCATCAAGATTTCCACTACATTTCTTCCTGTTCATTGCCTAAAGAATCAATATCAGGTTTACTCAGTAAAGAAGATGAAATTTCAAATAGATATTATTGGAACCAAGGTATGGCTTCTTTGTCCCTCCCCCCTACTGCACTCGCCATTATAGATTGCCTAAGACATTGCCAAGGAACAATAGTAATAACTACTTTGCTGCTTATGAAATATTACAAATAGAGCGTCAATGGTGAGCCCTGGCGCAGCCGTAAAAAGGATAAGCCTCTTGTGGCCCCGTTTTATAGGTTATAAGGAAGGTACATGTATGCAGCCTTACCTCTAGAGGCAGGCAGAGAGGCTATTACAGGTTTTGAACCTGTGACCTCCAAGTAAAAAAGACAGCATATTGTCCCATGAAAACCAGCGCAGAGGGATCATATTGGTTTATGTAATTTTAGTCTCTATAGTAACTTGACAAAGTACTATTGCAGATGACATGCATGATGATGCAAGTTCAAGATGCTCTTCACAAGGGACATATTCCAACTTTAATTATTTCAATGTAGATGACAAGGAGAACAATGCAGCATCTACAAGAAAAGATAAACATCCCATCACAAAGAGTCACAAGTGTACAAGGTCTCTCCATGGAGAAGATTCAATCACTTCCAAGCAAGGCAAAGTGTTAGCCGGACTGCAAGCACCTTCTACTATTCAAAGTAAGAGGATGATAGACAATTGCAGTAGGCTAACAAGGAACAACTCACTAATTGATATGAGGAGCCAATTACTACATCGATCATTAGTTGAGGAAGTAAACAAAAGACGGTTGTTCAATACAGTTGGAGCTGTGGAAAATATCGGATTTCAGACACCTCGTGATGTTTCCATAAAAAAATCACAGCCAGTATTTGGTGCTATAAATCTGAACTATTCTAGGAGTGGCAAGGGAGAAAACTTGACAGCTAAAAAGAACTAGAAATGGTTGTCCTTAAACTTTGAAATAGTAGAGTTAAAAATGCATAAACTTCTGCACCATGAGTCATGCCTGGAATACTCAAATAGTTTGTATTTATTAAGGTGTTATGTTGAAATGAGGGAAAATAGATGTACATAGAGTGTGCTGGACAAAAATAAATGCTTTTTTGGAGATGAAGCAATCTTCTAATGTAAGCTGGACCAGCAGTGCTACCAGTATTAGTATCTATGATGCTTGTGTTGTTTGTTTTACTAGCTTCTTTTTCGCTTTCTACAATACACCGAATTGGACACTTTCGATTTTGCATATGTATACCGTTATGTGTGCTATTTATTGTAGATGTTTTCTTTCTTATGACATGAAATGAAAACATTATCAGCATATCAGCATGAAAATTTTCTTTTCTGGGAAATGCCTATTGATCTGATTCATAACATATCAGCATGGTTTCTTCCTTTCAGTTGAATTTTTTGTTACAACTCTCAAACATTATTGAAGGGAATGGCAAGCTTCCATTTCTAAAATGGCTAACTTGCTTTTCATAATTGGCAAACCCTTGAACATTCTTCTTCTTGCATTCTGTTATTCAAGGGGCATCATTCTTGTGGGATAAAAAATAAACATGATGATCATTTAGTTGTGTACACCATGAGTAACATTTGATTGAGTCAAAAAGTTCATATTTAGCAAGAATAACTAGAAATGATGGTGAGCCTCGGTGCAACCATTAGGTTGCAGCTTGCTGACTAATCAGTCACGGGTTCAAGTCTTAGAAACACTATCTCAATAGCTTGCAAGGGTAAGCCCATATACATCTATCCTCCGCAAACACTACTTTGAGAAGGATATAATTATGAAAGATTGATAGAATCAAAGCCAATCAGCATATTAATCACGTGTACAAGAGAGGGAAGAGAGGAGTGTGTAAGTTAGATAACTAACTCTAATTAACTGTTTGACAGTTAGAGTTAGTTAGGCAGTTATTGGCTTAACTAGTTAGCTTAAATAGAAACAGAGAGCATGTATTAGCTAGGCAATTTTTGAGTGTTTACTGATTGTGGAATCAGTGGGAAGGTCGTGGGACCTTTGTAAAGCTTTTCTTTCTTGTAATCTTCTTCTTCTTCATTAATAACATAGAGCCCTGTCAAGAATTTATTGATTCTGGTTCTGGGACACTTTCCTTTCTAAATTCTTTATCTCAATTCTACTTAAATAGATACCAATGCTTATCACTGGTATTAGAGCACCATTCTGGTGCCTGTAGGAGAAAACCACCACACCAAGCTGCAAAAGAATTCGTATAGTCTCAACAAGAAGCATGGCAAGGGAAAGTGATACTTGGATGCAAGAAAGAGAGGAGATACGCATGAGAATGGAAATGAATGAGGCTAGAACCAAGAAAGCTGAAGATTTGCTAGCTGCTATAGCCCAAAAGTTAGGAGTAACTGCCGGAGAGGGAAGTAGTGAGAATGAAGAGGAGGTGGACAACCACATAATGCAGCAGAACCATGACAGATGGAGGAAATTGGAAGTCCCAATCTTTATGGGAGATGATGCTTATGGATAGGTTCAGAAGTTAGAAATGTATTTTGCTATGAGGGTCATTACTGAAGCAGAGAAGATGAGGGCTACCTTGGTGGCATTAGAGGGAAGAGCCCTAAGCTGGTATCAATGGTGGGAAAGTTGTACTCCTTCACCTACATGGGAGAGCTTCAAAATTGCAGTAGTAAGGAGATTCAAGCCTTCAATGATTCAAAATCCATTTGAATTGCTTCTGTCCCTGAAACAATAAGGTGGTGTGGAGGGCTATGTGGAAGAATTTGAAAAATATGCAGGGGCAATGAAGGGAATGAATCAAGACTTCATTAGGGTAATATTCCTTAATGGGTTAGGGCATATGTTAGGTTATATGAATTGGAGACTCTGCAAGAGGTGATCCAGAAAAATTTACTCATTGAGCAGAGAAACTTGGTGGTACAGAAGAAATCTGGAGTGAATTTTTCTAGGAATTCTAGTACTTACAGAAGAAACTCTTACAACAAGGTGGTTACCTTAGATCCAACAGCTGCTAGCACTTCCAGAAAAGAAGGGACTTCAGTAGGCAGTGTGGTTGGACCTGCAAAACTTGCTCAAGAAGGCAGTAGTGCAAGGAATATGGGTGATTTTAGGAGGTTGTCAAGTGTTGAGATGAGAGAAAGAAGAGAGAAATGGCTCTGTTTCAGGTGTGATGAGCCTTTCTCTAGGGAGCACAAGTGTAAAAACAAACAGCTAAGGATGTTACTGTTGGCTGAAGGGGAGGATGATGTAGGGGAAACAGAGGAGGAGGAAGAAGTTCAGCAGTTTAACTCCCTGCTTCACATCAACCAAATCTTGGAAGATTGAGGGTTCTCTGGAGGGCAGGCCAATAATCATCATGATAGATTGTGATGCTTCACACAATTTCATCTCAAGGGAATTGGTGGAGACCATTCAATTGAAGGTGGATAAGACCAAAACCTATGTGGTAGAGGTAGGGGATGGTCATCATATCCAATGTCAAGGAAAATGTGGACAACTGAAGCTGATTATGCAACAGTTAGAAGTCATCCAGGACTTCTACCTATTTGCCTTAAAAGGGGTGGATGTAGTTCTTGGCTTAGAATGGTTGGCCATCCTAGGTGAGGTCAAGGTTAACTTTGGCAGAACGAAGCTATCTGTTAAGAGGGGTGAGTCACTTGTCACTATTTTAGGCAATCCTTCCCTTACCAAGGCTGAAGTGTCTTTTGGAGCTTTCATGCAAGTATTGATGGAGGAAGAAGAGTGTGTGATTCTGCACTGTGATCAATCTGTCCAAGAGGTTTTCCAAGAAATTCCAGGGCTTCCACCTCTCAGACCACAAGATCATGCTATCCACTTGAAGGAAGGGGCTGAAATACCTAACATCAGGCCTTACAGATGCCCCTATTACCAGAAGGCTGAGATAGAGAGGTTGGTTGGAGAAATGATGGAGGCAGGGGTTATCAGATCCAACATAACCCCTTATTCTAGCCCTGTTATCCTAGTTAAAAAGAAAGATGGTGGCTGGAGGTTCTGTTTTGACTACAGAGCTCTTAACAAGGTAACTATTCCAAATAAATTCCATATTCCTTTAATTGAAGAGCTTCTAGATGAGTTAGGGGGAGCAAAGGTTTAGGATATCACCAGATTAGGATATCACCAGATTAGGATGAGGCCTGAAGACATTGAGAAGACAACCTTTAGGACACATGAAGGGCATTATGAATTCTTAGTCGTGCCCTTTGGTTTGACTAATGCTCCCTCCACATTCCAATCTCTTATGAATGAGATTTTGAGGCCTTATTTGAGGAAGTTTGCCCTGGTTTTCTTTGATGACATTTTAATCTACAACCCTGATTTGTCAACCCATGATCAACATTTAAGTATCATTTTGGCTCTGCTTATGGAGAATTCCCTCAAGGCTAACTTGAAGAAGTGTAGTTTTGGCCAAGCTAGCATAGAGTACTTGGGGCATGTTATTTCTGAAGGTGTGGTGGCTGTTGATAGCTCTAAGATTGAAGGTGTGAAAACTTGGCCTAAACCTACAAGCATCAAGGGGCTAAGGGGATTCCTATGCCTTACTGGTTATTACAGAAAATTTGTATGGGACTATGGGAGGATTACTAGACCCTTGACAGAACTACTAAAGAAGGATGCTTTTGGGTGGTCTGAAGAGGCTCAGACAGCTTTTGAGAGGTTGAAGGAGGCCATGATCTGCTTACCTATGTTGGCTATCCCTGATTTTAACAAGGAATTTGTGGTAGAAACAGATGCATCTAGCAAGGGATTAGGGGTTGTCCTGATGCAAGAACCATTAGCTTTTTGGAGCAAAGGCTTATCCTTAAAAGCTCAACAGAGATCAGTGTATGAAAGGGAACTAATGGCTCTTGTCCAAGCCATCCAAAAGTGGAGGCACTACTTGCTAGGAAGGCACTTTATCATTAAAACTGACCAAAGAAGCATCAAATTTCTGACAGACCATAGACTATTCTCAGATGAACAGTTCAAATGGGCAGTCAAGTTGGTTGGAATGGATTTTGAGATACAGTATAAACCAGGAAATGAAAACTCGACTGCTGATGCACTTTCTAGGAGAATGATGTACACTACTATCTCAAAGGTTGTTAACACAGACTTGGACTTGTGGGCATCTGACCTACAAACTCACCCTAAGTGGAGGAAAATGATGCAAGAACTGATAATCTCTCCCACTGCCCATCCAGGTTATGAGATAAGGAAGGGAGCTTTGTATTATCAAGATAGGTTGGTGGTAGCTAGAAATCCTAACAGAATACAGGAGATCCTATCAGAATGCCATGAGACTCCCTCGGGTGGTCATTCTAGTTACTTCAAAACCTACAAAAAGGTTGCTAGTTTCTTATATTGGGAAGGTATGAGGTCAGATATTAAGTCTTTCATAGAAGGGTGTGATACTTGCCAGAGGAATAAATATTCCACCTTAGCTCCTGCTGGACTTATGCAGCCATTGCCAATCCCTCAACAGGCATGGATGGATATCTCTATGGATTTTATTGGGGGCTTCCTAGGGTCAAGGGAATGGATACTATCTATGTGGTGGTTGACAGATTGTCAAAATATGCCCATTTCTTCTCTTTAGGGCATCCTTATTCAGTTAGAGATGTGGCCATAGTGTTCATGAAGGGGGTAATTAAGCTGCATGGATTCCCTTCCTCTATTGTGTCAGATAGGGACCCTTTATTCTTAAGCCTATTCTAGAAAGAATATTTAAAATGGCTGGAACACAATTGAAGATGAGCACCTTTTACCATCCACAAACAAATGGACAAACTGAGGTGACTAATAGGTGCCTAGAGACTTACTTAAGATGTTTTGCTGGTCCCAAGCCTAAACAGTGGGTGGAGTGGCTTCATTGGGCAGAATTTTGATTTAACACCAATTATCACAGTTCAACTGGAATGACTCCATTCAAAGCCTTATATGGTAGGGATCCCCCACTGCTTCTGAGGGCAGCCATTATTCCTTCTAAAGTAGAGGAAGTTAACCCGTTGATCTCTCAAAGGGATGGAGTCTTAGATGAATTAAAGACCAACTTGACCAAAGCACATAATCTCATGAAACAATATGCAGACAAGCATAGGAGAATGTTGGAGTTTGAAGTGGGAGATTGGGTTTTCCTTAAGTTGCAACCCTACAAGTTGAAGTATATGGCTACAAGGCCTTATGTAAAGCTATCCCCTAAGTTCTATGGTCCCTACCAGGTCATTAAGAAGATAGGAGCAGTGGCATATCAATTGGATCTGCCTGAGCATGCAAGAATACATTATGTTCTCCATGTGTCTTTACTAAAGAAAGCAGTCAAGCCTCACCAACAGGCCCAACCACTACCTCTTATGCTGACTGAAGAGTTAGAATTGGATGTCATACCATAAGACATCATAGACAGCAAGGAAGATGGGCAGGGTAATGTGGAAGTCTTGGTCAAATGGCAGAATCTACCACAACATGACTCTACTTGGGAGCTTACCACTACTCTACAGGACAACTTTCCTAGTTTCAAACTTGAGGACAAGTTAAGGAGTTTAGGGGGGAGTATTGATAGAATCAAAGCCAATCAGCATATTAATCATGTGTACAAGAGAGGGAAGAGAGGAGTGTGGAAGTTAGATAACTAATTCTAACTAACTATTTGACAGTTAGAGTTAGTTAGGCAGTTATTGGCTTAACTAGTTAGCTTAAATAGAAACAGAGAGCATGTATTAGCTAGGCAATTTTTGAGTGTTTACTGATTGTGGAATCAGTGGGAAGGTCGTGGGACCTTTGTAAAGCTTTTCTTTCTTGTAATCTTCTTCTTCTTCATTAATAACATAGAGCCCTGCCAAGAATCTATTGATTCTGGTTCTGGGACACTTTCCTTTCTAAATTCTCTATCTCAATTCTCCTTAAATAGATACCAGTGCTTATCAAAGAGATTACAGCATATAGATAAAACAGAGACAAATCAGCAAATGAGAATCAAGGGATTGCAAAATAAGCAAAGAGTAACGTTTTTTATCGTTAATGAGCATCGAATATTAAAGTGAATTCATGAACTTTTATTTCAAGTTCAATGAGTTGAGGGTTTTCACCTTACTGCACAACAAATAGAAGCCAAAAATTTCATGACTAAATAGTAGTTTTAATTAAACATCTATGTACAATTCATATAGAAATTTGAAAGGGAAAAATAAAATACAGTTCAGTAAATAAAGAAACTAAAAACTGTCAAAACTAGTAGTCAGTAGATATACCAAGAATATTATACATCAGGAAGTACAAACAGCTAGAGGGACTAACATTTAGAATTAACTAGATATACCAAGAATCTAACATAACCTAGTAGTAATTGTTATCTTAACTAGCTAAGGTACCAACAGAAAACTCTAGTACATAATTTATTTAGTTCTAGAATCAAGCTACCAGATAGAGGGACTAACATTTAGAATTAAACATGTTTTGATAGATAAACTTTAGACTTCACCAATGTCTGTCCAATTTTAAAGCCAGGCATGATCATGAACTGAACTTTGTATGTGGCTTGTTCTTCATCTGATAGAACTGCACTTCCTCTTTCTTCTTCAACACATTGCATATACAAACTGCAGAACATGTTTTGTCTGGTCACAGAAAACATGATTGCTTGGGGATCTATTGATACAGAAGACCCAATTAAAACCCAAATCCATTTTGCCATTCTTGCAAATAATTGATAGAACTTTGTTCTAGGGTGCTTGCCATTCAATATGAAAGTCCTTTGGTCCAAAGTCCCAAAGAATGACTCTTCCATTGTGGGATGAACAACTAGGAGATATTTTGTTCTACAAAATTTGGAAAAATCTGAGTCTGGATTCTCCATCAGTGCATCAATAGGGTCATCAAACTTCATAATATCACTCACATCATAAGATGTTAATGAAATACCATGAAACATTCTATGTGCAATGTAGGACTCAAATGCATATTTCTTGTCACACCTTTTTGAATAAACAGCTCCATTATCAATCCATTTTGCAGCATCATCTAAGTTCCAACCTGAAGCTTTCATCAAACCAATCAATGGTTTTGAAAAATCATGAATGGACTTTGAAGCAGCCTCAAAGACATTCTTGAACTTAGTAACACTAAAAAAACTTGCTTTCCTCTTTTTACTAACCCTCTTAATATTCTCAATGAGATTTTTGTTCCCCATCTCAAGATCATGAAGCTCTTGCTGCAACCTAAGAATCTTAGAGTCTTTAACACTGTTTAGAGACTTAAGCTTCTTCAAAAGTTTTTCTTTGACCTCAAGTTCAGATTGCAAGAGACCAAAAAGTGCAGCATTGAACTGTTCTTTTTTGTATAGTTTCTCCTTATATTCAAGCTTCAACTTGGACAGCTTTTCAAACTCAATCTCTACTTGTTCATAAGCAGCAATAATCTTATGTGTGTCATAAGGAATATGAGCATGTTGAAGCTGAAGATATGCCAACTTCAGTGCTGAAACTGTGTCAAATATCTTAATGATATCCAAACTAGTACATGAACCCTCTCCTTTAGGCACTTCAATGGAATGAGAAAGGATTTTCTGGGCATGGTTTTTGGTATCTTCACTTGCAGCAGTGATGTTTTCACTCATAGGGGCATTATTGCAAACAGGTTTATGCAAGTGTTGGAGGTTGGAGACTTCAGAAGAGAACACCCCAATGGATTTCAATGTGCATACTTTGGTCAACTTGGTAACAATTTCTGATATGTTTGAGTTGGGTTTCAATGGTTTGGTGTTTGAGAATTCCATCCCCAAGTAAATATCAAACCTTTTCTGTGCTCATAAAGATTGTTCTAACAGTGATTTTAAACAACTAAGACATTTCATGAAAAGTAAAAAGTTTTAAACTTTATGCAGCAATCAACTTTTTTTTCCTTCTGATTAAACTTTGGTGAATGGTGATAATGTTAAATTAGTTAACATATTAGTAATTTAAGATTACATCTATTCAAGGACCAATTTCATCAAAACATAAAAATTTAAGGGTTAATTAGAAATAAAAAAGTATGCGTCAATATTTACAAAAAAAAAACATAGAATTTAGATAGTTTTTATGCAATTTCTTAAAGAAAACTTAATTGCTATAATTGTTAGAGCTTAATAAAGGACTAACTTACCTAAATCAATTGTCTTCAATTTTGTTCTCAATGTTCCCATCCAATGAAATTATGATATCTTTTAAAAATCTTTGAGTAATATAGAACATACATATTAATTTTTATTAGGTGTCAAAATTTTATTAGAATATAACCGAGTTAAGGATATGCTTTTTGACAAATGATCTTCATTCCATTTTACAATATTTAATCTAACCACACAACATTAAAACATCTAAAATACAAACAACAAATTAAAAAATAATATCATTTGAGTTTTTTTATAATACCAAATATATATTTTTATCTTATAAGTAATAAACTAATCTCAGTTTCTCACTCTCTCAAGAATCCAATATTTGTCATTCAAAGAATCCAAGGCTTGAAATAAAAGCAACAATGTAGAGCCAAAAGTATGATGGGAATGTTGAAGATAGAATGAGGCATGGAGTGGCAAGTACAATGGCATTTAATGCAATTTTGAGATGGAATTAATGCCTTCATAACTGTTGGTACCTCGTGCTTTGTTATGGCAACATCTTTTGAGTTCTGACATTTGAAGTCTTTGAAACTTGTTATTGTCTTCTTCAATGAGACACCTTCAAATCCGACACAACTATAGAGACAAGAGAAAATGCATTTTGTATTGTCATGTTAACCCTTCGTTAAGGAATCTTCAATTTATTTTTTGCCAAAGAATCTAAAAAGGAGTGTCACCCATCATCAAAATTGGTGACAGTAATGGTATATGATAAAAATTAACTATTAAATATACATATATTATAGAGATAAGGTTGAAAAACTAAGTGTAAAATATATTTTATTTACATCTAGAATCAAAAGAGTATCCAAGTGGTAGATTTTGTTTTAGATGTAAAGACAAGTATAATGTTGTGATAATATTTGGGTAAAAACTAAGGTATTTTCATTCTTTTAAAATTTTACAGAAAAAAAAATGAAAATCAACCGATATGAGAGTGTGAAACTCTCACAAATAGTTTAGTATGACCAACATTGATAAGTTTTTCTTGCTTCATACTGATATAACTTTATAATTGTATAATTGTTGCATTATATTATATCAATATAGACCCACTTCATTAGTTTTATCGGTTGAATGAGAGTACTACTATATTTTTAACTATGAGTATAATATAATATCTCAAAAACCAATTAAGGGTGACATTATACCCTCTTGGGGCTGTGTTTTGCACTTATTTATAGGCTCTTTCTAAGTATTATATATAGTAAATTAATTTTTTACCAAAATACCATTACTTACTAAAAAAATTGTGTGAAAGGAAAAAATGGTGTAGTTTTGTTAATGAAATACAAATTTGATAAACTAAATCCAATTATTAACAAATTTGTTAATGTTTTCATATTCCATAAGGGTTGATTATTTTCAGAATTTGAACTTGTGATCTTATTTATGGTCACTAAGCTACAACTTTTTCGTTGCGCTAACTAGGAATGACAATAGTGCGGATCAGGGTCGAGTTTGTGTTTACCCAAGCTCGAATCGGAACTCCAAAACTCAAACCTAAACTCGAACCTGAATTAAGTGAGATTGAAAACAATGATATCATCCCGAACTCATTGGATTTCACGTGACCCAAACCCAAAGGGAGTTCGTCGAGTTTGGGGTATGATATCAATTGTACTAAACCTGAACTCGAAAGTTGAACTCAGGTAAAACCCAAATCTGACCCCGAACCCAATCACATCGTGTTTTCCCCATTAAATTTAAGTTGGGTTCGGCGAGTATCCACTAGTTCGGTTTTAATTGTTAATTCCTAACACTAACCATATTATTCATGTATTTTACTTATACTTAAGAGTAAATAGTAATTAATATATAAGTGATGTCCTCAATAATATAAAAAGTCTCACACTATTGAGATAAGTTTTTTTTTTTGTTCATTTTTAATTTCTGTACCCATTATGAAGGATCAAATTGGCTATATGGATGAAGTGAACACGAAGCCCATATAGTAAAGCCTTTCATAGGTCCCAATACAAACTCGAGTTGGGTGAAATAAAAAAAACATATAGTCCGGAATTAATTGTTAATTAGATTTTTAAAAGAAAAGTAAAGTAATATTCTTGTATTTTACTACTTCATTTTCCCCATTTAAATTATATACTTCCAAATATAAAAAAAATTAGTTTGATTTGTCTTCAAACATTCTACCGAATTATCCTCTTAAGTATAGGATTGGAGAAGAATACATATAAATATTATCAAAAGTAATAAAGTTATATCTCATAGGTTGAAATTTGAGCAGATCTTGTTCAAATCTTGTAATGTTAGAAATTGAGATGATCTTGTAATGTAAAAGAGTGATGAGCTAGTTTTTTCCATGTGGGATTGTAATTGAGAATGCTACTTTTATATGTCCTTTTACTTTGGATTCCTAACAATGTAGAGAAATTCAGTCTATGAGAGTAACCATTGTAAATATTTAACCATGCAATGCATCAATTTTAACCATTGTAAATAATCTAAATAGATTATTTAAATGACATGTTTGTGAGATGAATTTTGGAAATAAATAATAAAAAATTTGAAAGTCATGAAATATATTTATGAGATTGTTTTAAAGTCTTTTATTTTTTTCCCTCCAAAACTTAATTTGCAAACAGACCATAAAATTATAAGATTCAACATATCCTTGTAAGAATTTGAAATTTGAATTGACATCACAATTACTGAGGTTGTTAACTAGTCCTTATCTAATTCTTTAAACAAGTAAGGAATTGTTGGAAAAATTTAAAAATACTGCTATGAAGAAAATTCAGAGGAAGAGATAAAATTGAAGTAAAATGTAACTTTGGTGATTGAGGGAATTACAAAAAACATTATTTTCTTCTAGACTTTTGTATTTTGTTAACTAATTTGGACCCTCTCTAAAAATATATAATGTAATATCCCACTCATTCACCACGAGTGCACCACTTCAAAAAAAACATCAAACATAATGCTCTATCTAAGTCTTCATTGGACTAGGTTCTTTTTTTGTATTGTACTGTCCTATTGCTAAGTCACACATACATAATACGTTTTCATTAGTATTCTTATTTTTTAGTATTAATATTTAATTTTTATATATTTTATTTTAGAAAATTATATCACATTATTGTAATTTTCGTGATAAAAAATATGAAAATGAATTGTAATGTTATTAAAAATTGCATTGGTTGTTTTATATTTTTGTTATATATAACTTCCCCTAACTTCTGTTAATATTTTTAATTGTGTAAGAAAATATTGTAATTTTGGTTAATTAGAATGACAAAATAGGTAAGAGAAAATTACACGACATAGTTATAAGAAATTTTGGATCCAATGATCCTTTAGATGTTTTTGGCCTTCATAAGAGATTAATATTTGACTACATGATAGTAAACTACAGTGTATATTATAATAACAAGATTTTCATGAATTATATTATCTCTAACTTCTTATCCTAATTAATCATAGTTTAGCATACGTTCATCATATACAATTTAACCTTCAAATAAACACACACTGGCTATTAATAATTGAATCTCTATGGCAGTGAAGCTTATCCTTCTGCATCAGTAACACTATCTACCAAACTTCATAACTTGCTCAATCATGCAATAAAACTTGTTCCTTCACAAGGCTAGAAGGTGTAGAACTATAGCTAGTACTTTATTGTGTTTGGCTAGTGTGCTAAAAGTGCTGTACCACTAGCTTGTCCATTCAATTCCATAACTTTCGGGTCATGTTTCACATTTCCCTTCTTCCATGCATTATCTCTATCTTAAAGACAAGGTTTGATGTATAACATTGTAATGCCTTATATAAATAATCAAATATCCTAATATTATCATAATGTATAACACCATGAATGTTATGAAGTTTAAAAAAAAAACAGAGATTTGGAGTCTCAAAATTGAGTATCATAACAAATTTAATGTAATATTTAAGGTATGAGATACTTATACATAATAAATTAGTCTTTTATAGTTGGACTTTACTCATATACTTAAATCCTAATAGTTGATCTCCTTCATTGATAATTCAACCACAAGAAGGACTATCTATTGATTAGACTAAAGTATATTGGTGAATGCCACAAGAATATGAATATTGTTTAAGGAGATTATAGTGATATTGTTAATGAATTTGAGTCGCAAACTAGGTAGTTCTCTTTCAGAAGTTCTCAATGGTGCAAGTAGTTTTTAATTTATTGATCATATCATGTCCATGATAAAACTACTAAGTTTTCTCTATTATATGATATTCTACTATACAATGGAAATCGCTCAAATTACACCATACACTTTTGGAACTTTCTTAATGTTCGCTTCTCTAGTTTCAATAACTCTTTTGTGGAGTAGGTGATACACCATTCTAACTATCATCTTGATTGTATTGTTTAAATGACTATGTGGATAGGAGTACAACTTGTTCTCCTGATCTCTATTTTTTATCTTATTGAATTTCTTTGATAAACCCTAATTACTAATGACAATATACATGCATCATATAACCTTTAGAGATGGTTGTAGACAAAGATAAAAACATGAGACAAGAATGATGAGAGTCATTATAGAGAAGTTATGATTTTGCATTAAAATTGCTCGTATTAAAGTCCAATCCTTAATGCAATTGTCTTCAAACACATTACCATCCAAGAGTTGTATCTAATGCATGACAAATACTTCTATATCCTTGTGATACACCCCAAGGTCCATATTTCCTTCCTATAAATATTGGGTCATACCCAAATATGAGATTTAAGCCTTTCAAAAAATTTTCAATAATTGACAACTTTTGTTCTAATGTTCTAATAGTCACACATGGGTTAAGATAAGAAAATACTTATATTAAAAAGACTATTAAACCAAATGAATTAGTTTAATTTAAAAACCACTCTTTCAAAATAATGGTGAGCACAATTATTATGGCATTATTAAACGGAACAAACGCACGAACCGCACTTTATCATATTATCTTGGTCCACAATGGTTGTTTTCACCAAGTCCGTGCGTCCTATTATCCTAGCCATCTAGTCACTAGTATTAAGACCATAGCCATAATCAGAATCATTGTCCCTTATTATCACCCAAAGATGGAACTTATATGTCTCCTTACTACTCCTATGTATTACTCGATAAGGATAACTCAAGTGAGAACAGTTCTCCTATAAGAACAGTGAGAATAATAAATCTGAGCCCTAAAACTCATCATGAATTATTAGGATTAAAAGTTAGTTATTAGTCACGTGATAGTCATGTGCATGTATATTTTAATCTTCACCGTTCAAATAAGATTCAATAATCTATATTAATCGTTCTCATTTCTTACTATAGTATATTGTTCTCACGTGAGTCGGTCCCTTACTCCCTGTGTCTTAAAATGATGGCAAAAATTTAAAAAGTCAAAAGAAATAAATCACAATTTATATTATTATAACTTCTAAACAATTTTGATTGGAGACATTTTTCATTAAAATTATTTATAGTAAGGAAGGAATAAACAACTCAAGCATAACAAAATTATGAAAAACGTGGAAAAATATTAATTACCCTAGCTTATTTCTACCTTTAATGCTCACATATTCAATAGCTACACCCGCACAATTATTCATAGGTATTTTAGTTGTCTATTGTTACAACTAAATTTGTAAGTAACTTATTTTATTCATGGGTATTTTAGTTGTAACAATATACTTTCTAAAAGTTTTCAATACCAAACTTCTGCTGGAGCATATTGCATAATATCATTATACTGGGAGAATTATCAATTATCATGTTCTTATATGTTTTAGAAGAGTTGACCTTAAATAAGGACACTGATTTATGAGAGTTGTATAAAAATATTTAACATAAAAGTTTAATAATTAAGTATTTTTCTGACCAATCACATCAAATAACACACATTGTGAGATAGAAGAAGTGGCTTGGAACATGGGGAACGGAAATATTGTATTTGTGTGAATTATTAAGAACAAAAATGAATCTCTAATGCAAGTTCCAAAATATTCCATGCACTTCAGATCTCATTTCTCAATGATGGTTAAACTGCTGGTCAGTGCTATAAAAATCCAACCTTTGAAGTTTGAATCAATTATTTTAATCCTTCAAGAATTAAGATTCTTTTGCCCTGGATAGGAAATGAAAAAATCCACACTTAAGATTTTGTGTTGTTTTATAAATAGATTAGTGGTTAAAAATACATTTAAATGCTACAGATTATACTATTATTCCACCAATAATTTATATATCTGAACAAGGTCAAGTAAACATTTATATACATGCCATTTTAAACTACCATTTTATAAATAGATGAGTGGTGGGTACTATTTAATTATAGGTGTGTTTAATTTCAAGTTCTTGCACATTCATATTCTAATTCTGCCACCCCAGATAAACTGAACTATTATCCAAATAACAGTGGAAAACAACACAACATGCAGTTCAAAATTGGTGTTGTTGTTGGGAAGTAAGTCTCACATTCCTACCTCAATGTCTTGGGAATGGTTTAAATAACTGTTGGGCTACTCCTCTCATTGTCAATTGGTTTTGAGATGAAACCTTAACATGGTATAAAAGTCAGAGCCCAACTTCTTTCCGGTTATCATGGGTCAAAAAATGTCATTTAGTTATGGGTCAAAAGTAACCATTCGTCTGATCTGACAGACTTATGTGGAGGGACATGGAAGTAAGTCTCACATCACCTACCTCATTGTCTCCGGAATGATTTAAATACATGTTGGGCTACTTCTCTCATTGTCAATTGGTTTTTGAGATGAAACCTTAACTAACTAAGAACTTAAGGATCCAGATTACCCAAAAGGAGGGCCAAAATTGTTAGATAAATTTGTAATTCATTAATCGATTATCATTACGGTTAGTTGATTATACAATTAGTTAACTAATCATTGTTAGTTGAAAAGGAATCGTTATTAGATTAACCTTGGTTAGTCTATTATTCACTTATGCTTGGTGTAGTTTGGCTTAATATTCAACAAAAATATATAAAAATCTATATTTGTAGTCATTTTTTAAATAGTGTATTTTTTTATATATTACATATATAACTAAAATACAAAGAGGGTTTGAGATTTGTATCTGCCCTACTAATAAATATATATATATATAAAAATAAATAAAAAAAAAGATTTTGGGTTTAGATGTGATATAATTTTTGGGTTTAGATTTTCGGTTTAAATTCTGACACATATATTAAGTGTGAATTATTACTGAAATGACAGTAGGTAAAGAAAGATTTTTACAAAGTTTTGCTGTTAGAAAAAAGGAACTATATAGAGAAGGGAAATGCACAGAAAAAGCCACAAAGAGTGGAATTGAGGGTAGTTTCAGAGAGAGCAGAAAAAAGCATTGGTGTTATTTCATTTTCTGTGGGTTTGGGAATAGTTGAAATACAGAAAGAAAAAAAAACCTGCAAATGAATCCAAGACACAAACATAGTAAGTATTATGAAGCCATAGATTCACCTTTGTTTTATTACTGTTTTTTTGTTAGGAAGTAAGTCTCACATCGTCTACCTTATTGTTTCGTGAATAATTTAAATACATGTTGGGCTACTCCTTTCATCTACCATGCATTTTGCAAACACCTCACTAGATATAAGCCAAGTCATTGAATCCACATTTTCCACTTTTCACTACATATGTCTCTTCCCTACTCTCTATAACTAGCTTATATATATATATATATATATATATATATATATATATATTTATCTATTGCAGTGACACTACATTCAGGAGTTGAAAACATGTGTTATTTCTGATTTGCACTAAGACTAATGGACTCAAAGTGTTGGAGTACTTAGGTGTTTATTTAGCTTCATATTTGCATGATTAAAAGTACAAAGCTAGATGTTATAACTTGTAAGTAAACCCTTTTATTGGTATATAGCTTGAATTGAGACTTAGACCCTACAACTTCAAAGGGTCTAATATTATTTGAACTATCATAGTGTTGGTGCTACTTACTATAGGGTCTTCCTGAAGGGCTTTTTTTTCTTCTTGTTCATGGAGAGGAAGAGTTATACAAATACCAATAAGGTCATAAAAAAAACCAACCCTTATGGCAAAGTCAAATTATTTTTCATGTTATCAATTTTCACATTGATTTTCAGCAATGCAACTGGCTCCACCATTACATGTCTAGGTATGTAAGCAAGACCCTTTCAACTCTTCCATTACTATTCTTCTTCACTCTTCTGATTCTGCTTAACCCTATTAAACTAATCCATATCATAAAATCAGTGTGCATTTTCATCTAACTCACACCCCTTTTTCCAATGTAGATGCTAGCATGTGTCCAATGTTTGCCAAAGCTGATACAGATTCTCAGGTATAGATAACACAAATGCATATTTGTGCTCTTCTAATCTAATCAATTGTTCAATATTACTATTGTTCTAGAAGATAATATGTGATACTATGTTTACACATGAATCAAGTAATTGTTATAAACATAAACCTTGATTTATCAATGCAATTCTGGAATGTGGCATCAAACTAAATATTATAACATCAACTTTTATTAGTAAATGATGCATTAACTCCTAGTCCTAAGGTTTAGCATGTTCCCTTTTTATAAGAACTTCATTTTGTAGCATCATATAGCATCTTAAACTGTGATAAAATTAAATATAAATTTATATTCATCATTAAATTTAATGGTGCATGCACTGCACGTGAGTTAGTGATTATTTTGTTGGTACTATCAAGGGTATCCCTTCACCCTTTGGTTAATGAACTAATTCTCTCACAACAAGTGTCGCTCATAGGAATCGAACCATTAACCTTTTTGTCATCCTATGGATCAGGCGGGGCCTTACACTACTAAATCAAGACCATGTTGGTAATGATAATTTAAGATGGTAGGTCTAAATATAATTCCGGCATTGGAAAAGATATTTTTTACTGTCTGAAATTCTTATCCTCACAGATACTCTCTTAGAAAAAACTGATAGGGTTCTAAAATGAGCCAAAAAAGGTGCAGGGTGCAGGACCATTACAATGTGAGCCATCTGATGCATGGTCAGTGTAGTGTCCCATATGCTTCCTCATTGGGTCCACACTGAAGTGATCACTGACTCTTCAAACTTCATTATTCAAACCATTTATAATCCCATGCCACTCTAGCAACCAGAGAAATATATCTTATAGGGTTAAATATGTTTTTATCTGAAAACATTTTTAATTTTTTTTTGTTATGTATCCAAAATTTTGGTTTAAATTTCTGGTAATGATGTGACTCATACTAACAAGTGATACATGTCATGTAATCATGTTAATTGATGACTTCACCAATTGTGGTGTTTAAACATTATTATCATAACCAAAACAAACAACTAAAGTGGGATCTAAAACTAACATAAAAATTAGGGGAATGAACTAAATATTTTTTTTTTGATATAACTAATGATATTCACTTACCACACGGGTAATGATATTGTTCTAAAAAATTGAACATTTGACTTTTAATGTAGTATGATACTTAAAGATGTAATAAAACTTTAGATTATTAGATTAATATCTTGTTTAATAAATTGATTATTTTCGAGAATGCTACAAACATATTTAACCCAAATTTATATTTGTTTGATTGGATTTCAAGGTTGTTGCTTTATTATTTGGTATGAAAAATGTGATTTTGTTGATTGGTCAGTAATTATTGGACAATTAAATAATTTTGAGCAGAAATTTGAGGAGAAAATTGGAGAAGGCATTATATTTGAAGGCAAAAAAGGGTTATCCATAGGTTGGGCGAGAAGGTTTCTGGGTGGAGCTGGATCATCCCCACCTCAATGCAAATCCAAGTGCGGCAATTGCACACCATGCAGGGCCGTCCATGTGGCGGTGCCGCCGGGCACATCGGTGACCGCTGAGTACTACCCGGAAGCATGGAGGTGCATGTGTGGGAACAAGTTAAACATGCCATGATCGAATTCATTTGTGCTGTGTTTTCTCTCTTAATACATGTGCTCTTGTATATTTGCTTTTCAAATAACAACATAATAATTCATCATTACTTGAGAGGAGTTTAACTCCATTTTCATGTAACTTTGGTTTCATCACAAATTAAATCCAAAACTAGTTATGTAAATTTTAATTTCTCAATCAACATACACAGAATAGTTATCTACATCTGTGAAGGTTCCGGTCTACATTTCCACTAATAGATCCTGATGTAAAAATGACTCTTTCACAATAACTATTATATGTGATGGCTCATATGAAATGTTTTATTATTCTTTTCACAAACAAAATAATCGTCAATAATATTGATAATCAATATTACAATGATGTTGATGCTAAAGATAATTGTTATTTCTTTGGGACATTACAATCACGTGAGAACAGTCTAACTATAGATGATAATTTATATATAAGAGTTGATCATCACAAGTGGATTTAGATGAATCAATATTTTCTTCCAATTTGGAATAATACAAGACTCGCTCGATTAAAGGAAAGGCAAAAAAAAATTAGCTTAAACATTGTTGATGTTTGTATAACTTTATCTCAATTTTTTAATTGTAATGCCTCTTTCAAAACATTGGGACCCATGTGAATTTTTGGGTTCTAACTAGATAGTGTATTTAGTATCATTGCAGTGATATATAATTAATATAATGATTTTGGATATATATATATTGTTGGTATATGTGTTGTTGGATGTCTTTGATTTAAATTTATGTATGTATCATTTAATATAACAACTTATGCATTAACAATATTTTTATATCAATCAATACTATGATTACCTACCAACATTTGCTAGAGTCAGCTTTGTAAAAATAGACATTCAACCATAAATAAGAGAGTGCTATAGAAAATAAACATTTAACAACCTTCATCATTTAATGTCTACTTTTCTAACTTCCTAATTCAAATACTTATGATAGTGCTCACCTTTTCCATTATTTAACTTCAAATCTTGTATATGATACTATTATGGGTAGTCCTCTAGAAATACATAACCATACAATCCTACCAATTTTGCACATTGAACCTATAAATAGTTATAGGGTGACATGCCACTTCACCAAAAATATAAATAGTTATAATTAATGGTATACTCCTATATTTTTTCCATTGTGAATCCAAAATATATTTTTATCGGCATAAATATTTATTTTATTAAGGTATCAACAATATAAGAAGTACAAGATAATTTATAGATGGGCAAAGTATGACTATAGAGTAGAAGAAGAACAATAAGAATCTAGACTCTCACATTTATTACTATCCTATAACTGTATAAGACTTAAGTCTCATATTAATTAAGGTATTGAGAGGGATACTTTGATGGTTTGTGTAGGTCAAAAAATCTAACGGATAACACCGGAGCATATCTTTTAATTTGTCTCACAATTTGTGTTAGTCAGTGTGTTATTTCATATATAATCAGTTGTGATTAATCAGAAAAATATTTAATAATTAATTTTTAAATTAATTTTTTTTTAACAAACAATAGTTAATACCACGTAAAGTGACACAAATTGTAGGACAGCATGCTCAGTAAGTTGGCATACATCCTTAGGTTGGTTTTTTATTTTTCAATTTGTGTTAGTCGATTTAAAGATGAAGTGTCATAGTCATACTCAATAATAAGGTTATATATGGTAGCTCCAAATTCATAAACAATGAAGAAAATATCAAAGTAACAATAAATGATTATTTTAAAAGTTGGGTTCCAAAATTATATATATTCTTACTCGATTTGCTGGCAAACTCATTTGCATTCACTAATAGGCAAGTATCCTATTATTGAGGAACAGAAATCTTAAACAAATTTTTTTATAACACCTAAGTAAAAATTAAATTAACTTCTATTTCAATCAAAATTTATAATGATGTGTCTATTTCTTACTAATGACCGAAGGAATGGTATACAATGATGATATAGAAAATTTTAATTCATTACTTAAATATTGCGATCCATATGCTAAAACATTATAATTATACTACCTTCATTCTTATTTATTTGTAATATTTGAAGAAGTCTGCATTCATATTTATATGTTTTATTTATTAGTTTAAAAGTATATTAATCGTTATTTTTCAATTTTACCATCATTTAATTTAATATTATTACACTCTGTAAACTATTAAAAAAATAATTATAGAACAATAATCAACACATTTATTATATTTTAATATATATTTGTTATAACAAAACAAATTAATGGAACGGTGTCATTAAGGATGACAATGAAAAGTGAATCGGTTGGTACCCACCCGGACCCAACTCGAATTTAAGGATAAAAACTCAATGTGACCCGATTAATATATATAAAATTACACATAAATACATATATAAAATTTATATATATATATATATGTATGTTTCTGGTGGGTTTTCATCGGGTTCATATAGGATTAGGTAAGCACAAACCTAACTTCGCCCCGCCCCGTTGTCATGATTCTTATGGTCATGAACAACTATTTTGCAAACCTATGAAAGGCATTGAATATCACATCCTTATTTGCTGTAAAGGATGTTCATATTAGTGAATTCTTCAATTTTAATTTCCATCACATCAAATATTTTGACTTGTGTGGTATGAGAGTTTCAGCTTAATGTTTAGCAAAATGGCATGAACTCGTCACGCATTGAGTCTGAGTGGCATGCATATAAACAGTAACACTCGTTGATTATATGCTGTTTAGTTTCATCTATATATGTCATACAAATCTATGACTTAACGTATAACATGGCATCAAGGTATGGCTAGCTTCTTAGTTTAATCTTCAATAGAATCAAAAGAAATTGTAGCTTCTTAGTTGTAGTCGCATTAAATGATAATATAGTTTTTTTGGATATTCTCACCAAAAGAAATATTTAATTTTTCAATAGTGAAGTACTAAATTGGTGTGAATCATGTGGCCATTCATTTACATCATATTGAGCCTTGTATCTATTTGGTTATTGATGAACATACTTGGATTAGTACCTTTTTGTAACTACTAATAGTAGACCATAAATAACTAGAGAAGAAGAAATGGAAAAGGTGGATTTGAGACATGAAAAATCAATGAGAGATGAGTCAAGAAAAGATGAAGAATTGATTTCATGTAATATACAAAACCAAATGGAACAAAATTTACACCAAATTACAAATTCAAGAATATGATTGGATTTAGACAAAATGATTGAAGAGTGGAACAACTAGTGTAATATTAGAAGCAACATTTTTAGGAAGAGTGTAAGAATGGTGGAAGAGTAAAACACATGAATGGAGAAATCATGTAAAGACAATTGAAGCCCCTTGTAATAATATATGAGAGTTGTATGCAACAATAATAAGACTTGTGATACTCAAATATTAATCCAAAATTTTCAAATTTCAAAATAACAAAAAAGTTGGAAATTCAAGATTTATTCACGTAATTTTATCATTAATAATATATATGATATTGGTTGGAAAATGTATTAATACAATTTTAATTTTAACAGTGAATGATGGTTTAAAGTCTAGTGTTGATTTGGAAATGACCAAAAATTTAAGGAGGGATGTCCCATATGATCAACTATCGTGGAGCCACATTTTATTACTTAATATATTTTTTTTATTGGTTATAAAAATAAAATATGAATTAAATATATATTAATTTTATATTTTTAACCAATGATAATTAATAAATATTATAGGAAGTGATATAAAGTTTGAGATATAAAATATGTGAGGACCACTTCCCCATGAGTTATTCAAGTATCCACCTCTGAACACGCTGTTTTTAATTAATTCCTGTCTAGGTTGTCATCAATAATTGCCAATAATTGTAAGTTTGTAACATGCATTCACATGATCTATGATCCTTTACTCAACCAACAATTATGTACATATATTCTAATTAAAAACTACATTCAATATGCTATGAAACATTAAACTGCGACTAGTTGCTATTGTTACTATTTATTTGTTTGATTTACATCAAATATTCAAATTATGCATACCTCCATGCATGTCAGTTGATCACCCTTTCATATAAGAGAAATAAAAATAGCATTTAATATCTATCATCTAAACGTAAATTTTTTTACCAATCAATATATTATT
This sequence comes from Lupinus albus, assembly GCA_009771035.1. NCBI lineage: Eukaryota > Viridiplantae > Streptophyta > Magnoliopsida > Fabales > Fabaceae > Lupinus > Lupinus albus. The sequence goes on from CM020016.1 coordinate 15,322,743, forward strand.
CATCATTTGTATATATTATTTTTTGTTTAAGAGGCATGATGATTAAGATGTTAGAAGTGAATGATGAAATGATTATGCAAAAACTCTTATATTATTATATTATTAGTATGTTAAGAAAATATATAGATATTATGGGAAATAAAAGGGTGATACTTTTATACTATTTTAAAGAAGGATTTAGGAAGTATTAGGTCGTATATTATTAAAAGGACAAATTAGATGGATGACATAATTTTGAGGCATCTATTTGCTGTCTCTTATCAATTAATTATTAATGTATAGAAATTGACAACTTAGATGGGGTTGGGTCTATGATGTGATCCTAAGTTCAATTATTGGGATTATTGTAATATATATGAAAATAAAAAAATCATAGTTAATTGGTAGAGATATGTCAACTTATATGTTTGATAATTTTGGATAGATTAATCTCGCAGTTGAAAATATATTATATAAAAATGGTAATTGATAACTTAATGTAGCTATCCTTTGGCATAATAATAATAATAATAACCCACACTTTCCCCTTATAATGGGAGAGTTCGTGTCACTTTGACAGAGAAATGATTTCAAATAGTGAGGAGAGAAACAAGTGATGCTGAAACAATAGTTATTATTAAAATTAATCATCAGAATAAGCTTCCAAGTTTGGTGTGTTTGGTTTGGGCCATTTTCTATTTCCATTTTTAATAAAAATAGAAAATGAATGTGAAATTATGTTTACATTTTTTATTTCATATTTTATAAAACTTCATTTTCAGAATAGAAAATCTCATTTCCAACATTTTCAAGAATGACACAATGCTATTTTTTTTTTGATGTTATTCCAATTTTTTTGATGTTTTAAAAATTCAATACACATTTATATTTTGATTTCTAAGGTACCATTATTCACTACTTCTCTTTTCCACCTTATACTTCTTCATTTTTAATTCATTTTTTATTGTGTTGGTTATTCTAGTCAAATTCTATCATTTTTATATCATTTAATAATTTCTTAAATTAGGTGCATATCCTTAAACATCAAAATATATGGAATTGAGAGAGTATATTTTTTAATTATTCTCCCAACTAATAAAAAATGTCAAAATCAATCAACAAGTATGTCTCACTCGTTCAACCTCCATAAATCTTCATAATTGAATTTATTTATTTCTCTCTCTACCTAACAACTTTTATTCGTTTATCTTAATAATATTGATGAAATAGTATGATGATGAATATGGTAATTAGAATTGATTTATTTGCCACTTTCATAATTATAATTGATTTATTTGTAAGAGCAATCGTCTTTGTAAAGTTTATAATGAATGGTTTTAAAATGTAAATAATAATACCAAACATGTTTTGGCAAAATAAAAATTATTTTTTTGAAAATGAAAACATCAAATAGAAAAAATTTCTTCAAACCAAATGCACCCTCATGTTTCCATGTTTTCTTTCCTATTTGATGTGGAATTAGAAATGTGTAAATATTGTTAATTTATTAATAATTGTATGTTGTTTATCAAAACTAAGTATTATTTACTTATAACAGTAATTTATTTGAGTAAATAAAAATATTTTTGTAACAAATTAATTTATTTTAATAGAACTTTGAAAACAGTGTTATAAATAGTATCAAATCAAAAACCTCAAAAGGGTCTCATAAAAAGATCCAGCAAATTAATTCATTCCTTAATATATAAAAAATCATAAATATTTTGTTCTTATTTAACTTCAATTCTCGAAGTTAAGACACTACTAATTATGTCTATGTCAATTATACCATTATCCCAAAAAGAGAAAACATAATAGTAAATTAAAAACAATAAAATTCAATAATTTGCTCCATATTTATAAAACTACCTAAACGGGAATCATAAGGTGGTCGCTCAAATGATTCGGGAGAAAGTAGAGTATTCGAGTCTCATTCATTAAAAATATGAAATTTTTTGTGTTTGTCGATAATACATCGAAGAGTTATTGCAGCTTTGGGTTGTAGTTTGAAGTTTTTGAAGATACACTGATCTATAAGTGCGTTAAAACAGTATATATATCATTAAATGATAGTTGATTTGTAATAAAGTCTGAAGGGGTTTAATATCCAACTTCCCAAGAAATTTTAAAATGTAAAATTAATTTTCAGAAATAAAATATTTAGTAATTGAGAGTTAATGTTTTTAAATTTTTCAATCGACCCTTACAGTTTAAGTCGGAATGCTATTTTTATATGAGAGAAAGAAAAGACAATCTTCAGTCTTTAGATTTAAATATATATATATATATATATATAATACTTAGATTAAAAGGATTATTAAAAGTCTAAGCTTGGAAAGGACAATTTTATTTGTTGATTCCTCCACATTATCATTTATTAACACAAAAATAGAGTGATTATACATTTGGGTCAATCAAGTTTTTCATGTGCATCAACTTACCTTAGTCCCTGTTAAATTTAAATTATCATTTTTGTCCAAATTTTTAAGTGTTAGTCCATATGTATCTCCACATATTAATATTTCGAAATCATTGTCATGACATGTTAATTGCACACATGGAGTTTCGATGTTGTAATTTTTTTTAACTGAGCAAAATAATGCTGTTTTGAATTTAAAAAAATACTACATAAAATAATGCCATTTTGTATTATCTTCCCCTCACTAATTCCAAGAAAAACATTTATTGTAGTCTCTCAAATTTTCAGTTAGTGTCATATTAGTCTCTCCTAAACGAAATTTTGAACCCTAAGTCAGGTTTCTTCCATCTTAAAGCAATAATTTTAAAAAAAATTAACATATATAAAACCAAATATGAAACAAAAGAATGAAGCTGATGAGATAAAAAAAAACCTTTAAGGACATAGAGAGAGTTGAGTACAAATACAAGTAATGTCTAATAACATTTAATAACAACACACAATGGTGGTAATATTTTATCACTAACCTATAATTGCTTAATTAAAATGTATTTTGAAATAATAACTAAGAAAGTTTTGATGGTAGGGAAAGTTAACCAATTAATATTTGAAGAATAAAAAAAGTAATTTTTAGAGGAGGAGAGAGGAGTAGACAAACATATATATTTAATAACACAAAAGTCATTATTGAGACCAAAAAATGAATTCTAACTTATTTTTGTACATCCAAGCACACTAAATAGAAGGGGGGAAATGAAATATCAATGCCAAAGAATTTACAACAACAAACAATAATATATTACCATGTGTGACTTTTGATATAGTTATTGTGAATCAAGTATTTGTAAAAATGTAGCACCATAAGAAAATTTTACATTGACACTATATTGAAATTGAAACCATTTGATTATTTACATTGACACTATATTGAAATTGAAACCATTTGATTATTGTCATTACATTTACAAAACAAATCTTGGAGTTTGTGAGAGAGAATAATATGATACAAAACAATGTTATTTTATGTCTTATATGTAATTAATGTACCATGTTAGTAGTTAATGTCTCATGATAGTAATTTTGTTAACGTTAACATAAGGAATAATAGTTGGATAAACCTAAATCTATGTTTTAATAGTTTGAAAGTAAAATGCTAATTTCATTTATTATAGACTAAGTTGTAGCCCATAGAAAACACGAGGAACTAAATATGAAGTTACTCTATAAAAATTATAAACAAGAAAAACTACATGATACTTTGAGCTCTAATAATGGTAATTTTTCTCTCCCGTAAACAATATTTTTTTTTCAATTAAGTTAATTTTATTTGCTATAACTATGAATATTATATCTTAACTAAAATTATTTGAGATTATAATATGAAAATATAACTCATTCTAAACAAAATATGTTAAAATAAAAAAGTATTTATAAAAACTAATTATCAAATCAAACTAATTTAAAAAAATATAAACTCTAAGACACATGTCGTGCATAGTCGTAGTGGAATTAGGGTAGACTACCTGTAAATGTCTATTACATGGTGTATAATAAGTTAGATTGTAATATGGGTATAAAAGTTTGATTCGGTTTTTATGTAATCAGTTCATCTCAATTAACCGCAAATTTAATTACAGGAACTGAACCGAAATGTTCATGAATGGTTGGTTCGGTTCCACAGTTTTTTAATTTTTTTTATAAATTTTGCATCAATTGCAAGTTTAAAATGTATTGCAAGAGACATTGTTAGTAACATATATGCAATTTGTGTAACTTAGGAACAAAAAAAAACAGAACTACCAAATATATAATAGTACAATCCACAATTAGTAAGATATATTTATTAGTAACATATATATCAAAGAATTAGTCACATATATAACAATTTAATAACATGTATATCAAATAATAACATATATAATAGTAACATATATAACATTACAATTCATAATTAGTATCATATATAATAATACATGTATAATCATTTGTGATATATTTTAGTTTCAAACTCAATACCACGAAATTTAGAAGATATGTTCTAAATCATCAATACACTTGAGAAAATAGCACACATTATAACAATTTAGTAAGTATTACCATATATACCACTAACTTAATAAAAATTTAGTAACATATATAACTATATTTTGCATAAAATTGATAATTTAAGTCACAAAATTGAGTGAAAAACTCAAACAACAATATAACATTATTCCCTAGTATTTACTTTTTTTAATATGCAGTTCGGTCCGATTTCAAATGTTCCTAAATTTTGAAAACCATGGACTGAACTAAACCTAAGCAGTTCTTGAAAAAATAGCCTAAACAAGCCTCGAAACGGAACTGAGCCACGTTTTGTGATTTGGTTCGGTAAACCCAGTTTCGCATTTAAGCCGGAACCGCTTACACTCCTTGATTGAAGTACTCATTATTTATAAAAAGTCGGACTAAAATATTTTTAAAAATTTATTTAGCTTAAATAGTCAAACTTTAGGTCATTTAAAATATCTATTAAATATTTAAATCCAACAAACTAATATATTTAATTATATCGTATATTAATATTTATACTATTTTAACATAATTAAAATTATTATACTTGAATTTTGCGTATTAAATATATTTTAATTAATGACGTTAAATATGTTCATTTAAAGATATTTTGTGATTTATTTTAAACTTTTTAAGCAGGTCTTATGTACTAAACTGGAATATATCATATATATATATATATATATATATATATATATATATACTCTTATATATATCTATACTATATATAAAGCCAAAACATGAAATAACTATCTCCATGGTGTAATTTCATTTTCCTATTTTGCCCTTACATTTTTTAATTTCTACAAAAAAAAACATATAATCCTAAGTAACTACCATTAGCACATTAATCACCTGTCACCTTAAATTGAATTATAGTAAATACAATTTTTAACATAAAGTACTCTTAATACAAAAACATTCTAATTGTATAAAATAAAATATATAAAAATTAAATACTTAATACAATAAAATATGAATGCGGGTCGGCAGACACGAAGTGTATGTCGACACGCTAGTTGTTAATAAAGCCAAAACCCAAAATAACTACTCACCTCATGATGTAATTAATGATTTCCTATTTTGCTATCACTATATTATAATTTCTACCAAAAAAACTATATAACACAATGTAAATTATAATATATTCAACTTCAATTATAATATATATAACATAATTCATTTATTATATATAGATCACACTTTACAAATAATAGGAAAGAGGATTGAGTAACACGAAAGTTTGATATATAATTTTTTTAAGGAGATAGATAGCTAAAACTCTATACATGATTTGATATAAAGGGGTATTAATAACGGTGTTGACGCATATAGATGAAGTGCAAATTAGACCTTTTAATTTTTCAATTGATTAAAAGTAAATAAAAATATCTTTCTAAGTTTCTTTATCTTACCTTATAAGAATTCTCAACAAAATATTAACCTAAAGGTCAAAAAACTAATTCTCTACCAATTTGGCCATTTTGACAATTTCAGTTAACGCGTGAAACCAACAACCTCATATACACTTATACACGTGGCTATATTCTATTGCACAAATTAACTTTATCTTCAACCATATTATTATTACACCTGTGTGGCCATAAAAAAGTTTATATTTATCGGTTTACCTAAACTTACGTATCCTTAAAAACAAACCAAAAACTCTTTCTTCTTCTCAAAAATTTCGCTGCCTATTCAATTTTTCTTTCGAAACTTGAGAAAAATCGAATTTTGCGAGCGACCCAGTTGAATTCGATTCTCCAATTCATCAAATCTATCATCTGATTCTACTTTTGTTATCAAATTAAGGTTCGGCCTCTGGTTCAATCATGCCGGAGATCGAACACGCCGCCGCTGCAGCGTCGTCTGAGGAGGAAACCGCGTTGTTCGGGAAATACGAACTTGGCCGTCTCCTCGGATGCGGCGCGTTCGCGAAGGTGTACTACGCGCGGAACGTGAAAACGGGTCAAAGCGTGGCGGTGAAGATAATCAACAAGAAGAAACTCGCCGGAACAAGCCTCGCCGGAAACGTGAAGCGCGAGATCTCGATCATGAGCAAGCTCCACCACCCTCACATCGTGCGTCTCTACGAAGTTCTCGCCACAAAGACGAAGATCTTCTTCGTAATCGAACTCGTTCGCGGTGGTGAACTTTTCGCTAAAATTTCGAAGGGTCGTTTTTCTGAAGATCTAAGCCGTCGATATTTTCATCAGTTAATCTCAGCCATCGGTTATTGCCACTCACGTGGCGTGTTCCATCGTGATTTGAAACCAGAGAATCTCTTAATCGATGAGAATGGAAGTTTAAAAGTTTCGGATTTCGGGTTAAGTGCGGTTCGGGAACAGATCCGACCCGATGGGTTGCTCCATACCCTTTGTGGAACACCCGCTTACGTGGCACCTGAGATTTTAGCAAAACGAGGTTATGACGGCGCTAAAGTTGACGTCTGGTCCTGCGGCGTCGTTTTGTTCGTTCTTGCAGCTGGTTATTTACCGTTTAATGACCCCAATTTGATGGTTATGTATAGGAAGATTTATAAAGGTGAGTTTCGTTGTCCACGTTGGATGTCACAGGAGCTTCGACGATTTATGTCGAAACTCCTGGATACTAATCCGGAGACCCGGATCACCGTCGACGCGATGACCCGGGACCCGTGGTTTAAAAAGGGGTATAAAGAGATTAAATTTCATGAGGAGGATTATGGTGGAGGGTTCGGATCAAAAGGTGACAGATCAGAGAAGGTGGTGGAATTGAATGCGTTTGATATCATATCGTTTTCATCGGGTTTGGATTTGTCTGGGTTGTTTCAGCAGATGGATGGCGGTGAAAGGGTGGTGTTACCGGGGTCGCCGGAGAAGGTAGTGGAGTTAGTGGAGGAGGTGGCGGTTGCGGTGGGGTTGGCGGTGAGGTGGAAGAATGAATGTGGGGTTGAGCTCGAAGGGGTTAATGTGAATTTTGGAATTGGGGTTGAGGTTTACCGGTTAACGGAGGAGCTGGTGGTGGTTGAGGTAAATCGGAGAGGCTGTGACATGGTGGCGTTTAGGGATGTGTGGGAGAATAAGCTTAAGCCTAAGCTGTTATGCTCTTCCAGTGTTGCTACGACGTCGCTTCATGAGTTACCTGAGTTGCAGGTTGCCGGTGACTAAAGTAAAATTAAGATTTTCCCAATTTTTTATTATTAAAGAATTTGGGTTAAATCTAAATTTTCAATAGGCAAGATTGTAGAGAGAGGAAAAGGAAGTGCTGTTTGTGGCCATAGATGCATGGAAGTAGAAAATGGAAGATTAATTGGGAACTTGGTGAGTCCAGATAACAATTATTTCTGATTTTCTGTTCGTTTTTGTTTTCTGTTTTGTATACTAATTTCAAATAATGAGTTTGCTTAAACTTTGTAAAGTGTAAACTATAATTGGTGAGCGAGGAAGACTGATTTACCTCATTAGCCACCTTTTTGTTATACATAATATACCTATAATACATATACGTTTGTGTTTTATATTTTTTCTTTTAGGTTAGAAAACATATATATATATATATATATATAGATATAGAGGAGGAATCCATTAACCATAAGATTAAGTTTTTTAAACTTAAATCATTGGATTTCCCTAGAATTGATAGCTAAAATGTGGAGCTCTTGGATTAAGTGAATTCATACTCATATATATATACACTGATTTATCATACATCATATACCATTCATTTTTAATTATCATTAACTTTTAAATAAAAATAATACAAATGAATAATGAATAATATACTGAATGTATAAATCTTTACATTGATATATACATATTAGACTCAATCATTAGTTGAGTAGAATATGTGAGGAGTGTTGAAAAAAATGCATTTATTAATTATCGTGAGTGTTTAGTATAGCTAGTTTTATTGGTGCAATGGTCATATCATTTTCTTTAATTTGAGGGTATTTCATGGCTGAGCGGAGTTCTCATGGCGTGGACCATTGGTCAAAATCACATGATTGATTTAATTAATGTTTATATAGTTTTAATTCATAAATACATTTAGGTATGTGAGATTATTGATCTTAGATAATATAATTATTTCTCCATGGTTTGGACCAAAGTATTTTTAAGTTAGATTAGACTAATAAAATCAAATGACTTTTTGTAAAACCAACCTATCTCTTTACTCATTAGTTAAGAAACTAATATTTTTAAGAGTGCATGATTAGTTCTAACAACATTATCGTTTTGAGGCATTGTCATTGCCGCATTTTTTAATTCTTAATCTATTTTAACTTTTAAAATTGATTTTCAGTCATCATTTTTTGGTTGGATTTTACTATAATTATTGTATATGCATGTATGAGGCATTGTCATTTCCACTTTGCCCCAAGGAGTTTTGCCAATTTGTTTCTCATAAAGTGGAAGGGGTCGGTAGATTCATTATATCCAGTTATGCAATGCTGTATCTTATAAAGTGGAATCGTATTTTTTGCCTTATGATAAAAGTTTTTATTTTTTTATTTTAGTCTTTCCTATGCACATTAGTATGAGTTAATATCATATCAATTAATAGAGAGACAAATGCTTCAAAAATTAAAATGGAATTATACTAATTGAAGTGTAAATGGAATTATACTTTTGTCATTAAAACCAAATAGAAGTATACTTTTGTCATTAAAACCAAATAGAAAATATGTAAATGTTTCTTCATTAATGGAGAAGATCCTAGTTATGGTGATATAGATTATAACCCAAAAATACTCTTTTTATAGACCAAATAAAGACAGACACACAAAAAAGTAATCCTATTCTAACGTAAGATAATGCCTAAATTTAATGATAGATCAGTGACCCAATTTACATGACTTGTTGAGATGCCATTTTCTTGAAATACACTATACTATTTTTGGGGTGGGGACATTGGAAAGTAGTTAACGTGTCTTGAAGGTTGAAACCAGGACCTTCACTCAAATCCTTAAGCAATACTTGCTTGCAAGTAATTGTGAACCTTTGATATCATAAAAGATCTATTGGAAAGATCTATCCTTTCTCCTCAAATAAGGATTGGTTGTCTTTTTTGTGGGCACGTTTCTACTCTTGGATTGGTTTTAATTGTGTTGAAGTGATTTCTGTAAACTTCATATTTGTTTTTGAAAAAGAAGAAAGAGTCTCATGTATGTTGTGGTGTGCAACAATGTGGTCTTTATAGTTGATGAAAAATGATTTAGTTTTCAATGGGAAGGAGTGTAGTTTTTTAACTATTATGGAGTTGATTAAGATTAGATCTCGACTTTGGTTTTCTGCTCTGATAGGTAATAGAAGTATAGACTTTGTTAGTTTGTGTGTAGATCCTTGTTCGTGGTTTAATTCTTGTTGAGTTTATTATCTCGTTTGTATTGGATTATCACCCCTTGTCTTACCTTAATGAATTATGTTATATTTAGGTGAGCAAATAAAATAATTATGTTATATTTAGGTGAGCAAATAAAATACTTGTTGCTTTTGATTAAGTTTTAGAGATTTCCTGTTATTAAAGGCTTTATCAATGAGGTTTTTTTTTATCTAAAATCCACACACCCAAGGGCATGCTGTTTAAATAGCATGATCTATCTAAAACCCTATAACCCAACAATGTGACCTACATTTTTTTTATATCAAGTGTACACAAAATTTCTATAAATTTCCTATAATAATGATTTGTGTATTATTATATATTTTTTCGTGTCAGTCAAAGTTGTTCTTCTTAAGATGATAATGAGAGAAAATAGAGGTATGATAATGTGTGGAATAGAAGAGATGCATTGATGGAAAAAAAAGAACATATTTCTTGTAGCTATTATTGAGAGATTACAAAATGATAAAATTGGAATATAGAAATCGTGTCATAATAAATGGAATTGAATGAAATTATACAGGATCGATTACCTTAACGTTATTTAGACATATTTTGCATTTATATAATAGTGAGGGTAAAATTGTAATATAAAAATTACGTCTATTTAATTACCTAAACACTCTTTAGACATATTCTGCCTTTATATAATAGTATACATAAGAATTTTAAAATATGATAAAATCCTTATTAGAGTTGTTTTAATGACGTAAAATAATTAATTGGTTGTGCCTAGCATTGGGATCTGCCTGTAACAACTAATGTCCACCTAAATTAGGATGATTATAGACATGTCCGTTTATGAAATGACATGAAATGTTATGTTATTTTCGCTTTAAACATGAATTGGATGAGCTTGCTGACAATTCATATACAATTAAAAATAAATAAAAAATACATAAAATTAAACAAAACTGAAAATAAAATCTTATATCCCTATCTCATTTTTAAATTACATATAACAATATATTATTTCAAAAAACAACTTAACATTATACATGTTTAATTTTCAGTCCAATAGATATGCTTTGTTTCTGTAACATCAAAATTAATAATCACATCTAATTGCTTTCTTTGTGCAACATCAAAATGTTCTTTTATTCGTTCTTGTATAGAGAGTTCATTGAAGGTGCAAACTTCATGGCTTATTTCATATACTAGGCATAACCTAATTCCACTGTTTCCTCCTTGTTTTAAATGAGACAACTCAAAAGAAGAAATTATTAATTTGGGTTTGAAATCACTTTGTCTAAATTGACTTTTTTAATCAATATTTTTCTCTCTTTTTGTTGATAACTTCAAACATTGTTTTATAGGTCAAAAAGAGTGGTTGCATGCATGCTGACCACTCCTTTCTAAATACATGACATGCTTGGTCGTCACCATGTACCTAACATACCCCATCAACCGCCACCTACTCTGTAATATATAAATTGTTAAGGTTTCATCTCAAAACCAATTGACAAGGTGAGGAGTAACCCAACACGTATTTAAACCATTCCTGAGAGAATGAAGTAGGCGATGTGAGACTTACTTCCCAATATGCCCATCCATATAAGTCTGCCGGGTTCAGGTGAAGGGTAACCTTTGACCCTTAACTAAATGGCATATTTGGCCCATGACAACCGGAAAGAAGTTGAGCTCTGACTTTGATACCATGTTAAGAGGTTCCATCTCAAAACCAATTGACAATGTGAGGAGTAGCCCAACACATATTTAAACCATTAACAAGATAGAGGTAGGCGATTTGAGACTTACTTCCTAACATAAATAACTATATAAATATCACAAATATACCAAATTAATTACTTGTGTCAAAATTAAAGTTTCCTAATATGTCTGAATTTTTTCTTTATAAATTAATGGTATAATTGAGAAAAATATTGGTAGTGCTTCTCCTCTTCCAGTCTATATAACTTTTAAAGTTTAATATTATACATACAAGGAATTAGTAAATAATGTAATTTTTTTTAATATAATTTGACTAAAATAAACTGATTAATACATATTGGAATTAAATTTAAAGTAAGTGAAGAAATATGTGATAAAAAAGAAGATCGATAAATAAAAATGAAAAACCGTGCAATGAAAAAATGGATAATAAACAGTAATTTAATTGAAAACTAAAATTTTAATACGTATTGAATTTCTAAATCATCAAAAAAAAAAATTGAAAAAATATAAATTAGTTAAAACATAAAAATATGGAATGCAACTTTTTAACTGTATAAACACCATATATTAACTTGCGTTAAGGATATATGAAAATATCCTGAATTGTGCGGAAATTAGATATATTACGTACAAATGAATAGAAAAAGTTATAAAATTTGAAGACAGTAATATATCCTCATATTAATCATCCTACCCACAAAAAAGTAATATATGTCACAAAGTGATAATTTATTTAGTGGTTAGGAGGATAGGTAGGATGATTTAGTATGAGGATATATCATTTTCCAATTGACAAATATTACTGATAGGATGAAAGACCACAATTTTTTATACTCCTGATCATATAAGTTTACCATATGAATAAGAACTAATACTTTTTGGGATATGATTACACTCTTATTAATATTGTTCACATAAATTTAATCCTTCATTTTGTTGGTCATGTGGAGCCCTACTGAATGATTTATTGAAATGAAAGGCCAAATAATGAATTCTCATATTAATTTCTTACACACAAACAAAAAAGTGACATATGTAATGAGGTGATACTTTATTTATTAATGATTGCTTTATAAATAACATATGTCACTTTCTTGTGCGTATGAGGATCTAATAGGAGATATATCATTTTCCTAATATGAATATGGGTACTTTGCACATAACTTTATTATATGGTTTGAGCTTGAGTGTTAATCCCTGCATTTTCTTGGCAAATTCTTAATTAAATTCTTGACATAAGAATTTGATTAGGAAAAACAGATTAATATGTGCCCTCTCAGGCTAATCCTAATTTTCTTGTCTGCAACCCTCGCTGGTTTCTTTGTATTCAGAAACCTCAGATCTCAACCACACGTTGAAGACGATGATGACGTTGTTCCTCTTCAATCAACCTCAGATTCTTCCAATCCTTCCTCAAATGGAAATTCCAAGGTCGACCCATTTCCCCCTTTGGTTTCAATTTTCATAAAAATGTTGCTTTTTTGAAAACCCCTAAATTTCTGTGATTCAGGTTAGGGTTGTGTTAGAGTCTGGGTTCTGGACATTTGTTGATATGGCTAGTGGGCGTTATCTCTGGAAAAATATGGTATCTTCATCTTCAAAGCGATCAAGCTGATTTTATCATTGATTTGTTGTACGGTATTTTTACCCTTTTCAGGTTTATGATAATATCTAAGGGTGGATGAACATTGAATCTGATATAGTAATATTAGGGTCAATTTGAATACTCTGAATCATAACTAGTTGTTCATATTATTGTTTTTGTTAAATGTTGGTTTTGAATGGTGAAAACCAACTCAGTGATTGTCCATAATCATAAAAGTGTGCCTTTTACTCTTTCTGTTGTAGTAAGATTAAATGCAATTGCATCGATAACTCTGTAATTACAAGTAAACTGGAAAATAGAGACTAGTTTTCTGTAATTAGGGTTATGCACGGTTAGCGTAAAGATTTGTATAATTACACTATACCATCCACCATTTATTTGGATTACTCTTTTCAAAGAGTAATAATCATTAAATATAAATAGTGATAATGTATAAAACTCATACATTATTAGTACATCTTTTTCTCTATTTTTTATCTAGTGTTTATATTTTCATCAATGTTGAAGTTATAGAACCCCTTGAAGGAATGAACCAAGAGACTAAATGCATGTCTATCTATTTCCAATGTATCATATTTCTCACAAAGTTGAATGAACAGATTTCCAAGACCCACTCCTTTTAGAGCATTCACAGTGATTCTCTAAAATTTCAAGGAATATTCCTTCCACAGTTGCACAATTGCAAATTTTGCAATCATGCATTGCTCATCCGTTAATGCAATGCATTATTAAATTTTAAAAAAAAGAATTGCTTAAATATTTTACAAGGGTAATAAATAAATAAGTTATGTGACTTATTTAAAGTTAATAATGGATTTGCATATGCTCTTAGTTATAATAAGCTTAAATTTTTTGATGCAAGTGATACATCAATGATAGCCAAGCAAATTCAGAAGTATTAAGGGTGGTATCATCACATCACTAATACTAGTTCAACTCCTCTACAATTCTAGAATTGGACTCTTCAGTCCTATCCAAAATTTTACACTAGTACGCTTAATTTGTTACACTAATACGCTTACTTCATGTGATGATCATCAAAAGTCTGAGTGTAATTTTTGTAAATAAAGAAAGTTATCAAATACAATTAATTTATCCTTCTACAAAAATAATAATTTACCCTTTAACTACTTGTATTTTTTGTATTTTATATGAGATGTTACATGATACTCAATTACTTAATATGTATTAAATCATTAATTCAAAATGGATATTGTTATGCTTTTACTAAAAAAATGAAATCGATTTATATGATTTATCAACCAAAATGTGAGCAATGTTGAAGTAAGGAGCACACTTATTGTGCCCAATGAAGGTGAGATAATTGATTTGTCTACTCCTTCTCCTAGCTTCAGAAATATTGTAGAAAGCAAAAGCAAATTTCCCCCCTTTGTTGGTGCTTGTTTTGTTGACTTAATTTGTCCAATTGTGAGTCTTTTGAATTTTAACTCATCAAACTCAATATATGCACAAACGGCATTGTAATAAAAAATTGGCATTGCCATGAGATGGCAGAATGTGTTGGGTTTATTCAAGTGTAAAATCTCATATCAAATATGAGGGATGAGTGAAAGAGTTTATAAGTGGAAAATACCATGAAATTATTGCCTTAATGTTTTGGTTGACTCACTTTTGACTCTTCATATTCGCATGCCCCGTAACAATGGAACCCCCGATGTTTGGAGGTTCCTCGGTAGCGGTCGGGTCAAACAACTATTGTTTCTGATTGTTGAGATTGCTGTTGTTGGTCAGTTTGCCAGACCCAAACAATATCCTGAAGAGAAGGCCTTATATCCTCATTCAATATTTTCTGATATTCCAATGTATCACCATTTGATTTTTTCACCTCCACCAAATGGAATAAAGGGGCAAGCTCAAAGATCTCTGCATCAATGGATAAAACCCCTTTTCTACCTTCATTGAGTCCTTCTAATTTCAACAAACCACCAGCTTTTTTATTTATCTTTAGTCTAAGTCGATTCGCAATTTCTTCCAGCTTTGATATGATGGCTGATGCAGGTTGTCTTGAAGTGAATCTTGCTGCTCTTTTCCTAAAACCGTCACCGAAGAATTTAGAAAGATCGAAACTTGAAGAAAGGGAGATGATATCAAAGGCATTTATACTTTTAGGCATAACTGACTCTTCCCTTGTTTCTGCTGCAGGAACATCATCACTTTGATAAGAAATATTTGTCCCTGAAGAAGAGGCATTGTTGTTTTCCGATTCATGCTTTTTGCGCCCAGCATTCGGTCCTTTCTTAAACCACGAAGATTCCTTAACCCTGGCTATCGAAATCCTAGTCTCTGGATTTGGATCCAATATCTTGGACAACAATCTGCATACTTCTGGTGGGAACCAATTAGGACACTTAAATTCCGCTTTGCTTATCTTCCTATACATCTCTATCAAATTCGAGTCACGGAAAGGGAGATAACCTGCCAGTAAGACAAATAGAACTATCCCACAAGACCATATATCAGCTTTGGCACCATCATATCCCTTCCTTTTGATGATTTCAGGAGCAACATAAGCCGGGGTGCCACAAGATGTATGGAGTAAGCCGTCCTGTCGATTTGACTGAGTTAGAGCACTTAAACCAAAATCTGAGACCTTCAAATTCCCAATTTCGTCCAACAAAATGTTCTCTGGCTTTATATCGCGGTGGTATACGCCTCTACTGTGACAAAAATCAACTGCATTAACTAGCTGCTTAAAATACTTGTGTGCAACATCTTCATTGAGTTTTCCTTTGGCCACCTTGTTGAAGAGCTCACCACCTTTAGCATACTCCATAACAAAGTAAATCTTAGTCCTGGTGGCCATAACCTCGAAAAGTTCTATAATATTGGGATGTTTCGCCCGGCTCATAACCGATATTTCGCGCTTGATTTGATCAGCTTGCCCAGTTCTCATGACCTTGTCTTTGTCAATCATTTTGATAGCCACACTCTGGTTAGTTATTGAACTCCTAGCATAGTAAACCTTTCCAAAGGTACCTTGACCTAGCAATCTTCCCAACTCATATCTTTGCATTAAGATATTTGATTTACTCTCCATGAGACCTAAAAAGTAGGATCAAAATTTACACTACTTCCTCAACTTAACTTTCATAATCCATATATCATTTACATTTACATATATCTATAAGTATATATAGCAGAAAAGTGTTTCAAATTTCAACTGCCTTCACACATATCATGTATTATTAGCAGAATGAGTTATAAATTTATGGTCCATTCTTCTCAAACATGAATTGTGGCAGTAATAGCAAGGATACTATCACCTTATGGATCTCAGAGACAGAGCTGCAATCAAGAAGTCACATCTTTCGACATTCTCGGCGGTTAATCTGTCAATCAAAACTGAGAGTATAAGCTGCAAGTTCAAGTTCATGATCTACAACAGTATACTTGAATTGCAGCAAATGTTTATTTCTAGAGAGAATCTGAAAAGCAAAGAAGCAACAATACCCAATTTAATCATTGTTAACATTAAAAAACAAAAACAGACAGTAGAGAATGTATTTTAAATTGATGAACATAAATCAGCTTCTAATTTGAAAAACACAGGATTATAAATCAGGGTTTCCAGGATTAAAAGAAGGAACAATAGCTACTTATTTTCTAAAAATATGATCTTTATAAAATTCCCATATGAGAATTGAATCCAGTCAACAATTCTACCAATGAAATCATGGAAAAGATTCTTACTAATTAAGCCAAAACAGAAAGAAAAAAAAAGACATTAAGAACAATAGAATAATAAAATCTCATAATGTTAACTACACTTTGAGTCCATGATTGTTTGCAGGAAAAGTCATGAGTAAAATTTGCTAGTATACTTAAAGCATCAGAATATGTCTTAATTTATTCAGTTTGGACCAGATAGAAAAAAAAGATGGTATAATCAGGAACAATCAGGAACATGTTCAACTTGCACCATAATATGAACATAAAAGTAAATAGAATTAAAAAACATAAAAGATTTTCTCTAAAATAAAAAAAAAGGTTGAGACAAACCTTAAGGATCAGGTTGTGGCATGATGCATATAGGTACAGGTAGATTTGTCTTGAAAGTTGTAAGTGGACCCGTACTATGAAAATAACTTCAGAAAGTAAGTGATACTTATGTTTTTGTTGTTTCACAAAATGGGTTATGTACTTGCACTTCAAAATGTTTTAGCTTTGTTTTATTTTTAGAAGTTTTTGTGAAATTATAATTTGATTCTAAGATTTTTCTTATTAATGTTCAAGATGTGTTTTAGTTTCAGTTCTGTTTTTTTCCTATCATTGTTTAATTGTTAACTGTGAAGGTTTAAAGTTGACATTGGGAGAATAGTTTTATATTTGATGCAATTAAAAACTTCCATTTGTCACATTTTTTAAACGAATACTTAGGACAAATTTGTTTTTACTCATTCTTCTAATCTTGACAAATATTTTATATAAAAATTCTGATAGGTGTGTATGATTAGCACTTTATAATGTCAAATTTTCAATTGTTAATGTTTTTTGGGGGTACAATGCTCAATTGTGATATGGATTTACAAGTGGATGCTTTTCTTGTTTTTTATGTTTAATGTTGTTGATTTTTAACACAAAGAATCTCTATCTTTAATTTGTGCATCCTTACTACAAGTATAGGACTATAAGTGAACAATTTTTGTTGCTGTAATATAATGTATCTCTATCTTTCATTTTTATAGTAATATCCATATTTCTTCACATTTTGCTAAGGAACTAATCACTAATCATTTTTTAGAGTGTATGACTATCTTTCTTATCTAACAATGGTCATTCCCATAAATCGAACTCTTATTATTTTGGTTATTATAAAGATTTTTTTACCTTACAAATTAATATCCGAAAATTCATCTAAATGTTGTTACATATATATCTAAATTCAACACTAATATCTTACACATTTCTCTTTGATGAAAAAATAATCATAAAATTAAAATAAATATGATGAGTAACACTATATCTCATATATACTTTATTTTAGTAATTGATTTGTAAGTGACATATGCCAAATTTTTCAGGGAGGATTTAGTATAATTAATCAAATATGATTAATCTTCTTCTGCAGTCTGCACGAAAATTCATGAGAAGAGAATTTGGGAATTTTAAAGTAAAAAAACGCAGACTTGTCTCTCTCATTTCCCACGACTTCAACAGCTTACCCTAACCACCACCACCACCTACTCCCCCTCTCACTCCTTCGCCGGATCGCCACCGTCTCTGGTCGGTGGCACCACCCCTTTAACCAGTGATCTCTGTCACTCTCTCACTTCGCTCAAAGTTATTGCTGCCGGTTAAAACCCAACACCTAAACTATAAGAAGAAACTCTTTAGCTTCGAGAACCTTCTCAACCTATTTCCTTAATTCAATCCAATTCAATTCAATTCCATCTTTTCATTTCAGTCAAAACGCAAATCGAACAGCGCCCTAGAAATCAGTACTGGTAAACCACACACTAATTTTTCTACTTTTTTTATATTTTTATTTTATATGTAAGTTTCTTCTTTTTTGGCCTTAACTTCCTTTTTGTTTTGATGGAGTTGGAAAATGTAATGTTAGTTTTGCTTCTATGAGCTTGCAAGTTGTAGTAATTTTTTTGCAGTGGTGTTGTTAAAGGAGGAAGATGGAGAATGAAATAAAATAAGGAAAATAACATAATAGTTGTGGTTAAGAGTGAAAGAAGTTTTAATTTGTTTATATTCTTCATTGAGTTTACTTTATTGAGCTGGATCAGCTCCAAGTGTCTATTTCTGGATCCGTTGTTTCAAGAAATTAACTGTATTTGAGTTTGATTGATAAACTTACTTAATGATCAACTTTTTATGTAGTACAAAATCTAGGGTTAGGGTAGTCCCTAGGCTAGGCTCATTGAGGATTCAACTTAGCTTTACTTTGGCTCAGCTGAAATTTTGAGTTCTAGGTTGAACAATGTGATCTTTAGTGCCTTGTTTGATTCTGCGATTAGGTCGAATTTTAGAAGCTGAAGTTATCCTGTGATAACAGTACTGGTGACTTTGATGAGTTATAATGTTGAACAATGTGATCTTTAGTGCCTTGTTTGATGCTTAAGCATGGGTCCCGAATTTACGAGGTGTGAGACACGGAACCCATTTAAAGAAGGTCTCCTCTTTCAGCCTTGATTTTAGGAGCACCATCTCGTCTTTGTCCTTTGGAATTACAGCCTGGTTTTTCTACTTCCATGTGTGGATGAGCGATTCTTCACAATTCGGTGGGGTTTGCTCTGGAGTGAGTTGCGTATCACATCTATTATTAGCCTGACATGTAGTAGCGGTCTCTCTTTTTCATGAAAACTTCTTGACATTAGTTGTGATCTATTCATTATTGCATACTGCATATCCTAACATTTATTCCTTTTTTTTAAAAATTATTTTATCCCTTTTTTAGTTCTCCATTTATTGCAAAACCCTTTTTCCTCTTTTTTACTCAATGATAATGTTGCTTGCCTTGTGACAAGAAGGCCATGGGTTCAAGTCACGGAAACAACCTCTTCACTTATGAGGGTAAAACTGTGTACATCTACCCTTCCCAGACCCAATTAGGTTAGGTGAGACCCTTGTGCACTCGACCACCATTTTTTTACATTTAATCGCGTAGTTAGGTCATATTCAGTCCAAAAACTATCAGTTTATAATTTATCTTAAATCTATCAGGTAGCTCATGCAGTCCTATGTCAACCATCGGATAATATACAGGTTTATCAGTTCCCTGTACTTTTAAGTCATATCATTTACCTGTATCGTATTCTCTATATCCTATTCTACACGCTTAATCTAACACCGGCTAAAACTTCTCTTCCTTCCCATCTACCCTAGGTATCATTAATTGTGATTTGGTCATTGCTCACTTGCATCCTGTAAGGAAAAATTCTAAAGTTGAAGTGTGAGGTCTCATATATAGATATGGAACTCAACTGAAGAGAAACTTACATTTCAGCACTGTTGCCTTTAACTATAGGCTGTTGAGGGCACTACCCCTCAATCAATACACATATTCGTTGTTTGAATTATGGAATGATGATATCCTTTTACAGTTTGTTGCATGCTGTGGAGATTGGAGACTGAGGGAAGACGAGACCCCTACTGTCTAACCTACTCTTTACTTATACATTTCAGTCGTATATCTATATTTTACATGATGTTCATACCTTTGCGTTTCCCTTTTTGGTTACAGTTAGAATTTTCTGGCACATGCTGTCATATTCAATTTTCTTTCTACAATTAAATAAAACTATTGGAAGCATTAAATTACAGATGAAGAGATATTCTTTTTCTGGATTAGATCTACATGTGATTTTTTTGTTACTAATGCAGGTAGTATGGAGATATCATTGTTAAAGGTGCTTGTTGATGGCATATCCTCATTTTTGCATTTATTGTTTTCTGGAAATAAGAACTCAGAACCTGTCACAAAGTATTACCAAAAGGCTGAGGAGATACTTAAGTTGTTGAAGCCAATCTTTGATGTGATTGTTAATTCTGAGTTTGCTTCTGATGAAGTGCTTTGTAAGTTATTTGAAGATCTTGGTCATGCTGTTGATGAATTAAGGGAGCACATTGAGAACTGGCACCTATTGTCTAGCAAAGTTTACTTTGTAAGTTACATAATATTGCAAGTCTTAAATTTGTAGATATAGAGAGCATATTTGTCATAGCTGTTAATTTAATGTAAAATGAACTGAGCTTCCATCACGGGGCTGTTGCAGTTGTCATTTCTAAATGCAGATTCAATTTTAGGATAAAAATGTCTTCAATATTTATTTTTCTTGTTGGCAAGGAAATCATGCTATTTACTGTCTTGTGTGAAGGAACAAATGATAGGATGGGTGTATTTTGTTTTGTCATCTTCTCTTTCCCTCTTGCACGGACCCTTGGAGAACTACAACACCAAAGATTTCTATTATGGTGACTAGCGAGAGAGCCTTAGACCATATAAAGCTCACACTAGACTCCCTTCTGATGTCAGACTCAAGTTCCCAACCCTGGCAATTAGATCCTAGCATTCCATCTTGCTTTTTACAGCGTCACTGCACACGCTGGTTGGTTGTGCACTAGCCCTGGAAGAATACCACAATGTCAGATCAACCACTTGTTTTGCTCGTTTGCCACTGGGAGACATGGTAGAAGGCTCTGATATCAACTGAAATGAAAGTTAGCCTTTGGTAGTAGATTCCAGTGCCATATAATTCTCAGCAGAATCCCATACTTCCAATGTGATACTTGAGTCTCATGCCTAGCATTTAGATCCTAACACCCTCTCTCCCTTACTATCTTTTCTTATCTTACCTATTCTCCTCCTCCTCTCTCTCAGCACCACTTCTGCACCTCATATTGTTTCACCCTGCTTAATCAATGTTTTGTTTTGTGTTTTCTAAGCACCTATATTCTAATTTCCTTTCCAAGATACTTTATATTTTATGATGAAAAATCTCTAATTTTTAGAATCAATGGCTATTAATATAGTGTTTCCATTCCCAACAATACATTAATTGCATAATTTTAATCCCATCCCTAATAATGTGAGAACCTGGTGGTGTGGTGATATTATTTAGTTGTAAGTGGATAATATGTGGTAGCGATGGATGTGATAACATGATAGCTTGTGTGTGGAGTTCTAGTTAGAGCTATTTTTTAATAAGAACTTTTATTCTATGATTTTCTCATCTTTCTTGTTTTGCACATGTTCCTGCATCTTCATTACCGGCATATTGTTTGAAGAAAGAAGACAACTGTATCCTCTCTGAACATGTGTACCTCTATCATTGTATTTAGCATCTCCAGAAGTTCAAGATTCTGAGACTGCAACATGCATAAATTTAGGTTGACTGTCGTATATTTTTCCACACAATCATGATCATCACTCCTTCTAATGGTAGAGAAATGGTCGATTTTTTATGTGGCAAATGTTGCTAGTAAAGCATTACCATCCTCATCCTAAGAAAGATGATTTAAGCCAGATATCACTCCTTCCTAAAAGGTTGCTGTTTGTCTCCACCTTTACGAGATATAATTAGATTAGAAGTGAACACTGAACAGTATGCAAATATCTTAGCTCGAGTCAGGTTGCAACCTGGTATAGAAACTAATGAAAGTAGAGCATGCAGATTCTTTTGTTGTGCCTGCATCTTATGGATGTTCATTATGTCATTCTTGCTTGTTCAAATTCTCACTACTTCCTCTTTCTTATTAATTAGGTTAAGCAAGCTGAACCCTTGATATCTAGGATTCGAACTTCAGGGCTCAATATTTTCCAGCAGCTGAAAGCTTTCCACCATTGCCTCCCTGATGGATTGAGTTCTGAACATGTAGAGGTAAAATATTATATTAATCAAATAATTGCATAAAGTTCCCTTTTTAATTGGATTTATATATATGTTCATTACGGGATAGAAACTTAGGATGCATAATTTCAATGTAAAAATTGCAGCACTGTCTTCAGAAACTCGAGCATTTGGGATACAATGAAACCTCGTCAGTCATCGAGGAAGCTATTATGGAACAACAGGATGGTGTAGGGCCGACTTCAGAGGTAATGACAAAAATTGCTAATAGCCTGGGCTTAAGGTCTAATGAAGAGGTTCTGATTGAGGCTGTGGCCCTTGAAAAGTTGAAGGAGAATGCTGAACAAACCGAAAATACTGCAGAAGCTGAATACATTGATCAAATAATTGCTGTTGTTACATGTATGCATGAACGTCTTGTTATGCTTAAGCAAGCCCAGAGTTGCAGCCCGGTTCCGGTACCTGCTGATTTTTGCTGTCCTCTCTCTTTGGAATTGATGACTGATCCAGTGATTGTGGCATCAGGCCAAACCTATGAGCGGGCTTTTATCAAGAACTGGATTGATGCTGGCCTTACTGTTTGTCCAAAAACACGCCAGACTCTGTCTCACACAAACCTAATACCTAACTACACTGTAAAGGCACTAATCGCAAACTGGTGTGAGTCAAACAATGTGAAGCTGGTTGATCCCCCCAAGTCCACAAATTTAAATCAAGTATCTGTTCTTCATGGGTATATGGAGTCTGGTACAACCAGGGAATCACCTGTTTTTGCTCATTCAAGGAGCAACCAGCCATCCTCACCTGAGTCGGCTCCTTCTCGTTCTTGTAGTTCACCAGGTAATAACTTAACTTCTGGTGGAATCCAGCAAGAGGGAACATCACCACTGCATCCTCGTTTAACTTCAGAAGGTTCCTTAAGTGGCATGGTTAATGAACAATATATGGATCTTGTGAGAATGTCACCCACAGGTTTAGATGATAGGTCTGCTAGCTCAGGTGAAAGCAATGTAGATTCAGCTGGCCAACCATCAATTTCGCCATCTAGAAGGGAATCTTCCAGTGCCTTCAGCTCTGAACAATCTCAAACCCATGTCAGAACCGTTTCTGATTCCAGTGCACTTTCGAGTGCAAAATTTCCTCAAGAAACACAGGGTGATGAGAACAGTGCTCCTCAACTTTCAACAAGTCCAAGCTACAGCAGAGCTGCTTCTGGTGAATTGAATCCTGGGCTAGATGCTGCTGGTGCTCCTGCCATGCCATCACCACATAGAGAACCTGAGTTCCCACCTCGTTTCGTGGAAACAAGGTCTCGAAGCCAAGCTTTGTGGCGGCGACCATCCGAGAGGCTTGGTTCTAGGATAGTATCTTCTCCTGCTATTGAAACAAGAGCTGATCTGTCTGCTATTGAAAACAGGATTCGGACTATTGTCGAGGGTTTGAGGAGCTCTGATCTTGATAGTCAGAGAGGGGCAACGGCTGAACTTCGTCTTCTTGCAAAGCACAATATGGATAATCGAATTGCGATTGCAAACTGTGGAGCCATTAGCTTATTAGTTGACTTACTTCGGTCGACTGATACTAGGATCCAGGAAAATGCTGTTACAGCACTTCTCAACTTATCTATCAATGATAACAACAAAGCTGCAATCGCGAATGCTGGTGCAATAGAACCTTTGATTCATGTGCTTGAAACAGGGAGCGCAGAGGCCAAGGAAAATTCAGCTGCCACTCTTTTCAGTTTATCAGTGATTGAGGAAAACAAGATCACCATAGGGAGGTCTGGGGCAATTAGACCATTGGTTGATTTACTAGGGAATGGAACCCCTAGGGGGAAGAAAGATGCTGCAACTGCTTTGTTTAATTTATCAATATTCCACGAAAACAAGAATCGGATTGTGCAAGCTGGTGCTGTGAAGCACCTTGTGGAGTTAATGGACCCAGCAGCTGGAATGGTTGATAAGGCTGTGGCTGTCCTAGCAAATCTTGCTACAATTCCTGAAGGAAGGAATGCAATTGGTCAGGAATGTGGGATTCCTGTTCTTGTTGAGGTTGTCGAGTTGGGTTCTGCGAGAGGAAAGGAAAATGCAGCAGCAGCTCTTCTTCATCTTTGCTTACATAGTAACAGATTTTTAAGCATGGTGCTGCAAGAAGGAGCTGTCCCACCATTAGTAGCTTTATCACAGTCAGGAACCCCAAGGGCCAAAGAAAAAGTATGGTTCTTTCATTATATTTTCTTATTTTTGTTGTCTTTTATTCTATTTTTCCTGCTGGGTTGAATCCTTTTATTCTAGTTCAATTATTTGGAAAAGGCACTGATGGATTGTTTTATGTTTAGGCTCAGGCTCTCCTCAATCAATTTAGAAGTCAAAGACATGGTAATTCTGGGAGAAACTGATTTTGATTTCCCAACCTCTTGGGCCATCCTAAGGTTTTGAATTAACCTCCTATTCAATGACTCTAATTTATACATTATACAATGCAAATAATGTGCGTAAAAGATGTTTTGTTTTCACTTGATTGTAAAGGGAACAAATATTTATGGATGATTGATTGTGTCCTCTTGTGATAAACCTTTGTGATGCGAAGAAAATTATACATGTAAGTCTACGGTTTGTTTTAACAGAAAAATTTCTGGCTTTTGTTGCTGTGTTAGGACAAAGTTGGTTGTGGACAAATAATCTTATTATGTTTATTGTTGGTGCCTTAACTGCCCCTTTTAATGAGAAAGGAATCTGCGTATTATGTTCAATGCTTGGTATCAAATGCAGAAATTGATGCATGTTCATCATACATGTAGATGCAGTTCTTTCTTCTTATTTTTCATTTTCCCCATCATAATTCCATTGCATTGTAGATTTGTAGTCTTGTACTGTTCTAGTTGCTGTGATGAAAGTTCTAATTTTTTGTGGTAATAAAGACTTCCATTTTTTGTGGTAAGTTACTAACTTGCTTTTGAAAATCAAAATCTGTAAGAAAATGGGATCAATTAGTTGACTTGGTTGGTTCAGTTCAATTTTCTGTACACTCGTAACTAGGGCTAGTTATTAACAATTATGCCATACATAATTTTACTCAATTGTGTATGCTCATTGTTCTGTAGAGTGTAAGTACACAACCTTAAACATGCCATAAACTAAGTTTCATACTGTCTAAAAGAAAAGTTAGCTACATATTCAGGATAGAATCTTTCATCCAAGAGTTTCTCTCTACAAGTAAAAACAAAGTTCTAACATTACAGGTAAAATTTATTTAGAGTAGGGATCCACTTACTCCAAGAGTAAGTTTTTTAAACTTACTCCACATCTTAACCATCAATATTAGGGAAATCCAATGGTTTAGATCTGCCTACTAATTGAAATCATTGGATTTCCCTAGAATTAATGGCTAAGGTGTGGAGTAAGTTTAAAAAACTTACTCTTGGAGTCAATGAATCCCTCATCTTTATTTAACCCATAATTCAATTTTGACTACCATGTCATAAACAAATGTTATAAGTACTCGAGATCAATAAAAACTTACCCTTAGATCAATAAAAACTTACCCTTAGAGTAATGACATTTATCAAAAACATGCCTTATGATTTATTCCCCACAATTACATTACATTACATGAATACAATTTACATTATACTGAACTCAACAAACACAACTT
This sequence comes from Lupinus albus, assembly GCA_009771035.1. Lineage (NCBI taxonomy): Eukaryota > Viridiplantae > Streptophyta > Magnoliopsida > Fabales > Fabaceae > Lupinus > Lupinus albus. The sequence continues at coordinate 15,348,811 of CM020016.1, forward strand.
GCCACTTTTGAGGGTTGTACAAGGTTATTACAAACAAACCACTCCTATTTTACATGTCTCTTCTAATTAAGGACCCTACAGTTCTTCCTTATCTCCCCTTGTGACCCAGTTAAGGGTTTGTTATTTCCCATCTTAATCATTCCAATAACAAAGTCAGAGTAAAAGATGTTATCATTGAGGGTGTAAGTTAAAACAAGTGAGTCAGTAGATCCAGCATTGAAGAGAACCTGATCAGAATGAAGGAGTCCCTTTTGGTTGATAAGGTTTTTGTAGTAATTATTGTCAAAATGATTTGGAGTTTGGAAATCTAAGAATTCTAAATTGTTGTCTCCAGAGCCACTTTTACATGGACACTTACTCTGTTTGGTCGTAGCAAAAGTACAATCAATATTGCTTTCGTTGTATATGCGATCTCTGAAACTACTACACCTTGACTTCCCAATTGTGTGAGATCCTAAAACCACAAACAAAACATTATATATATATATATATATATATATTAAGCCATGTAAGTATAACAAAATGTCAATAGTTCCATTTTTGAGAAAGATACTTGTTGGGAGAGAAAATCACACATCATGAATTAGTTTATTGAACAAAAATCTGTTGTCCGAAATAATGTTTTACATTAATTAAAACATACCATCTCAAATAAAAATTTCAACATTCATTATTTATTTTTCTGTACATTAATTCATATACATTTTTTTGAGTTGGATAAACATTTTTTCTTTTTGCTTAACAGGTGTTGTACCATAAACAAAAAAAAGAAGACTTAGTGCAATGTAAGTGGTTGTTTAAATGTCACATCTATATCCACCTTATAAGCTTTACTTTATTAGACCAAACCATAGTTATATATATATAATCCTAATAAAAATGTGAAAATATAAATGGGAAATTGAAAAGAGAGAAAAAGTTACCAGATAAGGCAACCATATCCTTAATAGATAGGCCTTGATCATGAAATTTTGAGATAAGAATAGTGAGGTTAGAGCTGGGAGGTGGAATCACACCACTGTTAGCAGCATTGAAGTTTGCTGTTCTGGAATCCCTTCTTCCACCTTTCACATTCCAAAAAGGTCCTCCAAGCTGCATAATACAATAATAATTATTATAATAATGAAAACTCATATAAGTACATAACAGATAAATATTCCAATGACCCTAATAACCATTGTGAGAAATGATCAAACTTGTCTAGGAATGAAAAGTAGTGATAATAAGATGTTGAAAAATTCAGTGTTTTCCACTAAGCCATAAGCCAGAAATGTAAATCAACATTAGATATAACAGTGCTTTCGTGTATTGTCTATATGATCACAGTAGTATATAATATGTTTTAATAACACTTATGTGGACGATGTTGTATATCATACATACAACAACGCCATTTCCAACAAGCGTTGTTATATATTGGATACATATAATAGCGCCGACTACATGGAGCACTTTCGTATTTGATGTTATATACGCATATCCGCATATCTATATAACAGCATCTGCACTGTTGATGTTACATCTGCATAAACATATCAACAGTGCTCACTAAAGCAATCGTTGTTGATGATATTCCGCCTCGTATTTAACAGAGTTAGTCTAAGAAGCGCAGTTGAATGACCGTTGTTAAATGCGAATGCTGGCGTAGTGTAGATTAATAAGAATGGTTTTGAACTCACAATAACAACAGAGTCACGAGAAGCAATGGCCAAAATATCAGCACAAGACACCACACCAGGGCATAATGCCTCCACTTTTGTCTTTATAGAATCAATTACTTCAAAACCTCTCAAAGAATTGTTGTTTGCAGCTGCTGTTTTCTCTCCTCTGAAGGATGAAGTATCATCCAGTAATACTGAACCATCACAACCCTATTTCTCATGCACCATAAATAACCACTGAATTTAACAACATTTTATTATATATATATAATAAATGTATATATATATATCATCAATAATATGATGTTTTCTTTCTTAAAATGATGAACATAAATGGTATCATCCAGTAATACAATATTTCTTGATTGCATGCATGATTATGTGGTTTCATTGGAAAAAACATAATTATAAAAAAAGTAAATTCAAAAGAAGTAAAGCTATTGCGAAGATTATCAAATGGTGGACATAACATCATTATTAAGTTTTCAATCATAAGTAGTTTTTACTGTAAGCCATTAGGGTTAGGGCATTTTTTTCTTTCAAGGAACTCATGCGAGGTCTTATTATAAGAAGAGGGGGAAGAGTAGAGAAGAAAAAAAAAGATATAACACAAATTCATTTGAAGAGGAGTTTCAATTCTTGCAACTAAGCTTATGGAGCTGATTCTAGGGCTTATAAGACTTTTGACCATTTTGTTAATTGGAAATGATAATTTTAAATTCCACATAATTGTATTACAAAAAAAATACTACTTCACAACCAGTTACTGGTAACTTTGATCAGTAAGATTATCCGTTTACATTGCTGAGATCTTTGCTTTGATTATTATGATTTATTTTAATAAAGCATTTTTTACAATGAATTACTATTATATAGTATTATTAACATGTTGTCATTTGCTAATATTTAATAATTAAAATATCATGTAGGGTTAAAAATGAGCTGAACATTTTGAAATTAGTTTCACTCTCAACTTACTAATTAGTTCAATAAATTTAGTTAATAAATCAAATAAGATAAACTTTCACTGAAAACATGTACTAATAAATATAGGTCAACTAGCGAGCTTTAATTTCACTCGATTATATTTATGTACATACATCAAAAACATTTTATAATTATTCTATCATCCATATACTTTTATATGAATATATATGTTATATATTAAAATTAAATAAATTCATAAAAACTGATTTAAAAGTTATATATATTACTGACAAGTATTCAAGTAGATAATATACTTTATAAATTTGAGGTCATCAATCTCTAGCAATTTTTTAAATTTTAATAGAGAAATTTTTTAGCTGAAACAATAATTTGTATTGAACTCGATTTAAATAGAACTAAATTAAGCAAAATATCTTTTAGTCCGGAGCTAATTAAGGTTGTCTTTATCTCCATTTTTACATACATATAATATAATTTAAATTTGTTGTAGAATGCTAAAGAAAGTAGCATGTCATACTTTTTATCAACACAAAACCTAGATACACTTTTTACACCGATAATACATAGATATTAGACAAAAAAAAAGGAATGATATCTAGTTAATAGTAAACATAATATGTGCATGTAATATTTAATCAAGAATGATATGAGACTATGAGCTAAGAACTACTTATTGAACAAAAAAATCACAGGACATGCAACAGTTAGTTCAATTAATTAATATAAAGTAAGGAATCATATATAGATTATGAGTAATGAATTACATCGACAAAGCAGTCATGGAAGAAGAGTCGAAGAATAGATGCTCCAATTCGAGGTTCATTGGAAATAGCAGATTTAACAACAGATTTTACAGTGTTGAAAACATTGGGACATGTCTCAGAATAGAAATTCTCAGATAGTTTAGCTGAACATGTTCCTGTAAGAAACATCAACACAAATAATGCAACAATGCATGATGCAGATGATGGAGAAGAAGGTGCCATTTTTATCAAGTGAAGCTATTGAAGATGTATATAACACTCTCATATATATAGAGGGAGCATGAAGTGGGGAACTCATACGGAAAAAAATGTTCTAAGAAAATTATGATTAATTATGTCTCTTACTGTCTAATTAAAATATTCAAACTTCACAAAATAATATAAAAATATTAATTTCTGTTAGATACTTTTTAATTGATCACTTACATTAAGTAGGACAAAAATGAGAAGATGCGGTATATGTTCCTTTCCTCATACTGATGTAATAATAATTTGGACAAGGATGACATTACAATAAATAGCTTGATTAAAATTATTTATAAATAACCTAAAAGGTCTATTTTTATAAGCTTAATTAAAATTAATTTTTGTCTAATCATCTAGAGAAGCTATATCTTCCAACTATGATTTTCTTCACATACAATGTAAAATATTATTGAAATAAGCTAAGCTTATAAAATAAAACATAAATTACTTTTTTTAAGGAAATGGAATTTGTTTAATGGTAAAGATGATTTGAGGTATCAGTTATACCCGAAAAAGTAAGAAATATTATATTAGTGAGTAGATTTAAACCATTAGATTTCTTAGAATTGTTAGCTAAGATGTAAAATAAGTTTAAAAAAACTTACTCTTGGAATAAGTGGATCCATCCCCTATTAAGAAATATACTTCCATTATTTATTTTTCTTTCTGAAAACTTTTGTTTGTTAGTTGGGAAACTCAATATAAAACTTTAACTTACTTTTTTGTTCAATCATTGATGTGTCCGTGCTTGATTTTGCTTTTACCAAATTTGTCATTTGCATTGAAGAATATTGATTGAATTATTGCAATTTGCTAATGTCGTGCTTGATTTGCAATTTGCTATTGTTTATTGATTGAATTGAATGTGAATGTATAAAATAAATTATCAATTATGGTAACCTAGTTTTTTTTTTTGAACTATGATATATAGAATTGATTCAAATTAAAACCATGTAGGTGAGGATATATATTCTTAATCGCTCTATAGCTTATTTTATGCAACAAAGGCAAATAACACTCGGGTAATTTCTATATCTCGAAAAAGATTAATTTTTGGCTATCAATCAAGAAAATCTATGCACAAGAAAATTTAATAAAAAAATTAAAAATTTCTTCATGAAAATTTCATCTAAGAAAAGTTTGGTGGCAGTATAAACATACATCATAATGTCTTTTCATATTTTAAAAACGATGAATATTTTCTCATTTTAAAAAACATTCTTAAAACATATCTATATGTAAAAAAATTAAACAATAATTCAATCATTTATCTCATATAAGATTCCGGATTATATGCATAACATTATGGAAAATTAAAATGTCATAGTCCTTTCATTATCACCATAAACCACTCATTTTCTCCACATTGAATAAATCCTTTCATAAAACTGTGTGGATGAACTAAATTCAACTCAAGCTCAATAATTGTCTTCTTTCATTTATATGTTAGCTTAAAAGGTGATGCATGAATAGCACGTGTATGATTGATTTATACACATACATAGGTACTTAGCTTATAATTAAATTACTTGTGTATGAAGGATATTTAGATAATCAAATTCTAGATATTGACCCACTTATAGTATTCTTCTTTCAACTAATGTCCTTCTATATTGAGGCAGAAGCAAAAGTCAACTCTCTCTCCAGCTTCATTTTCCTCACATTAAACACATCATAATCCCCTTTATTATAGTGATGGAAATTTCATTTTTAAACTCTACTTTTTCATACTTATTTGTTTAAGAAATTATTATATAATGTGAATATTTAGTATATATAGTTTGACTTAATTAAATCTAGTTATTCCACATTCGAAATTACATTAAAGTGAAATGTGAAAAAATGAAGTGAAAATGAGAAATAGTAAGTAATGATATAGTTGGAAAATAATACATACATGTCAATTGAGTTTCTAAAACATCACAATATTTCAAAAACATAAAAATATCAAAAGATATAGAAATTGAGTTAGCTAGTCATGTATACTAGGATGATAAGTGTTTATTTCTACTACTATTTCAGTTTATATTGTGTCACTTAGCTTGGAAAATTGATGATTAATAAAAAGAGTATCATATTGCAACACATATCATCTTCTTTATGTTTTTAAGATGAAATAGTTGAATTTAATATTTTCTTTTTGAATATGTTATGCTGATTTGTATGAATTGAATTAGTTACTTGAGACCAATAATTTGGTGCAAAATGAATCTGCTAAGTCAATGCATCATCTAATACCTACTCTGCACATTTTTTCTTCTTTTTAAAACCCCATATACTTATATAAATAAGCAAGAAGGAAATCAATTATATCATAGAAAACTGTTAAGTCCTTTCAGGAATAATGCAATGTAGAATTATAATTAAATCAACTTTTGAAGACAAATCAGGGAAACTTTTAGATTAGGAAACATGTCTAAAATGGTTTTATTCAATTAAGTGAAGATAGAGAGTTATAAGTTAATTTGATGGTAGGAATAAATGATTTAAAAAATATAGTGCAGAAAATTGTGAGTTTGAGTGAAAGATATAAATTGCATGCTTAGAAAAATGACAAAGTAAATATTTTTTATCTTTATTTATTTATAGACTCACAAGTGACATTTAAAGATATTTAGTATTCTTTTAGGAAAAAATGATGGACCCACAGTTTTAATTTTTTATTAGTTCACTTGTCCTTGCTAAAAGGAGATGCCTTGTGCTATCATTTGTGAGTGTACAAATTACAATCAATTACATCTCTTTGGTTATAAAAATAACATTGGGGATAGAAAATACCACACAATTTAACGTGCAAGGCAATTAAATTCTTATAATTTTACTTCTATTTTAGCATTTATATTTATAATTAAAGTGCTTTTTCATCTCTTGCCAGTAATTGGAAAAATATACATGCATTTATTATTAGAAAATCTAATGATTTATATCTAATTACTAATTCAAATAATTAGATTTTCCAAGAATAATTAGTTATGATGTGAAGTAGGTTTTTTCTACTTTACTTAATTTCATCTGCTCAAATCAATTTAGTCCCTGAAAAGAATAGAGTAATTAAATAATCCTCTAAATTGGTAGAAGTTACTATAACATGGACAATTTTTTTTTAAACAACTAAATTGGTAGAAGTTAGAAGGACCATTTTCTCTATAAAAAACGAATTGGTACTATCTGATAACTTTTTTCCCAAGATCAAATTGTCTCATGGTCAATCTAGAAATCAATAAATCTACTTCTTTTTATTGCAATCCTTATAAAAATTCGTATGTGAATTAAGTTTTGAAGGAAAATAAATTAAAAGTTTTAGAATCATTTCACAAACAAAGTGTATTTCATTACGTTTAAGTCTTCAAAATCTAATTCGCAAAAGGGATCTAACTTCATTTCACAACCTCGCATGTAAGGATTTGAGTTGATGATGGTTGATTTAGAATTAAATCTTGTAAGGATCGCAGCATTGCTTTCTGATTTTGTTTTTATAATTTTGTTGAACATGTTGTTCATTCTAACTACTTGTGTAAAGTTGGTAAGGATCCAACAATTTTTCTTCAGTATTTTTCATATCTGCTTGTTAATTTTTTTTACACAGTTTTAAATTTATAGTCGTTGGAAATTTTCTAAAATGCCATGTCAACCATGCTCCACATGCTTCTCTAATACCCCATTAACATCAATGACCAAACAAAGTCCAAAATTAAACTTTATACTCATAGATATTAATTTTTTGTTATAGTCAGAAATAAATGGTGAATGATATAAATAGATATTAATTTTTGTTATAGTCGGAAATAAATGGTGAATGATATAAATAGATATTAATTTTTGTTATAGTCGGAAATAAATGGTGAATGATATAATGAAATTATTTGTCTATACCTTTTTTTTTCCTCTGTTTGTGTTTTTTGTTTTTGTTTCTGCTAGCTGAGCTTTGTTTTAAACCTTTTCTTTTGTACATTATATTCATATTAAAAAAAACATCGAGAGAAACAAAAAGAAATACCTTTTACCCTAGATCGTTATTTGATTTGAAGGATAAAAAAGTCGAATTGAATTGTCTTTTGATTTTGCATTGTTTTATACCTCATTTGCCTATTCATTAATAGATCGTATCCATACTCACCCATTATCATCACTTCACTGCAAAGAAGAGAGAGAAGAAAAATGAGCGAAGACACAAAGCACAACACTGCCGGAGCTCTCACGGTGAAACCCATCTCCGATGACCGGAAAACGTCACAATCATCGGCGGCACCGCCCACTAAGAAAGTCATCATCAAGAGTGCTGATATGTTGCTCGACATGCAAAAGGAGGCAGTTGATATCGCCGTCGCAGTTAGTTTTTCAAAGATTTCCTTTTGTTTTTGAATTCTGTTTCTGGGTTTGGTTGAATTTGGTGTGTAGTTTGATAAAGTCTTGAACTTTTTGTGAATGAATAAGGCTTTTGAGAAGTACAATGTGGAGAAAGATGTTGCAGAACAGATAAAGAAGGAGTTTGATAAGAGGCATGGTCCCACTTGGCATTGCATAGTTGGTCATAATTTTGGTAATTCCTTTTTTGCTCAGATTTTTCATTATGTTGTGTATATTTCTTCTTAGTTGTTGTTATTGGGACTTTGGGGTATGTGATTTTTATATGATAGAAATGGAATAGATCTAAGCTTGTTGAAGCTAGTCCTTGTTTGGTTCTAGTTATTGGTAGGTGCTTTTCTTCCTAATTTATACTTAGAACTTAGAAGTGATATTGGAACTTGGAAGTTTAGTTTGTATATGCGCTTTTCCGTTTTTCATAAGGTTTCCTTAATAGTGTAGCATTCTTTAATTGGTTGCATTTGTTTGTTAAAATACCTTAGTAATGGAATAGGCTCGATCACTTTCTATTTGTCTATCCTTTTTAGGGAGGGAAAGCTTAAGTTGAATAGTGTGTAAATATGTAGTGTATTTGGCATGGATGAGAGATGAGTCACTATTACTTAACCGACGTTTTGAGTTCTGCTAAATCCCGAACTCTACTCTTTTAATTGTACCACATAAGCTGAAGTAGTGAACTAGTGATCTTTCTTTTTTCCTCTGTTGGTCTGAACGGTCGTTTATTTGAATTAATGGTTGCCACAGGATAGAATGGTTGAGTGTAACATCAACTTCTTTGTAGTTTACAATTTTACTTAAAGGACAAATTCTCTTTTAGTTGTTGATATTCATTCCATGTTACTGTCCTACTATTGAAGACCCTCAAAACTGGTGATAGTTACCTTGGGTCCTTGACAACTCCAATGTGTACTTGGTACCTGGATGAAAATATATGGTCCTAGTTTCCATTAATATCGAGTTATATCTATTATCTAATTGGAGATCAGATTAGGAGTTCATGCATGATAAAATCAAGGATTAATGAACTTGATTCTGCTTCGGATCATAAGGTCTGGTTGTTTTCTGCGGTTCCTGAAGGGGCCATTTCTATTATTTACTCTTACCATGGTATTTGTTTCTTCCATATATCTCAGTGTCAGACATCCATTCTGATAGCTAACTTCTTGTTAACAATAGCCTTTTAATGATCAAAAGAGTAATTGTAATTTATGCTCGTTCTCGAGTCTTGAATCTCGATTGTTATCCAGTCAAACTAACATTAATCAGTAAAAAAAGGCTTTTCTTTTAGTAGTAGTAAAGAAGGTCTTTAATTACTTATTGTTCATACCATAATGACATTAATATATGTATTTCTTAGTATCTTGAGATGTTTAGTAGGCAATTTCTCTCTCTCCCTCTCTCGCTAAATTTAGTGTATATCAGTGTACCTTGTCAACTTGGTAGTCTTGAGTGGTCAAATTGTTTATCTGTATATACCTTGGATTCTGTTTTCAATTCGGATTGGTGCACTGTACAGAGTTTATATTCCCTTACTTTCCTTGAGCTTTATATCTTGTTAAGTGGAGGGGCTTTGAATATGATAGAGCTTTAAGGTTGAGTTAGTCCGTATGCTGTTCTACTTTTCAAGATTTCACACGTAACCATTAGTAGACACTGAGTTATTGATTCTTTAGCAGTACAGAGATCTCTATCCTTCCATTGAATAATGTTTAACATTTGTTTTCCCTTTTCTATCATTCCCTCCCTCTTATTTGAATTTCTTTTACAAAAACAAGTACAAGAATAAATGAACAATATACCATTCAAAGTACTATAGGAAGATTGCTGACCTAGACAATCTTGCATGCTGATTTGTTAGATGAATAGTAATACATGTATGGGAGAAGGATTTGTGTAGTTTTCAACTTTTCATATAGTTGGTAATAAATAACTTGTAGTGTTTAGTATTGCGGGTTAACTAATATGCTAGTTGAATGCTGCCAATGAGCTTGTAGCGTAATTGGCATTGACCCATCAGCCACCTTTTTCTCCCTTATCTGGATTCTTGCGCCTCCAATGTACCCAATAAAAATCTTTTGGAATGTTTATGTGGAAAAAGAATTATATTCTGAATCTCATAATTTTATTAAAATGGTATGTATGCACACACATACGCACTGCACTCACTACCGGCCTAGGTGATTCCTGTCTTATTATTTTACCTTAGCTTTATGGTTAAAACTACATTTAAGTGAGAAAACACCCAATTTCATACATGTGGATAAGAACATTAATTTTCAAATTTTATTATAGGGTAAGAAATAGTGTAAATTGATAGTCATTTTGTCTTTGGTACTTTTACGTTGAGCAGATTAACCTTCAGGCCATTTAATAATAATCCTAGATTGGTTCTGCTTTTTGCTACCATCCCTAATGTTTCCAAACAAGTCAAATTACTGATTTATAATTTTTGTAGCTCAGGTTAAGGCTGATAAGATGAAACATATAGTTCAATGATGTTCTGTTACCAGCATAATATATAATCTTCTAGATACCATGGAATTATGAATGTATTTCCATTATCATTTAGTGTGAAACAACCTAACCACATTATCTAAGAAATGGCTTATCATATTTTACCTTAAAAGTCAAAAGACTATTAATTCTCTTTGTCAATGAAATTCAGATAGTTAAACTAAATGAAGGTGATACTTGTTCTCGAAATTCAGGCTTAGCTTGCTGGAAATTTTTTCTTGTTACTTTAGAATGCCAAACTCATTCTATAATTGAAATGCATTCATCATGGACTTCTCTTTCTTTTTTGCAGGCTCATATGTAACTCATGAAACAAACCACTTTGTTTATTTCTATTTGGATCAGAAAGCTGTTTTACTTTTTAAATCTGGCTAGCCATGTTGTGATGGTGACAGAAAATTTGACAGCTATGGGAATTGTCTTGTGATTATGCCCTTGTATTTAATCCTACATGTATTAGGGAGTCTCGTACACTGGGCCGCCGCCTTTTATGTATTAAGTTGACTAGCAGGCTAACTCTTTATAGGACATTCTTGTGCTTGTATATTTAACGTCATCTAAACTGGTTCTCAAAGAGTGGTCTTTTTGCCTTGAAATATGTTCTTATTTTTAATTTTTATACACAGTTAACTCTTTGTAGGGTTAAAGTTAACTAATTTGTTCTAATTTTTTTGATATTTAAGGTTATAAATAAGATAAAGATTGAAAACAATTTAAAGTATTCATTTTAAATCTTCATATATTTCTCACTTTCCTACCATAAATTCAATCATAATTCCAATAACATAAGAATTACTCAGAGAGAACAGAACATCCAAAAGCTGAGAAAAGTAAAGTGAGTATCTCAGTGCCAATTACACATGTTTTTTTTGCTAGTTAATATCATTTTTGTGGTGGGTGAGATTTAAATCTTCAACATTTTTATCACTTAACTCCTTAAGTCTTCAACCCTTACCACTTGAATAACTTATGACTCCCGCCAATTACACATGTGTATTGTAAACATTACTAAGAAAATAGTATTTCAAAAAGTGGAGAAAACTTTGGAAGATAAGTTACAATTATTAAACTGATTGCCATTACAATAAGTTATTACATTCATAAGGAATAAGAATACATTGTGTTACAACGTAAGATATCATTACAACGATATATTAATGTCCAAAGCAACAATAATTCAGTTGAAAGCTGATGAGTGTTAGTATTTGTGAGACCTAGGACTGCACTGATACATCCCTATCCTAAGTAAGTTCCAGACATCAAACAAATGTCCTACATTGAATCGGTAAGCTGCTAATTATCGATGTCACCCTGCTGATCGCAACGATCTACGCCTCCTCTTAGTGTCAGGAGATAACCGTACGGTACTCGCCTTTCCAAGCTTGACCGGAAATTTGTAATTTGATGGAGGGGACCCTGTTGGTAAAGATGAATTGAGAGACTTCTCCCTTCCACCTTTGATCTTGTCACCTTTTGCAGCCGATTTCATTTTTGGAGACTTCGTCCTCTTTTTCGACAAACGAAATTGCGCATCTTCCCGTTTCTTATTGTGCTTAAGGAGCTTAACTTTAAAAGGATTAACAGAAGTGTAGCACACAGGCTCCCTACCAACTCCATTTCTTTCTAGATTTACTTCTCCATTGTTCACCTAGAAATTTGTAGAACTCACATGACAGATCAGTATAACAATTTGGGGAGATGCCAACGTCATAGCAAGTAAAAGTTCAAGTGCAAGAAACATTGTTAGTAAGGGAATTACCAGTTGAAGAAGAGAAGAAAAGCTTCGGGCCACGTCATACTTTTCTTGTCCACTGACTAGATCAGAGAAAGGTAGGACAGAGTTACCGCTTTCTTCAACTGATAGTTTGTCCAGAATTCTCTCACCATAGTCACGGATATCGAATGGTGGGTGTGATTCCTATCATTCAAAAATGGTCCATTAACTTAAAGCACTAAAGAATACAAAGGAAGGATACCCAAAAGATGAACTCACCTGTCCTTCCAGATGGTGCTCAATTCTCTGTTTCCATGTTGAAACCCTAGCAGCCATTTCAGTCTGCTTCTCAGATTCAGCTATGCTAGCTAGGAGAGAATTCTAGATAAAGAATAATGGTTACTGACCATGCAAAGATAGAGTCTTTTAACAGAATATATACTTGTATGAGAAAAACAGACAACACATAATTGACCATAAAAGGCTGTAAATAATAGTGTAAACATGTCAAGTGAAGTAGAGTACTTGCAACCAAGACTCGGCTTGTGAAAAAAGGAGACAACTCAAATTTGTCTCATTCGAGATCAGCTTGTGTAACTCATTTAGGACATGATCATTTTTTTATGAATTTAGTATTTGGTAGAAAAGGTCATTGCAATAGAAGATAAAGAAAAAATGTGTAATTATAATATATCACATAAAAGTTCATAACTTTAACACTAAAAAAGAAGTCCCAAAAAAGAGAGAGAAAACAGCTTATTTACAATGAGCATAGAAATTATAAGAACTGACAAAATCATCATTCAACGTATTGATAGATTAATTTCCTTTGAAATACTTTCCACCTGTTTACACAAAAGGAGCACTGAAAACATTGTTGGCTATTTTTGAGTTTTTAACATCACTCGAGCCTAAAGACAAGTATGGGCTTGCTTAATTAGTTAAACACACAATTAAACATTTAACAAGTTGAGCTCGAAAAAGTTTATGAAGAGCTCCAACTATTTACACCACTAGCTAAAACTCACTAGGTTCTTTCATAATGCTCTTGTTGAAATAAAGAGCTGAGTATATACACTTTGCAGTTACTAAAGTGAATTAGCATTTGTGTTTCTTCAACCATGAGCATATGCTTCACAGGACTTAAACTGCTTAGTGAATTTAGGGGCTTGGTGAAACAAAATATGAACACAGGAGGGGGTGTCAAAAGCTTCTTTAATAAAGGTCTACAAGAAAAAAAGGAACCGAATAAATAACCATATTTGAACCCAAAATTCAAATTTAACACTCTTACCAAGTGCGAGCGACAAAGATCTTCTAAGCTTTCCTGAGAATTTGGATATTCGGGATATTCACTAGCCTCGACATGAGCATCGTCAACTTTATGCTGAAAATTCAAGTAGATAAGCATATTTCCAAGATATCATTTAGAATATATAATAGTCAAATATAGGTCTCCTCTCCTAACCTCTTTATTCCAAGGAGGAAAATCTTCATCCATGTAGGCATTTCCCAGCATATCAAAATCAGGATTTCCAGTATCATATCCATTGTCATCATTGTCAGATTCAAAGTTTAATGTTCCACCAGTTTCAGGCACCTCACTAGTGAGAGTTTGCCTCAGCTGCAATTTGCATATCACTTATCACATCACATTATATACAAATATATATTATAAATAGGTAGATAGACAATCCACGAGAAATTACCTTCTCATATAACGGAGCAGATTGAGAATCTTTTTGACATTCATAGGCATGATGTCGCATCTCCCACATTTCCATGAGTTCCGGACTGATAGGACCATGCAATTTTGCAACTGGAAACAACATGCTCATGGAAACTTGACGTGTCACATTGATGCGATTCTTTTTTAAAGTTTTCACTGCATGTGCAACACAAAGAAGATAGTTATACCATAAAGGTAAGGCAAGTTGATGAATAGTGAAAAGTAGAGAGAGGGGGAACCTTTTTTAAAAGGCTTCACCCTCAAGTTGCCTGGTTCATGAGGATTCAATGGTTTCCATGGATCATCGGCATCTGAATTGTCTGAATCCCTAGATGGGTCAAATCCATCATCCATATTAAATCCAACGTTGCAGTCATCAAGACCAGCAAAGACAGGAGAACTGGGATGGACATTGTTGTTATCTGATGATCTATGAGCATTTCCCCCAGAGCATCTTGTAGGAGAAAGAAAGGTTTTACGGGCTGAGGTTGCTCTTTCAGCAGCGTTTTGTGCTATATCAGCTTTGCTTCCCTTCACAAACCCATCAACTGCAACAGCATCAGAAGCGTCCAATAAAATAAAATCCTGGTACAAGTCTGTGGTGGACAGCTGCAACAATTCAACAATATTGTTAGAGAATAAAACAAGACAAATATCATAATGTAAATAACTTGAAGCAACTACAATACCAGATAAGACTCCAATTCCCCACCATCACCGGTAGAATCTAAGCAGTCACCTTCAAGAACAACTAAATTTGAAGGGGGTTTTATAAAGTGATTCAAATTCACTTCTTTGCCTGTTGAAATCTCCAAGGAATTCTTTTCATCGACTGCAATATAACAACAAATTAAGCAATGATCAAATATTAGCATCTATTTACCTCCCAAAGTAACAGTTAGTGACGGTTCCCATACACTTGACGAAAAAGGCCAAAGCAAATAGAATATTATTTCAGAAAATCCATGATAAACCAAATTTAATTGAAGTAGTTCTAATCCTAAACCAAATAGGCCCACACAACTTTACCAATTAAAGAAGATACATAAATAAAATACCTTGGTATGGAATTAACCTATAATGGCAAGCAAAAGTTTAAAAATAAAAGTAATCATATTTCATGATAATAAAAACATCCCTTCTGTGATGATTCTTTTTTTATCATTTTGCCATATTCTGCATTAAATAGGCTACCTGGGATGTCATCTAAGCCCCAGAATTGATCATTTTCTTCATCAGCAACAGCACATGGACCATTTTCTTCAGGTTGGATTGATGCCCCATCTATATGATCTTGCTGTCTGCCCAAAAACACGAGTTAGATCATACAATGCTACACAATTTGCATAAACTGAATTAAATAACAGTCAATTAAAACTTGAAACAGATTATCATTTTTTATTTTGTTTCCCTTAAAATCTGTTGTTGGTTCTGTCAATATTCAAGAACCAACAATATCAAAAGCTTATATTGTTAGGCGAAGGCCCATGATTGATTTTAAATGTCAAAATTCTAATAGGTTCTATCAAAGTTATTCTTTATAGACACTTTGCTTTTCATGGACTATGAAACAAAATTATTGGAGGAAACTAGTTATAATGCTATAATTCTATCAGAAACTATAAAGCTAGACAACAAGCCTGGAATATGGGCCAGAAATATTGGTATGAGTTACTACTTAAAAATACTAGCACACACCAAATTAAAGAATATCAAATCCAAAGTAACGAGACATTCACCATAATAAATATATTAACTTTAACCCACTAAGACTTCAAGCAACTAATTTAAGCATTCAAATTAAATAAGTGATTCGGGGAATCACCATCTGAAGCATAATCACTATTTAAGCTTAATCCTTAAATTGAAGCTAGGTTGAGAACTTTAGATGAGTAGCTGTGCAGAAGTGAGGGAAAGACACAGAGTAAGGTGGGTGGCCGGAAATGGCCAGGAATGACTGAGAATCACTGCACAACTTGAGATTTTGTGGCATTGTTTTGTCTTGGCTTCAAAACCATCAGCAGAGTAAGCTTTTTTCTTTCTTTCGTCTTTCTTGTGGCTTCAGAAGCTTTAGAAGGTGGGGAGGGCTTCAGAAGCTTTAGAAGGTGGGGAGGGCTTCAGAAGCTATTATTGGGCTTGGCCTAAATCACTGAAAAGACGGAGGAGAGCGAAATCACCTAAAGCATTAAAAATTAGGGTTGCCAAGCCACCATGTATTTCTAGCCGGGGTAAAATAAGATTTTCAGCCTTAAAATCAGGTTTTCATTTTAATGAAACCCATCCCAGCCACAATTCCCATGAAACCGCCATGATTGAGCACAACGGATATCTGCTCCACAATCTAACTTCCTAATGCATGGATGGATCGGAGTGCACCAGTCCTCCTCGATCTCTACATGATGGACTGCCCAACTTACTACTCCATACTCTTACATTTGATAATGTCAGTACTAACCATGATTCTGATTCAACTGTAATAGTCTGTAGCATCCTAAGAACAAACCAATACTTAAGAATCCCCATTACTACATTTGCTCAAAAGAATAATTCATTCCATATACATTCAGTGCCCCTTTAAAACAAACTATAAATTGTATGCATAATCTTGATCAAAGGTCATCGCTTATTAATGTATACTTTGTAGTATATTTGCATATTAGCTGTTTCATCTTGCACAGGAATTGTATGCCTAATCTCATTTCCATAAAAATAATATATTTCACAATTCAAAGTGAAACAAATAGGAAATATATAGTAATATACAAATTATATTTTATCCAAAAAAAAAACTATATAGAAATTATCCAAATGCAAAACTCAATACGTCACCCAAGCTTTGACTTTAAATTTTTCATTTTCTTCCAACCAACACTTAATAAAGATCCCAATAGAATTGTTGCTGATTGATGATGCTAATCAAACGAAGTTATGAAAATCACTAAACATTGTATTCAATTATTCATTAGTCTTTTTTTGCATGTCTTCATGCATATTTATGTAAAAGTTCACCCATGAGACATCCAGCTAGATGCAGAGACTTTCCGAGTGATACTTTAAAGTTAATTAATACAAAAACTACCGTTGACAAGTGTGGCCCGCATGACATGATGGGCCGCAACATCTGTTGTCAGCAACCACCACAGCTGCAACAGGCTCTGATTATGGAATGAACCGCATCAAAAGAATCAGGCCCAATATAGCTGTGACCACAACCGTAATTTAAAATCATGACACAAAACTGCAAAAATGTAGAAAATGATTGCTGGAAGCCTGGCATACTTTTCCAGGGGGCACTTAACTGAGATGATAAAGTTCTAAATACTGACAATAAAGTTCTTTTACTGGTGATATTCACAATCAATAAAACAAAAACACGAGTGGGCTTCAGACCTTTATTCAACCGCGAAAAATAACAGGCACACACAAGGAGAACTGTAAATTACATAACAAAATTCAAATAAATAGAGAAACTATAACAAAAAAATCAAACCTGTTATGCGAAAGGAACTCCAAAGCACGCAATACCAAATTGTAGAGATACTCCACTTTCCTACTATACACCTGAATGGAACCCTGAAGCAGCAGAGCAGCTACAATTACCCAGAAACAGCTAATTCAGTTTAACACAGTGTAATGAAGAAAAAATGGGAATCTTAAACAGACAATGAATGAAATGGATCAAACCTTCGGCAAAATTTAGAGTATCATGGTTTTCTTCATAGCCGGTGATTTCACCAGAGCTAATTTTGAGCAGATACTCCTCAAGTTTCTTGGCTAGGTCAACTTCCCAATTGGATTCTAGGTCACGCTCAGCATGAACGGCGTGGAAGCCACCACCGCCGCCAGGTTCCGAGGTAACTTTATTCATCATCAGTGGACAAAATATCTAGGCAAAGCATTGTAATCTTATGAATTCTGGAAGCGGAGCAGAAAACCCTAGGGTTTCAGTTTTCCGGCAAGGAATTTGAGAATTCTGAAAACGAAAATTTGGGTTTTAAAATTTACCAGGAATTGGAAAATGGGATGCTGCCAAGTTCGAATTTTGTGAATTCCACTGTGGTGTGTGGAGAAGAAGAGCAAAGAGAAAGAAGGCCCGAAAATTCTTCGAATTATGTTTTTCCCGCTTGTTCTTCGATTACAAACACAATTCCACAAACCCAAATGAATGAGTTGGGCCTGGGCCTGGGCCTTGGGTCAGGGTTCTGGAACATCCAATCACACCACACGGATCTTGAAAGCCCAAGATATCATTTTAGGGGGGAAAATGCATGCGATGATGGTATATGAGTTTTATATATCGAGTAATATTACAAATGAATGAAAAATTATATACTGAATGAGTATAAACTTTTACATTAATAGTGCATAGTCTTTTTAAGTTATCCATTTTTAGATTCTTTCTTTTATTGTGTTATCTCGTTTAAGATCTAATTCCCATGGAGCTATTAATTTAGTTAGGTGAAGTAATTCTTTATTTGTTTTTTTATGGGGAGGGATCCACTTACTCCAAAAATAAGTGGAAAATATCTACTCCACATCTTAGTCATCCAATCTTGGAAAATTCAATGGTTTAAATGTACTCACCAATTCAAACCATTGGATTTCCCAAGAATGAATGATCACGATGTGGAGTAGGTTTTTTCCACTTACACTTGGAGTTAGTAGATCAATTCCCTTTTTTTAATAATAAAACATTGTTTAACATTTTACCAAGGAATATATGCAAAGCAAAGCCTTGATGATGATAAGATTTACAACAAAACAAATGTGTGATCATAAAATAACTGAAAATCAATGAATATAAAATAATAAAACACAAAGTATGGCAATCAGTATAATTTATTAAATAATGCACCCACTTAGAAGTTTACAACAAAGTGGATATGATTTTCAACCTAAAAACCTTCTAGAGATATATACAGTTGTGCAACATATATACTCATGACAAATTTTCAACCTCAAATTTACCATAAAATGCACAATCTGTACATACAAAGACCTGGTCTACACATATCTTAATTATAAACTAAGCATAACTGAATTAACATAGTGACTATATATTATAGTAGAGAGTATATGCACTGGTTGTTGATTTCTGCATGCAAAAAATGGCCACATTGTTATGTATCTATTGTGTTGCAGCATTGGCATTGGTAATGGGTCCTAGTGAATATGGTACACCAGAGTTAACAATCCAAGAATCACGTTGAGTTACGTTAGCAATCTCATAGAACTTTCCTGGATAGAAATCAGCAGCTTCAGAAGGTGTTATGACCTTAACACCAGGCCATTTCACTCTTGCTGCAGTGTTAGCACCAACACCTTTGTTGTTGTACTCATAAAATGTACATGTGTCTATGAATGCATTACCCATCCATGGCATATAACCTTGAGGGACAAAAATGTCATCTATTGTAGAATCCATGATGACTACCCTAGAGTAAATTCTCCATGGTCTTCCCAAGAATGATACCTTGGGGTTCAAGGTAGTTACTTCTGGCTCACTTGTGAAGTGGCAACTTTGGAATATTAGGCCACTTGGGCTTTCAAGCTTGATCCTTCCCCCTGCTGTGACCATGCAATTTTGGTCCTCTAAGGGTTTTCTTACCACTAGCTTGCAGTTTTGGAACACTGCGACCGCGTCCCCGAAGATGAAGTCGATTGTGCCTGAGATGGTGCAGTCACGGTAGAATTGGCGTTTCGATTGGACATAGAGAGTGTCTTGGAACCCATCCATTTTGCAGTTGTGGAACACTGCTTGGTCAGCTGTTACCCTGAGTGCCACAGCTTGGTGTTTCTCTGATCCTGCTGTGTTCTCGAACCCGATATCCTTAGCAATGAAGTTAGCAGCATTAACACCTGCAGGCCAATTAATAGTAACTCATCAAGGTTAATTGTATTTTAAAATGTGGATCACATTACATAATGTAAGGGCGACATATTGGTTGTTGCAATCACTGCAACCACTCTGTTCCATGATTGTGGATCAAATTGGTAGCAATTAGGCGCAACCATAGTTTCAGATCCTGACACTCACATCTATAATGCAACTTGTAGAAGAAATATCAGAAGATAGGTAGTTATTTTCATATTCAATCATATAATTTTTAATTAAAGTTTTTTCAGGAAACTTCAACAAATCATGGTTGATGTTCTAATGACAGGGTTAGAACATTGAAATTCTGGATGATTGTGACATTGGTCATATTCAGAATTTACTGAGATATTAGTAATGACTATTCATTAATCCTAAGATTAAAATTAACATCTTATCATTCTGAGAAAAAAAATCTGGATGACTAATGTTTTCCTTCTAGTTAATGCTATCTCTAACTAGCAGTGTTATTGATATGCAATTTTCAATAATAACTGCACCTCTTGAGAGTATAGTATAGAATAAAAAGTGCCCAAAAAAAGTTATATGGTACTTACCAAAGGTTGCAGTGTTGTAAGTTTGGAAACCATCCTTGTAGTTTTTGCTGCCAGTGAATATGGTCTTTGTAGGACCATCTCCAATGATTGTGACATTGGTCATAAACTTGGTCAATATAACATACTCATTGTACACACCCTCCTTGACATGAATCACAAAAGGCACTGCATTCTTCTTAGGAACAGTCTTAAGAGCATCAGTGAGTGTTTTGAACTGTCCACTCCCGTCTTGAGCCACGACCGCGTTAGCCTTAATGGCGACGCCACCGGGTGCAGCCTGAAGTAGACGCCGTTGACCATCACTCACCCATGAAGGGAAACCATCAACAAGTTGTTCTTGTTGTTCTTCCTCAGTGAGAAGCCTCCTTCCAGCAATTGCACTACTTAGCTCTGAATAGTTCAAGTTGAGACCCTTGAGGAGTGCAGAGGCAGTATTTATGAGATCAACAGCATTGCTACTTAGCTCCATTGAGGAGTTTAAAGCATTTTTCATTGTCTCACCGGCTTGTGTTTTCGAGTTCTCGAAACCATCCAAGCAAGTTTGTTGGTGTGAGAGTGTGCCTGCAAGCCAAACCTTAAGGTCATAGGCATATTGGCTTAACTTGCTGAGTTCCAAACTATCCAATGAGTTAATTGATTTATGAATGTCATCAATTGCATAACCAAACACTTCCTTGCATATATCCAAGGCCTGTTTGGTCATGTTGTCCTTAGCCAACTCTTTGAAAAGTGTAGAGTTATGCATTTTTCTTAACAATTCCTTAGCTGTGGAATTGAAAGCCATTTTCACAAGCGCTTTCACATCGGTGGTGTTTGACGCCTTATCGAGGCTTTTGATGCAAGTATTTTTGTATTCTGTTGATTGGCAGAGCACCTCTGCATTCTTCTGAGAGCTCGAAATCTCTGCAGCGCCGTGATCCGAGCTTCCACTTGGCGTTAAACCAATGGCAACTGCACCAACCATAGCAACAAGAAGCATCGAAGATACGCCGAGAATGACATACTTCTTCTTCTGAGCCTGGCCATTTTCTACTACAGAACCAGCCATCCCTATATATAAATTATAACTCAGTTTCTTTTTTCTTTTCTTATATTATTTTTCTTCTAAACAAAATGAAAAAAAAAAGACACAATGAAAAGAAACAGAAACAAATGCTGTTATTGGCCCTTTAAGGCAGTGTTTTTCAAAAGCCTCAGGGCACTAGCTATAGAGTTTATGCTTCGGTCTTAATGCTTGTGACCATATTTGGTTCTATTTATACACACAAATAGTGATCCAAATGGAAGGTGTGAAATCCTTTAACAAAACATAGCATAGCTAATTTAGTGTAACATATTTTTGAGGATGTCTTCTAATTACTAAATACTAAACTTAGCAAACAATATCAACCAATCAAAGTATAGTCATTCACTAATTTTGGCTCATTTTAGTTTTAGTTATAAAGGGTATAGTTAAAAGGAAATGAGATCCTTGAAATGTGGATTTTTTAAGCTCCAATAACTAAGATGGCACACAGAACTAATTTATGTGGAGAGAAGAGTAACTCTTGGATATGAAATAAGTAATGGGAAATGATTGATTTATCAAACTCTTTATACCACTTTGTTTATCAAAAACAATTATAGAGGTAAATTGTACTGAAATATTAATTTGTTATTATAGTTTATACCTTTGGTAACTTACTTACCCTTTTGCTAATTTTGGTGGTTAAAAGAATTGAACATGACTACTTAATTGAAAGAAATTAAAGTTTTATATTACTAACACATTAACAAATGTAGATCACCTGACCCACTTTTTGTGTCTTAATGATGTAACAATCCAATCAAAAGTTATCACATATTTACAAATAAAATCATAAAAAAAGAAAGTAATTTTTATATATTATTTGGGGGATTTGATTGGTTTGGTACACAATGCCGTAAAAATTTTTTGGGACGAAAGATCCTGATTCTAGTTTAACATCTTAATGCATCCGTAAGGACTGTTACCTATTTACTTTAATGTACATATAAGTTCAATCTATTGAGGCTATGTTTGGAAAACTAACTAACTATCTTGTATGTTAGCTAGAACGTTATAAAGTAGGGTTGAAAATTGAAAATATATAAGGTAGTTGATTAAGTCAGGATAATTGATAAGCTAATTAATATAAGTTTAAAATGACATAAGCCCCTAACTTATGAGTCTATATAAACTATACGAAATAATTTATTAAATACAAATTTTATGGATTTTTTTAATCATTTATTAGTGTGGGCTAAACGGGTGAAATGACCCATGTTGCCATCACTACATGCATCCACCAAAATAAATAAAATTGGCAGGAGATGATTATGCACAATTTTTTTTTCATTTTTATTTATCATTTTTGACATTTTTATTTACTAATTTTATTATATTTTTCATAAAGTAAATAAATAATGATATTAAAACATTTAAAAATATCAACTTATTTATAGTAATATACAGAAGGAAATATTCAGGAAGTTCTCTATAAAGATTTTTTTTATTGTTGTCATTGATATTTTAACTTTTCGTTACCCCTTACAAAAATCAAATAACAAAAGAATAATTGGACAAATATAATTTTTAAATATATAAAAATTATCACTGCTTATTTCTTATATATATATGGGATATATATTAGACATATTTCATATAGTATTACCCCTCTAATACCTTATATTTATATATAAGGAGAGAATAATCAAATTTTCAAAATTATATTATAGTTTAATGTGCATAAATCTAAACCAAATTTTGTTATACATTCATTAATGACAATAATGATCTCAACCACTCATTATATTTGATATTCTAGATTTACGTAGAAATCCATCTTGGGAGACTCCTCTAATGTGTAGCTTGCACGTTAAAGTCTATTATGCATGTATTTACTATCTTATTATCACTCTAAAATTAAAATTATCATTTTCACTTATAATAAAATTTATATTTTATTTTTAAAACTTGTAGCTTATATAATGTTACTTATGAAAAATATTAATTTTATTCATGAAAAAATATATTGTTTGTGAAAATGCTAGTTTACTATTAAAAAAATCCATCCCTTTTATAATTAGTATGCAAAAGAAAAAATTACATAACCCAAAAAATAATGATCATTTTCCAACAAACATACACAAAGGTTCGATTTCTTGGAATAATATTTATTGAGAGGGACAACTATACACCTTAAAATGGATTAGTTTTTCATCTATAGTATAAAATCAGATAAAATATTTTGTTATACCCAAAAAAAATTCAAACATAACCAAAACATATTATAATGGATTACATCATAATCAATTATCTATAAAATAGATTATAATCATAATCTAATAATCTCACATATATGCAACAGAAGAAAAGAACGTGATGATATTTTATAGTATTACATTATATAATATATATTAACGTCAAGTATTAAATAAAATTTCAAAAATATGCTAAGTATTCATATTTAATTTTCTTATAGGACATATATACTTAATTAAAAAATGAAAACAAAAATAAAAATTTATTCATTAATAAACTAAAATAATATTTTTTGGGTACAAAACTGAAATAAAAGTAAAAATATCATGTGCACACCTCATTAATATACCAACTATTGGTCCAATAGAAAGTAAGAAAGTAAGTTAGATTTTAGTAGGTTATTTGTCAATATTCACAAATTCAAATTTTTGGATAAAGAATTACAAATAAACAAAAGAATAATTTGACCAACGTAAATATAGCAATTTGATCACTACTTATTATATATATATATATTCATTCTCTTTTAAAATTGTGAGAATAATACATTTGAGTCATCAAACCAAATTTATATGGTTAAAATTAAAATTTAGTTAGTAAATACATAATCACTTAAAAAATCATATGCATTTACCATTTAATCTTGATTTGTCAACGAAGATCAAATAATATTATTTTAATTGTTATAATTTCTCACAATAAAAATTCTCAAAACAATAATTGTACCAATAAGTATAGCAATTAGATCACTAGTTATTACTTATTAGCTGATGTGATGACAATTTCCATTTAAAAATTGTGATAACAATAAATTTGGGTTATCAAATTATATATGAATATATTTAAAATTAAAATTTAGTTAATAATTATATTATTACTTAAAAAAATCATATGCATTTATCATTTAATTTTAACCTATCAATAAATATCATATGATATTATTAATTGTTATCATTTCTACCGTAACAATTGTTCTTATATGAATTATTTTCTATGTATTAGACTAATTTCATATAAATTTATCTCTCAAATACTTTATGTTTATGTTTCAAGAGATGGGCATCTAATTTGCAGCCTGCACATTATGGTCTAATATGCATAAATTTTGATTAAAATTGATATACATTCATTAATAGGCTGTAATGATCTATCACTAATGATTTTCAATGATCTAGATTTACGTACAAATCTATTTTGGGAGACTCTTCTAATTCTTGCAAAATAAAGTTTAATATGCATTGATTTAGAACTTATCTCCTCTTATATCTCAAAACTTTCATTTACTATCTTATTATCACTCCAAAATTAAATTTAACATTTTCACTTATAGTAAAATTTTATTTTATTATTTAAAATTTTATCTTACATAATGTTACTTATGAAAAATATTAATTTATAAAATTAACGTTATTGAAGATAAAATGTCTTTTGTTAAAATGCTAGTTTAGTACTAAAAATTTCATACCTTTTTTATAATTTACTATCTAAAAGAAAAATTAGTAACCCAAAAAAAATATCTTAAATTCATTTCCAAAAAAATAAATCAAATATAAACAAATTCATATTATAATTGATTACAACAATAACCCATTATCCATATAATTAATTATAATCATAATCTTATAATATCACCTTTACCAAACAAGCCAACAGTATTTTTGTTAAGAAAATTATCTAATAACATTTTATAGTATTTTTTGTATTACCAAGGGTATCCTATTGCCGTATGAGTAAGGAACTAATCACTTTCGAGGTGTATGATTGTCCCTTCAAACAAGTGTTGCTTTCAGAAATCGAACCTTTAACTTTTTAGTCGTCCTGGAGATGCAGCAAAGTCTTGCACCATTAGAACAACATCTTGTTAGTACATTCTATATAGTATTAACATGAAATAATATTAACATAAAATATTAAATAAGTTTTACAATTATTCTAAGTATTATTATTTACTTTTTTATTATACATGTATATTTAATTAATAAAAATATAATGCAAGTCAATTCATTTATAATAAAAATTAAATATTAGTAGGTAAACATAAATTAAATAATTATCAAACAAAAGTAAATAAATTATATGTGATTTCCATAATAAACAAACTATTGGTCCATTAGAAAGACTTTTAGATTTTAAGACGAAATAATTATTGAGAAATGAACAAAAGAATAAATGGACCAACTAAGTATAGGAATTTTATCAATAGAATTATATATATAAATAAAGTGATTCATATTAAAACAATTCTCATTTAAAAATTGTTAGAATATATTATAAATATGCATCATCAAACAATTAAGGATGACAATGGGTACCCGGATCTGCGGCTACCCGCAAAAAATACCTGCAATAGGTCGGGTTTGGGTCCATGTTTTGGACCCGTGGACAATTGAGACCCGCAATTTTAAAACCCGCTGTTAGATGGGTCCGGGTAATGAGGTACCCAAACCCGTTATTACCCAAACCCGCTATTTTTCATATAAATATATATATATATTTCATGTAAAATCATGTTAATTTATATTGTAATATTGTATTAATCCATAATTATAATATCATATTAATTAATAAATATAATTGTTATGTTGTTAAGCTTTGGTGTTACGTTGTTAAGAATTGATATTATAGTTATACTTTATATGTACGATATAATGTTTTGTTTTTAATGTTTGTTTTAGTTAAATGAATTGTGTTAGTCAAATTAAGTTGTGTTTAAAACTTTAAATTAAGTTTTATAATTTTTCTCTCTTGTTGATTGTCTAAATAACATATAAGATCGTCGGAAACAAATATACAATTGCATAAATTACTTGCAATTATTTTTAATATTTTTGAATTTATGGGTACCCATGGATCTACTTGGTACCCAAGGACCCGAGAGTAGCATATCCAACGGGTATTAACACGGGTCTGGGGCGGGTCTGGGTGTAACGCCCCGAAAAATACACCTTAATTTTAATGCGGAAAAATGGGTAAATTTTTTTTTGAATTGGTGATGTAAAAATATTGTTTCCTTTTTAAAATGTTTCCTTTTCGGGACATCACCTTAAGTAACATACTATGCGGAAATCACTAACTGTTACCTAACGGTAACTGGAATGATACAATACTTCCCTGGAATTTACTTCATCATTAAACAGTTAGTATTTATACAAAATATCTATTCATGGCGGAACATACACATCGCCCAACTAACATATCAAAATGCTATACTGCACAGCACCCCAAAACATGCACAACAAAAAGAACAACAAACCCAGAGCTCAACGGCTAGATACCGCACTGCTAGGAGTGCTAGAACACTCACTGGGATCCTCCTCTGTGCCAGAGTCGGATGAGAGTTCTATCACCTCGATGGAACTCTCTATGTTCACCAGCTCTAACACTCCATCCTCGTCAGCATCCGCCTCAGCCTCTATCTCAATTGACTCATCCTCCATTTGCTCCGACGAGGAGCTTGGAGGGTCGGGAAGGGTTCTCCGTATACGTGTAGAGTTCCCGTCCATCTGTCCAAATTATAAACAAGTACAAGGATAGACAAGTAGAGAGAGTAAGACATCTAATGAACAAAATTCATTGACGGCGTGGACTTACTCTGAATAGGACACTCAGACAAAAATATACTTTTCATAACATGCAATTCAATCATCTGACAAATCACATAATAATATACAGTCATCGTAAAGTATAAATATATCGTCATAATCAATATATCATGGATCTCACATGCACAATACTAAAGAGGAATAATGATTATATCTCAAGTATAAAAATAAACATTCGTGCAATGCAATGTATGAATGCTATGTCATTTCATCCACCTTACACCATTATCCACCCAAATAGCCTATTCGGAAACAACCGAGAGTACAGGTCCCATACCAAGCCGATTGTACGCACCAAAATAAATAACATCCTCGCAAGGATGAATGATCGATCTGTTCCAAAGGAACTGTCCATAACAGGACGGTGTCGTAGCAATGCTTTCTGGGCATCCCTCTCATCGATCATGATTGCAAATCGAGGGGTCGTCAGAGATTGTCTAGGTTGCGCTGTGAGAACTGTCCGATCCAACAGGATATCCTCTCCTAGGAATACAAGGGACTCGTCTCACCTAGACTCTCCCTCAAGGCTTTGTTGACGAACCACCGTCAAGCAAAGTCGCCCTCCTTGCATCTCAGTTCTCATACGTCATCATGTAATGTTTCCTCTCCACTACTTCGTTATTCATAATGCATATGCTCTCTAACCGAAGTTAGCAAAATCCGAACTCTTAATCATTCTTTTATATAATCGGCCCATCTTAAGACATCTCCTAAAGGATGTCCGCTCCAAAAGGAATGCTTCTTATGGGACCCGATATTTCTCATTTATATCAAATGTTTTTAAACCTTGTATTTTAAAATTATCACATACATATCATTCCCATAATAATCATTCAAACATTATAATTCAAGAGTAAACATGGTATTTGCATATATAAACATAACATAAATCGGTATAAGAAATATTGTTGTACTTAATCCAAACAAACATGCAATTGATTAAGTACAAGCTTTCTTAATACTCAGGGCAACTCCAAACTTTTGAGATAGTTTGGAGGTCCGGGTGCCATATTCGGACACCATTATGTCGCGATGTGTTCTCTCTCACCTGAGTGTGTCGGGTCGTTAGGTTCTCTGTTTGCAGGTGAGCTTACTTGATCCGTTCTCCTCTCGAACTCTTTGTTATGCCAAAATAACGTTAATTAGTTAAATGACGATAATTATTATACTTACGAAACAACTTTTTACGCGAAGATAAAACTTCCGATTTAAAAAGAATTTAATTGCTTTCGTCCATCCAATTCAAGGTTGAATATCCTTGAATCATCATTTGTCATCGAAAGTCTTACAATCAAATAATACTTTTTAAAGTAAAATTTTCAATAAAACTTATACCGAAATTATGTCGTAATCTGTGGATATACACCAGGCTAGTTCCCAGGAAAGAGAGGTGGGTCATAAAGACACTCTTAAATACCAAGTCTTTCCTTAGACAAAACCTTTCTAGACATGTATTCTTACTTCATTGCATTTTTCCGATAATTCATAAATCTTATTTTTGTAAGTAAAACATTTTTACTAAAATTAACCTTTTTAAAATAAGATCATTAAGCTAGACTTATCCTTTTTAAAGTAAGTCAATTTAAACAAAATCAATATTTTTAAATCAATACTTTTTAAGTAAATCTTACCATTTTAAAGTAAGTTCACTTAACTAAGATTCAACATTTTTAAATCATTTAACCATCTAAGACTTCATAACACTTTAAGTTTATAAAGTCAAGACTTTTAGGTAACTCTCATTATTTCAAGTATACTACTAAAACAAATTTTTCATGAACATCTTAACACCTCCTAATTTTTTAGGAAAAAACCTCAAGGGTTAGTAAGTGTTATTTTCATAGTCATGAAAAAGAATGACTCTTAATTTAATATTTTACATTAAACATCTTTTAGTTATTCTTACCACTTTAAAGTAAGTCAACTAAAATAAATACAACAATTTTCTATGAACATCTTAACACCTCCTAATATTTTAGGAAAAAACCTCAAGGGTTAGTAAGTGTTATTTTCATAGTCATGAAAATAAATTCTAAGGTAAGACT
This sequence comes from Lupinus albus, assembly GCA_009771035.1. Lineage (NCBI taxonomy): Eukaryota > Viridiplantae > Streptophyta > Magnoliopsida > Fabales > Fabaceae > Lupinus > Lupinus albus. The sequence continues at coordinate 15,378,093 of CM020016.1, forward strand.
TTCTACTACTTTAATATCTAAATCTTCATAACACTTTAAGTTTATGAAGTCAAGACTTTAATAAATCATCTTTTATCCCATCATTATTTTAACTTTGGAATCAAAGAGTAAAATATGTTAAACCACTTTTAAAACATAATACTTTCTAAAAAATGAAATATTTTCAACAACTCATCAACATCATAAACTTTCAAGAACAAAATACAATTTTTTTCCTAAACACATTAAAGGTTCATTTGATGTTAAAATCATCACCTTTAAACATATTCAAATACTAACAATAATTTCTAATATTTCCAAATAAATAACTCATTTAACCTTGTCCAAAGATTTAGTTTTTCCATCTAAGAACAAGGAAGAAATCTCAAGATTTACAAAAGTCAAAACTACATAAAGGTTCATATGATTTTATTATCATCCCCTTTAGTTATGCTTTCATAAAATACTTAAAGAACAAATATAAACTCTACTTTATGAACAAAATAATAAAAGCTCATAACTTTCTATGAAGTATGAGAAGAAGATGAAGAAGATAAAATAAAAGACTACCTTAGTTTGTATAAGGAATTTAGTGTAAAAATGAGAGGATGAGGTGAGGTATTTATAGGAGAGCCTCACCCTCATCAAATCATAAAATTTAATGCAAAGTAAGTAGCTTTAGACTAGCATAGGTGATGTGTCTAATGGTGGTGGAGTGAGAGGATTTGTTGAGTGTTTTAGGGGTTTTTGGAAGCTTTTGCATTACTTGTGTAACAAGTAAGTGGCTCATGAAATGATGACTTCCAACTTTATTGATATGATGTAATTTCCCAATAAAAGTCGTGTCCGAACATCTTCGGATAATTTCGTCCGGAAATATACAATCTCCCAATTTTGGTTTACGGTTAGAACTTCGAAACACAGAATTTGGAGTGAAAATATTTAGAAAATAGATATGGGTACACTCGGGGTCTAGATTGACTCGAAATGAAATTACGAAGGCAACGAAGTGATCGGAATTCGATTCCGAGTTACGGAACTCAAAATCACATTTTTGAGCCGTATCGAGCGGAATTTATCCCCGACAGTGGTCCAGAACCCACTGTCTCCGAAATTATCAAAATTTCCCATAAAATAGGAAATAATCAAACAAAGCTAAAACTTAACTGTGGCTTAGCCAAATTCCTTACCAATTAGTGCAGAAAATTCATTTTCTAAAAATAAAACTCATAAAATCATATTTCCAAATCAGAAAATTCGTGGTGTTACACTGGGTCCCAAAATGATGCAACGGGGCGGGTCCGGGTAATGCACTACCCGGACTCATCCATACCCATTGTCATCCCTACAAATAATATGTGAATGTTTAAAATTAAAACTTAGTTAATAATTATATGATTCTTAAATAAACTCATGTGCAATTATCATTTAACCTTTCTACCAATAAAGATTAAATGATATTATTAATTGTTATCTTATTTCTTAATAGCAATTATTCTCACATAAATCTATTAGATATATATTAGACTAATTTCATATAATATTATCCCTCTAATATTTTATATTTATTATAACACCCCAATTATCTTCTAGAAAATAAATAACATAGAGGGAATTTTTACTAGATAAACTTCAAAGTGAATGGGTAATTTTCAAGGTGATTTTCTTTATTCATAATCGTGATCAAATGAATAATAAAATGAAGTCTACTAGTATTTTAAAATCCTTATCTCCCAAAATTATATTAAAAAATATTTATTCTAAAATATAACCAACAAAATATTGAGGTATCATCTAATTTTAGGAGAGTATAAAAATACCTACACCAATATTCAAAATAAAGCTAACTAGACCTCCTCAACTAGAGGTAAAATATACTATTTTAATTTTTAAATCTCCAACAAGAAACTCAGCTCATTCTTCACCTACAGTCCATTTATACAAGCAAGCAAACAGAAGACATAAATGGAGTAATATAATAAATCATACAAAAGTGACAATATGAATTTATAAAGAATTATAACATCATATAGCAACACAAACAAATAACTAAAATAATAATTATATATCACAAATTTCATACACAAATTTATTATCTCAATTCATAACAAATATGCGCAAATGATAAATGATATTTGTATCTTATTTATTAGGATTTTTAATTCCCAATTAAACTATATTTATGTCTTAAAATATATTTTTGAACCAAATATAACTATTAAACTATAAAGATTCACTTATATATATATAAATAAGATAACCAATAAAGTAATTTGTTTTTTAAAATAAAACAAAATCATAAATTTATTGGGTAATCATTCAAAGATCTACTACTCATCTAAAAAATTATAATTTTTTTTATATAAATCACCAAAATTAAATCAACATTTTTCTCTCATATACAAAAACAATAGAAAATTAGAAGTGTTACAATCCTTCCTCCTAACAACAAATTTTGTCCCCTAAATTTTATTAGATTATACTAAAAAAAATAGGACTATAGATCTCTAATCAAACATAAGATACACACAAATAAATACAAACTTAACTATTAAAACAATTAGGAAGCTTAGTGGTCAATTAGTGAAGCCAACCATAGACAAGGTTGATACAACTTGCTGAATTTTAAATCTATCATTTAGTCAAATTTAATACATCAAGATAAAACAAAAGGTTGTGAAGACACCACTAGGAGGAAAATTATTAGATTGGGGACAAAATTTATCAAGTAGTTATTATAAAAGTTAGATTCATAGAATTTTTCAAGACATCTCTAAATGATCAATTAGAAAATAAGCTTGATTCTAACTCATTTTTTTTGTAAATATACACAAATTCAAATTAGTGGCGAAACAATTGTTGAGAAATGAACAAAATAATAATTGGACTAACATAATTTTTAAATATAGCAAATTTACCACTACATAATGGTTAGATATATATGGATTTAGATCAATAATTTTGGCATATAAAGTCATACATAGATATTAATATTTAACATTAGTTAGTAGTCATTTGATCATTTAAAAAAGCTATGTGTATTATTCTTTTTAATTTTGACCATTAAAATAAATTTCAATAATACATATTAATTTTTAATATTTTCAATTTCACAATAACAATGAGTCGCTTCATATAAAGGATATATATAGACATATAGTTAGGGATGACAATGAGTTTCCGAATTTGTGGGTATTTGCTAGTAATATCTACAAAGGGTCGGGTTTAGGTCTGTGTTTTTGGACCCGTTAGTAGTTGAGATCAAAGATTTTGAAATCTGTTGTTGAGCATGTCCAAATATGGGTAATGAGATACCCAAACCTGCAGATATCCAGACTCACAATTCCTATATAAATATATATATATATATATATATATATATATACACGCAATAGTAACTAAACATATTTTCCCTCATAATTGTGATGATATATTTTTAAGCCGTGATTATAAAGTAATGTTATGTTGATGGAGGGATGTTAGATGTTTGATATGTTTTATTGTCTCATTTTAAATTATGTTATTAGTAAAAAAAATTATATATAAGTGACAATTTAATGTTGTGTACTTATATTTAATTATTTTTATAATTATTATTATCATTTTCATTCTTCAAGAAAGACATGTACAAATATATAAGTCTCTTTCAATTTTTTAAATATTTTCAAATTTTTTGGATACCCGCAAATCGGTTGGGTTCCCAAGGACCCATGGATAATAGATCTAACGAATACTTACACGAGTCCAGAGCAAATTTGGGACCAAAAATGGTCAAATAGAGTGGGTCTTGATAGTGCACTATCGGAACTCTTCGAAATCCATTACCATCCCTACACAGTATTATCTCTCTAATAGTTTATATTCATATTTAAGGAGATAATCATCTAATTTGCAGCTTTCACGTTAAAGTTTAAATAACATAAATCTAGATTGGCTATAATGATTTCAACACTCAATATATTCAGTTGTCTTGATTTACCTACAAATCCATTTTGGGTGGCTTCTCTAATGTGTAGCTTGTAACGACCCGATTTTTTTTCCTTGAAAATTTTTCGTTTATTTTAATCATTTCTTACATACAGTCGTCACCTTCATTGAAAACTCTCAAGTATCATTTTCGAAAATACTCTTTACCCTATTTTCTTATCATACAAATTTATGTTGCGGAAAAACATAATTCATTCAAATAGCATTTAACACATACAACCAGTTATGGGTCTCCCAAGGTTGTAAAGCCCATAACTACACATATCCGTATTGATCTAAACGGATTTACAGTCATCCCATAATACTATTAAATCAACTACAACGTCACTTAGCAATACAGACAAGCGAGTAATTAAACACAAAAGCTTCCTAATTGAGCTTCATCCTCAAAATCCTTCATTTACCTACAATGGGATTATCATAAACAACACACAAAACAAAAAGGGAGTAAGTCATTAATTTAAAAACTAATATCACATGATAATCCACATTTCAAATACGATTAAACTTTAATATAGATTATAAACGCAATTACGTAAATGCAAACATTCATCTCTTCTTTCATTCATTTCTACATTATCCATATTCATCCTATAGAATACATATCCCATAATATATATTCTATAGCATGCATATTATGTTCATTCGAAGCATCGTTCTTCTCATTATTCATATCCACACTATAGTATATATATATCCCATACTATATATCTTATAGCATGTATATTACTTTTATCCTTAACGTCTTCATTTCCAACATTCATATTCACCCTATAGTATATATATCCCATAATATATATCCTATAACATGCATATGACTTTCGCTCTTAACGTCCTCGTTTCTCATATGTCGTATCCATCCTTAATCGTATTGACCGAGTCCTTTCACAACTATAATATCCTACCACCTCGGGTAGATCCAATTACATCTCCATACCACATCGGGTAGGTCTAGTTCACCATCCATACCACATCGGGCAGGTCTAGTTCATCATCCATACCACATCGGGCAGGTCTAGTTCATCATCCATACCACATCGGGCAGGTCTACTGTTATATTCCATACCACATCGGGTAGGTCTAGTTATACTCCATACCACATCGGGCAGGTCTAGTTATACTCCATACCACATCGGGCAGGTCTAGTATTATATTCCATACCACATCGGGTAGGTCTAGTGTTATGCTCCATACCACATCGGGCAGGTCTAGTATTATATTCCATACCACATCGGGTAGGTCTAGTGTTATGCTCCATACCACATCGGGTAGGTCTAGTTATACTCCATACCACATCGGGTAGGTCTAGTGTTATGCTCCATACCACATCGGGTAGGTCTAGTTATACTCCATACCACATCGGGTAGGTCTAGTTATATACTCCATACCACATCGGGCAGGTCTAGTATTATATTCCATACCACATCGGGTAGGTCTAGTGTTATGCTCCATACCACATCGGGTAGGTCTAGTTATAATCCATACCACATCGGGTAGGTCTAGTTCACAATTCTTCACTACCATTCCCGGTAGGATAACAATAACAGTCCACTACCACTCCGTGTAGGACACAACAACAGTCCGCTACCACTCCGGGTAGGACACAACAACAGTCCGCTACCATTTAAGGTAGGACACAATAACAGTCTACTACCACTCCGGGTAGGACACAACAAACAGTTCACCACCACTCCGGGTAGGACACAACAAACAGTTCACCACCACTCCGGGTAGGACACAATAACAGTCAACCACTACCTCTTCGAGTAGGGTAACCACAATAAACCACTACCTATTCGGGTAGGGTAACAACAATCAAACTTACAACACATTACCTCTTTCACATACCTCGTTCACATCAATGAGTATGAATTAGAGCCACTTATCCCTTACCTCAGTGAGTTTTGGGATCGGTTCCGAGTAACTTTAAAAGTCTCCTCCGCGATTTCCTCCAACCTTAGGATCTTTCCTCATTTCCACCAATAACAACAATGTTAGTCATTTATTCCCAATATCACATAAACAACTTATTTTGCATCATTTAATCATACAAAATATTCATCATCAATATTCAACCATCTCAAACATGCATAACATCTCATATTTCAATATTTCCAAAACTACTTCAATACAAGTTTCTAAATATCAAAGCATACATGTTCATCTCATATAACAACATTAAAGCACTACTCATTATCCACATCTAGCATTTCATCTCTTTCTCTTTATACTCATATTCTCATTTTGGGGTTTTTGGGGTTTTTCATGAATAACCCATAAAACTTTCCATTCATCAAATACCAACTCTAAACCAAGAGTTTACAAGATAAAAACAACATAAAACGAACCATAACTCTAAAGAATGAGTTTCCATGGTTTCTCATGTTTTGAAAATAAATCCAACATACCCAAAACAAGTTAGAGAGGAAGAAGAAGAGTTAGTAACAAGAGGTTTACCTCTTCTCAAGCTCCAAGATGAGTCCTAAGGCTCCTTGCTCTTGAAAAGCTCTTCTTTCTCTCTTCTCTTCGAAGTTCTAACCCAAAAATGTGTTTGGGTTTCTGTTTTAAAGAGGTGTCGTCGGGTTGTAATCGATTACCAACATGATGTAATCGATTACAACGTGAAAAATGCGCATATCTGATGCTTTTAATACGATGTAATCGATTACCAGCAATGTGTAATCGATTACCAGAAACGTGTAATCGATTACCAGAAACGTGTAATCGATTACCAGAAACGTGTAATCGATTACCAGAAACGTGTAATCGATTACCAGAAACGTGTAATCGATTACCAGAAATGTGTAATCGATTACCAGCAATGTGTAATCGATTACCATAAATGTGTAATCGATTACCAGCTACGTGTAATCGATTACCAGAAATGTGTAATCGATTACCAGAAATGTGTAATCGATTACACTGTGTCAGATGCACATATCTGATGCTTTTAATACGATGTAATCGATTACCAGCAGATGTAATCGATTACTAGCAGAGTGTAATCGATTACCAGCAGAGTGTAATCGATTACACTGTGTCAACAGCCCAAAATTGCCATTTCTCGCCCAGGGAAGAATCCTCCAGTATAGTCCCCCTCCCAGCTGATCCTTTTTCGCTCAGGCGAGAATCTCTCGATCAAGCGAGGCTTCCAGGACTGATACTATATTTTTAAAGATTAAAATTTGGGGTGTTACAATCCTCCCCCTCTTATAAGAATTTTCGTCCCCGAAAATTAAACATACCTCGGAAAATAAAATCATCACCTAGACCTTAGGCACAAGAATATTCAACCAAAATCACAATTCGATTCTCTAATCCATTAAGATTACTTAATCAGTCACTAAGGACATACACCACTAAATCACGATATCACCAAACCAATTCATGAACTAACTCCTCAATGTCCAAATGTTAAGATCTCAGCCTTTAATAACTCGAGTGCCATGGGAACTAATCCATAATTTAGACTAAAGATTTTTTTTATATCCATCAAGAACCATAGATCTCTAACACCTATCCATCTATCAATCCTAACATACGTTAAGAATCCCGATAACACTCTCGAACTTCAGCGAATGGGGAACTCCTGATCCCATATCTATCTAAATGCATCTTTTAACATCCATCATACACTAGCTAGTCTCATCTCCACTCGAGACTCTAGCACAATTTCATTTTACTAGATCTACAAAATACTTACACAATAGAATTATTAGTGTCTCATCCATTGTACACAATCAAACTATTCAGTAATTGTCTAATTACATAAAATATTTCTACCATCAAATCTTATCGTCTAAAGAAATTACCGATTTCTAGTCTTCACTGAAACCATAAAACCATTGATTCACACCAAAACTAGGTATTCTGTTACCAATCGGCAAGCACAAGTCGACCAACACTCAAACCTACAACTTGCGTTTGGTTTGGTCACCCCAATTCCGTTAGTAAATATAAACTTATTAACTCACTCGCATTATGTCCAGAAATACATGGGCGTCTCATATCACTAAACTTTTAACAACCTCATACTTATTCCGATATGGTTGCTAAAATTTTGGAATTCTCCAAATTGATACTAAATCATTACTTAGGCACAAGCTAAGTTTTCCCAAAAATGATTTTCGAAAGCGGTTTGAATCCACGACTCATGGCAACCATGTCGTGAAACAAGGTTCGCACGCTCATTTCGATACAACCCAAAACTTCTTCTCTCCTATGGTTACACCACACCCATACACCGCAATTACTGACGTTCACGAAACAACATCAACTTTTGCCGGTACACATTCAACGCAGACAATTTCGGATCACCACCACTATTTCATGCGTTGCCAATGTCCTACCGCAAAAGAACCGGTCATTCGAGACCAAAAGTTTCACGTCTAATAAAATGTATTCCTCACATCGACGGGGTAAGTAACTCGACTAGCCTCTTTCCTCAACTATCAGTATAAATCTTACCCCCTTAGCATACACATACATATCAATGCATACTAAATTTAAATATTCACCTCAACAATTACACACAGTTAAACATAACACGATTTGCTGACCGCTAGTCCATTTCCAGGATTAAATCCAATTGGACGTCATTGCGCATACCAACACTATAGTAAAGGTTTTACCATTTACCCCAACCGTACACAGAGACATCCACAACGACATCCACCACCGATACACGGGGTTGGTGGGTACAACTAAGTCGAAAACAACAACTTGGTGTACAATCTTAGTAGGTTCACGCATTCAGCAAATATAGGGAGTGTGTCGCTCCCGAATTAAACAACACTAAAAGTGATACCTATCACCATGCAATTTACCTCTCGCCGGATCATCCACACCTGATGTCCCTGCGCCACTCGGGGTAAACCTTCGACTATGGTCCCTTGTCTTCTCAGCAGAAACGACATTAGGTCTCCGATCTAGCTTGGGACAAAACCTTTTAATGTGTCCGAACTCCTTGCAGTGAAAACATCCGTTTCCTGACCCTGGGCATGTACTCCCAAGATGACGTCTACCACATTTGTTGCACATGGGAGTAGAAACCCCTTCTGTAGGAACGGTAAATGGTCTAGACTTTTGGAAATTTCGGTCTCGATGTATAGTAGTTGCCGCATAAGGCTTCCGGTCATCTTCCACCCTCTCTTTACCCCTCTCCCGCATATGGTTGCGTTGAGGCCCATAGTCCCGGGGAGTAATTGTTTCGTGTGTAGCCAACTTAACCGACTTCAAGTTGTCCTCGTACATTCTACACTTGTTGACCAAGGTAGCGAAATCGGCAATCTCCTGATGTCCGAACATTATTTTCAACTTGGGCCTTAAACCCGATTCAAATTTAGAGCATTTGGATCGTCCATCTACTTCCAACTCCGAGTAGGGACAAAACCGTGCCAATTCCTCGAACTTAGCCGCATATTCCCCCACCGACATATTTCTCTGTTCCAACTTCAGGAACTCCATTTCCTTCTTCCGCTTCAGATCAGCTGGGAAGTATTTATGAAGAAACTTCTCCTTGAATGTACCCCAGGAAATCAATTGTCCTTCTATCTCCATTTGGCGTCGAGTAAACTCCCACCAGTTCTCGGCCTCCTTCACTAGCATATACGTGGCGTAAGCCAACTTCTGAGCCTCCGAACAATTCATTGCCCGAAAGATCCGATCCATTCCCTGAATCCACTCAAGGGCAACATCAGGAGCAAATCCCCCGTGGAACTGACTGGGGTTCCTCTTGCAAAACTCATCCAGCCCCCGGTACTCAGCCGGTTCAGGTGGGATTAGGGGTTGCGAACTCGAACTCGGTGCAGGGTTCTGATGCAGATTATGCAAGCTCTCGTTCATCTGGTGTAGTGCAGCTACCATCTGAACCAACAAATCATTTGGAACGTTCTGACTCGTTCCTCTTTCAGCCATGTTTCGACCTGCACTCATGTATAGTCAGTACACAATTTTAATTCACACAAGTCAGGTTATCACCTAGTCTCATAGTACCTTACATGTTACTATACCAAAGCAACATGCTTTAAACATTCAATTCACACAATATCAACCAATCAAATCATAAACATGTTACAAAGAAGCAAGTAAGGCCATGCCCTAGGCCGCAGAATTAACTATGCTCTGATACCATATTGTAACGACCCGATTTTTTTTCCTTGAAAATTTTTCGTTTATTTTAATCATTTCTTACATACAGTCGTCACCTTCATTGAAAACTCTCAAGTATCATTTTCGAAAATACTCTTTACCCTATTTTCTTATCATACAAATTTATGTTGCGGAAAAACATAATTCATTCAAATAGCATTTAACACATACAACCAGTTATGGGTCTCCCAAGGTTGTAAAGCCCATAACTACACATATCCGTATTGATCTAAACGGATTTACAGTCATCCCATAATACTATTAAATCAACTACAACGTCACTTAGCAATACAGACAAGCGAGTAATTAAACACAAAAGCTTCCTAATTGAGCTTCATCCTCAAAATCCTTCATTTACCTACAATGGGATTATCATAAACAACACACAAAACAAAAAGGGAGTAAGTCATTAATTTAAAAACTAATATCACATGATAATCCACATTTCAAATACGATTAAACTTTAATATAGATTATAAACGCAATTACGTAAATGCAAACATTCATCTCTTCTTTCATTCATTTCTACATTATCCATATTCATCCTATAGAATACATATCCCATAATATATATTCTATAGCATGCATATTATGTTCATTCGAAGCATCGTTCTTCTCATTATTCATATCCACACTATAGTATATATATATCCCATACTATATATCTTATAGCATGTATATTACTTTTATCCTTAACGTCTTCATTTCCAACATTCATATTCACCCTATAGTATATATATCCCATAATATATATCCTATAACATGCATATGACTTTCGCTCTTAACGTCCTCGTTTCTCATATGTCGTATCCATCCTTAATCGTATTGACCGAGTCCTTTCACAACTATAATATCCTACCACCTCGGGTAGATCCAATTACATCTCCATACCACATCGGGTAGGTCTAGTTCACCATCCATACCACATCGGGCAGGTCTAGTTCATCATCCATACCACATCGGGCAGGTCTAGTTCATCATCCATACCACATCGGGCAGGTCTACTGTTATATTCCATACCACATCGGGTAGGTCTAGTTATACTCCATACCACATCGGGCAGGTCTAGTTATACTCCATACCACATCGGGCAGGTCTAGTATTATATTCCATACCACATCGGGTAGGTCTAGTGTTATGCTCCATACCACATCGGGCAGGTCTAGTATTATATTCCATACCACATCGGGTAGGTCTAGTGTTATGCTCCATACCACATCGGGTAGGTCTAGTTATACTCCATACCACATCGGGTAGGTCTAGTGTTATGCTCCATACCACATCGGGTAGGTCTAGTTATACTCCATACCACATCGGGTAGGTCTAGTTATATACTCCATACCACATCGGGCAGGTCTAGTATTATATTCCATACCACATCGGGTAGGTCTAGTGTTATGCTCCATACCACATCGGGTAGGTCTAGTTATAATCCATACCACATCGGGTAGGTCTAGTTCACAATTCTTCACTACCATTCCCGGTAGGATAACAATAACAGTCCACTACCACTCCGTGTAGGACACAACAACAGTCCGCTACCACTCCGGGTAGGACACAACAACAGTCCGCTACCATTTAAGGTAGGACACAATAACAGTCTACTACCACTCCGGGTAGGACACAACAAACAGTTCACCACCACTCCGGGTAGGACACAACAAACAGTTCACCACCACTCCGGGTAGGACACAATAACAGTCAACCACTACCTCTTCGAGTAGGGTAACCACAATAAACCACTACCTATTCGGGTAGGGTAACAACAATCAAACTTACAACACATTACCTCTTTCACATACCTCGTTCACATCAATGAGTATGAATTAGAGCCACTTATCCCTTACCTCAGTGAGTTTTGGGATCGGTTCCGAGTAACTTTAAAAGTCTCCTCCGCGATTTCCTCCAACCTTAGGATCTTTCCTCATTTCCACCAATAACAACAATGTTAGTCATTTATTCCCAATATCACATAAACAACTTATTTTGCATCATTTAATCATACAAAATATTCATCATCAATATTCAACCATCTCAAACATGCATAACATCTCATATTTCAATATTTCCAAAACTACTTCAATACAAGTTTCTAAATATCAAAGCATACATGTTCATCTCATATAACAACATTAAAGCACTACTCATTATCCACATCTAGCATTTCATCTCTTTCTCTTTATACTCATATTCTCATTTTGGGGTTTTTGGGGTTTTTCATGAATAACCCATAAAACTTTCCATTCATCAAATACCAACTCTAAACCAAGAGTTTACAAGATAAAAACAACATAAAACGAACCATAACTCTAAAGAATGAGTTTCCATGGTTTCTCATGTTTTGAAAATAAATCCAACATACCCAAAACAAGTTAGAGAGGAAGAAGAAGAGTTAGTAACAAGAGGTTTACCTCTTCTCAAGCTCCAAGATGAGTCCTAAGGCTCCTTGCTCTTGAAAAGCTCTTCTTTCTCTCTTCTCTTCGAAGTTCTAACCCAAAAATGTGTTTGGGTTTCTGTTTTAAAGAGGTGTCGTCGGGTTGTAATCGATTACCAACATGATGTAATCGATTACAACGTGAAAAATGCGCATATCTGATGCTTTTAATACGATGTAATCGATTACCAGAAATGTGTAATCGATTACCAGCAATGTGTAATCGATTACCAGAAATGTGTAATCGATTACCAGCAATGTGTAATCGATTACCAGAAATGTGTAATCGATTACCAGCTACGTGTAATCGATTACCAGCTACGTGTAATCGATTACCAGAAATGTGTAATCGATTACACTGTGTCAGATGCACATATCTGATGCTTTTAATACGATGTAATCGATTACCAGCAGATGTAATCGATTACTAGCAGAGTGTAATCGATTACCAGCAGAGTGTAATCGATTACACTGTGTCAACAGCCCAAAATTGCCATTTCTCGCCCAAGGAAGAATCCTCCAGTATAGTCCCCCTCCCAGCTGATCCTTTTTCGCTCAGGCGAGAATCTCTCGATCAAGCGAGGCTTCCAGGACTGATACTATATTTTTAAAGATTAAAATTTGGGGTGTTACATAGCTTGTATAGTAAAGTCTATTTATGCTTGAACTTATCTCCTATTGTATCTATAATATTTATTTATTATTTTATTATCACTCTAAAAATAAATTTATCTTTTCAATTAGTAAAATTTATATTTATTATTTTTAAAATTTTAGCTTATATCATGTTACTTATAAATAATATTAATTTATAATATTAAAATATCGAAGAAAAATGACTCACTAGTCAAAATGTTAGTTTAATATTAAAAAGAATTCATACCCTTTTTATAATTTACCACGCTAAATAAAAAATTATGTAACCCAAAAAAAGAGCAACTTAAAATCAATTTCCAACAAACATATTAAAATATAAACAAAATCATATTCTAAATTATTACAACAATAACCGGTTATCTATATAATCATAATCTCACATTTATGAAACACATCAAATGTTTTTTTGTTAAGAAAATTACCTAATGACATTCTATAGTATTAACATGAAATAATATTAACCTCGAATATTAAATAAAAATTCATATTCATAGTTTATTTTTTATAGTGCTTATATACTTAATTAATGAAAATTTAAACACAAATTTATTCATTAATAATAAAACATTAATATTAGTAGGTAAGCATAAGTAAATTGATATGAAATAAAAGTCAAAAATCATATGCACACTTCATTAATAAACAAACTCTTGGTACATGATCAACAAAGTGTTTTTTTAATGGTGTAAGACTCTACTAGATTTTCAGGATGACCAAAATGTTAAGAGTTCGATTCCTAAGAGCGACATTTGTTGAAATAGACAGTCATGAATCATGAAATAGATTAATTCCTTACTCAAAAAGAGTGAGGGGTATCTTGGTAGTACAAAAAAAATTACAGTTTAAGTTTAAAATGTTCTTCCTCGATATACACAAATTCAAATTCTTGGAGAAAGAAATTAAAAAAAGTTTAATTCCATTTAGGTAGTTTTTTAAATATAACAAATTTATCACTACTTATTTCTTATATATATATATATCACGTCCTGATTTTTTATTAAACACTGACTATGTAATTTCAACTTCTTTCAAAAGATTTAAAGACATTATTATGTTTTTGTGTTAAAAAAAATTAAAAAAACTATCTTTTATGTCCAAATTGGATAAAATATCTTTCTTTTTTTATCGGCAAAATAATTTTATTAAAAAGGTATTAAAAGTTATACAGGGACATTACTAAAGAAAAGAAGAGAATTTAATATATATTTTAAAGACAACCCAATGGATTAATCAGCCAATCAACCTAAGTCATAGTTTGCTTGTGCAATTTCCCTTTGACCAAAAACCAATTAAAGGATAAAATAGTCTTTTGAACAAGAGTTCTGACCTCATGAGTGGTTAACAAATTAGGGAACGCATTAAATTAATACCTTTACTAATTGCATGAATTTCTATTTGATACCCATAATTTATTTGATTAGAAATTTAATAAAAATAATAATATATTTTTATACCCATAATACAAATTAGAGTTGCTCCAATGTATCCCTAAGTGCAATAGGAAAATCAAGATTATGTCGATGTGGGAAAAATATTAATTGATTTGATTTTTTGATTCATTTAAAATACTAAAAATATAGTTATTTCAATTTAATGAACTAATAGCGAATATATAATATTTATCATAGACATTCTTCCCGCTTTTAGCAAGAAGCTAGAGCTGTTGCATACCATAAACAGACAATAAAAATTTCACTAAATTATTTTAATAATTAATAATAAATAAATAATTTTAAATGGAATTATTAGGTAAGAGATGATGTTGGTTGTAAGCATTCTTCTCGTTTTCGTCAGGTAGTTAGAGATGACACAAAACACAATCAAACTACACAAATTCTATTAATTTTGTAATAATTAAAAGTAGATAGGTGATTTTAAATGGAATTAATAAAGAAAATATAGTTTTGGTTGTAGTCCTTCTTCTTTATGTTGGCAGGAAATTAGAGAAGCTACTATCAAAAGGTAATTAAAATATTTGTTAATTAAAATATTTGTGTATTTATTATTGAAAAGGTATTCGAATTAGATTTTATATCCACCCATCACAATAATTTTTGAGTTTAAGAAAGATATTAGTAATGATTATAACAAAGTAAGTATTTCAAGAATTAGATGTCATGTCTTCCCTATGACAAAATGAATGGAATGGAGAAAAATAATGTAGAGTAGAAAAATTATTAACTTGTTAATTTTGCTTTCAAAAGACTTTTGCCTTTTTTTTTTGCATTTCTCTATTTTTATATTTTTGTGTGGTTGTACCTCCCTCATCCATTGTTAATGAGATGATGAAGCTTTTTTTTCCTAAAGAAGAAAATAGAAAAAATGAGTCTTGAGAGTTGTTTGATGCTTAGAAAGATTGAATCCCAATTGACTTCTTGCACTTTTATTTCAAAAACTCAACTCATCCAATTACTACAACAATGATCCGAATTCAAATTGAATCATAGAAATAAATACCAAATTAACTGATAATATGAGTACATCTGGTAGTACCAAATTAACTCTATTTCATTGATAACTCACATTTTAAAGTACATAGACTTTAAAAACTACAACAATGATGTAATTAAGATACACACATTCAAATACAAAGACTCCTAAAACACTATTAAGAAATTGGTTTCTACCTCATTACAATAGCTAGTGCCCCTTCATAGGGTTTGCCCCTAGTGATATTTCATTCAATGTCTTCCATGGTTTGATCAATCACCCATGAGAGATCATTCATATTAGTCGTGTATAGAACCACCCTTTGGAACCTTGTGGCTGAAGCATATTGGGACTATATATTCTTGCACATGCTTCAATTCCACAAAGCGTGATGAGCTGATCCATCTTCATGATCAGACTATTTTTCATTTTCTTTGTATGTTGCCTTCTTCTTTGCATCACTGGTTATGTATGTGAGGTTAAGCTTTTTTCTAGTCATGGTGGTGGGGGAAAAAGCACAACACAAAGGGCAAGAATGAAAGAAATGAAATATTGTTTCTTATGATTATCTTACTCTGGTTATTATGATATTTATATACACAAATTCGAGAAGTAGGTAAGTCTATTATGGAAAAATGCCAAACATGTGTATCATATGGACTTTCAGTACAAAATAATTTAGAGATATTATGTTACAATGCAATTTAATAGTGAATGCCCACTTTAATACATATAAATTCTCACATATACTAATTTTCACATTCATTCGTTAATATGAGTCAAAATAGTTTATGAACTAAAGAATCACAAAAAATAATGATAAAAATATTAAAAAACTAATTTTATACACATTTATTTGTCTAGAGAACATTTTTAGTTTTCCAATATTTTTTCTGACTAAATTAGAGACAATTTTTAGAATCATCAAAATGAATCACTATTGTATTATCTTCAATTAGTGGATGAAAAGAAATCTAACATTTTAATGTGTATATTCAAGGAAACAGGTGGACAGATTTTGTGGGAAGTGGTTGGGGTGTATTAAAATAATCTTGTTTCTTTATTTGCATATTTGTATATTTTTTATACACAAAACTTGCATGTAGCTTGCAAATTAATATTTAATGTGCATGTGAATTTAGAAATTATATCGTCCTATTTATTCTCTTATTATCATTCTAAAATTAATATTATCATTTTTACTAATAATAAAATTTATATTTTTAGAAACTTTAAGCTTATATAATGTTACTTATTGTAAAATATTAATTTACAATATTAAATTTATTGAATAAAAAGTAATTTGTTTGTCAAAATACAAGTTTAGTATTAATAAAATTTTATAACCCTTTTTTTAATTTAAAAGAAAAGTTATATTAAAATCTCTTTCAACCAAATATACTCAAACATAAACTAAATCATATTATAATTGATTATAACAATAGTTAATAATTCATATAATCGGGGATAATCATAACCTTATAACCTCACCTATATCCTCACTTATATCAAAGACACTAAAATAAATTGTTTAAAAAATAAGGAAGTCAAAACAGTTATAAGGTGGTTTGATATAGTGAGAAAAAGTATAGAGAATGAGATTGATAGTTCGAGTCTCGCCCACAATAAATATTAACATACTAACATTTGTCGATAAAAAAAATTGTCAATAAAATAACCTAATAACATACTATAACAATAACATAAAATAAAATTTAGAATTAAGCTAAGTATTCATATTCTATTTTCTTATTGTACCTATATCATAATTAATAAAAATATAAATAAATAATTTATTAATTAATAGTAAAACATTAATATTAGTAGGTAAGCATAAACTAAAGTAATTTGAAATAAAATTAAAAAACAATTGGTCACATCACTAATAAACCACCTATTCATCAAATAGAAAGTAAGTTAATATATACAAATTCAAATAGTATCTAAGATGAAAATAGTTCTGCTATAAAATCTTAGAAAATAATAAATTTGTTTTATATAATCATACATGTTTGATTATAATTAAAAGTTAGTAAGTGGTCACATAATTAATTAAAAAAGTCATTCATATTCTTAAAATCCAAATAAAATTTAATGGTCCATATTAATTGTTCTTATTTCTCACAATAATATATGGTGAAATGAATTACTTACTTACTTATTTATTTATTTATATATTTTAGACAAATTTCATATAATATTATCCATCTAATACTTTATGTTTATATATGAGGAAAGGATCATCTAATTTGCACCTTGCACATTACAGTCTAATGTGCATAAATCTATAACAAAGTTTGATATACATTCATTAATTGACAATAGTGAGTTCAATCACTCATTTTATTCAATGGTCTATATTTATGAACAAAACCATTTTGGGAGGCTCCTCCAATGTGTAGGTTAGAAAGTTAGAATATTAAGTCTAATATACATGGATTTAGAAAATATTAAATAAATTTTAAAAACATAAATTAAAATATAATCATTGATAATAAAATAATAATATTAGTAGGTAAGCGATAAAATAAGGTAATGTGGAATAAAAGTCAAAAATCATATGGGCACGTAATTAATAAACTACCTATTCGTCAAATAGAAAGTAAGTTAGCTTTTAAGAGGTTATTTGTCAATACACAAATTCAAATTCTTAGTGATATATATATATAGTGACTCAAGTGTTCACATCATGATAAAACATTATTATATATATGTTTTAAACATTGCAGTCTAATGTTCATAAATCTAGACAAAATTTATACATACATTCATTAATTGACTATAATGATTTCAATCCATCATTATATTCAATGGTGTAGATTTACGTAGCATTTTGGAGGCTCCTCTAATGTGTTGCTTGGCGATTAAAGTCTATTATGGAAGGATATAGAATTTATCTCCTCTTATATCTCTAAAAAAAGTATTTACTATCATATTATCACTTTAAAATTAAATTGATCATTTTCACTTATAGTAAAATTTATATTTTATTTTTTAAAATTATTGTTTATGTAATATTACTTCTATAATAATATATAAATCAAAACATGGTATAGCTACCACCATAGGGTAATCCACTTTTTCTTAGTTTTTCCATACTATTAATAATTATTTATAATTTAGTTTCCATGGCTCATATAATTGTTTAAAAGAGCTCATCATAACTTCTAACTTACTATGTCAATTTCCATAAGTTATGAGGAAATGGAGTATGTGAGAAAAACTAATAAACCAATAATATTATAGTTTTCACATAAAATCTTACTCTAAATGTCACTTATGGAGAGGTTTTACATGTTACTCATACACACATTTAGTATAGTAGTTTGTGAAATAAACACATGAAATATATAAAATTGAATATTTAGTATCAAAACAAATATGGGTTGAGATGTAGTAAGTGCATGCAGACATGCTAATATATAATTAATGGCAATTCATAATATTAAATTTATATAATAAAAATGTTTTCTATTGTTAAAATCTTGTTTACAACAAGAGAAACATATATTTCATTAAGTTGTGTTAACTAAACGAATTGAATGACATCATAATGTTCTATCAAGAATCATATTTACAAAAATGCTAGTTTAATATTAAAAATGATATCCGTTTTTATAATTTACTATGTAAAATAAAAAATTATATAACTCGAAAAAAGTTTTCGAGTTATATTAAAATCACTTTCCAATTTACATACTCAAATTTAAACAAAATTGTATTATAATTGATTAAAGAAATAATCAATTATCCCATAATCCACTATAATCATAATATTATAATTTCACATATACCAAAGATACCAAAAGAGTTTTTGTTAAGAAAATAACCTAATGACATTTTATAGTATTAATATGAAATAATATTAACATCAAATATTTAATAATATTCAGAATTATATATACTAAGAATTCATATTTCATTTTCTTATAGTACCTATATAGTTAATTATTAAAAACATAAATAAAAATTTATTCAATAATAATAAAACATTAATATTAGTAGGTAAGCATAAAGTAAATAATATGAAATAAAAGTCAAAAATCATATGCCCAACTCATTAATAAACCACCTATTGGTCAAGGTAAGTTAGAATTGAAGTGTAAATATATAGGGAATGATTCAGAATAATTCTCGTATAAGAACTGTGAAAATAATACATCTTGGCCTTATAATCTGTAACGACCCGATTTTCTACCCTTGAAATTTTTTCATTTATTTTAATCCTTTCTTACATACAGTCGTCACCTTCATTGAAAACTCTCAAGTATCACTCTTTGAAAATACCCTTTACCCTATTATATTATCATACACATTTATGTTGCGGAAAAACATAATTCATTTAGATAACATTTACCACCTACATCCAGTTACGGGTTTTCCAAGGTTATAACGTCCATAATTACATGTCACCATATTATCCTAATCAGATTACATTTATCCCAAAATGCTATCAAATCAACTACAATGTCGAATAGCAATAAAGACACTCAAATAAATAGACACAAAGACTTCCTATTTGAACTTCATCCTCAAATCCTTCATTTACCTACAATGAGATTATCATAAACAACACGCAAAACAAAAGGGAGTAAGTCATTAGTTCAAACTAACATCACATGATAATCCACATTCAAATACAATCAAGCTTTGATGTAATTCATAAACACACATACGAAATTATAAACATTCAAATCATCTTCCTTTAATTTCCACTTTACTCATATTCATCCTATAGTATATATATCTCATAATATATATTCTATAGTATGCATATTACGTTCGTTCGAAACATCATCGGTCTCGTTCGTCATACCCACCCTATAACATATATATCCCATAATATATATCTTATAGCATGTATATTACTTTCTTTCTCAACATCTTCCTTTTTATCGCTCATATTCACCCTATAGAATATATATTCAATACTATATATCCTATAACATGCATACAACATTCATGTCATTTCTCGTCATTCATATTCACACTATAGAATATATATCCCATACTATATACCCTATAGCCTGCATATGACTTTCATGTGACATTCACGTTTCTCATCATTCATATTCACCCTATAGAATATATATCCCATACTATATATCCTATAGCATGCATATGACTTTCATTTTGACATTCAGTTCTTATCCTTCATATTCACCTTATAGAATATATATCTCATACTATATATCATATAACATGCATATGACTTTCATTACCCCGAGTCATCTTTTCATTGAGCCTCCCCCAACAATGTTACTTTCATCGAGTCATCTTTTCATTGGGCCTCCCCCAACAATGTTACTTTCAATTGAGTCATCTTTTCATTGGGCCTCCCCCAACAATGTTACTTTCATCGAGTCATCTTTTCATTGGGCCTCCCCCAACATTGTTACTTTCAATTGAGTCATCTTTTCATTGGGCCTCCCCCAACAATGTTACTTTCATCGAGTCATCTTTTCATTGGGCCTCCCCCAACAATGTTACTTTCATCGGAGTCATCTTTTCATTGGGCCTCCCCCAACAATGTTACTTTCATCGAGTCATCTTTTCATTGGGCCTCCCCCAACAATGTTACTTTCATCGGAGTCATCTTTTCATTGGGCCTCCCCCAACAATGTTACTTTCATCGAGTCATCTTTTCATTGGGCCTCCCCCAACAATGTTACTTTCATTTATAACAGAAAAGTCACGCATTTTCCAACAAAATGCATAAATTACAGACGTATCATTTTAAACCATTACCTCTTTCACATACCTCATTCATATCAGTAAGTATGATTTAGAGCCACTTATCCCTTACCTTGGCGAGTGTTGGGGATCGGTTCCGAGTAACTTTAAAAGTCTCCTCCGCGATTTCCTCCAACCTTAGGATCTTTCCTCATTTCCACCAATAACAACAATGTTAGTCATTTATTCCAAATATCACATAAACAATTTACTTTGCATCATTTAATCATACAAAATATTCATCATTAATATTCAACCATCTAAAACATGCATAACATCTCATATTTCAATATTTCCAAAACTACTTCAATACAAGTTTCTAAATATCAAAGCATACATGTTCATCTCATATAACAACATCAAAGCACTACTCATTATCCACATCTAACATTTCATCTCTTTCTCTTTATACTCCTATTCTCATTTTGGGGGTTTTTCATGAATAACCCATAAAAATTTCCATTCATCAAATACCAACTCTAAACCATGAGTTTACAAGATAAAAACAACATAAAACGAACCATAACTCTAAAGAATGAGTTTCCATGGTTTCTCATGTTTTGAAAATAAATCCAACATACCCAAAACAAGTTAGAGAGGAAGAAAAAGAGTTAGTAACAAGAGGTTTACCTCTTCTCAAGCTCCAAGATGAGTCCTAAGGCTCCTTGCTCTTGAAAAGCTCTCATTTCTCTCTTCTCTTCGAAGTTATAACCCAAAAATGTGTTTGGGTTTCTGTTTTAAAGAGGTGTCGTCGGGTTGTAATCGATTACCAACATGGTGTAATCGATTACAACGTGAAAAATGCGCATATCTGATGCTTTTAATACGATGTAATCGATTACCAGGAGTGTGTAATCGATTACCAGCAATGTGTAATCGATTACCAGAAATGTGTAATCGATTACACTGTGTCAGATGCACATATCTGATGCTTTTAATACGATGTAATCGATTACCAGGAGTGTGTAATCGATTACCAGAAATGTGTAATCGATTACACTGTGTCAAATGCACATATCTGATGCTTTTAACACGATGTAATCGATTACCAGCAGAGTGTAATCGATTACACTGTGTCAACAGCCCAAAATTGCCATTTCTCGCCCAGGCGAGAATCCTCCAGTATAGTCCAGGATTTCACCCTCCCAGCTGATCCTTTTTCGCTCAGGCGAGAATCTCTCGATCAAGCGAGGCTTCCAGGACTGATACTATATTTTTAAAGATTAAAATTTGGGGTGTTACATAATCAATCATGGATAGTTAGGATTAAAAATTAGTTATTGCTCACATGACAATCATGTGCATGTATATTTTAATCTTGACCATTCAAATAAGATCCAATTATCCATATTAGTTGTTCTCATTTATCATAATAGCACATTGTTCTCACATGAATCACTATATATATATATATCGCTCCCCGATTTTCGATTTAGCACCAACTACACATCTTAGAAATATGTAGAACTAAATTTCGACCTCTCCCAAAAAAATTGAGTCACCGTTATGTTTTTTGTGGTTAAAACATAGAAAACTCTCTTTTATGCCTAAATCGGATAAAATAGTTTTGTGAACAAGAATTCTGAGCTCGAGAGTCAATTACGAATTGAAGTAAGTATTAGTACCCGTCTATTTGCATTAAAACCATATACTCATTAATTGTATGAACTTTAATACCCTTAATTTATTTGATTAGATATTTAATAAAAAAACAAAACAATATTTTTTTTATTTTTGTTTATAATAATAGAGAAATCAAGACTACATATTTCTGGGAAATATATTAACCAATTTGATTTTTGATTGACATAAAATATTTAAAATATAGTTGTTTCAATTTAATGGAGCTAATAGCAAAAATATGGTGTTGGTTATACATATTTTTCACACTTTTGGCAAGAAGTTAGAGACGACATGAATCCTAACCGAACTATAAAAATTTCACTAAATGTGATTAATAATGAAGAATTGGTAAGTGATTTTAAATGGAATTAATATCGAAAATATGATGATCATCATAGACCTTCTTCTAGCTTTTGATAGGAAGTGAGAGACGACGCAAACTATAATCAGACTATAAAAATTCCATTAATTTTGTTTAATGATTAAAAGTTGATATAAATTTTTAAATGAAATTAATAAGGATGATGTTGATCGTAGATTTTCTTCCAACTTCACAGAAAATTAGAAATGACGCAAACCATGACTTTAATATCAAAATTCCTTAAATTAATTAATTAAAACATTTATTCATTTATTATAAAAATGTATTTGAATTAGATTTTCTATACACTAAACTAATTAATTTTTGAGTTTAAGAAAGATGGTAGTGAAGATTATAAAAAAAAGTAAGTAGTTCAAGAATTAGATAACATGTATTCCCTTAAAAAAGTGAATGGAATAGAGAAAAATAAGTATAGACTCTACAAAATTATTAACGCTTTCGGCTCAAGAGACACTTCACCCCTAACCACAATATATCCACTCATTTGTTATCAATTAACTTATTTTTATTGCAATTATTATTATTTTAATTAAAGGTGTATGTTTGTTAGATTAACATGTTCTGTGTAAATATACACAAATTCTAATTATCAGAGAAAACATTTTGTCAGCCCTTCACACTACAATTGTGCTAAATGTATAACTTGACTAAAGAAAAAAATATGAACACCTCTTGCAAAAGAAATTTCTAATAAATTAACTAAAATTTGAGATATGTCTACTTTTAATATTTACAATAGTTAGCACCATTTTGTCACAATTTAAGACAAGACGGGGATTGAAAATCTCTTTCCCCAGTTAAAATCCAGATATATCACCTAATCAACAACAAAACTGAAATGATTTGGCTCATATATAAAGAAAATACCAAATTAATTGATTACATGAGTATATCTGATATTACCAAATAACCTCTATTTCATTGATAACTCGCATTTTAAAGCAATTTTTTATGGGCAAAAATGATTTTATTAATAAGGTACCAAGGAACCTATAAAGATAGACGTAATAAACTTACGCATAAACAATACAAAAGAAATGAAGAAAATAAAAAGAAGTTAATATATCCGAAATACAATCCAAGGTTTTTCTGAGCCAGACATCATAAACCATAACTCGACTCTGAAGTCTGCTTAGAGTTGAAGATAAATACATTCAAATACAAAGGAGATAAAACCAAACATTAGAGAATCTGAAAGAAATGTTTTTCATTTTGGTTCTCAAATATTAAAGAGGATCATGACCGGATGGGGTGTCCAAACTTGTGGCTGAAGCTAATTGGACCATATATGATAGCACAAGCTTCAATTCCACAAAGGGTGCTGATCTGATCTATCTTCTTGATGAGACTAGCTTTCCTTTTCTTGTACGTTGCCTTCCTCTTTGCATCACTGACTATGTATGTGAGCTGATTAAGCTTTTTTCTAGTCATGGTGGTGGAAAAAAGGACAAGACTACAAGAGCAAGAATGAAAGAAATGAAATATTGTTTCTTATGATTTTCTTACCTTGGTTATAATGGTATTTATATAGAGAAATTCGAGAAGTGGCTAAGTCTATTTTGGATCAATGCCTAACACGTATCATACGCATCGTCAGTGTGCACAATAATCAGATAAACTTTTGCATCTACCAATGTTCACCAATGTTCACCAATATGGGTAAAATAATAGGAGTAGGACTCCTCTCCATTAATGGAATGGAGATGCAAGTTATTAGTTTTACATTTATTTTCAATGGCAAAAATGCAATATTATTATCTTTAAATGATATAAATGTTATATTATATTATATTTTCATGTTATTTTTTTGGTACTTGCCTCTCCATTAATGGAGAAGATCCTAACTCAAATAATAGAGACTAAAGTGTCGTAAAAACAGTGATAAGAATGTTAAAAATAATTAATTTAACCTGTGTTTAATATTTTTAAAGATTATTTTAAGTTTTTTTATTTTTAGGGACGAAATTAGAACACAATTTTTTTTAAAAGACCAAGTGTTTGTCTATTACCTTTCTTCCTAGAAGAAAGAAAATCTAACATTTTAATTTTAATGTGTATATTCAAGGTAACAGGTGGACATATTTTGTGGGAAATGGTTGGGATGTATTACAAAAACTTTTTTTTTATTTGCATAATTTGTACATTTTTTAATTGAAACACAAAACTAGCATGTAGCTTGCACATTAATATTTAATGTGAATGAATTTTGTACTTATCTCATCTTATATTTCAATTTTTTTTATTTACACTCTTATTATCATTCTAAAATTAAAATTATCATTTTCACTAATACTAAATTGATTTTTAAATTTAAGCTTAATTAGTGTTACTAATTGAAAAATATTAATTTAAAATATAAAATTTATTGAAGAAAGTTTGTCAAAAAACAAGTTTAGTATTAAGAAATTTTCATACCTTTTTTCTAATTTACTATGTAATATAAAAATTATCTTAAAATATATTTCCACTAAATATACTCAAACATACGTATAATCATATTATATTTTATTACAATAATAATCAATTATCCCTCTAATCCACTATAATCATAACCTTATAACCTCAATTATACCATAGACACCAAAAACATTTGTCAATAAAATATCCTAATAACATTCCATAGTATTAACATGAATAATATTAAATAAAATTTAGAATTAAGCTAAGTATTCATATTTCATTTCTTATTGTACCTATATACATAATTAATAAAAACATAAATAAAAAATATTCATTAATAGAAAAACATTAATATTAGTAGGTAAGCATAAATCAAAGTAATATGAAATTAAAGTAATTTCGGATAAGGGATATATATTAGACATATTCACTGATATATATATATATATTAATGTTATTATATTCACAATAATATATATTAATTTTTAAATATAGAAAATAACTTCATCATTCAAATAAAATTCAATAATATAGATTAGTTGTTCTTATTGTCACAATAATAATAAGTCACTTGTAAGGGATAAATGTGATAAAATTATCCACAATTCATAATCCATCTATAAAAAAATGAAATCCATCCAAATCTATCAATTAGAGCCAATGAATTAAAATGGATGGATTTCAATGGATAACTTTAGTAACGGGATGAATTTGAATTTATCCATTATATTCAATGAATATCCATGGATATATCCATTTGGATATCCAATCCATCCAAAAAACAAAAAATTAAAAATGATATTCTTTTCTTTTCAATTTACATTTAATATTCAAGAAAAATAAATTCAAACAAATTCATGGATGATTCTCCCTCTCACTTTAGTATTTTATTAAATTGATGATATCAATTATAGGACATGTGTGTAGTTAATATTAAAGGTTTATTCTTAAGTACATAACATATATAAGTATGATAAAAAAAATGTATGTGTTAAACGTGTATGAGTTTTATACATTGTCACTGCATCATCAACCGTTTATATTTAATCATTATTGACTCTTCAAAAAATTATTTCAAATGAATTGTGAATGATATATTGATTATGTATAAATCTTTATACTGATAGTACATAGATATTACACTCTATAAGTTTTGTTAAAATTTTACACTTATAACCTTAAACGTCGCATGCTCATAAAATATTGCAAAAAAAAAGTAATTTTGTTTAAAAGTCAAAAAATCACTTTTTAAAAAAATCACTTTTTTAAATGATTTCAAAAGTGATTTTAAAAAGTGTTCTATTGAGATGTTAGTTTTTAAAATAATAATTTTCTTTAGTGTTTTTAGTTTGAATAAAAATAAATAAAATGAATTGGATATTCATCCATCCAAATCCATGAAAATGAAGTTATGGATAAATTAGATAACTTCAAATATTATTTAAATGTATTTATATGGATTGATGAAATATTTTTCATCCATCTATTAATATCTAAATCCAAATCCATCAATTTATTACCCTTAATAAGAGATATATATTAAACATATTTCATATAGTATGATCTCTCTGATTTTTGATATTTAAGAAGATGATAATCTAATTTGCACCAACATTGTAGTCCAATGAGCATAAATCTAAACCAAACTTTGATACACATTCATTAATTGGCTATAATGTTCTCAATCACTCAATATATTCATTTGTCTTGATTTACCTACAAATCTATTTTGGGTGGCTTCTCTAATGTGTAGCTTGTATATTAAAGTTTTTTTTATACATTGATTTTGAACTTATCTACCCTTATATCTATAATATTTATTTATTATTTTATTATTACTCTAAAGTTAGATTTACCATTTTCAATTAGTAAAATTTATATTTAATATTTTTAAATTTTCAGCTTATATCATGTTATTTATAAAAAAAATTATAATTTATAATATTAAATAAAATGAATAAAAATGACTTGTTTGTCAAAATGTTAGTTTAGAATAAAAAAATCCATACTCTTTTTTATAATTCACCATGGTAAAGAAAAAATTATGTAAACCAAAAATAAAATATTAAATTTAAATTATTTTCCTACAAGCATACTAAAACATAAACAAAATCATATTATAATTCATTACAATAATAATTGTTTATCTATACTAGTGTACCAACACGCATTTAGTGTGTCAGTCCATGTTGTGTGATATTAAGCATTTAAATTTTTTATATTTTATTTTGGAGAATTAAAATGTATTTTTTATATTTAATTTATTTTATATTATAAGTTTTTTTGTCTTTATTATATAATGCTCAACTTAATATGAAAGGTGGTGATTAATTTGTTGGTAATAGTTATATATGATTATATAATATTTTTGTAAAATTAAATAATGTTAAGGGCAAAATAAGAAAATAAAAATTATAATATGGTAATTATATCATATTATGCCTTTATATGTAGTATAGATAACCAATTACAATATCACATTTATGAAACATATCAAAAAGTTTTTTTTGTTAAGAAAATTACATAATGACATTCTATAGTTTAATATGAAATAATATTAACCTCAAATATTAAATATAAATTCCGATTCATAGTTTTTTATAGTTCTTATATACTTAATTAATAAAAACATAAGTACAAATTTATTCATTAATAATAAAACATTTATACTAGTAGGTAAGCATAAATTAAAGTATTATCAAATAAAAGATTGTTAGCGATATACGTAGTGATAAAAATGATTAAAATATACTTATTTTAAAATATTTTTAGTGTGCTTAAATTAATTAATGATAAAAATACCTATTTTAAATCAATTAATAATAAAATTGCTTATTTTAAAATATTTTTATAGTGCTTAAATTAAATTTTTTAAATAGCTAAGAGATGATGTTGATTGTAGGTCTTCTTCTCATTTTCGTATTAATGATGACATGAACCATAATCAAGCTATAAAAATTCAATTAATTTTTTATTAATTAAAAGTATATAGATAATTTTAAATGAAATTAATAAAAAAAGATTATCTTGCTCGTAGTCCTTCTTCCAACTTTTGAATTAGATTGTATATCCACTAAACACATTAGTTTATGAGTTTAAGAAATATATTAGTGATGATTATAAGAAAATAAGTAATTCAAGGATTAGATGATGTGTGTTCCATATGAAAAAAGTGAATGGAATGGAGAAAAATAATTCTACAACAGAAAAAAAGTATTAACTTGTCAATTTTGATTTCCCTATACTTTTGTTATTGATCCTTGTTTCATGTTGTCTTTTTCTTACTTTTTTACACTTCTCTCTATTTTTGTGTGTTGTTGCAGTTAACTCCCCATTGTTAATGAGATGATGAAGCTTTTTTTTCTCCAAAAGAAGAAAATAGTAAAAATGATTCTTGAGAGTTGTTTGATGCTTAGAAAGATTGAATCCCAATTGACTTCTTACACTTTTATTTCAAAAATTCAACTCATCCCATTACTACAACAATGATCCGAATTCAAATCTTAATCATAGAAGAAAATAGCAAATTAAATGATGATATGATTAGTACATCTTGTAGTACCAAATTAACTCTATTTTATTGGTATGTAACTCACATTTTAAAGTACATATATTCAAAAACTACAATAATGATGATGTAATTAAGATAGACAAATTCAAATACAAAGGCAACAAAAACCAAACATTAAACAATCTAAATTGGAGAGACTCAACACTGTTAAAAAGAATACAATTCTTCAAGGGGCAAGTTAAAGGGTTACATCAAACACCATTTGATAATACTCAAGTGTATTCTTTCCATTCATGCCTTCCTTCCATGGAGTTGTTCCCTAGTGATTTAATTTTTCACTCAATGTCTTTCATGGTTTGATCAATAAGCCATGAGAGATCATTCATATTAGTAGTGTATAGCAGCACCCTTTGGAACCTTGTGGCTGAAGCATATTGGGACTATATATTATTGCACATGCTTCGATTCCGCATAGGGTGATGAGCTGATCCATCTTCATGATCAGACTATTTTTCCTTTTCTTTGTATGTTGCCTTTCTCTTTGCGTCACTGGTTATGTATGGGAGATTAAGCTTATTTCTAGTCATGGTGGTGGGGTAAAAAGCACAACACAAGAGCAAGAATGAAAGAAGAAATGAAATATTGTTTCTTATGATTATCTTACTCTGGTTATTATGATATTTATATACACAAAATTGAGAAGTAGGTAAGTCTATTATGGAACAAACATTTACACAGTAATTAGAGATATTATTTATTACAATGAAATATATTTAATAGTGAATGCCCACTTTAATACATATATGAATTCTCCCATACACTAATTTCCACGTTCATTCATTAATATGAGTCAAAATAGTTCATAAACTAAAGTTTTACATCACAAAAAATGGTGATAAAAATACCAAAAAACTAATTTGATTTTTTTGGAGAACATTTTTAGTTTTATAATTTTTTTACCAACCAAATTAGAGACAATTTTTTGAAACATCAAAACGAATCACTACTATATTACCTTCAATTAGTGGTTGAAAAGAAATCCAACATTTTTAATGTATATATTCAAGGTAACAGATGGACAGATTTTGTGGGAAATGGTTGGGGTGTATTACAAAAACTTGTTTCTTTATTTGAATATTTGTATATTTTTTTATACAAAAAACTTGCACGTATCTTGCAAATTAATATTTAATGTGCATGAATTTAGAACTTATCTCGTCCTGTTTACTGTCTTATTATCAGTCCAAAATTAAAATTATCATTTTCACTAACAATAAAATTTATATTTTTTAAAACTTTAGGCTTAAATTGTTACTTGTTGTAAAATATTAATTTACAATATTAAATTTATTGAATAAAAATGTTTTGTTTGTCAAAATGAAAGTTTACTATTAAGAAAATTTCATACACTTTTTCTAATTTACTATGTAAAAGAAAATTTTATCTTAAAATCACTTTCTACCAAATATACTCAAATATAAACAAAATCATATTATAATTCATAATAACAATAATTAATAATCCATGTAATTGACTATAATCATAACCTTATAACCTCAGTTATACCAAAGACACCAAAAACAATTGTCCATAAAATAACATAATAACATTCTATAGTATTAACATGAAATAATATTAAATCAAATTTTGAATTAAGGAAAGTATTCATATTTCATTTTCTTATTGTACCAATTTACATATTTAATAAAAACATTTTTTTCATTAATTGTAAAACATTAATATTAGTAGGTAAGCAATAAACTGAGGTAATATAAAATAAAGGTAAAAAATCATATGGGCACATCATTAATAAACTACCTATTCGTCAAATAGAAAGTAAGTCACCTTTTAAGATGTTATTTGTCAATATCCACACATTTGAATTCTTGATGACACTTTTATATAATATATAATATATAATGAGAATAATGTATCTCCTTGTACAAGGAGATAAATTATCTCATCCAGCCACTAAAATCGTGACATGTGTACCATTTAATCATTTTCTACAAAAATATTTCTAAAACAAAACAAAACAATACACATGTCATTCTTTTACTAGTTGTAGGAGATAAGTTATCTCCTTATACGAAAAGATACTTTATTTATTCTCATGTATTATATATATATATATATATATATATAAAGAGACTGAAGTGTTTTCATCAACCACTTAGGTACTGATACAATGTTGTATATATATAGTGATTCCATTTTTTGATGCTACATGAGTATATATTTATTATTTAATAATAAAACATTATTATTGGTATCTAATCATAAACTAAAGAAATATGAAATTACAGTAAAAAGTCATGCAAAGTTCATCAATAAACTACCTATTGGTCCAATAGAAAGTAAGTTCATTTGAAGATGTTCAAGGTCAATGTACACATATTCTAATCATTGCATATATAATTGATGATATATATATATATGCTGGTATAAAATTTGTTAGAACGATAAATTTGAGTCATATAATAATGCATGAATGATTAAAATTAAAAATTTGTTGATGATCACATATTTACTTAAAGTGAGTCACAATAAATAAATATATATCACTCTAATACTTTATATTTGACCATATTAATTTTTTTATTTTTGACCATCATGTGAGTCACAATAAATATATATATATATATATATATATATATATTAGATACATATCATATACTATTTTCACTCTAATACTTTATATTTATATCTTATGAGGAATCATCTACTTTGCATCTTGGGCATTATAGTTGTTCATAAATCTAGACCTAATTTTATATACATTCGTTAATATATTTACTATATAACAAAAAAAAACTCATGCCATATAAGTTAGGGGTACATGTACTCACCTCTTACAAAAAATTTCATCTAAAATATCCATACCTTTTAGTATACATCTTCACATTGAAGATCAAAAACTTCTTTTACCATTTGTTTCAATTTGAATCTTCTTTTACCATTTGTTTCAATTTGAATATAATAACTCGTTAATAATCTATTAAAAAAATTATTTCTTTTTTCAGTTAGTTTCATTTTTATCACTACTTATCCCCCACCTCTTCATTTTTCTCATTCTTACAATGAGATGCTTCATTTATCGGATTTACTTTGTCGTCATCACAAAAACACATGTTTTTCTATTTCTCTCCCAACAATCTTATTTTTCTTATGTTTCATTTCATTATGCCTACTTATTATCGTTTTTTTTCTTTCTCTTCCAACAATCTTCTTTACAGTGCATTTTTTTGTTGATTTTTTTATTTATTTTATAGATCTATTCTTATTTTGTATATCTCATATTTAAAGTGTATTTTTATTTATTTTTTGTTCCATTTTGTATGTAAGTTCTTATTTTGTGATTCTGTTCTTATTTTATCATTGATTTTTGTTTATTTTTCATTGATTTCCTTATTTTGTACATGTGTTTTAACTGATTTCATTATTTTTTAGATATGTTCTTCTAATGGTTCTCTTCATTAGCTTCTGATAAGCAAGAGTATCATCATCGGGTACGATCAAACCTTCAAAATCTATGATTGTTTGTTGTTTGTTTTTTTGTTTTTGTTATTAATCTATTTATTTCCTCATCATATATCGCTGTTATCATTTTCCCTCATTTGCAGTTTGGTTCTCCCTTTAAGTTTTATCTCTCTTAATCTCTAATTTTATTTATATATCTTTTATTCAAAGATTCACTACTTTTCTATAACATATTTATATGTTCATCATATCTTACCATAATCATTTTCTCTTTTCATTTGCATTTGCATTTGCATTTTGGTTCTTCTTTCAAAGCATCTCCGCAAGTTAGTTTTCTCTCTTCATCTCTTATTTTATTTTTATATACTTTTTTATTCAAAAAATCAGTATTTTCATTTTTTGCTTTGCATGTTTTAAATGTATCTTCCTCTTACATTTCTTTTGATTTAAGTTTCATCTTCATATGTGATATTTGATCATGTGTCTTTCAATAATTCAAATTTCAAAAATATAAAGTTTCTTCATTTTTCTAAAAAGAGATTTGCAATTGTTCATGCAAGTTAACCTAATCATATTCTTTTACCTTTGAGTTCATCTTATGGTAAAAACAAAACCTTATTGTTATCTAATTAAAATATACTATGAGTACAATTTTTATTCATTTTATAATTTCATTTAATTTATTAACCATTACATATGTTATATATTTATTAAAAAATGACACCATAATTTTTTAATACATCAAAAACACTAATGTTTGGATTTTCAATGGATCATTTCCCATGTCACATAGGTGACATTTTTTAATACATCAAAAACACTAATGTTTGGATTTTCAATGGATCATTTCCCATGTTACATAGGTGAATTTTATTAATTGTTAATTTAAGATAATAAAACATCATAAATTCTAACCTATTGTTTTATTTTCTTTTTACATCCACACAAACTTTTCAAATACTAAAATGATCATTTATATGTATTGTGGATGATTATGGAATAATAACGGTTTGAGAGAATTACTCTGGAGATTTAAGAGTAATTAATATGAAGAATAAAAGATAAAAATTCATATAAAAAAATACATAGTAGAATGACAATAAAAGAAAATTCATACGAAAATAGAAACTGCATAGGTGAATAATGACAATAAATTTTGTTATACTAATGTAATTTGTAATCGAATAAGTGAATAAATAACAACAACATTGAATAAATATCATCGATCATTTGCAAACTAATAATTAATAATTACTTTGAATAAAAATCGTCGACCATTGGGAATGAAATAAAACCGATGAACATAAGGGAATCGAAACACATATTGTCATTTAATGTGGTGCTTATTGGTGAGATCGATGATGTTATTCATGCTTAAAAATAATGTATAGTAATCACTACATTCAAATTAGTATGTCTGCTTTAATTTAAAAAAAAACTAAAAATTAAATATAATGTTCTCATTTCCATTTATTAATATTGTTCATACATTTGCATTACTATCTTTAAAATATTTTAGCAGTTTCGATCATATATAATTAAGGTCTTCATTATTTTGAAAAAGAATCGAACTATATATTTACAACTTTCTTATTTCAATGACCATTTATTATTAAAATTTCATTTCTATCTATTAAAATATTATTTTCAAAGTTGTCATACTAAATGATTAAACTCATATTTATTTTGAAAAAATATCTAAGTAATTAATTACAATTTTCCCTTCTGTATACTTTTATAAAAAATGAAATAATAAACCAATTATACTAAGTTACTAACAACTAATAAGCTAGAAATAATATCCTAGAAATAAAAGAAATTATAAAAAAGTTATATTAAGAAATAATCACAATAAATCATAAAATTAAACAAGTTCTCCATATGTACGGCTATATTAAGAATGACTAATATAAATTTTTATTGTATTTATTAGTTAACCAAATATATAGACTATAGAGTTGTAATGTTAAATTCAGTTGTATAGATTTACGTTCAAAACCATTTGGAGAGGCTCCTCTAATGTGAAGGTTGGAGATTAAAGTCTATTATGGAATGATATAGAATTTATCTCCTCTTACATCTCTAAAAATGTATTTAGTATCTTATTATCATTCTAAAATTAAATTTATCATTTTCAGTTATAGTAAAAATTATATTATATTTTTAAAATGGTTTATGTAATGTTAAATCCATACTAATATATAAAATCAAAACGTGGTATAATTACTAGTATAAAATAATTTATATATTTTTTTGTTTCCCCCTTACTATTAGTAATTATTTATAATTTAGTCTCCATTGCACGTATGATTCTTTAAAAGAGCTCATCATAATTTCTAACAATGTCAGTTTCAATAAGTTAGGAACTGACCTATGTAGGGAAAACAATAAACCAATAATATTGTAGTTATCACAAGAAAATCTAATTCTAAATTCTAAATGTCACTTATAGAGAGGTTTTACAAGTTACTCATGCACACATTTAGTATAGTAGTTTGTGATGTGAACATCACACATTTTGTATTTTGTTGGGATATTTAAAATATGTTATTATATGAAGTTTTACATTATCTAGTATTAAAATAGAGTATAATATTGTTATATATTGAACTCAAGTTCTTTGTTATAATGTACACCAGATATAAGCATAAAAAAGAAACACCTCATGGACACTTGGGTTCATGGGTGTGCTAGGGTTTGTAATCCTTACTCTCTAATAATATCTTGGTAGCCGCTCAACGCTCCCGATGACGTAGTCACAAATGGCCGAACCTCATTACCAAATTCTTTGTTTTTTCTCTTCAATTTATTCTATGCACTTTATTTGATTGCTTGTGACCAACGCTGCACAACGATCGCTTCCGATGCACCAACATTTTTTATTAAAATATTCTTTACAACACCAACATAAGTCTTATATCACTAGGTTTGGTTGACTACATGAATTAAAGGATATTACATAAATCATATTTACAAAAATACTAGTTTATTATTAAAAAAATCATATCTTTGTATAATTTACTATTTGAAAGAAAAAAATTACTTAACTCCAAACATATTATATTAAAATTACTTTCAAACTAACATACTCAAATATAAACAAAATTGTATTATAATTGATTGCAACATTACTCGGTTATCCATATACTCTATTATAATCATAATCTTATAGTTTCACCTAAAGCAAAGATATAAGAAGAGTTTTTGGCTTAATGGTAGCGACTTATGGTAATAGTGACTATTTGTTCATGAGGTCACGAGTTCGAGTCGTGGGAGGCTCCCATCCGTGGGGAATAAAATACTGCAGAGAGTATTTAAACTGTTGGATAACACGCTTAGTGTATTCATGGGCCCGAGAGAGGGAGGGGTTGCATGGTGTTACAATATTAATGTCAAATGTTAAATAAAATTGAGATTGTGTAGATAGGACCACCACTCGTTCTCCTAATTTATTTATCTATTTTTAATAAACTTCTTCGCTGATCAAAAATATATATTAAATAAATGCGATGAATTCATATTTCATTTTCTTATAGTACCTATATACTTAATTATTAAAAACATAAATACAAATTTATTCATTAATAATAAAACATTAATATTAGTAGGTTCCTCTAAAAGTCTAATATGCATGGATTTTGAACTTATCTCCTCTTATATCTCTAATATTTTGTATATTATCTTATTATCACTTTAAAATTAAATTTATCATTTTCAATTAAGTAGGAGTAATATAAAATTTGAGATATCAATAAAGCTTAACCATGTAACAATATATGGGATGGTAAAAATTAAAAGTTGGTTATTAATCATATATTTTATTCATTGGAAAATATATTGGAATTTAAGATGTTCTTCCAAAACATACACAAATTCAAATTCTTAGAGAAACCATTGTTGAGAAAAAACTCACACTAAGGGATCATTCCTCACACTAACAATATGATAAATATATAACTTGAGTAAAGAAAAAATATTTATACTTCTCACATAAGAAATTTGTAATAAATCAACTAAAAAAATTGAGTATATCAGTATATCTACTTAAAATTTAAGATAGTTATCAACATTTTGTCATAATTTAAGACAAGAAGAGGATTGAAAATCTTTTCCCCGGTTCAAATCCAGATATCACCTAATCAACAACAAAACTGAACTGGTTTGGCTCATTTTTAATGACATAAAACTTTGAAATTTTTTATATTTTTTATGATAAACAAGATAATAGTTGTTACCTTTTTCCAAAATAAAAAGGGAATTGAACCAGAAATGATAGTGCACATTCATTAAACCCTCTGCCATTGTTAATGAGATGAAGTTTTTTTTCCTAAAGAAGAAAATAGGAAAAATGACTCTTGAGAGTTGTTTGATGCTTAGAAAGATTGAATCTCAATTGAGTTCTTACACTTTTATTTCAAAAACTCAACCCATCTAATTACTACAACAATGAGCCGAATTCGAAATATGCATGAATCATCATAGAAGAAAATACCAAATTAACTAATGATATGAGTATATCTGATATTACCAAATAAACTTTATTTCACTGATAACTTAAATATCTTTAAAAACTACAATGACGATGTAATTAAGATACATGAAGATAGATACATTCAAATACAAAGGCACAAAAACCAAACATAAGACAACCTAAATAGCAGAAACTCCTAAAACACTACTAAGAATAATGTTGGCCCCTAGTTATATTTGGTTCTATGTCTTTCAAGGTTTATCAATCAGCCATGAGAGATCATTCATATTAGTCATGTTAACATTGTTAACAATGTTCCCACTACTTAGGCACTGATACGTGAGAAGAATCGTCTCTTTCTTCCTACTCTCATTTTCTTCAATTCTTTCAGCTTCTCTAGGGTCTTCATGAAGCTTTGGTTCAAGAAACTCTCATGAATTAACAGCATCTTCATGCCTTGATCCGTTTCAGGCATTTTCATGAACTTGTATATCACCCTTTGGACCCCAAAATGGGGTGGCCAAACTTGTGGATGAAGCTCATTGGGGCCAGATATTATAGCACAAGCTTCAATCCCACAAAGGGTTGTGATCTGATCCATCTTCTTGATCAGACTATTTTTCCTTTTTCTTGTGTATTGCCTTCCTCTTTGCATCACTGGCTATGTATGTGAGATTACACTTTTTCTAATCATGCTGCATGGTGGAAAAAAAGGACAAGAACCAGAATGAAAGAATTAAAATGTTTTTTCTTATGATTTGCTTACTCTGGTTATTATGATATTTATATAGATAAATTCTAGAAGTGGCAAAGTCTATTTTGGATGAATGCCAAACATATACCAGACAGATGCACTAAAAGTGCAGATCTTATCTTACAATTAATGCAATATTTTATACTTAAATATTTATGCAAATGTAGTGTTTTTATATGATTATTAATATATCATTCATAATTTGTAAATGATGATTAATGTATGAATGTCATGGGATATGCATAGAGTAAAAATACTTAAATTGTGTGCATACATATTAAATCCATGTTTTTTTAGGGAATATTCACTTTAGTTCATATAAATTTTTACATTTATCAATTTGATTCCTAAAAAATTAAAAAATCAAAAGTCCACACCAGAGACTAAAGTGCCTCAAAATTTAGTGATAAAAATAGTAAAAAGTTATTAATTTGACTTACATTCGATATATTTAAGAAATATTTTGGACTTTTCAATTTTTGTGTGAGCAAATTAGACAATTTTTTTTAAAAGACCAAAATTAGTCTTTACTCCATTTTTAAATGACCATCCATTGGAGGATGAAAAGGAAATTTAAGATTTTAATGTGTATATTCAAGTTAATAGGTGGACAGATTTTTTTGGGAAATGGTTGGTGTGTATTAAAAGAATTGTTTCTTTATTTGCATATTTTGTATATTTTTTATACACAACATACACGTAGCTTTATTTTCAAGTGGAAAGTTTTCCTTTTACTATTTTAGTCGTGAAATTTCCTATAAGAGTTGTGTTAATTTAAACAAAAAGAATTGTGATATAAAAATTGTGAAAACAATATATTTGGGCTTATAACTAATCATAAATGGTAATGATTAAAAATTAGTTATTGGTAACATGATAATCATGTGCATGTATATTTTAATTTTTACCATTCAAATAAGATCCAATAATTCATATTAAATGTTATCATTTCTCACAAAAGTCCTTATATTTATATTCTTAGTTATTATTATCTTATCCTTTATAATTTTTTTGTTGTTGTTTAGACTGACCCACATGTTTTATCAATCGTTTTCACCCTACGTTTTTCCAATTAGCAACACAAAGGCATTCAAATTAATGTAGTAAGGGTTGGTAGTGTGCAAGTTCATTGTATGCGTTTGTTGTAAATTACTCAAAACTATTGATTGTGTCATGATCTCACAAATCCGCTGGCTCATTTTCCATATACGAGGATAGATGTGTCAAAACGGGCTATTCGGATGGGTTCGAGTTAATTCATGTTGGGCTAAAAATCCCAGATATAAATTATGTACAGCAAATTGTAGCTCAAGTCCGCCCTAAGCGGGTTGCAGATTGTGGCGGGTCAGCCCACATAATATTTAAATTTTAACATATTTAAACTATTTAATATATATATATATATATATATCATATGATATTAATGTATAACTTTTTAACACACTTGTTATGCCAAATGCAACCAAACTTATAAATATAATCATTTGTGTTTGAGTTAAGATGTAGTGTCAAGTCCACGTATATAAATTTTAACAGAACCTATTTATTAAATCTCTCATTTCTATTGAAGTATCACTCCCTAAAAAAATATAATTTGTAACTTCATTTTAATATATAAATTTTTGGACACCATAAAAAATAACATCATATTGGTTTATAGTAATAGTAGTATAGACTTAATTTCATAATGATCTCTATATGTCAAAGTATATCCACATTGTAATATATGATCATTATGTTTTAATTTATGTTTGAAGATCTTTTGTATGTTCTTTATCAACACTTTCATTATAAACTATTATGTTAAATTTGGTTGTGTGAAATTCTCTATTGTAAACATTTACATTGTCTTTTAGTTTTGTTGTAAAAGTTATTTTCTTTATTATGTTTTTGTTGTAGAAGTTAAATTTAATTAAATACACAATTAAGAAAGGAAAAGTGAGATTTATATGGTTTAATGTATTTTCATTTGATTTGATACACTATTTTGTTATTATGCTTAAAATGATATTATATAAAATAGGAAAAATATGATAATGTTTAACTTTATAAAATTATTGTAATCTATATCACAAAATCTATTCTTTACTTTTTATTATAAGTTATTTTGTAAAATAATTTTCACCCAAAGCTAATTATATCAAGCCAAAAGTCCCTAAAAAATAAAAATAAATAAGGAAAAATGGGTAGCCCGAACTCGCCAGGATAAGCCCGACCCGAACCCGGTTTTAATATAGTACGGTCGGGTCGGGCTAAAAAGTCCGGATTCAATAAAAAGTATCTAATATAGTACCCAAACCCTATAAATTTTCGGACTTTGACGGGCCGGGCCGGTTTGGCCCGCCCATTTTGACACTTCTATACAAGTATTAAGCAGTATACTCATCCAAAATGGTATAGATATCAATGATAATCAATATACTACCATAACTTTACTTTTTATTGTTATTATATATATACTCAACGTTATATATATATATATATATATATATATATATTATTGTACAATATTTTTTAAAAATAAATTAATTATTTGAGTTGTCTAAAAAACCAATTCGAGCTCAATTGAACAGATCGTAAACTTTAACCGAACCGAATTCAAGCTAAAAAAACTCTTATCAAACTCGAGTCGGGTTTTGAGCTGAGTAAATCTTTATCGAACTGAATCAAGTTGAGCTGTGATTCAACTCGGTTTGGCTCATTTCCAGACTTAGATATATGTATCCATTAAGCGTGCATTT
This sequence comes from Lupinus albus, assembly GCA_009771035.1. Classification (NCBI taxonomy): domain Eukaryota; kingdom Viridiplantae; phylum Streptophyta; class Magnoliopsida; order Fabales; family Fabaceae; genus Lupinus; species Lupinus albus. The sequence goes on from CM020016.1 coordinate 15,418,825, forward strand.
GGTATATATTAAGTTTTTAGTTTCAGTTTATAAACTGTGAGATTATAAACTGTTAGATTATAAACTGTTAAGATTGTAATCTGTTTATGTTTGGGTACCTTAGCTGAAAATTGAATATAAACTAATATGTTTAGTTTGGGTAAGGTAGAAAGATTGTTTTTTACATAGTAAATTACAGAAAAGGGTATGGGGTTATTTGATTATGTTATGATTACTTTTGTTGTTTTTTACACTATTTTTTAAATATACATCATATATTTTTACTTTAATTTTGTAATATTGCATAACAAAGGCTAAAAAATTATATTAAAATAAAATACAATATAAAACTAATAATAATATTAAAAAACAACATAAGATCAACATAAAAAAATAGCATCATACATAGTTAAACGTAAACTAAAAAAATAAACCAACCCATGATTTTTAATATTGTATAATAACAAAGGCTAAAAAATATGAAAATAAAATACAATATAAAAACCAATATCAATATTAAAAACAATATATCACATAAATAATTGGAAGTTACTAAACTTAAATTACATAATTCACAAAATAAATAATACATAAATGTTAAGTTTTCGGGTTTATACATAATTCACAAAAATTTGTTCGTGTATAAATAAAAGAAAATGTTAAGGGGAATTAAGGGGTTGAGTGGTGATAGAGGGAGAGGAAAATGAGAGTTATGAAGTTTGGTGGTGATGATGTGAAGAATTATAGTGTTTGGTGGAAGAGTAAAAAGGAGGAGAGAGATAAAGTTATGATGAGGTAAAATGAGAAATATAAAAATTGGGAAAAAATAAGCTAAAAAAAAAAGCAACCCATGATTTTAGAGCTTCTACTTTTGGCTTATTTTTTCAGGAAAAAAAAACTGTGTTTATAAAATTTATTTAGTTGACAAATATACATAGTTTATATTTTCAGCTTATTTTTCAAAAAATAAACATAAACTGCAAAAAAAAAAAAAAAAAAAAAAACTGTAGCAAACAAGCCATAAGTATTTAAGTAATTTTTTAATGAATAAAAAAATTCTAAATAGGATTCTTTCTAGATACTCTCTTATGTAACAACATAACTTTTATAGCAGAGTATACTATATGTAGGAGTTCAAAATTTTATAATCAATAAAATAATATATCTTAAAAGACCATTAAATACTAAATGAATAAATATATTTTGGTCCCTAAAAATTGACTCGGTCTTAGTTTTAGTCCCTCGAACATTTTTTAACAAATTTGATTATAATTGTTGCTGGAGTTTGGCTTTAGCCATTTTAGTTAATTTTGCTTAAAGGTCAAATGTATCTCTAGTGATGTCAAATTTTGATTTGTGTTTGGGAAAAAACGACTTGAGGTACAAATGGAGATTAGTTTGATATGATTTGGGTGATGTGTTAGTGGATACTAATGGATAGTGGCAACTTCCATTTATATATTGTTTCCATTATTTTCCTATTGTTGGATTTATTCAAGTGTGAAGTCTCACATTGGATATGAGAGGAAGACTAAAAAAGTTTATAAGTAGAAATGCCAATGAAACTAAAGCCTTAAGGTTTTGGTTCAAGACGTGGTGCATCACTTGTGGCTCTCCGCTCTTCTCATACTTCGGTAACAATGAAACTCCTCGATGGTTGGAAGCTCCCTGGTCGCAGTCTGATCCAACAAGTGGTAATAGAGCCGATGGTTCGGCTGGGACATTGTGGACTTAAGGGGGAGTGGACCAGAAAGTGTGTGGTACCCACACTCGAGGGGGATATTGTTGGGTTTATTCAAGTGTGAAGTCCCACATTGGATATGTGGGGAAAAGTAAAAAAATTTATAAGTAAATCAAAGAAAATGAAAGATTTAATGTCACTTTTAACCTTTTTATTCAAAAAATGATTACATCTTTACCCTTATAATACACATAAAAAACTCACTTGTCTCTCCATTAATGGAGAGGAGTCCTACTCATTGTCCACAACAACCCCACAAAATAGGAATGACAACAGGACGGGTCAAGGTCGGATTTGTGCATACCCAACCTAGAACCAGATATCCAAAAACCGAACCCAAATTAAGCGAAGTTGAAAATAATGATATCATCTCCGAACTCATCCGGATTCGAGTAACCCGAACGAGATGAAAACTCGCACGAAACATATATTTCTATATATATATATATAGGTTCTATATATGTGATATTTCTCTATATATAGTTTTTATATATGTGTTTATGTATAATTTTATAATTATACATATATTAAGAATGACTAATATAAATTTTTATTGTATTTATTAGTTAACCAAATATATAGACTATAGAGTTGTAATGTTAAATTCAGTTGTATAGATTTACGTTCAAAACCATTTGGAGAGGCTCCTCTAATGTGAAGGTTGGAGATTAAAGTCTATTATGGAATGATATAGAATTTATCTCCTCTTACATCTCTAAAAATGTATTTAGTATCTTATTATCATTCTAAAATTAAATTTATCATTTTCAGTTATAGTAAAAATTATATTATATTTTTAAAATGGTTTATGTAATGTTAAATCCATACTAATATATAAAATCAAAACGTGGTATAATTACTAGTATAAAATAATTTATATATTTTTTTGTTTCCCCCTTACTATTAGTAATTATTTATAATTTAGTCTCCATTGCACGTATGATTCTTTAAAAGAGCTCATCATAATTTCTAACAATGTCAGTTTCAATAAGTTAGGAACTGACCTATGTAGGGAAAACAATAAACCAATAATATTGTAGTTATCACAAGAAAATCTAATTCTAAATTCTAAATGTCACTTATAGAGAGGTTTTACAAGTTACTCATGCACACATTTAGTATAGTAGTTTGTGATGTGAACATCACACATTTTGTATTTTGTTGGGATATTTAAAATATGTTATTATATGAAGTTTTACATTATCTAGTATTAAAATAGAGTATAATATTGTTATATATTGAACTCAAGTTCTTTGTTATAATGTACACCAGATATAAGCATAAAAAAGAAACACCTCATGGACACTTGGGTTCATGGGTGTGCTAGGGTTTGTAATCCTTACTCTCTAATAATATCTTGGTAGCCGCTCAACGCTCCCGATGACGTAGTCACAAATGGCCGAACCTCATTACCAAATTCTTTGTTTTTTCTCTTCAATTTATTCTATGCACTTTATTTGATTGCTTGTGACCAACGCTGCACAACGATCGCTTCCGATGCACCAACATTTTTTATTAAAATATTCTTTACAACACCAACATAAGTCTTATATCACTAGGTTTGGTTGACTACATGAATTAAACGATATTACATAAATCATATTTACAAAAATACTAGTTTATTATTAAAAAAATCATATCTTTGTATAATTTACTATTTGAAAGAAAAAAATTACTTAACTCCAAACATATTATATTAAAATTACTTTCAAACTAACATACTCAAATATAAACAAAATTGTATTATAATTGATTGCAACATTACTCGGTTATCCATATACTCTATTATAATCATAATCTTATAGTTTCACCTAAAGCAAAGATATAAGAAGAGTTTTTGGCTTAATGGTAGCGACTTATGGTAATAGTGACTATTTGTTCATGAGGTCACGAGTTCGAGTCGTGGGAGGCTCCCATCCATGGGGAATAAAATACTGCAGAGAGTATTTAAACTGTTGGATAACACGCTTAGTGTATTCATGGGCCCGAGAGAGGGAGGGGTTGCATGGTGTTACAATATTAATGTCAAATGTTAAATAAAATTGAGATTGTGTAGATAGGACCACCACTCGTTCTCCTAATTTATTTATCTATTTTTAATAAACTTCTTCGCTGATCAAAAATATATATTAAATAAATGCGATGAATTCATATTTCATTTTCTTATAGTACCTATATACTTAATTATTAAAAACATAAATACAAATTTATTCATTAATAATAAAACATTAATATTAGTAGGTTCCTCTAAAAGTCTAATATGCATGGATTTTGAACTTATCTCCTCTTATATCTCTAATATTTTGTATATTATCTTATTATCACTTTAAAATTAAATTTATCATTTTCAATTAAGTAGGAGTAATATAAAATTTGAGATATCAATAAAGCTTAACCATGTAACAATATATGGGATGGTAAAAATTAAAAGTTGGTTATTAATCATATATTTTATTCATTGGAAAATATATTGGAATTTAAGATGTTCTTCCAAAACATACACAAATTCAAATTCTTAGAGAAACCATTGTTGAGAAAAAACTCACACTAAGGGATCATTCCTCACACTAACAATATGATAAATATATAACTTGAGTAAAGAAAAAATATTTATACTTCTCACATAAGAAATTTGTAATAAATCAACTAAAAAAATTGAGTATATCAGTATATCTACTTAAAATTTAAGATAGTTATCAACATTTTGTCATAATTTAAGACAAGAAGAGGATTGAAAATCTTTTCCCCGGTTCAAATCCAGATATCACCTAATCAACAACAAAACTGAACTGGTTTGGCTCATTTTTAATGACATAAAACTTTGAAATTTTTTATATTTTTTATGATAAACAAGATAATAGTTGTTACCTTTTTCCAAAATAAAAAGGGAATTGAACCAGAAATGATAGTGCACATTCATTAAACCCTCTGCCATTGTTAATGAGATGAAGTTTTTTTTCCTAAAGAAGAAAATAGGAAAAATGACTCTTGAGAGTTGTTTGATGCTTAGAAAGATTGAATCTCAATTGAGTTCTTACACTTTTATTTCAAAAACTCAACCCATCTAATTACTACAACAATGAGCCGAATTCGAAATATGCATGAATCATCATAGAAGAAAATACCAAATTAACTAATGATATGAGTATATCTGATATTACCAAATAAACTTTATTTCACTGATAACTTAAATATCTTTAAAAACTACAATGACGATGTAATTAAGATACATGAAGATAGATACATTCAAATACAAAGGCACAAAAACCAAACATAAGACAACCTAAATAGCAGAAACTCCTAAAACACTACTAAGAATAATGTTGGCCCCTAGTTATATTTGGTTCTATGTCTTTCAAGGTTTATCAATCAGCCATGAGAGATCATTCATATTAGTCATGTTAACATTGTTAACAATGTTCCCACTACTTAGGCACTGATACGTGAGAAGAATCGTCTCTTTCTTCCTACTCTCATTTTCTTCAATTCTTTCAGCTTCTCTAGGGTCTTCATGAAGCTTTGGTTCAAGAAACTCTCATGAATTAACAGCATCTTCATGCCTTGATCCGTTTCAGGCATTTTCATGAACTTGTATATCACCCTTTGGACCCCAAAATGGGGTGGCCAAACTTGTGGATGAAGCTCATTGGGGCCAGATATTATAGCACAAGCTTCAATCCCACAAAGGGTTGTGATCTGATCCATCTTCTTGATCAGACTATTTTTCCTTTTTCTTGTGTATTGCCTTCCTCTTTGCATCACTGGCTATGTATGTGAGATTACACTTTTTCTAATCATGCTGCATGGTGGAAAAAAAGGACAAGAACCAGAATGAAAGAATTAAAATGTTTTTTCTTATGATTTGCTTACTCTGGTTATTATGATATTTATATAGATAAATTCTAGAAGTGGCAAAGTCTATTTTGGATGAATGCCAAACATATACCAGACAGATGCACTAAAAGTGCAGATCTTATCTTACAATTAATGCAATATTTTATACTTAAATATTTATGCAAATGTAGTGTTTTTATATGATTATTAATATATCATTCATAATTTGTAAATGATGATTAATGTATGAATGTCATGGGATATGCATAGAGTAAAAATACTTAAATTGTGTGCATACATATTAAATCCATGTTTTTTTAGGGAATATTCACTTTAGTTCATATAAATTTTTACATTTATCAATTTGATTCCTAAAAAATTAAAAAATCAAAAGTCCACACCAGAGACTAAAGTGCCTCAAAATTTAGTGATAAAAATAGTAAAAAGTTATTAATTTGACTTACATTCGATATATTTAAGAAATATTTTGGACTTTTCAATTTTTGTGTGAGCAAATTAGACAATTTTTTTTAAAAGACCAAAATTAGTCTTTACTCCATTTTTAAATGACCATCCATTGGAGGATGAAAAGGAAATTTAAGATTTTAATGTGTATATTCAAGTTAATAGGTGGACAGATTTTTTTGGGAAATGGTTGGTGTGTATTAAAAGAATTGTTTCTTTATTTGCATATTTTGTATATTTTTTATACACAACATACACGTAGCTTTATTTTCAAGTGGAAAGTTTTCCTTTTACTATTTTAGTCGTGAAATTTCCTATAAGAGTTGTGTTAATTTAAACAAAAAGAATTGTGATATAAAAATTGTGAAAACAATATATTTGGGCTTATAACTAATCATAAATGGTAATGATTAAAAATTAGTTATTGGTAACATGATAATCATGTGCATGTATATTTTAATTTTTACCATTCAAATAAGATCCAATAATTCATATTAAATGTTATCATTTCTCACAAAAGTCCTTATATTTATATTCTTAGTTATTATTATCTTATCCTTTATAATTTTTTTGTTGTTGTTTAGACTGACCCACATGTTTTATCAATCGTTTTCACCCTACGTTTTTCCAATTAGCAACACAAAGGCATTCAAATTAATGTAGTAAGGGTTGGTAGTGTGCAAGTTCATTGTATGCGTTTGTTGTAAATTACTCAAAACTATTGATTGTGTCATGATCTCACAAATCCGCTGGCTCATTTTCCATATACGAGGATAGATGTGTCAAAACGGGCTATTCGGATGGGTTCGAGTTAATTCATGTTGGGCTAAAAATCCCAGATATAAATTATGTACAGCAAATTGTAGCTCAAGTCCGCCCTAAGCGGGTTGCAGATTGTGGCGGGTCAGCCCACATAATATTTAAATTTTAACATATTTAAACTATTTAATATATATATATATATATATATCATATGATATTAATGTATAACTTTTTAACACACTTGTTATGCCAAATGCAACCAAACTTATAAATATAATCATTTGTGTTTGAGTTAAGATGTAGTGTCAAGTCCACGTATATAAATTTTAACAGAACCTATTTATTAAATCTCTCATTTCTATTGAAGTATCACTCCCTAAAAAAATATAATTTGTAACTTCATTTTAATATATAAATTTTTGGACACCATAAAAAATAACATCATATTGGTTTATAGTAATAGTAGTATAGACTTAATTTCATAATGATCTCTATATGTCAAAGTATATCCACATTGTAATATATGATCATTATGTTTTAATTTATGTTTGAAGATCTTTTGTATGTTCTTTATCAACACTTTCATTATAAACTATTATGTTAAATTTGGTTGTGTGAAATTCTCTATTGTAAACATTTACATTGTCTTTTAGTTTTGTTGTAAAAGTTATTTTCTTTATTATGTTTTTGTTGTAGAAGTTAAATTTAATTAAATACACAATTAAGAAAGGAAAAGTGAGATTTATATGGTTTAATGTATTTTCATTTGATTTGATACACTATTTTGTTATTATGCTTAAAATGATATTATATAAAATAGGAAAAATATGATAATGTTTAACTTTATAAAATTATTGTAATCTATATCACAAAATCTATTCTTTACTTTTTATTATAAGTTATTTTGTAAAATAATTTTCACCCAAAGCTAATTATATCAAGCCAAAAGTCCCTAAAAAATAAAAATAAATAAGGAAAAATGGGTAGCCCGAACTCGCCAGGATAAGCCCGACCCGAACCCGGTTTTAATATAGTACGGTCGGGTCGGGCTAAAAAGTCCGGATTCAATAAAAAGTATCTAATATAGTACCCAAACCCTATAAATTTTCGGACTTTGACGGGCCGGGCCGGTTTGGCCCGCCCATTTTGACACTTCTATACAAGTATTAAGCAGTATACTCATCCAAAATGGTATAGATATCAATGATAATCAATATACTACCATAACTTTACTTTTTATTGTTATTATATATATACTCAACGTTATATATATATATATATATATATATATATTATTGTACAATATTTTTTAAAAATAAATTAATTATTTGAGTTGTCTAAAAAACCAATTCGAGCTCAATTGAACAGATCGTAAACTTTAACCGAACCGAATTCAAGCTAAAAAAACTCTTATCAAACTCGAGTCGGGTTTTGAGCTGAGTAAATCTTTATCGAACTGAATCAAGTTGAGCTGTGATTCAACTCGGTTTGGCTCATTTCCAGACTTAGATATATGTATCCATTAAGCGTGCATTTGGTATATATTAAGTTTTTAGTTTCAGTTTATAAACTGTGAGATTATAAACTGTTAGATTATAAACTGTTAAGATTGTAATCTGTTTATGTTTGGGTACCTTAGCTGAAAATTGAATATAAACTAATATGTTTAGTTTGGGTAAGGTAGAAAGATTGTTTTTTACATAGTAAATTACAGAAAAGGGTATGGGGTTATTTGATTATGTTATGATTACTTTTGTTGTTTTTTACACTATTTTTTAAATATACATCATATATTTTTACTTTAATTTTGTAATATTGCATAACAAAGGCTAAAAAATTATATTAAAATAAAATACAATATAAAACTAATAATAATATTAAAAAACAACATAAGATCAACATAAAAAAATAGCATCATACATAGTTAAACGTAAACTAAAAAAATAAACCAACCCATGATTTTTAATATTGTATAATAACAAAGGCTAAAAAATATGAAAATAAAATACAATATAAAAACCAATATCAATATTAAAAACAATATATCACATAAATAATTGGAAGTTACTAAACTTAAATTACATAATTCACAAAATAAATAATACATAAATGTTAAGTTTTCGGGTTTATACATAATTCACAAAAATTTGTTCGTGTATAAATAAAAGAAAATGTTAAGGGGAATTAAGGGGTTGAGTGGTGATAGAGGGAGAGGAAAATGAGAGTTATGAAGTTTGGTGGTGATGATGTGAAGAATTATAGTGTTTGGTGGAAGAGTAAAAAGGAGGAGAGAGATAAAGTTATGATGAGGTAAAATGAGAAATATAAAAATTGGGAAAAAATAAGCTAAAAAAAAAAGCAACCCATGATTTTAGAGCTTCTACTTTTGGCTTATTTTTTCAGGAAAAAAAAACTGTGTTTATAAAATTTATTTAGTTGACAAATATACATAGTTTATATTTTCAGCTTATTTTTCAAAAAATAAACATAAACTGCAAAAAAAAAAAAAAAAAAAAAAAACTGTAGCAAACAAGCCATAAGTATTTAAGTAATTTTTTAATGAATAAAAAAATTCTAAATAGGATTCTTTCTAGATACTCTCTTATGTAACAACATAACTTTTATAGCAGAGTATACTATATGTAGGAGTTCAAAATTTTATAATCAATAAAATAATATATCTTAAAAGACCATTAAATACTAAATGAATAAATATATTTTGGTCCCTAAAAATTGACTCGGTCTTAGTTTTAGTCCCTCGAACATTTTTTAACAAATTTGATTATAATTGTTGCTGGAGTTTGGCTTTAGCCATTTTAGTTAATTTTGCTTAAAGGTCAAATGTATCTCTAGTGATGTCAAATTTTGATTTGTGTTTGGGAAAAAACGACTTGAGGTACAAATGGAGATTAGTTTGATATGATTTGGGTGATGTGTTAGTGGATACTAATGGATAGTGGCAACTTCCATTTATATATTGTTTCCATTATTTTCCTATTGTTGGATTTATTCAAGTGTGAAGTCTCACATTGGATATGAGAGGAAGACTAAAAAAGTTTATAAGTAGAAATGCCAATGAAACTAAAGCCTTAAGGTTTTGGTTCAAGACGTGGTGCATCACTTGTGGCTCTCCGCTCTTCTCATACTTCGGTAACAATGAAACTCCTCGATGGTTGGAAGCTCCCTGGTCGCAGTCTGATCCAACAAGTGGTAATAGAGCCGATGGTTCGGCTGGGACATTGTGGACTTAAGGGGGAGTGGACCAGAAAGTGTGTGGTACCCACACTCGAGGGGGATATTGTTGGGTTTATTCAAGTGTGAAGTCCCACATTGGATATGTGGGGAAAAGTAAAAAAATTTATAAGTAAATCAAAGAAAATGAAAGATTTAATGTCACTTTTAACCTTTTTATTCAAAAAATGATTACATCTTTACCCTTATAATACACATAAAAAACTCACTTGTCTCTCCATTAATGGAGAGGAGTCCTACTCATTGTCCACAACAACCCCACAAAATAGGAATGACAACAGGACGGGTCAAGGTCGGATTTGTGCATACCCAACCTAGAACCAGATATCCAAAAACCGAACCCAAATTAAGCGAAGTTGAAAATAATGATATCATCTCCGAACTCATCCGGATTCGAGTAACCCGAACGAGATGAAAACTCGCACGAAACATATATTTCTATATATATATATATAGGTTCTATATATGTGATATTTCTCTATATATATTTTTTATATATGTGTTTATGTATAATTTTATAATTATACATATATTAATCGGGTTTAGAGTGGGTTTGTGTAGAGTATCAACTATATCAAACCCGAACATGAAAGTTGAACTCATGTAAAACCCGAACCCAATCACATCGAGTTTCCCCATTAAATTCGGATTGGATTCAAATGGTATACCCACAAGTTCGGTTTTCATTGTCATCCATACCTCCAAATGTGTGACACCTTGGAGCCTCCAATCGCATCACTTTGTTATCTCTAAGGTAAGTAGTTTTTTCCTTCCTTTTATTACCTTTTGTTTATTTTTGCTTTTATTTCTTATTCATTTCCTAATAATTATAATTAATTAAACAATTTTTCTATTAAATAAATAATATTTTTTATAGTAATAATTAATAATAGTAATTAAATAATGAGTTAATTACACTGACACCCCCTGAGTTTTAGTGAAATTATACAAATCACCCATCATTTTTTGTCCTTACACGAACCACCCCTCTATCTTACACAAACTACCCCTAATTTTATACATATATTACACTGACCACCCATGATGAGATATAAGTGTAATATTTTAAACAAAAAACGTGTGGTGGATGTAATTAAGTTAAACAAAATATTATATATTGTGTAGACAATTCCAAATAGTACAAAACTGAGTGTCTTTTTATTATTTAAGTTTCATTACACGATATATTAACAATTCTAATAAGATGTTTATATAATCCTTATACTATTTTGTAATGAACCAAATAACGAAGATGCATTGGCTCTTATATTATTTGGATTTCCCCACGCAATATACAATATTTTGTTTAATTTTATTACACACTTCACATGATTTTTGTTTAAAATATTATACTTATATCTCATCAGGGGTAGTCAGTGTAATATTTGTACAAAATTAGGAGTGGTTCGTGTAAGGACAAAAAAGGGAGGGATAGTTTATGTAATTTAATTAAAACGCATGGGGTGTCAGTGTAATTAACTCTTAAATAATTAATTTAAAAATATTTTTATATATTATTATAGTTTTTTTTGATAAATAATTAATGATGATCCAAAAAATAATGTTATTATCATATGTGATAGCTAATAAAAATGATAAATGTAATATCATTTTTTTGCAACTAAGAAGTTAAAAATTTATTGTGAAAATCATAATGAAAGTTTATAGAAAGTTAAACTCATTGTTAGAAAATTATTTCAGAGTAAAATTAAAACTTTTGGATTGTCAAGTTCAAAATGCGAAAACATTCAATATTATCTCAACTCCAAAAATGAGACATTACGTTCAATCTCAAAATAAAGACCTATGTAATTATTTGTTTTGAATTGTGCAATTTTAGACAATCATTAATTTAATCTTATCAACATAATCATAAAATATATCATATGTGAAAAAATAATATTTCACAAAATATGACTTATACAAAATTAGTTCAAAAATAATATTTCACAAATATTATAAAATATGACTTATACAAAATTAGTTCAAAAGATCAAGGGGTTTACCTAGATATGAGCCAATTAATATATCTTTCATGCAACACATATGCATGTTAACCATTCAATCTCCACCAAAATGCTCGAAGACCAAGATCATAGTGAGAAAGCAACAAGAAGTATAAACATCCTTAACAGCGACAAGTAACAATATCAATTGTTTTCAATTACTTCTATTAGAGGTGCTTACATGGTAAATCATGTCCGTTTCACGAGTCCTCTCTACCGAACATTAAATGTGTAAGGGAGTGTCATAGATCACATAGTTTGTATATAGGACTATATTCATCATACAGGTTATACGACTAGACCTGTAACACCGTAAATTTTCTACGTATGTTATATTAATTATTTATTTTATCAATGATTAATTTTAGAAATTAATCAGTGTGGATTTAGGCTAAGACATAGTTAAATATTAGTCTTGTTTTGTGATTTCCTATTTTTTGGTAAATTTTCGTAATTTTCTGTGACGAAATATTTTTGAACCGTCGTTGGGCCCAAATAGCCCGAATTCGGCCCAATAACGTGTTTTTGAGTTCTGTAACTCGGAATCGAATTCCGATTGCGCCATTTCCTTCGAAATATTATTTCGAGTCAAAATAGACATCAAGTTCATTCAGAACGCATTTCTAAATATTTTCACTCCAAATTCTGTATTTCGAAGTTCTAACCGTAAACCAAAATCGGGAGATTGTATATTTCCGGACGAAATTATCCGAAGATGTTCGGACACGAAGTTTATTGAGAAATTACATCATATCAATAATGTTGGAAGTCATCATTTCATGAGCCACTTACTTGTTACACAAGTAATGCAAAAGCTTCCAAAAGAACCCTAAAACACTCAACAAATCCTCTCACTCCACCACCATTAGACACATCACCTATGCTAGTCTAAAATTACTTACTTTGCATTAAATTTTCTGATATGATGAGGGTGAGGCTCTCCTATAAATACCTTACCCCATTCTCTCATTTTTACACTAAATTTCTTATACAAACTAAGGTAGTCTTTTATTTTATCTTCTTCATCTTCTTCTCATACTTCATAGAAAGTTACGAGCTTTTATTATTTTGTTCATAAAGTAGAGTTTATATTTGTTCTTTAAGTATTTTATGAACGCATAACTAAAGGGGTGATAATAAAATCATATGAACCTTTATGTAGTTTTTGACTTTTGTAAATCTTGAAATTTCTTCCTTGTTCTTAGATGGAAAAACTATATCTTTGGACAAGGTTAGATGAGTTATTTATTTGGAAATATTAGAAATTATTGTTAGTATTTGAATATGTTTAAAGGTGATGATTTTAACATCAAAGGAACCTTTAATGTGTTTAGGAAAAAGTTTGTATTTTATTCTTGAAAGTTTATGATGTTGATGAGTTGTTGAAAATATTTCATTTTTAGAAAGTATTATGTTTTAAAAGTGGTTTAACATATTTTACTCTTTGATTCCCAAGTTAAAATAATGATTTGGGATAAAAGATAATTTATTAAAGTCTTGACTTCATAAACTTAAAAGTGTTACGAAGTTTTAGATATTAAAGTAGTAGAAAGTCTTACCTTATGATTTATTTTCATGACTATGAAAATAACACTTACTAACCCTTGAGGTTTTTTCCTAAAAAATTAGGAGGTGTTAAGATGTTCATCAAAATTTGTTTTAGTAGTATACTTGAAATAATGAGAGTTACCTAAAAGTCTTGACTTTATAAACTTAAAGTGTTATGAAGTCTTAGATGGTAAAATGATTTAAAAATGTTGAATCTTAGTTAAGTGAACTTACTTTAAAATGGTAAGAGTTACTTAAAAAGTATTGATTTAAAAATATTGATTTTGTTTAAATTGACTTACTTTAAAAAGGATAAGTCTAGCTTAATGATCTTATTTTTTAAAAAGGTTAGTTTTAGTAAAAATGTTTTACTTACAAAAAAAATAAAATTTATGAATTATCGGAAAAATGCAATGAAGTGGGAATACATGTCTAGAAAGGTTCTGTCTAAGGAAAGACTTGGTATTTAAGGGTGTCTTTATGACCCACCTCTCTTTCCTGGGAACTAGCCTGGTGTATATCCATGGATTACGACATAATTTCGGTATAAGTTTTATTGAAAATTTTACTTTAAAAAGTATTATTTGATTGTAAGACTTTCGATGACAAATGATGATTCAAAGATATTCAACCTTGAATTGGATGGACGAAAGCAATTAAATTCATTTTAAATCGGAAGTTTTATCTTCGCGTAAAAAGTTATTTCGTAAATATAATAATTATCGTCATTTAACTGTAACGCCCCGAAAAATACACCTTAATTTTAATGCGGAAAAATGGGTAAATTTTTTTTTTGAATTGGTGATGTAAAAAAATTGTTTCCTTTTTAAAATGTTTCTTTTCGGGACATCACCTTAAGTAACATACTATGCGGAAATCACTAACTGTTACCTAACGGTAACTGGAATGATACAATACTTCCCTGGAATTTACTTCATCATTCAACAATTAGTATTTATACAAAATATCTAATCGTGGCGGAACATACCCATCGCCCAACTAACATATCAAAATGTTATACTGCACAACACCCCCAAAAAATGCACAACAAAAAGAACAACAAACCCAGAGCTCAACGGCTAGATACCGCACTGCTAGGAGTGCTAGAACACTCACTGGGATCCTCCTCTGTGCCAGAGTCGGATGAGAGTTCTATCACCTCGATGGAACTCTCTATGTTCACCAGCTCTAACACTCCATCCTCGTCAGCATCCGCCTCAGCCTCTATCTCAGTTGACTCATCCTCCATCGGCTCCGACGAGGAGCTTGGAGGGTCGGGAAGGGTTCTCCGTATACGCGTAGAGTTCCCGTCCATCTGTCCAAATTATAAACAAGTACAAGGATAGACAAGTAGAGAGAGTAAGACATCTAATGAACAAAATTCATTGACGGCGTGGACTTACTCTGAATAGGACACTCAGACAAAAATATATTTTTCATAACATAACATGCAATTCAATCATCTGACAAATCACATAATAATATACAGTCATCGTACAGTATAAATATATCGTCGTAATCAATATATCATGGAGCTCACATGCACAATACTAAAGAGGAATAATGATTATATCTCAAGTATAAAAATAAACGTTCGTGCAATGCAATGCATGAATGCTATGTCATTTCATCCACCTTACACCATTATCCACCCAAATAGCCTATTCGGAAACAACCGAGAGTACATGTCCCATACCAAGCCAATTGTATGCACCAAAATAAATAACATGCTCGCAAGGATGAATGATCGATCTGTTCCAAAGGAACTGTCCATAACAGGACGGTGTCGTAGCAACGCTTTCTGGACATCCCTCTCATCGATCATGATTGCAAATCGAGGGGTCGTCAGAGATTGTCTAGTTTGCGCTGTGAGAACTGTCCGATCCAACAGGATATCCTCTCCTAGGAATACAATGGACTCGTCTCACCTAGACTCTCCCTCAAGGCTTTGTTGACGAACCACCGTCAAGCAAAGTCGCCCTCCTTGCATCTAAGTGCTCATACGTCATCCTGTAATGTTTCCTCTCCACTACTTCGTTATTCATAATGCATATGCTCTCTAACCGAAGTTAGCAAAATCCGAACTCTTAATCATTCTTTTATATAATCGGCCCATCTTAAGACATCTCCTAAAGGATGTCCGCTCCAAAAGGAATGCTTCTTATGGGACCCGATATTTCTCATTTATATCAAATGTTTTTAAACCTTGTATTTCAAAATTATCACATACATATCATTCCCATAATAATCATTCAAACATTATAATTCAAGAGTAAACATGGTATTTGCATATATAAACATAACATAAATTGGTATAAGAAATATTGTTGTACTTAATCCAAACAAACATGCAATTGATTAAGTACAAGCTTTCTTAATACTCAGGGCAACTCCAAACTTTTGAGATAGTTTGGCGGTCAGGGTGCCATATTCGGACACCATTATGTCGCGATGTGTTCTCTCTCACCTGAGTGTGTCGGGTCGTTAGGTTCTCTGTTTGCAGGTGTGCTTACTTGATCCGTTCTCCTCTCGAACTCTTCGTTATGCCAAAATAACGTTAATTAGTTAAATGACGATAATTATTATACTTACGAAACAACTTTTTACGCGAAGATAAAACTTCCGATTTAAAATGAATTTAATTGCTTTCGTCCATCCAATTCAAGGTTGAAAATCCTTGAATCATCATTTGTCATCGAAAGTCTTACAATCAAATAATACTTTTTAAAGTAAAATTTTCAATAAAACTTATACCGAAATTATGTCGTAATCTGTGGATATACATCAGGCTAGTTCCTAGGAAAGAGAGGTGGGTCATAAAGACACCCTTAAATACCAAGTCTTTCCTTAGACAGAACCTTTCTAGACATGTATTCCCACTTCATTGCATTTTTCCGATAATTCATAAATCTTATTTTTGTAAGTAAAACATTTTTACTAAAACTAACCTTTTTAAAATAAGATCATTAAGCTAGACTTATCCTTTTTAAAATAAGTCAATTTAAACAAAATCAATATTTTTAAATCAATACTTTTTAAGTAAATCTTACCATTTTAAAGTAAGTTCACTTAACTAAGATTCAACATTTTTAAAACATTTTACCATCTAATACTTCATAACACTTTAAGTTTATAAAGTCAAGACTTTTAGGTAACTCTCATTATTTCAAGTATACTACTAAAACAAAATTTCATGAACATCTTAACACCTCCTAATTTTTTAGGAAAAAACCTCAAGGGTTAGTAAGTGTTATTTTCATAGTCATGAAAAAGAATGACTCTTAATTTAATATTTTACATTAAACATCTTTTAGTTATTCTTACCACTTTAAAGTAAGTCAACTAAAATAAATACAACAATTTTCTATGAACATCTTAACACCTCCTAATATTTTAGGAAAAAACCTCAAGGGTTAGTAAGTGTTATTTTCATAGTCATGAAAATAAATCCTAAGGTAAAACTTTCTACTACTTTAATATCTAAAACTTCATAACACTTTAAGTTTATGAAGTCAAGACTTTAATAAATCATCTTTTGTCCCAAATCATTATTTTAACTTGGGAATCAAAGAGTAAAATATGTAAACCACTTTTAAAACATAATACTTTCTAAAAAATGAAATATTTTCAACAACTCATCAACATCATAAACTTTCAAGAATAAAATACAAACTTTTTTCCTAAACACATTAAAGGTTCCTTTGATGTTAAAATCATCACCTTTAAACATATTCAAATACTAACATTAATTTCTAATATTTCCAAATAAATATCTCATCTAACCTTGTCCAAAGATATAGTTTTCCCATCTAAGAACAAGGAAGAAATTTCAAGATTTACAAAAGTCAAAAACTATATAAAGGTTCATATGATTTTATTATCATCCCCTTTAGTTATGCTTTCATAAAATACTTAAAGAACAAATATAAACTCTACTTATGAACAAAATAATAAAAGCTCATAACTTTCTATGAAGTATGAGAAGAAGATGAAGAAGATAAAATAAAAGACTACCTTAGTTTGTATAAGAAATTTAGTGTAAAAATGAGAGGATGGGGTGAGATATTTATAGGAGAGCCTCACCCTCATCAAGTCAGAAAATTTACTGCAAAGTAAGTAGCTTTAGACTAGCATAGGTGATGTGTCTAATGGTGGTGGAGTGAGAGGATTTGTTGAGTGTTTTAGAGGTTTTTGGAAGCTTTTGCATTACTTGTGTAACAAGTAAGTGACTCATGAAATGATGACTTCCAACTTTATTGATATGATGTAATTTCCCAATAAAAGTCGTGTCCGAACATCTTCGGATAATTTCATCCGGAAATATACAATCTCCCGATTTTGGTTTACGGTTAGAACTTCGAAACACAGAATTTGGAGTGAAAATATTTAGAAAATAGATATGGGTACACTCAGGGTCTAGATTGACTCGAAATGAAATTACGAAGCCAACAGAGCAATCGGAATTCGATTCTGAGTTATGGAACTCAAAATCACATTTTTGAGCCGTATCGAGCGGAATTTATCCCCGACAGTGGTCCAGAACTCACTGTCTCCGAAATTATCAAAATTTCCCATAAAATAGGAAATAATCAAACAAAGCTAAAACTTGACTGTGGCTTAGCCAAATTCCTTACCAATTAGTGCAGAAAATTATTTTTCTAAAAATAAAAACTCATAAAAATCATAATTCCAAATCAGAAAATTCGTGGTGTTACATTAACTAATTAACGTTATTTTGGCATAAAGAAGAGTTCGAGAGGAGAACGGATCAAGTAAGCTTACCTGCAAACAGAGAATCTAACGACCCGATACACTCAGGTGAGGGAGAAAACATCGTGACACAGTGGTGTCCGAATATGCATCAGGACCTCCAAATTCCCTCACAAGTTTGGAGTTGCCCTGGGTATTAAGAAAGCTTGTACTTAATCAATTGCATGTTTGTTTGGATTAAGTACAGCAATATTTCTTATACTGATTTATGTTATGTGCAAATACCATGTTTACTCTTGAATTATAATGTTTGAATGATTATTATGGGAATGATATGTATGTGATAATTTTGAAATTCAAGGTTTAAAAACATTTGATATAAATGAGAAATATTTTCCTTGAGAAAAGTAATTAAAATGATATTTAGGTTCTTCTCGCTTGAGCGAGACAACTCTCAATTGAGTGAGAAGTGTCTAGAGAAAACGAGTGTTTTAGTTCGGGACGAGACAACTCTCGCTTGAGCTAAAATAGGCACCAACAGAACTGATTGTTTTCTCGTTTAAGCGAGATAGCGCTCGCTTAAGCCACAAATGCCTCAAAAAAATGGACGTGCCCTCGCTTGAGCAAGACAACTCTCGCTTGAGCGAGCGGGCTCCATACAGACATGACTTCTTTTTAAGTCGTCTGAATGATAACTCTCATATATACGAGAGCCTAATGGCATGTTTGCCATCAAGAATTTGTAAAGGTAAATAACTATATGAAATTCTTGAAAGTAATAAAAGTAAGGAATTGCTTTGTTAAAGGCGAGGCCGAGGGTGTGATATTATGCCCACACAGCGAGATTGTTTGACCGTAAGAGGCTTGGCTAGAGGAGCCGTCCAAGATAATTCAGCAAAGTCTTGAGGATGAGTCTAGGTCAGACGAGTCCCTTGTATTCCTGGATGAGGTATTCTGTTGGATCAGACAGTTCTCACAGCGCAAACTAGACGATCTCTGACAACCCCTCTTTGCAATTAGGATCGATGAGAGGGATGCCCAGAAAGTGTTTGATACGACATCGTCCTGAAATGGACAGTTCTTTGGAACAGATCGATCATATATCCTTGCGAGGAATATTTTGGTGCGTTCAAATCGGCTTGTTATGGGACCTGTACTCTCGGTTATTTCCGAATAGTTATTGGGAGGATAAATGAGTAAGGATGGTGGACTCATGCATCGCATTGCATACATGATATTCTTCGATATTGATTCTAAATCCTCGAGTTTTATATTTCATTCATTGTTTTTATATGCTTGTATAATCACATGATATATATGTACTCATGTGTTGTCTTGGTGTATTATTCTGTGTAATTCCACAACGTCAATGATAAGTTTTTCATTAGATGTTTTACTCTCTCTCTTCTTTCTATTTGTCTTCTATCCGCGTTTTGTTCAGATGGATCGTTCGATCGGGAGTTACCACTTTTCGATGTCCCAGGAGGGGCATGGAGGATTGAGGGAATCTGTTATACCTACACAGGCCCTTGTACTTTTTGATTAGTGTACCTGTGTAGGGAATTTATTTTGTAGTAGTTTTTATTTGGGCGACGATTAGGATTCCGCCTTGTACTTGTACCAACATTTTCTAATGAAATATGATTCAAAGTTATATTGAGTTTTTCTAGTTACCATTAAGTAATGGTTGTGATTTTTCGCATTGTATGTTACTTAAGTGATGTTCCGAAAATGAAACGAATATAAGGACATAACTTTTATATGGCTCCATTATTAAAAAAAAAAAATTACCCATTTTCGAGAAAGATTATTGGAGTAATTTTCGGGGCGTTACAAGACCCTCACTAGATAATCTCACCTAAGCAATATCTCAAGGCTTCTTATGAACCATCTCATTGTCACATCTATCCAAATCCATAATGATATTTCTATCACAATATCTTTCTATTTTTCCAACACCAACTACAAGAATATAATACACACATACACATATGCACACTAATCGAAGTTAGTCCATTAAGTATTTTAGTCAACAAGTACCACCTGAGTTAGTCGTCTCAGCTGCAATGTATTTTTATCATGTCAAGTCCAACGGATGAGCTCAAGATGCTAACTTGGTAATCAAATATCATTGGGAAAGAACAAAAATCCCACTACACTTTCTAGTGTGTGCATAACCATATGCTCTCAACAAATCTAATCTATCCAAAAATATCATCGCCTAAGTTAGTTGTCTTGATTCCAATGCATTTTTAATATGACATGCCCTCACAACGAGCTCAAAACACAAACCTAGTGGTCCAATATCAATGGGCAAAGCCCGAAATATCACAACACTTTTAAGTGTGTGAATAGTCATAGCCTCAATCAACTCTATTGTTAATCCTCAATCACCAAGGAAACTTAAGGACACCTATCTTTTATCAAGCAAAATATTTTAGAGTTATAATCTCCAATTACAACTAACCCAAGAACATATTTTCTTCTTTTCTCAAAATACTAATTCTCATTGTGCTCTTGTTTTTACTCTTTACATACTTCTCACTAATTTAACTAATCTTGCAAATTAATTGATTTTCATAATCACACTTAACATTTATTTTTAATCCCCATATAAAGTTTCTCATACCCCTCACAACTAACTTATGACATTCTCAAGTGCACTCAAACTCCAATTTCAAATCTATGTATTTTCATTCCAACATGACAATCTTCAACAAAATGATTGCAATTGAGATATATATTTTAAAATTACAACCTTGCCACAAATAATATAAAATATATAATAACAACAAACTTTAAAATAAGCCAAAATAAACAATTAGACATATAAAGCAATTATCAATTTATCACAAATATTCACATGTGTTCAAATATAATTATTTAACAACTTTTATGAAGATTTAAGACCATAAGTGAATACCTCACATTATGGAAAATAAAAACAAATTCATCAACATATAATTCTAACAAATCAAACATATAAGACTCTATACATTATCACGAACAAGATTAATGACTATTACATGGAAAACAAGTTTCCATGGGAGTTCCTAATCTACAAGAGTCTCCAACTTTATAGAGCATCAGCGATAAGAACTTCAATGAAATACTCTAATACCACATTAGTCTTCTCACTCACCTTAGTCGCTTTATCTTATAACTTTGACATATGCTCCACTATTATGAACATCACTGCTAGCATCCACTTGACTCTAAGTGTCTCACTTTATCAATCAATGACCAAACAACATAAATTTAAAAAGACCTGATACACTTTAATATATATAACAGAAAGAGATAAAATAATATTACACTATTATGAAAACCAATTTTATCTTCTTTAAAATAAATATTAAAATAAAACACAGTTTAACTAATAATAAATAATTGAACAAATAAACAAAAGAGTCACCTAGAGTTAAGATGAAATGTCATAATAGTTGAGAATTTGTGATTAAGTATGATGGTACATGCATGTCCAATGAGAGAGGAGATAAGCTTCACTATATGTACAGATGTTTATTTATACAAATAAGATAGGTGGAGGTCATCTATGCGTAAGACAAAGATGGAGTGTGATCATTTGCAAAAGAAAATATGTATGTACAAAGATAGAATAATCATTAACAGGACAATCACATCCAAGGTATAAGGAATTTCTACATTTAAAGAAAAGAAAAAGGTCGAGCAAAAGGGAAATAAGATCATAAATATATAGGTATAGATATTGAGCCGACCATCAAAAAGTATATATATATATATATATATATATATATATATATATATATATATATATATATAAAGAGAGAGAATTCACATACTCCAAGAGTAAGTTTAAAAAACTTACTTCACATCTTAGCCATCAATTTTAATGAAATCTAATGGTTTAGATCTACTTACTAATTTCAACAATGAGATTTTCCTACAATTGATTGCTAAAATGTGAAATAACTTTTTTAAACTTATTCTTGGAGTAGGTGAATTCCCTCCCATATATAAATTTTAAAAACGAAATCTATGTTGTGGAATTATATATAATACTATAATTAAATAAACAATAAGATAAGTATTGTGCGAGATAAAAAAAGTATATAAATTTAGATAAAAATATTGAAAATATTAAAAGGTAACGTAAATATTATAGAGATAGGGA
This sequence comes from Lupinus albus, assembly GCA_009771035.1. Classification (NCBI taxonomy): domain Eukaryota; kingdom Viridiplantae; phylum Streptophyta; class Magnoliopsida; order Fabales; family Fabaceae; genus Lupinus; species Lupinus albus. Next base: position 15,441,278 of record CM020016.1, read on the forward strand.
TAAGAAATAGAAGATAAAGAGTATATATTATAAATATAAAGGGATAAAGACACATAATTGTCATATTATCATCAAGATATTTTACTACAAATATTATGATAATTATAACCAATTTAATCAAAGTCAAAAGAAAGATAATGTTATCATATAGCAATATATGAGATATTACTTGGTAAATTATTATCACAAAGATAAATATTCATAAAATATATTTAATGTAACTTCTCATATAGACCCTTCTTAAATTGTGATTAATTTAATAATGATATTCCTACTTGAAATATGCTCGGATATAAAATACCCCCATTTAGCTCGAATTCAAGGCATAAAAAGAAAAAATGTCCGCATAAGAATACTTGTGACAATTCAATGTGCCCCTTTGGCTGAAATATATTTAGCAAGAGAAGGATATTTTCCCAAGGAACATAACTCGTCATATAAAAAAGACCATGTGACCAAGAGACAACCTCAAAAACTCATAAGTCTGATGACATGCCTGATTATGATCACGATTCAACCAGTAGGTTCAGTAGGTAGGAAATAATATCCATATGCCACTAGCTAACTATATAATGCCTAAAATCACGCCATAGGGTCAAAGATTTGACAATCAAGTGACAAATAATATCCATCACAAAAAGGATGAGGATGTCACATAAGGATACTTACGATGTTCAAAATATACACCCTGTTTTTCAGGTCCACAATGGATGAGAAGCGAGTGATCACATTCTAACGCTTAGGATGTTTGAAATGCAATGCATTGGATAACATGTGAGCAGTCATTTGAAAACGTGCAACATATTGTTCAAAGAATGCAAAGAGAAATTACTCCATATGAAGATTAACATACAATTAATTAGACGCATTGAAAGGAAACTACACCAAAAAGTTAAAATAACCATAAAATAAATTCAGAAACTCTTAAGTCCAATGGGATGTCCAATTATGATATACCACCGGACAAAGGTAATTGTTCTTATCCACATGTCAAAATACTTTGGACCGACCACGAGTTGCCTAAAAGGCCAACAGGTAGATCAATACCCAAAGACTTAAACCCAAAAGGCCCAAGATAGACCCAAAATCTAAGTCAACCCATCAATGCCCATTAAGGTCCAAGACGTAGTCTATAATGTAACTTACAAGGGAAGATTCCTATAGAGAGTATCTTAAAATTGCCATATACTCAGGTGCAATGCTGTTAAACTACTTGATTGAAAGGACTGGAGCATGGTCTCAATCATAGTATCATTGTACATTCCTTCAGCGCAAGGTAAACTCATTATATTCAATATAAATTGAAGATGTCATTTATACGGGAAGTATTGTCATCCACCCAAAACGGTCCAAGGTTAACCTCTAGCTCGATTCAACATTGCCCAAACTTTCTAAGGTCGATCCTATCTCTATTAAAGCTCAGTACAACCCATCCAAGGCCAACATCAACAAAGTTCGGCATTCTTTCAACGCAAGGCAAGCCCATCACATTCAATTTAAATTAAAGAGGTCATTTATACATAAAATACCATCATTTCTTAAACATCCCTTTACCATATATTTGCCATCTATAAATACTTATTTGATTGACATAGTCCATTTTTAGGTACTCATTTAAAACGATTCAAGATAGACCCTCAATACAATTTAACATTGTTGAGACATTCTACGATCACTCCCAACCCTATTAAAGCTTAGTACAACCCATTCAAAGCCATTATTAACCAAGTTCAAAGATATCACTGCCACATCACTTGTGACAACGAAATTAAAGAACAATTTTCTTAATCTATATATCTATAAGGAAAAAAGGTTATGTCACATCAACACTAGACATGTCACACTCTCCTTCACTTTTTCCATTCCTAAACAAGTTCATATCTTATGATGTTCTCTCACACACTCTATTAATCCTTCATTTTCTCTATCAAACACTCACTTATGTTCTCATATTCTTTTCCTCTCCAAAAATCTTTCATCATTTTCCCTAAATTAATTCTTATATTTCTTCATTTTTCCTACACTCATATTCTTATATTAATTTCTATTAATCACCATGTATATATGTTTTTCTCTCAACAATCTTCTTTATCTCATGTTTCATTTCATTAATCATTAGGTACAATACATTTTTTCATTGATTTTTTATTTATTTTGTACATTTATTCTTATTTTGTATATCTCATATTTAAAGTGCATTTTTATTTATTTTTTGTTCATTTTGTATATATGTTCTTATTTTGTGATTTTGTTCTTATTTTATCATTGATTTTTGTTTATTTTTCATTGATTTCCTTATTTTGTGCATGTGTTCTAACTGATTTCATTATTTTGTAGATATGTTCTTCTAATGATTCTTTTCATTAGCTTCTTATAAGCAATAATATCATTCACGAGTACGACCAAACCTTCAAAAGCAATACTTTTATAAGCAATAGAATCATTCTCTTATCATTTGCAGTTTCGTTATCCCTTTAAGTTTTTTTCTCTTAATCTCTAATTTTATTTATATATCTTTTATTCAAAGATTCAATACTTTTCTACAATGTATTTATCTCTTCATCATATTTTACCAAAATCATTTTCTCTTTTCATTTTCATTTTGGTTCCCCCTTCAGAACATCTTCGCAGATTAATTTTCTCTATCTTCATCTTTTATTTTATTTTTATACACTTTTTTATTCAAATAATCAGTATTTTCATTTTTTTGTTTTGCATTTTGTTATAAACAACTAGAGTCTATCCTCCTCTTAAATTTCTTTTGATTTAAGTTTCATCCTCATATGTGATATTTGATTATGTGTCTTTCAATAATTCAAATGTCAAAAATATAAAGTTTATTCATTGTTCTAAAAAGAAATGTGCAATTGTTCATGGAAGTTACCCTAATCATATTCTTTTACCTTGAGTCTATGTGATGATAAAAATAAAAATTTATTGTTATCTAATTAAAATAGACTATGAGTACATTTTTTCTTCATTTTATACTTTCATTGAATTTATTAACTATTACATATGTTATATATTTATTAAAAAATGACACCATAATTTTTTAATACCTCACAAAAACACTAATGTTTGGATTTCAAATAAACCATTTCCCATGTCACATAGTTGAATTTTATTAATTGTTAATTAAAGATAATAAAATGTCATAAATTCCAACATATTGTTTTCTTTTCTTTTTACGTCCAGACAAACTTTTCAAGTACTAAAATTGTCATTTATAAAAATTGTGGATAATTATGGAATAATAACGGTTGGAGAGAATTACTCTCGAGATTTAAGAGTAATCAATGTGAATGAAAGATAAAACATAGTAGAATGACAATAAAGAAAATTCATAAAGGAATAAAAACTGCAAAGGTGAATAATAACAATAAATTTTGTTATACTGTTGTAATTTGTAATTGAATAAGTGACTAAATATCGATAGCATTGAATAAATATTGTCGATCAGTTGCAAACTAATAATCAATAATTACTTTGAATAAATATTGTCGACCATTAAGAAAGAAATAAAACTGATGAATATAATGGAATAAAAACACATATTGTCATTTAATGTGATGCTTATTGGTGAGATCGATAATGCTATTCAAGATGAAAAGTAATGTATAGTAATTACTACATGCAAATTAATATATGTGCTTTATTTTCAAAAAAAAAACTAAAAATTAAATATATATTTCCATTTATTAATATTGTTCATACATTTCTATTACTATATTTAAAATATTTTAGCAGTTTCGATACTAAATAATTAAGGCCTCCATTATTTTGAAAAAGATTCGAACTATAGAATTATAACTTTCCTATTTCAATGGTCATTTATTACTAAAATTTCATTTCTATCTATTAAAATATTATTATCAAAGTTTTCATACTAAAGATTAAATCCATATTTATTTTGAAAAAAATCTAAGTAATTAATTAGAATTTCTCCATTTGTATACTTTTTAAAAAGATATGAAATTATAAACCAATTATACTAACAACTAATAATAAGAAATAATATCCTAGAAATAAAAGAAATTATAAACAAGTTACATTAAGAAATAATCACAATAAATCATAAAACTAAACAAGTTCTCCATATGTACGTCTATATTAAAAATGATCAATATAAATTTTTATTGTATTTATTAGTTAACAAAATATATACACTATATAATATCAAAATCAATAAAAAAAGTACAAAATTGTATAGCTAACATGTCTTCAAGAACCCATGCAAACACACAAATAACATGTATGTTCTTAATCATATGAATGCACGTAATACATGTTCTTAATCATACAATAAAAAATATTGTCCCGTGCAAATGACGAGTTTTAAAAAGGGAATGAGTATGTGTGGAATTTGATTAAAAAGATCTCAATTTTTTGTTTATGAAAATTTTCTGACCCGAAACAAATTTCAGGCCCAAGCCTATGTGTTTTTATTTTATTTCAAAAAGACCAATAACGTGAACAAAAGAAAGTCCCAAAAAATAATACAAGAGCACAACACTAGTCGGAGCTGAGTAGCGGCGCAGCGGCGAGGTTAACAAGTTGCGGCTAATGGGTGCGGCGGAGACAAACCAAACGGCTGAGAACGTGGAAGCGTTGCTTGAAGCTGCAAGATATGGTGACATGGATGATGTTTTGAGCTTAGCATCCCGTAATGTTCCTCTTGATTCCAAGGATGATCAAGGGAGAACTGGTTTGTTTCTTTTATTAACTCTCATAAGTGCTTGGATTTAGTGTAAAGTTTCATTTTTTATTTTTGGGTTTTATTTTACAAGAACATTTGATTATTCAAGGTAGAACATGGTAGGAAGCAAAGCACATTTAGTTTTATAAGGAATGGATTTCAATCTGAATCAAACTAGACCATAATATCTGTTTGTATAAAATCAAACTGCAGTTTGTTTGTTTGTAAGTTATAGATTTGATTCCTTACTATAAAATGCACTTATTTTGATGAAATAAGAGATATATATTTTGGTTTCAATTCAATTTTTAATAAAACTGAAGCTATCATCTTAGTGATAAAAATCTTGATGATATTGAGATTGGTTTGGTAGATTTCGTTTATAACTTTTGATTCTAAAGCTTATCATTAATGAGATTATGAGATATAAGGGCTTGTAGAGTTTTAGGGGAAGAGCCAATTTTTTAGGGTGTTGTTGATTGAATGAGCTAGCTTTCATTTAGAAGGGGGAAAATTAAGAAGGCAATTGAAGGCACTGAGGTTTTTTAAGGAAAAAATAATTTTGTATGATGACTGAAGTTCCGAAAATATTTCTTTAGCTATGTCCTACTGTACTTCTTTGCTATGTCCTTGACTTTGTTTCTCTAATCTATGCATGCAGCTCTTCATATGGCTGCAGCTAATGGACACATTGACATTGTTGAGTATTTAATCAGTAGAGGAGTGGTGAGTGACCTTTTTACAAATATTTTTACTTTTGCTTTCTATCTCAATCTAAATAAGTCATTGGTTAACAATTTTATGTGTAAATAAAATAAGTTATTGATTGATTACCAGCATTAAAGAAGACATTTTATGTCTGATTGATTTACCACCTTTTTTCTTGTGGGTACTTCCATGCTTTCACTTTATATTAGACGGTGATATGCCATTTTCTGTGTAAGATTTCATCATGTTTACTGTGCATACCAGAAAATTTAACTAAAATGAATTGTCTGTGTGAGTGAAAAGAAAAGGATGTTTCTGTCTAGAATTTCAATATCTATCTCATACATAAAAACACCATTGACACTAACTCTTCAAAATAGAAAGAAAAAACCTGTAATTAGTTTGTATTTCCTAGCACTCAAGCCATAGTTCATACCTTGTGACTTATGTAGGCTTTTGGTGTGAGAGAAACTGGAGAACTTATAATAATAGTAAAACCCAGCTTACCTACTTTGCTTGAATAATTATGTTTAAAACCCAGCTTTGAATTGGAGCAACAACTAATTATGTTCTTCAGTTGGTTGAGTATATATACCTAGTTTCTTCTCTTAGTATATCGAGACAAGTGTTAGTTTTCATTGCTTCCCGCCTCCCCCTTACTTTTTACCCCGCGCCCACACGACACACTGGAGCACGATTATTCCTAACCATGGATATTAATTGCAAGTGGTATTTCTTTGGTAAGGAATTAGTTTGTAGTTTTCAGCCTGAAAGCAATATTTTGAAAAGCATATTGAACCATGAAGTTGGATAAGTCAGATATACCTCAGCACCTTAAGTAAATAGGGTAAGATAACTCTAATTTCCCCCCTCCCTTCGCTTATATATCGAGATGATGAGAAATTACTCTGACTCCTTTCCTTCCATGTCCTCCCTCTGATTTCATTCGCTTCCCAGCACTCCGAGATCACTAAAAACATTCACACATCGTAGCATAAGGATTTTAAAACTTGTTTTTGTATGACAGGATCTTAATGCACCGAACGAGGAAAAGAATGTACCTCTTCACTGGGCTTGTCTCAATGGGCATGTTGAGGTAATTACTAAATACCTTATTATTTCACAGTTCATGATTTTCTTTAACATACAATTATTGTTCAGGTTGTGAAGAAATTAATCATTGCTGGAGCTAATGTTAGTGTTTTAAACAGGTATGTTTATTTATTAATGAAGCATTTTAAAATGTGTCTACAGTTTCTTATATTGCATTGCATCTATTTTAACAAATACATTTTTTTTCAGTCATGAGAGGACTCCAGTGGATGAAGCTGTGAGTAGGGGAAAGCTAGAAGTGATGGATGCCATTAATGAAGCAGTGGCAGTTGTTGAACTTCGTAATGCCATGGTTTAGACATTGGAAACTTTATGTTAATGCTATTTTAAACAAATAGCTTGTAATATGTAATTTTGCACACATTTATTCCTCTATGACTTTGTAGTATAAATCGACGGGAAAACACTACCCGAGCCCGTCCGTTCTATTATCCAACCAGTAGGGAATTCTTTCCTTCGTGCTCCCTCTCTTTTCCTTCCAAAAGTGAGGATTATGAGTCTGTTTGTAAATTGAGTTTCGAGGGGAATGAAAGGGAAGTGAGAGTTTCACAGACATTTTACAATTGTATTTTATGGTTTCTATGGTTTCTATGGTTTCTATGGTTTCTCGGCCCTTTCTTCCTATTCAAAGTATGGCAAGAGGCTCATAGTTAAAGTGTTTATCTCACCACTTTATTTATTTGTATCATACTATTTTTTAGACTTAAATCTTAATCATTTATTATCTATTCATTGCTGTTTTAAAGAAAAAATCACTTAATTGATGACTATAAAGTGCTAAAAGATATAAAGAAGAAAAGTATTTGAGAAAATATGATAGTTAAAAATATAACACAATATTCTTGCCCGTAAGTAAAAGTGAAGATGGAATTTTCTGTTCCAATGGGTGCTCCTAGTGTTTAACTTTTACTAGCTCAAGAAGAAATGATATTTGCTTGGAAGCTAACAAAATCACTTTTTTAATAATCATTTCCTACGAAAATTATGTAACTGTTTCCTACATATGATACAGAGGCCATCATTCAACTTTATGGGAGTGTCTTTGAACACAAGCTTTTCCTATAATCGATTTCTGGAAGACGAACTTTCTCAACGAATACTTGTGCCATTAAGTTTGAATAAGCATGATTTGATAATTTAAAATATACTTTAAAAAATTTATATATATCGTTGGATAACTTTTAATTCATTCATTAACATCCAAATTTATTCATTCCATCGGACTATAATAATGTTAGTTATTATTTTTCACTTGGGTCATTGATGTAACAACTGTTAGGCCCAATCAAAGTTTCCAATTGGGTTGTTCTTCTTGTCTTAGGGTGGATGCTGCTATTATTTCATTCTCATTGTAATGCCCCATTTCTATTTCCTGAACAGGGGGAAATTATAGGTGTTTGAAATAGTTCATTTATATGTTTACTTATTGGCTTGTGTGCATTTCCTTTTGATTTTGATTCTCATCGTTATGCATATCTCTTTGTTGAATTTTGATGTATGTTTGTTATTGTGATGCTGGTTTTCATATTTGGTTGCATGAACATAACCTGTTTGAGGAAAAGTCTGAGTTAAAAATTGTTAAGTATGATTCACACATTTTATAATTTTGATGGGTTTTTTCATATTTTATTGTATCTATGGATAGATAGATCAGAAGGTAAATATTATTTTCTTGATGCTTTGTTTTGAATTGTGAAACTGAATATATAGCAACGGTTATGAGAGTGAATTTCTTTGAACTAAATGTCATGTAATCATTGTGTGGTAGTTTGAGCTAAGAAATTTCATTAATGTTGGTAGGTTTAGAGATTATTTTGCAACTCGAGGAGACTGTTTATGTGTGTGCAAGAGGGGCAATGTGCTAATGGAGTGAGAGTTTATATATGATGCCTATTTAGGGTCTATTCAGTGTAAGGATAGGACCTCAAAGCACCCTCACATTTCATTCACTCATATAAGCATCATATTCTATTGCTGTAGGAGAAGTTGATTTCTTATAACAGCGCATATTTTTTAGCGTTTTTGAGAATTACCAAGAACTGATTGCTGAACAAATTGCCTCTTCCGGCTTCTATTTGGTGATTATTAGTATATACTACGTAGTACTTTAGTGATCAGAGTTGAAGGAAAGACCCCTTTTATTTATATTCCATCTGTTTTTATCTGTTTATTTTTGTTGACTCTCTTGCTTTTATCTTGTTTTTTTTGTTGATCCCTAATCATCATTTCTGGTTATGATAAAATATTTCTTCTATTCTCATTTGGTTTTAATTCACAGTGCACCAAGAATAGGGATCATCTGATACGAATGGCTGATCCTAGTAACTCTGAGTCGGAAACCACAACAAAACCTCAACGTATATATCGCTGCAAGAAATGCAGAAGACTCGTTGCTTCAGATGAAAACGTACTTTCCCATGAGCCTGGAAAAGGAGAATCAAGCTTCAAGTGGCACAAGAGACGCAGTGACCTCTCGGAGGAAAAGCAACCTGACTGCACCTCAGTATTTGTTGAGCCCATGAAGTGGATGCAAGCAGGTACTTATAAATTTCCTTTATATTTCCATAAGATATCAATATTTGTACTAAGTATTAACACATTTATGGATATTGATTGATTTTGAAGTGGAAGATGGTCATGTGGAGGATAAAATTCTGTGTATGGGGTGTAATGCTCGTTTGGGTTATTTCAATTGGGCTGGTATGCAGTGCAGTTGTGGAGCCTGGGTTAACCCTGCATTTCAGCTACATAAAAGTAGATTAGATGAGTGCTATATGTAACTCAATCACTTTGTAGTTTGCCCAAAAACCAGACCTTGAAATATGTAGGTTATCATTATGATGAACATAACATAGGCAACTTAGCTTGGAAGATTGCCCTGTACTGGTTTACTTTTGATATTGAACAAATGAAACAGTTTCCGGCTCTTATTATCTGCATTGTAGTAGAGATGAATCTATGTGTGCTTCCTAGGATGAAGCAAGGGATATGCAATTTGTGTCATGATCAGAATTTTTACAGGAGATGTGATTCGAAAAAAATAATTTGGAAAATCATATTTAATATTATATACATTATCTTTCTGCCGACGAGACATTGACCTAGTACTGTAAGGTTTTACTAAATTTTCAAGTAGGTCAAAAGTTCGATTCCTTAAGAGCGACACTCGTTGAAAGGGATAACTACGTATCACAAAATGAATTAATTCTTTAACTCTAAGGTGTGAGATATTGTTGGTTATATAAAAAAATATACACTATCTTTTTATCTCGTAAACATTCCAAAAACACAAAGGGCAACCAAAGTTATCCAAAAACATTTTCCTTTTTAGAATGTTAACTGTTTTGACTTGACCTTAGCATGGTTCACAAATCACCATAATGGTGAATTTCTTCATTTCTTGGGTGATTGCCTTTGGAAATTTTTTATTTAAAACAAATTGTTTTGAAAATTGTCATCTTTGGTTCTGCTGATAATGTTTCGGAAAATTGCTTAATCAATTCAATCTTCTGATAATTTTTTAATATAAAAAGTCCATGTATTTTATTTATACTATTTCCTTCAAATTTATCTTATATAGATGTTGATGAAACAAACAAAAGGAAAAAAATAAACACACCGTTAACAATAATATCTAAGTTTATAATTACTAATCTATTAATTTATAATTATTTGAAAAAAGATGAAATTCAACTTGAATTCATAAAATTTAAAATTTAAAATATTTCACAACTTGATATATGGTATTTTTTTATAAATAAAATACTCAATCAAATAAGGGAACAATTTGCAGAATATAAAAGCTCCATGGTTTGAAACTTTCAAAGTTCATTCCTAATTGAAACCCTAATTTCTCTTTCTTCATGTCAACCTCTAGAATCTGCAGCAACTGCAGCAAATCCTCTTTCACTCGCGACGATGTCACCGGAAACTTGATGTGCTCCTCCTGCGGCCTCCTTCAAGAATTCGACCAATTCGACGCCCAAATCGGCGGCATCAGCGGCACTCAGGGAACCTTCGTCCACGTCGGAACCACCGGCACAGGTACATTTTACACTTACGAACAGAGAAAATTATTCACCGCACAGAATTCCATCGAAGAATTAACATACACGTTAGGGTTAACTTCCAAACACGTAGAAATCAAAACCATGATTTCTGCTATAACCGAGGGTGAGTTTGGTCAAGGGAAATGGTTTCAGGTTTTGATTGGTGCGTGTGCTTATGTTGTTATGCGAAAAGATGATCGCCCGTTGCCGATGGCGGAAATTGCTTCTGCTGTTGGTTGTGATTTGTATGAGCTTGGGAAGATGATTATGCGAGTTGTTGATTTTTTGGGTTTGAAGAGACCAGATTTTCCGGAATTTGACATAGTGCATTCCTTTGAACGGACGCTTAAAAATTCGCAGTGTTTTTCCGCGGTGGAAAGGAGTGTTGTGGATAGAATGCGAAAGCAGGGGATTTTTTTGATACAATGTGCGGTTAAGTGGTTTTTGAGTACCGGTCGTAGACCGCTTCCGTTGGTGGTTGCGATTTTGGTTCTAGTGGCCGAGTTGAATCAAGTTGATGTTCTGATGGAAGATTTGGCTAAGGAGGTTCATGCCGTAGTTTCAACTTGTAGAACTAGGTATAGAGAGCTCTTGGAGAAACTTGTGGAAGTTGCACAAGTGTTGCCTTGGGGAAAGGATATTACTATTAAAAATGTAGTTAATAATGCGCCATTTGTAATTCAGTATATGGAGAAGAAGTCTATGTTGAAACCCTGTGAGAAGAGGAAGAATCTCGATAAGCCTGGTTTTGATTTGACCGATGTGGTTAGTGATTGCTTAAGACAAGACGATGTATACAAGTATGGAACTGTTGGCGGAACTTCACAAAAAGATTCTCAGTATTTTTTATTAGAAAATAATTCTGATAGACCGGACATACGGAATGTGGACACGCTGCAGATTTCACCTGAATGTTTATCCATGATGTATGATAAGTTTTTAAACGAGGTTCGTTGTGTTAAGTCCTCGGGAAGTAGTGGAAAAGCTCAGGAAAGGGAAAGCTTAAGACTCGATCTTGAGGATTGCAGGGAGTGGTGGAGTGGGAAATCAGAACTGAGCAAAAAGCTTCTACTCAAACAATTACTAGAGAAGGATGTTGGATTGGATACCATGCCGCCATCTTTTGTCGCTGGTCAAATGAAGTGTAAAACGAGACGAGAGAGAATCAAAGCTGCTAAGGCGAGGATTAAAAGAATCACACATCCATTAGATGCTGGTCTGGGTGATACTTTGAATCCCAACATTTTAGATGACACTTGTTTTGGGAGAAAAAGGAAGAAGAGAAGAGGAACGGTTGCTGGTGATGTTGATTGGGAAGATTTGATTATCGAGACCCTAATTCTTCATAAAGTAAAGGAGAAGGAAATTGAGAAGGGGTATTACAATACATTACTAGATCTACATGTGTTTAAATCTGGCATTGTATGAGAGGTATTTTTCAGATAACACAGGCATTATTATGAAGAAGATTCAGTTACACTGCCAATTTAACTATCACTTCTGTTTGATGAACATCATATGATACATTAGATATTGCTGCAAGTTTTGTATTAGGTTTTTTTTATATATCCAGTGATAATGATATATCTCTCCATTTTTTGGTTTAATTCTGGCAACTTAATGTATACTTGGTGTTCAGACATTATGAACAATTGATTTATACAATTATATATACCTGTTACTTTGATTCTACTTTCATGAGATTGCTGTTCAAATTATTGCTAAAACATATTCTCCCCCTTATTTTGCTCCTCTATGATCAGTTGATGGCTTTTCTTGTCCCTGCTTTAGAAATTAAAGATGATAATTTAATTGTGCTATGGAGTTGAATCCTTGCAAATATACTCTTTTTCATTTCTTAGTCACACTGCACGTTACGGTTTGTTTATGAGTTAAGTTTTGAAGGTAAGGATAGAAAAAACTTCATATATTTTTATTGCTTTAAAACCTTTGATTTTTCTCCTTTTCTAGAACTAACTCACAAGACAGATCATAAGACATTGTATGGATTTTTCATTTGGACAAATTTAAGATAAAATAATTAGTACAATAAAAAGGAAATTGAAAATTTAAAAGTTGCACTAGACATTAAGTGATTTTTTGTACACGATTAGTAATACAATAAAGTAAAATTTATATGATTTAACATACTTACCAACAAAACATTGGTAAGTGATGTAAAATCCTATTGAATTTTCAATTATAATAAATCAAATATTTGATTGGTGAGATCGACATTTTATTGGAAGATATAATAATAAATTAATTCCTTATTTATAGGCTTACATATATCTTCCCATAAAAAATATGATTGAACCAACCTACTTGATTATGTAGATAAGCACGCAGTTTTCAGTATTATCCTTCGGTTCTCCCGTTGCTATCTACTATCTGTATCTTCCAAGATATATATCTGCCTTTACACGTTATATACACGTCAGTCATGATCTTTTTCAACAATGGTACAGTACAGGCTCAAAAACTGGAAATCCGAATTATACTATAATTGATAACTCATTATTTTTATTTTTCTACACATTTGATTAAATCCAAACCCACCTAATATACCAATAATAGGTTGGTGTAAGGTCCCCTAGATCCCTAGAATGAAAGTTCAATTTCTAATAAAACAGTTATTGACAGGAGCAACCACATAATCCGAAAGATCTAACACTAAAAAAAACAGTTAGTGTAAAAAATAAGTATTCTAAGTTCTAGATGATAAATGTAAGTAACGTTTGAACATAACATTTGACTGAGAAGTGTTGAACTCATGTATTCAAAAAAGGGGGCAAAAGCACACAGACACTGATATAAAGTCCTATATTCATCTCTTGCGCCATTTCAAGGACATAAAGCACCAAAAATCTTAGTTGAGAAGAAAAAAACTCGTAATCGGCCATGGCTTCCACCAAGGAACGTGAAAACTTCATCTACATCGCCAAGCTCGCTGAACAAGCTGAGCGCTACGAAGGTTCTTCCACAACTCACTCCCTTCATTTCTCTCTAACTTCCCCCTTCCATTTTCACTGAACTAAGAACAGCATTTTTAGTTAGGTTTAGAATTTTACTTTCTATTTTTAATTTTTTTGTAGAAATGGTGGATGCGATGAAGAACGTGGCGAAGCTGAACGTTGAATTAACAGTTGAAGAGCGAAACCTGATTTCGGTTGGGTACAAGAATGTGGTGGGTGCTCGAAGAGCTTCATGGAGGATCCTATCATCGATTGAGCAGAGGGAAGAAACAAAAGGAAACGATCTGAGTGTGAAGCGAATTAAGGAATATAGGAAAAAAGTGGAATCGGAGTTATCAAACATTTGCAATGACGTCATCAATGTTATTGATGAATATCTTATTCCCTTTAGCTCTCATGAATCCAATGTGTTCTACTATAAAATGTCAGTTATTTAATTTTCTTACTATGATTTGTTTATCGAAAGGGGATCCACATACCACACGACATCTTAACCATTGTTTGAATTAAGAGGAGATATAAATCATTAGATTTTCTAGAATTGATGACTAAGATACGAAGTAATTTTAAAAAACTTAATATTTGGAGTAAGTGAATCCCTTCTATTGTTTATTTAATTATTTCTCTCTTAGAATTTTAGAGTTTCCGTGTTTGATTAATTTACCCCTTTATTTTAGGAAAGGTGACTATTTCAGGTATTTGGCTGAATTTAAGTCTGGAGATGAGAGAAAAGAGGCTGCTGATCAGTCTAAGAAAGCATATGAGGTATGTTATTACTTATTACATTAATATTTACTGTATTTGTGATGTACCCATGTTCTGTGTGTTTGTCTTGAAATTTTGTTGCAATGCCTTGTAAGGGCCGTTTTAAGATTTAAAAAACGTGATTTTGAAATATTCTAAAAAAAATCATTTTTTGTTGTATATTTTTTTTATATAATAACTAATAAGTTCTTTGGAGTCAATTACAGAAAGTCCTTTTAGTAGAAGCTTTTTACTTTTATTTTTAAATAAACCAGGAATTTTTGTAGAGAAGCTAGAAAAGTAGTGTCTCATTGAAACATTTTGCAGCTTTGTTTATTGGTAAAAGGCCAACCAAGGAAAAATGTAAATGCTTTTTTAGTGCTGATTTTTTTTGTAAAAATAATTACACAAACATGACCTGAATATGTTATATGTCTAGTAAATTGTTCACTAACCAGATAGTCCTTTATATATGACCCCAAAAAAATCAAGCACTTGATATCTTGGTAAAAGGGAATGAGCTCAGAGTTTATATTTTGACGCAAATCTTATTTTTTGTATCTCTAGGAGTATACAGACTAGACATGGCTCCCACATACATATCATTTATTGCTAGAATGTCTGCACTATGGATTCCTTTATTTTCTAGAGTCTTCTATTCTGAAGGACTTCTGTTCACCAGTATCTTAGGCTTCTCCTAGATAATTTATCAGTCTTAATTCATTACTGGTAAATAGTAATAACACTTTAACATGTCGATTCTAATTTTTGTTATTAACAAGGACTGTACTTGTTAGAGCTGAAAAGATGAAGGTGGACAGTAGTGGGTAGTGCTTCTTCTCCAAATATGACATTTGTTATACTCCCCCGCTCCATATCTTTTGATGTTTTAACTTTTTCATGTTATTCCAAAAATTTTGACATTTTAAAAACCCAATACACATTTATACTTTTTATGCAACCATACCCTTATTTATTTTTCTTCTTTTTCACCACCTATTTCTTAATTTCTTTTTAATTTAGCTTCCAATGTGGATTAAATGAGGTTATTTTTTTCAAATTTTACATCATTTAATGATTTCCTAAACTATGTGCATAACCTTAAACATCAAAAGATATCAAATGGATGGAGTACCTTATATTTGTCATGAGAATGATCTGCGATTGGTTTTGGTGGCATGTCCTTCATTTAAATGAGGGAAGCACCATTATGTTAGATGGAATTGCAAATTGGCTGTTGAGTTGCAAAAGTATTTTCTACCAGTTCATTTCAGTCTTAATTTTTAACAATTCATTGCTATAATAATTGCAGGCAGCTTCTGCTACAGCAGAGGCTGAGTTACCTCCCACACATCCCATCAGACTGGGCTTGGCTTTGAACTTCTCTGTGTTTTACTATGAAATTTTGAACTCTCCTGAAAGGTTTGCCTAATATTATCTTCTTCCAAAAGTATATGAGACCTCTCTCTGTTATGATGTGCTAATGCCATTTGCTGTAGTTAGTCTCTTTAACGAGTTTAACATGGTACTCTGTGAAATTCAGGGCCTGCTATCTTGCTAAACAGGCATTTGATGTAGCGATCTCTGAGTTGGATACTCTGAGTGAGGAATCTTACAAAGATAGCACACTGATTATGCAGCTTCTTAGGGACAACCTCACCTTGTGGACTTCTGATATCCCTGAAGATGGAGGTAAAAATAAATGTTTTCCTGTCACATTCCTTCTGATCTGAAATTCAAATGGAATATATGATATGCTTTATTATAATTTAATAGAATATCCTTTTCAGATATAGTTGACAATTTGACATTGTTGTGATGTATGGTTGTTTGTCTGTCACTAATGTGGTTGGTAGAACACTTCTTTCACTGTTTTGTTTATTCAAATAGGTGTTTGTGTTGATAACACACTAGTTTCAGATTAGCCTGTCTTTCTGTCCATGGGATATTGTTAGTAGACTAAGTTTCCCTAGTGACTTTATAGAGATTCCAAGCATGTTCAGCTGTAGAACAAACATCTGAGGGAAGAGATGGTAGTAGGCTTTTAGAGAACTGGTTCTTTTTTAGTTTCATTCCATGAAATGTCAACATTCCTCATTTCCGAAGAATTAAAAAGGATTCCATGTTGATTGTCAAAATTTCACAACTTTGAAGAAAAGCCAGAGCCTTACAGTTTGTTTAAAAAAGGGTGAAAACATCAACCCCCTAGAAGTTCTAATTTCTAAGAAATCATATAAGTTGTTAACCAACGGTATTGGATCTACATGAACATATGCATTGGATACTTGGTGGTTCAGTGATATCTGTTGTGTTCATTGTGGAATTAGAATTAGCTGAGTTCTTTTGAGTATAATTAGGGTAACCTCAGTTTGGCATTTATTTGGTTATTACATAATTAATAAGTTTCGGTCTTTTTTTGTGTGTTAACCAAGTGTACTCTTACCCTATGGGTAAGAAACTTATCCCTTTCAGAATGTATGGTTGCCCCTCCCAACAAGTATTGTTCCTAGGGGACAAATCCTAGCCTTTGGCCTTGTACACACAATTGGACCAACTCCTTGTTGGTAATTACTTCAGATCTTTTATTGAGTGGTATTTGCCCCAGTCAGCTGTTTTGTCCCTTCTAGTTCTGCATTAACTTTGTAATGGCGATTAATCAATTTATTTATGCAACTATGTGTGTCAAATTAGGAGTAATCGTTGTTATAGGTAGAAAATAATGTGCTTCTTGTGCTATGGTCTCTTCTTTAGGTTCAGTAGAAAGCTTCTTTAAAGGAAATAGCATGTTGTCCCTAATTTTTTTAAAATAATATTGTTTTCCCCCATTCAGTGAGTATGTCCGTTTTTAGCAGGTGAGGAAGAAAAGGTGGAATTTGCACGAGCTGCTGGAGGGGAAGATGCAGAGGTACGTTATTTACCCATTTATCACATGATTTTTGGGTGTAATTCTTTACTTTAATGGAATTCTATTTTGCAGTAAAGTGAGGCAGATGCTGGCTAGGGGTTTATGTTGTGAATATGGGAAGGCTAGTGTCTCTATGCAACTATTGTTGGTTTATGCTATTTTTTTCTCATGTTTTCTTGTTGAAGAAAGTTTATGTTTCTCATCATTAGGATTTCATGATAGAACATGAAGTAACTCTGTAAAAAATTGCAAATTCTGGGGCTTTTCTCATTTGACAATGGAAGAAGTATTTTTAGTGTTGGCTTTAAGCAGTAATATAATTGATGCTTTGATTTTTACTTATATCTGTCTCTGCCTTGCCTTCTTTCCTCAGTCTACACACTTGAAGCTATTGAAACTGGCAAATTATTTATCTGAAAATTGCTAGAGTTACTTGGTATATATTTGAACCCATCCACAAAATTGGAATTCAGAACCAGTGATTTTCATGTTGAAAATCATCAACTAAGTTGAACATAAGCTTACGTGCCAAAATTTGCCCAGCTTCCCAACTGTTGTACTCATTAGAATCGTTAGCTAATAAGAAAAACGGGTCACCGTCAATGAGATCAGATTCAAGTCAGATAGGAGCACTGTATCCTCTCAACAAAGAGGGAACAAACTCTCAAATATATCAATGAACACAAGTTCTTCTTTCTTGGTGACTCTAAGGACAGTAGTGAAGACTCATTGATCCTTATTTGAAACAGTCTCAAGAGTCCCATCATGGTAAAAAGTAGAAAGGGGAATGTTCTTGCTAGTTGAGTCAAGCAAACCTACCGTAACAAGAAGGAGCATGAGTTCCTTAACTGATACCCCCTAGAATTGGTAGTATCTCCTGACTAAACCGCAAAGAAAAAGTATGCGCTTATGGATTATAAGTTTTTACTCTGACATAGGAGTCCTCCCAACTTGAGACTACCAAAGTAAGAAATTCGCAAAATCTGCATTATTTGCATCTCGTGTAGCAGCATAAGAGTCTTCACATGTTATGGCTTGCCCATCATGTCTATTAAAATAAACATCATGCCTCTTAACTCCCTCTTCTTCATTGGCTTTGCCACCTTCCTCCTCCTCCACTGCCTCCACTTACGCCCCAATTCCACCCCAAACCTCAACAATCTCCAACGTTTCCACGTCTTCAGGGGATCTGAACTAGCACTTGAATCCTGTTGCATTGTGTGCCTCAATGACTTCTGTAACAGCCAATGGTGAAGAAAGTTTCCCAGTTGTGGCCAGGTCGCCCCAGGTCCTTCGATTCAATGTCTAGGCGGATGTAGTGATGTGGGATGATAAGCAATTTTGGGATTGCACCACTAACATTAATGCTCTCACCATGTTATTCAAGGTTGCATAAGTTTAACTTTTTTGTGCATTATCTTTTTTTTCCAAGCTGTGTAACACTAATTAAATGGTGTTATTTCTGGATGTCACATTCTTTCCCACTTAGTTGTTATTCATTGTTATCATCCCATTTTCACTGTTGTTTTATTGTCCTTGTAGTCTTAATTCTTTAGAACACCGTTTTTCTTACTATTTTGAATTTGTTCTTGCTATGCATGATTTTGTTAAAGATTCACTTTGCTCCGCTTTTCTAGGATTTGCACTGTTGGTTTTTCAAATGTCATATTTTTTACTTGTTTTTATCCATTGTTGCTATCATTCTTGTTAGTCTACTTATGTCTATGGTAGTTTAGCTTGGAGGTAGCTTCTATCATGGTTATTTAAGCGTTGTTTGCTTCTTTCTATGACAATTTAGCTTGGAGATAACTTTTGTCATGTATGATTAAACGTTGTTTGATTCTATTGATAGTAGTTAAGTGTCAAATTGATCATATAATGAACACTTATTTTGCGGCTCTTTAACTCCTTAGTTAACTGGAATAAATGAATTTATGCTTATACATGATAAAAACTTGTTAAATGACCAAATATCACCACTGAAGTGTTTTGCAGGCTTAATCGGTGTAATGATCGAAAAAGGCTAAGTTTCCACACAAATCTCGACGAGGCTCATCACAAAGGTCACATTGAACGGATCAGGCAACAACTAAGACTTGTGCTCAGCACCCAAGTCACGTTCAGCGGAAGAAGACACATATTCAGTGCAACCTATGTGATGAACATATGCAACCAAAATTAAAACCATTTAGCCTCTGTAACTTTTATTCTAGGCGCACCTATTTGTGCTTGCAAAAGGGATGTGCACTCATCGTAGTTGTTGTGCCCAGCGCAGGCTGGTGAACTTAAAGGTCACACCTAGTCAGCTGAAGGGTTATGCTTAGCACACATGCGGTGCACTAAGCATAGGAGCCAACATGTAGACACTATTAAAGAGGTCCACCCGAGCCATTGGACTCACACTTGATATATTCTAATTGTAATACTTCTTTTCTAAGATTGTAGAGAGTTTAGCTAACTTAGGTCGTGGGAACTAAGGTTAAGCACAACATGAGTTAATCTATGTTCATTTGTGAGTGATTCTACCACCTCATGAGTTGTGTTTTATCCATATCTTACTTGTATTGTGTGAAAATGAGTTGCTAAGTTTTCCATTGTTGGAATTGAATATAATACAAGTTTGATGTACACATATTGATTCACTTATATTAAATTCACGAAGTTTTGATTATTTTAATTTTTCCATGTGCTTAATGCTTGCTTTAAATTTAATCATCTTATTACATGAATCTTGAATAGATTGCTTAGTACCATACTTGCATAATTTCGAGCTTACATAACTTAACAATTTATATATTTTCTAGATATAGACTTATATGAACTTGCCATATAATGTATGTTATTTTATTAGTATATAGACATAGAACTAATTTTATAACTTCGCAACTCTCAAACTTGTTGGTATAGATTACTAGACATAAATGTATGTTCAATGGTTCATATAACTTAATCTTGTTGATCTAGTTATCAGACATAGAACTATTTTAATAAGCTATTGGCAAAGACCAAGACATTAACGACTAATACAATTGAAGTGTTGTATTTAACTCAACTTTGAATTCATAGACTACTAGACATAGAAGTGCGTTATGCATGTCATAATTCTGAATTTTATGTGAAAAGTTGCTAGACATAAAACTTTGTTACATAAGTTGCTAAATTGTCTAAGACATTATCTTTTAGTAATCATGTGTTTATTTGTGTGGAATAATCATTACTAAGTGAAATGACGTTATTAAATCATGTGTATGTTGATAGTAAGTATGAAGTTCAATCTCAACTCTTTTTATCATTGTATTACAATCTATATTTTTGTCACCAAACAAACAACCCTTTAGCAATTAAATCATTTAAAATAATAATTGTTAGTTGAAAGAATATAATTAAGTACGTCATCGTGTATATGATAATCCATTATTTTATACTTGTTTGTAACCTTGTTGGATGATTTTATTACCAATTTTATGATTAGCATTAAGCTTGGATATAGCTTCTATCATGAGTGGTTAAACATTATTTGCTTATTTATTGTGATTAGACTTAAAGATAAATATGTAATTGGATGGTTAAATTTTGTTACCCCATGCCATTTAATTTTGTTACCTCATGCCATTTGAAGATTGCCTTTGTTATTAATGGTTTAGAGAATTTGTTTCACTTACCTTACATTACCTTGAGTGAAGCTGTTGTTTCATCATCTTCATTTCATATTTTGCTACCCTTGACAATACCTTAAAGCCATATTTTGGTTATTTACCTTTTAAGGTAACTATTTGTAGAATGATAATTTTAACATGTAATTTAAGTTTATGTATAAATTTATATATTTTATAACAATCAATATATATAAAATAATTATAGCGTACATGAATAAATTACATTATAAAATAAAATAAAATAATAAAAAGTAAAATATATATAAAATGTTTAACTAAAAACTAATTTCTAAAATACACAGGTACTCGTGGGACTGATATTATGATATATGTTCCCACATATAAACTATTATTGTGAGTACCCGTTACAGATATTTTTGCGGATACTTGTTGCATGTATTTTTGCGATACTCGTTGTAGATATTTTTGTGGTACATAGGGACGATTTTTTTTTGTCATCCCCAACATCAAGCTTAGTAAACTTTAGCTTGAAGAGATTATTAGAATATACAAAAATTTCTTAGAATATCTTATATTATATTATAGAGAATATCTAAATGGTATTTAGATATATATAGAGATTAGAGAGAGTATCTTATATTATAATATTTGTATATTTGATTTGTTTAAAATATCTTAGAAGATCTCTTAGATTGAAAATTTTGTTTATTTTTTCTTTCTTGATTTGTTTCCTTATTTAATGAGGAAACTAATATTAGTATTAAACCATAAAAATGAGTTAATATTAAATATTTTTTATCACAATATCATCATACATCATTCACAACACTGTTAATATAATTTACTATGTTGAGCATTTATTTTCCTCTTTACATATCTAAAACCCTATAATTTATACACATTATGTATATATTTATATATTTGTAATAATCAATATATATAATTTTTACATGAATAAATTACATGTTTATGTGTACCCGTGCGCGTAGCAAATATGTGTGGATGTCTATCAAGTTTTTAATTTTATGTATATATTTATATATCTTGTAATAATTAATATATATAATAAGCTAATTTATATATGTTAAATTTATCATAATATTTCAACCACCAAAATTCATTATAAAATAATAAAAATAGATAATATATTTATACTATATATAAAATCAAAACATGAAATAACTCTCACAATGGTGTAATTTCTATTTTCCTATTTTGCCCTTACATTTTTTAATTTCTACAATAAAACCATATAATCCTAAGTAACTACCATTAGCATATTAACCACTTATCTCACCTTAAATTGAATTATAATAAATACATTTTTTTAACATAAAGTACTCTTAATACAAAAACATTCTTATTGTATAAAATAAAATATATAAAAATTGAATACTTAATATAATAAAATAAGAACGTGGGTCAGCAGATTCGAAGTGTTTGTCGACACGCTAGTAATTATAAAATAAAAAATATAATATATATAAAATATTTAATTAAAATAATAATGTCTAAATATGCGATACATGCAGGGCTAATATCATGATACTTTTTCTCACCCATAAGCTATTATTGTGGGTGCACGTTGTTTTTGCGACGAGACAAATATTTTTGTCATCCCTATCTTTAAGCTTAGTAAACTTTAGCGTGAGAGAATATTAAAATACGCAAAATTATCGTAGAATATCTTAAATTATATTATATAGAATATCTAGATATTACTTAGATATAGAGATAATATCTCATATTATCATGGTTACATATTTGATTTGTTTAAAATATCTTAGGAAATCTCTCATATTAAAATTAGCTTATTTTATTTCTTGATTTGTTTCCTTATTTAATTAAGAATTTAGTATTTATATAAAACTACAAAACTGAGTTAATATTATGTCTTTTATATCACAATATCATCATTCAAAATAATATCCACACGCATTCATTTTATTCTTTTCATACCTAAAACCCTAAAATTGTAATACAAACCTATGTTGAGAAGTGCTTATTTATTATCCGACAAGATGATATATCTGGGTCTGATCTTATCTAATATACATTTTGCTTAACCTCTACTAATGTATTCTATTAAATATGATGAATGAATATGATTATTATACTTCATAGTGTCAAAATTTGGTTTAGGTTCATATATTTTGAATTCTAAAGTACAGGTTAACTCATCAGATGAGTTTTGTCTGATATATTTAAATATTTCAGTTATTTGTCGCCCTTTGAGTATTGTCTTTATGTCACGATAAGATTTTAGTTATATGGAAAAAGATAAGTTTATATGGAAGGTAGTAAAATTAACAAGCTTCTGGCATTAACGTGAAGGTTTTGACAGTAATATATTTTAGGTTAAGTTATATAAGTATTCTTAATATTCCTAGTGAGTTCTCATTCATATTAAAATATTACTTATGTATAGAACAAAAAACTTATTTTATAAAATTAATCCATAAAAATTCAAATCATTTTTTATTAATGCACAAAAAATGCAGATGTTATAATTAACAATCATGATTTTAACTTATTTTTTAAAACATTTTGTGTCACCATTACATATTTTGCAATGATTTTTTCCTTCTTGCATATTTTTCATTGGCATTTACGATTTTTGAAATAAGTTGTCTCAGGTTAAAAGATGCATTCTTTAAGTCCCACATATTTGATTCATAATTATTACAATTGTTTCATATCGGCCGGTTAAACCGGTGAACCGATCTCAATACCGTTACGATACAATAATTATATCGGTTATGCAATTGTACTGGTAAAAACCGGTCATACCGACTGATTTTCAATTGAACCGTACTGGTCATATCTGTCGATTTTTATTTAAAATTAAATTTTTAATGAAAATAAAAATAATTAATCTTTTTTATTGATTTTTCAACATGAGTTTTAATATATTATATATATATATATATATATATATATATCTAATTTTACCGGTATGCGATTTAACTAGTTAAACACCGATTAAATCAATATATCACTGTATCGGTACCTTTACTGATTTGATGATCGATACGGTATTAATAACACTGATCTCATTTATTTTTCTTATTAAGAAAAAGGTATGTAATGCTCAAAGGTTGAAAGAATGTACAAATAAATTAACATATATTTTAATGAATAAATGCTCAATTTAAAGCCTAAAAGCATAAGTGATTACTTGGGTTCCAAAATTCACTAGAGTTGGAGAGAACCTCACAAGCCAATTTATAAGGATATTTCATTATCCTTTATTAATGAATAAAAAAGTTCTTTCAAAGTTTTAGATTCACATGTAAAAGATACATCTTTCAAGCCATCCCTAATCATATTTGATGAACATTTTACACATTTCTAAAGTTTAAGTCGTCTAATCTTTATCTAACATAGCAGATTTATTAAATTCACTAAAGTTATAAACTCGAAAGCCATCCAAACCAAATCCGATAAAATCAAACTTGAAATGAAAAAAAGAGGTATTCCTTTGCGATAATATTGATTACGGGAATGTTCAAATCAAGGGAAAAAATATTTTATTTTATAAAGAAATATTGTGTTTAACATATTAACAAACAAAATTGTTTTTTTAATACTAACTTACCCTTTTGTAATTATTAACCTACTAGTTAATTAGAATATAATATAATAAACTGAGTATAAAACTAAATTACTTTCTAGTGGAAAACTAAATAGTTTTAGTGTCATTAATAAAACTTCGTTAAATCTATGCATATATGATGAAGTTCGTTCAACACTTTTACATTACTCAATTGATAATGAGAAGACTATATGTTTTTATTTTAAATTTGAATGCAAGTGTCACCTAATCAACAGCAAAGTTAAATATTTTAGGTTAGTTTGTTGATAGAAAACTATGAAATTTTTATAACATTTTATTTTTTCCTATTACAAACAAGACAATAGCTTTTACCCTTTTCCCAAAATCAAAGACAGGGCATTGTAAATCAAATTTATCTAGCTTAAGTCCGAGAGTTTAAAATCAAAATTGAAATATTTGGGTCCATTTTATTTAATAAAAATGATTTTTTTCCGGATAAAGTGAATGAGAAAATGATTCTTGCGACTTATGTGATGCATAGAAAGAGTGCATTCTAATCAAGATCTTATACTTCATTTTGTAGGACAAAGATCACCTGTCCCAAACGGTGTCCTATTCTCTGTCCCAAACAGTGTCATATTCTCTATCCCAAGCCAATGAAAATGTTACATTTGGTTTTTAAAAAACAAATTTTATTCATATGGTAATATATCATTGGTTCGGGACATGGAATGTGACACCGTTCGGGACGGGTGATCCTTATCCCATTTTGTAAGCTCAATTCATCTAATTACTAAGGGATGAGATCAATATGAAATATGAAGCATAAAATATAATAACAATTAAACTGATAACAAGAATCCCAATTATAGTACTTATCATTTAAAGAGGAACCATTCTATTATTTTTATTATACAACTCATAAGCTTCACGTAACATTAAAATTATTACTTAGGATTATGAGATCACATATGAAAAATGTCACTTCGTATAAAGTACTTATAATCAAATTTCTTTGCTGAAAAAAAAAACATTATCATATTATTCCTTTTGGAGAGATGATATATAACATAAACCATACAAGAGGGAAACATGCCTCTTTCTTTTTTAAATTTCTCATTTCAATGACCGCTAATATAACCAAATAATGGAAAACAAAACAAGTAGAGTCTCTATTATTCTCCTCATAACTCTTTGAAAAAATAATCATTTTACAAAACAAATATGACCAACTATGTTTTTCAAACATAGCATAAATATGCATGAAACCTAACCTATTTTCAACTAACATGTCTAAGAATAGGTATAATCAAAGACATAGAGAATGAAAGATAAACATAAGACACATGAAATGAAAGAGACTCTTGAAACACTACAAAAAAGACAATGATTCTAAGTGAGAAAAATATCATTCCAAATACCACCATTTGAATGGTTCAATGCTCCAAATCGAAGCATCTCATTTCCACCACCATTGGCCGAATCAACACACCAATTTCTGTTTTGTATAGCATCTATGTTGTTTTGCATCATCTCTTGGAAACTACGATCGATCACAGCTACATTCTCATTCTCTTCATTGATAACTTCTCCTCTATTTGAAACCATTGGAGACCTTTCTTGGGGTTGTCCCTTATTGACATTTCTTTCAATCTCTTTCACGGTTTGATCAATCCTCCATGAAAGATCATTCAAATTTGCAATGTTAACATTGTTAACAAGGCTCCCACTACTCAAACATTGATACATTAGAAGATCCATCTCCTTCTTCCTATTCTCATTCCTCAATTTCTTTAACTTCTCTTGGGCTTTCATGATGGTTTGGCTCAAGAAACTTTCTTGATTGAACATCTTCTTGCTTTGTACCATTTGAGGCACTCTACTAAACTTGTAGAGAACCCTTTGGGCACCCAAATGGGATGGCCACACCTCTGGCTGAGGTTCATTTGAATTATATATTATAGCACAAGCTTCAATCCCACAAAGGGTACTAATCTCATCAATCTTCTTGATTAGACCACTTTTTCTCTTCTTGTATGTTGTATTCCTCTTTGAGTCACTAGCTATGTATCCTAGGTTAAGCTTCTTTCCTGTCATGATTGTGGCTCAAAAAGAGAGACAAAAGGTCAAGCTAGAAAGAAATACAAGAGATATTGTTTTTGTTTGTGATTATCTTATTACAGTCTTTATAGCATATATATATATAAACATATATGAAAATGTGATATATTTCTAGGTTTATTTTGGAAAAATATCATACCAGTTCCTAGTGCACTGTCATCACAAATCAACTAGAAAGATTTTACTTGTTACTTTTTTAAATACCCTTCCATTTGTGCTGGGTAAAAAATCTAAGAGTTTATTCATGTAAGTAGGTGATAAAGTTATTATGGGGAAAAGGTTGTTGTGTATGTATTACGAAAAGTTGTTGATTGAATATCTTTGTTGATCTTACACAGAATATGTAAGTAACTTTAAAGTGAAAAGTTTTCTTTTTAGCATTTTGCTAACTAATTTCCTATCACATATTAAGTTACTATCCACACTTTTTTCTTATTTTATTACGCACACAGATTCACTTATATAGCAAGAACAACAGGAAGTGTGCAAGGTTGTTAATATATATGGAACATAATCCCCTCTACCAGATTTTGTCTCATGTGCTTTCTCGCACCAATAAATATGTCATGTTTTTGTTTCATTATAATTTGTGCGATATAGCGCATAAGACAAAATCTGAGATAACATATCTTTGTTGAGTATATTTTTGTTGTCAATTGCTAGGAATGGCAAGGGGTGGGTCGGTGTTCGGTTTGTACTTACCTAACCCAAACTTGAAATTCAAAACCCGAACTCGAGCTAACCAGGTTTGAAAGTAATGATATTATCTCCGAACTCGTCGGATTTTGGGTAACCTAAACCAGATGAAAATCCGCCCAAACATATATATATATATATAGGAAAATTTAAAAGATTGGTATAATTTGACTTGTTTTTACGTTTATTGTGCAACTTTTTGAAACATTACGGAAATGATATAAATTTTATTGAAATCATATATGGGATGAGCGATTTCCGAATTTCATATATAATACTCATGATTCCTATAGATATTGTGGCTAGTAACCACGATTTTCATGTAATTCATGGCTCAACAAATTTCCTTTGATTGTAAATAAACATGTGTCATGGTAAAATTAGTTATTTTGTACGCTCATTCTTTTATAAACATAATACAACATAAGTTGTAATATATATTAATTTTATTATTGAAATATGATTCCTCCACTCTTTATTTTTAGTTGTTTAATGTTAATAATGCACTTGGATTAAGAAATCATAGAGTATTCTATTTTAATTAAAATACTATATTTTAGTATTTTAATTAAAAGCATCACATGATAGTATTTCATCCAACATAATATAAGAAATATAGCACATATTAAAAGCACATATTTCAGCCAGCATAATATAAAAAATAATAAAATGAAAGGGTATTTTAATTTACAATCAAAGGGATTATCCACAACAGCTGAAAATCACACATATCATACATGATTTCAGTAAAATTTAAATCACTTCTGTAATATTTCAAAGAGTAAATTACACCCACACTCCCTGAGTTTTAATGAAATTATACAAACCACCATTCTCTTCTTTGTCATTACACCAACCACCCCTCCCTCCTACACAAATCACCCCTAGATTTATACATACATTACACATACTACCCCTACATGTTATAAATGTGTAATATTTTAAAGAAAAAACGTGCGATGAATGTAATTAAGTTAAACAAAATATTGTATATTGTGTAACGCTTCAAATAGTACAAAAGCAAATGTTTCTTTATTATTTTTGTGTCAGTAAAAAATACATTAATAATTTCAAATAAATGTTTAAATAACTCTTATATTATTTTATAACGAGCCAAATAATGAAGACGCATTGACTCTTATATTATTTGAATTTTTATACATAATATACAATATTTTGTTTAATTAATTACACCATCATACGTTTTTTGTTTAAAATATTACACTTTTATATTATGCAGGGGTAGTCAGTGTAACATATGTACAAAATTAGGGGTGGTTCGTGTAAGGACAAAAAAGTGAGGGGTGGTTTGTGTAATTTTACTAAAACTCAGGGGGTGTGAGTGTAATTTACTCTATTTCAAAAAGTTTGCACCAAAAGCGTAAAAAACAAGTCAAACTATACCAATCTTATAAATTTTCCTATATATATATATATATATGTAAAATTTATATATATATTTTATATGTATTTATGTGTAATTTTATAATTTTACATATATTAATTGGATTTAGGGCGGGTTCGAGGTAAAATATCAACTACACCAAACCTGAAAATTGAACTCAAGTAAAACCCGAACTCAATCACCTCGATTTTTCCCAATAAATTCGGGTTGAATTTAGACAGGTATTTAGATTCTGTTTTCATTGAATTGTCATCCCTGTAAATTACTCAAAACTAATAGTTGTATGGTGATTTGCTACCACAGATTTATAAAACCACTCATAACTCACAAAACAATTGACCTATTTCCTAAAATGAGAATGAAGCGGTTTACTCATTATAGAATTTTAAGGAGGCTTATGATGCATTGATACTATCATATGTTTCATCTATATATCCATATCAGATATTATTAATGATGAATTCTTTCTATGCATATAGTTTGCATAAGTTTTAGGTAATTACCATTATTTTATGATTTTGATTATCCAAATATTACCTTTAATTTAAAACATTACATTTTTTATATTGGAGGATTGATAAAAGGAAAATGGAAAATATGACGAAAATGGAGCAAATTCCAAGAAGAAGAGAACCAATTCTCTTATGCACAATCATGCATTGACAATCCTGAATGCTATTCATAAGTGGATTTGTACACAATGCATATTGTTGGGAATCATTCATAATTAATATTCAAGTATAACCAATGCAACTTAGTAGATGAACCATTGTATGATGACTCTTCCAATGACTCTTGGAAAGTATGAAACCTAACTTAGAAGGTTGGAGTAAGTCTTGGAATTACTCCTTGACTCTTGAGAACCATGAAGTGTAACTTAGAAAATTAGAGTAAGTTTTGGAATTACTCATTGACTCTTGAGAACCATGAATTACAACTTAGAAAGTTGGAATAGCATTTTCAATGTATCTTGAAAGTATGACAATAATTAATCTTCCACTATGTTTTAATGACGAAGCTTTCATTCTCTTCACTATATAAAGAGAATTTGTGATGTAGAAATGCATGAGCAAATAAGAAAGAGCAATATAGAGAGAAAGTGAGAGAGCTTATATCCACTTAAGTGTGATTTTTGTATTCCTAGTGAGATATTAGAGAGAGTTTGTATTTCCATCCTTTTTGGGTGAGATTGAGTGTTATCATCTTTGTAACAGATTCAAATATTGTAATCCTACTTTTCTATAGTGGAGATATTTTCTGGACTAGGCCTCGTTGTTATTTTCTTCTCACATTGAGAAGATTTTTCCACGTTAAAATTCTTGGTGTCATTCTTCTACTCTTTCTACTTACTTTATTCACTTGCCGCTACCGCAAGTGCCCATTTTGGATCACACAGTGGAGGGAAATTGGTTCTGAATTTCCTAACAGTGGTATCAGATCTCTCAGGTTCATTCGAGAGCTTAGCCTGTGTAATCCAAGATGGAAGGAGTCGGTAATGTATCATTTGATGGAGACATGTTCAAGTTGACAGTTGACAACTTTTCCTATTGAAAACCCATGATGGAGGACCATTTATACTGCAAGGATATGCATGAGCCTATTTCTTGCGAAGACAAGCCCGAAGGTAAGGATGACAAAGATTTGGCGCTTTCCAATCGAAAAGTTGTTGCAATGATTCGAAAGTATATTGATAGAAGTTTGTTCGAGCATGTGTTCACATACACAAATGCTTATGAATTGTGGTCAAAACTTGAATCTATGATTCAAAAGAAAACTCCCAAAAATAAAGCATCTCTTGTCAGACGACTGGTTAAACTCGACTACAGAGATGGGCGGAACATGATAGAGCATTTGAATTCATTCAAAGGTCTTGTCAATCAATTGACAAAGACATATATGAAGATTGATGATGAGCTGCAAGCACTTCTGCTACTGAGTTCGTTGCTTGAGAGTTGGGATACATTGGTGGTCACACTCAGCAACTCTTTCCCAGATGGAAAGGTCTCAATGGACATTGTTTCAGACAGTCTATTGAATGAAGAATCCAGAAGGAAAGAACGGAGTATATCTTTCCATTCTAAAGCAAATGTTGTGGAGAGACGTGGAAGAAGTGAAACTCATGGGAATAATGGATCTCGTGGAAGAAGCAAAATCAGATTCAGATGTCACTCTCAATCTCGCATGAGGTCAATGATATGCTACTATTGTAGTAAAGAAGGGCATAACAGATCTGAATGTAGATCCCTGAAGAGAGACCAGAAAGCTAGAAATGTTCATGAAAACTTAGTTGATCCAAGGAAAAATGGTCATAAGTCTACCACAGCCATCGCCGCAGACGATGATGTTCTCCTCATTGGAGAAGACAATTACCTGAATGTTGCATATGGTGATTGTTCTTGGATCGTTGATTCTGGTGCCTCTTTCCATGTAAGTCCACATGAAGGTTTTTTCTGAAACTACAAGAAAGGTGATTATGGTACTATGAAAATGGGAAGTCATGTTACAAGCAAGATTGCGGGAATTGGTGATATTGTATTGCTAATAGACACAGGAGGCAAGCTTGTACTGAAGGAGGTGAGACATGTCCCAGATATGCGTCTCAACCTTATCTCAACGGGTAAATTGGATGATGCTGGTTTTGCAAGTCACTTTAATGCTGTAAAGTGGAAATTAGCAAAAGGCAACCTAATCATTGCTAGAGGCTCAAAGGAATGATCTTTATACATTATGCAAGGAGGAATTTGTTCTGGAGAAGCAAATGTTGCTATCGACTCCAAAGATCTTTGGCATAGACGATTGGGGCATATGAGTGAGAATGTACTTCAAATGCTCGCGAAAGACCACCTTCCAGGTATAAAAGATCAAATTTTAGACTCATGTACTGATTGTCTTTATGGTTAACAACATAAAGTTAGTTTTCAGAGATCTGACATTCCCTCACGAATAAATGAAGTACTTGAATTGTGCATTTAGATGTTTGCGCACCATCAGAAAGATCTATTGGAGGAGCCTATTATTTTGTCACATTCATAGATGATCACTCGAGAAGAGTATGGGTGTACTTGTTGAAAAGCAAAGATCAAGTACTATCAGCATTCAAAGAGTTCCATGCACTAGTGAAACGTGAGACTGGAAAGAAGCTGAAGTGTCTCAAAGCAGATAATGGTGGAGAGTATTGTGGTCCATTTGAAGCCTATTGTAAAGCTTATGGTATCATACTGAAGAAGATATCACCAAAGACTCCTTGGTTGAATGGTGTAGCTGAGAGGATAAACCGCACAATTGAAGAAAAGATCAGATGCATGTTGCAAGATGTCAATCTCCCCAAGTCTTTCTAGGGTGAAACAGTGAAGACTACATTAGATCTCATAAATCGGACACCTTCAAGACCCATGAAGAAGGCATCCTACAACCACCTAAGAGTATTTGGATGCAGAACCTTCGTTCACATTCCAAACGATGAGAGAAAGAAGCTGGATGTTAAGAACAAGGAGTGCATTTACCTTAGGTATCCAAAGGATGAATTTGGGTACAGACTGTGGGATCCGATAAACAAGAAAGTTGTGAGAAGCAGAGATGTTGTGTTTTTTGAGGAACACACTATCAAAGATGTTCAGAAGAAAAACCAGTGCATGACCAAAGATTACATTGATTCAATGGGAGAGATTACTCAACAGACATATCTTGATCATCAGATTAATCCAGAACAGATTGACCAACAAGCAGATCCTACTCACACAGAACTTGGCTAGATTAATGAAGAGTCAGATCATGATGAAGTGGTGGTAGACACACAAATGCATCAAGAATCCGAGCAAGTAGAGCATCCGATGCAAGTTGAATTGAGGCGCTCTGGAAGAGGCAGGATACCTTCTTCAAAGTATCCTGAAGAATAGTATATCACAATTGACAGACAATGGTGAGCCTCAAGACTTCTCAGAAGCTATGAAGACGACTGAGAAAGCAGAGTGGATTAAAGCCATGGAATATGAGATGAACTCATTACATGAGAACCAAACCTATGATTTGGTGGAGTTGCCCAAAGGAACAAAAGACTTGAAAAACAAATGGGTTTATAGGCTTAAAGTTGAAGAAGGAAACTCGAGACCAAGATAAAAGGCTCGGATAATTGTAAAAGGATGCAATCAGAATAAATGAGTTGATTTTGATCAGATATTCTCACCGGTGGTGAAGTATTCCTCCATAAGAGTAGCATTGGGTCTAGCAGCTAGCCTAGACTTAGAAGTTGAGCAACTTGATGTCAAACCAGCTTTCTTACATGGAGACATCAAAGAAGAAATCTATATGGAGCAACCAGAAGGTTATAAAGAACCAGGCAATTAGCACTTAGTGTGTCGTCTGAAGAAGAGTTTATATGGTCTAAAGCAAACCCCCAGACAGTGGTACAAGAAGTTTGAATCCTTCATGACCAAGCACAATTTCAAGAAGACAACTTGTGATCATTGTGTATTCATCAAAAAGTATGAAGATGGAAACTCTATTATCCTTCTATTATATGTGGATGATATGTTAATCATTGGGCATGACAAGATCAAGATTGTTGGTTTGAAGAATGCTTTAAGCAAGTCTTTTGCTATGAAAGACTTGGGTCCAGCAAAGCAAATCGTTGGAATAAGGATAATAAGAGATCGTTCCAAGAAGTTGTTATGGCTATCACAAGATAAGTATATTGAGAAAGTTCTCAAAAGATTCAACATGGATAAGGCAAAACTTGTTAGTGCTTCACTTGCTGCACATTTCAAGTTAACAACACTGCAATATCCAACTAGTGATGAAGAAATGAAAGAAATGAAAGAAATGAGCAGAATGCCTTATTCCTCTGTGGTAGGAAGCCTAATGTATGCCATGATTTGTACAAGACCATATATTGCCCATGCAATTTGAGTTGTGAGTCGGTTCTTGTCCAATCCCAGCAAAGAGCATTGGAATGCAGTGAAGTGGATATTGAGATATCTGAGGGGAACTACCAAAAGATGCTTATGTTTTGGTAATGAAGATCCTATATTAGTAGGATACACAGATGCTGACATGGCTGGAGATGTAGATTCTAGAAAATCTACATCAGGTTATCTAACTACCTTTGCAGGGGGAGCTGTATCTTGACAATCCAAATTACAAAGATGTGTTGCATTATCAACAACTGAAGCAGAGTACATTACAGCATCCGAAGCTGGCAAGGAGATAAAATATATGAAAAACATCTTGCATGAGTTGGGTCATGTTCAAGAAAGCTATGTTTTGTATTGTGACAACCAAAGTGCAATTCACCTAGCTAAGAATCCTACATTTCATTCTCGGGCAAAGCACATTGATTATCGTTATCATTGGATACGAAATGCTTTGGAGGATGACGAATTGCAGCTAGATAAAATTCATACAGATGACAATTGGTCCGACATGATGACCAAGGCAGTTTCACTTAAGAAGCTGACAGACTGTTGCAGAGGTGCAGGATTGGTGATACCCGTCAATTAATTCAGGAAGGGGGAGATTAGTTGGGAATCCTTCCTAATTGATGTGGAAGTATAACCAATGCAACTTAGTAGATGAACCATTGTATGATGACTCTTCCAATGACTCTTGGAAAGTATGAAACCTAACTTAGAAAGTTTGAGTAAGTTTTGGAATTACTCATTGACTCTTGAGAACCATGAAGTGTAACTTAGAAAGTTGGAGTAAGTCTTAGAATTAATAATTGACTCTTGAGAACCATGAAGTACAACTTAGAAAGTTGGAATAGCATTTTCAAGGTATCTTGAAAGTATGACAACAATTAATCCTCCACTATATCTTTATGATGAAGCATTCATTCCCTTCACTGTATAAAGAGAACTTGTGAAGTAGAAATACATGAGCAAGTGAGAAAGAGCAACATAGAGAGAAAGTGAGAGAATTTATATTCACTTAAGTGTGAGTTTTGTATTCCTAGTGAGATACTAGAGAGATTTTGTATTTCCATCCTTTTTGGGTGAGATTGAGTGTTATACTCTTTGTAACAGAGTCAAATATTGTAATCATACTTTCTATAGTGGAGATATTTTCTGGACTAGGTCCCGTGGTTGTTTCTTTCTCACATTGAGAAGGTTTTTCCACGTTAAAATTCTTGGTGTCATTCTTCTACTCTTTCTATTTACTTTATTCACTTGCCGCTTCCGCAAGTGTCCATTTTGCATCACACAAAAGAGGGAAATTGGTTCTGAATTTCCCAACACATATCTATTGTATTTATATGGAGTAAATTAATTTCACTATAAAAATGGATTAAATTAAAACTAAAGTCTATATTTAAAAAATTAAAAGTAAGTTACTAAATAAGCTCAATTAAGAAAGAAAGAAAGAAAAAGGATATATGTCACTTTGAAAAACAAAATACTTACATTTTAATTAATAATAACTACTAGTTTCTATATCTTAAGCAAGCTCATTACCTTTACAAGAAAATAAAAAACTCTTTAGACTGAAAAGACTCATGTCACTAAACACACAACATATGTTTTTTAACTTTAGTGAACAAACAGTTTTTTAGTCGGAAAAGAGAGATTTAATAATAATGAATCAAGGTGCAAAAGATTACAAATGTAAAGATTATAAGAGTACAAAGAAGAAACTTGGTAAACGAAGAGAATTCCAGAAGTTTGGTTGGGTTTTCTATTCCATTATTTTTGTAAGGAATTATTTATGATCAGTTCGGTTCATGGTTTTAAAAATTTATGAACCATCGGAACTGAACAAAACGACTTATTAAAGAAATAGATATTAGGAAATAATATTGTAATATTGTTTGAATTCTTTAACCAATTTTGTATGAGTTGTAGTGTTATATATTTTATTAATTTAATATTAGATGAGAGATTCATTGACTCAAAGAGTAAGTTTTTAAACTTACTCAACATCATAGCCATCAATTCTAAGGAAATCCAATAGTTTTAATTAGTGAATAGATCTAAACTATTGGATTTCCCTAGAATTGATGGCTAAGATGTGGAGTATGTGGGGATTCACTTACTCTTGGAGTAAGTAGATCCTCACCCTTAATATTATGTTAATGTTGTATATGTTAATACTAACTAAATTTTTATGTGTTACTTTCTCAATATCGGGATGACTTCTAACTTTCGTGGATTATTTATACTCGTTATATATATATATATATATATATATATATATATATATATATATATATATATATATATATATATATATATGGGTTTGCTAACTTGATCCCACCCATTTCTATGAAGGATCATGTTAATAATGTGAACCCAATTTTTGGACAAAAATATCCTTAATTGCTTAATATAATTGAAATATGTTATCAAGGTTATTTGAGTAAATAAGTTAAATTAGGGTTATCAACTAACCTAAACCTAATTATTCTCTATTCTGAAACTTCTCTGCCCCCATAACAAAACACAAATCTCTCCCTCTAGGGCAAAACACAAAATCTCCCCTCTAGACCAAAACACAACACCATCCAGACCCGCTAGTTTCCTTCCACTACTTCATGTCACAACACCTAAATCTGAATATTTGAATATTAACATGGGGCTCCTAAATCTCGCACAAACCCTCATTATATTTTTTGTGAGTTTTCAATAATTTGCAATATATGAGGAAAATAAGGATGAAAATCTTTTAAGTTTCGGCATAGAAGATCCTAGAATGTGCTCTTCAAAATGCAATTTATGTTGCTGGTGTGGTTCTTTTCACAGTACATATATAAAGTACAATATAAATTGATTTTTTCACAGTACACTTTGAGCCTTTGAGCATCTTATAAATGTGATTAACATTGATATCAAAGATGTTAAAAAAATGCTTGTTGTAATGAATAATCCAAAGAAACTGTTCTAATCACAAAATACACATTCCATTAAATCAAATATGGACAACCAACAAATGGTATATTAGAAACTGTTCTTAAGCCACAAAACAGTAGTTGCAGCATGTTTTGATGGTGGCTTTGTTGTTGGTATTTGGCTTTGTTGCATAACAATAGTGATGCACGGCCGCGGCTCCCTCTATTAGGTGCAACTAAGGGTATATTAGAAAAATTGTTAATGAGATAAGGTTTAGAGAGTTTGGGGTGAGAGGATAGTAATTTTTTTATTTTTTATTTTAATAAGAGTTGTTTACAAAAATAATTTTGATATATGTTTTGTTTTTAGTTTAACAACTAAGGATATTTTTGTCCAAATAATTGGGTACACATTGCTAACATGATCCTTCATAAAATGATGTGAGATCACCTCTCATATATATATATATATATATATATATATATATATATATATATATTACTATGTGGATTGTACTATTATATATTATATGTGATTATTCATTTTTTATTCTTAAACTAAATTATTGTTATATATGTTATTAACAAAGAATTATGATTTTCAATATTTTTATTCATCTATATACTATTTATATTTTCTAATGATGATGATAATAATAATAGTATGAGTGTTTACCCTTTTATAGAAAAACAATGTTTCTTGTAATACATTTTCGACTTTCAATTGATGCAGAATAAAAAACATGGAATCGAACTAGACCATTCAAGTACGGTTCCTACAGAAAAAATTGCACTTAATTGAAGTGAACTGAATCATGACTTTATGTTTGGTTTGATGGAACCAAATTTCTATTCCCCAAGTTTTATTTGGAACATAGTTCTACCAACTGAAATACCTTAGGGATGGATAATTTATTTGGTTGTTAGTTATTGTATTTTGTATTCTATTGGGTTCTTCCTTTATGAAATCCAAGTTATCACCTGTAATGAATACACTTGTTATTTTGTAATGAGTTAGAGAAGGCTTACGATGATTTAAAAAAATTACAAAACATAGCAACCCAATTGATAGATGACAAAATCTAATCAATTGTCATATATGGTATTGATACAACCTCAAGGACCAAAATAACAGCCAAATAATTTTCATATTTGGAATTCAGCAACCAATTGGAAAGAAGATCATCTTTCCCAAACCATATTTTTCTAAACTCTGTCTCATATCAATAATAATAAAATAAAAACAGAAAAAATAATAATTTTTTAATCTACATTATATGTTTTTATTGATGCGACATAAATTTTGAGATATACTAACATATCCTTATTTCCAAATTTGTACTTAAAGCGACCAATTTGTTTGGTCCCTATAGGTCATTTTTGATAGTGTGTATTCATTAGAATACTTTGTTTGCAAATGTGAAATGAAACAAAAGCATTATCAAATCTATCTTAACTCATTTATCAACATATTCTTATCATAGTTACCATTGAGTGTGACGGTTAGCTGAAAATGATTGATCTATCATGAATTTAGTCTTAGACATGAAATCAAGTTAAACACTCAACGAAAGGAATAATGTTTGTAGTCTAAAAAATGAAAATATTCTTAGCAATATTCTTAGCATATTTAAATTGTAATCACTATACAGATTTTTATTTAAAGTTAGACATAAAACATAAAAAATTTATAATAAAAAAGGATTTAATTAGGGTACACACACTTTAAACAGTTTTCAATCTTTCATTATATTTTTTTAAATCTTTAATTTTTATAATAACTATTTCCTTTTAAGGCATGAACTTTTTTTAATAAGCATCTTAACATGTCATATATTAAGTGATATTTTTATAGTAATATGTTATGTTAATATGTTAGTATTTTTAATTGATAAGACTCAAATTTTCAACTTCATTATTGTTTTATTTCTTAGACTCTACCCCCTAACTACGTGACTATCTTATCACTCCATGTATTTAGTGATATGTGATTAGAAACATATTTGTGTATCAAAAGTAAACTTATAAAAAAAAAGTACAAAGTATAGGTTTAATTATAATTTAGAGATTGTGGTTTGGTTAAGAATGAAGATGTAATGTCTCTTTTGGTATTCCAGATGGTGTCCCGAACCAATTAAAATTTATTATTTAATTGGAAAAAAAGTTATAAAAATATAAAATAATATTTTATATTAATTGATGTAATTTTGCAATAACAAACTAGTTTTGAGGGTATTAACAAAGGAGAGACTTCAGGCTTATGATATGGAGATATGAGAAGGTTGATTAATTGAGAGTAAAAAACGGGTCTAAACAACAATTTTCACCACAAACAAAAACGGGAGAAATGAGAACCTCACAACATAAACAGAAACTAATTAACTTAACACATTTCTATTATAAAAAGCAATGCTCTCTTCCTTGCACTGAATCAAATCTCCATCCAAAGCAATTAACATTAATATATATATATCAAGCAAGTAGGATTCACACAATGGCAAAGAGTACTATATTTCTTGCCTCTGCCCTTTGTTTCTTATGTTTCTTTGGTTCTGCTTACTGCCAAGACCGGTTTTCTGTCGAGGGCTTAGTTTATTGTGACACATGCCGCATTCAATTCATTACAAAGTTGACCGAGTTTCTCGAAGGTACATGCTTTATACATACATCAATATCATATAACCATAAGATATATTTGGATGGAGAGTTTTTACTAATTACCACCCATAATAATCTTCACATGTTAACATGATTGGATCAAATAAATAACAAGTATTCCTAAACTAAATAATCAAATTAAGTTGTATACCTCGAAATATAAAAACTTACATAATAACGAGGTAAAATGTTGATGAACATGGATACTAAGGGTTTTGTCGTTCATGATCATATCACCTAACTTAAACAAGGTTGTTTAAATAAAAATACACATTGTTCAAATAAAATTGACTTAATATTCTCAATCACTACCATCTATACATTATTACGACTGGGGATCAGCTATCCCAAAATAATTATGTTGTCATGTTCCAAACCAATCAATTTTGTCCAAATAATATGAAAATGTTATTTTGTATTTTTATAATTTTTTTTAATGAAAGTGTTACAAATTCATTGGAGCGAGACAGTAATTTGAGATAGAAATTGGAAGGGGATTCTCTGTCCCAAATTGACTATGTCATCATCCAATAAAATTGCATTAAATAATATAAAATATAATTTCTTTTTTATTCCAATTAAATGACATATGTGATTGGCCCGAGACGCCATTGAACAACAACAGGACAACAGATTTTTATTCTATGAATTGGGACAAATTGTCCCGGTTCACATTTTTACAATTATCATTGTAAAGCTTCACAATATTACAATTTAGAATTTCACTGAACAAGATCTTAACAAAGTAAAAACCCTAGAACTACACACACTTGATGATTGATTAAGAACCATAATTGAAAATGTGGAACCATGCAACGTAGGTGCAACCGTACGTGTGGAGTGCAAAGAAGAAAATAGTGAGAAAGTGACATTCAGCAAAGAAGCATTAACAGATTCATCAGGATCATACAAAGTAGAGGTAGATGGAGACCATGAAGAAGAAATCTGCGAGGTTAAGCTGGTAAAGAGTCCAAGACCTGATTGTGCAGAGATAGACAAAGAATTTCACCTTGAACAATCTGCAAAAATCAGCATTACAAAGAACAATGGAATTGTATCCGATGTTCGCAACGCCAACCCTCTTGGTTTCCTTAGGAAGAAGCGTCTTCCTGCATGTGCTGAAGTGCTTAAGGATCTTGGAGTTCATGATGATGGAACCCCCATGTAAAGAATATTTGTACAACTCAATATGACAACTTTCATATAATGTTGTCACATTAGGTTATACATTTAATATTACTGATAGAGGCTAGAGAAATCATTCAAGTATTTTAAGAATAAGGAAGGAGAGTTCAATATCTTTTTCTTTTTCTTTTTCCATTTTAATATTATTAGGATCAGAATGTGAGGATTAATATTACTATGCTTATAAACTATGAGGAGTTTTTCTAGATTTAAGGATTAGTGCTCCTCTTTCACATTTTTTGTTAGTTGAGTTTGGGTGACTGATATCTCTAGCTGTTTCATCCCTCCTGCATTGTGTAATCAACTTGATTATTTTTATAGAGACAAAAAAACAAGAATTAAGGGATTTTCATATTCAGAATTTAGTATGATTATTACTGCTATTTGTCTTCATTGGTGTGGTAATTATTCACAAATTTCTGCAAGAGAATTTTTATTTGTCTTTGTCCCTAACTGAACAAGAGTATTTACAAACTTTTGTTTTTGTTTTTAAATAACATGGAGATGGAGAAAGAAATTGGGTTTGTGAATAAGGCAAGGGAATACCGTTTATACCAAGCACAAAATTTTGAAGCTGATTGTAATTAATGACAAATTGGCAATTATGGAGCATATTTCTGACCCTGGTTTCTTATACTATGCACAAATAGAAGCTCCCACTCAAGCAAATAATAATTAATGAAAAAGTTTATTTTTTTGTTACGGGTATTCCCTTATTTGGGTAAAGAATTAATCTCTTTCGAGATGTTTGACTACTCATTCTAACAAGTTTGACTACTCATTCTAACAAGTTTCACTCAGAGGAATCAAACTCTTAATATTTTAGTCATCATGAGAATATAAGGGTTTTATACCACCGAACCATTTTCTCGTCCGAAATGAAAAAGTATACTCGTAAGATTGAAGCATATTAGTTGGAGTTGCCTTGGTAATTACAGTGCATCAACCCCTCTGTTATGCAACGCTTTTCTGCCAAATAAGACTAATTTATTGGCCACGTCCAACATGCGTATTCCACTTTAGTACGCATGGATGCAAACTTAGATCATGGTCGTTGATTGCATCTTGACCGTAGAATTGGTGACCGATTGTTTTAACAACGTAGAAGTCAGTTTGGACTAGGGGAACTTCATGTCTCTAGGAAGTCGGAGTATGTGTTGTAACTTTTTAGGTGTGAGAAAATGAAGAATAAGCCTGTTGATGATTATAGTTACTTATTAATAAAATATATTGATTATTAAAGTTACTATTTAATATTGATTCCTGTTGGTGAATAAAATAATAAATGATACATAATACATAAGATATAATATGTTAGTGATTAATATAGTTTCTGTTAGTGATTAATATATTATAATATATAACTTACATAACTTGATTAACAAAATATATTGATTAAAGTTACTGATTAATATTAATATTGATTCCTGTTACTGCTTATATTAGTGATAAATATAATTTCTGTTATTGATTAATATATTATAATATATAACTTACATAACTTGATTAACAATATATATTGATTAAAGTTACTGATTAATATTGATATTGATTCCTGTTACTGCTATTAGTATTAATATAATTGTTGGTAGTGATTAATATAGTTTCTGTTATTGATTAATATATTATAATAAATAACTTACATTACTCGATTAACAAAATATATTGATTAAAGTTACTGCTTATATTAGTGATTAATATAGTTGTTGTTACTGATTAATATAGTATATAAACCAAAAAAGCTTTTGTCAGTCCATTTTATGAAGAAGTCAGTTCAACATTAACCGACTTCCAGGGAGAAAATAAATTAAACACTGACGTCGGTTTAAACCATACTAAAGTCGGCTTCGTGTATTGGAAATTCGGTCCAGCAATAACCGACTACTATGCAGTAAGAAAAACCCACAGAAGTCGGTATAGTAGAAACCGACTTCTATGGATAGATGCTTCTTGGTTTACACCAACACGACTTCATGAAAGTCATTATCCGGTAACAAGTCATCACAAATTTTTATTTAACGGCTAAAAAAATAATTAGTATCAATGCGAACTAACTATTAGTTTACAATATAAAACTGACCTAATTTATTAAAAGGGAAATGATATAAAAATATATTTGGAGGAAGTGGAGTGTCCTATTTTATTGTGTTTATATATATATATATATTGATGCTTCATTAGTTGGTTGTACTTTATTATTAATTAAAAACTCCTAAAATTCCCAACCAAATTTTATTATACTTTAAGTCAAAAATAAGCTGACAAATGACAGGTTTCAGAGAGGGTTTAACTAAAAAAACTAATCTCATTTTTTTTGGTATAACTTAGCGTAATCTCTCATCTTATTAGTAAGGAATTAATCATTTATGAAAATATAATTGTATCTCCTAATAAATATCGTTATAAAAAATCAAAACACTGACATTTTGATTTACATAAAAAATCCAATAAAGTCTTACATAAATAGACCACCACCTTCATAAATTTCACTTAAGTGAACTATGGTTATACACAATAAATGTGGGAGAGTAGGAATATGAATTCACAGCTAGTATAGAATAATATTAAACATCCACTGCCAAAACTAGTCCTACTTCAATTTTCAAAATTAAGTCCTACTTCAATTTTCATACAATTATTACAGGTTAAAGACCACCAAACAAAACAAGCAAAGGGAACAAATGCAGATTCAGAGTAGCTTGCACAAAGAGCCTTGCACCACATGCTTTGATGATACAAAGTTAGTTAAGTATATATATAGTTGGTTACTTGTATAAAGAGAAACCTCATTCATTCTAAACTCTAAGTTTGTATCTAATTCATTCACAATCAAAACAAGTTTTTCATTTTTCTTGCCTTATTTTTATATGTATTATTTAGTTTCTTTGAATTGAGCTTGAATTGCTAATTGTTTTTCATTTTCAAGTTAATTGTGTTGTAATATTTAAATTACACTTAGGAGAAAGAAATATGAAATATGATATTTATTTTCCATCATACCCAGACATAAAGGTCTATTAAATCATGTACTAGCTTACTTTTAAGTAACCCCTAAAGATACAATATGGTAATATGATATTATATTAAGGTTTTATTTCCAAAATATTTTTAGATAAATAATCTTGAAAGATATTTAAACCATATACATAAAAATGAGAATGACAATAACATTTACTTCTAAACCTAATTAAATCTTGAGGAAAAATGATTGAGTTAACCCTAGGGAGGAGTTATATGATTTTTGAAGTATGCTACAAAAACAACATTTGGATGGTACAGATTTTAGTGCAGGTACTAAAAATCTATAAACCTTAGAGACCTCTAAGTTACCAATTAGGATCTTTTCATTAATGGAAAAATAAGTGCTTCAAAAACCAAGGAAAAATGTAATCTTCAAAGACATGTATATCTCTTTAATTACAATGAAATTACATTTTGTTCATTACAAAACAAAAGAAAAACATGCACTTGTTTCATCATTAATAGATGATCTAGTTGATAAGTTACTAGTCATCCCAAGCAATTAAAACTTTATATGATACAATCTAACTGCTATGTTTTCCATGTTAAATTATAAGACTACTCAGATCTAACTTTCCAGTCTCATCATATAGAGTAAAAACTCATTCCATGTATCAACAGGACCTGGTAAGCACCAATGAACACAGTCATTGATCTTCTTATTTGTTCCATTCACATTACCATATCTATTAGGATGTCCATCAGGTCTCATTGACATTACTTCACTTATATCAATCAAACCAAAGTTTAAACCTTTCTTTCTACCTTCTTTCTCTGCTGCCCTAAATTCCTCAACTTGTATCTGATATAATTCCTTTAAAAAATACCCTCTTTCATATTCATGTCTTTCTTCTTTGGTAAAGGGTTTTTTTCTATTACAAGCCCCTCCATTATACCAATCTCCATTCTCAAAGTGGTTTGGAGAATGAGTTACCAAAAATGTCATACCCTTGAACCCTTTAAGATTTCCTATAGTTCTTAATGCTGTTCTGAATGCAAACCTGTATCCATATAAGTTAGGTTCTGTCATGTTCTCTTGACATCTTTGACACCCAACAATTTGACCATTTTCATAGAATGTTAATGGTCGAAAAAACCATTGTCCGGTTGAGATAATCACATAGTCAGAATTTTCAATTTGACTAACCCAAGCTTTATCTGCCTCATCTAGATAAAGGTTCTGTGCCTTGTAGAATGCAGTATCATTCAGATAATTATAATCTGATTTGACTAGAAAAGGAGACCACAATATTGCAAGAGTGAAGTTGTAATCAGCATAGAACCACCATTTGAAATAATTTTCATCCTTCAATGCATATTTTGTTGTAACATCTTCAGGATGAGCAACCTGAAAGAGTAATAAGGAATGTTTTTAGTTTCTAGAAGCTAGAAAGGATCACCATTGGGTCCCAAAATGTTTAGATGTAGCAATATCGTGTTATTCGATACATATAATCGATCTCAACTAGTAGGATAAAGAATTAGTTGTTGTTGTAACGAAAGTTGTATTGTTCTACTATAACATCAAATTGCATAGTTGGAAGGCCAAACATTTACTATCATTTTATGAAGTTTGATGTGAGAGTGGTGTTAAATGAAAACAGTCTTATCTCAACTAACAAATTGAGACTGGTGTCAAACCTATATAAAGTTTTGATGTGTGAGTGCAAATTT
The DNA here is from genome assembly GCA_009771035.1 of Lupinus albus. NCBI lineage: Eukaryota > Viridiplantae > Streptophyta > Magnoliopsida > Fabales > Fabaceae > Lupinus > Lupinus albus. The sequence continues at coordinate 15,486,220 of CM020016.1, forward strand.
ATGAATTGTTATTAGCAATCTGAAAAGTTTTTTAAACCCCAAATGAGGTTTATATACCCATTACTATAATTTTTCCCACAAATACCTCTAACTCCTTTCTCCACATAATATTCTCCTTTCTTGAAAAAAATTGCAGAGAACAATCTCCCATGCACTAAGCCATAAAAATCCAACATTCACAATAATCAAAGACATTACCTCTCCGTAAGGCATTAGTCTAGTGGTATAAGGCTTTATTACATCCCAGAAAAACTAAAAGGTTAAGTATTTGATTCCTGAAAGCAATACTTATCAAGAGAGACAGTTACCCATCCAAAAAGTTTCCGAGAAAAGACACTACCCCTCTTCCATCATCAACACCTACCTATAACAGAGATCTAAAAGTTTCCGTCGTCATTAATTCAAACCCAAAAAATTGAACAACCCCAAACCCACCTAACTTCTTTACAGAACCCATCTTTGTTCCTTATTAATCAAGTCAAAAAAACATGTAAGAACTGAAGGTTTTGATAAGACCATCAAATATAGCACCCCAATTTGAAGAACGAAAGGTACCGGTTCTCCTTTGATTCCTTGGCTCATACAAGGAGTGAAATTTTCATATTGGAATCCATCATTTATAATAAATAATTATTGACTTTTATATAATATAAGTAATACACATTGACATGATATATTGAAACTTTATAGTGACAAATATTATATATTACATTCTCACAAATTTTACACTCTTTTTATATAAAAATATTACATTCTTTTTGAATTTTAAAAACTTTTTTCCCGCTAGAAAATTTGAAACTGGACATTTTAAGTCTATCGATGCAATGACAACTATGTCTTAGCTGTATAGTGTGTGTCACCTATATTTTGGCATACTAAGTGTGAGACAATAAGGTATGGTGTGTGGTGATTAACCAATAATTTATAATGTTTTATATTTCGAATAAAATTTATTTTCTAAGACAATCACCAATTCTTTATGTTTGAAGTAAATTTATTTTATCATACATGTGTCATTTTAGCCATAGGTACCTTAGACATGTGTCTTTATGGGTACCTTCTGGTAATACCCATAATGGTTGGTTTCGAATTTGTGTTTTAGGACCAAACTTGTGATCGAAAATTTTAAAACTCACTGTTAAATAACCTCGGATCTTGAGAAGTGATATATACATACCAGCAAGTACTTGGACTTACAATTATTAGGTTTGTTAATTCATTATATTTAAATGATAATTTGAAGTTGTATAATTGTACTTTAATTATATTTTATAATTTATTATCATTCTGCTTCTTTTTTTAATTGTCTAAACTAACATTATTATAAAAAGTCATGTACAAATTTATGTTATTTACAAATCTTTAAAATATCTTATGAATTTCTTGATATTCATACATGTTGGGTGATACCCGTGGATACTTGTGCGATCCAAGACAGGTCTGGATCCCAACATTGCAAAATGGAGTGGGTTCGGGGAATGCATTATCCATATCCAGCATTTTCCAAAATTTGATGGTTATATTATAGACACCCCCATTTTCAAATTTTTTTCCTCAAAACTACAACTTTTGTTGTCTAAGTTATTTTTTAAGGTAGGTCCTATATTTTTTCCAATATGGTATAAGTTTTTGGATGTATATTACCACCAAAGGCAAAAAGATAAATTATTGGAAATGGTATTACGTCAATCAAGCAGAATTATCCGCTGAAATTTATCCCAAAAATGTGTGGCTATTAGCACTTGGTAATAAAGGTCAAAGTTTTTTGGTTACTGTCGCCTGCCTACCTAACCTCTTAAATAAAGTAATGAAATCACATGCATGTATCTCAAAGCTTTATATTTATTTACAATTACCTATTAAATTTGTTGAAAATTTTGAAGAGGGAAAATACAATTGAATTGTCGGTGAGATGAAAGGTAAGTTCCTCTAAGCAAGCTCGGGTATAAAATCAATCTTTTTAATATTATTTAAGGGAATGAAGTATTAATGTATTTAAATTAATTAACAGTAAATACACTCATTATTATTTTTACTATATATTCAAACCCCAGCGCTATTTGGGGACAAGGTGCATAGAATTAAAGATGTAGAATCCTATTAAACTTTAACCAAAAATGCAATTTGCTCTAAGGCCTCATTAAAACTCATAATAACTCAATTCAATTCCTGAAAGCAATACTTATTGATATGAACAATCACATATTAAAAATGATTAGTTCTTAACATAAAAGTAATAAGATACCTTTGAGATTACCACCAAAATGCAATTTGGTTCTCAACTTTTTAATCTACATTTTATGTTTTTTTGGTCCATATTTTTTTTAATTACACAACTTTAGTTCATTCATCAAGTTTTGTCCAAAAAAAGCTTGGAAAATAGTATGTGATAAACAATTATCATAGCCACATCATAACCTTTTTTTAATCTTTGGACAAAAACTTGATGGATTAAGTAAATTTTCATAACTAAAAAAGTTTCAAGATTAAACCATAAAAATGAACAAGTAATGGGACAAATTTTAATCATTAACAAAAGTTAATGAACAGAAAAACTAAACCAAAGCAAGAAAAGGTGCAAACTGCAAAGTAATGAAGAATAACTTACTGTGTTTAAGAGGCACAACAAAGAGTCCATTTGATTTCTTCCAATTGAGTCCCCAACAAAGACCATAGATTTTCCCTTCACAAGCTTCAAGAATAGAGTTGCATCAAATAATGGAAGCTCACACTCATTAGGTTTCCATCTAAGTTTCATGAAATCTCTGTCAGGTCTTCCTTGCTTTAAACAATTTTGCCTATCATTCATGAAATGACAAGTTTCATTGTTGTAGTAAGGACCTCCTAGATAAGGTTTCCAATTTCCTATAGATATGTTGCATGTTCTTGTTGTTGTTGATGTTGTTGTTGGGGTGGTTTCTGATCTGCTACTATATATCTTATAAGATGATAGGTTTAAGTTTCTGATCAGTGGAAAAAGGACCACTATGATGAGCAAAGTTAATGGTAATAGGAACACACCTTTGGGTATGTTTCTTGGTGTGTAATTGCATTTGAAAATCTCAGGAACCTCAAATTTCATTGCTTTGATAAGGCTTGGACTGTTATAAAAAGAAAAAGCCACTATGTGGAAGATTTGATATGTATATTTATATTTGGACAGTGCTGATTTTCTTGAAACTGATTATAGTGACAACTGTAGAGCAGATCTATGATCCTAGTTCCTTAACAGGAAAATGAAAAAATATAGTATAAAGAAGATTTCGTGGTCTTAGTTGGATTTGCCTTGCTAATTACACTGCAACCCACTGTCAGAAACTTCTGCCAATTAATAATAATTTATTGGAAAAGAAATAATATATACTATATTTAGAAGATGTCACCCGTCAGTAGAAAAGTTAAAAACTTTATTTCATATTTTAGTGATTAAGTTAGTGAGTATATATAAACCATTAAATTTTCCCATAATGAATGACTGAGATGTGGAATATGTATTTTAAATTACTCATAGAGAATTGTATTTAAAGGTGGAAACATGCAAGGCTAGATATTGCCTTAAACATACTGAACTTATATTGCATATAGGAGCAGAAGTTTGACGTGTTAATCTGTTTAAAAAAATTCAAAACATAGTCTAGTTAATCAACATTAGGTGGATATTTGTGTATAAATTTTTACAATATCAATGCATAAATATTACTGTAAAATCATTATAAATATAATTGAAAATAAAATGACAAAGATACATATTATTAAAATAAATTCAAACTAAACTAACTATACCGAGTAAGACTCTTCTCTATTAATGGAGAGACAAGTACCCAAAAAAATAAAAGAAAGTGAAAGATGCAATGTCACTTTAACCATATTTATTTAAAAGATGATTACATCTTTACCCTTGGAATACACTTAAAAAATTCATTTGTCTTTACATTAACGGAGAGGAGTCCTACTCAACTATACCTATATAGCTAATCTTATATCAGTTTATTAAACTTTGCCAATTAGTCCAAATGGAAGATCACAAGCGACCGTATTTAAGCAAGCTTATAAATAAAAAGAACGTGATGATATTGATAATCACTAGTTCTATTCATTCTTCTCAAGGACTAATCATAATTTTATAATACTAATAGCACTTGTGTTAACTAAAGAGGATGAAAAAATATAGGTCCTCTTGCCATCTAAGAGTTTTTTTTTTTACATTTTTAGTATAGTATCTATCTACCATTCATTTTAATTATACTGACTTTAAATAAATGTAATACAAATAAATAATAGATGATATATTAAATGTATATAAATCTTTATTGCATATATATTAATTGTTGAAAGAGACAGTGAATTTAAGGGTAGCACTATTATTCCATCATCCTTTACATAAAAAACCCACAAGGAGCTAACCAATTCATGCTTAGTGTGATGAAGTACTTCTTGTATACAAACCATAGACAGGGACAAATTTTCCGGTACGTGACAAACTTAGTGGTTGAGTGTGGGACATAAGGAAAGGATATAACGATTAATCTTAATGATGCACTAGTAAAAGTAGTCCTAAACTCCTAATTAATCATAAAATAATAATAATTTGTGCTATATTTTGTTGGGGATGCTTGAAATATATGTTATTAGATTAGTCTCACATCGCCTAGTATTAGAACAGAGTAAAGTAACCAATGTTATATATTGGACTCAGGTCCCTTGTTGTAATGTGCACCAGATATAAACACCAAATAGAAACACCCCATGAGAGTTGGGCTCATGAGTGTGATAGGGTTTGTAACCCTTATTCTCTAATAATATCTTGGTAACCGCTCAGCACTCCTGGGGACGTAGGCACAATTGACCGAACCCGTTACCAAATTCTTTGTTTCTTCTCTTCTATTTATTCTATGCATTATTTGATTGTTTTGTGACCAATGTTGCGCAACCACTTCCGCTGCACCAACAAGTTTTTTTATACAAATCGGATGATTTTATTACCTTACCAATGGCTAATGAGCAATTTATAAAAACCGTACCATGCCGTCTGGTTCAACCGTAAAACCGGTGAACCGGACCCCTAACCGGTACGGTACGTATGTTATACCGCATATGCAATGGAACCGATTAAAACCGGCCGGTTTGTACATTATATTTTTTTTAAATTTCATCCCCTCACATTTCAAATTTTCAATTCTTCACTAATTCTTCAACTTCAAGGATTGATATTTGTGTCATTTATTTGTATTTTGCATTTATTAAGTGATAATTTTGGATTGATATATGTTTTGCACTTTAGACTTTGATTTTGTTAAAGACTAATGTTGTTTGCATATATGAATTTGGAGTAGATTATGAATATGAATTATAAATATGAATACCTACTTATTTGAATTTTTTTGTTATAGGTTTATATATATATATAAGCATATATGTCCGGTTTAACCGGCATGCGGTTTAATCACTGAACTACTGTACCATTATATCAGTACTTTGACCAGTTTGATAATCCATACGGTTTTAATAACATTGCTAATGAGTACCTTCATATAACCAGAAGATAATTATCTTTCGAGATATATGATTTTTTTCCTGAACAAGTATTATTTCACGGAATAAATCTCAATTTTTGAACAACCATATTTACAGTCTAAATTTCCTACCATACAATCTATCCTAAAGTTTGAGACATAAATATAAAAGAATTTTAGTAGTGAATTTAACTAGTATTTATTAAATTCTATATAACTTCTTTGATGATATACAATTATACTTAAAGTCAAATTATTAAAAATATTTAAGGACATGATAGCCAAATATTTGATAATATTTAATAGGTAAACAACACTGCAATTCCTGTACTTTTTTTCCCAATTCTGATGGCTTGCCTTCATTTGCCTCGGATAGAGGATGATTAATAAAATTACTAGTGTTGTGATAATCGGACCGGACGGTCCCTTCGATTCGATTACTGACCGAATTTGAAAAGGTTTCGTTTTGTAGTCTTAACTGGACGGCTCACTTGAAATTTAAAAAAAATGGAACATTACTCTAATGCTTTATTTATTTCGTCCAAAAATGGCAGATAGAATATAGTTATATAAATTTACATTTATATATAATTATAGATAAAATTATTATTTATATTTAAAATCATCCGGTCCGACCGGACGACTTAACTGATTAAACCGATTAGACCTAATACGAAAACTCTTCCAACTTAACATCCGACTTGGGTTTCACGACATGTCAGTGATATTAAAATCCTTATTTTATACCTTTTCAAACAAAAGATTTTACTTATAAATAGCATCGATTTAATTACAAATTTTGCAGTTTCAGACAATATACACGTGATGTGAGCCAGTTATATTTCATTTAAGGACTCACCATGTTGTCTACTTATGGTGGCAGGGTCCTATGCTCACTTTTCTAAAAGCTGTGGCATTTCTCTCTCTCTAACATAAATCCAAATATTATAAAGAGTATCTCTTTTACTATGTTATCCCTATTTCTATTAAACTTTTTTTCAATATTATAAAGCACAAATTAAAATTATAAATTAATAGTCTATTTATAATAAATTTATGTAATGTTTTATTATTTTATCTTTTAATTTTCTGTAGTAATTAAAATAATTCATTTTCACTTATTATCGTAAAGTTAGAATTATAAAAAATTAAAAACAATAATTATAAGAGTATCTCTTTACATCCATTCCTGTTTAGCTTTTTTCAACATTATATCATATAAATTTATTAGTCTATTTACAATAAATTTATGCAATATTTTATTACTTTGATGTTTACCTTTTTATAATAATTGAAATCATTCAGTTCACTTATTACCAATTTATTAATTAGGTAAGAATAGAACTTTAAAATAATAATTAACGTTGTCTTGGTTTTTGTAAAGAGATAAAATTAGAGAAAGAAATTTTCCTAAAAAGACAGGGGTAGTCGTCTTTAAATAATCAAAGTTTGTTCATATCTAATTGTATTTATTGGAAAACAAATATTTCTTATTTATCAGTGTATTTATGAAATCAACTCAATACTGGATTTTTACAACTATATCCCTACCTAATTAATAAAAGGATAACATGTGAAAATGAATGACGAACATTTATTATAGAGATAAATGATAAAAGAGTAAAACATTACATAAATTTAATGCAAACAAATATATTAATTATATTATTTTTTATTTTTGTAGTATAATCTTAAATAAACAATGTGAGCATTAGTTTAGTTTAGAAAGGAGAAAAAATGTATGCAGTGATAGTGTATGAGTTTTATATAATGTCACTGCATAATTTACAATTCAAATTTAATCCATCAACTCTTAAAAAAAATATTACAATGAATAATAGATAATACATTAATTGTGTATAAATATGTACACTAATAATTGCATACATATTACACTGTCTAGCAAAATAGATAGGATGGAACCACAAAATCCAATTTTTTGGCAGAAACCATGTTACTACAATCTCGTGAGAATGAGGATCTTCTATATTAATTTTATGTCACAACCAATTAGAAATTATCAAATAAATAAAAAGAAAATAAAAAACAACATGTTTATCTTATTTATTAAAATGTGATTGATTTGGGATAGGTTTGAGAATATGATTGGAACAGCTGATCCTTGTTCCACAAGCATAACATATATTCTTCATTTCTACCACTTTAATCACCACTTCAACATAGTACACAGAGAGTTGATACACTATAAGCAAATAACTACTCAATTCAAAGAATTACAAATTGTGGTTGATTATTTGGGTCTTCAAATCAATCTCAACAATAAAAAATTAAATAGAATATATGATGTAACCCTTATATTATTAGACTAGGGATTCTATCTACTACTATTGGATCCAACCCATATTATTCATATTAAATGATAAGACTTCACACTTTCTAGTTTCATCATATAGAGCAAAAACTCATTCCATGTGTCAATAGGACCTGGTAAGCACCAATGAACACAATCATTAACCTTCTTATTCTTATTAAAAGTATGTCCATATCGACTAGGATGTGCATCAGATCTTGTTGTCATTGCTTCAGTTATATCTATCAAACCAAAATGTAAACCCTTCTTTCTTGCTTCTTTCTCTGCTACTTCAAATTCCTCCACTTGTATCTGATAAAATGACTTTAAAGTATCCCTATATTTATATACACTCCTTTCTTCTTTCGTAAATGGCTTTGTTTTATCACAAGCCCCACCTTCATACCACTCACCATTTTCGAAGTGTTTTGGAGAATGTGTGACCAAATATGTTGACCCTTTGAACCCTTTAACATCTCTTATTGCTTTAAATGTTGTTTCAAATGCCTTCTTATATCCATAGAAGTTTAGGTCTGTGATGTTATTTTCACTTCCTTTCTGAAACCCAACAAATTGACCATTTTCATAGAATAACATTGGTCTGTAGAACCATTGTCCAGTTGAGATAATCACATAATCAAAATTTTCAAGTTGACTAGTCCAAGCTTTATCTGCTTCATCTAGGTAAAGGTTCATTAAGCTGTTGAAAGAAAAATCTTTTGGATCAGAATCAGTAGCTTTCACTAGAAATGGTGACCATAATATTGCAATAGTAAAATTGTATTCTGCACTAAACCACCATCTGAAATAATTTTCGTCCATGTATTTACGTTTGGCTGTAACATCTTCGGGATGAGCAACCTGAAAACGTAACGTTGAAGGAAGTACACATTGAATGAATTTTAAAGAAAATGTAATATTTTGTAATTCTCTTCAAATTGATCAGAGAAATGTTATAAAAGCTGATGCTAATCATCTTTATCATCTTCCAACTATGCACTAATATATATTTTTTTCGATTCATAATATTATTTTTTTGTTTCCATTTACTTTACTAAATATGTCAGCTTATCCATTGTTTCAAATTTTGGATAATGTGGTTGCTAGAACAGCATCATATTGTATAACTCAGCAAAATATTAGACTGCATTTAGGCACATCATACCTCATAAAAAAGTATTCTTTTAATATAACAAAAAATGCCCATAATAACAGCCATGATATACATTGCAACACAACTATAATTACAATAACCATAATCACTATCCGCATTACAATCTCAAATGTAATGACTAGTCTATTAGGTGGGAGAGCTTTGTGACTTAATACCACATTGAGTTTGTAATTCTACTCAACGTGAGACTTCCTAACAACAAAATCCCAATTAATCGCATCCCAAACAGTGCAGCCAATCATTATTGAGAAGAGAAAAAGAGAAATAATTAATTTGTTGAGAACAAAACAAAGAAAACCATGCAATTCAAAGGATGGATTCATGGTATATAGATTTTAGATTCAATTATCCTATAAAGTATAAACCAAGAAGCAAAAATGACTTTATGAAATACTTACACTATTTATGAGACAAATCAAAGACTCCATTTGATTCCTCCCAATAGAGTCCCCAACAAAGGCCAATGACTTTCCCTTAACAATCTTCATAAACTGAGTTGCATCAAACTGAGGAAGCTCACATTCATTTGGTTTCCACCTTAATTTCATGAACTCTTTGTCTGGTCTCCCAGAACTGAGGCAATTAAGCTGGTCTAGAATGAATGGACATGTGTCATTATTGTAGTAAGATTCTTTAGGATAAGGAACCCATTGTCCAGAAAATATGTTGCATCTGCTTCTTTCTGTGGTTTCAAAACTGCTACCATATATTATCTTAGAAGATGATTGGGTTAAGTTTATGATTTGAGGGAGGAGTAGCAATATGATAAGTAGAGATAATGGTACTAGTAACACACCTTTTGGAATTTTGGCCTCAGATATTATACCCATATTGTGAATTTTGGTGATTATAGCTTGTAGATCTGTGTTTTATGGAATATGTTGCATCTTCTATAATGGTGATTATAGTGTCTTAAGCAATGCCTCAATCGGGAGAAATAAAAAAATATGATTTTGTTTAATTCTATTTTTGCTTATTTATGGTAACAAAACTGAAATGATCGGTTTGTGTTGGCTTCTTTGATCGATTTGCTTATTTTCCTACCTATACTATATATAAAAGTCAAAACATAAAATAACTATTATTTTAGTGTAATTTCTATTTTTCTATTACATTCTTGTATAAAATAAAATATATAAAAATTGAATATTTAATATAATAAAATAAAAATGCGGGTAAGCATATACCAAGTGTCGACACGCTAGTGAAACTTATAGTAATTGTTTTTTTTTTTTTTGTAAAACTCCTCAAACCATTTTTTTTATAAAAATTAAAAGTTCAAAATAAGTATATACTTCACTTGACGTAAATAAGAATAAGTCAAACATCTTACTAAAACTTGTTTACAATTAAGTAAATCATTTTGCAAATAGTTTCACACATTTAAAATCTAACTAAATAGTAAAACCAAATGAAGTCAACTATTTTGGTTTGATTCGATTTCATTGGTATTAGTACAGATTATAAATGTATAAAAAGAAAGTTTATTCCCACAAATATACTTTTGATGTAAATAATTTTACCAAATACAATAAGTTTGGGTTTACTTGAACCTCACTCAAATTTGACTATTTCTATTTCTCTCACAAAAATGTATTTGCCAAATACTTCCAACTCATTAATTTTCACAAACCTTAAATACTTCCCCCACATGATAAATGAATCAACTCAGCTTCATCATTTACTATTTACATCATCAATACATTTCTCTTCCTCAAACAACAAGTTCCATTGGAATGAGAGCTTACAACCCAACCCTTGGCACATAGTACAAAATCATGTGGTGAAGAGCTGGCATTGAAGTACAAAACTTTCTTGCCAATGTGAACTAACTTCTCTCCATTAATAGAGAGAGTAATGTAGAAAAAACAAAGGAAAGACAATATACATTAACATTTATATTTTTTTATTTAAAATAAGATTACATTTTTGTTCTTAAAATATACATAAAAAAATCATATGTTACTCTATTTATGGATTGAAGTCTTCCCCTTAACTTAAAGCAGTGAGTGCAATTCTTCCACTGGGCACCGTGAGAGTAAGGCCCCACTTGAATAAATAACAATTAAAATTAAAAAAAATTAATACTATAAAAAATGTGTAGACGTTACATGGGCAGTTGAGTACAATGCGACTAGCACACTATTTTTGACGGCATTTAATTTGACACATGTTTTTCAGAAATGGGTTGGTTTTATCTCCTGGATAGTCCAGTAATGAAATGTGAGACCCATATTAATTTGAAAATAAAAAAATATATTTTAATAAAAATAACTTAAAATCTGAATCATTAAAAAAATTTAAAGACCATGTATCATCATCTCTGCCTGTACTTGAGCCTTCCAGTACAGGAGATGATCCGTGTTCCCCACTATATAGTGGAGCAGTTGAATGTTTGTTTATAAAGAGTTTTTGATAATCAAACCTTCGAAATGTTGTCTTTTATTTTCTAGATTGTATTTCATAATTTTCAAGAGTAATGAATAATTTTAAAACTTTGAAAATATCATTATTGATTATATTCAATAAATCATCTAACAAAGTTTAATGGTCATATACTCATCATTTAACAATTTTTTTTCCCGAATTTAGACCTTATCTTTATTTTAAATCTGCTCTAGGTTCATTTTTACATGCCTACTACAGTCTCATTTTGTTATATGTTCCTAGTAGAAGTAGATGTAAACATAAAGAATTAAAAATATTTGATCAGTGACGTACAAAAATCCCTAACCTAATAAGATGGCAAAATAATCATTGGGGAAGGCTATAAAATTACCAAATTTTTTATCCTTCGGTATATAGTTAACGTGAACTAATTTTTCTTTTTAATTATCATTTAAACTTTAATCGTAAGTAAAATTGATCTATATATAAAAATAATAATAAATTACAAGTAAGGGAAAATAATTCTAACCCATTCATTTTTTAAATCTCAATTGTTACTTTTATTTTATTTTTGTATATATAATATACTTAATTTTTATCCTCTAGATATTATTATTGACTAATTTGTGTTGTTGTATTGCTCTGATTACAATGATTATCTTATTCTCTATGAATAATTTAAAAATATATTTATATATAGACAAATTTCACCCAATATTAAAGTTTGTGAAATAATTAAGAAGAAAAATAGTTTATGTATCACTTAAGGGACATAAAATTTAAGAATAGTGAACTTTTTACACTTTTCCCTAATATGGTGATCCGTGTGATTTTAATGAATGAGAAAAACAATGAGAGATTTCAGTCACAAAATTTTCTGCTATCAATCACAATATGTCATAATTTCACACAATGAGCTTAATAATTAAAAAATAACTTGGCCCTCAGAATTATATTACGTCTTACAGCTGTAACAGCATCTGAATTCTACGAAGTAGCTAGAACTTGAACCTAGAAAATTGTGAGTGCTACTTTGGGAGGAATAAAAAAAAGTAAAGAAAATATATATCCTCGTGTTAAATTATTCTACTAATTCTCCTACCAACAAGAAAATGACATATGTCACTTGTAAACCAATCATTAATAAACAGAGTGTCACTTGGGTATAAGAATTAATATGAGAATTTAGCAGGAGAATATAGCATTACTCAAAAGTATATCATACAGGGCCCTACTACACCAGAAATTTCAGCAATTATTTGGAAACAATTCAGGAAAGAGTGGGGCCCATTTCACGTGCTTTTGCTATAACTTGTTTAGAATTTTGATTTCATAAAGATTGTCGGCTATTCAGAAGGAGTAGAGTTATTATATTTGAGATTGAAGACAAAAAAATTATTATAAGTATAATAGAAAAATAGAATTGTCCTTTTATTTTTTATTTTACATTGTTTTTTACTCCTCACTTATATCTCTATTGATAGAGAGAATCTCTATTCATTCAGAATCGTCACGTACCTCGATTTTGAGAATTTCAAATGATAAAATATATATTCTATGCCTCAACCATAAGGTAAACTTCACTTTGATTTTACATTTGCATTTCAATGACGATAAAATCATAATTAAATTATTATTATAAATTAAAAGCCATCTAATGGGCCAAATAATCAGATTATTATGTTATTTAAGATTTAGTTAATTCCATTTTATTTTAATTTATCTATAATTTATATTTATCTTCTTAATTATTATTTAGATTATTGTGATTGACAAACTTAAAAAGATGTTCCCATGAGGAAGAGGAAGAGAGAAAATACATTCATTGGATAAGTTAGAAGAAGGTGTGTAGGCCAAAAAAGAAAGGGATCTTGGTATTAAAAACTTGTTTGTGTTCCATTTAGCCCTCTTAGGTAAATGGAGCTGCATATTATTAAGTGAGAGATATGCTCTTTCCATGAAAGGCTTAAGATCTAGATATGGGGATAGATTTTTGAGTAGTGGAAGGGACGGTGTTCTTGAGTGTTTTAGGAGGGGTTCTTCTCGGTGGATAGAATTAGGAAATCTTAGTCAAACTAGGGATATCAGTTACGGGTGGGTATATGATGGTAATCGTAGGTCTTTAGGCTGTGGTTCATCTGTTAAATTCTAGACTGACAATTGTGTAGGGAGAGATTCCCTCAAAATTTCATTTGCAAGATTATTTCAAGTGGCTTTGGATAAAGATGCAACTATTGACTCCCTGGGTGCATGGAGTAACGGGGCTTGGTCTTGAAATATTAAGTAGAGAAGGAACTTATTCGCTTGGGAGGAAGAGGATTATGATAATCTTTTTAAAATCATTCATGATTCTATGTCTAAACAACACATTGGTGATTCTTAGACATGATTACATGACAAAGGCAGGAAGTACTCAGTCAAGAGTGCATACCAAATCTTACAAAAATAGCAAGGAAACTATGATATCTTCTTTTCTTCAAAAAGCTTTGAGCTTGTAACGTTCCATCAAAGATGAAGTGCTTAGTGTTGAAAATTGCCTCGGATGGAATACTAACTAAACTCAACCTAGCTCATAGAGGGGATTTAGGAGCACTAAGACCTCCTTTATTGTGCTCTTTGTCGTGAGTCGGAGGAATAAACTAATTACTTGTTTTTCTCTTGCCCAATATCCTATTTTATTTGGAAAATTTTCTATAATTACTTTGATCTTACATCTGCTATTCATAATGACGTAAAGACTTATTTCTCAATTCATGAACCCTTGTTATGGATGGACAAAAAGAAAAAACATTTGTTAACCAGTCCCATAGAGCATTAGCAAACTTCATTGGAAGAATAAATGACTAGAAGAATCACATTGCTCAAGACAAAGGTTGCAAATAGAAACTGTTGGGATGCCCCTGTCTTGCACTTTCTCATCCAAAGAAGCACTATTTTAAATTGCGGTTGCGATCGCGATTAAATAACAGGTGCAATTACTGTGATTGCAGTCATTGTGATGCATATTGCTATCGTTGTAGTGTAAATTATTTTGTAATTAAAACAATCTTTTTGAATCTGATGCGACCTGATGAGGTCCGATGTTGCCTGATGTAGTCCAACACGGTTGTGTTGCAACCTGATACATCATTGTGATTCGTTGTCATACCGTAATTACGGTGTGATGCGATTACAGTGGTCACTGCAACCACAATATTCCAACTACATTGACTGTTTGCTTTGCTGATGATCTTAGGTTGAATGTTAATATAAATCATCAAAATTTCTTGTTGTTTGGATTGTTTGCGCTGGATTTGCTTAAACGGTGGTCCATTATACAAGACTCTTACGGTCTTACGTAATGGATTATGAGGATAGTAGATATACATAGTCTTATACCAGCAAACAGATATACTGTTTCCAGAATATACACTTGTAATCTCACAGCCACTGAAGAACAACTTTACACCAAACTCATCATCTACATGTTCTTTCAAATTACGCATATTCCAATTATTTTCTTTTGAACAACTTTACCTTTTTCCTCTAAACGGCTTTGCAGCCGGTTCTCTAATCTAAAGCATTTGGGAGAAACAAAACTGGCCAAATAAAAAGTTAAAAAGGGAGGACATGAGACATAAAAGTGTTATACATCAGAGCAAATTCTATATAGGAACCCAAATTAGGCCTAGTACAGGTTACTGAATTAATTTATAAGGGCTAATAATAATAACATCAAATCAAAGGCTAGCTAAAAAATCCAAAATTATTCCAGGATAAATTTCTATTGGAAATTCCCTCATGACAGTATCAGCTGAAGATATGTACTTTACCATGTTTATAACCGAAGCAAGATAGCCTTTAATGCAGCAACATCATTGAACCATTCCCCATTTGGCTAGCTATACATATCTGCAGGAACAAAAATTGTTATAATAGTTCAAAAGGTATGTAAAACATTTAAGTCGAGTAAGGAGCAATCAAAAGCTATCATCAACTCTTGCATCCCATGTTTAAACTTTAAACACCACTTTCATTTCCGAAATGCAATCCACTTAAACTGAAATAACAATCCGTAAGAACTCTCTTCTAGTCTTGTATTGCCTTCCCTAGCTATATAAACATATAGTGAACCAACAAGTTCCCTAAAATGATTAAAATATCATACAAGATGTTTCAGGTAAACCGGGAACATAAATTTACTGCAGTCAAGCAATCATATAGTTCTAAAGGCTAAAAAAATCATAATCTTAGACAGAACGACACCTTATCTTGAGCAGTTGGATAAGAGATATATACATGCAATCATTCACAATTAAAATGTATAGCGCATTTGAGTAAGAACGTTGTCCAGTGTTAGTATATATCAAGCTTACAAGGAATTCCACAAGGATCCTATTTCTTAGTACCAATACAACAACAACATCCAATCATTTATCCCACTTGGTGGAATCGGCTACATGAAGCGAACAACGTCATAATGCTCTAAGCTCTACCAAAAATACATCTCTGTTGCCAATAATATTTGTAAATGCTAATCATTGATGGATATACTGCATTGCATTCCAGGTGGGTGAACCTCCCTGGTTATCCCCAAGATATATGTGTATCATTTTATGAAATGAAACTTGTCATTTTAGATATTTGTAAATGCTTGTCATTCTTAGTTCGACATCTGAAAGATATGACCAAACTGAATTAAACTTCCAAGATTCAGCAATTAGAAAAAGGGAAAGAGATGCAAAATTGAGGCAGAAGGTACCCCCAAGATTCAGCAATTAGAAACAAAATATGACATCACGATACACCCAAAACTCAATAAAGCGACAGCAGAGAGACAGAAATCAAGCATATTGTCACATTAGTATATAATCTCCAAATACCAACACTGAATCCCTTTTTTATTAAGAAAAATTGATCAAGATATTATTTTGTTCTACATAAGGATATGTAAAATTAAAGGAGTAACTCAAATTGATGAGAGTCATGAGATTCAAGTTATGATGCCTCAATCACATTCTTGAAAACTATAATGAACATTTTGTCAACAAGAAAAAGTGTTAGTAGATGAGAAGATTATATGAAGAGGACAAGGCATCCTAAAAAAATACTTAAAAACTGAATAACAGGGCTATGCAACAAAGCATGTCCGTCCCTCTGCATATCTACAAAAGAAACAACACTATAAAGCTCGTGCAAAGCACCCAAGCAAAAAAAAGAATAAAAATAACTCACCCTATCCCAAATAAAATCAAGGGGCAGAAGATAGATATTGAAAATCTACTTTTCCTTTCCAACCAAATACACCAGAACATAAAAAACAGAGCACTGCCACAATTTTAGCATCTATGTGAGCAAAAGTCCATAGGGAAGATCCATGGCTCATCAATTATCTGAAACAGTCAATTCTAAATCACTTTTGCCGCCAAACAATGTAAAAAAAGATGATTCCAGCTTTTAAAATCTGAACCACAATTATGCACATATTTGGAGACGACGAGGTAATAACAGCGGGCCAGACAAAAGCTTTAACCTTAGTGGGAACTTTGGGCTTCCAAATAGATTTTTCCAAAAGAAAGCCGCTTGACTTGTGAGAAAGTGTCGAAAATGAAAAAGGATTTACATGGGAACATACCCGATGGATGGACTCAAATTCTAGTATAGGGAGAAGAGAGATGAATAGGATCAATTAAAACTAAAAGAGACTTTAACCGATTAACCTCCCTATGCATTATGAGAAGAGGAAGAAAACGACAATGACTTGAGACCAAAAAGCTCAAAATGGAAGATTCATCAAACTAAAAAATGTAATGTGTGGAAACTGGATTCGTCAAACCATCAAAGGGATAAAAACGGGATAACGATGAATGACCAGAGGAAATTCCAACTGTATGTGGCAAAAGCTACCAGTAAATGACAGCTACAACCAAATTAGCGTCCACACACTTCATGGTATCTGCATAGAACCATCCTAAGGTTGCTACAAGTCATCGCTATATTAGCACAAAAGTAAACTCATCTCACTTCATATCAGTTACTTCCCCAAAACCATCTCACGGGGAAACACACAAATCCTTAGGGTGCAACTCATCACTATATCAAAATCATCTCTCTGTATTTGAATTTGTCCAACCAAGATGCTTCTCCAAAACTGTTTCCTGAGGAAAGACACATACAAACAGTTGTTCCATGCAACGATATGAAAGTAAATCACTTAACTGTACAGTTCCTTCCTTGGATAACTCAGTCCTACCCGTGCACTTCCATATTACTGCTCAAAATACATCATTTAACACAATGAAGAGATACCAGGGGCAGAAAACTGGTGGGCAATCTGTAGGAAAGTTACCTATTCATTTTCTACCAGAGAATACACTTCTGCCTCAGTTAGCAAAAGAGATAAATGGGAAAGGTGAATCCATGATCCATCACATCTTTTGGGGGCTCAATTATCAGCTGATATGCAGAATCCATACCAAAGTTCTAAATTCATAAAAACCATTTCAAGTTCCAACAGAATCAACAATTCACAAAAGCTATTTTTTAAAGATGAATTCCTAAATTATTTTCATTATAGTATTGCTAAACAAGCCTAGGCATTTCTTGACATTAAAGAGATGACTAAAATAATATTCTCTATATGGGCAAGAGCCCATGACTTTTTCTCTGATTTTATTTTAAGTTATTCACCATATGTTATTCACTTGGTTAAATACATAATTGTCATCTTTTTTAAAAGATTTAGTAGCTGCACGATAATGTTTCCCATATCCTAAATCGATAACAGTGTACTAGATATACAAAATAATTTAATCATAAAGTTTTCCACTCTTACCTGCAAAGTTTTACTGTATTGCATCATAACAACTTCAAAACCACACTTCATAAAAGTTAAAACGCAGAGCATTTCATCAACAAAAAAGGTTAAATACAGCACACTTTTACTACACATGGTTCTGCACTGCATTTATAGATAAAAGACATCGCCAATTTACCACATATCTACTTCAATGAAATAGAAAAGGAAGGTGAAATGTTGAAAAAGCCACCAAATGCAATACAAAGAAATATCAGAATGCAACAAACCTCCACCACACAACCACAATGACAGACAAGAAAAAGAATACCCCAGACTTGGGGCACCAACATCCCTCA
The DNA here is from genome assembly GCA_009771035.1 of Lupinus albus. NCBI lineage: Eukaryota > Viridiplantae > Streptophyta > Magnoliopsida > Fabales > Fabaceae > Lupinus > Lupinus albus. The sequence continues at coordinate 15,504,740 of CM020016.1, forward strand.
TATTTTTCAGACTCTTGGGACTCCTGCCACTTCGGCAATTCTCCAACTATTTTATTTTTCAGTCTTTTCATATTTTTCATCTCATTGCTAAGACTCTTTAGACTCAAATTTACACCCCCAACAAGCAATGATATGGCACAAGGCCAGTGGGTAAAAATGCCAGCGGGCTCCATGAGCAAATGGGGGAATTCTTAAGAAGGGTCTTAAAACCCAATGAAGCCATTTAAGACTCTCACTCATCCCCATTGCTAAAAAAGACCGAGTTAAAACTTAAGGCTAACAAAAGTCTTTGCCTAAGACTAGGGATGTGGGTGCCCTTAGTGTGCACAAGATTACAAGCTTTGTACACCATCTTAGATCACCAGACACCAAACAACAACTCAATATTGAGTTAATAAAATACATCACACTTTCAAGTACATTCCAAATCAGGAAGCCGTGGATAAAAGAATAAGAATATCACTTCATAATGTCAGATAATTTAGTCCAAAATTAAGTCGATCAGCATAAGAATGAAACCCCTAACACAAAAAATTAAAGAAATGGTGCACGTAAAAAAATCCGTTACTCATTACACTTTCACTAGCAAAGTTTAATATTAAAAAGTGTGAATAAGATGTGTAAATAAAACAAAACCCACAACTCTATAGTCTCACAATGTTTAAAAAGACCACCACACTACCACAGTGCTACACAATCTGCAGAGTCCTGTAAAAGCCAAGTTTAAAAGACTAGTATATATTTTTTATGGAAAAATAGTTCATGGTCAATTGTAACATCATAAACTATGAAGAACCCTCCCTAAAACAAAGCACTAAAGTACACCACTTGCTTGTATATTTAATTGTAGAACCATACAGACAACTAATTGAAAGAATTCATTACTTTCCTAAAGTCTAAAATCACCCACTATCCTGGCGTTCAAAAGCCATCATCGAATGCACAACGCCATGCATTCGTTGAACAAAATAAACACTAACAAGCACAACATGTAACCATATCAAGCCCAAAAATACATATAAAGAAAAGCATCAATAGAAAACAAAATTAATTAAAAAAGCAGAAAAGAATTGAACCTCACCATCAGAACCAGATCTCTTCCCGCGCTTAATCCTCTCCAACTGAACTTGTGTGTCCATGAACATCTGCATCCTCTGCACTTCAACATCTTTAGCAAATTGCATCCTCTGTTTCTCCAAATCCACCATCTGCCTTAGTTTCTGTCCTTCCACTTTTTCAAACACTTCCCCGAACTTCTCTATCGCCTTTGCCAACCTTCTCATTCCTTCTTTTCCCTTATCCCTCCCTCCTTCCTCCACTTCACTGTCTCTTCCTTCATCTTCCATAATCTCCTCATCTTCATCTTCCTCACCATCATCATCTTCTTCCTCATCATCTTCATAAGCTTCAGAAGCAGCAGCAGCGGCCGCCATCGCCGAATAATTCCTCCTAAAGTAACCATCATCTATAACTGCCGACGCGGACCGCTTCTGCGGCAGCGCGACAGCGGTAAACGGCGCAGCCACAGGGGATTGAGTTTTACGATACGGCAAGAGAGGGAGAGCCACCGGAGGAGACGGCGATGGGGAAGAGGTTGATTTTTTAGCAATGAAGTTAGGGCCAATCAAAGCATCTAATCGTTCGAAGAAAGGCCAAGAAGACGAAACGGCGCCGTTTGAAGACGCAACCCTAGCTTTCTCGATCTTATATTTCTTCTTGATGGTGTCGATGCGGTTCTTGCACTGAACATCGGTGCGGTGTGTTTTCTTAGAGTGAGCGTGTAGGGCATTAACGGCATCAGCAACGTCTTGCCAGTCCTTTTGGCGGAGGTTGCCACGGTTGAGCTCGAGGTAGCGGCGGCCCCAGGCGTCGACGAGGGTGGAGGAGGCTTCCTCAGTCCAGCAGTCCTCTCGAACGGGGAAAGGGCGAGAGTTGGTGGCCGGAGGCGTAAGGGAATCGGGGAACTCCGGCATCGGAAAAAGGAGAAAAGGGAATTAGGTTATGAATGGTTAGAGAGAGAAAGAGGAATATAAAAAAAAAAAAGAGAAAGTAAGAGAGAGAAAGATAGCGGCGGAGTAATAGAAAGGAGAAAGGAATGGGAAGGAGGATGAGATAATACGGTACGGTCGCCGGGGAAGGGCGCGTGTTGTTGGGGGAACCCATAGTGCGTGACTGGCTGGCGTCATCGGTTCGGTTGGCTCGGCTTGACAGGTACAATACAACAATTATTCAAAAATATCTTTATGACAAATCAAACACAAATTCAAAAAAAAAATGTATCTATCATTGATTCTGTAAAAGATTTTTACATTTTCACTATATCTTCTAAATTTACTTTATGGACTCTTATATAAAACTAATATAATTGAATAATGTATGATGATACACTAATTATATACAAATCTTTATTTTGATAATTATCAATGTATATATATTACATTAGAGAAAATTTAATGTATATCTCGTACCATCGGACGAATGAAAATTCATTATCATCTAATACTAATATATAAAGGGAAAACACAAAATAACTATTCATGATGGTGTAATGTGTGTTTTCCTATTTTACCCTTACTACTATATATTTTCTACCAAAAAAAACATATTACATATTTCATTATTTAATGTTTCATAATTTTAGGTTTACGTATAAAACATGGTTTAAATGTGATGTTTCATGTATTAGTAAGAAATATGTTTCATTATTTTATGTTGGATGAATAATGTAATTTCTACATTATACGTATCACTTTTATATTTATGTTTATGTATACTACACATTTCAAGAGAACATGAATTACATCATTATATAAATAATTTATATATATATATATATATATATATATATATTATATACTTATAACTTCAACATAAACTGTAAATTATTGCATATAAACTATATTTTTTGATCACGGGTTGACACACTAGTGTTTGTAATATATATAGTGTTTATAATATATATAAATTCATGATAATTATGTACCCTTAAAGAAGGATAGTTATGTAATATGGGTTAATAATTATTTTTTGTTTAAATTATAAATATTAGTAAAAAATCATTTATAATGGCGTTTAAACTTTTCTTTTTGGGCAACTAGTATATTATCTATTTATACTATATATATATATATATATATTTATATTTACTATATATAAAGTCAAAGTGTAACCAATATTATCATCAAATGTAATTTATATTTTCCTATTTTACTTTGAATATTTTTTAATTTCTACAAGAAATCATATAATCTCAGGTAATCGCACTAACACATTAATTACAAGTTGAAATCATCTCTCATTTAAATTGGACATTTTAATAAAGACAAAATTTTATAATATTAAATAACTTCAATACAAAAAATTGTTAATATAAAATACATCCAATATAAAAAACATTTTAATTTTCTAAATAAAATATATAAATTGAATACTTAATATCTCAAAAATATGCATGCCGACGTATACAAAATATATGTCAACACACTAGTAAACATTACATAGGTCCTTTTTTACTATTAAATTTAGTAAAATCTCACATTCATTAACTATTTTATTTATTTAAAGTATCCTCTCACTCACTAAAGGATGGTTTTAGATAGCATCTCCTTCTTAATTACATTTTTAAAGGAAAAATAAAAAATTTCTAACATTGTTATTAGTTTACCCTCCTCGTCTAAATTTCATACTACCAAACAAGAGATATGATTGTCTTCATTTACCTTTTCTTTTCTCCCCATTGCTAACCCTTTAATATATCTTCTTCGATCATTTTCCTTCATAACTCCCAAACATAACCTTAATGATAGGAGAGACTAATCATATGCTAAACTAGCATTTTTACTAATGCTGTTTTCCATATACATTTATTATAGATCAATGTCATGACAATATGCTTGAAGATACAAATAAAAAAAATTATAAATATTTTATACAAGATATTTTTATAATTTGGACATAATTATCTATAATTTATATGTTAATCATCATATTTAAATCACAAAACTAAAATGGCAAAATCATTGTATTGTTTTTATTTTGTGGAAGGTGCATGTTTGTTTTTTGGAAAGGGGTAAGGGATTTTTTTTATTGGGTAAAAGATTTTTTTTGTTGGGAAAACAAAATGAATTTATATCGATGTTTTTTTGGAAAAAAAAAATGATCCACAACTATTGGTTCATAGATGATATGGTCATATTCCACATTAATATTAGTCATTTCCATAATATTTTTTCATCCATCATGAAAGTATAGACTAATAATATTAATTTCTTATTTTATAAATTATTAGCTTAATTTTAAAAATTATAATCATTAATTACATTAGTCTTTTATTAGCTTGCTTCTTGTTAAATTAAAGCCATGTGACAATTGAAGATTGGTTGTTTTATTAACTAGTTAGTTTGTAATTACTAGTTAGTTTTGTTTCCTTTTTAGCTTTGAATCTTACTTATATAAATACCCTCTAAGTGAATGATTTGGTTATGAGATATCAATGTATTCATACAAATTACCTTCCACAAATTCCTTTATGGTATCATAATTAGGAATTGCATTTTAATTTATCATCTAGAGAAGTCTTTATCTGTAGAAATATGTAGTTTTATAAGCATGTATTATTTCCTTCTAACCCTATTGATCCTTATTATTTTCTTCAATATAAAGACCCTCTTCAAAATTCTTCTACATCATTTTATCAACCTTTGTCACCTCACATTGTCTCTTCCATTGATACTTCACCACATATATCACCTCCTCTACCATTTCCTACTCAAACATCACATGTCCCTATTAGAAGGTCAACAATATCTCATTTTCCATTGTCGATCTTATCTCAATGAATTTCAATACAGTCTCTTATCTTCCTTATCCTGTTCAATTGATACATATATTAAGCTCATTTGAATTATGTTTTGTCATATCACTCATTATCCCTTCTTATCTTCATCACACTTTATCTTTACCTCTTGATAAAAGAGTCATTGGCTCTAAATGGGTTTACAAGCTTAAAATATAAATCTGGTGGGAGCATAGAGAGATATAAGGTAGGACTTGTTGCATAAAGCTTCACTAAAATTGAAGGGTATACGTTTTTGATACATTCACACATGTGGTTAAACTCACTACTAGTAGGCTTCTTCTTATTATTGCAACATCTTAGAATTGGGTATTGAAGCAGTTTGATGTTAACAATGCCTTCCTCCATAGTGTTTTAGAGGAGGAAGTGTATATGTCTCTCCCACAAAGTGTAATTTGTTATGTTCCCCTTCAAGTATGCAAATTAAACAAATCTTTGTATGGTTTGAAATAAGCAAGCTGACAATAGTTTACCATGCTTTCCACTGTTTTCCTTTCCTTGGGATACAAACAATCCTATCATGATTGTTCCTTGTTCACTAAACAATCCAACCATAAATTCACAAGTCTCCTTGTTGTTTGTGTGGATGATTTGGTTTTAGCATTGAATGCCCCTAGTGAGATTCACTTTTCAAGCACTATTTGGACAACAAATTTAAGATCAAGAACATTGGTTTACTCAAATACTTTTTTGGACTTGAAGTAGCTCCTTCTAACAAAAATATCACAGTTTGTCAATGAAAGTATGCTCTAGATTTATTGTTTGATGTAGGTCTTCTCACCTCTAAGCCAATTCCTACACATATGGCGAAAACTACACACTTTCACCAACAAGACAATGCACCTTACCAAGATATTATGGTGTACTCACAACTGGTTGGTCGTCTGTTACACTTAACCAATACAAAATGTGATATTAGTTTTGAATTCACGTAGTCAATTCATGGTTTCTCCCACTATTAATCATCACAAGGATCTTACGGGTATTATAGCATCATACTAGGTATTATGTCTATGGATTCTGCATGTTCTTAAGTGATTCGTTAATTTCCTGGGAGTCTAATAAGCAACATATTGTCTCTGGTCATCCTCAGAGGCTGAATATAGGTCATTAGTCATTGCATCATGTGAAATTCAACAGTTAATTTATCTATTAGTTATTTTTGTATCTCTTTCAAATAACCAGCCTATACTGTGATAGTGCTTCAGTAAGGCATATTGTAGCAAATTTTGTCTTCCAGAAATATTTGGAAAGGTTAACCTACCATTGGCATGTTGCTAGAGAATATTTGCAGAATAATTTTTCTCACTTGCCACCTATCTCATCCATGGAACAAGTAGGAGATATACTCACTAAGGTATTAGAGTATGTTCCTTTTGTTCCTTTGTTGTCCAAAGGTGAAAGTTATTAACATACAATCTCTAGCTTGAGGGGGCTATTGAAGTGAAGAAGGAAAGATTGGTTTGCTTGTTGTTAAGCTAAAGTCATGTGACAATTGTTGATTAGTTGTTTTAGTAAATAGTTAGTTAGTAATTACTGTTTAGATTTGTTGTCTTTTTTTAGCTTTAAATCTTGTATGTCAATGATTTGGATATGAGAAATGAATGTATTCTTACACATTACCTTCCACAAATTCCTTTATTTGATGTTGAAACATATGTATATAAAACAAATATCACTAATGTAAATTTTGTTACATTCATCACATTGATCTATTGGTAATAAAATACACTTTTAAAATGTTTTCAAACCTTGTTTTTGTCCCGTAATTCATATGAGAAAAATAGTTGTGGCAGCTGCACCAGTATTTATTCAAACATGTTTTTTACTAATCAAATTAAGATATTCTTAAAGAAAATACAATATTCTTGGTAGAGAATTAAATCTATTCTTTCAAAAATTAATTTAAATTAGATAATGAGAAAAAATGTATACACTATATATAAGTTTTATATGCTATCACATGTCATGAAATATGCAATTTATGAACATTTATATTTATTACCGTGGCTTAATTTGAAACAATTAATTTTCATTTTCTTACCATCTTTTTTGGGACAAATGAGTGAGTTAATAATCATCTTAAAATCCAATTCAACAATGAGTTGAGCTATTTGAAATATGAGCAGTAGTAAGTATAATTAAGCCATAAATATAAATGTAAGGAAAAACTATTTGAAATTTTAATAATAATACTTATTTAAGAGAGCTAATTGTCTTAGTATTTTATGCAATGATTAATAAATATTATATGGGTAGGTATTATTGTAAGGCGCAATATATGGGAAGGCATTATAGATGATAAATAAAATTTTCTGTCTTTTTTATCCTCATATTTAATTTGCTCTCACAATTTCAATTTTGAGGCTTCTACTGTAACTGTTTACTGCAACTTTGCAGAACTTATAATTTTAAATAACAAATTAGATTGATAAGTGGATAGTTATAGAGAAAATGAATTGTTTATACGCACAAATCAAAAATACATTTAATATAAGTTTTTGGGTAGGGAATATATATTAGTATTCTTGAGATTTCAAATAAAATAGTGCCAACGTTGAAGCTTGATCTGTAAGGCATTTTTGTCTCTAGACAAGTGGGTATGGTCCACATAACTCTTATGAAGTCTCAACAATTTTAGGTCCAATGCGTATTATATATACATAAACACCTTACAAAATAATATCTATTACATATATAGTATGCATTAGAAACATGGGGACATATTAAAAAGTTCATAAAATATTGATATAATAATATTTTATCTGTTTTTTTTTGTATTATCAAGGGTATTCTTACCATATAGGTAATCAAATAATCTCTTTTCAGAATACGTGAATGTCCCTCCCAATAAGTATTGCTATCAGGAATCGAATTTTTAATATTTTGGTCTTTATGAGATATAGTGAAGTCTTACACTACTAGACCAATCAATATATTGATGTTAATTCTATATCACTTTTGAATAGAAAATACTATAGCTTTTTCCATCTTAATTATGCAAAAGTGTGAGGCGCAACTCGAGTATATGGTGAATGGTGATGATATCACTGCATATATTTTCTCCTACCCCACAAAATGAGGAAAGAAATAAAACTATTTACCCTTTTTCTCTATATATATTTTATTAATAACAACCCACACATGTACCTTTACATTAAGGCCAATGTTAAAAAGATTGTCCTCAATGACAATGGTGCAAGTAAGTTATAACTTGGAATATGTTTTTTCTGTTATTCCATGCTATTGGAGAGAGGGGGGAAAGGAAGAAAAATAGTAATTATTTAACTTGTGCAATTTGATTCTCTAAGAAACAAAGCATAGGCTCTTGTTTCTTAGAGAAGTGTAGTTTTTCCTTAATCAATTAAATACTCTACTTATCCTATATATAGGGCAATTCTAGAGAGTTGTTTTTTGACACAAAGACAAGAAATTTCACTGAAGAATGAAAATAGAGAGTACCCTTTACACAAAAAAAGAGTGGGATACTGACATAGTTAAGAGAAGATGCATATGGTTTAATTAAGTTTCTGAAATCTTACCTAGATGATTCAATCATTCAGACAAAGCAGATTAATGAATTCACTTGATCCATTGATAACACTGACATCTCATATTGCCTAGAAGCTAGATAGTTTACATATCAATGATCTGAAGTAGGAATAAGAATCTACTGCACTCCTACTTTTTGGATGAAGATCATTTGTCTAATTTGGTGTCTCCAATCTTGTCTCGCCCACTTATATCTAGACATGTAGATTTAATTTATTATTTTTGTAAAATAAAATTAAAATGAATTGTTATTTTTTATTTGTTGGCAAATTGATTGGTGCGAGGCGGAGAGATTGAGAGTTTAAGAGACAGAGGATCATGTTCCCTACTTTTTAGTGTACTTTTAAGGTTAAAAATATAAGTTTAGTGTAAATTAAAGGACATAAGTATCAATATATTTTAGTTTTTCAATGTTTTTCTGACAACTACCCTCTCGAGTAATGGAGATGAATTCGGGCCCATACGTCAACTTTTTTGTTAGCCTGGTGGGAATGTGGGACTACCAAGTATAAACCCCATATGAATTCACTCATCAAATCAGAAATAAAGAAATCAGAATCAGAACCAGAACATGAGCTACAATCAAGGCTCAATGATCTGCCATCTAGCCAATATAAGGGGTCAAATTAAACAAACTCTACCGTGTGATCAATCAGCTTTACAGGGTGCTATGGCCACTAACAAAGCAAACTCATAATCAGAACAAAATGCATAAAGACATATATCCCCATTCATTAGTTCAAACTTCAAACTAGTTATATTCATCATTAGAAATTAAGTGGGTGGAAATCAGTTCGTGGGGACTCTTAATTTGATATATAAGTGTGAAGTGTATATTTAATATAAGGAGATGAATAAATAATTTATATATGGAAAAGACACATTTCAACCATTACTTACAGGTTTTCTTATTTATAAGTCTCTATTTTTTATAGAGAATAGATCTATTGATTTTAAGGGTAAGTCTTTTAAATTTGCCATACATTTTAGCCATCAATTCTAGAGAAATCTAATGGCTTGAATTAGTGGGTAGATCTAAACTATTGGATTTCTCTAGAATTAATGACTAAGATGTGAAATAAATTTGAAAAAACTTACTCTTGGAGTAAGTGAATCTCCACATTTTTTATATGATCGGATAAAAATAGGACTCATTGATAATTACAAATTTCCCATCATAAACTTTCCAACAACATATATCCCCACATTGGTCTATTCTTGATTTAACCTCTGCCTTTCTCTTTCTTTTTCTATTTTGAGCAAAATTATATGCACATCGATAGAGTAGCACACTTCTGAAAACACCTCTCTTATTTGTAGCATGTAAAAAAAAGTGGCATTTCCTGGTGTTCGTTAACATTTTCTATCTATTTTTTACCTTCAGTTGTGGGAAATTACACCGTGGCACTATAGAGCATAACATCTATCCTTTTAATTTGGGACCCACTTTTTTCTTAGACCAAAAAATTAAAAGCTATATACTTGAATTTAATTTCTGTATGTTAGAATTGACATTTATCAACGTCCATTCCACAACGTTCTTATATTGAACGTTCTTAAAGATAAGGTGGAAGGGAATCAAAGACATTCGGTGAAGTAAATGCTTTTAATTATGATAGGTAGATATAAATTCAATATGTTCGCTTCGATGAGCGTTGTTGAATGTATGAGTAAAAATTTTAACAACGTTCAGTGGAGTGAGCGTTGTTGTTTCTCACACATTCAACAACGATACATTCATACATACAACCGCACTTGCTTCAGTGAACGATGTTAAAAGACACACATTCAACAATGTTAAAAGTCATACATTCAAATAACAAGTTTGTTTTAATCTTTGTAGATTTAAAAACAAAACCTCATACACAATAATAAACGTATTATTCAATTTTCTATTTCTCTTATTCTTCTTCTTTTCCATGAGTTACCTTTTTTTCTCTTTTATTTTTAGTTTCTCTCATCAAGCAAGTTATCAGTTTTTTGTTTCTCTCTTCAAGCATAAGATGAATCATTTTTTCATTTTACCTCATTTTTTCCATTTGATTCACTTTGGATTTCTGCATGTACATATATGTTAAGTATTTATTTTTATAATATAGAAATCTCTCAAGGTTGAATCTAGGTGAAGTCGTTGATGATTTACCAAACTTACAATATTTGTATGTATTTCTTGTATTTGGATATTATTTTGTCATCCTTATTTTGTGTGTAAATTTTGATTTGATTATGATTATATTGAATCTGAACTATGTCTTTTTGTCGTTGATAAGAAATTATTTTATTTCTTCACTTAAGGGAGACAAGAAATTCATGGATTAGTCGTTTACATCTTCGTCCCTTTCATTAGTGCATATAATTTTATAGGTTAATGGATTTGAACTAAGAGAAACAAGTTCGTGCAATGGTATATTAATTGGGTCTACATAATGATGTTTCTATTGTCAAATCTCTTATAAATGTGATGGAATTGGGCATACTCTTCATGTGTTTGATAGAATGTCTGAGAGAGATATTGCCTTATTTAGAAAGTAGACATTTAACAGTGTTTGTTTCAGTAAGCGGTCTTAAATGTCTACTTTATACCGTGCTTCAAAAGCATTGTTGAATCTAACCCTATATTCTACTGCGCTCACAAAGATTGTACTATTGAATGGCAATTTTAAGGGTTCTTGTAATGTTATTCTCGCATAGTGGTTTATTACAACAAATACTTATTTTTTGGTAGATTGAGAAAATAATATATTCTCGTACAAGTCATCTTATATTGTATTCATTAATAATTAATTTATAAGTGACATATATTATTTTCTTGTGATTGTTCTTTGGTGTGAAAGTGATTGATCAGAACCTGAATTTCTTTATTGCATCCAAGAAAGAGTTAGCCTTGTATCGCTTTTGACCGTTTGGGTGAGCATGTGAATATGAACTCTGACACTCAAGTCAGTATGAGTGTTGACGGTTGACTGTTGAGAGAAAGTAGAGTGAGAGTGTATGAGAGTAAGTAAGTTCCCCTCGTGGATCGTTCTATGAGGTATACTCCAAGGTAGGTGCATTAATCATAACAGATCAACCACTTTGTTTTACATTTGTCCAGACGGGTAATAATTGCTTTAATTATGACAGATCGTCTTACTTTATCTTTGCACAGACTATATCATTGATGCAGACATGACTTATCCCTACCATGTGGATAAGGAGAAATATCACTGCTCAGGTAGTATTGTCTGTCCTTTGGCTTGTACGATGATTTTCCAGTTTTGTAAGTATTGACTCAACCATATCATATCATTGTCGTCCTTTCCTATAGCTAAGTCAGCCATAGGTATGATCAACAATCAAGTAGGGTGGACGGACCTTGTTTGACTAATAATAAGCCTAATTCTTAGTGGCCGGAACAGAACAATGATTTTATACAAGAATTGGCGTTAAAGAATGAGTTAAACAAATGATCATATATATATATATCTATCTTTCATCATAGTGAATAAGAATAAACGTAAGTAAATAGATTAATTTGATGTTAGCACGATAGAATAACATGGATCATATATCTCAATTATGTTATGGTCCAATATAGAATTATCAATGTCCCAGTCTGACAGACTGACATGATATAAGTGGGATCCTTTCCTCTTGTAGTCTTGTGCACCTCATCATACTCCAATCTTTACTTTTCCATGTGTACACTTCCAAGCTTAAATCATTACAAACTTCAATTTTTCCATTAGCTTATCTCTAATTACAAAATCATAGCACCTTTTCATCAATTTATGTGCCTCACTAAACTAGGATATCCCAGATTATATCTCTTCATGTCCATGTCCAATAAAATTACACTAAGTAATATAATTTTGTTTTTATAATTTTTCTATTTAATTGAAGAAACAAATTTAATTAGTGCAGAACAAATGAGAACGTAGACCAGAACAAGAAATCTCCATCTGCTGAAACTCAAGATTGAATACATCCTAAAAATGATATAAAAGCTAAAACAATAGCAATTAATTATAACCTAATTTATCTCATCATGATCGATCTTCCCCAAAATTTCATCTACCAAAAAACAAAAAACTACTTGATCATTTGGAACAATATTGATTTGAAATAAATTTATAATTTAATATAATGAATGATCAATAATTTGAGTGTATCAACTATTGTTGGTCCATAACTTTCCAAAATTTAGGCAACCTCTGAGCTTAAATCTTCATCAACCTCACATGAAACAACATCAAAGGTTCAAAACCACAACATTCTATATCCTCTATTTTTTACCCTATAAACACTACACATGCATAAACAAAGTTTATTTTTTAGAAATTATTTTCTTTAAATTGAAAAATGAGTTTGGAACCTGGAAATATAAATGATATTTTGAACCCTATTATTATATATGGGTTATATATATATATATGAGAGGAAAACACAAAAGATTGATGTAAAAGAAAAGTGTTACAAATCACTTGGTGACTCAGAAATGCTTTCCAAACAAGGTCTCCACACAGCTACACGTCCCTTTCTTCCATCTCTCTGTGTAGAAAGCTTCTTCTCTGATAATATATCACTCAAATACCGATCAGAAGAAGCAACCAAATTAGCCACGAAAATAGTGTTATCACACTTATTGTTGTTGTTGTTGTTGTTATGGCTGTTACTTTTGCTGTGTTCCTTCTTTTTCTTCCTCTGCCGGTGGTTTTTGTCGGACGGCGGCGAAGGGAGCGGCATGAGGAAGTAAATCTTGCCACGCTGAAGCTCAGCGTCCGGCGGGACTACCACAATCTTTGGAACAACGCCGCCGCCGCCGCCACCGTCTACGGTGGAAGAGGAAGATGGTTTCTTGAGAACGTGCTTTGGGTATGCCTTCATGATGTCAATAGCTTTTATGGTGCCACTGATCTCTTCTACACGGCCATTTGAATGTACTATGCGGATAACATCAAGTGATCCACATGGGAGAATGCAAGAGATGCAACATCTTATGGTATTTCTCATCACTTACTGTTCTCTCTCCTTTTCTTCAATTGGTTTAATAATTGTCATAAGAGAAAGAGAGAAGAAGAAGTGATAGAAGCTACAAAGAGTGAATATATGAAGGAAGAGAAAGAATTAGATATTGTGTGCTTTACTTTTCTCTTTTAAGTAATGGAGTGGGAATCAGTTGCATAATGGAGACTTGTCCCAAAATTATGTTTTCTTTTTTAAATAAATTTATTTATGAGCAACTCCATATCACTAGTATTATTAGCAATTAGGGCTATATCCATGAGTAAGGATCCTTTCCCTCCAAAGATAACAATTACTTTTATACTAGTTTTAAGAATAAAAATGATATTATAAATCAAATAGAATAATATAAATGTCATTTCATATCCTTTTCATAAAAGTATATGTTCATGTCCTCCCTAATTTAGACAGACATTATGTAAGTATAGGTAGAGTAACCCAAATTGACAATGTTAATCATGGGTCTATCATGTCATGTGTGAGAGGGTAGATGTTTTTAATTAATATGTCAGTTTACTTCTTAAAAAACTTATTTAACCTAAATATGTCAAACATGTTTCTTAAAAAGCACAGGTCCATATAATTTTATTATATATTTAGATTAATTATTTTATATAATATATACATAAAATAAATAAAATATATATAAACCTTATAGCTAAATTGACATGGAGAATTTGGGAGGTTAGATTTGAATTAATACTGATATATTAATCTATTTAAATGCAAACTTATTAGTCTATTTAAAAGGTCTATGGACATATTTAAATATTTTATATTATACCAGATATATTAACATGTCATACCATAATTTTAAACAGGTCTGAGAAAAAAAATACTTAAATAGACAAATATATCATATTTAAATTAAAATAGGTTAAACATGTCACATTTAAACCAAGGCCTAATCTATTTCCACCTTAATTGTGGAGTTCAAGCTCAAGTTTTTGGTAACTCTATCAATTGATTGAATTTTTTTGTACTCATAATTATTATATATTTTATATTTTTATCCACTTTTGAATGGATAGAAGAATACTTTTCCATGCTAGCTTTAGGGTGAAATTCATCTTATGAATAATTGCTCTGTAATTTGGCTTTTGATCCATTATTAAGGGACCCTCACTCTCACCCCCTGCCCACATATATATATACTAATTTTCCTTATCTTTATGGTGAGCTCAATAATATTAGTAAGAATGAAAGGTTGAGAAACTTTTAAGTAAGACAAGGGATAGTGAAGGGTGGGAATTGCTTATATATGAAGCGAAAACTTTAACCCATTTCAATACTCTTGAAGCTTGTTTTTTATTTAGTAATATTATAATACAATTGACTATATAGTTATTGGTGCCAATCTTATATTTTTTATTGGAATAATGCAACATGAAATAAGAATCACATGATAACATCTATTTGAAAGTGGTCATAACTAGAGGTGCCTATATCAATCAAAATTTGACACTTGTCGGCCAATAATGAATATTTTCACTTTGAAGTTATGATGAGGCTTGTGATGTAGGGTCATTCAAAGAGAGAGATAAGATTTATCTATTTGTAGTGGAGTGGGAGAAATGTGGCTAGAAATGTGGGTAAATAGGAGAAGGGACGATCTTCTTTTGAGAGATGTTTGTTATCTTTCAATTTCCCCAACCAAGATCATGTGGGTTGTGGTTCATTGGAAAGTGAAGTGTGATAGACTTTCCACTTTATATCTAATGGTTTATCTATTTATTAGATTATCAATATATTACAATGTCTTAAAATATCTAAATAGTATATAGATATAAACATAATATATTATTATATTATAAATTTATTTACAGAATGTCTTAAAAGATCTTTTAGGATTCATAATACTTTATTTTATCTTTTATGATTTGATTCCTTATTTAATAAATGTCTAATATTAGTACAAAAATATATTAGCATTATGTATTTTGTATGACAATATCATCATACCAATATGGTGTTGGTCTAGTGGTGTAAGATCCCGCTAGATTTCTATGATGACCAAAAGGTCAAGAGTTCGATTCTTGGGAGCGATACTTGTTGGGAATGGAAACTAAGTACTCCAAAAGAGATTAGTTCCTTAGACATAAAATAAGTGTCACTCTTAGAAATTGAACTCTTGATTGGTCTTTATAGGGATCTAGTGAGACCTTACGTCATTAGACCAATATCATATTGGTAATTTCAATGTACTATGACACATTGATTTTTTTGCAAATATTTCATATAAGAACTAATACAACTCTATTTTTTATAATCAAGATATACAAAATTAGTGTGTAAAAAACTACAAATCATTTCACCATTAACTAAGGTCAATGTGTGTTTGTCTATTAGCCAAGTTATCAAAATCAAATCTCTAGCTCACATGCTCTTTCACGTCATTTTCAGGTTCTTTCTAGTCATACATGGAATTTGTAATTTTGTGCTCATATTTCTTATACGATATATTGAATTCATTTCACATATACATAGTATTGTTGTATTAATTACCATATGACAGCATTTTTAAGATAAAACAGTCCTATAGTTTATAATTAAACATGATTTATGATTGAGCCTAGCCCTCGTTTTGTAACAAAAGAAAATAATTTGTGCTGTGCAAACTCGTTGTGGGCCTTAGTTTTGATTAATTTGATTTGAGTTTCCTAATAATTCAGTGTTTAAGATTTATAATTTAGTATTTATAAAGAAATCATTCCCTTTCTAATTGTTTTTACCAAATGAGACCTTAAGTTTACCTATAGATATTTTTGTCATACGTATTTGGGTATCTTTCTCATGCATAACTCTAAGGCCACGCATGGATAAAAAATACATGTATGTTTGTCATACATGACCTTAATATCAGGTATGTATGTTTTGATCAGCATATCATAACCGAACAAAGATCTTTTGTATTAAACCGTATCCTAAATTATGTCATAGTCAAATGAAAATATGTCATATCAGTTAAAAATATTGAATATTTATTTTTTCTGTTTGTGCTTCAATATCATTGATTCAAGACATGATTTGAGACAAAGTTTGACGCAACAAATTGTGATGGGTGACATTAAGTATTATGGATGGAGGGCTACAAGCCTGGATTTTTATGAGGTTATTTAGTTGAAGTGAGTAGTTGAAAATTGATGTAGATGAAGAGTTTGAGAAGTGAAGATGTGAAAGAAAAAATATATGAACATTTAGAATGGATCGGAAGGGAAAATGGATTTTTTAAATTAATTTAGTCCTTTTTCTCTAAAAGTGAGTTATACATCTTAAAGATGAGTTGTGAAACTCAAAAGTCAACCTCAATATGGTTAGACTTAGTTTTTCAAGGTAAAATTCCCTTTTTATACTCATTCTACTCCTTATTATGAAATATTTTTAATTGAATTTCACATATCAATAAGGGTTAATTTTTATTTTATTTTTTAAATACATACCTACTTGTGGATGAAAAGCTTATTTTCCTATGACTCTCTTCTTCCTACATTCTGCTTTCATTGTTTTGGTGTTGCATTTCCATAGTTTTATAACAACTTATTATTCAGGATTCATATTAGCAACAACAACAAATAAACATTATTAATGAGAATGGTTAGAAAGGCTCCAAATCTAGCCAAATGAATCCCACTAAAAAGTTTATAATAATTATAACGGTTTGATTTTGTTCTCATTTTCAAATCTAATTATTAATATAAAGTTTATTATTTATATTTAACTCAATTATTATTAAATATGAATGGTAATTGATATATTTGCAAACTCTTATTCATAACATAAGAAAATCCATATGGAAAGCTTGGGTCATAGGTACACCTGGAAAGCTTGGGCCAATAGTCATAACATAAGAAAATCCACTAATTTTCATAATTTTTTTCTCTTTAATATGAATGGAGAATGGGGATTTGTTAGGTTGGAATTAATTAACCTTAGGACTGTGCAGGGACCTATATTATCTCGTGACTAGATTTGATCCGATCATAACTGAATATGTATGTGCATATGGTCTAGTTATATCAAGTTTTGTGTTAGGTTTAAGTTCAAAAATTAGACTCGTCAATATTTAAGATTGAGTAAACGACAAACAAGACCCGACCAGACTTATTCTATGGTCACTCATAACTTATATTTGTACATGTAT
The DNA here is from genome assembly GCA_009771035.1 of Lupinus albus. Taxonomy (NCBI): domain Eukaryota; kingdom Viridiplantae; phylum Streptophyta; class Magnoliopsida; order Fabales; family Fabaceae; genus Lupinus; species Lupinus albus. The sequence goes on from CM020016.1 coordinate 15,522,292, forward strand.
GTTTAATTGTATACATAATAATATAACTGGTTAACCTAACTTGATGATAACCCAATTAAATATAATGTATTCACATTTTAAATAAAATGTTCTAAATATTAATTATTATTATGCGTATGTAATTTTATAGCTCAGAGGTGAAGATATGGTGTCAAGTTCATTTATATATTTCTTTCACTTAGTTTATGGTATGAAAGAATATTATAACTCATGGATGAAGATCTTCCAACAAGTGAGCTTCTTTCACTTAGTCTATGGAAGAATGTTATAACAAGTGGATCTCCCAACAAGTGGTATCAACCGAGTATTGAAGCGAGAAGTGATCGATAAATCCTTGTGTCGAAAGTATTTCTGACGAGAGGTCAAGGCAATGTGCGGTGCAAGTGGATAGAGAGTTAAACTTTGGTGTATCCAATACTCGAAGGGGAGTAACTCACACTTGAGGGCGAGATGTTGGGTATTCCAAGTGTGGATGAAGAAGTTTCATATTGTGTAAAAGTAGATGAGTTAAAGAATATATAAGAAAATAGATCCGTAAACCTAATGCTTTAAGGTTTTGAGTTAAGATATAGTGTCAAATTCACTTATATGTTTCTTTCACTTAATCCCGTGGAAGAATGTTATAATACACTGATGAAGATCTCCCAACATTTTGTACATGAGAAAAATATGTATTCGCTAACCATATAAGAGTTTTTTTATAATGTCACTGCATCATCAAATTCATTTTTAATCATCGACTCTTAATTAAAATTAATAGTGAATAGTGAATAAATATTTACACGGTAATGAATAGGTGAAGATTAATTAGACTTATGATCGGTGAACATTAATATAGTCACACAACTCACGGGTGGTCAAATGATTCTAAATAGTAGGACCGGTAGAACCACCAAAAAAATTGTTGTTACTAAAGTAAAGATGAAGGAATTCGCAACTACCAAATGCCCTTAAGTTTTTTCCAACAATGTTGGTGTTTCCAACGTTATTTCTGAGCGCATCTTCTATTTTAAGATGTGTCACTTCATATATTATTCATTTTCTAGATCAAAAAATATAAAATTAATATATATTAAATTCATTAAATTCATATGTTACTTTTCTATCCAACAAAAAAAACATACTAAGTGATATAAATCTTGGGAGACACATGGTGCTATAATCATTTTGGTCCCTCCTCGTACGCTTGAGAACAAGGCAAAAGAACAAAGTGCAGATTTTTCTTCAGCTGACTATTGGGGCAAGTTAAATATTGGATGGTACCGGACAAGGATCTACTGTCCCAAATCCTATCCCGCATCAATCAAAAAATGACATGTTAATTAAAAAATTAAACATTCATGATTTTTTCTATTTGTACTCTTTTTTCTTAGTACGGGACGAACTTGGGGACGTGGTTTGGAACAGCAAATCCTTGTTCGGACCTTACTTGCGTTTTCATTCAATGCAATGAATGCATGATGTGCGCAATTGATATTTTAGAATTTAAATCTATCCTTCATTTCCGGCTTTTGAAGTCTTCAAGTGGTTGCTGTAAGTGAGAATTTTCAAGTGCCAAATCAGTTCAGATTCATTCGTACTAACTTCAACTAAATTAAATTTATTTCCCTTTCTCCCAACTTTTTTATTATTATTCAAGAATTTGTGTAAAAGAATTCATAAACCAACAAGATGTTGATATACTAAAATATAAATTTTGATTCATGAGAATAACAATTGTTAAAATGTAAAACATTCGAGATTAATTCATAACGAGATAAATCATCCCAATTTATGCTTATATAGCTATCTATATACCTAACCATAATTTCATGCTTTCATAACATGCCAGCGACAATTGAAAGCTCAATTCCCTTCATGTGACTCAATCAATGTGGTCCTATCATGCTCAAATTCATATGCAACTTGTGTCTGCTCTGAAGAAGGAATTATGTTTTTAATTTATAGCCTTTCATATTTGGTAGACTCATTCATTTATGTCAATGCCTCATTGGTTTCATGGTATACTAAATTTGAAATAAATATCTGCATATATTTTTTTGGTATATAACGAATATATATGCATATGTAAGTGAACTATTTTAGAGTATCAAATATATAAATGATAAAGCTCCTTAACTAAATACAAATAGCTTCCCTCCAACTTTAACTCCCATGCATGCATAGCCTTTTGGTTTCTTCAATGTGTAATTGAACAATAAATATATTTATTTCTATTGATCTTATTAATACTGTACCAATCATCAAACTGGTAGGGTACTGGTATAGTGATATAGCGGTTCAACCGATGGTTTACTAATTAAACTGCATATCGGTGAAGTTAGATATATATATATATAATATTAATATTAATGTTGGAAAATCAATAAAAAACAATAATCACATTAAAAAAACTAAATAAAAATTGTCTGATATAAACGATACAGTTCAATTGAAAATCAGTCAGTATGATTGATTTTGACTAGTATTAGCTAATATAATTGCACGAATGATATAATTGATATATCATACTGATATTGAGATCAGATCATTGGTTTACCAGTTAAACTTACCGACACGATAAAGGATTTCATGAATTTGTTTTGCTCACAAGGGGAATATATTTGGTAGAGATACACCATTAAGATTCATTCATTAAATTAAAATCCATAAGTTCAATATATTATGGAGAAAAATCAGTGCGCTTTTAACTTTTGACAAATGAGCTGGTCTTTAATCTATTAGCAGCTCCTAAAGTTTGGATACTACAATCAAATTGATTTTTTTTAAATATTGATTTGAATTTTATATGTACAACATAGATCTAGGATCTGTGTTATTTATTTAAAAATTTGATGGGTAGTAAACTTATATTTTTAATGTATGATAGACGATACACTACGCTAAAATTGTAAAACAATTAACTTAAAATTACTTCTCGGTGCAGCCTATGTGAGCAGAATGTAATATATGATTAAATTCAAAGCGCTATAAAATGTAGCACACATGTAACAATATTAATTATAAAATATCAAAACTTTCTATAGCGTACATCCAAGGCATATATATTAAACAAATTCATCTATGTATATCAAGCAAATTTAACATGATTAAATAATGCATAGTTTATGGAATTTAGATTCAATCTTGTTACAGATCCAAATTACATTTAATCTCGATCTTTCTCTCTCATTTTCTTATATAAATAATGAGCTTTATATGTACACATGATTAAATATTGAGGTTAGGGTGCATCATCTATTATTTATATTATACTAACTATGCATAAATATAAAACTCATAATAAATTTATACCCCTTCCATGTGCCTAAAAAATTACCTGCTTATTAACAATAGTTCAATGCATAGATTGTGGAATTTAGATTCAATCTTGTTGTGAATATAGATCCAAATTAGATTCAATCCTAATCTTTCTCTCTCATTTTCTTATATAAAATAATGAGACTTGTATTTACACATGATTAAATAATGGTTTTAGTGTTTACAGTTAGAGTTTAGAGTGTATTATCTATAATTTATATTATAGCATAAATATAAAACTCATAATTAAGTTGTACCTCTCTCATTTGCCTAAAAAAAGTACATGCTTAACAACATTTCAAACTGTTCAATGCATGGATTGTGGAATTTATAGATTCAATCTTATTTCAATACAAATCCAAATTAGATTCAATCTCGATCTTTCTCACTCATTTTTTTCCTCAAAATCAGGCACCACCTTGAATTTTTGTGAGCTTTTTAAAATACTACCTCATATTTTTGTGCACTTTAAAAATGGAGATTTTTTTTTTATTTTATGTTTTACTGTTTTCTAACAAATTTGTAGACATATTTGTAATTATTAATGAAAAATAGAACCAAGAAATACTTTTGCAAATCAATCAATTTAAGACAAGAAATGATGAAATAAAGACTTTAAGAAATTTATTATATAATAATTCATTCATCAACAATAATGTTATATTGAGTAGTACCCAAAATATATCTTCAATATATGACAAATATATATATATATTGAGTATTCAATACTGATAGTTTTTGCATTATTCTATTTAATTAAAATAAATTTTTGTATGAACTTTTTATAATTACTAAAATTTTAACGTTTGTGTGTATATTATAAGAGAAGATTTTAAGTTTAAGGTCTCCACCTATAGTTTTTCATTCAATTAAATAAATTAAGAATGTTTGTTATACTGAGTGTTATTGAATGTCAATATCCAATAATACTTTTTGTAATTGAATATGCAATCTTGTTAATTCAAATTAGATTCAATCCTGATCTTTTTCTATGATAACATATAAATAAAAGATGATGCACTTATAATATAAAAAAAGCTTAGACTTTAACTTCATAAATATTAAACTCTACTTATTATTTAAATGACTTTTGTCCTCACATTTATAAATTATTTATGTTTTAGTTATTGATTTCTTACTTTTTAATTCTGGTATTTTATCATATTTTGATTTTAGTTTTCATGATTAACTTTTGATGTAAAATACTCACCTAAAAATAGGAACATTAATGGTGTGGGTTGGGGTTGGGTTACACAACCCCGAATCTGAAATTCAAATCTCAAACCCGAATTAAGTGAGGTTGAAAATAATGATACTATATTTGAACCTGTCGGTTTCGGGAAATCTGAACTCGATGAAAACTCGTCTGAAACATGTATTTCTATATATGTGTCAAATTTATATATATATACTATATATAAAGGCAAAATATCTTATAACTACGTACATGGTGTAACTTTTATTGCATATTTTGTCTTTATAATTAACTATTATTATAATATTTATCACACAATAAAAGAAATATAAATGAAAGTTAGAATAAGTTACCTATATCAAAAATATCAAACCACCAGTACAATTTTTAATATAAGTTTTAATAATATCACAATTAATTTTCATATTTTTACTATTACATAAATTATAATATTACGTATATTCAACAAAAAATTGATATAATTATCTAAAATGAAATATATAAAAATTAAATATTTAATATTAGAAAATAAGAATGCGGGTCGGCAGACACGAAGTGCCTATCGACAAGCTAGTATATATAGTTGTTATACATGTATTTATGTGTAATTTTACATATATTAATCGGGTTTTGAGCGGGTTCAGGTATCAATAGTACCAAACCCGGACTTAAACCCGAAAGTTGAAGTTGAGTAAAATCTGAACCCAAACTTAATCATATCGGGTTTTCCCTATTAAATTCGGGTTAAGTTTGGGTTGGTATCCGCTGATTCAGTTTTCATTATCATCTTTAGATATAAAAAAATACTGAAATCATCCTAGCCATATATTTTTTTATGTCAAGCATTTAATTTCTGGGGTTAACATATTCCATATCAGTTAGGGTGAAATCTAGATATATGAAGCAATATCATATTTTTATTGTCGTTTTTATTTGGAGTCAAAAATTTTGTCCTCACAGGTGAAGTAATTGAATTTAAAACGAGGGACGTGAAACCACACAAGTCAACTATGGCAGACAACAATAATCAAAAGATCCATAAGACAAGAAGAGTTCCTTTCTAAACCTTGTTCATGTTCCATCCAACGCCATCGTGCTTTCCGCAATCTAAGGGCTTAATTGAGGAAAATTTAAAATAAATAATTTAAAATCAAATGAATTTATTACAAATCAAATATGTGATTGAGATCAATATTATAAACTGTTATTAAATTTCGACTGGTCAATCACTGGTAAGAGCACTGAATTAATGAGTTACTGGTTGCACCATTGAGTTAATGGTTGGACTGCTTGACTTGATTTATATTATATTTTTAAAAATTCATACTATTAGCTAACATTATTAATAACTATATACTCCAAATTTAAAAATATTATTATATATAATTAAACAATCAACGGAAAAGATTTTACTACCGTAAAATGTTATAATAAAGTTGAAAAATCGTTAAATAACATATGTGTAATAATTTAATTAATTAAACAATGAAAGTATTGTTATAACATAAGTTAACAAATGACAAACATAACTATAAATAAGTTAAAACAATTAAATTTTCCATCTCAAAACGATATCTTTTGGTTGTTTTTTTTAAATTGATTGGCTCGACTGGTCCAACTGGTTTGACCATCCAAATCACCGATTTTAGGCTTAAACTAGCCAAGTCAAACTAATTCGACCCAATTTTGAAACAAACCCGATTAGTTAAAAGACTCGAAGTGGTAAAATGCCCGATTTACAGTTGAACCGGTCATACCAGTAAGCCCGAGCTGAGTTTTGTAACACTATTCTAAAGTATGTAGTAATTTCTCTTCATACACGTGTAGCTACCTATAATCAGGGTCGACCTTATGCATATGCGGAAAATGCGTTGCACAAGGCTCATAGTTAATGAGGATATCAAACTATTATATGATATTATTTTTATACAAAAAATATAGCTTCAACAGAATATGTTCATTCACACTTTTATTAATTATTAGAGTACGTACACATATGATTTTGCTCAATATTTTGTTAATCTGATCATTTTTTATATAATAATAGTTGATATATAATTTAAATTCGCTCATCCTAAGTGGAAAAAGTATGAAATCACTAAGGCTTCATTTGGTTGAAAGAAGAAAATAAGAAGAGAGAAATATGTGAGAAAGAAAATGAAAAGAGAGAAATAGATGAGAAATATAGTGAATATTCATATAAATTAAAAAAAATTATAATATTCATTATTTTTTATTTTTTGCTTCAATATCATTGTTCTGAGACATGGTTTGAGATAACAGATCTTGATACATTTTTTCTCTCATTTTCTCCTCACTTGGGAGGAGAAATATATTTAGTGGGTCCCACACATTTTTCTTTCTCTCCCTTCAAACTCTCTCCTAAACCAAATGAGAGAAAAACTCTATTTCTCCTCAACTTCTCTCCTCTCATTCTCTTTCTCTTATTTTTCTCTTCAGGCTAAATGTGCATTAAGAATGTAATGAAAAATAAAAAATAGAGTAAATTACACTCACATCCTCTAAGTTTTAGTGAAATTACACAAACCACTCATTCTTTTTTTGTCATTACACGAACCACTCATACATCTTACACGAACTACCCCTAGTTATATATATATATATATATTACACTGACTACATCTGCATGTTATAAAAGTGTAATATTTTAAACAAAAACGTGTGGTGAGTGTAATTAATTTAAACAAAATATTATATATTGTGTAACATTTCAAATAATACAAAAGTCGATGTTTGTTTATTATTTTGGTGTCATTACAAAATACATAAATAATTCCAAAGATATTTTTAAATAAATTTTATAATATTTTGTAACGAGTCAAATAATGAAGACGCATCAACTCTCATATTATTTGAATTTTCTACATAATATACAATATCTTATTTAACTTAATTACACACACTACACATTTTTTTGTTTAAAATATTACACTTTTATATTATGCAGGGATAGTCAGTGTAACATATGTACAAAATTATGGGTGGTTCGTGTAAGGACAAAAAATGGAGGGATGGTTTGTGTAATTTCACTAAAACTCAGGGGGTGAGTGTAATTTACTCTAAAAAATATTGTCAATGCAACTCTTCAATAAGTAATAGTAATACATAAGCACCAAAAAATGTATCTAAATCAATATTGTGAAATTCGAGCCGGACATCAAATTGGAAAATATTTAATATTAGGTTTAAACAGTTAAATTATCCGGTCGGATCGGATGATTTTAAATATAATTAATAATTTTTATCTATAAATATATAATTATATATAAATGTAAAATTTTATATAATTAATAATTTTATATAACTATATTGAAGTAATATCTCTCCATTTTTTTTGGACCGAAGTAAAACAAAACATTAGAGTATTGTTCCATTTTTTTAATTTTAAGTGAACCGTACAATTCAATTCGAATGTTATTTTGGTTTAACCGGGTTTAGCACGGAAGAACCAGAATTTCTCCGGTTCAAAGCAGATCAATCACTCAATCGGTTAAAACTATAAATCAGAGCGATTTTTAAGTCCAATCAACAATCGGGCCGGACAGATCCGATCTGGTTATCACAACACTAATCTAAAGTCCTCATGATTTGGAAGAGATTGTTTTTTCAATAGTTATTATACTTTTTACATAATTTTTTTTATAAATAATGATACTCACTTTAATAAATAAAAAATCTTTAGAGATTTGATTTTAACAATAATTGATTAACAAATAAATTAGGGTTGTAATATGACAATAAAGAAAATATATCAAAACAAATGAATTTTTGCAACAAAATGCATTTTTAGGCCAAAAAAATCTCTTTATATTTAGCATAATTGAAGCTACAAACATAAGTCATGAGTAATCAAAAATGTTGGGTCAGACCATATTTATCTCTTTTACCCGACCCTAAATTGATTGAGTCTAACTTTTAAAATCAAGATGAAACCTGATAAAATGCGAGTTCAAATTTGATCAAGTCAAACTGGGTGAATAGGTAGGGTCATGCTCACCGCTAATGTAACTATTACATTAGTGTAGGGAAGGGAGATAAAATGTACTAAATAAATGTAATTGATGACATGATATCCAACAAAGAGAAATATAAAAAACAAAAATGTTATTTTAGAATCTACATGTGACAATTTTAAGACAATATTTGTTTTTAGATGAATTTTGGAGATAAGTTAAAGATGAAAAATGAAAAATGAATAGTTCGATTCATAATAAGAGAAGTTGTGAAATTTTAGATATTCATATATCACTACCCTGTAAATGAATTTTAAGGCTAAAATAAAGTATGGAAGAAAAAGTATTAGGAGCATCCATACTCTTTAACTTATCCTCATATTTTCAAAGCTTATGTGAGTTGGGTCTTCTTTCTTGCATGTTTAGTTGAGAATTGAGATAGTTTTTGCTTATTTTTTGTTTATAAGTTTTTTTATAAACTTAACTTGCTTTAGTAACAAACTGAGTTTACAGGAAAAAACACATAAACAAAAAATAGTAAAAAATATCATCTTCAAATTTAATAAGTTGATTTATTTTCCAGATTATAATTACAAATTATAATTATAATATAAAAATACAATCTATATAAAACACACTTTAACAGGGCATGAAAGCTCTATGGTTGTTTACGAAAAAAAAACTTAAACATTAGTCATAAAATATATCCTCAAGTAAAAGTGAGATTCTAACTATCAAATCTTATAAATTAAACTATGAGTTTTTTTGCGACAACTTGCATTTCGTATGGATTAAGTTTTTAGTTTCAGTTTATAAACTGTGAGATTATAAACAATTAGATTATAAATTGTTAAGATTATAATCTGTTTATGTTTGAATACTTTAGCTGGAAATTGAATATAAACTAATATGTTTTGTTTGGGTAAGGTAGAAATATTTTTTATATATAATAAATTATATAAAATGGTATGAGGTTATTTGTTTATGTTATGATTATTTTGGTTGTTTTTTACACTATTTTTTAAATATTTATCATCATATATTTTTACTTTAATTTTGTAATATTGCATAACAAAGGCTAAAAAATATATATTAAAATAAAATACAATATAAAAACTAATATTAATATTAAAAAACAACATAAGATCAAGATAAATAAATAACTTCATGATTTTTAATATTGCATAATAACAAAGGCTAAAAAATATATTAAAATAAAATACAATATAAAAACCAATATCAATATTAAAAACAATATAGCACATAAATAGATGGGAGTTACTAAACTTAAATTACATAATTCACAAAATAAATAATATATAAATGTTAAGTTTATACAAAAGTTTTAGGGTTTATAGTGTTTATACATTATTCATAAAATTTTAATATTATATAAAAAAGTTTTATACATAATTCTTTGTTCATGTATAGATAAATTAAAGTATTATGGAGAATTACGAGGTTGGGTGGTGATAGAGAGAAGAAAATGAGAGTTATGGAGTTTGGTGGAAGAGTAAAAAAAGAGAGAAATAAAGTTATGATGAGGTAAAATGGGAAATAGAAAAATTAGGAAAAAATAAACTAAAAAAAATAAACCAACCCATGATTTTGGAGCTTATACTTTTGGCTTATTTTTTCAGAAAAAAAAAATCTGAGTTTATAAACTTCATTTTGGTTGTCAAACATACATAATTTATATTTTCAGCTTATTTTTCAAAAAATAAACATAAACTACAAACTTTAATCTATCCCAAATAAGCACTAAATCAATATTCATCACCTTAAAACATATTTATTTTAGTTTCTATAAACCTATTTAAAATTATTAATTTTGATTTGACCAAAAACTTGTATGAAAACGTATACAATACATCATATTTATATATGAGTGTATTTATAGTTTTTGTACTATCATTTATGACTAAATTTTTAATGTAATATTAATATTTTATTGTTAATCTCTTGGTAGATATGTCTTTCACACAAGTATTTGGGATGAATTGTATTTGTGATAATCATTGTATCTAAGTTGATGTCAAAGTTAGCGGTAATCAAGGGGTCATATTAATAAAGTATGGAGTGGATCAATCTTCTTTAAAAAAATCAATTCTCTATCTCTTTCTCTTGGTCCACACAGCATTTAATAATGTTATCATTCTCGATTATTTCACTTTCAGACAAGCAAGACTAATATTCGAAGATATGTATCCTTCACGAAAATCAAAGCAGCACAATAATTAAACTCAAATAACTCGACACAAACAAAAACCCAAACAACCTACGGCTACCGTTCCTTTATAATGGGCAAGTATAATTCCAAAAAAACTTTTTGATGTTGAAAATTATATATATTGTATAATAAGATAGTAAATGATGTGAATATTTAATATGATTTGATTAAAATATTCCTTTTAATTTTTATATACTTACATAAAATAGTTTTCCATTGTAACTAGTAACTACGATATCATTTCCAATATGTGGTGGAAATTTTTTTGAATAAAAGTTTTTAAGAAAACAATTACTAAAAGAGATCAATATACTAAAAAGTGAAGAAAAATGGAGAGAGTAGATTTATCCTAGTTTCATATGTATTGAAAAATAAATAAGAGAAAATGATACATTGAATATTGGAGAAAATTTTGTAAGAGAAAATAATAATAACGCTTCTGGTCATTCCCTATATGTATATCATCTAGCAATAGATTAGTGATAGATTCCACACTTTTGACCTAATAATTTGATGAGCACCTAATAAGGTAATTTGTTTATCCAGGGCGGAGATCCTTTGTCCCGGGACTCTGTCCCATTGTCTGTCTCAACCAATAATAAGTCACCATATGTGTAGAGTAAGGTGAAAAGTATTAACACCATTAATTTTCTTTAAATAAAATTTAAATTGATATGTGAATTTAATTGAAATATCAACTTATTATTGACTGGACAAATAATGAGACAGAGTCTCGGGACAGAAGATCTCCATCCTGGAAGAACATGTTCTTATAATATTCTACTTAGAAAACTCATAATAAATACAATGTTCTCAATTGTGGTGCCAAGTAAAGATGTGATAATTATAATTTTTGTAGTCTCAAAATAGTAACATGCAATGTTATTCATACCCTCAATAAATGGGTCATGATACATAAACTATTTATGGTGATATAATTGTACAGTTAAATTAAATATACATATTTATTATATTAATATTATTGTTGAAAAACTAATAAAGAATATAATAAATATTTTTATTTATCACATTTGTTAAAACAAAAATTGCGACTTTGTGATAAACTTGTTTTAGAACTATAAATGAAGGAAATAGTTGTGTGTTTCATCCTTTGATCCTCCGCAATAATATTTTGGTAAAAATAATAATTTATTTTCATAAAATAATGTAATTTTAAATGGAAATCGATGAGCATGACCGAGCAATTTGAATGAAAATTGATCGGTGTAATCGTTTTTAGTCGATTTTGACTAATATAATTGCATGACTGATATATTTGTTTTATCGTACTAGTATGGAGACCAGTTCACCAGTTTTCCGGTCATTAGAATTCAATTTTCACATCTCTGCTAAATTACAAGGGGACTTGCATAAGTAACATATTTTTTATTTATAAATAGGGGAGGGATCCACTTACTCCAAGAGTAAGTGAAAAATGACTTACTCCACATCTCAACCATCCAATCTTGGAAGTCCAATGGTTTGAATTGGTAAGTACATCTAAATCATTAGATTTTCCAAGATTAAATGGTTGAAATGTGGAGTAAGTCATTTTCCACTTACTCTTGGAGTAAGTGGATCCCTCCTCTTATAAATAAACATATTAATTACTAAGAGTGGTATTAAATCTCTACAAAATGTAAAGCATGTGCAGAACTTTATGATAGTAATACTGTACCACAATAATAAAATTAGGGGAATAACCAACACATTTTTCATAATTTTTACTTACAATATTTCACATTTAGGAAACATCGAGTGATTTTCTTATATTTAATGTTATTAAAAATGTTTATCATTTTATATGCAATAAGACATCGATCGACCAGTCATATTTTTGATGATATTCATAGTGATGGAAAAAATTTCAACTGTTATAGGTGTTGATGATTGTATCAAAGTAACTCTAAAAAGCAAATATACTAATACATATAACATGTTTTTTGTCTTCACAATGCAAGCTTTATAGAAAAATAAGTGATTTTCATAAAAATATAACTTATGGACATACATCAATAAATAACTTTCAAGCTAACTATCTAGTGTTAAAAGTTATACAAGATAAAAAACAAAAAGTTCTATAAGAGAATTTTGAAAGATAAAATTGCACTAAATGAATTACCATAGAAAATATGAATCTAGTAGTTTTGCGTATTGTACACAGTGTGAATCAATCACTTATTAGAGTAGTTCAACTTAAAATTGAGATGGATTCTAAACCTTTTCATTTTGCACATTGACCTTTTATGTATGGAAAAAGTGGGGATTGACAATCCATAAATGATTTTGTCTTCATGTCTCAAGTTAATTATCTTTCTTCAACTGATATAAATATGTTATATTGTATTTTTTTAATTCAATGTTACTCTTTCATTGGACTAAGACAGAAAATTGAGCATGAATGAGAATATGTGATATTTGAAAATGTATAAATTCATATTTGGAATGACAATTTTTCACAAAATAATGAAACCTTATCTAGCAAATGATAAGTTCTCATTCTAATTTTCTCTAATCGAGTCCCTAAACTTATGAAAAAGTTCAATTCACTCCCCGGATTTAATCACAACCTATTATAAGTTCAGTGAGAAAGTATTAATAATTAGTATAAGAGCTTATCTGAATTTCCCCACTTTTAATAGTTTATTCAAAAAAGTAATTATAAACTAATTTTAATATAGTAAATAATATTTATGTACTATCAGTTTAAAGATTTATAAGACAATATATTATTCAATATTCATACCCAATATTAATATTAATGTAAAAGAATCTTATAATAATGTACTTAAATATTTTTGTCACAAATTAATCCACAAAATGCTATTACCTATTCCATAATCTTCACTCTGTTATGTTTCACAAGTCAGTCATAACCAGAGTAATATAAACAAAGGATACATAGCAAAATATGAAGAAAGAAATACCAAAGCTTGTGCTTGCGTCTCTATCTCCCTCTGCTTTTTCTGCCTTTTCTTTCATTTTACTCATTTCCCTAACACTACACAGCACCATTTTTTTGCAACCAACCACTCTTTTTTCTTATCCTTTTCATCACACTATACTGATATTCTCTCTCACTTAACTCATCTTCACTTACCTCTACTTTGGTAGTTCATAGTTCTGTGTCCATTTTTTATAACTTAGCTTCTTTTGCATGACCATGTTCATAAAATCTTACTCTAACTATATACTTTGCAGTGAAACCACTTTCATTTTTCATTGATTGGTCTTCAAGGAAAGTTGTTCTAGTTCTGTTATTCAAGAGGTTAGATCTTATGTTTAATATTTGTTTTATTTTTTTCTTACTATATTTACTATTATTCTAGTGGGTTCTTAAATTTAGCTTTTGATCCAGAAGAAGATGCTTAATGATCTTGCATTATTTATTTGCTTTTATTATGGACACTAGTGATTAGTGTCTGCAATTGTTCAATATATTTGTATATGTAGTTTATTGAAGAGAGAAAAGTAAGCTTTTTAATGTTCCATTTCTTAATTATTGTTTTTCAGATCAACAAAAAATGAAAATATTACAATACAGCATTATGACAGTTTTCTGTATCTTCTTTGTTTTTAAAAGTTTGGAAAATTGAAGCTTATTTGATTGATCAGCCGCAGTCCACAGTTTTAAATTGCGGTTGCGGTCGTGATTGCGATAACGGTTGCATTTACTGCGATTGCGGTCATTGCGGCCGTCGGAATGATGATTACGATTGTTGCAGTGTGAATTATTTTTGTCATTAAAACAATATTTTTGAATCCGGCCTGATGCGGTCCTATGCGGCCTGATGCAATCCGGCTGCGTTGCGGTCCGATGCGGCTGCATCATTGTTATTCGGAGTCACACCGCAATTGCGGTGTGATGCGGTTGCGGTGGCCACTGCAACCGCAATATTGCGGCCCACAATTTAAATCAATGAGCAGCACCATATCAATGTTGAATTGAAGCAGAGAATATGCTTTTCATATTGTAATTTAAACTGTTAATCTTACTTCATCCATTTTTACATCCTTTTTCAGATATACAAGATTGGGTAGGAGGTTTATTCTCTAAAGTCTAAAACTTTAGGCTTTGATGCTGAAAATTACTATATGATAGTACAAATAGAGGCTGCATAGAAAAAGTTGTACAAGTTTGTAACAGAATGACAGAAAGGAAATTGAATATCAATGCTCCTCTTATGTCCGTGAGACGCAATTCTGCTACATCGCCGTCCTTAATCGAAGCGAAGAAGAAGATATTGGATAAACGTCACACTCTTCCGTACTACAAATCAGACAAGAACTTGGATCAGGTAACAGAACATTGTGCAGTGCCTTTCAATTGGGAGCATATACCTGGAAGATGCAAAGGTAATGGTAGATCTGAACCTCAACCTCCTAAGGCGGTTTCAATCACTCCAATACCTAGGCTTCCTCCTGGAAAATCTATAAATTCTTCCAAGCTGCCATTGGAAAAGGAAAGTAAAGTTGGAAATAAGTTTAGGCCTTCAAATAAGTCAAATTCATTTGTTGTCAGCGCGGTTAAAATAGACCGTGACAAAGAAAGAAAAGATGAGAGAAAATTTGATAAAATAAGTTTCAATGTGGAGAAGGAGGATAATGATAATGATGATGTTGATGCTGATGCTGATGTTTATTCAGATGCTCTTGAAGCACTGTCATATACAAGATCATTCTCCATGGACTGCAGCATAAGTGGTGTAAGCGGGTTAGATAATTTGGACGCGAAGAAGTTTGGAACCTTTTCGACAGATCAACAAACTCGAGACTTCATGATGAGAAGGTTCTTGCCTGCAGCACAAGCTATGACTTTACAGCCTCCTCAATATTCTTCAAAAAAGCAATCTGGACCTGTAGAGCAACAACAACCTCGAGATGTTAACAAATTGGTTCGCGAGGAAAATAAGCCGTTGCATAATAAGCATAGCATTGATATGATACCATCTACCAGACAAGGTCAAGAGGAACAAGAAAGTGAAGAAGATAAGGCAGATGGTGATGTTGATGGTTTTGATAACTCTTCCAATATCATCTCAGCAAAAGGTTGCGGGTTTTTGCCGCATTTACATATTAGGAATTCATTGAGCTTACTAAATCATATTCCTGTGATGAAAATGGAGAATCAGGTTCCCTTGTCTTCTGCCTGTGACGAAATGAAACCGAAAAAAATCTCTCATCTAAGATCTTTTAGTCCAATTCCAGCTGTTAAGAAGGTAAAAACAATACTCCTATGCACCAATTTCTTTTCACCCTTGAAACATACTCAATGATTAGTTTCCTCTATTTTTGTAAATCAGCATTCTCATTTATCATGTTTTCAACTTGCATTTACTCAAATTTGTTAATCGCGATTCTTACTGATCATGTTTTCAATTGTTAGTCTTAAAAGAACAAATGAGCCTAACTCCATATACTGAACCAATGTAAGACTTAACACTTAACAAATCACCATTTTGAATGTTTTTCCTTCAGGCTTGGGATGCTATTCACAGGAACAAATCGAGTTCTCGAGCTGCATCACCTGACATGCTGGAGGGGAGGAAAAACTGGACTAGGGAACCAAACAGGTTTACTAACTCGGGTGAATTACTGTCAGGTAGGCTCTCTCCCTTTCGTCGTTCAAGAGCTGCTGCTGCTGGTGTATCTCCTAGTCGAAGCAAACCTCAATCTCCCTTTCGCGGAACAAGGTTGCCTGGTGAGTCGAAAGAGGTTCACAATAATCAATCTTACAAGTTGAAATTCCACAGCACAGAACTCGGAAATATTAAGGAAGTTCTATCTCAAGGAGCCAAAAGAAGTTCATATTCAGGGAGCCTCACAATTGAGAAAACATTGTATATTGATACAGCTAATACAATCAAACAACAAGCTTCAAGTTTAGATTTTGTAGATAACAAAAGGAGGGTAGATAATGTGATTGTGGACTTGGACAGAAAAAGGGGGAAAGAAAGTAATTCCACATTTGAATCTTTTCAAGATATAAATCATATACATGCTTTGGAAGAAAAGAACACATTGGATTCTGAAATGTTAAGTTCTATAGATGCCAATTCAATTTTCTCTAGTATGTTACATCTCAAGGCCAAAGAAGAAACATATGAAGGATTGAAAACTGATCAAGATGCTAACCAAGAACTTGTGGAAGGGAAATTTGGTGAAGATTCAAAGATCAATAACCAGCAAATTGTGTTAGCCGAAAATCCTCTTACCCTGCCATTGCCAAAATCACCTTCCGAGTCCTGGCTTTGGCGAGCCCTGCCTTTAGTTTCGCTGAAGAATTCATTCCTGCATTCAAATCAAGGCACTCAATCCAATACTAAAAGGCATGATTCTAATACAACATCAAGCCATATCAAGTGGGAAACTATGGTGAAAACTTCGAATTTGCATCGTGATCATGTACGCCATTCTCAGGTAACCTTACTAGTCCTTTTTCCCGCTTATTGTTGTCTACCTCAACTCTGGCAGTGACAAGGATGAACACTCAAATTTAACCTTCTCTGCAGGAACTAACCGCGCATAAATCTAAGCATTCAAAATCTTAGCGATCGAACTCGAATTTTCTGCCATGTTATAGTCCAAGTTTTTCATTTCTTTTTTCTTCATGCTTAAGGTATGTAGTCCTCACCATTTTGATACATCAATTGAGTCCTTCAAAATTATTCACTTCAAGTATTAGCTTATATGTTTGACTCAATCAAGTAAAATTGTGTACTAAATTGGCTCCAGTATTTGAAAGTTAAAATCTTACAGGGCTAGATCATTATAAACCACAATATCAATTCTATAACATCTTTTGAACAAAAGTAAAGCTTCTTTTGGACTTGTAGCACTTTTGATGCATTCAACATTTCTAAGAAGTGTGTATTGGCTAGTACTGTGTGCTTTTCATTATTTTATTTCAGTTTTCTCCATTTCTTACTGATTTGTCAGAGGACTGATCCAAGTTAAAAGTTTCCCTAATCTGATGTAAGATATTGTTGGTGTTCAGGCTTTATTGATTGTTTCCTTTTTATACAAATAAAATGTATTTTAAACATTTTATTTACACTAGAATTATCTGTAACATGGTATTAGAGACATAGTCAAAGGTAATCATTCGCTTGTTCCGACAAGCTTATGTGGAGGGGCATGTTGAAAAATAAGTCTCACACTACCTACCTCATTATCTTGGGAATGATTTAATACCTATTGAGCTACTCCTTGCCAATTGATTTTGAGATTAAGCATAATATAATTGATTATTTGAGGGCCATTGTAGACTGAGTAAATGTAATTCATGTCAATAGAAAGTGTAACTCATGCTCCACCCAAACAAGGCTGCCTTAGAAACCATGAATTTTATTTTGTTGGGCTTTTCGGGCTAAGATATTGTGGTCAAAAGGTGAAAGTTGTATCCACTAAAATAGCTTAAAATTTTATATTCAGAATAAAAAATTAGCACCAACACATGCATGTAATGTTTACATCACAAAATAAGTGACCCTACGATTATCAACAAGATGTTTGTTTTGTAGTATAAGATGTTACTAGATTCTCATAAAGACTAAAAATTGGTCTTATTTCAATTGGTGACATTTATTAAGAGCGACAATCACATAAAAAAAATAAGTTTCTTACTTATACTTATACCATTTTTTATACTAAACAAACAAAATAAGCCACAGCTCCACTCAAGGAAAAATTTTAATGTCTCAAATTGTTGTGGGGGGTACCATGATAGCCGCCATTGTATTTAAGGACTGGGTTGATTGTGGAAAACTATGGGGAACCAAAATTTGAATGTAGTGATAATAAAAACAAAATAGAATTGCAGTATCTGTGGAAAACCCCTTCTCAAGGATATGGAAATGCCTCAGCAGTGACCCTACGAATGGTTCGATGACAATGCATCCTAATCACACTCCACGTTAAATCAGAATTTACTCCCATGGTGACACGTTTTCACACAAAAATAATAAATTTCATATCACTTTTATTTTAGACAATTATGGAATAGATTCTTAAGATTATCAAAAAGTTTAGGCTTCAATTTTTTAGAGTGAGAATTAGTTTCTTATAAGGTGACGAAATAGTTTTGGTAGTATAAAAAAAAATTAATTTATGATTTATGATAGTGATAAGTTAAAAAGAAACCAAAGTTAAGCATAAAATGTAGTCCAATTTATATATTAGTATGTATAATCTTGATAATTTTGTAATATATTTAAAATGTTACTAAGATAAAGATTAGAAAAAAAATTGTGGATAATATTTGTTGATTAAAGTCTAATGTACATTTCATTACTATTTATTTGCTATTTGTTAAAATGTATATATGATAAATACGTAAGGAGATATAAATATAAATATATTAGATGCTTAAATAATATGATTTTACCATTAGGACCTATTCCATTTGGCATATATAATTGTGTTTTTAAGTATCATGTAATCCATTTCATTTCATTTCATTGTGTTGTTTAGAGAAATTGTATCATTTTGTTGATGTCTTCATAATTTCATTGAATATTGACCTCCTCTATATCCATGTATTGTTATCATCCAATTTTGTGAAGTTTGATTGGCTATGAACATATAGACAAGAAAATTCTGGGATAAATGATCTTTATCTAATTTTGAAAACGTAAGTTTTTCCCACCCACCCATAATCCTCCCAAAACACCATATCACTCCTTCTAATACTCTTGACAAACCAGTCCCTACTAAACCCTCTCTCTACCAAAACTAAGGTTACCTAACACTCATCACCAAGTTGACCACTCTTAAAATATTCAAAACAAAACAAAAGGTACACAAACTCCTTAAAATCCATTACGGTATTTAGAAACTAAGACTTTAACTCATTGAAATATTGTTTAAAAAGCATGCATAACATTATTTACATGCAAGTAAACAATATCACGTATGTGTTATGAGGTTTAAAACATGTATTGTGAAATTTAAATCTAAATTCTCATCATATAAGTTTACCTAATCACTCTCTCCCACATATATATATATATATATATATATATATATATATAAATATAAATGGTTTTATCCCTAAGAGGATCATTTTACTCAATGGATTTATCTTTTCCAATAAGTATCAATAGCACAAGTCAAACATTTCACCTTTAATCGTATAATTTATTACAAGCATGTTCTCATTTAATCTCAATCATATTTTAATTATTGATTGAGACTAAATCCATTTAAATTATTAATGATGAAAATTTTATTTTGAGTGTGATACAAATTTCTCATACTCTATATCCGACTCAGTTAATTCAATCTGTAATTTTCAATATTCAGAATTCTACTATTTTTATTACAACAAATTACACTATTATGCATTACCATAATAGTTCAAAAGAGTCAAAGATTGAGTGTTGAAAGGGAATTTGGATCCTCTTCATTACTACTGAACAATGGAGACTACATTACCATATTATGATTTTGCCATGTGTCAAAAATAAAAATTCAATAACCCTAATTTTAACAAAATAAATTGTAATATAAGGGAGAGGAAGAGGAGTTGGGGTGGTTGAAAGGACTCTCCCTATTTGCAAAGCGTCACACTTCTTCGATACGCACTAATAACCTTTTGCTGCGCGTAAGCCATGCACCTATTTCCCTTTCCTACCGTGTCCTCTTATCCTTCTTCCATCTGTTCTTTGTTCTCTTCAACCTTAAAAACACACACACTCTCTCTCTCTCTCTTCTTCATTCTCAACACCAACATGAACAACAACCCAGTTGTGGAAAAGTTTTCTCAGTTTTATCATAACTGGGTTTTGAAGCTTGAGGAAATCCTGCACCTGCTTCTAGAGATTTCCAAGAAGAGAAGTAACGAGAATGGTGAACAAGAGATGTTAGTTTTGGTGTCAAAAGTTACATCTCATATAAAAGAATACTATACTATGAAATGGGGTGCAGCTCATGAAGACGTTCTTGTTTTCTTCTCACCTGTTTGGTTGAATCCATTGGAGAATGCATACCTATGGGTCACTGGTTGGAAGCCTTCTACGGTTTTCAAATTGATGGAGTCTCTGAATAAAACGACAACGTTTAACATGACAGAGGAGCAGGAGAAGAAGATAGAGGTTCTGAGAATGAGGATCAGGATGGAGGAGGAGAAGGTGGAGAGTGAGATGGAGAGGAAGCAGGTGGCACTGGCTGATAGGAAGATGGTGGAGCTGGCAAGGATGTGTAGCAGAGTAAGGAATGATGGCGGTGGTGGTGGTGGTGGTGGTGATGTGGTGGTGGTGGCAGAAAAGGTTGATGAGGCTATGAAGGAAGTGTTGGCTGGGTTGGAGAAAATTATGAAGAGTTCTGATTGTGTTAGACTGAAGACACTTAAGGGTGTTTTGGATTTGCTTACACCAATGCAGTGTGTGTATTTCTTGGCTGCTAATATTGCTATGCAGCTTCGTCTCAAGCAATGGAATAAGAAGACAGATATTGGTGGATCCATAATGAATCATAACTTGATAAGTGATTGAACAAGTAGAACAAAAATATATATATGTACTTCTTTAGAGTTAATTAAGCTTTGTCCAGTAGATGAGAAAAAGTTGCCTAGTTTATAATATTGAGAGAGAGATTGAGGAAGAACAGAGAAGTGGTACGTTGATGGTGAATTACATCATCAACAAATATATATTATAATATTGAGCCAGCTATATTTTATTTGGACTAAATGAATATTGAAGTGTTGCATGAAACAAAGAAAACATGTTTATAGATATGAGCTGTTATTTCAAATATTGCATAAATATAAAAATATTACATAAATAATAAAGTTATATTATAAATAATATGTGCTACACATCTAGCATATCAGTAGTGTTTGAAAATCACGTTGATTACACTATTACAGGTTTAGTGTATCTTTATATTTATCTACTGTTTGAGTATTTGAGGGAGTCGTGGATGAAGTCTGAGACTTTGGTAATGTCATGAACAGGGATGAGAATTCTCTGTCCCGATATTTTCCTATCTCTATGTCCCTAACCAATCAAACTTCGTAAAATAATATTAAAATATTAATTTCTGATTTTATTATTTATATTTTTCCTTGAATGAAATTTTCTAATTAGTTTGGTACACCAAATGGGACATGAATGAGGACATGTGATCCACAGGGGAATCGTGCATGTGAAGCACAACTCTCACTATTTTAATTTTTTTATCATAATTTTGATGTAGTGTACCTTCAACACAATTTTCATTGTACATTAATTTTAAATATATACTAGCCTAGTGATTATTGTTTTGCATGCTAAGGTAAGGTAGAGATTCAAGGTTCAACACTTATCTATTATTTACTTATTTTTATAATTTTGGTACATATTATTTATACAAAAACTCTAATACAGTATGGTTAGAATCCAGAATAACTGAATTAATTCACAATCTAACAAGTATATTTCTTTGAAGTGTCTAATTTTTTATTCTTTCCTCCAAAATTTACGTTGCAAACCTATAAAATGAATCTGGCATGTGGATGTTATTAAAGTGCAAGTGTAAACCCCACCACAACTTTTTCCCACTTTCTCTCATGTTTTATTATTATTATTTTGACTATTTTTCTGATACCATAACCATTGTGAGGCTGAGAATGGATGACCCAAACCAATTAATGTTCTATGTGCTAGTTTGATACAAATTTATTTTACTTCCTTATGGATCCATGCCTTTAAAAGGGATTACTATTATTACATACTTGAGGTGATACATGTAGTTTAATAAAATAAATTTTTTAAAAACAAAACGTAGCAATTCTAATTGGCTCGAGATAGTGAATGAATAACGTTCAGGACAAGTCCCTCAACCGAGTGCTTAACTATGCCAGCTATTGGTTTTGCCATGCCATGTTGGAACACAAGTCATGAAAAACTAATTATATTGAAGATTAATTACATTCCTTATTCAATTTTTTCTTCCTTTTCTCAAATTTTGGTTGTGCTTTCTTATTATACTATTAAGTACTATATCAATTTTCTTTCTTTTGAAGGGTGCCCAAATATAAGTGTTATGTGTGTTTAGATGAGGCAAATAGCTAAATTCATAAAGTACATGTTTCATTAATATTCAATAGACCTATATAGAAGTGACATAGTTCATTGGGATGAATGTTTAAATAATTGGAATTTTTACAACCCACACTTCATCAACAAAAATACAATTTACAACACTTTTCATGCAAAACAACAGAATAAACTTCCATTGTGACATGAAATAGGTAAAGGGAAAGATGATGAAGACTCACAAGAAAAGCACAAGGACAATGAATATTAAAGAAATGAATGAGTAGTAAATATCATTTAGGACTTCTACTCTGGTAACTTGATATAGAGGTTAGAGAGAGACTTGACTTAAAAAACACAGAGAAGAGAGTCAGATAGAAAGTTAAGCTGCCTCCAATGATAAGATCTCTAGCTCAGCCCACCATAGTGGAGAGAGTCTTGGAACGGCTTGTTCCGGCGATATACCGATTACTTCCCTTAATTTTGTTGTAATTTCCCTCATTGTTGGTCTTAACCTTGGATCAGGTTGGATACAATCTTGAATCACTTCACACATTGCATCAAGTTCATTGTCTTTGAAAGACTGCAGGGTTGGATCAATCATATAGCTGATGCTTCGCTTGTCGCTTAAGTACTCAGCAGCCTACGAAGTTGGTGAGGGTTATTATTTATTCAAGATGCATAAAACAATGAAGTTGCAATTGGAACTTAAAAATTCAAGGAGGTAAATTTTCAAAGAGTATAAATAAAGGCAATCTAATGAAATAAAGTCATCGCTGTGTGTAGGGTCCTGGGAAGGGTCGAAACTTGACTTCGTTGTCACGTAAAGACAACTTTATTCATTGCATCAAGGCTCCTCTTCCTAGAGAATAAGAAAAAATAGATACACCTAGGGAGATAAATCATTAGTTGTGTTTCATAATTACCCAGTTCACAAGGTTGCCTTGTTCTTCCGAGTGAGGCAACTTTCCAGAAATGATTTCAAGCAACAATATTCCGAAGTTATAGACATTGGTTTCAGGATCAGCATGGGGTGGCAACTCAGATTTCTTTGAATCATCTCCACTTGTCTTAGTAATCGGTGATACAATATTTCCGTAAGTGATATCTCCAATCTGAAAGAACAGTGGAACGAAGAGGTGTATCACTTGATAACTACGATATAATGAAAGCAAAGAAGAAATGAAATGTAACATACCTTAGCAGCAAAATCATCTGTCAATGAGATTGCACTTGAATTGAGGTTCCTATGAGATATTGGTGGGTTCAAATCATGGTGCATGTACTGAAGGCAATAAGCAGTGCCCATGATAATCCTCGTCCTTTCGCTCCAACCAAGACGTTCAACTTCCTTAACTGCAAAATGAGAAATAAAATATACCGAACTTAGCCTTTAGTTACAAGAGAATAATTGACTCAAATTTTCTTGGTGTAAGATAACAATAGTAACAAGTAGCAAATGAACACATGAGAGTAGTGATTACCATGCAAATGCTCAAATAGGCTTCCATTCGGAGCATACTCAAACACCATCATCCTTGTAAATGGTTCTTCTTCCTCACAGTAACCAATAAGATTAACAAAGTTCTTATGGTTTATACGGGACAAAGTATCGATCTGATGCATATAAGAAACAACATTAGCAAAAGGAAAGTCTGAAAAAATGAGCGTCTCTATCAAAATTATTAATTCAATCATTTTCTTTCTATTGATTTTAAAAGGAGAAAACCTTTTTACGGTAGTTCATCTCCATGCTCTTTGACCACTCTTGGGAAGATGAAATCAGAGTAGAAACAACAGCAATCTCTACTCCACTGGATAGCGTTCCTTTATATATGGTGCACTCATCATAACTATTGATGATATTGCTGAAATCCTCACATGCTGTTTCTAGTTCCGCTCGATTCAGCTTGGGGACCCCTACATTTCAAAAGACATGACATTGTTGTCAACATAATAAGTTAATAGAAAATATGTCAACTTCAATAAATGGAAGATGCTCTGGCTACTCTCAAACGGGTTCGAAGAACGTGATGGCTAGAAGTCAAGTTGCATCTACTCATTTTTACATTTCTTTATATTTTTAAACAAAAACCGAAATGTAAAAGAAATATGACATATAATTGTTCCATTGCGAGTTCCACTTTGTTAAAACTAATCTTCAGCTCAATGTTTTCTACTGCATTATTGGAGTTGTTACCTGTTATAAATGCTTTCTGCAATTGTCCACTTATTCCTGTCTTCCAGGGGCGTATTACTTTTGCTGCTTTTTTACGCCAAATGCAAAGAATGACTATTATAACAATGACCAACACAGCCACAACTGCAATAATAATTATATACGTCCAAAAGTTTCCAGAAACACCATTAGGTGAATGTTGTTGATTTCCATTAGAAAGATGGTGAGAAGCATCATGCGGAGAATCAGAAAATGGAGGTGACTGATTCTGTTCCTTTTTCGCATTTGGCACAGCTTGAAAAGCTCCACTACTCAGGGAAGTTGGAACAGAACTTATCACTATAGTAGATCCACCACTATAAGGTGCAGCTGCAAGATTACTGGACTGGTCAAGTAATCTACGATGTGCAGAATTTACAAGATTTTCTTCATTCAGAGCAATCTCAGGCTCAGCAGAACCTGTATGATGCAAGAAATGTTTTGAATGTCAATCAGGAGAAAACATTTTAAATGCTTAAGAGACCATAATTTAGTGAAGGTTCTTCACTCACTAGGATCGTCACGGTAACTCTCTTCAGGGCCATGACAAGCAGCCTTTCTTAGCTTGAACCTTCAAAGAAGACGAGAAAGTTTTAATAAGTTGAAAATTATAAAGGAATAAAATATATGTGCATATTGAAATAAAGAAGGGGCCAGAAGTTATCTACACACAGCGGAAGTGCAAAGGCGTTGAGGTATTTCATAAGTGCTAATTTCATTGAAATAACCAACGAATATGTTGTGTTCCATTGCTTGAATTTTCTGTGCCACACACTGCACATGTCATTCATTAAAGGTCAGAAAGTTACAAGCTAATAATCAATTAAAAACTTGGCTACAACATAAAAGCCTCAAAAATTAAGACAAGCATACAAGGATGAGACTCTCAAATATTTTGATACTGCAAAAGGCTCAAACTTATTCTAGTCCTACTAATGTTACTTGGTCGGGGTGAGAAGAATGAAGATTTGGTTACCAGTGCCCAAACTTTCTATTGATGCAGGAAAACAAAGTAGTCAGAGGTGATGAACAGTTGTCAACAATTAGCGATTTATAGGGAAATCTGAACTTGATGTGATCTTGAGAATCACTGCCTTCAATTTTGTTGCCACAAAGCAACCTATGGTAAAATTAATATATCATATCAATGAAGGATAACTAGAAATATAATTAGTGGCATGAAATATAGTGTTAACTTACAAGTGCTTTAGCAGTGACATATTGCCAATTTCTTCGGGGATGCTTCCAGTTAAGTTATTCTCCCTTAAATCCAATAACTCCAGCATGACTAGACCTCCAAGTTCTTTGGGAATGGTACCAGAAAAGTTGTTCTTGCATAACACACTAATTCAAGAAAACAGGGGAAGCATATTCGAGTAAAAAAAAGTAGCGAAATAGAGAGTACTACTTTCTACATTCCAGGAAATGCATGGAAATCATGATTAAAAAAGGAGTAATAGTGGTAGAAACACATTCTGATGTTTATATAATATACTCAGTTTTCTTGACATTAACGGTAGCCGATGTAATCACTTTTATGCCAGAAAAAAACTGTCTACAAACAAAGAAAAGTCAAACACTTAATTGTATATGATAGAAAAGGTGTTGAGTTCACAAGTCTATCTTAAACGTGATTTAAGTTCAACTTTTATTTAGACGAATGGGATAGCAATGATTGAACCTGATAGTCATAGAAGGTATAATATCATGTGCAGAACCAACTATCGTAAAAGCTTAATCTGATAGAGGAACGGTCACCTAAAAGCATATATCTCTAACAAACACGACCAACCACTTTTATAACTATGAGCTTAAGCAGAATATGTCGTTTGACCTCCGATAAAAATAAAATCCAAGAACTTTGAAAACAAAGACAGACGAATAAATGAAGATTCCATACAGTGATTTTAAGTTTCTGAGTTTCCCGAGTTCAGGAGCCAATGTCCCTTCCAAAGATAAACCATTTAGTTCCCTACAAGATGTAATAGGAAGGTATAAAATTCAGCACTGAAATATACAACACATCCCATATTTACTAAAAGAAGTAACACTCCATTACTAAAGTACTTTAAAATAAGGAATCTACTAAAGGAACTTACAGCAATTTTACTTTACCATCAACACAATGAACACCAAACCACTTGCAGGGGTCGCAATCATTCGTATTCCAATTTGCCAAAGCAACATAAGGATCGGAAGTTATTCTTGCCCGAAACTCCAACAAAGCTAACCCTGCAATTACCATTCAAGAAGGAATCAAAATGAAAGTTAATTAAAAAAATCTTAAGATACAAGAAATGCATTAAATGCTTCTAGATGAAAGGAAAATTAAAAGAGCCATCAATGAAAAGCACCTTCATCATTAAGTGACCAACA
Organism: Lupinus albus; assembly: GCA_009771035.1. Classification (NCBI taxonomy): domain Eukaryota; kingdom Viridiplantae; phylum Streptophyta; class Magnoliopsida; order Fabales; family Fabaceae; genus Lupinus; species Lupinus albus. The sequence continues at coordinate 15,549,605 of CM020016.1, forward strand.
CTTCTGGATTCCCCACACAGAAATCAAGCAAACATAAATTCTAAGCCAAAATCCAAATGTATTGCATGTCATTCCCATTTCTATGTGAAGCCAGTGCAATTGTGATGATTGAGGTAATATCTATATTCCTTTACAGTCAGGTTGCTATTAGATACAATATCCAAAATCGCGAGGCTTTCACTGTGTAGAGAAACACCGCGATCTATTCGGACAAAGTAGAAGAAATCCACTAACTAGGCAAAATTAATATTACAACATAAAGCATAAAAATTGAAGCTCTTGGGTCTAAAGATCTGTTCAGGGTCCCTCATGTTGTGCAATGTTATCTCTTCGTTACAAACTTTTGGGCAACAAGGACATAACCCAACTTAACTCAATACACCGTCCTCTCAATTATCCTCAAGGAGCTGAAAGAAATTACAAACACAAGAATCATCAACAAAATGAATGGATTTCAATATAATCAACAATGTTCAAAAAATAAAAACTAACCAATGTCATCACAATAAGGGAAACAGATAATAAAAATGGAATAACAATAACCCCATCACCAAGCAACCTTTTTTATGTCTAATATTACCAATAAAAAAAGCAAAAAAGAGAATCTGTTCATTACCATGCAAAAAAGGGTGCAACAAAAGTTCTCTTTTTGTGGGTGGAAATGAACAATGTATTGCAAAACAATGAAGATTCTTTGGGGTGGAGGTAATGGGTGGGGGCGAATTGAGATTCAGGCAAAAAAGGCAGCAAAAGTTCAAATTTTTATTTAATAATAATTAAATAAAATAAAAATAAAATGAATTTTCTTTGTTCTTTTTGGTTTTATTCTATTGCTGCCTTAATCAGGATGATCTTAGAGGATCTTCTCTTCGACCATCTTCATCATTTGGGGTCACTTTTCTTCCTCTCTCTCTCTCTGGTTTTCTATGTCTTTCTCTCTCTCTCTCTCTGATTTTTTTCTCTTTCTCAGTTATGTTTTTGTTTATGTCTTATTTTCTCAGATTCTCACCCTCTCTTGCCTCTCTCTCATCACCCCCACCACTAACCAAACCACCCAAAAATTTCCACTTTTTTTTTCTTTCTAAGAAACATAAGGTTTTGTTTGGTAAGAACAAACATTACTATTATTATCATTATTTTGGAAAGATTGTTATTATTGTATTATAATTAAAAATTCTCTTTTGGTTGGTTCCCACTTCCGATAAACAAGGACGCGCTTTTGTTTTGTTACTAGGTAAGTATGTCATGTTTGCTGACCACAACATCCATTGTTGTTAGTAAGATTGTATACGTGATTCCCACATAGCCATTCCTTATGTAACACTTTCTGAGATAGTGATATTTGGCAATATCATATTTCACCTTTAAAAATAATAGAGTTTGGATAAATAAAGCGTGAATATATTTTCCATGATTCTTTTATTAGAAATTAAGTTTCACATTGTCTACCTTATTGTTTTGGAATTATTTAATTATCTGTTAAACTTCTCCTCTTATTATCAATTGGTTTTGAGATAAACCTTAACATTCAAACAAAATCATTAACCTATCAATATCTTCTAAGTGTATAATTACATAGTTTGTAGTACAACATAATTATGTTTTACATAATTGGTACATAATTCACCACTTTTAATATTATTATGACTTAAGTATGTTATGCGTGACATATTACATGCGACATTGGTTACACATAAGATAATTTCATTTCTTACCACTTCTACAAATATACAAAGTGTAATTATGGTGGCTCAAATTGGGGATCTTTAAATTTATGCAATGGAATTATTTTCTTCATTTTCTTAAGGAATATAAGTCCTTAATTCACGTATCCTTATATGCAAATAAGGAGTAATTTCTGGAGGAATCAACAAACGGGTAACACAAGTTCCATAAATAAGTCACCAAGCTTAAAACAATAATAGTAATTCACACATTACTACAATATAAGTCGGTCCAAACAAATTATTATATCGGCAAAAACCATTACAAACGATGAGATAATAACTAACAAAATAAACATAAATTATAGATAAATTCAATTCACACATTATTGCATACATAGTCACCATTTTCAAGTTTACACACATTAATGGCCACATTGACCTTATTACTTACAAATTTCATGAAACTCATTACTTTTGAGGATTGACATTATAGTAAGTTTGAGCAGAAGTGAGAGCTAAAGCTGCTGTAGCAGCCAAAAAGGCAAGGATAGACCATGGGGTATTGAAATATGTATTGATTGTAATAGCACCAAAAGTCTTCAATTTGTTTTTGTAATGCTTCTCCATTTGATTCTTGACTTGGATATATTTCTTGCTATAGGCCATTGCATCACTGCACCATGTATTATTGAACATTTTAGTGGGCAAGTGACCACCTAGATCAGTGAAGAGTTTGGCCAATTCTTCATCACTCCCTAACAAGTTTTGAATTATACCAGCTAATCTGAGCTCCTTCACATCCTCACCACTATCAATCAAGGAATCCATAAAGCAAAAAAATGAGCAGCATTCCAAGTTGTTATCGAAATCAGGACACATCTCGTATGCTAACAAGTTCCGAAAGAAATAAGGCGAGGCATTATCAAACATAAACATAGGAAGCCTCAATTCTCCATAAAAAAAATTCGAGGCGAAAGAGACACTACTCCATAGCCATCTATCTGTCTGGCTAGCCTTCACTCGAATCCCCGCTGCTTTAAGATCTCGTATGTTCTTATATGTTAGCCAACCATTTGATTTGTCAGGGGTCGCCATCTGTTTAAGTTGAATACCATCTTGTTTGTTTTTTACATCATTTTCATTAACATGATCATTAGAGGTGGATGATGTGATAAATGTGCGAGCATAATCAAGAAGATGAATCGGCTTACGTTTATTTGCGAGTTGGACTACCACTTCTTCAGAATTAGAAGGTAGTTGCACCAAATCAGTATTCTTCTTCATATTGGTAAATTCGATAGCAATACCGGGAGTTCGAATAGTTCTATGCTTAGTTTCATGTGGGACTTGCAATGCACTTAATTGTTTTATGTCACCCATGGAATGAAAATTGATCATTAAATACTCCAAATTTGTTCCATTCTTGCATAGTAGCTCAAGTAGTCTCCTTGGAAGTTGGTTCTCCAATAGGGCAATATCTCTACAAATATACATCATCTGGTCAAGCTTTAACTTCAATGCTTGTGGATTTTGTTTGTCAATATTTTCCATGAAATGGAGCAAAGAACATCCATCCACAAACAACATGAAACAAAGGTCTTCGTCAGTAGTTTTTGCTCCAATTGCATCTTCAGTGAACAACTTTTTCAGTTCCCCAAGATTATCTTGAACAGTTTGAAGCAGATATTGAGCTGCTTTGTCTATAGATTGGTGAGTTTTTTTGCTATATTCCTCAACATACATGGATGTCCACAGAAGCTTGTAGTGTTCTCCTTGCTTGAGATTCTCATCCCAATGATGAATTGGCCCCAATGATATCACTTTGGGTGTGCAGAATTTAGCAAACTCTGCATTCTGTCTCAAAACATTAGGAACCCTTTGGATTTTGGGGCTTGAAATTTGACTATCTTCTTCATATTTTTTCTTTGCAAGATGTAGTTGATCAATCATTCTTTGACTATCTATTTGTGATAGTTCAGACATTTTCCTAGGAGCAGCTGATATATGTGCAACAAACAATTGTCAAAGGTAGAAACTTAGATGAATGCTAGAAACTTATGTTATTAACAAATAGAATTGTCTTCCTGAAAAAACCTATGTTTCACTTTATTTGGCACAGCAATTCTGAATTACACAGATTTTTATAGTTTTATCTCAAAAGTGATTAAATGCATATTCGTTATTTGATAATCTAATAGATAGAGATCTATGTGTATATTTTATAAAGTCAAAGGGAGATATACTCTCATATTTACTCATTATTTTAAAGACAAACTTGTTTTAGAGAGCAATCCTACTATATTCTTTTCTGTGTGAGAATAAACTCTATCCACAAAATCAAAATAAGCTAAAACAAACAATGATTTTTGTCTAGTCAAAGGTACAATTCACCGGACACACTCTTATCCAAATAGAAAACGTTACAACTACATGTACTTGAGCTTCTCTCCGGTACCGGAATACAAGTTGAAAGATAATTATTTTAATTTTAATTTTTATTAAAAAATAATTTAAAATCATAATTGCTAAAAAAAATCAACAAATGGCAATCATCATCCAATATCTGAGAGGACCCTGATCCTATACATATTTCATCTTAACCAATGAACCAAACCACTAAGTCAAAACAAACATTGACCGAGATCCACATATAATAGCACATACACTTAGACAAAAACTGAAATAAAATTCTCAAATCACAGTAAATACATATAATCTGATCAACAGAAAACAGCATACTAGTATGTTGTTACATACATGGACACTGGAAAATAAAAATAAAAAGTGAAAACAGTGCATTCTTACCGAGCCTTCGTCTTTAATTTGGAATCAAAGGGTCCTTAAACTTCTTCTCCACCAAGGAATATATAGTGATGAAACCCTTTATAACAAAGGCCACAACAATACAATGTGTACGAAAGAAAGTCAATATAGAACAAGAAAGGGACTTCTGAAAGTGTGGAAGTAGTGAAAGAAAAAATGTCAAGGAAGGTAGAAGAGTGGTATCTTATGAATTGGGTGGTGGGGTTAGAGAACTATGCATTTGTTAATATAGCAATCCTCTACATGAATATATACATGTATTAATATGTAATAATTGTTTTGTTTTCCACGGTACATCATGAATACTATCTTGTTTTATGTGGAAATGGGTCTAGTTGAATTTAGTTTAGTTTGACTATTTAACGATAAACAATTTTAAATTTATACTGCTCATAAGTATAAATTTAAACACCTACATAGTGTTGATATATTATTCACATAAGTTGGTAAAAAATTTAATGTGATAAATAAGAACAACTAATATATACCATTGAATCATATTTGAATTATTAAGTTTAAAAGATGACGCACATGACTTTTTATTTAAGTGATCAGGTGATTATTAACTAATTTTTAAATTTTAAACATCAATATATTATTGTTAGATACCACTATTGTTTATATGTATGTATATAATTTGAGTATGCTCCTAAAATTAACGAGTTGGACTTTTGACTCAAATCCAGCTCATTTATTAACGAACTTAGTTTTTAACTTAAGTTCAACTTTTTTGATTCATGCACCAAGTTCATGAACCTAACTAATAAGTAGTAGAATTGATTTGGGTCATTATTAGTGCTACTTGTTTGATTGAATAACTCAACTCAAATAGTAGTTTTACAACCTTCCCTAGTCTCAGAAGAAGTTTAATTCCCCACTTATGTAAGTTGAAACTTGTGGTATTTTTAATATTTAATTTGATTTCTGTTGATTAACTTATCATGTCAAATTGCCAAATATGTGTTTGTTTATTCATTTTACGTCAAGAAAAGGGTGTCACTGTAAGCTAAGAAGACTTTGACATGAATGAAATGTCTTCCACTATCTTGTAGTAATTCTTAAATGGAGGGTATAAGATTCACATGTACAAAAACTAACTCCACTATGATTTTTCTATTTAGTAAGGAAAATGATTGTCCACCCTATTTTTTAGGTATAAATTGTGTAGAAGAATATATTATTCCTCATTATTAAAATGATTAATTTCAGCATCTGAATTATTCAACTATACCTTATATCTTTGTCCGAGTCATTAGGTGGCCATGCTGTAGAACCCTGCGCCTATTCCACCAAAAGTGGAAGCTGCCAATGTGAACACGCTCATCTTTCTATTTGGCCTATTATAAATATAAAGAAAATGTTTATATGCTTCATATAGAAAGAAATAGTTGATAGTTGATTTACTAGTATAAGGTTTTACTAGATCATCAGAAAAATAAAAGGTCAAGAATTCAATATATGAAAACAATATTTATTGCGACGGACATTCATACATCCTGAGAAGATATATTAATTTTTTATTTATAATAAGGTAAAAAAATATTCCTAGTAGTATCAAAAAAATGTTTTATATAGATGAGGATGATATGTTTTAAATAAAATTAAGTGTATTCCTTCTAGAACTACTAAATTTAATTTTTTAATACAAAGTTATTGTTTTGATTCTCTTACTTCCCACTTTTGGGGCTAATTTTAACATTTAAAAAAATAGGAGCGAAATTAACAAGTATGATTAGAATATTGTTTAAGGCAACAAAAAAGTAAATTTATATTAAAAAATTACATATTTAACATATCAAAAATTATTAGACTTTATTTTACAACATCTATGACTTTTCAAAAGGTACATTTAGGTTGGTTATAAGTGGGCTTGACCTAAATGTTAAATTTAGGGTTCGAATCCTTGTAAAAAAAACTCCACATAATAGGGATGGCAATAAATAACGAACTCGCAGGTACTCGTCTAAATTCAACTCGAATTTAATGGGGAAAATCCGATATCATTAGGTTCGGGTTTGGGTTTTACCCGAGTTCAACTTTTGGGTTTAGTAGAGTTGATACCCAAACCCGCCCTGAACTCGATTAATATATGTAAAATTATAAAGTTACACATAAATACATAAATAAAAGCTATAAATATAGAAATTTGACATATATATATATAAATTATATATATATATATATATATGTTTCATGGGGTTTTCATCGGTTTCGAATTACCCGAAACCCGACGAGTTCTGAGATTGTATTATTGTTTTCAACCCTACTCAACTCGGGTTCGGGTTTTGGATTTCGGTTCGGGGTTGGGGAAGCATAAACTCGACCCCGACCCATCCCGATGACATTCCTACCACTAAGGATGGCAATGGGTACCCGGATCCGCGGGTACCCGCAAAAAATACCCGCAATGGATCGGGTATGGGTCTATGTTTTGGACCCGTGGGTAATTGAGACCCGCGATTTTAAGACCCGCTGTTAGATGGGTCTGGGTCCGGATAATAAGGTACCCGGACCCGCTATTTCTTCCTATATATATAACAATCTAATTGTAATATCATGTGTATATTGTAATATCATATTAATCCATAATTATAATATCATATTAATTCATAAATGTGATTGTTATGTTGTTAAAATGTTATGTTTTGTTGTTAAGTAATGATATTATATTGTTAATTCATATGTATGATGTAATGTTATGTTAATTGAAGAGTTCATACTAAATGAATTTTTCATCATAATGTTGAATTTGTTTTTAATGTTTGTTATAGTGAAATGAGTTGTGTTTAATAGTCAAGTTAAGTTGTTTTTAAAACTTTAAATTAAGTTTTATAATTTTTTCTCTTGTTAATTGTCTGAATAACATATAAGATCGTATGAAACAAATGCACAAATGCATAAATTATTTGCAATTATTTTTAATATTTTTGAATTTATGGGTACCCATAGATCCGTTGGGTACCCAAGGACCCTGGGTAGCATACCCAGTAGGTATTAGCATGGGTCTGGGGCGGGTCTGAGTCCAAAAATACAGCAATGGGCGGGTCTGGGTAATGCATTACTCGGACCCATCCAGACCCATTGTCATCCCTACCTACCACACATAGAGTAGGTGAATAAACAAACTGGTACATTCTTCATAATGTTGGTAATTGTTCCATCCCGGTCAAGCAGACATACCTTATGATTCGGGTTGGCCTCGTTCCCGACTGACCAAGTCGACTATCGAGCATCCATGTTGGTCGGGCGTACTTTCAAGGACCATCAGAACATCTTAAACTACTAGCACGCTCGACTGTCGAGCGTCCCACTAGATTGGGAGCAATTGTTCCATCCCGATCAACCGATTATTCCTTGTTTGTCGAGCTACCTTATTCATAGCCGACCAAGATGCTCCATCTGGTCAACCAAGCATTTCATGTTGGCCGAGCTACCTCATTCCTTGACCGACCAAGAGCCGAACATGGTCGGATAAAGAGCTTAATCGCATGCCATACTACTGCCCATACATGGTGGGCAACTTCTAGGACTACTACCCTAGCATCCCGCCTGCCATACCGTCTGCAAATCTCACTTAACCTCCTACCTGACTTGCGAGTACAGACTAACTAAAATTGTCTGAAATAGTTGTCTTGCAGTCTGTGGCAAAGCAGCCCCCAACAAACCCAAATGGTCAGCCACACCAACAGTACTCATCAGAACCACGTCATACATTCAACCACTATAAATAGGGGTTTCTCTCAACAGGAAAGAGATTCTATTCATCATCTATTAATCTTACCTTATCACTTGCCATTGTTATTCTCTACCTACTTCTCATATTTCTCCCAAGCCTTACATCTCTTCTCTCTTACTTGATTCTTGTAGCACCTTTTCAAGTACCTCCATCGATGAGTTCAAGTCAGCTTCAATCCAATTACCATTGAAAAATTCTAGCCCGGACCTCCAGACCGATCATTCTGATCAACCACAGAAAATCATTAACCATTTCTACCATCACTTCCTATTTAAACATGATCTCTTACTACTAATCAAAAAATATTTATAGTTGAGAAGAAAAAAGAATGCCCTAATCAATCCAAATAATAATATAAGAATACTCTGAATGAAAAAATACTACATTTTTCCCATATTATAAAACTAAATAACAAAAAACTAGATTACATTATTCAAATTTTGACAACATTAATACTGAGTTAAACAAAGACCTTATTTAAAAAAGTTACTCTTAACTTTATAACGTTGGGCGGAGAGTAAACAATGAAAAGTGATAAATATATATCAAAGTATAAGTCGAATTTTTATTAAAGTATTAAATGCCTAATTTTTTAATGGATATATAATTTTTTAATTTCTTATCATCATTCTTTTAAGATAAGTTTAAGAAAACCCTTTGAAGCCTTAAGTAACAATGATCATTCTAGTCCTTCGACAACTTCCAACTATCTCCATGAGCACCAAGCTTAGCAGCAAAGAAGTTAGTTTCACGACCAACGACATGTTTTAAGGGAATTAACTTTATATACTACATTGAATAACTCAACAACTAATCAGTTAATTTAATTAATTAACGAATACAATATCACAACTAAAAAAACTAAAAACAACTAACAGTTAATCGATTAACTCTACATATTGTCAAACGATTAACTCTTACGTAATTGCAACAATTTCAATATTTGTATAATCAATTAATCGTAATATTAATCTATTATCACATACTATCAGATATTTTAACACTAATTCTTAGCTCTAAGCACTAATTTAAAGAAACATTTTTATTAGGTATCCAAATTCTAATGTGAAACAAGGAATGGTACATGATGTTCAGACAGCACAAATCTATTGATAAATCTAAATAATACAATACTCTCTTCTCTTGTCTCTATCATTATTATGAGTAGTTTGATTCCCATCTTGCCCACGTTGAATTAATTAAGTGGATTTTTTATAAAAAATATTTGATTCCTGTTTACTAATTTAGTATGAGATTGTCATGTATTACCTGTTAGATTTCTCTATTAATTGGTGAACAATTAATCCTAAAATTTTGAATCTTATGACTCTCACACATTATGTAAAATAATGATATAAAGTCAATGTCATACCTGAATCCATGTTCGCAGATTTGTTCCTTTGTATGCCTTCGTAGAGAGGTTTTGGTATGATGTCTTCCTCAACCAAATCATTGATTCCTTTTGGGACCTTCGTTTTCTCTCTGATGGGAAGAGATGAAAACTATATTTTGATTTGGTGTATCGGGGACCATAACCTTCCTGATGTGTTAACTTATATGGTTCTCATTATTTCATATGGGTTAACTACTCTGGATATCCACTCATTAAGCTCATATCCATTATCAGATTATTTTTAGAAGTCACAAGGGTTGTCAGTAATAAAATCACTTATTTTATAACCCCGAAAATAAATAACCGATATAATTATATTAAATATATGATACGCACATTAATTAAAAATTATAAATTTCTAACATTACCTACTACCTACTCTTTTACTTATGTTTATTCAATAACAATAAAGAAAAAAAGATTTTGTTCTTAGTTAGAAACACCTTCTATGAAGTTTCGATTTGGTTATGGTAAAGAAAAATGAATGAATACAACTTGCAGTTAACTATTATTTGCTAGATTTGACAATCAACTATCTTTGCGTATGGAAAATAAATAAATACAACGTGGAATTAATTAAAACAATTAACTATGAAATAATACAATCTTTCTTTTATACGTTAGGAGCGAATGTGAAGCTGTGAATCCACTTGCATCCTATTTAGCCTATGATAAAAAAAATACAACCAGCGATTAATATAAGAATATTTTGGTCAAACAAAAAAAATACTCATTATTTTCTAGCTATACTATTACATAAGACAAGACTAAATACGATCTAGAGCAATTCAACATCCTCTCCATTATAGAAGATAAGTTTTTTTTCCTTTTATTTTCAGTAGAGATACTGTATTCAAATGTTGACATTGGTTAAAATGTTATGAGATATACAAGAACCTTTTTTGATTAACAAGAAAAATAAGAAAAGACATACATGAATGAGAAAGAAAGCTTTAAAAAAGCTAAAGAAAGAATAATCAAGACTCCATTCAAATGAATGAACTTCTGATTATTGAATGCGTTTATGAAAATGAATGAGATGAAGTGAGGTGAACTTCTGATTATTGAAAACATTCCCCCTTTATACACGTTTATCTTAACATCCCCATTTATACACATTTATCTTCATTACTGGAGATAATCTCTACTCGATGTATTCAAATGTTGACATTATTCATTACTAAGAAATGTGGTCAATGAGTTATTTTCAGATTTGGATCTATTGAGTAAAGAAACAGCAAAGGCCCATTTCAATCAAACTCTTCATAGGAGACATTCATCATCTTGCATTCTCAAGTGTTAAAGGGTAAAGGTATATCAAACAAGTTGTCCAAGAAAATACACTATCATATATTTGTCCATAAAATTGAATGCATACACGAACAAAAAAGTTTTTAACTAACAAGCTATAATAGGAAAGGAGATAAGATGTTAGATGGGATAAAAACATAGAAAAGATATGGGTAAATAAGTAAACTTTAGAGTAGCAATGTTATAGAAGTTTCTTCCACAAACTACTAGTACATTAATTTGTGGAAGTTTTTCTTCAAGTAAGCCTTACATTCTTTATCGTTTTAAAAATGTTTTAAATACATGTTTATTACTTCTCTCATTACCAATTGATTTTGATATGAAATCTTAATATAATATTAGATTCAAAATTTAACTAATTGTCATAGATCAAAAAATTCCTTTTATGAGCAACCCATCTGTAATGAACATGCAAGAAATTGAACACCAAGAGAAAGGAGAAGAAGAGATATGTGTTCTCTCTAGAAGTAATGAAGAATGGAGAAGAGGGAGTAAAAAAATTGTTTTATTGATATTGGTAAGTAAAAGTGAGTTATTAAACAAAGAAGAAGACTTCCTTTAAATAGGAAGTTGGTTAACCAAATAATAAAAATAACTACCTACCCTTAAGGCCTTAACTAACTTGACAAAAATATAAAAGAAGGTATAAGCCCAATACAAGCTTTGGCCCAAATAGAGTAAAATAAAAATTTTAATTCATCTATGGTGTTCGATTGATCTTGTTCTAATATTTTTTATTTGATCGGATAGACTTATGTGGATGTAATAACCTCATGCACTATGATTCCATTAAACAAAATAATTCCTGCGTATACTTTAATGGTAATAACTGATTAGCCTAGGTAAGACTCTTAATCAATAATCTTACTTGGAAAGTAATCACTTTTAAAATTTTAACTCTCTCTTCTATTAAATATTCAAAGAGAAATAGTACAAGTCCAATTGAACCGAGGAAATTTAGTCCCTTTTGCAATCATCCACGTGCACTTCCTGATATGAATCCAACAATAATGCCTTCATCTTGATTGGTGTAGCCTTCAAAAAAAAAAAGACTCATATATATTTTTTATATATATAATTAATGTTATCTTTATATAATAAGTATGGTAATATTTTCATTCTTTTTTTAAATTTATTGTATTGTCAATTACTATTATTCTACCCATAAATTCGATCAATACTTATTGGTCGTAAAAACTATTATTTTATATTATGTTGATGTATAATTGGAATAAGGATGTGATCTACACTAAGGATGACAATGAGTATCCAAATCTGCGGGTACCCGCAACAGGTTGAGTCTGGGTCCATGTTTTGGACTCGTAGGTAATTGAGACCCGCGATTTTAAGACTTGTTGTTAAATGGGTCTGGGTCTGGGCAATAAGGTACCCAGACCCGTGGGTACCCGGACCCGCTATTTCTTCCTATATATATAACAAAATAATTGTAATATCATATTAATCTATACTGTAATATCATATTAATCCATAATTATAATGGCATATTAATTCATAAATGTGATTGTTATGTTGTTAAACTATGATGTTATGTTTTTAAGCAATGATATTACGTTGTTAATTCATATGTATGATGTAATGTTATGTTAATCGAAGAGTTCATACTAAATGAATTTTTCATCATAACGTTGAAGTTGTTTTTAATTTTTGTTAAAGTAAAATAAGTTGTGTTTAATAGTCAAATTACGTTGTTTTTAAAACTTTAAAATATGTTTTATAATTTTTCTTTTGTTAATTGTATAAATAACATATAAGAACGAATGAAATAAATACATAAATTACTTGCAATTATTTTTAATATTTTTAAATTTATGGGTACTCATGGATCCGTTGGGTACCCAAAGACCCGCATGTAGTATACCTAGCGGGTATTAGCATGGGTCTGGGGCAGGTATGGGTTCAAAAACAAAGCAGTGAGGCGGGTCTGGGTAATGCACTACACGGACCCATCCAGATCCGTTGTCATCCATAATCTATAACATGAAAAGTAAAAAAGTATGAAACCATCTAACACTTATTAAGAAGATGAACTCATAAAAATATATTATACTCAAATCTTGAATAAGTAACAATAATTCAGTATGAAAAGAGAATGTATCTTATAATTTGTATGAGACCTATGAGACCTCATTATTTAAAATTTAGTGTCAAAAATATTACATAATTAAATTATTTGATATACAATGGGCATTCATTTTATTTTTTCATCGGAGTATATTTAAAGTCCTCATTTTTATATGAATTCAAGCTTTGTATAGATAAAGTGGCGCTGTCTATATAACTAGCCTAACCAAAACTCCACTTTATAGTAATAGCTAGAATACCTTATTTGTTGGATGTAAACTATTCTTGTTCCTAAGCAAGTTCAGGCCTTTGATATGTACCAAGAACCTCTTCTACCAAGTTGTTAAGATTAAGAACTTAATCATCATTGTCTGCATTCTATTACATTCTAGTTCAACACAAAGTGATATGTGCATTGCCCATATTTTAAATCTCTATGAATTTAATGTGAGATACTTTTAGAAATATAAACAACTTTTTAGGCTTGCACCTACCATCTTAAACTTGAGTGGGGATCAGCTGTCCCAAAATGAATATGTCTCCATGTACCTAATCAATCAATTTTCTCCAAGTAATATAAAAATAGTATTTTGCAATTTTAGAATTTTTATTTCTAATAAATTGTCACTTTTTTATTGGACCGGTACAGGAAATTGGGACAGGTGATCTCTATTCCTTAAACTTTCAGACAGACAATGTTTTAGAATTTGTATTATTCATTAAAATACTCACAGGACTAAAATCATGTCTACCTTAACCAAACAAATTAAAGATAGTTCATCATTTCATTGGTATGCATAAATTTTTATTTTTTGTTTTGGTTTCATTGATGTTTGATTTGTACTCACAACTCACAGTGCTATAATTTTGAAGTAAATCATATCTTTCCTTGAGTATGCATAATGAATTCATTATCCTATTACGGTTCCTATCTACCCAACATATTTTATCATTCCAAATTGTGAACATAGTTGTCCTACACATTTCTATAGTTTCTTTATATAATTGATGACAGAGCCTAGCATAGAACTGGACAAAGCAATCACTATTAAGTGCTATATCTATGATTCTATATTATTAGTTCATGCATCACCATAGCAAAAGGCCAACCAAGGAAAATTTATTGTGTGGTGCAAGACTAATGATCCTAGACATATACATATCATCAATTATGAATATTTATATAATTGTATTCCGAACCAATCAAAATAATTCATGATGGACATTTTGCATTAACATTGGGTCTAGATAATGTGCATGCATTAACATTAGGTCTAAATAATACTTTTCTATTTCTATTAAATTACTCCCAATATTTCTTTATAACTATGGGTGGAAATGAGTCGAGTCAAATTAGACTCAACATAACTCGATTGGTTAAAGATTGGCTCGAATCAAGTTTTGAGTTGAGTTCATTGTTGAACTACTTTTTTTTGTTCAAAATTAACTCAATTAAAGTTCACAAACTTTCGAGCAACTTAACGAACTCAAATTTATGTTACTCATCAGCATAAAGTTAAGCGGTCTACAACGTGTTGGTGGATTATCCTGATACATATATAGAAAATTTGTGAATATTTATAATAAATGTAGCTACCTATTAAAGTTTATCTGTTGAAGAATGTAGACATTATATATGTATGAATAGAAAGTGACTTGAGTGAAAACGATTTTTAATATGAGAAATATGAAAATTAATATGTATGATTTGATCTTATATGTATTATCAAAATTAAAAGATAAACTCGTAACTTTTTTAGGTGATGTTAATATGTATCATCTTATTTGTTTATTTGGATGATAGTTATTGATTGTTCTCATAAATTTTATATAAGAGTCATTCTCACTTGAGTCATTCATGTATATATATAAGAGTTAATTACACTAACACCCCTGAGTTTTAGTGAAATTATACAAATCATCTTTCCCTTTTTTGTCCTTACACAAACCACCCCTAATTTTGTACATATATTACACTAACCACTCCCGATGAGATGTAATTGTAATATTTTAAACAAAAACATGTGATGTGTGTAATTAAGTTAAACAAAATATTGTACATTGTGTAGACAAATCCAAATAATATAAAAGTCAATGCATCTTCATTATTTGGTTCATTACAAAAATAATATAAGAGTTATATAAACATCTCTTTAGAATTGTTAATATATTGTATAATGAAACAAAAATAATAAAAAGACACTCAGTTTTGTACTATTTGGAATTGTCTACACAATATATCATATTTTGTTTAACTTAATTACACTCATCACACGTTTTTTGTTTAAAATATTACACTTATATCTAATCAGGGGTGGTTAGTGTAATATATGTATAAAATCAGGGGTGGTTTGTGTAAGAGTGAGGGGTGGTTCGTGTAAGGACAAAAAATGGATGAGTGGTTTGTGTAATTTCACTAAAACTCAGGGGATGTGAATGTAATTAACTCTATATATAATGAAATCAATATCATTTATATTTAATCAATATTAACTTTTAAATATAAATAATATAAATGAATGATGATAGAGGATATATATATTACATTCATAAATGAAAGCACATAAGAGTCTTTGTCAAGATAAGTACCTGCTGATCTTGTGGCTCACAATGTTGCCTAAAGTGTGGGCAAATAGTCACATTATTCACTAAAATAATTCAGATCTCTGAAATTCATCATCACTTATTATACCATCACTTTCCCATATGCCCCTCACAACCCCCTTGGACCTGTTTTTTATTCATTATCTAACAAAGGCATAGGCACAAATTATAATTCCTCCCCATTTTTTATAATTAAAATTTTTATATGTGAAAAATGTAATAATAAAAGGTTTTATATCTAAGACGGAGTAGTTTTATAAATTATAACCTTAATTTTTGCATTTAATATAGATGAGTCTCAATAAGGCCATCTCAAACAATTTCAAAGTCATTTTTGTACCCAAAATATAATTTCGGAGTCATTTGCTAAAATAAATAATTAAACTTATTCAAAATGAGAAAAAGTTAAAATGATCAAAGTAAAATATATATATTTTTTATTACTAATAGTATCATTTTTAAAATATTTAAAATATTTTATTTTTTATAATATTCAACAGATTCTCAAAGTTAATATCAAACTTTCACTTGAAAAAGGTGTCATCCTTCATTTTTTTTAAAAGACACCACTAGCTAGTTAACAATCTATCACCTTTGGGAAATGATGTGAATCACACGGATACAAAAATTGTCTATGTTATATATATATTAAATTCATAATGTTGAAATTAGGAATAAGCAACCTAAAGTTCAGGACATCATATTATCAAAAAGTTATAGGCAAAGTAATAAATATTATCATATTAGGAATAAATATTAAAACAACTAAAAAACAAAAAATATAAATCTCAAAAAGTTATAATAATTAACATATTATCAAGAGACAAGTTTTATGATGATAAAAGATTTAATGAATAATAATTTTCATTTAATCCAATATTCTCATAATCAGCAATAAAATAATAATGTGATGATATAGGTAAAGTAAAAAGTTGAATACCGAAAGATTTAATTAGTATATAAGATATTGATTAGTATAAATTGGTAACTTAGTGGTGTAATTTTCATAAAAGTAAAGAGAAAGATTAAAATGGTTTTCAACATTTTTATTTTTTAAGTCATTTGGGATTAGATTACGATTGTGATTGTTGTTTCCAAAGAACATGATTCTACTCCAGTACGTCCAGTACCGGAGAATATGAGAGGAGTGAAATTTTAATTTAAAAAAAAGTAACAATCTAAACCGTTTAAATTTTGCTTTTAACACGTGTTGCAATCTTACATATGCATTGGCCTCTCATGTAATAGAGAGGAGCCAGACTAGTTTCCAAGATGGAGACTTCATTTACTATTTCATATGTATTATAATGGTAAATGTGTAATCATCTTTTAAATAAAAAGGGCAAAAATGACATTGCATATTCCACTTTCTTTGATTTTTTTGGATACTTGTCTCTCAATTAATGGAGATGAGTCTTAGCCACCAAAACATTTTTAACACTCAAGCCAAATAATCGAATTAGTTTAAATATATTTATATATAAAGATATCAAACTTATTCCTAGATAATGGATATCACAATCACTTTTTCAAACTCTTGTCATATAATGACCTATTAGCATTCATAATATGTGTCCTTTAGCTTCCAACTCCCATACCAAGAAATGACCCTTTAAAAAAATCGATAGCAAATCCTATGAGGACATGTTTAAGTTAAGATAGCTTATCTTCTTATCTCTTATATGTTCAATTTGGATTTTTCCTTTATAATAATCACCACTTATCCACCTTCAACAACTTATTACCCATAATTTTGTCCAACAATTTCCTAAACCAAATGTTGCCGTCAAAGAAATGATGTCACCTCAAAAGGTACTCCAATTAGTACAAACACTAAATATTTTAACAATTCAACCTTCTCACTTAGGTAAATAATGAATATATTATAAATAAATGATGAATAATGTATATATTATATATAAGTCTTTAGACTGATGATGCATATATATTTCATTTTTTTAATTGTATGATGGACGTAAATTCATAAAAAAAATATTGGATGGAGTTAAGTATTATATAATTGTAGATATAATTAAATTAGATGTATTATTTATAAATGTTAATGTGGTATCATATATATAAATTTAAATAAGGGAATTATAAAATATTAGCAAAATCTTACATGACTAAAAGAAAATCTTGTTTAAAAAGGCGCATCTTCTAGTAATCATGTAGGATTCTGCTAATCATGTTATTATTGACTAAAAGGGCGAGATTTAAATGCTTTTAGAATTTTATTTTATTTTTTTCTTATTCCTTTCAGAATTTTATTTTCACAATTTTCTATTTCTATCAAGGACTTGATAAATAGCTAATAATAGAGAGGGAGGACACAATAGAAGCTTGGGTCCTAATGGCTGGTTCCATTTGCCATGCCACAATTCTAATATAGAGTTATTTATTTTAACTTAAAGTGTGCTCTTGGTAGTAATTTTGATTTTTTTAGGGGTTACTCATATTTCATTGGAGGACTAGGTGACAAATTTTTTTGAGTGGCATTATAATTTTTGGGACCAAATAGATTATTAACTCTATCAAAATAATTAAAAATAGAAAGTAAGGTAGAATATATTTTAGTCACTAAAATTTTAGGTAATTTTAATTTTAATCATTTGAAGTTTAATGAAAGTTAATATGCACGAGACTATTATTTAATATGGTTTGGGAATGATAGATGTAATAATCTTACCTCACAAACTGAGAAATTGTTTCTAGGATTTGGAATCATGACCTTATAGTTACTAAACAACAACTTTTTTTTGTCGGCAAAAAAGATTTATTTATTTAATAAATGTACTAGAGGTACAAGAGATTACAAAAGATTCAAAAGAAGTACAAGCATAAAGGCTAAGAATGATGAGATGATAAATTGTTAGAGAGGTTGTCGTCTCAATCAGTCAAGGGAAGACATTACAAGTTTGTGGCTCTTTCCTTTTATCCAAAGGCAAGATTGTGAACTTCCATGATGAGAAAATGTGCTAATAAGTTTTTGGTTCCTCATTACAAAACCTACAAGTGGTTCCTCCCGATAATTCAGTCATTCCTTTTCTTACTAAGACTTCCATAGTTAGTAATCTTTCTACGATAAGTCTCCACACGAAGAAAATGACCTTTAATGGGATAAGTGTAAGCATTCACCAAAAGAATTTTGCTATATAATAATATTTGGATAGTCTTGTTTTTGTATTACCCATAATTTTTGTGGACTATGACGAATAATATCAATACGTGCTTGTCATTTAGCCTCATATTTTTTGTACATTAATATAATAACCAACACGCAATGAATCACTCCAAGCCAAGGAATTCAGAGGAAATTAAGTAACACTTTTGGAATTTATCCAAATGGGTTGTAATATAAGTAATTATTTTAATTTTTCCTCACCTAACCTCATTCAGCATTCTTTATAACACTATGCTTCAATAGTACTAGCTTTCAAATGTTCTGATTGTTAAGGTTCAACTATTTAAAGTGTTGATGAACTAGCAATACCAAACAATTAATATTCTTTCAAAATCAATATTAAAACCATGATTAACTTGCTTAGGTTGTTCCTGTTAATACATCATATTAAAAACATTGAGATGCTTAAAAACATTGTTCCTGTTCTGATTGCAGTGATATTGTAATATATCCTTAAAATGGCAAGTTAGTAGGGGCTTTTAGTTCTTTGCCAAGGAATTTCATTACATCATAATACTTGCAGATTAAACATGTCCAAAGCTTTTTTAGACCAAGGTTCCAATTGCGTTATAAAAATAAAAGTTGCCGCAACATTATTTGCAGTTTCCGATTATGAAAATCGGATGCAATGCCTATTTCAGACCAAGGTTTTTGTATGAAATATATCGCGAATTACTCATAAGAATGGTTAGAGAGCAAAAACAATGATGTTTGTAAAGTAAAATATAACCGAGAGAAAGCAACGAAATGGTTTCATTGTTTCTCCCTTTAGATTCAGCATTTTCCTAGCAATAAACTATCTTGTTATTTTCTTATCACTTGCAATGAAGAGCAAAAGTAATACAAAAGTACATAGCAGTGCCCAAAAATGTAGAAGTATATACTCCATTCCCTATATTTTTCAATTAGCCTTCTTCTTAATTAGACATACAAATACAATAGTAATATCTAATACTGCATTAAGGAGCAGACCTAAAAGCATTACAATCCTGAGAGAAAAGGTTATATCAATTACTCATTCCTCTTCTTCTCTCCCTGGCTCTTCATGTATCTGAATCTGAAGGCATATAGAGAGGAGATTCAATATCTGAAGGCATATAGAGAGGAGATTCAATATCTGAAGCCGTATAGCGTGGAGATCCAATATCTGAAGGTGTATAGTGTGGAGATTCAATATCTGAAGACATATGCATTGGCTCAGAGAACACGCGTAAAAGGTGTGGCTCGGTAGGCGCAGCCGAAAATGAAGAAGTTGCAGATTCCCCCGCCATCAAATTCTCCAGCCCAGGTTTCAATTCAGTGTTACAAAACTTTTCATACTCTGCCCTATCCCCTCCTTTTTTCTTCACCTCAATCACTACCAATGAAGGTGTCAATTCAAATATCTCGGCAGCAATAGTCAGCGGCCCTTTTACACCTTCTCTAGTACCCTCCAAGCTTACCCGACATTCTTTCTTCCTTACACTAAAGCTAACCAATTGAGCGATTTCCTCCAATTTCGATATAATCTTGGACACCGGTGCAGCAGTCACGAACCTGGTCTCATCCCCTTTCTCCTCAAACAATCCTGAAAGATCAAAACCCTTAGAAAATGATATAATGTCAAAAGCATTCAAGCTTGCTGGTCTTGGCAATGGAGCATTCTTTCTCCTAATCTCCATCTCAGAATCAGATTCTGAGATCGAATAATCGGAAACAACCGATGCTGCATCATCCTCGTTATCCTCGAGACTATCCTCGACATTACAAAGTCTATCATCCTCAACATAAAACTTAATTTGCTTGAACCCTTTCTTGAACCACCTATTCTCCATAATCTCCGGAATCACAATCCGGGTTTCAGGCTTTATATCAAGAAGCCGGGTTAGGAGCCTAGAGAGATCAGGTGAGAACCACCTAGGACACCTAAATTCACCCTTATAAATCTTCTTATACATAGCCATAACATTTTGATCATGGAATGGTAAATAACCTGCCATCAACACAAACAAAACAACACCACAAGACCAAAGATCAACCTTAGCCCCACTATACCCTTTCCTACCCAAAACTTCAGGGGCAACATAGGCAGGTGTCCCACAAAAAGTGTGGAACAACCCATCTTGCCTCATTTGATCAGACACAGCACTAAGCCCAAAATCAGAAACTTTAAGGTTACCATTCTCATCTAGCAACAAATTTTCAGGTTTAAGATCCCTATGGTACACACCTCTAGCATGACAAAACTCAACAGCTGAGATCAATTGTTGAAAGTACTTCCTTGCAACCTCTTCCTTCAATCTTCCCTTTGCAACCTTGTTGAAAAGCTCACCCCCTCTAACATATTCCATCACAAAATAGATCTTTGCCTTTGTGGCCATAACCTCAAATAGTTGAACAATGTTGGGGTGGCGCACACGGCGCAGGATTGAGATCTCACGCTTAATATGCGCCACAAGACCACCCTTTAAGATTTTTTCTTTGTCTATCACTTTTATGGCTACCCCTTCATCAGTTTTTATGTTCTTTGCATAGTACACTTTTGCAAAGGTTCCATGACCAAGAAGTTTTCCAATTTCAAAACGTCCAAGTAATAGATTTGATATTTCTTTCTTGTTGGGGTTGATGTTGTTTCTCTTCAAAACAATATCCGCCATGGATGGCGAAGAAATTTTCGATTTTGGACCTCAAAGTTTTGAACTTTTTGTGATTTTCAACAAAAAGATGAAATTTTGAGAATTGGGTTAGAGAGAGCTATTGTTTTGGTTGGGACTTGGAAGTGGTGGAAAGAGAATGAAGAAGGGTGTGTGGTTTTGATTTGTTTGAGGGTTTTTGTATTTTGTTTCTATGGTTCTGTTTTTTGTGTAAATTAATGATTCACTTTTAGCTTTTATAAGGTAAGGGTATATACCACCATTAACCTCTTTGCTATTTTATTTTCATTTTATCTTTAAATTCTGATTATTTTTTTCAATCACTATCCCACCTATATATTGACCTTTTTTTTATTCGTATAATATTTATACACTGTAAATGTAAAAATTAATACTCAGTAAGTAAATTATTTATCATTTTTTTAAAAAAATCAATAATAATTAAATATATCCGATCGATAATAAAATAACAATGTATAAAATTCGTGTATTGTGTACATTTTTTATCTTTCTTTATTTGCTTTTTTTTTTCCTTTTCCAGTGTCGTGGGAATGAAGGCAGCAACAACTATTTGGCATCAAAAAAATGACAAAGTAGCTATAGCATCTTTTTGTCAGATGAAAAACAACAACTGAGGTAGATTGAATTCCCAAAATTATAAGATTCCCCTATGATAATGAGTTACATACCTAGTTGTCTCCATTTAATTGTTTCATAGGTACTATTCAAATTTTCTCAAGATGGAAAGAACACACCTAGAGTTGTGACCTATATTTATTCTTCTTTATTCTTTATTTCTCTCACATTTTAATAAAATGTTGTTAAAAATAGCATCGTTTTAATTGAAAATTTTGTATCAAAACAAATGTTTAATTTTAATTTGCTAAAGCATTCAATTTTTTATCTAAAAAGTTTTCATTTTTTTCTGTTGGTAATGTCTTTAATTTTTATTAACAAGTTTTAATATACAAACTTTATTCTTCACCAAAATATAGTAGCTGTAGTTTCTTTATTTTTGGGTAATAATCAACCGTATAAATTTATATCTAATAAAAACCATAATTCGTATATTTTTTTGGATATTTATAGTAGCATGTGATGTAATGGTGACTCATAATTTAGATTTGAGTAAATTACACTCACACCCCTGAGTTTTAATGAAATTATACAAATCACCCATCCATTCTTTGTCCTTACACCAACCACCCTTCCCTCATACACAAACTACCCCTAGATTTATACATACATTACACTAACTACCCATGCATGTTATAAAAGTGTAATATTTTAAAGAAAAAACGTGTGATAAATGTAATTGAGTTAAACAAAATATTGTATATTGTGTAACACTTCAAATAGTACAAAAGCGAGTGTTTCTTTATTATTTTTGTGTCATTAAAAAATACATTATAAATTTCAAACAAATATTTAAATAACTCTTATACTATTTTATAACGAGCCAAATAATGAAGACGCATTAACTCTTATATTATTTGAATTTGTCTACACAATATACAATATTTTGTTTAATTAATTATACACATTATACGTTTTTTGTTTAAAATATTACACTTTTATATCATGCAAGGGTAGTTAGTGTAACATATGTACAAAATTAGGGGTGGTTCGTGTAATGACAAAAAAGTGAGGGGTGGTTTATGTAATTTCACTAAAACTTAAGGGGTATGAGTGTAATTTACTATTTAGATTTTAATGTTATGGACAAATATTTAAATCTTAAAATACACAATTAAAGAACATGAATGAAATCTAGCTAAATTCTGATAAAACATGAAAGTATGTCCTTTTTACTATGATATCCTATCTTCTTATTGAGATGCTGCATTTATGAGATAGATTTGTTCATTAAACTCATTTTAATTTGATAATGATGTGACACATGAATTTTGGACCGTTTGCCAGCCTCACATGTGCTCACTACCAAAGAGAACGGTTACCTTCACACTCACTGCATCTAGTATTGGAGATGAGTTCTCATTTTTCGGGAGAAAAAAAATATAACTTCATTGTTTATAATAAAACGATAAAATGTTATAATATTTTGTTTTTGTAATATTTCTCTCTCGGGTATTTGAGATAATCTTTCATCCCACCCTCTCCATATGAGAAGATGTCGCCAAGTGCATGCATTTCACCTATACTTGACGTGTAATATAGTTCACCAAATCTCTAAGAAAGCAAGTAAAGTCAGATTGTAATATTGTTGAATAACCCTCCTAAATATTATCTCTATCTATCTTAGCAACACATTTTTTACACGTAATAGTAACATATTATTATATTATAGAACATGTTTTGATGCTAAAGATCGTGCAAGCATTCCTTTATATCGAATATAATACAAAACAAAACATGGGGAAAACATGGTCTATTATGCAATAAACTAGTCAATAAGAGTAACTAAGTTTGAAATTCTAAATAGAGCATTATCCCATACTTTTTATTTTTTATTTACAATTTATATAAACCTAAAAAATAATCGTGAAGCTCATGCATGCAACGGTGAACGAGAAAGGAAACCTTCACTATATTAAATAATAACTTCTCATTAAGCTATTATGGAGACCCAACAGGCCAACAGTATGAACAAAATTGAATTTAAATAATAATTTTTCATTAAGCTATTATTATTTATTTACTGTTCATACTAAGCTATTATTTATATTCTTGCGTGTGCTTGATTATCAACACGTGGTACCAACCTCCCATTTGACATTGACATTCTACGAAAACTCAAATTAACTCGTAACTTTCATTAAGCTATTTTTATTTATTTATTGTTCATATTAAGCTAATTATATCATTGTGGACTTCTCTCTATTATGGAAGAGAGGAGTACATAGTTATGATGTTGGCACATGACAAAAATAAAATTTAAATAGTCCAAAATTTTTACTTTTTTTTAAATTAAAATTCTAAAAAAAAATCACTCTCTCACATTTCTTTTACTGAAGAGGAACCATTTCCGTGTTATTGATTATCAACACGTACCGACCAAGTTGACTTTTGAAGTTGTTACACTGTATTATTGTCTTCATTCTCCACGTGATCACACTACCAGCCTTGTGAGGAACTTACATGTTTTGACCAGATTTTTTTTCAATATGGATTCTCATTATTAATTTTTTTTAAGTAATGGTAAAGTTTAGTTTACTGGTAAAAAACTAATTCTTAAAACACAATCCATTGTCATGATAGAAGAGTTGGGATCTTCTCTAATATTGGATGTAGAAGCTAACACGTGACATGAAATTTTGTAACAATTCAAATTCTAATTATTTTCTAATAAAATAATATAAAAATCATTTTTCCATATCATATTCTCATGAGTAACATAGAAGGTTATATGAAAGGAAAGGTATAGGATTTAGTTAACCGGGTAAATAAGAGCTCCCTAGACTCGTAAATAGGCATATGCTAAGACAGACTAATGTACAAGACAAAAGCATGGTATTAGCCATGACATAAGTGGACTTTCCTTTAGCACAAACACCAGTTCATCTCATCCAGTATAAATAGAGAAACCCATTTACACATATAGTATCATATCTTCTATGATTTCTCTATCCTACTCTTTCTAGCTTTAATTTGTCCTTTACAAATACTAACTTAAATACCAGAGTCTTTTTTCCAGTACTAACTGTCGCGCCTCGATTTTCGGCTGCACAACTTTGTTAGAGTCGCCAATACATTTTATTGTCAAAAATGTAGAAAAATCTTTTAGCCCAATTAGATTGGGCCTTGGATTTTGATATCCAGGTTCTTGAGATGGTTACGGACTAGAGAAGATATCAGCACCCTATCCGCCCATTTTAAATGGTACCCTAAGTAAATTGCATGACTTAATTTATACTTTAAAGTTATTTGATTATTTAATTAATTATTAAGAATCAACAAAATTTTATTTATTTTTTGTTGTGCCTAACAAGATAAGACATTGCTCCTCCGTATCCTATTGAGGGAATCAATGTTACGTAATTCTTTAGGTAGGAAAAGATTTGTTAGTTGGGTTGATTTTATTATTTTTATAGAAAATGTAATGTGTAATCTTAACTAATTTTATATTAAAATGAATGAAGTACATCCCTTGTGTCCGATACTGCATATCATATTAAAGATTAATTAAGATATTCATCATCTTTGTGTTTAAAAGATATTTCAATTTATTGAAAAATGTTAATGTATTTACCTTTTCATTTTTTTATAAAAAATATATATATTAGATTTAATAACCAAACATGGTAACAATTATTCCTAAATTTTAAGAAAGTGAAGTGCAACCCAAGTGTCTGTCACCGCATAATGCCTTAAAAATTAGAATAATTGTTACTTTATTTTTCTACAAACATATCTGTCTTTATACTTAATATTTAAAAAATGTTAAATTAATTCATTGTTAAATTAAAATGAAAAGAAACGTGTGATGTTGAATCATTCATTTATCACTCTTTATGGATAATAATGTACATAACAAGAGTAAAAGAAAACATATATGGATCAAATGAATATTGTTGTGTGATGTGGAGGATTATACCTTTTGTATAATTGTGTGTCGAAGGTAATGTCTAGGGAAGAAAATGATTGATGAATGAATTTTGGTTTAGAGGATTGTTGAGGATTTTTTGGAATAGATGAATTTTTGGAGTTATTTTCTAATATACTTTTGTGTATGATGTTAGGAGGAGAAAGATGAATGTTTTGTTTGGATTGTAGGAGATGAAGTGATGTTGAGATATTTATATGACTTTTTTAGAGTGAGGGAAATGAGGTGAAAAATTAGAAGAAGTTCCTCCTTTTTTTTTGGAGATGAAGCATGTTATTTATAGGTTAGATATTTTAGCACATGTTTAAATCCAATGTAATCTCTTAATTAATTGGAGGGAGAGAATAAAGGGAAACCTGATTTTTTTATTTATGTAAGTGAATCATTCTATTTATAGACTATGTATTTTAGCACATGTCTAAATCAAATATAATCTACAAATTAATTATTTGGAGGATATTAAGGAAAAAATAAAACTTATCATAAATTTATAATCAAGAATTTGATTTAGAGGATTGTTGAGGATTTTTAGAATAGATGATGGATAGATTTTTGGAGTTGTTTTCCATCATCTCATGTGTTATATGTCTATTTAAAGCTGAATTTTGACACATGTTTGAAAATAAAAACAAATCCCATATTAACTTCCAAGAGAAAATTAAGGAGATTCTGATTTTTTGCTTTTAATTCAAATTCAAAACTTTTATTTGTGTTATTATGATATTTAATGTTTAAAATTCGAATTTAATGAAAATCGTAAATTAAAAATTCAAATTCAAATCATTTCTATTTTAGGCACATAAATTTTTTTATTTTTTGTAGAAAATATCCAAAAATACTTTTTTTATCTTTATTTGGGTCGGATAAAATTGGGTGTTCAGACTAACCCAAGACGGTGCAAGACAATTTCTCACCATATATAGCATCTAAAATAAAGAAAGGTCAACTTCAACCTGGATTAGCCTTGAATCACATTTGGCATATTATCCCTAATATCAGACCAAATAACATTAGATAATCACCCAAGGTGGTCCAATGTCGTTTCTTTGTGGTTTATCCTACCTCAAATAAACCAGGGTCGGAATCATTCAAATTCAGCCTAAAATAACATATGCCAAGTCATTTCTCTAACCAACCAAATGTATATTAGAGGAGTAAAATGGAGCTGAAACATAGTCCTCAGCTTCTTCTTCAAAGAAAATGAAGCTCTATTTCATTAACTATAGTGTGTATTATTATTGTCTAGAAAGTCAGATATTGACTTGTAATTTCAAGAGAATATTTGCATTTTTTTCCTCATGGGGGAAGCCCAACAAGGCTAAGCCCATCAAGGAACAAATTAACAGCTCCAAACATGAACTAATACATTTCCAAACCATTAACAATACAACTAAAGCTCTCATTTGAGATAGGTGGCAACCATTTGATTTTCTAAATTATTTTATTGTAAATGAAATTTATATTTGTTTAATCCTGCAATGTTAGGTTTATATGAAGATATTGTAAAAGAAAAAGTACATGCATGGTTGGATTGAGTGTAGATCCATCATTCAATTAATCTCTTCTATTATTTATTCTTCTAATACTTATTATATTGTTATGAGGTGTTTGGTGATCACTATAAGAATAAGATAATATAGAGGGTAGGATATGGGTATGATAAGTTTTTATATTATTTAGTGTTATCAACACAACAGATAACTCGTCCTATCATAACATAACGTAAGGGCAAAACATTTAAAACCAAATATAATTTTGACTCAATGATAAAGACAGTAATGAAGAGGGTGACAATGGTGATTCAAATATGGTGATCGATGACGATAACAATGATGATGATGTGATAAGAGTGATATAGATAAGAACATTTATTATAACAATATTAGTAGAGCGATAACAACGATTCACAGTGGTGTCAAAATACAAGATACAATGGTGATGGTGATAATGACAATGTGACACATAGAAATTTCATTCCTAAGATCCCACCATTAGAATCATTTTTTTAAGCAAAGCATTTCCAGGCCAACTGAATATCAATTTCTCTACTTAATTGAGGTACAAAATTACAGAAGCACTTCTATTATCTATTAATTAATAAAACATTTTTTATTAACTATAAAGATTGAACTCCTAATATCATATTTAAGCAATCTAAGCTCTATTTAAATGACAGTGCATAATATTAATAACCTCTATTGATTTTGATGCAGTCATACACACACAAATCAAATTGATTTCACATTCACACTAGTGAAACAGCTTTATGGGCATGTAAGATGTTCCCAATATTTTATAATAATGACCCCAAATCTTAGTCTCTAAGTTCAATATTATATCCAAAATCCGAGTTGTCATTTACTTGTAATTCTTGTTTGGATGGTTGTGGATTAGGCAAAACCATCCACTTATGTTGTCCTGAACAACTATAACAATTCCAAAAATATAGTTTAATAACATAAACTTAATCAGCATATAATGGCAAAAGAGAGAAGTTAAAAGCACATGCTAGAGCAGTTGAGAAAAGCCACTAGTATCTGAAATTTTTGGAGCAAGTTACTTACTAAGTTCCAAATCCACCATATGACTAGAATATAGTTTTGAACTACTTTAACTGTTTCTATATCTTCTTTTGGTTTGTCTTAGTTTTGTTGATTCATGTGAAATGTGATTCCCATTATGCTATTTTTGAAATTCTCTTAATTATTCTTTTATCCTTAATTTTATGAAATCAGCTGAAATTTGATACTTATATCATTTACATTACATTGAAATTACTTTTTTATTCTTAAAATTACACTAAAAAAATAGAATTGTCATCTCCATTACTAGAGAGGAGTCTGACTCGTTTTTTGTTGTTGTTATTTTCTTATTTAAATACATATCCCAATAAATTATACATACTGTTATTGTTTTCCAAATGAGGGGAGCACCAAAAACAGCTTTTTTGACCCATGAGAAGTGAGTGGAAGACTAAGCATTATTGAATCAAGTTCCATGTTATGTTCATGTGATGGAGAGAGGAATGTGCCATTTTGTGCTTGGCTCTTCCACAAATTTGCTAAGCCAATTTGTTATGTTTTCACTCAGCCATATAGATACCAATTAGTGTTAATTAATTCCTATTAGTTTTTGTCTCATAGCTATAGGAATCAATGGATTAGGCATAGTCTAAACCAGAAAAACTGGCTTAGTGAAAAAGAATATGAAGCATTATTGACTAGCTGCAATTATACTATAATTGATCTCTGATTATCATTCACATTTTCATCCTACTAATCTATAATAAACCACTTTATTTAGATATAATGTAACCCTTTATTTATTGAGAATTATATGATCCAGGTTAACCTAGAAACAAAAATGTTACCTTTTTTAAAGCAAAATGGCACATATAGCTGAGAATCATTTAATTCCTGAGCCTCTAGACTTAAGACTTTGCTTGTTGAATCTGAAATAGGACTCTATGACTTGGAGTTATTGGTCAAAAGCAAAAATAATGTGCAGAGAAACTTAACAAATATATGAATGTGGATCAACTTTCACATTCTTGGTGTCTCATCCAATTAAAAAATGATACTTAATTAAAAAAAAACATAAATTAGTTTTATTTATATTATATGTTATAACGTGATTGATTTGAGACATAGAAACATGAATGTTTTGGAATATATAATCCTTATCCGAAATATATTGCCAATCCCTCTGGCTCTGCAATTCAAATAGCTTATTTTTTAACCCAAAAAAAGGACAATAGCCCATCAATTAAACTCTGCACACTGCTATTTTTGCTGAATTTTAGTTAGTCAATTTGTAACATATTGTAAGCAAACTATGGCTATATATGTATTATTATGTAAGCAGCTAAAAGTTTGAATAGTATTTTTTGCAAACATCTAGCTAGGCATACAAAAATAGCTACAATAGTATAAATCCTTCACAAGACTTCTTATATGTCAAAAAGTAATTACTATAAACTAAAGGTATGACTTAAACTCAAAATATCACTCATTTCATTGTCTATCTAAACTAGCTCCTATTATGTTGGAAAATGTATCTAATTATAACAATTTTCTCTTTTAAGTTTTTTTTTCCATAGTTAATAGTAAAAAGTGGTTGGTATATTTTAGGAAGATTGACAATGAGTGAGAAAGACTCATTTAATCCACTATTCTCAGTCTCAAAAATTATTTTTACCTATTTTGGCTTCTTATAAATAAAAGTTGATGTACTTTTAATAAGAAATTAGGTTATGTTTGGGATAGTCTATAAGATAAATTTAATTATAGCTTCTTAAGTATTTATTAATTATATGATTTAGTTATGTAAGATGTTTATATTTGTGCATGTATTAATATATGAAGTTCATCTAATTCTTTGGTTAAGAATACTATAGTGTTCAAATATCATCTACTTGAATCCTGATCAGTCACATTTTCTAGTGTTCAAATATCATATCAAAAGAGTAAAAATTATATATTTTAAATGAAGTTTAAATAATTATATAATTCCTTTGTTTATGGCATAAATAAACCAAAACTGAAACATAAATGAGTTTCATGTAATAATAGTTTAAATCAGTGTTGTAATAACCGGACCGGACGGTCCGACCGGTTCGATCGCTAACCGGACTTGAAAACGGCTCCGTTTTGTAGTCTAAACCGAATGACTAGTTGGACCGCTTTGAACCAAAAAAATTCCGGTTCGACTGTGCTAAACTCGGTTAAATTGAAATAACCCATGAAAAAAACCGGACAGCTCACTTAAAATTTAAAAAAAATGAACATTACTCTAAATGTTTTGTTTTATTCCGGTCCAAAAGAGATAGAGATATATTACTTCAATATAGTTATATAAAATTATTAATTATATAAAATTTATATTTATATATAATTATATATTTATAGGTAAAAAATATTAATTATATTTAAAATCATTCGATCCGACTGGACGACTTAACTGATTAAACCGGTTAAACCTAATACGAAAACTCTTCCAACTTAACGTCCGACTTGGATTTTACAACATTAGTTTTAACACCTTCTCGAATTGTTGGTGGAAGCACAAGGTTTGTGAACTGCCATGTGGGTTTGGACTTTGGACAAATTATTATGGCATGCTGATCTGAACAAATTTTAACATTACATCATCTACTTTATCTAACTCTCTAAATCTCAAATTAAATAGATGGGACCCCATAAGTTTGAACTTTCAGGCACAGTGAAGTCACCTTCAAAATCTACTATACTTCATAACCAAAATATTTCTATCTTATTACAACTCCTAGTCTCTCCCCAAATAAAAATAGAAGTATACTAATGGCCACACCAAATTTAAAATACTCACTATGGACAATTATGTTATCAACATCGTTAATCAAAACTTAATACCAAAGTCAAAACTCAGAACCCAATTTTTTTTTGGCTGTTATCGAACATTAATTTGAAAATAATAAATATTGAGAATGAAAGTGGAAACAAAACAAAAGTCAGAATCACTGCATCAGCCATTCATAAAACATTAAAACTCTTTGGTTTCAATTTCATTATGTTCAGACAGTCAACACCCTTAGTACAACTTCCATTAAATATTGTCTTTACACCATTTCAATCCATCCTCACGTGCCGTTAACTCATCCGTTACAATACATAACGCCGTTAATGCTTCCCACTTCACTATAACCTCTAAGCTCTAACTATCCCACTACACCAAACAACACATCAACCTCTTTTCTTTTCTCACTTCCCATTCTCTCATTCCATCACAAGTTATAATAATAAGACACAAGATTGAAACTTTAGAGATAAGAAAATGAAACCCTTTTTCATATTCTTGATTCTCCTAACACTCTTTGCTCTAGTGGAATCTGTTAGAATTATTTCATCTTCATGTAACATTAGAGACCTAGACCTTGTTTCAAAGGCCTTTCATTCTGTATCTGGGTTCAACCCTTTATGGTTCCAAACAAAAGCTTCTTCTTCATCCAACTGTTCAACCCTTCAGGTTACAAAGATAGAACTTGCATCCATGAACTTGAGTGGAAGTATCTCATGGGGGTACCTTAGAAACATGTCAAAGTTAGAGGTTTTAGATCTCTCTGAAAATTCACTTCAAGGTCAAGTTCCAAATTGGTTCTGGACAAGTACAACTTTATTAGTAGTGAATCTCTCTAACAACAGATTTGGAGGGAACATTGCTTTGAAATATCAACCCACTTCACAAAATGGTTCCTTTTCATCATTGCAAACACTTAATCTCTCACACAATAGGTTCACCAATCAAGTTCATCTTTCTGGATTCTCAAACCTGAAAACCCTTGACCTTTCTCATAACAATCTTGTTACTTTACCTTCTGGCTTCGAAAAAGTTACCAACCTACACCACCTTGATCTTTCAAACTGCAACATCAAAGGAAATGTAAAACCCATTTCAAATCTTCATTCACTCACTTACCTAGACTTATCAAACAACACTTTGAATGGTAGTTTCCCTTCTGAATTCCCTCCTCTCAACACCATCAAATTCTTCAACATTTCTCATAATAACTTCAAAGCATTAGTCACATTAGACAAGTTCAAGAAATTCAACAAATCAGCTTTCATTCACGCTGGTAAAAACTTCAACTACTACAACACATCAAAAAACATCGTCAAACATAAACAAAAACAAAAACATGTTCCATTACACTACCCCACAGAGAACAAGAAAAAGAAACACATATCAAAAACTAAACTCATTGCAGCATGTTGCGTAGCTTCAGTGTTTATCTTAGTAACCACGTGGACAATTTGGAGTTACGGAAAGAAGAAGCAAGTTGAGAAAAGGAAGAAGAAATGGGCAATCTCGAAACCGGTGTCGTTTAATGGAATAAAGGTAGAGAAATCTGGACCGTTCGAATTTGAAACAGAATCAGGTTCATCGTGGGTGGTGGATTTGAAGGAACCGTCTTCTGCGGCGGTGGTGATGGTGGAGAAGCCGTTGATGAAACTCAGTTTCAAGGACCTCATTGCTGCCACGTCACACTTCGGGAAAGAGTCACAACTCGCTGAGGGAAGGTGTGGGCCCGTTTACCGAGCTGTATTGCCAGGAGAGATCCACGTGGCAATCAAGGTTCTTGAGAATGCGAGAGACGTTGATCATGATGATGCTGTTGACATTTTCGTTGACCTTGCGAAGCTTAAGCATCCAAATTTGTTGACCCTCTCTGGTTATTGCATTGCAGGTACTTTTTATTACTATAATGCTTCTTCTCAATCATTTAATTTATTCAAAATTGTGAGTTGTACTGAATTATAATTGACATCGGTTCTCGTATCAATCACATATTGGTACATGAATATTTTGATCGACCGAGATAAAGGATAAGATACCGTCTAAGATAGATGAACCTCGTCTTGATTTGGACCTACTTTTATTAAATGAATTTCACGAACCCAGTGACCGTGTAATTATTTTCACCTAAATATAGCTGTCTATCATTACTTGTGGAAACTCATGCACCTACTTCATTACTCTTCAATTTTTGACAGAGCTTAATTAACCACCATAAATATAAAGCATAAATACTCACATGGTCCTTCATGTTAATTTTTGAGTAGTTGTATACATTCATACAAAATTATAAGTTTTATATATGATTTGTAAATCAATCATTAATAAATAAAGTATCATTTTATCTTAAATATAAGAACATATATCATTTTTTGTATTTTATCACGGATATTAAACTTATCCACAAGACCACAACATTATACATTTTCAAGTACTAAATAAGTTGTTTCTATCAATCATTAAAAATAATTATCAATTATATCCTTAAATTGATATATTATCCATAAATATGAATAACTTATAAACTTAGGATTGTTGTTTCTTAACGATAGGAAAACCAATTTTGAATTGGGTAATCAGGTATATTATCTTATACAAAAATTGTAATATCTATGTATTGTCAGTGTAAAGATTTATATATATTCACTACATTGTCCTTCATTTTTTATTATTATTACTTTTATTGGAGAGTCAATATTAATTAAATTTGAATGATGAATAATACAATAATAGTATATAAAATTCACTCTACATATTTTATTTATCTAATCCAAAATAATTTGAATTTCAGGTAATGAGAAGCTGGTATTATACGAATTTATGTCAAATGGTGACTTGGGTAGATGGCTACACGAGCTACCCACCGGTGAGACCAACGTGGAAGACTGGAGTAATGACACGTGGGAGATTATTCAAAACGGCATCGTTTCAAATGTCACATCACCCGAAAAGATGGGTTGGCCCACACGTCACCGTATCGCCGTAGGGGTGGCGCGTGGCCTAGCCTTTCTCCACCATGCAGGATCAAAGCCTGTCGTACACGGCCACCTTGTCACGTCAAACGTGTTACTCGCTGACGACTTTGAGCCCCGAATCTCCGATTTCGGGTTCCGAAGAATCGGGAAGAACCGACAGATGCCAAATTGTTTCAGCACAGAGAGTGACGTGTACTGCTTTGGGGTGGTGTTGATGGAGCTGCTGACCGGGAGGTCAGGCACGGCGGAGACGGTGGTTTGGGTTAGGAAGTTAGTGAGGGAAGGGAACGGTGTGCGTGCTTTGGATGAGAGAGTGAGTCAAATCGGTGGTGGTGACTCGGAGAGTGAGATGAGTGAGTGTCTCCGAGTCGCGTATCTTTGTACGGCTGAGTCACCTGGGAAGAGACCCAGTATGAGGCAGGTATTGGGTCTTCTCAAAGATGTTCATCCAAGTCGCGAACTCGACTGAGTTGTCTTGTCTTTGAATCGTTGTTTGTTATTTTTTGCGGGTGTGTTCTCAAGCCCACGCGGTTCACAAGTGTTTGTTCAACCTTTATAAGTAGTAGTAATT
This sequence comes from Lupinus albus, assembly GCA_009771035.1. Taxonomy (NCBI): domain Eukaryota; kingdom Viridiplantae; phylum Streptophyta; class Magnoliopsida; order Fabales; family Fabaceae; genus Lupinus; species Lupinus albus. The sequence goes on from CM020016.1 coordinate 15,584,479, forward strand.
GCTAGTTATATATTTGGTGGGAAGTTGGCAATGGGTTTTTTGGTTATAGTTTCTTTTGAATATTTTTATGACTATTATCATTCTAATTATAATGTATAGTCCAAAAAGTTTAGGGAAAGAAAAAGGAGAAAAGGATGAACAAATTTGAAGTGGGGTTGGAAAGCCTAATGAATCAATGGGAGTGTTGTGTAGGATTTGCTTTTATTGATCATGCATAGGGTAGAGAATCCCACTTATTATTGCTCTTTTATAAGAGGGACTTCCATCATTTTAATTTTAATCACTTTTGTTTATTTCTTTCTTTTTAACTTTTTTTTATTTTGTTTTACTCTCTTTTACTTTGATTCCTTTTGCTTTATTCACTTGTTAATTTATTTCTCTTTAGGAAGGAATATCCTCACCAAAGTAACATGTTGTGGTAGATGAGATGGATGCACCTATGCCTTTGCATGTCCATTTTGTTATATATTGCATGTTTTGTGTTATGGAAACAAAGGGACCATATGGGTGTGTGAATGAAGGAGCATCAATGAAATATTTGAATGAGTTTTCCTCCATGGTACAAAAACTAATGGATGATGATATGTGTATATAAATTACAACAAGACCCCAATATTTTAAGATTTTTTATGTGAAGATGTGATGTCAAGTCGGTGATTCTTCACTTAAGTTAATTAATTAAATTTCTATTGCTTTGGACTCTCCATTACTAATAATACTCTAACATAATGAGTGCCTTTCAAATATTAATTAAATGTTGCTTACATGTCGCAAAACTTTACCATATCAATGTTTGTAGCGATTGCCCATACGAGATTTAAAACCTTAATTTTAAGCTTTACCATGTGTTGTTTTTCTTTTTCTAGGCTGATTGAGAAATTGAAGTTCTAGAATTGTCTTTCTGCCATAAAACTCTATGCTATTGATACACTTTTTTCTTTCATATATCAGAGTCAAGAAAAAAAATGTAATTCTCATTTATTGCAAAAGTGATTTCTAGAAAATAGATTCTTCCTATAACTTAGTATCCTAAACTCTCTATGATGAGCTCCACTATAATTTAACAACCAATACTTCTAACAGGCACCCTTATCTGATAAGTTAATTAAAGTGGAATGCTTCAGTTTTGGAACTCTTTTGGCTTTTGCATATTTCTAAATATACCATGAATTTGAGTTATTGAAAGCTTTCATAGGACAGAGTATTGAAAAACCATGTGATATGGTTTCGATTAAAGTTGGTCCCAAATATTTTAGATCATAAGATTTGGTTGGATACATTCGGCCATCCTTCTTGGTGTTTGAGTCCAATATGCTCACATCATATGGAAGTGGTGATAGTTTATCACAAGTTTGCACCTGATTTTTTAAAAAACATTTGTCTCAGGTGTAATGATTCGAACAAAGATTATTTGTCCCAAAAAAGCATGTCTGCATGCCTTAAGTAAATAATGTTGCACAAAGTAACGTACAAAATATACTTTTCTATTTTCATATTAATTATATGGCAGTTTTTTAATAGATCATAACACATTGGGAAACGGGTGATCTCCATTTGTAATGACTCATCACGACTAAACTAAATATAAAAAATAAAAATAATGGATTCATTTACTCAATTTTTTTTTAAATTAACTTCAGATTTTAGTTCTCAATTATAGGAAATCTAATAGTTTTTATCTATTCACTAATTCAAACCATTAGATTTCACTAGAATTGATAGCTATGATGACGTGGAATAAGTTTTACTCTTGGAGTAAGTGGATCCCCTACCAACATAAAAAGTGTTCATAATAATCCATTAAAACTTCTTCAAAGTCACACTGAAACATATAAACTAAATCTTCTTGTTGTGAATTTTGTTACTATCAAAGCTATTCTCTCACTCTGTTTGGTTAATGGAACTATCAAAGGTATTCACTCAACAAATATTATACCAATATCTTGTTCATAATCTTCACGTGGACAGTGGGAATAAAGTTTTTTATAACTATTTTTATAAAAAAAATAAAAAACATTTCATCATAAATCGACTGTGTTATAAATTTATAAGGAAAAGATGGATTATTTATAAAAAAAACAAAACAATGAGAAAAGACCAAATTTAAAATTTAAGATGAATAGAAAAGTGTATTTAAAATTGTTTTAAGTGGATTGAGTAAGATCGAGGTATTAAACAAAGAGAAACACTGTCTCATTTTCATTATTCCATCTTCATCTCCATTCCTTTCTTTTCTGATTCAATTTTTCGAATCAATCTCGCGTTCCCTCCAATTCTCATTATATCATCTCAAAATCTCGCAACTCGTACTGTTACTTCTCTTTCTCACTCATTCAATTTCAAACAATCCCAAACCGAAACCCTAGCTTCCTTCTCCTTTCACCGGAAACCCTAACTTCCTTCCATGGCGTCAAAGAAGAAGCAATCCGAAGGTATCGCGTTGCTATCTATGTACAACGATGACGACGACGATGAAATGGAAGACGTTGAAGAAGAAGGAGAAGGAGAACGACAATTCGCGGATGCAGGGATTCGCGGCGACCAGAACCACCACGATGCCGCCGTTGGTAACGCTGCGGATGATGATTTGGCTGCCGATACGGATCGAGTGGCTGTTATTGATTCTGGTAATGATGCTGCAGACACTCTTACGCCTCAGCAGTTGATTTCGCCTCAGGAGCAGCAACGGTTGAGTCGGAAGAGGGAGAAGCTTACGATAGTGGACTATGGTCATGATGAAGTAGCAATGTCACCTGAACCTGAGGTACTGATTTTCTCCCTCTTTTTAATTGTTTTTACTTTTTAGCATTCAAAAATATGATATTTGGTTTGAAATATGAAGGATGAGGGTTAATTGAATTGTGATTGTAGGAAGGAGAGATAGGTTTGAGTGATCAGCTTCATGTCACCAATGGTAAGTATAAGACTTAACCCAATCTTTATCTTGCTAAATCCATTTCAATATTTTCTACTATTCAATTCTTATTCATTTGTATTAGTGCTTATAGTAACAAGATAACTTTGCTAATTTTTTTAGTATTCGGCAATAATAATATGTTTGCTTTAGACTATGTGTAGTCATTTAATGATGGTTGAAAATGTGGAATGGAATGGGATGGAATGAAAAAAAAGCTACTATTTTGTTGTTCGTAAGTTCTATGAATGAATGGTCTATGATGAGTTAATTATTAGAATGTTGTGCCCCTCGGTAGGGAAGGGGGTACACTTAAAAGTATTAGGTAGGCAAGTGGTGCTTCATTGCTTGTGTTGAGGTTTATGATGCCAAGGCTAACCATGATGAGTGTTTAATAATTATAGGTACAGGTTCTACAACAGATTTGCAATGTCTTGGTTTCTATTTTTTTATAGACAAAATTGCCCATCCAGTAAATATTCGGGGTCTTAAACTTGGTGGAGTTCAGATATAACAAAATTGCTCATCCAGTAATACTAATTCACAAGAATAAGAAAAAGGAAAAAATCATCTAAGAAATTATTATTAAAGTGAGTAATTGATTCTCACTCTTCGGGAACTTATGTTATTTGTTGCTTGTGTTTACATTAAAAATTGCCTGAGCTCGAGTTTTTTTTTGTTTTCGGTAAATAATTTTATACTCAGAATTATGTTTAGATAAGTTTCATTTTATTGTAACCTTTTCATATCAGGTTTATTTTAAGTCAATTTTGGCTTTGTTACTTATTTGCTGAATACTGTTAGGTTTCCCTTTGAATTCATAACCTCCATTGTCTTATCTGTTGATAAATTTCTTATGCACCTTCCATTAAAATGGCAAGATCAGTAGTTGAAGCAAATATTTTGGTGATTGTAATCACTTAATAACCTTGTATTAAGCTGTGCCACCCTTATAAAGACGAGGTTTAGCGCTGATTTAGAAGGTCAACGTTCAGGTTCTACTTGTTAATTTCACTCTGGAATAAAACAACAAAGAAAAGGAAACAAAACCATAGAATAGTTTTCAGAAAATATTGACACAACATTCCATGCCATATCTCCAAATTGTGTGGGGAGGAAATAGAGGTTTTGGATGGAATGGAATTGAACCCATTGATCAGGTTCCATTCCATTCTATCTCATTTAAACAACCCAAACAATGGATCATAGTGTCATTCCATCCATTTCCATCAATCTAAGCATAGCCTAGAGTTTTGTCAGGTTGCTTTATTCTCTGTGGAGTAGTTGGATATTTATTTGATTTGCTTACTATCTCTAGATGTGCTTTATTGCAGGTGATTTTATGGATAGAACCCCATCTGGAACAGTCCGAGTTTTGACACCTAGCTATCAAGCTAACAACCCTCAGTTTTCTGAGGCATTGAAATCTGGTGCCATGAACAGTGATGTTGTGATAAGATCAGATGATGCAGAAATTGGAGAACCAGATCAAGATGAACAAAGATCTGTAAATCCATTGGATAAGTTTCTCCCTCCACCACCAAAAGCTAAATGCACAGAGGAGCTACAAGTAAGTTCTGTTAAATTGGTTTGATAATATTAACTATAAATTGTCAAATACCGTATTTTTTGTGGTGTTAACCAAGGATATCCTCCACCTTATGTGTAAGAAATTAATCCTTCCGAGGTGTGTGTCACTCACAGGGATCAAACCTTGGCCATTGACCTTATACAATACATGGGGGTTGTGTCTTACACCACTTAACCAACTCCTTGTTTGATGCATAGTAAAGTTGCATGCAGTTAGGCAGTTACCGAATTAAACTAGTTTGCTTTGATATTTTTTTAGGTTTTGTGTACTGCAATTTTTATTATTTATGCAAAATCATTCTGTGGTATTGATCAAGCAATCCATATTTTTTAATTCCCTTTGAACTTGATCAAATAAATTATGCAATGTTTAGGCGGTCTGGTTAGCTGTTTTATCTTGCTGACTCTCTTTTCTGGTGATTGCATGTGCTTCATTTTAAATTATGCAGACATAAATACTTTTAAGTTACCGCCTCTCTTTTCCTTCTCAGTATAATGTACTTTTACAACTTGAATGACTAATTATAATTCCGGATTTAAAGCTGTAACTCCAATGTCAATGTGGTTTATGTTATTGTCCTGGCCTAAACTGAAGTATACAAGTAGTATCTGGCATGGGAAATTCAAAATTTCCATTTTATTGTTTGTTTTTATCAACAACAATCAAGCCTTAATCTCACTAGGTGGGTTGGTTACATGGAACGTCATAATGCTCTAGCTCTACCATAAATCATGTTCATTGACAAAACATCAATCTCTAAATCTTTCCTAATGGTTTCGCCTATTGTTTTTCTTGGCCTCCCTCTTCCTCTAAAAATTGGACAAACCTCCATTTGATCTACTATCATTAATGAGTCTTCTAATAGTCCCGTCTACACATATCCAAACCACCTTAGGCATGATTCTACTATCTTTACTACAATAGGAGCTACTCCAACTTCCTCCATAATGAATTCATTTCTAATTCTATCATGTCTAGTGTATCCACTCAGCCAATGCAACATTCTCATCTCTGTTACATGGAGTTTATTCTTTTGTTGACATTTTACTGTCCAATATTTAGTCTTATATAACATTGTGGATCTTATAGTTGTGTGGTAAAACTTTCCCTTAAGCTTGAGTGACATCTTTCTACATTATATGACGTATGAAGTACTCCGCCGTTTCATCTACCGCTTGAGTCCTATGGTATACATCTCTATCAATTTCCCTATTGCGTTATATGATTGACTCAGAATACTTATATCCCCAATCATCATATTGTCTGTTTTTACCATTTGAAATAATTATCTTTACTCTTACCTACCAACACCTACTTTTAAGGGTATTTTAAAATTTTGCTGTTTAAATTCAGTTTGCATCCACTTTTCATATTTAAAAAGAAAGGAATATCATGCCTTTAATATTATTATGGGTTTCCTCTTCTAGTGCTGGGAATGTGGATGGATTGGTGGCCACTATGGAGTGGAGAGTGTCATGCAAAATTTATCCATTATTGTTTCAAAGAAATATTTTATATTCAAAGTTTCTAAAACATTTCCAACTTAACAAAAGTGGAAGAAAAAAGAAAGAAAAAAAACAAGTTTTATTCCTGCGTAGTGGGTAGGATGTTTCTAATTCCTAGTTTTGTCTTTGGTGGTTTAGCACCTTTTAGACATTGCAATGTCTTCTTCTTTTCACTATTGATTTTAATTTTATTTGTTGCAGAGAAAAATAAATAAATTCCTAGATCTTAAGAAGGCTGGAAGAAGTTTTAATGGAGAAGTTCGCAACCGGAAGAACTATCGTAACCCTGACTTCCTTTTGCATGCAGTGAGGTACCAGGATATTGATCAAATAGGGTCTTGCTTCAGTAAAGATGTATTTGACCCTCATGGATATGATCCAAGTGACTTCTATGACGAAATAGGTCCTTTAACTGCTTCTTCTCTCCATCCTTCTAGCTATTCCCTATCTTTGAATTTTATTTAATTTTCATACATGCTACTGTAGTGTCTCCACATGTTTATCTACATTTGGTAGTCTTTGGAATTCATTGATTCCAGATGTTCATTCCAATTATCCGATAGTATATTTTGTTGAAGTATCTGATTTTTCAGATATCTGTTTTTGGGGGACCAATGTTAAAATCATTTTTACTGCTAACATAACATGACTCCAGGGTTAAGCTTGAGAAGTATAGTTGATGAGACATGAGTATGGCAAATATCAATTTAGAAAATAGGAACTTATTCTTTTCTTTAAAATTCCTGTACTTTTAATATGAAATTTTTTGGGTCTTGACTTGGCATACTGAATACTTGGTAACATTAAGCCTCTATTCTTTTCGTAAGTCAAGATTTTGGTTTCATGGTATCCTTTCATTAACTTGCTGTATTGCGCAATTTGTTGTAGTTATTGGTTTGTCCATTATTTACTTTTGTTGTTGTTGCTTTTGTAAAAACAAAAACAGAGGCTGATATGAGGCGTGAAAGTGATAGGAAAGAACAAGAGAAGAAGAAAGCACCAAAGGTTGAATTTATCCCTGGGGGAACTCAACCAGGAATTGTAGCTGGTGCTCCAAGGATCAGTTTGCCTGTTGCAGGTTCAGAAACTTCCTATTTTTTTGGGCTGTGATGAAATTCTCTTCAGAAGTCATTTTTACTTATTTGTTTGCTGTATAGTTAGTGTTTTTTACATTAAATTTTTGCCGTAGGTGGTTCCTCTGTGACTAGCGGTTTGCATTTGGTGCATCCTACAACAGATTCTATTAACCGAGATGGTAGACAGAACAAAAAATCAAAATGGGATAAGGTGCTTATTTCTCTAAGCAAATGCAATTGCAACTTCAGTGATATTCTTCCTTGTATTATAAAATTTTAGTAAATGATGTTTTTTCAGGTGGATGGTGATGGGAAAAATCCTCTGCCATCTGTGGGGCAGGATTCTGTTTCTACAGTTGGTGCAAATACAGCAATTTTATCTGCTGCGAATGCTGGTGGTGGCTACATGCTATTTGCGTAAGTCTACAAACAACAAACTGGAACTTTATGCATTCTATTCCTTTGTTTATTGATTCTGGTTTGACTCAGTTTATATGTTCTGGTGATGGCTTAGCACATTTTTATTTTTTATTGTGTAGATATTTTGAGGCTTCATTTGCATGCTATCAATTTGAATACATAGTATCTTCTAAAAGAAACTAGAATCTATAATTAGCATACAAGTAGTGGCCTGGTTTGACTTGTGCAATTTACAGACATTCCCAATTACAGAATATTAGCTTTGAATAGTATGACATGCATATCCCAATATTATTTTTGTGCTCTAACAGTTTCTTGCTGTGTTAAACCATGATGTGATGTGGATAGCAAGATTGTAACGTATTATCCTAATCCATCATTCTCATTCATTTTAAGTGACTTCTTGTAGGTTTGTAATGTATGCATGCAATGATTCTTAATGTACTTTGCCAGACTAGTTATGCAGTTTCAGTTTTTCTGGGTTATCAATAAATTGTTTTTATGAAGTAAAATTGCTTATGTTCCTATTTTACTTCAGGTTGAGTTCATAATCTACATTTTCTTTACTTTAAGGGTCTAGCTAGTGCCTTGAGTTATTGAAGATAGAATTTTTTAAATAAAAAAGTAGTATATTTAAGAAATTGAAAATTCAAAAGTTACTGTTTTTAATAAAAAACTTGGATTTTTATTATTATTCATTATTCATTATCCAATACCCTCAGCATTTTCATTGAACTTGTTCTTTGCTTATGGTCTGTTAAACAGGCAACAGAAACGCCGAGAGGCAGAGGAGAAAAGATCTAGTGAAAGGAGATTTGAGAGAAGATCATGAGCCATTTTATTTTGATCTTTAGTAATTAACACCTTTTATACGCCTATGGTTGATATTTTTTCCCATAACATTTTTGTTTATATAATTACAAATGAAGAGAAATTTACTGTCTCACTTTTACCTAATGCTAAAATCCCTGTGACTGACAAATTCGTTTCTTTTTAATTCCGCTGCAATGGTTGTAATGTTATATTTTCTGTTGATCACTTGATTGATTAGGGTTCGCTGTTATTTTCTTTTTTTTACACGATGGTTCGTTTTGCATGATGTGCCTTATATATATTTCTTGATTAATACTAGTATACTCTGTGGTTAAATAATGTTTGTATATTTTATGAACTATAGCATTAAGCAATGCTCCTTACACAAATTGAGACATGAAACTTTGGTTGATGGAAGATATATGTGTACTTGAGTTTGTTGGATCAGATGCCTCATTGGACTTGGTAGCTCCATCCCTACAAAAGAGCAACACTATTAGACGAAAGCAAAAGACCCCATATGCTCTCTTCAATGAATGATCCTCCTATTTGGGCCAACACTTTCTATTCTTTGTCTTTCATGTCACCCAATACTCTTATTCTTTATCATAGTATCTGCCTACTTTGCCTTTAATATTTTATTTGTCATCATACACTTTGGTCACCATCCACATCAACTCCTCAATATCATCATTCCCATGCTTTGTTTGCTACTTCTGACCCATCCAAACAAAATAGAACTTTCATAAAAAAAAGAAAACTAAAGTCTATTTGTGTAGTCTGTTTTAGTTTATTGTCATAAAGTTAGCATTAAGGCTTCACCTTTTTGACTAACTAATGATTCTTGGTTCGCTAATTGGACTTAGGAATGGTGCCTTTCGGTCATTAACCAACATAACTTACGGTCAAAACCCTCATTATTTTCATTCTTGCTTTCCTTAATTATTACTCTTATTCTTTTTTAAAGTTTCCTTTATTTTAAAATTAATATAATGCACTTGCAAACTCAGATCAGCCGAAACTTTGTCGTAAAAATTTAATAGGAGCAGTGAACCAACGGTAACATTGAGTTCAGAATTTTGGAAGTTACTTAAGGTCATTTCAGGAATATAAAAAAGTTAACGGCACCTTCGGCATTCATAAATCATGAAAAGAAATAAATTTAATCTTAGAGTTAATTCCCTCTATTCACAACAAAATATCACATTCTTATATATAATGTTACTTCTTATAGGTAAAAAATTTTAAGTAAAATTTAATAAGAAAATATATCATTTTCTATAAGCATTAAAGATCAACATGTGAATCAAGAAGAGCCAACAAAAGTTCTATGTCCCAAAATGTTTTTATGTTATTGTGTTCCAAGTCAATTAAATCTCACCGAATTATATATAAAAAATATTTTATCTTTTTATGATTTTTGTTTAATAGTTAGCAACTTTAATTGGATTGTAATACAATTGAAACACAAAAAGTAAGAAAAATGATTTTGATTCAAAAAAAGAAGAAAAAAGAACAAGACAATAGTATATAAATAATAAGTTAAGTCATGCATGAAAATTAGTGTGATAAGAAAAAGGTCCAATACCATTTTGATGTCATTATATCATTTTTTATTCATTTAAAATACTATAAATATTTTGTTTCTCTTCATTAAATATAACATCATCACTTATTCTTAATAGAAGTATATTGAGATTGAGTTGAAGAACTATGTGTGCATTTTCTCAGTCTCTTTCACACACACCATTTATTGCCTTTTCCTTTCTCCTCTATCAATTTCACACATTGACTCACTCCCTCACTTTTTCTCACAAACCAAAGTTTCAACCTTTTCATCTAGCTTCCCTTCTTTATCTCAACCTGTGTTCTTTTCTTTCTTATCCTTCATAAACATTAAGATTTGTAACCAAAAGCAGTGTCAAAAAGTGTAAAATAAATCATGGCAGCTCCAAAGATAGAGGAAATAAGCCACCAACCAATGGACCAACTTCAAGGCTTAGAGTACTGTATAGATTCAGACCCATCTTGGGGTAATGCTAAACTTTAATCTTTACTCAACTTTCATTTTCAGTTTTATGAACTTATTGAACTTTCTGTTTGGTTTTCCATGAGAATGATAGTGATATCTATGTTTTGAACTGTTAACAGTGGAGTCAATAGCTTTGGGTTTCCAGCATTACATTTTGGCCTTAGGAACTGCAGTAATGATTCCTTCATTTCTTGTGCCTTTGATGGGTGGAAGTGATGTAAGCTATTCACTCCCAAGTTCAAATCCTTATGTTACTTCAAATGCTCAATTTATATATTAATTCTATTGAAACTATTTGATAGTAAAAAACTTCTTTTGTTTTTGTTTTATGTTTTGATTATCTTTGTTCTGCATATTTGGTTTTGTCACATGGTTTTGTTTTTTATTTTGCATTGGCCTAGATAGAGAATTGACATTTCATATATTGTTTGATATAATGATTCAGGATGATAAAGTGAGGGTGGTACAAACACTGCTTTTTGTTGAAGGAATCAATACACTGTTGCAGACACTCTTTGGAACTAGGTTGCCAACAGTGATGGGAGGGTCTTATGCATTCATGGTCCCCATCATATCAATAATTCATGATTCTAAATTGGCAAGGATAGAGGACTCACATTTTGTTAGTACATATTTCTAATCTAAAGTTACATTTTATATGTCATCATTTATTACATGAAATATAATTGTAATCTACTTAATAGAAAGTGAGTTTAATTATTCAAGTATATCTAATTATCTTCCATTTATCTCCAGAGATTTCTTAGCACCATGAGAGCAGTCCAAGGTGCAATGATAGTAGCATCAAGCATACAAATTATTTTGGGATTTAGTCAATTATGGGCCATTTGTTCTAGGTAAGTTTTTCAATGTGAATTGCATATTGCAATGCAGCTGAAGAGTGAAGCCTAAATCAACATTCTTTAATCTATTCTATACATAAAATAATTACTGTATTGTTCCTTCTTTTCAGGTTTTTCAGTCCACTTGGAATGGTTCCATTGATTGCATTAGTTGGTTTTGGATTATTTGACAGAGGGTTCCCTGTGGTATAACTATAACTCACATATAATATGTCAATAATACCAACTTCTTTGAATATCTAAGTTAAAAAGTTCACATTTATCACTATTTCGTTCATATTGTTTAGCATTTCTGTTTCGAATTATTTTCAGGTTGGGCATTGTGTTGAAATTGGAATTCCCATGTTAATTCTGTTTATAGTCTTATCTCAGGTACTAAAATTAAACCAACTTTTGAAGCTTAACTATAATCCAATGCAGTATTTTTGTTGAATTGGCTTTGAATTTGAAAGTTCCTAATAGGCATTTGGTGTATGCAGCATTACAATATTTGCTCTATTTATTACATTACATAAGTATAATAATTGTGTTATGATATTTGGTGCATGCAGTACTTGAAAAATTTCAAAACAAGACAACTACCAATACTAGAGAGATTTGCTCTACTTATATCAGCCACGGTGATTTGGGCATATGCACATCTCTTAACAGCAAGTGGAGCATACAAACACCGCCCAGAACTAACGCAACTTAGTTGCAGAACTGATAAGGCCAACCTCATTTCTTCTGCTCCATGGTTAGTACCCGAAAGTGTCTATTTCGATAGTTGAATGTTTCTATAACAAAAATGCAGGAAGTAACTTTGCTAGATTATATGATGAAGTTGTTTTTTTAACATACACGACACATAAACGGGCATGAACTTATTGAACTATTGCCAATGACTCTTGAACATTTTGCTTGTAGGATAAAGATCCCATATCCTCTTGAGTGGGGTGCTCCTACATTTGATGCCGGTCATGCTTTTGGAATGATGGCTGCTGTTTTAGTCTCCTTAATTGAGGTATTATATTCATAAAAGATGGTCCTAACTGAAATTCAAATCTATTTGTTGAATAATGATACTATAAATAAATAATGTGACAGTCAACTGGGGCGTACAAAGCTGCGTCGCGACTAGCAAGTGCGACACCGCCTCCTGCTCATGTTTTGAGCCGTGGCGTTGGTTGGCAGGGAATTGGAATATTGCTGAGTGGACTTTTTGGAACACTAACTGGTTCAACAGTTTCAGTGTAAGTGTTATTCTTTCATGTTCATAGTTTTCCCTTGTATGATCCAAATTGACTCTTATAGGACCATGACAGAGAGAATGTAGGGCTTCTAGGAAGCACTCGCGTTGGAAGTCGAAGGGTCATTCAAATTTCAGCCGGCTTTATGATATTCTTCTCAATGTTAGGTAACTAGCAAATCATACCATAGGGATTATTACTAATCTAACAAAACTAACTTCCTTTTCACTATATGTTCTCTTACAAAGCACAATTTACATGTTTCATCAGGAAAATTTGGAGCTCTATTTGCATCAATACCCTTCCCTATTTTTGCTGCTGCATACTGTGTTCTGTTTGGTCTTGTAGGTGAGTAGTTGAGTACCACCATTTCATCTTTGATTTCATTTGAACATTGTATCATTTCTTTTTATAACAATTTTGATATTGTTGTTTTTCAGCTTCTGTGGGGCTATCATTTTTGCAGTTCACTAACATGAACTCCTTGAGGAACCTCTTTATTACTGGCATTGCCCTCTTCTTAGGTTTTTCTGTTCCTGAATATTTCAGAGAATACACTTCCAAGGCCCTTCATGGTCCCACTCATACAAGTGCAGGATGGGTGAGTTTGTTGTTTTTTAACTATATATTTCAATTATGGCCCTTAAAGCTACACTTATGGCTATCTTTTGATGACAGAACTATTATGCGTATGACGATTTGGTCACGTTTTATCTACCGAAAGAATTATTATGTGTCTTGTGTTTTTGTATAACTGAAAACAATCTCTTCGCTTGTGAATTAAGGCTGCGTACACCTACCCTCCCCATATGCCATTAGGTTGGAGCTTCATGTGCTGGACTTGATACTAACTTTCTTTCATTTTCTTTTTGCAGTTCAATGACTTCCTTAATACTATCTTCTTCTCATCACCAACTGTTGCATTGATTGTTGCTGTGTTCTTGGATAACACACTTGATTACAAGGATAGCGCGAAAGATCGGGGAATGCCATGGTGGGCTAACTTTAGAACATTTAAAGGAGATAGCCGGAATGAAGAGTTCTACACCCTCCCTTTCAACCTCAACCACTATTTTCCTCCATCATAAGAAAGTTCTATCATCAACAAAGATTATATAGGAAGAGGATAATATCCATATAAGGGTTGTATTTTACTAGTATGATAGTTATCAGTGAAAAAACTCTGTATGAATCTTTATTGTCAAAGAATGTTATCATAAGTTTTCCATAGTCCTATTCTTCACCTTTTTTTTATAAACAACATTGTTTAATATTCAAGTAAAGAAGATTAAAATTATATACAACTATAATGTCTTGGCTGACATTGAAATAAAGGAATATTGACTATTGAGGATTGATGTTGGAAAACTACGAAAGTGAATAAAATTTTCTTAACGACTTTATGGTTGGTATGGAGGAATGAAAACTTCTTTTACATGGAACATGGAAATGGGGCCTGTCCCGAACGGTGTCTCATTTCGTGTCCCGGACCAATGATATATTATCATACGAATAAAAGAAATTTTTTAAAAACAAAACGTAACATTCTTATTGGCTCGGGACATAGATTAAGAAACTGTTTGGGACAGATGATCTCTATCCGGAATATGGTACTTGCATCTTATGTTGAAAGAGGGAGTGTGCTATGATGCCACTAGAACATGGTACTTGAGGCCTTAACAGTTTTGTTTAGATTCACTTAGTACAAAAAAAGATAAATACATATTAAATGAGGTGTAAAAGGAATCATAAATGAGTCATATTTCATCAATAATAAATGTATACTTTCAATTGATTAAAAGAACCCAACATTTATAAGCTATAGTTTGTTAAATTAATTAATGTCTTGTAATATGATGACTAAGCTAATGTCATTTACCATTTTTAGCAAACAAGCTAACTCTTCAGTCTTTTATGTCCCTATCAACTTTTCTATGAATTGTTATATATATAATATATATTGATAAATTGTATGTAGCCTTTATACTTTATATGAAGATATATTCCATTGAAAATAATACTTGACAGATTCATGTAATGTTATGGGTCACACTGTGGTAGACCCTACTCAGAAAATGGGACCTTAACTTCTTCAAGCTCTTTCCGCTGACATTAAAATGATAAATTTATATTTTTATGAGAAGAGATTCATTGACTTCAAGAGAAAAACTTACTTCAGATCTTAACCATTAATTCTAGAAAAATCTAATAGTTTAGATCTACTAACTAATTCAAACCATTGTATGTTCAACATTACTATTTGTTTTTCATTGATCTTGTTTTCCCTTCCCATTTTACATGATTTCAATTAGAGTCATATCCTCTTATAAATTCTATCTCACCAAAAGAAACTAAAATATGTCATACTTGTAATTATCATTGATAAATAAAAATAACATGTATCATAAAATAATCTATTTACGAGTGAAATACAATCATTTTAAATACAAATATGTATGTACTAACAATATAAATTTTTTGTATATTATTATTATATCATCTATCACTCATATTTACTATTTTGATAATGGACAACTAATAATAATTGAGATTAAAGAGTGAAATGTTCCTAATCTGACACATAGTTAAGAAAATGGGAAAATGCCAAAAAAAAACAAATTAAAAAAAATAAAAAAGAGAAGAAAGGGAAGACAGAAAGAAAGGTAGAAGAAAAGTAGAGCTGGAATCACATGGACCTGTCTTTCTCTTGTTTTGGTCTTCATTTCTTTCTCTTCCTTCACTCTTTCTCCATTTCCTTCTCTTGATTCCTCTTTCTTCTTTCTTCTTCCTCCATGGCTGAGGATAAGGTATTTTTCTTGCAAAAAATTGTTTTTTTTTTATTTTGTTTATAACTTACTATGCTGATTGTTTGGTTGCTGAGATAAGTTGAGTGATCATGAATGTAAAGTTTGTTTTTTCCTTCTATTTTTTGAGTATGTAGCTTATAATATCTGGGTTGTTTTAATTTTGTTCTCTATTTCTCTTTTGTTCCCTTCCTCAACTAACTAAGGTTGCTTTAGGGTTTGTTATTGGGGGAATTTGATCTTTGAGCTTAAAATTGAAGACCCATTTAGTTCATTTTTGTGTGGATCTATGTGGTTTTCTGTGAAGTTACATTTTTGTTCTTTTTTTGGAGGGAAGTTCTGAAGTGGATAATATGTCATGTTGAATATTTGTTTTTTACAACATGTTAAAATTTGAACATGGTTTGGATTTTCAATGATTCGGTTTTTGTTTGTTTTTTGTGATAGTTTGCTTGTTTTTCAGTATTCACCACTCCTTGAATGATTTTTGTGTAGTTCATTACTTTGATGTATGATTGAAGATTTTTGTTCAGTTTATCTTATTCTGCTGTTTGCTGACTTGCTATGGTGTTATTTTCATATATTATAGCAACTAATATGTTGTGTTCCCTTCAGTTCATACTTTCAACATTTTCAATTGAAGTGTTTCCTTGTATTTGACTTATTTAGAAGCTTATTTCCTTTATTGAATTTCTGCAATATGATCATGCACTTAATCTTAACTTTTGGGTTATTGATTTATGCTGTTGAAATGTGATGGTATAATTGCATATCTTGTTGCTCATAGGCTCATAGCCATTTAGTTAGCCTGTTTGATATGTTCTCCAATTCCTTATACTTGCGGCAATTTGAGCAGGAGACGCCGACCTCTGTTATCAATGGCAATGATTCCCTCACTGGTCACATCATCTCTACAACAATTGGAGGCAAAAATGGGGAGCCCAAACAGGTAACGTCTTCGTGTATCCCATTCTACTGGTTATGTTTTTGCATATTGCGAATCCTGGATTGTGATTTTTCATCTCTTGTTGCAATGATTTTTGTAGACTATCAGTTACATGGCAGAACGCGTTGTAGGAACTGGATCATTTGGAATTGTTTTCCAGGTATGCTTATGCTAGATTCAAAACTATCTAGTGTCCCATCTTCAACTAGTTTGCCACATGCTGATAATTTTTCCTCTCAGGCAAGATGCTTGGAAACTGGGGAGGCAGTGGCCATTAAGAAGGTTTTGCAAGACCGAAGATATAAGAGCCGTGAACTACAGTTAATGCGTGTGATGGACCATCCAAATGTGGTCTCTTTGAAGCACTGTTTCTTTTCAACTACGAGTACAGATGAACTTTTTCTTAATTTGGTGATGGAATATGTTCCAGAGTCTATGTACCGGGTCTTAAAGCACTACAGTAACGCTAATCAAAGAATGCCCATTATCTATGTAAAACTTTACATGTACCAGGTATGCCTCGGACTTTCTAGTGGCTGAAAAACTTTTTGGATTTGTTTTCTCGCTGCTTGACATATGTCTGGCGAATCTATAGATTTTCAGGGGTTTGGCCTATATCCACACTGTTCCTGGAGTTTGCCATAGAGATTTGAAGCCTCAAAATATACTGGTTCGGTTGTAAAATTCTTGCTGATTATAAATTACAATTTTAGATTCTTTTTTGAAGTAGTAACTATTTTTGGCCTCTGATGTCATTTTGTATATTCACCAGGTTGATCCTCTTACACACCAAGTTAAGCTATGTGATTTTGGAAGTGCAAAAATGCTAGTATGTGGACCCCCTTATTTTACTTTAATATGATTACTTTGTTGTGCATCATTTTCTTTTTCATATTGTCAAAACAATAACTTATCTAAGAATGTCAATGAAGTAATAAACTATCAATTGCCATAAAGTTGTGATAGCATATATGTATAGTCTAATAATTGCATTGTTTTAGTAGTAGTCTCTTATGTTGGTGTCCTTCTCTGCTCAGCAGAAAACTACAAAGCTCTCTATTTAATGTCAGAGCTCTTTCTTTTCACGTTAGCTTGTCTTGTAGTGACTCATCTGACAATATGTTGGACCAATCCCTCCCCCCTACTATATCGATTTCTATTTGATTGTTTTCTTTCAGTTCAATGTTTATCGATTTCTTTTCACTTTACTAAATTTTGTTTTGTCTGATCAGGTCAAAGGTGAAGCTAATATATCTTACATATGTTCACGGTTCTATCGAGCTCCAGAACTTATATTTGGTGCCACAGAGTATACTACTTCAATTGATATCTGGTCAGCTGGCTGCGTCCTTGCAGAACTGCTTTTGGGCCAGGTTTGTGTATTTTATTTTCCATTACCACAATGGCGTCATATTATCCACGTAGCCGACCTTACCTAGTGACAAAAGGCTTTGGTTTCTGTTGTCGTGTTATTATTACATAAATCTACTGCAAATTAGTTTGAATATTCTTTTGATTATCTACCACATGTCAACTAATGCAATTTGAACATTTTCAGCCATTATTCCCTGGTGAAAATGCTGTGGATCAGCTTGTACATATTATAAAGGTGTGATTGGTTAGCATGCACTATATGTTTCTAAAATCATGCCATGTTTCATAACAAGTCATTACCCCTATGAATTTTGTATTTCAGGTGCTTGGAACACCCACTCGAGAGGAAGTGCGCTGTATGAATCCTAATTACAATGACTTCAGGTTTCCACAGATAAAAGCACACCCATGGCATAAGGTATGCATTTTTTATCTTGTTTCAGGAACTTAATTTTTCAGGGAATCAAAGTTGTGTATATTAAATATATTCTTGGATATTCCAACACTTGAAAATCTTGTAGATATTCCACAAAAAGATGCCTCCAGAAGCTATTGATCTTGCTTCCCGACTTTTGCAATACTCCCCAAGCCTTCGGTGCTCCGCAGTGAGTTTGGCCTTTTGTTCTGTTATTCAAACTTATTTAGTATCATGTATGTGTACATCATCCTGTATTTCTTCCGAAGTTGGTAAATTGTGGCTTCTTAATTTACAAAAACTGGAATGGTAATCTGAGAAGAACCTATTTATGTTATGCAGCTAGAAGCATGTGCACATCCTTTCTTTGATGAACTCCGAGAACCCAATGCTCGCCTACCAAATGGTCGTCCATTGCCCCCTCTTTTCAACTTCAAACAGGAAGTAAGTCCTTAAAATATCTTTGTTTGTCACAGTTTTGCTCTAGCAGTAAACTATTGATGCAAATAGTTTTAAGACTAACACTAAAATTAATACTAATCATATTGCAAAAAGCATAGATAAGTCTTCACTGAAGCCTAAAAATTACATCTACAGATCCATTTGCTAAGTTTTAAAGTTGTCTCATAACCTCGGTTTTATCCTACACAAAGCTAGTGACATTAGTGTACACAAAGCTAGTGACATTATAGTACACAAAGCAATGCATTGAAAAATGTTCTGTACTGTTCTACTATTGTTTTATGATCATGATAACCATTCTAGTTATACAAAAAAATAATGGAAAACTATTGTAATTCTCCCTGTCTACAGTTATCGGGCAGATCTCCAGAGCTTGTTAATAAGTTGATACCTGACCATGTGAAGCGGCAATTAGGGCTACAATTTGCTCACCAGGCTGGATCTTGATGATAAGCATAGCAAGTATTGTATATCGGTTGATAAGTTCACCAAAGTGGCACCACTATTTTTGTCTAAATTACCAATTTACCATGTTCCGTGGCCCAACCGGGTGTAATTTAATGCGAAACGCAAGACTGAAACTTGTCATGCTGGATGGTTTCAGTTGATCCATCAGTATATGTAATACCTTTTTGATTCCCTGTTGCTTCCAGTGGGTCTTTATTTCCCAAGGCAAATAATAGCCTATACCTTCAATGTCTATTGTAAACATCTACATGTCATAGTATAGTTGGCCTAAATTGGTCAGAACTCAGTTCTTGAGGGGAAACTAAACCCTTTCCTGGAAGGAGGGTCCAAACAGGGGATATGTGGTTTTTGAATTTTGGATGGTAGGTAATGTTGGTGGTTGGGTTTAGTTTCCTTGAGTCCCCATGTTAATATGTGCCAGATTTGCAATGTCCTAGACAAGTTCCTTTACTTGTGAAATGTAATGGTTTACTGTTAATCTGTTATCTGTTTATCCATGCACTGACTAATAACACATTATTCATCATTCGTATTTATCATCAGTGAATCTTAAACAAAAGTAATACAAATGAATGGTAGATGATATATTCTCCGTGTAAAAAAAATTACAGTAACGTTGTATAGATATTAAACTCTATCTTCAATGTTGGAGTGTTGAATGCATCAATTGATTCACCTCACATTTGCATATAGTTGAACAACTTATATGTGATTCTACACTACCTTAATAGGGATGTGAGCCTCACCAGAGATAAATGTCTAAGCCACCAAAAAGTTCTGAAATGATTTAAGGCTCTTCCACTTCAGAACTTTTTTGGGAACGTGACTGGTCATGACAACACAAGGCAAACCTAATAAAGCACGGCTAGTGACCGGAGTGAAGTAGTAATAAGGTAGTGATTATGTAATATTCTGTATATTGTCGGTGCATAGATATTATACTCAATATTAATTATATATTTATCAATTTTATCATTATCCTTATTATTGTTGAGACAAAACATTAAGAAAAAAATGTATATACAGATAATGTAAGAATTTTTTATATTATCACTGCATCATCCACCATCATTCATATACATCTTTACATTGTTATTGCATAAATATTACACTCAAATATAAATACTGATATAGAGGAGAAGAAGTGATAATGATATAAAAGAAAAAATAATAGTTTAAAGATGAAGAATGTAATATTTATGCATTGTCGGTTTAAAGATTTATACACTGTTAATACATTATCCATAGTTCATTTATATTACATTTTGAAGAATCAATAATAATGAAAATGAAAGAAAGATGGTGGATAGCTATAAAACTCTTAACGTGTGATGTATATATTTTTTTATGATACTTAACTTATGTGGTAACATGACACAAAATGTATGTCTCGATAATATATGAATTTTATACATTATTATTGTATAATCCATCATTTAGTTACATTAACTTTTCAAAAAAATTAATTCATATAAACAATTGATGTTATAATGATGGCATGTAAATCTTTGTACCAACGTCTTAATGTAACATTAGATAACCCTTAGTCCCATGCATAGAATCTCAGTTAACTGATATTTACACGGCACACCGTCAAAGATGACGACGCCGTTTAAAGAAATATCCTCGAGCTCCGTGACTTAAAATTGCTAAATAAGAATATAAAATTTCGCGCCACAAGTCTCCACTAGCTAACCCTTCAGTTAGATCAAACCGTTCATTTTCAATCATAAATCATAACAAAACATCAACGGTCAAATCATTTTAATCATAACTTATATGTAACATAAATTCATGTCACTGAACCGCACACAATACTAGCCAATGTATTAAAACCTTATAGCATGCGACAATGTCTGTCATGTTCCCAAATCTCAAGTTGTTTTCCTGGTCTTACGAATCCTCATTTCAATTTGTTTCGATTTTTGTAAAAAAAAATTGTTTTTTTATTTTTTTATGTAACAAAAAATGTTTTAGTACTATTCAACTTTTTTCTTTCGAGGTAACAGTGCAAGAGTTTTTTTTTTCTTCCAAAAAGGGGTTTCAGTGTAATTGAAGCTGAATAGAGTGAAAAGAAAAGATACCCAGCTAAAAAGTTTGAAACTTTTTGGGTTCCCAGTACTTAGATTCGGTTTTTTTGTTTCATGGAAGGTTTCAAAGTTGTTTTTTGGCTCATCTTTTTGTTTTTGTGCAATTTGGTTGTTGAGTGCAGTGACAGCCTTCTATCTCCAAAGGGTGTTAACTATGAAGGTTCTTTTTTTCTTCTTAGGCATTTCTCATATTTCATTGTCTTATTCTAGCTATGTTTTCAATGGTTGGATTAATTTATAGTTATACTAACTTGGTTCACAAATTTTGTTTCTTATAGTGGCTGCTTTGATGTCAATGAAGAGAGAGATGAATGATGAGTTGCATGTTATGGATGGTTGGGATATTAATTCGGTTGACCCTTGTACTTGGGCCATGGTTGGTTGTTCTGCTGAGGGTTATGTCATTTCACTGTAAGTTTTAGCTGTGAATAATGGAACATATTTTAACATTTTTGGTAATTCGGTGTTTGTTAAAGACTAGTTTTTTGGGACACTTATTCTAGCAATTCTGTTATGAGAAATGTTGTTATATGCTCCTACAAATTCTCTAAATAAAGAAATTGATGTATGTTACTACTGATTGTAATTTGCTGCTGTGGCAGGGAAATGGCCAGTGCAAGTTTATCTGGAACGCTTTGTCCAGGAATTGGAAATTTGAGTCACCTTCAAACATTGTGAGTAACTCTTTTTCACCTGTTGCAATAGGAATGGTCTATAGTTAATGTATTGTTTGACTTAGATGGTAATGATTTTGATTTATGTTTTGTAATATAGATTGGAGACTGTATTATTTGAGTGCCTTATTGATCACTCTCAGCCATCCATAAACATCTAAGAACTAAGTCCATCCTATTTTTGGAAATAGAGAGCGGGTTGGTGCATCTCAAAGTAGCGGTTTTTCAAATTCATATTTTTATGTGTATAAATGATTGCAAATTAGCAATATCTGTCTGACACATAACCTGTGTTTAGGATTTGCTTTGCAAGAATGGTGCATTTTTAGGCTGTTATGTAACTGAGCTTGTGGGCTAGCAGCTATTGGCTTAGCCTGTAGTGCTTGGGTATGATTAGTTACTAGTATGACCATGGTGATCACTAGCTAGGTTAAGATATGTGCGACCAATTTGCTGGATGGGATGAGACCACATTTTCTTATGGAGAGTTAGATACTAGAGTGGATTTGGAAGACAATATGAAGGGCTGTGTGTTTAGTGTGTCCAACTTACCGTAATAATATTTTATCGCTAATGATCTTGTATGTTAGCCACCATGTATTACAAGGATAAAAGTGCATTAGTCAGTAAATATATTCACCTTCATTTTAATTATCCACCTTTTCTTATCTCTGACTTTTTCCATGGTATTATGTTAGGTTATTGCAGAACAATAAGTTATCTGGTCCTATCCCTGCTGAGATAGGAAAACTTTTAGAGCTACGGACCCTTGACCTTTCTGGTAACCAGCTTGGTGGTGAAATTCCTAGCTCTTTGGGTTTTTTGACTCATCTAAGTTACTTGTGAGTGTGACTTGACAAATAGATTTAACAAGCATGATATTTTGATAACTTATTTGGTTTATTCATTAGCCTTTCTCTAACTGTTTACTTCCTAATTTATTCATGCCAAGTTTTTCAGGCGGCTTAGCAGAAATAAACTATCTGGACAGATCCCTGAACTTGTTGCTAATCTCACTGGCCTTTCATTCTTGTATGCATTCTATGCCTCCATCAAAGTTCTGTTATATTTTTGCTCTTCAATCCTTCAAAGCTAGTTTCATGACCATACTATATGTTGTAGGGACTTGTCATTCAACAATCTCAGTGGACACTCTCCAAAAATTCTAGCAAAAGGTTACAGGTGAGTTCTCTCCAAAAATTCATGAAAAAATTAACACTTGTACTACTTGTATGTTCATTTGCTTAATTTAGTAGTTAGTACTAAATAATAACCTGGGACAGTAGCTACAATTAATACTGAGGGGTTAACTTATAGTTTCTTAAAATGGTTTTTCTCATGAAATTTTGAAGGGAATCTAGGGTATTGATTAATCATGGAAGTGCGAATGCTGTAAACTAATTGAAATTGCTAAACAGACTAGTAAAACCTTCAAGGGAAACTTGGAATGTTCCTTTTTCTGATTTGTGCATGAGTCCAAAGCCATGTGTTTGTATATGGGCTTGGCCGCTTGGGTATCCCTTGTACTCACATATAAATTCAGTTTTTTATTATAAAAAATTACAATGTGGAAATGTCTTTAGTAATGACTAATGGATGATGGATAGAAATAGAGTCTATTTATAGTAATTTTGGAGACCTCTATATGGTGTTTACTATCGACTGAAAACAAGTTTAACAATTTCAAGTAACTTAAATTATATGAAGCTGAAAACTAACATAGCTATAGGCTTTTGAGGATCATGGTCACCGGCTCACCACCATGCCGAAAATAAGTAATACATTAGCTTTTATTCTTTTTTAAAATTTAACATTTTGCATGCATGAATTTAGTTTCTTGCATTGCCTGACAGTGTGCTTCTTTGAACATAGTATTTCAGGAAACAATTTCCTCTGCACATCTTCACAAGGTTGTATGACTGTTTCGGAATCATTAAATGGTAATTTAATTTCAAGCTTTAAGTTGTATTAATTAAAACCATAATAATCAGTGCACCGAAGTAAAAAACAACCATTACTCAATTGCAGATACGGGGGCATCTCAGAAAGTCAGTAGCCATCACCGGAAGGTGCTTTCTGTTGTTATTAGTATTAGTTGCACATTTGTAATTTCAGTGATGCTGCTTGTCTATTGGTTGCACTGGTACAGATCACGCATCCTCTATTCATCTTATGGTACTTCCTGAAATGAACTCGGTACTATTTTCCTCCCTTTTAAACATGCACATATTCTGACAATATGTACTGCTTGACATTTGAAGTGGAGCAAGATTATGAATTTGATATTGGTCATTTAAAGAGGTTCTCCTTCCGTGAATTGCAAAGCGCTACTGCAAATTTCAGTCCAAAAAATATCGTAGGACAAGGTGGTTTTGGTGTTGTCTACAAAGGATGCCTTGCAAACAAAATGTTGGTGGCCGTGAAGAGGCTGAAAGATCCCAATTACACTGGAGAAGTGCAGTTTCAAACTGAAGTTGAGATGATTGGTATGGCTGTGCATCGGAATCTCTTGCGTCTTTATGGATTTTGTATGACACCAGATGAAAGGTTACTTGTTTATCCGTTCATGCCCAATGGCAGTGTTGCTGATCGGTTGAGAGGTTTGTTCCATATTAACTCATGTCTGTACAATAATTTTGGTAAATATATCCATAGTGGATACCTTATAGTTGAAATTATAAGAGGCTGTGTTTTAGATCAATGATATTTTGTGATTCCATTACCTAGGGAAGTCGAGACATTGTGATTTTTTGTGTATTTGTCCATGGAGTTGGTATTTAGAGGCCTAAATCCTATATTTCCGACATTTTCAAGTTGCAGCACTTATGATCTGTAATAATTATTATAATGTTAGGGATATATACAAAAAGATATTGTTTTGATACCTCCAAAATTCATTCAGATTATTAAGTACATTTCCCTCTGTTAACTTCTAACGACTCTCAAGTTTAATGGTTTTTCTCTTATCCTTCTTTTCTGCAGAAACATGTCGGGAAAAGCCATCTTTAGACTGGAACAGGCGAATGCATGTTGCTCTTGGGGCTGCTCGTGGTCTTCTGTATTTGCACGAACAGTGCAGCCCGAAAATAATCCACAGGGATGTTAAGGCAGCAAACATTTTGCTAGACGAAAGTTTTGAAGCTGTGGTTGGTGATTTTGGTCTTGCTAAGCTCTTAGATCAAAGGGATTCACATGTAACCACTGCAGTGCGGGGTACTGTAGGGCACATTGCCCCGGAGTATCTCTCAACTGGACAGTCTTCCGAAAAAACAGATGTTTTTGGATTCGGCATATTACTTTTGGAGCTCATAACAGGACAAAAGGCACTGGGTACTGGAAATGGTCAGGTCCAAAAGGGAATGATTCTTGACTTGGTAAGTACTAACTTTTTCAAACTGTTTGTATGCTCACCTTTCATATTGTATACTTGTTCTTCCTTTTAGTCTTTACTTGCTGATGATGATATATAATCTCGGTTCTTGATCTTGACTTGAAACAATACTCATGGCTTGTATGTAAGATTCTGCATGGAACCTAGCTGGCTAAAATTCTAGCTTTATCTGTTTTACCCTTGTTGTGATTTGTCAAAATCTAGTTTCATGAAGGGGAAAAGCGATGTGTTCTCGAAATGTTCGCGGTGCTTTTTTCCAATAAGAATATATCATGTGGAACCTAAGTTATACCCTTCATGAAATCCATATCTTTCTATCCTAAACTTTGCATTGATAACAAGGTAGAACATGAAATCCATATCTTTCTATCCTACAGGTTAGAACATTATCCGAGGAGAAGCGGCTCGAAGCGTTAGTTGATAGGGATCTAAAGGGGTGTTTTGATCCAGTAGAATTAGAAAAGGCAGCAGAATTGTCATTACAGTGTACTCAGTCACTTCCTAGTCTGCGGCCGAAAATGTCAGAAGTCTTGAAGATTCTAGAAAGCCTAGTTGGACAATCATTGAGGCCAGATGAGTCACAAGGGGGAGGTAACCTTTATGATGAAAGGACTTGCAGTTTCTCTCAAAACTATAGTGATGTTCATGAAGAACCTTCCTTTATTATTGAAGCAATTGAACTTTCTGGACCTAGGTGACAAAGGAATGTAATGTATTCCATTTTGCTTTATGTAAATGAGTTTTGTAATATATCAATATAGATAACATATATGAATATGTTTAATTTTCATTCCCACCCTCTTTCTTTATGGGATTAATGTTTAGTTGTTTTTATATTAAATAATTTTTTGAGCTTTGTACAATATATTAATAATCCTATATAACTTAGGTTTGAAACCAGGCAATGTGGTTTTATCAAAATTGGTATGAATAATAATATTATCAAATAAAAAAGAATAGTTATATATTGTGTTATTAGTAATATCATAACTTTATTTCCTCAAAATTGGTATAATTATGATTATCAAACCCAAAAAAGAATAGCTATAGTGAAGGTTTGAACTCATATCCCGTTTATTGTATTGACAAAGCACAAAGTACTGATAATATTTTAAGAAGTCTCTCACATGTATAAAATCAATTAAATAAACATATAATTATATAAGTATGTTAAAAATATACATTGAATATCAAATAAAATACATTAAAAAAGATACATAAAATTTTTACACAACATTTTGAGTATTAAACTAGAAGAGTATAACATAGTTCACAAGTCATATTGAACGGAACACAAATTTTATAAATTAATTTATACAATAAAAATTAATTTATAAACAAGTAATTTGCATAACCATCTAAAAATGATCTTAAACATAACTTAAACTCAAGACCCTTAAGCACCTTGCCAAGAATTGTCATAAAATCCAAGCATTGGTAGATAAAAATATCACTAACACTATTTTAAAAACTCTTCAATTGTGACATTCTTAGTTGTTACAATTATGAAAAATCTCGCAAAAGAATAGTAAAATGGATTAATATTCTTAATACATTATCTTGCCACATAACTACAAAATCAAATAGAAGATAAGCCACTTACACACAAATAATTACACAATTGGCTGAATAATCGATATCACTTCTGCTTCTATTGTAACAAAAGATTCCCCTTTTATGTGGAAAAGGCCTGTATGTGTGATATTTATTGTCTTGAATCATCAGTTAGTGATAAATAATTTGCACACAACACGCTTGCTAGAGGTGCTTACTCCTAACCCAACACCCCAAGTTCATATGAATATCTTACATCGTTTTCGGGAATAAGCTCGTTTTAATTAGCATTCATTTGTTTAAACTCAAGTCAATTTTAACTGATCCTAAGATTCTCTCAACAATCAATATAATTGGGCTGTAGACCATTCAAGCAATCAAAACAATTAGGTCATAAACCCCATCAACAATCACTAATTAATTTGATGAACCAAGATAAGAAAAAGAAGAGTAGAGATTCTCTATTGTACTAGAGTCCAGTATTGGATGCGACACATGACATGAAAAAAAATATAATTTGTGTTAAATATTGTAATTTGCAGTTGAAAATTACTCGCAATTATTTTTATAGATTAAATGAATAATTACATTGTAATTACTTAAATAAACATATATGTTTAGAACGTAATATGTAAGGTCGTCATGAAATGTTTGTCAAAAACATTTTTATTTTTTTAATAATAATTGCATAAATTAATAGATATGAAAAACCGAGTAATGATTTTTCTTTGATATGATGAAATTGAGAAACAATTATATTTTTAGAGTGTCATTATTGAATATTGAAGTCATAATGTTTCAATGAACGTTAAAATTCCTATAGATATAAATTAAAAAATAATTATTTTTTTTTGAATTAAAAACAAAATATTAATAAAGTATAATATTAGTTTTAATTAAGTCAGTATAAATATGAAATTAGAATAGTAAAAGGTAAATTAGACAAACAAAAGTTACTTAATCAATAATTATTTTATGTTTCCCTTTTTTAAAGGTTTTCATAAATGATATCATGTATAACTCTGCAAACAAACACTACTACTCTACTAGTATTATTATCATTATTGGGCCTTTTTCTTTGAAAGAGGAGTTCTTTGGATCTTGTTAGTCAGATAGATAGATCATGTTAGTAACAAATAACTAACACTTTATCAAACAAAAAAGAAGGTTGTTGATTTCCACCCTCTCTCTTTGTCTTCTTGCTTCTGCTACTGTGCCCCCAAACCAAGGTATCTATTCTCTTTCGCTGCTACCATAATCTTCTTAGCATTGTTCATTTTATTGTTATCTATGAAGACCGGTATACATAGTTTTATCAAATTGGAACTCTTTGGATTAAGATCCTTGTGACTGTTGATCATGTCCTCAACCTGTAAGATATCATCAACTACTGTTGTTCTTCACATCAATTTCTAACCTTACTGTGAGATATCATGTGCCTTAGTTCTGGAAGATCATGATTCAAACTAATTTCTTGTTCTTATGTTTGTAGAATTTTATCAATCTCTCAAGGTGTTGGACTTGGGAAAGAATCAATTATCAGGAGCAATTCCACCAGACATTGGAAATTTAACCCTACTTGTGAACATGTAAAAGATATTCAATATGCTCCTTCTTAATATACATGATTATTCTCTCTCTCTCTCTCTCTCTCTCTCTCTCTTGATTCCTATTTTTTACACCTTACGTGCATTCTTGTAGAAACCTGCAGAGCTTGGAAATTTGAGATACCTTCAAGAACTTCGGATGGATAGGAGAATAGGCTTCAAGGATCTGTACCAGTGAGTAGCAGTTCAAATTTTGATTCAAATATGCATGAGATGTGAGTATATTTTTTGTAATTGAATTGCTATAGTTTTATTTACGGGTTCTTTATTGCTATTCTTGTAATTCTTTCTTCATTTGATTGACTCCCCTTCTTGTAATCAAGATTCAAGAATAGAGAATCGAGATTCAAGAATCAAGATTCATGTTAGAATTATCCTTCATTCCTTTTATTTTTCCCTATTCTGTCTTCTTCCTTGAGGAAGATGATGACTTCTATTTTAGGTGTTTTTAGTCTTTTCCTTTGTTTTATCTTGCTTTGGCCTTTTCTGTTTTAATAGTCTCAGTCTTTCTTCTTTATTCAGTTTTCCCCTTAGTTAGGCTTGGCTAGTTAGGCTTTTTGGGAGAGATTTATTGACTCTAAGAGTAAATTTTTTAAACTTACTCCACATCTCAGCCATCAATTTTAGGGAAATCCAATGGTTTGAATTAGTAGGTAGATCTAAACCATTGGATTTCCCTAGAATTGATGACTAAAATGAGAAATAAGTTTAAAAAACTTATTCTTGGAGTAAGTGGATCTCCACCCTTCTTCTTTTAGTTCTTTCTTATATATTAGCTTATTTTCCCTTTTGTAATTCAATTGATTCAAATATAATAAAAGTTGCAAGAGGTATTCAGTTTAAATCTTCTATATTGCAAAATTAACATGGTACCATCCTCTTCCTCTTCTTCTCTAATTTCAATTCCCTTTATTTCCTTCTTCCTTCTTCCTCACATTTGTTTTTGTTTCCTCACAAAATGGCGAATTGTTTAAGCCTCGATTATAAAACAAATCCATCGAATCCTTTCTTCCTCTCCTCTAATGAAAATCCAGCCCTGATTCTTGTTACTCCACCTTTGAATGACAGAAGTTACCATTCACGGTATCGAGCCTTTAAGCTAGCACACTAGTCCAAGAACTAGACTAAGTTCATTGATGGCAACTTACCTTCACCAATGATAGAAGACTCGAGCATTGATCCATAGATAAGGTGCAACACTATCATACTCTTTTGGGTCTGACATTCAATAGATGAATCCATCATGAAATCTATTCTTTTGATGGATTCAGCAGTTAAAGTGTGGAAAGAACCTCATGATATATACTCTCAAGGTGATATTTTTCATATTGGTGAGCTCATTCCTGACCATGTTCCTCTTACCAGCATCTCTCATGTTGTGAATGCTTGAAATATGTTATTACATTAGTCTCACATCACGTAATGTTAGAATAGAGTAGATTAACCAATGTTATATATTGGAATCAGGTCTATTGTTGTAATGTGCACTAGATATAAGCACCAAATAACAACACCTCATGGGCACTTAGGCCCATGGGTGTGATAAGGTTTGTAATCCTTATTATCTAATAATATCTTGGTAGCCGCTCAGCGCTCCTGGGGACATATGCACAATTGGCCGAACCTCGTTACCAAATTCTTTGTTTCTTCTCTTCTATTTATTCTATGCACTTTATTTGATTGCTTGTGACCAACGTTGCGCAACGATCGCTTCCGCTGCACCAAAATTGGTATCAGAGCCAATTGGTAGATGACTCTTAACCCTGGTGCTAGATAAAGGCAAAAGAGGGTGAAAGCATGTTGGTTAGACAATGTGCGTCAAATGTACTATATGCAAGGATAAAGGAGACGAGTTGAAGGAAAATAAAATATGGCGGAACTATGGTGGGGACGATATATGTTAATTCAGAACCCCAAAAGTTCATATACTGGATTAGGATCAAGATGGAGATAGGGACTCAAGTGTTGAGTTTGGCCTTGAGACATATACTAACAATATCTCTCTAGATGTTGAGAGAATGATCTCATTTGAGATAAGAAGTGAAATATCTTAATGACGTAAATGAAAAGAGATCGGGGTCGATAGTTGGCAAGGAACTTGATCCCCCCAAAACAAAAAAGGGGCAGTAGCAGTCGAACTCTAATTCTGGAAATCAAATAAGTCGGGGCCCTTTGACATTACCAAGTCTACCGGATATAAATTTGCAGATCAGGTAAAAATAGATACAGGAAAGGCTATATCCCTAAGTGGAATCAGTGGAATGCCCTGCTTCCGGCTAAGTATACAGAGTTGGGTCTACCGTTCGTTCAATTGTTACCTCCCTTCTATTTCGATCTTTCTTTTCTCCTTTGCTTCCTTGTCTCGTCTATCCTTCTCAGCCTTCAGCCTGTCTTAGAGCCCTGCTTCTCCCGTCCTTCCTTTGGCTTGCCCTGAGGATTTACTCTCCAAAGTATATTTGATCACTGCGAGTTCGGTTCAAGTCTTCATCGATCGGGTGGATCTTTGAGTGGGGATGGAAAGGTGGGTGAGTCATGGATGTGGACAAAGATAAATCTAGCGGTAGTCTTCCAGTGGAATAGATTTCTAGTAAGTGTCTTTTTTCCTTCTCTTCTAGTAAAGGCGCGCCGTCAGGTCTCTCTTCTTGGGATATATTTATCACCAGAAAGGATATAGATCTTAAGTAGACATGCTTTAGGCATTGATCATCTTCCTAACTACATGGTACTCCCCCTCCCATTCATTATTACTGGAACCGACGAAAGGAGGTGGAATAAAATGAGGAAGTGTCCCTTAGAGAAAGAGAGTCTGCTCTCTCATTGTCTGATTGCATCGTAGAGCGTCTGCACCAATTGCTTAGTTGCAGTAGCAGCCCCCTTTCTCCTTCTTTCATATGATAAATTATAAGATTTAAAATATAGTCTAAGAGCGACTTCAATCTTTATTCGCTAAAAAAGAGAAGTTGGGTTCCGATAAAAGTTGTTTATCTGGATTGGGTTAGTGTGAAGTCTACATATGCTTCTTTCGATCTACTTTATAGTTATGAATAAGACTCGTCTTCAAGTTAAAGTTAATATCATAGATAAAGATCAGAAGTGAAGAAAGACAGAACAAATCTGTTATCGTCATCTTTATCTTTCTAGCAGTGCTCTTAACTCTTATCTTATTATAATAAATATCGTCTGCTCCTTGCAATCATAGCCACTTCTACATTAAACTATGTTGCAACCTTAATCCTAAGAAGACGGGGTAGGACTTGAGTCTGAGGGATCTCTTTCGAATGTGGTGTGCCCTTGGCAGGGGCATAAAGACCAAAATGATTATCGAAAGTGGTAGCTCTACGAAGGTTCCATCTACAGAGCAGGTGGAGAAGGTCGGCGGGCCTCATCCAAGTCCCTATCGGAGGTTCCATAAGATACATTCACTTTGTTGGGAGGTGTAGACGCTTAAGTTGGGAACGACATTAAGGTCCCTATTGATATTTTTTGCCTTTATTTGATTGAAGGCTGTGGCAATAGGAGGTTGGAGCGATGCATGATGGCCGGGAAAAGACGTAACGCTTTAGATAAATCGGGATTACACCCTTTTTTATATCCTTGTCACAGAGTTTGGCCAGAAAAAAGGTCACGCTTTGGCCTATCATGAGATAATTAGTTTATGCACATGGTGGAGCGGGCAGTCTTATGCTTTGTGCTTGCCCTTTTGATGAGGGATATTAATATATTCTTGTCGTCGCCTAAGGGGACTCCTTTTATGGGGAATACACATAGAAGCAATGGCCCCATCAATTACTCCTCATCGCCTGTGGAACCCTCTTCTAGATCATACTTATTTCCTCTAATTTTAGTCAAGTTCTATTAGACTACGCTTGACCAGGACATAAAGGAGAGCTAATATGGACAAAAGTGGAGGTTCTTTCTCAGGGCGTAAGGAATAGCACGCAAAAGACAGCCTGGAAAGATAAAGACAAGATTTCATAATCTAATTTAAAGCGGTGGATGAGCGGTAATGGCTGGGGAAGGGGGCAAGTACATCCTTTTGTTCTCAGTTCGTGGGAATTGCTTCCATAACTAACCAGTTCAGCTCGGCTAGTGGGCTTTTGTCTTCGAACCTCGAATTCGGACCTGTTCGACAAGACCAGATCCATCAACAAACCTAGGTCCAAATTTGATTTGCTTGTACGAGCTAGCCATCAACAGACGGACATCCTTTTACCGCAGTCTTCCCCTATTCCAGAATAACTGCTGGGCATAGCCTTTTCTCCGTTAGGCTCCTGTAAGGGCGGGTATGAGACATATTAATTCTTGTAAAGTGGATTTAATTGTAAGTGTGTCCATTAGTGGACAAGTATGCAAGTGTTGAGACTTGGGCAGAAGTGGCCTAGTCAAAACCCAAGCTAATTTCGAAATTCAAAGTTTGAATTCAAAACTTCAAAATTTGAATTTCAAAATTTGAAAATTTCAAAATTCGAATTTAAGAGGATCAAGGAAGCATATTGACTTATCCAGAATAATCCCCAAAAGAGGAGACCCTTAAATTTAGGCCAGCCAGCAAAGCCAAATTTGAAAGTCTTTCAAGGCCAGAATTTCAAAGCCCAAGAGTTCAAAAGCTTGGATGGAATTCATAATTGACATTCAAGTCATTTTGCCAAAATTCAAAATTTGAATTTCAAAATATATGTGACGTCATAGTGAAAGATATTAATTGTTAGTAGATCCACAAAAACATAGAGGCGCTGGGTGAAAGATATTAATTGTTAGTAGATCCACAAAAACATAGAGGCGCTGGGTGAAAGATATTAATTGTTAGTAGATCCACATGCAAGTTGTAACACAGACATTGGTAGAGATGCAAGGTGTGACATGGGCATTGACTTTGATGCAAGGGTGTAGCACGAACATTGGTTACCATTATACAAGGTGTGTGCTGTGGGTATACTCCTATGTAGTTCTTTTGAACTATGATTGTCGGGGCTAGACAATGGTGGCAATTGTTGAGGCTTTCCAAGGAAGCTCCAAGGTTCAGATTGATTGATTATTGAAGAGGACGGTTGTTGGTGAACTTTTGTGTAGATGTTCCATATATCGAAAGACTTCATAACAATAGGTGGCTAGGCGGCGTGTTCCATTTGATGGCGGTACGAGAAATTGCACTACAAGTTTAGAGAGTTAGGCTCTTGGTAAGATCGTCAAGGATACTCAGAAGATTTATGTTGAAGGGAAGCGATTTGTTAAAGAGAAATATACATTGAGTAGGTGAAGTCAAATATTCGCTAAGGTGGAGAATCTTGTGTAGATTTTCTAAGGAGTGAGATATTTGTCTATATCAATGAAGGTGAAGATTGTTGTGGATGCTTGAAATATGTTATTACATTAGTCACACATCACCTAGTATTGGAATAGAGTAGAGTAACCAATATTATATATTGGGCGCAAATCCCTTGTTATAATGTGCACAAGATATAAGCACCAAATAGAAACACCCCATGGGCACTTGGGCCCATGGGTGTGATATGATTTGTAATTTTTATTCTCTAATAATATCTTGGTAGCCGCCCAACGCTCCCGGGGACGTAGGCACAATTGGTCGAACTCTGTTACCAAATTATTTATTTCTTCTCGTTTATTTATTTTATGCACTTTATTTGGTTGCTTATGACCAACGTTGCGCAAGGATCGCTTCCGCTACACCAACACCTCACAACACACCTCATACCCCTCATGCCACACAACATTCTACTAGAACCAAGTAACCCCTTCCCATTTAAGAGATTATCATCATAACCTTGTGTCCTCAACACCATCCCTTGCTTCCACCAAGGTTCAATATCCCATGTCCTATGTCATTTCCTATAACAACTGCTCCACTCCTTACAAGAACTTTAGCTTCAATATTTCCATTACTAAAGATCCTACATTCCATACCTAGGCTTCCAAAATCCCATGCTGGCAAGCTGTTATGTAACAAGAGCTTCAAGCTCTCAACTTAAATCATACCTGGTCTTTAGTACCTTTTCTTAAAACAAATCCACCATAGGCTGCAAATGGGTATATAAAACCAAATATCATGTTGATTGCTATAACGACCCGATTTTCATAACTCAAAAATTTTCAAACTTTATTAAAAGTAAATATTAGTTAAGTTTCCCAATTCAAAATGCGGAAATAATCAATAATAAATTTTCATCAAAAACATTACATCACCTTCTACTTTAATCAATAATTCATACAATTATCCTTTGTTTCAATTACAACACTATTAAAGGTAATATGCTAATTCTTATTACATCCTTTTAGTCTTTTAAACAGAACATCAAAACATAAATGAAAACTCCCATATAAAGGGTCCAATATCAACCATTACAAACTCTTAGAGTAACTACTAAACACACACTAAATCCAAAGCAACACAATTACTCCAACACTCTACAATATCTTATCCCTTAGCTCCACCTACAATCCGATTACCACAGATTGAGTAAACAAGACAACATAGAGAGAGTCAGTCATTAAATACATGCAATATATAACATGGTGAGTTTACATAGAATAATAACATTAGAACATAGTCAAACAGGAACTCTACATCATTCAACGCAACACAACCCATGAGATTCAATAAACCATTATTCATAACTACACCACCATTCCATAATACCAATAACTCTCAATTGTCAAACCACAAATCAACCCATACTACAAATGCATATCCAAAATCCATACCAAGAAGGCATGTCAAAATCCGTACCACGAAGGCAGGTCAAAATCCGTACCACGAAGGCAGGTCAAAATCCATACCACGAAGGCAGGTCAAAATCCATACCACGAAGGCAGGTCAAAATCCATACCACGAAGGGCAGGTCAAAATCCATACCACGAAGGCAGGTTAAAATCCATACCACGAAGGGCAGGTCAAAATCCATACCACGAAGGCAGGTCAAAATCCATACCACGAAGGCAGGTCAAAATCCATACCACGAAGGCAGGTCAAAATCCATTCACAACAGTAGGACTAACGCGGTTAAATAGGAAACTCATGAGATTTCCCGTTTAACCGTGTTAACCAAACGAAATCCTCCAACTAGTGAGTATTGTTGGAGTTTCCAATATTATCATCCCAATACCACAAGGTTTAATGCTGCTCCCTCACCTGAGTAGCCGCTAATGGTTGCTCTAAAGCTCAGTTGCGTTCTCCGCCGTCTCCTCCAACCCTAGGGTCTTTCAACCCAAAACAACAACAATCACAACACATCAATTTACATGTCAAGACAAGAATAATACTAACCAAAACTCATACAACACAAGACAACATCATCTATTCACTTCATCCTCAAAAGGGGGTTTCCATAATATTGAAATGACTCTACGGTTTTGAAAACAACCCTTCATACACCTTTTACGAAAAACAACTCATGCTCTACGAGTTTTACAAGGTTTTCCAAAGCAAAACGAAGCACAATATCAAAAGAGGGTTTATGGGGTTTTATCCCTAAACGTGGAGAAGAAACCCTATCCAAAACAAGACATTCAACCCTAAGAGAGACTAAGTTAAGCGATTTACCTCTTCTCCTCTTTGTTTTTCGAAAAATAACCCCTATCCTCACTTGGGACGTCTATTTATGTTTTCAAAGAATCTCACCGTGTTAAGTGTAATCAATTACCATAATGATGTAATCGATTACAGTGTGAAAATGCACATATCTAATGTTTTTAATATGATGTAATCGATTACGAGAATAGTGTAATCGATTACATCATGAAAAATTACACATGTCTGATCAGATATCACCATGTAATCGATTACCAAGACCATGTAATCGATTACATAATGAAAAATTACACATGTCTGATCAGATATCAGCATGTAATCGATTACCAAGACCATGTAATCGATTACACTGTGTCAACAGCCCAAATTTGTCATTTCTCGCCCAGGCGAGACAACTCTCGCTCGGGCGAGAATCCTCCAGTATAGCCCAAGATTTCACCCTCCCAGATGATCCCTTCTCGCTCAGGCGAGAATCTCTCGCTCAAGCGAGACTTCCAGAACTGATACTACAATTTTGAATACTAAAATTTGGGGTGTTACAATTGCAGCCTTGAGAGACATAAGGCCAAACTTGTGGCCAAAGGCTACACCCAAATAGAAGGGGTGGACTTTTTTAAACCTTTTCCTCTGTTGTCAAAATTATTACTGTTAGATTAATCCTTGCCCTTGCTGGTGCCAAATCTCGGGTCCTAGAACAATTGAACATCAACAATGTTTTCCTTCATGGTGATTTGCATGAAGAAGTTTATATGAAACCATCTCCTGGACTTTCATCCCTAATTATTCTCTTGTTTGCAAATTGCACAAATCTCTCTATGGTCTTAAATAGGCCAATAGAGAATGACATACCATTCTTTCCTCCAAAATTGCTATCCTTAGGATATGTCCATTCCGAAGCTGACCAGACTCTCTTCACCAAGTCTTCTAACAATTCCTTCACTATCATTATTGTCTATGTAGATGACTTAGTGTTGACAGACAATGACCCATCAGAAATCAATCATGTCAAGCAAGTTCTTGGCATATCTTACAAAATCAAAGACCTATGGTCACTAAGAATACTTTTTTAGGCCTTGAAATTGGTATGTCCAAGTCTGGGATTCGCCTCAACCAAACAAAATACACACTTTCTTTGCTTGAAGACACTGGTTGTTTAGCTGCCAAACCCTCAAGCACATCGTTTGATCATTCCATCAAACTTCAGCTAAGTCAGGGTTCTCCCTATCATGATCCCTCTACTTATAGAAGGCTAGTAAGGAGACTTATCTACCTCACAATCTAGACCTGATATTTCCTATATTGTTCAACAGCTTAGTCTTTATATGGCTAATTCTATGGAGCCTCATTACAAAGCTGCCTTAAGAGTGCTTCATTACTTAAACACATTCCATGTAAATGGCCTATTTTTTTCTTCTGATTCTCACAACTTTTGTAGATTCTAATTGGACTTATTGCTTAGATACTAAAAAAATCCATTACTGCTTAGATTATGATTGGGCAACTTTTTGTTAGGTTATTGCAGAACAATAAGTTATCTCGTCCTATCCCTGCTCAAATAGGAAAACTGTTAGGGCTACAGACCCTTGACCTTTCTGGTAACCAGCTTGGTGGTGGAATTCCTAGCTCTTTTGAGTTTTTTGACTCATCTAAGTTACTTATGAGTGTGACTTGACAAATAGATTTAACAAACATAATATTTTTATTACTTGTTTGGTTTATTCATTAGTCTTTCTTTGTTAATTAAATAATTATTAAAAACAAATATAAATTAAATAAATAAAAAGAGATAATGAAAAGAAAGTGGATACATGTATTTGATATTAGAGAGGAGGAGATGAGTAACACAAATTTTTATGTGTTTTATTTTTTTGTCTTTTGTCATGTGCTTGAACATTTATTTATAGGAGAGATTTGACACATGTTGAAATTAAAAGGGAACATTTTCCATTAATGCCTTCAATCAATTTAAACGTTTTTATTTTTTTGCTCAAAAACAAATCTATAATTGATTTATTTTATTTAAAATTTGAATACTAATGTAAGATTCAAGGTTGTTGTAACCGAACTGGACTGGCCGATCCTACTGGTCCAACTGTCAACCGCCTATGTAGACGGTCTCGTATATTTGGAAAACCGGAAACTCTTCCCAGCCGTTTTGGGCCATGGAAAATCCGGTCCAACCTGGTTAGATTGGGTAAAACCGGAATAACCCGTTTGGATAAACTGACCCGGGTTGCTCAAACTAAACATAAAAAGAAAATCTAGGCAGTAGAATAGAAATGTGATTGAGTTTTGCTTTTGCCCCTTCGAAAATAAGGAAACCTAGCCGCCCACCATTGTCTTGCTGCCTGGAGAAGATCGTCTTCCTCGTTGTCACCATCGCCATCTCTTCCTTGTCGTCGCCATCTCCAACATGATTTTCTTTTTTACGTTTTTAGAGGTAGAAGATTGATTTCCTCCATTGTTTATTGCAAGTTTATACTTACACGTGGGAGGGGTTTGATTTCCTCCATTGTGAGATGCAGTGTAATGAAAACCGTACCGGTCGGTTCGACCGAAAAACCGGCGAACCGGACCCCTAACCGGCATGGCACGGCTGTTGTACCGGACATGCAAGAGAAATGGTCAAAACCGGTTGAAAACCGGTCAAAACCGGTGAAAATCGGTGAACCGGTTAAAACCGTCCAATTTGTATATATATATTTTTAATTTCATCCCTAAAAAGTGAAAATAGACTGCCTTACATTTCAAATTTTCAATTATTCACCAATTATTCAACTTTAAGGATTGATACTTGTGTTATTTATTTGTATTTTGCCTTTGTTAAATGATAATTTTGGATTGATATATGTTTTGCACTTTAGATTTTGATTTTGTTACATACTTAATGTTGTTTGTTTGTGTGAATTTGAAGTAGATTATGAATATAAATTATAAATTTGAATACATACTTATTTGAATTTTGTTTGTTATAGGTTTACATATATATAAGGAGGTATGTCCGGTTTAACCGGCATGCGGTTTAATTACTGAACCACCAGTTGAACCATTGTACCACTATACCAGTACCCTGACCGGTTTGATAACCGGTACGGTTTTAATAACATCGGTGAGATGTTTATATGTGTTCTTATGTTGCAAAACAAGAATAAAACAATGAAATGAAAATCAAGAAAACAAACTAGAGAATAGGGTGTGAACTGTGAACAAAACAAAAAATGTCCATCTTATAAAAGAATGCTAAACACGCATTTTAATGTCAAATTATTTATTAAAGAATGCTTAGCTTATCTCTTTTCACTTTTCTTCAAATCATAATCCTTATCTTAACTAATTCTTTATCATTTCTTTTGGCACACATAGTAATATAAAAGTTATTTATTAAAGAATGTTGAGGATAATAGCTTTTGGACTTATAAAATTTCACAGTGTCCTTTGTGTACTTAGAGTAAGACTCATCTCAATTAATGAAGAGATAAAAGATTTTTTCATGTGTATTCTAAGGATAA
The DNA here is from genome assembly GCA_009771035.1 of Lupinus albus. NCBI lineage: Eukaryota > Viridiplantae > Streptophyta > Magnoliopsida > Fabales > Fabaceae > Lupinus > Lupinus albus. The sequence continues at coordinate 15,623,762 of CM020016.1, forward strand.
AAGTGTAATTTTATTTTAAATAAAAAATGATATAAATGTTAATATATGTTGTTTTTAAAAATGAATCGTGTTCAAGGTCCATATACTTTCCATGCCATCTGCATAAACATTCCTATTCTTATATTACTGCATGAAGCTGTTGAAATATATAAAGCCCAAAAGAGCCCTACTGTTTTTGTACTTACCGTTTGCTTTAGACATAAATCATGATTTGTTAAGCGGGTTTTATATGTTTGTTGGCTCACTTATATGGTATATATGAGTTCTCACAATTTCAAATTTTGGGACAGATTGCATCAGATCACACTTGTCGCTTATATGTATATAGATAACATAGAAATATGCAATCATGATAGTCATGCTTAGATTCAAGAAATGGATAATAACATATATCAAATTACATTGATTTTTTATAAGATGGTAGAATGGAATATATTTAAACTTTCTCTCCTGGGTGTTGAAAAATGGTTTGATTTTGAGATAAAACGGATATTATCATGACCATGTTAGATGGAAGGGAAAAATAAATTAAAGACAAATCATAATAAAGTTACCTATATAAAAAAATGGAATGTCAAGTTAATAACATAACAAATATCGGATGAAAGGATACATTGATATAACTATTATAATAATAATAATAATAATAATAATAATAATAATAATAATAATAATAATAATAATAATAATAATAATAATAATAATAATAATAATAATAATAATGTTATATCTTCCTACTAATTCTTTTACGCGCATTAACTTATAAATTAATCATTAATAAATAAAGTATCACATTGTGACATGTGTTATTTTTTTGTGTGCAGAAGAATTTAGTATGCGAATATATAACTTTCCTAGCTATAATAGTCTATGAGAACAAAGTTTTCCCACTATCATTCACTATTTATTTTCAATTAAGTTTAAGTTAAAGTAATACAAATAAAAAATGAATGATATTCTAACCATATTCATAAAATATAATAATACAAATTTGCTACTTTTCAGTAAAATATTTCTGTGGTAGGGGTGTTATGGTATTTTAAGGTGAACCTATATGAAACTGAAATGCAATTTCCAAAACCCTAGCAATAGTATACATACCTCATTGTGGTGGCTGCGCTTCGTTCCTTCCTTCCTTCCTCAACCCAACGCCATGGTCTCTCTCTCTCTCTCTCTCTCTCTCTCTCTCTCTCTGTTATTAGTTAAAGATTCATTCATAATCAATTATATATGTTAAGATGAATAATGTGATTATTAATTAATAAAATGAAATAGGCATCAGAGAAGAAGCTATCGAACCCAATGAGGGAGATCAAGGTTCAGAAGCTGGTCCTCAACATCTCCGTTGGTGAGAGCGGCGATCGTCTCACCAGAGCCGCCAAGGTCTTGGAACAATTGAGTGGTCAAACCCCTGTTTTCTCCAAGGGTATTCTTTTCTTTTTATTATTTCTTTTATTTTCCTCTTAGATATAATAACGCTTTCATTTGTTCATGTTTTTTATTTTTTGTTTCGATAGCTCGATATACCGTGCGATCATTCGGAATTAGGCGTAACGAAAAGATTGCTTGCTATGTCACTGTCAGGGGTGATAAGGCAATGCAGCTTCTTGAGAGTGGGCTGAAGGTCAAGGAGTATGAACTCTTGAGGAGGAATTTCAGTGACACTGGTTGTTTTGGATTTGGTATTCAGGAGCATATTGATCTTGGAATCAAGTATGTTACTTATATCCACCTTGTTTTTGTACTTTCAATTTTATAGAAATGTACTCAATTATGATTGAAAGATTTACAGCGAAAAAGTATCTACAAAATCAAAGTATTGTATTTGATTGAAGTATGGGTACTATGATTGACATGTTATATAGTGTACTTGGATTAATACTTATATCCAATTTTGAAGTTGGAGTGTTGGTGCTAAATTTGTGATATGTGATCAAGTGAAGATGCTATATCTTATCATTTATCATTAAGGAAGTTGCAATTAATTCACATGTTATTGTACATGGATGAATATGATGTCTAATTTGTTGCTTCACCTGTCGTTTCAACATAGCTGATCTTTTAAGTTTCTCATGCTTTCTACTCGCCATAAAAGTAATGTTTGAACTGTAAATGAGTGCATAATTTAGTTGCTGTTTTTGTGTGTTTGTGGTGCCCTTATATGGTAAGGTTATATAGCATGTGTAACACTTAAACATGTTATATTTTCGTTAATGAATTGTTACACGTGTTATGTTCTTTTTGAAAAAACAACACACCTACAAAACAGTATTGAATCTTTGTTCTTTAAAAGGTTTGATGTGGTTTCATTGGAGATCTGAAGATTCAAAACAGTTCTCAGGCACTGACATGTATCTGAGATATGTGTGTTATTTCTGTATGTTACTTGTGCTTAATCTTGTTTTTGCCTTGCTATTCAGGTATGATCCTTCAACCGGTATCTATGGGATGGATTTCTATGTAGTTTTAGAACGCCCTGGATACCGTGTTGGTCGGCGCAGAAGATGCAAAGCTCGGGTTGGAATTCAGCACAGGGTGACCAAAGAAGATTCAATGAAGTGGTTCCAAGTTAAATATGAAGGAGTCATTCTCAACAAGTCCCAACAAATTTCTTAAGCAAGGCTATTAGCAGCATGTGACAATTGCTTTTTTATTTGTTTTGGTGGGTTGTTGCCCTATTTTAGCCAGCAGAGTGGTCATTTGAAGGGATTTAGTTAATGTTGCTCAGATTTGATTGTTTTGTTTGACTTCAATGCAATGTTAGTATTTGTGTTTTAATTGAAAGATTGATATTTTGTTACAACCCTTTTAATTTGTTTCAACACACAAGTCATTGAAGTCTAAAGAGGATGATACATATTAATCATTGAGGAATGGATACTCATGTCTTTTTCACAAGATAGTCACAAGAACCTTAAACATTGCTCAACTGTTGGGCGGGGGGGGGGGGGGGGGGGGGGGGGGGGGTCTTATCAATTATATTGGAGCCCTATTTAAGGTTTTTGTTATGAGAAACACAAATGTGAGGATCCACTTCTGAATTACATGACCAGTGAAAAAGGAATTTTGGAAATTAACAAGGGGAATTCTGTCTAGGATTGAAGTGTTTTGATGAGTTCACCCTTCTTCAGTTTAGAGAAACCTTTCACTCCTCTTGACTTGGCCAGTTCTTTCAACTCTGCAAGTTTAAGTTCCTCCAGTCTCTCTGATTGTGCCTGCTTGTTCCCTATAATTGCTGGCAATGGGTCATTATGTAGTCCTATACCCATTCCTCTTGATGTTGAGAGAGATGTAATAGGAGATTTCTTTACAAAGTTTGATGGTGGCCGAATCAACTTAAATTCTGATACATGTTGATGCTCTTTTACCTCTTGCTGCTTAGTGGTCAAACCTATTCTCTTAGTCAAATCTTGTTCTTTTCCCTTGTTTGATGTTTTACCTGCTATAATTAGAAAACCAGATGAGAAAGAAAATATATGAAACTTTCAAGTAATGAATACTTCAAGCTTCACTAACACAATATAACATTTTTTATAGTTTTTTGGGTGAGTCACATTATCATGTGAAAGCTCACTTAAATCATTTTCATTGCTACAATAAACACCATGATATATTACCTTTCACCTTCATTGGATCACCCAGAATATCTAGAATTGATTCTATGGAGGGCTTATCATTGTTTGCTTTGGAACTTTTCTTCCCACTCTTCTGTGAAACCCCCTTTGATATTGAAGACCGTATCCTCTTGAATAAATCAATTATCTCTTGATTCTCAGAAGGCTTTGATTTTTTACCATCAAATGTTTGGCGTCTTTTGTGATCATCAGATCTTATGCTTGAATTGGTAAATGGAGAGATAACAACCTCTGCCAAATTGAACAAGCTGCATCAAAGAATTATCTTCAGTATCTACTCTACAATTTCATGTCCACCATCAATATCAGTAGCCTAACATAAATAATCAAATCAAACTATACGACAATAACCAAGCCTTACTCGACAGAATAAATCGAAAGAAAGTCTATCGTAAATCATGTTCGTTTGACAAAACATTAATCTCGAAATCTTTCTTAATTGTTTCTCCTATAGTTTTTCTTAGTTTCCCTAGGAATTGGACTAACTATCATCTGCTAAAATGATGACTACAAGAAGATTGCATGTTTTTGGCTTACTAAAGCACATTCAATAGTCAGATACACTGGTTATGATTTAGTAGCTCAAGTTGAAGCATATGACGAAAAATAACAACAATCAACATTCAACCAACAACAAAGTTCAGAGGGAAAATCATTAATTTCTGACAATACCTGAAATCACTAGTACTTTTTAACTACCCAAGTTAACAATTATTTTAAAAGTCAATATCTTTGAGAATTCACAGAAAACAAGAAAATAAAATCAAGGAAATTTGGAATGAAGTTTAAGTACCTTTGATAGACATAACAGATTTTCCTACATACAACTGCTTGCTGAAAGTGAAAGACATAGGGAAGCCAAGAACATGATGATAATGGAAAGTAACTGCAACCATCTTTCTTAGAACAATTTCAAATCCACAGACACAAATGAATTAGAATCACACACTTCTCTCCATTTCAACATTTATATTTCATTTTTTGTTATTCTTTTTGCACATGCAAAATAGGTAGTCCACAATTTTCTGTGCCGCGTGTAATCACGCGCTGTCACTGCAATTCTTCATATGAGACACACTTGACCCAAAGAAGAAGAAAAAGAAAAAAATATCCTAATTTTGTTAGATTAATTTGGGAGTGACATGAGAACAATTCATATAAAACAGTAAAAGTAAAAATAATAAGAGAATAATATATCTCTTAATACAATGAGATAATTTATTTCCCACAGTCAGTAAAAAATGATATGTGTATTATTGTGTTCAGTTTTAGAAATATTTTATAGAAAATGATTAAATTATACACATGTCACGATTTTAGTGGCGGAATAAGATAACTTATCTCCTTATAAGTAAAATCATAATCATACATTTGTTCATTTCTAACCTTTCTTTGTTTTACAAACTTGGCATTTAAAAAAGGATAACCCTTTCACATATAACATTGTTCATGACAATGGCGAAAAGCATGCCACAATTCAGCACCTATGTAACTTTCAACAGCCATGAAAACAAAGCAAAATATGTTATACCATCGAATTGGTTCATACACTTCAGAAAATCTTCAAGAGCAATTTTATTATCTTCGAACTTCGATGTTCCTCGTTGCAGCATTATTGTCGGTGCCACTGCCTTGTTGACCGACACCGTGAATAATGTGAACACCAAAATTGGCAAATTCTGCGAAGTGGGTAATCTCAGAAATGCCATGGAATTGCTCAAAAAGTCAAAAAAATCAGAACTTGACTTGAATACTTACTGTTCTATCTTGCAGCTATGTGCTGAGAACAAGTGTTTGCAAGAGGGTAAGATGGTCCATTCAATTATATCTTCCAATGGAATACCAATTGAAGGGGTTTTAGGTGCAAAACTTGTCTTCATGTATGTGAGTTGTGGAGATTTAAGACAAGGGAGAAAGATATTTGATCAAATTCTCAATGATAAGGTTTTTCTGTGGAATCTTATGATGTCTGAATATGCAAAAATTGGTGACTACAACCAAAGTATATATCTTTTTAAGAAAATGCAAAGGTTAGGGATTGAAGGGAATTCTTATACATTTTCATGCATCTTGAAGTGTTTTGCTGCTTCTGGAAAAGCAGGGCAGTGTAAAAGGATTCATGGGTATATTTATAAACTGGGTTTTGGTTCTTATAATACTGTTGTTAACTCTCTAATTTCAGCTTACTTTAAGTGTGGAGGAGTTGACAGTGCACACAAGTTGTTTGATGAATTGAGTGACCGAGATGTTGTGTCCTGGAATTCTATGATAAGTGGGTGCGTGATGAACGGGTTTTCCCACCGCGGACTCGAGTTTTTCATTCAGATGCTGATTTTGAGGGTGGGTGTGGATTTGGCTACATTGGTCAATGCTCTTGTTGCTTGTGCAAATATTGGAAGCCTTTCTTTGGGTAGAGCACTTCATGCCCAAGGAGTGAAAGCTTGTTTTAGTAGGGAAGTTATGTTTAACAATACCTTACTAGACATGTATTCAAAATGTGGTAATTTAGAGGGTGCAATTCAAGTTTTTGAGAAGATGGGTCAAACAACTGTTGTTTCTTGGACTTCAACCATAGCTGCTTATGTAAGAGAAGGTCATTTTGATGATGCAATAAGGTTATTCTATGAAATGGAAAGTAAAGTTACTATTAGGCCTGATATTTATACTTTGACCAGTGTCCTTCATGCTTGTGCTTGTAGTAACTCTTTGGATAAAGGTAGAGATGTACACAATTACATTAGAAAGAACAATTTGACAACGGTGTTGCCTGTGTCTAATGCTCTTATAGATATGTATGCTAAATGTGGAAGCATGGAAGAAGCTCATTCGGTTTTCTCTCAAGTTCAAGTTAAGGGCATTGTCTCGTGGAATACCATGATAGGAGGTTATTCAAGAAACTCTCTCCCCAATGAAGCTCTTAAACTTTTTGCTGAGATGCAACAAGGATTAAGGCCTGATGGCATTACAATGGCTTGTGTCCTTCCAGCTTGTGGAAGCATAGCAGCTCTGGAGAGAGGTAGAGAGATACATGGGCACGCATTGAGAAATGATTACTCTTCCGATTTGCATGTAGCTAATGCACTTGTTGACATGTATGCAAAGTGTGGGTCGCTAGTCCAAGCACAGGCACTCTTTGATATGATTCCAAGAAAGGATCTGATCTCATGGACTGTTATGATCGGTGGATATGGCATGCATGGGTTTGGAAATGAAGCAATTGCCACTTTCGAGAAGATGAGGACTGCAGGTATTGAGCCTGATGAGATCTCCTTCACTTCCATACTTTATGCTTGCAGTCATTCTGGATTACTGAATGAGGGATGGGAATTATTTAATTCCATGAAAAGTCGATCCAATTTTGAGCCAAAGTTAGAACACTATGCATGCATGGTTGATCTCCTTGCTCGTACTGGAAATCTATCCAAGGCCTACAGTTTCATCAAGTCAATGCCAATTAAACCAGACGCTACAGTTTGGGGAGCTTTGCTTTGTGGATGCAGGATCCATCGTGATGTTGAGCTAGCCGAAAAAGTGGCCGAGCGTGTTTTTGAGCTAGAGCCAGAAAATACAGGATATTATGTTCTTCTAGCGAACATCTATGCAGAGGCAGAAAATTGGGAAGAAGTAAAAAAGTTACGAGAGAAGATCGGTAAAAGGGGATTAAGGAAGAGTCCGGGTAGTAGTTGGATAGAGGTAAAAGGCAAATTTTCTGTTTTTGTTGCTGGTGATACTTCACACCCTCAAGCCAAAATGATAGATTCTTTGCTTAAAGAGTTCAGAATGAAAATGAAGAGTGAAGGTTATGCTCCTAAGATGAGGTATGCTTTGATTAATGCAGATGATATGGTAAAGGAAGTGGTTCTTTGTGGGCATAGTGAGAAATTAGCTATGGCTTTTGGTATATTAAATTTACCACCTTGGAGGACTATTAGAGTCACCAAAAATTTAAGAGTATGTGGTGATTGTCATGAGATGGCTAAGTTCATTTCCAAGACAACAGAGAGGGAAATTATCGTAAGAGATTCAAACCGGTTTCACCATTTCAAGGATGGCTTATGTTCTTGCAATGGTTTCTGGTAAGAGTGTAATATCTATATAATGTCAACATCGTTTACCATTCATTTATATTACTTTGTTTGAAGAGATAATGACGATTAAAAATGAATGGTGGATTATAGACTCATAATGTATAAAACTTTACACTGTTAGTCCATTTTTTTTCTCTCTTCTTGTAAATAATTGGAGAAATTCAATTGAGAGAGGTTGTACAATGTTAATTTACACTCTTCATTAGAATTTGATGAATAACTACAACTCATTGATAATTAACCATGGACAATGGTTCCTTGTATGTAAGTAGTGAATAATTGTATTCAGAATCTAATGTGACTAATACTGCTGAAAATGATAATGGAAAAAAAAAAAACATTATACACATTTTCATTCAGCTTACCTTACACTTTATCTCACTTCATATACTATTTCCTTCTTTTTTCCCTATCATATTAATCATATTCTCACTTTCCTTTTTATATTTCTCTTCCTTACACCTTAGGGATCTAGGATAAAAAAACTCGAGAATGGGTAAACTTCACATTTTAGCCATCAATTTTAAGAAACCTAATGGTTTAAATCTACTTACTAATTCAAATCATTGAATTTTCCTAGAATTAATAATTATGATGTGGAGTAAGTTTTTTAAACTTACTTTTAGAGTAATTGGATTTCCTCCGGTGTTAAGCTATTATAGCATGTGAAGGATAATGGATATCCAATCTAATTTTGAAAAGGAACAAGTGTTTGTTCATTTATGTACATAAATCTATGTAGAAAAGACAGCTCATATCCAACCATAAAATTAAAATTTGAGCGGTGCTAGATTATTCACAATCATATTCTCATCTCACCAAATCAATATCACTCACCATCCTGAACATGGGATCTTGTCCCTCTCTCATAGTCAAGCTAAAAAAAATTATGCTCATATTGTCCCCACAAATAATAGGAACCTGAAAAAGTGCCATAACATCATTGACCGACCGAGTAGCCTCCAACTATTAGGTAGTTCCATTGTTAACAGAACATAGGATGATTAGAGAGCCTCATATAATATATCACGCCTTGAACCAAAACCTTAGGATAATAATTCTAGAGTTCTTTCATAGTACTAAAATGGTGTATTCTGTATCAAGCCTCTACTAGTGAATTTAGATTTGAGAATTAAGACAAAATGGTTGACCCTAATGAATACTAGTAAAGGCATGATTCTATACATGAGCTACTGTAGAAACTAGAAAGGAAATACACGGTAAACAAAAGTGTATGAAAAGTTCAAAGATGCTTATTGCACAAGTAAAATAGATCTTTCAGATACCACATGCATTTTCTCCACCTTTTACTCCAAGCTAACTAAAAATATACCTTCGATTTTTGAAGCCTAACATTTCAGATACAATTCTATATTAATTGCTCAACATATTTGCACAAAATTATAAAATAACTTACATTTACATATATTTATCTATTCTTTCTTAATATTCACATGAATCAAGTGTTATGCCAATGTTGTATAGAAATGTAATAAAAAATAATTTCTCACTCCATATAAACTCATTTCACTTCACAAGCAATTGATTAAAGCAGAAATAAAGCACAACTCCAATGTAATGATTCTCCTTTCATTTTTCTATTATGCACCTTTTCCATATAATGTAACTCCACCAAAATATAACAGTTCTTTGTTTTTTTTTTCATTTTCCAAAACCTAATCTGTAACAATTGTATAACAAATAATCTAATCAAAATTTAATATCTATGCATTATCTCTATAAGGTCTTATACACTATCAATACATCATTTCAAGTATTAATTTGTATTACTTTTTGAAAAGAAAAAAAAACTTACCCCAAACTATGTTCTTATTAAACAATCCCTTAACTAATTTGATAAATTTTACCCTAATTTAAAAACCTGAAATAAAAAAAAATCTTTTAGCGACAACATTTTGCACACATAATCATTAAAACTATAAGAAAAACAATGGAAGAAAGGGTAATAGCCACACCAAGAACAAATTTGTTAGGCCCATGATGATGCTCTTTGGTGTGCTTACTATCATCTTCATTACCATCACTGTAATCATCATCACTGCTATCATCTGCAGAAGAACCCTTACTAGGCGCAGAAACTGGCATTCCATGTTTATCACAAGGAGAAACCCCAAGCTTCAATTTTGAAGACAGAACCGAATGGTTATAACACAAATTACTATTCCCACCAACGTTAAACACTTCCAATCTCTGTATAAAACTCTGATTAAAAGGCAAAATCCCATGAAGGTTATTGTTAGCTAGATTCAAGTGTTTGAGATTCTTCATTTGAGAAATGAACTTTGGGATTGTACCATTGAGCTGGTTTGAACTCAGATCCATGTGAACCAATCCTGATATTGCAGAAATTGAATCTGGAATGGACCCAGAAAACGAGTTTGAAGCTAAAGATAGAAACTTCAGTGAAATTAAGTCACCAATGGAAGCTGGTATTTCACCAGAGAGAGAATTTGAAGAAAGATTCAAACTTTGAAGGGTGTCAAGTATAGTAATGGAAGTGGGTATGTTTCCTTTTAAGTGATTATCAGAAAAATCGATGTGGGTGAGATTAGAATGAACATGCCCAGGAAGAGAACCAGTGAGATTTGCATGTGAAATGGTTAAAGATTGAAGGTTGTTCATGTGGGCAAGTATAACATAAGGTCCAGTAGCTTTAACTTGAACATTGGTAACAGTGAGATCAGTTAAGTTTTGAAGCTGTGAGAGCCACGCGCCGGTGACCCTCCGGAGGCTGTTGAGGGCGGTGAAGGAGCGGAGGGAGGAGATGAGTTCAGGTGGGAAGCGGATAGGAGGAACGGGGCAGTTAAGGAGGTGGAGAGTGTTGAGAGTAGAGAGAGATTTGAGTGCAGTGAAGGAGAGTGCAACATAGGAGGGGCAGTTTGAGAGGGTGAGAGAGATAAGGTGGCGGAATGGGGTGGCGGTGTCACATACGGTGGCGTTGTGGTAAGAGGGTTGGGAACAAGGGTCCTTTGAAGTTGGAATATTAAGGGATTGTAGGGCTCTTACTTGTTTTGGATCAAGTGTTGAAGATGATGAAGGAGAAGAAGTGGGAGAAGGGGTTGGAGTTAGAGTTAAAGATGTAATGTTAGAGAATAGAAAGAGGAATATGAAGAGAAATGAAAGTAGAAGTGGTGGTGGTTGTGGTTGTTTCATGGTTCAATGGTGAGACAGAAAAAAACACATGTGGTTATGTGAAGAGGAAAAAGAGAGTGTTGGGTGTTTGAACTAGTTGAAGGTAATGAAGTGAAGGGTGAAGGGTGAAGAGAGAAAGAGATTGGATACCACACAATACAGGAATATTAAATGACCATCATATGGGGTGAGGGGAGAATCCATCATTATCATACAAATTAGGCAGTATAATGATAATAAGACTCTGATAGAATTTTTAGATAGACCAAAACGTTAAATGTTTTATTCCTTACAACAACACTTGTTAACATAAATATCTGTACATTTTAAAAGAGATTGATTCGTTAATCGAAGAATACCGTTCATTATACCACTTTTGTAATGCATGATATCAGAGGCAAGAGTCACAGCCTGTGGTATTACAGTTGTTGTTGGGATGGGAATGCATTTGTTTATTGATTTATTCTCTTTGATATGGGGAGAATAATCACTCTTTTAATTTACTAAAGACAAGAAGAAGAAAAAATATTTGATGTTATTATGACTTAAGTTTACCAGGGTGTTACCCTACCTTAATGGAGCTTATCAACAACTTTTGAAGCTCAATTTTCGGCCAAAATAATAATCGTTGGAACTTAGCTCTATTATAGCATTGTTCAATTCAAGAGATTAGTTTGTTCAGTGAAAGAGACTCATCATTTAATACTATGTTCAACTTCCTTATTTAATGAATGAGACTTATAACTTCATAAGAATCAGAGGACAGATACAAACACATTCAAGGGTGATTTTCTCCTTTTTATTTAAATGAATGTGACTATTCTTCAATTAGTTAATTTTGATATCTTACACATAACACCTAATTATGACCAATATGTTGAAAAATACATACAACAAGCTTAAAATGTGCAACAGACACTTGAATGGTTGTTACATATATTATTAAATAGAACAAATAACCATTTGGTCCTTCAAAGTGTAATGGATAGTTAGTCATTTTAATGAATGACAAATCATGTTGGTTGAGTAAGACCCGACCATACTTACTAATTCAGTATGACCTATTCATAATCAATATTTAGAATTAGATACAGACCATGCATGACTTAACTATTATGTTTGTATGTATCTTATTCAAATGTGCACAGAGTAATGACATTTTTTTGATAAAAAATATCATTGATTCTTTAATTTTTTTCATATATACATAATTGATGTCGCGCCTGGATTTTCGGCCACGCAACCTCTTGAGGAGTCGCCACACGTCTTTTGCGGTTAAAACGTGGAAAACTCGAATTGAACCCGATTTGGATAAAATTGGTCTTTATGTTAGAGTTATGAGTTCGGGAGTTGATTACAGATTGGGGAAGGTATTAGCACCTCGTTTGCCCGTTACTAAACGATAACCTAACTAATTGCATCCTTTTAATTTACCCTTACTTTATTAAAATTGATTTGATTAAAACAAAAACATTTAGAAATCAAGACTACGTAGTTCTTTAGAAAATCGTTTGTTGGTTTGGTTTGATTAAAAATGGTTTGATTGAAAGTTATTAAAAATTGGTTTGAGTTTAATTGAAGTGAGACTAATAGACCACGAGTCAACATTGACTGTTTACCCTCTTCTCACTTCGTAAATAGCATAAACAGTACAAATGACCACGACCGATTCTCGGCTCGAAGTGAGAAGAAAGATGCAATACGAGTTATAACCTCGCTATTGAATCCCAAAAACATTTACCATGTGATTGTTAATTCAATTCTTTTGCTTATATAAAAAAACACCTTTGTGTACATATAAATCATTTTAGTATTTATATATGGATAAGTAAAATTTGGTTGATATATAACATTACACATTAACACTAACTTGTATACTAAAAGTGGAAATTTATTACAAAAAAAAAACTACTCATATATCATTAACAAATTAAAGAGACGGAAAAGATAAGAAATAGTTAAGGTCATTATATTTGAGCAACTTTGGTCCTTGTGTGGCTTTGGAATGTTACTGTTCAAAGAATAAAATTCTAAACACTCATGCACCAACCATACCAAACACTATTGACCTGGTTCTTTAGCTTTGTGGGATTTGTGAGTATTTGTTCCATGTTGACGATAGTAATATTAGAAAGATGGCATCAAGAATGCATGCAAGAAATAGAAAACTATGAAATTACAAGAGATAAAAATGAATGAAAGCACATACCTGACAATATGCACTCCAAGCAGAGAAAGAACTTGTGTGTTTTTTTATTTGCTTATGTTGATGAGGATGTGATATGTGTGTGAACATGAAGATGTAGGTTTTTGGCCATAGATTGGAATATGACGCCCTTGACCATATTGAGGATAACGTCTTGCTAAATGAGAACGATCAAGCAGGGGAACATACATGAGATAATCCACAAACTAATTCAGTAATGGTTTTCTTGCACTGCTTCTGGGCTTTATCAGTGTTGTTTTTCGAACTCCAAGGTGCATTCTTTGTTGAATATAGCCTTTCTTTTAACTTCTTGCACTGATTGTATGGATGATTTCATCTTCCATTTCCTTTGTTTTCTCCCTCTTTTGAAATGGGCAACACCTAGCTAAAACGGGTTAGGATCCTCTCCTCTCCATTACAACTACCAAGAAAACAACACGAAAATATAATATAGTATGACATTTCTATCCTTTAAAGATAATGATATTGCATTCTTGCCATTGAAAACAAATGTAAAACTAATAAATTGTCTCTCCATTAATGAAGAGGAGTCTCACTCAGCTAAAACTACCATCCCACCTCACTACAAATAGGGAACTACTTCCCCTTATCTAGACTGATAGCAAATCAGTTTCTATTTTACTGTTTATGTTTTTTTGTATTTTTTTATTTGTTATCCAATTTATATTAATTAATATTTTTCGAAATAAATAAATAAAAGTATATACATTTAAAATAAAGTTAGATGTTAAAAAAAAATTAGGTTGGACCCTTTTTATGGGCCAGATAAAATATGGTGTTCACAATTAATAATATATATACGTATATTATTTTATATACGTCAAATCACATATTTATAATAATAAATAATATTGAGAATACTTTATCTAAAATGGGTATGCATTATATCTAATCGAGTTTAGTTCAGATTTAACGGCTGACTCGGTTGATATTTAGGGTCAGATTAGCTTCGGGTTTAGAGTCAGATACAAATTCAAAAAAATGATTCGACTAATATTTATAATTATGTAAGAGATAAGCCTTAACCCGACTCATGGTCACCCCTAATATTTCATGTTTTCTAGTTCCTTATTCCTAACCACATGAGAAAGAGTAAATGTGTACTTTTCATCGTGGCAAAGATCAAAGTGACTACATTATCATAAAGTACTAACTAGGAATTTTTTTTGTTAAATCTAGCAGGTGATTATCTTCTTACATGTTCCATTTATATTGTATTATTTACCTTTAATATTGTTGTTAAAATAACTTTCTAAGTCCTTATCAATGGATTTTGTTCAAAGACAATTAATTGAGCAAAAAATGATGGTGAATTCCAATTTGATATTAAAATTGGCCGGTTTTGGGATGACAAAAAAGGTAGAGTCTTTATTGGTGCATTTTAATCATTATGTTGTATGACAATTCTTCAACTATTTCGGGTTATAAAATGATAAAACTATATGCATGTCTTCAACTATAATGAAGAGATGTATACAAAGACAACTTATTTGAACTCATTACAAATCTCTATAAGCAAGCAATTATTATACAATGACAATGGCTCTTCCCATTTTCTTCAAAAAAGTAATGATATATAAAACCTTGTTTTACATCTTGCATACACATGTAAGATATTCACCAAGCTTATTAAATGTGATTTTGTTATAACATATTCACTTATCATTCAAATTGCTCCAAGGTGGTTTTGTTGTCACAAAAATCATAATTCTTGGAAAGGCTCAATAAAAAATGTTATTTTGAAAAGAACACAAAATCAACACAAACTAAAACTTCTTTTGAAGTAGAATGGACAAGACTATTACTCATATTTAAAATTTATTGGAAAAGAGGAATATAAGAAGTCATAGCTTCTTGTTAAGTGGAGATAACATAGTAAAATGCACTCCAAATATCTAATGTCCTAACCTATATTAATATTAGCACAAGCATGAAAATAGAAGTTGTTATCATCCCAAAATAACCAATTTTATTGTTATATTAGAATCTATAAATATTTTGCTAATTTAATTTCCCTTAAAAAATTGAACAATTAAAATTAAGTTAACAACAAAATTAAAAGTAAAGACTAAAACTTTAATCAGACTTGTAAAAATTGAATGAAGTACCTTGATTAGCCCATACCATGAAATGGCATGGATATCCATATTTGTCAGAGAACAGAATATATGCAAGGATAATGATTGATCTTCGAGATTAAGCGTGTGTTTGGTATAGATTAAGTTTTTAGTGTTAGTTTGTAAATTGTGAAATTATAAACTGGTAGATTGTAAACTCTTAAGATTATAATCTGTTTATGTTTTAGTACCTTAACTGAAAATTGAATATAAACTAATCTGTTTTGTTTGGGTAAGATAGAAATATTGTTTTTTACCTAATAAATTACAGAAAGGGTTATGAGGTTATTTGTTTATCTTATGATTATTTTGGTTGTTTTTACACTATTTTTAAATATACATTTTTTAATATTTATCATCATATATTTTTACTTTAATTTTATAATATTGCAAAACAAAGGCTAAAAAAAATATTAAATAAAATATCATATAAAAATTAATATTAATATTAAAAAACAATATAAGATCAACATAAACAAATAATTTCTTACATAGTTAAACATAAACTAAAAAAATAAATCAACCCATGATTTTTAATATTGCATAATAACAAAGGCCAAAAAAATATTAAAATAAAATACAATATAAAAACCAATATCAATATTAAAAAATAATATAACACATAAATAAATGGAAGTTACTAAACTTAAATTACATAATTCACAAAATAAATAATACATAAATGTTAAATTTTATAAAAAAATATTTAAGGTTTATTGGGTTTATATATAATTCACAAAATTTTAATATTATATAACAAAGTTTTATACATAATTCTTTCTTCGTTTATAGATAAAGTAAAGTGTTATGATGAATTACGAAGTTGGGTGGTGATAAAGAGAGAAAAATGAGAGTTATGAAGTTTGGTAGTGATGATGTGAAGAGTTATGATGTTGGGTAGAAGAGTAAAAATGATAAGAGATAAAGTTATGATGAGGTAAAATGGGAAATAGAAAAATTGGGAAAAAATAACCTAAAAAAATAAACCATGATTTTGGAACTTCTACTTTTGACTTATTTTTTCAGGAAAAATTGAGTTTATAAACTTCATTTGGTTGCCAAACATACATAATTTATATTTTCAGCTTATTTTTTCAAAAAATAAATATAAACCACAAACTTTAAACATCCCAAACATTACCTAAGTCATTTCAATTTTTTTAAGTCATGGAAGTAAAAGCATAAGGAGATTATAAATTTGATTGGACATATACATTATTTTATAATTTATTACATATTAGAAAAAAATATTTTTATTCTGATTTGAATCCTATAATATATTCCATATTTTATTTTTCTATTTTATTTTTTACTTTTACCTTTCTCTTGCCCATTTCTCCTTTTTAGGGTCTAATAAGAATAAATAGGATAATATTCTTATGTAAAATTATTCTTAAGAATAAAAATAACTCACCATTAAATTAGAGAAAAATATTATGATTTCAAAAAGAATTGGTGGATGAAGATGCTCTAAAAAAGAAGAGAAATAAAAACATTTATGCATATACGTTTATTTTCTATGTTATTTCAATTTTTGAATGGATAAAAAAACCACTATTTTACATTGATGTAATTAGGCTATGCATGACCTTTTACACACGAAATTCGTCCAATGCAAGGAAAAGAAAAAGATAAGTAGCCCTATTTTTTCCCCTCCAATTTTACTTAAAATCGCCTAACACATTTCAACATGGAACTAGTTTTTCTGACTTGCATACACTAGAGATCAAATTATCATTACATATCTTTTACAAATGGTCAAAACTTTTGGTTAACATTGTACTCACCAATTCAAACTATTGGATTTCCCAAGAATGAATGATCATAATGTTGAGTAAGTGTTTTTCCACTTAGTCATTCAATCTTGAAAAATCCAATAGTTTATATGTACTCATCAATTCAAACCATTGGATTTCCCAAGAATGAACGATCACAATGTGGAGTGAGTAAGTGTTTTTTCACTTAATCTTGGAGTAAGTGTATCCCTCCCCTTGTTGTTATGACTTAACAATCTACATAAATGCATGTCTGAGCAATGGTTGCACTGTCAACTCTACTCACAAATGTGTTTATTTCAACCCAAACTTGAGAATATAGAAGCCAACAACACTGCCTAAAGGGTAGAGATAAAAAAAACACCCAAAATGCATAGAAAACATTTCCATTGAGCGGTCCCCAACCCCAAGATTTATATTCACCATCAAGGGTATGTTTGCGAGTTGAGTTTTGTAGGGAAAGGAAGAAAAAGATGGACTTTGGAGTCATCTCACCAATGTATTTCATGTCTCTCAAATATTTTATTTCTCTTATTTCTCCTCCAAAACTCAACTTGCAAACAGACTCCAAGTGAATGAGTGTATTATAGAATCCAACAACACCAACAATTTTAACAATGATAAGGGTTGTTGGAGGAATTAAGAGTGCAGTCCATTTGATAATGTATAGTTCACCAAACTTTGCATCATCATCATCTTCATTTACCTAGAGGCCTGATTTATGTAATCCATAACTCAATTTCTTTCATAAATTTCCATCATCAGAAAATATACTCTTCCCTAAAAATGTATATTTCCCTTGGGCTTATGCCAGTAAATAGCTTGAGCATGTAAAGTGTTTTTCTTCAAAATATCCTCACACCGGTTGGTCTAGTCGATAAGTAAAAGACTAATCTCTTGCGTTAAGGTTAAGCACTTACGCGCATACTTCAGAAGATCATATAAACGAAGTTAGTTAATGTTAAGTGGCATGCATGGTAGTAATCTTTACTTAGCACACTGTCAATATCAACAAACTACATATTCCCCCCTTTCCTTATACTGTTATACATTGCATTCACATGAAGCTGTTGCTTTTGTACAAGTAGAAACTCATCCCACAAATGATGATATATAATGGTGTTTAATTACAGCCTCATACGTATCTCTTGCAAATCTAAATCAGCACTGTAATGTCACTTCCACAATTCCTGAAAATAGAAACCCATAATTGGTGCATCACTCATGTTAGTATGCATATCACAGAACTGTTTTTATTGAAGTGCAAAGAGGACCAATGGAAATTGAAAATATCTATGCCAGCCATGTTTTCGAAGCGTTATGATCAGCTAGTGAAGCAAAGAAATATTGTCCAGGACTTTAAGGCAACGGAAATACCTCAACATTTGTGTAATTTACATCAATCCCAGCTTCCATAAGGCAACGATAAGTTTTATATCGCTTATAACACCGTTCTGCTTCACAATCAAGCCATAAGTTCCTAAACAGTGAAGCTTCAGAGGGCATTTGTTTCTCAAACTCCAGACTTTTCCCAAGACTTCTCCGAATGAACTGAAACAATGAAAATTCACACATTTATTTCAGAATTCATAAAACACAATTTAATTGGATTATATTAAGCATCAGAGCAATTGATACCTGACCAATTTCATTGCCTATCTCACTACATTGATCACTGCTAGATGCAAAGGAATTCTGTTCACTCTGAGCAAACACTTTAGAAATGCTGGTTTTCTGCATATAATCGTTCCGCAGATAAAGCTCAGGAGGAACAGCCAGAGTCTTTATACTTGTCACTCCAAGTCCCTTGAATTTAGACATTTATATCTCAGTTTCAAGTGCAAATAGATTGAGCAGAAATGGAAAATAAAAGAGGCACAGCATGAGTTGACATGGAAAATAAAAGTGCACAGCATAGTTTCAAGTGAAAATAGATTGTTCATAAATCGTTTATTGCTTATAAAACATGAATTCATGCATACCTTGGGGTGATCTAATGACCTGCCAAGACAATATGAACTATCTGCATGAGTTGAAACAAGGGTTGGAATCATTTGGCCACATGTTTTTGTGCTAATAATATTCAGATTATTGATTATTTGATGGATCGTATTACGATCATGTTCATTATATAAGTCTACACTGTCCACACAGGTTTGCACAAGCAAATCTGAAAGAACATGCATTGCACTGACTATCATCTGACAATCAGGGTTTGGAGATTTAATTAAAGACTTCAAAACATCTTCAAGTATTTTAGAAAGACCAGTATCAACGCCAACTCGAGATGATGATAATGTTGAACTTGTCATTAAAGAATGACCATTTGCTGGGAACACCCCACTAACTGACCCACTAGCACTGGGATCTTTAGTTCCCTTCACAAAGTCGTCAACACCCACAATAGTTGCAAGCTTTCCTTTTGACGCTGAACAATCTTCTTTAGAAGAAGATCGAGTCCTCAATGACATAGAATGAGAATTTAGCACGGGATTCACAGAGGAACATTTTCTATCGTTAAGCATGTTAGATGCCTTTTCTCTTCCACAGACATTACTAGAAGACTGAAGCACTGTTCCCATACTCAACTCTTTTGGTGATTCTGTCATAGCAGTTTTCATGAGTATGCCCTCTCCTGACAACAATTTAGTAGCTACAGGTGCACTAGACTTAGACGACACAAAATCATCTTTAATGTACCCTATACCAGGAAAGAACTGTGGTGCCCGAGGATTTAAACTGTTTTGTTTTTCGGTTGCTTTCTTAACATGATGAATTTTTTCAGACCCTGAAGTTCTTGATGAAGTTGGACAAATGGCCATGGTTCCCTTCCAACAAGGAGAATCCACATCAGAGTCACTGTCACCAGAATGCTGAGAAGTCTGAATTTGAGTAGTGTTTTTAGCAGAGGACATATCCATTGTTGATACCTTGAGAGGGTCAATCTTATTAGATTCATCAGTTGTGTGTACTGTGCCTATACAATTAGATACAATGTCTTTTCCCCTAGTTGTTCCAGTGCTTTTACTGAAAATACCATCAGACACTGCAATAGAGGTATTCTGCAACCCATCAACGCTATGCTTACCTGTACATATCATTCCAAAATTTCTCAATTATTTATCCTATTTTATTAAACTTTACATGAAGCATAACAAATTATAATCAAAATTCGAGAACTGATTCTAAACTGGGAGCAAGCTTTTGACATCCTTGGAAGAAGAAATGACTGAAATGATTCTATTGGTTCGCTGAAAAACCAATTGTACTATATACAGGATGTGTAATTGAAACTGTTAGAAGAACTAGCTTTAGGGGTATGGAATAAGGAAAAGAGTGATGTAATGAGCTGTGACACAAACCCAAGAATCTTATTTACACCGATAGTAGAGTCATCCTTAACTAAACTAAAGGATATTACAAGAACCCATAAATGGATAACTTTTATTGGAAAACTAAGTACACAAGTCTTTTTATTAGAACCTCAGTCTTCATTAAATTAATTTAGAAAGCAAGCTAAAGAATATATGTATGAAACATATTCTTAAGATTGTCCCAAACCGGACTAGAACATGCATGACCAAGATGGCCAGCCAATGCCTTATAATGCTTAGGCATCCCTCACGCTTTGAGCCGACTTTTAGAGTTGAATTACGCCTAGCATGCATAGTTCCAGTAGATATCCTAAAAGATAATCGAATAAAGATCTTGCTATAGGTTTTTTCTATAGGCAAATGTTAGTATCTTGTTACTAAGTGGGCTTGAACCCTCAACCTCCTCATCACTCCACTCTTTAAACCTCACCCCTAACACTCGACCACCTTATGGCTCCCAAATTTAGCTATAACTTATAAGTATAAGTGTTAAAACACTTCCACTATCAAATATAGAAATCCTACATTTCTTCACTTTATAGGCTATTAAGCTAAGATGAAGACATGAAGTGAAATTATAAGCATCATAATGAAACTGCAGAACCCTAATCATTTAATCAAAATAAAATTGCAAAAGAAATATTACATGCCACAATAAATTACCTTGTTGAAGCATGCTCCCATCATCAACTGAACCACCACCACCACCATTTCCTATGCCAAACAAACCCTCATGGAAATCAAGTCCTTTCTTCCCATATCCTAAACCAGTAACATTTGGTGAGTAAGTGGGTTCCACAATTTCAAAGTGTGACCAATTAAGCCCATCAAAGTCACAATTTTTCTGAAATTCAAGAGAAGGGTATTGTTCAAAAAGGGTTTTTTCCTGTCTCTGAGTATGCAAGGTTGAAAGTTTATAATCATCCTTAGAACCCAAGTCAGTTTTTTTAAATGAATCAAGCAAAGAGCTAAAAGGGTCATCATTAGAGTGATTAGAGGAATGAAAAGAACTAGAAGGGTTGATAGTGAAGGGTTTGGCAAGTGGTGACAAGCGTGTGGTGTTTAATGAGGTTCCTTTCTTACTCTGATTCATCTTTATCTGTGGAATTTGGAAGGTGAAAGGTCAAAAAACTTGGTTTCAAAATGCAAGAAGGGAGAGGGATAAACTTGGAAGAGAGGAATATCAACAGTGGTGGGGTTTTTAGATGGAAGATCAAAGAGGCGAACACCATTGACTTTGAAGTTTGAAGGTTTCTTAAACTTCTTTGCTAAGCACATAAAAGAATTCTTGGGGAGTGATTCACTTACTCCAAATATAATTATAATATCCTAAAAATAATTATAATATCATTAGCACAAAAATGAAAATATAAGCTCTATCATGCTTTATCATCCCAAAATTGCTCATATTAGAATCCACAATTATTTTTATAATTTAATATTCTCTAACAAAATAAAATAAGTACAATTAGATTAACAACAAAATCAAAGTAAAGACTACAATTGAAACCAAATTTCTAAAAAACAATAACATTTGGTCAAATGTCTTTAGGATGTAAATATATAACACGCCTGTAGGTGATAATCTTCTTACATGTTCCATTTTATTTGATTCTTTAATTATCTTTAATAATGTTGTTAAAGTAATTTTTATGTTTCTATTAGTGGATTTTGTTCAAAGACCATTAATGAGCAAAGATGATGACGAGTTCTAATTTAAATAAAAATTGACCAGTACGGTTCAATTGGAAACCGGCCGGTATGACTGGTTTTAGCCAGTTTTAATTGATATAATTATTGTACCGTACTAATATTAAGACCGATTTACCAATTGAAACGGCGGGCACAAACCGGTTTTCACAAAAATACTTACCAATTTGACTAATGATTGAACCAAGAATCATGAACTAATGCTTTCACATATTCAATGACCATCTGATTATTAAAACATTGCGAGAAATCCCTTACATTAATATACTAACACACAACCACAGACTTCTCATCCAAGTCTCTTTTTCTCACTCACTCCCTCCAATCACCATTTCTCAATCTAAGTCACGACCTTATTAAGGACATACTCTCACAGTCTCCCACTCTCACTTCATTCTTTCCACCATCTTTCTCAACGACTCACGGCAACAAACCGCCACCCACAGCCCAAGCCACCGTCTTAGAGTATTGAACGAAATAATCTCTACCACTCATTATATTCAATAATCTAGATTAATATATCAGGAAAAAAATTATAAGTTTTATATATTGTCATTGTATCATATATCATTTATGTTTAATTATCATTGACTCTCCAAAAAAAGTAAAAGAAATGAATGTTAAATGTTGTACCGACTATGTTCAAAAACATTATTACGTTCATTGTTGTATTAGAGTGATGTTATTAGCAATTTTCAACCTATATATTGATGACTAATTAATCAAAATTTTATTTGAAAAAAATACAGTTTTGTAAAAAATTATAGCTTGGAATATGTAACACAAGAAGATAATTCAGACTACTATAACATCCATTTTAAAACACATCATAAAACAAATGTAATCATTCCACCAACCACATTTACAAAAGGTATTTAGATTTCACCTTTAGATTGTAATTGTAACTAATATGTCACTACCGTTCATATTTAATCATTATTGAATCTTAAATATAAGCAATACAAATGAATCATTGATAATATATTAATTGTATATAAATTTTTACATTGAATATATATATATATATATATATATATATAATTACACTCAAAGAAAATATATCTTTGCACAAGGTCAAAAGAGGGCAAACTCCATGTAGGATTTATAATAAAATTTCACATCATTCAACCTGCCAAAAACAAGGAAAAGAAATGACAAGATGTGCCAGCCTCATTATTTAATTCCTCTGTGATTTGATTGCTATAAATGAGAAATAATCCACAAATAATATTTATAGATATTCATGAATTGCAACATAGATATCCCAGGTACTTTCTTTCACCCCCTACAGTATTAGCGACAATTATTGAATAAAAATGTGCATACAGTAAAAGAAATAAAGCAATAGTCACAGATCAAAGAAAGATGGTTATTTACAACACATGATGTATCTGGCAGAGAGAAATGACTTTATGAAGATCATTATGTCAAGATGCTGTAGGTTCAGCACCATCATGTAGGGCACAGCAAATTGTAGCTTTATGATGCCCTTGATAAACCTTTATATCCTCACCAGTTGACATAGACCACAACCTAGCAGTGGTATCAGAAGAGGCTGCAACCAAAAAAATGTATTGGCTTAAGACAAAAAATGAGCAATATCTTCATAAATCTAAAGATTATATGTGCTTAAGGGAGAAAGCTATTGGAACTTTTAAATGTTAATTCACATTTCTTATTAACATTATCATTAAAACTTTAGTTTTTATTTTTTGGGGAATATTGCAGTCAAGTGTTCAACAAGGTTTGTCACAATGACTCGTACAGCACTTTTGGGTTAAAAGTGTCACTTATGTCGAGTTGAACTCATTCCTTCTCTCCATTTAGCAGTCTATTAGAAGAAAAAAGTAACAGGAATATGTAGCATTGCATTATAAATGCTGTTTGAGGCTGGAAATGTTTGGAAACGACATCAATAACAGTTACACTAAGATAATACATTACATGGTTGAGTTGAATAACAACAATAAAGGTTGCTATTGGTGAATTGATCCTCCTGCGTTGGGAAAATACGGAAGTTTAAGTCATGAATGTCATTTCCAAACATTTATAACCTCAGTATGTGTAATACGCATTCTACACATTTTGCTAGTTTTTTGATGAACTGTTGGGTAGAGGGGGTTAGTGCAACATAAAAAGTGATCAATGTCATTTTTGAAACAAGAGGTCAACGTGACAAACCCCAGGGGTATAAGTACAACTTCTCATTTATTTTTCTAAACTTATAGTAGCCAGGGAAGAATGTGAATAAACAATTGTGAGTATCAATAGCTACACTACTGTTTAAAGACTAACATTCATTATAGTCCGCTCAAATTCACAATTAAAATTTCAAGGACAATTTGCTGGAGATGGGGAAAATATAGGAAAAGTACAAAATGGGGAAACTAATTTATTTTCAGTTACAGATAACAAAACAACTACAACAATAGTAGTTAAACCAGTTATATGTTGTGCTGGTTACCTTATTCATTATTACAATTTCCCCTAAATGGTTGTCTTTGCAGTTTTCTCTCTCTTCAAAATAAAAGTATGCTCACTTAGAGAATATTTGATAGTTTAATAGAGTATTTTTCATAAAGATTCTTAGAATTATCAAGAGGGTTTTATTTATACATTTTAATTGTGTGCATACATACTTTTATCCCCTACGAATGGAAGGCTCCAACTCTTGGTCATAAGAGCCAGTATTAATTATATATATTGTACCTGATATAAGATGTAAATAAGATGTAAATAATACCAAGTTAATACCTGTAATAAGATAGGCACCATCCACAGAGAAAACACAGTCCCAGACCCAACGCTGATGACCTGGGAAGGACAGCCAACCTCACTTAGGGTAAACAAAGTTTTGTAGAAGTAAGGGAAGAGAGGCACTAGATTATCAAAGAAAATCATGAATTACCTATCAGTGTCTTTTCTAGTGTAAAACCATCAACATTCCATATTTTGACAGTATGATCAGACGATGCAGTTGCCAAATACCTAGTAATAAAATGCCAAGGAAGTTATATTAACATCTTACAGAAGCTGAAGTATGTTCAATATCAAGCCTAGAGACAGCTATGTCCCATTAAACAGTTTTAGCTAAATTTTAAAGAACCAGGCATGTGCTCTCTTAAATGTAATGATGTTTCGAAAATTTGAAGTGTGTTTCAAAATTTGAATTTGCCACATTATTAAATAAGCAAGTGTTGTGCTGCTCAGCTTCATAACAATGGACCATGAGCAAGACTAATGACTATAGAACATAAGCATCTAGGACAAGACTTTTGAATAAAGAGGGCAAGCTTAAGTCTCAACTCTCAACCATTTCCATAATTAATTCATTAAATGTAAAAAACTTCCACTAATTTCCATTAATTGTCCATCAATAAAAGTTTGTCATTGATGAGATTTTTGGTTTTGCTAAACAAACATTTAACATTTGATCCTTCTACAATGACCAAAAAGATTCTCAACAACAATTAAAAGAAATCCATCAGGGTTTCCACAATCTCTTCATATACTGAACTTTGTCACGAGCGTTGAGTGTTGACACTCTTCATTTATGCTGTCAGACTTGCGGTTCTATTTAAGCTTCTCATTGTAATTCTGGTTCTGTAATTTCCACCTCTTCTATTATTCTACTATTATTTTTGTCTAAAGCTCAAATTTCTTCATGTGATATCCTGAACCACATGTGCCTTGCTTTTTTTCTTTATATAAATTTTAATCACATTTCGCATGCTTTGCTTTCTCACTTTCTTTATATCAACTTGAGTCTAAGAAACATATTTTAAGTCTCGATATTTGGATTTTGAAGTATATATTTTATGAATTTTATGTTTTTTATACATGTATCTCAAACGTATTGTATTCTATATTTTTAAGAATAGATATATCGATGTACCCGATATGTATCGTATACTATACTCGTATCAATATCAGTGCTTCATAGCACTTGACTACACAAATTTATCATGTCTTAGTTTAATTAGAGTGGTAGAATAAAATAAAAAAATAAAAAACAAGCATAATCTGTATGACCTGTGGGGTTCACAGAACTCAGGTGATAAAAGACATTTGAGAATGTAGCCCTTGTGTGCTTGTAACTTATGAAGTGGCTCAAAGTTTGTCATTGTCTGCACAAAAACATATTCCACCAGGACAAATTAGTAAAGGTTGATATGAGGGTAATATCATCATGATATTTTCATGAAGAGAAAACCTGAGTCCCTTGCAAAAGGCGCCACACATAACATGTCCCATTATTATTTGCTGCAACTACCAAGCTTCCATCCCACATTACTGTTAAAGACCGTACAGCTGTATCCACCTCCGGCACCTACATTTCTTCCACGAATTGAAAATAATGTTTCATGTATATATAATTTGTCAAAGGGTGAGACAGAACGAGAAGAGCACTAATGAGGTTCACTGTGTCTAAGATGATCAAATAAAGCTAAGCGGTAAGCTGTAACGCAATCGTGGAATGACATTTATTTGAGGGTCATAAGTAAGAAAGTTCCTTCACACCATTTCATTAGAGCAAAAAGAGCCCTTGGGTGGAGCATGACAATTCAGTGACTTAGTGTAAATTAGAGTACATGAAGGAGGTCAAAGAGATAGCAGCATTTAATTCAATTAATTGTAGTATGGATGCCTACAGAGTAACAACTATAATGCTTAATGTTTTAGATAGAATACATCTAGAATTAGAATCTTGATTCTTTAGTGATATGTCATCTACCATAACAGAGGTGATAGCTCATACCAATTCACAGCTGCATGAATTTGCTGTCAAATCCCAAACACGAATATTGCCGTTTTGGTCACCAGATATTAGTTCAGTCTGTTGGATCACAAACAAAATCAGTGAGAACTGCAAAGCAAGAACGCAAGCTGATCTATCATATAATGAAAACAAGGAACTATAAGCATCAATAACACATGTGCTTCAATTGAAATGCAATAAAACAGACACATACACTATATATTGAGGTTGAGAAAGTAAAAATCCAGTACTAAACAATCAATGGGTAAAACAGTAGTTAAAGAAACCCCGTAAAAGTGAGAGAAAAAAATGTTGAATGAAGTACAGTTTGCTCTTATGTCTTCCAACTTCTTAATTCCATTTTAATTACTAATGTGATCATAAAGCAGAAATAATATGAGCAGCAACAGAAAAAGGGTGAAACATAACCTGATTTGGGTGTAGCACAACAGTGTTCACTGCTGCACGGCTTTCATATTCCCTTTGGCAACCTGGTGCCCTGTGTTTTTCATCAAACAAGCAAATATTAAAGGGTATAATAAACCACACTACAAAATTAATATGCATTAATATATATACTTAACTCACCTCAAATCCCAGATCTTAACAGTGCCATCCTCTGAACCAGAATACATCCAATTACCATCACACTGGAACCCAACTGCCATCACATTATTAGTATGTGAATCATAGCTCATCACCTGCCACAGAATCAGAAACAGCATTGTTTACGACAAGAAAATAAACGAATCGAATTATTTAGAAGTATATGAAAATAAAGACATACAGGTTGAGGGCTATTTGAGTTAACATCAAACAAGCGAATGTGAGGATTACCAGCGGCAGCCAGGTATCGTTTATCCGGCGTTATCTCAAGCCGGTTTACTTGCTACTCAAAAAATCACACATGTATGGCAAAATTAATCAGTACCAAATTATGAAATCAAATCAAATCACAAATAGAAATTAACCGAACTGAATCAGGATACTGGATAGTGCGGTAGCAACGCCCGCTTTTTGCCTCCCAAAATCGAATGGTATGATCATAACTCGCTGTTGCAAGAATCACTGATGGCTGACTCATCCTTCAATTATATCATATTCTATCTGCTAGCCATAACCAACATTTATATCTATTTTATAGACCTAATCAATCAAACAAATAAAATTCATTAAAACAAATGGAACAACATAAACTACTGAACTTTTGATCTATCAATTTAGACTAATAATTTTGAAAAGCAAGCGAATTAAGAATTCTAAATAACACAACGATGATAAGAAAAAGGAGACCAACCGAAGGAAATGGCGGTTAATCGGAGTTTGCGCCGCCGAGAACAGTGGCGTGGCAACGACGGTGACGGAGAGCACTAGACTAGAAACTAGTCAATTTGAGCTCGACATGAAGTTGCGCTTTTTCACTTCTTCCCCCTTTTCGCAACAACTAAAACGACGAGCCGTTTTCAAACTAGGAGCAGCAGGAGCAAGAAATTTCACAGTTTTTCCATTTTTGTTAAGTTGGGCCTATGCTACTTGCCCATATCCACATTAGAGCCCAAACAATTATTTTCAACTTTACTTGGATTTTCGACCAAAAATTTAAAAAAATGTGCTAGAATTTTAAATTATTATACAAAATAAAAATTAAATTAACTAACTATGAGTTGACCCAGTGATTTAAAATCTTGCTACAGGATCCTTAAAACACATGCATTTTAAAAGAAATTAATTTCCTAAGATAAAGATATATTTGGTTACCCAAAAAAATATCTAATTTTGGAGCCTATAATAAGTTAGATCCTTATAACTACTACCAATCATTTGCAAGTGAATTTTTAAGTTCAGTAATTGTGTGGTGATGTGTCCAAGTGAGAGGGTTTAACACAATCGACAAAACATGCTAGTTCTAGTAAATGGGTTCAAATAGATCTTTGTTTATCTAAGTACTTTGACCAAAGATTCTTTTGACTTAGACACATCTTTCAATAAGAATGGAAATTGTGTCTCAATGTCATGATGTCCTGTATCATTTATGTTATTGTCTATTTAAAAATTATCACTTAATTAAAAATAAAATTTATAAAAACAAAATCTAAGTATTTGTTTGGTTCTAGACATAAAAACATTATTATTTTTTTGTACAGTTGATTATTATGCTAATAAATGCTACAATTTTCTTGATGACATATGCTACAATTTTCAATTAGTTTTAACATTTTATTGGCAATGTGTTATCGTCATAATGTTTTATTATAAACAAAGATTTCTCCCATGAAGTTTACTTTACCATTTGTCATCCCCTTAACTAGTGAGTGAATAAAGATCTATTCTGGTATCGGAGAGGTATGTGTTACAAAAATGAGAGGAAAATAATATATTATGACATTTTTATTCTTTTAATTACAATAGAATAATACATTTGTCATTAAAAATAAAATAAGAAATAAGAGCTTCTCTCTATTATAAAAAAAGATCATAGTTCCTAGTAAACATAAGAGTTGCGAAAAGTTTAAGTTGTAAATGAGAGTGGTGGAAATGGTCTTTCAACAAAGTTTTTCTAACTCGGAAGTAAGAAATTGGAAAGATTAAAAGAAGCCTAGAAATTTTATAAGGATGGGATGAACTCGTTATTTTAATGAAACAAATGATCTTGGGAGCATGATGTTGCACTTGTTTAATAATTGGGTTTAGGAGGCATAAGAGAATGGATATGGTATAACATCTATTTAACTAAGAAAAATGTTGTCCCACCTAATGGGAGGACCTACAATGATTTGATAAAAATGATGATAAGCCAACATATGCTATGAAAGTTAAACTTAGTTTTTATACCTTTTCAATTCTACCAACTATTATTACTTATTCTAGTGTAGTCTTTTGAGGTTTCACCAATCAATACCTCACACTCATAAACGTGTCTCACCAAACACTTTTGCAAACTTTCAATCATAGGCATCAAGCATGTTTGATTCTCATACATGTGAGTTGGAATACTATTTTTTTAAAATTGCATTTCAACACTAATTAATCAAAATATACAAATTTATATTCTTATGTGTGATTGTCGAAAGAGAATAATGTATCTTCTGGTATAATGATATAAGTTATTTCATTCAGCCACTAAAATTGTGACATGTGTACCATTTAATCATTTTCAATAAAAATATTTCTAAAACTAAACAAAACAATACATATGTCATTCTTTTACTGGTCGGAGGAGGTAAGTTATCTCATGGTACGAGGAAATACTTTATTCTCTTGTCAAAATATGCATAATTGAGAAGAAAAACAAGCTTAGCATTGAGCATTGGTATATATCTTTGCTTACACAAAAAAGGAAGAAGGATAATGACAAAGAAGTAGAATATATGAGATTTGTGTGGGTGAAAAAAGAAGAATGATTATGATTAAAAAAAATATAGTTATAGGTATTTTAGGATTTTTATCCAAACACACTAGACATTGTTTATTTTCATTATAAAAAGTTGTTCCTCCCCATGATTGCCAAATAAACACTTAAACCTGACCCATATTTCTGCACATGGTAAAATCAGAAAGTGTAGATGGATAGAAAATGAGAGAAAATGAACTTTAATGAATAAGTTAGTTTTAAATTTGAGGGAAAAAATGATGATGGTGTATGAGTTTTTATTGTATCACCGTATCATCTATCATTCACATTTAATCATTATTGATTCTGAAATAAAACTAATACAAGTGAATGATGAATGATACACTGAATATATATAAATCTTTATACCGACAACATATAGATATTACATTTTTTAAATTTTATGTTTTTGATCTAGAGTTAAGAATTGTTTGATATAAAAGAAAGAAAAAAGAAATGAATGACAAAGATATGTGAGTTTTTCTTGAATTGACAATTATATCCTATTGGATATGAGGGTAGTGTGAAAATAATAAGGGTGGTTTAGTCATTTTTTAAATTTGGTGCTTCCTTTTTCCACTTTTTTCACACAAAAGAATAATTTGCATAGGATCCGCCACAATTTTCTTCCTCTTCTCTATTTCTATTCACAACTATCATTGGCAATTTGACAAAGTCCATGTATAGGGTGGACATAACATGAATCTCATATCCACCATAATTTAGATAGTGTGGATAAGAGCAAGACGACCCCAATTACCAACATTGTTCACAATCAAATGAGAGAATATACTAAACTCTTCTCACATTCTCACTTCTTATATTCTCTCACTCCAACCAAATGAAGGGCATGCTTAATGATTTAAATTATGATAGACTTTACATTAAATATGTATATGCTCTCTATACACATATTTTCTCATTTTTTAAGATAAACTCATGTAAAAGAGTATACCATAATGAAAATTATATATTTTTCACTTCATAATGTTAATTTTCTTTGTGATCGATCATGCAGAAAGTGCGAATAATTTATAGCACTTGAGTTACACAAAAAAAGTGCAACAGCTTTTGCAGTGTTTTTGAGTGGCTGAGATTTCACCAATCAATTTGCCCTTGTTATAGGTTACTCATTAACAGAAATCTCTGATCAAGAACACCTAGATGCTTCTGAGTGTTCTGACATTAAAGACTTGGCAGTTCTCTTTACCGATATCTTTCTGCTAATCAGCATACAATCATATATATATATATATATATATATATATATATATATATATATATAACATTTATATCAATATATTTATATATAAATATAACAAATTTTAATTTTGTATATTAAATAAATAATCATCATCCGATCGAGCTGATGACATTCATAACTTTAACTAAACAATTTATGAATTTTTGACAAACTAAATCAATTCGAGTCGTCGAGTCAAATCGAACAGTTTCTGAACTAAGAAATGTAGAGAAGGAAGAAATGAATCTAGGAAAAATGAGTTGGAATAACCAAATAATTGAGTAAATTTCAAAGATTCTCGCAATTAGTTGAGTTTGGGGAAAGTATGTGTATGCAGTTTTATCTTACATGTGAAAATATTATTAATCGGATTTAAATTATAACCTTATAATCACTAAGTAACAAAAGTTACCGTTTTACCCATATTTTTTCCCCTGGAGCATAACAGAAGCAAAATATGTTATACCACAGAAAAAACTTGAATCATTATCATCATTTGACAGTTGAAGCAACTGTATGAGCCCACAACCTTAGACTATGTTTCATGTCATTTTCATTATTCAGAACAGGAACTTTCCAATTCATCAGTGGGTTCTCTTTCTTTCTCCTCTCTTGAACCTTCCATGCTTCAGAAAGATAAGGTCTTGAAATTTCAGACACAACATAATCTTCTTCTTCTTCTTCCACTTCACCATTTTTCCCTAATCTTTGCAACCCAGGAATGATTGAAACCAAGCTTGAATCTTTATCTTCCTCTGAGAAAACAAAACCAAGATCCATGAACCCTTTTAGCTCCTCAAATTCAAGGTCAGACAAACTCTTGTTTTCTCTTTTCTTCCTTCCCTTGATTGTTATGTTCTTCTTCTTAGGCAATAACACTTCAAGTTGCACCTTTTCAGATACTATGTTTGTTACATCTTTTTCTGAGAGAATGGTTTGAAGGTTTGGTGAGAAAAGGACTGAGTCTGGTGACAAAAAATCATGATCATTGAAGCATGTCATGGAGCTTAATTGGTCACTCATGGACCTTGTATGAGTGGCTTGAATGGTTGAAAACCTTGGTTCTAATGGTTCTTCAATATTAACATGATTTGAGTTTTCATGAGAATTTTTTGTTGATGCTGATGAACTAGAGTGTTCATTCAAATTTTTAAGCCCAAACCAATAAGAATCAAAGAGCTTCAAGATTGTTTCTGCTTCCATTAGTTGTGGCTTTGGAAAATCAAATGAACCTTTTTGAATTGTGTTAGGAGAATGGAATTGTCAATTGTCAAGGCATGGTAGATTATTATATATATATATATATTATAAAGTAGATGACCATATTGCCCTTCTGAACCATGAAATTAGCAGAAGAATTCAACCATCATTTATACAGTTTTGGAATTGACACATTTCTTATTAGATTTAATATGTTGAACATCATATTTTATTTACTATATAATATTCTTAACTGACTTACTATTATCTTATCCATTTAACAAAATAACATGAAATGATCTTTCAACTTTATTATACTACAAATATTAATAAAAAGGACACCCCTTCCCCCCAACCTTGGTGATTATTTTTTGGAATTGAAACTAATCGATGGGTTGGGATCCTCTCCAGTACTGGACTGTCCAGTACTGGAATGTGAGGCCCAAGATAGTTTGAAGAATAAAAAATAAAATTTAATTGAAAAAAATTTAAAATCTATACCGTTAAAAAATAAATAATGCCACATGTCATTATCTCCTCATACATTGGACCCTCCAATACCGGAGAGGATCCACACTCCTAATAGATGAATAAATCTAACTCAATCTTAGTTGTTAGTTCATATTTTGAGAGTTGTCTAAGTCTTATAAATATTGGTCTGTTTATATACTCATGACTGGACATCTTAAGCATAAAGTTTGCAGAAGTTTGTTAAATTATAGAGTTAAGGTATAAAATGAGAAAAGTAAATGATTTTCTTTTGATATCCGAATATCTTCTAGATATTTTCTATAAGATAATTTAAGGTATCTAAGATGAATTCATATATTCCAATAGACTACACATTTATAGCTGACTCATTGGGAGAATCAGACTTTAATATCATATTAGAATGACTTGGCCTAATTAATCCCCAAAAGTTAACTCATAAGGTAAGTGTTGTCACTCCTTATGAGTAATGACTAGACCATATTCTCATTTAGTGTGACTTATTTTATAAAAACAATAACTTAAAAGTATTGAAACTTACCCTCACTAGAAAGGTTACTCTTTGTTAGTTAATGTATCATTTTGTTGTGTAGTGTTTCTATTTTCCTAATGAGGAAAGGATGCTTTTCCAAGAAAATGAAAGAGTTTGGAATGGCTTTAAGAAGAGGCAAAAACAGAGGTTGTGTGTTGCAAAACACAAAATTATGGATGTTACTATGGAAAGCCAGATATGAGGTTGGTGACTAGTTGATATCAAACAATGTTGCCAATCTTTTTCTGTTCTCTTAGATGTTGACATTTCTTTGGGGATTCACTTACTTCACATCTTAGCCATCAATTTTAGGGAAATCCAATGATTTAAATTTACTAATTAATTCAAACAATTGTATTTCCCTATAATTGATGACTAAGATGTAGAGTAAGTTTAAAAAACTCTTACTGTGGATTCATTCTTTTTTTTAATGGGAGTCTGTGAGATATTAAACACATTGATTTATGAGGCTTTATATATATTTTTTGCTTTTCCTTTACATGGTCCAATTGAAATTTGTTTAATTATATAGGTGATATGTCTTAACTGATTGGAGTTCATTTCGTGGTAGTTATGAATTGATGTTAAATTAAGCTTCACGTGATTAATGAAAGCATGGTGCTACTGTAATAATCTAATCATGAGTACACAAAACAATTACTGAACATATATTTTAATTGAAAAAAACAGAATCAGTTATACTAACAATTGTATGATTTAAACTCGAATTTAATAATTTCTGGCTGGCAATATGTAATACTAATTTTTCTTGAGCAGCTTTTACAATACCATTTTTCAATATCAAAATAGGGGGTGAGTAGGACCCGACTCTATCCGTGTATTCGGTATGGCCCAATCATGATCGGTTCCGAATATGGTCGGGTCTCATAGGGTCTGGGACCTGGTTCGGATTCACAAATTAGACTCGATCAATATTTAGGTCAGGTAAGGATGAAACATGACCCTACCTAACTCGTTCCATATTCACTCACTAATCATGTTTGCATATGTCTTTATTCAAATGTATATAGGGTAATGATATCTTTTTGGTCAAAAATATCATTATTTCTCTCATTTATTTCATCATATATACATGGTTAATAATATATATACAAATATCATTTTATATGTCAAATTAAATATTCATAATAATAAAGAGTATTGAGAAAACTTTATCTAAAATGAGTATATATTATATTTAATTGGGTCAAGAGTCAAGTTCGGGTTTAAAGACTACCATGATCGACTTTTAAGGTCAGGTTAGCTTCGAACATAGGTCCGAGTCCAGGTTCAAAAAATGAACCGAACAAAATTTAGGATCGGATAAGAAACGATTTTTAACCCGTCCAATCCGACCCATTCTCACAACAAATATCAGAAGGGGTTTTTAGTTTTTCTAAACAATGATCAGAAATGAAGAATATTCAGATAATAAACTTTACCAAAATGATATATCATTCAATAAATCCTCCAGTAGTGGGCCATGCGATAATTTTGATTCTTCTTCAATGAAGAGAAATGTTATATCAGTTGCTGTTGGATAATTCATCTTTATTAAAAAGTTCTGACGTATGCATATCATGTGCAAAATTTGTGCCAAACCTGTCAAAAATTAGAATAAAGGCAAGAACAGGTAAAATAAAATAAAATAAAAACTGGATATTTTGATAATTAGAAGTAGAAAAAAAATCAAATTGTTTCTTAACATCGTAAACGTGAGACATTTTAGTTTTTACATCATTTTTTAACATTTAGTTCCTGAAAATGAATAGCGGGATAGTTTTGCAATGTTTATATCATTATTTATAAATTTGATATCTATAAGTATTTGTATCAACTTTTTTAATATGTGTGAATTAGGTAAACATAACTTATAATTAGAATTGAAGAAATTATTATTAACCGGTAAATAAGAGTATAAACAAATATTATTTTAATTAAAAATTATTCTTTTAAGTTATGATTCAAATGATTGTTTATTTGTTGACACAATAAATCAAAATTATAATACAATGATAAAATGAGTTGTGTTTGAACTTTGAATTTCACACTTACTATCGGTACACATCTAATTCTTAACACAAATTCATTCAACAATGATTATTCTATACAATGGCCTCAAAATTACTAAAAAGTTAATGTCTTAGTCAATTTAGCAACTTAGGCAAGAAAACTATATGTTTAACAACTTCAATTAATAAGATTAAGAAATATGACTTGAACCATTATGCTTGTATTTCTAGTAGTTCATGCATATAAGTTGAGTTAAAATAATATCTCAATTGTATTGGTCGTCAATGTTTTGGTCTATACTAATAATTTACCAAAGATAGGTATATGTCTAGCAACAATAATGATAAATTCACATTAATGAACCTTCAACCATACATTTATGTCTAATAGTCTATGACATTCAATTTAAGAGTTATAAAATCACAATATTAACATTATGTCTACTAGCGTGTCGACAGACACTTCGTGTCTGCCGACCTGCATTCTTATTTTATTATATTAAGTATTCAATTTTTATATATTTTATTTTATATAATTAGAATGTTAAGAGTACTTTATGTTAGAAAATGTATTTATTATAATTCAGTTTAAGGTGAGAAATGTGATTAATGTGCTAATGGTAGTTACTTAGGATTATATGGTTTTTTTTTTGTAGAAATTAAAAAATGTAAGGGCAAAATAGGAAAATAAAAATTACACCATGGTGGTAATTATTTCATGTTTTGGCTTTATATATAGTATAAATATATAGGATAAATATATAAATATACTAATAAGTGAAATGCATGTAATGACAAATAATACAAGTCTATATATAGCAAATGCACTATTTGTTGACCGATGCAAGTTAAGAATAATGCAATTAAGAGACTACACAAATTATTCAATAATCATGCAATAAGATGATCAAACTTAAAGCAAATATAAAGTAAATACAAAACTCAAATATAATCAAAATTTCATGAATTAATGGTGAATCACTATGATTATATCAAGCTCATGCTTCAATCAATCCCTCCAAGGGTTTTAGCTACTCATGTTTACATAGTATAAGTATGATAAGGATAAAGCACAATTCTGTGTTGGTAGAACCACACAGATGAGTATAAATTAATTCCTCTAATACTTAGACATTGATCTCATAACTAAAAATGAGTTAAACTATCATATAAACTCAGAAAATGAGTATTACAAATCAATATTGAAAAGTTTGTATCATTTAGTTTGAGTTGAAAGTCCTTAAATAGTGTCAGATGTTGTCATATGCACTCAACGCACCTCTATTGCGCTGAGCACAGACGAAATAATGGCTGAATGTTGATTTTTTTTTAGCATGGAAACATGCACTCAGCACATGGAGTTTTGCTTATTTCGACGATCCGACCGTTCACATTGAAGATTCAATAGTTAGGAACAACATATCCAAAATTCAGATGGATCCAACGGTGAACGAATGAGTTATCGCGATTTTACTCGGACTAGTCATGACTGAATTCTTGTTTTGTCCGGAACTTATCCTTTTGCAATTATTCCTCCAGATTAAGCCTACAAAACACTTCAGATGTGAGACTTGGCCAATTAAACAAGTTTTAATCACGTATTAGTGCAATTTCACTCATTTGAGTTGATTATGTAGTTAAAGTGCCCTAAAAAGAGTTTATAAAATATGATCACTTTGACACTTAACAAACATTGTATCCAATTTCGGATGGTAACATCTGATGTAGTTACAATACTGTGGTTGTGTTGACTTCCCCAACCACATCATCCCACAATTGCAACTGAATGAAAATGATATGGTGAAATCAGACCAAAATATAATCATATTAGACTATAGTTGGGTCAGATCAGATTCAATTATATTTTTTAATCACAAAAATTAACAACGCAATCCTCATCACACTACACACGTTGTGCAACAATGTGTGTGATGATTTTAAATTTTAACAATGTCTTTAAAGATACTTTATCACAACCCAAAAAGACAAAATGTAAAACCTAGGAAGAATTAAGCAGAAGATAAGACCAAGGATAGACTCACCTCACTTGAATTGAGACATATTATGTATACAAATGTATGGTTTGCTAGTGAAAACTTATACAAATCAAATCCATGCATATATTCAGAATTAAAACAAGGAAGAACAAATAGAAAAAAGAGTAGGTTGCACTAAAAGTAGCTTCACATTGGTGTGTTCCTCTATGTCTCTATATGATCATTTTGTTCAGAGGGGTATGATATGAATTGCAGGACAAATCTCCTTTGGCAATGAGTTCACTTATTAATCATCACCTCAATGGTTAAGTCAACAATTGCCAAAGTAGTAATTGCCCTGCAATGCACCTTCACATTACTAGTTGCAACTTTCCTTGTTCAATATTTACAGGGTCACTAGTTAATTATATATATGCATGCCACAGGATATTCCAAGCACATTCTCTCTGTTTTGGAACAAGTTACTAGAAAGAAAGTGGTCCATTAATTCTGTGACTTTAGCCACAAATCTTGCACTACCATTATAGTACTACTAGCAGTATATGCCTGCCCACAGTTATCTTTGTCAAAAGTCTATGCATTTTTTCAGTTTTAGTTTATTTTACAGCATTAACATCAAGTCTCATTACTGATTAGAGATGTTACATGTGACATCAAAATATTTTCAAGGGTTCAAATCATTATTTATATATAGAAATTCAAGATCCAATATAGATATTACCCAATTATCCTAAAATAAACATTTTATGGCAAAATATAGATATTGAACCTTCCTTTCTTAATCAATGATATGATATGTACCTATCCATTATGCCACTAAAACGGATAAATTCAAATTTCAGATGTAAATATATTTAATATATAAAATTATTTAGTTTTTCAACATTTAAAACTATTTATAGCACTTTTTTATGTTTTTTACAGGTTTAGACAAAACAAAACACAATCTTTTGTTCACTCGCATGTAGAGTTCTGTTTTATGTGGTCGCAGTAGTAATGTGGCAAAAGATTACCCCTTCACACAAAAAAGAAAGAAGAGGAAGAGGTTTAGAGGATAAATTGTATGCAAATATCAGAATCTATCACAATCATATATTGTTGTATTTTGTATTCTATATCTTGGGACAAAATAGTGGATTTGGCAAGCAGCTGAATTTCCTAGATGGATCGATAGCCAGTTATCAAAATTAAATGTAGCTAGACTAACACCTCGGTGATCGATAAATTAATTTTTTTGTATTACTAAGAGTATTCTTTTACCCTATGGGCAAGGAATTAATCTCTTCGAGGTGTATGACTGCTCCTCCTAACAAGTGTCGCTCGAATGAATCGAACCATTGACCTTTTAGTTATCCTGAGACAGGGCCTTACACGAGACAAACCAATTTAAATGTATGTGAATGGAGACCAACTTCATAATAAATCCTAAGTTGTCTAGTTCATTTAAGAAATGTTTGTACTAGACAACATAAATTAGGAAGTCTTGTTACGTGATGGTGGGTGAATATTGGAAGTGTTATCCATTTCTCATGATTTTAAACTTACAAGGCTCATTTTGAAAGGTTGGCTGAAAGAAGAGTTTTATCACAGTAACGTGGACCATGACTGCAACAGAAGACATGAAGAAGTTCCCAAGGAATGATCCATAGCATATGCTAATAGATTTTTATCGAATATCCATTGCTGATGTGCGCATAAAGCAGAATATATTGCATCCTTAATTCCTTATGAAGCTTTGCATCACATGCAAAAGGGCTACATTGAAGTTCAGAGATAGAGAAGAATAACAGAGTTGATGAAGATCTCCCAATAAGTGGTATCAGAGTTGATGGTTCGACACTCAACTGAGTATTGAAGCGACAAGTGATCAATAGATTCATGTGGGGTCCTTGTGCCAAAAGTTTTCCTGACGAAATGTCACACGACGTGTTCCGTTGATGACCAGAAAAGCCGACAACAGTACAAGCAGAGAGAGAGCTGAGATTGTGACATACTTGCTTGCTAAATGTGAAAGACTATATCATCAAATCACATATATATGATATGATGTCACATATTGAAACCACTGGCCATATTGTTCTCTCCTTTCTCTTTCTTCCATTCAAGAATCTCTGCTGGCTTTTCAAGTCCAACTAAAACCAGGCTTCTTATGGACATTTCTCTCCTTCATCTCCCTCCTTACATTCCCAACCTCATCCCATTTCCCATCAGCAGCATAAATATTCGAAAGTGTTACAAAGCCACCAGGTCCTTTTAACTGCATTCTCATTATTTCCTCCACCATGATTTTAGCAAGATCTCTTCTTCCATGGACATTACACCCACTTAGAAAAGCTCCAGCAATTGACTCTGTGACTTGTATTGGCATTGCTTTGATAAATTCATAAGCTTCTACCATCCTTCCAAAACGACAGAAGAGATCAACAATAGTAGCATAATGCTTCACACCTGCCTCAATCCCATAACATTCTTTCATTGATATGAAGATCTCTAAACCTTTTTGCACAGAACCACTATGGCTGCATGCTGAAAGAATACATGTAAAAGTAACCTCATTTGGCTGCAACCCTTCTTCTTGCATTTTCTTAAACAGCTCCATGGATGAATCAACCATACCACACTTCCCATAACAATCAATCATTGCATTCCATGATGCAACATTCTTACAGGGAATCTTGTCAAATACATTTTGAGCATCCTTTACACTCCCACCCTTTGAATACATATCAATAAGAGCACTTGCAATGAAAACATTGATATCAAACCCCTTCCTGCATATAAACCCATGAATTTCCCTTCCCCATTTAATAAAACCTCTTGACCCACATGCAGGAAGCAGTGCTGCGATGGTTACTTGATTGGGTTGAATCCTTGAATCTAGCATCTCCTGAAACACCTTAAATGCATCCATGACTTCATGACTTTGTACCAAACCAGAAATTAATGCATTCCAAGCAATCAAATCAGGAACAAACCCCTCTTTTTTCATTCTATCAATGAAAGCAAAAGCTTTGCTGCTATCTCTCGAACGAGCATAAGCAGAAATCATAGCATTCCACGTGAACTCATTCGGCTCCAACCCTTCCACTTTCATCCTCTCAAACAACGCCAATGCTTGTTCAAATTTCCCTACGTTACAAAATCCACAAATCATTGATGTCCATGAGGCAACATCTCTCTCAGACATTCTATCAAACACATGGGAAGCATACACAATACCACCGCATTTACCATACATATCAATAAGAGAATTGGCAATAGAAACATCATTATGAAAACCCAATTCATAAACCATTGCATGAACTTGTCTCCCTTTATTCAAATCCATTAACCCAACACAAGTCTTAAGCACGCTAGAAAAAGTAAACTTATTGCCCACAAGTCCAAGCTCACGCATCTTACAAAAATACATGAATGCATCATCATAGTACCCATTATATGAAAAACCCAAAACCATCCAATTGAATGAAAAAACATTAGGGTTTTCAATTTTAGGAAATAAAAACCTTGCTGATTTGAGGTCAGAACAACTTGCATACATTCCAAGAAGCTTTGAACTCAAAGATAAAATGTTCATGTTGATTCCACTAGTGAGTAACATGGCATGAACTTGCATGCCAAGTCTCAAGGTTTTTGCTTTCAAACATTTTTCTAGACAAAAAGCAAAATCATGTAAGGACCATATCAATTGTGGAGTTTTCATTTTCTGTTAATCTTGTTTGTCCCAAACTCCATGAAAACCAAAAGTTTATATAAGAAATTGTAACACACCATTGTTCATTGCATTTTAAATACTTAAAAATGGAGTTAGCACTTTTACCATCATTAAAAACAAATGGAAAATATGTATTTGACTCTCTAGTTCTTAAAAATGTTATATTCTGAATGAGAAATAAAAAATGCGTTTGCCGGGAGTCGAACCCGGGTCTATTGCTTGGAAGGCAATTATCCTAACCGTTGGACTACAAACGCATGATGCTTTTGATGGAAATAAAACATTTTATAATCTGACTTTTTTATATAGAATTCTATGAAAATGCAATGATTTGAATAAGTGAATAGATCTAAAACATTAATTTTTTCTAGATTGAATAACTAAGATCATAAATTAGTTTTTTCCGGTCTCTGGGTGGAGATCCCCTCCTTATTTTTTAATAAAAAATGCAACACATGGGTCATTCTCTCAAACTCCAAGTCCCAATAGAAAGGCAGAAGATGGATGTTCCTACATAAGTCAGTAGTCAAGCCTAAATCCATGGCGAATCCAAATAGGACACATTAAATAATAAATATAGTTTCTCCAAGACGGTGTAGAAAATGATATTGTACTCAAATTATCAAAAGGATTTGCTGTCAACTTAGATCACAGGTTATTTGGAAAATATGAAATATAGCCCATACCCCATATAAGTGTCACTTTGACTAATACAATTTCCACTACTTGTTTAGTAGTGTTATTTCAATATTTTATAACAATTCAAATAATTTATATTTCTCACTTATTTTTTAATTTTATACAATAAAAAACTAATAAAAAATTCACTAATTTATTGTCAAAAACATTTTCCTTGACTTGATCCAAAGCTTTATGTTCCTCTCTCATGTATATTATAAATGTCATTTCCCTCACTAACTAACACACTCTTATTCCCACACCCAAAAAAAAAACATAAATTTTTGTTCATCTCTTACCCTCTCACCCTTTTGAATTATTTCCATGGCTCGCTTTACCACTTTCCTGGTTCTATTCCTTGTTCTCTTTGCCTCCCTTTGTTCTTGTTTAGAAGGTAGAAAGCTTCACCTGGGTCATA
Organism: Lupinus albus; assembly: GCA_009771035.1. Taxonomy (NCBI): domain Eukaryota; kingdom Viridiplantae; phylum Streptophyta; class Magnoliopsida; order Fabales; family Fabaceae; genus Lupinus; species Lupinus albus. Next base: position 15,666,275 of record CM020016.1, read on the forward strand.
GAAACAAGGTTAAATCATCTTCAAACAACAGCTTATATTTCAGTTCACTTCCAAAGGGTACTGTACCATCTTCTACACCAACCAAAAAAGGGCATGCCACTGAGGTTGATGAGAAGCTCATTGCACGTCATTATTAATATTTAGCTTCTCCAATATTTTAAAGGTGCGCAAGGTAGATGTATACAACTTTACCCGATAAACCTCAGAAAATGTTTTGATGTTATAAACCCATGACCTACTATTGGCTACTTTCCAACATGCTGACCCTCATCTTCTCTATTATTTGAGACCACATTTTTTTATTTGTTCAATTTTGTAAATTTGTTTAGATTCTTTGTATAAGAAAAGATACTATAAAAACCAGAAACGGTATAGGGATAGTGTGAATTATATATCTGTTTTAATTTCTGTTTAGCTATCATCTGCAATCCTATCTAGATTAATATTATTGAGGGGGAACATATTTATAGCAACGATTTTGTATTGTATATATTTGGAATATTACCTTGTGTCTATGGTGCCCCATGTAGAGACTATTTGCTCTTTTGTAGAAATTATTCTATTTCAAATTAGACTATGCACTAGTGTAGATGATGATATTATATCGATCACAAAAATACATAAACTATATGATGATTAATTACAATTGAATGTGGAATTATTTTCTTATATATAACTATATATAATCATATAGCTAGAAAGATTAATTGATCGAGTGGCGATCGACTATCCCAAAATGAATATGTCTTCATGTATCTAGTTAATTAGTTTTCTCCAAGTAATATAAAAATAGTATTTTGCAATTTTAGAATTTTTCTTTTTGATGAATTATCATTTTTCATTAGATCGGTACAGGATGAGAACACGTAATCCTTATTCCAATTGGCTTGGATGTCAAAGAATCATCTTAATAGTTATATCCTAGCTAATAAGTTGTAGAGATGAAACGTTGAAATTCTTGACATGCTACAATTTTCGAAATGAAGCTTGTAGGTGTGATCATTGAATATTGAAGTAGAAAGGAGGAAATAATGGCATTGGACACAGTTATTGGTGTTGACATCCTTTCCAGTACTGAAATGTCTAGTACTGAAATGTGAGACTCATATTTATTTGAAGGTTAAAAAAGGATTTTGATTGAAAAAACTTGAAATTTGCACAATTAATTTTTTTTCAAACTCAACGTATCAAAATCTCTGCCTATACTGACCCTCCGGTAAAGGAGAGGATCTGTATTCCTGTTCTTGTATACTATATGCAAGTATGGATCTACCACGTATTTTGCCATTGTGGCCAAACAGAAGCCCACCACAAAGATGGAAAACGCGTCCTACATAATAGATATTAACATAACTTTTTTTTGTCAATCATATTACATCAAATAATATAAAAATATTGTTTGTGATAGTTTTTAATTGGTTTATGACAAACTTGAGATACAAAAAATGGGACATGTGATATTCAATCCCCAATTAACTGCTATTTGATACTTTTGTCATTTTTTAAATAAAAAATTCACTTGTATATTTTTAACTCGATAAGATCTTGATTACACGATTGATGGTATGAATATGGGTTGTTTGCAATGGTATCACCGTCTCATATTACTTTACTCATAACAAATATATTACATCATTCTAAAGCCAAGCAAGTAAATTATTCTGGGTTGTATGATTGTTTTCTAATAAATAAATATCGTTCTAACGAATTGAATTTTTGACATACGTCTAATTGTGATACCTATGGATAGAGTATTACATCACTAGACTGATAATTTAATGGAACAGAGATAATATGTCTCATTTATGACTCAATTTCTTGTCTCGGTCTAATAAAAAAATGACACTTAATTAAAAAAAATGTAAAAATAAAAAATAACATTTTATATTACTTAAAGAAGAAAATTAATTGACTAAGAATATAAGAATATAATCATTTTAGAACATAAGATCTAATGACACTTTCCTCTTATTTGAAGCGTGTTTTCCCAAACATTACTGGTAATATTGTCTGCCCTTCTTATCTACAAATGATGGTTCTTACTAAAATTTATACCACTATATCAATGTATTATTAGTATTTTTCCTTTTATTTGAAGCCTTGTTCTCACAAACCTTAATAATATTGTTTGCTTTTTTTTAATCTAAAAATGATGGTTCAAATTCTGGAAGTCATCAACCACGTATATTTCTCCAAGCACAATGTGCATGTGTGGGGGAATCAATGGTTCATAATTTCTTCTCATTCATTCATCAAATCTCTTTCATGTCATTCTCTTAAAACTAGATCAATGGGGATGCCAGAGGTTTGTTTGCGAGTTTGATTTTGGAAGTGAACGAATGAAAATAAAAGGTTTGAGAGTCTGTCATGTGTGTATTTCATAACTTTCAAGTCTTCTTATTCCCTCCAAAAACCAACTCATATGTCAATGTTTTGATAAATTTAAGGACAATCTTATAAAAAAGGAAAACACTCAAATAAGAGAACATCACCTATCAGGTAGTGGAACACAATGCAAAAAAAAACATGTATTAATTTTTAAATTTATTTTATTAAAAATTAATTTAAATTTAGGATCTTTAGATATTTTTTTGTGCTACATGTTATCATTCTAGTTTCGTATTGAACTCTCTGGTACTAGAAGAGAATAGGGAGGAAAAGAAACTTCAAAGTTGAATCTTTAGTATTAAATGTCTAGTGGTACATCTTAAATATAAAAATGCAAATTTGATTTTAGTTACTAGCTAGCCAACAATGTCTAAGTACAAGGCATTGCATGGATTATTGTGGAAAAGACTAACTTTTGATTGAGATATGGTAGGGGCGGAAAGAGGAATTCTACAAAATTATGCATTTTTATCTAATATCAACATTAATTGGGTTGCAGGTCTGAATTTTTTATTTATAGATCACGACTTTTCATTTATTTCTTATATTGAGATATTTTAAAGAAATTATAGGGCACTATTCTACTGGGTGAACTTGTATATTTTCAGTTAGTTTATAATTTTTTTTAACTCAGTTAATAACAAGCTTCTTAAGAATTACTTGATGAACAAAAATTAAAGATAATATTCAGTTTCTTATAAAAATGAGTTTGGAGAATTTGAAAGCTAGATTTCAAAATACCATCTGAGCTTCCAATAATTCATTTTTCTTATCGTCCAATAATTCATTGATCAACTTCACCATTTAAAATTTACCAAATTACATTAATTATTCTGCATAAAATGCTTTTTTATAATTATAAATTACTAACAGTTTTAGCTAATTACACATGCTAAATAAATAATTAAAAATAACACTAATTTTACTAAATTACTGATATTTATTTATTTAATTGTCTATGTACTTAATTACTTCAATTATAATTATAAATTAACTGTTAAATAACTAAATAATAAACAAAATTGTATACTAATATAATTAAATTTAAACTAAATAAATATGTATAAAAATATTAAAATAATCAATGTCCTTTAAAACAAGAGGTTTACTTTGTCATATTCATAAACAAAGAAAGTATTCAACAAGATATATTTGAATCGTAAAGTGAATAGTTGAGGAGAACCCTACTAACTTTTGATTATTTGATTTTGAGAGACATCTTAATTGATTCCTCCAATTTAGAGGTTTTTTTTTTGGGAGATAAAAATGTTAAATTATTTGAATATTTTTATTAAAATTTTATAATTATAATCATGCCTATTTTCAATCGTTGATTACATTTTTTAAATGAAAAATAAAATAATTTTTTTACATTATTATTATTTTAGTTTTTTCTCATCTAAATTTTACACTCTCAACCAATAAAGAAGTGTGACCATATTTTCCTTCCTTTCTTATTCCCTTGCCCTTTGACCCTCTCTTTCACTTTCCCTAATAATCATAAATAATGTCATCATATAGTCATAGCAATCATGTCAAAGAATAGTTAAGAGAAGTTCACCTTAATATATTCATAGAGAATATTGTGAACGAACTTTATAGGTCCTTAGTCTTGCATCCAAATGCATTTCAAGGTGAAACATATTTTTTGGTCTTCCAATTGATGAGATTAAGATAATATAATTGTTTTGTCGTTGTTTTGTGTGTGAGTGCAGTTGATGACCATATGACCATAACCCTTAATTTATAAGTACATACTCTTTTATGAAGAGTCATGAAGATAATATCCTTATTATTAAAATTATGACCCTAACAGTAATTCTGTGTAATGTTTTATATTAATTGTTGGTTTACATGCATGTTTTAAAAATGATTAGATCATTTCTTTTCAAATGACCACTATGCCAACTAGGCAACCTTACATTTTACCCCCTTAACATTAAACTATTTGTTTCTTTGTTTTCACTCTTGAATGAAAAACATGTTTACCTAAACTTTAGGAGTGGGGAACATTCATCGTTGTGTATTTGACTTTTCAAATATATTTGAGGGAGATCTTTCGGAATTTTCTAAGGCTAAGTAAGTACTAAGGGAGAAATTGCTACCAAAAAAAGAAGAAAAGAACATAAAAATAAATACAAATGTCGAATAGTGTCCAATATGAAACGTAAGCCTTTCAAAATAATTTTAACAATCCCCTCTTGTTTTGTTCTAATGTTTTAAGAATATAAGAAAAATATTAAGAGAAGATATATAGTTTAATAATACTACATCATCTTTCCATGAAGTTATCAACAAATAAAAAGAATGTGGCACTAGCACCACCAAAGTGAAGACATGCACATGCTTATCGTTAAATATAGATTTGTTGCATTTAATCTTGTCTATGTCAAATGATAATGAAACAAAAATAATAAAATAATGATAAATAGTTAATTTTTTTAATTGATATGATATATTTTTATTAATTTGATAAATGATTTTGGACAAAATTTGAGACAACAAATATTTGTTTCTTCTCTCTAAGGCAACAAAATTGATTGCAAAGCAAGAACCAAGAAAAAGTTGCCCTAATTTGAACCCTTTTCCTCCCAAAATTAAGCTCTTCGAATTACAAATCACACTCAAAAGTAATTAAACATGAACTTAAATACTCGAGTTTTCTTCTTTTTTGGGAAGTGCCAAAGTTATTTCTCAAATCTCAATGTCAATCTAACCGAAAGTACACGCTTAGTTTCCCCCATATATAGAATGTTCTCATATCATAGTCTTAATTATTCTTAACACCAAAAACTTCACTTTCTATATTTACACTAACATCAATATATATATATATACCCTATGGCTATCTTAGGTGCCAAACTTCCATTTCTCTCTTTTTTCACCATCATACTGATTTTACTTGGAGTAAGAGTTTCAGAAACTAGATCAAATTTTCACTCTATGTCTATGGTGAAAGAAAAAAATGTAAAAGGAACTTCTACAATGCTAATACCAGAAACGTTCTCAGAACCAGCTGGTTCAGGTAAGGCTGCATTATTTTTTGTCCTTGCAAAGGGCAATCTCCCACATTCAGGACCAAGCCATAGAGGCAATAATGCACCACATTTTTCAGTTCATTTTTATCATAGAAGCCCTTGAAATTCAAACAAGTGGTGTGCTACATGATTATATACATACACTGAACCCTGGACATGGATATTGATAGTTTTGTTTCAATCATGCAGTGTTAATTTTTCCTTGTTTAATGTATACGAAGATAAAATTCCAACTAATGGGGAATTAATAAATTTCTGATTTTGAAATAAATGGAGCAATATATTAGCTCCTTGCACTTGTAACATTTTGATCAATATTATGGTCAAATGAATGATTGATAATATACTAACTATATAGAATATTTCTTATAGTTTTCGTGTATGAGTATTAAATGGTTATTCCAGCAATAGTCTCATTGTTAAGAAAAAATGGGAAGAATGACGAACCACAATCAATATATCACGTATAACCACAATCAATATATCCGATAGGTGACTTTATACTTGATTTTTTCTAACAATTTAAAATATGGGAAGAGATATACTTATTCCAATAGTATGTTTAAAACACTTATTCCACATCATAGCCATCAATTCTTGGAAAATCTAATGGTTTGAATTAGTGAGTAGATCTAAACCATTAGATTTCCTAGAGTTGATGGCTAAGATGTAGAGTAAGTTTAAAAAAACTTACTCTTGAAATAAGTGAATCTCTCCTCTTAAAAAATGTATACCTTGATAAAAAAAAACACAAGGCACATGAAATGGGGATAATGAAATTGCAATATACTTATATAAGATGGTAAAAGCAATCACCTAACGCAGCTTTTAATTGCATTTTTAGGCCTCAATCGTAATGATTTGGGCCTGTGGAGCACTATCCTTGACGATTGCAACGTGTTCGGGGTTAGAAATACTCAAGATAATAACACATTTAATTAGGTTAGGTTGCTTTCAAAGTAGATAAATTGAATGAACAAAGCAAACATCTTGCATAGCAAAGGAAAAAAGGCAACGTAAACTACAAGTATGAAGTGAATAATGGGCAAATATTTACTACCAGATAAAACTAACAGATTCAAAATAGGAAAAAGAAAGAAAGATGCTTATACTCAAAATAACACTAGGCTACTCTCTATCTATAATCTACATCATCCCCTCCCTACATCATGTTATAGACAACATTGGTAACGAGAAAAAGTTATTATTGATTTACCATTTCAGGACAAGGATTGTTGTCCAAAAGTATGTTCCAAACCAACGAAAACATGTCATTTTAATTAAAATACTTATTATTTTGTCTATTTTCCTTCATTTTCATTGGGTTGAGACATGATTAGAGACATACTTTGAGACAACCGATTTTTGTCGTGTAATATGTAATTTGCATTCCTTTATTCCAAACCCAACAATCCAATATATCTAGGGCCTAAGTTAGGTTAGCTCTCTAGATTCATCTTGTCATCTACGGCATCCAAAGGTTGTCTAAGCCCAAATGAACATTAGATATTGAGAATTTAAACGGGTTTTCTCCTTTTCATTTCACTTCAAAATCCTTACTAAAAAAAATATGAACCATGACTAGAATAGAGATCACCCTAGCAAAAATGTGTCCCAAATTATGTTCTTCCAATAATATTGTAACATTTATTTTAATTATGTTTTTTACTACTATAGACTTTTTTAAGTAGTGTCATAATTTTATTGGACGAATATAAGATTTGGGACACATTTTTGAGACAAGTGATCTTCATCATAATGTCGGAGCCACATGCAGGGAAGGAGAATGCCCATGCACCTATGTTAGTTCACTTGTCCTATTCATATTTTGCATCATTCAATACAACTTGCATCTCATATACTCTGGTCCTGAATCTGCAATTGGTCACTACCCTTTAATATACTTTGTCCTTTAATACATTTCGTTAATATGATCCAAATCAATTAACATGGAAATCCCCAAACACATCGCGGTTAAAGGTGTAGGTGCATGCACAAGTGTGTCAACTCCGGGCTTTGATGATGAAAACCCTATGCAGACCGGATGAAGATCACATGTCCTAAAATGGTGTCTTCAACTATGTCTCATCCAATAATATTGTGGCATTGCATTTAAAAATGTATACCACTCTTCAATAAAAAAAATTATTCCTGTACTTTTCATTTTCATTCTCTTATTGGCTGAGAGAGTTGATGACACCACTTTGAAACAGGTGATCCCTAACTAGTTTATGGAGCTACCTTTTAAGAGGAGTAGGATTTAGAGATTACATTATTCAAAAAGTTTTGTAAAGAGACGAGGTTTAAAATATACAGTAGCTTAGCAATAGCTAAATGTTTCTCCGGAACTCGACATAAAGGGTCTTTCCCAATGAATAGAAATGATTTCCTCCACCATCAGAATAAATTATTGCAAGGGTTACCTCGTATACCCTAAAAAGGATAAAAAGGTTAATATAATCAATGACAACCAGCCAAAGTAAGCAGCTTTAGGGTTTTTTCTTCATATTATTTGTTGCAACGAAAATATTTAACAAAATGCAAAGTATTGGAAAATACTGTGACCGGCGAGCCTCCAACCATCAGGGAGTTCCATTCTTACCGGGGTATGGGAAGAGTGGAGAGTCCCAAGTGAGACACCACGTCTTGAACCAAAACTTTAAGACATTAGTTTTATGAGTCTTTTCTACTTATAAACTCTTTTACTCCTCTCCGCATATACAATGTGCGACTTCACACTTGAATAAACTCAACACAAAGTTTAGCTAGAAGTTAATCTTTGCAATTTGTTCTTTTGTGGATAAGTCTGGTGGGTCGGGCTGGAAGGCTGAGTAAGAGGTCTTCTTGGAGATGTCTGGATTGAGCTTGGATCTACCAGTAGAGGTACCTAAAAAGGTGTTTTAACCATCAATTCAATATAATATTGATGTGATGAAATAGAGAACTAAGTTTAGAGAGCAAAAATAATGAAAGCGATTAATCAACACTTCCTTATGAGGGTATTCCCCTATTAATAGTGGTAAGATGAATGAAGTAATCCTTGGGAGACACTATTGGTGTGACCAACCATTCGGTTCTGCCAGGGATTGCTTTGCCCGTGTCAAGCAGATTTAGCAGGACTGTACTATGTGCATAGTTGACGTGTAGCTTGTAGGAGGTCTAGTAGCCGTATCGTAGGCATGTCCTTGTCGCGTTGGTAGGAGGTTAGGTTGGATTTGCAGGTGGCGTGATAGTACATTGTTGGCAACGTGTCAGGCGAGATGTCGGGGCAATGGTCCCTGAGTTGGTCCAATACATCCGACCAATAACGAGACATCTGAGTAAGCCCTTTATTCAGAGGTGCTCAGTTCTTGGTCGGTCGGGAAGGAGACTAGCTTGACCAACAAAAAATGCCCGATTGGCCGGTGGATCACAATTGTTTCTATCTACAATTAAAGATTAAACTCTTTAAAATTGTTGAGTATATTGTAATGTTTTGCATCTACCAACAAAATATTTTCCTTAAACACAACAAATGAGACCAAATTGTGTCACGTTGTATATATAACTTATAATATGAAAATAGAAAATATAATTTCACATGGTAATTTACACCACAATTGATGATTGTCATCATGCAACTTTTGTTTTTCTTAACTATCAAGTTAGAGGGCCAAGCCTCCAAAAATAGTTCCTTTTAATAAGAAAAGTTATTTCAGTTATAAAAGTTGTGTTAATTATCCTTTGTCGTTTCTACCAGAGGGAAAGTGTAGTTTAATGGGGATTTCATTATTTAATCAAGCATTCATTTTTATCAACTTTCCTAAAGAAACTTTCCACGAAAAACTACTTAGTGACAAGACCACTATAAAACTATAGTACAAGTCAAAGATTTCTTGCCATAATGAGTTATGATTTCGTATTACTCCATGTAGGAATGGCAACGGGCGGGTCGGGGTTTGTGCTTACCTAAACCCGAACTCAAAATCCAAAACCCGAACCCGAATTAAGCGGGGTTGAAAACAATGATATCATCACCGAACCCGAAAAAAATCCAAAAACATATATTTTTATTATATATATATAGCTTTTATGTATGTATTTATATGCAATTTTTATAGTTTTATATATATTAATCGGGTTCGGGGTGAGTTCGGGTTTGATATTGTTAATACCAAACCCGAACCCAAAATTTGAACTCGGGTAAAACCGGAACCCATTCACATCGGGTTTTTCCCATTATATTCGGGTTGGGTTCGGGTAGGTACCCGCGGGTTCGGTTTTCATTATCATTCCTAACTCCATGAGAATTTAAGGAAAAAAAATCACAAATTCATTCTCATAATAAAGATTAGGGTAACGACATTCGGGCCAATTTACATATTTGGTGTACCTTGACTGTAAATTTACAGTCTTGGTGCACCTTTAATTTTTATTACCATTTTGGTGTAGATTTGGGAAACTCGGCTACTGCATTGGAGTTTTCCTTTTTTTTTTTCATTTCTCCCTCCTAATTCGGCTACAAGGGGGGAGTTTTACTTTTTTTTATTTTTTATTTTCATTTCTCCCTCCTAACTCGGCTACATGGGAGGAGTTTTACTTCTTTTTTTCCTCTCTCTCCAAAATCGGCTACCAGGAAGGAGTTTTACCTCTTATCTCTCCTAAATTGGCTGTTGGACAGGAGTTTTACTTGTCATTTATTTTTATAAATATAAATATATATATAAATTGGTCAATGGTCTTCCAAATACAGTTTTAATGTTGCATCACTACTCGCAATATATGCAATGGTACTTGCCAAGGACTAGAAGATATATCTCTCGAGAAGGACCATACTTTGCTGGAATGGTAATTCTTTATTTTTTACTAATTATTTTGTTTATTTAATTAAATTATTTTTCCTAATTTTGTCTTATTTTTTTCCATTACACATTTGCAAAAAGAATTTGTGATTAGAGTGCTCCTCCAACTTCTTTAGTAAATCCCGTACAATCATTATCTAACGTCTACTCAACTGGTCGTGAAATGATGGAAGCATTGGCTACGATTAATCCTACATCATACTCAACCAACTACTTTGAAGCTCCTCCTACTCAACATATTCATATGCCTCAAACTGAGTCTCCGCAACAATCTCCACAACAAACTCATGTTGAAACTCATTATCAAGCACATACTCCTCAACAACAACACTTATATGGGTTTCATAATTATTCATCCACCCATTTGTCATCACGTCCATCAATGTTTGCTACTAGTTCAAGTACACCATTATCGGCATACGATTCTCAACAATATTGTCGTCCTACTATGCCGCCAACAAATATTTTTCATATACAACATACTGATGACGAGGTTGTCGTTGAGGATGATGATGATGAAGATGAAAGTGAAGATGAAGATGAAGAGGAAGAGGAAGAAGAACAACCACAATTAGTAACATGTGCTAGAGGGAGAATCTCACAGCGGAATGAACAACAATTAAGAGTTCAACCGCCAAGAAGGAGAAAACCACCACCATGCGGCACTTCATCACATAGGCGTCGTTAGAATGTTGGGATTTAATAATATTTATATTTCTAATATTAAATGTATTTCTATTTCTAATATTAAATGTATTTCTATATCACTGAGTATGTTGGATAATATTTTTATTTTACTACATATTTGTATGTGTACGTGTCCTCTTCTATAGGAGAGATAAGAGGTAAAACTCCTTCCTGGTAGCCGATTTTGGAGAGAGAGGAAGAAAAAAAGTAAAACCCCTCTCATGTAGCCGAGTTAGGAGGGAGAAATAAAAAAAAATAAAAAAAGTAAAACTTCTCCCTTGTAGCCGAGTTAGGAGGGAGAAATGAAAAAAAATAAAAAAAGTAAAACTCCTCCCTTGTAGCCGAGTTAGGAGGGAGAAATGAAAAATAAAAAAAGTAAAACTCCTCCCTTGTAGCCGAGTTAGGAGGGAGAAATGAAAAAAAAAGGAAAACTCCAATGCAATAGCCGAGTTTCCCAAATCTACACCAAAATGGTAATAAAAATTAAAGGTGCACCAAGACTATAAATTTACAGTCAAGGTACACCAAATATGTAAATTGGCCCGACATTCGTGCTTAAAGAATAAAAAAGAAAGTATAAAAAAATTAAAGCTTTTAGATTTTTAATGTATTCCAATACATATTTTTCAACATAGTTTTTATCCGTATACCTTAACCGACGTCCTTAAAGTGCTGGTTAAAGGTCTTAAAGATTAACTTGAATTTGGTTAATATGTGCTTAGGGAAATTTTTTATAGATTTCTTGTATCTTAGTATTTCACTTTTGTCCCCAGTCTATAGAGCCCATAGGTCATAGGACATTGATCATCTAATGAAGAGACAAATATATATATATATATTTTCCTTTATTTTCAATGACAAAAGTGTAATATCATTATAATTAGAATGATAAATGTCATAAAAAATTATATTTTCCTTTGTTTTTTGAAGCACTTAACTCTTTATTAATAAAAAGAATTATAACTCACTGAAACTAGGTTTTATTGACACCTTCTAACAGTAATTTCTGTTTGTGACCTTTAGGTAATGGCACCCTCTAACCTCTAGTGTTTCCATTTGTGGCATTTAGATAATTAATATAAATCTATTAATCTCACATTTAGCCACCCATTCCTTTTTCAACTACTATCTGATTAATTTACAATTCAAGTAGTCACCCACTTCAACTTCTTCTCAATTTGTGGCACAACCCTACTATTCTTAAACTCCATTAATTACTCATGAATGTCCAATTTGTTCATTCAATTCACATGTTTTAGGGTTGGCTCTTTACGGTGGTACACACATCAAATTAGACACTAGAAAGGATTGTCCTAACTCGTGTACTGCTGCATCTTATTTAGTCCATTGTTTGCAATATGTTTTCTATTCAACAATTTAACATCAATTCGGTAAATGAATGAGTAAATTATTAATTATTACCATGCATGCATGGACCACAAATTCGCTAGTAGGAACAAATATTGAATTAAATATCTATGTGAATGTGTATATGACACTATGATTTCAAATGCTAATATGTATAGTAATCGTTTAGAAATAAGCCAAACCAAGAATTGTAGAGTTTAGGTTTATAATTTTGAAGCCTATTTTTTTAACTATTAATTTGTTAAGCATGGTTAATTTCAAGATGAAGTCTTAAGCTCAATAAATAGTTAAATAAAAATATCAATACATAATTTGGTATTCTTAAAAATGATTTTCCATGTTGTAGCTAGATGCTATTACCATGTGACTGGGGAAAGAAGATTATATATTCATTTTGCTATTTTTAATTGTGTCTTTATCCAATTAAAAAATAACATTTAATTAAGAAGAAAATTTATAAAAATAAAAGGTAATATTTTTATATTACTTCTTAAAATTTGATTCATTAAAAATATGTATACATGAGATTTTTTTTGTCTGGAGCAAAGTATTAATTAAATGACACAAAATTATGAGATAGTGGACCAGTTGACCCATTTTTTGAAACTCATAATTGTCAGTTCGTTAGGACTTATGATGAAGACAATCAGAATAATTGAGATGCAACTTCTAAAATACCAATTCCATCGAATGAAGTGATAGATAGTGACTTTTATATCTGCTCTAACTGTTTATAAAGGTTGCAACTGATATACTCTCTTTTATTTCTATTCTATTCTAATTCATTTTCATCTATCCTCAAATGAATGTTAAATTGGACCATTTGTTGAAAAGTTCTCTATGATTTGGACCACAAATATCATAGGTTTTGTCATTAACATGTTTCATGAATCAGCCGTCAACCATTCTTGATGTAGATAACTCAGAGACCAACACTTTATTTTAATAGTAGTGTACAAATAAAAAATTATGTAATTTTTTTATATATTTTTGTTATTAACTTTTCATTATCTCACACAAGGACGTATATTTATTTAGATTTATTCAAGTGTGAAATCTCACATTAGATACGAATGGATGAATAAAATAGTTTATGAGTGAAAAATACCTCGTGAAACTAATGTCTTATAGTTTTGATTCAAGACATGTTGTCTTATTTGTGGCTCTCTGTCGCAGTCTGATCCAATGATCATACATATTAATGTAAATAGTTTTATGTAATGTAAACTATCATTAAATTAATGAAACATTTATTTTGATATTATATAAAGAATTTATCATGTGCATTCAATATACTACCGGTGTCTAAGTTTAATGTAGGTATAGATTACAAGACTAAAATTAGTGGGAGGCAAGGCTGAAAAGCCTATTGGAAACTCAAGTGATTAATTATGAGTAAGTTCAAACTCTTGTAAATAAACTCACTCAATATCCTAAGTTTTTCCTTAAATGTTGGGCTAAGTCCCTTATTTATGGTTTTTCTTTAAAGGATGACAAGCTAACATGTTTGATAAAACTAATTGATAAATTGGCTTGAAAATGATAAAATGACATATAATCTTTAAGTCAAAGTTTATAAAACATAAATTACTCGAAGAAACTTATCAAATTAGGGTCCTAGGTGCTGTTATGAGAAGTCCCATTTGTAATTTTTGCTTCTACTGCCAAAGCTACAAATAATTCTCATGTTCATTGTCATTGCTATTAATTAACTCTACAATACTTATTGATGACATCACCAACATCACCTATTATTATAATTTATTTTGTATTATACATGTGTTGTAAATCAATAACCATATCATCCCCGATCTTAATCAATAACCATCTTCATTTGGGATGTAGCCAAATTAGTTGGATTATGCACTTATACTGTATTTTTTGTCCTATTTCTTAGTTCACATCAAACTTCTAAAAATGAAAATTATTTGTTATTGCTTCTATGTTTTGATTTTTAGTGAGATAAATCAAAACAAACATAAAATAAATACATGAAAACATGACATTGTTAGAAAGACCACATGACATACTCTGGTCCTGCTATGACTATGTCCATTTGAACTACAATCATCATTCACACTTTCCATATTTTAATTGACTATTTGTGATGCATCCATGTGTTCAAAGTAAACTATTTGTGTTTATTCTCATGTTGTCTTTGTTTATTAGGATTTTCCATTTTATTTTCTGAAGTGTATTTTGTACTCTAAGAGCCCAATCCAAATTATCTATCACAAATTTAACATAATAAATAGCCAATACGATATTTAAATATACGAGATTTAATCGAGAAACTTAATATATATACAAGATATTTGACATTAATTAATGAAAACTTGTGTGTTTCTTGTGCCTGACTCTAAGAATATTTTATAATGTAAGAGGGTTGAATGGGACAAAATGACATGTGCAAGAAAGTATCCTATGCATATATAACGGGAAGGAGTGTAACTCTTCTATATTACAGGAAATGACAATTCATATAAACACACGACAAAATCAAAACTTAAATGGTCTAGATTTTGTACATTTTTTAAATTAATTTTTTTTAAAAACCTCATTCTTTCACATTCCTAGTACTGGAGAGTTCAATAGTTGAGAGAAATCATGTTCAAAGGCAAGCTAGAAGATACTACATAGCCCAATTTTTTATGAAAGTAAAATATTGAACGGAATTCAAAACATAGTATTATAATATGCATTCACAATTTACTTTTCAGGCCAATTTAGTGGATTAGTGTCCTTAAGTTAATACGAGTTTCAAGTAAGTTATAAAGTTTTTTTTGTTTTAAATAAGTTTTGTAGGGGAGAAATATGAAACAATTTATCCATTCCATTATAAACCTCCCGTAAAGGAAAATAATATTTCCTATTAAAAATCCTCAAACATCATCATGAAAAAAGTAAAAGTAATATATGTTATAAAGTGATGTTTTATTTATTAATGATTGATTTATAAATAATATATATTAGTGACTTAGAAGTATTTGATGGAAAAATATATATATTACCTTTTCTTCACTCTTATTCTTAGGCGTGATATCATTTTTCTGGTTAGAGATCTCCATTTATTGTGAGCACTCTCTTTCTTCTCTTATATCACCATTATTTTCTCTTGAAAAAACATTGTTAACTATTTGAGATATTCTTGAACTTGAAGAACCTAAAAATAATATGAATTAAATAAGAAGGAATGAATTAAATAATTTTTTATATTATTTAGTTGTATGTGATTGACTTAAGATATGAAAACGAATTTTTTTTTTTGGAACATGCCAATAAAAACTTCTTACATTATTTGAATAGGTAGTTCTAGGAAATAAAGGGATACAAGTGGGGGCATTGAAAATCAATCAATAATTCCCTTACTTTTCCATGTGACCTATTGGTGAAAATGAATAAGCACTATTTATGGTTACATTTTTCGGAAAAATAAATAAATTGACGGAATACAACTTGTTTTGGTTTACCTTAACAATAACTAATCGTGAGACAAATTTTGTTTACACTTATAGTCTAGTAAAATATTGTTTCAGTTTCTTCGTTTCCAACCTTGTAATTAAGAGTAATATTCAAACTTGGTGAAAATATAATGTGAAAAGATCATGACAGATATTCTTTTTGCGACATTAATTATTAACTAGTAAAAAAAATACTATATTTACATACATCTTTCAAAAAAATTGGGAAAGTCCTGATTTCAACGTTTCATTGCCATTTCTTAACTCTTTTAAGATGGCAGCATAATGGATCATGGTATAGTATAATGAAACTATACAAATAAAAAATAGATCAAAATCTTCTTGTATCAGAAGATAAATTATATTATTTAGTCATTAGAATTATGATAGATGTATTTAATCGTTTTGTATAAAAATAATTCTAAAAAGTAAAATAAAATTATACACATATCATAATTTTAATGGCTAAAAGAAATAATTTATCTCCTTATGTGATAATACATTTTATTCTCATTAAAAATAGGAGAGGAATATCTATATAATGTTATTATAAATCTCTTACATTATATTTATATATATATATATAATTATTTTGTATTACTTATATTTAAAAGTCAATAATACAAATATTTGAACTATTTAAAAAAAAGACAAATAGTTTCCAACCTAATACAAACAACAAATCTAGAATTTCAACGGGACGGGTTTCATGTCCCCTTCCAATTCAAAAATCCGCAAAATTCCAAATCTGAATATCTGATTTTTTCTTGCAGTGAAAAATATTCGAAGCCCTTTCTTTTTTCTTCTATGTTGATAGTATATTTGTAGTGTGATATAACAGTTTCATTTTTTTGAAACCATCAATAAAAAATTAATACATGTTGGAAAAACTTTATGAGTGGATATCAATGCTTGACTGACAATAAATAAAATTATGATTTTCAATGAAGAATGATAAAAGTGATACATGTATGTCTTTTTTTTAATATTCAAATTTGATTTTCATGTATAAAAGAAATCATCTTTCTTCTTAAAAAATTAGTTCAATGAATTTTCAAGTAAAAAAAAATGTGATTTTGAAAGAAAATATAAATAACCCTCCCATTTGCATGCTCCGAGTATAAACACATTACTCTTGAGAAATTATTATAAGGTTCAAGTCTCATAATCTTAATTATATTCAAATAGAATCATTCAATTATAAATGTATAATTGATAGGATAAGAATTTGATAGAAGAATCATAGTGTGATAGAACATGTCATAGTTACTCTCTTTATTGACACTTCGTCCTATGTTCCCAGAATTGTTCGAGAGTTTGTCTATAGCAGCAACAGATCTTACAACCCATAATTTCTAACCTCTCTCTCTCTCTCTCTCTCTCTCTCTCTCTCTCTCTCTCTCTCTCTCTCTTCTATGCTCTTATAAGTTCTAACCTCTCTGTTTCTCTCTGATAACTATCGTTTTCTTTCTAAAGAGTGAGACCCTCGTGAAGTGCATGTGAAGCTTGCTCAGTGAGAGATCTATCACTTAATAATTCATACCTAAAGGGTCACCTTCCCTTTTCTGATTCAGGTGATTTAAGTGTTTTCCTTCTACCTTTTCTCTTCTACTGCTTTCTATTTCCACCCCTACTTTCCCTTTTACATCATGTTCTTTTTTCAAACCAGC
Organism: Lupinus albus; assembly: GCA_009771035.1. Taxonomy (NCBI): domain Eukaryota; kingdom Viridiplantae; phylum Streptophyta; class Magnoliopsida; order Fabales; family Fabaceae; genus Lupinus; species Lupinus albus. Next base: position 15,683,728 of record CM020016.1, read on the forward strand.
GAGTGGTTAGTACTTGAGCTTCGGATTTTTTAGATAATGGGGTCTTAACTTCTTCCCTTTTGTTTTCATTTCTAGTCTCAAAATTGTATATTTTTGTGTCTAAAGTTGCTTCTTGTTGTAGCAGCACTCTCTAGTCATGTGCACAAAGTTCATTCTTTTCAATCTCAGTTTGGTGGGAAGTTTTGTTTTTGATTGGTTTGTTCCTCTTGAAGTGTGTTATAGCTTATTTAATGGGATAATTGACCATGAAACTTGCTGTTTTCCTTTTTGAGCATTTTAGTGTGGGTTCAAGATTGAGCATTTTTTTCCTTTCACTGTCATAATTATGAAAATTTGGCTAAGTTACAGGCAAAAATGTGCCCTTTTCTGATTTGTTTGTTGAATTTAGAAGCGATTCTACTGTCAGAAGGGTTGATGTTGTGAACATGACTAGGGCTGTCCGCAATAGGGTATTCAAGGATGCCAATGGTGACATTAGTGACCATATCCGCAACCATATCCATTTAACAAATTGCATTCACTTGAAGAACCATATGCACAAGAACAGTCCCATACTTGCTGATAGGACACTCATGAAGGACCTTGTTGTGCTGCAGAGGTCGCGCTCTCTTAGGGACCCTTCCGCGAGTCCTCCATCATGGCATTCACCTTCAGTAGTTGATTTGCTTTTTAAGAGCGCTGAAAATGATGCCGCGGTTCAAGAGGGAAGAAGGTCTGTAGGTGTTGAGCGTAGGAAGGGAGGGAGAAGGTTGTCCAGAAATTCACCACCCTTGGCGAGTATAGGTACATCAAGGGTTGCTCCAGGTGAGGCTAGTGTTGGTAATGATGGGGTACCCGCAACTAGTGAACGTAGTAGCAAGAGTGGAGTCGGGAATGGGAGGAGGGTTGCGAGAGAAGAGTCGGGTAGGAAGAGTGATAGGCCTGATTATTTTGATGTTAGTCAAGCTAGCAAAAGTTTGGCTGAAGATGTTATTTCAAGGTACTCTGCATCGAGCAAACAGAGGGGGAAGAATGTTCAAGCAAAGACACTTTCTGAGCAGTTGAATGATTTTCCATTGGAAAGTGATGATTTGGCATCATCAAACATGCATTTTCGTGGAAAGTTTCCGAGACAGGAGAAAATTACTGAGGAGGCAGAAACCAACATCCGTGGTCATGGATGTGGAGTGAATAGGGGTAAGAGGCGAAAATTTCGAAGCACAAGAAGAACTCGAGTTGCTACAGCATCGAGAGATATTGGAGCCGAGAATGAATTGTCTGTGGCTTCCAACTCATTGCCTAATGGTTCAGCTCACCAGAAATATCACATGGAGAAGGCTGATGACTGCATAGATCAAAATGTTACTCGGGCTCCAAAAAATGGGTGTGGTATTCCTTGGAATTGGTCCAGAATTCATCATAGAGGTAAATCATTCCTTGATACAGCAGGAAGAAGTTTGACATCTTGTGGTTTATCTGACCCGAGGTTAAAGAAAGGGACATCGACCACCAGTGGAAAAAATGTTCCGGAGCGACCTGTGGCATCTGAGTACTCAAGCTCATCTACTAACTCTGATGCAGAAGCATTGCCTTTACTAATTGAAGGATCTAGATCTCATGGAAGCACTGAAAATGTTTGTTGGGACCATGACTATTCTGGGGAGCTAGCTCTTTTTGGTAATAATTTATTCAAGCATGATATTGATTCCGACCTTGCCTCTGAAGCTAGATCCGGTGACCAGTATAAGTTAAGAGGGGATAGTCATAGTAGACATCAAAGCTTAACACAAAAATATATGCCACGAACCTTCAGAGATATGGTTGGACAAAATTTAGTGGCACAAGCTCTTTCAAATGCAGTGATGAGAAGGAGAGTTGGACTGTTGTATGTGTTTTATGGTCCCCATGGCACCGGAAAAACTTCCTGTGCTCGCATATTTGCCAGAGCTTTGAATTGTAGTTCTTCAGAACACCCAAAACCCTGTGGCTTTTGCAACTATTGCATTGCACATGACATGGGTAAGAGTAGAAATATAAGGGAAGTTGGTGCGGTCAGCAATTTTGACTTTGAGGGCATCATGGATCTACTTGACAATGTAACCGTTTCCCAGCAACCATCGCAGTACAGAGTATTTATTTTTGATGAATGTGATACTCTGTCGGATGATTGTTGGAATGTTATATCAAAGGTCATTGATCGAGCACCAAGACGTCTGGTTTTTATCCTTGTCAGTTCTAGTCTTGATGTCTTGCCTCATATAATAATATCCAGGTGTCAAAAATTCTTTTTCCCGAAGCTGAAGGACGCAGATATTATATATACATTGCAGTGGGTTGCAACCAAAGAAGGTCTAGAAATTGATAAGGATGCCCTAAAACTCATTGCCTCAAGATCAGATGGGTCATTGAGAGATGCTGAGATGACCCTTGAACAACTTAGTTTGCTTGGGCAGAGAATATCTGTTCCTCTTGTTCAAGAACTGGTAAGATGTTCATTTATCATAATGTTTCTGTCATCACTGTTTTTTACATGCATCACCAGTTTCTATTTCAAACTTGTGTTTATATTGCTTATTTGCCATTCTTGAATTGCTCTAAAGTTAAATCCTTTCTTCAGGTAGGGCTTATCTCTGATGAGAAATTGGTTGATCTGCTTGATTTAGCATTATCTGCAGACACAGTCAACACTGTGAAAAATTTGAGAGTGATCATGGAAAGTGGTGTTGAGCCATTAACTTTAATGCCACAACTTGCTACAGTTATTACTGATATACTTGCTGGGACCTATGATTTCACAAAAGAAAAACGAAGACGGAAGTTTTTCAAGAGACAGCCATGTGAGTTAAAAAATCTTATTTATGGTTTATAGTTTACACTACACTTATCAAATTATTGCAAACCGAGATGACACGGAGCATATTATTTCTCTGATCTGAGGTAACTAACTAACTATAAATACATAATGATGTACCTTTTCTACTCCCCGTCATTCATTAAACATTGTTTCCATAAGTATTTTAATTGTTTTTGGTTCCATGTTGATGAATATGTTTTTATTTATTATCCTTTCACAAATTGAGTATACTGATTTCCGTCTCAGTGTCCAAAGAAGACATGGAAAAGCTTCGCCAAGCTTTGAAAACTTTATCCGAGGCTGAGAAGCAGTTGAGGATGTCCAATGACAAGCTAACATGGTTGACAGCTGCATTGCTTCAACTTGCTCCGGACCAGCAATATTTGTTGCCTACTTCATCCGATAATAGTTTCAACCATAGTCCCTTGGCTATAAACAATGGTCATGTGAAAGAAGCAGCTAGAATAACTGGTAATCCTGTTGAAGCAAGACGGTTATCAATGGGTGATAGAATAGAAAATTTCCATGCTGAAAGCTCAGGTAATGGTGTGACAAAGGGTGTAAGTTCGGAGAAAAGAAGACATAGTGTGTCTGGTGTTGCTCCTCAACATACTTATTCACGTACCACCAATAATACTAGGATGAATGAAAGGCAGATTTTAGGTAAAAACCATAAAGAAGTTGAAGAGATATGGTTAGAGGTGCTTGAGAAGATTCAAATTACTGGTCTGAAAGAGTTTCTGTACACAGAAGGCAAGCTGATCTCAGTTAGTTTTGGGGCAGGTGAACATCGAATTTGCACTGTGATTATTCAACAATGCAATTAAGAAGTTTAATTTATTGATTTTGTTGTTGTTGTTGTTGTGTTGCTTCTGTGCGTGTCTCCGAATTTTGTTTTGCTCATTGACATTTACCATTTATCTAATGGTAGTGAATTGCTTCATTATGCAGCTCCAACTGTACATCTAATGTTTAGTTCTCAGCTGACCAAATCTACTGCCGAGAAGTTCACAGGTCACATCTTACAAGCATTTGAATCTGTCCTTAGATTGTCCATAACGATAGAAATTAGATGTGAGACAAATAAAGATGTGTGCGCGGTTCAACAGTCTCCTATATTGCCTGGTATTAACAATAATTCGCCTCAGATTAGAGACTCAAACAATGTTGCCATTCAAGGTCATCCTTCAGTGACTGGTTCTGTTGAAAAGGGACGGGGTGAAATTGTAGAAGAAGCAGCTTCTCCAATGCAGTACAAAAATAATGCCCAGCAGGGTAATAATGCTCACGCAGCATCTTATAGAAGTCCTGGACAAGCATCGGGTTCCCTAAAGGAGTCAATTGTTAAGTCGCATTTAGACCGAAGGAAGCTTAAGGAACAAGGCCAAAGTCGAAGTCTTGTAAGAAGTAAGGTATCTCTTGCTCATGTAATCCAGCAGGCAGAAGGTCAGAGAAATGGGTGGTCAAAACGCAAAGCAGTTTCTATTGCTGAAAAGCTTGAACAAGAGAATCTGTATGTGTTCTTCCATTCTTGTCTTTTGACATGTACTATAGCATAGTTTTAGAGATGAAATGTGGCTCATAACTTACCATTTATAACTGCCTATTAATCCTAAAACCATATAATTTTTAGGAGACTGGAACCAAAATCAAGGAGCTTACTATGCTGGAAAGCATCAAGAGCAACTCGTCGAAAGGTAATTCATTTCGTTACGATTGCGAAATATAACGTTAGAATGTATAATAATTAAGAATACATTTCCAATCAGCTAAAAAATTGGTTTCTGTTTCTCAGTAATTTATTGTTGTTTTTTCATTAATGACTTTTTCTTTTCCTTGCTATGTGTAAAATCTGGTTGGTTGTGTGTGACTGTGTCTGTTTGCTTGAATGTTCATTGATTTTATATACTCCTAATTTTATTATTCCGGTGGTGTGGCAATTGTAGCATATCTAATACTTCTGTAGTTTTATTTTACCTGCAAAAATTCTTGAGTTCTTAATTTAAAATATGCTGTTAGTGTTTGTGATCCAATTTATATATTATGCATATTTATGAGGGCATTACTAATGTATCTAATTGCATTGGCAGCTATTGCGCTTGAAAATTCGAGCTCGAAAACCATGCGCGTTGTTGAAGCTTGTCTCGTGCGGAAAATGTCTGTCTACAAAATCTCCAAGGTAGTAGTAGTTTCGAGAATCTTCGAAGGGTTCGTTTAAAAGCCACTTGTATTCACTGTATTTAGGCTTTTCCTGCTGTGTTATAGGTTCCAATTTTACAGGTCAAGCCTTTTTCTCCATTGAATGAAATAAAAGCATGTAGTTATATTTCGGATGAAGAAAATGTAGGAAGGTAGTTTATGTAGGAGATTTCATTTTAGTGGTAAGATATTGTTATATGTTCCTTTCTAGCATATATATTTCCTGAAAATTTCAAACAAAGATTCAGTTGAAAACTTCATTAGTCACTATTAGTTTGTGCCCAATGTACATGTTCAATGAAGAGCATTAAGAACGAGTATGAATGGAATAACTGCCACATAAATAACAAATTGAATAAAACCATTATGTCTTTTTGAATAGTGAGAATGATATTCAGCTCGGTTGAATATGTTGGACTAGGCTCTTTCTCATTTCACTGGTTTAATTTTGTCAATCTCCATTAATTGGTTTTAGTTGAACCCAAACCATTGTGCATTTAAGCGATTAACAACCGACCACGATCTACCGTCCCGAATGATTTCACAAACTATGTCTTGAACCAATGGAAATATGTTATGTCAATTAAGAAAATTAAATGTAACCTCAATCCCACGCTTTCCTTCTTCTCCTTGTGCACATTGGAAGAAATGGCCAATTTGAGAGCTTTCTTAATTTAATGTAATTATGTAATGCATATGGTGCCGTACGTAGCAATATAAAATTGTTGACTTTGGCCTTGCTTTGGTCTAAGGGTAATAAATTGTGTTCATAACAATTCAAAACTTGTGTGGTAGGTCATATTATTGGTCAGGAAAATGGACACAGATCATATGTCCCATATAATCTCCCATTTTCTTTACTCAATCAATCGAAATGTTGTTACATGAATAAAAAATAATTTTAAAAATAAAAATAACAAAAAATAATGTTTTGATTGACTTGGTACAGATAATGGGACACCATATGAAACAAGTAATTTTAGAAAAGAGATGAACCATATGAATCCCTTGTATATTTGCTCAAAGGGTAGGAATTTTCTGTCAAGCTAAGAGCATCCTACAACTTTCTTTTTTATATCTCATGTGGATAGAAATGAACTATTTCTTATGGTCGAAGTGTATTCTAATGAAGACAAAAAAAATATTTTATGGTATTAAGGAAAACTTATCAGTTAATTAATCTTTATAATTTTTGTTTTAAAATTAAATTTAGGTGAGTTGAATTTCAAAAGTTGACCACAACTAAAAAAGGTTTTAGGGTTCTAAAAATTTTCTACCAACCAAGGTTTATATTGGTAATGAGATTTACACTTATAGCCTTGTTAATTGTAAATAAATTCCTAAATTCCTTACCAACTATATAGAGTCAACCTTTTTTTGATACTATTAATTAATTTTATAATAATTATTAGTAGATTATAAAATCTCATTTAATAATGGCAGTAATGGGAAAATTATTGATTTCTTTAAGAAAATACTCTAATAATAAAAGTAAAAATAATTTTGTCTTGCTTCTAAAATAGTAGTCTCATATTCTGTTAATAGTAAGATATGGTGGAATACGAAAGATAAAAACATATATTTTATTATATGACCTATTAGGGTTTATGAATTATTTATATTTTATAAAAGTTATACTTTTCACTCTTCAAGGCGATAATATCCTTTTTAGATAAATAAGATGATAACTTCTAATATTTAGAAACAATAAACCATTTAAGTAAATTAGTATTATTATTATTAGTAGCAAGTAGGTTTTCTTCTTTATTTTTTAATTTTAGCTATTTATGAGAGTTACAAATGAGGACTTCTACATAATGCATGTGATTTGAGTGCATAATCTTAGCAGGTGGAGCAGGTCAACTAATAACCCCAAATTGGTTCCAAATTTGTCAATAAAAAGAACTATGTACAAACAAATTATTAACTTAGAAACATTCAATTTGTCACGAGTAATCGAAATCGCACATTTATTTTTAATAGATTAATGTCCTTGTTGAAAGTTGATGTGGCAAGATTAGGAGTTGTAAGAAGCATAGGCAAGCTGGGAAAAATAATAGGCAAGTGATATGCAAATTGTTCTCTACATGTGCATGGAAAAGGATAAAATTAAGTGAGAGATGTTTGAATACATAATCAAGAAAAAAAACCCTTTTTTAGATGAATTTTTATGCTTTTAACTTAGTTCTAATTCTTTCCCATTTTCGGATTATGTTGTAATAAAACCTTAGTTATTTAATTAAATTTTAAGTTTATTTGTGTACTTTTCTCACGACCGAACCTTAAAATTTGTGTTATTTTATGTTGTTTTCAATTTATTTGTGACATTTCCCAAAAATGAATGATCACGATGTGGAATATGTTTTTTCCACTTACTCTTAAGAGTAAGAGTAAGTGGATCTCCCCCCTTGTCATTATAAAATCTTCTTTATTACTTGTCTAATTATGTAATTAATTGTATAATGATACTTTTTTAAATTTGAAGTATAATTCCATTGATGTTGACTAAAGTGATAACACTGATATAATGGTTGAAGTGATAACACTGCTACAATGGTTGATGAAATAAAATACGGAAATTCGACAACAACAAAAATAATCGTTACCCATGTTTGAATAAAAGCAAAATCTAAAGTATCAATGGAAAATATAGATAAGTTAGTAAACCTATCCATTATATTATCTTACCTTCAGGCTAAAACAAACACATGCCCACATATCAAGAAACTCCTATTAGACTAGATGAAAAGAAATCATATGATATATGACTATTGATCTCATTCACATTTTTTTTCGTTAATTTAAAATATATTCTTTTACTTTAAATTTTAGTTATTATTATATAATTGTTAATTTAATCCATAATATTAGGTAGAGCATTCAGAGTGGTATAACATCTTTTTCGTTCTTAAATGTGTCTCACTGATTATTTTATATTTGTTTATACATTCCAATAACTTAAGCAACTTAAGCCAAAATCATTTCCAATGGTGCAACTCTATTTCCGTTCTTAAATGAACCACACAAGTGCATCTCACATTTATATTTCACCTCCATTTGTTAAACTCTATTTCCATTCTCTATCATCTAACAATCTTTTTTCCATTTTTTAATGTTGGCTTACAACTAGATGTGTCAAAATGGGCGGGCCCAATCGGGTCAGCCCGCCAAATCCTAGAAATTTATAGCGCTTGAGTATCATATTAGGTACTTTTCATTGAATCCAGGATTTTTAGCCCGGCCTGGCTGAACTATAATAAATTCGGGCTCGAACGGGCTTACCTGAACGGGCTCGGACTACCCGTTTTTCCTTATTTATTTTTATTTTTGGAGACTTTTAGCTTGATAATTAGCTTTGGGTTAAAATTATTTTACGAAATAACTTATAATAAAAAGTAGATAATAAATATTGTGATATAAATTACAATAATTTTATAAAGTTAAATATTATCATATTTTTCCTATTTTATATAATATCATTTTAAACCTAATAACAAAATAGTGTATCAAATCAAATGAGAATACATTAAACCATATAAATCTCACTTTTCCTTTCTTAATTGTGTATTTAATTAGATTTAACTTCTACAACAAAAACATAATAAAGAAAATAACTTTTACAACAAAACTAAAAGACAATGTAAATGTTTACAATATAGAATTTTACACAACCAAATTTAACATAATAGTTTATAATGAAAGTGTTGATGAAGAGGGAATGAGAGTTCAATAGAAATGAGAGATTTAATAAATAAGTTCTGTTAAAATTTATATACGTAGACTTGACATCACGTCTCAACTCAAACACAATGAATTATATTTATAAGTTTTGTTGCATTTGGCATAACAAGTGTGTTAAAAAGTTACACATTAATATCATATGATATATATTTTAAATATGTTAAATATGTTACAATTTAAATAATTTTATTTTAGTATTGTGCGGGCCGACCCGCCACAACCCGCAACCCACTTAGAGCGGGCTTGGGCTACAATTTGCTATGCATAATTTATATCCAAACTTTTTAGCCCGACCCAGATTAGCTCGAACCCGATGTGAGCTAGCCCGAACCCATATGGGTAGCCCGTTTTGATACCTCTACTTACAACTTTAAGAATGATACTTACAATTGGGAAATAATAACAATAATGACTCATATCCAATGATAAACTTGGACGAAGAATATGTTTATTTTGGATTTTTTCGTTACAATTGTGGTTGCACTTATGACCTATAATGATTTCTTAGACTAGAGAAGGGTGAAGTCATATTGTGATAACCAAGAAAAGCAATAAAGAAGGGTATCAAAGGTGCTTACCCAATTTGATGCACCAAGAAAAACAATAAAGAAGGGTATCAAAGGTACCTTACCCTATTTCATGCACAAAGTCAAAACCAAAATTACACAACACAAACCAGCTAAGATTCCAATCTCATTAAAAAGTAACACTGACATCAAACTATTCTACAATGCCATAACTGTAATTTCACATATGTCTTAGATTCTCTCTCTTCCCTTGCAACAAAGTGCAGAAAATATTAAAATAAGTGCATGGACCAGAATCTGCACACTCACTTCGTCAAACAATGGAAAGTCATTTTCATAAGAAAAGTACTTTTTGAATTGTATGATTATTTATTGATTTTGACCCTAAAAGATTTCCAATGATCCAAACCATTTTTTACTCCTTTTTCTACCCTCCAACCTAGACACATATAACTTGTTACACTCCTTGTTTCGATCTTTGTCTCGGACTAACCATAATACCACTATATGATTAAAATATAAAATTTAAAAATAAAAAGTAACAAAAATCAACACTGTGATGGTTCGAGACAGAAATTAAAACAGAGAATGAAACATGGATCGAGAGAGAAGAATGAAATAGATGATCTTTGTCCCAAAAACCTTAACCTTATGATTTCCCTGAACACTATAACCACAAATATCATAATCTAATGCTTTCTTTATCAGTCAACCTCATCAAACCATAACCCTATAATCTCGAACCTCACTACTATCATAGTCCCATAACTCAAAATATTTTCAATCTCGTTATTAGAGTTAGTTTTCGTTACTCGTTAGTTACTCTTATTTCCCACAAACCGATGTAAGATGTAATAAAATATTTTTAATTGCAAAAATTACTTCTAGCACATGGTTGTTAGACCAAAATAAATCGACAAACTATTGCTGAATGTATAAGAAATTATACATTCCATGACTTGTTTGTTCATATGTATTTTCTTCAAAAAAATATTTGACAAAGTGGTATTAAAAGCTATTAAGATTACAACAAGCCTTATGTACCAAATTTAATACAATACATTTACATGCATTTTCTTAAATCCAAATCTTTATATGTACCAAAAAATCTAAATCCTTAGGTGTTGTGTTGTTTGGATGTGCTCTTTTCTCTTTTATCGTTTGAATCCCTCCCCTAGAAGAATTGGGAAAGATCCACTTACTTCAATAGTAAGTAGAAAAAACCTACTCCACATCATGATCATTCATTCTTGGGAAATCCAATGGTTTGAATTTGTGAGTACATCTAAACCATTGGATTTTCCAAAATTTGATGGCTAAGATGATGATGAGATTTTTTCCACTTACTCTTGGAGTAAGTGGATCCCTCCCCATAGAAGAATATATCTTCTATCCTAAAAATGTAACACTTTATATATTTCTTGTTGTATTAATTATTAAATTTTAACTTAAATATATTTTTAATTGAGAACAAATGACACCTATTATGAAAGGAATAATAAATACTCTCCATGAGAACATATAACATACATGGTAAGGGGTTTTTATTAAGCTTATTTAGCAACAAAACTAAACTTGTTATCTTAAGAAAGTAGGAGGTTATGTGGTTTGAGAATTTTAGAGTAGGAATATGAAACAGAAAAAGTAAAAAAAATATTTTCGGGTTATAGTAATATTTTTTGGGTCTAAATTGATAATAATGGCCTAATGGGTAAAGTGTCTCTCTTTAAGATTTTATGAAGACTGCATTTACATTCAAATATCTAATTCCAATAAAAGAGAAAAATCAGAATTGAGGAATAAAATCCCTCTGTGAAATTCATCTCTTTTCACAAAGGCTGCACTTAAATTGAAATTCCCAATTCCATCTAAAAAAATCAGAAATTGAGAAAACAAAATCCTTTTGTGAAATTTACCATTTATTTCTTCCTCTATATTTTGTTCTCACAACGTGGAGAATTATTTTAATTCTCTCTCTTATTCTCTTCTTCATAACCCTTTGATTATTCAAACTTCCACCTAACTACAACTATTTCATAATTCATATTACTCTTTCTTTTCTTTACCCAGAAAGTTTTTCTACGAAAATTCCACGCATCTTATTATTAATCGGAAAAGTATCGCAAGTTCTTGACTTTCTTTGTCAAAATTGTTCAGTTCCTCAAATTACTATCCGGGTCTGGAAAATAACATCATAAAGTTGGGAAATTGAGTTTTTCAGAATCACCCCTTTGTGGAATTTGAAACCCTAGAATTCCCAATTTCTATGGCTTCAGGGGCTATATTCTCGTCGCTGCGGCGGAGAAGGTCGCCGTCATTGGAAGCCTTTCTTGCGCCGGTTGATTTGTTTGACGTTGCACTCGTTAAAACCCTAGTTTCTGTGGTTAACGAACTTGTCTCGTGCTTTTCAAATCGCGTGTTCCAATTCCAGCGCAAGAATTCTCGGTCTTTGATTCGAAAAGTTGAAGTTTTTCAGATTCTTTTGGAGTATTTAAGTGATTCAATTGTTTTTCTTCCACCTACCGCCGTTCTTTGTCTCAAGGAGCTTTATCTTGTGCTCTACCGGTCTAAGATTCTTCTTGATTATTGCGTTCAATCGAGTAAGTTGTGGCTTTTGCTTCAGAATCATTCAATTTCTGGCCATTTCCATGATTTGAACCAAGAAATTTCGACCCTTTTGGATGTTTTTCCTACTAAAGATGTTGAATTGAGTATGGATGTTAGGGAGCAAATTGAGTTGTTACAGAAACAGTTACGGAAGGCGAAGTTGTTTATAGATAAGAAAGATGATGCTCTCAGGATTCGGTTCTTTTCATTTCTTGATGAGTTTGAGAGTGGGAAGATTCCTGATTCTGATGAATTGAAATGCTTTTTTGTTGAGAAATTGCAGATTTTTGATGCTAGGAGTTGTAGGACTGAAATCGAGGCTTTGGAGGAGCAGATTGTTAATCATGAGGGTGACGTTGAGCCTACAATTTCTGTGCTTAATGGTTTGGTTGCGATGACGCGGTATTGTAGGTTTTTGCTTTTTGGATTTGAGGAGGATGAGCTTCGTTTGAAAAATGGAAGTCAGATGAAGATTAAAAACAGACTGATTACTAAAGCAATTGCTGAAACATTTTTAACTGTTCCGAAGGACTTTTGTTGCTCGATATCATTGGATTTGATGTGTGACCCGGTGATAATTTCTACAGGGCAAACTTATGAGAGAAGTTCAATTTCCAGGTGGGTGGAAGACGGGCACACAACTTGCCCAAAAACAGGGCAAATGCTTGGCCACAATCGTCTTGTTCCTAATCGTGCTCTAAGGAATTTGATCATGCAGTGGTGCATTGCACATGGAATTCCCCATGAACCACCCGAGGTCATTGATGCTATGGCTGAGAGTTTTGCATCAGCTTGTCTCACCAAAGCTGCTGTCGAAGCCAACAGAGCCACATCGGCCCTTCTCATTCAGCAGCTTGCTAATGGATCACAAGCTGGGCAGACTGTTGCTGCTCGGGAGATACGATTGATGGCAAAAACTGGAAAACAAAACCGTGCTTTAATTGCAGAAGCAGGGGCAATTCCTTATCTTCGGAACTTGCTTTTGTCACCCAACCATGTTGCTCAGGAGAATTCTGTGACTGCACTGCTCAACCTATCCATTTTTGACAAGAACAAAAGTCGGATCATGGATGAAAAAGGGTGTCTGCGATCAATTGTTGATGTGCTGAGATTTGGGCACACAACCGAGGCAAGGGAAAATGCTGCTGCGACATTGTTTAGCCTATCTGCTGTGCACAACTATAAGAAGAGAATCGCAGATAAGATGGGAGCTGTCGAAGCCCTGGCAGGGTTGTTGCAAGAGGGGACTCCTAGAGGAAAGAAGGATGCTGTAACAGCTTTGTTTAATCTATGTACTCACACTGAGAATTGTGTTAGAATGATAGAGGCAGGTGCGTTAACAGCTCTAATCGGTGCTTTAGGGAATGAAGGAGTTGCCGAGGAAGCAGCAGGTGCCTTGGCCTTGATTGTTCGCCAGCCTGTTGGGGCCAAAGCAGTGGTGAAGGACGAAGGAACAATAGCTGGCTTGATGGGAATGATGCGTTGTGGAACGGCAAGAGGTAAAGAGAACGCAGTTGCAGCATTGCTGGAGTTGTGCCGGAGTGGAGGTGCAGCCGCAACTGAAAGGGTTGTTAAGGCACCGGCTTTGGCTGGATTACTTCAAACCCTTCTTTTGACAGGGACAAAGCGAGCAAGGCGAAAAGCAGCATCACTTGCTAGAGTGTTTCAGAGATGTGAAAATGCATCTCTACATTATGTCGGATTAGGCGTTGGCTATGCATTTGCTAACAATTCAGCTCCAACTAGGGATACAAGTTTTACTGGTGATGTTTCAGTACCAATGCCTATTTCTGTTCCTGTTTTATAGTAGTAATACTGTAGTGTTCATTATGGTCCCAATTTTTTGGTTGGAAGTCTTTCAGATTCTTTCGTCGAAATTTAAAATCATAAGAAATTATAGTAAATACCGTATGTATTCTAAGAGAATGACCAGTGTTGTTGAGTAGTTATCTATACATGTAATGAGTTATATGAATCACAAATACATAATGCTCTCTCTACATAAGAGTTAGACACCATTTCCTGTGTCATAGTCCCCGTAACTATGCAAATATGTCTTCATATATCATTTAGATTCAATCCTGCTTAAACTTATTTTTTTGATCTTGCTAAAACTAGATGGAACCTGCAGTGTGTAAGTGCTTGTTTGTAGAAGCTTAGACTGTATGGTCAAGTATAACACATATCTGTCTTATGATTTTTCTTGTTGATCATCATTTGGATAATGCATATTAAGCATAAATTCAAATTTTTCTTTAATTTGTGAGTTGAATTTTGGAGGGGGTGGAAGAGAAATGAAAGGCTTCAGAGTCATATGATAACTATATTTTATAGCTTTCAAGCCTTCCTTTTTCATTCTATCCCCGAAAAAACCCATCTCACAAACGGACTGAGTCTTAAGTCGGACAAGAGATTCGATGTGATATGTGTTTGCCACAATCACGATTGTGTAACATGCAAGATTCTTTGTTACTTAGCAAAGGTCACTTAATCTGTTCCAAGAAGAATCTAATAGATTATGCAGATGAATGTTCTATGCTTTTTTGCCTTGTGATTCTATGTTTGGAGTGCATATATAATTAAAATGTGGAATTTGAAGCATAATTTCAATTCCATTGTTTGGTTTAAGATTCTACAATAAAATTTATTTATCTTACAATAATTATATTTACATCATATTTAGAACTGAAGAACAGCAATATACCTATCTAAAGAACAAGTTGAACACACAAAATTTGAATGATGAATTTTAGTTAGTTGCAATATAACTCCATGGAATTGGGTTATAGAATTGTGATTTCAATTCCAAATGAACTTTAAACATTAGAATTAAAATGGCAAGACTCAATTACAATTCTAAACCTTAACTTGATGGTCAATTCCACACTCTAAAAACGGACCAAAGACTTCTCTGACATAAAGTTGGATCAAATAAAGTAAGAGATGCTCTATGCACTGACTTTTCCTTGCTTGGTTTTGAACTTTTGATTCATGTGTGTTCTGAGAAAGCAGTTCTGAATTTGTATCAAAACAAGAGGTATGTTATATTTTAGAAAATTGTTATTTAGATTCTTTGAAGGGGTATTATTCTTGAAACTAAAGTAATTGTCTTCTTTGAGTGGTATAGGAGAGTGAGACTCATCTCCATTTATGGAGAAAGAAATATTATGTGAAAATAAAGAAAATACAAATGAAATGACATTTTTTTATTAATTATATTAATATTACATTTTTACCCTTAAAAATTAAAGAATTTTTTTTTTATCTCTCCATTATTTGAGAGGAGTCTCACGGTGTGGGATGGTCATCAGACTCAATGACTCAAAACTTGCATGGACACGTTTTTTTAGATAACTCAAACATTAGTAGCCATTCGATTTGTTATATGCAAGAAATCCTCCTTAAGGCTATTTTAATGAAACCACATAAAAAAGTTAATGAAATTTAATGACTGAAATTATTTGTCTCTATAGAAATCTTGTTCCGGATAACTTGGAGGTTTGCCTTGTATATTTTTTAAGAAAAGAAAGAGTTAAAAAATTAAAACTTAAATATGTTTTGGTCTTTATAAATACTAGCGTCACGTGTTTGTCAACCCGTTTTCCTATCAAGTGGATTGTAATTGATTTGTATACTTATATTATATTTTTTCATAACTATAACAAAATCAACAAAACATGATTTGCAATTTTGCATGTTAAAAAATGAAAAATATAAAGTGTCGTGTTCAAATATTGCATTGATCCATGTGAGAAAAATGTCATATTCAAATGAAAAAACTGTAGCAGTTACATAAATAAACATGTAACATAAAAATGAGGAAATAAGTTATATGATTTTTTGGTATAAAATATAGATTAGTAAGGGCAAAATGGGAAACAACAAAATTATAATATTGATAGTTATTTTGTGTTTTCCCTTTAGTATACATATATTAGTATTTGACTTTTAATTTTAGCCTATCGACATTTTTTATTTTATTCCTTGCATTTTTTAAACGTTTTGCAACCGGTTCTTGTAAATAGGATAGAAAATGCTAATGTGACTATGTCAGCAGTACCATCTCTAATCTAGGATGACAAAAATATCCAGACCTATGAGTACTTATCAAAATATCCACAATGAGTATATATAAAAATAGCTTATGGGTGGTAACAGGTGTCATGATACCCGCCCTACGGGTACCCGCATATATATTTTAATTAAATAATTTATACTTAGTTATTATTAATTTAACATTATATATGTTTATTTTATTATTACTTTGTAATAAAATTTAGTAATTAGACTATAATCATAAAATTATCATATATATATCATATTATTTAAATAAAAATTATTTTTATAGATTAATTATTGTAAATTATATAAAAATATAATTAAAATTGAAAACCCGTGGGTATCCTCAAATAGTGCAAGTATGGGCACGGACAAGTATATTATCTATCACACCATCTCCATAGGATAAAATAGTTCATTGCTTTGTTTTGTATTTTTATTACACTTTATGAACTAATCTTGAACATACCCAAAATATAGTTATTAATACCAATTAACGAAATACCCATAATATTGCTACCCAGACCAATTCTCGAATTTTCAAATTTCTTACAATATAGCTATCAGTGTCGATTATCAAAATTCCCATAATACGGTTACATCCGCCAATTATAGTATTGTGACACCCGAGATTTTAAAGTCATTAAACTATAGTATCAGTCTTGGGAGTCTCGCTTGAGCGAGAGAATTGTCGCCTGGGCGAGAGAGGCTCACCTGGGAGAGTGAAATCCTTGGCTATACTGAAGGATTCTCGCTTGAGCGAGAATGGTCTCGCTTAAGCGAGGGTGGTCTCGCCTGGGCGAGAAAAGTGGCATTCAGGACCTATCGAGGCTGTGAGATTCTCACTTGAGCGAGAGGAACCTCGCTTGAGCGAGAGATGCCTCGCCTAAGCGAGAATTGCCTCGTTTGAGCGAGAGCGTCCAATCTGAAATTTTAAAAAGGCGAGATTTTCTCGTCTGAGCGAAAATGGGTTCGCTTGAGCGAAAACCCAACGATTTCACTTTAAAATAGAAACCCCAAACACACTTTTAAGGTTAGAAATTGAGAGAGAAGAGAGGAGAAGGTGATTTTGAGAGCAAGAACTCATGGAAATCATCTGAAAGCTTGAGAAGAGGTAAATCTCTTGACTCTAACTCTCTTTCCCCCTTTCAAACTCGTTTTTAGGTGTATGGGTCTTTTCTCAATGTATGAGAAACCATAGAAACTCTTCATCTAGAGTTATGGTTCGTTTTATGTGGTTTTTCTCTTGTAAACTTTTGGTTTAGAGTTGGTATTTGATGAATGGAAAGGTTTTGTGGGTTATTCATGAAAACCCTCAAAATGAGAACATGAGTAAAAAGGGAAATGGGTGAAATGTTAAATGTGGATGATGAGTTTGTGCTTTAATGTTGATATATGAGATGAACATGTATGTTTAGATGTTTGGAAACTTGTATTGAATTAGTTTTGGAAACCTTGAAAATATGTGAATCCCTTATATGTTTGATGATGAAATACGAGTTGTTTATGTGTTATTTTGAATAAATGACTGACATTGTTGTTATTGGTGGGAATGAGGAAAGATCCTAAGGTCAGAGGAGATCGCGGAGGAGACTTTAAAAGTTACTCAGAACCGACCCCCAACACTCACCAAGGTAAGGGATAAGTGTTTCTAATTCATATGAGCCGATGTGAATGAGGTACCTGCAAGAGTTAATATGTTTGTAAGAATATTGTTGTTACCCTACCCGAAGCGGTAGTGGATTATTATTGTTACTCTACCCGAAGTGGCAGTGATTTATTGTTGTTGTCCTACCCGGAGTGGTAGTGGGATAAGGAAGTACGAATAATGAACTCGACCTGCCCGATGTGGTATGGAGAATGAACTCGACCTGCTCGATGTGGTATGGGGAATGAACTCGACCTGCCCGATGTGGTATGGGGAATGAACTCGACCTGCCCGATGTGGTATGGGGAATGAACTCGACCTGCCCGATGTGATATGGGGAATGAACTCGACCTGGCCGATGTGGTATGAGGAATGAACTCGACCTAACCGATGTGGTTGGGGAATTAACTAGACCTACCCGATGTGGTAGAGGATTATCTTGTGAAAGAACTCGGTGAATATGACCGATGAGAAATGAGGATGTTTAAAATGAAAGTAATATGCATGCTATAGAATATATATTATAGGATATATATACTATAGGGTGAATATGACTGATGAGAAATGAGGATGTTTAAAATGAAAGTAATATGCATGCTATAGAATATATATTATGGGATATATATACTATAGGGTGAATATGAATGATGAGAAATGAGTATGTTTAGAATGAAAGTAATATGCATGCTATAGAATATATATTATGAGATATATATACTATAGAATGAATATGAATAATATGGTAATGAAAGAAAGAAGATATGAATGTTCACATTTACGTATTTGTGGTTATAATTTATCTCAATGCTTATCGTATTTAAAATGTGGATTATCATGTAATGTTAGTTTTGAACTAATGACTTACTCCCTTGTTTTTGTGTGTTGTTTATGATAATCCAATTGTAGGTAAATGAATGTTTTGAGGAGGGAGCTCACTTAGGAATCTTATGTGTTTATTGACTTGAATGTCTTTATCTTTACTTTGACATTGTAGTTGACTAGATAATATTTTGGGATGAATGTAATTCTGATTAGGGTAATATTGGAGATGTGTAGTTATGGACATTATGACTCTTGGAAACCCATAACTGGTGGTATGCGGTAATTACTAATTGAACGAATTATGTTTTTCTGCAATATGAATTGTATAATAATATAATAGGTTAAAAAGGTGGTTTCACAGAATGATTAATGAGAGATTTAAGTAGGATTATGAATGTATGTATGAAAGGGTTGAAATAAAATGAAAAATTTTCAATAGTAGAATTTGGGTCATTACAAGTATCATTGAAAAAAAGAGGAAGAAGAGAGTCATCGTCAAAGGGAGAAGAAAAGTTGAGGAAATGTTCTCATATAATACAAATTTGATGAAAGGGGGAGCCTTATTATGTATATCCTCACCCGCCACAAAACCCAAGATACCCCTAGGGTATAATCCAAGAGTTGCATCAAACGCTTATAAATACTTTTTAAGTGTTTTCAGTATCCGATTTAGGTTTTTTTTCATTTCACATTAAAAATGTGCTCATAGTTCCAACAGTATGCAATTTTAATTTTAGCCCAAATTTATGATGATGTTCACAAGAGAAGTACTTTAAGTCATGATGAATGATGATGTCTAATATAATGTATGAGTAAGAGAATAAAATATCTTATCATACGATGACATATGATAAATGTTCTTGTCCAATCACTAAAATTATAACATACCCTTTGTTTTTTTAGTTTTTAGAAATATTTTAATAGAAACATGTCATAATTTTAGTGATTGAATTTTAATTAGATAGTAGACATTTGTCATGGATGATGAGGATAGTTTCATTAGAACTTTAGAAGCATATATAAAGTTCTTGATAAGCGTCACTATGAGGAAGGTGGGGCATGCTTTCACCAGCCAAACAGTATTTAAAACTATATAAGATTAAATGGATGGTAAAGAAATTGGAGGCACAGATAACACATATTTGAAAAACAATTGGAGATTCTGACATAAACTTAAATTTTAGAGACATAGTGGAAGTTGAGCTTGTGTTATATGGTGCTGTTGAGTAAGAAGGTTGTTAATGATGATAACCACACTATTGACTCTTATTTTTGCTTATTCATTCCAACTTTCCAAACCATTAGCCTCTCTGTTCTTCCAAATAGTGGTCACTTACTATGACAATTGATGACTTTCATATTATTAATCGCACCACAATCGCAATTGAAACCATGTTTGCCCATAATTTGTAATTTTCTCAAGGTTATAGTTTTGAGAGTCTCCCGCTACTGCTGCAATTATTGGCTGGGTTGGAATCCTCTCCGATACTGGATAATCCACCAATAGAATGTGAGACCCAAATTGTTTTGAAGATTAAAAAATATATTTTAATTGAAAATAACATGAAATTTGCACGTTAAAAAATTGTAAATGCTAATGTTACCATCTCTACCTGTATTGGACCCTCCAGTACTGGACCCTCTTGGTCGAAAACTCAATCATACTAACCATCCAAGTAATCCAAGATTTACTACCATCCATGTGATCAAACATTTATTAGTATTTTCTTCACCTAATTAGTTAAAGTGTGACAAAAGTGAGTATGGGTTGTTAAAATGTTAGTTTAGTGAAAACACATTGATAATTAACACATTTAATGTTAACTTATGTATGTTAAGCTAAAGTGACAATTCAAATGGGGTGAAAGGGGGTATTTAAATAATTGAGGATTATTGTAGATTTTTTTAGTATGTGACATATGACATGTTAAAGATTCCATTACATAAAGTTTCATTTGAAATAATATATTTATCATTTTTCATAAAGTTTCATCTTCCCCACTTCATTGGCATACATAAATGATAAATCAAACACTTGAGTCACTTGTTCTGAAATATTAGACGCAGAACAAAGGTAATTATCATGTGATGATATCAGACTTTGCTGTAATTTGAAAATGGTTATCTAGTTGATTAATAATTCTTTAAATGTGATGTACGAAACATATTTAGGTAAATCTTTACCGACAGTTGGAGGGGCATAAATATTACATTTTTTAAATAAAATATTCTTACCAAAATGGTTTATTATTCAACTATCGATTAGGGAGTTTTGTACATAAATAAAATTAAACATTTTCCCATGGTCTAGGAAGGACATTTTAAAGGCAGTATAGTTATTGTTGGTAAAATACCCATTTATTTCCACACCCATTGAGTACAGCATAATATTGATGGTTCTCTCAACTCCATTATTATATCAACCTTTGATCACTCAATTATTTGAGTACTTTTTGTGTTCTTGTCAGGTTTAATACCTTATGTTTAGCTTCTTTAGACTCTAATTGTGGGACAGGATCATTCGTCTCACTTCTTGTCTCGCTTTATATATCAGACCAATCACAATGCTACTACGTGAATAAAATAAAAAATTTAAAAATAAAAAGTAACAAAAAATAAAATTTTGATTGGTCCGAAACAGAAAGTGAGACAGAAAAAGTGACAGGTGATCTTCATCCAGGTGAGTTAATCGGTTTTGACTATGTTTTGTGGTATGGGGCCTTCATTGGCCCTTAATTTGAAAATGTAGGTCAAATACAAATTGTTTGACAGCTTGCGTGGAATCAATTTGAATTCAAACGTGTTTTGAGTTAACATAAGATATTCAAATTGTGTTAACAAAGAATGCCCTAAATAATATTGTTCGAGTTAATAAATTTAGATCACATTCTAAGTATAAAAAATAGAAAGATGAACTATGCCACACATAATTTATGGAACAAATCAAATCTGATATTGTAGTACCCGATAATTGTTTACTCTCTAAACTTAATTGGGTATACTTCCCACTTTTTCCATAGAATAGAAAATACAAGTGAGTAAATAAAATAAACCTATAGAATAAACTTATCTTATTTCAATGATTCATGAAACCATAAATTATGATAAGAAAACTCATCATAGTGTCTTGTTTCTCAAATCATGACCCCAAATTGGAGAAGATTTTTAGTTGTTCATTGTCTTCTTTAAAACTACTTTCAATTATTCTAATGGATAATATTGTTTGTATTCATCAGAACTTTCCCTCCTTGGAAGCTTAGAGGATTATATATTTGAAGAGAGATCAGCTCTTCCGATGTTATCTCATTCGTTGTCTCAAACCAATCAAAATATTACATTTTATTCTTAAAAAATTTCTTTTATTCATTATCAATATATTATTGGTTTGAAACATAGAATGAGACATCGTTCCGGACAAGCGATCCATGTACCCTATATTTGTCTTTTTCCATAAAAAAACTTTCATGATACTATAGATATTGATGTATTGAGCGGATGTATGAAAAAATGTAATAAATAGAAAATGTACCTAAGCTATAACCCACAACACTGGTGGCATTTAAGGGAACCAGAAAGAGATAAAGCTAGAAAAAGCATAAGGAACAAAAATCTTGATGCAAGGATGAGTATCACAAAATCCAAAAAGAAACACTTACAAGTACAGTTTTTTACTTTTGTCTCTTTATAAACCCCTTTGCATCCACATGGTTTATTGCAGAAACTAGTGTTAGTATTTAAATGGATTATTACTACTATAATTGCGTCACTAATCTTCCAAGCTAACCAAAATTAACAAGAACTTTCATGTTAGTCTAGGTCAATGCTAGCTGTAAATGAAAATGACTGGTACTAGCCTACTGGTCTAGTTATAAGTGTTACAATGTACTTCGCATACTAAGTTAATGTCTTTCAAAGTTCTTTAACTTAACCTGCTACTACTAGGTTCACTAGATGCTCTTCTCTCTCTCTCAGAACTTAATTGTTATTAATTAACAGTACCTATGCAATTATTAGTAGGTAGTAACCTGTAGTATATTATCATGGGATTAGATTTCCCAAAATGAATATATTCCCATATACTTAATCAAACAACTTTCTCCAAGTAATATAAAAATATTATTTTACATTTTTATAATTTTTATTTTTTAATGAATTGTCACTTTTTCATTGAACCGGTACAGGAAATTGAAGCAGAAGTATCTACATGTGATCCCTATTCCACTATTATTATCAGTGGGACAAAAAAGGTGGTTAAGATAATAGAGTTACATGTATGTAATAACTATTACTATACTTATACCTATACCTGAATGTATTATTATATGAGACTCAAATTTGGATGATGAAATTTTAACAAAAGAATGTACTTATAATGATAAGAATATTGCATTGGATA
This sequence comes from Lupinus albus, assembly GCA_009771035.1. Classification (NCBI taxonomy): domain Eukaryota; kingdom Viridiplantae; phylum Streptophyta; class Magnoliopsida; order Fabales; family Fabaceae; genus Lupinus; species Lupinus albus. The sequence goes on from CM020016.1 coordinate 15,706,560, forward strand.
GTAGATACAAATAAGATGTGATTAGAAATGACAGACATTAGAAAAAGTTGTAGTAGTTCCTATTATTGAAAAGATTGAGACATGTGCATAGAAAACCGGTAGAAGCCTTGTAAAGAGAGTATATCAAATAAAAACTAATCCAATTCCTAGAGGAATAGTCATTCGATTCATGTAGAGTATATTATTATATAAACATACATCCAAAATATGAGTCTTTGCTTTTATGGTATATCTTGAGATGTATATAAACGTTTAAAAGCAAATAAAAGATAAAGTATACAATATTAGATTAGATAGGGTGTCAAATTTGGATGGACTCGAACAATATCTCATTCCATGTCCCGGACCAATGACTTATTATTCTATGAATGAAAGAAAAATTTAAAAACAAAATGTAATATTCTTATTGGGCAGGGATTGTGAGACCATTTGGGACCGGTGATTTTGAGTATAAACACAAATGACTAAAAGTGGGTAAGAGGTCACAGGAATTGGAGAGGGTGTCTCTTTTTGAAACAATAGCAGTAGAAACAGTATGAAACCCACGTTCCTATTTAACATCCTAACCGTCCCACTAACTACTACAACTCTCCCACACCATTATCATTATCTTCCACTATAGTTTTGTTCTTTATCTCTCTTCTCAAACCTAGTAAATAAACCTTAAACTAATCAACAATTATAACCTAACAACAAATGATGAAGTTTGGAGAAAAAAAGCCTTTTTTTTCATCCTCTTCTTCTTCTTCTTCTAACTCTCATGCATCTCCCTTTTATTGGTTGTCCAAGTTCAAAAACATGAGCATCAAGCCCAAGGCAAAGCAGAAATCTCCATTTGTTTGTCCACCTAAGTGTTCTTCTGGAGGTAGATTTTATGGAGGAGATGATGATAATGCTTTATGTAGAGAATCATTTTGTGAAGAGGATCATGAAGATAAGAAAAGTGAAGACAATGATGAGAAAGTTGTTGCATCCTCAAGTTGCACTAGTAATAGAAGGAATGCTGAGAAACGTGGAAGAAGAGAAGGTGCTCTCAAGTTAAAGGAGAAGGGTATTATTGGTGTAGGAGAAGAAAGAAATTTGATGAATGATAGAAAGGTTTCAATGGAAATGGAAGAGTACAATAGAGAAAAAGAATATGAATCCTTAAGGAAGAGGTTTGAGAAGAAAGCACAAACAGTTTTGCAAGAGCAGCTCTTGAAATTAGAAAGAGATTCAAAGGAAGTTGAGTTTGCATCAAGTAAAGCTGTGCATAAAGATGTGTTGCAATTTGAGTCACCTAAAACAATTTGTACACCAAGAACTCATTCATTTGCCTCTAGTACTATTTCAAAATGTTCTAGACTTAGAAATATCATAGAGGATCATGTATTCGGTAGCCAGAACTTTGAGAAAATTGACAAGCCCTCTCAGAAGAAATTGAGTTATGAGTGGCTGAATTTGAAACAAACTGAGGAGTTGAAGGTTAAGACTAGAAAACAGAAGCAACCAGTTTATGTGAGCAGACAAATCCATAGAAGGAGATCAAAGCATTCCAGGGTCAGAATATATTCTCCAAGGATGACTTCTAAGGTTGAAATTTGCAAAATAAAGGCTCTAGAAGACATGAGAAAAGAAAAACTAAAGATGAAGAAGGAAAGGAAGGAGATTGTGGAGGAGACACAAGGAATAGACACTTTTGCTGTGATTAAATGTTCATCTGATCCAAAGAAAGATTTCAGGGATTCAATGATTGAGATGATCACAGAGAAACATATTAGCCAGCCAGAAGAAATGGAAGAGTTATTGGCATGTTATCTAACTTTGAATTCTGATGAGTATCATGACTTAATTATCAAAGTGTTCCGGCAGTTATGGTTCCACATGAGCCAAGATGGTTTAGATATTAAATCAGACATGCAAAGTTATTTTTGCTATGAGTAACAACTGTCTAGTTGATAAGCCTGACCATAAATGTAGATAATTACTTACAAACATATGTTGTTCTTGTCATGCTTTAATCTTACTTGAAACTCAATATTATGCTTTAATCTCACTATTAGATCTGTATAGAACTATCTGCAAGTAATCTAAAGATGATACAACATCTCATAAACTATAAGTATGAACTTCAAGGTACACACTTTATATCTCTCATTAGCCTAATATTTTTTATTACTTATCTCACACTTGCATACATCCCATCGTTTTCTTCCCTTTAGTATCGTCACATATCAAGTGTTAGACATATGGAGGGGTACTTTAGAATCTGGTTGTGAGTTGGATTTTCAGATTCACACTTGTAAGTGTATTTCCGAAACCTTTCATTTGTCTTCATTCTCCTCCAAAGTTTAACTTACAGACGAACCCTTAGATGTTTTGAAGGGCATGAGGAGAGACTTCCTAACCATGCCATGTTTGATCACCACTCATGCTTTTTTCTTTTTTTGGGATGACATAAAATAATTTATCAATCTAGTTGCTCTTTACAACTTTTATGTACATGAATAAAGCGACCCTTGTTGACTGGTATGATCGAAAACAAATTCCCTTATGTTTACGATTGTGAGAGGAAGGAGATCAAGACACGTATTTCTTTTAAGGTAATCCTTACAACCTGTCACATTGTTACCTTAAGAAGAATGACTAAGCCAAAAATTTTACCCAATATGGGTTTGATGGGAACTTCTTCCTAAAGTGTTCTAGTTTAATGTTTTTTTAACAATCAAAATTGCTATTTTGTGCATGTTTTCAACTTTCAACTTTAGTTAGGAAGCTATAACTTAGGTTCTTAAAAAGGCGCCATAGTTTCTTTAATTGAAGATGGACACTAATAAGTTTTCACCTGGAGGGTATTCACTTAATGTATCTGAATTATTCCCATAATACCAGGTGTTTTTATGTATCAGTAATTCTAACTTTTCAACCTAGCACGTTTTTTGTGTGAACACTCTCGAGTTCGGTGGTCCTAAGCATATATGAGCTGATAAGAAGTGGAAGTCCTAAACCCTGGTATGGGTCACTATCGAGGCTACTCTTGAAAAGACTTCTTGAAGGTGATCAACTAAGATCTTGCCCCAACTTGGACACGACTTATAGAACCATGACAAACAATTTCAACATTGCCTTAGTTTTGGGCTTCTTGAAACTTTCCACTTGAAAAAAAAATCAACCCAAAATTTGCCCTAGTATGATATATCGGAAGACATCCTTATATTCAAAATGTCCCAAAAGGATATGGAAGGCCTTAGACTAAAATCACCTAAAAAAATATGTAACTTTGAGAGACTTTCACTTCTCCTTTGTTTTAATGCTCTTTATCCATGCATAACTCTTTAAAAAAAGTACTAAAACATTCATCAAACAAATTTGGCAAACAAGTTTGGGCTCTTAGTGGCGATGTGTGATGATGATAATGATTTTAATCCTATGCATTAAAGATGAAATACTTTTGTCAAATTTTATGAATTATAATGGAGCCCGTGTGTCTCTGGTGTGTTTCTTAGGCAAATCATATATTCAACAAGGTCATTTTAAGCTTGTATTGTAGTCTGACTAAGGATTTCCAAGAAAAAAATATAAAACTTAAATATGTGTTTCTTATACCTATTTTCTCTTCTTTTTTTTTCTTTGTCCTTATTTCAAATGTTTCTTGATATCACTACTAAGAGGACTTTGACTTTAATAGGTTGTAACATTGGTTTATGATCTAATGGATAAAGGCCTAAGATCAAATAAATAATCTTCTCTTATAAGACATGAATGGTTACTTCGAGAGTTGTTGATGGATCATTTTCCCTCTTAGCTTTTGCTGTAGATATTTATGAGGACTCTCAACGAGCTTTTTCTAATAATTTTTTTGCTTTGTTTTTTTTCCCGCACTTTAACCGAGGATTATTTTCAACTTTTGGTTTAAATAGGGAAATGATATGTTAATGATGTCAAAGAATGTATTATAATATTTCTAACCATTGAATGTTAAGAAAATTTTGTTAAAAAACTACTCTTTGTGAGTTATTGACATTTGAGAGGTAATTAAGAAATAATCTGTCTATGCTCAAATGAGATGACTAGAAATATCTTCTTAATATTTAAGAATTATACTGAACCCTTGTAAAATAAGAAAATATCTCATATTAATGCATGAATTAATTTTTATTTGGATTGTGTTTGCGGGTGAATTTGATTTGTGAAATGAATTATGGCTTGGTATTTTTTTAAGATCGCGGGATGAATATGTATTTATGAAAAAGATATGCAATTAAAACTAAATCTTTATTCATGAAACATAGGTGAGTGTAGGAGTGATTGTCATTGACTTAGACGTACTATTGAGATCTTTGAAGTGAGGAGAATTTCTCAAACCGATCTCTGGTTGGGCTTAAGCAAGAAACGATGCATCATCATTTGTGATAGGTTTAACCCATGCAATTTCTCGCAACGTGGGATCCTCTTTATCTTCGTGGGTTGCTCGAGTTTAAATTATGATTGCTTTCAGCCAAATTCAATAATAGTACTCTTAAAATCAACCATCAAATAATGAGTACCCTAAAAAATGGGGACATAAAATATATGTAGAAGAAATTATTTTTATTTAGAAATGATGTACTTGAAATAGACAAATGTTCTCTTTTTTTATTCATATTACGTTGATTGAAATGCAACCTATATATCAAAATAATGCATGAATCACAATCCCTTAACGCATATTAATTCAGAAATGCATGCCATGTATCCTAGAGAATGCATGAATGATAACACGAAAGCATTTTTTGGCGCATATGATGCACAAAAGTGCAAGGTATGTAGCTATGGAATGTATGTGAATTTTTCTTTTTGGAATGCATGAAACTATTTGAAAATGCAATATTGGATGCATGTTATTATTGAAATGTAAGAAAAAAATTTCTTTATTTTTAATTATTTAAGACAATGAATATGGATATTTACGGTAATGAATCAAATGATATGATGAGATAATATACTAGAATGCAATGTTTAAATCATATTTTTCATTTTTTTTTATATGAATGCATGAATGAATAAATAAGTGGGTGGATGTTTAAATTATGTTTTTTTTAATTAATGTATGCATGGGTGAATTGGTAGATGATTGGATGAATGTTTAAATGATGTATTTTTATTTTTGAATGCATGTACGTATGAATGGAATGTGTGATAATGTAAAATATATGTCCCTTAGGATAATGAACATCTTCTTAGGTGGTTTAGCTTTCACTACAATATATGAAGTGTCGTGAAACGATTGACAACTGTCATATAGTTCAGGACTAACCTAATATATAAATGAGTTATCCCATGTTCCTGCTACGGTGAAAATTACCCTTAGGATGAGAGTTCCTACCAATGCATGCAAATGTGATGTGCTTATAGTATAAGAATATCAACAGTGAAATGATATTTTGCACCACTAGGGTTTTAGGTAATGCCTGATTCACATTATTTAAAGAATCAGAACCCCAATTCATGATGGAAAAAAGAGATAGAAAGTGTATGCTTCCGAGTGTCTTCGGGTTCGGCGAACAATAATAATAATTTTCATAATCATGTCTGTAATAAGTGTAATAATAAAAATATTAATATACCTTGTAGACCATATGCCAATTAATCGGCTGTATTCATTTTTGTTCTATTGTGTTGATAAAAACGTTATTTTCCCCCAAATCAAAACTTATTAGTCAATCTGATTATCTGTCTTTTCCTATTTATTTAGTTTTCTCTTTTTCCCGATAAGTGCGGTATAAAGTTAGGTGTTCATACTAATGTATTTATTGTTGTTTTCAAATCAAAATTCTTTTGATTAATGCATATAAATTAAACGTAATAAAGGTGTGTGAAAACAATAGTGTGTGAATATTATCATTGTTTTAGTTAATACGTATCTCACTTAAAAATGTTTTAATTGTCCTCTTATCTACTTATATGACTTGGTAGACATTATATTTCATATCTATACGTATAAATATATGAAAATAAAATTTTCAGTTCTGAAATGATGTGTAAAAGGAAAAAAATAAAACTAGTTAATGTTTAATGTGTGGGGAAACAAATCCAAATGGTGAAAATGTTCAGATTTTCTTTGAAGTCCTTTTACCTAATTCATCACAAACACCTTGCAAGCAAATCTCACACCCCTACCAATTGTGCACTTTTTGTTGTTGCAGATTCCAACGTTGAAATATAAAATATTAATTTAGCTGATTCATCTATTAATTAATAATTAGATATCATTTGTTTCAAATTTTAAAAAAATTAAACATCGGTAGATATATAATTAAATAGTTTTGTTTTTTCTGTATATTCTAAAGACATGTTACATTAATCTTGATGTAAATAAATGGTAATTTTTTATTTTTATAAATTGATATATGATAAGAATTTTAATTGATTTCATTAAATTTATTTCATATAAAAAATTATTAGTTACGTAAAAGTTGATATAATTGAACTTGGTGTAAAGGGATCCACTTAATCTTAGATTTATATATTCCTTGCATTTGTATTTTCTCATAACGTAAGTGTATAACGCAAAATTATTTAGTACGATTTATATTCAAATACTAGTCGCATAAGCAGAGGCTGATCCATTTCACTAGAAAGCTTTAGCTTATTAAAAAGTTCTTAGTTGTTAGTATATTATGTTAGTATTTATTGTGGACGAGACTCAAAGCTTCAACTTCCTTCATTTCACACATTCTTTTTAATCATCAACTGACCTTATAATTCTTTTTTTTTAAATTTGCTATGGATGAGACTCAAACCTACAACCTCATTCACCATATTCCTTAAGTCTTTCATCTTAACCACGATATCACCTTATGACTCCCTTAAAAAGTTCCTTTCATATAAGTGTTAGCAAAATTTTGAAAATTTATACTATTTTCTTTTTTAAAATATGATATTGATCTAGTATTTCTTCATCGTTGGTCATTTTTAATAATTTATTTTTAATTTAATATATTTTTAAGGTCATGGTATTTGTGATATTGACAAATAAATTAAAATACTAAATAGTATGTATTAGATGCGCCTTAAACAAATTCCCTTAAATTAATTATTAGCAAAACTTTCAAATTCTATAATATTGTAATTGTTTTAGAAGGTGATGTTGATATACTATTTTAGTAATGGTAGGTTTTTAATAGTTTTAAAATATTCATTAAGAACATGACGTTTAATTTTAAAATACCATAAAATATCGTGTGAAAGGCACATATTTACAAAATATAGTTTAGAAAAATCATAATTTCAAAATTAAAATAAAATTTTAAAATCTATACACTATCATTCATCATCCAATCATAATTAACACACAAATTAAATAATAAATTGTTTACTAAAAATGCAAAAGATTATTACACTTCAGTCCATAAATGATTTTTTTTATAAATACAAACAATGAAAATTGATAAATACTTATATTAAAACTTCATCTCAGCTCTTCCATACATAGTTAATTGGAATCACCACTCTGAGACATTTCCTTCACTTCACTTATTGTATACTTCACTTATTCACTTATTGTATATAAGTGTATATTGTACATAGGTCGCACTTTTTTATTGAATTCACGCCTTATTGTCAGCATAAAGATTTATACACCGTAGCTATTTAAACTTTTTTCTATATTATAGTCATAATTTCAATATACTTTTATTAATTGTATTATTTATAATTTTTAAATTTTATTATTTTTATTTCTTAATTGAAATGTTTGAAATATGTTGTAATTAACTGAATTATTAATTTGCAGTATACTTAAATTGATTAAAACATTATTTTCTGTGATATATAATATGATTAATTGTATCATTTATTTTTGTTTTTAATTTTTAATCTAGTTCTTGCAATATCTGTTTCTTATATCTATATGATTGAAATATTCTTTTTATGGGATCATCTTAAAGAGTGCCTTAAAATTACTTCTTAAGAAATGGAAACATAGAAAATGTGCATTGAAAAATAAGATGGTTGTTTTTTCAAAGTCTTAAGTGCACCCCTTACAAATGCATTTTCTATTTTGAATTCCTTAACAAGTGCCCTTATACCTTTATTCCTTATTATTTTGTCGACATAAACACAGACAACGTAGCTAAGTAATATCGCTAATTTCCATAAGATTTTGTTTTATTTTCTATATTTAACTTTTATCTCTCTATTAACCATCATTAATATCATTCCACTAATTATATTGTTTTTACTATAAAAGTATTTATTAATGATAAGGACATAACTATAAAACTAGTTATTAATGGTTTTTTGAACGTCTAAATGGACAAATAAACATAAATTTCATACGAATAATTCCAAAGGAATGAAGTACATATTTGATTCCTTTTAGAAATGCACCTAAAGTTGAGTCTTATATATATGAAGAAAATTTTCATTGAGAAAGATAACCTTATTATGTTATGGATATTCTCAACTTGAACTTGATTGTATCATATGCTACATGCAAATAATGAAATTATAATTATATAATAGGGGTTGCTTGTCGGACTTCCCTATAAACCATATTTATTTTTAGGGTTGATTGTATCATTTTTTATATCTCTAATTTATTATGTAACTTTTTACCGCGACAAGTTTTATTTTAGGGATGACAATGAAAATCTGGTGTGATTGGGTTCAAGTTCAGATTTTACCCAAGTTCAACTTTCAGGTTCGAATTTCGTATAGTTGATATATGTATGGAACTTATATATATATATATATATATATATATTTCGGACAAGATTTTATGAGGTTTGGGTTACTCAAAATCCGATGGGTTCGGGTTACTCAAAACCCGACGAGTTCGGAATGATATCATTGTTTTCAACTACACTTATTTCTGATTCGGGTTGGGTAAGCACAAACCCGACCTTAACACACATTGTTGTCATTCCTAATCATATTTCATTTTACTTTTGTGAATTGAGTTATTTAATATTTTTTGTTTTAATTATTAATTGTATTAATTGAAACAATTAATTTCTATAAGTTGATCATTGATTTTCATTTTTATTTAATTATTTGATTAATTTTATACTCTAGTATTTATTTATTTACCTTTTTACTCATTTCGTAATTTAATGTTTTCTAATTAAATTTTATTCTTTTAAGCATCTATTTTACATTTCTGGAGACAGCCTTTCCGCTTATGTGGTAAGACTATCTATATCTATTATCACCTTCCGTATATTTCACTAAATGAGAGCCTTGTAGACTAAGTTATTTATTCTTTATTTTATCTTAACATGCTTTAATGAATTCAATTATTCACTTTTATGTTATCATAATAATTAGATTTTTGGGTTTCATTCCTAATGTTAAACTCGATTAAAAAGTTTTTACGGAAATAAATGTTTTATATTTTGAATACAAAGTATTTTTATTTTTTTTGCCCATGATCTGTAAATTTATCCCAATCCCAAGTTCCAAACTTTGTAGTATAACTTTAATATACTGAAACCATTCCTGTAAGATATATTTTAAATTAAAAAGAAAAAACTCACATTGCTTGGGTAGTTTAAAAAAAAATCATGAGTGATACACTTACTCTATAAAATTCTTTATATTGTTTTTATACAACTAAGATTTTCTCTCGCCCTATGAGTAGATAATTAATCATTTCCGGAGTGTATGGTTGTCCCTCCCAACAAGTGTCACTCCTAGAAACCTAACATTTAACATTTTGATCATCCTAAGAATCTAGCGATAACTCACACTACTAGACCAACACATTATTGATAATTTTATACTATTTGTATCAAACATTTTAAACAATGCTTAAATATGATACAAATAATTCTGTGTTATATATAAAATCTATATATATACCAATATTTTGAGGGGAACTTGTAGGATGTAAAAGTATTTTAATTTATGTCATTGAATCTAAATTTTATTTACTTTTTAGAAAAAAAATAAATGGAGGATAATTTTATTGGTGTAATGTTCAAATTTCAATTTTACCACTATCATTTTTATTTATTTATATATATTACACATTTCATATAATATTATTTCTCTAATAAATTATATCTAAATTTCCGACCAATCTCTCTGATAAAATATATCTATATTTCCGACTTACATAATCTCTCAAAAATTAAATTCATTACCCTTTTATTTGTTAAATTATTTATAAATAGTATAATATTTAATTTATTAAAAAAATGTCAACTGAGAGGGAGTGCCATGTCTGTGAAATGTTACTAATAATAATCTATACACTTATAGCTATGATGTTTGAGGTTAATTTGGATTGGTTTTTAGAGAAATAATCGTTCGATCTAAAGACAATAACTTAGTGTCCAAATCGGTTTGGTTGTTTTATATTTAAAATCAAAGTCCAAAAATTAGATGTGGGTTTAGTCCTGTTAGACTCATTTTTAATAAAAATTAACAGGTATAATATACTTCTAAAGTGTCATGCAAGTTCACACAAAAGTTTGTGTATTTCAAAATAACAAGTTTATTACACTTTCAAAGGCTCAAGCTCTCACATAAAAAACCATAAAAAAATAAAAATAAATCTACATTAAGACCCCTAGTACCACATATGATACACATTTAAAAATAAAACAACAATAAAAATATAAATTGGAGCGGGATAACACACTAGCTCAATTTTAACCATAAGGAAATTTTAACTAAGAAATAATAATACTTTTAAAATTCATAAATCTATATTTAGATTATTAATCATAAGGATACTCAGAGCAAAATCTCTCTTCATTTTATGTGTATATGTAATAAATATTGGTTTGGTATAGATCAGTATGGTTCCTAAAATGGAACCAAAAGCTTCCGAAGCGATCGATTTTCTTGAACAGAGTCCAATGCCATCCAAATAGAATCAAATGCCATCCAAATAAATTCAATTCTACAGCCAATTTCTATATTATATTTGAATGTTTGTGTGAATCAAGATACAGCAATAAAAAAAATTTCATTACTTTATCTTGTGTTAGGAAACTTGATAAGTAACATACTAAAAATAAAAAAGTTATCACTTAAAAATTAAATATACTTTTTGTGTTAAAAAAAATAAAACTACATGTTAAGCAAAGACAATCATGCAATGTGTTTTCTTAATACATACCAACCACTTCACCCTCATACCTTTTTCCAACAATTGAATTGGATATACACATTAAAATCTTAGATTTTATTACCTCACAAATGGAATATTACTTAAACAATTTTCTATTATAAAATATTTCCAATTGTTGTATATACTGAAAATGAGCCTTGTATCCAGCTTTATGTTCATTCACAATCAACTTATTAATATATCAAATTACGTGTATAAATAACATAACAACCATAGCAAGAAAATCACAACAAATAACATTTTTCTTCTTGCTCCTTTGTTTCTCATTTTTCCCACCACCACAATGGCTAGAAAGAAAGTAAACCTAGCATACATAGCCAATGATTCAAAGAGAAAGGAATCATACAAAAAGAGGAAAAATAGTTTGATCAAGAAGACCAATGAAATCAGCACCCTTTGTGGTATTGATGCTTGTGCTATAATATATGGTCAAAATGAACCTCAACCAGAAGTTTGGCCATCCCATTTAGGGGTCCAAAGGGTTCTTCACAAGTTTGGGAGAATGTCTCAGATGGAGCAAAGCAAAAAGATGATGAATCAAGAAACCTTTTTGAAACAAAGCATCATTAAGGCCAAAGAGCAGCTGAAGAAGCAGAAGAATGAGAATCGAAAGAAGGAGATGGCCCTATTCATGTTCAATTGCTTGAGTGTTGGAACTCTTACTAACAATGTTAATATGGCTGATTTAAATGATCTCCTGTGGATAATTGATCAGACTCTGAAGGAGGTCGAACAAAAAAAAACTCGGGAGATACCTAAAGAGGCAATACTAATGACCGCAACCGGAGTAGAAGCTTTGAATTGGGAGAAGGAGCCTACGGATGGTCATATCCAAAATATGACTGAAACCAACGTGAATGCCATGCAGAAACATAATTTGCTTATGGATTCAGTCAATGGTGGTTGGAATGAGATGTTTCAATTTGGTGATTTTAATCCCCAAAATGGATTTTGACATTGCTCTTCCATCACTTGAAGAATTATATTAATCATATTTTGCAACTCTTTCTTTTACACTGACCACCTTTGTCATTGAATTTGTCAATGTTTAGACATAGAAATTAGTCAGGGTCTATTTTTCATGCCTATTAATTATAATATTAGTCCTTGTATTTGTCTATTCTTAGACACGATAGTGGGTCATAGTTGTAATCGATCTTTATGCATCTAGTTTATGCTATGTGTGAAAAGATAGCTGGTTGTCATTATTCTAAATTTATTACTCTTAAAGAGTGTGTCTGATCAATGGAATAAATAGAGACTCTACTTAGCCATTTTCAATGATTTGGTACTATCTTCCTTGAGAATAATAAATTAATTAAGAAAAAGGAGAGTTCCTAACTTCTTTCAAACCATTCATAATTTTGATCAATGCATATAAAGTTGATGGTACACTGGCCATTGCTTAGCATTAGTTTCACGAGAATTCAAATAAAGCGCAAGAAATAAAGAGATTATAAGATATAAGATTTGTTAACGAGATTTGACTAATTATTTTTATATCCTAAGATAGAGTTAAATGCCTTCCAATTAAATATTAGGATTACTAGCTACTACGCAGTCAAGCACAATTTATTCTATCTCAACCTTCACTCAAGGCTCAAGCACTATTCAAACACACTTGGGGTATATAACACATGCATATAACTTTCTAACCAAACCAATACAAAATCCTAAAAGCTCATAACACTTTCTAGAATCTTATATGTTGGTAACTCAATTTTTTACCTCAAATTCATGACTTAGGAAGAGGGAGATATATAGGACATTGAAATGTTCCACAATGTCCGAATGATTTGAAATCACTACTATGTTTTTCTGGACAAAATGCAAAAAAACCCTTTTAATGCCTAATCTTGGACGGTATGATTATTAAACTAAAGTTCTAAACCCGAGAGTTGATTATGAGTTAGAGAAGGTACTGGCACTCCTTTCATCCGTATGAAAACTGTGCACTTGCTATTATTAACTTACTCGTTTAAACATTTAATTATTAACCAAGAGATAAAATAATATTTTTTATTACGTTGTCTAGCAAGACTTTCTCATGCATCCATAAGTGAATAGGGAAGTCAAAACTACATAATTATAAATTATAAAAATGATTGGTGGGTCGGTTTGATTTTAATTTATTAAGATTGAAAGAAAATAAGTAGATTATAGATTGTCCTCCCCAACTAGAGAAATGGAAGAAATAGTACTAATGACTATTATTGTTTGTCAACCCGAATAGAAATGAAAGAGACGATATTAATTGTGATCATTATTTTAATTCTCAAATTAATTAAACAATAAAGGAATTTTAGTAATATGTATTTTTTTAGAAAAGATTAGAAAGAAATTACTTTAATTAATTGAAAGAGAATTGATAGAAAGAGACGACATTAATTTTGAACCGACTACCTACCTAGAGAGATAGTATAGACATTATTATTGACCACAATTACTTCTTAGCTCGAAATATAAAGAAAGATAAGACACAAATCTTGACATTTCTTTTAAACCCCAAATTAATTATAAGGTAATAATTAAAATATTAAATAAACTTAATTAATCATATTAAAAAGCGATTTGTAAATATTGGCTAAAAAAATTTAGGCAAGCATCATAGTAAATTTAAATGTATCCAGCTACATAATATTTGATTAAGAAAGCAACTTTAAATTCAAAAGGTTATTAATAAGGAAAGTACTTCTAAATTGAAAAGGTAAATTTAAATAATTAATTGGGAACTTTTTAACTTAAAAAGGTAATTTATAAATAATTATTCATGACTTGAAAAATAAATCAAGAGAAACGAAACAACATTAGTCTTAACTCATTCTAGAATCAAGAAAATAATATATTAAAACATTTCTATAAATTTAAAAATATTTTGATTTTATTCCATATTTATTAGTTATGATAAAGGTGTTATTTTTATTATTATTGAGTCACCATTTCTTACTCATTATTACAATAATATTATTTTTAAACAAACTTCATAAAAGAAAGGTGTTGACACGTGGAGCGGAAGATCAATGGCTGTCAGGGGTGGAAATGGGTAATTCACAGACCTAGGCACAACAAATTGCAGCTGCACACATTGACGTGCTGCACTGTTATCTGCCTAGTAATGATTAAGTCATAATTACCTTGGCTTAATTGTAATAAAGGGAGATATAATGTTGCAATGAGAGGTATTAAATGATGTATCTAATCACCTAATTTTTTTCTGCCTATTTTTATAAACATACGATAAATAAAACAAGAAAAAATAGATAAAAATAATAAGTGAGCTAAGACTAGATAATGAAATTTATGGTCATTTATGTTTTGATTTATGAAAAAATTGTTTCATTTGTAGAGAAAATATGAATAGTTAGTGTTTTAAAATCTACCCACAATGGTCAAATGCTAATCGGTAGTTGTCATGCACATGCCATTGCAATAGTGCACTAAATCTTGAATGGGGATCAGCTGTCCCATATTTCATGTCTCATTGTGTCCCAAACTAATTGTAAGGTGTCATCTATATTCAAAGAAAAATATAAAAATCATAAAATAAAATTTTTATATTATTTGGTGAGATATGATTGGCTTGGTACATGGAGACAAGAAATTCTTGGGACATGGGATCATGGTTCCTAAATCTTGGCTTGCATCAACATGTATGATTGATTTAACTATGACATATTCAATTGTGAACCGAAAATCTAATTTGTTTGAAACTTTCATTTAACTGGTTTTGTATTAAAATAGGTTCGTCTGTTCATTTAAAACCTAAAATCAATGACTCAGATTGTAAGATCGATCGAGTAGATCAAAAAATATATTTTTTTAAAAAAACAACTAAATTGATGTCATTTTTAATTTAAAAATCAAGTACTTTTAACTCATTTATAGTTATATTTGTCATTTATTAGCTTACGTTGTAGGAAAACTTTCGTCGTTTAATTAAATTTTATACTTATTGTATGCTTTTGTTACAATTAAAGCATAACACATATCAGTGTTTTAAAAACCGTGCCGTACCGGCCGGTTCAACCGGAAAACCGGTGAACCGGACCCCTAACCGGTACGGTACGTATGTTATACCGCATATGCAATAGAACCGGTCAAAACCGGTAAACCGGTTTAAACCGGTCGGTTTGTACATTAATTTTTTTTTTTAAATTTCAAATTTTCAATTCTTCAACTTCAATGATTGATACTTGGGTCATTTATTTGTATTTTGCGTTTGTTAAGTGATAATTTTGGATTAATATATGTTTTGCACTTTAGACTTTGATTTTATTAAAGACTTAATGTTGTTTGTTTGTGTGAATTTGAAGTAAATTATGAATATGGATTATAAATATGAATATCTACTTATTTGAAATTTTTTGTTATAGGTTTACATATATATATAAGCAAGTATGTACAGTTTAACCGGCATGCGGTTTAATTATTGAACCACTGGTTGAACCACTGTACCATTATACCAGTACCCTGACCGGTTTGATAACCGGTACGGTTTTAATAACATTGACACATATATTGTTTGATAATGTCTTCGGCTTATTTATTTCATTTTATAGTATTGAAATCTTATTTGTTGGTTGTTTAATTAAGTATGATAATGTTTTTAAATTTGAAGGATAAAATTATCAAATAATATTTTATAATTTTTGAATGTACATCGAGTCATCCTGTCCAACCATTGACCATTGATTGGACCAGTGACTCATTGGTCAAGTTCCCTCACTGAGTCATTGGCTGATATGAGTTTAACATCAATGCATGCCTCACACAACACAACCAACAAATTCAATCATTGGCTCATCAGTTTATCCATTTGCTATAAGTCGCATCAGCCAGTATAATCCCGCCCGTTGAAGCTCTGTCATGTGGCCACAATCGATTTGCCTCTAGTCTATGACTGTTAGACGGTCCACACTATCAGCCTACTATCACATTTACAGCATGCACTTTACACGCCCATTCTTAAGTGATGAGTGTCTCTCTTTTATTAATTTCTCTTTCACTTCATAATAATTATAATTAATTAAATAAAATAATATTTTAATAAATAATAAATACTTTTTTATTTAAAAAGTTAAGTCATCAATTTAAAATTATTATAAATTGTTATGATTGTTTTATAAATAGTAAATAATGATTCATAACTATTAAATAGGAAATAAAAAACAGTCATATTTTTTAATTAATATTTTAATTGATACTCATAAAACATTAATAGAATTTTTATGGTGATGAGTAACAAACTTCAATTCAAATAAATTATAATAAATATGGTGGAAATAATTTTACTTCTTTACTAGTAGGATACCCATGCATGCGCATGAGTGATAATATTTTTCGAATAATTTATTTAAAAGTTAATTACACTGACACCCTCTGGGTTTTAATGAAATTACACAAACCACCCCTTCATTTTTTGTCCTTACACGAACTACCCCTCACTCTTACACAAACCACCCCTAATTTTTTACATATGTTACACTCACCACCCCTGATGAGATACAAGTGTAATATTTTAAACAAAAAATGTGTGGTGAGTGTAATTAAGTTAAAGAAAATATCATATATTGGGTAGACAATTCCAAATGTACAAAACTGAATGTCTTTTTATTATTTTTGTTTCATTACATGATATAGTAATAATTATAATGAGATGTTTATATAATCCTTATACTATTTTGTAATGAACCAAATAACGAAGATGCATTGACTCTTATATTATTTGGATTTGTCTACACAATATACAATATTTTGTTTAACTTAATTACACATTTCACATGTTTTTTGTTTAAAATATTACATTTATATCTCATCAGGGGTGGTCAGTGTAATACATGTACAAAATTAGGGGTGGTTCGTGTAAGGACAAAAAAGTGAGAGGTGGTTTGTGTAATTTCACTAAAACTCAGGGGGTGTCAGTGTAATTAACTCTTTATTTAAAGGAAGAAAAGTAAATATTAAATTAAAAACATGGTAATTATTAAGTTATTTGAAGTTATTTTTATGTATCATTTGTAAATTAGAGATATTGACAAATAGGATATTGTAGATAATTTCATATCAATCAAAAAAGTTAGTATGAAAAAAATTGTATGCAGTTATTGTTGACATTTTAGATTTTTATGGTAATTTCAATTTTTTTATTAAAAAGTAAAGAAAATATTATTACAATTTTTATTAAAAAGTAAAAATATATATTATTAATTTCGAATTTATAATCAACACAATTTATAAATTTTAATATATGTGATTTTAAATTTTTTCCTACCAATTCTAAAAGTGACCAGTTGCAATTTTTATGTTATGAATGATTTGATATGATTACACCTAAAATTAGAATAATAATATTAGGAAAATGGTTAATTCAAATATTAATACAATTTCAATAAATTTTATTTGTGATTCTTAATTTTAGGAAATGCCTAATATAAATTTCTACTAATTTATTGTTTAATTATAAAATAAGTAATAAAAATATGTATAACTCATAATAAATATGTATTCTTTAATTTTAAAAGAATAAGATATATGTATAACTCGTAATAATTATGTAGTTCATAATATTGCAATATGAAAATAGTAACAATGAGAAGGAAAAAAATATTAAAAATTTTCTATTTGAATAGTAATTTCAATTTTTTTATTTATTAAAATGTAAATAAAATATATTTTTTATTTTCACATTTTGTATAAAATGACACAATTAAGTATGTAATTATTCATATTTTGTAACCAATCAATTTAGACATTAAAGTATTTTCGAAGCTCAATTAAGTATATAGTTATTGTTGGCATTTTAGATTCTTATGGTAATTTCAATTTTTTTTATTAAAAGGTAAAGAAAATATTATTACTGTTTTTATTAAAAAGTAAAGAAAATATTATTAACCTTGAAATTATAACCAACACAATTTACAAATTTTAATATTTGTGTGACTTTAAATTTCTCATACCAATTCTAAAAGTGATTAGTTACAATTTTTAGATAATGAATGATTTGATATGATTACACCTAAAATTAGAATAGTAATATTAGGAAAATGGTTAACTCAAATATTAGTACAATTTCAATAAATTTTATTTGTGATTCCTTAATTTTAGGCAGTGTCAAATATAAATTTCTACTCATTTATTGTTTAATTATTGAATAAATAATAAGAAATATGTATAATTCATAATAAATATGTATTCCTTAATTTTTAAAAAAATAAGAGATATGTATAACTCATAATAATTATGTAGTTCATAATATTGCAACATGAAAATAGTAACAATGAGAAGAAAAAAATATTCAAAATTTTCTATCTGAATAATAATTTCAATTTTTTATTAAAAAATATAGAAAATATTTTTTTATTTTCACATTGTGTAGTTATTGTAAAATTACAATTCGAACGGTGAAATAATATAATTTCTTAATATTAGAATTTAAAAAATAGAACTATAACATTGAAATTATAACCAACACAATTTATAAATTTTAATGTATGTGTGTGATTTTAAATTTCCACTACTAATTCTAAAAGTGATCAGTTGTAATTTCAAGGTAATAAATGATTTGATATGATTACATTTAAAATTAGAATAGTAATATTAGGAAAATAGTTAATTCAAATATTAATACAATTTCAATAAACTACAGAGAAATAGGTATGAAATCCATCATTTTTTAGCAAACATCTCTCTCAATCTGAAACAACCTTTAACACACTTCTTCCTCTTAGAAAACAAAAAAGATTCAATATAACATAAAGATGAAATAAAAAAAGATAAAGATGAAAACTTTATAATAAACGTGAAAAGGAAATGTTTTGGAACAAAAAGAAAACGAAATGATTTCGAACAAAAAGAAAAGGAAATGATTTGGAACAAAAAGAAAGAAATGTAAAAAATAAGCGGTTTCATCGTCAGCGTGGGATGGTTACATTTGTTTATAACCATTCGGAAGTGATGAGAGTGGGGGTGGTAGTGAGCATACACAGTGAGAGTGAGGGGTGAGACTGTGATAAATTAGTTACAAAGTGAAGAGATATGTGAGAGTGAGCATACAAAGTGAAGATAGTTGGGAGAGTGAGAGTGAGATTTTAGAATATAGAGACTTTGAAGTGAGATTTTAAAATAAAAATTGTCAAGATTTTTAATGGTTATAATAAATAAAAAATGTTCAATTATATAATTGACCTTGAAAAATTCAGATGTCACAAATGTGGTAGTCTATTTTAGTAATTGATGAGACATTTCTATTCTTATATAGAAAGAATAGATATAGATAACATATCATCTTTTGAACAATCATGACAATACACTTATATTCCTTAAAATTATACCTCAAGGATTACAATAAAGATTGAGGAGATGTATTTCTGAACCATCTTTTGAATCGTTGTAATATATCACTTATGTTAGTTAAAGTTCAATTTTCAATAATTTGAAAAATAAAATACTAAAACCAATATTTTGACATAATAAATAATCAATGATAATAAAAACAGAATAATAAGTATAAGATCTTAGAAATAATAGTAGTAATAATAAAAATATATTTTCTTTAATGATAAATAATAAGCTCAAAATTAAATAAATATGAAAATTTTCTTAATTAATTTCAAAAGAATAATAATCACATTAAACTTGGAAGAAGATTCATGAATCTTCACTTTTTTCATAGACTCATCATCATTTGAATGAACGTGATACATGAGTTCTATTGTATTTAAAACAACTAAAATATACTCAACTAATAAAAATATTTTTCAATCCAGAAATACATAGTCTTGAATTACATATCACACCTAGAAATAGTAGAAGTAAGATAAAATCTTATTGGACACCAACTTAAAAGTATATTTTTAACCTTTATAAATAAAATAAATATGCAAACAGCAGGTTCTAGAAGTATAGAGAAAATATTGTTTTAATATGAGTGAACAATGTTATATTACTTTCTCTGATTCATAATTGACTCTCGAACCTCTAAAATTCAATTCAACTATCAAAATTATCTAAATTTGGCACAAAGAGGACTTTCTATATTTTGTCTACAAAAACATGGTGATGACTCCAGTTTTTAGGGAGAGGATGGAATCTTATCATTTATATTACCTCATCCCCCTTTAACAAGTAAATTAAATTTAATGTCGATGTTTTGAACAACAGTAGATACACTATGCCAGAAAACGTTTTTAAAAGCGGTTTTTCAACAACGCATCCTAGAATAATGCTGTTAAATCCGAAGCGGAGGAAAATAGATATCACATCTTTAAGAAATTGCTGTTAATATTAATAGGCAGATATAACATCAACAGCGCAATTGCGAATGTGCGCTCTTTAACATCGACTGTTTTTGTTTATGTTGTTGATGAGATATCTTCTAAAGCGCATTCTTCAATATTCGTTGTTGATTTGTTATCTTATACAGAGCTTACTACAATATGCGCTATTGTATCTATAACATTATGAAAAACACATTCACTATAAAACTTGTAAAATAAAAAAGAAATAGTAAAAATGTTTTTTTAATTTCAGGGTGCACCTTTCTAACGTAGTGAGAAAATTTAGATATAATGAATTTGTCTACCCCAAATGCATATATAATATGTCCAGTCCTGATTAATGGTTCAAAAGTTATGTTAAAATAGTGATACAACACCTTTAACAGAGCTTATTTACGCAAATTGATGTTTATATGACACTTTTAACGACGCTTCTTTACACAAGTGTTGTTTATTTTATAGTGAATGTGTTTTGATAATGTTAGAATAGCGGAAAAGTCACACATTTAACCGCGTATTTTTAGAGAGCGCTGTTAAAAGTCATACATTTTTGTTTTAATAGGCGCGAATCTTTGCAGATTTAAAAACAAAACCTCACAAACAATAATACACATATGATTTCTTACTCTTCTTCTCTTAGTTTCTCTCTTCAAGCAAGTTATTAGCTCACATTTTCTCTATTGGAGCATAACGTGAATCATTGTCTTTGATTCACTTTTTCTTCGTGCATTTACATTCTTATTCGTTAACTTCTTATTTTATATTAGAGGAAATAAATGTTGAATCTACGTAAAGTTGTTGTTTATTTACCAAACTTGCAATCCCGATATGTATTTCTTGTATTTGGTTATTATTTTTTCATCCATATTTTCTATTTTCTATGTAATTTTTTATTTCATTCTTATTATATTGAATTTGACCGTACATTTATGTTCTCTTATTTCTTCGGTTAAGGGAGAGTAGAAAATCATGGATTTGTCATCTACATCTTCATCACATTCGTCATTTTCATTATTGCATATGGTTAACAGATACATGTTCATACAATAGTTTGATTTCATTCTTATTATATTGAAGCTTCTTATGTGTTTGATAAAATGTCTGAAAGAGATCTTGTTTTATTTAATATGAGTGCTGCTAATGGTGACATATCAACAACACTCGTGATGAGAGCTGTTAAAAATCATGTACATATATAACTGCGCTTGTTGGAAGTGGCGCTGTTGTATATATGACATACAACAGCGCCCGCATAAGCGCTGTTAAAACATATTATTTACTACTTCACTCACATAGACAACGTCCGGAAGCACCATTTTATCCCTGAAATTGAGCGCCATTGATTTACATATTTGGCGTAGTGATACACTGATAAACATAAGCACACAATTTTATGTTGGTGTAGAAATTATTTTTTGTGTCCGAATTTAGGGGTGCATAAAAAGACAAAAATGTCTCATTTTAATAAAAACACATTAAAAACTTAATAAACCCATAAAAAACGTAAATATTCTTGTTTGAAAAAAAACTCTTTTATTATTTTTATCGAAACATGAAAAGATACTGAAACAAGTTTATTCTTTTTTCCTATATAAAAATGGGTCCTCCAAAATTAGGTATTTACATTATTTTGCTGAGTGTTGATGCACGATCGTGTGCACGTACATGGTTTGGTCGTGAATCACTATTTTCTCTTCCATTAAACGATTGTGAGTCCTCAAATGGTCTGGATGTGGTTTCTAGTGTAATTCTGAGACCTAGGAAGCTTTTAGAACATGCGCCATTTGCACAAGAACCTTCGTCTTGGCAAATATTCTACTCCTTGGGCATCTTCACAACAAAAAGCTCCACCATACTGAATATCTATATCCCTTTTAAGTATTTTTGATGAAGCACAAATTGTCTATTCCACTTTTCTATACCACTTATATGTGCCATCAATTACAAACTCACATTTATGTTTTGTTAATTTTTGGTTAGTTATTATGGTACAACTTTAATTGACGTGTCAATTTGTAATTGGTGGCACATAGAAGTGGCACAGAGAAATGACATAGACAACTTGTGATCTTTAGATGACATGGAAATCCCAACCTAAATCATATCTATTATTGAGCTATTCTCCAACAATTATCATCATTGTCAATAGTTATTATATTCCAGCTTAAGAAATATACCCACCTTAAATTAGTATCAATCAATACTCATGCAACACCTTCATCTCTACTAATATGTTTATGTAACATCCTGCATCTAAATTATCCAATGCCCATGTACACACCCTTGCATTATACCAATGTGCTCATGCTATTCCTGCATCTCTACCGATACAATTGTGTTTCACCTGCATCATTAATAAATGCACATGTTTCACATTTGTATCTAAGTCAATATATGCCATATATCGTGTGCAATAATGAATCCTCTATGAACAATTTATCCTTCTCCTTAATGTGATAAGGATTCATCACTTCTCTGAGAGAAGAGTATCCTCCCGAAGAATGGAGCTCACATTTTTCTTCAATTTATAGATTGATAAATATGTATAGTGTAACTTGTGTGGTTTTTCTAAAAATTATAGATAATGGATCAAGTTTTCTTACACGTACAAATGACGATGTTGCTTATAATGCTATGATTTCATTTGAGTTCATAATTATTTTGAAGCTAATGTAATAGATTATGGGAATCACATATTGCCTCTGTCAAACTTTGCAACAATAGTCTCAAGATTCTAGAATTTTTACAAATAATTTAATATTGATTATATATGTATTTTTTTGCAAAATTCTACCCCATATATTTGAGTGAGAAATATAAGATTAACTTGAGATGATACTTTCAATATTTTATTGTTGATATTTTTATCCATTTAGGTTTGGAAAATTCTCGATCATCTGTGAATTTAATGCAATTATGAAAAACGTGAAAGATGAATGCATATTAATTTCTTGGACAAATTATTTATCTTATCTTAACTATTTTGGTTCAACAACTATAGAAAGATTATCTTCAAAAACAACCACAGCCAAACAAAATTACTTTGTAATTAAGATAATATATGAATTTCTTGCATACAACATGATGATTTATATTGAAAAGGAAATAGCTGAAAATTTTATATATAATTCAATCAACGATAAGTTTAAGTATTTAAAAGAATGAAGAATGTCACTTTAAATGAATGTATATTTTTATTTAATGTCTTTAATTTTTAATTATGATTATCTAAAATTAAAATGTTATTTTGAAACTTCGACAATTATATATATTTCTATATATCAATCTCATTCTCATGAAGCAATACATAAATATATTTTATTTCTCACATCTTTTCCCCTCTCTCTTTCTCACATATCTTTTCTATAATTTTATAATATTCAACTAAATAAAATATTAGGGTGCACATAAAACATGTATATATAGACTTTTACCCACACTCAATAAAAACTCTAAAAATAGATACATAATACATATATTTGTTAACATTTTATTCATTTTTACTATGTGTGTTATTCACATTTTTTTACAATCATTTACTTTATTTTTTAATTGAAGTATTTGAAATATAATTTTCTGTATTTTATACTTAATTTAACTATTCATTTTTAATATACTCAAACTAATAGTGATATTTATTTTATATAATATGTATGTTTTTTTTAAGTTATTTAATTTAATTAATTGTGGGATCTAATTAGTTGAGCTATTATTTTTTACATGATCAATTAATTTCAATTTAACATGAGATGGTTGAATATAGAGTCATACATGTGTCTTTTCCGTTAAAAAAAATCTAAGTTCGAGTCTGATATATGAGGAAAGTTCTTATTAGAAAAATTAATCTTATTATATTGCAGATATCTCAACTCGAGTGAGGAGAATATTTATATCTAGACCCAAAAATATTAATTGCAATTTACTAATAGGAGTTAGTCTAATTTTTCATCATACTAAGTTTCACTAATGGGCAGTGATATGCTGATTCAACTTTAAATCATTTGAGTTTAACTTTGTGATATTCTCTAACCTTGTATGTGGACGTATATTCACTTAATATAATTTTGTTTATTAACAAAAATAATTATAGTTTTCATTTTTATTCTTATGATTCCTATTTTCCTATCTCATTTCAAGAAGATACACAAATTAAGAAATAGAATAAATATGGTAAATTGCAATAAATTTATTATACATTTTCCTAATATGTTATTTGTCATAAATTTATTTTAAATACTCATTTAAATTAAGAAATGGTTAAATAAGGAACGTAGAAATTAATAATTAACAATAGGCTCTTAAAATTTCATGTGACACATAAATAGAAAATCAAAATTCTACAAAAAGGAGGAGATAAATAAAAATAGGGTAGTAGTCTCATTAACTCTGTAGTTTAATCTATATCTTATTTTAATTGTGATATTTAATTTTAAAAGTTCTAATTAATTGAATTATTCATTTTATATATGATTAAAATCATTACATTATTCATTTATTAAGTTTTACGCTTCGTTTCATTTTATGTTCGCTTATTATGTTTTATTGGTTGAAGTGATTTACATTTTACTCTCTCTCCAATTGAATTGGGCATGTTTGGCAATTAATATTTTTTACTTCCATTTCCAGCATACATTTTTACAAAATAACTTTCATGTTTTCATTTCCTTAAAATATATTTATTATTATCATTTTCAATCTTTTTCACTATAAACTTCACAAACAAGAAAAATTATCATTAATAATATACAAGTACTATATTATTTGATTCAAATTGTGGTAACTTTAATGGGCAATAATTTTCATAGCAAATAAAAGTTTATGTGTTGAGAGATAAAGAAATAAAATTTATTATGAAAATGCATGTGTGATGAAAAACTCAATTTTATCAGACAAAAAGAATACTAAAAATAAATTTTCAAAAACTTTTTTAATTTAAATATTTAAAATAAATAAATAAAGATCTTGATTTGAAAAAATTGTAACATTGATTTCAATCTTCAATTGAAATTCCCCACTCTCTGTAACACCACGAATTTTCTGATTTGGAATTATAAATTTTTATGAGTTTTTATTAATTATTTATTTTATCAACGATTAATTGTAGAAATTAATCAGTGTGGATTTAGGCTAAGCCATAGTTGAATATTAGTCTTGTTTTGTGATTTCCTATTTTATGGTAAATTTTTGTAATTTTCTGTGACGAAATATTTTTGAATTGTCGTCGGGCCCAAATAGCCCGAATTCGGCCCAATAACGTGTTTTTGAGTTCCGTAACTCGGAATCGAATTCCGATTGCACCATTGGCTTCGAAATATTATTTCGAGTCAAGATAGACATCAAGTTCATTCAGAACGCATTTATAAATATTTTCACTCCAAATTTTGTGTTTCGAAGTTCTAACGGTAAACCAAAATCGGGAGATTATATATTTTCGGACGAAATTATCCGAAGATGTTCGGACACGACATTTATTGGGAAATTACATCATATCAATAAAGTTGGAAGTCATCATTGCATGAGTCACTTACTTGTTACACAAGTAATGCAAAAGCTTACAAAACCCCCTAAAACACTCAACAAATCCTCTCACTCCACCACCATTAGACACATCACCTATGCTAGTCTAAAGCTACTTACTTTGCATTAAATTTTCTGATTTGATGAGGGTGAGGCTCTCCTATAAATACCTCACCCCATCCTCTCATTTTTACACAAAACTCCTTATACAAACTAAGGTAGTCTTTTATTTTATCTTCTTCATCTTCTTCTCATACTTCATAGAAAGTTATGAGCTTTTATTATTTTGTTCATAAAGTAGAGTTTATATTTGTTCTTTAAGTATTTTATGAAAGCATAACTAAAGGGGATGATAATAAAATCATATGAACCTTTATGTAGTTTTTGACTTTTGTAAATCTTGAAATTTCTTCCTTGTTCTTAGATGGAAAAACTATATCTTTGGACAAGGTTAGATGAGTTATTTATTTGGAAATATTATACATTATTGTTAGTATTTGAATATGTTTAAAGGTGATGATTTTAACATCAAAGGAACCTTTAATGTGTTTAGGAAAAAGTTTGTATTTTATTCTTGAAAGTTTATGATGTTGATGAGTTGTTGAAAATATTTCATTTTTAGATAGTATTATGTTTTAAAAGTGGTTTACATATTTTACTCTTTGATTCCCAAGTTAAAATAATGATTTGGGATAAAAGATGATTTATTAAAGTCTTGACTTCATAAACTTAAAGTGTTATGAAGTTTTAGATATTAAAGTAGTAGAAAGTCTTACATTATGATTTATTTTCATGACCATGAAAATAACACTTACTAACCCTTGAGGTTTTTCCTAAAATATTAGGAGGTGTTAAGATGTTCATAGAAATTGTTGTATTTATTTTAGTTGACTTACTTTAAAGTGGTAAGAATAACTAAAAGATGTTTAAATGTAAAATATTAAATTAAGAGCCATTCTTTTTCATGACTATGAAAATAACACTTACTAACCCTTGAGGTTTTTTCCTAAAAAATTAGGAGGTGTTAAGATGTTCATGAAAATTTGTTTTAGTAGTATACTTGAAATAATGAGAGTTACCTAAAAGTCTTGACTTTATAAACTTAAAGTGTTATGAAGTCTTAGATGGTAAAATGATTTAAAAATGTTGAATCTTAGTTAAGTGAACTTACTTTAAAATGGTAAGATTTACTTAAAAAAGTAAAAAGGTTAGTTTTAGTAAAAATGTTTTACTTACAAAAAATAAGATTTGTGAATTATCGGAAAGATACAATGAAGTGGGAATACATGTCTAGAAAAGTTCTGTCTAAGGAAAGACTTGGTATTTAAGGGTGTCTTTATGACCCACCTCTCTTTCCTGGGAACTAGCCTGATGTATACCCACGGATTTCGACATAAATGAAGTGGGAATACATGTATAGAAAGGTTCTGTCTAAGGAAAGACTTGGTATTTAAGGGTGTCTTTATGACCCACCTCTCTTTCCTGGGAACTAGCCTGGTGTATATCCACGGATTACGACATAAATGAAGTGGGAATACATGTCTAGAAAGGTTCTGTCTAAGGAAAGATTTGGTATTTAAGGGTGTCTTTATGACCCACCTCTCTTTCCTGGGAACTAGCCTGGTGTATATCCACGGATTACGACATAATTTCGGTATAAGTTTTATTGAAGATTTTACTTTAAAAAGTATTATTTGATTGTAAGACTTTCGATAACAAATGATGATTCAAGGATATTCAACCTTGAATTGGATGGACGAAAGCAATTAAATTCATTTTAAATCGGAAGTTTTATCTTCGCGTAAAAAGTTATTTCGTAAGTATAATAATTATCGTCATTTAACTAATTAACGTTATTTTGGCATAATAAAGATTTCGAGAGGAGAACGGGTCAAGTAAGCTCACCTACAAACAGAGAACCTAACAACCCGACACACTCAGGTGAGGGAGAAAACATCGTGACACAGTGGTGTCCGAATATGCATCAGGACCTCCAAACTCCCTCACAAGTTTGGAGTTGCCCTGGGTATTAAGAAAGCTTGTACTTAATCAATTGCATGTTTGTTTGGATTAAGTACAGCAATATTTCTTATACCGATTTATGTTATGTTTATATATGCAAATATCATGTTTACTCTTGAATTATAATGTTCGAATGATTATTATGGGAATGATATGTATGTGATAATTTTGAAATTCAAGGTTTAAAAACATTTGATATAAATGAGAAATATTTTCCTTGAGAAAAGTAATTAAAATGATATTTAGGTTCTTCTCGCTTGACCGAGACAACTCTCGATTGAGCGAGAAGTGTATAGAGAAAACGAGTGTTTTAGCTCGAGGCGAGACAGCTCTCGCTTGAGCTAAAATAGGCACCAAGAGAACTGATTGTTTCTCGCTTAAGCAAGACAGCTCTCGCTTAAGCCACAAATGCCTCAAAAATGGAAGCATCTCGCTTGAGCAAGACAGCTCTCGCTTGAGCGAGCAGGCTCCATACAGACATGACTTCTTTTTAAGTCGTCGAAATGATAACTCTCATATATACGAGAGCCCAATGGCATGTTTGCCATCAAGAATTTGTAAAGGTAAACAACTATATGAAATTCTTGAAAGTAATAAAAGTAAGGAATTGCTTTGTTAAAGGCGAGGCCGAGGGTGTGATATTATGCCCACGCAGCGAGATTATTTGACCGTAAGAGGCTTGGCTAGAGGAGCCGTCCAGGATAATTCAGCGATGGTTCGTAGTGGTGCCGAAATTATTCTCTCTTTTTGTTATATGTGTTAAGATCGGGACCCACTAGAAGCATTCCTTTGGGAGATGTCTTAGGTTGGGCCGATCATTTAAAAGAATGATTAAAAGATTTAATTGGCTAACCTCGGTTAGTGTGCATACTCATTATGAATAATGAAGTAGTGGAGAGGAAATTTACGGGAGACGAACGAGCCCCGAGATGTTGAGAGGGACGGCGATGGCGGTGATTCGTCAGCAAAGTCTTGAGGGTGAGTTTAGGTGAGACGAGTCCCTTGTATTCCTGGATGAGGTATTTTGTTGGATCGGACAGTTCTCACAGCGCAAACTAGATGATCTCTGACAACCCCTCTTTGCAATCAGGATCGATGAGAGGGATGCCCAGAAAGTGTTTGATACGACACCGTCCTGAAATGGACAGTTCTTTGGAACAGATCGATCATATATCCTTGCGAGGAATATTTTGGTGCGTTCAAATCGGCTTGTTATGGGACCTGTACTCTCGGTTATTTCCGAATAGTTATTGGGAGGATAAAGGAGTAAGGATGGTGGATTCATGCATCGCATTGCATACATGATATTCTTCGATATTGTTTCTAAATCCTCGAGTTTATATTTCATTCATTGTTTTTATGTGCTTGTATAATCACATGATATATATGTACTCATGTGTTGTCTTGGTGTATTATTCTGTGTAATTCCACGACGTCAATGATAAGTATTTCATTAGATGTTTTACTCCCTCTCTTCTTTCTTTTTGTCTTCTATCCGCGTTTGTTCAGATGGATCGTTCGATCGGGATTCAGAGTTACCACTTTTCGATGTCCCAGGAGGGGGCATGGAGGATTGAGGGAATCTGTTATACCTACACAGGCCCTGGTACTTTTGATTAGTGTACCTGTGTAGGGAATTTATTTTGTAGTAGTTTTTATTTGGGCGACGATTAGGATTCCGCCTTGTACCTGTACCAACATTTTCTAATGAAGTATGATTCAAAGTTATATTGAGTTTTTCTAGTTACCATTAAGTAATGGTTGTGATTTTCCGCATTGTATGTTACTTAAGTGATGTTCCGAAAATGAAACGAAGATAAGGACATAAATTTTTATGGCTCCTTTATTCAAAAAAAAAAAAAAAAAAAAAAATTACCCATTTTCGAGCAAGATTATTGAAGTAATTTTCGGGGCGTTACAACATGGTATCAGAGCGGTTCTTTTCTATCCGGCCTGGAGCATGGCCTCACATGCTTTCTTGTGTGACTTTGTATGTTTTAGTATGTGCTTTTATTGTTCGGTTGGGAATGCCACCTATGAACAATTTTGATAGACGAAGTATCTCATACATGTCTAATGTTCTCAGATTTAAGATGGCTGGACGTGGAACGGCTAACTTGGACTTCATGGCTGCAATGACTGCAGCGATTCAGAATGTGAATGCTAACTTACATCAACTGAATCAACAACAACAACCATCAACTCAAGGATCGGCTCAGTATAGGGGTTTGGATGACTTCTGTCGTCGTCAACCCCCAAAGTTCGAAGGAGGCTTTGCACCCGATGCTGCAAATGACTGGATCCAAGAGTTGGAAAGGATCTTTCGAGCACTTATGTGCACTGAGGAGCAGAAGGTCACCTATGCGACCTATATGCTTACTAAGGAGGCTGAAAACTGGTGGGAATTCACTAGTCGCCAGATGGTGCATGAGCAACAAGTTATCAATTGGACAACTTTCAAAGATAGATTTCTGCAGAAGTACTTTCCTGCAGATATGAAGACCAAGAAGGAAATGGAATTCCTGCGTCTGCAGCAGGGGAGCATGACAGTTGGGGAATATGCTGGCAAATTTGAAGATTTGGCTAGATATGCCCCACACTACAATCAAGTGGGGAATGAAAGGTCCAAATGTGCCAAGTTTGAGGATGGACTTAGACAGGACCTAAAGGTGATGTTCGTACATCAACAAATACCAGAATTTGCAACTCTGGTTAACAAATGTCGGCTGTATGAAGAAAGCGTGAAGGCGAGAAATGCGGCACTGAAAAGTGTCGTACCACCCGGAAATTCCTATGGACCCCAAAGGAATTTCGGGCAAGGGCTTGGAAGGGGAAAGCCTTTCAACCGCAACCAGAAACCCTATGTTTCATCATCAGGGAATCATCAGAGGAGTTTCAAGCCTTACAACAATAGAGGCTCCCGACAAGGAAACAACAACAACAACAACAACAAAATGAGTTCACCAATTGGGAATTCTAACCTCAACACACCACCTTGGTGTTCGAAGTGCAAGGGGAAGCACTTTAGTGTCAACTGTCCAGTGTGTTATCACTGCAATCAACCTGGACACATCAAGCCGAAGTGCCCTAAGCTGAAAATGGAAGAGGTGAATATTGTTCAAGCAGAAAGACCTAAGGCCAAAGGAAGGGTGTTCACCATGAGCGGAACTGAGATCGAGGGCAACAAAGATCTCATACAAGGTACATGTCGTATTAATGAGATTTCTTTATCTGTGCTGTTTGATTCGGGTGCGACCCATTCTTTCATATCTAATGATGTTGTCAACCGATTAACATTGCCTATAGTGTCCTTATCCTATGACCTAATTGTATCCACACCCACAAATGAACCTGTCATAGTGTCAACTATGTGTTCTCAATGTTCCATAACTTTAGAGGAAAGAACCTTTCTAGTAGACCTGATATGCCTACCCTTATCCAACCTAGATATCATCTTAGGGATGGACTGGTTGTCTAACAACCATGTTCTTCTGAACTGCTTTAACAAAACAGTGATCTTTAGTGACCCCAAAGACCCCATTGAATCTTGTTATGGCACCCAAAGCACCACTGCCAATCAAATAAAGGAACTCTTGAAAGATGGAGCTCAAGTATTTATGCTGCTGGCATCGTTAGAAAAGAAAGATGGAGAAGAGATTCAGAATCTACCTGTAGTTAGGGATTTCTCCGAAGTTTTTCCGGATGATATTCCTGGCTTACCCCCGGTAAGGGAGATAGAGTTTGCTATCGATTTAGTTCCTGGAACTGGACCGATCTCTATAGCTCCATACAGAATGGCACCGTTGGAGTTAACGGAGTTGAAGAAGCAATTGGAAGACTTGCTACAAAAACAGTTTGTCAGACCTAGTGTTTCACCATGGGGAGCTCCAGTGTTATTCGTGAAGAAGAAGGATGGTAGTATGCGGTTATGCACTGACTATCGACAGTTGAACAAGGTCACCATCAAGAACAAGTACCCATTACCGAGAATTGACGACTTGATGGATCAATTGAGAGGAGCTATAGTGTTTTCAAAGATCGACCTTCGATCTGGGTATCATCAAATACGCGTAAAGTCGGAAGACATTCCGAAGACAGCTTTTCGGACGCGTTATGGCCATTACGAATACCTTGTAATGCCATTTGGTGTAACCAATGCTCCTGCAGTGTTCATGGATTACATGAATCGCATTTTTCATCCATACCTCGACGCATTTGTGGTCGTATTTATCGATGATATCCTGATTTATTCTAAAGATCAGGAGGAACATGCGAAACATCTGAGAATGGTGTTGCAGGTGTTAAAGGACAACAAACTATATGCCAAACTTTCGAAATGCGAATTTTGGTTAGAATCGGTGAATTTTCTCGGGCATGTAATATCAAGCAAAGGAATCGCTGTCGATCCGGCCAAAGTAGAAACGGTGATGGAATGGAATTCTCCAAAATCCGTAACAGAAATCAGAAGCTTCCTCGGTTTAGCAGGATACTATCGGAAGTTCATTGAAGGATTTTCGAAGTTGGCATTGCCACTAACTACGTTAACAAGGAAAGACAAGGCTTTCGTCTGGACAACGAAGTGTGAGGAAAACTTTCAAGAATTGAAGAAGAGATTGACTACAGCACCTGTGTTGATTCTACCAGACCCGAAGGAGAACTACAACGTGTACTGTGACGCGTCTAAACAGGGTCTGGGTTGCGTGTTGATGCAACAACAAAAGGTGGTAGCTTATGCTTCAAGACAACTAAAGACACATGAGAAGAATTACCCGACGCATGACTTGGAGTTGGCTGCGATCGTATTTGCTCTTAAGATCTGGAGGCATCATCTTTATGGAGTAAGATTTGAAGTCTTCAGTGATCACAAAAGTTTGAAGTATCTATTTGATCAGAAGGAGTTGAACATGAGACAGAGAAGGTGGATTGAATTTCTAAAGGCCTATGACTTTGATCTCCAATACCACCCTGGGAAAGCTAATGTGGTGGCTGATGCTTTGAGTAGAAAGTCCCTACATATGTCAACCATGATGGTCAGAGAGATGGAATTGATTGAAGATTTCAGGGATTTAGGCCTCGCACTGCAAGTAAAACCTAAGAGTTTGACCTTAGGTATGCTTACAGTAACAAATGAATTTCTGGAACAACTAAAAGGTTTGCAAAGTTCTGATCTAGAACTGCAAGAGAAAAGAACCTTGTTGGCTGAAGGGAGAGCCCCAGAATTTCAAGAAGGAACCGATGGAGTACTGAGATGCAAGAACCGAGTCTGTGTGCCAAGAGACCCCGATTTGAAAATGGCGATCTTGGACGAAGCCCATAAGAGCAAACTAAGTATTCACCCTAGAGCTACCAAGATGTATCAAGATTTGAAGAAGATGTTCTGGTGGTTCGGTATGAAGAAAGAAGTAGCCGAGTATGTCTCGCGCTGCTTAACATGTCAGAAGGCAAAGATTGAGCACAAGAGACCCGGAGGAGAACTTCAACCTTTGGATATTCCCGTGTGGAAATGGGATAGCATTGCAATGGATTTTGTGAGTGGATTTCCTCGAACTCCGAAAGGTTATGATGCAGTTTGGGTGATAGTGGATCGTTTGACGAAGACAGCTCACTTTCTACCAATCAATATGAAATACTCATTGGAAAGGCTAGCGGAATTGTACATCAAAGAGATTGTCCGATTGCATGGTATTCCTACAAATATCATCTCGGATAGAGACCCACGTTTCACTTCGAAATTGTGGAATGGTTTGCAAACAGCCTTGGGTACCAAACTAAGTATGAGTTCAGCTTACCACCCGCAGACGGATGGCCAATCTGAGCGGACTATCCAATCTTTGGAAGACCTGCTGAGAGCATGTGTGCTTGAACACTTTGGAGGTTGGGCGGACTACTTGCATTTAATAGAGTTCACCTACAACAACAGCTTCCATTCGAGTATCGGCATGGCGCCGTATGAAGCTCTTTACGGCAGAAAATGCAGAACACCATTATGCTGGTTTGAAACAGGGGAGAATTTGATACTAGGACCCGATGTGGTTCAACAAACGACGGAAAAGATCAAAATGATAAGAGAAAACATGAAGACAGCTCAGAGTAGGCAGAAGAGCTATTATGATAAAAGGAGGAACCCTCTCAGTTTTGAAGAAGGAGATCATGTGTTCATGAGGGTGGTTCCAACGACTGGTATTGGCAGAGTGCTTAAAGCCCGTAAGCTTACCCCTAAATTCATAGGACCATACCAAATCCTTAGAAAAGTCGGACCAGTAGCTTACCAGATAGCCTTGCCACCTTTACTGTCAAACCTACATAATGTCTTCCATGTGTCTCAACTTAGAAAATACATTAGTGACCCGTCGCACATCATTGTACCCGATTCAATCTAGCTAAAGGATAATCTCACTTTTGAAACTATGCCCTTGAGAATTGAGGATCGCAGTGTAAAGACGTTGCGAGGCAAGGAGATTGCTTTGGTTAAAGTAATTTGGAGTCAAGCTAATGGAGAAGATGCGACATGGGAAGTCGAAGGCTCCATCAAAGAAGCTTACCCCTACCTTTTTGAATAAGAGGTACGATACATTTTCGAGGACGAAAATTTTTTTTAAGGGGGGAGGATTGTAACACCACGAATTTTCTGATTTGGAATTATAAATTTTTATGAGTTTTTATTAATTATTTATTTTATCAACGATTAATTGTAGAAATTAATCAGTGTGGATTTAGGCTAAGCCATAGTTGAATATTAGTCTTGTTTTGTGATTTCCTATTTTATGGTAAATTTTTGTAATTTTCTGTGACGAAATATTTTTGAATTGTCGTCGGGCCCAAATAGCCCGAATTCGGCCCAATAACGTGTTTTTGAGTTCCGTAACTCGGAATCGAATTCCGATTGCACCATTGGCTTCGAAATATTATTTCGAGTCAAGATAGACATCAAGTTCATTCAGAACGCATTTATAAATATTTTCACTCCAAATTTTGTGTTTCGAAGTTCTAACGGTAAACCAAAATCGGGAGATTATATATTTTCGGACGAAATTATCCGAAGATGTTCGGACACGACATTTATTGGGAAATTACATCATATCAATAAAGTTGGAAGTCATCATTGCATGAGTCACTTACTTGTTACACAAGTAATGCAAAAGCTTACAAAACCCCCTAAAACACTCAACAAATCCTCTCACTCCACCACCATTAGACACATCACCTATGCTAGTCTAAAGCTACTTACTTTGCATTAAATTTTCTGATTTGATGAGGGTGAGGCTCTCCTATAAATACCTCACCCCATCCTCTCATTTTTACACAAAACTCCTTATACAAACTAAGGTAGTCTTTTATTTTATCTTCTTCATCTTCTTCTCATACTTCATAGAAAGTTATGAGCTTTTATTATTTTGTTCATAAAGTAGAGTTTATATTTGTTCTTTAAGTATTTTATGAAAGCATAACTAAAGGGGATGATAATAAAATCATATGAACCTTTATGTAGTTTTTGACTTTTGTAAATCTTGAAATTTCTTCCTTGTTCTTAGATGGAAAAACTATATCTTTGGACAAGGTTAGATGAGTTATTTATTTGGAAATATTATACATTATTGTTAGTATTTGAATATGTTTAAAGGTGATGATTTTAACATCAAAGGAACCTTTAATGTGTTTAGGAAAAAGTTTGTATTTTATTCTTGAAAGTTTATGATGTTGATGAGTTGTTGAAAATATTTCATTTTTAGATAGTATTATGTTTTAAAAGTGGTTTACATATTTTACTCTTTGATTCCCAAGTTAAAATAATGATTTGGGATAAAAGATGATTTATTAAAGTCTTGACTTCATAAACTTAAAGTGTTATGAAGTTTTAGATATTAAAGTAGTAGAAAGTCTTACATTATGATTTATTTTCATGACCATGAAAATAACACTTACTAACCCTTGAGGTTTTTCCTAAAATATTAGGAGGTGTTAAGATGTTCATAGAAATTGTTGTATTTATTTTAGTTGACTTACTTTAAAGTGGTAAGAATAACTAAAAGATGTTTAAATGTAAAATATTAAATTAAGAGCCATTCTTTTTCATGACTATGAAAATAACACTTACTAACCCTTGAGGTTTTTTCCTAAAAAATTAGGAGGTGTTAAGATGTTCATGAAAATTTGTTTTAGTAGTATACTTGAAATAATGAGAGTTACCTAAAAGTCTTGACTTTATAAACTTAAAGTGTTATGAAGTCTTAGATGGT
This sequence comes from Lupinus albus, assembly GCA_009771035.1. Lineage (NCBI taxonomy): Eukaryota > Viridiplantae > Streptophyta > Magnoliopsida > Fabales > Fabaceae > Lupinus > Lupinus albus. The sequence continues at coordinate 15,742,712 of CM020016.1, forward strand.
AAAATGATTTAAAAATGTTGAATCTTAGTTAAGTGAACTTACTTTAAAATGGTAAGATTTACTTAAAAAAGTAAAAAGGTTAGTTTTAGTAAAAATGTTTTACTTACAAAAAATAAGATTTGTGAATTATCGGAAAGATACAATGAAGTGGGAATACATGTCTAGAAAAGTTCTGTCTAAGGAAAGACTTGGTATTTAAGGGTGTCTTTATGACCCACCTCTCTTTCCTGGGAACTAGCCTGATGTATACCCACGGATTTCGACATAAATGAAGTGGGAATACATGTATAGAAAGGTTCTGTCTAAGGAAAGACTTGGTATTTAAGGGTGTCTTTATGACCCACCTCTCTTTCCTGGGAACTAGCCTGGTGTATATCCACGGATTACGACATAAATGAAGTGGGAATACATGTCTAGAAAGGTTCTGTCTAAGGAAAGATTTGGTATTTAAGGGTGTCTTTATGACCCACCTCTCTTTCCTGGGAACTAGCCTGGTGTATATCCACGGATTACGACATAATTTCGGTATAAGTTTTATTGAAGATTTTACTTTAAAAAGTATTATTTGATTGTAAGACTTTCGATAACAAATGATGATTCAAGGATATTCAACCTTGAATTGGATGGACGAAAGCAATTAAATTCATTTTAAATCGGAAGTTTTATCTTCGCGTAAAAAGTTATTTCGTAAGTATAATAATTATCGTCATTTAACTAATTAACGTTATTTTGGCATAATAAAGATTTCGAGAGGAGAACGGGTCAAGTAAGCTCACCTACAAACAGAGAACCTAACAACCCGACACACTCAGGTGAGGGAGAAAACATCGTGACACAGTGGTGTCCGAATATGCATCAGGACCTCCAAACTCCCTCACAAGTTTGGAGTTGCCCTGGGTATTAAGAAAGCTTGTACTTAATCAATTGCATGTTTGTTTGGATTAAGTACAGCAATATTTCTTATACCGATTTATGTTATGTTTATATATGCAAATATCATGTTTACTCTTGAATTATAATGTTCGAATGATTATTATGGGAATGATATGTATGTGATAATTTTGAAATTCAAGGTTTAAAAACATTTGATATAAATGAGAAATATTTTCCTTGAGAAAAGTAATTAAAATGATATTTAGGTTCTTCTCGCTTGACCGAGACAACTCTCGATTGAGCGAGAAGTGTATAGAGAAAACGAGTGTTTTAGCTCGAGGCGAGACAGCTCTCGCTTGAGCTAAAATAGGCACCAAGAGAACTGATTGTTTCTCGCTTAAGCAAGACAGCTCTCGCTTAAGCCACAAATGCCTCAAAAATGGAAGCATCTCGCTTGAGCAAGACAGCTCTCGCTTGAGCGAGCAGGCTCCATACAGACATGACTTCTTTTTAAGTCGTCGAAATGATAACTCTCATATATACGAGAGCCCAATGGCATGTTTGCCATCAAGAATTTGTAAAGGTAAACAACTATATGAAATTCTTGAAAGTAATAAAAGTAAGGAATTGCTTTGTTAAAGGCGAGGCCGAGGGTGTGATATTATGCCCACGCAGCGAGATTATTTGACCGTAAGAGGCTTGGCTAGAGGAGCCGTCCAGGATAATTCAGCGATGGTTCGTAGTGGTGCCGAAATTATTCTCTCTTTTTGTTATATGTGTTAAGATCGGGACCCACTAGAAGCATTCCTTTGGGAGATGTCTTAGGTTGGGCCGATCATTTAAAAGAATGATTAAAAGATTTAATTGGCTAACCTCGGTTAGTGTGCATACTCATTATGAATAATGAAGTAGTGGAGAGGAAATTTACGGGAGACGAACGAGCCCCGAGATGTTGAGAGGGACGGCGATGGCGGTGATTCGTCAGCAAAGTCTTGAGGGTGAGTCTAGGTGAGACGAGTCCCTTGTATTCCTGGATGAGGTATTTTGTTGGATCGGACAGTTCTCACAGCGCAAACTAGATGATCTCTGACAACCCCTCTTTGCAATCAGGATCGATGAGAGGGATGCCCAGAAAGTGTTTGATACGACACCGTCCTGAAATGGACAGTTCTTTGGAACAGATCGATCATATATCCTTGCGAGGAATATTTTGGTGCGTTCAAATCGGCTTGTTATGGGACCTGTACTCTCGGTTATTTCCGAATAGTTATTGGGAGGATAAAGGAGTAAGGATGGTGGATTCATGCATCGCATTGCATACATGATATTCTTCGATATTGTTTCTAAATCCTCGAGTTTATATTTCATTCATTGTTTTTATGTGCTTGTATAATCACATGATATATATGTACTCATGTGTTGTCTTGGTGTATTATTCTGTGTAATTCCACGACGTCAATGATAAGTATTTCATTAGATGTTTTACTCCCTCTCTTCTTTCTTTTTGTCTTCTATCCGCGTTTGTTCAGATGGATCGTTCGATCGGGATTCAGAGTTACCACTTTTCGATGTCCCAAGAGGGGGCATGAAGGATTGAGGGAATCTGTTATACCTACACAGGCCCTGGTACTTTTGATTAGTGTACCTGTGTAGGGAATTTATTTTGTAGTAGTTTTTATTTGGGCGACGATTAGGATTCCGCCTTGTACCTGTACCAACATTTTCTAATGAAGTATGATTCAAAGTTATATTGAGTTTTTCTAGTTACCATTAAGTAATGGTTGTGATTTTCCGCATTGTATGTTACTTAAGTGATGTTCCGAAAATGAAACGAAGATAAGGACATAAATTTTTATGGCTCCTTTATTCAAAAAAAAAAAAAAAAAAAAAATTACCCATTTTCGAGCAAGATTATTGAAGTAATTTTCGGGGCGTTACAACATGGTATCAGAGCGGTTCTTTTCTATCCGGCCTGGAGCATGGCCTCACATGCTTTCTTGTGTGACTTTGTATGTTTTATTATGTGCTTTTATTGTTCGGTTGGGAATGCCACCTATGAACAATTTTGATAGACGAAGTATCTCATACATGTCTAATGTTCTCAGATTTAAGATGGCTGGACGTGGAACGGCTAACTTGGACTTCATGGCTGCAATGTCTGCAGCGATTCAGAATGTGAATGCTAACTTACATCAACTGAATCAACAACAACAACCATCAACTCAAGGATCGGCTCAGTATAGGGGTTTGGATGACTTCTGTCGTCGTCAACCCCCAAAGTTCGAAGGAGGCTTTGCACCCGATGCTGCAAATGACTGGATCCAAGAGTTGGAAAGGATCTTTCGAGCACTTATGTGCACTGAGGAGCAGAAGGTCACCTATGCGACCTATATGCTTACTAAGGAGGCTGAAAACTGGTGGGAATTCACTAGTCGCCAGATGGTGCATGAGCAACAAGTTATCAATTGGACAACTTTCAAAGATAGATTTCTGCAGAAGTACTTTCCTGCAGATATGAAGACCAAGAAGGAAATGGAATTCCTGCGTCTGCAGCAGGGGAGCATGACAGTTGGGGAATATGCTGGCAAATTTGAAGATTTGGCTAGATATGCCCCACACTACAATCAAGTGGGGAATGAAAGGTCCAAATGTGCCAAGTTTGAGGATGGACTTAGACAGGACCTAAAGGTGATGTTCGTACATCAACAAATACCAGAATTTGCAACTCTGGTTAACAAATGTCGGCTGTATGAAGAAAGCGTGAAGGCGAGAAATGCGGCACTGAAAAGTGTCGTACCACCCGGAAATTCCTATGGACCCCAAAGGAATTTCGGGCAAGGGCTTGGAAGGGGAAAGCCTTTCAACCGCAACCAGAAACCCTATGTTTCATCATCAGGGAATCATCAGAGGAGTTTCAAGCCTTACAACAATAGAGGCTCCCGACAAGGAAACAACAACAACAACAACAACAAAATGAGTTCACCAGTTGGGAATTCTAACCTCAACACACCACCTTGGTGTTCGAAGTGCAAGGGGAAGCACTTTAGTGTCAACTGTCCAGTGTGTTATCACTGCAATCAACCTGGACACATCAAGCCGAAGTGCCCTAAGCTGAAAATGGAAGAGGTGAATACTGTTCAAGCAGAAAGACCTAAGGCCAAAGGAAGGGTGTTCACCATGAGCGGAACTGAGATCGAGGGCAACAAAGATCTCATACAAGGTACATGTCGTATTAATGAGATTTCTTTATCTGTGCTGTTTGATTCGGGTGCGACCCATTCTTTCATATCTAATGATGTTGTCAACCGATTAACATTGCCTATAGTGTCCTTATCCTATGACCTAATTGTATCCACACCCACAAATGAACCTGTCATAGTGTCAACTATGTGTTCTCAATGTTCCATAACTTTAGAGGAAAGAACCTTTCTAGTAGACCTGATATGCCTACCCTTATCCAACCTAGATATCATCTTAGGGATGGACTGGTTGTCTAACAACCATGTTCTTCTGAACTGCTTTAACAAAACAGTGATCTTTAGTGACCCCAAAGACCCCATTGAATCTTGTTATGGCACCCAAAGCACCACTGCCAATCAAATAAAGGAACTCTTGAAAGATGGAGCTCAAGTATTTATGCTGCTGGCATCGTTAGAAAAGAAAGATGGAGAAGAGATTCAGAATCTACCTGTAGTTAGGGATTTCTCCGAAGTTTTTCCGGATGATATTCCTGGCTTACCCCCGGTAAGGGAGATAGAGTTTGCTATCGATTTAGTTCCTGGAACTGGACCGATCTCTATAGCTCCATACAGAATGGCACCGTTGGAGTTAACGGAGTTGAAGAAGCAATTGGAAGACTTGCTACAAAAACAGTTTGTCAGACCTAGTGTTTCACCATGGGGAGCTCCAGTGTTATTCGTGAAGAAGAAGGATGGTAGTATGCGGTTATGCACTGACTATCGACAGTTGAACAAGGTCACCATCAAGAACAAGTACCCATTACCGAGAATTGACGACTTGATGGATCAATTGAGAGGAGCTACAGTGTTTTCAAAGATCGACCTTCGATCTGGGTATCATCAAATACGCGTAAAGTCGGAAGACATTCCGAAGACAGCTTTTCGGACGCGTTATGGCCATTACGAATACCTTGTAATGCCATTTGGTGTAACCAATGCTCCTGCAGTGTTCATGGATTACATGAATCGCATTTTTCATCCATACCTCGACGCATTTGTGGTCGTATTTATCGATGATATCCTGATTTATTCTAAAGATCAGGAGGAACATGCGAAACATCTGAGAATGGTGTTGCAGGTGTTAAAGGACAACAAACTATATGCCAAACTTTCGAAATGCGAATTTTGGTTAGAATCGGTGAATTTTCTCGGGCATGTAATATCAAGCAAAGGAATCGCTGTCGATCCGGCCAAAGTAGAAACGGTGATGGAATGGAATTCTCCAAAATCCGTAACAGAAATCAGAAGCTTCCTCGGTTTAGCAGGATACTATCGGAAGTTCATTGAAGGATTTTCGAAGTTGGCATTGCCACTAACTACGTTAACAAGGAAAGACAAGGCTTTCGTCTGGACAACGAAGTGTGAGGAAAACTTTCAAGAATTGAAGAAGAGATTGACTACAGCACCTGTGTTGATTCTACCAGACCCGAAGGAGAACTACAACGTGTACTGTGACGCGTCTAAACAGGGTCTGGGTTGCGTGTTGATGCAACAACAAAAGGTGGTAGCTTATGCTTCAAGACAACTAAAGACACATGAGAAGAATTACCCGACGCATGACTTGGAGTTGGCTGCGATCGTATTTGCTCTTAAGATCTGGAGGCATCATCTTTATGGAGTAAGATTTGAAGTCTTCAGTGATCACAAAAGTTTGAAGTATCTATTTGATCAGAAGGAGTTGAACATGAGACAGAGAAGGTGGATTGAATTTCTAAAGGCCTATGACTTTGATCTCCAATACCACCCTGGGAAAGCTAATGTGGTGGCTGATGCTTTGAGTAGAAAGTCCCTACATATGTCAACCATGATGGTCAGAGAGATGGAATTGATTGAAGATTTCAGGGATTTAGGCCTCGCACTGCAAGTAAAACCTAAGAGTTTGACCTTAGGTATGCTTACAGTAACAAATGAATTTCTGGAACAACTAAAAGGTTTGCAAAGTTCTGATCTAGAACTGCAAGAGAAAAGAACCTTGTTGGCTGAAGGGAGAGCCCCAGAATTTCAAGAAGGAACCGATGGAGTACTGAGATGCAAGAACCGAGTCTGTGTGCCAAGAGACCCCGATTTGAAAATGGCGATCTTGGACGAAGCCCATAAGAGCAAACTAAGTATTCACCCTAGAGCTACCAAGATGTATCAAGATTTGAAGAAGATGTTCTGGTGGTTCGGTATGAAGAAAGAAGTAGCCGAGTATGTCTCGCGCTGCTTAACATGTCAGAAGGCAAAGATTGAGCACAAGAGACCCGGAGGAGAACTTCAACCTTTGGATATTCCCGTGTGGAAATGGGATAGCATTGCAATGGATTTTGTGAGTGGATTTCCTCGAACTCCGAAAGGTTATGATGCAGTTTGGGTGATAGTGGATCGTTTGACGAAGACAGCTCACTTTCTACCAATCAATATGAAATACTCATTGGAAAGGCTAGCGGAATTGTACATCAAAGAGATTGTCCGATTGCATGGTATTCCTACAAATATCATCTCGGATAGAGACCCACGTTTCACTTCGAAATTGTGGAATGGTTTGCAAACAGCCTTGGGTACCAAACTAAGTATGAGTTCAGCTTACCACCCGCAGACGGATGGCCAATCTGAGCGGACTATCCAATCTTTGGAAGACCTGCTGAGAGCATGTGTGCTTGAACACTTTGGAGGTTGGGCGGACTACTTGCATTTAATAGAGTTCACCTACAACAACAGCTTCCATTCGAGTATCGGCATGGCGCCGTATGAAGCTCTTTACGGCAGAAAATGCAGAACACCATTATGCTGGTTTGAAACAGGGGAGAATTTGATACTAGGACCCGATGTGGTTCAACAAACGACGGAAAAGATCAAAATGATAAGAGAAAACATGAAGACAGCTCAGAGTAGGCAGAAGAGCTATTATGATAAAAGGAGGAACCCTCTCAGTTTTGAAGAAGGAGATCATGTGTTCATGAGGGTGGTTCCAACGACTGGTATTGGCAGAGTGCTTAAAGCCCGTAAGCTTACCCCTAAATTCATAGGACCATACCAAATCCTTAGAAAAGTCGGACCAGTAGCTTACCAGATAGCCTTGCCACCTTTACTGTCAAACCTACATAATGTCTTCCATGTGTCTCAACTTAGAAAATACATTAGTGACCCGTCGCACATCATTGTACCCGATTCAATCTAGCTAAAGGATAATCTCACTTTTGAAACTATGCCCTTGAGAATTGAGGATCGCAGTGTAAAGACGTTGCGAGGCAAGGAGATTGCTTTGGTTAAAGTAATTTGGAGTCAAGCTAATGGAGAAGATGCGACATGGGAAGTCGAAGGCTCCATCAAAGAAGCTTACCCCTACCTTTTTGAATAAGAGGTACGATACATTTTCGAGGACGAAAATTTTTTTTAAGGGGGGAGGATTGTAACACCACGAATTTTCTGATTTGGAATTATAAATTTTTATGAGTTTTTATTAATTATTTATTTTATCAACGATTAATTGTAGAAATTAATCAGTGTGGATTTAGGCTAAGCCATAGTTGAATATTAGTCTTGTTTTGTGATTTCCTATTTTATGGTAAATTTTTGTAATTTTCTGTGACGAAATATTTTTGAATTGTCGTCGGGCCCAAATAGCCCGAATTCGGCCCAATAACGTGTTTTTGAGTTCCGTAACTCGGAATCGAATTCCGATTGCACCATTGGCTTCGAAATATTATTTCGAGTCAAGATAGACATCAAGTTCATTCAGAACGCATTTATAAATATTTTCACTCCAAATTTTGTGTTTCGAAGTTCTAACGGTAAACCAAAATCGGGAGATTATATATTTTCGGACGAAATTATCCGAAGATGTTCGGACACGACATTTATTGGGAAATTACATCATATCAATAAAGTTGGAAGTCATCATTGCATGAGTCACTTACTTGTTACACAAGTAATGCAAAAGCTTACAAAACCCCCTAAAACACTCAACAAATCCTCTCACTCCACCACCATTAGACACATCACCTATGCTAGTCTAAAGCTACTTACTTTGCATTAAATTTTCTGATTTGATGAGGGTGAGGCTCTCCTATAAATACCTCACCCCATCCTCTCATTTTTACACAAAACTCCTTATACAAACTAAGGTAGTCTTTTATTTTATCTTCTTCATCTTCTTCTCATACTTCATAGAAAGTTATGAGCTTTTATTATTTTGTTCATAAAGTAGAGTTTATATTTGTTCTTTAAGTATTTTATGAAAGCATAACTAAAGGGGATGATAATAAAATCATATGAACCTTTATGTAGTTTTTGACTTTTGTAAATCTTGAAATTTCTTCCTTGTTCTTAGATGGAAAAACTATATCTTTGGACAAGGTTAGATGAGTTATTTATTTGGAAATATTATACATTATTGTTAGTATTTGAATATGTTTAAAGGTGATGATTTTAACATCAAAGGAACCTTTAATGTGTTTAGGAAAAAGTTTGTATTTTATTCTTGAAAGTTTATGATGTTGATGAGTTGTTGAAAATATTTCATTTTTAGATAGTATTATGTTTTAAAAGTGGTTTACATATTTTACTCTTTGATTCCCAAGTTAAAATAATGATTTGGGATAAAAGATGATTTATTAAAGTCTTGACTTCATAAACTTAAAGTGTTATGAAGTTTTAGATATTAAAGTAGTAGAAAGTCTTACATTATGATTTATTTTCATGACCATGAAAATAACACTTACTAACCCTTGAGGTTTTTCCTAAAATATTAGGAGGTGTTAAGATGTTCATAGAAATTGTTGTATTTATTTTAGTTGACTTACTTTAAAGTGGTAAGAATAACTAAAAGATGTTTAAATGTAAAATATTAAATTAAGAGCCATTCTTTTTCATGACTATGAAAATAACACTTACTAACCCTTGAGGTTTTTTCCTAAAAAATTAGGAGGTGTTAAGATGTTCATGAAAATTTGTTTTAGTAGTATACTTGAAATAATGAGAGTTACCTAAAAGTCTTGACTTTATAAACTTAAAGTGTTATGAAGTCTTAGATGGTAAAATGATTTAAAAATGTTGAATCTTAGTTAAGTGAACTTACTTTAAAATGGTAAGATTTACTTAAAAAAGTAAAAAGGTTAGTTTTAGTAAAAATGTTTTACTTACAAAAAATAAGATTTGTGAATTATCGGAAAGATACAATGAAGTGGGAATACATGTCTAGAAAAGTTCTGTCTAAGGAAAGACTTGGTATTTAAGGGTGTCTTTATGACCCACCTCTCTTTCCTGGGAACTAGCCTGATGTATACCCACGGATTTCGACATAAATGAAGTGGGAATACATGTATAGAAAGGTTCTGTCTAAGGAAAGACTTGGTATTTAAGGGTGTCTTTATGACCCACCTCTCTTTCCTGGGAACTAGCCTGGTGTATATCCACGGATTACGACATAAATGAAGTGGGAATACATGTCTAGAAAGGTTCTGTCTAAGGAAAGATTTGGTATTTAAGGGTGTCTTTATGACCCACCTCTCTTTCCTGGGAACTAGCCTGGTGTATATCCACGGATTACGACATAATTTCGGTATAAGTTTTATTGAAGATTTTACTTTAAAAAGTATTATTTGATTGTAAGACTTTCGATAACAAATGATGATTCAAGGATATTCAACTTTGAATTGGATGGACGAAAGCAATTAAATTCATTTTAAATCGGAAGTTTTATCTTCGCGTAAAAAGTTATTTCGTAAGTATAATAATTATCGTCATTTAACTAATTAACGTTATTTTGGCATAATAAAGATTTCGAGAGGAGAACGGGTCAAGTAAGCTCACCTACAAACAGAGAACCTAACAACCCGACACACTCAGGTGAGGGAGAAAACATCGTGACACAGTGGTGTCCGAATATGCATCAGGACCTCCAAACTCCCTCACAAGTTTGGAGTTGCCCTGGGTATTAAGAAAGCTTGTACTTAATCAATTGCATGTTTGTTTGGATTAAGTACAGCAATATTTCTTATACCGATTTATGTTATGTTTATATATGCAAATATCATGTTTACTCTTGAATTATAATGTTCGAATGATTATTATGGGAATGATATGTATGTGATAATTTTGAAATTCAAGGTTTAAAAACATTTGATATAAATGAGAAATATTTTCCTTGAGAAAAGTAATTAAAATGATATTTAGGTTCTTCTCGCTTGACCGAGACAACTCTCGATTGAGCGAGAAGTGTATAGAGAAAACGAGTGTTTTAGCTCGAGGCGAGACAGCTCTCGCTTGAGCTAAAATAGGCACCAAGAGAACTGATTGTTTCTCGCTTAAGCAAGACAGCTCTCGCTTAAGCCACAAATGCCTCAAAAATGGAAGCATCTCGCTTGAGCAAGACAGCTCTCGCTTGAGCGAGCAGGCTCCATACAGACATGACTTCTTTTTAAGTCGTCGAAATGATAACTCTCATATATACGAGAGCCCAATGGCATGTTTGCCATCAAGAATTTGTAAAGGTAAACAACTATATGAAATTCTTGAAAGTAATAAAAGTAAGGAATTGCTTTGTTAAAGGCGAGGCCGAGGGTGTGATATTATGCCCACGCAGCGAGATTATTTGACCGTAAGAGGCTTGGCTAGAGGAGCCGTCCAGGATAATTCAGCGATGGTTCGTAGTGGTGCCGAAATTATTCTCTCTTTTTGTTATATGTGTTAAGATCGGGACCCACTAGAAGCATTCCTTTGGGAGATGTCTTAGGTTGGGCCGATCATTTAAAAGAATGATTAAAAGATTTAATTGGCTAACCTCGGTTAGTGTGCATACTCATTATGAATAATGAAGTAGTGGAGAGGAAATTTACGGGAGACGAACGAGCCCCGAGATGTTGAGAGGGACGGCGATGGCGGTGATTCGTCAGCAAAGTCTTGAGGGTGAGTTTAGGTGAGACGAGTCCCTTGTATTCCTGGATGAGGTATTTTGTTGGATCGGACAGTTCTCACAGCGCAAACTAGATGATCTCTGACAACCCCTCTTTGCAATCAGGATCGATGAGAGGGATGCCCAGAAAGTGTTTGATACGACACCGTCCTGAAATGGACAGTTCTTTGGAACAGATCGATCATATATCCTTGCGAGGAATATTTTGGTGCGTTCAAATCGGCTTGTTATGGGACCTGTACTCTCGGTTATTTCCGAATAGTTATTGGGAGGATAAAGGAGTAAGGATGGTGGATTCATGCATCGCATTGCATACATGATATTCTTCGATATTGTTTCTAAATCCTCGAGTTTATATTTCATTCATTGTTTTTATGTGCTTGTATAATCACATGATATATATGTACTCATGTGTTGTCTTGGTGTATTATTCTGTGTAATTCCACGACGTCAATGATAAGTATTTCATTAGATGTTTTACTCCCTCTCTTCTTTCTTTTTGTCTTCTATCCGCGTTTGTTCAGATGGATCGTTCGATCGGGATTCAGAGTTACCACTTTTCGATGTCCCAGGAGGGGGCATGGAGGATTGAGGGAATCTGTTATACCTACACAGGCCCTGGTACTTTTGATTAGTGTACCTGTGTAGGGAATTTATTTTGTAGTAGTTTTTATTTGGGCGACGATTAGGATTCCGCCTTGTACCTGTACCAACATTTTCTAATGAAGTATGATTCAAAGTTATATTGAGTTTTTCTAGTTACCATTAAGTAATGGTTGTGATTTTCCGCATTGTATGTTACTTAAGTGATGTTCCGAAAATGAAACGAAGATAAGGACATAAATTTTTATGGCTCCTTTATTCAAAAAAAAAAAAAAAAAAAAATTACCCATTTTCGAGCAAGATTATTGAAGTAATTTTCGGGGCGTTACAACATGGTATCAGAGCGGTTCTTTTCTATCCGGCCTGGAGCATGGCCTCACATGCTTTCTTGTGTGACTTTGTATGTTTTAGTATGTGCTTTTATTGTTCGGTTGGGAATGCCACCTATGAACAATTTTGATAGACGAAGTATCTCATACATGTCTAATGTTCTCAGATTTAAGATGGCTGGACGTGGAACGGCTAACTTGGACTTCATGGCTGCAATGACTGCAGCGATTCAGAATGTGAATGCTAACTTACATCAACTGAATCAACAACAACAACCATCAACTCAAGGATCGGCTCAGTATAGGGGTTTGGATGACTTCTGTCGTCGTCAACCCCCAAAGTTCGAAGGAGGCTTTGCACCCGATGCTGCAAATGACTGGATCCAAGAGTTGGAAAGGATCTTTCGAGCACTTATGTGCACTGAGGAGCAGAAGGTCACCTATGCGACCTATATGCTTACTAAGGAGGCTGAAAACTGGTGGGAATTCACTAGTCGCCAGATGGTGCATGAGCAACAAGTTATCAATTGGACAACTTTCAAAGATAGATTTCTGCAGAAGTACTTTCCTGCAGATATGAAGACCAAGAAGGAAATGGAATTCCTGCGTCTGCAGCAGGGGAGCATGACAGTTGGGGAATATGCTGGCAAATTTGAAGATTTGGCTAGATATGCCCCACACTACAATCAAGTGGGGAATGAAAGGTCCAAATGTGCCAAGTTTGAGGATGGACTTAGACAGGACCTAAAGGTGATGTTCGTACATCAACAAATACCAGAATTTGCAACTCTGGTTAACAAATGTCGGCTGTATGAAGAAAGCGTGAAGGCGAGAAATGCGGCACTGAAAAGTGTCGTACCACCCGGAAATTCCTATGGACCCCAAAGGAATTTCGGGCAAGGGCTTGGAAGGGGAAAGCCTTTCAACCGCAACCAGAAACCCTATGTTTCATCATCAGGGAATCATCAAAGGAGTTTCAAGCCTTACAACAATAGAGGCTCCCGACAAGGAAACAACAACAACAACAACAACAAAATGAGTTCACCAGTTGGGAATTCTAACCTCAACACACCACCTTGGTGTTCGAAGTGCAAGGGGAAGCACTTTAGTGTCAACTGTCCAGTGTGTTATCACTGCAATCAACCTGGACACATCAAGCCGAAGTGCCCTAAGCTGAAAATGGAAGAGGTGAATACTGTTCAAGCAGAAAGACCTAAGGCCAAAGGAAGGGTGTTCACCATGAGCGGAACTGAGATCGAGGGCAACAAAGATCTCATACAAGGTACATGTCGTATTAATGAGATTTCTTTATCTGTGCTGTTTGATTCGGGTGCGACCCATTCTTTCATATCTAATGATGTTGTCAACCGATTAACATTGCCTATAGTGTCCTTATCCTATGACCTAATTGTATCCACACCCACAAATGAACCTGTCATAGTGTCAACTATGTGTTCTCAATGTTCCATAACTTTAGAGGAAAGAACCTTTCTAGTAGACCTGATATGCCTACCCTTATCCAACCTAGATATCATCTTAGGGATGGACTGGTTGTCTAACAACCATGTTCTTCTGAACTGCTTTAACAAAACAGTGATCTTTAGTGACCCCAAAGACCCCATTGAATCTTGTTATGGCACCCAAAGCACCACTGCCAATCAAATAAAGGAACTCTTGAAAGATGGAGCTCAAGTATTTATGCTGCTGGCATCGTTAGAAAAGAAAGATGGAGAAGAGATTCAGAATCTACCTGTAGTTAGGGATTTCTCCGAAGTTTTTCCGGATGATATTCCTGGCTTACCCCCGGTAAGGGAGATAGAGTTTGCTATCGATTTAGTTCCTGGAACTGGACCGATCTCTATAGCTCCATACAGAATGGCACCGTTGGAGTTAACGGAGTTGAAGAAGCAATTGGAAGACTTGCTACAAAAACAGTTTGTCAGACCTAGTGTTTCACCATGGGGAGCTCCAGTGTTATTCGTGAAGAAGAAGGATGGTAGTATGCGGTTATGCACTGACTATCGACAGTTGAACAAGGTCACCATCAAGAACAAGTACCCATTACCGAGAATTGACGACTTGATGGATCAATTGAGAGGAGCTACAGTGTTTTCAAAGATCGACCTTCGATCTGGGTATCATCAAATACGCGTAAAGTCGGAAGACATTCCGAAGACAGCTTTTCGGACGCGTTATGGCCATTACGAATACCTTGTAATGCCATTTGGTGTAACCAATGCTCCTGCAGTGTTCATGGATTACATGAATCGCATTTTTCATCCATACCTCGACGCATTTGTGGTCGTATTTATCGATGATATCCTGATTTATTCTAAAGATCAGGAGGAACATGCGAAACATCTGAGAATGGTGTTGCAGGTGTTAAAGGACAACAAACTATATGCCAAACTTTCGAAATGCGAATTTTGGTTAGAATCGGTGAATTTTCTCGGGCATGTAATATCAAGCAAAGGAATCGCTGTCGATCCGGCCAAAGTAGAAACGGTGATGGAATGGAATTCTCCAAAATCCGTAACAGAAATCAGAAGCTTCCTCGGTTTAGCAGGATACTATCGGAAGTTCATTGAAGGATTTTCGAAGTTGGCATTGCCACTAACTACGTTAACAAGGAAAGACAAGGCTTTCGTCTGGACAACGAAGTGTGAGGAAAACTTTCAAGAATTGAAGAAGAGATTGACTACAGCACCTGTGTTGATTCTACCAGACCCGAAGGAGAACTACAACGTGTACTGTGACGCGTCTAAACAGGGTCTGGGTTGCGTGTTGATGCAACAACAAAAGGTGGTAGCTTATGCTTCAAGACAACTAAAGACACATGAGAAGAATTACCCGACGCATGACTTGGAGTTGGCTGCGATCGTATTTGCTCTTAAGATCTGGAGGCATCATCTTTATGGAGTAAGATTTGAAGTCTTCAGTGATCACAAAAGTTTGAAGTATCTATTTGATCAGAAGGAGTTGAACATGAGACAGAGAAGGTGGATTGAATTTCTAAAGGCCTATGACTTTGATCTCCAATACCACCCTGGGAAAGCTAATGTGGTGGCTGATGCTTTGAGTAGAAAGTCCCTACATATGTCAACCATGATGGTCAGAGAGATGGAATTGATTGAAGATTTCAGGGATTTAGGCCTCGCACTGCAAGTAAAACCTAAGAGTTTGACCTTAGGTATGCTTACAGTAACAAATGAATTTCTGGAACAACTAAAAGGTTTGCAAAGTTCTGATCTAGAACTGCAAGAGAAAAGAACCTTGTTGGCTGAAGGGAGAGCCCCAGAATTTCAAGAAGGAACCGATGGAGTACTGAGATGCAAGAACCGAGTCTGTGTGCCAAGAGACCCCGATTTGAAAATGGCGATCTTGGACGAAGCCCATAAGAGCAAACTAAGTATTCACCCTGGAGCTACCAAGATGTATCAAGATTTGAAGAAGATGTTCTGGTGGTTCGGTATGAAGAAAGAAGTAGCCGAGTATGTCTCGCGCTGCTTAACATGTCAGAAGGCAAAGATTGAGCACAAGAGACCCGGAGGAGAACTTCAACCTTTGGATATTCCCGTGTGGAAATGGGATAGCATTGCAATGGATTTTGTGAGTGGATTTCCTCGAACTCCGAAAGGTTATGATGCAGTTTGGGTGATAGTGGATCGTTTGACGAAGACAGCTCACTTTCTACCAATCAATATGAAATACTCATTGGAAAGGCTAGCGGAATTGTACATCAAAGAGATTGTCCGATTGCATGGTATTCCTACAAATATCATCTCGGATAGAGACCCACGTTTCACTTCGAAATTGTGGAATGGTTTGCAAACAGCCTTGGGTACCAAACTAAGTATGAGTTCAGCTTACCACCCGCAGACGGATGGCCAATCTGAGCGGACTATCCAATCTTTGGAAGACCTGCTGAGAGCATGTGTGCTTGAACACTCTGGAGGTTGGGCGGACTACTTGCATTTAATAGAGTTCACCTACAACAACAGCTTCCATTCGAGTATCGGCATGGCGCCGTATGAAGCTCTTTACGGCAGAAAATGCAGAACACCATTATGCTGGTTTGAAACAGGGGAGAATTTGATACTAGGACCCGATGTGGTTCAACAAACGACGGAAAAGATCAAAATGATAAGAGAAAACATGAAGACAGCTCAGAGTAGGCAGAAGAGCTATTATGATAAAAGGAGGAACCCTCTCAGTTTTGAAGAAGGAGATCATGTGTTCATGAGGGTGGTTCCAACGACTGGTATTGGCAGAGTGCTTAAAGCCCGTAAGCTTACCCCTAAATTCATAGGACCATACCAAATCCTTAGAAAAGTCGGACCAGTAGCTTACCAGATAGCCTTGCCACCTTTACTGTCAAACCTACATAATGTCTTCCATGTGTCTCAACTTAGAAAATACATTAGTGACCCGTCGCACATCATTGTACCCGATTCAATCTAGCTAAAGGATAATCTCACTTTTGAAACTATGCCCTTGAGAATTGAGGATCGCAGTGTAAAGACGTTGCGAGGCAAGGAGATTGCTTTGGTTAAAGTAATTTGGAGTCAAGCTAATGGAGAAGATGCGACATGGGAAGTCGAAGGCTCCATCAAAGAAGCTTACCCCTACCTTTTTGAATAAGAGGTACGATACATTTTCGAGGACGAAAATTTTTTTTAAGGGGGGAGGATTGTAACACCACGAATTTTCTGATTTGGAATTATAAATTTTTATGAGTTTTTATTAATTATTTATTTTATCAACGATTAATTGTAGAAATTAATCAGTGTGGATTTAGGCTAAGCCATAGTTGAATATTAGTCTTGTTTTGTGATTTCCTATTTTATGGTAAATTTTTGTAATTTTCTGTGACGAAATATTTTTGAATTGTCGTCGGGCCCAAATAGCCCGAATTCGGCCCAATAACGTGTTTTTGAGTTCCGTAACTCGGAATCGAATTCCGATTGCACCATTGGCTTCGAAATATTATTTCGAGTCAAGATAGACATCAAGTTCATTCAGAACGCATTTATAAATATTTTCACTCCAAATTTTGTGTTTCGAAGTTCTAACGGTAAACCAAAATCGGGAGATTATATATTTTCGGACGAAATTATCCGAATATGTTCGGACACGACATTTATTGGGAAATTACATCATATCAATAAAGTTGGAAGTCATCATTGCATGAGTCACTTACTTGTTACACAAGTAATGCAAAAGCTTACAAAACCCCCTAAAACACTCAACAAATCCTCTCACTCCACCACCATTAGACACATCACCTATGCTAGTCTAAAGCTACTTACTTTGCATTAAATTTTCTGATTTGATGAGGGTGAGGCTCTCCTATAAATACCTCACCCCATCCTCTCATTTTTACACAAAACTCCTTATACAAACTAAGGTAGTCTTTTATTTTATCTTCTTCATCTTCTTCTCATACTTCATAGAAAGTTATGAGCTTTTATTATTTTGTTCATAAAGTAGAGTTTATATTTGTTCTTTAAGTATTTTATGAAAGCATAACTAAAGGGGATGATAATAAAATCATATGAACCTTTATGTAGTTTTTGACTTTTGTAAATCTTGAAATTTCTTCCTTGTTCTTAGATGGAAAAACTATATCTTTGGACAAGGTTAGATGAGTTATTTATTTGGAAATATTATACATTATTGTTAGTATTTGAATATGTTTAAAGGTGATGATTTTAACATCAAAGGAACCTTTAATGTGTTTAGGAAAAAGTTTGTATTTTATTCTTGAAAGTTTATGATGTTGATGAGTTGTTGAAAATATTTCATTTTTAGATAGTATTATGTTTTAAAAGTGGTTTACATATTTTACTCTTTGATTCCCAAGTTAAAATAATGATTTGGGATAAAAGATGATTTATTAAAGTCTTGACTTCATAAACTTAAAGTGTTATGAAGTTTTAGATATTAAAGTAGTAGAAAGTCTTACATTATGATTTATTTTCATGACCATGAAAATAACACTTACTAACCCTTGAGGTTTTTCCTAAAATATTAGGAGGTGTTAAGATGTTCATAGAAATTGTTGTATTTATTTTAGTTGACTTACTTTAAAGTGGTAAGAATAACTAAAAGATGTTTAAATGTAAAATATTAAATTAAGAGCCATTCTTTTTCATGACTATGAAAATAACACTTACTAACCCTTGAGGTTTTTTCCTAAAAAATTAGGAGGTGTTAAGATGTTCATGAAAATTTGTTTTAGTAGTATACTTGAAATAATGAGAGTTACCTAAAAGTCTTGACTTTATAAACTTAAAGTGTTATGAAGTCTTAGATGGTAAAATGATTTAAAAATGTTGAATCTTAGTTAAGTGAACTTACTTTAAAATGGTAAGATTTACTTAAAAAAGTAAAAAGGTTAGTTTTAGTAAAAATGTTTTACTTACAAAAAATAAGATTTGTGAATTATCGGAAAGATACAATGAAGTGGGAATACATGTCTAGAAAAGTTCTGTCTAAGGAAAGACTTGGTATTTAAGGGTGTCTTTATGACCCACCTCTCTTTCCTGGGAACTAGCCTGATGTATACCCACGGATTTCGACATAAATGAAGTGGGAATACATGTATAGAAAGGTTCTGTCTAAGGAAAGACTTGGTATTTAAGGGTGTCTTTATGACCCACCTCTCTTTCCTGGGAACTAGCCTGGTGTATATCCACGGATTACGACATAAATGAAGTGGGAATACATGTCTAGAAAGGTTCTGTCTAAGGAAAGATTTGGTATTTAAGGGTGTCTTTATGACCCACCTCTCTTTCCTGGGAACTAGCCTGGTGTATATCCACGGATTACGACATAATTTCGGTATAAGTTTTATTGAAGATTTTACTTTAAAAAGTATTATTTGATTGTAAGACTTTCGATAACAAATGATGATTCAAGGATATTCAACTTTGAATTGGATGGACGAAAGCAATTAAATTCATTTTAAATCGGAAGTTTTATCTTCGCGTAAAAAGTTATTTCGTAAGTATAATAATTATCGTCATTTAACTAATTAACGTTATTTTGGCATAATAAAGATTTCGAGAGGAGAACGGGTCAAGTAAGCTCACCTACAAACAGAGAACCTAACAACCCGACACACTCAGGTGAGGGAGAAAACATCGTGACACAGTGGTGTCCGAATATGCATCAGGACCTCCAAACTCCCTCACAAGTTTGGAGTTGCCCTGGGTATTAAGAAAGCTTGTACTTAATCAATTGCATGTTTGTTTGGATTAAGTACAGCAATATTTCTTATACCGATTTATGTTATGTTTATATATGCAAATATCATGTTTACTCTTGAATTATAATGTTCGAATGATTATTATGGGAATGATATGTATGTGATAATTTTGAAATTCAAGGTTTAAAAACATTTGATATAAATGAGAAATATTTTCCTTGAGAAAAGTAATTAAAATGATATTTAGGTTCTTCTCGCTTGACCGAGACAACTCTCGATTGAGCGAGAAGTGTATAGAGAAAACGAGTGTTTTAGCTCGAGGCGAGACAGCTCTCGCTTGAGCTAAAATAGGCACCAAGAGAACTGATTGTTTCTCGCTTAAGCAAGACAGCTCTCGCTTAAGCCACAAATGCCTCAAAAATGGAAGCATCTCGCTTGAGCAAGACAGCTCTCGCTTGAGCGAGCAGGCTCCATACAGACATGACTTCTTTTTAAGTCGTCGAAATGATAACTCTCATATATACGAGAGCCCAATGGCATGTTTGCCATCAAGAATTTGTAAAGGTAAACAACTATATGAAATTCTTGAAAGTAATAAAAGTAAGGAATTGCTTTGTTAAAGGCGAGGCCGAGGGTGTGATATTATGCCCACGCAGCGAGATTATTTGACCGTAAGAGGCTTGGCTAGAGGAGCCGTCCAGGATAATTCAGCGATGGTTCGTAGTGGTGCCGAAATTATTCTCTCTTTTTGTTATATGTGTTAAGATCGGGACCCACTAGAAGCATTCCTTTGGGAGATGTCTTAGGTTGGGCCGATCATTTAAAAGAATGATTAAAAGATTTAATTGGCTAACCTCGGTTAGTGTGCATACTCATTATGAATAATGAAGTAGTGGAGAGGAAATTTACGGGAGACGAATGAGCCCCGAGATGTTGAGAGGGACGGCGATGGCGGTGATTCGTCAGCAAAGTCTTGAGGGTGAGTCTAGGTGAGACGAGTCCCTTGTATTCCTGGATGAGGTATTTTGTTGGATCGGACAGTTCTCACAGCGCAAACTAGATGATCTCTGACAACCCCTCTTTGCAATCAGGATCGATGAGAGGGATGCCCAGAAAGTGTTTGATACGACACCGTCCTGAAATGGACAGTTCTTTGGAACAGATCGATCATATATCCTTGCGAGGAATATTTTGGTGCGTTCAAATCGGCTTGTTATGGGACCTGTACTCTCGGTTATTTCCGAATAGTTATTGGGAGGATAAAGGAGTAAGGATGGTGGACTCATGCATCGCATTTCATACATGATATTCTTCGATATTGTTTCTAAATCCTCGAGTTTATATTTCATTCATTGTTTTTATGTGCTTGTATAATCACATGATATATATGTACTCATGTGTTGTCTTGGTGTATTATTCTGTGTAATTCCACGACGTCAATGATAAGTATTTCATTAGATGTTTTACTCCCTCTCTTCTTTCTTTTTGTCTTCTATCCGCGTTTGTTCAGATGGATCGTTCGATCGGGATTCAGAGTTACCACTTTTCGATGTCCCAGGAGGGGGCATGGAGGATTGAGGGAATCTGTTATACCTACACAGGCCCTGGTACTTTTGATTAGTGTACCTGTGTAGGGAATTTATTTTGTAGTAGTTTTTATTTGGGCGACGATTAGGATTCCGCCTTGTACCTGTACCAACATTTTCTAATGAAGTATGATTCAAAGTTATATTGAGTTTTTCTAGTTACCATTAAGTAATGGTTGTGATTTTCCGCATTGTATGTTACTTAAGTGATGTTCCGAAAATGAAACGAAGATAAGGACATAAATTTTTATGGCTCCTTTATTCAAAAAAAAAAAAAAAAAAAAATTACCCATTTTCGAGCAAGATTATTGAAGTAATTTTCGGGGCGTTACACTCTCCTTTTAATAAAAAAAAATAAAAGAATATTTAATTGACTCTATAATTGGAAATGAAATTTCAAATTATTCTCACTCAATTTTCGTATAAAATAAAAATTAAAAGAGTTTTAAAAAGACTTAATGATCACTTATTGGCTCAATATTGATCACAAATCCTCCTAAACTCAACCTATTACATTTTCTCTATTATGTAAAAAAATAAAAAAAATGATGCTAAGTGACTTATTAACCTAATAATAAGAAGATTCATTCTTTTTAAAAGCACATGACTAATTTTCCTTTGTTTTTATTCGTTTTAATTAAATAAAAATAAAAAATTCAAATAATTATTTTTACCTGTTTACAGGTAATATGATAATTTTTTGATTTTATAGAATCACTATTAAATTTCTACCAAAATTTTTTATCCCGACTACTTTTAATATTTATAAATTTGGATAATAAGTTTTTACTCATAGGGCATTACAATTATTTTATTCTTTATAAAAGTTATTATATTGTTTTTCGTCTCAAAAACATTTTTTTAGATGTACTCGAAGTAGTAGCCAATTCAAGCATTTGAGATAATGACCAGAATTAATTTTAGATTTCAAATTTGAAAAGGTAATAATTAAAAAACTATTTGATAGGACTGCATTAAGGAATGTCATCATTTTTTTAATTATTTTCAATATGGGTTGAAATTCCCCTTTTATTTTTCAACATGGGTTGAAATTCCCCTATTTCTCAACTCCCTTTTTTATTTATTTTTTGTGTATCCGTTTATTTTAATCATAAATATACATATTTATTTTAATAATTAATACTTTTGTTTTAATATATAATAATAGACAATGTTTATCACTTTAATATTTTGTCTTTGAAATTTCAATCCAATTTTTTATTTTCCAAAAAATAATCTCTTTGAGGTGGGCATATTAGTTTTTACAATTAATTAAACTGAAACCTGAAATTATACAAATCATGTAACAACCCGATTTTCTACCATTGAAAATTTTTCATTTATTTTAATTGTTTCTTACATACAGTCGTCACCTTGATTAAAAACTCTTAAGTATCACTCTTTGAAAATACTCTTTACCCTATTATATTATCATACAAATTTATGTTGCGGAAAAACATAATTCATTCAAATAACATTTACCACGTACAACCAGTTACGGGTCTCCCATAGTTATAAGTCCATAACTACACATATCCGTATTAATCTAAACGGATTTACAGTCATCCCATAATACTATCATATCAACTACAACATCAAGTGGCAATTAAAGACAAATAAGTTAATAGACACAAAAAGCTTCCTAAGTGAACGTCCTTCCTCGAAATCTTTCATTCACCTACAATGGGATTATCATAAACAACACACAAAACAAAAGGGAGTAAGTCATTAGTTCAAAACTAACGTCACATGATAATCCACATTTCAGAATTCAATTAAGCATTGACATAAATTATAACCACAAGTACGTAAATGAAACACTCGTATCTTCTTTCTTCCATTTCCATGTTATTCATATTCGTCCTATAGTATATATTTCGCATGATATATATCCTATAGCACACATATTACATTCCTTCAAAAAAACATCGTACTTCTCGTTATTCAGACCCTATAGAGCATATATTCCATAATATATTCTCTATAGCATCTATATTACTTTCATCCTTAACATCTTCCTTTCTATCACTCATATTCACCCTATAGAATATATATCCCATAATATATATCTTATAGCATGCATATGACTTTCATTGTAACATTCTCATTTTTCATCATTCATATTCACCTTATAGAATATATATCCCATACTATATATCCTATAGCATGCATATGACTTTCATTGTAGCCTTCTCATTTCTCATCATTCATATTCACCATATAGAATATATATATCTCATACTATATACCCTATAGCATGCATATGACTTTCATTTCTTCGAGTCTTATTTTCATTGGTACTCCCCCA
Source organism: Lupinus albus (assembly GCA_009771035.1). Lineage (NCBI taxonomy): Eukaryota > Viridiplantae > Streptophyta > Magnoliopsida > Fabales > Fabaceae > Lupinus > Lupinus albus. The sequence goes on from CM020016.1 coordinate 15,765,755, forward strand.
ATAAGATTGAATTCCTTCTGAGTCTTATTTCCATTGGGACTCCCCCAAATTAGATTGAATTCGTTTTGAGTCTTATTTCCATTGGGACTCCCCCAAATTAGATTGAATTCGTTTTGAGTCTTATTTCCATTGGGACTCCCCCAAATTAGATTGAATTCGTTTTGAGTCTTATTTCCATTGGGACTCCCCCAAATTAGATTGAATTCGTTTTGAGTCTTATTTCCATTGGGACTCCCCCAAATTAGATTGAATTCGTTTTGAGTCTTATTTCCATTGGGACTCCCCCAAATTAGATTGAATTCGTTTTGAGTCTTATTTCCATTGGGACTCCCCCAAATTAGATTGAATTCGTTTTGAGTCTTATTTCCAATGGGACTCCCCCAAATTAGATTGATTTCCTTTGAGTCATATTTCCATTGGTACTCCCCCAATAATATTAATCTCATTTGAGTCATATTCCCATTGGTACTCCCCCAATAATATTAATCTCATTTGAGTCATATTTTCATTGGTACTCCCCCAATAATATTAATTTCATTTCTATAACAGAAAAGTTACGCATTTTCCAACATAATGCATAAATTACAGACGCATCGTATCAAACCATTACCTCTTTCACATACCTCATTCATATCAGCAAGTATGATTTAGAGACACTTATCCCTTACCTTGGTGAGCGTTGGGAATCGGTTCCGAGTAACTTTAAAAGTCTCCTCCGCGATTTCCTCCAACCTTAGGATCTTTCCTCATTTTCACCAATAACAACAATGTCAGTCATTTATTCAAAATAACACATAAATAACTCGTATTACATCATCAAACAATACAAGGGATTCACATATTTCGATATTTCCAAAACTACTTCAATACAAGTTTCCAAACATCTAAACATACGTGTTCATCTCATATATATTAACAACAAAGTACAAACTCATCCTCTACATCAAACATTTCCTCTATTTCTCTTTTTACTCATATTCTCATTTTGGGGTTTTTTTGGGGTTTTCATGAACAATCAACAAAACCTTTCAATTCTTCAAATACCAACTCTAAACTAAGAGTTCACAAGAGAAAAACATATCATAAAATGAACCATAACTCTAAAGGGTGAGTTTCCATGGTTTCTCATGTTTTGAAAATAGATCCAACATACCCAAAACAAATTAGAGAGGAAGAAGAAGAGTTAGAAACAAGAGGTTTACCTCTTCTCAAGCTCTAAGATGAGTCCTAAGGCTCCTTGCTCTTGAAAAGCTCCCTTCTCTCTCTTTTCTTCAAGTTCTAACCCTAAAATGTGTTTGGGGTTTCTATTTTTAAAGAGCATTTGTCGTGTTCTCGCTCAAGCGAGCCCATTCTCGCTCAAGCGAGAATCTCACAGTGAGCAATTCTTGCTCTGCGAAAGGATGTAATCGATTACCATATGGTGTAATCGATTACATCAGTTAAAAATGCACATATCTGATGCTTTTAATATGTTATAATCGATTACCAGGACTGTGTAATCGATTAGATCATGCAAAATACACATATCTGATGCTTTTATCAGCATGTAATCGATTACCAGGACTGTGTAATCGATTACATCATGCAAATACAAATATCTGATGCTTTTATCAGCATGTAATCGATTACCAGGGCTGTGTAATCGATTACACTGCCCAAAATTGCCATTTCTCGCCGAGGCGAGACAACTCTCGCTCAGGCGAGAATCCTCCAGTATAGCCCAGGATTTCACCCTCCCAGGTGATCCTTTCTCGCTCAGGCGAGAATCTCTCGCTCAAGCGAGACTTCCAGGACTGATACTCTAATTTTTAAAGACTAAAATTCGGGGTGTTACAAATCATCCATCACTTTTTTATTCTTACATGAATCACCACAATTTCATACCTGCATTACATTGACTACCCCTAAATATAAGTGTAATCTTTTAAAAAAATGTGTGGTGCATGTGATTAAGTTAAACAAAATATTATGTATTGTGTAGACAATTTCAAATAGTACAAAATTGGTTTCTCTTTATTATTATTTTTATTACAAAATACATTAATGATTCTAATGAGATGATTGGAAAGGAACCAAATAATAAAGACGCATTCAATATTATATTATTTTGATTTGTTTATACAACATAAAAGGGATAAAGTTAATTATTTTAAAATATCTATTTGAGATGTGATGAGGTGTTGATAAAATTTAATTATTTTTAAGTGGATATAAATATTTTCCTATACATTTTATTCCTCACTCTTAAACGTGACACAGTTTTATCCACTACATTGAGGGGTGACAAGTCCCAACAAAGAACAAACTACACTAATAAATCTATAGGAAAATAAACTCTCATACAATCAAATAAGAGTATATCTTGACATCACCAAGGGGGAAGATCCGAAATATGTATACCCAGCAATATATCATGTGACAAGTTTGTCAAAAAAAAAAAAAAAAAACAATTATCAACAAGCCGTTGGTCTGCTTTAAAATCTCATTAAATCTTAGAATGACCAAAAAGTCAAAGGTTTAATTCCTATGAACGATATTTGTTGGGAGGAATAATAATACACCCCAAAAGGTCAAATATTCCTTACCCAAAGAGTGAGTAGATGCTCCTCTAGTACCAAAAACATGCTCTTAAAGTTATAATATAAAAATTAAGAAATCTAATTAATATATTCATTTATTTCACATTTATTTATTATTTTGCTCTCCATCTCTGCAGTAATTATAGTAATTATTCCTACTCGTCATCTTTTATTAATTTAATAGTGGTAGAGAAAGAACAGTGATTAATGTTGTTTAGATTTTTAAAAGAGACATACAAATACAAATAAATCTGATTTGCTAAAAATACCGCTAAAAAGGAAGGAGGTAATACATGTTTTGAATACATTAATTTATAATATTCAATTTTAAAATGTCCTAATTATTCATTTTTGACCAAATTCATATCTCATATTTTTCATTTTTATCACTTTGTTCAATTTTTTTATGTGATCAAATTAAATAATGTTTCATAATCTTTATATATATATATATATTAATTACTTATATTTTCCTTTTAATTGCACTTATTGTATTATTTATATTATATAAAGTTAAATTGATTTAGACATTCATTTTTAGAGAGTAAAGTAACAAGATACCTGTGCATTCGCACGGAATAATATTTTCTTGTCGTATGATTAACAACACATATTGTATGTACATTCACATGATTAAGAATAATGTTATTCGTGCATTCACATGGTTAAAACACATGTTACCCGTGCATTCTTATTGTTAAGAACATACATGTGATCCGTGCACAAATACATATGTTATTTATACATTCGCATTACTAAGAATACGTGTTACTCATGCATTGCATAGTTAAAATACACAGGATTACTCGTGCATTCGCAAAGTTAAAACACACATATTACACGTAATTCACATCGCTAAGAACAGTTAGAACTAATAGTAGACATGTTCGAAATATTAAAAAAATATTCATCTATTATAAATGTCCATTTATATGGATTTGTTTTCTAAACTATATACGAAATGTAATATCTATATATTGTGAGTGTAAAGATTTATATACAATTCGTACAACTATCACTCATTTGTACTACTTCTCTTTTGAATTAAACATGAGTGATTGATGATGCAAACTCATACGTTATCGGGGAACATATCATTTTATCATATAAAAATCTAAATTATTAGTTAAAGTTATGAATGTATGTAAAAATAGTCTCATATATAAATTATATATATTCTAATATGTTATTTGTTAGTACACACTACATATGAACAATATCTGTATTGTGACAATCTCTTGCATTTCGTTTTTCTTGCATAATCAATTTTTTCCAACCTTGTTTGTGCATTTCATTTTTTCCATAATTAATTTTCTTTCCATCCTTGTTGGTGAAGCTGAATTTTTTTGCCGCTCATTTATATCCAAATTTCTTCTTATACACAATTTTTAAATAGTTCGTCATTGTTCTATAAAATTAACATTGTTTACTTATTTATATATCATTTTTAATGTATTAGCTAATACTTTATGCCTTCCACTATTTACTATTTTGATAAAGCTAATTTTTATTTATTGGTATTAATCCCTCATGTAACGCCCCGAAAAATACACCTTAATTTTGATGCGGAAAAATGGGTATTTTTTTTTTTGAATTGGTGATGTAAAAATATTGTTTCCTTTTTAAAATGTTTCTTTTTCGGGACATCACCTTAAGTAACATACTATGCGGAAATCACTAACTGTTACCTAATGGTAACTGGAATGATACAATACTTCCCTGGAATTTATTTCATCATTCAACAGTTAGTATTTATACAAAATATCTAATTGTGGCGGAACATACCCATCGCCCAACTAACATATCAAAATGCTATACTACACAACATCCCCAAAACATGCACAACAAAAAGGACAGCAAACCCAGAGCTCAACAGCTAGATACAGCACTGCTAGGAGTGCTAGAACACTCACTAGGATCCTCCTCTGTGCCAGAGTCGGATGAGAGTTTTATCACCTCGATGGAACTCTCTATGTTCACCAGCTCTATCACTCCATCCTCGTCAGCATCCGCCTCAGCCTCTATCTCAGTTGACTCATCCTCCATCGGCTCCGACGAGGAGCTTGGAGGGTCGGGAAGGGTTCTCCGTATACGCGTAGAGTTCCCGTCCATCTGTCCAAATTATAAACAAGTACAAGAATAGACAAGTAGAGAGAGTAAGACATCTAATGAACAAAATTCATTGACGGCGTGGACTTACTCTGAATAGGACACTCAGACAAAAATATACTTTTCATAACATGCAATTCAATCATCTGACAAATCACATAATAATATACAGTCATCGTACAGTATAAATATATCGTCGTAATCAATATATCATGGATCTCACATGCACAATATTAAAGAGGAATAATGATTATATCTCAAGTATAAAAATAAACGTTCGTGCAATGCAATGTATGAATGCTATGTCATTTCATCCACCTTACACCATTATCCACCCAAATAGCCTATTCGGAAACAACCGAGAGTACAGGTCCCATACCAAACCGATTGTACGCACCAAAATAAATAACATCCTCGCAAGGATGAATGATCGATCTGTTCCAAAGGAACTGTCCATAACAGGACGGTGTCGTAGCAACGCTTTCTGGGCATCCCTCTCATCGATCATGATTGCAAATCGAGGGGTCATCAGAGATTGTCTAGTTTGCGCTGTGAGAACTGTCCGATCCAACAGGATATCCTCTCCTAAGAATACAAGGGACTCGTCTCACCTAGACTCTCCCTCAAGGCTTTGTTGACGAACCACCGTCAAGCAAAGTCGCCCTCCTTGCATCTCAGTGCTCATACGTCATCCTATAATGTTTCCTCTTCACTACTTCGTTATTCATAATGCACATGCTCTCTAACCGAAGTTAGCAAAATCCGAACTCTTAATCATTCTTTTATATAATCGGCCCATCTTAAGACATCTCCTAAAGGATGTCCGCTCCAAAAGGAATGCTTCTAATGGGACCCGATATTTCTCATTTATATCAAATGTTTTTAAACCTTGTATTTCAAAATTATCACATACATATCATTCCCATAATAATCATTCAAACATTATAATTCAAGAGTAAAAATGGTATTTGCATATATAAACATAACATAAATCGGTATAAAAAATATTGTTGTACTTAATCCAAACAAACATGCAATTGATTAAGTACAAGCTTTCTTAATACTCAGGGCAACTCCAAACTTTTGAGATAGTTTGGAGGTCCGGGTGCCATATTCGGACACCACTATGTCGCGATGTGTTCTCTCTCACCTGAGTGTGTCGGGTCGTTAGGTTCTCTGTTTGCAGGTGAGCTTACTTGATTCGTTCTCCTCTCGAACTCTTCGTTATGCCAAAATAACGTTAATTAGTTAAATGACGATAATTATTATACTTACGAAACAACTTTTTACGCGAAGATAAAACTTCCGATTTAAAATGAATTTAATTGCTTTCGTCCATCCAATTCAAGGTTGAATATCCTTGAATCATCATTTGTTATTGAAAGTCTTACAATCAAATAATACTTTTTAAAGTAAAATTTTCAATAAAACTTATACCGAAATTATGTCGTAATCTGTGGATATACACCAGGCTAGTTCCCAGGAAAGAGAGGTGGGTCATAAAGACACCCTTAAATACCAAGTCTTTCCTTAGACAGAACCTTTCTAGACATGTATTCCCACTTCATTGCATTTTTCCGATAATTCATAAATCTTATTTTTGTAAGTAAAACATTTTTACTAAAACTAACCTTTTTAAAATAAGATCATTAAGCTAGACTTATCCTTTTTAAAGTAAGTCAATTTAAACAAAATCAATATTTTTAAATCAATACTTTTTAAGTAAATCTTACCATTTTAAAGTAAGTTCACTTAACTAAGATTCAACATTTTTAAATCATTTTACCATCTAAGACTTCATAACACTTTAAGTTTATAAAGTCAAGACTTTTAGGTAACTCTCATTATTTCAAGTATACTACTAAAACAAATTTTCATGAACATCTTAACACCTCCTAATTTTTTAGGAAAAAACTTCAAGGGTTAGTAAGTGTTATTTTCATAGTCATGAAAAAGAATGATTCTTAATTTAATATTTTACATTAAACATCTTTTAGTTATTCTTACCACTTTAAAGTAAGTCAACTAAAATAAATACAACAATTTTCTATGAACATCTTAACACCTCCTAATATTTTAGGAAAAACCTCAAGGGTTAGTAAGTGTTATTTTCATGGTCATGAAAATAAATCCTAAGGTAAAACTTTCTACTACTTTAATATCTAAAACTTCATAACACTTTAAGTTTATGAAGTCAAGACTTTAATAAATCATCTTTTATCCCAAATCATTATTTTAACTTGGGAATGAAAGAGTAAAATATGTAAACCACTTTTAAAACATAATACTTTCTAAAAATGAAATATTTTCAACAACTCATCAACATCATAAACTTTCAAGAATAAAATACAAACTTTTTCCTAAACACATTAAAGGTTCCTTTGATGTTAAAATCATCACCTTTAAACATATTCAAATACTAACAATAATTTCTAATATTTCCAAATAAATAACTCATCTAACCTTGTCCAAAGATATAGTTTTTCCATCTAAGAACAAGGAAGAAATTTCAAGATTTACAAAAGTCAAAACTACATAAAGGTTCATATGATTTTATTATCAGCCCCTTTAGTTGTGCTTTCATAAAATACTTAAAGAACAAATATAAACTCTACTTTATGAACAAAATAATAAAAGCTCATAACTTTCTATGAAGTATGAGAAGAAGATGAAGAAGATAAAATAAAAGACTACCTTAGTTTGTATAAGGAATTTAGTGTAAAAATGAGAGGATGGGTGAGGTATTTATAGGAGAGCCTCACCCTCATCAAATCATAAAATTTAATGCAAAGTAAGTAGCTTTAGACTAGCATAGGTGATGTGTCTAATGGTGGTGGAGTGAGAGGATTTGTTGAGTGTTTTAGGGGGTTTTGGAAGCTTTTGCATTACTTGTGTAACAAGTAAGTGGCTCATGAAATGATGACTTCCAACTTTATTGATATGATGTAATTTCCCAATAAAAGTCGTGTCCGAGCATCTTCGGATAATTTCGTCCGGAAATATACAATCTCCCGATTTTGGTTTACGGTTAGAACTTCGAAACACAGAATTTGGAGTGAAAATATTTAGAAAATAGATATGGGTACACTCGGGGTTTAGATTGACTCGAAATGAAATTACGAAGCCAACGGAGCGATCGGAATTTGATTCCGAGTTACGGAACTCAAAATCACATTTTTGAGCCGTATCGAGCGGAATTTATCCCCGACAGTGGTCCAGAACCCACTGTCTCCGAAATTATCAAAATTTCCCATAAAATAGCAAATAATCAAACAAAGCTAAAACTTAACTGTGGCTTAGCCAAATTCCTTACCAGTTAGTGCAGAAAATTCATTTTCTAAAAATAAAAACTCATAAAAATCATAATTTCAAATCAGAAAATTCGTGGTGTTACACCTCACATGCCCTAGATGGCAGTTTTGCTTTCTAATTAAATCTCAACATTAACATTAACACACTGTGAGTAAGAATTAATGTTAGAAGATGTGAAAGTTGTTCTTGCAATGATAAAGTTTGTGTTAATCATTCATTAATGCTTTTTAATGTGGAGTGTATGATGTAAAATAACAATAATTCTTACATTTTGAAAAAATGATTTTTACACTCAGTATATGAGTTTGATACACTATTATTACATCATTCACAATTCATTTTTAATTATGATGGACGATATATTAATTGTGTACAAATATTTACACTAACAGTGAATAAACCAACTCCTTATATGGACCCACGCGATTTTACTTTGATCATTTTTTCCATGACATTTTTTCTTTTTTATTTTCTATCTTTAAAAATACATAATATTGCACCAAAACTATGTTGAAAATCGCTAATAATATTAATAAATTAAGATCATGTTGGTAATATTAATGTGTTGTGGAGGATTGTCTCCTAGTTGCGATTTAAAAAAATAAAATTAGTTCGTTTGTTGAGTTATTCGATAAAAAAAATATGATTTGCATAACAATCTTATACAATATAAAATTGAACAACTATCATTTTAACAATAATTATTATGGGTAGTTAAAACATTAGAAAAATTTGAACTTAAATTTAGCTAAACCATTAAGGTAGTGGGAAGCTAGGGTAATTCCCATCAAGGGAATTTGAATGATAATGTATGCATCCCTATTAAAATATGTGAGAACCGTGTAAAATGAGTGTTAATTATATTATTGAGGGAGTCGAATGTGCATTTAATGGTAACCATAACATTTTCTCTGCTACTAACGGTAACACAATTATTAAGGAAAATTTGGTGATGTCAGAGTCTTTAATGCAGATGATGAATCTAGACATGTAGACATGTGAGAGAACCTCACCAATATGCATTTAATGAGAGATGATTTGCGAGTCCAACTTGCAATGAAGAGTGTATAAACGTGTACTCCTTAAAAATAAGAAGAAATCATACTAAAATGAAAATAATTATTTTTTAAAACATACACCTCCTTTTGTTTTTCCTACCCACATTTATTTAATATGTACAAAATTGAACCCATGTTGTTAAATGTTATGTGAATTGGTTAGATTTGAACAAATTAACCCAAATTTGAATTGACTGGTATTTTATTAAAAAAAATGACAATATGAGGTGATAAAAAATTACGATTTTGATTTATTTCTTATTCTTTTAATAAATTTACCATATTTCTTAAATTGGTTTACATGTGAACACCATATCAAATATCATTAGATTGTGCAATTCCGTAAATACATGATTGAAGACAAAATAATAATATGGTCCGCAAATTTATCATTATCCACAACAGTAGTGATTCTCAATGAAATTGAATGTGCTATGTCACTGTTGTTAGTTTAATAAAAGTAATGATATTGATATCCTTTTTAAAAATAAAAAGAAATTAGACTGAAATGAGGAGTAATTGGTGGAGTTTTTAATAAAATTAATGATATTGATCTCATACTTAATAAAATTAATGATATTGACCATGAATAATCATTTCATAAATGGTTTTTTCATCTTATGTGTAAGGGTGCATACTAAGAGGTAAATAGCTTTTGGAGGGAAAATTTTGTATGAGGTGTTGACACATGTCCCTAGCTGATATGGCAAGATTTTTTTGTCGCTGTTGTCAGATTAATAAAGTTACTCCTATTTAAAAATAAGAAGAAATCAGACAAAAATGAAGAATGACTTAGTGGAGTTTTTAATAAAATTAATGATATTGATCTCCTACTTAATAAAACTAATGCTTTTGACCATGAGGAGTGATTTCATAAAGGAAAATTTTCATCTTATGTGTGAGACTGCATACTAAGATGTAAAAAGCTTTTGAAGGAAAACTTAGTGGAGTTTTTAATAAAATTAATGATATTGATCTCCTACTTAATAAAACTAATGCTTTTGACCATGAGGAGTGATTTCATAAAGGAAAATTTTCATCTTATGTGTGAGACTGCATACTAAGATGTAAAAAGCTTTTGAAGGGAAAATATTGCATGAGGTGTTGACACATGTCCCTAGCTGATGTGGCAAAACTTTTCTTCTTTATATAGTATATAGATTATGTAACACCCCGAATTTTAGTCCTTAAAATTTTAGTATCAGTCCTGGAAGTCTCGCTTGAGCGAGAGATTCTCGCCTGAGCGAGAAAGGATCACCTGGGAGGGTGAAATCCTGGACTATACTGGAGGATTCTCGCCCGAGCGAGAGTTGTCTCGCCTGGGCGAGAAATGACAATTTTGGGCTGTTAACACAGTGTAATCGATTACATGGTCCTTGTAATCGATTACATGCTGATATCTGATCAAACATGTGTAATTTTTCATGATGTAATCGATTACATGTAATCGATTACATGCTGATATATGATCAGACATGTGTAATTTTTCATGATGTAATCGATTACATTGTACTTGTAATCGATTACATCGTATTAAAAGTATCAGATATGTGCATCTGACACAGTGTAATCGATTATACACTTATGGTAATCGATTACACTCGTCGCTGTGACTATAAAAGTGAAAAAAAAGGTACCTAGAAACCCTAATCTTCATTTTCTTTCTCCCCATTTCTCTCCCAACAGTGGTTCCACCCAAATGGACCATTTTTCCCTCCACTAAGCCTCAAAACTCATCAAAACCTTCCTCTTGCTTCATGGTGACACATTTGGAAAAGCTTGGAGGTGAAAAAGCAACAATGGAGGTTGGAGGAGATGAAGGGAGATGTGGCTCTTTTGCGGAGCAACGGAGCTTACGCGACCTAAGGTGAGGGAGAAGACCATTGTGGTCTTAGAGTATTTCATTAGAGTCATCATCTCCGATTTCCCTCAAGAATCGGAGCATATTAAAGGATAGAAACTCATTTGAGTGTTTGTGGTCCATGTGAGAGTCTATATTTTACATGAGGATGTATTAGCCATAAAAGTGGAGATATATGTGTGGGAAAACCGTTTATTTGAGTAAAACGCTATATGCTCATTTATGGTAATACACCGTCATTAAAGATGGTTTTAACGTTAATGTGTATATGATGAACAATATGTTATGCGTGGTTTGTTTATGATAATGGTTATGTTGTGTGATAATGATGGTGTGTGAGATATTTATGGTCATATGTAACGACCCGATTTCTACCCTTGAAATTTTTTCGTTTATTTTAATCATTTCTTACATACATTCATCATCTTACTTAAAACCTTCAGGAATCATTCCTTAAAAATATTCTTTACGCATATTATATTATCATATAATTTAAATTGCGGAAAAACATAATTCATTCATTATTATTCTCATTGGGTACTAAGAGCCCAAAAGTTATAATACTCTAAATATAACAATACCCCTGGTTACGAATACCCAAATAAATGCCAGTCATGGTTACAATCATTCAAATCCACAAGTAGTCATTTAAAGTACAAAAACGCAAATAGTGAATCCAACGTCTAAAGCTCCTAAAGCTCCCGAACTAGCATACTCCATTCGTCTATTTACCTGCAATGGGATTATCAATGACAAAAGTACAAAACACACAAAGGAGTAAGTCGTTAATTCAATAAACGTCATTATAAGATAATCCACATTAGAAAAAGGGTTAGTAAACCAATTTCGAAATTCATTTTGTCTTGCTGCATAACTTGAGCCAAAGTCACTACACCCCTCAGGGTTAGCTAAAAGCAGATTCTCATCCTTTTTACCAATAAAACACGCCTCATAAACTCGGGCCGAAGTGTTGCTACATAAACTCGAGCCGAAGTCGCTACACCCCTTAGGGTTAGCTAAAAACAAATTCTCATCTCTTTTATAAAGAAAACATGCCGCGTAAACTCGGGCCGAAGTGTTGCTACATAAACTCGAGCCGAAGTCGCTACACCCCTTAGGGTTAGCTAAAAACAAATTCTCATATCTTTTATAAAGAAAACATGCCGCGTAAACTCAGGCCGAAGTGTTGCTACATAAACTCGAGCCGAAGTCGCTACACCCCTTAGGGTTAGCTAAAAACAACTTCTCATCTCTTTTATAAAGAAAACATGCCGCGTAAACTCGGGCCGAAGTGTTGCTACATAAACTCGAGCCGAAGTGTTGCCTCATAAACTCGGGCCGAAGTGTTGCCTCATAAACTCGGGCCGAAGTGTTGCCTCATAAACTCGGGCCGAAGTGTTGCCTCATAAACTCGGGCCGAAGTGTTGCCTCATAAACTCGGGCCGAAGTCGCTAACCATTTCTGGTCGGCTAAAAATATATTTTTCCTTCCATCGATTTGCCATCAATCATTTCCCGTAAATCCACGTCATCTTTAGTATAAACACTCCATATCTGTTTATACTAATACGTGATTTACAATATAATTATTGCATGGCCAGGAATCACACACCTTTTCCATCTTCCGTAAATCTACGCCTACTTTAGTATAAACACATCCATATATGTTCATACTAAATGCGTAATTCACAACTCGATCATTTCATAACCAGAAAATACCCACATTTTTCTTTTCCGTAAATCTACGCCTACTTTAGTATAAACACACCCATATATGTTCATACTAAATGCGTAATTCACAAATCGATCATTTCATAACCAGAAAATACTCACATTTTCCTTTTCCGTAAATCTACGCCTACTTTAGTGTAAACACACCCATATATGTTCATACTAAATGCGTAATTTACAACTTAGTCTTTGCATAACCAAAAAAATACACATTTTCTATTTCAAATGCAACATTAAAGACTTATCCTTACCTTGATGAGTGTTGGGTTCGGTTCTTGGCAACTTCTCGAGTTCTACCGACACCACCTCCAACCTTAGGATCTTTCCTCATCCCACCACATAACACAATGTTAGTCATTTATTCCAAATATCACATAAACAACTTATTTTGCATCATTTAATCATACAAAATATTCACCATCAATATTCAACAATCTAAAACATGCATAACATCTCATATTTCAATATTTCCAAAACTACTTCAATACAAGTTTCTAAATATCAAAACATACATGTTCATCTCATATAACAACATTAAAGCACTACTCATTATCCACATCTAACATTTCATCTCTTTCTCTTTATACTCATATTCTCATTTTGGGGTTTTTCATGAATAACCCATAAAACTTTCTATTCATCAAATACCAACTCTAAACCAAGAGTTTACAAGATAAAAACAACATAAAACGAACCATAACTCTAAAGAATGAGTTTCCATGGTTTCTCATGTTTTGAAAATAAATCCAACATACCTAAAACAAGTTAGAGAGGAAGAAGAAGAGTTAGTAACAAGAGGTTTACCTCTTCTCAAGCTCCAAGATTAGTCCTAAGGCTCCTTGCTCTTGAAAAGCTCTCATTTCTCTCTTCCCTTCGAAGTTCTAACCCAAAAATGTGTTTGGGTTTCTGTTTTAAAGAGGTGTCGTCGGGTTGTAATCGATTACCAACATGATGTAATCGATTACAACGTGAAAAATGTGCATATCTGATGCTTTTAATACGATGTAATCGATTACCAGAACTGTGTAATCGATTACCAGCAGAGTGTAATCGATTACCAGCAGAGTGTAATCGATTACCAGCAGAGTGTAATCGATTACCAGCAGAGTGTAATCGATTACCAGCAGAGTGTAATCGATTACCAGCAGAGTGTAATCGATTACCAGAAGTGTGTAATCGATTACCAGAAGTGTGTAATCGATTACACTGTGTCAGATGCACATATCTGATGCTTTTAATACGATGTAATCGATTACCAGCAGTGTGTAATCGATTACACTGTGTCAACAGCCCAAAATTGCCATTTCTCGCCCAGGCGAGACAACTCTCGCTCAAGCGAGGCTTCCAGGACTGTTACTATAATTTTAAAGATTAAAATTTGGGGTGTTACATCATAAGCATAAATGAGTATGTTGCAAGTGGTTGATTGTTATAAACATGTATGAGTAGATTGTACCAATGAATGTGTGATGAGTTGTGAATGTGTGATGAGTTGTGAATGTGTTAAAATGGATATGAGTATGTTTATCAAAATGAGTATGTTGTAAGTTGTTGATTGTTATAAACATGTATGAGTGTGTTGTAACAATGAATGCGTGATGAGCTGTGAATGTGTTAAAATGGATAAAGGTATGTTTGTGACAATAAAGGTGTTGTATGTTATTTATGGTGATAAAATAATAAGATGTCTTGTGTTGACTGTGTATGACATGGATGTGAGTGTAATGTGGAAACTCGACCTGCCCTATGTGGTATGGATGGTAACTCGACCTGCCCGATGTGGTATGGATGGTAACTCGACCTGCCCGATTTGGTATGGATGGTAACTCGACCTGCCCGATGTGGTATGGATGGTAACTCGACCTGCCCTATGTGGTATGGATGGTAACTTGACCTGCCCTATGTGGTATGGATGGTAACTCGACCTGCCCTATGTGGTATGGATGGTAACTCGACCTGCCCTATGTGGTATGGATGGTAACTCGACCTGCCCGATGTGGTATGGGAAATGAAATCGATGAATACGATTGAGTGTGAATACGAACTATGAGAAGTGAGTATGTCACCAAGTGAGTCATATGCATGCTATAGAATATATAGTATGAGATATATATATTCTATAGGGTGAATATGAGTGATAACAGGGATGACGTTACGAATGAAAGTAATATACATGTTATAGGAATATATTATGGGATATAGGTCCTATAGGGTGAATATGAATGATGAGAAATGAGTATATTTGGATGAATAAGATATGCACACTGTAGAACACATATAGTATGGGATGTATGTGTACTATAGGGTGAATATGGATAATATATGATAAATAAATATGCACACTATAGAACACATATAGTATGAGATGTATGTGTACTATAGGGTGAATATGGATATTATGTGTTGATTGATATAAGCTTATCATGATTGATGTTAGATGTGTGTGGTTTTTAATACTTTAATGTTATTACTCCATGTAAATCCACGCTACGGTCGCCGTAGTTGGTTCTTACTCCCTCTGTCTTTCCTTGTATGTGTTGTATATTTGGGTTCAGGTTGTGGAGGTAGCGCATTGGACGCTTGCGGAGAAGAATACATGATAGAGTACTGGATAATATGTAATTGATATGTTATATGATAAATATTTGTAATATGAAGAACATGTTAAAGTTAAAGTGGATTCATGTATAAACAACTTTCTTGTAAGTATATAATGAAGTGGATCTAATGTTTGTATTTAAGGTACTTTTGAGAATGGGTAATTGTATAAAGGATGTATTTGAACGGAAGTGTAATGACATGCTTTTGAAATGAAAGGTGTTTGGAATATTTCCGCCTTGTAAATTTATAATCAATCAAGTTTCCAAACTGTTCGAGTAATGTCTTTCAAAAGTAATCACTGCACTTTCACGAATAAGGATTTTTAAAAGAGAATTTTCGAGTTATGAAAATCGGGTCCTTACAGATTACACTCACATCCATGAGTTTTAGTCAAATTACACAAATCACTAAATCATCTTTTGTCATTACACAAACCACCCATAATAAACACTTCCGTGTTTTGTCATTACACATTTCATCCCAAATTTTAGACATATATTACATTAACTACCCTCATGAGATATAAGTGTAATTTTTTAACAAAAATGTGTTTTGAGTATAATTAAGTTAAAAAAATATTTTATACTATGCAGACAAGTCCAAATAGTATAAAAGTTAATGTGACTTCATTATTTTTGGTTCGATATAAAAAATATAAGAATCATGCTATTTAAACACCTTCTTATAATTATTAATGTATTTTATAATAAATCAAAAAATAATAAAGAAACAATAACTCTTATACTATTTGGACTTGCCGTTTTTTGTTTAAAAGATTATATTTATATCTTATGATGGAGTAGTTCATGTAAGATATCAGGGTAATTTGTGTAAGGACAAAACATATAAACGATTTATATAATTTCACTAAAACTGACGAGTGTGAGTATAATTACTCTCTAATTATTTGAATTACTGATTTTCACAATATCAAAATAAATGTGATACCATATTTATACTACTTTACGATTATTAATTACACCATTTACTTTTACATTTAATTTTTTTATTTCATCAATACCATTATTCATATTGTATAAGCTCTAGTTAATTGAATTATATATTTTTATATTGCAAACTTAGTTGTATTTTAATGTTTGAAATATTCTAATAAATTCCATTACTTATTCATCGCATTATTTATTAGTTTGATTTCTCTATAATTGATGGTTAAGATGTGGAGTAAGTTTTTTAAATTTAATATTGGAGTAAGTGGATCAATTCCCATTATAAAATATCAAATTTTTTGAAATAACAAACATTCTTTATTGGGGAGGGATCCACTTACTCCAAAAAACACTTACTCTTCATCTTAGCCATCCAATCTTGAAAAATTCAATGGCTTAGATGTACTCACCAATTCAAACCATTGGATTTCCCAAGAATGAATGATCATGATGTGGAGTAAGTGTTTTTCCACTTACTCTTGGAGTAAGTGGATCCCTCCCCTTCTTTATTTGATATAAATTTATTTGAAACTTTTTATATTTTCGGCATTCATTTCTATACAATAAAAACACTTTCTACCGAGAAACAATTATGTATATAATATAATCTTCTACTAGAATATCTCTCCCACATATTATATTAAATAAATTTTATTTACACGTGTTGTAATTATATGTGTTATTATATTATTATTATTTTTATTTTTATTCACAATTATTGCACTATTATTCACTTTTATATTATAATATTGTTTTAAATTTTTATTTTCTATTCATTTGCTAATTAATTTAATATTATATTACTAATTTACATATAGCTGACTTTATTTAGTGAGATTAATGTTCGATCATTTTTGTATATTATTTTATTAAACTAATTCATTTAATCATTTTTATACAATGATATAAATTGTATATGAATTTATTTTGCATAGTCTAATTAATTGCATTGGTTTTATTATTATTTTTTATTGCATTAATTGCAATATTGATTTTAAATGTGCCTATTAATTGAATTACCCATGAATTTCATCATATTAGGTACATTATTCCTTTTTAATACTTTAAAATTAATTATATTATTTAATATTTAAAAATTACTTTTTTAATTACAGGAATTTCAATACCCATTTTATATATGTTTTAATAGATTAAATTAATTCTAATCAATTCATTAAGTATTAATATTTTAGAATAAAAAATGAAAGTCAATGCATTTTAAAATTATTTGTTTGTTCTAAAAAATAAACAGTAATTGTAATGGAAAATCATTTTTTTGTTCTAAAAAATATTAATTTTGGAATATATAATGTATTTTATTAATCTATAAAATCATGTTAGATTTATAATAATTATATAAAATTATATTGTATTGTATCCAATAAAATATAATTAGCTTTTAAATAGAGAATATATAGTGTATCCAAGAAAATATAATTAGCTCATTATTCTCATAATTATTGAATTTTGAATAAAAATAATTTACATGGATAATAAATAATATGTTGATAGTAAAAAAAGCTTTACATTGTTAATGCACATACATTAATATCGTTTACATGCGTTTAATATTATTGATACAAAATTAATATATGTATCGACAATGTAAATATTTTTTATATTATCATCATATTATCTATCATTAATACTAATTACTTTTACATTATCATCATATTATCTATATTTATATATATATAAAGAGATCTCCGTTTATAATAACCAGATAATGTCAACTTTTATACTAAATTTAATATTATTTAAATTTTCATTTATATACACTAAGATTAATGTAATATATGAAAATTAAAGTTATTTGACTTGATTTACAAATTTGAGATAATTTGTTTATATGATATATATTTTTTAATAAATGTATGGATTGGTCTAACTTAAATTTTATAAAAAATTATTTATAATGTAATAGTTGATATAATTTAATTTGATATAAATGAATGATTTTTTTTTGTTAGCATAGATACAATACAAAAGGTTTTTATCATTAATTATTGTGTATTATGAAATTTCCTTCCCACCTATTGACTGGATATATTTGGATTGAAGTTTCAATTTTCAAATTTTATTTCCTCTACAAATGGTAGATTATTTAACAATATTCTATTGTAAAATTTTCCCATTATTAAATACGGCCTATATACAGAATAAGGATCCTCTGATTACTAGACGCTCCAAAAATAATGACAAGTGTATTTTATAAATAATTAATGGTGTAGATTTTACATTATTTTGAATTAAAATACTTATTTGAATTTTCAAATTATTTTGGGTCTCACAATCTAGTACTGAAGAGGATTCTGACCTCTGTATATAATAATGTATCTGATTTGTATCAATCCAAAGTCAACAACCTAATATTCAAATTAAATATATAAATAACATAAAGTGGTGCAAGAAAATCACACAAAAAACACATTGTCTCTACCTCATTCTCACCATGACTAGAAAGAAGGTGAACCTTGAATACATAACCAATGAATCAAAGAGAAAGGCAACATACAAGAAGAGAAAAAGTTGTCTGCTCAAGAAGGCTAATGAGATAAGCACTCTCTGTGGTATCCAAGCTTGTGCTATAGTATATAGTCATGATGAACCAAATCCAGAGGTTTGGCCATCCCATTTTGAAGTCCAAAGAGTTCTCCACAAATTTGAGACATTGCCTAAATTGGAAAAGGACAAAAAGATGTTGGATCAAGAAACTTTCTTGAAGAAACGCATCAACAAGGCTCGAGAACAGTTAATAAAGCAAAGGAATGAGAACATGAAGAAAAAGATGGACCTTCTCATGTTTAAATGCTTGAGTACTGGGACCATTGTTGATAACAATATTGATGTGAATTGTTTCTCGTGGGTGATTGATGAAACTTTGAAGGAAGTTGAATGTAAAAGGACTAGGGACCAATCTCAAGGTGGGATTCATGTGGCTGAAAATGGATCAAGAACTTTGAGTGAAGAGAAGGAACTTGTGGATGCTATGCTGAAGCAGGATTGGTTAATGGATTCAGTTCATTCTGTTGGAAATGAGATGCTTCACTTTTGAGACTTTAATATCTCAAATGGGTCTTGGCATGATACTTCTGTCCCTTGAAGAATCATGTTCTTCTTAATAATCTTTCAAGAGTCTCTTCTGTCTGGAATTTACCCATTGCTTTTGTCTTTGAATTTATCTTTTCTCAGACATTAAAAATTGTCATGGTCTAGTTTTCATGCATGCTTATTATCTCAGTCTGTGTTTTTCTATGCTTAGACATAACATTTGATCATAAGTCTAATAGCTGTGTGTGAAAAACTTGGTTATTGTGTTTTAATTCTATATATTTTTACTCTTGAAACTATGATTGATGAATGAATATGTAAATCAACAGCGCTTATTTCAAGGACAGCGCTTCCGGACGCTGTCTATTTGAGCGCAGTAGTATATGTTATGCTTTAACAGTGCTTACGTGGGCGTTGTTCTATAGATGTACATTACTTTTAACAGTGCTCATCAGGAATGTTGTTGATATGTCACCTTTAACGACACTCATTTAATCGCACTCATATTAAATAAGGCAAAATCTCTTTCAGACATTTTATCAAATACATTAGAAGCTTCAATATAATAAGAATGAAAACAAACTATTGCGTGAGCTTGTCTCTGTTAACCATATGCAGTAATGAGAAGGATGAAGGTGATGAAAATGTAGAGGACAAATCCATGATTTTCTTCTCTTCCTTAACTGAAGAAATAAGAGGACATAAAGATACAGTCAGATTCAATATAATAAGAATGAAATCAAAAGTTACGTACAAAATATGGATGAAAAAATAATAACTAAATACAAGAAATACATACAGAGATTACAAGTTTGGTAAATCAAAAACAACTTCACGTATATTCAACCTTGACATTTCCTGTAATATAAGATAAGCAGTTAATGTAGATGTAAATGCAAGGAGAAAGAGTGAATCAAAGAGAATGAATCTCCTTATGCTCGAAGTACTTGTTTTTTCCTTTTATTTTTAATGATAAAAATATTATTTTAATATATATAAAATGATAAAAATATTTTAATATATTATATTTTCTTTTACTTTTTGTGATACTTATCTCAGCATTAACAGAGATTATCCTATATATTTTCAATGCACTATTATTCTTGGAGTTCATTGAGAACTAGATATTATAAAAGAGAGATAGGGCTAATGTTCCATCTTGTGTAACTATTTCAATGTGTAAAATGATAGTTTTGCACATCATCGTTTTCACATACACATTTGTGTTATAACCATGATGATCTATCTATTGCTGTTTTCAAATTCAAATGACTTTTGATCAATTCTTATAAATTGTATAAAAATGAGAATATATAATAAATAAATAAAAATTATGAGCAAAATAAATTTTATTAAAAATGTACTAAGATGTTACCAGCTATAAAATACAAGCATACAAATGTTTTATTAAAGAAATAGCTAAGTTATTAGATAAGTTCATGGTTCGATGTCAAATCTTATCCACTACAAAATACTAATAATACTACAAAATAAAAAAGTCAATGGGTTTGAATATTTATTACTTTCATTTACTGGTTTGAGTTGTAGTCTTAGATATTAGAATGGTATTGAGTTGTAGTCTTAGATATTAGAATGGTATGATCCGTAGATAATTTTTAAAAACATAACTGATACATTATTATACAACAACTTATATTATGAAGTTGCATTTTTCACTTTTGCAATAAAGTGGAAAAAAAACAAAAACATAAAAAATATTTACATAAGTATATGGTAAATACACACTACAACATATTTGAATAAGTCAAGACCCTGAAGTATATATCATTTAAATTTATAGCTTGGTTGGTAAATCAAACCTTTTCTTAAAAAACTAGTAGGATACCCGTGCATTCGCACGGGTGATACCATATTTTGGATCAATATATTTAAGTAGCATAAAGTAAATTTTAAATAGCATAAAGTAATTTAAGTATTAAAAATTACTTTTGAGAGCATTAACACAGAACTAAATGAACAGTTACAAATATTATTGAGTGGAGTAAACATTTAAAACAAACTACATTTGAAAGATAGACTTTACATGAAAATTAGGTTAGAGTTTTCTATGGACAATTTTGTTTCAACGTCATTTAGGTGAGGTTATAAAAAATGACCTCATATACATCACACTTGTGATGCAACTCAAAATATTCAAAGGAAGTGTTTACATACAACTTAAAACATTAATATCAAAATTTATTTAGTCTTCATATGCTTTGCAACATTGGAAGATGAAATTTCAGAGGAAGATTGTAGAGGGCTTTGAGCCAAATCCAAATCTAACTCACCCCACATTCTCTTGGCAGAAGTTATGACTTCAAGGTGGTCTGGATCATGTTCAGCAGTGTCTACAACAAAATTCAAAACATTTTTTGAATGACTGAACATATAGGAATTACCTTTAAATTGATAAATAAGTTAATAAAAGGTCTATGAACTCACAGTTTTTAATTGTTGGGAATCATTGGCATCCGACTTTCTTTTTTCCCACTTGGAAAGTGGAGACTGTTGGACAATATCTCATTGAATGTTAATAACATAAATTTAAAAATAACAATGGACTACATTAGAATATGAAGTAATATAAATTACTTGAGGTGATGGTAATTGGCGTTGTCTTTCACTGAATTGGTCAAACCATAGACGCAAAGAAGAAAACCTACATGCAACACAACAATAATAAAAAATAAATTCACACAATAAGTTTATATTGTAATTGACGGAATGAATTCAGGCAAATAAAAAACTGCATGTTGAATATTGGTTTCCAAGCTATACCTTTGCTTATACTTTGCAATGTCATTTATTTCTTCCCCAATCAATAACTCTGATCCACACCATGAACTTGAAACTATTGTTGGACAGTCACCTATAATTCAATGAAATGGTATAAAGTTAAAAATGACACTATACATATTAATAAAGTTAAAAATTAAAACAATAGAAGTACTACAACCTTTTGCTTTCTTGACTTTAGCATTTGTTAATAAAATGATCATTGGCTCACCATTTCCCGGTTTTTTATAATAATTGATAAATTTCATCGCAAGTGAATTACATAGATTACATGTAATGAAGTCACCGCTGAAAAAGACAAATATAAATCCAATATTTAAATATCAAAATACAAACAAATATAAATAAAAACGTAAATATAAAGACAATAAAAAATTTCAACATTAACATGAAACCACATTACCAAAAATCTATCAAATCACACGTAACTTTCTTTAATTTTGTTTCTGTTTGGCAAAAAATCGACTTGTATTCAACTACACCGATAATTTCTACAATAGGCATAAGAAAATAAATTGATGTTATCTATATATATAGGGAATTTGAGAAAACTAAATAAAAGTATTTGGGTACGAAAGCATATAATAAATTTGATCTAACCTATTAACAAATAACTTGAAAACTGCCCAGCTACAATTTCAGCAAAATTTTTGAATTTGTATTCAAAAAGAGGAATAGCAGGACATATAAGTCGTTCTACTATTGTATCGGTATTGAACTCCATCCGATAAAGATGGTTGCAGGCTTTAAATTCAAAATCATTTAGTATCACATCAAAGTTTTGCATCATATAAGTATCATGCTCCACTAAATAATCACGCCATCGATTAAATTCTTCCTTTACAACGGAGACTTGAATTTTGTGTCCCTAAATATCATAAAAATGAGTAATTTCTTAAACAGAAAAACATACCTTATAGTCAAAATATGACTTATTTTACCTTTGAATCCATCAAAACCATCTCTAGATGCCCAGAATTGGGTGGTTTATGAACAAACCAAAGTTTCGTTATTCGAACAGCTATTTTCCAAAAATGTTTGGAATCATTCACATCAGTGATCATATCGAAGGGGTTTGAAAGAGACATTATACTATCATATAAAAAGATAGATGACATTGTTAGACAACAAAATTTTAAAATGATATCATCATGAAAATTTGTTACAATAAATACTAAAGCTTAAAGGACGTAGTTTAGTCCTTTAATGAAAGGAAAATAATACAAATGAAACAAAGAGTAAAGTTTTATGAAAGAAACTGTTCATGGTTTAATGTGGGAAGGGTCAAATAATGTTGTTAATCCCTTCCTAATGCTTTGTGGTTTTCAAAACAGCAACATGTTTTACTGATTTTAATTTGGTAAACAACAACTTGTATAAGGGTAAATGCGAATGTTAAGGTCATATTTGATATAGGTTAGCTAATAATAAAACTACCCCATAATATGTAGACCTTCTTATTTTCGAAGATGCGACTCTCACTGTAAGTATTGAGACTCTCAATGTGACTCTACATGTGCAAAAAATATTATAAAGCTTAATAACAGATGAAGGAGATAAAGAGGACCTGTAAAGGTGACTTCATAACCCTATAATGATTATTCTGTAAAATATATCCATATTTGTCAAACAGGATAATAGAGATAGTAAATGAATCATTTTGTATAAGTAAGGAGCAGAAATATATGCACACAAAAACGGTGAGGATATCCTTTGGGATGAATTTGATGTAACCATCTTTGTCAAAATAGTTTGACTAAATTCTATGAAAACAAAGATTCATAACATATGAAAGAGATAAAGAAGACCTGTAAATATGATTCCATACCCGTAAATGATTATTCTGTGAAGGAGGGTCATTTAATGCACATACAGAGCGTCAATTAACATTTATTTTAGGTATAGATAAAATGTATATACAGAAAGTCATTAACATATAATGGAGATGCATATAGTCAAATAACATGTAATATAAAGAGATTGATTGAATCATTTTGTATACAGAGAGTAAAGTTCATAACATTTAGCATATAAAAAGATATGAACTACATGCATGTAATAAAAATCTATACACAGTGAACTTCATAGCATTTTAAGTTGTAATGAGTAAAATAAAATGTAATAATCTAAATACATGGAGTAAAACAGGATAATAAAGATAGTAAATGAATCATTTGTATATGTAAGTAGCAGAAATATATGCACACAAAAACAGTGAGGATATCCATTGGGATGAATTTGATGTAACCATATTTGTCAAAATAGTTTGAATAAATTCTATGAAAACAAAGATTCATAACATATGAAAGAGATAACGAAAACCTGTAAATATGATTCCATACCCGTAAATGATTATTCTGTGAAAGAGAGTCATTTAATGGACATATAGAGAGTCATAACTATACAGAAAGAAATTAACATATAATGCAGATGCATATAGCCAGATAACATGTAATATAAAGAGATTGATTGAATCATTTTGTATACAGAGAGTAAAGTTCATAACTTTTAGCATATAAGAAGATATGAACTACATGCATGTAATAAAAATCTACACAGAGAGTGAACTTCATAGCATTTTAAGTTGTAATGAGTAAAATAAAATGTAATAATCTAAATACATGGAGTCAAACAGGATAATAGAGATACTAAATATCATTTGGTATAAGTAAGGAGCAGAAATATATACACACAAAAACAGTGACGATATCCATTGGGATGAATTTGATGTAACCATCTTTGTCAAAATAGTTTGAATAAATTCTATGAAAACAAAGATTCATAACATATGAAAGAGATAAAGAAGACCTGTAAATATGATTCAATACCCGTAAATGATTATTCTGTGAAAGAGAGTCATTTAATGCACATACAGAGCGTCAATTAACATTTATTTTAGCTATAGATAAAATGTATATACAAAAAGTCATTAACATATAATGGAGATGCATATAGTCAAATAACATGTAATATAAAGAGATTGATTGAATCATTTTGTATACAGAGAGTAAAGTTCATAACATTTAGCATATAAAAAGATATGAACTACATGCATGTAATAAAAATCTATACAGAGTGAACTTCATAGCATTTTAAGTTGTAATGAGTAAAATAAAATGTAATAATCTAAATACATGGAGTAAAACAGGATAATAGAGATAGTAAATGAATCATTTGTATATGTAAGTAGCAGAAATATATGCACACAAAAACAGTGAGGATATCCATTGGTATGAATTTGATGTAACCATATTTGTCAAAATAGTTTGAATAAATTCTATGAAAACAAAGATTCATAACATATGAAAGAGATAACGAAGACCTGTAAATATGATTCCATACCCGTAAATGATTATTCTGTGAAAGAGAGTCATTTAATGGACATATAGAGAGTCATAACTATACAGAAAGTCATTAACATATAATGCAGATGCATATAGCCAGATAACATGTAATATAAAGAGATTGATTGAATCATTTTGTATACAGAGAATAAAGTTCATAACATTTAGCATATAAGAAGATATGAACTACATGCATGTAATAAAAATCTATACAGAGAGTGAAATTCATAGCATTTTAAGTTGTAATGAGTAAAATAAAATGTAATAATCTAAATACATGGAGTCAAACAGGATAATAGAGATAGTAAATGAATCATTTGTATATGTAAGGAGCAGAAATATATGCACACAAAAACAGTGAGGATATCCATTGGGATGAATTTGATGTAACCATCTTTGTCAAAATAGTTTGAATAAATTCTATGAAAACAAAAATTCATAACATATGAAAGAGATAAAGAAGACCTGTACATATGATTCAATACCCGTAAATGATTATTATGTGAAAGAGAGTCATTTAATGGACATATAGAGAGTCATAACTATACAGAAAGTCATTAACATATAATGCAGATGCATATAGCCAGATAACATGTAATATAAAGAGATTGATTGAATCATTTTGTATACAGAGAGTAAAGTTCATAACATTTAGCATATAAGAAGATATGAACTACATGCATGTAATAAAAATCTACACAGAGAGTGAACTTCATAGCATTTTAAGTTGTAATGAGTAAAATAAAATGTAATAATCTAAATACATGGAGCCAAACAGGATAATAGAGATACTAAATATGATTTTGTATAAGTAAGGAGCATAAATATATGCACACAAAAACAGTGAGGATATCCATTGGGATGAATTTGATGTAACCATCTTTGTCAAAATAGTTTGAACAAATTCTATGAAAACAAAGATTCATAACATATGAAAGAGATAAAGAAGACCTGTAAATATGATTCAATACCCGTAAATGATTATTCTGTGAAAGAGAGTCATTTAATGCACATACAGAGCGTCAATTAACATTTATTTTAGCTATAGATAAAATGTATATACAGAAAGTCATTAACATATAATGGAGATGCATATAGTCAAATAACATGTAATATAAAGAGATTGATTGAATCATTTTGTATACAGAGAGTAAAGTTCATAACATTTAGCATATAAAAAGATATGAACTACATGCATGTAATAAAAATCTATACAGAGTGAACTTCATAGCATTTTAAGTTGTAATGAGTAAAATAAAATGTAATAATCTAAATACATGGAGTAAAACAGGATAATAGAGATAGTAAATGAATCATTTGTATATGTAAGTAGCAGAAATATATGCACACAAAAACAGTGAGGATATCCATTGGGATGAATTTGATGTAACCATATTTGTCAAAATAGTTTGAATAAATTCTATGAAAACAAAGATTCATAACATATGAAAGAGATAACGAAGACCTGTAAATATGATTCCATACCCGTAAATGATTATTCTGTGAAAGAGAGTCATTTAATGGACATATAGAGAGTCATAACTATACAGAAAGTCATTAACATATAATGCAGATGCATATAGCCAGATAACATGTAATATAAAGAGATTGATTGAATCATTTTGTATACAGAGAGTAAAGTTCATAACATTTAGCATATAAGAAGATATGAACTACATGCATGTAATAAAAATCTACACAGAGAGTGAACTTCATAGCATTTTAAGTTGTAATGAGTAAAATAAAATGTAATAATCTAAATACATGGAGCCAAACAGATAATAGAGATACTAAATATGATTTTGTATAAGTAAGGAGCATAAATATATGCACACAAAAACAGTGAGGATATCCATTGGGATGAATTTGATGTAACCATCTTTGTCAAAATAGTTTGAACAAATTCTATGAAAACAAAGATTCATAACATATGAAAGAGATAAAGAAGACCTGTAAATATGATTCAATTATTCTGTGAAAGAGAGTCATTTAATGCACATACAGAGCGTCAATTAACATTTATTTTAGGTTGTAATGAGTAAAATAAAATGTAATAATCTACCTACATGGAGTGAAATAACATACAGTTGACAACTTCGTAAGCAGTGAATGAATGAGGTAGCATAAAATGGACATTTCTATGGTAAAAATAGTATTCTATATACAGAGATTGAAGTTCATAATATTTCTAAGCAGCTAATGAATCAAATAAAATGTAATGGACATACTTGGAGTCAAAATAGCATACACCGGACACATAGAGAGTCAAATAACATGTAATATAAAGAGATTGGTTGAATCATTTTGTATACAGAGAGTAAACTTCATAAGATTTATCAATGTAAAGATGTGAACTACATGCATGTAATAATCTATACAGAGAGTGAACTTCATAGCATTTTAAGTTGTAATGAGTAAAATAAAATGTAATAATCTACATACATGGAGTGAAATAACATTGAGTGGACATATTCGTATGTAGTGAATGAATTAGTTAGCATAAAATGGACATATATGGAGTAAACCAAAATAGTATGGGCATATAAACCAAATTAGTATGGACATATAGAGAGTCATAACTATAATATTTTCTTCATAATATATATTATGAACAAAATAGTATTTTCTTCATAACTATAATATTTTCTTCATAATATTTTCTTCATAACTATAATATTTAGTATGAAGAAAATAGTATTTTGAAATGCAAATTCAGAAATGTTCACTGTTCCGTCATTGTCGTCTTCGATGGAATACAAAGACGAAAAATGTGGTCAGTGATAAAGGATTAAAACAAATTCAATGAAAATTTCCCGTTCAATTTCGTCTTCAACATGCAAAATGTATGTGAACCAAACATCACAGTGATAAATATTATGAAGACGAAAAACAGAGAAAGTGAAATATGAAAAAATCTGTTAAAAATTGAAAGATATAAAAATATAAAGCATTACAACAACTTCAATGTAAACTTTCTCATTCGATGTCATCTTCAACACATCACAGTGATAAACATTACGAAGACGAAAAAAGGAGAAAGTGAAATATGAAAAAGTATGGTAAAAAATGAAAAATATAAAAAGAAAGCATTACAACAACTTCAATGTAAACTTTCTCATTCGATATCATCTTCAACACATCACAGTGATAAACATTACGAAGACGAAAAACGGAGAAAGTGAAATATGAAAAAGTTTGGTAAAAAATGAAAAATATAAAAAGAAAGCATTACAACAACTTCAATGTAAACTTCTCATTCGATGTCGTCTTCAACACATCACAGTGATAAACATTACGAAGACGAAAAACGAAGAAAGTGAAATATGAAAAACTATGGTAAAAAATGAAAGATATAAAAAGATAAAGCATTACAACAACTTCAATGTAAACTTTCCCATTCGATGTTGTCTTCAACATGCAAAAAGTCTGTGAACCAAATTTCACTGTGATAAATACTATGAAGACAATAAAATGGGGAAAGTAAAAAATGAAAACATAATATCGCAAAGAAAACTGTGTAAAGGTGAAACCTTTAAAAATAGTATCGCAAAGTAAATGGAAGAAACACACTGGAAAAGAAGATCGACAATCGTCTGCACCTTCGACCACAATGAACCATACATTACCTTAACGAAGACATGAACAGTTAGGTTTCACTTAAAATCCGATTATGATGGTGAGAGTTTTTGAAAATGAAAACATGAACAGTTATGCAAAATAATGAAAAGAAATACAAATGTCAACAGTTTTATAGAAATGAAGCGGTTCATCTTAAATGAAATGAAGAGAAACGGAGAGACGCAAGAAAGGAAACGAAAAGTTAGGTTTTCTAACGAATAGAGGAAATGAATGAAAGGAGAAGAAATGAAATGGAAAAAGGAGGTGTTTCTCTCTGAAACTCTTGAGTGGAGAAAGTGGGAAGGGTAAAATTACTTTGTTAACCTCTTCCCAATGTGTTGTGGTTTTCAAAACAAAGTCTGTTTTAGTAATTTTAATTTTGTCATGATTACTTTCAGAAAATTCAGAAAAAGTGTAATCATTGTTACGGCAAATGACCGAAATATCCAACATTCAAAATTAAATACAAAGAAGCTTTAGGACATTATAGTAAATTAGAATTATTAATGTTTATTAATAAAAGAAGAAGATGCGAGAAGAAGATGAAGTGAGAGATGAGAGAGAGTGAGAAAGATGAAAGTAATAAATGCTGACAGAAGGTAATAAATGCTAAGAGAAGGTAGGTAATTCAAAAAAAGCAAGTTCACCAAAATACCCCTAACTCAGTAATATGAGGTAAAATATAATGAGGGTTATTTTAGGGAATCCGTGTTTATTTATTAGTTTATTTTAAAGTTATAGTAAATGACAATTATACCCTTAAATAAGCCACGTGTCAAGAATATGGAATTCTAGAAATGTAATTTCCCTAGCCCTTTGCATTTCTATATAGTAATAGAAGCAAAAAACAGTAACCTATGGGAATGTAAAAAGAAATGGTGAAAAAAGTTGAAGAGAGTTGCATAAGAAAAGCATTACAAGAGCTATTTCTCTTTGGATAATTGGTATTGTACATGTTCAACAAAGGTTCATCAACCACCCCATTTTCGTTAAAAAGTCCTCTAAAATCAAAACTTTTGATATTTCTTACTATTTTCCCACCAATGGTAGTTCTTAAATTTCTTGTACTGGTGTTCTTTTCCACATTCAGCAGCTTGTATTGTGATAAGAATCAGATATCTTCTAGTCCATGATTGACATTGTCATCTCACTTATTTTTGGGTGTGTGCTATAGTTCCTAATTCCTTCTTTGCTCACTTGTGATTGCTAGAAGATTAAGCTACAATGATTCGGAATTGTTGGGTGATAACACTGTTTATCTTTTTCGTATATTTTTGGGTGCATGTTTCCACCCTTTTTTATTATACAAACTGTGATATATATATATAAGTATATAATAATTAGGTCGAGTGTTTATTGAATGTAGCAAATGCTGTTCGAATGGTAGGGATCAAGGAATGCAACCAACGGAAGTTGTGATAAAAGGTGGCGAGAGATTAATTTGGGTGTATTAAAAACATGATTAATTTGGTATGTAATCATGGATGAGTATATACGTACTATTAAAAAATTTAAAGTTTATAAAACTTTGATAAAAATGTAAAGCATTAAATTGGTAAATTTAAGTTATTTTATGTTTTCAAATTAGTCTTATAATTTGATCTTGTTTCAACTCTCTCCATTCTCAAACAAAATTCATGATCTTGGTATTATTGAGTTCAAAATAAAAAAAAAATTACACAATCTCTCTATTACTTTTCTGAATTTGTACTGTTAAAAAATGATTTTAATTTACAAAGATAACAGCAAAATAACCTATTGAATACATTTCAAAACATAAATAACTTGCAGACCTATTTGACACAAAACAAATTATAATATGTGAAATTGTTCATAATCTCATTCTTTATTGGGGAGAGATGGAGGGTGGTCTGGTGGTTAAGGTGAAGGACTTATGGAATAGAGTGGATAAGGTTGTGGGTTCGAGTCTTACCCATAGCAAATTTAAAATATAAATGAGTTATAAGGTGGTTTGATGATTAAAATAAAGAATGAGTGAAGTGGAGGAGGAGGAGGAGGTTGAGGGTTCAAGTCTCGTTCACAACAAATACTAACATATTAACAACTAACATTTGCCAATAAAAATATAGTGGAGAGATAGAAGGTTGTAGAAAGGTATGATAATTCTTTTGGGTGGTGGGGAACGAGAAGATTGTGAGAGACTTCACAATTTGAGCTCGGTTAATGTGGCTCTAGTTGGGCAGTTAGGTGTTTGGAGCGAGGGAGAGGTTGTGGAGTTGGCATATTCCTTTGAGAAGAGAGCCTTTCGAGTGTGAAAAACCTTTGATAGTGGAGGAGTTTTTGAAGATTGTGAATTCAAGTATTTTGAGGAAGGAGGTAGAAGATAGATGGGTTTGGATACAAGATGCGTCTAATTATTACTCAATCAAATCAGTCTACAAAGTTATTTGGCTAGTGGACGAATCTATATTAGAGGACCAAAAGATGTGGAGGATGGTTTGGAAATCTATGGCACCCTGGAAGGTTTGTGTATTTGCTTCTTTTGGATAGGATCCCATGTAAATGGAACCTAGCCAAGAAGGGTGAGAATTTCTCAGGTGATGCTCTTTTGTGTGTTTGGTGTCAGGATCAACCAGAAACGGCAAATCATATCTTCTTCTCTTGTCATTTTTCTTACCACGTTTGACAACTACTTTATGGTTGGTTGGGGTTAGTAGTGGTGCTACCATCAAGATGTATATCTCATTATTTACAACATCTTTTGTCAGTCAAGGAAAGAATATTGAAAGGATCGTGCTTTGTGCTTTGGATGCCTGGTATTTGGTCGAATGATGTCATCTTTAGTAACAAAACGGTGTGCGTGGAGGAGATTGTGGATGAAATAAAACTGAAATCATAGTTATGGAACAAAGGTACACACAAAGGCACAATTATATCTTGGTTTGAATGGATCTTTAATCTGATTTTGTGATTTGAGTGTTATTCGTAATTTTGGTTATGTTGGTTGGGTTATAGAGGGTCTCTCTCATGTGGGAGTTTTGTCTTCCCTTCTGTCAGAATTGTATTTTAGTATTATTTTCTAATTATAATTTTTATTCATTTATTAATAAAATTTTCATTTATAAAAAAAAAGATAAGTTGGGTGTCATACACAAATACAAAATCGTTGTATTATTACTTTACTGATTAATAGACCAACAGTGTAGACTCTATTAGGTTCCTTTTTTTATCCACAAAATATTATGATTTTATTAAAGTACTTGATGTACAAGAAGTTTCAAAATGAACACAATAATGCAGCTATAGAGAAAGTTGAGTACAATAAGATGATAAGCTTTCACATAAGTTATTATTACATTTTTTTGAATGACATTACAATTTTTCACTTTTCCCTTTAATTCATAACAAAGATTTCCATTTGTACTCTCCACAATTTGTTGTATAGAAACCTTTGAAAAACTGAATATAACTTCGTTCCTTGCAAGTCAGATAGACCAAATTATTGAAAGATAAATAATGCTCCAAAATTTATTACATTTTTTATTGGTTGGTAGATTCTTGTGTATTGAGAAGTTTTCTCTCGGGTCTGTCTTGATGAAGAGTGATGTCAAAATGAAGCCAAGCCAGAGGAGATAAGTGAACCGACAAGACAAAAAAAATAATGAGAAGTTTTAGGTTCCTCAATGCAAAAATGACACAAAGTTCCTCATTGAAGTTGTGTCATTCCTCTTCTTCGTACAACGTCCATGGTTGGTAATTTATTATATTCCCTAAGTATCATATAAGGCCAGGGGAAAATGATTTTCGGAGAAACATAATCATAAATCACAAAAGTTCATAGTGATAAAATGAAATAATACTCATATAATCAATCAAATTACTCATCCAAAATAAGCCACTTTAGCTATCTACCATATACATTAATTATTTAAACTACCAAAACCCTTTATTAGACAAATTATGAGCATATTTATAGGATCATTTACACAAAGCCACAAAGAAAGTGATTAATTACGGAAACCCTAGGTTTTACCTATACAATTACTATGATAGTTGATATAAGGTAAGACGTAAAGTGTTTCTTGTAGAAATTTTAAAAAAAGAAAACTATTTCTAGTCAATGTGGATTCATATAGATTCTGTTTTAAATTATGATTATATACAATGAGATTATAATATGTGAAATTGTAAACCTTTTTTATGAGCACAAGAGAAAAATATTACGAAAGCACAAAGAACACTAACCCAATATAACCAAGGCGACAATTAATCACACCCGACAATGCAAGACCACGTATCATATATCAATTTCCAAAGATAAAATAATTAGTTCCTATAACCAAAGAGAACCAAGACTATTATCTAATATATGGATGAAATCCATAATATTCATATAATTCTACTCCCTTCCATCGAAGATTATATTGTTTCTCATCAACCTAGATCAAATAGTTGAGAATCAAAGCATACATTAAAGCTGAAATATTTTTCTGCTAAGGATTGAGTTTTAATTCGATTTCAATATCAAAATATTTTTACGCTAAAGTTCGCCTCAATTATAGTTTACAAACTTTAAAACTGATTAATGGGCTCAAATTTATGTTGTTCATTAGCATAAATTTAAAGGACATACAAAATGTTGATGGATTATACATATATATGTAGATAAAGTTTGTGAATATTAATAATAAATGTAACTATCAACTAAAGCTCATGTAATAACGATTGTCGACATGTATATCTGTATAGAAAGTGACTCAATCACAAACAATATTTAATATAAGAAATGAGAACAACTAATATGTATCATCTTATCTAAAGATAAGCAAACCTAGTTTTTTTAAGTAATCATGTGATAATTAACTAACTTTTTATCTTAATCATCTTTGTACATTTGTATGACAAAAATTTATTTTTCTCATAATTTTTATATGATAATTATTCTCACTTGAGTTACTTTTGTGTGTATATATATATGTGTAACGAAACAGACTGAATTTAGCTCAAGTTCGACTCATTTATTTAACGAACTTAATTTTTAACTCAAGTTCAACTCATGTGATTCATGAACCAAATTTATTGAGCTAAATAATGAGTGGAGTTTTGAATTTATGTAAAGTTACTTTTTGGTTCATTTTCAACCCTAAATTTATTTACTATATATTGAATTGTATGTGATCCTTATTATATTTTCTCAACTCCATAATCAGAATAATTTAATTCCATAATTGTTACTTGATATAAGAAGTATTTTTTGAAATGCTTTCCTCTTATAATAAAAGATTATTGATACCTAGCTACTAGAGTAAAGTTAAGCATAATATTGTAATAATATATTTCTAACCTAATACAACTCCTCCAACCAATAGGACCCTTGGTTGCAAGGCTAAAGAGGAGTGAGTGGGAGACTTGATGAATGGAGAAGGAGTGCATGAAGACCTAGATGGAATTCAAGTATCTAATCAAAGTGTCTCACTGTACTTTATTCTCGGCCCTTTTGATCTTGGTCTTTTGTTTGATCTCAAAGTCGAATGCAAGCTTGTATTAGACTTCACTCAAAAGATAAGTATTAATTTTGAGGAATGTGTCACTTGGTATTGTTCAGTATGCCTAGACAACTTCTAACTATCACAGATGAGATTTTTAAAGAATCCTAACTGTTATACTTATATATGATGGGAAATTGAGGTTTGGTAGAGATTGGAATGGTTGTATAATGATGGCTTCATTAGTAGTTAAAATTGAAAATATTCATCTTCTTTTCAAAGGGTCACTTAAGGCTCGTTGTCTAAAAAATAGAAATCTAATCTTATGAAGAGGAAACACTCCATGTAGCTTGTTGATCTTCTTGACTTAGAGGGAGACACCATTAATCATTTTTGTTGTACTTCAACATCACTATCGCTTTCTTTGTATTGTTGTCCTCTTTGATCTTCCTAACCATCCTTTGAGTTAATTATCACTCTTTACCTTGTTTTAGCTTTTGTTCAAACTTATAAAATTCATACATTCGGTGTTGTTTAATTTGATTTTCGGAATATATGGGTTTTAAGGATTAGGGAAATCTTCAATTTGAGGTGTTTTATACTAAGGATTTAGAATTATGAAATTAAGGATATAATTATAGTTTTGGGTTTATTAAAATGTACTTATAACTTTGGTTAAAAATGGTTTTCAAATTGGGTTGGTTGTTTTGAAAAGTGGTTCACCTTAAATTATAACTTTGGGGTTTTTATGCTGAAAAATATTTTGAAGCTTCGATGTGAATTACAGGAAATAACTCTACGAACAAATGGATTGGATAAAATTGGAAATCACAAATTTCTGATCATCAATAAAGTGCTTTTATGATGATGTAACACTATATACGAGCAATTTACATAGTGCTAACCACAATTTCATCAATTACCAAAACACAACTCATCAAACATATAAGAGTTATTTAGAATGTCATCAACAAACAATGAAAATAGATTGGGGAACAAGATCATTGTTATGATATGATGATTGTGATTTGTGAGTGTGATCTGTGAGTTTGCCATGATTGGGTGAAGGAATGGAAAAAGTTATAAAGCATAAATATGTAATTGTGATTTATATTGGATTGTGGCTCTAATCTAATCATAGAAACATGTTTTAGAGTGATTGACCTAGATAGAGCTTGAAAATACTAACATAACATACTAATAATTAACATTTACTGATTAAAAAAATAAAAAAAAATCTTTGGTATATATTAAAATATTTTATGAAAAGTAAGTATGATGAGAAGATAATCCTATTAGGTATATATTAATGTAATACTGAATTTAGTATTACATTAATTCATTGAGCTAGATGCTGTTCATTGAATGGATCTACTAGTTTGAAAGTAGGTAAATTATTTTAATATTACCGTAAAATCATATATTTATTCTGTTTGGTGTTTCAAGAGTATATGCAATGCATCCACATAATTAAATTATAATTTATAATCTTATTTTAATTTCATATTTATTACTCAAATCTCTGGGTTAGTAATGTGTGTTGGATAATAGAACTCATTACTCATCTCCGTGTGGAACATGAGAGCTAAATTTTTACTAACTACACAAACCTTATTTGGCAGTGCATACTATGTTTAGATTTTATACTGAACAATCTTAATGGCGAGTTTACACAGTTTTGTGGATTATGTCACTATTTTATTATTTACATATAACATGTGTGTGTGTATCTAACCATGTAAAAACATAAAACAAAAGTGCAGTTTTTCACTCTTTTCCGTTTTGTTCCGCTTGATTCTAACCATGTCACTATTTACACTTACATCACAAGTTGATTTACTCAAATAATTACATGACAATGATAGTCTACTGAACAAGTAAAATTAACATTAAAAAAAGGTCACAATTCTCCACCTCAATCAAATCTGCATATATATTTACATTGACAAATAGTGACAGCAAGGAACCTTTACAACCTGAGTGAGTTAGAAACTGTACAAATTATTAATAATCAAATAGGTCAACTATTTTCCTTAATGCCAATGTCCAACAAGGAAAAGAGTGAAATTCAATGTTTAACCATTCAATTAACCATCAACCTTCACATACAAATCCGAAAGAGCACGGTACAGAATGGCGGCAGCAGGTGGCCTAGGCAATGAGCCAAGAAGTATATCCGTTGCAGTTAAAGACTGGCTACCGTAGAAACGCGAATTTTCTTGGGTCCGTGTAGTGACAATACTGCCTTCAAGTGAACATCCAACAAATGCACCTGCAAGTAATATTGCGGTTAAACACTACCAGTAATTCATCCAACCTCACCAAAAAATAACATCATTAGCATTCTCTGCAATACTAAATGGTTTAAATATCCAATGCATGAGATATCGCTTATGTTCTGAGTATTATATCAAGAATTGTTTAAACCCCGGCTAATGTAAGTGTTTTAATTAAGAGGTGGAATATTAACAGCACATTGTCAAGAGTGGAAAACATTAAGTGAGTGCGTGTAACGACAACATATGAAATGTTAGAGAGTATATTGCATTCCCAGACTAAAAATTTGTATGTTGAACAAAGAAAAGGACAAGTTGCATACTATTACCAAAAACGATATAGTACACTAGATGAGCACAAATAACAGACATACCTTTACTGCAGCTGTAAGTATAAGAAGCAGCATAGCCGCCATCACCAGCTCGAATATTAGCTTCAGCTGACCTTCCAAGAATGCCAACTGCAGCACTCAAACCAGCTCCGAGTGAAAGATGGGCATTACCACTAAAAGTCTTGACAGCTTCATTTGTTCTCAGAACAATAATGAAGTCTGTTAACTCTCCTCCAGCCTATTTTGAGAAACAAAATTAAATCAACTCTTCAGAAGATATTTGAAATATAAGGGTATCCGTAAAACATTAAGACATGCTCTGCCTATACATGGAGTACAAAATTGAGCTTAGTGCTTGGTACAATTCAGGAGTAAACAGGATAATATTAAAATGAAGATCCAAAGTCCATAGTCATAAGTCATAAGTCATAAGAAAAGTCATTGTTAGTTAGTGTCAGATCACAACTGTTATAGATTAGTTGCTTCACCTGAGCTCCCCACCCCATACCAAATGTGGAAATGGCAGATGGTGGAGACCATGAACCATCATCCCTGCGTGCAACCACAAGCCCTGTTCCAATATTGTATGTAGCGACCACTCCCACTTTGGCTACAGTGATAATTGCCAGGCCTTTTGCTTGACTTAGAATGACATCAGGAATTGACTTCTCAGGCTTCAAAAATCCTAGCTGCAAAAGTAATTTTTTAAGTCAAACCAATTTTTTTTGTATAAAAAATTGATCATGTTCCACGATCCTAGCTGCAAAGGTAGAATGAATTTAAATAAGAAAGAATAACAGGACATTCAGGGAATCATATTTTGTGTGAACAGAGCTATTGTTCAGCTGTAAAAGGCTAAATCCTTGGAAGGGAACCATTCTCATTTTTCTGTCAACATGAAAAATTACAGTTTTTTTTCTCCATTTCGATATAGTTGATGACTTTTGATTGTCACCAAGTTAAAAATACTATGGCCTTCTCTATAACCAGGTTAATCAACCTTACCATGTCATACAATACCAGTTCTTCAATCAAACACACTTGCTCAGTTTGATTTTATTTTCTAGAACAAACACATGGAAGAAACTTAAATCCTCAACAAAGTAACAAAAATATTGTAAATTGTTTTCCTAGCTTTGTTCTTCAGATCAATATTGGAGAAAGTTCATTATAGAAGCAACCTCATAATAAGCATGAGTAGTGAGTAGTTTCTTCTTCTGAAGGAAAGTTAGGCATAAATAAATAAATACATTTGAAACGGTACCTGATTATAAGCCTTGATCGCATTAGTTGCCTTGTAAATTTCATATTCCAAGGACTGCCCCCAAGGAAAATTAATCCATGATCTCAGAGTGCTAAGGTCTGTCAAGTCGTGGGTTGGCAAATGAGCCGCATTACTTACATGGTCCATCAAATAAGGCTGTACAGACTCAAGTTTGACAAAACATACATCACAAACTCTCTGGGGGTCAGAAACTATGAACTTTGATGGCAACAAGCTCCGTCCTTTGGAGCATTCACCGCAAAATATTCCTCCACAAAACCGGCAGTGATGCCGGGAGCACATGATAGGATGAAACCTCACACCACAAAGCATACAAGAAAAAGCAGCACTATCTGCCAACCATTTTGGAGGCTCTGCTTCTATTAATTCCTTCACATTACTAAAGTTCGCCTCTGTCAGAGTCTGTGCCATCTCTTTCCAAGCTTCTTCAAGTAAATGGCTGGATACCCACTTAAAGGTACAAGAATGTATATCCCCTGACGCCAAAGAAGTCACTTTTCCCCGGGCTACAAGTAGCATTTCTGCTAGCACATCCCACATAGTCAATTCCCTTTCTTCTCCGAGGTATTGATTCCATCCCAAGTCATCATCCGGAAAATAGCCACCATTCGAGTGAAAACCTTGGGCCCACTCTCTGTGATCATCTTCAAGCATAGGCGGAACTGACACTGGTATCCAAACTCCAGTATCTTCATCATGTGGAGTATCATAATAGAAGTACTTCCTACACTTCTGAAGATCACCTAAAGACTCCATGTCCTCTTCATTCTTTTCAAAAGTTTCTTCAGGTAATTCAGGATATAATTTGGACAAATTCATACTAAGCCCTTCAATGCTAGCAGTGAAAAAAGAATCATAATACTCTTTAGTAACATCATTTTTCATATTGACACCCACCTCATCACCCTGTCAATTGCACCAAAGCACAAAAGGTCAAGGCATATGCAACACAGAGCACCAAATTACAAGGACCTTGTCTTGAAAAGAAAAACCCATAAATTATTGTTACTTCTTAAAGTAAAAATAACGTTTTTTTAAGATACCAAATTCAAAGTCAAATTCAGTAAACATCTCAGAAACATAAACATGGATTCATATAGGGAAATAAAGAAATTTTACCAGGTGATAATTGGAATTGGATATTTGGTTGTCAAGGGAAAAATTAGAAACCTTTGTAGATAAATTTTCTACAACATCCACCTGATTCTTACACTCCAAATTGTTGCTCTCCATTGGTTACACCTAAATCAAACATGGAATAGGGCATACGTATACATATGATCGATACCTCCCTATAATATTTATTTTGAAGATAGCAACGTTTCTGATATTTGAACTTTTGGGGGAAAGAACGAAACTTTGAGAATAGAAACGAAAAGGGTATGTGATTGAATTCAAATTAGAGCTTCAATGGCGTATTGTCATCGAGCTTCATTGGCGTATTTCAATATTAAAATCTCATATTTTCAAAATAGTTTTTATTTTACATCTAGATTTCGCTTACCAGATGTTCTTGAGTTAGGGTTGAGTTGGACGGATCATTACCTACTCTAAATGTTGGTATGTTATTTTCTGAACCTAAATTCAATCCTAAACTTGATGTTAATCTGACTTTAAATATTGACTGAGACAATATTTGAATTCAAAATTGATCCTATATCCGATTAAATCTAATGTTTAGTTATTTTAGATAAATTCTTCTCAATATTTTAATTATTGTTATGGTTATGTAATATTATATATATATATATATATATATTGTTAACGATGGAATATTTGGAAGGTTTGATTAGGATTTCCAATTATTTTCGATTGTTTAGAAAAATATTTAGTGAGAAATTAAACACACATGATTAATTTTCTTAACCACGCATAGGCTCAACCCGTTTAACCTTGATATAAGATGTGTTGTCTGAAATTGCGTCCAAAATTGTGTTCCCCCATCAATGATATTCAAACAAAAAAGAGAGAGCACACATTCCCCTTCATTCTTCTGTACCACCCTTTCCAAGTTCAAAGCTTTGAGTTTTCAACCATGGCGTTCTCTCTCTTCAACCCCAACCCACCATCCACTTTAGTACCAATCTTACTTCTCCTCATCATCTTCGATGCTTCATTCTACCAACCCTCTCACGCTTTCTCCAGATATGGCCGTGAAATAACTGCAGATGGTTCAACTCGGCGGCTATTTAGGTCAAAGGGTTCCACTCAGCGTCCCAAAAACTGTGAAGTGCTTTTGATTCAGTCACAGTGCTCTCAGAACCCAAACTGTAGCTGGTGTACAAGTGAGGATCTTGATGATATGTGCTTCACTAAATCTGAGGCTTGGAGGTTGCCACACCAGGTTTATTCATGTGCCTTGATCCCATGAGATTCATTGTCTTTGGAAACAACTTTATTGCTTACCAGGATGAGACATACATCTATCATTCATAGACCGTCCTAGATGAGAGTCTCGTGTACTGGGTCGACCTTTTTGGTGATGTACTTGTACTTTGGTTGTTCAAGTATATAGATTCAGTGTATGATTAAAGTCAACTTTGCAATGTGGTTGGATTACCATAGAGATCAATACTTTTCATCTCTGGCTTTGGGTGACATTGACAGCAAAAAAAATTAGCATTTATTTAGTTTTAATGGATTTGGTTAATTTGATTTGGTTTATTTTTATCTCATTTTTATCTTAAACTATGTTTTATTTTAACATAATCTTATCTCTCATAACAATTTTGTATGTGTCCCTTACCTAAAATATGGTTGGGGGAGAGGTCTAGAGTCTAGACTTTCTAAATCAGTTAATGATCCAATGCTCTTCGGTATGGTTTCATTCGAATGATTCCATGAAAAATTCAAGACACCCAAGTTAAGTAGCTTTGTTAAACTCTCTGGTATCTCTCCAGAAAAATGGATGTTAGAAAGATCAATGATGGATTGCACTAGCTTTTAAATGTTCTTCCTTTCAAGACCAACTCTACATTTTTATAGCTAGTTGGTTGCAATTTGAAACTGTGGATATCTCCAAAACAAGCAGGGAGAGATCCTGATGGTACGTTTTCTTCAACATCCAGCGAATGGTGAAAACATAGACCACGTAGTTCTTCGGGAATGTTTCCTGTTAGTGTGCTGCCTCGTATCTGTAACCGTACAAAAACAGGAAGGTTTTTACTCGTCCCTTTTGGTATGGATCCAAAAATTCTATCATTTCTAAGGACAATAGTTTTGAACAGGGTAAATTCCTGAGAGGCTGAAGACAAATCCGCAGAGAGGTTAATTATTACTCAAGTCTAGAATTAAAAGTGAAGGCAGTGAGCTTATTGATGTTGGAATTCCACATGAGAAAATGTTGTTAGGTTGATCAATGGTTTCTAACCTCTGCCTAGTTATCCTAAATATGAACATTTATCCTGTCAAATATTTGTTGGATAGATCAAGATAACACAAACTTTCAATCCTATTTATGGATTAAGGAATGCTGCCACTGTGTTGATTATTTGACAGATCCAAGTTTACCAACTGCAACATTTCTTGGCCAATATTGGCTGGTAATGTCCTAGAGAGTAAGTTGTTCCTTAGAGTGCATTGACACCAGGCCGGAATAGGATTGAGCCCTTCAACCGATTGAAGTTTGGCGGATCGAGGACCCGAGCGAGGGCTGGGGTGCAAATTATTGTGAATGGTCCAAAATGTATATCAAGGGAATAACATGAGTGCAATTTTATATCGGTCATTGAACCTTCCCATATATTATGCAAGAGATTTAGATAGATCTGGGTAAGTTTATTAATACTTTCTGTAGTTGTCCCATTCATCATTTTATATTGTAGGTCCATATAATTTATAGCTTAGGTAGGTTTCCAATAATTATTACATGAATAACAACAATATATGTAAATGATAAAAAAATTTACTATAATTCGATCACTCAAAATTCATACGATATAGTTTATATGTGGGTTATCCATGAATTGAATATCATGATATTTGTCCTCACCCATAATCTATAATTGCGTTTACCCGTTGCTTGTATTTATACGCAATGTAGATTGCTTATACAAATGCCAAAATTTAATCAAAAGACATCTTGTAAGTTATTAAACACAAGGAAAGGTTTTCCTCGAAAATAGTGTTTCTTATTATCTGCAGAAAGACATCCTTATAATAAAACACAAGAGGTATGCGCTCATCTGACATCACTAACATCATTAAGCAATTGCTGATATATAATATATTATTTTATACAAAAATGAATGGTGCAAAATGTTAAAAATATGGAATGACAAGATACCTGTAAAGAAGGTCTCTTTATTTTAAAAGTAGACTCAGTTTGTGACTTGATTCAGTTCATATAGCACTATAATTTCAAAAGAAGGTCTGTTTATGACTTGATTTGTTTCATGTCACTATAATGCTGTATTTTAGTCTTAGAAAAGGGCCTACATGTAGACTTTGGTTTTGTTTGAACCTAAAGTACATATTCACTGTGCTTTCAAATGTATAAGAATTACTGAAGTTATGATCAAAGTTTTTTTTATGATCAAAGTTATTTCTTGTGTTGTACATTGTGTTATTTAGAGCTAAGAGTTATTACACTGGTCGCCCATTTTTAAATAGGTTGCATGTCACATGGACTGGTTTTTCAATTATTTTAGAATTCTTAATTTTTTTTTATAATGTCACAGAAGTTTTGGGAATCTTAATCAATAGGAGAATAGAATATAACACTTTTAATTAAAATTGAACACAAATAATTATTACTACAACATTATCCCTCCTATTTGATTTTTTTTTCTCTATTTTTTGCTAGCCATTGAACAAATCTTTGTTCAACTCATGATTTACACGCCAAAACAAAAAAAAAACAACCAGAAAATAGAGTAAAAAACACTTGCTAAGATTGTTGTCCCAAAGTAAGGTAGTCCTTAACAGCATCCCTCATATCATCATAGCAATCAGACCCATCAAAAAACTTCCTCAACTTCCATAGCTCCCTGTCCCTAAGATCATCCACAAAGGGCAAAATTGGAATAGCATTTTCGGGTTGATTCGAAAATGAGTTCGGGTTATCATCCACAATAACAACCCGTTTCAAATCCCGACCCGTTTCGGCCAAATCCTTAACTAACTTCCCATCCACCTGGCGACACGAATCCCTATAAAGCCGATGCGAAATAAACCGGTTCGGGTCTAACCGGTCCAATACCAATGAAGCATACTCTTTTAACCCTGCGGTAAAAACCACCACTTCAAACTTCTCCGCCAAGAATGCCAAAAACTCGTCGACCCCTGGTCGCTTCAATACATAGAAATTCATCACCTCGCCTTCAATCACCGGCCGGACGATAAAATCAAATCGCTCCGGCGGAGGGTCTACCTTAGTGTGGACAAGGGTTTCATCGAGGTCAAGAAAAACGGTTCTCTTACGAGACACAGAAATGGGTGGGAGTGAGTGGTCGAAGATAAGGGTTCTGCAAACGGTTTCGAGGGATTGTTCATCATGGAAATAGGTGGTGGTTTTCTTGAGAATCCTGTAGGAGTTTTTGTGAGGAGTGGTAAGGCGAACTAGATTGGAGAATAGCTTTGTGATACGGCGGTGGATGGAGGAGAAGACGGCGGAGGAGGCAACGACGACGTTTTTGATTGGGGATTTGCGGCGGAAACAACGGCGGTTGTTACGGAAGTGGTCCTTGTTAATTGATTTGGAATTGGGTTTGAAAGGGTTTCTTGTCTTAACCTTTGAAACCATTGCTGATTATGGATTTTGGATATGGAAGAGAGAGATAAGGAATGAAGACGATGAAATTGTGTTGTTGAGGGCATTTTTAAAATCGAGATATGGTGCAACGGTCATAATCAGCTTCGGAACCGAACCTATATTCTCGCCTTTTCATTTCTTAGCTCACATTTTGTTAACTCTTTGTTTTATTTTTTTACGTTTTTGTTATGCTTTTACGGTTTGCTTTTATTCATTTTATTATTACTTTGATGATCACATTTTTATTTTATATAGTCATAATGTTTTTTTATTTGGTGTATTTTATAATAATTTTTTATTGGATTTATTTTAAATTATAATTTTTTTATTTTATTAGAATGTCTAATTTAAGGTGGGGTGGAAATTAAAAAATATTAAGGACAAAATAGGAAAGAACATCATGTGGTTACACCATGTTTTGACTTTATATATAACTGGCATATCGAAAATCTCTTTGTCTGTTGACATGCATTCTTATTTTCTAGTATTGAATATTTAATTTTTAATATGTACATGATATTATATATTGAATGTACATATTTTGTTATATTTTTAAAAACTACATTAGTGGTTTGATAATTTTTGTGAATATAATTTTCTCTAACTTTCATTAATATTTTTTTATTGTGTTAGAAACATTGTAATATCATTA
This sequence comes from Lupinus albus, assembly GCA_009771035.1. Classification (NCBI taxonomy): domain Eukaryota; kingdom Viridiplantae; phylum Streptophyta; class Magnoliopsida; order Fabales; family Fabaceae; genus Lupinus; species Lupinus albus. The sequence continues at coordinate 15,810,508 of CM020016.1, forward strand.
ATTAGAAGGCCAAAATAGTAAAGAAAAAGTTACATCATATATATAATTATAAGATGCTTTTGTTTTATATATAGTATAAAAGTATAAATAAATATAGATATGGAGCCATAATTATATATAGGGGCATTTCTGTCTTTTCATGAGTTTATGGAAACTTTGAGTAAATTATACTGACACCTTCTGAGTTATAGTGAAATTACACAAATCACATCTCCATTAAATATATACATGTCACCTCTAATTATATACATATGTTAAATTGACTACCCCTGTGATAGAGATAAATGTAACTTCTTAAACAAAAAATGGTGACGAGTATAATTAAATTAAACAAAATATGATATATTTTAAAACAAGTCCAAATAGTATAAGTCAATATCTCATCATTATTTTAGTTAGTTACAATATATAAAAGTAATTTAAACACATTCTTAAAATTATTGATGTAGCTTATAACGAACCAAAAATAATAATTAGACAGTGAGTAAACTTATTTTCACAATATACTATATTTTAAATTAATGTTGGATTAATGAATATGGAGTCGAAAAAATACAAAATATATTAAGGATGAATGAAATATCACGATGTTGTTAAGATTCCATCTCAAAACCAATTGGCTATGAGAGGAGTAATCTAACAGGTATTTAAATCATTCCCGAGACAATGAGGTAGGCGATGTGGGACTTGCTTCCCAACATGCTCCCTCCACATAAGTCTGCGGGACCAGGCGGAGGGTTACCTTTGACCTATAACTAAGGGGCATTTTTTGCATATGACAACCGGAAAGAAGTTGGGTTCTGGCTCTGATACCATGTTAATATTCCATCTCAAAACTAATTGGCTACGAGAGGAGTAGCCCAACAGATATTTAAACCATTTCCGATACAATGAGGTATGCGATGTGTGCCTTACTTCTCAACAGATACATCAATTTTTTGCCTCAAAATATCATTTGAATGGACAATGTGTCACTTCTTTTCCTTAAATTTATGTATCCATAGGCATGAAATGTTCTGAGGACAAGAAGACAAGACAAGGCAATGGTGGTTGCTTAAACAAATCAAAAATATTTCATAACTTATATTCTATTATATTTTATAATTACAAGTACTAACGTTTAACTATGTAGTAAAAATGTCTTGTTAGCCACGGTTAAAACTGTGGCTCAAGAATTAAAAATATCGTAACAAAGTATATTAGCTATGGTTTCTGCTACAATATAGCAACTATCACCTTTATAAAATATTAGTCTTAGTTAATTTATATTATAGCTAAGTTTTTTAGAGGTGGCAACATTTACTTAATCATGGTTTATTTAGTTTCAACGTGATTTCACCCGTAGCAAACTTTTTGATGTAAATCCAACACCAAGTTTAAATTTTGGCAACAGTTTATTCAAAGTGACTTTATATGAATGATTATCACATTTAACCAGTGGCAAATTAGATGATTTTTTAATTAGCAAATATTTTCATACATCTTCCTATCATGGTGCAGTGATTGTCTAACAATTTTTATATTTGATAATGTAATGGTAATTTTATAAATGAAATGAAATATTTGTTGGCTTATAATAATGGTAATGAGAATGCTAGACTATTAACAAAAGCAAGTCTTATATATTTGCTAAATGTTAAAAATTCATAACTCTTAATGATAATCAAAATGGAAATATTGATTTGATATAAGTTCATGAGTATTTAAGCAATCATCTCTAAGAGGGTGGAACATCTTGAGTGAAAATGGATAATTAGTTACCAAATTTTTCCAATAGAAACTTGTGTAGAGTAGCCAATAATTCTTAGAATATGCATGTTGATATTTGGTATCTTCATATCCTGACAGGTTTACTTCCAAAGTTTATGCATGTGTCTTCCATCTTAAACATGTTGTTAACTCGAGCCACTAGAACTACGGATTGCAATGGGGCTGAACGAACATGGAAAGTGCATCCTTGTGCGGATGTGCCCATACACGCACTATTTGTGAGTACTCGTGTTGGTAGCGGGTATCCGCGGATACCCAACGTATACCAAAATATTATTAGAGAATAAAAATTTTAATTATATTTTTATATATTTTACCATAATTAATATATACAAATAATTATTGTTTGAATAATATGATATGTATATGATAATTTTATGACTATAGTTTCATACTCTCATAACTAATTCATGAAATAATAATAAAATAGACCAATATAATGTTAAAATAATAATAATTAAGTATAAAATATATAATTAAAATATGCGAGTATCTGCAGAGTGGGTATCATAATACTTATTCTCACCTATGAACTATTTTTGTGGGTACCCATTATGATTATTTTGACAAGTAATCAGATATTAGATATTTTTGTCATTCCTAACTAAACTCATAAAACTACTAAATTTTTGGACATTCCAAAAACACTTGAGGCGAATATACCAATGCCCAAACCATGCACCTGAATGTTTATCTCTATAGGCTTTTCCATTTGTATCATTAAGATGAGTCAATACTTTTGATAAAACATCTGAAGTAGTAATATATTTTTTTATATTGAGGTAAGTACTATAATATTTTATACTATTAATATGTAAAAAATGAAGTAGTATTTGATATTAATAGAAGCTTATAGTAAAGGTAATACTAAAAATTGAACAAGAACAAGCAATCAACTTCAAGCTATGAAATTAATATTAGGCTACAACTAACAACAATGTGTTAGATAGGCTATTTTTAAATTATATAGCAAAGAAACATATTTACATTCTCAAATTAATACTAAGGCCAACTAACTTGTGTTATGTTTTTTATGTTGCTTAATGAGCATAAAATTGATGTTATATTGAGTTTGGTGAAGATTACAATTGTGTCTACACTTCTTGAATCTTTCACCGTCATTATGAACACGTCATTAGGATATTTCACTTATCATCTTACATGATATTACTATCTCCAACACCTAAAGATATATTGTGAGCACATGATTCAGCACATGACTCTCTATTTTCACTTTGATCTCATTCTAATACATAGATTCTAGGGTTGTGGATCCAACACAATTGTGGCCCACCATGTTCACACTATGTTTCTTCTCATTCAACCCATCTACTTTATTCTCGCATAGTACATTTGACAGCCCTTGTTCAACCAACATTCACCCTCTTTAGTCATAATCTAACGAATGGGCTAAGATTTATCTACCAATTGACTCTGATGTCAATTGTTGGTGCAACGGAAGCGATCGTTGCGTAACATTGGTCATAAACAATAAAATAAAGTGCATAGAATAAATAGAATATAAGAAACAAAAGACTTTGGTAACAGGATTCGACATATTGTGCTTATATCTCCGGGAGCATTAAACGGCTACCAAAATATTATTAGAGAATAAAATTTACAAATTCTAGCATACGCATTGGCCCAAGTGCTCATAATGTGTTTCTATTTTATACACATAATAGCAAGAGACATGAGTCCAATTATAACATTGACACTCTAGTATATTATAATGTTATAAAAATTAAACTTCATATAATAACATATTTCAAACACAATATAACTTTTATTTAAAAACAATAATATCTTATACATCAAATATAATAATTTTCAAGAGCTTAACCTTTTTTATTATACTTTTAAAAATATTTTAATTTAAATAAAAAGAAATATAATACAATGTTTAAATAAATGAATAATAAAGTAAATGTAAACTTTTAATTCATTATATGTATATATATATATATATATATTATCATGAACTAGTAGTGTGTCTTACCAAAAAGTATATACTATGTGAATGTGTATGTGATTTGCTCGTGCACACAGGTGCATCCAAGGTGGTGACTGTGATGCTGATAAATAAACCAATCCAATAGAGCCCCAAATTATTAGGTCTCCCCTAACAATTAATTAAAGCTGAGAGTGTCAATTGTAAGAGACTCAAGAACAACAAAAATCACTAAAATAAAATATCTGATCTAGTCTAAAAAGCAGTCAAAATTGAAAGGAAAAAAAGATTCGGTAAGGCTTGAAACTATGACTGGTTTAGTTTTGTTTCTTATACCACATGGTAACAAAATAAAACAGAAAAAAGTGTTAAAAAAATATTAGCCATTATTATCATTGTTTTATAAGGTACATAATGTATACACATATATTTTTTGTCTTTGGATTATTGAAGGGTTCAATACTTGAGAAGATAGTGACATATTGGCATGTGACCTTCTAAAAATAAAAAAAAATGATGAATTATCAAATTAACCTATACTTCATAGTCCAATATCAAAGTGAAGTTGAATACAATCTCATAAGCTCTAACTCTCTTTCATATCCCACTTAGATTCATGTGGGAGAAGGAATAAATTAAAGTTGAAGATTGAATACTAGCGGGCCCCTTTGCTTCTTTTATCTTGACCTTTGAAGCTAATTATATCATTTCTTTAATTTGTGTTATATTATATATCACTAATTATAACCAACTAATATAGTTGATAAACGATTGAGTTTTTAATTATGTGTAATGTCTCGAATTCAATTTATGTTTTATTCATGAAAAAATCTTTGTTGGTATAGGTAAAACTCACTTCAACGATATTTAATTTGTATCTTGAAATTTCTTTAGTGTTTGATAATTGGCCGAAAATACTTTACCACACAAAAAAATAAATTGTTCTTCATATTTTTTATTTATTAAAATTGTTATTTGAAGATTGCCAAAGTTTGAGTGGAAAATTGTCCCTTCTTGCATTTATAAAAATGCAGTTGCACCTGCATCCTTGTACCAAAAATAATATATATGATGGTGTAAAAGGAAGATTTTGTTGAGAGAAAAAGAATCTCCCACTATAATCTCTGGAAAAGATTCCTCTCCAGTATTAGAGAGTCTGGGAATGTGAGAGGGTTGTTTTTGAAAAATAATTAATTTAAAAAATGTGAAAAAATCTAGACCATTTAAATGCTATTTTTACCATGTGTTAGCATCCTACATATGCACTGTCCTGTAATGGAGAGGAGCCAAACTCATAATCTCTATATCTTACTAAAGTTACTAGTTTTTTATTTTCTGGTAAAGAATGGTGTATACACCCAAAAAAGATAATCACGAAATAAAGGACAATAAAGTAACCACGAAATCAGTCATATTAAGAAATTAAAGCCACTAGTTTTTGTTGGCCTAGGATACGCCACCGGGCCTTAAAATAAATAGTTTGACACTTAAATCTAACAAAATTATATTTATTAATAAAAAGTCAAATCCTTGATTTTAGTTGTGTTTTCCATGATAAAGGTATTATTCCATTTATATAAAAGAATAAAAATATTTTAATGTGTTATTGTTTCATTTTTTTTGTAGTATTTATTTTTCTATTAATTAATATAATCCTTACTCTTTGTTTTGTGTCCTTATATTCATCACAAAAATACATAGCTGATATTTTCATTCGTCCTCCACTCATTCTATATAAATATTTTTGCTAATCTAAGAGTACAAGCTAAACGGTCCAAATAAAGCAAAGTTTCATACAAAAAATGATTGATTACTGTAAAAATAGATATGTTTAATGGGTGTGCTCTAATGATATAATTTTTTTTGTTACTAGTCTAAGATTGACTACATATTTAACCAGCAATATAAATGATAATATATTTTTATTAACAATGTAAAAAGATTTATACTATAAACATCCAATTCATTTTCTTAAAGTAGATGGATTATTTTAATCTGGTAAACTTTAAGCCTTTAACCACGACCTCAAAGGCTTTCATTATCCAATATTTGGTATTTGCTAAAATTTATAATGTTGGTTAGGAGAAAAAGAGGAAAGTAAGAGAAGATGAAGTGATAGTGTTAATTTTTGAAGGATAGAAGTATCTTACAATAAAATGAAAACAAAAATATATTATTAATTTAAAAAAAATCAAAAACTAATTTTTTTAAAATATAGTATACATATTTAATTATTATTTTAGGTTCACCCTTCTCTCCATGACATGGTATGCATTCTATAGATGGATATAATGAATAATTCTTTTATTTTCTAAGAATTTGTCTATCTCATAAAAAAACTAAAAAGAAAAATATTAAACCATGGACTCAAAACACTTGCCACAACAATGACTCATCCGAATTTATAAATGATAAGAGTTAATATATTTTTGAATAGGTTCTTATATTTAAATAATTTTTAATTTAATATCCACTTATTATGAATTTTTATATTTTCTTAAAAGTTATATATGCAGATATAGATCAATTTATTTTTAGAGTATAAGGACATAATGAAAAACTTTTAAATTATAAGCTTTTATTTAAAAATCAATAAAAATACAAGAATTAAAAGAATAACTTAACCCTTACTGTATATAAGACATGTATTTGAATCTCATTAATTATACTTTATAGTAGGTCCACCTCACTAAATTCTTGAAAATTAATCCACATGATACAAAAAAGAAAGCATCACATATTTTTTCATATGTGATTTGAAAATGCATTTTCTGGTTGGAAAAATGTATCATAAAATAATTTTATAGATAAAAATTAATGCATTAAACTATTAATGCTGTGGGTATTTTATTATTAAGAAGACAATAAACTCAACATAGTTAATTGCATAATAAGCATTTTCATAAAGAAAAAATAAAATTAAAAATAACAATAAATTAAATTACAGTGAAAATATATATCAATCATCAAATTGATGAGTGAAAGCATGAGAATGAGTGAAACAAGGTTTAAAAAGAATTAAAGATATTTGGAATTCTGAAAATTTATTTAATAAAAGGGAATTGTGGTATTAAATGAAATATAATATGATGGCAAAAAGAAAGTCCTAAATGTTGAAATTAGAATGGTTATTGGTTAACATGTCATTGATTTCAATAAAGAATATAAAAACAAGCACAGCATTTTATTTCTTAACAGACATTTTTTTTGCAATTGGCCAAAATAAATAAGAAAATAAACTCTGTAAAAGTCTATTTCTAAATTTGTTTTCATCGTTAAATTAAATACTCATCAATACATGTTTAATATTCTGATATTCTTAATTACATGTTAGATTAAGAGAGATGATTCATACTCCTAAATTACATTCGACTTGAATTTGTTAGTTTCCTTTGCTTGAGCTGGAAGAAAATATTTGGGTGGCTCCATCACTGATATGGTTGAAAAATCAAATTCACCAAGGTTGAAATCATTGTAGCAGTATATGATTATTGTATCACATCAAGTACCAAAATTTCTCTACCAAGGACTTTAATATATGGATTAAAAATAAAGTAAACATTATGGAAAATAGAATCTCAATTGATATTAATACCATAAATGAAAGATAATACTCCCTCAATTCATTATTTTTTTGTAGTTGTAGCCTTGTAGTTTTTTTAAATTGTTTTTTTTTGTAAATTTAAATTTTCTAAAATTTGTAAAAAAATTCACAGATTCTTTGAAATTAAATATTTATAGTTGTTTCTCTTTTGCACCATACTTTAATTAAAATTAAATCTCTGCATTGTTCGAGAGAGTAATATGAGCATTTATTAGAAAATACTATAAAATAGCAACAAATTTAATTATTTCTTAATTTGTATTTCAATATCTTAAAGTTCATGAATGAAGTAATATTATGAGCTGTGAATAGTTATTATATAACACTATTATAAGAAGAGTTTTTCTCATGTATATTTTACATGTTCTTGTGTTTGGCCTCTCAACTTTTATCGGAGGGAATAAATATTGGAAATGATAAAATTTCATCATGTTTTTAAAAGTTTGAGTTGTGGCAGATAAAACATAGAATTTTTTTTATATATCTAATTTGGATTATTTTGGTCTATCTTTGAATCAAATTTTAGAAGTTCGGAAGTCAATTTCGACATGGGAAGGTACCTTCATTAATAATGTGAATGTACACTATAGGATTTTTTTAAATTTTATTTATTTCTATTATTTAATTATTAATTATTAAATGACTAAAGGTATATATTTTTTATGTGTAACAATAGTTTAATTATTTTGCTATTATGTATCTCTATTTACAATAAAGAATCAAAACTTACATGCTTCTAGGTATAAACTATTTTGTGGGTTTTAGTGATTTTTAATTATATAAATATTAAGAGATAAGCAACAATTCCCAGTTGTTGTTCGTCATCCCCACCTCTAGAGGGGTAAGTTAATGCCCCATGTCCACTATTCCATTTAAAATCAAGGTGAGAAAAAACACAATATTGATTATGAGCGCTCTTCTAATCTTTAAGATTATTATTATAAAGTTAAAGGAAAGTTCAATATTTGTTATCATCTCAACTTAAAGGTATGAAAGATAAAATTTTAGTTGTTATCATCCTTTTAATATTTATCATATTTGTATATAATAAAAGTAAAAATTAATTAATTAAATATTTGCCAAATATAATAAAATTACTTATTATTCCTAAATCACTATTTATTATTAAACCACAAATTTTTCCTTTGAAAATTTATTCTAAACCTTGAAAGACCTAAATCCCCTCATATCACATTGAAATTACAAAAGTATTCTTGATTTAATAAAAAGACCATAATATCCTTATAAAATTACTACAATATTCATAGTAAAAACTAATCTCTTGATTTCATAGAACTATAAAATTACCACTTTACCTTTCATCTTTCCCTTTATTGTTGTATGTAAAATAGATTGGACAAAATGAAGTGATGATTTTTAAATCATACTTCTAATATCATCCCTCTATGTACTCAATTGATTTATACAATTGAATAGTTTTGATTTATCTAACACATGGGAGAGTTAAACCCTTTAGTGTGAGTAAATAAGAATTTTTCTTCTTCTAAAAATAAGGGAGGGGATCTACTTACTCAAATAGTAAGTGAAAAAAAAATGTAAAATGATTCACAAAAGGACAAAACTTAGGTAAAATACCATAGGTACTAATGATACTTGTAACCTATTAGAGGGTGACACATGAACATTTTTTTCTATTTTCAAGGTAAAAAAAATATTTGATTGTAAATGTAATAAATGTTCCTTCATTGAAAGTAGAAAAAAAATGTCCACATGTCACTCTATAATAGGTTACAAGTACCATTAGTACCTATGGTACTTTACTTAAGTTTTATACTTCACAAAAAAGGACTAAGGCAAATTTTTAGATGATGTATATTAAAGATAAAATGGTACAAGAGTAGATTTATTTAGCATTGACACATTTGAAATGAGGTTGATTAGTCGTTATGAGGAAAAAAATATAAAAATGATTAAATTCATTAGTTATAATTTTTTTAAAATATAATTAGTGAGGTGTAATTGTCCATATTATTTTATTTTTAATTTGTGATCAATTATGTATACTTAATTATACTAGTGTGTAGTCGTGCTTGTCAGTTTCTATTATATGCTACTAATTATTAAATTTTTATATATATCATTTTACAGATTTGGAATATAATTTTTATGTTCGATGTATTTTATATTATATATTTTTTTTATTATAATATTTAATTTAATATGGGAGATGAGTTAATGTGTTGTTGGTAGTTATATTATGGTGATAGTTTTAGCATGTTTTAATTTGCGTTTATATAGTATAAAAGTATACATGAACATGCAAATTGAAATGTCAAAATTATGTAAAGTTTAAGTATGTAACACTTTTAAGTGTCTTCCAGACTTAATCCAAGTCTCAACTCTAAAATTATGTGTCTCATTTATTTGGTACATTGTATAACAAGTATATATGTTGTTATTTTTTAAATTATATAATTATATTTCATAAAAAAAAAGTAGAACTTGAACCAATCCCACGACAAAATGAAGATGATTTATGTGCCGACTCTAATTAGCTACATTATTATCAATTTTGATGTCGTGGAAGTATTGTTGTTATTATGTTTCGGTAGAACACTTTCTAATTGTCAGAACTATGTTGCATGTACTTATGTTGTTGTTGTTGATATCTTGTTATTATCGTTTTTTGTCATTATTTGATTTTATTATTATTGTCTTGTTGTTTATTATTGTTGGATATTTTTTTAATGGTATTGAATACTATTTTTCTTAAAGTTTTATGGGTAATATTTGGTCTAATATAAATAGATTAGACTGCTTGTATAGATCGGATGATTTCTTCCCTAAAAACTGATCCAAATAATGGAAAATTGGATATCCAAGAACAACCCTAGTCTTGTCCTCTTTTCTTAAGGAAGCAAAAATGGTTATATAGCAAAATAACTAATTAAGAAATTAAAATTAGATTTTTTTTATAAAAAAAAAATTGAATGTTGTTATTGAATTGATTGAGATACGATAGCACTACTACTTAACCCAACCCTCTCCTCTCATTTCCCTACCTCACATAACTCATCTCTCACAACATTCTCATTCACCAAAAAAATGGAAGGATCTGGAGTTGTAACCGTTTACGGTAACGGCGCAATTACCGAAACCAAAAAGTCCCCTTTCTCCGTTAAGGTTGGTCTCGCCCAGATGCTCCGTGGCGGCGTTATCATGGACGTCGTTAACGCCGAACAAGCCCGTATCGCTGAAGAAGCCGGTGCCTGCGCCGTCATGGCTCTCGAACGCGTCCCCGCCGATATCCGCGCTCAAGGCGGCGTTGCCCGAATGTCCGACCCGCAGCTGATTAAAGAAATCAAGCAGGCTGTCACCATCCCCGTCATGGCGAAAGCCCGAATCGGTCACTTCGTCGAGGCTCAGATCCTTGAAGCTATTGGAATCGATTACGTCGATGAGTCTGAGGTTCTCACTCTCGCCGATGAGGAAAACCATATCAACAAACACAATTTCCGCATCCCTTTTGTCTGCGGTTGCCGCAACCTCGGTGAGGCTCTTCGCCGCATCCGCGAGGGCGCGGCAATGATTCGCACCAAGGGAGAAGCTGGCACCGGGAACGTTATCGAGGCCGTGCGCCACGTGCGGTCGGTGTTGGGAGATATTAGGGTTCTCCGTAACATGGATGATGATGAGGTTTTCAGTTTTGCTAAGAAAATTGCTGCTCCTTATGATTTGGTGATGCAGACCAAGCAGCTTGGGAGGCTTCCTGTGGTGCAATTTGCTGCTGGGGGTGTAGCTACGCCTGCGGACGCGGCGCTGATGATGCAATTGGGTTGTGATGGTGTTTTTGTTGGCTCTGGTGTTTTTAAGAGTGGTGACCCTGCGAAAAGGGCGAGGGCGATTGTTCAGGCTGTGACTCATTATAATGATCCTGTTGTGCTGGCTGATGTGAGTTGCGGGTTGGGGGAAGCCATGGTGGGTATCAATTTGAATGACAGCAAGGTTGAGAGGTTCGCGAGCCGCTCTGAATGAATGAATGAATGAATGAAATGAATTTTCAGTGGAGGGTTTTGTTTTCTAGTTGGTGGGTAATGTTAGTTGTTGGTGTTTTTTCCTCTCATTTTAATAAAAAGATTATGTTTTGGTTGTTATCATGTTGGAACTTTATTAGTGAAAAAACAAAATAAAATAACAAAAAAGCTAGCAATTTGGGCATTGTAATATGATGATACTTGTTTTACCCATTGAATGTAAAACTATTTATCAAGTATTCTATTCTTGTTTGAATTCTGATATTAATGTTGGATTTTGAATGTTCAAAATTTGCCTATATAGCACTGACAATTGTTGATGGTTGTTATACTGGTGTCTCACATGTATTGTATCAGAGTTCAATATTTACAAATGCTTTTTGTTTGTATTTATGATTTTTGTCGTTTCGTGGTATGGACTAATTTGTAACGCGTGGTTTGGATGCTTCTTAGATTTTTCCTACTTTGATTCCATTTCTGGTCAGTTCTCCAGTACTTCATAGGTTTTATATCTAATTAGGAATGGTTGAATAGGCTTGTAAGCCTGTGGATGTTTCCTGGTATATGGTAATGTGTGAAATATGATTGGAAAATAACAATTCTATTATTTCTGTTGAGAATTTTGGATGCTTATAGTTATTGTTCTGGATGCAATTTTTGGTGTCTCTTAATCCTTGGCTTTCTAATCATAATTCTATTAACTTTAGCTGTTATTTAGTTATCAAGCTTTGATTGTGTTGTTTTCCAACCTTGTCTATGATATTACTTTATTACAGTCAGTCCCTTATCTTCAGTTTTAACCTTTAATCTATCTCTATGGAAGATAGTATGATAGATAGAACATGTATGTTAACCCTTTTCTAAGCAAATGACCTAGCAGCTGAAATAGTTGAGCAACAATTTATGGTGAAAAATGAACAAATCTAATGAAGGGAACTCAGAAACTGCTAGTTGCTTTATTGAAGTAACCAGATTCTATTCCTGCAGTAGCTTTGTCATAGCATGCTTTCTGTTCTCATTCTATGAAGATGGCTCTGTACTGTTGAGTATATCTTATACCTCAGTTTCACCTTCTTCCTCTGTTAATCCCAAAGTTATGTATCTGGCAAAGCTCCTTAATCTTTTTATTAAAGAATTGCCATTCTCAATTTGGATCCCCAGAGCTAGTGTCCCAACATTTGAGCATGACCTATTAAGTATTAACCAAACAACTGAATATATCTTATACCATATTGTTCCTTTTTTGTGTGTGGTGAATTCCTTCTGTACATTTTGCAAATGAATCTCATGCATAGAATGTATAAGTATGTTACTCTCAAGTCTCAACTCATTCAGTTGTTATTTAATTGCATTGTTGGTGGTATAATTATGTTGCACTAGATGTGTCTCTCAACTCTGTTTGTCATATTATTTAATTGCATTGTTTGAGGTATAATTATGGAGAATAAAGTATCTCATTGCATAAGGAGATAACTTATCTGCTTAAATCTACTCATTGATTGCTACGTGTCTTATTTCTTCTTTTTATAATATATTTTAAATTATTTCATGGTATGAGGAGATACTTTATTCTCATAATTGTGAGAAACCTTCCTCTCCTTCGAGAAGTGAGGAACATAAATATGTCAAGAAAGTAAGAACAATGAGTTGGTATCTACTATATTGTGAGACTAGATTATTCATAATCAGAGACTAGGGAAGCATTGTATTCTATCCTAGTTGGGGTGAGATCGAGTGTTGTGCTGTTAGAGTGAAGTCACAATTATTATAATCCTACTTTTCTTTTTATAATGAAGACATTTGTGAATCTAGTTTTTTCATTCTCAGTTCTACTTTTGTCCTATTTCATTTGATTTCCGCAAGTTGTCCATTTTGCATTAGAAGACAGAAAATTGTCTGTTTTTCCAACAATTTGTTAATGGGCTCTCATTGAAAATGATAATAATGTTGGGACAGGGTCTAGTTGATGATACCAGAGTTGAATGTGACAATTTTTGTATTATTTGCTCATGTTGTGGCAACGGACACGTGTCTTGAAGATGCACAAAAATTGCATTACTGTTACTGAATATGACCTCAGTGAAAAGGGTGCATCACTTAGAAGTTAGAAGGGAAATTATATTATGGGTACATATCCTATTTTGTTTGGTGATTTGGTTGCAATAGTAGGAAGAATATGAAGAATGATCTATTTTCTCTTAAGCTTCAGTCAACCTTATGAAGGTTGTGGGAGTGTTACAAATGAGATATTGGATATGGTTTTGCTCTAGTTGAGAATCGTGTTATTATAACGACATTTGTGCACATATCATTCGTCTTGTATATGTTCGATTTTAGTGTCATCTCATTAGGCTTGTTATGAGTCCATTGTTCTATAAGGATTGAGTACCCCTTGTGCAACTTCAATTTATTCTTAATTATTTCATTTGCCAATGAAAAATAAATAAATAAACACTTTTTAGAGAGAAACAATTTTTTAGAGAGTTTTACTAAAGAGAGAAACATTAATTTGTACAAAGTTTTTTTTATAGATAACATATTTACTTTCATTTTTGTGATTTTAGGATAATTTAACCTCATCCATTTTATATTCTCTTCATGCATTTTTTTTTTGGGTACTTGTGTTTCATTTTCTGATTAAAAAGTTTCCTTGATCTTTTTTTGGGTACTTACCTTATCTTATGGGTAAGGAACTAATTTCTCCTGGGATACATAAGTATCTCTTTCAATAAGTGTCGCCCCCAGAAATCGAATACTTAATCATTTATTGGATTCCAATTATTTTCTTAAGTTTTGGGTCGAACTAAACCATTAATCCAAATATTTCAAGGAAGAAAATTGATTATTTTTATTGTTCTACTTTCTTTTAATTTCTTTCAAGTATAGCTTTTCCCGATTAAATGTAAGAAATATACTTGTAATATTTTTTTATGTATGAAATTAATATTATATTGAAATTATTTAAGAGATATATTTTAAAAGGTTTTGATGATTTTTTATAAGACACTTTATATTTTTATGCAACATTTTTCCCCATTTAATCATATAAAGCTTTGATCATCTCAGTTTTTTATTATTTGTCAATTAGACCATCAATTATTAAAAATATTAAATGATGTAAAATTGTAATTTTACAATATTTCTAAAAAGTAAAGAATAATAGTTTTTATTATTATATACAATTTAATTAGAATTATCTTGAAATAAACTATTAATGGAATATAACATTTATCAATTCGCTTAGACTATTTAAGACTCAAACAGCTCATAAGCAATACGTCACTAATGAGTCATGCAAAGACTGAAAATTTGAAAACAAATCAAAGAAAAGAGAAAAAGAAATGTGAACGGAATTTCTGAAAAGCAAAGAGATATCATGGCGTTCAACATTGATGAGCACTTTCAATTTAAAGACGGACCATGTGATATTTAGGGTCAGGTTAACTCCGGATTTAGGGTCGAGTTCGAATTTAGAAAATTGTCCCGAACAATAATTAAATTGTCCCGAAAATTGTCCTTAACTCGTACCAACCCGACCCACGCTTATGACAACAACCGATCAAAATTCATTAGTCATTCAAACAATAATTTTAAAAATAAAGTTGGTGTTAAAACTCAGATTGATTTACTGATTAATGTAGTTTTAATGTCTATAAGAATACAAAGAACACGTTATTCATGTTTTCTTGAACTTTTTTTATTTATTATTTTGGAGGACTTCTAAACTAAGAAGTAAATACAAAAAATAATTCTTCAAAAAGACAAAAAACTCGTTATAAAATAGAGATTTCATGAATTGATTTACAAATCAAATTTTATGTTTGAAACATATGATTGGTTTTTTTAAAATCCAGAGAGAATCTTGATTAAATCGGGTACGACTATTGTGGAAGTAAAGCTCTACCTAATTGAATTGATTCAACGTTAGTAACTTATTTTATTATCCAATTATTTTAAGGTAATATTAAAATAATGCAATATTATATAAAAATTTATACATTATCATTGATCAATAATCATTTCTGTTATTTATATTTAAGAGTTAATAATGATTAAATATGAAGAGTGAATAATGCAATGACAATATAAACACTCTTGCATTATTAGCTCCTTATACAGTGCTCGCTTGAGTGAATATTGTTAAAAGTAGAACGTAGACATTTAACCTCATTTGCTTGAGAGAACACGATTAAAAGTATAAAGTATACATTTAAAAGTGTTCACTTGAGTAAATGTTATTAAAATTAGACATTTAACGACGCTCGTTTGAGTGAGTGTTGTTAAAATTAGAAAATAGACATTCAACAGTATTCACTTAAATTTAAATTAATTTTATTGAATTTTTAAAATTATATATTTTAATTAAAATATAAATGTGGGGCAAATGGTGAGATTCATTTAAAGACATGTATACAATTGCACAATTGGAGTGAAAATGAGAAAAATTGCTAAATTTACTCACCAATGTGAACAATTATATAATAAGTTGTGAAACTTAAGGATAATAATAGTGTTGTACACATAGTTTTGAAAACCGTGCCGTACCGGCCGGTTCAACCGGAAAACCGGTGAACCGGACCCCTAATCGGTACGGTACGTATGTTATATCGCATATGCAATAGAACCGGTCAAAACCGGTGAAAACCGGTTGGTTTGTACATTATTATTATTTTTTTTTAAATTTCAAATTTTCAATTCTTCACCAATTCTTCAACTTCAATGATTGATACTTGGGTCATTTATTTGTATTTTGCATTTGTTAAGTGATAATTTTGGATAAATATATGTTTTGTACTTTAGACTTTGATTTTATTAAAGACTTAATGTTGTTTGTTTGTGTGAATTTGAAGTAAATTATGAATATGGATTATAAATATGAATATCTACTTATTTGAAATTTTTTGTTATAGGTTTACATATATATATATATATAAGCAAGTATGTCCGGTTTAACCGGCATGCGGTTTAATTACTGAACCACTGGTTGAACCACTGTACCACTATACCAGTACCCTAACCAATTTGATAACCGGTACGGTTTTAATAACATTGGTTGTACATATGTGAAATTGTGAATGATTAAAGGGTATTATTTAAGAAAGAGAAATAAGAAATAAAAATGATATTTTCTCTTAATGTTTTAACTTTTAACTTTCCATGTTTTTTCAAATATTTTGATATTTTAAAAACTCAATATACTCTTATATCTTCTTTCCAACCTTTATGCTTATTTATTATTGTTTCCGCCTCATATTCCTCAATATTCTCTTGAAGCATGTGTCAATAATTAAGGATCTAACCGGACCTTATATTTTCAATATCCTTATTAATAACACAATAATAAAATAACTAAATATTTAAGAGGTCCAAACTATGTTAATGGAAAAGGTTGGGAAAGACAAACTTCCTTCAAGCATTTTATGTCTCGAAAACATCAATCTACTTATCCCCACATTTGGTATGAGTTAGGATCCATTAATGAAGATGCAAGTGCTTCGAAAATAAAAAGAAAATCAAATTTCAATAACATATATTTATTTGATTATAATAAAATTAAATTTTTCCCATTAAAAATAAAGAGAAAATATGAATTTGTCTCTCAATTGATGGAAAATCATAGTTCCACTTGGTACATAAAGAATGAAATTAAATCTACTCAAATCCAAACTAAATTGCACCCACACAAAAAACTAAGTAAGTTTTTATTTGAATCACCTAATATTGTTGTTTTTTCTATGCACATGTATCTTTTACAACATGTAATCTTGTTCGAGTTGGAAAAAATTACAATGCTGTGAGACTGACTCTTTTAATGAAAATTTTCTCCTTAGCTAAATTTCGAGCTTAAACCTTTGGTAAAGGAGAAGTAGATATATAACACTTGAACCAACCATCCTTTAATATTGTATATCTTTCTAAGGGAAAGAATTATTTACAAATTAATTCCTAAAAATGTTGGATCCCAACCATATCAAGTCTTTTTTTTTTTGGTTTGAAAGGAACAAGCAATAATCTTAGATTAGTAATGGAAAAGAATCAAATAACCATTTAATCATAACTGACATGTGTACTTATACTACCAACAAGACGTTGGTCTAGTGGTGTAAGACTCACTAAATCTCTAGGATGACTAAAATATCAATAGTTCAATTACTGAGAGCGAAACTTGTTGGGAGAGACAACCACGCACCTAAAAAGGATTAGTTCCTTACCCAAAAGGTAAGGGAATATCTTTGGTAATACAAAAAATTATGTACTTATACTATTTGATGTCTCAAATCATGTCTCAAATGTTGTTCTGTGCTAATGAAAACATGTCTTAATGTCAATTAAAATATTCAAACCTTTATTTTATTATTGTTTTTGTTTCATTTTCATTGGTGAAAGATAAAGGTGACACATGGTGGATTTATGTTCAAAAACTACTAATAACTAATAAAGCTAGAAAACAAAATAAGCTAATAGTAAAAAAGGATGAATTCCAAGGGAGACAATTTTTACATAAATAGTAGCGCCCGCCACTAAATATTATAATCCAAAAAAAAGTGCTTAATATCTAACTTCTAGTAAAGTCTTTTTCTCCATGATTCATGGGTAGGCTCTTCACAAAATCTCAACACTAAAAATGTCCAATTAGTCAAGCACTTGAGTATGTGACAAAAATAATTAATGAATTTTAACCCAACCAATATATTAAAATCAAGCCATGTACTCAAGTACATTGTTCAAGTATTCCAATATAGAGATGGTGAAAGCAAGTCAGTGTAGAAATAAATGCTCAAATAATATCTAATTGAGCCTTTTGGCATAGAAATTGTGGTGTTTATAGTGAGAAGTTGGAAACATTGAATCAATCTCTATTGCTTTCAACACTTGGACTTGTATTTTATTGATTAACTCGAATTAGAAAATTAGAGAATGATTGATGCTAAAAATGCATTATTATGCTTTTCAATTGTTATAAGAACCACTTTTGGAAACTTGGCTGTTGTGGCTCTTTTATTTTTCTTGAAGACACATGTATAACCAAAAATCTTAATGGAGATTTTGGACAAAGAAAGACAAATAAATAAATTTTTGATAGATTTAATAGGAAATTGATTTTTTAGATTTAATTAAATATTAATATTATATGAATAATTCTAAAATGTTCTTATTATGATATGATTGTGGTTATGCAAACACCCATGCAACACGAGTCTGGATCCTCTCCAGTACAGGAAAGGCCAGTACTAAGCTAAGATTATGACACATGACATGATAATTTTTCAATGGCCAAGATTTTAAATTACAAAATATTATATTTTTGCTAACATGGTCATGCCAATGAAGGTTTATTCGTCAGTGTTGGTGGTACGTGGTTTAGGTGACAGTTTGTTGTCATTTCCGGCTTAGCTTATTGCAACATCGTTTTCGTATTAAAATCTATTTTAGGATAGCACAGTGATAACACCATCTTTTATAGGTCTACGAAATCATTGGACAAAGGGTTGATGAGTTTCATCTCAATAGAGCAGAGGAAGAAGAAGAGATGATATGATTTTTTTCCAATGAATTAATTTAATTAAAATATAATATTTTGTAAATTAAAATCTTAGCCATTAAAAAATTATCATGCCATATATCATAATCCTGACCTAGTATTGGTCTCTCCTATTCACACTCATGCAACACGCTCTTAATATTTTGTTGTTGATAAAAATAATTTTATTAAGAAACTAGTTTGACTATCAAAGCACCAACAAACCCATCTTTTATAAAAAGTGGAGAAGTGTCCACCAAGTGTGATGCACATCAAAATTAGAAGGGAAGCATACACACCTCCTACATGTGAAATTAAACACCTTATTTTGACCTATGCATACTGCATCCATGAGAAAAGTAGGTATATACAATTTTACTTCCTCTAGTGGAGAGACTGTTCTTAATATTTAAACATGTAATCTCATGTTTATTATACAACAACTTTATCATTACTCCAAGCTTACTCTCCAAAGGTATATAATAAGAATAAAATTCAACATACAATAATATATATATACACACACAAATTTACGACTCAACTTTTTTTCCTACATGCTTATATCATTAAGGGCGGGTGACTGAGATAAAAAGATTAGAATAAGGATCGGAGAATACAAAATTGTCATTATTCAAAGCCTTTACTTATTTATTTTTAATTAAGATAATTAGTTTCACTGACTCATAATCTATTTATCATAATTTTACCCAACATACTCTTATGTTATTAAAAAAAAGGTATGAGAAAAAACAACCTTCATCTCTATGTATCTATGGATCATCTTTGCATGTTCTAAAAATAGAGATTTTATCTTGTTCACGTGATCCATGTTGCAATAAGTTATTAGCTTAAAATAGAAAATGAAACATCGTTTGGGACATGTCATATCCCTTAAATATTTAAAATAAGTTCTTACCTAAAATACTGTTGGAGAAGCTTTAATTCTCATACCACAACTCACATGGTACATATACTACTTTTTGTCGATATATCCTATGATGAAAGATGAAAAAAATAGGGTTAATTATGTTTTCTATCATGCTAAGTATGATTTTTCAATTTCTGTTCCTACAAAATTATTGGTTAAAATCCCAATAAAGCAGTTTATTTTAATTTAAGCACATGTAATATGGACTAAATCTAAAACTGAAGTATATTATACATTAAATTTAAAGCATTAACATAATTACAAAGAACAAATCCAAAATGTTAATAAATTATATGTACCGAATCAAAAACAAAAAACAAAATAAGGCAAAGCTAAAATAAAAGTTGACACGCCTACTCAGACTTTTAAACTAATTCTTTTCTTAATAAATAATTAGTATTAAATCACTTAATAATGACATCACATGTCGCATTTTTAGTGTTCCAAATATGTCTCAATTCACTTAAAAACTGTCATGTAATTAAAAAGAAAATTAAAAATTAAAAATTAAAAAATAATTTTTTTACATGATTTGGTGCAACATGATTGACTTGGGACATAAAGACATAAATTTTTTGGTACATATGGAGATTATCTATCCCAAGTTAGTGTCCACGACCCTGACCAATTCTTTACTGTCATATCATCTGAAAATCCACCTCACTCTTCTAGTAACAAAAATCTTGAAACTCCTGACCAATTTTTTACATGTCATGATAATAAATAATTGATCAAAACATGTTTGATGATACTAACTTGGGACAAGTGATCCTAATCATGAGTACCGTCATCTAAACTTTTGATACACCTAATGAAATATTGACGCATCACGTGGGATTGTTTACTTTAGTCCATATCCATTCCCATCTTGCATGGAGAAATTGAAAAAGTCCATTCTTTCTCTCTCTCTATAGCCCATTAATCTATTTCCCAATTTTGGATTTGTGCATGTCTATAAATTGATGTTGTTATTGTTCCTCGGTTGGTTCTTAATCTATCACTTGCGGTTTAGGAGGCAGATAGCGTAGCATTCTGTAACACAAAGTATATCATTCTTCTGTCTCCAAACCCTATATTCATTCCCTCTTTTATTGGCTTTACTTTTGATGGCTGATAATTCTTCACAAAATGATGCTGTGGTTGTAAACGTGCATGACGACGATGCATCCATTGATGTCCCTGTTCCTATTTGGCAGAAGGTATTTCTCCTAACCTTTCCTTTTTTGCTTCTTCTTTTTCTTCCTTCTCTACCCGAATTCATTTAATGTTGTGTTTACCAAGAATATATTACATGTTGGTATAGTGATATAAGGTCTCAATATATTCTCATGTATCGTACTATATCAAATGTTGATTATACAATTCCTCTGAACGACACTGGTTAGTAGTAGTAGTTAGTTCTTTACCCACGGGCTGAAAGGATATCCTTAATTAACCAAAAAGAAAAAAAAAACAGTTTGTACACCACAATGCTGTTTTTGTATTTGGGAGGAAACATATATTGATACAAGAAGTATCATGCCGTGGGATACAAGAAACATTTTAGTGGTGAAATTATTTGTCTCCTCTAATAAAAATAGAAAGTTTTTATTGTTGTTGAGGTTTTTAAAATCCCGTAAGTGTATAATTTGTTTATGAATTATGAGATTGGAATAAATTTGATTAGAAAATGAGAAGAAAAGTGATTGATTATGTTGAATGTAGTTGTTAGCAGAGGTGTTGGGCACGTACTTCATGATGTTTGCAGGGTGTGGTGCTGTGGTGGTGAACCTTGATAATGAGAAGGTGGTAACACATCCTGGGATTGCAGTTGTTTGGGGACTTGTTGTGATGGTTTTGGCTTACACTCTTGGTCATATTTCTGGTGCTCATTTCAACCCTGCTGTTACCATTGCTCATGCTTCCATCAATAGGTTTCCTTTGAAGGAGGTTAACCAAACAAACCCTTTTTCATTTCTCCACCTACTTCTTAACCATTTCACTTATTTGGTCAATATATTTTGGTGTGAATACCCATGTTATTAAATTAGTTATTTTTAAAATTATAATAGAGACAACTTTGATTCATTTATGTAACATTTAAGTTTTAGTTTGAATTTTTAATTTTTACATTAAATTAGTACACATAAATTTGTAAGGTTTAAAGTGAGTTGACTCTATTTATTTTTTTAAATTTTGCCCCTGAGACACAGATCACCTATTTCATATGGTGTCCACTTCTTATCTTAGACCAATCGGAATGTTGTTACATGAATAAAAAAATTAAAATAAAAGTACTAAAAAATAACATTTTAATAAGCTCGGAACAGGGAGTGAGACACCGAATGAGACAAGTGATCTCTATCATATCATTGCCATCTATACAAGAAAGGCATTGTTTTTGGTAGCTCATTTATTGGCAACATTGGTTGATCTGAAATTGAAATGAAAACGTCATCTTTGTAACACGAAATGTAGAAAATTTGACTTTGCTAGGCCCAATTGAAACACCTCTACTTAACGTCTTTCTGTTTGTATTTTCACAATAGTTTCTTTTGCATTTATGCTTTAGTTAATCAAATTCATACCCATACAAAATACTAATTAAAAACTACTTTTTTCAGGACTTTCACAAATGTTTTACTTATAAACTATTTTAACTAATGCCTCTTGCCTTAATGCAATTGTCTATTAAATTATTGAGTTGTCCATTTTATTATGTCAGGTTCCACCTTATATTGTAGCTCAGGTAATTGGATCGTTACTTGCAAGTGGAACACTTAAACTTATATTTAGTGGTGGAGAAAACCAGTTTATAGGAACACTTCCATCTGGGTCTTACTTGCAAGCTTTTGTGATTGAGTTCATAATCACCTTCTACCTCATGTTTGTTATTTCTGGAGTTGCTACTGATAACAGAGCGGTAACATTTCTTCCTATAAACATTAACTTTTCTTTTTTGGTTATAATTAATTAGATACTACCCATTAAACAATTTGATTAACATATGTTTAGTAAATGGTGGTTTGAAAATCAACCAGCTAAAGCATGCTTCACTATTGCATTAAAAAAATAGCTACTTAAATTGACAAATTTGCAACGTTTTGAATTTTGAACCACTTGGAAGAAATGTACATATCAAAATGCATATCATCATGTAAATCAAAATATATATATTTAATTTTTAAATATTCTTCAACCCTATTTCATTGCTTTTGTTTATACTTATGTTAATTTTAAATCATGCAGATTGGCGAGTTGGCTGGACTTGCAGTTGGGTCAACAGTATGTCTAAATGTGTTGTTTGCCGGGTATGAACTTATTCCTAGCCTAAATAAGTATATACAGATTTTGCATTTAATGGTAATCAAAATTAGTCATATTACAAATTATCAATTATTATCACATGTTGATACAAGAACACTATGTTATTCAATAAAGTCAAATTAACTTATAACTTATAACTTATAGTTGTGCATTAAATTGTATGTGACAGGCCATTAACTGGGTCATCAATGAACCCAGGAAGAAGCTTAGGACCTGCAATTGTATACAATGAATACAAAGGAATATGGATTTACATGGTGTCACCAATTTTGGGAGCTGTGGCTGGTACATGGGTCTACCATTTCATTAGATACACCAAAAAGCCAGTGCGTGAAATCACAAAAAGTGCCTCTTTCCTTAAAGGACGAAATGGAGCTGAGTGACTTAAAGCAAATTAAAAGAACAATTAGTTCTTTAGCTTCATTATATTTTCTTAATATTGAAACAACATTAGTGTACAGTAAATAGGGTTAATCACTAGTATAGTGTGACAAATCACATGTATAGTGTGGCATATCATTACTATTGAGTGGGAAATATCCCAGCAATATAGCTAAAGAAATGAAAACTTGGGTTTCTTCCTTATCTAAGCGCCAATTCTTTATTTGTTACAAGAGAAGTTATTTTGCAAATTGAATTTACCATGCACGTTATGAAATAAGGAGTTCAATATCTTCTAATAATACATAGTGTAAGGATTTATGTTACATGGGGAGAGCTATCATTAAGGATAAGTTACATTTTTAACATTAAAAAAATATAATTGCATTCTCCGGTAATGGAGATGAGCCTTACACTTCGGAAAGGATCCTCCACCCCTATGCACTCAAGGACAAGTTGAGTCTTACACCCCTATGTACCCAAGGACAAGTGGCATATTATATGATGAGTCAATCTTTTCCAGTAATAGAGAGGTCAGTATAAACTTAGGATTATGACACATGACAAGTTAATTGTAACGGCCAAAATTTCTATGACCAATGAAAATTAAGTTATACACTTTATCATAAGTTGTGCTCCCTAATCTAATACCAAGCTTCACCGAACATTACATTCTCAATCTAATATCTTCAATTATCCTAGCTTCAAGACCATATATTTAATAAATTTATCATAATTTGGGACTTGTAATTGTTAGTTCACAAGAGACTACAAATCTAGGGTAGGTAGTTCAATATATATCTTTATGTAATATCAAATGTTTGGTATGGTTAAGACAATTTTTTGGTTGAGAAAATTTTACAAAGATGAACTGTAATAGTAAGATAATAAAAAAATACACACAGTAATACACCAAGAGAGACCACATAAACAACCATAAGCTGAGTCTAACTTTCTTGACCTTTTCAGCTCGTCCTAAAAATATGTCTTCAAATATAGTTTCAAAAGAATTGCGAAAAGCCGGGATTGTAATAAACTAGGCTCGAAATCAGAGCATCGACGATGACAACTCTAGAAGACAACAGTGTCAAGCATCATTCCGAGAGTTTGAACAATGTTGGAAGACATCAAGTTTGAGACATGTTCTTCAAGATGCTTCTTGGCATCTTGTCTACCCACATTTGCAATTGCAAGCTTCTCAGGAGATAGCTCATCTTCCTCTTGGACTGCCTTGTTGTATTTGATTGCTAAATTCAGCATTTCCTGCATTATCAAATTAACTGAAATAAAAAAGCTATCTAAACTGGGGGAAAATTATGTAAGGGAAGTTGCAAATCTTAAAACCAGAATAAAGAAAAACATCGTATGCGGTGACTGACTAATCAGATAGACACCATAACCACACTGAGTCCATAAATTACCTGAACAGTCTGTTCATTAGTCTTGGAATGCGTATCAAAATGCTGAAGTGCCAAACCATCAGCCCATTTCTTCTTGTGAAGATTAAGCAACATCTTCTCCTCAAGTTCATTCTTCCTGTAATTAATGGCTATGGAATAGTAATGCCGGTTCAACCCGTGGATCAACGCCTAAAGTGGGACAATAAAGATAAGTCAGAAGCAGTAAAAAATAAAACGAAAAGTGCAACATATTTGCTTCCAGAAAATAGTGACAATATAAATGGTATAGAGAAAACAGATTTGAGTAACACACTTGAATAGATGGTTTATTCAGATGCCCTAGATTCGATGTTGTCTGCCTTGGTTCTTGACCAAGCATCATTGTCTGTGGATTGATCAATCGAAAAGCATCAATCACCACTTTGCCTTTAACACTCTGTATTGGATCAACAACCACAGCCACTGCCCGCTGATTCAAAGCCTCAAAACTCTGCATGACATTACAAGAGCAGGTTACTCATGCTAATCAGTAGCACCATACTAATAAGAAGGACAATAATGGGTAATATTAATATTGCATTTAATTTATCTTTTTATACTAATACCAGCAATTCAAATTTCAAGTTTATGATGTAGACATAGTGCGTAAGAAAATGGTTTACTTACATTCCATTATTAATTCAAAAACTAGTACAAAAAATGAAGAAAGCCCTTCTCAGGGAATCAAAACAATCATCCATACTAACAAATATTGACTTTCTTGGAATATCAGAAACAAATCTAAGATTTTCTTTTAAAAGAACCTCAACTCTATTTAAAAACAAGAGTAAAATGGCACTATTTCCTTAACAAGAGGAAAATGGCATTATCATCCCTGAAAATATATCCTTGCTAACAATTTAGTCTCTTATTTAAATTATATGTATGATTTAGTCCTTAAATTATTCAAATTTATTCTTTGTTACGCTTTCTGCTCCGCCATCAGAGAGAATACTTAGAAGCAATCATCTTTCACATGTAATCAACTTCAGAGGAAACAAAGCATGTAATATAGTGATAGGAAGAGGGACAGACTTCCCATTAAGCACTGTGTATGTAAGAAGGAATAAAGTAGTTTCTTAAAGAGAAAAACTGTTATTTTTCTGTTTTGGTTAGTTAGAGCAGCAAATGTATACTCTATAAATAGAAGTTAGTTGAGATAGGAAGTTAGTTTTTGAGAAGTTAGTAAATAAGGGAGAGAAACAGATTGGAGCAATCTGTAACACAACACATATGAACTTGTAACTTCCTCTGGGAAGATTGATTCTTGTTGAATAAGATTTCTTTCAAGATCACTTGATCTTGGAATTCATTTCTATATTCCATTTCTTCTTCTATCTTTTTCTTAGAGAAATTCCAGTTCTAACATATAGGCATCTGATTTTTTGACCAAATTCCAGTACAAAACAAAAGCCCTGTTACAAATTTTAACAAAACTTACAATAGATTCTTATGGGAAATTATAATTTGAAGGTAAGTGTAAGTAGTTGGATGCTATGTTATTCTCTTCCCTTTTTTGTTCAATGAAAGAGTCATAGTCTATTACTCTATTGTTGGTTGGTTCTTCACTACTCTTCCATAAGAAAGAGTGAAAAACAAAATAGTAGGAAAAATGAAGAAAACAAAAGGAATGAGAAATTTATTCCAGACCGATGGAAATAGCAGGAAATTTATTCAGAAACATGCAAACCGGCGAACAAAGTTAAGCATTTTGTTACAAATCAGCAAAGTGACTAAAATCAAAACTAACTATAATCAGGTATTGTTGTGCACAAAGGGAACAATATATTCTTTTCTGCACTTTGTTCCATCTCTTTCGGTGGAACCAAAAAATGTTCTACTTTGCAGTTGTTTGTCCTGTGTTTCTGTTCTATTTTTAAACACTACCTTTGGATTCATTAACAAGTAGATCTAGAAACAAGACATGAAAACAAAATGATCAATTATATGAATGATGGATAAAAAAAATTGAACCTGCTGTGTATTAATATCAACACCAGAGAGCCAACATCCAAATCCAGGGTGGGAATGATACCAACCAACAACCATCTCTGGCCTAAAAAACAACCAAAATAACTAAAATCAAAGAACTAATACATAACTTAAAACAAAACAAAAATATAAAAAATTCAATACATAAAATAAAATGAAAAAAAATGAAAAACCTTCCGGTCTGTTTGAGCATATCAAGCATATTAGTCTGAAAAACATGATCAACAGCTTCAACACTAACACCAGTACCACTCTGAGGCATGGCAAAAACATCAACAACACGAACTGTGTATTCATCCACGAATTCCCCTAACATTAAACCCATCACCTCCATGGGAACCCCAGCTCTTCCTATCAAATTAATTCACAAGAATTCAATATCAACAAAAACCCTAATTTTGAAAATGAATTTAAAGAAAAAGGAAACCCCACGATTTAATTGAGTTAAAAATTGAAACTTTAGTTACCGTGCTTAAGCATTTTGAGTAAAGCGAGGGAAGAAATGTAGACTTGCTCAGAGGAATCGAGGGTTGGGGAATCAGAGGGTGGGTGCCCTAATGCTCCTCCTGCACCTGCGAACATTCGTTGAAGTCTTTCCATATCTTGTGTCTGTGTTCAAATCAAATCTCTATTATATTTCGATTTCTTTGCTTTGTTTGTTTAGGATTTGGAATCTGAAGTTGTTTGTCTCAGCTAGAATTAGAACTAAGAAATGAAGTTGAAGTTGAAGCTCTGCACCCTAACCAAAGAACAACAATTGAGATAATTTTAAAAATATTTAAATATTTATATTTAATTATTATTAATTTAACATTATATTAATCTATTTTATTATTATTTTATAATAAAATTTAGTGATAAAATATAATTATAAAATTTTCATATATATATATATATATACACATATGTATCATATTATTTAAATAATAATTATTTTTATATATTAATTATTACAAAATATATAAAAATATAATTAAAATTGAAAACTCATTAGGTACCCGTAGATACCCGCTATCTGCACGTGTACCTACAAATAGTGAGGGGTATGAGTACGAGTATACACTACACGCACCCACCCGACCATATGTCATCCCTATATGCACCTGATTTGTATCCAATCACATTATCATTTGACTATTTAAACTGAATTGTGAATGATATAATGATAATATATAAATATTTATATTTAAAATTTATATTTTCTTAATATATTTAAAAAACAAACTTAAAATTATAATCTTTATCTCCTCCACTATTGAGATAATTATTAACTTTGATTTTTTTTTATCCCTTGTTTTCTATAAAAAAAAATTTGTGGATTATATTAGCAAATTTTATTTATTTGTATGTCATCTTGTTCTTAAAGTTATAATCTTTATCTCCTCAAATATTGATATCGGATTGGTCTTTAACTTAAAGATTTGGAATACATTAGTCTTTAATTTAAAGATCTGGATATCTTCTGGAATATTGATATCATGTAGGGGTGACAAAATTATCCACAATCCATAATCTATTCAAATTCATCCAAGTTAAATCCATCCATTAGAGCTAATAGATTTAAATAGATATAATTCAATTGATAGTGTTGATAATGGATGGATTCAAATTCATCCATTATATCTAATGAATATCCATGGATATATCCATTTGGGTGGATGCTCAATCCATCCAAAAAAATAAAAAATAAAAACATTTTTTTCTCAAAATACAAGTACAAACTTCTTTTTAACAAAATGATTCATTCAAAAGTTGCATTACCCTTTCCAACAAAAGCATTCCTTCAACAAAAATTAACTTTCTTCATCTATGGAGGTTTATTTTTCCAATATCTTCATTTATCTTACTTAGACTTCACATAATTGCATTGAGTGTTTAACATTTTTTTGCCAATTTCATTTGTCTTGTATTCCTTTCAATTAGATATTTTACCATGTATCAATCATTTAATTTAACTTTGGTAAATATAATTTATGTTTGTAACCAACCAAAAAACATGAAGAATGAGAGAAATAACGAATCTATGAATTTCATCATATACCTCAAATTTTTCTAACAATAATAACTTGGATCTCACTTGGAGGTTTTAAGACTATAAATTTAAGCTTAAATACGTGATTTACCATTAAATTTTTTTTAAGTTTATTACTCTTTTAAGTTTTTGAATAAAAACTTCAAAAGTTCATCATTTTAAAAGTGTTTTTTTAAAAAAAAACTTTTTAAAAATATTTTTTTTGAAAGCACTTTTAAAAATGTGAAGTCAGGGATTGGATATTCATCCATCCAAATCCATAAAAATGGAGTCATGGATTGATTGGATGAATTATAATCCATTGGATATGGATAGATTGAATAACTTAAAATATAGTTTAAATGAATTTATATGGATTGATGAATGTCTTTTCATCCATCCATTTTCATTCAAATCCAAATTCATCCATTTGTCACCTTTAATATCGTGGATTGGTCTTTAACTTAAAGATTTGGAATACATTGTTATTTAATTTAAAGACCTGGACATGAGCGTAAGGTGTTAGAATTTAGAAATTTGTCCGCTCGTACTAAAGGACACCCTCAACAATTGCATGAACTACTTTTATACCCTTAAGTTGTTTGATTATTTTTTTATTTATTAACAAAAACCTTTTCATTGTCTAATAAAATTATATCTTGCTCATACGTATTCTCATGAGCAATATTGAATAAAGGTTGCATAGTTCTACACAAAAAACTGTTTATTGGTTAAACGATCATCTAAAAGATGAGTTGACAAAAAATTAAATATTCATAACCCTTTCTTCATCATTAAAATTTAAAATGATTATTATTTTTATGTTTTTATATTTTTTTAGGATTAGTTATGGGAAAATATTTGTTTGATTTTGTACTTACTATTTATTGGAAAAATGGATTTTATGTTATCACTATTATTATCACTCATTAGTATTTTATTTAAAATGAGGGATTTTATTTGATATTTCTTATAATGGTTTATTATACAAAAAAGTTATTATTATCATTTATTAATAATTACCTTTAGTATGAGTAATTAGTAAGTTACCCGTGCATTCGCACGAACAGTAAAAAATTTCGCATAATTAAAAACACACATGTTACTCGTGTATTTGCATAGTTAAAAACACACATGTTATTGTTCATTTCATGGTTAAGAATACACATGTTATCCGTGCATTCACATTGTTAAAAATACACATGTTTTCGTGCATTCACATTGTTAAGAACACACATGTTATTTGTGCATTCGCATGGTTAAGAGCATACATCTTATCCATGCATTCTCATTGTTAAAAACACACATCTTATCCATTCTCATTGTTAAGAACACACATCTTATCCATTCACATTAAAAAAAATGATGTTGTAAAAGTTCCTATTAAAAATATTACAATGAAAAGGCATATGATATCATCTCATATATTATACATGCATAAATGACAAACATTTCCACCGAGTACAATACCCGAGAAATCACCAACAAAACAAAATTGCCAGAAACGACTCTACGATATATTCGAAAAGCCATATTAACCATATATTTCCAAGATCGCCAGCAGGACAAACACAAATGTTCCATGCAACTAGAATTGTAATGAGGTCCTGTAAAACACAGAAAATCAAAAGCTTGAGCTACATGGTACAAATATTTGTAGATCATATAATATTAGAATTTTAGTGGAATTTAACAAACTTCATTCTTATTCATTCACTGCAAATATTGATTATTTTGGTATAGCATGTGTCTAATATATATAATGTTTATAGTTTTTGTTTGCAAACTGTTAGATTATAATGTGCGGATATTATAATCTTTTTATATTCGAGTAACTTAACTGAAAATTAAAATAAATTAATCTTTTTTGTTTGGGTAAGGTATAAATATTATTTTTTTCCAAAATAAATTACAAAAAAATGAAGATATTTGTTTATGTATGATTATTTTAGTTGTTTTTATATTGTTTTTAAAGTATACATTTTTTATTATTTATCATCATATATATTTTTACTATAACGTCTAATTTTTAATACCGCATGACAAAGGGTAAAAAATATTAAAATGAAAGACATAAACTAATATCAACATTAAAAACACCATGATACACAAGTAAATAAAAGTTAGTTAAGTTTGAATTATATAATACACAATAAAATAAATAGTGCGCAAATGAAAGAATAAATAATCTAGAAAGAACAATGCTAATTTAATGAAAGTGCTATTGATTTTTGATGGATAAAATGAGAAATGAATTGATTGTGAAAAAAGCAACTAAATAAAAAATCAATATTTTGAACGGACCAAAATTCTACCCTTGAAATTTTTTTCATTATTTATTTCCTTCACATACATTTTTCAGTTTAATTCTATTTACCTATTTATTCTTATTCCATATCCTCATATTCGTATACATTCTACTTAGTAGAAAATTATAATTCATATAAATATAATTCAGTAACCACCGCATACAACTAGCTATGGGTTTCCAAAATACCTATAGCTATAAATATCAAGAGTTACAAAACTATGTAACTTAATATATCTGTAGTTACATAATGCTCTAAATTATCAAATATGCACTTATGTACAAAATAGTGCAAATAAATGAATCCAAAATATAAAGCTCCTAAAGCTTCCAAAAATGAGTTCCCTCATATCACCTGTTTATCTGCAATGGGATTATCAATGACAAAAGCACAAAACACACAAAGGAGTAAGTCATTAATTCAATAAACGTCATTATAAGATAATCCACACTAGAAAAGAGTTAGTAAACCATTTTGAAATTGATTTTCTTTGCTGCATAACTTGAGCCAAAGTCGCTACACCCCTTAAGGTTAGCTAAAAACATATTCTCATTTCTTTTAAAAGAAAACGTGCTACATATACTCGAGCCGGAGTTTTGCTTATATACTCAAGCCAGAGTTTCGCTTATATACTCAAGCCAGAGTTTCGCTTATATACTCAAGCCAGAGTTTCGTTTATATACTCAAGCCAGAGTCGCTAACCATTCATGGTCGGCTAAAAATATATTTTCCTTTCTTTGATTTCACCATTTCTCATTTCCCATAAATCTTCGCCCACATTAGTATAAACACACCCATATATGTTTATACTAAATGCGTAATTCACAACTCAATCATTGCTTAACCAGAAAATACACACATTTTCCATTTCCCGTAAATCTACGTCTACTTTAGTATAAACACACTCATATATGTTTATACTAAATGCGTAATTCACAACTCAATCATTGCATAACCAGAAAATACACACATTTTTCATTCCAAATGCATAATTAATGACTTATCCTTACCTCGGTGAGTGTTGGGTTTGGTTCTTGGCAACTTCACAAATTTCGCCGACACCGCCGCCAACTTTAGGATCTTTCCTCATTCCCACCATATAACACACTGTTAGTCATTTATTCCAAATATCACATAAACAACTTATATTGCATTATTTAACCGTACAAGATATTCATCATATTTTCAATGTTGCTAAACTACTTTCATCATAAGTTTACCATGTAACACCCCAAATTTTAATCTTTAAAATTATAGTAACAGTCCTGGAAGCCTCGCTTGAGCGAGAGTTGTCTCGTCTGGGCGAGAAATGGCAATTTTGGGCTGTTGACACAGTGTAATCGATTACACACTTCTGGTAATCGATTACATCGTATTAAAAGCATCAGATATGTGCATCTGACACAGTGTAATCGATTACACAATGCTGGTAATCGATTACACATTTCTGGTAATCGATTACACATTTCTGGTAATCGATTACACATTGCTGGTAATCGATTACACACTGAGGGTAATCGATTACACACTGAGGGTAATCGATTACACACTGCTGGTAATCGATTACACACTGAGGGTAATCGATTACACACTGCTGGTAATCGATTACACACTGCTGGTAATCGATTACACACTGCTGGTAATCGATTACACACTGCTGGTAATCGATTACACACTGCTGGTAATCGATTACACACTGCTGGTAATCGATTACATCGTATTAAAAGCATCAGATATGCGCATTTTTCACGTTGTAATCGATTACACAATGTTGGTAATCGATTACAACCCGACGACACCTCTTTAAAACAGAAACCCAAACACATTTTTAGGTTAGAACTTCGAAGAGAAGAGAGAGAGGAGAGCTTTTCAAGAGCAAGGAGCCTTAGGACTCATCTTGGAGCTTGAGAAGAGGTAAACCTCTTGTTACTAACTCTTCTTCTTCCTCTCTAACTTGTTTTGGGTATGTTGGATTTATTTTCAAAACATGAGAAACCATGGAAACTCATTCTTTAGAGTTATGGTTCGTTTTATGTTGTTTTTATCTTGTAAACTCTTGGTTTAGAGATAGTATCTCAAGAATGGAAAGGGTTGGGGTTGATTCATGAAAACCCCAAAAACCCCAAAAGTGAAAATGTGGTAAAAGGAGAGAATGAGTAAAATGTTAGAGGTAGAAGATGAGTTTACCCCCAAATATTGAAATATGAGATGTTATGCATGTTTTAGATGGTTGAATATTGATGATGAATATTTTGTATGATTAAATGATGCCATATAAGTTGTTTATGTGATATTTGGAATAAATGACTAACATTGTGTTATGTGGTGGGATGAAGAGAGATCCTAAGGTTGGAGGCGGTGTCGGTGGAACTCGAGAAGTTGCCAAGAACCAAACCCAACACTCATCAAGGTAAGGATAAGTCTTTAATGTTGCATTTGAAATAGAAAATTTATGCAAAGACTAAGTTGTAAATTACGCATTTAGTATGAACATATATGGGTGTGTTTATACTAAAGTAGGCGTAGATTTACGGAAAAGGAAAATGTGAGTATTTTCTGGTTATGAAATGATCGAGTTGTGAATTACGCATTTAGTATGAACATATATGGGTGTGTTTATACTAAAGTAGGCGTAGATTTACGGAAAATAAAAATGTGGGTATTTTCTGGTTATGAAATGATCGAGTTGTGAATTACGCATTTAGTATGAACATATATGGATGTGTTTATACTAAAGTAGGCGTAGATTTACGGAAGATGGAAAATGTGTGTGTTTCCTGGCCATGCAATAATTATATTGTAAATCACGTATTAGTATAAACAGATATGGAGTGTTTATACTAAAGATGACGTGGATTTACGGGAAATGATTGATGGCAAATCGATGGAAGGAAAAATATATTTTTAGCCGACCAGAAATGGTTAGCGACTTCGGCCCGAGTTTATGAGGCAACACTTCGGCCCGAGTTTATGAGGCAACACTTCGGCCCGAGTTTATGAGGCAACACTTCGGCCCGAGTTTATGAGGCAACACTTCGGCCCGAGTTTATGAGGCAACACTTCGGCCCGAGTTTATGAGGCAACACTTCGGCCCGAGTTTATGTAGCAACACTTCGGCCCGAGTTTATGCGGCATGTTTTCTTTATAAAAGAGATGAGAATTTGTTTTTAGCTAACCCTAAGGGGTGTAGCGACTTCGGCTCGAGTTTATGTAGCAACACTTCGGCCCGAGTTTACGCGACATGTTTTCTTTATAAAAGAGATGAGAATTTGTTTTTAGCTAACCCTAAGGGATGTAGCGACTTCGGCTCGAGTTTATGTAGCAACACTTCGGCCCGAGTTTACGCGGCATGTTTTCTTTATAAAAGAGATGAGAATTTGTTTTTAGCTAACCCTAAGGGGTGTAGCGACTTCGGCTCGAGTTTATGTAGCAACACTTCGGCCCGAGTTTATAAGGCGTGTTTTATTGGTAAAAAGGATGAGAATCTGCTTTTAGCTAACCCTGAGGGGTGTAGCGACTTTGGCTCAAGTTATGCAGCAAGACAAAATGAATTTCGAAAATGGTTTACTAACCCTTTTTCTAATATGGATTATCTTATAATGATGTTTATTGAATTAACGACTTACTCCTTTGTGTGTTTTGTACTTTTGTCATTGATAATCCCATTGCAGGTAAATAGACGAATGGAGTATGGTAGTTCGGGAGCTTTAGGAGCTTTAGACGTTGGATTCACTATTTGCGTTTTTGTACTTTAAATGACTACTTGTGGATTTGAATGATTGTAACCATGATTGACATTTATTTGGGTATTCGTAACCATGAGTATTGTTATATTTGGAGTATTATAACTCTTGGGCTCTTAGTACCAAATGGGAATAATAATGAATGAATTATGTTTTTCCGCAATTTAAATTATATGATAATATAATAGGTGTAAAGATTATTTTTAAGGAATGATTCCTGAAGGTTTTAATTAAGATGATGAATGTATGTAAGAGGGAATTAAAATGAATGAAAAAAAATTTTCAAGGGTAGAAATCGGGTCGTTACATACCACCATCCAAAACATACATAATCATCTCATATTTCAAAATTAGAAAGTAAACTCATCTTCTACCTCTAGCATTTTACCCATTTTCCACTTTAACCACATTTTCTCTTTAAGGTTTTGGGGTTTTCATGAATCAACCCACAAACCCTTTCCATTCTTGAAATATTAACTCTAAACCAAGAGTTTATAAGGTAAAAATAACATAAAACGAACCATAACTCGAAAGGGCGAGTTTCCATGGTTTTACACATTTTGAGAAGAGATCCAACATACCCAAAATGAGTTTCAAAGGGAAGAAGAGAGCTAGAATCAAGAGTTTTACCTCTTCTCAAGCTCTTAGATGAGTATCCAAGCTCCTTGCCCTTGGGAAATCTCTCTTCTCTCACATCTTTTCAATTTCTAACCCTAAAATGTGTTTGGGGTTTCTCATTTAATGTTGTCTCGTCGGGTTCTCGCTTAAGCGAGCTCATTCTAGCTCAAGCGAGAAAATCCCACCCATTTTAAAAAACTCAGGTCTGACCCTCTCGCCCAGGCGAGGCATATCTTGCTCAGGCGAGAATCTTACAGCCTCGACAGGTCCAAAACATCACTTTTCTCGCCCATGCGGGTCAACTCTCGTCCAGGTGAGACCATTCTCGCTCAAGCAAGCCAACTCTCGCTCAGGCGAGAATCCTTCAGTATAGCCCAGGATTTCACCCTCCCAAGTGAGCCTTCCTCGCCCAGGCGAGAATCCCTCGCTCAAGCGAGAATCTTAGGACTGATACTATAATTTTGAAGACTTAAATTCAGGGTGTTACAAAGTCGAACATCAAACCATAAGATATCTCATATCAAGTTTAACCGGTTAAACCATCCGGTCGAACCAGAAGATTACATATATAATTAGTAATTTTTATCTATGAATATATAATTATAAAGTTTTTTATAATTAATAATTATGTGTGAACTGTTCGATTCACCTTCCGAGTTATTATAATTTAATCGGGTTTAACACAGTCAGACTGGAATTTCCCTGATTCAAAATGGTTCAACCCCTTATTCGTTTAAGAATGCAAACCAGAGCCGTTCTCAAGTTCAGTGAGAAATCAAACTGTTCAATCCGGTCAAGTTCTCACAACACTGCAAAAAAACAATCCACCATAAGAGATATCCCTTTTTTTTTTGCTTATTATCTCATAAATAAAAGTTGAGTTTATAATCTACATAAGATGTCAAACTTACTAATATTACAATTTTAAAATTGTTTTTTAAAACAATGAGTGAAAAGAACAATTTCCGCGACTAATTTTATTGGTGGTCAGTGGTCAAAAATCCATACAATGGCTATTGAATTATTTGATGATAAAATCCAGATGAAAAGCAAGAGGCAGGTTGGTGAAAAATTAAAATTAACACCTGTCTTTTATTTATATATATATATTTAGCTTAGGAGGTGAATGGAAAGTTTGAGGCGGGAAAACTTTTTATAAAGGGTTGCATGTGAACATCTAAATATCGAAGGAAACTTATTTTCTTATATAGTTAATGGGTTGGGTAAAATTAGATATTCTTGATAAATTAAACTTAAGCAAAGTAAAATTTGTAAGCGTTTTATAATTTCATCCAATACACACAAAGTATATCTTAAATATGATATTTTAAACACAATAAATTAACTTAAATATTTATTAATTCTTTAATTTAGATAAACTCTTTACATCATTTTCAATATAAGAAAAGACATGAATTAGCATAAGTCATGTTAGATCTATAAAACTTAATCAAATCTACAAGTCCAAGAAATAAGTCGATTATTTCATTCAAATTATTATTAATATTATTGGACAAGCTACATTAATTGACCTCACATAGTTACAATTTAATTTCCTCTATCTCACTTGGAATCCACACACAAGCACATACACCCTCCATCCATGCAATCCAAATGACATCCACGATTTGGTGGAAATAAAGTTGAACAATTCATAACCTTGAGGAATCGTGTGCCACACAACAATTCTCGAAAATTTTGTAATACCACAATCCTGACATGTAGCATCTCCCTCTTCCAAGCCCATGAATCCATAGAGCGTGTTAATCCCTAGCTTAAATATCCTCTGAAGTATTTTATTCCCCCAAAGGGAGCCTTCCGTGACTGGAACCCATGACCTCGGGGACAAATAGTCACTATTACCACGAGTCTCTACCATTAATTGAGCTTGCATTGTTACAATTTAATTTCCTCTATCAATTTGGATTATATACACAAGAAAAAGTATATAACCCAATGTGCATCAGTTGTACGGTAAAAAACACTTAATCATTAATTTTAACTTAAATATGGTTGTGAAAATAAAATCAGGGAGTGACATATATTTTTTCCAGCCAATCAAAATAAGTGTCACACTTTTTAGGTTAACATATGTGCTCTCTCAGAGTTTGTTAGAAATATTCTTTAAAAATATTTTTTATCACTAAAAGTACATTTTTCAGATATTTCATAACCAAATTTTTGTTATTCGAGTCAAGACCAATTTATTGCCACACGTCAATTTATTGACATATATATTTTCCCTCTTAATTTAAGATGTTTCAAAATTAATTTTTTTTTTATTCGAGTCATAGTCAATTTATTAATAGATATGTTTTCCCTTTTGGAGGCTTAATCAAGGAGCAAGATGGCCGAGGTTTAATGATTTTGACATATATTTATTTCACTCTTAATTTAAGTATACTTTCAATTTTAGTCAATTTTTTCCGAAAAACTTAAAAATGATATTTTTAAGCATACTAAATTAACTTAAATATGATATTTTTAAACATACTAAATTAACTTAAATATTCATTAATTTTTTTATTTAGATAAATTCTTTCCATAATTTTCAAAATAAGAGAAGGTATAAACCAACTTAAGTCAAGTTAGATCTTCAAAACTTAATCAACTATAGAAGTCCGAGAAATAAGTCGATTATTTTATTCAAATAATTATCAATAATAATGGACAAGCTACATTAATTGAGCTTGCATTGTTACAATTTAATATCCTCCATCGATTTGGTAAAAAATACTTAATCATTAATTTTAACTTAAATATGGTTGTGAAACTAAAAATTAGGGAGTAACATATATTTTTTCCAGCCAATAAAAATAAGTGTCACACTTTTTGGGTTAACATATGTGCTCTCTCAGAGTTTGTTATAAATATTCTTTAAAAATATTTTTTATCACTAAAAGTACATTTTTCAGATGTTTCATAACCAATTTTTTCTTATTCGAGTTATGGTCAATTTAATGACAGATATGTTTTCCCTCTTAATTTAAGTACAATTTCAATCTTAAACGTATATTTGTAAAAATATTGTAGTCAACTTTCATTTTTGAATATCTTAAATACAATATTTTTAGACATAGTAAATTAACTTTAATATTCATTAATTTTTTGATTTAGATAAATTCTTTATATCATTTTCTAAAGAAAAGAAGATATGAACCAACTTAAGTGTGGTTAGATCTATAAAACTTAATAAGCTCTACAAGTCCGAGAAATAAGTCGATTATTTCATTCCGATTATTATTAATATTATTGGACAAGCTACATTAATTGACATCCCATAATTACAATTTAATTTCCTGTATCTCACTTAGCTTACAGACACAAGAACACCCTCCATTGATACAAACCACACGTGTACATCCGCGCTTTGGTGGAAATATTGCTGAACAATTCAAAACCTTTTTGCAATCATCATCGGTGTGGCATATAACATTTGTCGAAATTTGTGCGATTTCAACTTCACCTGCAAAATTTCATGCAATTTTAATTGTTAAAGTTTTATAATTAAAATGAGAGAGTTGTAGTTCTATTAGTTTTTAAAGTTTGTTTATGATCGCCATTTGATTATCTTACAATTATCTTAATTATAAAAAAACAATACTTGTTATAGTCACAATAATAATCATAATATTGATGTGAAAACTCTTAACAACACAGTATTTTGATTATAATTATGAATGCATATTGCATACTGATAATTGTTGATATAAGAAAATAAATTTTACCGTGGCATACAGTGACAATGAAAAGCACAACTAGAAAAACTATCTTCAAATTCTTCTCCATGGCTTCTGAGTGAATTGAATATCAAAATTTTAAGTCAGTGTGAAATGTTTCACTCAATATGAAATTCTGGAACTCTCTAAACCACTATTTATACTCATAAACAATTTTTTAAAGCTAGCTGTAAAGCTATATCCTTTTTTCTTTTCCATAAATCATTATTACCTGCGTTTTATTTACCTGTCCTTTTATTAAAATATACATTCTTTTAAAAAAATATAATATCTACTTTGATTTAAATAATATTTATTGTATTTTTTTCTATATACCATTTTACATTGTTATAGTTAATATTTTAAACTATTTATATGAGTCAATAAATAGGACCATATTTTTTCATCGTCAAAATAAACAGCTAAACATTTTGTCATAGTATATTTCATCTAATGCATTTTTAATTATATATTTATATCTCCTTCATAACTAATCAAGGATAATTGAATATATTAATTAAATGAAAGGAAAAGTTTAAATGAACAACTCAGCCTAATGACACTTTACCAAGATAAAAATATTTTATTTTCCATAACTATGGTGGTCCCCAACCAACAAAAAATTGGCCAATTATTTGGTTGAAGTTAGACTTTCAAATGTTGTAAAATTGTAAAAACCTTAAAGGACGATCTACAATCCCTAAGAATGATGCTTGTTAAAAGAAGCAAATATAATGTTTAGAATAGATAAGTTGTAACAGTGACATGTTTTGGCTCATGAATATACTGAGCGTGTTACCCACAAGCTTAAATATATTTGCAGTATTTTATTTCTAACAAAGGGGAGCGTCCTGTGACTTGAACTCATGACCTTATGGACAAATAGACACTATTCTCATGAGTCACTACCATTAAGCTATAATGTAACACCACAATCCTGATATCCGACCCCGAGCCCATGAATACACTGAGCTTGCATTGTTACAATTTAATTTCCTCTATCGATTTGGATTACATACACAAGAAAAAGTATATAACCCAATATACATCAGTTGTATGGTCAAAAATATTTAATCATTAATTTTAACTTAAATATGGTTGCGAAACTGAAAATCGGGGAGTGACATATATTTTTCCAGCCAATCAAAATAAGTGTTACACTTTTTGGGTTAACATATGTGCTCTTTCAGAGTTT
Source organism: Lupinus albus (assembly GCA_009771035.1). Taxonomy (NCBI): domain Eukaryota; kingdom Viridiplantae; phylum Streptophyta; class Magnoliopsida; order Fabales; family Fabaceae; genus Lupinus; species Lupinus albus. The sequence continues at coordinate 15,850,991 of CM020016.1, forward strand.
GTTATAGATATTCTTTAAAAATATTTTTTATCACTAAAAATACATTTTCCAAATGTTTCATAACCAATTTTTTCTTTTTCGAGTCATGGTCAATTTATTGCCATTTGTCAACAGATATATTTTCCCTCTTAATTTAAGATGTTTCAAAACCAATTTTTTATTATTCCAGTCATTGTCAATTTATTGCTACTGGTCAATTTATTGAAAAATATGTTTTCCCTTTGGGAGGCTTAATCGAGGTGCACGATGATCCAAGTTTAATGATTTTGACATATATTTTTTCCCTCTTAATTTAAGCATACTTTCAATCTTAAACATATATTTGTAAAAATATTTTAGTCAACTTTTTCTGAAAAACTTAAATAGGATATTTTTAAACATACTAAATTAACTTAAATATTCATTAATTTTTTGATTTAGATAAAATATTTACATCATTTTCAAAATAAGAGAATGTATGAACCAACCTAAGTCAAGATAGATCTTCAAAACTTAATCAACTATAGAAGTCCGAGAAATAAGTCGATTATTTCATTCAGATTATTATCAATATTATTGGACAAGCTACATTAATTGATCTTGCATTGTTACACATTTTCCAGCCAATCAAAATAAGTGTCACACTTTTTGGGTTAACATATGTGCTCTCTTGTTTGTTATAAATATTCTTTAAAAATATTTTTGTCACTAAAAATACATTTTTCAGATGTTTTATAACCAATTTTTTCTTATTCGAGTCATGGTCAATTTATTGACAGATATGTTTTCCCTCTTAATTTAAGTACAATTTCAATCTTAAACTACATAAAAATATTTTAGTCAACTTTGATTTTTGAATATCTTAAATATGATATTTTTAGACATAGTAAATTAACTTTAATATTAATTAATTTTTTGATTTAGATAAATTCTTTATATCATTTTCTAAAGAAAATAAGATATGAACCAACTTAAGTCTGGTCAGATCTATAAAATTTAATAAGCTCTACAAGTCCAAAAAATAAGTCGATTATTTCATTCAAATTATTATTAATATTATTGGACAAGCTACATTAATTGACTTCGCATAATTACAATTTAATTTCCGGTATCTCACTTGGCTTACAGACACAAGAACACCCTCCATTGATACAAACCACACGTGTACATCCGCGCTTTGGTGGAAATATTGCTGAACAATTCAAAACCTTTTTGCAATCATCATCAGTGTGGCATATAACATTTGTCGAAATTTGTGCAATTTCAACTTCACCTGCAAAATTGGATGCAATTTTAATTGTTATAGTTTTATAATTAAAATGAGAGAGTTGTAGTTCTATTAGTTTTTAAAGTTTGTTTATGATTGCCATTTGATTAACTTACAATTATCTAATTATAAAAAACAATACTTGTTATAGCCACAATAATAATCATAAATTGATGTGAAAACTCTTAACAACACAGTATTTTGATTATAATTATGAATGCATATTGCGTACTGATAATTGTTGATATAAGAAAATAAGTCTTACCTTGGCATACAGTGACAATGAAAAGCACAACTAGAAAAACTATCTTCAAATTCTTCTCCATGGCTTCTCAGTGGATTCACTATCAAAATTTTAAGTCAGTGTGAAATGTTTCACTCAATATGAAATTCTGGAACTCTCTAAACCACTATTTATACTCATAAACATTTTTTTAAAGCTAGCTGTAAACCTATATCCATTTTTATTTTCCATAAATCATTATTACCTGCGTTTTATTTACCTGTCTTTTTATTAAAATATACATTCTTTAAAAATATATATAATATCTACGTTGATTTAAATAATATTTCTTGTATTTTTTTTCTATATACCAATTTATATTGTTATAGTTAATATTTTAAACTATTTATATGAGTCAATAAATAGGACCATCGTCAAAATAAACAGCTAAACATTTTGTCATAGTATATTTCATCCATAAATGCATTTTTAATTATATTTTTATATCTCCTTAATAACTATATGATATCAAGGATAATTGAATATATTAATTAAATGAATGGAAAGGTTTTAAACTTTTACTTCTTCAACAACTCAGCCTAATGAGACTTTACCAAGATAAAAATATTTTATTTTCCAACTACGGTGGTCCCCAACCAACAAAAAATTGGCCAATTAGTTGGTTGAAGTTAGACTTTCAAATGTTGTAAAATTGTAAAAGGCTTAAAGGATGATCTCCAATCCCTAATAATGATGTTTGGGCTCATGAATATATTGAGCGTGTTACCAACAAGCTTAAATATATTTGCAGTATTTTATTTCTCACAAATGGGAGCGTCCCGTGACTTGAACTCATGACCTTAGGGACAAATAGACACTATTCTCATGAGTCACTACCATTAAGCTATAGTGTAACACCACAATCCTGATATCTGACCCCGGGCCCATGAATACACTGAGCTTGCATTGTTACAACTTAATTTCCTCTATCGATTTGGATTACATACACAAGAAAAAGTATATAACCCAATGTGCATCAGTTGTATGGTAAAAAATACTTAATCATTAATTTTAACTTAAATATGGTTGCAAAACAGAAAATCGGGGAGTGACATATATTTTTCTAGCCAATCAAAATAAGTGTCACACTTTTTGAGTTAACATATGTGCTCTCTCATAGTTTGTTATAAATATTCTTTAAAAATATTTTTATCACTAAAAATACATTTTTCAGATGTTTCATAACCAATTTTTTCTTATTTGAGTCATGGTCAATTTATTGACAGAAATGTTTTCACTCTTAATTTAAGATGTTTCATAACCAATTTTTCCTTATTCGAGTCATAGTCAATTTATTGTCACTGTTCAATTTATTGATAGATATGCTTTCCCTTTGGGAGGCTTAATCAAGGTGCAAGATGATCCAGGTTTAATGATTTTTGACATATATTTGTAAAAATATTTTAGTCAACTTTTTGTGAAAAACTTAAATATGATATTTTAAACATACTAAATTAACTTAAGTATTCATTAATTTTTTTATTTAGATAAATTCTTTATATCATTTTCAAAATAAGAGAAGGTATGAACCAACTTAAGTCAAGTTAGATCTTCAAAACTTAATCAACTATAGAAGTCCGAGAAATACGTTGATTATTTCATTCAGATTAATATCAATATTATTGGACAAGCTACATTAATTGAGCTTGCATTGTTACAATTTAATTTCCTCTATCGAATTGGATTACATACACAAGAAAAAGTATATTACCCAATGTGCATCAGTTGTAAGGTAAAAAAATACTTAATCATTAATTTTAACTTAAATATGGTTGAGAAACTGAAAATCGGTGAGTGGCATATATTTTTTCCAGCCAATCAAAAATAAGTGTCACACTCTTTGGGTTAAAATATGTGCTCTCTCAAAGTTTGTTAAAAATATTCTTTGAAAATATTTTTTATCACTAAAAATACAATTTTCAGATATTTCATAAACAATTTTTTCTTATTCGAGTCATGGTCAATTTATTGACAAATATGTTTTCCCTCTTAATTTAAGATGTTTCTTAACCAATTTTTTCTTATTCGAGTCATAGTCAATTTATTGACAGATATGTTTTCCCTTTTGGAGACATAATCAAGGTGCAAGATGATCCAGGTTTAATGATTTTGACACATATTTTTTTCCCTATTAATTTATACATACTTTCAATCTTAAACATATATTCGTAAAAATATTTTAGTCAACTTTTTTTGAAAAACTTAAATATGATATTTTTAAACATACTAAATTAACTTAAATATTCATTAATTTTTTGATTTAGATGAATTCTTTACATCATTTTCAAAATAAGAGAAGGTATGAACCAACTTAAGTCAAGTTAGATTTTCAAAACTTAATCAACTATAGAAGTCTGATAAATAAGTCGATTATTTCATTCAGATTATTATCAATATTATTGGACAAGCTACATTAATTGATCTTGCATTGTTACAATTTAAATTCCTCTATCGACTTGGATTACATACACAAGAAAAAATATATAACCCGATGTGTATAATCAACTATAGAAGTCCGAGAAATAAGTTGATTATTTCATTCAGATTAATATCAATATTATTGGACAAGCTACATTAATTGAGCTTGCATTGTTACAATTTAATTTCATCTATCGAATTGGATTACATACACAAGAAAAAGTATATTATCCAATGTGCATCAGTTGTAAGGTCAAAAATACTTGATCATTAATTTTAACTTAAATATGGTTGTGAAACTGAAAATCGGTGAGTGGCATATATTTTTTCCAGCCAATCAAAAATAAGTGTCACACTCTTTGGGTTAAAATATGTGCTCTCTCAAAGTTTGTTAAAAACATTCTTTGAAAATATTTTTTATCACTAAAAATACATTTTTCAGATATTTCATAAACAATTTTTTCTTATTCGAGTCATGGTCAATTTATTGCCATTGGTCAATTTATTGTCAGATATGTTTTCCCTCTTAATTTAAGATGTTTCTTAACCAATTTTTTCTTATTCGAGTCATAGTCAATTTGTTGACAGATATGTTTTCCCTTTTGGAGACTTAATCAGGTGCAAGATGATCCAAGTTTAATGATTTTGACATATATTTTTCCCCTATTAATTTAAGCATACTTTCAATTCTTAAACATATATTTTAAACATATATTTGTAAAAATATTTTAGTCAACTTTTTATGAAAAACTTAAATATGATATTTTTAAACATACTAAATTAACTTAAATATTCATTAATTTTTTGATTTAGATGAATTCTTTACATCATTTTCAAAATAAGAGAATGTATGAACCAACTTAAGTCAAGATAGATCTTCAAAACTTAATCAACTATAGAAGTCCGAGAAATAAGTCGATTATTTCATTCAGATTATTATCAATATTATCGGACAAGCTACATTAATTGATCTTGCATTGTTACAATTTAATTTCCTCTATCGACTTGAATTACATACACAAGAAAAAATATATAACCTAATGTGCATCTTTTGTATGGTCAAAAATACTAAATCATTAATTTTATCTTAAATATGGTTGTGAAACTGAAAATCGGGGTGTGACATATATTTTTTCCACCCAATCGAAATAAGTTTCACACTTTTTGGGTTAAAATATGTGCTCTCTCAGAGTTTGTTATAAATATTCTTTAAAAATATTTGTTATCACTAAAAATACATTTTTTAGATGTTTCATAACCAATTTTTTCTTATTCGAGTCATGGTCAATTGATTGCCACTAGTGAATTTATTGACAGATATGTTTACCCTCTTAATTTAAGTACAATTTCTATTTTAAACGTATATTTGTAAAAATATTTTAGTCAACTTTCATTTTTGAATATCTTAAATATGATATTTTTAGACATAGTAAATTAATTTAAATATTCATTAATTTTTTGATTTAGATAAATTCTTTATATCATTTTCAAAATAAATGAAGATATGAACCAACTTAAGTCAAATTAGATCTATAAAACTTGATAAGCTCTACAATTCTGAGAAATAAGTCTATTATTTCATTCATATTATTATTAAGATTATTGGACAAGCTACATTAATTGACATTACATAATTACAATTTGATTTCCTATATCTCACTTGGATTACAGACACAAGAACACCTTCCATTGATGCAAACCACACGTGTAAACTCGCGCTTTGGAGGAAATATTGTTGAACAATTCAAAACCTTTTTGCAATCATCATCAGTGTGGCATATAGCATTTATCAAAATTTATGCAATTTCAACTTCACCTGCAAAATTGCATGCAATTTTAATTATTAAAGTTTTATAATTAAGAGAGATAAACTCTTGCTAGGTCAAAATCCCCCCTTTTCTTGGATAGTCATGAGTTCTTCGAATTTTCTGGTTCCTTGGAGTTTTTTGGATGGTCTGGAGGCTTCAACTAAAGATTTAATGCCATATTTTTCGGCAAGAACGTAGAAAACCCTCTTTAATGCCATAGTAGTGACCCAATAGTGTTTAATTTAAAGATTTGGACACGAGAGTGAATTACACGTTGAGGAATGTGTTAGCACCTAGTTCGTCCGTACTAAACAGTACCCTCCATATTTAGATGGAGTAACTTTATACTCTAAAATTGTTTGATTTATTTTATTTATTGAGGAAAATCTTTTTTATTTTTGTGTCTAACAATATTATATTTTGCTCGTACGTATCCTCATGAGCAATATGGATGAGTGGGATATGATTTATTTATTTTTAGTTGGATATAATTTGCTTATTTTTAGTTAGATGTGACTTATTTGACCGCTCAAAGTATGAGTTGATGAAAATAAATAAATATTCACATCCATTCTCCATCCTTTATATGATTATTATTTTTTATATTTACTTTTCTATTGACTATTTATTGGAAAAATGGATTTTATGTTATTATCACTCATTAGTAATTTATTCAAAATGAAGGATTTTATTTGCTTTTTTTTAGGCAAGAGGTGCAACTACAACCCACAGAATTATATTAACAAAAGTTCAGATTACATCGAAGAAAACCTATCAAAAGGAGAAACCAACACCAACTCTAACACACTCTACAACAAGAGAATTGTGAAAGAAATGCTGAAACAATCCAATCTATAGAAATTGCTGCCACCAAATGCCACAACAGCAAACCCAAAGAACCCATCAAATGCAGAAAACCAGAACCAAGTAAATGATCATAATACAGAGAGCCTATTGCTAATAAACCAGCCAATAGAACAAATTAAAATTGTCTAAATCTATAGTTAGGAAAGCCTAACTCGTTTTTATAACAATCCTCCTTAATGAAAATTTGTAAGCGTTTTATAAGTTTCATCTAATAATCATAAAGTATAAATGAGAAACAATGTTGCAGTATTCAATATAGCTTTAATAAAATGGCAAATTTGAATTATTTGATGAAAATAACAATATAATTGAAAAACTTTTCACATAGTGATCACCCTAGGTCTAGTAACTGGGTATACATACAGCATCACAAGAAATTGAACATATATAGAGATTTGAAGAGTATTTATGTATGCATATAAGTAATTTTGGTCAATAGTTTCCCATTTTATTTATATAACAGTTTTTTAAAAACATTAAGGAGAACTTATCATTAATATGAATTGGAAAATTAACAATTTAGTTAATATTTTTAAAATAGAATTAGTAAATAAAAATTAAATGTGTATATTTGTATACAAAATTAAATATGTATATTAGTATTTTATGACATGTCTACAAGTCCGAGAAATAAATTCTTTATTTCATTAGATTATTATTAATATTATTGTACAAGCTGCATTATTTGACCTGGGATAGTTACAATTTAATTTCCTCTATCTCTCTTCCACGTTCACAAGAACACTGTCCATTTTTGCAAACCGCATGTGTACCTACCAAATGTATGCATTTAATAAGACGGCTGCATTCATCATCATTCTGGCACACAACATTTGTTGAAATTTGTGTAATTTCAACTTCACCTGCAAAATTGCATACAATTTTAATCATTTCATTTTATAAATAAAACCATATTTTTATTCATTACTGATTATGATTATGATGTTATTACGAAAACTCTTAATATGTCAATATTTCAATTACAATTGTAGGTTGGACAATGATTATTGTTGATACAAGAAAGAAGTCTTACCGTGACATGCAGTAATGGTGAGAAGCACAACTAAAAAAGCTATCTTCAAATTCTTCTCCATGGCTTCTGATCTGTGGATTCACTATGAAATTTTTTAGTCAATGTGAAGGGTTTAACTCAATATGAAATTTTGGAACTCTATGAACCACTATTTAAGGTACTCATAATAAAAAACTTTATTATAAAAAAACTATAATAAAGTTTTATACATTGTTTATATAACATTAATCACAATTGTCTATTCAAAATAGTAATATAAATGATCATTAAATGATATCATGAATATGTATAAATCTTTATACTAATATTATATAAATATTACCTTCGTTTTTAATGCTACTAGAAAACTTATTCCCAACAATTATTGTTTATTCTATTTTTCTTTTTTTGTCTTACTATTAAAATAAAAATTCTTTAAAAAATTAATAGTTATCTTGATTTAAATAATATTTATTGTATTTTTATAATATATTGTTTTACTTTGTTATAATTAATCTTTTCAACTATTTACCTAAATAAATATAATCATAAAAATAGTAATTAATTCACCGTTAGACTGAACTATAAATTGGAACAAAAAATTTCCTCCTCAAAATAAAAAAATTAATAATAAAAAATATAGTATATTTTATCTACAATTTTATTTTAAATTATGGTTATATATTTCCTGAACAACCATATGATATAGAGGATAATTGAACATATCTATTAAATGAATAGTGAATAGAAAAGGTTAATTTTTAACTTTTTTTAACAAATCAACCTAATGATATTTTACCAAGACAAACATATTTTATATTCCAACTAATGTTGTCCAGTACCAACAAAATATTTGTCAATTATATGGCCAAAGTTAGACTTTCAAATGTTGTAAAAAGCTTAAAGGACAATGTTCAATCCTTAAGAATAATATTTATTAAAAGCAGTAAATATAATATTTAGAATGAGATAAATTTTAGTTCAAGGAAAGGGCATCATCGAGACAAAAATTTCAAAAAAAACTAGGACTAACAATAAATTGAATCATTATTCATCTCTCATTAAACTTGGTCAATTAATCAAATGAATTAAAATGAAACCAAACAAATTAGATTGTTAATTAAATAAGACTAAGTTGAGTCATGTACAATTCCACTTGTTAGATTTATAACTTCAATCAATTATATATAGACAAACTAATACATAAATATCAGTGAATCTTTAATTGCATAAATATTAAATATACAATCAAGTATATAAATACATACATAATATATATGTAACATACATATTTTAAAACAATTTATAATTATTATTTAAATACATATTTTATTTAAATATATGAATATTATATTATATATTATTGAAATTATTTTTTTCTTCTTACAAATCAGTGTAAAGAATCATATATTAATCGTAATTAACTCCTAAATAAAATTAATGAAAATGAATTGTATATCATATGTTGAGAATGTAAGTTCTTTCTCATTCAATACATAAATATTAAACCCATATATATTGGTGTATGTATATATTATATCAATGATTTTCAATGGTAATGGATATATAAATTTCCCCTCCTCAATCAATGGTAATGGATATATAAAAAAATCCTTGAAATATCACTCATTTATTTTATTTTATTAAAATACTAATATGATAAAACGTACCCCAAACGTTTTTTTCACCACTTTAACATTTATTTTATAAGGTTTTACAAACACCAAATTTCATTGATTCTAGAAATAAGAACGTGAGTAAAAATAAATTTTCAATATGTAAAAATATATTATAATATTATTCATAAAATATATTGTAAATATATTTTAATACATTTAGTCTGAGTATCAACGTTAGTTTATAGCAATGTTATAAAACACGGTTTCTGCTGGCCGGTATACCAGTCACAATACTGATACAGTACAACAATTAAATTGGTTATGCAATCATATCGGTCAAAACTGGTTATACTAGCCGGTTTTTAAATTGAACCATACCAGTCATACCGACCGATTTTTTATTTAAAGTTAATTTTTAATAAAAATAAAAAATAATTTATATTTTTATTAATTTGTCAATACTAATTATAATGTATTATATATGCATGTCTAGCTTCATCGGTATGCGATTTAATTAATAAATCACCAGTTGAACCGATATACCACTATAAAAATACTATGACTAGTTTGATAATCGGTACAATAACAATAACATTGTTTTACAGAGTTTGAGGAGGAGTTGTGAGCACATAATTCAAACCACATCAGCTAAACAAATTTTTTCAACTACTTATATCTTTCAAAACTCCTTAAATATCAAGTTCAAAATATATAAATAATTTCAAAATAAAAAAGAAGAATAATCTATATGTTATAAGATTTTTTTACATTATTAAAAATCTTTCATCATTTTTATATTAATTATTATTGACTCTTATATATAAGTAATGCATATAAATGATATATTAAGCATTTAAAAATATTATATAACAGTGCATTAATCTTTAATTCAAATAAAAATAACTATTAAATTAGATCAATTGTTTTTTTATTTTACCTTTTCAGATTTTTAAATGAACTGCTAAACTCATTTATATTTTAAAATAAAAAGTAAGGCCAAATACTACCACAAAAGAAAGTTGAAAGGTGAGCTTTATTTATAACATTTAAAATATGATTTCTTTTTATAAAAAAGAAAGTCAGTTTATATAACTACAACTTTTTAATAAGAAAATATTTTATCTATGTTATAGCACTTATTTGATTAAAATATCAAAAACAACCAAACATTTATCCCACTAAATAAGATAGATTATATGGATCAAACCATACCATATCATACCAATGTTATTAAAACCGTACCGGTTATCAAACCGGTTAGGGTACTGGTATAGTGGTACAGTGGTTCAACCAGTGGTTCAGTAATTAAACCGCATACCGGTTAAACCGGACATACTTGCTTATATATATATATATATATATATATATATATATATGTAAACCTATAACAAAAAATTTCAAATAAGTAGATATTCATATTTATAATCCATATTCATAATTTACTTCAAATTCACACAAACAAACAACATTAAGTCTTTAATAAAATCAAAGTCTAAAGTACAAAACATATATTTATCCAAAATTATCACTTAACAAACGCAAAATACAAATAAATGACCAAAGTGTCAATCATTGAAGTTGAAGAATTGGTGAAGAATTGAAAATTTGAAATTTAAAAAAAAAAAAATTAATGTACAAACCGACCGGTTTTCACCGGTTTAAACCGATTCTATTGCATATGCGGTATAACATACGTACCGTACCGGTTAGGGGTCCGGTTCACCGGTTTTCCGGTTGAACCAGCCAGTACGGCATGGTTTTTAAAACATTGTACCATACTGCTTTATACCAATATATTAGATTAGATAAAAACAAAATTGAATCAATTTTCAGAAACTAAACCTACTATTCTTAAATATGAATATTAAGTCTAATAAAAACTAATAATTTAATAATTCAAAATAAATAATTCAATAAATTATAAAATAATTATATATGTATTCTTATTCTTCATTTTCTAAGTAAATATAAGTTTTATTTATGGTAAAAAATACATCACGTAAATTACAATGTACTTTATAAAATATAATATAATTCCTTATATATTTTAATATATTATCTAACATGTTTATGATTGTTTGTTCATTTCAAATAAATTATTTTATTAGTTATTCTAAAACCAAGTGAATCTATATATTTTTAAAAAATAAAATTTTGTATCAAACATAGTATTTAAAATATATTCTGAGTTAGAAATATTATTACTAAATTATTCATAATTTTAGAATTAACTATATGAAAATTTGAATTAAATATATTTTTAGAGTATTTATCTTCCTCTTTATAATTTACGGAGTAATATCTCCTATATTATTTACTTCAATAATATTATCTCCATTTTAAGCATGATTTGAATAATTATGTTATGATAATGGTTATGATAAAATATGTTAGTCATATTATTCTTTTGTTCTTTTGGTCACTTTTGCATAACTTTATAATATTTTCGATCTTATTATTTATTTATCCCTATGAATTTCCCTTTTCATAATTTTTTATTTATTTTTTATTTCTATTTAAAAGAATGACCCAAATAACATAGCATGGAATTTCCAACTTTCAACTGTTAAGCTTCACTATGAACCACTATGAAAATTTTGAGTCAATGTGAAGAGTTTAACTCAATATGAAATTTTGGAACTCTATGAACCACTATTTAAGGTACTCATAATAAAAAACTTTATTATAAAAAATAGATATACTGACAATGTAAGAGTTTTATATATCATTATTATAATATTAATCAAAATTGTCTCTTCAAAATAGTAATACAAATGATTATTAAATGATATCATGAATGTGTATAAATTTTTACACTAATATTGTATAAATATTACCCTCATTTTTAATATTACTAGAAAACTTATTCCCAAAACTGTTATTGTTTCTTCTATTTTATTTATTTGTCTTATTATTAAAATAAAAATTCTTTAAAAAATATAATAACTATCTTGATTTAAATAATATTTATTGTGTTTTTATAATATATTGTTTTACTTTATTATAATTAATCTTTTCAACTATTTACATAAATAAATATAATCATAAAAATAGTAATTAATTCATTGTTAAATTGCATCTTTTGTTGAATTTCATACAACTATCATGGCAATAAAGTTAGCTTTTGTGCTTGGTTGGAGAGTATTTTGGCTTGAGTGTGACTCTGCTTTGGTGGTTGACATTTTCAATGGTAAAGCAAAGCCTCCTTGAAAACTGCTTAACAATTGGTTGTTTTGTAAATCTGTAATTTCATCTATGACTTTCTTCATTTCTCAAATATATAAGGAAAGGAATAGTTTACAGATAAATTAGCCAATTATGGAATTCATACTAGGTCTTTCTATTGGTGGAATTCAGCTCCACATTTCATGTTTGATGATTGTGGTAGGAATAGATTAGGCATTCCTTCTTTTAGATTTAGGCACGTGTAAAGATTTAGGCACGTGTAGAAGCTTTTACTTGAGGGGGTGCTCTCGGCCCAGTGAATATCGCCTATTCCGGTGTTTATCAGTGGTGGTATACCATTGGTTTATGTAACACCCCAAATTTTAATCTTTAAAATTATAGTATCAGTCCAGGAAGCCTCGCTTGATCGAGAGATTCTCGCCTGAGCGAGAAAGGATCACCTGGGAGGGTGAAATCCTGGACTATACTGGAGGATTCTCGCCTGAGCGAGAGTTGTCTCGCCTGGGCGAGAAATGGCAATTTTGGGCTGTTGACACTGTGAGATTCTGTTTTTTTTAACAATGTAATCGATTACACAATCCTGGTAATCGATTACATGCTGATAAACTAATCAGACCTGTGTATTTTACATGATGTAATCGATTACACTATACTAGTAATCGATTACAACATATTAAAAGCATCAGATATGTGCATTTTTAACAGTGTAATCGATTACACCATATGGTAATCGATTACACTTACGACGATGCTCTTTAAAATAGAAACCCAAACACATTTTAGGGTTAGAACTTTGAAGAGAATAGAGAGAAGAGAGCTTTTCAAGAGCAATGAGCCTTAGGACTCATCTTAGAGCTTGAGAAGAGGTAAACCTCTTGCTTCTAACTCTTCTTCTTCCTCTCTAACTTGTTTTGGGTATGTTGGATTTATTTTCAAAACATGAGAAACCATGGAAACTCATCCTTTAGAGTTATGGTTCGTTTTATGTTGTTTTTATCTTGTAAACTCTTGGTTTAGAGATAGTATCTCAAGAATGGAAAGGGTTGTGGATTGACTCATGAAAACTCCAAAAACCCTAAAAGTGAAAATGTGGTAAAAGGAGAGAATGAGTAAAATGCTAGAGGTAGAAGATGAGTTTACCCCAAATATTGAAATATGGGATGTTATACATGTTTTAGATGGTTAAATATTGATGATGAATATTTTGTATGATTAAATGGTGCAATATAAGTTGTTTATGTGTTATTTTGAATAAATGACTGACATTGTTATTATTGGTGGGAATGAGAAGAGATCCTAAGGTTGGAGGAGATCGTGGAGGAAACTGGTAAAATTACTCACAAACCGAACCCCAATACGCACCAAGGTAAGGATAAGTCTTTAATGTTGCATTTGAAATAGAAAATGTGTATTTTATGGTTATGCAAAGACTAAATTGTAAATTACACATTTAGTATAAACATATATGAGTGTGTTTATATTAAAGAAGACGTAGATTTACGGAAAAAGGAAAATGTGGGTATTTTCTGGTTATGAAATGACCGAGTTGTGAATTACGCATTTAGTATGAACATATATGGGTGTGTTTATACTAAAGTAGGCGTAGATTTATGGAAGATGGAAAATGTGTGTGTTTCCTAGCCATGCAATAATTATATTGTAAATCACGTATTTAGTATAAACAGATATGGAGTGTTTATACTAAAGATGACATGGATTTACGGGAAATGATTGATGGCAAATCGATGGAAGGAAAAATATATTATTAGCCGACCAGATATGGTTAGCGACTTCGGCCCGAGTTTATGAGGCAACACTTCGGCCCGAGTTTACGCGGCATGTTTTCTTTATAAAAGAGATGAGAATTTGTTTTTAGCTAACCCTAAGGGGTGTAGCGACTTCGGCTCGAGTTTATGAAGCAACACTTTGGTCCGAGTTTATGCGGCATGTTTTTCTTTATAAAAGAGATGAGAACTTGTATTTAGCTAACCCTAAGGGGTGTAGCGACTTCGGCTCGAGTTTATGAAGCAACACTTCGGCCCGAGTTTATGCGGCATGTTTTTCTTTATAAAAGAGATGAGAACTTGTTTTTAGCTAACCCTAAGGGGTGTAGCGACTTCGGCTCGAGTTTATGAAGCAACACTTCAGCCCGAGTTTATGCGGCATGTTTTCTTGGTAAAAGAAATGAGAAATCGCTTTTAGCTAACCCTAAGGGGTGTAGCGACTTTGGCTCAAGTTATGCAGCAAGACAAAATGAATTTCGAAAATGGTTTACTAACCTTTTTTTAATGTGGATTATCTTATAATGACGTTTATTGAATTAACGACTTACTCCTTTGTGTGTTTTGTACTTTTGTCATTGATAATCCCATTGCAGGTAAATAGATGAATGCATTATGCTAGGTCGGGAGCTTTAGGAGCTTTAGACGTTGGATTCACTATTTATGTTTCGTATTCTAAATGATTACTTGTGGATTTAAATGTTTGTAATCATGGCTAACTATAAGTTGGATATTTGTAACCATGCGTAATGTTATTTTGGAGGATCAGAACCTTTGAGGTCTTAGTACTCATAGGGAATAATATTAATGAATTATGTTTTTCCGCAATATAAATCGTATGATAATATAATAGGTTAAAAGATTAGTTCAAGGAATGATTCATGAAGACTTCTAAGTAAAATGATTATGTACGTCATTATTGATTTAGGGATTGAGTGTGAGGAGGGAAATAGATTTTGAAGTAAGGATATTAAATTGGTAATGTGAGTTATGAGTGATTGCATGGAATTTGAATTAAAATGAGAAAAAATTTCAAGGGTAGAATTTGGGTCCTTACAGTTTATGTACTAATGGGATCTTTATACTGGAGCTCTTTTTCTACTATTTCTTTCTGCTATATCTTTAATAGCAGGCTGGTTACACCTACAACCGAAATGGAAACCGAGCGTTTCGTGGTTTAAAAATGCCGAATCCCGCCTCAATCATCATTTATCAGCACTATTCGGAGTCAGTTCATTGGCTTGGACAAGACATTTAGTCCATATCGCTATTCCGGGATCCATGGGAGAATATGTTTGATGGTAAAGCAAAGCCTCCTTGAAAACTGCTTAACAATTGGTTGTTATGTAAATCTATAATTTCATATATGACTTTCTTCATTTCTCAAATATATAAGGAAGGGAATAGTTTTGTAGATAAATTAGCCAATTATGGAATTCATACTAGATCTTTCTATTGGTGGAATTCAGCTCCACATTTCATGTTTGATGATTGTGGTAGGAATAGATTAGGCATTCCTTCTTTTAGATTTAGGCACGTGTAATGCTCTTTGGTAACCTTTAATATATTTAGTGCTCTAACATTTATGCTAAAAAAAATTATACAACTTATTAGATTAAAATATCAACAACAATCAAACATTTATCCCACTAAATAAGATAGACTATATGGATCAGACCACTTCGTACCAGCATATTAGATTAGATTAAAGAAAAATTGAATCAAATTTTAGAAACTAAATCTATTATTCTTGAATATGAATATTAAGTCTAATAAAAATTAATAATTTAATAATTTAAAATAAGTTATTCAATAAAGTATAAAATAATTATAGGGGTTTGCTAACATGAGGGAAATGATTTTTCAGTTAGGTACATGTTAGCAAGGTGTACCAAAAGATTTTGACAAAAAAAACCTTAATGTTTTGGTGTAACAAGTTTTAATAATAAATGTGTTTATGTAATTTAATTTTGTCTCACCTCAAACCTCTAAACTTCAATTCTCCTCTTCATTTCACTATTTCTCAAGTTTCAAATGACTAACTTTAAAACGTAGAACAATGAAAGTTACAAATTGGGAATGGATAGGATGAGAACGTGTGTTAAGTCATCTGCACCTCAACTTCACTGTGGAAAGAACATGTAATAGTTAATAATTACTAAAGAGAGAATGGGAGAATACGAGAGAAGAGGGTATTTTGGCGAGAGAGAAAAGAGAATGAGCATGTTGAAGAGGTGATAACATTTCATCATTCAACAATGTCTCTTCTTATTTTTACAATAATTTCAGAAAAAAATGAGGAGGTGGTAGTTTTAGGAGAGGAGAGAAAGTTAGGGATTTGAAATTTGAAAGATTGAAATGAGAAGGAGGATCGAAGGTTGGGGGTGAGAGGTGAGACAAAAGTAAATTACATAAACGCACTTATTATTAAAACTTGTTACACCAAAACATTAAGGTTTTTTTTTTTATCAAAATCTGTTAGTATACATCGCTAACATGTACATAACTGATAAAACACTTTCTCCATATTAGCAAACCTCATAATTATATTTCTATTCTTATTCTTCCTTTTCTGAATAAACATTAGTTTTATTTTTGATAAAAAATACATCATTTAAATTACAACGTATTTTAGAAAATACTATACAATATATTTCCTTATATTTTTAATTTATAATCTTGGTAAAAAATTAAAATATATTTTAGTAACAAACAATAGTGTAAACATATCTTTTAATCTTATAGGTGAAAATGTATGTCAAAATATTATTTTAAGTAAAAATAATAAAGGTAATGTACTAGTGAATAGGCTGGATTTATATTGTAGTGTTATCTAAAGATTTTTTAGATAAACATTTTGATTTTAAATGATTTATGATTTTTTTAAATAAATTATTTTATTAGTTATTTTGCACCTAAGTGAATCTATATGTTTTTAAAATAATATTTTTTGTATCAAACATAATATTATATTTAAAATATATTTTGAGTTAGAAATACTATTGCTAAATTATTTATAATTTTAGAATTAGCTACATGAAAATTTGAATTAAATTTATTTTTAGAGTATTTATCTTTCTCTTAATAATTAACGGAGCAATATCTCCTATATTATTTACTTTGATAACATTATCTTCATTTTAAGTTTGATTTGAATAATTATGTTATAATAATGTTTATGATAAAATATATTAGTCATATTACTTTTTTATTCTTTTGGTCACTTTTGTATAACTTTATAATATTTTCGATCCATTATTTTTATTCCTTTATTATCTTCATCCATTTAGCGTATCGACAGAAACTTCGTGTTTGCCGACCCGCATTCATATTTTATTGTATTAAGTATTCAATTTTTATATATTTTATTTTATACAATTAGAATGTTTTCGTATTAAGAGTACTTTATGTTAAAATTTGTATTTATTATAATTCAATTTAAGGTGGGAGGTTGTTAATGTGTTAATGGTAGTTACTTAGGATTATATGTTTTTTTTTGTAGATATTAAAAAATGTAAGGGCAAAATAGGAAAATAAAAATTACACCATGGTGGTAGTTATTTCATGTTTTGACTTTATATATAGTATAAATAGATATATAGTATAGATATAGATATAGAAGTATAGATATAGATATAAAAGTATAGATATAGATATATCACTTTGTATCTTTTCTCATAACAATATATAATCTATTATTATTTTTATTATAACTATCTAAAAATCATTTGTTAGTTATTCAAGATATTTATATGAACTTATTTTTAAATTATTTCCCATCTAAATTGATATTTTTTTTAGCTCGAGTTACACAATACTTATCTAATTATTTATTTATTTATTGATAGTATTATATTAATTCAACCACACAATTTAGTTTTTATTATTTATATTTTTTATGGTAGGTTATCCTTATCATCCTTTTATTTATATATATATATATATATATATATGATTTTATCTCTTTTTTATCTTATACCTCGAACGTGCTTATCTTATTGACATATATTATTATTATTAAATTTGTTGCTTACTTTCTTCAGAATGAGAATAACAACTGTATTCACCCCTTGAATCCATCTCATGCTTAATTATTCTATCTCTTTATACATATATATGTTTTCTTTTACTCAATGATCACACTCTATCCATGTCTTATACAGAGATGGCCTCCACATATCCTACTTGGATAAATAAAAAAAAATAATACATACAGTAAAGCTTAATCTCTCTCATTAGGCATGCATGTAGCATCATGCTCAACAACAAATTGCCAACTATTATGACATTACAATTCCACTCTAGATTTATTTTAAAGGAGATGAAAATATTTTTATAAAATTGTATTCTTGTTTTATGAGTGTTTCGAGTCTTTTTAAATTAATGATAGTTTGATCATTGGTAGATGAAGTGTGACACTTGGGTCAGTGGATGATAGTGGTGATGTTCATGATTGTGTCGCAATAATGAAGTCATGAAGATAAAGTAGCTAAGGTGAGAGAGAAAACCAACATGGTCTTACATTATTTCAAGATTCCCTCTAAAATTGGAGAGTCTTGTAGATTAGGGAACTCTCATGAAAAATTGTTTTCAATGTAAGAGTCCTTAATTTTTTTTCATGATGTTGTATAGAATCTTAAATATTTTGATTTGTTGAAAATATGTGTTTATGAATTTGTTTGTGTTTATCATAATGTGTGGTACTCACTTATTGTATTACATCATCATGATGGGTTCTTAAGCAATTATATTTGAATACACGTTAATATTTGTGCTCAATTGGTAATTGTTTTACATGTCAAATTGTTTATTTGGTTAATTTTTATACTTTTGTTAATATATATTTTGTAATGTTTGTGGCAATGTGATAATTTGGAAATTATTCTAAATGCAATTGTTATGTTGTTGGTATTAAAAATATATAGATTTGAAATCGGGGTTTGAGTGGACTTCAAAAAATCATAAATTAGTTGCGTGGGGTATGAAAAATATTAGATGGGGAATAAAATTAAATATTAAGTATGATAATAGAAAATAAATTAATTTGTAGGATTACCAAAAATTATTGACTAGAATGTGACAAATAAAAACAAGAGCAGAGTCAGAATTAGTTTTGAGAAAAAAATATATGCTTTTGGGTTTGTGTGTGATTGAAGTAAAAGCTTCTAAGAGTTTATTTGATGAAAAATAGATATTCTTAAGTTCCCTAGGTGATTAAGGATGTAAGCTAGAGTTAGTTGAGAGCTCATGGCTAATCATGTAATTGAGAGTGTAGCGATATTGGACTAGGACGGAGATGACTAATTTGAGATATCTTTTGAAAGAGAAATTGAGAAAATATTGATTAAAAAACTTATTATGCTAACTTCGATTAGTGTGCATGCATTTCATTCACGTACTTGAAGTTTGAGAAAATGAAAAAAATATGGTGATAGAAATATTAATGCAGATTTGAATAGGGCGACAATGACTGTGATTCATCAAGAAACCTAGAGGGATTGATTAAGTGAGACAATCTAGTGAGGGTCCAGTCTTATAAGCCATATGATAAGGATAGTCCAACATGCAAACTAAGTGGTCCTGACACCCCATTTAAACAACTCTGATACAGGTAATAGACATCACGGAAAATCATTAATTGTCATTGTTCGGGTAATTTTTACTTTCGGTTTCTTTCCCATCAAGGTCTTAGCCTCCAGGATTTGGATGGAGATTGATTAGTTGAAGGAAAAACATATTGATTGGGAATTTGAATATAAAGCAACTATTGCATGGATTCACATGCACCCCTTGAAAATTGTCTCTTTTTTTGTGTATAACTCCTATGCTAAAAATAATTATGTATATGATTTTGAATCATTTTATAGTTGTTAGGACGAGTTTATCCTTATCGAGATTGCATGCTTCTTATATATGTAACATACCAATAAAGGTGCAAGGATAAAACCAAAGAAAAAAAACACTTTACTTTTTTTAACTCAACAACTATTTATGGCTTAAATTATTAAGGGATGCAAAGAATCAGTTACAGAGGCACATGATGTGCAATGTTTATCATCAGATGTGGATCAACCTCCTGTATTGTTCCAGGAGCAAAACAATGTGGCATTTATCAGTATGAAGCCTTTGTTGGAATATATAAGTAGAAAATGATAAATCTATATGCCCTTTCTAAAGGCTATATGTCCTTAACAAAGTTAGCAAATACATGTCTATTACATTTCGTTAGGTTTACTTACGAGTTTAGTTTTTGAGGAAAAAAAAAAGAAATGATAAGGGATTGCTCTATAGTCATCTCTCAAACCTTTTATTTCATTCTTCTCCCCAATCAAAACCTCTCTGGCCATCTCCTTTTACAATCTCTATGCAACCTTCAATCGTTACAAAAGCTGGAACTTGGTTTCAACTCATTATATGGTGTAGTGAGTGTCACTGGAAATCTCAGAAACCATATAAATTTGAAATTTATAGATTTAGGTAAGAACGGTTTTTCAAGACCCGTTCCTGATATCACCTTTGAATCAATTATCGGATAGTGAAGATCTTTTATACCACTATTTCTCTATCTCTATACCAAGCCAATGAAATCATGTCAACTAATAAAATTATATTAATAAAAAATTTTATCATCTATCAAGAAACAATAACTATTATTTGTTGGCATGATTACATTAGCTTGATATAGCGAGATTAAGAAATATATTGTTGTACTTAGCCACTGAAGCTTAGTTAGGTTGCTACACTACTTATATGTCAGAACCCTCTTTTAAAAAATATATTGTCCAACTTATACGTTGAAATGTTACATTGCTAGAGGTAGATACCAAAACATTTTTAAAAATAATATTATCGAACTTAAGCATCAAAATGTTTGGACCTTGAAC
The DNA here is from genome assembly GCA_009771035.1 of Lupinus albus. NCBI lineage: Eukaryota > Viridiplantae > Streptophyta > Magnoliopsida > Fabales > Fabaceae > Lupinus > Lupinus albus. The sequence continues at coordinate 15,872,095 of CM020016.1, forward strand.
TCTGAGGCCAATCTATTCATTCTTTTTTCACTTTCGCCTCACATTTTTTGTCACCTTGGCCTCTCATTCTTTTTCACTTTAATCTAAACAATGGAGAAGCAACCTAGATCATCATCTGTCCCAAGATTTGATGTCCCACTGTGTATCACTCCAATAAAAAAATATTAACTACTTAAGAAAAAAATTATAAAAACAAAAAATAGTATGTTTTGACTACTTGGTGAGACATAATTGGCTTGGGACATTAAGACATAAACTTTTGGAGACATGAGATCCTTGTTCCAAAATAAGAAACAAGTCTATTCTTCTTCACCATGACCCTGTCCCTCTTCCTGTCTCATTCAATCAGCTGTTGATACATGAAATAAATTTATGTAATTTTATATTTATCATTTCTTTTAAATAAATTTTCTCTCACCTCACCACATTTCTCATTTTCTCTGTTCTAAACAACACAAAATCTGATTCCTCTTTCTTCATTTAAGCAATTCACTCTACCGTTTGTATACCTCTTCTCTCTCCTAAAGAACACTTCCAATCACTTGGGCTACACTGCTACACAACCCTTCACTTTTCATTTGTGATAGCAATACAGGAAGCAATACTCTTTTTAATTTGAAATTTCATTTATGCAATTCTGCTATAACAATTTAAAAGTTTATGGAGGAATTGCTGCTGCACAATTATTCAATTATTTAAATTTTGAAGAGAAATTAATCTTCTTTGTTGGTTAGGAAAGAGAGAAAGATGAATGTGGTGAGGTGAAAGAAAATTTATTTAACAAAAATGATAAATATAAAATTATATATATATTATGCCATGAGAAAGAGGTATACAAACTGGCAGAGTGAATTGTTATACGAATTGGTTAAATGAAGAAAAAGGAATCAGGTTTTGTGTTGTTTAGGAGAGAAAAAAAGATAGTTTTTAGAATAAAGTATATCCTCATGTGAGGAGATACTTAACTCCTTCAGCAAGTGAAAGAATGACACATGTATTGTTTTGTTTATTTTTAGAAATATTTTTATAGAAAATGATTAAATGGTATACATGTCATGATTTTAGTGATTGATTGAGACAATTTATCCGTTAATTCATTAATTCTATTATTTTGTTATCCACAGATAACCGTTGAATTACCCGTTAGCTTTCGTACTAAGCTAAACTTTATGGAGACATTCAGCAGACGCGTTACGCGCTGAACTCAGCGCGTAAACGCCACCTTTTCTTCCTCCTTCTCTGAACTTCAAACTTTGTCAACTACAAACACAAGTCGCACACACATTTCTCATTCGATAACTCCAAAACATAGCTCTACCCATTTTTTATTCTTCATAATTCTCCACTACCCAATATTCAAAATCCAATCTTTTCGATTTTCACTTTACTAATATTCTCTCGATTATTCCACTATTTTCCAAACATGGAATCCAAAAACCCTCCAAGGTTTACGTTATGGAAGCAATCATCTTTGGCCCCAGAACGCGACGATGAAGAATCAGGGTCCAACAAAGAAGATGATAGTGTGGAAGGTGTTGATCCGGGAGTGAGGTTGATGTATTCTGCAAATGAAGGAGATCTTGATGGGATTCTTGAGGTGTTGGAATCTGGCGTGAGTGTGAATTTCAGAGATATTGATTATCGTACGGCTCTTCATATTGCTGCTTGTCAGGGTTTGACTGATGTTGTTGCTTTGTTGATCGAGAAAGGTGCTGAAGTTGATCCTAAAGATCGATGGGGTAGCACGGTAACTTCAATGTTCTGTTATGTTCACAATCTCTGACTTAGTTTTCTGGCCTAATTGATTTGTGTGTTTGTAATTAATGTTAATGTTTATCTCAAAACCAATTGTCTGTGAGACGAGTAGGCAACCTGAGACTTACTTCCCAGGAAAGTGACTCTGATACCATGTATTTGTTAAATATATTGTGAATATATTGGTCAAAGTAGATAAATAGCTTCCAGACTATCAACCACGTCATCCCCAGGATAAAACAGCCCAGCTCATTGGTGGTGCGCGCGCGTGTGTGGGGGGGTTTTGTTTGTGTGAGTCCTCACCCACTCACAAAACCCATTGTACCCCTTGGGGCACACCCCAATAGTGGGACTTGAGCCTTATAAGGCCTTTCACCTTCCCTTCTCCAACCAATGTGAGACTTGGAGAGTTTTTTGAAATTCACACTCCAAGCTCCCTCTTTAATGGCCATATTAATGTGTTTTAATGCATCTTAAAACCAACAATTTTCAACACTTATTGCACACCATTATTGAGCCCGATTCAACGGCTATGGAGGCTTGGTATAGATTGTGTGATATATTCCAGGATAATCAACATTCTCGTGCCGTTGCCTTGGAGCAAGAATTCTCTACTACTTCTATGGAGAATTTCCCAAATGTTTCCTCTTATTGTCAACGTCTCAAATCTATAGCAGATCAACTAAAGAACGTTAGGGCTCCGGTGTCCGATAGTCGATTGGTATTGCAATTGGTTGGGGGTCTTGCACAACCGTACCGTGGGGTGGGTACGTTGATCCGCCAAAGCAACCCCTACCTCCCTTTTACAAGGCTCGTTCCATGTTCACTCTTGAGGAGGCTGGGTTGGCAAAGGAAGCAGCCACTGAGTTTGCTATGCTCGCCACTTCGATTGATGATGGATCCCCACACCCTGCAAAATCAGGACATTCGAAGGGCAAAAATGGTGCGCAACATTCTGGCGGTGGACGGCGCAACAACGGGGGTGGTCGGAAGTATGGAGGTTCTGGTGGAGGCCGGTCCTCGACCGGCGGTAAAGGTGGTGGTCGGGGGCAGTTCTCTGGTGGCCAAGGTGGAACCATATTTAAACCATTCACGAGACAATGAGGTAGGCGATGTGGGATTTCCTTCCCAACAATTAATACTATACGATTTAGGTAGTTTGGCAGTTTATCTAGATTTAGTCATATGCTTTATCTTGTAGTATGGAATTATGGTGTACATGGAATGAATGAATACATGATGGAGCTAGAGCCTAGAGGCATTTTGTGTACTCTTGCTATTTCTGGTACTTTGGCCTGGCATATAGGGTGGTTCAGTAACGTTAAGGTCAAAGTTTATTCAAGTTAGCTTCTCCTTAAGGTGGTGCAGGTAGTGTGCGTTGAACATATATTTAGAAGAGATGAGAATGGGAACATTTTGTTGGCTGCATGGACACATTAGGAAAAGATAAGAATAAGAACGAATGTGTTAGTGAGAAAATTGCGGTAGTAACTATTGTAGTAAAGATGGTACAATCTTGCGTCAGGTGGTTTGTCCATGTGTGGAGAAGATCTGTAGATTCGAATAAAGAGAATAAAGTAGATTAGATGGAGGATAACCTAATTGCTATAGTGGTTTTGTATGATTTTAAAAAGCAAATGCCTTTGTTATAGATTAGCTAAGCATTTCCTAGATTAAAATATTTGTTTTTATAGTAGGAGAGTAAGCTTGAAGAGCTTATAAATAATGTGGAATTGAGAAAATATGATTAATCACTTTCTGAAGGGTGTACATTGTACTAGACTTATTAGGCTTCTTTCGGTTAGAAGTCTTGATCATCATTGTCCTTTTCCTTTGTTTCTCTCTCGATGAAGTGATGGCAGATTCAGGTATTATGACATTTTTATGGAACGTCTTTATTGTCTTGTCTTTGTGCTTCATCTGTTCCTCTCTTTATACTGTAACAACTGTTCGAGCTGCTTCTTCATAGACTGCATTTGAAATTAAATTACTACTTCTGCATATGTAGTCATTGGGCTGATTATTAGTCTCATGTCTGTGAAACAGCCACTTGCAGATGCTATATACTATAAAAAGATCGATGTGATTAAGCTATTGGAGAAACATGGAGCAAAGCCTCTGGTGCGTGTGAATTGAGGACTATAAAACTATGATGTTTTAGTACTTATGTGTCTTGGATATTAGTTTCAGCTTAAGTATTGTACCAATGACAGCCAACATTTATGATTATGTTGTTTCAGGTGGCCTCTATGCATGTAAACCATGCACGTGAAGTCCCAGAATATGAAATAAGCTCTGAAGAGTTTGACTTTAGTAATAGCGTGGAGATCACAAAGGTAAGAGTGATGTTATGATTTATTACTTTCTTTTTTGACAGTCAATTTGGTCTGTTTTCAGATTATTGTATGTCATGAACCTTGAGGAATTAATGAGACTTTCTAGGATCACATCACTTTTATTGTCCAGTTTTGTAATACACTTTTTTATTTTTGTGTTTCTTTATTTATTTTCCCCAACAACCAAGCCTCAGTCCCACTTTTGGGGTCAGCTACACGCCTACATGGATTGAACGATGCCATAATTATCTATCATAAATCATGTCCATTGACGAAGCATTGTGATAAGGTCAAATCCCAGCAAAGGATTAACCACGTGTATAAAAGAGGTGTTAGGAAAGTTTGGAAGTTAGATAACTGACTTCTTTAATTGTTCTTGGTAGTTAGTTAGTTAGTTGGGGGGTTTTCCTTGTTGTTAAATAGAAAGAGCATTAGGGAGGGAAGGTAGTTGGTTAATTCTTGGGTTGATTGTGGAATCAGAGGGGCATAGGATTGTGGGATCCTCTTGTATGCAATTTCTGTGTAACTTTTCCTTCTACTATATTCTTCTTCTACTTCTTAATAAAATTCAGATTAGAGCCTACCAAGAATCATATTGATTCTAGTTTTGGGACTGTTTCCTTTCTAATTCCATCTTCTATTCTAATTAGATACCAATGCTTATTACATTGATATCGAGTTCTTTTCTAATTGTATTGTATTGCATTGCATATGATTTTTCTTGGCCTTCCTATGCCTCTTGAAATTGCGTTAACCTCCATTTGATCTACTCCTTATTGGGGCTTCTAACAGTCTTCTCCACACATGTTCAAACAAGCTAAGGCAGGATTCTACCATATTTTCTTCAATAGGAGCTATCCCAATTTTTCCCTAATGCATTCATTCCTAAACCTATCTTGTGTCATGTATCCAATCATCTAACGCAACATTCTCGTTCCTGCTATACTAAATTACATATTTACTAGCTTTTGTTAGTATTTTAATAATTATAACCTGCACTATGCAAAAAGTGATTTTTTATGATGAATTTGTTTCAGCCCATGTTTTTGGAATATGATTGTTGAGAAACTAGCTAATTCCTCTTTCCTAATGAATTTGACCGATGTTAAATATAATCACCTTGCAGATTTGCTGCAAAAGAAGTTTTCAATGTATATAATTATCTGAGAGTGTGAATCATCTTCAATCCCATTTTGTAAATGATTCTTGCATCCTATAATCTTTTGTTAAATGGCAGGGAACTTTCTGTAGTGCATTCTGGCGTGGGACAGAGGTTGCAATTAAAAAGCTTAAGGAGGATGTGCTTACTGACGATGAGAAAGTGTGAGTTGCTTATAAACCTTGAGCAAAGATTTTTTATTTTTATCATACTTAGTGTACTTGGCTTTTCACAGTAAAGCCTTTAGAGATGAGCTTGCTCTATTCCAGAAGATTCGACATCCAAATGTCGTCCAATTTCTGGGTGCTGTGACGCAGAGTAATCCAATGATGATTGTGACAGAATATCTTCCCAAGGTTTTTTTCCTACAACTGCTTGGAACATGATCCTTTGGACATTGTTTGTTTAATGATGTTTAACAATGATGAAATAGATAATATTCCTTTCTTATTCTTACTCCCCCCTGTATCATTTAGGGAGATCTCCGTGCTTTCTTGAAAAGAAAAGGAGCTCTGAAACCATCAATAGCTGTGAGATTTGCACTTGATATTGCTAGGTATTTGACATTCACATGCCTTGATTTTATTTTGATTCTTCTATTAACATTAAGTCTCATTGGTTCTCTTCCCATTTTCTTCTGGGGAGGGGTATTATGTGATTTGATTTTGATTGGTGCGTGCATTTTCAATTTTAGTTATGCCTAAATATTTAATAATCACAAATTTAGTTATCTCCTTCGATTATCTTTAGGTATGCAATTTATTTTTGTATCTTCTATATCTTTCAATCTATGATATATTTTATTAGGTGTGGCAAACACATGGGTTAGGTTGGCTTTGAGTTGGATGTGTATATGTGCTCATATTGAACCTTTATTTAGAAGAATGGGGATGACAATGATCAAAACCTTGATCACTTGTTCATAAAAGCTTTGATACCTTGTTAAGAACCAACTTTCCCAAATGCTTAAGATATCAGGTGAACGCTCATGAATGACTTTATAATATTTCTAAAGGGGACTTGGGATTCTCTTCAAGCAAGTTTTGGATAGTAGAAATAATTTCAGGTTCTTTTCCCTATTGGCTAGTGTTGACAATATAAAGAGAGTGTCTGGGAGACTAAAACATGATAGAAATGAGGGAAATTGTTATTTTTTGTGAAAGTTTAACATATAGCTTAATTAAATACATTAGCTGGATGTTTATGGTTTGACCTATTAAAATGTTTAGTTGGTCTGTATAATGACCCAATCCATTTATCCAATATGTTAAGTCGGTGGATATGGAGGACTAGAATAGAGTTGGATCCAGATGGTCAAAGAGGGTTTGGCTCACAATTGCCAGCCCTAGTTTTTGAGACCCACAACGTGAAACATGCTATTAATTTTATGAAAAGGAATGCAATATTTCTTTGAAAGATGCCTTATTCATACATAATTCTTTAGCATTTTTTTTCCTATCTGATATTTTGTTCATTACATGTCATGCCTGGTATTTTGTTTTTAGAAGTGCCATGGGTCTCATGGATTTAACATTTTTCATAGATATGTACGTGCTGAAGAAAAATTGATATTAACTGTCTAATGCATAATTTCTCAATTTGGATCATGTTTAGATGAAACATTTCTTGTGTCATGATAAATGGATAATGATGTTCCTGCTCCTCTTTATGCTTTTTTTAGTCTGTTAAATTTGTCCCTTGATGCCAGTTTTTTTTCTTTGAAATTATTCAGAGGAGTGGGTTATTTGCATGAGAATAAGCCATCACCAATTATCCACGGTGATCTTGAGCCTTCGTAAGTTTATTTGTTTAATTTTTATTCCTCTATTCTTTTATGTAACATTCACGTGTGCAATTTTATAGTCTGATGCAATACACTTTTGAATTTTGATCGATGTTGCTTATGAATAAACTAACAGGAATATACTGCGGGATGATTCTGGGCACCTAAAAGTCGCAGACCTTGGGGTTAGTAAGTTGCTAGCAGTTAAAGAAGACATGCCTCTAACTTGCCAAGATACTTCTTGTGGGTGCTTCTTTTCTTAAGAATTGTCATTAATGCACACTTGAAATATCTAGATATCTGAAATGCTATTTTTCTTTTCATAGGACATAGGAAATTATTGTAATATTTTTTCACACAGTGAACTTTGACATGCCAATTCATGGGTTGGTTTTCTGAAACTGGGAAATTTGTTATTTTTGTTTGCAGACCGCTATGCGGCTCCTGAGGTTTTCAAACAAGAAGAATATGACACCACAGTGGATGTTTTCTCATTTGCATTAATTCTTCAAGAGGTAAATATTTTAATATTTTATCCTCAAATGGAAGGCTAATATATGTAGTGAGCTAACTTCTGAGTTTAGTAGAATGTTGTGGACTTCTAATGGCTGAGTGTGTTTATGGTCTCTGTTCTGGATGTCTTTTCTATTCATTTCATATGTCATTATTGCTACAGATAGCTGAATGCATCAAAAAATTTCTCGAGGTTCTATTTCCAATAATAAGATATAGAAGAAGCCTAAAAGAAATCAGCACACTGTCTCATTTCTGATTCTGAATTCTGATTTATAATAGTGTTAGATAAAACAAGTTTTTTTTTATTGTTGATCCCTTTTTGTGTTAATATTCTCTATGGAACCATCACTGACTCCAAGTTGAACTGCCTTCAACAAGGTTCATTTCCATAACATATAAACAACTTTGTTTTTCCTTGCAAACAGTTATGCAGAGTTTTAAAATTTGTATAGTTTGGTAGTTGAATTGCTTTATTCCCCATCAAATCCCTGTAATTTTAACAACTAATATGATTACATGCTTGAAGTATTATAGTATTTCATTTCTGTTAGAGAATAATCTCAATGTGAATGCATTGAGGAGAAAGTCGGGGTAGCACATGTTGTAAAAAAGATGGTAGGATATCGCCTTGGGTTGTTTGGACATGTGTGAGAAGTCTTATAGAAGCTCCAATAGAAGAGTAGATTAGATACCAATTACTGGAGACAGAGGAAGACTAAGAAAAATTCTAGGTGAAACACTTAAGGATATAAATATCAATGATTTTTCGATGGACATGCACTCCTAATCCTATTTTGTATCCTATCGGGAATAAACTCAATAAAGCTTGGTAGTTGTTGTTTTTAGAGTAATTATTGGTATTGTGGAATTAACTTATTGTAGTTTTCCTGTGAATACTACTGTCCTAACTGGCTGTAGTCAGTAGTGATATTTCTTAAGTGCTATGCTGCAGATGATTGAAGGGTGCCCGCCATTTTCTGCAAAGAAAGATGAAGAGGTTCCTAAGGTATATGCTGCAAAGGAGCGTCCACCTTTTAGAGCTCCATCCAAGCATTATGCCCATGGACTTAAAGAGTAAGACTTCTATGTTTCTTGGTAATGTTTACTGTCTAGTGATTTATTTTTCTTGCGATAAGGTAACAAAATATTAAACTATTTTGTCATCTTAAGTTAATACGTTTTCTGATAAGGATTGAGATTTGTTTCCATCTTATTTCAAAATTGTTAAATATGTTCATATCTGTCAACATGTTATCTTTTTTACAATTCAAGTATGTGATTTGTATACTATTGCATGCAGCCATGCATGACTCATTTGCTACTATTTTGCTTGTTTCATAGTATGTTTGCCACCTTATTGTCTGAACATGAAATTGCAAATTGAACTGTTGTTTTAACATAATTTCTCTCCATAATTTTGTTTTTATCCTCCGGTAAATATATAGTTTTTACAGTAATTTTCCTGATATTTTTCTAGTGGTATCCGCTAACAGATTGATCGAAGAGTGCTGGAATGAGAATCCATCAAAGAGACCAACATTTAGGCAAATAATTACAAGGCTGGAATCCATCAAAAACATTATCGGTCACAAAAGACGTTGGAAGGTTATCGCCTCTCACATTCCTCCAACCTGGCATTTCTGCTTGCATATGCATATCAAAAGTGTGTGTAGACAGAGCTGCATGCTTAATCTCAGTTTATAAATATATGTTATAGATCAGAGTAAAATAATGAATGGGGGTATAAACTTTTCAAGCATGTTTCTGGGTTGTACATGCATGGAACAGGAAGTTTATAAACTACGTGAGTTTTATATAGATTCTTTTGGAATGTCCCTGTTCATAAACTACATTTCTGGGTAACAAGTGTGAAATCACATCATTTCATGCACAATAGCTGATATTTGAATGATTCTGGGGTGAAATAGACCCAACTAAGCAGAGGTAGTATGTGTGAAATTGATTAAAAGGGGCAATTCATATATTGCCATGCATCCCATTTGGCTATATTTGAATTTCAGTATTTCACATAGGATCAATCTGGAAAATAAGCTACTTTATGATAGAAGGAGTTGTCTAAAGAATATGCTTAGTCCATAAGCAAAACTTGATGTTGGTTGTATTCAATTATAACATTGCAGTTTGAAATTTTAATTTTATATCTCTTGCATGAATAAAGAAAAGCTGAGACTATATATATCTACACTATTTTGCTCATTTCAGAAATTGTAACACTGACACTGTTGTCTCTGGTTCCTTTGCATCATGAGTAGGTTAGGTCATTGAAATGCTTTCCAAATCTGGAAGCCTTATTGAAGAGGAATCATTCGAATCTAAGTAGTCGGGGCAATTCATCTCGCTCCATCTCCAGCCGTGTATGAAGGAGACGATTGCTGCTGTCATGTAACTTAAGCATTGACATAAAGATTATGATAGAAATCAGACCTGGCTTCTGGATTTGGATAAATGTTCATGATTTCGGGTTCGGGTTTCGACTTTTGCAATTCTTTATACTTCTCAACAATGTATTTCATAGAATTGCTTGTAACTGCCATATATTCTGGAAATTTGCTCATTGTCATGCACATTATTTATGTCGCAGGACTTTTATGATTTATTCCACGTGTAATAAATTTTGTAATTTGTATCCATTAACCTTTCCAAAAAAAGACATGAATCCTGAATGTTGTGAAAATTGTTGCACTCACGAATGATGTGGTGCTATGTTTTAAGTAGTGCTCCATTGTTTCAACCTTTTATTACATAAAACAAATGACAAATGGTGTGTTTGATTTACCGTTTTAAAAAATAATTGTGTCCAACTTTTGTAATTGTATATTTGTTTCCTATAATCTTATATATTAAGTTATTGATTCTAAGAGATTGGAGCTCAAAGCAAAGCCAACTATAACGACAGAGTGAAAGGTCCCTTCTCCTTGCACAATTCAGCTCTTTTGTAAGGTGAATTAATAACATCACGATAAGATGAATTAATAATATAATATCATTCTTTGAAAATATAGCATCATATTTATGAATTAAGATGATATTATAGTTATGTTACTTTTTTATGTAAATCTATTATTCTATTCTTGTTTTATACTCGTGTTTTCTCTTATTATTTTATATTCGGTTATTGCTTATTTCAACATTCTTTTATCTTTTGCAATGATCGTCTATATTCCCTTTATAAAATTCCATACTCTAGAAGTCTAGATAGGTCAATTATTCGAAGTGACAGTGTGTGTTAAAAGTATTTAAGTCACACAGATTTGAAAAAAGATGTGATAGGCATTTATAATAACTTGGGTACTTCCTCTATAAACTAGATTTTGGAATGAAGTTAGGCCAGTTATTCTTACAATAACCACCAATTTTTTTATTGAGTTTATATTTCTTTATTTTTATTTGGTTTAACATTTTAATATGACCTCATCCTGAATTTCTGGCTCCACCTAACTATCAACACAATTTTAAATCCTGGGAAGTAGTACAAACTCTTACTGGAAAAACAAAAGTACTCTATTAGAAATAGAAGTGGGCGAATCGGGGTCAGGTTTTTATTTATCTGAACCCCTGAACCCAATCCCAAATATAGTGAAGCAGAAAAAAGATTAAAAACTCATTCTGTCAGGTTTCGTATATCCCAGAACCTGTATCAACTCTATCTGAAATACACCTATTTATCATTTAAATGGATATATATTCCTTATTTGTTTGTGTATATATTATAATTCTATGATTTAATATTTATTATATAGATTGTGTTCGAGATCGGATATCATCTATACCAAATACGACACTAAATTCAGTATTTGAAATCGAAGAAAACTCAAACTCAATCAAAATTGTTTCTTAGTTAAATTTGGATTGGGTTCGGACGACTTATCACTAATTCTTGTTAGGTTGTCTTGCATGATTGGTTCACCTTGAAAACCATGCATAACCAATTAATAATTGAGAGATCTATATATGCACAATGATGACACATGAATATCTTAACTTTAGCATTTGGATGGCTGAAGTAAGAGGCATGTGGTACCACTTACCCTCCACTTGTGGTCCTAATGGCAGATATGGGCAAGATTTTATTGTTGTGAAACATAACTTGTTTGACCCATGAGGACATGAATTATCTCACTGGCCTTTCCATTTCAAAGCTAAATATAATTAGAATTCAAGCTATGAGTAGAAGGTGAGTTGGAACATTTTGAAAAAGTTAAGCAATTTTCCACATAGCAAGAAAATAATTATAAAAAAAACATGGGAATCCCTTGTCCTGCGTCATACAATAACGTGGCTAAGACGGAAATTTTGACAAGGATTGGTTCTATGGTGACCCCATGCATGGTGGTACCTTCAATTCCTAAGCACCTGAAAATAGAGACTATCCCTAGAACATTCTGCTAATACCATGAGCTATTGGTGCACATTTGGACATCTGATTCATCTCTCCTGAATAGACCAACACTAGAATATGAGGCTGAAATTTTTTAAAAACTTTTTATTGAAAAATAACATGAAATCATGATCATTGGAGATTTATTTATTTTTGCCATTTTTCACAATCCAATTCAGTACTGAAAGTCCAGTACTTGAGAGGATCTATGTTGACACATTTGTTATTCCTAGGTAGTAATAGTTGTAAACTTGATAATATATATATATATATATATATATATATATATATATATAATATTAAATTTTGGATTCTCATGGTATTATCTAAATACTAACTCGGGATATAATTAAGTACCTAAGTGGGGATCCTAGCAATAGTGTTTTTTTATTTTATTTTTACATATATGTGACTTCATTTTTTTATAATGAAAATAATTTTATTGATAAAAAAATCTAACTTAAGCATTTCAAAGTGGATATATCCCCACCTTCTAGCTAGCAAGGGTTGAAGAGTACCCACCATATCATTCATGGATTGAATCTGCAACCAATGTTAAATGATTCAAGCTTCTTCTACCTCCACTTGGGCCAACATGGGTGAATTTTTTTGATAAGTAATGTAGGATGAGACTACTTAATATGTTCCTCAATTATACTATAATTAATTTGACATCCGAAGATAAATGCTGATTTTCTAATACTCTAACCTTAGTTTTGAACTTTCTACTCGTTCAGTTAATTTCTAACAAATTAAAGGATTACCCTTCATGTGATTGTAAATGATAGACTTTAACTACTTTATATTTAATTATTCGATTGCCTTTTCATAAGTGAGGGAAGGAAGAATAAGAGAGTGGGTACTTTTTTGTAGTCTAATTTTATTTTGTATAATTTATAAATAAAATATTTTGTGGGGAGGTAAAATATCTAATATGCATAATTAGGAGCATAAAAATTGTCTAGCTAGGCAATTGCTGAAAATTGCTTTCAAAAGCTATTATTATTCTCTGTCATAAAAATGAAAAAGCAAGATAGCAACATAGAAAAGTTTTTCCTAGCTTCTCTTTAAATAATGTAATCACGGTATCGAGGAAATGCAAGAGAAAAGAAAGCGTAGGAAAAGTGCAACGTATCAACCCACATGAAAAATACTGCTAACTACTTTACCATATCCACCATTTCTCAATCATGCACTTGTTCTTACCTTGTTAGCCGTCAAAAATATGTTTGGAAAATGTTATTATATTATATCTACCTATATATATTATATACTTATATTTATCTATACTATATATTTATATCTATACCATATAGATATATTATATATAAAAATAAAACATGGTATAATAATTATCATGATGTAATTTTCATTTCAGTGTGCCATTAACATTATTTTATTTCTATAATCCAAGATAATTATATCTCTCAACTTAAATTAAACATTACTAGAGGAAGATAGATAATAATTAATCATTGACATAATGCTTAAATAACTCAGTCATCTATCAAATGCATTCGGCCTTGTTGCTCGGAAATTATCTACTTTAATGCTAAATCCTGTAGTTTTTAATACAAATTACTTTCTTAAGTTAAATTTCACAATGAGGTGTTTATATGAAGAATATTATAATTTACTATCAATTTGATATATTTGTACTATGAGAAATAATGTAATATTTAGTTGAGGGTTTTAATTATATTCAGATTAGATTTTTGGTTTGATTTTCAAATTTTGTTATTTGTAATTCATTGTGTACTTTTCACACAATGATGTATTGATCATGTTACTTATATTAAATCGGGTTAACATTCTTTATACCTTTTTAATGCATTTGCTTATAAAAAATATTTTATTATATTATTTTTATATTGTTATTTTATTATAGATATCTTTGTCTAGAGGAGTGTTTGTTTAGTAAAATATTTTATGATATTATTGTCATAATGTCATGTTGCTTGATTTTTTTTTATAGTACTGACGAATTTTTTTACCTTTTGGGTAAAAAATTATCATCTTTTGTGATATATGATTTCCAACCATGCATGTTCAGTTTAATTTTTATGAATTAAGTGTAACTTGGTTTGCCGTTTGCCATCATTATGCATTTACGCCTTCCTTTCTTAGGTTTCTCGCCACCTTGCTATTTCCTAGCTTACCAATAAAAATGAAGCATATCTGTCCAAATTGCATTCACTAGAAATATTTATAAAATGTTCTTTGATTAATTAATCAATTAACGAAAAAATGTAGAGTAACTTACACTTGTTTAAGTTAATTACATTTATCAAATATTTTTTGTTTAAAATATTATACTTTTATAATATGCAGGTGTAGTCAGTGTAACACATGTATAAAACTAGGGGACGTTCGTGTAGGAGGGGGTGGTTGGTGTAAGGACAAATAAGGGAAATGTGGTTTGTGTAATTTCATTAAAACTCAGGGGGTGCGAATATAATTTACTCAAAAATGTATAGACTGATATTGCATGAGTTTAATACATTATCATTGCATTATTCATATTTAATTATTATTGAATCTTCAAAAAAAAAATTAATCTAAATGAATTATGAATAATGTAGTGAATGTATACAAATCTTTACACTAATAATACATAGATATTACATTCTTAACTAATAAATTTTGTATTTTTATTAAGATTAGAGTTACATAATCACATTACAATATTGTCGTAGAGTTTTCAGTTATTGGTATGGCATCATACATGTATGTTTCTCATAAAATTAAATCAAAATTTCACGAACTAGTTTTTTAGAAAATAATTTAAAATGTGGTTTTTACTTTTTAGAACTCAACAAGTGAATAATCACAACCAATTAAATTCAATTGATTCATCACATGGGGTGTCACCCATTAGTTAGATTTCCACAATTGTGATGTTTAATACTATCCACTTACTACTAATCCCAACATCTTCAATTACAAAATTGGCAACATGGATCATTAATACCAATCATATATGCCTACAATTTAATTTTAATCTCTTCAACACTACTAATTACTAATCCAAGGCCAATCACTCAAGCCCACATTAGAACTTAGGTATGCCAAAAACAGCAAACCACAAAGGATAGATAATCAAATTTGGTGTGGAACGTGGATGATGTTATCCCTAAGTCAATGCATTATACGTGATCATATTTGTTATCCTACAAAATGTGTCACTATATGTATCACTTGCTGTGATTGATTGGAAAAATATATTCAAGTTAAAAGTTTAATACTTAAGTATTTTTTTGACAAATCACAACAAGTGTCACATGAAATATCATACTTTTTGGGACAAAAAGATGTGTTTCAGTTTCATACAATTACTTACTATGGAACTTGTCAAAGCTATGGTTAACATGTATTGCTAAGGTAAGCATGGATAGTTGACATGTATGAGTGATAAGCCACAATCTATGAATAGAACAAATTGTACTTACTCGACAATTTCCCTACCTAGGTCCAATCAACTGAAATAAATGGGAGTTACATAGTTGGATGTAAATTGTAAATATAGGTTGGGGTTAGTAATATTTTACTCTAAACTATGTCTTCACAGTGAACAAAAAGTAAAGTAACTTAACTAGTTAAGGTCATGACATCAATAATGATAAGTTATATGAAAACTACTGTATAACTTATATTGTTGGGGTAATTTAATAAATAAGAATTTTTGGATTATAGGAAGACAGGAGAATTAGAGAATAGGAGAAGATGTTAAAGGGAGAACTATGTAATTAGAGTGAAAATTGATAAATATGATTTTATTATGAATATTGAAGAAATGTTTAGTGAATTGAGAGTGTTTCTCAAGACATGAGAGGTGAATTATAAACAGGTCAAAAAAGTAATTTGAACAAAGCATTATTCAATTATGCGATTTAAAAAATGTCACATGACTATAAGTCTTGATTTAGAAAGCACTTTAAAGTGACTTATGTTTTATAATACCCTAACTTATCAGATTTTTTTCACATCATTTTACAATCACTTTATGAGATAGTTTTACCAGACAGTTTTCCAATCACATTAGTGGGAAAATGGGATGTTAAATCAAGTTTATTATCCCTAATTTATAAAAAGAGGTAATGTCATTCTTCTAAATATTTTGAGGGAACGGAAATTGGTAACCGGCAAATAAGGATAAAGATTACACCTTTGGTGTCATAAATAGATATAAGGGGGAAAAAATTATTGTATCCACATAGAACTATACCCTTTCAAATATAATCATTGTTTTAAGTTAAAATTTAAATTGGGTTGTTTGTCAAACAAAGAAACAAACGCTTCGAATATAATGTAATGATAAATGTAGTTAGAGTCGAACTTCACACTTACTCTTAGTATAAACTTGATTTTTTGTTTCATATCATTTAGAATGCAAATAATAACCTCAATATCACTAACGGCTAATGTATTAGTCATTTAATAATTTATATCTATACTAATATAAAGGAAAAACACAAAATAACTATTCATGATGGTGTAATTTTTGTTTCCTATTTTGCTCTTACTAATTTATATTTTCTACCAAAAAAACCATATAATATATTTCTTCATTTTATGTTTTATGTTTATTTATGTAACTTTTACAGTTTTTCCATTTGAATACGACAGATTTTTCACATGGATCAAGACAATATTTGAACATGATAGTTTTTCATTTTCATTTTTTAATATGCAAAATTGCAATTCATTCAATAGAAAAGCGGGTTGACAGACACGTGAGTGCCTATCAACACACTAGTATACAAGAAAGTCTTATGTCTAATAATTTTAATTCATAAGAATGATAAATATCACTTGTGAAATCATTCACCTATGTCTTGTGAACCAAACATGCAAGTTGAGTAAAAATGCAACACCTTAAATGTGATAGTCGCCAATGTCGTGGTCTACAGTCTACACTAGCACTTTACCAAAAATAGTTCTATGTCTAATAACTACAATGATAAAATTCAATTTTACTAACCTTCAAGTATATCTCTATGTCTAGTAACATATGTTATTTAGCTTGAGAGTTATAAAATCACAATATTAGTTCTATACCTAGATACCAAAAAGTGAAGTGTATGCAATGACAAATAAAATCATAATATTGTTGAGTTTTATGCAAGTTTAGAATAATACATAAAGTAATTTAAGCAAATTTTCAAGTATCATGCAAAAAGTTGATCAAACTAAAGGCAAGCAATAAGTAAATACAAAACTCAAATGTAATCGAACTTCATGCATTAATATTGAATCGAGTGTATACATTAATTAAGATCAAGCTACACTCAACCCCTACTATGGAGTACTTAACTACTCATATCGACACAATGTAAGTATGACCAGGATAATATACTCATGGGATGGTAGAATCAAACACAATTGACTGTCGATTATCACATATGTTGCTTACACTTAGTTTCAATGAACTAAGTGAGCTAAACTCTCTAAAACTTACCTAAAACAAATTACAATTCGAAAGAGTGTGTCTGGATTAAGCCTACAAAACCACTTAAAGGTAATCCTTAGTCAATCAAATGAGTTCTAAATCACATATAACTATATTTTCAATTATTTAACTTGATCAAGCTAGTTGTAAAAGTACCACAAGTGTAAAATATTGATCAATTTGATACTTAAAATAAATTGATTAATTTTCATTATACTAAATATATTTTCACTGTTTAACGGGTGTGGAAAATTTCTTCCACATCGGGTGCCTATTCACCCAATTTGGAAAGTATACTTTTCTAAATAGGTGAATTTGTCACCTCATGCAAAAGTTCTGTTTCAAATTAAAATAAGAATGAAGCTCCAACTTTCTCAAACCGAACTATTTTATCCTACTTACTTAGAACATAATGAAGCTTTCTATCATTGCCACTGAATCAATTGCTGCTCTCAGTGACTCCACCATTGTCCTCACTAACTCTAACCATTACTGTTATTGATGCCACCAATGAAGGCATTAATGCAACCTCCATCACCATCATTGTTCAATTAAAGTTCTATGTTCTCTCAATGTTCTTTGCTCACTCAACGCCACTCATATATTATCATCACTCATATTTCTTATTCAGTAGGTTACTCACCACCACCACTCATATTTATTCTTATTTATTCTCTCAATGTTCCTTTTCACGTATTCTACTTCTTTTTAATATTACTACTTTATTACATGGAACATAGTACAGTAGAATACATATAATATATACAAGGTAAACATATATTATAAATATATTAGGGTGTTCACTATTTGTTTGGATCAATTTTTGGATAAAAAATTATTTGATCTGAAAATATAAATAATATACAGTTTGATTGATTTCTATTAAAAAATTAGCTCCAAAGATTACTTATGGTTTTGGTTTAGTTTGGTTCAATTTTTTATAAAAAAACAAGTCTAGCATATTTTTAAAGTATAAAATTCACATAAAAAACATGTATATTTCAAAATAACTAGTATGTTTTTAAAGCATTAAATTCACATAAAAAACCAATAAATCTACTATAAGACTCATAGTATGTAATATACATGCAAACATTTAATTCACATTAATAATATTTCATCTAAACTAAAAATAAAAAGAAACCAAAAATAAAAACAACATGAAAAAGAAAACACTGCCAAGGCAATACTAGCTAGTATAGGAAAGTTTTAACGATAAAAAAATATTAACTAATAAGTAATAACACTTTTAAGAAGAGAAAAAGATGTATGAACCAACAATGTTTAAGTTTTATATACCGTCACTAAATTATCTATCATTCATATTTAATTATGATTGACTCTTCAAAAAATATAATACAAATTAAATGAATGATGAATAATATATTGACTATATAATTTTTTTACACCAACGTTGCATATATATTACACTTTTTTAAGAGTTATAAAAATATATAATTTAGATTATCAATCAGATTCACAACTAAAGCATTATTTATTTTTTGTGTATATGTAATTAATATTGGTTCAGACTAGATTTGTCTGTTTTTTTAAATTAAAACCAAAAACCAGATCGAAAATCTATTTTCTAAAAACTAGCCTAACACGACTGACTGATTTTCGATTTCTTTTTTAGATCGGTATTAACATCCTTAAAACACATAAGATGTTCATATCATATGTAACTCATCAATACCAACATGTAACATATTCTTATCATAACAATACATATTACAAATTTAATATAATCCTTTATTCATCAAAATATTACTTTTTGACATCTCTGTTAAAATAACTGAGATTCTGTATGTGATAATCAATTAACACTATGGTTAATCGATTTATAGATGTTGAAATTGTTATAATTCTGTAAGAGTTAATCGATTAACAGTGTAATTAATCGATTAACTAGTCACTTGATCAGTTAGTTAGGTTTGTATTAGTTGCTTGATTTACAAGCTTTCTTTTTCTCTTTCTTCTCTTGTATAAATAAGTCATCATAGGCTTCACTTTTAACTAATGAGAATATTATTCAATTCAACTCATTCTTTCTTCTTCTTTAAGCTTTCTTGGCTCATCTTTCTTGTTCATCAAGAAGATTCATTCATGGCTCATATCAAACTTTAACAATCTCTAATCTTATGATGGGGAAGAATGCAACCTTTGAGGAACAGTCCACTACACAATAATAGTTTTATGTAACCATTGAACGAGTTTAACCATTCTCCCATCACACAAGTTTTATGTATAACTATCTGAATGGTCGATATCTTCTGTCCAAAAAAATGTTTACTCAATATGCTGCCATTATTTATGATCGGTCAAAAAAATTTAATTATTAAATTTTTAACTTAAATATATTTTTTCAATCAATCACAAGCAGTGTCACACTTTGTGGGACAAATAGAAGATGTGCTCCTGAAATGAATAGCTGGATGTCACATGGCATTCGCCCGTCGCCTTCAATTTTAGGGTCACCACTTAATAAAGAGATACATTTATACTATCAATGATGCATGGAGTCCCCACATTAATAGAGTCACAAATAAAAAATGGTAAGAATAAAAAAAAGAAATATGTAGTAACCCTGGATAGAGAGGAGTGGTGGAACAAAAAGAATACCATTAACGATTTAATCTATTCCACTTTCATTGTAAATGTTAAATTTAAAACCTCATGAAAAGACTAAAATGAACATAACCACATTGCTTATATTATTGTCAGTTTGTTAGAAAAGTTAATACAACAAGGGAAGAATGGGAATTGCTTGGAGTGTTTGCAGTATACCCAAAATGGAAAATTGGAAACATGTTGAATTAAATGTGTAAAGAAATTAAAGGAAAATTATTCTGTCTACTTTTTCATTGTCAATGCCAGTGAAATTAAAACTATACTTAGAAAATAAGAAATTAAAACTATACTTTGTCCATAAAAGCTAGCTAATTTTAACAATAAATATGCTTATTTGCTATGTGCTTAGTTTGCAACTTAGCCCAACGTCCTTTTCATCTCATTAATATTGTTTCAGACCTTCATCTCTCTCTCTCATGCTCTTCTTCATTCACTATCTAGTATTTTTAATTTTAGAATGTTTTTAATGAAGATTAATAATTCTAAAGGCTAATCCAGTTAAATCCTCTCTTTTGTTTATTAAATATTCCAGTTTTATCCTTTATGTTTTGATTCATCTCAAACATATATTGACACATCAAGTGCTATAAATTTTACTCCACAACTGTAATTAACGACATCATAACAACAATTGTGGGTAATCAACTATATTTTCTACCAATTTTTTACGATTATGGTAAATAGAATAAAAAAGAGAAAGAAAAGTAAATAAAATATGGAGATGGGAGATGAGCATGTAGTAGTGTCTGATGCATAAACCATGATGCATTTTTTCACTTTATAAATATCCATCTCTTTGGCCACTTTGCTTTCATTTTCTGATATCTGCTTCTTTTGTTCAGATAATTGGAAAAGGAGAAGAAGAGAGAAAGGAAAAAACTCAAGGGCTGAAACCTCTCTATTGTGTCCTTAATTATATTCTCTTTTAGTTTCCAAACCAGGTTAGTAAACAAAATATATTGAAACATCATCTGAAATCCATTCTCAGTGTTTCAACTCTTTTGGTTCAACCAAAACTTTTTCCACTTCAAACCACAGATTTATCAAACAGAAACCCTCCTAGATTTCACACTATACTACTAGAAAATGAAATTTTGTAGCTAATAATATAAACATTGGGCTAATAATATATCCTTTTCAGATTCTCTAAATCAGATAAAACTATAATAAAACCCAAAAATTGCTTATAGTTTGTACTCATATATATACTAACTATATGTATATTTTTTGTTGTGAGTTAAAAAAATTTGATTTTATCTTTGATCAATTCATTCAGGTTGAAGCCATGGATTTCACAAATCAATCCATGTCAGATTCTCAACAAAGAAAGATGGGAAGGGGGAAGATTGAGATCAAGAGAATAGAGAACACCACAAATCGCCAAGTCACTTTCTGCAAAAGAAGAAATGGCCTTCTTAAGAAAGCATATGAGTTATCTGTGCTGTGTGATGCTGAGGTTGCTCTAATAGTCTTCTCTACTCGGGGCCGTCTCTATGAATATGCTAATAACAAGTACCTTCTTTCTAAATACTCAAATATTTCAATCTTATATGTGTTCTCAATTTTGTTTTTCAGTATTTTTCTTAGAAACCCTTTTGAGAATTTCTTAAATTTGTTCCAGTTTTGTGCAAGTTAGGAATGATTCTGCTACTTTTTTGGGTATTGGGTACTTGGATTTTTTATCTCTTACATATATATAGATCTTTTTCAAGGATTTGAGCACAAAGAAATTAAAATTATCATTTTTTTGTGATGCAGTTAAGATAGAGTTTTTCCTGTTTCTATCTCTTATGCAACCAAGTTTCACTTGTCTTTCTTTACTTCTATTTTTGGTCTTTTCCTTCTATGAGCTTTGATGTTGTTTTCTTTTTTATTTTTTTCTTTTCTGCTTATGATAATTTCCCTAGTTCCTGGTTTATTAGAAACATAGATCTGGTGCAATAGATAGAAATAGAAGCACTAGCATCAGGTTAGGATTTGGGAAGTTATTCAGACCTGTGAGATCAGCCACTTCCTCTAACTCTCCCTCTTCCATATTCTTGTTAATTTTTCTGTTTCCTTTTTCCTCTTTCCCCTTTTCATTATTCTCCAATTCTTTCACTTCCTTCTTTCTCTTTCTTATTACACATATCTGTTAGGCTAAGCTAAGAAGGCCTAAAGCAAAAGCTGTCATGTTCCAATTAGCTCACATCTTCTTTGACACTTCCTTAATAACAAGTCAGTTATACACATCAAGAAAGTACAGTACAGTTTTTTGTAAAATTGTGAATGTCAATATTGTAATAATAAATAAACAAGATAGGAAAAAAATTAAGGAAATGAAAGGTTTTTTACTTTTTAGGGTTTGTAAAAGCCCAATACTTCTCTATCTCCAATTATGCAGATAATTATTTTACACTCCAAATACTTGAAATGAATTGAAGTTCCCCCAAATCTCACTTGCACCCCATGTGCAAGATCTTATCTTTAGATCAAACATAACCCTAAAGAATAGGGTTTTTTTAATTAGAAAACTACTTAATCAAGTGAGTTAAAAATAATATTTTCTTATGTTTTTAGACAATCAAACTTAAAAATAGTGAAAGGGGTGTCAAAGTTGAAATTTTTTAGTTGATTCCACACTACTTTTAGGAAAGAATAGTTGGGTAATTCTGGTTAGGGGTTTTAAAGACTAGTCTAACATTTTTCTTGATTAAAAGAATCGTTGGTCATGTCACACATGATTTTTTAGTTCTTGACTTCTGACAAATGAGTTTATGTCATGATTTCCATACTTGGGTTCTCTTTGAACCCTAAATTTCTATCTCCTATAGTTCAGATACCCTTATCTGGGAGATTTTTCCTTCTTTCCCTCCTATTTATTCAAAAGAGTAAAATAATCCAAAAAATTCTTTTGAGTACAGAAAAAGTCTGTGAAAGAAGTGATTTTTCACATAATTTCACTAATGTTGGTATCTGAGACTGGGATATGCATTTGCTCAAGATCTTGCAGAGTTATATTTATGAAAGTAATGGGGTTTGAGAAAGAAAGAGAGTAAAGGGTTTTCTAGGCTCAGAGAGAGAGAGAGAGAGAGAGAGAGAGGGTTGAAGTGAGTGAGGTAATTGTTGGCAGAGACAACGTACGACAATTGAAGTTAGCCAATGGGAGAGTTCTGAGAATTTGGCTTCTTCCATGCAATGGGAAGCGTAAAACTATTGCTCCTGCTTCTTCTGCTGTAGCACAGAAGTTGAAATGGACGGCTGTGATTTTATGTCAAAAATAATACACCATAACTCATTAGTTTAGTTTATGTGAAACTACTTTCACCTATGCATAAGAGATCAAATTAACTGATTTATATCAACATGATATTTGTCTAGTAGTATAAGACCTTATTGGATCGAAGATAAGCCAAAATGTTAAAGAGGTTTCATTTAAGATGTATAACAATACATCCTAAAAGTTTAGGATCAATTTTTTACCTGTTAATAAGGGACAATAACAATATTAGAGATTTTAGGATACTTTTTAAAATGGTTGTGCTATTTGGGGTTATTTTGAGTCTTTATGTGGGTACATCTAGGTGGATTTGTTGAATGGGGCTAAGGGTATTATCCTTTGTGAAATTGGTTTCAACCAAGTGGCAGAGAAAAAATAGCCCTAGAAATGGCTGAACCAATCATATCATGGAAACCTGTGCCAGCGTGGCAGAGGCAGCCAATCAGTGCCTCGAGGAAATTAAGGTATCAGCAAATAGTATATAGCAAAATAAGGTTTTCCTAGGTTTTTATTTTATTTTGAGATATAGATAATAAAATGTGTATAGTTTTATATAATTCCATATTTATGTATGGCTTGTTGAATGAAACTAATAAACATTAATAATGAATATGAAAAATATAAAAAACTTTATACACATTATATAATTATTAAATGGATATTTTAAATTGATTTTAGATCAAATAAAAACTAGTCTAACTCTGACAGTAATAATGAGACCAAGAAAAATCATAGTAGAAATGATAAAGAAATACTAAGACATTAATGTTTTGTTAATAAGACCGACCTCATATAGTAGGATAAAGACTTGTCGATTTTATTCTGATTTTATTATTTTAATATTTAGTTTTTATTGTACCTTGTCTGATTTTGACCGTGAATGAGATCATATGATGTTTGCTTTCAAAGTGTTGCGTTTAAGGTTCAGTTAACTGAGAGAGTTGGATGATTTGACAATCAAACAGAGGCCAGATTTCTGAATAACTTCCGATTAGATTGACACCTTCCCTCCATTTTAGGATTATTTGTCTAACTACTGAGCGAAGAATTGAAAGATGTTACTTTCACTATTGAATACTAACCGTCAAAAAATAATGAAATAAACACCACAGAATTGAAAGATGTACTGTTTGATTTGAGTTTCACAGTGATTATACATTCAACTATGACATTGGGTGAATAATCACATAAAACCTACATATATTGGACATAACATTGCATTCTTTATCTGATTCCTACTAATACTTGTGTGTACTGTATCACTCTTGTGTTTTTAGACTATCATTAATAACAACCAAAACTTAATCTCATTACATGATTTGATAACCTCTCCCTCTAAAGCATGTAAGCGTTCACACAGATTTAGATATAAAGTAACTAAACGGGTATAGAATATAAGTTTGAAATGAAAAATTTAAAGCAAAGAAACCTAATTATGATCACACTTAACACTATTATGATTTCAGATATGAATACAGGACAAATGTTAGTATATTAGTATTTGTTATGGATGAGATTCGAACCTTCAACCTTCTTCACTTCAATCCTTCATTATAACCAACAAACCACATTTTAACTCTTTTTTTTTTAAATTTGTTATGAGTGAAACTCGAACCCACAATCTCCTACACTTAATTCCTTAAACTTTTCACCTACACCATTAGACCACGTGATGACTACTAAAAAATACAATTTTTGGCCTCATTTTCTCAATCATTCCATTCTTCCATCCTAATGTCCTTTATTTAACCATCTATTCATATGTTTTACAAGAAACATGTCAGTGAGTGATGTCACTCATGTCATTCCAATATGATTTCTTCTATGTTGCAAATAAATAATAATGTTTTAAATTGTGTTTGTGGTTACTAGATTAGATTCTGACTAATGCGATCAATATGATTTTTTGTTACTGAAATTATACTATTCTTTAATTTGACGTAGTCTAATATAACTTAAATACGATTTGATGGTCTAATGGGTTGTAGCCCGACATGACCATATCATTGTCCCCATGAAGTATCATATGGTGCACAATTTGATTGAATAGATATAAGCTTGTTACTGAACAACTTGTGGTTGGATATATTCCTAGAATATTATCAGCTCATGAATCAAGCTCTTGCATCTAAATCATTTTGTAATTTTCACTTTCAATTGTAAACTCCCTAAAATATAAAAGAGGAAATAATCTATGCAAGTATGAATTTTTATACTGTCTTGCCAATATTAATACCCTATGAATATGAATTTTAAATGATACAATTAATTATGGCAGTGTCAAAGCAACTATTGAAAGGTACAAGAAAGCATGTTCAGATTCTTCTGGTGCTGGATCTGCTTCTGAGGCTAATACTCAGGTATTGCTTAACCATTTTATATTTCATGGACAGAGATATAGACTGAGTTTGAGTCTATCAATTAGACAAACTTATATCTGTTAATATTTTTTAGCACCTAAGTCCTAATTAAACAATTCCAACCTTTGTTAATTTATTAAGTAAACTAAAACTTATAGCATTATTTCATATATATTCTCCAGTTTTACCAGCAAGAAGCAGACAAATTGCGTGTGCAAATTAGTAACCTGCAAAATAACAACAGGCAAGTTGAATTAACATTTGTTGCACTAGGACAAAAAAAAGTTCAGTCATAAGAGAATAATTTTAGAACCATGTATGTATTTATTTGTAAATAGTGTTCTTTGAGGACCTTTACTGAAGAAACTTAAATTTCAGGCTAATGATGGGTGAGTCTTTGGGCTCTATGAACGCTAAGGATCTCAAAAATCTTGAGACTAAATTAGAGAAAGGAATTAGCAAGATCCGTTCCAAAAAGGTGTGTCTTGTAATGAACAAGTTTTCTATACTTTTTTAAATGAAAGATGATTTAATCTATTATTTGCTGATAAATGCTGCATTTTCTAACTTTGTCATTTTTCCCTTGTTGTTTGTTATGCATTTCAAACATCAGAATGAGCTACTATTTGCTGAGATTGAGTACATGCAGAAAAGGGTAAATATTTTCCTTGTATATCTTTTAATTTTCCTAGTGTTATTTTTGCATGTAACAGTAACATCGAAGATAATTTCTTACTTTACAAAGTTTCTGTAAGTACTTTCAATAGATTACTAAAAAAAACACATTTTGATTACACCTCGATAAATTCTAATTATGGTTATGGTTGAATAGTTTGTCATGGTTAGAACAACTGAAAAATATAGAAATGAAAATTATTGATGCATAACATCACAATACCATGAAGTTGCAAAGAGTGAATGAAGCTATAGGAAATTATGAATATAATTGATGGCATATATAATGAGTATGCACACCAGAAAACATTGAATTTGTGAGTTTCAGTCATTTATTAACTAAAATTGGTACTTAGAAGTGCTTATCGTTGTCATAGACATGTATTCCTAGTTGGATGCATACATTTATAATGAGTATTTTTAATAAATCCCTTAGACTTAATAATTTAATTTCTATAACCATCTAATTCCCTATTTAAGTATGTTACAAAAGCATTCCAAGTAAAGTGTAATTTGTATCCTTGTGTAGCTCTAAAAGACAACTATTGAAATTACAATCCAATATAATTGAAAGTCTTTATTGTTTAAGTCTTTACTTCTATATGGCATTTGGCTTTGTTCAGAAATGTTTTATGCATAGTACAACTTTCGTGGATTAAAAAAGTGTCATTTTTACTTGGATTTTATTTTTATGTTTAGACATGTGTTTTTTGTACTACTAAGGACAGTCTCTCATCTTTTGGTCGTCCTGGAAATCTAACGAGACATTACATTACTAGACTAACTTCTTATTGGTGTTTAGAGAGGTGTATGATAAATTGAAAATAGATATAATTTTATTTGTTATATAAGAGAAAGTTGTCTAATTATTTTGCATATAAAAGTTATCTTTTTTGGGTTTTATGTTGCATCTTTGTTTTGGAAGTGCAAGTTATTCTCAAGTTCTGGAACCAAAGGGTTTTATGGCTGAACCCCTTAGCTTGGTTTCCCTTTCTCTAAAGAAAAACTCCCTAACAAGGAAGAAAATGAAATGAAGCTAACCTTCCTTGGCTCTATGATCACTTCATCAATTATAAATGCACTTATATCAATAGTTCTTAACTCAAGGTATGGTTATAACTAAATATACACTGCAGGAGTTAGACTTGTACAATAACAACCAGCTTCTTCGAGCAAAGGTTTCTCTCTAGTCACTATCTCTCTCTCTCTCTCTCTCTCTCTCTCTATATATATATATATATATATATATATATATCATTTCTTGATATGTTCAATGTTCAATGTTGGTAGTAGCATTATGACTGATGTAAACTATGTTGTTGATGCATGGATTGTAGATAGCTGAAAGTGAGAGGAATCACCATAGCATTAATGTATTGCATGGAGGCACAAGCTATGACTCTATGCAGCAGTCTCAGCAGCAGCAGCATTTTGACTCACGTGGCTACTTTCAAGTCACAGGATTACAACCCAATAATCAATATGCACACCAAGACCACATGTCCCTTCAATTAGTGTAAGAATTAATCTCCCAACACCCTTTAATTATAGATAGTTTCATTAATATTCTATAAGTCCATAACTAGTTTTCCTTATAGTTTAATTTCAATGTCTATATTCCACTGCTACCTATGACATGAATTTATCGACACTTCACAGTTATGTATATCTAACTAGTGTTTTCTTCTTGTATTCTTTTGCAGTTGACATGTTTGTGCTTGAGAAGTATTAAGACTTTAAGATTTTATGCTACTTGTATTTTGCCATCTAGTATGATAGCAGATTAATGCTAAGGGTAACATAAACAGAACTATGTTGAAGAGATTTAAGTATTCATTCCCTTAGTGTTATGTAGTATAGTGGCTTTGTTGACATTCATAAAACTACCCTCTATCTACTGTGAAATGGTCTAATATATATTTAGTATATGTATGTGTACTAATAGTATATAAGACATTGGTATGCTTGTCACCCTTTCTTTACATCCATCTTATAAATTTGCTCCTTTATTCTCTAATTTTATTTACCAACCAAACAACTATAAGTCAATCATTGCCGAAATAGATATCTTAAAATACTTATCTCAATTGTCAGAGAAGACAGTCAGTTATGTAAAAACATATAAAAAAACTAAAAGATGATGACACTTTTATTCCTTTAATCTGCCTCAAAATTTGCACATCCATTGGCATGTTAATGGAAACTCATGGATGGGCCATTTTGAATGAAGCTCCATGTTTGGTATTGGAAATTTGGAATTTCTATTTCAAATCTAAGGTTGTTCCCAAAAGGAGGGACAAAGGGTGATGCATCATTTTGACATTTGAACTTAAGTCAACATTAGTTCACTTACGGAGGAGTTCAAAGGTAAAATTCATTTACAAATCAAATCAGTTGCTTGGAATAATTTCTATTATAGTCCATAACTCCAATAACAAATTGAAACCACCAAGAGTGCAGACCATAATTTAAATTTAATACAGAAAGACTATAATATAAATCACTATTATTCAATTCAACCTTAATTAATCTTTAGAAACCTATTTGATAATATACATTTATATACGATAAATGTCTATAATTTATGAGAAAAGAATACATACACTGAATTTTACATATTGTCATTGTATTATTCATCAGTATTTGTATTTAATCATCATTAATTTTTTCAAAAAATTAATACAGATGAAATGGATGATATATTGAATATGTATGTTTTTATCATTTTAAAAAAAATTGTGTTGTGAATTACAATCATTCTAAACATAAATTTGTTCTATATTATTATATAGTTAATTTTTTATTAAAATAAAGATTTGACCTACATGAAACGTATGACTTTTAATTTTAATGTTTGTTAAGAATATGATGCAAAAAAGTATATTCGACTCTAAGTTACATAAGTAACAATAGTTGAGTTGAAAAGAAAACTTATCTGCAATAATGGGAAGTCATTTTTATTTAGTCATCCTAATTACTTTTAAGCCCTTAGTTTTATTCAAACTTTGGCATATAAGTTTCTCACATTTTACGTACAAAATGTAAGGATAGACATATTCAACTCATAAGTTATTCATTTGCACATGAACCACCGGGCAGTGATATAAACTCCTTAATGAACTCAGATTCCATCTTAATATCTTGTTCAACAAACTGCTTGATATTCATTGGATATGATGAGTCAGGATATGAAGAATTGTATGAAATTGTTGCAGTTACTAAGTTCCAAGCTTCAGTAGTATGACATTCATCCCAAAATACATACTCCCTCCTATTAGTGCATGGACTTTGATCAGGAACACACTCACCATATGGCCCAGACGAGCAGCACCCAACGGTCGAAACCGTAAAACCTGAGATCCACAAAATTATTTTAGAGTAAATTACACTGACACACTTTAATGATATGTGACAAACTCTAATGTTATGTCTTTCTCTCTAATAGCATACACTCTTGTGTTAGTGAATGACATTATAGGATGCAACAGAACATTATAAGAAAACAAAATTTGTTACCAACTGCATTGATTATGGCGCTGGTTGTGCTGTTTACAAAGATGAATTCTGGATTAGTAGGTGACTTTTTATTTAATTGTTCCACTAGAGATTTAAGCTTCTCACTAAAAATGAGTGCTGCATTATTCATATCTTGGAAACAGGATCCATCAGAAATATGGATAGGAATGCAGCCTAAACTACCCAATCCAACCAACACATGTTTTCTTGCTCCAACATCCTGCAGACCCTGCTCAAAAAAATCAGATTTCCTTGTTAAATCATACTAAATAGTACATCAATTCATATACTACTTTTATGTTATGTTTGCGAGTTAAATTTTGGACAAGAATTATGGGAAAGAGAAGACTTCACAACCATGAAATACACTTATAAGATAACTCTGAAGTCTTCTCTTAAACAAATTCACAAAAACGATTTAACAAACCAGACATACCCATTTTGTCATAATCATTTTGTGTAACAGAAAATTTTAAACAAAGTGATTTTAATGTTACCTGCAAATTCAGAGTTAATTCATCAATAAGAGCTTCTGCATACTGCTCAGGGGTATAGATAGCACTGCTAGGGTAGTACTCAGGAACAAAGTAATTGTTGATGTAATCATTGCTCCCTATATCCACATAATACAAGCACTTATTAAGGTATTGCTTAGCTTTTTCAAAACCTCCAAGTTTGGTAGCAATTTGAGAAACAATGACTCTGTGATTTGCTATTTGTATCCCCAAGCTTATATGAGCACCCTGCATTGTGTAACACTAATTTATTAGGGTGCAAGAGTATTAAAACAAAAATCTTGTAACCATGCACCAAAAACCAATAGAGGAATAAAGAACAAGTAAAGAATAGAAAAAGTTTAGTTGATTTATTTATACCCTATGTCCTCCAGATTCATCGCGAATTCCAGCTGAACCAGATGCATAGTTCACACCTTTAAGTATGTCTGAACCACTAGTATTTGCAAAGGGTGGAATGAAATTCTCAAATCCCAGAAATTGAGCTGCAATATACAAGCATTAGAATAAAACAATAGAAGTGGCCTACTACACCATGCTCATGCACAGCTGACAGCTCATTTGAGCTCCAATCTTCGGGAATAGCCTTTTCGCTTGCAGGGTAAGAAAGTAAGACTACATATATCTACCCATACCACACTAGGTCGGAGGAGACTCGTGCACTTGGGCCGTCTTTTTTATAGTTTTAATTCAGTTAAGTAAAATATGTAAATTAAGTTCATCAACAACTTTAAAGTAAATTAAGTTTAACGAGAACTTTCTATTTTCATTTTAAAAGTTAATATTCACTACCGGGATGGGGATCTCTCCACTACCGGGAAGTCGAATATTATATCAAGATTATGACACGTGACAAAAAAATATATTTAATAGTCATGATTTTAAGTTTTTTCTCTCCTCATATTTTAGTATTGGACTCTACAATATTAGAGAGTAACAATGTAAGTAGTCCATCCGTCATAATCAACTAGTTTTAATGACTATTCATGTATCCCATTTATGGGTACTTTTGTATTAATTTTTTCTTAAAAATGAATCATTTTTTTCCAAATAAAAGGTCAAGTATAGAATATGCAATCTTGAAGATATATTAGAGGTTTAAGTAATGTAAAGAAATCTTACTAATTATATCAATTGTAGTTCGGCCATTGGTAAATCTTCCAGTTGGACCAGCTGGGAAATCGATGCCATATGGTTTGAAATTAGATTTTGCAGAGGTTGCAAGGTTGTTGTTGTTTCCATTATCAGACAAAGAATCACCAAAGATAAAAAGACAAGGTACTTGGGGTTCCCCATGTACACAATTTTGGTTGTAATTTACAACCAAAATAAGAAGAGACAGAACCAACCATGTTTTGCTCTCACTACACATCTTTAAGCATAAAATGAAAGGCTAGTTACTTGGTTATGATGCAGGAAACAGGAGTAAAGAAGCACAAGATAGAGGGTACATATTTATAATGTGAGTCGTGTGCATAACCAAGTTTTGGGGCATTATTGCATAAATTTAAATAGAAACTCTAAAGTAACTAGATAATCATAATTAGATTTATATACTTAATCTAGCGATATGATGTGTTGTTTGAAGTGAAAAGGATCTGTGTATCTTACTCATGATATAAAGTTCCTATTTTTAATTATATATCATGATATGCAGTTCCTATCTTACTTAATACTGTTCAGTACTAAAAATCATTCATTATGTATAGTTACATGTTCCCTCACTTTATTATTTTAGTATAGTATATCATAGGGGTGAGCAGGACTTGACCCTACCCGCTCATTCGGTATGACCCGATCATGATCGAACCTTAATATGGTCGGGTTTGGGTTCAAAAATTAGACTCAGACAATATTTAGGATCGGGTAGGGACCAAACATGACATGTCTCGATCTGTTCCGTCCCATGGTCACTTACTCACGATATTTTTATGTGTCTCTACTCAAATGTGTAGAGTAATAATACCTTTTTGGTCGAAAGTATCATTGATTCTCTAATTTTTTCATCATGTATAACAATATATATACATATCTTATTTTATATATGTCAAATTATATTCACATTACAAGATTTTATTTAAAATGAGTATACATTATATTTAATCGGGTCCATAGTTGCGCTCATGTTTAAAAACTGACCTGTGAATATTTATGATTGGGTTAACTTCGGATCTAGGATCGGGTCCATATTCCAAAACAATAACTCAATCAACATTTAGGATCAGGTAAGGACAAACCTTAATCTGTCTCAACCCAGCCCGCGGTCCCTACCTATTATTATCACATTCAGAATTTGACCAGTAATCCACAACACTGTCGGTCATCTCTGAATGGATGACCAATCATATCAATTATCAAGTAATAAAATAAGTGATGGAGCTTATTTGCAACAGGACTCACTACTCCAAACTTTATAAAACAATATTTAATAAGGATATTAACCATAGTCAAAGAGTGACAGAAATTGTTCCCATTAGCAATATCTATCGAATAATCTCAAGCCATTACATTCACATACTATAGAAAAGAACCATGGCAGAGAGAAAAGAAGATGAAGATGGAATTCTAGGCAGACCTTATCCACATGAATCCATGTAGAAGCTGTTTGTACATTTTAAGAAGAAAAATGATCATTTAAGTTGTTGTAGAAAAAGAGACAGATAAAAATAGATAATGTTGGGAAGTGTTGGATTATATGATAGAACAGGAAGAAATTGATATAACATGATTTAAGGTGTAAAAGTTTAGTAAGAGAAAAATATATAGAAATATAAGGTTGTTCTAAGAATTTCAATGCCTCCATTAATTATAAAGTCTTATGCTCTCATTGCTTTATGGAAAAAATAAGAGGAAATAAAATTAAAGGATAAATATATTAAAAAAATAAATGAATTTTTAGTTGTTTGTTAGGAAAGAATTGTGGAGGAAAGTGAAAAAATATTGTATATATAAAAAATTGTTTTTTTTTTATATTTTAGGAGTTAGATAGGAAAAATGCATGGATATCCTCTTTTTTGTTCCCTTTTTCAAGACCAAACATAAGCTTAATGCTATATTTAAACTAATGTATTACAGAAGAAATAACATAGAAGATGATTATTTTTTGTATAATTAATAATATCCCTTCACCTTATGAATAAAGATTTAATTCTTTTGATGTACGTGATTATTCATCCAAACAAGTATTGCGACTAGGAATCAAACTTTTAATCTTTTGATAATATAAGAATCTAGTGATACCTTACAATATTACATCAATATTATTATGTTGGTAGCTAGAAGTTGATTAATTATTTGATTTACTTTGTTTTACTTTAGGATTTAGCCCTTTTTTCACTTCCTCTTTTAAAACCAAACATAGGTTTAATGCTATATTTATATTAATGCGATGCAGGAAAAATGGAGTAGAAGTTGATTAATTGAAGTTTAGTGCTTGATACTATTTTATGTTTCATTTAATTTCAGCAGTCTCCTAATAATAGGATTTCCTTCTGTATGAAGAAAATGTGCAAGTGATTTATTTCTATCAATATTTTTTTATACATGCATTAAAAATGAATATTTAGTATAATGTTAAAGAAACATCATTATCTTTTTAGTATCACTAAAGGCATCTTATCACCTTAATTAGGGTAAGGAATTAACCTTTTTGGAAATGTATAACTGTACTATCCAACAATACTTTGTGATTGATAATAAAATATTTATTATTTTTAATGAAATAATCTTTTTTCAACTAACACGTTCTTTATTGAAGAGTTATGCTTACATGAATAATGGGACATGGCCAGGATCTCATAATTCAAATACGATGTTTGTTAAATTTAATTTTCATTATTATGTAATAATTAAAACTTGGTCTTTTTGTCTGATAGATCTTATGATAAGTAATGGAGTAACACGTTATCATAGATCTTATCATAACTTGGAGAAAAAGCCGAGCTATGTTAATCTTATTGACATTATCCAAACTAGATTTTGGATTTGGTTAAATTTTTTTGTGTCTCATAGATCTATTTCTTTTGCTAATTGGTGTTTAGACCAAAAAATTTGTATAATTTTATGTTCTACAAAGTAGATTACTTTGTTTCTTTTGTATTGGGTGGATACCCCTTGTGCTCATTTTAATACAATATTTTTTTATGAAAAAAAATAATTAAAACTTGGTCTCTTGATTAAATTCATATCACCTTGGAAGAAAACATCAAGCTACCACACAAACCAACTATGATCTTATCATAAGTAAAGGAGTAACACGTGTGCCACCTATAATAAAGGTAGGTATAGATCCACTTACTTCAAGAGTAAGTTTTTTAAACCTACTCAATATCTTAGAAATCAATTTTAGGGAAATCTAATGATTTAGAACTATTCACTAATTAAACCTATTGAATTATTTTCCTAAAATTGATGACTAAGATATGAAGTAAGTTTGAAGTTAATGAATCTCTCCTCATAAAGATAAGTCATAAACAAAATGACTAAAATTTTCAATTTAAATTATTTGATTCATCAATTAAGTTTATTATATTAAAGATGTATTTATTATACGATATTTAATTGTGAGTTAGAAATTTTAAAACATCACATTTCTTCATCAGAAATAACTTCATTATTTTAGAGTAATTTTATCATTCTTTTTAAACTAACTCATTTATGTTCTAAAAATTCCATTCTTTTGAATAACATCATTTTTCTTGTGTTTATTTCACTAGAGCTTAGAGGTTGTCGCGCTTTGTGTCTCTATATCAAAATATCAGTGTTATTTGTTATTGATATTTTCTCTTATAATTTATTGCACAATTAAAAAAAATTAGATAAGTGGATGATTTTTGGGTGGATGATATTTTCTCTTATAATTTACTGCACTATAAAAAGCATTCCGTACATTACTTTTTGGGTTGAATTATAAACGTTGCAAGTGGATGATTTAACATATTTATCTTTAAACGTGTATCTGTTGCCATTAGATACCAAGATTTGTCATAGATGTGGGGTAACGTCACATGTGAACATTACAGGGCACCTTTGGCTGATATGCTGTCTCCATTGATATCCATAATGGTGTCTCAAACCAATCAAAATGTGTCATTTAATTGAAGAAAAAACTTATAAAATCAAAATTTAATATTTTACATATTGGATAGGGACATTTTATATATTGGATAGGGACATGCAAACATGATAATTTTGGGACATAGAATCCCTCCTATTCACCCTTGGCAGCAAAATCATTTGAATTTCTTCCACGTTTTCGACATGGAATTTACTAGCCAATATTTTTTCTTAACCAGTACTATTATACCATAAGAACATGCTAGTCAAATTCTCTTTAAAAAAAATACTAAAAGATAAAATTACAGTATATATTGAAAATTGTAATTAATATATTCTCAATCTTAAAATTATACTTTTTTAATACAAATTTCATATTCCCTTATTTCTTAATCAGTACATTGGTGAATATGATTTTTTTAATTGTGTTAGTATGATCCTTAAAACTGGTAGTACTTGTAAAAGTAAATGATCCAGATTTTAATTATTTTTGAATAAAATATGAGATTTCAACCCTTCTGATGTTTGGAAACGGTTCAATGTTGAATTGAAAATTAAAACTTTTATCTGATTCTTTTGGCTTCTTATATTAAATGACAATAAAAATATAAAGAAAGACTCAATAAAAAAGCTCTTCTAGATATGTATGGTGAATTATTGTTGTAGTCATTTATATGGGCTTGACTATGGAATTTTATTCCAATATAGCTAAAAAATAAAAATTTATTGAAATCCATTTTGACAATTCATATTTACCAAATTCTGCTATCTCTGCAAAGTTGGGAATTCTGTATTTGGTATAACAATTATGGAATTACCTGTTGCAGATTTGGAAAGATTTTTTATAGCCCCAGCTGGAATACATATATTTGTATTTATGAGTGTCGGAATGAAAGTATTTTTATGAACCTTAAGGTCAACGAAATTTCAACAATAGCATATAATGACCCAAATTATATAACACATTAAAGTAAAGATTTATACATAATCAATGCATTACTTATTATTTATTTGTATTATTTTTATTTAAAATTCAATAATAATTAAATATAATATGGATAATGCACTAAGTGTGAGAATCTCTTTGACCTATGAGTATATATTAAGTAGATGTTTGAAAGGTGAGTGAGATGCTAGGAAAATGAGAATAAGGAGTACTTGGGGTGCTTGAAATATGTCATTGTATCAGTTTTATATTGCTTAGTATTGGAATAGAGTAGAGTGGCCATGTTATATATTAGACTCCTTATTCTCTAATAATAATATATCGGTAGTTGCTCAACGCTCCCGGAGACGTAGACACAATTAGTCGAACTTTGTTATCAAAGTCTCTTCTTTATTCTCTTCTATTTATTCTTATGTCCTTTATTTGGTTGCTTGTAGCCAACGTTGCGCAATAATCGCTTTTGTTGCACCAACAATTGGTATGAAACCAATTGGTAGATGACTCTTAGCCCATGCGCCAGATTATGGCTAAAGATGTTGAATGCATGTTGGTTGGACAATGACTATCAAAGGTACTGCGCGAAGATAAAGTAGATTAGTTGAATGAGAAGAAAACATGGTGTGAACATGGTGAGGACCACATTTGTGTTGGATTCAGAACCCTAGAAACCCATGTATTAGATTGAGATCAAGGTAGAGATATGAACCATGCGCTGAGTCAGGTGCTAACAATATCTCTTTAGATGTTGATAGAGTAATTTCATTTAAGATGAGAAGTGAAATATCCTAATGGCGTGTTTGCGATGTCATAGTGAAAGATATTAATTGTTAGTGATGCAAGGTGTAACACAAGCACTGATAGAGATGTAAGGTGTGACATGAGCATTACATTTGATGCAAAGGTGTGGCATGAGCATTGGTTGACATTGACACAAGGTGTGTGTTGTGAGTATACTCCTTATGGTGGAGTATGATTGTTCTTTTGAACTATAATTGTCGCAGTATGCAATGGTGATAGCAGTTGAGCCTTTTGAATGAAACTCCAAGGTTCAGTATCACTGAGTATTTGAGAGAACGATTGTTGATAAAATTTAGTATAGAGGTTCCATAATATCGAAAGACTTCCATACAAAAGATGGCGCGTTCCATTAGATGGCGGTACGAGAAGCTGCATTACAAATTTGGGGAGCTCGGCTCCTGGTAACATCGTTAAGATACTAAAAAATGCTTATGTTGGAGGGGAACAAACTCTTATGTGTAGGAGTTGTTAAAGAGAAATAAACATTGAGCAAGGCGGAGCAAAATATTCGTTAATGTGAAGATTCTTGTGTAGATTTCCTAAGGAGCGGAATATTCTTCTATTTCAATCGATGTGGAGATTATTGGGATGCTTGAAATGCATCATTGTATTAGTTTTACATTGCCTAGTATTAGAATGAAGTAGAGTAACAAATGTTATATATTGCACTCATGTCTCTTGTATTATATCCTTATGGTTCAAATTTTAAAATATGGCTCCAAAAATGAGTGAGACTCTTTGTAAAAAATAAAGAAAATACAAAATAAAATGATATTTAGGATCATGTCCCCAAAAATATAACTAAGTAAGGTTGTCACTATAAATATATGGGCTTATACTGAGGTAGCTTTAGGAATGTATGATGTAGCCTATTTAGCCCACCCAGTTACACATGCTTTAGTGCTCTTGCTTTCACGAATAGTCTACCGTTTGCCAAGATGGTGCACAAAACTAATGTAG
Source organism: Lupinus albus (assembly GCA_009771035.1). Lineage (NCBI taxonomy): Eukaryota > Viridiplantae > Streptophyta > Magnoliopsida > Fabales > Fabaceae > Lupinus > Lupinus albus. The sequence goes on from CM020016.1 coordinate 15,910,207, forward strand.
TTTTGGAGGCTCTAGGAGTTGTTGTTGGGGGAGTACAAAATAACGCATTTTTGGAGAGTAAAGTATGCACAAAACAACTCATTTTGAACAATAATGAAAATGTAAGACCATATATAGTTGACATTGTAAATTGAGAAAATAAAATAAATTAAATGACGAATGGTGCCTTCTCATCCCCATGTAATAATCATATCAATTTATATTCCTTCATGCAAATTAAACTCATAAACTTAACATTAATTTGATATTTATTTTTAATCCATTGTATAATTGAAAAACATCATATAATATGACAAACATCTTAAAAGACATCTCTTATATGTCTTACAAGACACAACACATGACAACAATAGGAAAAGTGGCTAAGCTTTTAGGCACTAATAGACCCTTTTCATATCTGAGCTAAGTGATTGATATCAATTGGGTAAGCATCTGATGCAGATTGAGCATTATAAGCTCTTCTACCAATAATAGTGTTGCCTGCCTCAGTTGGATGAAAAGCATCCCAAAATAGGTACTCTTTTCTGTTCCTGCATGGTGCTTGTAGTGGCAGACATGTAATTTGACCATTGTTCCTTCCTACACCACAACACCCTGCATTTGTTACTCTGAATCCTGAAAATTTAAGTCCAAATGGGAAAAAACATCAATGACCATGTACTATTTAATTATGATTAGAAAATGTTTTAAGTCAGAATGAAATTACCATAGGATGATGGGTTATTTATAATATCTTGAAAGATACCATAAACATTTATGTAGGTAAATCTTGCAGCTGGTAACTGATTGTTAAGTTGATCAACAAGAGATCTTAATCCATTGTTGAATAATTGGTTTGCAGAATTGATTCTCTCCACACATGTTCTACCATCTGGGCTGTTTGATGCCAATGCATTAGGGCTACAACCTATTTGACCAACCCCAAATAATGCCATTTTCCTTGCTCCATAGTTGTAAAGAATCTAAATCAAAACACAACAATTAAGCTAAGCTTTTAGTATTGAAGCCTGATTGGGCTTCTAAATCACCAATATGGTCTATGTGACAATCTGATAACTTTTTTTGTAATCTCAGATTCTCAGTGACCATTTGATTGATAATATCGATCTCAAGAACCAAATCGATGTTTAAGAAGGCTAGGTGAACATGGTGAAATTAAGTGAAAAATGTAAAAACATAAAAGAGCTAGGGACCAACCCTAATTTGTTGAGCATATGCTTGAAGAAGAACATCTGCATATTGTTGTGGAGTGTACCTCCTGCTACTAGAATAGACTAAAGGCATGAAATAGTTGTTAAGGTAATCATTGCTACCCAATCCAACAGAATAAATGCACTTGCTAAGGTAATTTGATGCTGTGTTTTCATCTCCTAGTATATTTACCACCTGTGACACTGTCCTTTGGTAATTCTGTACCTGCCCACTAAAAGTAACACGCCCTCCCTGTAAAGTAACAAAGAAATACTTCATTTTTTACAAAATAACCATATTTAGTTGCCAAATGAAGAAAAGTTTAAATTTTTTAATTGACAATGTATGAGACATGATATAGGACAACAGATACGTAAAGTTAATATTTGGCGTGAATCATAAAAGATGCATAATAATAAGGATACCAGTTGCTGTCCAGTTTCGTCTCTAATGCCAGCAGCAGCAGATGCATAATTAACTCCTTTGAGTATATCTCTGCCTCTAGCTTGTGCATACGGTGCTATGTAACCATTGAACCCCAAAAGCTCAGCTGTTAAATTTCTACACTAAGTTAGACATGAGTAAAACCTTTTCTTTCTTTACCTCTAGGGCTCTCTTAAATTCCTTATTTAATGCTGCCAAAAAAAATTGGTATTTGCTGCAATTTAAGGGATAGGCACAAAGATCACTTGTCCTCAACCCTGTCCCAAGCCAATCATACTATAGCAAGTAAGATAAATATGTTATTTTTTATTTTCTTTTTATTTATATAATAATTTCTAATTGGCTTTGGACACATTTGGGGACATGAGATCTTCATTCCACGTACACACCTGATATGTACTGTTGAGTAACTCAAACAGTACTGTAGCTGATGAATACTTCTAGTTTTGTTTTATGCAATGATTGTTGCTGTTCCTTATTTATTTATTTATGGATCAAATATCATCACCTTCCCCTAATAAAATTAAGACTTGATTATTATTGTATATATGATATGTTTACAAAATAACTTCTTAACTTTTTACTAGATTTATTATAAATCTATTTATGACTAAGCATCGTCTTCTATACTATAGAATCAAGTACTTCAAAAAAACCAAAAAAGAAATTATTTTATTATAACACACTTATTTTCCAATTAGAATGAAATAATATTTTTTTATTGAAGGCAAAAACCAAAATAAGAACTTCAATATCTAATACTAGAGAATCCTTATTCTCTAACTATGCAGTTGGTTGTAGAAATGGGAGAAGAATAGATGGTAAAATACAAAAATAATGTAAGCCAAGTTAAATCTTACACAATAGCATAAAAGGTGAGGACTGTATTTTATTAGTAGATTTATATCATTATCACCTTATGATTATGACAATGATAATGATGTTTACCGGAACATAGAAGTGAAGCTATTGTTGTATTTAAATGTTATTCATTTTTATAATCTTTCCACAGGACTTTCAATACCACCAGCTATAAAGTCCAAAACGGGCAAATAACTAAATTTGGAAGTGAAAAAGATTGATCGTTATAAATAATAAAAATACTGTTGTTGATAAACATTATGTATTATTTAATTTTAAAAGAAAATAAAAAAAATAAAAAAAAATGATTATTTTTACTGCAACATTAACACATGTTTAATTAATCAATATATGAAATCGATTATATGAATTAGACAATATCATAATGTTTTATTATAAATTATGATCATTAACAAACTATTAATTAAGAACTACACTAATATCTATTTATTCTATTCTCATCGCCTTATTAAGACTTCTACCGGTCTACTTAAAAGACGGAAAATTATAATAAGACATCATAATGTTTTATTATAAATTATGTTCATTAACAAACTATTAATTAAGAACTACACTAATATCTATTTATTCTACTCTCATCGTCTTATTAAAACTTCTACCGGTCTACTTAAAAGACGGAAAACCGATTTAGAAGGAAGCTTACCAATTACATCAACAGTGGTTTTCCCATTAGAAAACCTTCCAGTTGGGCCACCATTGAAGTCAATCCCATAAGGCAAATAATTAGCTTTGGCTAGAGAATTGAGTTGGTTGTTGTTGCCATCATCCACCAAAGAGTCACCAAAAATAAAGTAGCAAGGTACTTGTTGTGAAACTCCAAACCCACTCCACAAACCAATAATTACCACTAGTGCCACTATATTGAGTTTTTCTAATGCCATTGTTGTAGCAAGAAATGAAGCAACAAATGGTGGCTAGTAATGGTTGTATTTGTGTCTATGAGTGAATGTGGAATCTCATGTTTTTGTAGTACTATATTTATAGAAGTGAAAAGGAAGATATAGGTAGTGCTTTATAGTTCATAGCTTTTACGGTTGGGACTTTGGAGTATTTTGTTAGGAGCATTAATTTCACGCGGGCTTAGTGTGAAATTGAATTATAAGGTACCCTTAGCTTTGTAGCATTCCAATTTTATCACCGCCACTACGTATGTCTTCTATTTTTGGATTAGGTTTTGGGTTTTTTTCTCTTTCTTTTCTCCTTTCTAAATAAAACATGACTAAACGGGTCATGATCTATCATATTATGAATTGACAATTTACAAAACTTTGGTTTAGGTAGATACATATTAAAATCATAAAAGATATTGAACTTTTTTCATGAAGTGTGGAATATGTAAGCTCTTTTGTAAAGATGTATGTAAATACATCATATATAATTTGTTTGTGCTATTTAGTAGAGGTGTCAAAATGGGCGGGCCCGTGCGGGCCGGCCCGCCACAACCCAAAATTTTGTAGGGTTTGAGTATTAAATTTGGCACTTTTTAGTGAATCCGGGCTTTTTAGCCCGACCGGGCTATATTAAAACCGGCTCGGGCCGGGCTTACCCGGGCGGGTTCGGGCTACCCGTTTTCTTTTATTTTAAAACTTTTTTTGGGACTTTTTGGCTAGGTAATAAGCTTAAGATGAAAATTATTTTACAATAAAAAAATAGATAATATATACTAAATATTGTGTAATGAACTTTGAATAAAAAATAGAGTAATGTCTATAACATAAATATTTATAAATTACAGTAATGTTATTAAGTTAATAATTATATTATTTTTCCTATTTTGCTTAATATCCTTTTAAGAACATTAGCAAAATAGTGTTTCAAATTAAATGAGAACATTAAACCAAATAGATTCTATTTTTCTTTTTTTAATTGTATATTTAATTAGATTTAACTTCTACAACAAAAACATAATAAAGAAAATAATTTTTACAACGAAACTGAAAAACAACTTAATTGTTTACCGTAGAGAACTCAACATAACCAAATTTAACATAACAGTTCACAATAAAAGTGTTGATAAAGAGTATACAAAAGATATCCATACACAAAGTAAAGAAATATTATGATGATAATTATACTTCGACACATAGAATTCATTCTGAATTTGAGTCTATACTATCATTACTATAAACCAAAGTGATATTATTTTTTACTGTATCCATTTATTATATTGAAGTGAAGTTTAAAATTATATTGTGTTAGAGATTGAGAGTCTAATATAAATAAAATATTTAATGAATAAGTTATGTTATGAATCATATCTGTAGACTTAACATCATGTCTTAGCTCAAACACATAACATTATATCTATAAGTTTGGTTGCATTGAGTATAACAATTGTGTTAAAAAATTTACGCATTAATATCAAATGATATATATATATATATATTAAATATGTTAAAATTTAAATAAATTTTTTAATATTATGCGGGTCGGCCCGCCACAACCCGCAACCACATAGGGCGGGCTTGGGCTATATTTTGATATACATAAATTGTATTCGTGCTTTTTAGCCCGGCCCGGTTTAGCCCGAACCCGCTCGGGTAGCCCGTTTTGACACCTCTACTCTTTAGTGTGGCGTCAATAGGTGGGTCGGGTAGTAGTCGGGCAAGAGATTTTCCTGACGTTGTCTGAGCTGAGTCTGAATTAGTTGAGGTACTTGAAAATGTGCTTCGATGATCGAGTGAGTATATTAATGAGGTGAGAGGTTAAAGAGAATAATAGCAAATAGTAAAGGTTCAAGATATGAGAATATTAACACTTCCTTATAGGATGAGTCCCCTATTTATAGTGGAATGGTGCATGAAATATTATTTGGTAGATGTTGTTGGCATAGCCGAACATTTGGGCTTGCCGGCTTGCCTTGGACAAATTCCAGTTAGGGGGCTGCTTTTACCGTGTCAGACGGCTCTAGGGAGGTCGTATTTTGTGAGTAGTTGACTTATAGTCTGTAATAAGTTCAATAGTCGTAACCTAGACATGTCATTGTCGTACGACAGAGAATTAGGTGAGAATTATAGGTGGCATGCAACAAATGTTTGTTGTAGGTGGCGTGACATTCTTGTATTGGTAGTGTGACAGGTGGATGACAGTGACATGTTCCCAGTACTAGTCCTTATGATGGTGTCTGATCAACCACGTATCTCCTGGTATTGTCTGATTGATTAGATCGCATAATAAGTTCTCGTGAGATGTCTGATCTTTGGTCGGTAGTAATAAATCATTTTTTTGTATTAATCTATTTTGTCAACTTAATTTTAAATAGAACGCTTTAATGAATTTATCCTAACAAATAAGGCAAAAAATAGTTCAATTGAAAAATTAAATTTAAGAGGCTTCTAAAGTCATTTTTAAGGAAAAAATGATTTATGATTTGTTTATTTAATTTAGGCTTCCCAGGAAAAATATATTACAAGATCAAAAATTATTTTGCTATTGATAAAATAAAAAAGAAAAGAAACTGTTTGTGTTAAGCAACAAGCTTATAAGACGGTTTTAATTTGTATAGTGATTTTGAATCAAAATTTTTGATATATGTTTGGTTTGCCTTCCATACTATCAATTCTTAAAAAAAATGGATATAAAGAGAATCTGATTTGTAGCCTTTAATAGAATTGTTTTTTTTAAAGTAGAGAGAATCTACTATCTTTGTGTGTGGAGAAAACTCATGTGTACGGTTCTTTTGTTTAGAATAATTTGTTTAAAATCAAAAATTATTTTGTGCTTTATTACAAGCTTATAAAACGGATTTATTCTCAGAAACAATTCTAAATTTTTTGGGCATATATTATGGGGAAAATGTTTTTTCTTCGTATGAAAACAGTCAACCACTATTATAAAACTTTGGACATGATAATTGTCTATATAGAGGTTACTTAGACAGAATCTCACCTATATAAATTTCTATATCAACCAAATAGGTCGAAGTATGAACATTATAGGGTTAAGAAAAACCCTAATTTATCAAACTCCTCCTTGGTCTTGGCCAACACATATTTTGCAGTATTTGAACCTTTAGCAAACATGAAGAATAGCTAAATTATCAACAAATCAAGTATGAACGTTATTGTTTCCATGAATATATTTATGATCTAGATAAAAAAAAATTGTGTTGTCCCTTAAATATAAAAGTAAAAGTTATTATATCATTAGATGAAGAAACATAATCAATATCTTTTTATATTAAATTTATATAGTATTTTTCTAATTTGTCTGCTAATTCTTCATAATAACTAATAACTAATGTCATTCATTATTTTTCTTATCAACTATTAATAATTACATTTAACTTTCTAGTCTTCATCTCTTGGACTCAGTTAGGGGGAATATTTGGCTTTGGATTAAAGGTATTAGGGGATGAAGTCCATTATTTACTATGAGTGGCTTTCTAACCATATTGCTCGTCTTATCTTAAATTTGTAAATTTGCTTCTTTATATCCTCTTGTTCTTTTTGTACACTTCTTTTTCTATAATAAAATCTTCTTTTTGTTGAAAAAAAAATAGAATTGTTAACATAATCATTAACACATTCACGTTTTCTAAAGTGATAGCTAGTAAATACATAAGAACATTTTTTCTCTTAAAACCACGTTTATTCAGAAATGGTGGGAATATTTTAATAACTGTCTTTGAATCAAACAATGAAAGAAATAATAAAATAGTAAATAATATGGTCTGGTCCCCAAGAAGATAAGGAAATTGTCAACTAATCATAAATGTTAGTGGGTAGGAAAGTTTAACATTTCTGACTATAATTTGAGTAATAAGCTTAGCATAGAGCAATAAACGATTATGCATTTAAAGCAAAAAGGTCATGGTCCTCATCACTCTTTATCCAACCTAGCTAACTTCTGTGCAAGTTGTCGTTGAAATTTGCGTCGGTGTTAGGTTTTACACATTGCATTCACTTACAATTTAGTCTTCTGGCCATGATCCAGGTCGACATCGAAGGATGTGATCAAGAATCCCATGAATTATATGATTAGGATTGAGTAAATATCTATCATAATGATATTACAAGAACAGGTCTAAGCAGCATGGGTGATTAGGATCCGACCTTACTTATTGCTCACTCAATTTGGTCCGACAATTGGGTCCAAAAAAGATCGGGTCTAGTATCGAGTTTGGACTCAAAAATTAGATCCGACCAATATTTAGAGTCGGACAAGGGACAGACATGATCTGACCTGATCTCGTACCATGTTCATCAACTCATCATTTTTGTATGTGTCTTTATTTAATTGTGTACAATGACATGTTTGGGTCGAGTTAGTTTTAAGTCTAGGATCAGGTATGAGTTTAAAAAATTACCCAACCCAACCTAGCCAGCCCATGCTCACCCCTACTCAGCGGATGCAAGCTTGCTCAGCGATTTCTTTGCAGCAAGTCCGGATTTTGGTTTCGCTCAGCAAAGGATCCACGGTTAGCGACTCTTAATCTTGTTGAGCAAGAATTTTAACCTTTTCAGATTCTTCACTCAGCAAGTGCTCAACGAAGGATTCTCGTTCAACTACTCTTGGTATATTCATATTTCTTTATATTCTTTTTTTTGTTTGTAACTTCTTACGTTGTTTAATCAATGAAAGTTGGTATATTGCAGCACTCATACCCATATCACTTCAATAGGTGAACATTAGAAATTCAGTCTAACACTTCTCTTAATGCTAACTTATGGAATTGACATTCTCTTGTACTGTACAGTCGTTCGAATGTGTGATCCAGATTATTTTGATCATTTAAAATAAAACTTTAATTAAAATTAAGTTAAAATTTAAATCATTAAAAAATGTTAGGATGTTACTATGCCACAATACAACTGATGAAATGGAAAAGGTTAAAGTTACAAAATGCCTAATAAAATCAAAAGGGTAAAAATCGAAAATTTATCTTCCCAAACAGAATATCATTAATCTCTCTCAAAAGAGAATAGAAGAATGAAGTAAATGAGTTTACACATCATAAAGTGAACCATTGTTCAAATAAAAATGTATAATGCCCAAACATTTGTTATCTAAGATTCTTCCTTGTTAAAGAAACTCAGGCAAGCTAAACTCTTCTTCATGATTCCAAATTTCCATCTCATCATCATCAGAATATCACTACAATCTATGAGCTTTCAAATTCCAATGCACTAGTCCATACTTAACGAAATATAACATATGTTACAGAAGGGGTAATTGATATTTGAGAAACTAAGGCTTAAATCTTAAAGTAGGAATAGGTATATGATTGTTGCCTTTGTTTCCGAGATCAACAAGACTAATAGATATTTATGCTTGTTCACCTTATAGATTGATGATTGTATGTGTTTTTACACTTTTCAACCTCATACAATTGTGTAAGGAGGATAAGTACTTATTTATGGTTTAATAGGTCTAGTATCTCAAAATAATACATGAACCATATAATTGATAATAAAAAACAGTTAATAAAGCATCTTTCATATTCAAATTAGAGACATTGTATGTAAACCAATGTCATTTGCTCCCTTTTAATGCATGGTCTTATTTACTTGCCAACTTTTCCATGCAAAGAAATTAACAATATATTAAATTTGACTATTTTCTTTGTTTTTGGATATTGCTCTTCATCTTTGCTAAATTTAATAATCTCTAAAATAATTTACATAATATAATTTAATTATAATTTTTAAAATAAATATTTTACATATTATTTCGTTTAATAATATCCTAAATAGTTATTTAGGATATTTTTGTAAATGGAATAACGCAATGTAAGTGAATTTAGTGTCATTTATATATCTTAAAAACTTTTGATAAGCAATTTTGTTGATTCAAGTTCTTATTTCACTGCTTTGATCTACCCACATGAATATTTTAACCCTATGATATTATAGAGAAAAAACATTGACGATGTATATAGCTCTTAATTTTTTGAGCACGCCCATTCAGCACATAGTAATATGAATCTAAAACCATGAAAGGAAATCTAACATATTAAGTGCTTTGTTATTCTAGATAGTAATCAAGCCCCCAACCCTTATCTCCAATGAATAACAGATACATCCCACTCCTTATTTCCTCAAAAAGATTCACATAACCTTATCTCTTCATCCAAAGGGACCAACCCACAAAATGCAACACAATTAATCGACCCTTTTACCCTTAGTTTTACCATGCACAAAGAAGCTAACAATATCACTGAAACGCCAAAAAAATGAATAGACATTCATCCAAATTGCAAGTATGAACCAAGATCTAAGTAACAAATTAAATGTCTGAAATCCTCATCAGATGCCAAACAATAAACATAGCAACCCAATGTCTAACATTTTCGTTGAAAATTTAGTTTTGACTGAGCTATATCTAAAATCAATGGTCAAGACAAAGGCAGCACCTTAGTCTAAATAAGAACCTAGCAGATGTGCCTAAAGCTAGTGCTAGAACCATCAACCAAAGAAAAGCCTCTTCAAAATTATTTTTTCAATACAAATATTCAGATTTGGCAGAGTAAACCCTGAGTTAACTTGAAATCATCTCCACTCGTAATCCTTGGAAAGATCAACATGGATGCCATGAAGTTTGAAACTGAAAGAAAAGATTAGCTTCCCATGAAAACATAGGAAAACTTCCATGTCCACCCATCACATGATCTCTCGACCACATGGGCGGACACTATTCCTTTATCCTTTAAAGTAGAATAAAGCACCAGAAACAATACCTTAGCATTGTTTGGTTGCACATTGTGGTTTCTGAATCTCTGTAATGACATCGCAACCGCAATTGCAATGGCATTTTCCCACAATTACGGTAAACACAACGTAACCAGAACCAATTGCGCAATCACAGTTTAAAACATTGTGAATACCTTTTTCTAGCTTGAGCAGATACAAAACATATTTCTACCTCCATTACGACTTTTAAAGGAGTTAGTTACAGTTAGTAATTTTTTAATTACCTAACAGTGTATAATTGAATGATTATGTAAAAAAGTATACTAAAGGGTGTCAAAATTAAATATTATAGCTATGATGCATGAAAATCAAAATAAACACATGTATATGCTGAGAGTAACTGTCAAAGTATCAAGTGTTCAAATATCCTTAAAAATATTAGTGGCCAAATACCCATACATTTACTCATTATACTACTTATAGTTCAGGGTCTTTATTAGAATTGGGGAAGAATTGCAATACCAAATTCTGTGCAACCTGAATTAAAGCCTTTAGATCATTGCTACCTAATTCAAGGCAATCTCTGAGTAACCCACCTTCCACAACCTCTATTTGGACTGTCTCCACCACTTCCCTCACTACTTCCTGCCATTCCATATGATGAAAGCTATCAATATTCATAATGTTAAGCAAATATTCCTAACAAAATAACTACACATACAATAACAGGTTACAGCTTACAATTGCACACACATATAAACTCTCAAGTCTCAACTTTTTTTGTCAAAAATAATTTATTTTCATCTAAATAACAAAGTGTGTAATATCTCCGCACATACATCTTAAAGATTTATCCAGAGTCACTCACTATTCATTTGTATTACTTTTATTTAAGAGTGAACAATCATTCACTATGAATATTGAATGATATACTGACAATGTAAAAAAACTTTTAACACTGTCATTGGATACATCTTTTCTCTAACAAAAACAAATACATACACAATTATGGTTAATAATCAGTAATAAGTTTGTATAATAAGAATACCTTTGTATATGAATAAAATTACTTATGTTTTGGAATGTGCATGAAACAAAAAATGCATAAAATACAAAGATGAAAACACAATGAGGTTAAACTAGTCTAAAGATTTCACTCGTTTTATAATTTTTAAACAAATTCATATAGTTTAAAAAAGTTAAATAGATTTATACTTTTAATTTATAACCTTTAAATAAATCCCTATAGTTGAACTAAATTCTCAATTATAACCCTAACAAATTACTAACAAATAAGTCCTTGAAACTAATAACATGTTACAAAATAGTCTCTAGATAATTGTAAACATGAATTAATAAAAAAATTCAAAGAATAATTTTATATCAGTGTCCGTAATCAAATAGCATGTGAAAAAACTACTTAAAAGGAACGACGTCGTTACATACCGAATTGCCAAAGGCCTTAAGAAGCTTATGAGAGAGGGATTTGAAAAGATCGAGTACTTCTTCGTAATTCCGTGTAACCCACATAGACTTTTCCGCAACCGATTTCAAGCGATTCAACTCATTCAAATTCTTCACCAACTCGTTCATATCTGAAACGATGTCGTACAGTTCCATAACAGAAAAATCCTTCCAATTCCATATCACCGACCACAGAATCTTCCAGAATCCAAACCCTGGTCCATCCTCCAACTTATCTGCGATGGCCTTGGCACGCGCGGCGCCGGCGACGTCGCCGCGGGAGGCGCGTAGGTTAGAGACGCTGATGAGGAGGGTGTGGGAGAGGGAGAAGAGGTTTTGGTAGAGGAAGTAGGAAGAGAAAGAGAAGGAATGAGAGGGAGAAATGGTTGATATGATGAGGAAGAAAAAGATGAAGAGAAAGATTCGATTTGATCGTACGGATGACATTGTTTTAAAACTTCAAATGAAGAAATTGCGTGGCCTAGATTTGATTTGCTGAATTCTATCTTGGAAAATCACTATGGATTCAGGTCAGGGGTCAGAAGTTCTAATATTATATTAGGAGAATAACTATCCAATGTTATGGTAGGTAAGTTATCCTTTCCACAGTAGAATTATAATATATATTTTGTTTAATTATTTTCGATAAAAATATTATTAGGAATTAAATAACCTATATTTAATGACCAGAGTAGTTTAGTTATCTTGTCATTAATATGAGTAATTTTTTCAATTCAATTATTTTTTATTGATAATCCTTCAAATTTTATTTGTTGGATAGGTACATAAAAATAATATTAAACTATTAATGGACAAACAGGAAACTATTACTTACGACATCAATAATAGACACCATTGCAACACTACAGTAAACCTATTAATATGTAAATATCAAAATAAAATAAAAACAGTACAGTAATATTGATATTAAAAGATTTAAAATTACAAAAATTATGAGTGATAATTGTTCATTATTATTACTTAACAAAATCATAAAATTTATTTTATAATTCTTCACATTTTCCGATAATTTAAACAATTTTCTCTATTTTTACTCCAATGATGTAACTCATATTTTGACCTGAAAATGGTCTTACAATTTTTTTTCACATTGGGAATGAAACAAACAAACAAAAAAGAACAAAAACTAGGTGACAAGAAAGAAGTCATGTGCAAGGTATTATGGCAAGTTGGGGAAGCCAAGTTTCAGGTTCTCAACTGCTCAAACGAATGAGATCCAAGCTTCGATATGTAGTACGCTACTTGATTAGCCTCACGAACAACAAACTTAATCTCAGCTAGCCAGTCGCGAGAAAGCCAAGAACGAACCTCATAGACAATCTTCCTAATTTGCTGAAGACGAATGTGAATATCTTCCGAAATAATTTGGACTGCCTTGAGACAATCAAATTTCAAAATAATCTGCTTACAACCAAAATTCCACGCTAATCTCAAGCCCTGATCCATAGCCATAAGTTCTGCTAGAATAGGGGATCCCACACCAAAATTAGCAGGAAAAATCAGACAATCATTTTCCTTCATGATCTCGAAGAATATCTCCTCCACCCATAACACTAGAGTCTCTCACCAATGACTCCTTGCTGTGAAGTCATCATTCCCCAGTGACACCACTCCCAAAAGTCCTGATGAACATTGCGAGTTACAACATTTAGATCTAAGGTGGACGAATCGAAGGTGGAACTATTTCTTCCCTTCAATATCCACCAAAAAGTAGCCAAGAAGAGAATCTCGTTATGACGCTTAGAATTTTTTAAAACCCAAGGACGAAAATGTTGAATTACCCAAAAAAAAGAGTTATCCCAACCGAGTCTCATCCAAAGGGAAGAAGAGTGAGGACAATCCCGAAAAACATGCATCAGATCCTCAACAGTTGCATAACATCTCAAACACATAGGATTAGTTGTCATATTTCTCTGAAAACGAAGAGCATTAGAAGACAAGGCCTCATGAAAGCCTAACCAGCACACCAATTTTACCTTCATCGGGACTTAAGCCTCCAAACCATATTCCAATCCCTAGACACTAGAGCATCATCATCCTCAAGTTCGGTAGTCCACCGATAACCGGAACTAGTTGAATAGTTTCCCGAAGCATTCCCAACCCAGGTCCACCCTTCATACTCGAACAAGGAGCTCGGAGAAAAACTGTTGCATATATTATCTTGCACCTCCACATAAACTATAGTGTAGAGAGAACTAAAATCTCAATTGACATCATTCCAAAGGTACTTTACACGAAGATGAGTATCAGAAATATTAACAAAATCGACGTAGCTAAAAAGTTTTCCGAACCCTGACTATTTGATATAAAATGGCCTTACAATCTAAGAAGAATACAAGACTTCGATCTTCATTATTATTTAAATAATTTCAACAAATAGAACACTTACCCTTCCTTTGGTTTGGGAGAATATGAAGAGAAAGAAGAGGAGGGGAGAGAAGTTGGGGTTTTCACCCCTTTGGTTGAGAAGAAATAGGAGGTGGGGGAGATAAAAAGGGTGTGGGACCCACATAATGTATTTCTCTCCAAGGATGAAGAGAAAGATGAGTGGAGAGGGTTTATTTTGTGAAATTCCATCAATATCCTTGACCTAATTTACGTGGGAAATTTCTGGCGGCAATTTTCCCTCTTCTCTTCATTACATCATCTGATTGTGAGACAAAAGAAGACCAAAAAAGACAAACATCAAATTGGACCTTGCAAATAGTGTATAACCTTCTTTTCTTCCTTCTTCACTAATATTGATATTCAACATTTGGGATTTGCTACCTTGTATGTATAACTCTCTGTGTTAATTTTTATTTTTTATAATACTACATTTTAATTGTTATTTGTCATTCATGGCCTTCTTTTCTCCATTTTTTCATTACATTTTATTGTTCTCTGATTGTTTTATAGATTCTTTGTTTATAATGAGTTATATAGAATTGGAAAGTTGAGAATACTACTTAAGCTTTTCTTAGATGTATGACAATGTTGTTTTACCATGTTTTCTCATGTAATCTTGTGCTTTGATTTTTACCTACTTTGAAATGTTCCTATAACTGAAGAAAGTAAGGTTAAAGGTCATTCTATTATAGGAGAAACTAAGACCTTATCTAATGAATGTTATGAGTATTAATTCCACCTAGAATCATTATCATACTAGTTTCTCATTTATCATGGGAAATGTTATTCAATTTATGTGAAGCTTCTAATTTATAAGCATGTTTCAAAGAATTACATTAGAGTTCTCATTTTTACTAACTTCTTTGAATGCATTTGAGGTCTTGAAATGTGTGGTTCAAAGATTCCCATGAATAAGGAAAATATGTAGACTTGCCATTTCCCTGCACTGTAATCAAATGATTGCACTGCCTTAAAGTTTTCCAACAACCAAATTATATACTGCAATGACATTTGTTTACTTGGCTTCTGTAGGGAAATGAATATTTGCTCCATATTACCTAGTTATCAATCTTCATAGCATTGTGATCACAGCTAGAGTGGTTCAATATGTTTATAAGAAAATTTTAAACATTGTCATAACTACTTATCCAGGGATGTACTTTAAATATGTGGTGTGCATCAAATTATTTTACTAAATAAGCTAGATTTCCTTTTTTTACAAGTGGTTGGTTAGCATATTCTCCATATTTATTGAATTTGTGTTAATATGTTCTTCATGTGAAAAAGGTAATTTTGATATTGTCACACGGAGAGAGTGATGGATGTAGATAATGTTAAAGAGGTCGTTAATGATAACCCAATGGAATTGATAAATGAGGTGGACTTTGACATAGATGAAATATTTGACATTCAAATGGCAGAAATGCAAATGATAAATCATACTTGCCAAGAGTTGGAAATGAGACAGTATATAGGTGCTATTATCCTATTATGCAATGTTGTTCATGCCTTGCATTTGCTTGAAGTTTTGTCCACATGTCTACATAGTCGAGTCAGTGATTCTACACAAAGAGATCGTTGGCGTCGTGAGCTAATGAGTTCTCTAGTACATGGATGATGGTGTCGAGATGTTATACGCATGGGCTCTCAAGCCTTTTTGCGCTTATGTCAAAAACTAAGAGGTACTGGTATAGTAAATGATACCATATTGTCTACAGTAGAGGAGCAAATGGCAAAATTCTTACAAATTGTAGGACAAAATGCTAAAAACAGTGGCATTTCATTTCTCTATCATCGCTCTGGAGAGACTGTTAGTCGCCACTTTCATAATGTTATGCATGCTATCATTTCATTAGAGGGGGAGTTTTTGGTCCAACCAATGGGTAGGGATGTCCCTCCACAAATACTCAACTAAAGCAGATTCTATCCATTTTTTAAGGTGATGTTGTATATTATTTAGTTGTGGTTATTTAAATCAATACATCCTTTACAAAACTAACTTGCCAAAAATTTATATGAATCTAGGATTGTGTTGGAGCTATAGATGGTACACATATTCGGGTGAAGGTCCCAAGGGCAGAAGCCCCTCGTTTTCGTGGAAGGAAAGAGTTTCCCACGCAAAATGTATTTGCCGCATGTGATTTTGATCTGAAATTCACTTATGTCTTAGCTGGTTGGGAAGGGACAGCATCTGACTCTAGAATATTAAAAGATGCTTTAAGTAGGGAAGATCCCTTAAAAATTCCTGAAGGTCAGTGGAAAGTTAATGCAATTTTTAAAGTGTTATGCACTTTAGTTGTGTTAGTTAATATGTTGAGTCATAAATAATGTGTATATAATTTTGTAGGAAAATTTTATATTGGGGATGCAAATTTATGCTAAAACGCACATTAATGACGCCATATAAAGGTATGCGTTATCATTTAAAGGAGTATTCTGCTCGTGGCCCACAAAATTCTAGAGAACAATTTAACCATCGACATTCTTTCCTCAGAAATGTCATAGAGAGAACTTTCTGTGTATTAAAAAAAAGATTTCCCATTATATCTAGTGGTAGTGAACCACATTACTCATTTGAAACAATGAGAGACATAGTACTTGCTTGTTGCATACTACATAACTTTTTAAGAGGTGTGGATGATGATAGATCCTTAATTGTTGAAGTTGATCATGAATTGTGTCAACAAGACATAGATGGATTTCAAACACAACAACGTGATGAGGACTACAGAGAATGAGAACTTTTAAGGGAGAATATTGCGAATAAAATGTGGAATGCTTATCAAGTTTGATGTTGTTGTGTCATGATTCAAATGTTTTTATTCATGTAACTTGGAGGCTTTTCGCAATGTAGACTATAATGTGGATTTATGTTGATTTTCATTTAGATATTTTGTATGTTAAGATGCCATGTAATTTGTTTGATTTTAGTAATGATATTGCGTGATATTTTAATTCTCATTTTCTTTGATTCCCATTATATTTTCTTCTATTTTCTTGCAATAAATGCTTGTGTAGGTTGAAAGATGCCAAAGATGAAAGGTCAAACTACTGGTTCTAATCACAGTGTTAATGTCTTGAGGTGGACTGATGAGATGGACCAAGTGTTAATGAATGCATTCACGGAGGAGCTAAGAAAGGGAAATAGGCATGATGGATCATTGACATCTGAAGCATATTCTAATGTGATCAAAGTTTTCCAGCATGTTGTTGCACCAAATATGACGAAACAACACATAAAAAATCGAATGAAAACATTGAAAGAACACTTTGCTGAGTCATATGATCTATTCAACAATCCAAGTGGATTTGCATGGAATCCGATGACTAAGAGGTTTGAGGCTCAGGATGATGTATGGGAATATTTTATAAAGGTAGAATCATGTTTCTTATTTCTGAAATTTTGGAGTCCATTGTATTGTTTATTAGTAAGTGAAATGTAGTAATTACTAACTACATATTTTTTATGACAGGATAAACCCCAAGCTGTTAAGTGGAGAACTATGCAAATAAGGCACTATGATACATTAAATGAGCTTTTTGGGGCTGATCGAGCGACAGGAAAACGAGCTTCAACTGCTAGGCAAAGAGCCCCACAAATGCAACATGATAACATTAACTTAAATGATGCTCAAGATGACATTTCTATGCCTAAGCAAGTTGTTGATGAGCTTGGTGAAGGGCATTTTTCACCCCCGAATTTGGAATCCTTTAGTCCAGCTTTTGCACAATCACATCAGACTATTGAGACATCAGGCTCCCGAGGAACAAAGCGTAAGGCACAAATGTTTGAGTTAGTGGAGGGTCAATTGGAGAAAATGTCAAGTGGACTTGGACTAGTAGCTGATGCTTTGAATAAAGGTAATTGTATTTCTGATAAATTGCATGATGTAGCTGACCGCCAAGTGACAATAGCTGACCGTCATGCGGTCATAGCTGAATGCCAAGTAACAGTTATTGAGAAAAGAAATGAATTTTTTCAGAACCAGTTGAACATCATCCAACATACTCGATTGCGTGTCTATAGTGAAGCAGAGGTATGAGATTTGCTGACTGAATTAGATGTGATTGATCCCTATCGCATGAGCTGCTATGAATATTTATGCACTAATGAGCAAAAGAAGCGCCAACTTTTTGGTGTTCCACCCCACATACGCATGCAAACTCTGATTCACATAATGAATGAGAGTGGATGCCACTAACAATATTTGATATCATTTATATTTTGGAATATGATAAAAGTGGGAAGTAAACATATCTATGATAATATTTTGTAATGTAATTAGTAAGATCAAGTGGAAGTACTTTAGAATATGATCCTTACTCATGGGGCTTTTTGCTTTGATTCTTTTGCTTGCCTGTACTTTTGGATGTGATATTAAGGAGGTGGAAAAATCACAATAAATGAGGTGGAAAACTCACAAGAAATGAGGTAATCTATGTATATCAATGTGGCTTGTTAGAGATGCTTATGCCTATAGTTCATAACTTTTTAGACTAAATTAAATCTTATGCTTCTTATTCAGGTTTGTTGCTATTAAAATACATCCATATGCAATCACACATAACAAGTACAGGAGTGACACAGTTTGGTTAATGCATTGCAATTTGGAAAAAATTGCTTCGTGAATTGCAAGTACAGGAGGAGGTGGCAACTACTCAAATTTAGCAATATTTACTTTAAAATGTTACTTTTGGTTCATATACTGCTATAGCATAATCAAAATATATAGCCTAATGAAGACTCTCACTTTCATATTATTTTTTTCCTGATATACTCATGATAGAATACATAATATAAGTACAGTAAAACAATAAATTAGTAGTTATAATGCACTTTTGGATCCCTTATGAAGATTTTACAAGTATTATATTATATGTATATTATATATTCTATATAAACTTACAAAATGCCTTTATATGATATCTTGAGAAGATTGGCATAAAAATTGTTAGTGGAACAAAAATAATTTAATTAGATGCATGTATATTAAATAATTTTTAAATACAATTACAAAGGTTTAAATAATTATTAATCAAATCTAAAATAAATAAAAAAGTTTATTATAATATGGATTTTAAAATTATTAAAACTAGTAATTTAAAATA
Source organism: Lupinus albus (assembly GCA_009771035.1). Lineage (NCBI taxonomy): Eukaryota > Viridiplantae > Streptophyta > Magnoliopsida > Fabales > Fabaceae > Lupinus > Lupinus albus. Next base: position 15,929,337 of record CM020016.1, read on the forward strand.
TAATAATCTTCTCAACTCAAAAAAAAAAGGGTTGAGACGATGATGAGCATGATCTGATTCAGTGAGAAAATGAGATGGAAATTCAGGATTAAGCACAAAACTAAAAACACTATTAGCTTTGAGCACAACTATCATGAGTTGAATCTATGTGAGGTAGTTCTTCTGTGTGCGCTTCGTATTTGGCACTGGAAAAGAAAGCGAAGGAGATATCACTTGAATTGGTGCAACACTGGAAGCATCTGGTGGAGAATCCATGAAAGGAAGATATTCATCATTGGCCATGAAAGCTCTTGGCCATGAAAGCTCCTGATACCATGTAAAAGAGAGAGAATTGGGAGAAGAAAAAGGAGAAAAAGAAATAGTAGAATAACTGTTTTGTAATAATTATGTTATTGCATTATATCACTCTTGAATATGAGGGCAACTTCTATTTACAGAAGCAGATACAACACGTGTGTGAGTTACGAAATTTTAATTACCACTAGTCTAGAATTTTCTACTCAAACATACTACACAATTAAGCTAGCATAAAACTAATAGAATTCAGTGCAAGCACTATGCTTTGATTAATAAACATAGATATCTCTTTAGTGCTGGAAGGTTATTGAGTTGCAAATAGACATAATAAACATAGATAATATTTTATCAATTTAGATTTTAAGTTATTCATAAAACCTTTGTTTACCAAATATTCGACTATTGAACTCTAATAATAAACAAATATAAAATAGTTTAATACATGTTTTTACCTCCATTACGAATTTACGACTTTTAATCGAGTGAGTCACCGTTAGTAATTTCTTAATTACCAAACAGTATATAATTGAAGGATTGTGTAAAAAATTATACTAAAAAGGTGTCAAAAATAAATATTATAGTTATAATCCATGAAAAACAAAATAAACATGTGTCTATGCAGAGAGTATCTGTCAAAGACTCAAGTGTTCAAATATCCCTAGCAAATACTTATAAACTAACTAATCTTATTGTCCTAGTTACAGTTCAGGGTCTTTATTAGAATCAGGAAAGAATTGCATCACCAAATTCCTTGCAGCCTGAATTAAAGCCTTTAGATCACTGCTACCTACTTCAAAGCAATCTCTGAGTAACACACCTTCCACTACCTCTATTTGGACGAACTCAACCAATTCCCTAACTAATCCCTGCCATTGCATATGATGAAAGATATTAATATTCATAATTTCAAGCAAATATTCCTAACAAAATAACTATACATATAATAACAAGTTAAAGATTAAAACTGCAAACACTGATAAATGATCAGCTCTAAAACTTTTTTTCGTCTAAAATGATTTATTTTTATGTTAAAAACAAACTGTTTAATAGCAATGCACGAATCCCTATAACAATTTATCCAGAGTCAGTCACCTTATATTAATATTCTTTTTATTTAAGAGTGAACAATAATTAATTAAGAATGGTAAATGATATACTTAAAATGTAAAATTAGTTATTGCCAATAATCAGTAATATATTTGTCTCATAACTCATAAGGATACCATTATATATGAATGAAATTACTAATGTTTTATAATGTGCATGAAACAAAAAATACATAAAATACAAAGATGAAAACACAATGAGGTTAAACTAGTCTAAAGATTTCACAAGGTTAATAATATTTAAATAAGTTCATATAGTTTTAGAAAGTTAAATAGATTTATACTTTTAATCCCTATAGTTGAACTAAATTCACAATAACAACCCTAACAAATTACTAACAAATAAGCCTATGAAACTAATAACATTATACAAAATAGTCTATAGATAATTGTAAACATAAATTAATAAAAAAATTAAAAGAATACTTTTGTAACAGTATCCGCAATTAAATAGCATTTGAAAAAACTACTTAAAGGAAACGAAGTCGTTACATACCGAATTGCCAAAAGCTTTAACAAGCTTATCAGAGAGTGATTTCAAAAGATGGAGTACATCTTCATAATTCGGTGTATCAGAGATAGACTTTTACGACACCGATTTCAAGCGAGTCAACTCATTCAAATTCTTCAACAAATTGCTCATATCTGAAACGATGTCGTAAAGTTTCATAACAGAAAAATACTTCCAATTTCTTACAGCAGACGACAGAATCCTCCAGAATCCAAACCCTGGTCCACCCTTCAACTTATTTGCGATGGACCTGGCTCGCGCGGCGCCAGCGACGTCGCCGCGGGAGGCGCGTAGTTTAGAGACGCCGGTGAGGAGGGTGTGGGAGAGGGAGAAGATGTTTTGGTAGAGGAAGAATGAAGAGAAAAGGAAGGATTGACAGGGAGGAATTGTTGATATGATGAGAAAGAAAACGATGAAGACAGAGATGGGATTTGATCGTACGGCTGACATTGTTTTAAAACTTCAAATGAAGAAATTGGATCAACTTTTGGTGGTTATATATATATAAGGAAATAATGTTGCTACAACTTCCACCAATAGACATGTCAAGAGCCGGAGAAACGTTTTCCTCCCCAAAACATTCATTCACTTCCCAAGAAACCGGCTACGTGTTTTCCAACATCCAATGTCTGCACAAACCGGCTATGTGTTTTCCAAAGAAGGTTCCTTCACATTCCTACTTTACACTTGTATTCCACTCAAACCTAATATTATCTTTGAAGTCCAAAAATGAACCAGAACCTGGAGAGTGGTAAATAAAGGGTTTTTTCAACCGTATGAGTTGAAGGCTATGAACATTACATAGTAGAGATCTTCTGTATCACAATATCTCTTATCTATATCAAACCAATGAAATTATGTCAATTAATAAAATTATGCTAATAATTTTTTTATTATCTATCAAGAAACAATAATTATTATTATTTTTTTTGGTCGACAAAGAAATTTTAATAAAGAAAGAGATAATTACAAAGTGAAAAAAGGAGAAAAGAATTACAAGATAATTTTTAAACAAGTAAAAGGATCAGAGATCCAATCTAAAGTCAAGCTTTCACCCGAGCAGATTCGAAAATAAGATTTGTAGATGGATTAGAAGCATTGAAGATGATGTCATTCCTGGATAACTAAATCGCCCAAATTGTAGCAAGCCATAGAACACTCCAAAGAGGCCACCGTTTCTTGTCCTTAACCATAGCCATGTGATAAATGAAATTATGAATTGGATAATTATGTAAGGCAACACTAATGTTCAACCAATTGTAAAAAATTTGCCATACAATATAAGTTATACTGAAAAAGCATGAGGAGAAGATGTGGTTAGTAGATTCAGGGTGATCGTTACATAAATGACAGGAAAGACCATCCCCCATTGGGAAGCTTACTCCCCCTCTAGAGAAGGCTTCCTCGAAGGGGATTTTATCCTGAAAAAGTCGCCAAACAAAAGTAGTGAGCTTAAGAGGGCTTTCGACCTCCAAAGAAAGAGCAAATGTTGACTCGGAAGAGATTGTTGTTGAACGTGATGAGCAAGAAGCTTATATGCCGATTTAACTGAATACTACTTCGATTTGTCATGACGCCACTCCCAAGAATCCGGCTTGTTTACCTGAAGTGGAGTTCGGTTTATTTCGTTCAATAATTTACCATATTTAGAGAACAACACTTTGCACCACAGACTATCACTCTCGTGAAGCAGGCGTCAATTCCATTTCCCAAGAAGCGCAAGATTAAATGAGTGAATATCTTTTACCCCGAGACCACCCGCAATCTTTGGAGTGCAAACCTGATCCCACTTAACCCAATTAATCTTACATTTAAGAAGACCGCCTCCCCAAAGAAAATTCCGTTGGAGTTTCTGGATAGATCGGATGACACTGAGCGGGGCTTTGTAGAAGGACAAAAAATACAGAGGGATAGCAGATAAAACAACATTGATCAGAATAACTCGACCACTGAAGGAAATCCAACTCTTGGACCATGAAGCAATCCTAGACTTAATTCTATCAAGGATGGGAGTCCAAGTATCTAGACGCTTGTGATTAATCCCCACATGGATGTCAGGGTAAGAAAAAGAAGGAGGAGATGTCCTACAATGAAGAAAATCTGTCAGCCTCGAGAGGTTATCTCCTTCAGTATTTAGACCACAAAGGATACTTTTGCTAAAGTTAATTTTTAGCCCGGAGGATAGCTCAAATAGTTTCAAAATACTTTTCAACACCCAAATATTTTGATCAGAACAGTTACCAATTAGAATAGCGTCGTCAGCATATTGCAACAAAGAGACTGAGATGTTTCCAGAACCAATTTTGTAAGGGGTGAAGAAACCGAGGGAGGGGGATTATCTCATAAGCCCCGCAAGACCTTCAGCCGCAATGAGAAAGAGGAAAGGGGATAAAGGATCACCTTGGCACAACCCACGTTGTAGCTGAATCTCCTCGGTTGGGCTACAATTAGCAAGAATAAAAGTAGAAGCTGTTGACAAACATTCCATGATCCAGAGACGCCATTTTTTGCAAAACCCAAGGCGATCCATCATATGATCAATAAAGCTCCAGGAAACAGAGTGAAAAGCCTTTTCAAAATCAATTTTTAATATACCGCATTGCTTATCAGAAGACTTCGCATCATGTATAATTTCATTCAAGATAACAACCCCATCCAAAATAAATCTACCTTTGAGGAAAACAGACTGAGAATTACTGATTACCTTGGCCAGTACTTTCCGCAATAATTACTTTCTGCAATAATTACTATTAGTTGGGATCATTACATTGGTTTGATATAGAGAGATAGAAAAATTGTGATATAGAAGATCTTTACTCCACTGGGGAAATCAAACTGGTGTACTTGATTTTTTATTGATTCAGAGAAAACATATAACAAGTTATATAGCTTCTCCATTATTTGATAGGACGGTTAAGTAGAAATATATAGAAATGTCAAATGACAATCTCTTTAATTTATACTAATATTATATTTTTGGCCTTAAAAATACACTTAAAAACCAAAGTATTATCTTCAGTACTCTACCTGATAGAGTAGATACTTGAGTCATATTTGACAAAATTATCAGATATTGTGTTGTGATTGAGAGTAAGTTTAGAGTAGATGAAATTAAAGAAAATACCAAAGGAACTAAATTAATAGAAAGAATCACCTTCCAATTGTTTAGAGAGTATTAATCAAATATAGAATTGTTTAATACTATCTATAACTATGGAAGGGGGGAAGGAGTTACCTTGTCATTGTTTGCACTGATAATTTTCTAGAGAATATTTTTCCAAGGTTTGCATTGAATTTAAATTTGTTTAATACTTTTTAGAGGGAGCTCATTGCGCAAATTGGTTTTGCCTGCAAACTTGCAAAACTTTCAACGTAAATCTATTTAATAAGCTATAGGTTAATACCATGCAATTTATAAATGTCTTTGATCGAATTTATTCCAGGCTATAAGGAAATAATGTAAAAGCATTTCAAGGTCCTAGGATCTGCTTAACACGTATGATAAGATAAGGTCTCATAGTATAGAATCTGATAAAAATATAACATAATATTGTGTTTGGTGTGATAATGTTTAAGATACAAATATTATAACAATTCATTTAATTTTGGTTTAAGTCATGAGGACGATTAAGAAATATGGTTCAGGTGCTCAAGTTGAAATTAATTGTCTAAAATATATTAGAATAAGATTAATAAAGTGACATAGATATAATTTTATATAACTAGAGGTATAAAAATATTAACTATAAGGTTAATCTATATTATTTTAGAAGAATATATTACTACATTTGTTTAGAAGAATTTATTCACCTTGAATTTGTATCTAAACCTAAAGATTCCAAATCCCTTGGTAAAAAAAAGATGCTGCATGTGCAAACTGAGAAAATGGTACCTCTTATACTGTTTCAATAGTTTAATTTGATCCATACATAGTGCACCTATTGTACTGTTTCAAATAGTTTGAGCAACAGATTTCAAATTGTTTGATTGTCAAACATTCAACTTTGAACATCGTTTTCACAAACAAAAAAGAAGAGGCATGCACACAATTGACAAATTATTTCTTTTTCCAATTATGAAACAAATGAGTGAAAATAGAGTTATGCAATAATATTATTGGGGTGTATGTTAGGATTGTAAAAGGAAATTTCGTAAAACATATAATGATAACATTAAACTACATATAATATCATAATATATTCCATTAACTTGTACTATCAAACAACTTTTATCCATTCATAACACTCTTTTCCAAACATGGTTAAAGAAGAGAAGAAAATATAAAAGTACCTACAATATCCATCAAATGAAAACACTAGTTGAGTTAAAATCAAGTCCTATATTAACCGAAATAAAATAAAATAATCATGTCCTAAAATATCAGAATGATAAAGTTATGGTGAAAATTTTGTGGGTATTCACATACCCAGAACTCCAATATATACACACTACTTTAATTTGCTGCTGATATTTGATATTAGAATCCCTAAACAATTGCCTATAACATCTCCAACTATGCCAAAAATCAGTTATCAACTTGGTCAATGATACAACAAATCACCATTAATATGGCTAATACATAAACAAGATAAATGTATATAAATAACTTGCCAAGTAAAACATGAAACTAGGCGCGACCTAAATCTTTTGCAAATGTATTCGCAAGTTGTTTGTGAGTGGGAACATAAGACAGTTGGAGATTGTGATGTACAATCTCGTCGCTAATGAAGTGACAAACTATGCCAATATGCTTGGTATGCTCATCGAAATCGTCATCAAAGTTAACGAAGACTTTATTTATATATATATATATATAGTGTCATGTTAATTTTTAGTTGTACGTTCTTCCTATTTTAAAAACAAATTATATTGACTAATAATTATTAAGGGAATCTATGATCCAATTAGGTTGATTGATAATTGTTGATGGGATCTTAGGATCCGTTGAGCACGGCCAAACGAATTCTCAGTCGCATGGAGACATGCTTATTTTTTGGAAACAAAGTAAGACATTTCTTATGAACCCGAGGGGTTGGGTGTGGGGCAGACACCTCCAGTAAGCGTGTTGTATGCAAACTTTTAATCATAAAGTGAGGATTCGACACAATTAATATCATATATATGCAAATTTAACGTGTTATTTTTTGTTACTTATCTTCTAATTGATATTGTATGTTATAAGTTGTTACTTATATTATAAGATGATATATTATAATCCTTATTACTATTCTTTATCGAGATTCTCTGTACTCGTGACAATTAGGAATGTCATAGTTTAAAAGTTTTTGAAATAGTCTTATTAAGATTTTTATCTCACTATCTTTCGGTTTTACGACATTTCTGGATGAATTGTTTAAGGGTTTTGAGTTTAAACTATGTTGAACATTCATTGTAAGACGATCATATCCTGAAATGTTTATAAATTATTTTAGATGATTTTTGATAAGTTCAAGATGACTTATAGACTATGCTCCACACTTTTAGTTTAGTGTTCAACATTATTATAAAATTTCAATGTATCTTTATAATATATTTATTTAATATTTAATGAGATTTAATTAGGTATATTTTTTATTAAAGAATTTATTAATAATTTGTTATTTTTAAGATTTCAGGTATTGTAGTATTATTATTCTTTTTGTTATGAAAATTATGATGTTACCATATGTCCTTATACCTTTTTCTCATTTGTCATAATTTTCACCTCGAGGTTGGACTTGAGTGATTATGATTGTCATTAGAATTCAGATCAATCATATGAAGATGATATCTTTTTCCCAAAGTTCAATATTGATTAGAATAACAAATTCAATATGTTATTAAGTCATTAGACTCTCGCACTTAATAAACTTGTCTGTTGGGTTGAACTCTCCTCATGTGCTTAAGTCCTATCATTGATGTATTTTATTGAGAGATGTGTTACAAAATGAAGTACTTATAGGATGGATAAAATGTATATTACCGAATGATAATAAATGACTAAAACCGTCATAAAGGGAAATGACTATCATCGGATGAATTCCATTATTACTCAATATTTTGTCGATATTTGATTTCAGAATCTTTAAACAATTGCCTAATGGCTAATATACATCTCCCTAAATTATACCAAAAAATCAGCTATTAGCTTGCTCAAAGATACAACAAATCACCCTTAATATGACCGAGACATAAACAAGATAATTGCATATAAAGACAATTATTGAAACGAGATTCGGTTTTTTATTTAATAAAGACCTAAATATATCACACACCTTTAGAATCTTGTTATTTTTGCCATATATACAACATCTATTTTAAGTCCCTACTTTAGTGATAAGGGCCAGCATTGGTTAGAAGTTTGTGTAAACTCTATAAATATATCAGAATAATGTATTATCAAATTGCGTGTGTCTTCAAATGGCTATGATTAAGAACCCCATTTCCTCAACTTGCTTCCTTCTCCTCTTCCTTCCATTATTAGCCTCTTGCACAGAAAAACAAGAGGTATTTTTTTTACTTTATTTTTTGTTTCTGGATTAATTTCTAATTCTCATGTGAAACATATATTTCTTTGGGTTCTTGCAGATTTATCTAGTACAGTTTGGAGATAACACTAGTAGTGGAGATAAAACACTGCATGAAATAGAGAATACCCATCACTCTTATTTGCTTTCTGTGAAACAAACTGAGGAAGAAGCTCGAACTTCCCTTCTTTACAGTTACAAACATAGCATCAATGGTTTTGCAGCATTGCTTACCCCAAAAGAAGCTAATATGCTCTCAGGTAAACTAGATAACTCTTCTACTGTTTTTCTTTTACTAATTTGTAGCTGAAAATTTAAATGATATTGTCATATTTTTTCTTTTAATCTCACTTGCTTTATAATCATTAATCAATAATCAAACACATTTGAAGATAAAGAGCATGGGAATATCAATATTTATTAATATATATCTCCCTAATATTGTGAACAAAAAACTTGTAACAGATATGGAGGGAGTGGTAAATGTGCATAAGAACCAGCAAAGGATATACTCTTTGCAAACCACAAGGTCATGGAAGTTTGTGGGATTAGATGAGAGTGAGAAAGATTCTAATCAGACAAATGAGACAAATGGAGACTTGTTATCCAGAGCAAAATATGGTGAAAATGTCATAGTTGGAATGATTGATAGTGGTAATTAATTCATGAACACAAATATCTTTCATTCGCCTCTTATTTAACAACATAGTTCTAGGAAGCACGATTGAAGTATATTTGTTAAAGACGATTTCAGGCGTAGTGTGACCTTACATGCATAATTGAAATAGGGGCATGTTGTGGAAGACATTTTCATGACATTTTCATGAAATTGAAAAATGAAAGCACAATTTAGTCCTTCTACTTTTTTGTCCTTAAAATTAAGTGTAATAAACTCATTTGTTTCTCCATTAATGGAGAGGATCCCTACACAAATTAAATGAATAGGATTTATTTTTATAATATAAAACATGAGAATATTTGTTGAATGTGATGTTATATGTAGGAGTGTGGCCAGACTCAAAGAGCTTTAGAGATGAGGGAATGGGGCCAGTTCCACAAAAATGGAAAGGAGTATGTGAAAATGGAACTGCTTTCACTTCATCTCAGTGCAATAGGTGACTAATTATTTTTCTTTATCCCTCTTCAACTTGTCTTACACCTTTGTTTTTATTTTTTCTTCCAAATTTTCATTAACTTATATACATATATAGTTTTATTTTATTTATCATCCTTAATTAAAGGTACTGCTAGAAGCTTTTAAAACATCATTACATATATAATCTATGAATCTGAGCATTCTCTTTTTCCTTCATAGGTATACATAATGATAACTAGACAAGTGTCTTTTTTAATGCAAGTTTTAAATTGAACTTTGGAAAACCTTTGAATAGGGTTGCTTCTGAGTTAGTAGTTTCCTTTTTTATTTTTTTTAAAAAAAATATTTGATGGGTCAAATATGAGTGGCTTGAGTATTACGAAAGCAAAAGTTCATTTCGCTATCTGTTGCAAAATTTATGCGCATGTCATTTTCATGGCATATATATTATCATATTCATACTTAAAGTGCCAAAAGAAAAATGTGTAAACAACACTATTCATATTTTGTTTTATGTACGTCAAAATAGGGACATCAAATGATATTTATTTAAAATTTATATAGTTTTGAAATATGTTGTGCAAAAAAGTCAGAAGAGTAAAAGAAATAAAAGTTTATAATAATATTTTGTCTAACTCCAATATATTCTTCACTAATAGAGGTAATATAATCTTGCTCGAAGGTATTATGAGCCTACAATATCTATTTGATCCAGAGATAAAATTTGAAGTAAAAGCCTTTATTAATAAAGTGAGGTTGTTATTAAAATAATTGAGCAAAAGTATATGTATCATAATATAAATAAAGACTTGCTAGAATCTATCTTTAACAATATTTTTCCAAATTATAAGTAGTGTATCCATTGTGCTTGTTCATCTATATATATATATATATATATGATTTCTAGCTTTTGTCCTGTTGACATAATTGTTGTTTGGCTTCTTTTGTTTTTCAGTCCTGTGAGCCTCAATATGTATTCCAAAGTCTTCTCCTATTGTTAGTCACAAGAACTTGTTTTTTACCCATTTTTTTAAATTCCGTGAATTCATGTCTTTTCTCTAGGCTTGTGTAATTGTATCCCAATGTATACTAGATATAGATGATTATGGAAAGGGGAAAGAAAATATAAGGTCCAATTATTGAAGAACTTTATATTAGTGAAAATGGTCAATAAATGGTGACGAAAACTCCTTAACAAATGCACGAGGGAAGAGAGAGAGAGAGAGAGTGAGAGAGGAAAATGCCATATAGAGTAGAGGACATGTTTTTATCTATATGGAGATGATTGTCTGTGAAGAAAACTATGTAGCTCTGACAAGTCTTTAGTTTTCTTACTCGTGATGTTATTCAACTTATGCCCTATATATTCTTAAGGACTAGAGATAAAATAGGGAGAAAATTAAATATTTGGTATACAATCCCAAGTACATGCTAAGTTAGTTATCTGAGAAATTATAACATGGAAAATATTATGTGTGTTTAACTTTTATTTATCTCATATAAATTAGATTCAATTGATCTCATTTCTCACTATAATAACTATTGTCCGGGTCATTTCATAATATCTCATTCAATGATTTAAAATTTTGGTTATCAATCCTTATAATACTTTCAAAATGCATGTTAAGGAATTGGTCATCTTCATTATCATCCTTGACATTTCACCCGACCTTGCCTTTAAACCCTTTGCAACTTCCTCCTTTTGAATCAGACTTTTCTGCATTATTAAATAGAAAAGTTGTTAATTTTATTCTTAGTTTTAAGGATATAAATATTATATTATTATATTTAAATGATAGAAGTACACATCTTGTTATTTTTTCCTTTGCTTTTGATGTATTTCCACTAATGCTCACCCCCTCCCTCTTTTCCTTTAAAGTATATCATATTTAGCAACTTAATCAGTATCGGACCAATCTATCATATGTAGTATGGGTGAGCGGGACCCGACCCTACCCGCTCACTCGGTATGACCTGATCATGATCGGGTCTAAAAAGAGTCGGATCTAATCGGGTCTAGGGCCGGGTTTGGGTTCAAAAATTAGACTCAATCAATATTTAGGGTCAGGTAGGGACCAAACATGATCCGTCTCAACCCGTCCTATGGTCACCCACGTATGATGTTTGTATGTGTCTCTGTTCAAATATATACAGAGTAATGATACTTTGTTGATCGAAAATATCATTGATTCTCTAATTTTTCATCATGTTTAATAATATATATACACATATATTATTTTATATGTCAAATTTCATATTCACAAAAATAAATAATATTTAGAAGACCTTATGTATAATGAGTATATGTTATATTTAATCGGGTCTAGAGTCGAGTCCGGATTTAAAAGTTGACCCTGTGAATATTTAGGGTCGGGTTAACTCCGGGTCTAGGGTCTGGTCCGAGTTCAGAAAAATGACCCGAACAACATTTAGGGCCGAGTAAGGACGTCCACGCTCACCCCTACTATCTAGCTGGTCCGGTAGTTTTTGAGCAGTTTAATTTGTTACCTATTCAAGTTGTCCCACATAGCTCCAAAAATATTTGATACCACTCCACGGTTTCCATTTCATAGGTCCACTTTTCAAGACCTATATACCCAATTGGTTGAATAAGGATCTTCTCCAATATTAAACTGTCTATTATTAGATTGGATTATGACATATGGCAAAAACAATTTTCTAATGGTCATTGATTTCGTTATCTTCAATAAAAAATAAATAAAAAGTTTTTAAAAAAAATTCAGTCTCATATTCCAGTACTGATTTCTCCCGTACTTGAGAAGACACAATGATTTTCGAACATTTATATTCTACATCAAAACACACACCACCACTCATAATAGTTTCTAAAAACAAAATAGAGACATCCCTTATCTCAACATTCTATTTTATTTTCTTAAAATACTGGGATTGTGATTTTAATGTACAAGTTAAATATTAAAATATGTTGCTCCTTTGTTCCACTTACAATATTTTTAATTATTTTTATTTTGATGCAGAAAGATTATTGGAGCTCGATATTATTTGAATGGTTATGAAAGTACATTTGGCCCACTAAACGAAGAGGATGATTACAAATCAGCTCGTGACAAAGATGGTCATGGAACTCACACGGCCTCTATAGTTGCAGGTCGTGTAGTTCCAAGAGCCTCGGCCCTTGGAGGCTACGCCAGTGGCACAGCCTCTGGCGGAGCCCCATTGGCCAGGCTTGCAATATATAAAGCATGTTGGCCAATAAAGGGACAGTCAAAAGATGAAGGAAACATATGCATGGAAGTTGACATGCTCAAAGCCATAGATGATGCCATTGGTGATGGTGTTGATGTTTTAAGCATATCAATTGGGTTCAACACACCACTCCCTTATGAGAATGATGTTATTGCAATAGGTGCATTACATGCTGTAAGGAAAAACATTGTGGTAGTTTGTAGTGCTGGAAACAGTGGACCTTCACCTAAGACTTTGTCTAACCCTGCACCATGGATCATCACCGTTGGTGCTAGTACAGTGGATCGTTCCTTCCTTGCTTCAATTAAGCTAAGAAATGGCATAAGCATTGAGGTAAATTTATTTCACTTGTCAAAAAGTTTATTACGCTGTCACTTATCATTTACCATTCATTTTTTATCATTATTGACTCATACATAAAATTAATACAAATGGGTGGTGAGTGATTCGCTTATTGTATATAAATCTTTACAGTAACAATTCTTAAAACATGGTTATTTTCTTAGTTTGAGTAATTTTCAATAAACAAGCTAGAGGAATTAGCTATCACAAGTTTTGGTTTGGTAGATTTACTACCAAAATTGAAAATTGAAACGTATATTGTATGAATCTTAGTAGGAAAAGTATAATTTTACTCTTGAATAGTGATTTGGTTTTATGTTAAATCAGGGTCATTCAATTACTCCAGTTCATATGGAAAAAACCTTCTACCCATTGGTGCTCGCAAGAGATGTTGAACAACAAGGCGTGCTCAGAACAAATTCTGGGTGATTCTCAATACTAATTGGTTTTGGAAAAAAAAAATTACCACTGCATTAGATATTAATACTTCAAGTATAATTATATGAGTCTTGTTGCAACGATAAGGTTGATTACCTTGTAACTTAGAAATCATGGATTTAAATCGTGGAAATAGTCTATTTGCTTGCCAGGATAAGCTTAGACAATACCTTCTATAGACTTCACTAAGCGAGAGCCTCGTGCATTAGCGCAGTGCTTATATATTACTAGGGTGTCAAATCCAATTATACACCACAATGAATTGGTTTTCACTTCAGATTATTTGAGACTTGAGAGTGTTTATTTCATCATGCAGGTATTGCTTGGACAATACCCTTCAACCAAACAAGGTTCAGGGGAAGATAGTTCTATGCATGAGAGGACAAGGACAGAGGTTAAGAAAAGGCTTAGAAGTTCAAAGGGCTGGTGGTGTTGGTTTTATCCTTGGAAACAATGAACAATATGGAAATGATGTACCATGTGACCCTCATTTCATTCCAGCCACTGGAGTGTCCTATGAGAATGCCTTAAAAATTATTCAGTATATTCAATCTTCTCCTAATCCAATGGCACATTTTCTACCAGGAAAAACAGTATTGAAGGCCAAACCAGCACCCTCCATGGCCTCCTTTTCTAGCAGGGGTCCAAATATAATTGATCCTTATATTCTCAAGGTCAAAATATTCCCATGACTTCATCATCATATTTATGTGCATCTTTGTTTCTACTTATAAGATTTTGTCTTAGGTCTCTTCTGGTGCTCCATAAGATTTTACTAGTCATATCAATTGATACCACATGTCCTATATGAGGGGTATTAAATTGTGGTCTGCAAGATACAACAATGATATTGTAGTCGCATGAACCGACATCATTCCTACAATTGTGATAACGTAACAAAACTGCAACCACAATTTAAAACAATGTCTTATCAATTATGTCTTCGGTGCATATAATACAACAAAAGTAACAAGTATTATAGTTTCAAAATTCTTAACTCTGTTTGAACTTGCAGCCTGACATCACAGCTCCAGGGGTATACATATTGGCAGCATGGACTGAAGAAGATGGCCCTACACGAATGACGTTTCACGACAAACGAGTTGTTAAGTTCAATATTTTCTCTGGAACTTCAATGTCTTGCCCTCATGTTTCTGCTGCTGCAGTTCTCCTCAAAGCCATACACCCAACTTGGAGCAGTGCTGCTATAAGATCTGCCCTTATCACCACAGGTAACTGCAAATCAAGACCCTTATTGAGTATCACACCTTTCTTCATTTAGAATCGATAAGTTTTATATCAGTTGTCGACTACTGACTAACGCAATCTTCATTTTTTATCAAGCATAGGACATACATTTAGATTTGTAACAAAGTATACAACATAGACAATGAAATTCCCTACTATGCATGTATTTTTCTGATCAAATCCCCCTTTATTTTCTTGCAGCTGGGACAACAGACAACACTGGTAATCCAATGACTGATGAAACTAGAAATCCTGCAAATCCTTTTGCAATGGGTTCCGGCCACTTCAACCCGAAAAAATCAGCAGATCCTGGACTAGTTTATGATGCCTCATACATGGATTACTTTATTTACACTTGCCACCTTGGAGTAGCTCAAAACTTAACTATTACAGATAAATGTCCAAAATCATTGCATGAACCATTTGATCTCAACTATCCATCTATACAAATCCATAGACTTAATGTCACTAGGACTATTAGAAGGTCAGTCACCAATGTTGGTAAGAGCAGGAGGATTGTTTACAAGTTTATTGCTAATTCACCAAAGGAATACACGATTACAGCAACTCCAAGTATTCTGAGATTTAATCATGTGGGTCAGAAAATAAACTTCACTATCACAGTGACAGCAAGAAGTGTTCATATAACAAATAACTCTGATCCATATCAGTACTATTTTGGATGGTATGCTTGGACTCACAAGCATTATATTGTCAAAAGCCAAGTGGCAGTGTCCTTTGACTCTTTTCCATAAGAATGCTTCTTCTTATTTTCATTATTGTGCTTTTCCTTCTGACATCTTTTCTTGCACTATTGTAGAGATATGAAACACATAGGATACAAAGTTTATTATCAGAATTGGACATAAGGTATATTAAGATTAAGGATGTATTGTTGTTGGGTTATTTTTTTAGGATTTGTGTGTGCTTTTTGTACAAGATTTGATTCTGCTTTTTTTGTGCACCCTTTCTCTCTGTATTTTCATGTATCATCCAATCAAAAAATTATTGTGCTTATGTTCCTTGAATGTTATAGTTTACATTGGCAAGTATTTCAAGTAAGTTAACTTCACAGTTGAGTTAACTTTTGAGTTTTTGATATATTAGGTAGATATTTTTTCCAATAAAACCCATCTACCATTTATTAACCTTAAAACTATATCCTTAATACTCTCCTTCACATCAAGTACCACATATCATATAACTGGTTTCTTATAAGGAAAGTTTCTCATTAATGTAAAAATTGATGAACTGTATAACCAAATGAATCACTTACCACACAGGGAAATATGTTACAGACCAAGTTATACATAAGGGACTGGATTGATGAGCATAACCATCAAAGTTTCATTTCGAAACCAATTGGTTATGAGAGGAGTAGTCCAACATGTATTTAAACAATTCTCAAGACAATAAGGTAGGCGATGTGAGACTTACTTCCCAACAATAACTTTCTAAAGAAAAAGTAAATGACTTGGGCCGAGTGAGAATCATCTGTCCCAAAATAGTAATGTACCTATATTCCAAACCAATCAAATTTCTCCAAGTAATATAAAAATGTTATTTTGTATTTTTATAATTTTTATTTGTAATCAAGTGATCCATATTCATTTGACCGAGACAGGATTTTGGGACGGAAATATGACAGGGCATCCCTATTCACTTGGCCCTAAACACAGGTGTTGACCAGGCCAGGCTCCAAAGAAAAAAACAAACATGCAGAGTCTACAAATCTACAAGAGGACTTTGCAGTAAAAGCATATCCTTGTGTGGGTTATGTAGTCACGGGTAGTGTTAGGTCCAACCAGCATAAAGGTTCTGATGAAGTTAGGCATGCTTGGACTTCTTCATGATGAGCCAATGAAAGTCCATATAAACCAACTATAGCATTACTGCATGAGTAAAACCTAAATCTAAATACTAATGTAGAAAATGAAGTGTTTCTTCTTTCCTTAAAGTGCCAGGGTAAAACAGTAACAATAGTATATTAAGGATCATAACAATTCATGTTTTATGAAATAGACAATAACAAAATATTGTTCCAAAAAATATTAAGTTGTCACATCTTTGAGTTTATTTGTGACATCAATTTGATTTTCTAGAAAATTGGACATTGATTTAGTCTTTCAGATAAAAAAGGCTTCATCAAGATCACTCTTCTTCTTACCAAATCTATGGAATATGAGAATATTATTAATATAACCTTTAGTGATATTGGTTTCTAATTTTCTATAATTGATGTCAGTTTCTACAATAAAACAATGTCAACTTTGTTTGTAAGATTAAATTGATACAATTTTCTATGATTGAAGAATTAAATTAATATTTACTTTGGATAGTGATCGAAATTGATGTCATGGTATAGGATTCTTGCCAAAAATATAGGTAATGGTTTGGTGTTGGTAGGCTAAAGAAAAACCTAACATGAGTTCTTCATTGACATTATGCCAATGGACAATTAGCCTTTGTATTATATCTATGTTATAGGGAATTAGGGATCACAAGTAAAATAAAAGTAACTTATGCAAGTAATATGATAGAGAAGCATGAAATAGACATTGTATTATATTAATCACGTCCAACACTAATACTCTTCCTCTATAAGATATGGGAAAAAAAGATGCCACCAATAAATCTATTGCCATGTCCCACGAGTTTCATATCTACCGAGTTTTGGGACAATAATCATTCCCTATAAACAATATTACATGGCTAGCATGAACAAATACAAATTATAACATACATGCAACTAGGAATATATCTTGCAAATTATTGCAAATTATTTCTTGCAATTGCAGATTTTATTACTCCTATATCTACTAATATTATTCATGAAGGAATCATTGGTCAAATGGGTGGAACTAGGAATATATCTTAAGGTAAATGTCAGGGTGCTGATTAAGGAATTAATCAAAGATGGAATGTATTGGAAAATGGTACATTTAATATTTACAAGAAGTTGCAAATTCCAATACAAACTCCCAACCTTTTGATTTCAGCTTTTGGTGCATTTTTAATTGATAGGTTTATTTTCTTCCAAAATTCAACTCATAATTGGATTATACATAGAGTTATGACTCTCATAGGCATATCATCATCAAGTTTTAACGCAACTTAAAGAATAGATGTAACATGTTCAAGTTGTAGACGTTTTAATTTAGAATTTGATTGATTAAATTCATGTAAACATGTAGTGACATTAATGGTACTAACACTATAATGATTGTACAAATCAATCATCTTAGAAAACAATTTCTCATGTGGGCATTTATAATCATATTCCACAATGATTCTGCCTCATCTACCTTTTTATCCATATCAAATTAAATGCCATTAAGAAGTGTGTCATATGTTCCCATTCATACTTAATTAAAGGGAATTCTGTTTATAACTTGATATTAGTTCCACCAAACCAAAATAAACACAAACAAAATCAAACATTAGTACAGTTTATGTGTATGAATCCATTTTCTTCACGGCTGTTACATACTCATCCTTTCTAAGATTGTAGAACTGTTTTTTATCTTATCTTTTTGTTGAACTACTATTGGACATTAGTACAGTTTCATTAAGCCCACCATCACAAACATTTATCATGTTTTCTTCCATGTTAATCGTCTTAATTGATTTTAAGATAAAATCTTAATATGAAGTCAGAAACATAATCAAACTGGTCTGACAGACTTTTATGGAAAATGCATGTTGAGAAGTAAGTCATACATCGACTCTATCATTGTCTCTAAGGTATGATTTATTTATTTACTTGTTGGACTATTTTGAGATAAAATCTTAACATAAAATCAGAAACATAGCCCAACTAGTCTGACACGCTTATCTGGAGGTGGTATATTGAGAATTAAGTCTCACATCGACCATCTATTTTCTTAGGCATGATTTGATTTAATTATATGTTGGACTACTCCTCTTATTATCAAAATAAATAACAGAATTGAAATCCTTCTATCAGATACTCCCAAAGAATACCACACAACATAAAAACCTAATCTTATTCTATCACAAAGAGTCAATTCCAATCCTAAGAATGTTGTTTGTTTGCTTAAAATGAAATAACTCCTACTCTTAGGCTATGTTATTTATTGGGAATAAATTTAGCTTTAAGTGCACATCCTGGTAATTCCCACAAATTTAGTAAGACTTAGTCCAAACAAAAGATGAGTAACATTGTAGGAAAAATTATAATTGAAAATGTGGATAAACATTAAGATCATTTTCATTATACCAAACTTGTAACAGGATCATTAGGCTGAAGTAATGTTAATGTCGTTCTCACCAAGATAAGAGTATATGTACGTCAAGCATCCTCTTAATCAAGCATTAGAGGTTTAACGTACCAATTTGCTTCTCTACACATCTCAAAAATTATAAGTAAAAATCAAAGGATAACTGAAATTTGTTAGATGTTGATTTGTCAAAATATTATTTTTGCTATTTAATCTTTATCTACTATACATAATTAAGAAGAGAATGAATAAGAGGTGAAAACGAATAATATATAATTGACATCATTATTATGTTGCTTTATCATTGATTAAACTTTTAATTCACAATGATTAAGTCTTCAATTCCCATTCTTTCATTCATTTTCACCATAATTAATTTTAAGTCCACATTTTTTCCTATATGTATAGATTCTCTTTAATTTCATCTTTCTTTTTTGCTTTTCATATTTATTTATTCATTTCACCGGAAATCCAAAAAATGAGAAAATTTAATCATTGAGTTAAAGTTAAGAGAAATAAGCATATAATGAGTTTTATATAACATCTTGACCTAATAAGCTTAAGGTACTAGGTTTACATGTTAATTTATTTTTCTATTTTTTTTAACTCGTTTACTTTACACAATATGAGAATTTTTCACTACACTGATCTCTCAAATGTGAGTTACACCCTTTGGAGTTTTGGGTATACTTGAGCTTATTCTACTTGCTTCAATACTTAATTGAGTCGTCGAACTATCGACTCTCATACAACTTGTTTTGACCGGG
The DNA here is from genome assembly GCA_009771035.1 of Lupinus albus. Classification (NCBI taxonomy): domain Eukaryota; kingdom Viridiplantae; phylum Streptophyta; class Magnoliopsida; order Fabales; family Fabaceae; genus Lupinus; species Lupinus albus. The sequence goes on from CM020016.1 coordinate 15,949,117, forward strand.
AAGTTCATACGATGAGATATCTCACACTAGTAAAATGCATAAAATCAAAAGCGTGCATGAACATGTCAGTTTGTTTCTGACTTTTGTCCAGATTTTCATGCCCACAATGGGCTAGCAAGTCGTCTGTGAGCATTGATAAATAATTTAAAAAGTTCATGAAACTAAATAAAAAGGAATCAAACAAAGAAGTTGAAGAGAGAAAACAAGAAAAGATCGATATGTCATATAAACTTGAACTAATTACATTATATCATAAAATTTTGAAGCATTACAAATATTACATCACATCTTATTTGAATTTTAGCACTTTCTTAAACATTATGCTCACATGTCTCTCATTCTCTTAAAATTGTATGTTGTGCTCACAAAATTGTAGGCTGTACAGGCGAGAATGTGTGTATTGTTCGGTTTGCTATCACTAATCCTCATTCATAGGATGAAATATTCTTTTATGAGTTGGGTGAAAAGATCATATAAGTAAGTTTGACATGATATCATGATTCAAAACTTTATGAAATTAGATTTATAGATTCATTTAAGTTATATATTATTTAACTCATTTAATTTATACGCAACTAATGTAAGAATTCTTAAGTCTTAATTATACTAACTCAAGCAATAATAACCTACAAAAGTCAAAATAAATCATGATTATTTTCCCTGGTTGTGGATGTACTTTAATCTCGTTCAAGTACATAAACCAAACCAAATCTAGTCAGCAATCCATCATCAAAATGTCAAATACAACATAAAATGTTGAAAATCCATATATTAGTGGGGTTTGTCTATGAACAAAATAATAATAATAATAATAAGATTAATGAACTGAAAACATTCTAACTGAGAGTTGCATATATACAAAAAGTCCAACTCCAGTTACTCATGCAAATGAAAATTATAAATACAAAGTAAACTATTGAAATTCGGGATATATATTAATCTCCACTAGTGAGTATTTTTCTTCAAAATTTTAGTTTACAAATTCTAAAATTATTATTATTTTAAAGTGTAGAAGATGCTAGATTGGGTGATTATCAAGTTAATTGTAAATAGAAGACCCTTGTGATGCGGAAGGAAACAACTTAATTTATTAGTATTTAACTAACATTGCTTGGACTGATTACAACTTCAATTAAATAAAATGAAAATATTAAAAAAAACAAAGAAAGAAAGATAAAAAGATAAGGTTAACAAATATAGTACTAAAGAGAGACTTGCACGAAAACAACGTAAGAAACGTAGCGCCCAAGTAGAACTAATCATTAAAACCCTCGTATCACGTGTAAATGTGGCGTTGGTTTAATAACATTAACACGCGTCAATGAACCATTCGTTGATGATGTTAGAAATCATGCTACGGTGGAAAACAAACACTATAATATTGGGTGAGTATGTGGGACCCATATATGACTATGATTATTTTTCATTGGGAATTGGAGCCACAAAATGCGCCAAGCTGTAAGAAATAGAATAAAATCCAGATCATAACTTTATAAGAACGCTTTTTACCCAAATCAATCAACCATATAATTCATTATTATTATTATTTTTTATTACTATTATGAAGTTGTGATTTAACAGTTTAATTAACAAATGATTCAGTCCAGCTTGGCTCGGCTCACTATGGTCGATAGCCACATGCATACTTGCAACGGTGTCAGAAGTCAGAACTACTCGTGTTACTTCAATTTTTTAATATGGATAATGTTAACCTAGATAAAAGTTTAAACTTTGAAGAGTAATTTTGTATAGTGAAAATTTGAATTTATAACTTTGAGAAATATGGTTTTATATTTTCAATATATATGTCTTGTTTTTTCATTAGGGCTAAGTTAGTATAAAATTGAAATTATTTTTTAATACTAACAATGATATTATTTTTCGAAGTGTGTGACTATTCCTCCAACATATGTCACTTTTAGGAGTCAATTTATTGACATATTAGTTTGTTTAGGTTCTAATGGAGTATTACATCTCACATGAAATTATTTTAAGTTTCTTGAAGAAGTTAAATAAAATTTTGATTAAAGTGGGTTTTGTGCTCCATTTTTATTTCAAAAAGTTACACTTATATTTAGCCTCTTATCTAAAGTGTTTGTTTAAGATTATCTTCAAACAAAATCACTTATTTATTTTGAGGTAGGTTTTGAAACTAGAGATGTGTGGATAACCCCATATCATATTTATATAACGTAGTATATAAAAGTGATTTTTACATGGCATATGTGTTTATGATTTTTACAATACCTTAAAATCATTTTCAACAAACACAAATTATATTAAAATCAATATAACATCGGCATATGTCTCTATGATTTTATCTCATTATCTTGCTTTGATGGAAAAGTAGATGTCCTTCTTGACATGATATTATACTAATTTTTTCTAAATGCAAAAAAAAAAAGAATTATTTCAATATAATGTATTTTCTATACATGCGAAACACATGCAGCATAAATCCAAACATGTCATGATCTACAATTTGAGTTGATCTTCAACATTATACAAAAACTCAACTATCTAAAAGACTTTGTTGGGAGTCTTACGTTGGCACTGAAATGGTTAAGCTAAAAGGGATTATCACGTGCACCTATGACTCACTATGATATTCTAACTCTCATGCCCAACGAGCGTGCAAGATCTTGTGTTGACCTAGCCCCAATGGTGAAAAACATAACTTGAATGAATGAGTATAAGTTCCCCACGTTAATTACAAAAACCTACAACAATATCAAATGGATATTATTATTATTAACTACGATAAGGTTGTTTGTAATAAAACATTATCAAAGGTAAGGTTGAGATACGATGAGGCACTTTATATTCGTGACACTTTAGATCTTTCGAGAAACTCGTTTGAAACTTGTCAAACATACGTGGCAGCTAATTGTGTAAGCAATCATCTTTTTTTCTTAATCTTTTTTTTGTCAATCTATAATTGTGTCACAGACAAGTATTATTCGTCCCAAAAAGTTCATGTCCTTATGTATCAAATCTTACAAAGTAATATATAAAATATACTTTTTTTTATTTTATGATTTTTGTTTGTAAGTACGTAACAATTTTTGATTAGATTGTGACACTATTGAGACACAAAAAGTGTGCCACATGATTATTGTCACTATCTCGGTTGTGTAGGTAAATTAGTAGTCGTGTCATGAAGAGATAACATACAAAGTCTCTATGTATGTGAAATTTGTTCTAACTACATCCTCATGTATTTTGCTTATACTTTTCACAATATAGAATCATTAGGCTATATATAAATTTATTTGTAAAATTGAAAAGAAAAAAACATATTTTAAAAGAGTAAATATGATAATTTTAAGGTGAAAATGAAAATAAGTTTGAGTATGAGAATTAATTATCTTAAACAATATTAAAAGGGTTAGAGAGGAAGGAGCACATGATCCTAAAAAACAACACAAACAGTTATGAATTATAATCTCTATAATTATAATCAATTATAGTTATAATCTAGTTTTTATTTATACTAAACATATTCCATACGTTTTTTTAAAACCAAACACGCCCTTAGAGCCAAGACTAGATGATAAGGATGAAGTAAAATCAAGTAAGTTTAAATTGTATTAATTGATCCTATAAGTCATGTATCTGTACGTAGATGGTTTTGGTTAATTAATGATGGTCCATGAGAAAGAGATGTTGGAATCTATTTTTTTTGGTACTACCAAAGATATATCATTACCTTTTTGCGTAAGGATATAATTTCTTTTGCCATTGTGAGTATCCCTTTTAACAAGCCGTTCACAGGAATCGAACCATTGATTTTTTTTTTATCATTCTTGGAATTTAAATCGGTCTTACACCAATAGACCAATGGTTGATCTACTAGTATTTATCTTTCTGTAATAACCTCCATTAAAAAAATGATTTCATTAATAACTATGCAAGCAGAAAAAATAATCATTGCTTATAATAAATTATAAATGAAGACGTGTAACAAAATCTAATTCTGATCTGGAATTTTTAGACTGGATTCGTGGTTAAATAAACAACTGAAAATTTAATTTACATATTTAAAATTTAAAATACGCTTACTTACCAAAAATATTTTTAAGTACTCATTTAATACACAAGGTTCCACTTAAAATGATTTTTTGCCGGATAAACATTCATACTGTAAGTTAATTCATGAAGGTTAATATGCTGACCAATTAAATACTCAAATTTTTATATGTAAAAATTATAAATATTACTCAATTTTGAATCACAAGAAAATAGTGAAAGAAATTAATACACCGTTACCACGTTTTTTCTCCACACAAAACAGAAGCAATCATAAGTAGTGAACAGATTATTAAATTTTAAAAATAAGACAATCAAAGAAAAAGACAAGTATCAATTTTTTAACCGTAGTTAGCGTCAAATACATGGAATCTGTAATAAAAAAACATTATTAAAACGACACCGTGCATTAATTAAAAGATAGAAAAAAAGAAAGACAGATCAAAAAATTACCGCGTAATAGCTATTATAAGATAAGCACACGCGTATAGTGAATTTAATTGGCGAATTAACAACACGTACAAGGTACAAGTTAATTATTACTGGTACAAGAAAAATTGAAAAAATGGAATATAATATAACTTTAGTGGGACCCAGTATGAAGAGAAAATTAATGTTTCTGTATGAGCTGGTTTTATTAATAATTTTGGTTGAATGAGCCGACTAATAAAAAATTAAAAAAGAGAGAGAAAGAGAAAGCGGGGACCGCACTCAACGCCATTGCGGTGACGCCATCTGACAACATAATAAACCAATCAAATAATGTACTTAATACGTTTCTCTAGTCAGACTCATCTCGGATAATGGAGAGAAAAGTGTAATGAAATATTAAATAAAAAGTAATATATAATGACATTTGTATACGTTTCACCCTTAAAATTTAAAGAAAAAACAGTATCATTAATGGAGAGGAGTCTCACTCGCCTCTTTCGTTATTTGTAACATTAGAATATTCTTTTTTTATTGAACCATATACTAATCCATCCGAACAATAAATTCAATTATTTCAACATATATAATATTCATGTATTCCAAACATTTATAACATTATTTATCATTCATTTATATTACTTGTATTTAAAAGTTAATATTCTCATACAATATATATTTAAGAGTATAAAGCTTTTTGAATATATTTATACGAATTATTTTTATTTAAGAATCAATGATTATATGGTATAGAAAATGTAGATACATAGATTATTTTATCCAAATAAAATTTTATATTTATTATTAACATAAACTTGAATGAAGAATCGATCTCATTACGTCATAGTTAAATGATTAATCCCTTGTTGCTTGGACCAACCAATATGAAATTTTGTTTCGGATTGTTTATAAATAAAAACCCCCAAACCCCTCTTTTCACTGTTACATTCCCAAACCTTAAAAAACAAAACTACTCTCTAACTACAACCTAACCCATATGGCAGAAGAGTTTCTAGAATCGGAAGTTATCTTCTCCGACCACTACAATCATCGCATCGTCGAACGCAACCTCGATGACATGGAGCTGGTGGCAGTGCCGCAGAAGAAAATTTCACAAGGGATGCGTTGCACGAATAATTCAAACGGTGGTAAGAAGATGATGGCGAATTCTTTGCCGGTGAATATCCCGGAGAGGATGCTGAGGTGGTCTATGGAGGAGGAGGAGGATGACGACGGAGAGATGAAGGTGCCGCCGCATGTGATGGTGGAGCGGAGGATTTCCGGTGGGAAAATGGCGTACTCAGTGTGCACTGGGAACGGGAGGACATTGAAAGGACGAGATTTGAGCCAAGTTCGGAATACAATTCTCAGGATGACTGGCTTTCTTGAAGCTTAATTGCTTAATCGCTTAATTGCTTAATTGATTAATTGTTGATTATGTTTGGTAGATGAGAAAATTGGGATACAAAAAAATGGTCCTTTTTTCTTCTTCTTTGGTTGAGATATTTTTTTTGGAGTCTCATGTCATTCATGTAACAGGGAATTACAAAAAACCAGAATATTATGATTTAGAAATAAAGTGAATAATTTATTTATTTATTTTTTTCATGTGTGGTTTTTAATTATTGAATGGTATTGGATAAGTGTTTATTTTCTTTTCTTGTGGGGATTGTACATTGCTAGACCAAGCTAGCTTTTATTCATTAATTGATTATTTGGTTGCTTCTGTGAATGTTCAATTCAAAGGTGCTAAGTCCTGTTTGTCTGCTCTTCAATACAAATAATTTGTATAATCATATACTTGTTTTTTCAAAACAACTTATTTTATCAATAGTTATAATGTAACGTAAAAGTTGAGTGAAAATGTCATTTTTCTTACAAGTTCAAAAAACTGCTTGAGTGTTGAAGATTTTTATTATGGATTCACTCACAATTACTTATGCTTCCCCTTTTTGTTTTTAATACCAAAATTCTTAATTTGGGGAGAGGGTTAGAGGAAAGAAAATAAAATTAATAATTAGGTTAAATAATAATTTTAGCATGATAAATGGTTATTATTTATTATTAATACTTTCTTATTTTGATTTAAGACTAAAATTAAATTTGATGCAAAACTTACTTTATGGAGAAACTAGATTAGTTCAGGTTTTGAAAAGCGTGAGACAAATTAGTAAATAAATAGAGATCTATAGTAATAGATTTTTACCTAAATAAAATTTACATTATGATGTACCATAGGTTAGCTATTATATTGAAACTTGAAAGGGAAATAAACCAAAATTCAATATGGGAACATGGTTTTAATTATGATTTGGCAGGTAAGAAAAGGATCTACAATAAATAATTAGTTGTCACTTTTCTCCCTATGATGACAATATTAGAAATTATAATGTAGGGACAAATCAGAAAGATGAGAACTGAATTTAATTTCCATCTGGAAACACTGGTGTGAAGACGTATCTATATAGAAACAGCCGATAAAATATTGACAACACATTAATAATTTAGTTAAAATTAAAATTTAATAATAGCACAAAAAAACATAAATACATTTGTCTCCGATATATAACATGTTATATATATCGTCATACAAGTTTTTCTTGTGGTTTAGTTCAATTTCAGGATCAAACTAGTCATATGTGATGCAGCTTATTAGTTCAATTTTAATTTAAAAGAAAATAATGTTTTAAATTTCACTGTAATAAAGGATTTGTATATAATGAGAACATAAATTTTTTTCCAGATATATTGCATCATGCTGTTAAAATTCACTATTTTTTGTTTATACCTTTTAGTAACTTAAATTGACTAATTTATTTACAATTTCTTCAGGAAAATACCTACCATATTCACGGTAGACTTAGTTGCTATCCTCAAATGTAAAAAGAATATGTATTTAAAATTAATATTTTCCATAAAAAATATTCAGTAAATTAATTTTTCCATAATTAATAATATTTTTCTATCTTTTATTGCTTAATCACTTTGGTTAATAAGATTGAATAACATCAATAAATTCAGGAAAGGACAATTAACTCAAAATAAGAATGTACCAAGGCATGCATTATGTCTAGATACTATATGGACTCTAGGTTTCTTTCCCTTTACTTAAATTTTATCTCATCCTTTTCCTATATTATGTATGTGGATGCAATTTAGCTTATAAATACATTCTATTCAAACCAAACCTAGCTTATATAGGAGGTTTTGATTAGAGTGAATTGAATTCAAATATTAGAAATAAGAGATCAACAGTTGGATATCTAGATAATGAGATCAAGAAGCATTGAACCCTGTTTAGGGGTAAACATAAGTTAGGTAAAGCTTGTCATTTATCTGGCCCTAAATGTTGGTAGGGTTATTTTTTTAAAACTTAAACTCGATGCTAGACTTGAAGCTAACTTGACCTCAAATATCAACTAGGACAACATTCAAACTCGAACCCGACCATAAAATCAATTAAATATAATGCATATCTCTTTTAGATAAAGTCTTCTTAATATTTTACTTACTATTATGAGTATGTAATTTGACAAATGAAATGATAGGGATCGACTCACGTGAGAACAATGAGTTATTGTGAGAAATGAGAAAAATTAACATGAACCATTAGATCTTATTTGAATGGTTTAGATTAAAATATACATGCACGTGACTATCATGTGACCAATAACTTACTTTTAATCCTAACCATTCATGATTGGCTGTAAGATCTAGATTTTTTTTCTTCATAATTCTTGTATGAGAATTGTTCTCACTTGAGTCGCTCCCTGAAATGATATATGTATATATATTATTAATCATGTATATATGATGAAAAAAATTATAGAACTAATTATACTTTCAACAAAAGAGATGTCATTATTCTATACACAATTGAATAGAAACACATACAAACATGATAAATGAGTAACTACGGGACAATTTGGGTCGGGTCATGTTTGTCCCATACTCGGCCCTAAATAATGTCTGAGTCTAATTTTTGAACTCAAACCCGACCCTAAACCCAATGAAACCCAATTCTATTTTGCCCCAATTATGATCATGTCAAACTAGATGGGCGAGTATGATCGAGTCTTGTTTACCCCTAACTCAAACTAAGTGCATTTAAACTTTAGTTTCTTTTAAACTCAAGAATTAATCTCAAAATGATATTCATCACAAACTTGCAAATGAATGAACCCTAGATTCTCTTTTCATCTCCCTTCCTCACTAAACCCTAGAAAGTCTTCTTCTCTCCCTCAAAACCTCACCAATTTCATTCCTTCTCAATTTGAACTTTGCTCACCACCTTCATCCTTTGAGCTTCATTCACCGAGAATAATGCTACAACATAAAATACCGGTCATCATCAACACTATAAAAACATCTATCATACATGCATTGAGTGTGAATCCACTCAAGCATCTTTTACTTCCATAATAATTTCCATTATAAGAAGATCAAAAACTAAATGTGTGTATTTAAAATAAATAGTATTATTTAAAAATTATGTTTGTTCCCTCCTAGACCAAATAGGTCCAATAATATGGAAGGCAAACTGAAAATTTGGGTTGTCCTCTATATTATAGGTATTACATGTGTAAACAAAGATTTCAATTCATGAAAGAACCGGAGTATTCCTTCAATGACCTTCTCAATCTAGCTAGGAGAGCATGGTACTTAATATCATGAAAACCTACATAGGAGGATATTTTTAAAAGTAAATATGGAATTATTCAATTTTGAAATATAACTTGAGAAGAAACCCTCTTAAATATTGAGAAGTAAGTTTCACATCGTCTACCTCAATGTATCGGAAATGATTTAAATACATGTTGGACTACTTCTTTCATTGCCAATTGGTTTTGAGATGAAACCTTAACATTATATTAATTAGGACTAGAGTCCAACTTCTTTCCGGTTGTCATAGGTCAAAAGATTCCCTTTAGTTATGGATCAAATGTAACTATTCGCATGGTCCGACATGCTTATATGGAGGGGGCATGTTCACAAGTAAATCTCATATCGCCTACCTCATTGTATTGTGAATGATTTAAATATTCGTTGAGTTACCCATCTCACTGTTAATTGGTTTTGAGATGAAACTTTAACATTAAATAGGAAAAAAAACCACATACGAGGGGAAGTTATGCTCATAAATAACTTTCATGTATACAACCTAAAGATTCATAGAGTAAAGTTAAAACACCAAGAATACATACTCACACCCCTAACTAATATTCTAAAGCATTACTTAGTCTTTCTAATTTCATACTATATGTGTATACATTCAAAACAATGTTGATAAGCTCTTGATGAAATTAGATTACTTTGGTTTGAGTTTTATATCCAAACTTTGTAAAACCCAAAAAACTCATTCCGATCAAAGAGTGAGGTGATACCATTACCCAAGTTGTTTATTATTAATGATAGCAAGGTACATACTTTTTACAGATTGATGCTACATTATATGGTGGATCAGGATGATATGCAATTACTTTGAAACTGTATGAAATCATGTCCTTTCAATGTGTATTATAATACAAATTTAATTTCAAAATACCCGCTTTAATATAATGAATAGTGAGATCATAAATTGCGCCCTTGCATATATTTTGAAATTTTCCATGGATCCTGATACCATATATTGGTGGACAATATTGTTAGTACTTCACTAATAAATGTATGATATCTAGTATGAACATTTTTATGGACCCATCGATTATTAATGCTATTAATAAGGTTACACAAAAAATGCCTACTCACTATATCCACATAGTAGTATTCCATACGGTATTCTATACGGACATGTATGCTCAATTATTTATATATATAATACTTGTTGATAATATATTTAGAGGATATAAGTTAGTTAATTAGATTATTTACCTAAAAACAAGCCAATAGTCTTATTTGATTACATAATATTATTTTAAAAAAAAAACCGTAGCTTATAACTCTTAATTAGAGTAATAAGTTAAATGGGGTGGCATATAACTTACAAGCTAAGAGCTTTTAAGTCATTTGCACTAACCAACTAGCTAATCAAATAGTTTCACCAGATAATCCAACTGTTATATAACTACAATTAAATACAAACTGTGAGTACAATGGGTATCTAGATTTATATCTCAATAAGCTAGGTTAATTTTATAAACCTTTTTTATCCTAACTTTTCATTTTCCCATAAGTTTTCCAATCTTTGGCAATCTTTTAAGCTAATTCTGTGAAACAAAACCATAGAATAATTCTTTGTGAAAATCCGCACTTGATTTAAATTAGCAATGCATAACCCAATATAACGGGTTTGTTTTATACATTTATCTATGTTGATTTGCATAAAAAATATTGTAAGGCACATACACTCTTTTACAACATTTTTTCGTTGAATTGTCATAAATTAAAAAAACTAACTAAGAAATTTTGTACTAAAAAATTATACAATTTTTATTTAAGATGGTAAAATATGAAGACCTCGCGTGTATTTTATATTTTTAGTTCAGATGATAAGTTAGATTATATTAATTGAGTAACACGTTATATATTTTTTGGTATAAGTGATAATGGTATAATATTCTTTACCTAACAACAAAAACTAGCTACTTTAATAATCAAAACAAGTCATCCAAAAGAAAAACAAATATAAGACCAACTTAAAAGCATAAATAAAGTAAAAATCAAAATTAAATTTCAATCATTTCATAACGTTATATAATGTTACTTTCTCCCTCTCAATATCTTTGATAAAAAAATATATTCTCAAAATTAAAGTAAAACTAAAAAATAAAATATATTAGAATGACATTCTTTATTGTGTTTATTAGGAAATATAATATTTTATTCATTAAAAGTGAAAGAAAAAATGATGACATTCTTGTAATACATATGTAATTAATGAATAAATCTTGCACTACATATGGAATTAATGAAATATTTTTACTAGTTTTTCCTTTGTCATTAGTCAAAGACTAATAAGGTATAATGGTAGAAGCTATTTGAGTTATAATTATTTGCAAAATGAGTTTCTTCTATTGAACAAAACAATACATCAAACAATCCTATTTTTTATTTCAACTAACTTTGAAAAAACACAGGAAACTATATTTTTTAATTTTGGGATATACCCATCACTCAACTATAACCAAATGTTAACACCTTCATAATACACTCAACTATATTATTGATATATAATTTTTAAATATTATTAATTTATTATAATTGTGGTTGCAATCTAGTTTGAAAAGGAAGAAGAAGAAATGGTGGGATCCCCATATCCAAGCTAGTTCGATGACAACGAGGCCACATGTACTAAACCATAAAACTGCCATTGTGTCAGTGACACGTGTTTCGAATGATTAACTTGTCCCCAAATACCATACATAAATAACTAAGATCATCTTTATTAATGAAGAGATAAGTGCATTTTTTCCTGTGTTTTTTAATGGCAAAATTGTATTGTATTGTAATCAAAAGGATGCATGTGTCATTGAACATTGGTTTTTAATGTACTTGTCTCTCCATTAATAGAGAGGATCCTAACCCATAAATATATATATATATATATAACCAATAAAATTTTGATAAGACATTAAAAATTTAATTTTAATTAAAATTTAGTAATAAAAAATGATCGTAGAAACAAATATAATACATTTGTTTTCAAATATGATGTGTTATATATTGCCCAGTAGAAGTTTTTCTAAATTATCTATCAACCAAAATGAGTGGAGTATATCATAACTTTTTTAAAGGAGATAAATGTATAATAATATAGGGAGGAGATCCACTTATTTAAAGAGTAAGTTTAAAAACATTAATCATTATCTTAACAATTAATTCTAGGGAAATCTAATTGTTTGTATTAATAATTAGATCTAAACCATTAATTTTTTTAAACTTACTATTAAGTAATTGGATCTATTCTCATAATATATTAAAGTGTTATAATTTATAAAGGAGAAAAATATATTCACATTGGAAGATTTTTTACATTGTTTATAACTTTATATATGATGTATTATACATGTATTAATTATTATAAATAGTTAAATAAAAATAATACATATAAAGATTAGGATATGAATTAATCATGTAAAAGAAATTTACACCAACATTGAATTGATATTGAACTCTATATAAAATAAAGTACCGGTTAAGAAAAGAAAAATTATAAGATTTTGCATCAAAAACTATAGGCTTCGAGTTTTCAAATAGAGTTTAATATGTACACACTTTAAGTGTAAAATTTTTTACATTCATAATACATCATCCATTATTATTTTATATTACTTTTGTTTAAAAGTCAATTAGAATTAACATATGAATAATGGACAAATGTGTTAACAGTATAAAAAATAGATACATTATCACTTTTACATATTAAATCCTTTGAAATAGTAATTACATCATTTTTCACTGTATACATTCATATGGCATTGAGTGAAGCTACAATTAAGATGTAATTCTAACCATAAACTTCCACTCAGGTTGTTTTTTTTAATATATATCTAAGTAAAATTAATCATTTAATTATATAACTACTTCATTTTTACAAAGATCTATTCTTACCCTATAACATAGGACGAATATAAAATATATGATTTAACTAGTTTTTTTTTTCAAAAGACAATACTGTTGTTGAGTAGTTCCAAAATATGCTTTCGGCTGTATTAAATTAGAATATATCTTCTGGATAATTTGGAGGGTTGTGATGTGTCTTATACTCTCATTACCATTACAAGGAATGAGTTTCAATATATGAACTTTTTTGGGGTATGAAAGTGTCTCATACTATTTACATGTATCTTAATATATAGTTAAACAATATTGATTGTAAAGAAAAATTAAGTAGACAATGTAAAAGTCAAGGATATTGATATTATAATTAAGCTTGTATTCTTACTTTTTTGTTCAAGTATTTAAATAGTATTAATTAATCACATGGTCATGAGTTAGGTTTTTGGGTTGCAAATGTACTTTTATGCCAAGTTCCTTTTCTTTAGTGTGAAAAAACGTTTAACTATATAATGTCATGTTAATTTTATATTGCCCTAATGGATTTATTTCACTTTCAATGGTTTTGTTGCATAATACAAATTTCCATACACTACTTCATCTGCATAAAATGATGTGTAGTTTTCTTCCCCACAAGATGTTAAAGTTAATAGTCTATTATAAAGTGCTAATAATTAATTTATTTTCTCATAAACTGGTTGACTACATGGATAATTTCCCTTAAATTTTCTTTTTTCATGTCATAGTTTGAATATTTCATATGATGGAGGTTGTTCCTTGTCCTTCATTATATTATATTATGATAAAGAGAGTTGTTATTTCATTAGTAGCAATAGCAAAGTTAAAAACTCAAATAATCATTATAATTAAATCCAATTGTATTTAAGCTATAATTAGAAAAGCGCCCCCGTTGGGAGCAAAAACTTCTCTTCGATTTCAATCTTAATTATGACTTATAAGTTGTAAGTAACATAGAAACTTTGGGATATGTTTTTAACTTTAATTTTTATCTAATGAGACATTGTTTTTACTCTACTTAATTTCTTATTTAAAAAAAAAAGACCTACTAACGTACTATCACGTTACCAATGGAGATCATATGTCCCAAAATTGGTGTCACAATGAGTCTAGACCCACTAAAAAAATGTCATGTAATTAATATAAAAATTAAAAAAAATATTTTTTTACATTACTTAATGCAACATGATTGGTTTGGGACATGAAGATAAAAAAAATTTTGAGACAGGTAATCCTTATTCTCACATTACACACGAATTAACACAACATAATTTTCAGGAAAAACTTAAACGAAACAACTGCTTCCATTTCCATGTTCTTTGGTTACCAACTACAAAGTGGTCCTCAGTTACAGATACATGTATGTTGTTGATATCTATCTGGTTACGGTATTATACAATATATTTGTTTATTAATTTTTCTCGAAGTAGGACCCATGTGTCTTCCTTTATATATTAGTTTTAATTGCTAACATAACTTAAAATTGTTTTTTTAAATTTAATTTTAATACACCAATGATATGAAAATTATTTACAATCCAGACGAGCAAATTTATTGGTGGGTAATCTATAAATATCTTTGTAAGTACTTCTTGATTCAATTCACCCTAATTTTTAATATAAAAATATAACTTTTTTAATACGTATGTGGTATTAAATTATACAAGCATATTAGGTCATCCATTTTCACATATTTTTCTTAAATGTTTTCAACTAATATAATAAAATATGTTTTTTGTATTTGATGAACGTCTTGGAAAATAAATTTTCAAATATATTCTATGAAGCTATAGATGCTATATTTGTAAATAAAAGTCAACAGAATATATTGATGACCACTTGTTTTTGAACTATACTTTTGTTGGTTTACGAAACAGTCAAATAAAAAGAATTATTGGGAAGATGCACTTCAAGAATATGTATAAGTAGAGATATGCTATTTGGGTGTGCCTTGAGGAAGAACATGAGTAAGTTGGGATGGATTAAAACTTATTCTTATTTGACCATAAATGTGGTTCAGTCACTTTTTGAACTCGGACCGACCCTAGATCTAAAACTAACCGATCCTAAACATTCATTGTATCAGTTTTTAAATTTGAACCCGACCCTAAACCTGATTAAATGTAATGTATATATTTATTTTAGATAAGGTCTTCTCAATATTTACTTCTATTACTATATAAGAAAAAGATGTTTCAAGACACTATTCATTGTTCATGTGTCAGCTCCTCATGCATTTTCCCTCCTCCTAAACACATATCTACATCCTAACCGTTGATCTCTACTCATCTACGTGTCTTTCATCCACAATTCTCCAAACTTTTCATTATCCCCAAATTCACCAAACTCTTCATTTACCCTAATTTTATTTCATCTAATTTCTCTCATCCCCAATTCTTCAAACTCCATCTGACTTTTCTCACCCCCAATACTTCAAACTCTTCATTTTCCTTCATCTCACCAAAATCTTCATCATCCCTAATTTCTCCAACACTTCATTATCTCTCGATTTTAAAATACAAATTTAGGTTTATTCTCGAAAGAAGGTTTTTCTTTATTCTTCTTCATCTTCTCCATCTTTCCTCTCTATATCATATTCTCTGTTTTCTCTTTCCCTACTTTATTCAAATCTTTAAATCATCATTTTTCCTTTATATTTTTCTTTGTATCCATCATTTTTTTATATTTTTCCTTACTCACTACGATCTTCATTTGAACTTCATGTATTAAGTGTAGATCTGACTTATCATTTTCTTCACGATAAACATATTCATCATTTTTCCTTTTTATTTTTTTCTATTCATCATTTTTTTTATATTTTTCTTTACTAACTATGGACTCCATTTGAACTTCATGTATTAAGTGTAGATCTGACTTATCATCTTACTCAAGGTAAACATATTCATCATTTTTCCTTTATATTTTTCTTTGTATTCATCATTTTTTTATATTTTTCTTTACTAACTATGGTATCCATTTGAACTTCAAGTATTAAGTGTAGATCTGACTTATCATATTCTTCAATATAAACAATTATCATTTTTCCTTTATATTTTTCTTTGTATTCATCATTTTTTTTTATATTTTTCTTTTCTAACTATGGTATCTAATGGAACTCCATTGTCGTGATTTTTTTGTAATGTTATAAAAATCACTTCTTTAAGTATAGATCTGACTAATATCTTATAAAAAGCACAACTTTGATTTACTTTTACGTTGTCATAACTATTAATGTCAAATTTATTTTTCACATATTAATATTCATAATCATATTCTCACTTGACGTGATAATTATATTCACAACTTATGATATTTTATTGACGTGTTTTTGTCTTCATTAGAATGACAATAAATGAAAATTTATAAGGGAATAGAAACTATATAGGTGAATAATGACAATAAATTTTGTTATACAGTTATAATTTGCAAACTAATAATTAATAATTAATAATTAATTTAAATAAATATCGCCGACCATTATGAAAGAAATAAAACTGATATAAGGGAATAGAAACATATATTGTCATTTAATGTGGTGCTTATTGGTGAGATCGATGATGCTATTTAAGCTGAAAAATAATATATAGTAATCGCTACATGCAAATTAGTGTGTCTCCTTTAATTAAAAAAAAACTAAAAAATTAATTATAATGTTCTCATTTCCATTTATTAATATTGTTCATACATTTCTATTACCATATTTAAAATATTTTAGCAGTTTTGATCCTAAATAATTAAGGCTTCCATTATTTTGAAAAGAATCGAACTATATAATTACAACTTTCCTATTTCAATGGTCATTTATTACTAAAATTTTATTTTATCTATTAAAATATTATTTTCAAAGTAATCATACTAAATGATTAAACTCATATTTATTTTATTTGATGAGGGTCAACTTACTTTTCTTAAATCATTAAGTATGGGTAGAAGAATAACATAGTTGTAAAAAAAATATTATTAATATGGATATGCTGCTAATTTTATTCATTTATGACAATAAAATCAATTCTAAAAGATGTTACTCCTTAGACAACCACTTCCTTTTGTTTTTGTGATTTGAACAAATTAGTAGGAGTTGACTAAAAAATGTTGAAATTGAAAAACACATTTTTAATTAAAATTGGAAATATGATCAATCTCAAAATTAATTGTGTGGACAAATTTTTAATTTTTAAGAAACGAAATAAAAGACATTCAAGAGCAATCATGTCTAATAGAGATTAAAGAAAAATTTAATCCCAAAATACAATCATCATTCAAATCTCAAAATTAATTGTGGGGAACAACTGTTTAATTTAAAAAAACAAAATAAAAGGCATTCAAGGACAATCATGTCTAATAAACATTAAAGAGAAATTCAACGCAAAACATAATCATCAATCAAATCCCAAAATTAATTGTGAGGAACAACTATTTAATTTAAAAAAACGGAATAAATGGTATTTAAAGGACAATTATGATTAATAACTTTTTCTGAATTTTAATTTTAATTGTTAAAAATAACAATTTTTTTGCTCATTTAAATATGATCATTGTCATATTCTTTACTCATTTTTTCTACCCCTAACTATCTCCTACATCTTCATATCTCCCATACTTACAATGGGAAGTTTCATTCATCGGGTTGATACTTATTTGTCATACTAAATGATTAAATCCGTATTTATTTTGAAAAAAATCTAAGTAATTAATTATAATATCCCATTTTGTATACATTTCAAAAAATATAAAATAATAAACCAATTATATTAACAACTAATAAGAAATAAAATTGTGGAAATAAAAGAAAATATCACCAAGTTATATTAACAAATATATAAGTTTTCTATATGTACATGTCTATATTTAAAATGAACAATACAAATTTTTATTGTATTTATTAGTTAACCAAATATATAGACTATTGAGTATGAAAATCAATCAAAAAATTACAAAAGTGTATGGGTAACATGTGTTTACGAATGCACATGTAATATGTGTGTTTTAATCTTTCAAATGCACAAACATTTTGTGTATTCTTAACAACCTTATGAACACATGTAATGTGTTGTGTTTTCTTAATCATACAATATAAAATACTGACCCGTGTAAATGTTTTTGCTAGTTTATTATTATGAATATGTAATTTGATATATAAAATTAAATATTTTTTTTAATGATGTATATATCATGAAAAAATTAGGAAATCAATGATACTTCCGCCAAAAAGGTGTCATTATTCTGTTCACACTTTGAATAGTGACACATACAAATATTATGAGTGAGCAACCATGAGACGGATCGCACTGGTCATACTTGGTCCCTACCTTACCCTATATATTGAGGGGGTCTAATTTTTTAATCTAAACCCGACCCTATTCGGATTGGGCCATACCGGGTGACGGGTAGGGTCGAGTCCTGGTCAGCCATAATGTGCCTTAAGAAGAATATAGATTTTGTAATGGGGATGACACACACCACATGACCAGATGCATACATGTCGCAGTCGGCAACAACTCGGCCCGACTCGAGATGAGGCTTGTAAATCTTTTTAAACAAACTAATTATTATTTTATTTTAAAAAATATGTCAATTCACCTCAACAAGTCCTCACACGTAAACATGCGTTTGACACATATTTTGAAAGTTGGGCACACACCAACACACTAGCATGCACTTCATGTGGTCATTTATTTTTTATAACTTATGCGACCTATATCATTGTTTTTCTGATCGTTTGGGTTCCCATACATATAAATAGAGTCTTCGAGCTCTTGACAAATTGTACCAGTTGAAACACAATTCTTCAACTTTCCCCCCACTCTTTTTCTTTGTCGAAGCACTTATGACATCCTTCACCTTCGTTCTTTGTATGGGACTTTAGAGCGGCAGTAACCATATAGAGTGGCACTTGTTATGTTTGTGGATGTAATTCTAGAATTATTCTCACAATGTAGTGGGTATCCAATACAATGTTTTGGACCGTTTTATCTCAGTAATGTCATTTTTATAGTATATTTACACAAATTTTAGCACTACCATAAAACGTCTTAAAGAGATCGACATATTCCATAACGGATAAATTTTGAGTATTACAATTTATTTCTTACTACTTTTGCAACAAATGTATGGGAAGAAGTATAGAGGTTGATAGGAATACAAACTACCTTGCTTATCATTTGCTTGAATCACTTCAAGCATTACAATGCTATTAGCCCTTAGAAGATGTGGAATATAGAATGGAAGATGTTTTGGCTAGTTGAGGTGTGGTCACTATGAAAGATTGGTTACATTTTTTCAAATACAATTTTTAGTTATATATAAATAATGAATTTAATCTAGGTGAGATTAAGAAGGTGGTCTAGTGTTAACAAAATTGAAAATTCTATTTTGAATTTCAAATTTGGTGCGAAGTCTGTTGGTCATGTATCATATATTGGGAAGTAAGTCTCATATCGCCTGCCTCATTTTGTGAGGAATGGTTTAAATACTTATTGAGCTATTCCTTTCATTGTCAATTAATTTTGAAATGCAACCTTAATATGATATCAGAGCCATATCTAAACTTTTTTCTAGTTATTATGAGTCAATTGGTTTTGAGATAGAATTATGAGATCACTTGGTTAGTATTACTTGTTTTTTATCAATATGTTTTCTTCGTTTATAAAAGTAACATATCCGCACGTAAAAAATAATCTAAAAGCATCAACTTAATGAGATATAAAACTCACTCTACTAGTTTTATGAAAGGGTCGATAGAATAAATAGAATTTAATTGATTTCTTTCTCTTGCTGGAAACGTGATCTTTATTTATTTGTACGTACGTGTCATACAAAAATATTCATTCCTTATCGCAACTCATTTAACCCATTCAAAGTGGCACAATGGCGTTAGAACTTAGAACAGCAAAATTAGATTCCAAACTCTTTTTGAATATAAGTGAAAGTTATTTGAATAATCAAATTTTAGCAACCTCTATTATAATATATTAAATTATTTTTATTATTGACTTATCTTTTCATCTTCTATCTCTATACATATCTATAAAATTAAATAGTCATCTAAAAATTAATGAATATTTAAAGTTGTAACAATTTTGTTATTAAAATAACATTTTGGTAGTGAAATAAGAAGTAATAAGACATTCAACTACTCCTGCTTTCATTTAAAACACACTAGCTATCACTATCAACCCTTATGATAAGTTCAACATTTTTCATAGCTTTCATTTATTTTTTCAATTCCTGACAAAGAAAGAGTGGAAATGGACACATCAACGAAAACCACAGGAACAATTCCTAGCAATATCCATTCTTTCAAATGGTTAAAATATATTATGATATTTTGCATTAATATTATTTTTTATTTAGTAATTAGTTTAAATTTACTTATTCTTTATATAATAAATAATCATTGTAAAATTAATTTCAATGATTAAAATATGTGTAAAATATATTAGTTAGGTAGAGTTAAGTCTTTTGTATTTTCTATATAATAGGTTGAATTAGTTTTTTTTGTAAACTAATTTCATTCAACGTCACGTAATTCATTCAATGATTAATCCAATCAATGAAATAAATATTCTTTCCTTTTTCTTTGATTTCAAATACAAAGGATGATTTATAAACTGAAGGTAGCAAAAATATATATATATATAAATGAGTTAGTTTTTGGAATGGAAATTAAAAAAGTGGAAGGTTTAAGAATTTTAAAATACATTTTTGAAGTAGCTCTTAACTTAGATATCCGATTATATCTCTAGAAATTAGTTTCATGTGAAGGAAAATACTACTCTATTTTTTATATATAAAAAAATAGGAGAAAGAGTAAGTTTCGTGCTGGCAAAACCATAGTGATGATAACTTGAGCTACTTGGTAACATTGAAAGTTAGAATGGAATTTAGTGTACAAGTCATTTCAAAAATTTGGGTAAGTAACTATGTCACGCATATAGACATTTGAGAACAAACAAAAGGGGTTTCACTTTCAATCTTTATCATTAGTATATGGTTTTCATGACCTATAATAATACACATTCCTTCATTTTGCCATGAACTGTGTTTGTACATAACTAAAGTTAAATAATTTGTGATGACTAATATTAAAACAACCAACATTTAAAGGGATTAAGCCTTTTTTATTTAGAAAAATATTGTTGCAATTTATAATGATAGATATGTTATTTGATAGAGAGGAATTGAAGAAATAGCATAAGATTCCATTATTTAGAGGTTTTACAAGCAAACGTGATAATGAATTCCATTCCACCCCATATTGAGGAGATCACTTGTTCTATACGGTGTCTCACTTCCTGTTCCGGACCAATCAAAATATTATTTTTTATTTTATTCATATAGTAACATTCCGATTGATCTTAAATTGAGACACCGTGTGAAACAAATGATATGTGTCTCATATTTAGTTGCGTCTAATAGAGAAAAAAATATTCACACAATAGGAAATTAAAGGTAATTCCATTTCATTCAACCTATTCCCTTCTATTTTCATTCCATAATCTAATCCTATAATCTCTCAAACATAGCATGAGTGAAATCTTATCTGATTATTACTAACAAAGACTTAGATAGATAATAAAAATTTGGATTTCTGAAGCATGATACTACAAGTTCAATTTATATCATGCATATGAAAAAATTGTTAGAAGAGGCAAATTCTATTTCAGTGATTGTTATGCCTTAAAAGAGAATAGTCTTCAATGTCGGTTGGGAGAACCATTGTTGTGGACCAGGAAAACCTCATGTAGTTATATCTAAGTATCTAACCATAATTTTTTTTTACAATTCTCATAACATGACCATAAAATAATAATCAGTAAATTACAGTAACACTAACTTTTAGCAAAATTATATAAATCATTTCATCGTGTTTTGTCGTGACACAAACCACCCATAATAACTAATCTTCCTTATTTTCTCATTATACAAATTACTCCTAATTTTGGACATGCATTACGGTTGGACTCACCTATACAATATACAATATTTTGTTTAACATAATTACACTCACTATGCGTTTTTTGTTTAAAAGATTACACTTATATCTTATGCAGAGGTAATTCATGTAATGTATAAGGGTGATTTGGGAAATAAAATGTAATTTAGTCTAAAATAATCATGAAACCTTTGAGTCACACTATTGCACACAGATCAGTAATAAAATCAATGTGTAAACTATAATTATACAAATAGCTAGTATTGGTCTAAAATTATATTTCAATAAATAATAATAAATATTTCGAAACTTCTTCAGAAATCGTGGGAAAATGACAAGTGAGAAATTGGTTAAGAAAAACAGGCAACTTTCCATGTGTCTGAGAAAAACAGCCCATGCCCTATTTATTAAGTTATTTTCTATGCAGCCCATTTATAATTTGAAAAGAATCAGACCAGCCCAATTTAACTTTTTATTGGGTGATTTAGTTGGTCCAATACTAGTGATTTTAACACTGAACTATTGGTCATTTAGTTAGCACAATACTCAATGATAACATTTTTTTACCGACGTTGTTCAAGTGATGAGATAAATAATCACATACCTCAAAATAAATTAGTTCCCCAACAATAATGTTATGAAACCTTTGATAATACCAAAAAAATTAACACTTTTTTTATTGTTTTGATTTTCACATTTTAAAGGGAGACAAAAATGTAATGCATATCACTTATTTGCTAAACAAAACTAAAGCTAAGCAATTTTTTTAACAATATGTATCTAATGAAAAATATTGATAATTTAATAAATCATCCAACAATTTATAAAGAAAGTCTAATACAATTAATACAATTATGACTTCAAGAGTGCAATGAGTGTCATACATATAAAAAAGTGCTTTATTGATAAATAATAAACTTAATTTTTTATTTCTAATTTAACCAGAATTAATTGAAATTTAAAGTAATTTAAAACCTATTTAAAAAACTTAAATTCGATTAAACTTTATTAAAATAAAACAAAAATAAAATAAAATAAAAAGAGTATATGAAAAAATAGTAAATGGGAAGTAATAAAAACAGAGTGATAGATAAGGAGGAAAACCCTAAGAAATGGTACACTTTTACACTTACACACGCTGCTATTGCTACTCCTACTCTTCTTTCTCTTCTTTCTCTTCTTTCTCTTCTTTCTCTTCTTCTCCCTCGATCTACGAGGGTGCCTTCTCACACCTCTTTCTCTCTTTATCCACACTTCAATTCAGGTATTTACCTTTTCAAACCCTAATTTTTTGTTGCAGTAGTCTAAGTTTTCTCTTTCTATCTTATTGATTCTTCATTTTGATCTTTGGGTTGCTACGAAAATTGGGTAATCGACAAGTTTTGATTTTGGTGGTTTCTGTTTTTGTTTTATTTTTACCATCCGATTCGCTTTGGAAGTTGAACTGTGAGAAATTGGAAGCTTCTTTATTTCCCCAGTTTCTTAGGTTTTATTGAGATCCAGTTGAAGTTGTTTTCGTTTACTGAGTTGATTTATTGAATTGGGTGTAACATGCTACTAGTTTAGTTGAATTCAATTGACTTATTTTTTCATAGACAGCTTTTGATTCGTTTGTTCATATCTATATTTTACTATTGTAGTTAAATTCTTGTGAATTGTTTCAACTTATGATGAAGTGGATATGTATTAGAATTAAGCACTCAAATTTACTGAATTGCTTCTTCCATATATAGAAATAGACCATTATCCACTGAAACAATTGCCCCCTTTGAAATCTGAAGGAAATACGAGTAGAATATTAGAGGAAGAAATTCAGGAAACTATATGAAATTATCTATTCAGCTATTGGCCCAAGCTTATGGCTGAAGTTTCCTAGAAAATCTTGACTGACCTCTCCATGCACCGCCACACTTTCTCTTCATAAAACCATTTCACCCCTCGTTATTGCACCATGCAGCATAACAACCTACTCCTATCACTGCTTTAGAGGTTTCCTATCCCCTCACTGTCTCTCTATAAAACTGTCTTTGTCCTCATCATTTCGGCATGCAGCATAACAAACAACTCCTGTAGCTGATTTCAACTTGTCGTCTCCTTCCTTCCAATATGAATTTCATATCATTGGCTGGGCTTATTTGATCTATCATTAGGCCCATTTTTCTTGGGCTCTAAGAATATATTTTACCCTAACGTAGTGATTTTAACACCCCTAAGTTAGTTTTCATACTCCGCCCCTTCTACTAAAACATAGAAACTCCAAAATACTCCTCGTAGTGTGCCAATGAATTCAAAGCTCACTTCCTTATAAGGCTATGTAGAAATTCATTGGAATTCAATAAATTCCTTGTATATCACTGTGCAGAAGTTCATTGAATTCCGGTGAACTTTTCTCAATATGTGTAGCCTTATTAGTGCAGTTTGATGCACTCCTATGGTGCTATGTGGGAAGTTTTTTAGCATTTGGAATTTTAAAAACTAATACAATGAATGAAATAGAAGATTTTTTACTAGGTCGGTTTCCGAAGGAGTGAAGGAGATGAGTGTGCTAGGTTTTAAGAAGAAAGGTGGTTTATGCCTTTATGGGGAAGATAGAATGTGGGGAAGAAGTGGCGAGTAGAAGATATTTTTGGGTTTTATGGTTTTTGTTAAAGAAGAGGGGTTATGAAAATAGCATTTGTGGGTGTTTAAATCACCACCCTTTATCCTAAACCATTCCTGTATTGCTACTGCTCATTGGCACTAATTGATTGGCCTAGGTCTTTTTAATTGGAACTCCTATTTTTGTAATCATAGTAGTATTGAGGCAATCCTCTTAAATTATGATTTGGTAAGTATTTAATTTATGTGAACGTATTAACCACTGCTTTAAATTTCATGTCATACATCACTAACATTTCCATGATGATAATATAAACATTTTGTTTATAGGAACAAACCGTGTATTGGTGTTTCCAGTGATATTGCCTCACATATGTTATTTGTACTCACACTGCTTCCATCTTCCATCTTTCTGAATTCTTTATTTGGGCTATTTATTCAGGTGATCTTTCTTCACATGGAGACATTGCATGCTTGATTACTTTGCTCCCGGAGGACTTGAAGTCTTGTGGTTTTTTTTGGGGAACTTGGAGATTTAGGCAGTGCCCTCACACTCTAAGTTTCACTTTACCACTATGATTTCTACTGAAACTATAGTACCGGGTAGAAAATTGAAGATCAAGTTCTCCACAAAAAAGGTTGAAGTAGATCCTGGGGTAAAATGTGAGTTTGGACAACAAGTGTCTCAAAATGGGTGCAGTAATTCGAAGAAGTTCTCTATGCCAGATTCTAACAAGAGAGGATCACCAGGTAGTATTGAAGGTCAAAAGGAGAAAAGACAGAAGATTGACCGGAAAGGGTCTTTTCAGTGTGTTACAATCTTGAAGAGTTTAATTTGTCATCCATATAGCTGGGTCTTTAGTAAGCCAGTGGATCCTGTAGCATTGAACATTCCAGATTATTTTACAATCATATCTCATCCCATGGATTTAGGCACAATTAAATCCAAGCTGGAGAAAAGTATTTATTCTGGCATTGAGGAATTTGCAGCTGATGTCAGACTGACATTTACAAATGCCATGACTTATAATCCTCCAAGTAATGATGTCCATTTAATGGCAAAAGAACTCAACAAAGTATTTGAAAGAAAATGGATTGATTTTCATAAACATTGGAAGTGTGAAGATGAGGACGGGAAAAGCATGACTGTAACAATTAAGGAAACTGTGACAAAAAACTGTAACAGGACACGTCCTCGCCATAAAGATACCATGCCCAAAAAGTCACAATTATCTGAACACAAAGGAATTAGCTCAATAGCGGCAAGAGATTCTAATGTAAGTTTTGTTTTATGTGAAGCAGTAAAGCCTTATTGTTTTGTGCAAGGGTAGAATTTATTTACTGTAATTGATGAAATAAAATCAATGCTTCTACCAACTTTGTTCTCAATGCTCAATAGTGCTCACCTTACTAAGGTCACATTTTTTTTTGAAGATGTTATTGTATTGACAATGTTTTGCTCATAGGTGGATGTTTCTAAATTATCACAGACTCCATGCAAATTGATTAAGAAAGACTTCCACAAAGGTAAGAAGCAATATGTATACAGAGTGGATTTGTGTCTCTTAAAAGTTAATAGCATTCTATAGGCAATGGTGGTATCTGAAAAAGCTAATACCTGTTTTTTCTATAGGTAACAATGATGGGGAACACCTTTCTGGTTCTGTAAAGGCCTGCCCTTCACTGCGTCCTGCCAAATGCAAGTGTAGTCTATGTGGTAACATCACATGCAGTTGTTCAATTCCTAGTAATTGCACTCATGCTTCATCAGGTAGTTAGACTGGACGATCTTCTGACTGCTTCTTTCTTAACTTGTCATTGCTGATTAATAGACTTGTTTTTTTGTTCATTTAGATATATCTTATGAAGGATCTGAAGGAAGGGATGTAATTACACGTTTTTCTGATGCTTCAAAACAGGTATTAGAAATAACATTGTCAAATATTATTAGCAAAATCGGCTGTAACTTTTAGAAAAATATTTTACTTTTAAGAAGAAACATTGTCTAATTTCAGGATTGCCAGACTAAGGGTACATCACCTTCACAAAGGAAATCTGATCCTGATTCTGACGGTGAGAAGAATTATGCTGTGATATGTTATGTTCTACCTAGTACTTTATACTGACAATGTATACTTGATGTTGATATTATGCAAAGGAGTCGTAAGTTCTTTGGATAGTGAACATATGTGTTCTAGTTCTCAACTTGCAACTCTGGTTACTGATGCATCTTCTGCTGAAGGTCAGCTTCTTTTCTTTTGATTCTTCAGTTAACTGCTGCTTTTTTTATTGAGTTCTGACGATGCTAATTGCGATGTGTTTTCTTTTTTTTAGTATGGAGCACACCTGATTTTTCTGTACAGCTGTCACCAAAAAAGGCTCTGCGTGCTGCTATGCTTAAAAGCCGCTTTGCGGATACCATCTTCAAAGCACAACAGAAGACACTTCTTGATAATGTAAGGCTAATGTTTGGGTGTCCTGATTGGAATAATTTCTGCTCTTGGTGACATGCGTGGTTTCCTAATCGATTTTTCGTGAACTTAAGGGTGATAAATGTGATTCTCTGAAGATGCGGCTGGAAAAGGAGAGGTTGGAAAGGATTCAGTGTGAAGGTAAATCTAGCATCTCTTACATACGTGGGAGTCAATTTAATTCGGTAGAACATATTGAGATGCTTGTTTTCCGATATCCTTTTGCTTTTTTGTTGTTTGTTGTTTACGAAGGAACTACTTGCTTGCCTTGTCTTCTTATTATCAAATAATTGCTAGTTTGATTTTGATGTGTAATGTATGGACTTTTATGATTCATTATACTTGAATTGTGAATCTGGGATAATGAGAACTGCAGTCTAATTCATGTTGACCACCCTTGTTCATGATATGGTGCATAACAGAGAGAGCTAAGATTGAAGCTCAAATTAAAACTGCTGAAGCTGCAGCAAGAATGAGGGCTGAGGAAGAGTTGAAGCAACAAAGAGAAAAGGAAAGAGAAGCTGCACGACTTGCAATACAAAAGGTTTTATCTTTGTCTTTCTCTGTATCTGTGTATGTGCAATATATATATATAGTGAGTTGAATTGTGTCATTAAGTTTCACTCTGATTTTATGTAGATGAAAAGAACTGTTGAGATAGAACATAATGTCGAGATCATTAAAGAACTTGAAACTTTGAGCGGTTGTACCCTATCTTATAAGGCACTGGGTAGTAGAAATGGTTATAGAGCTGCAATGGAGACATTGGAATTACCTCAGCTTGAGAACCCATTGGAGAGGCTTGGTTTGTTTATCAAGAATGATTATGCTGCAGCAGATGAAGATGAAGTTTGCTGGGAAGAAGGGGAAATTTTATAGTTATAGATATTTGATGTAATAATTCTACTATAACTTGTATTGTTTATATATCTTTCTTTGATTTGATAGGGAAAACAGACAATGTAAAAATGCATATTGATGTGGAGATAGGTCTCTTGAACATGTCTTTTGAATGTTGTTTCCATTAGTGGATGTTGTTCCTAAATTTCTCCAGGACTTCATGGTTCAGTTTTTTGTTTTGTTTTAGGCAAATCAAATACCACTGTTTATAATCAATCATTTGGATACCATTTGAAAAGCTTCCACTTTGGGCAATTGGATAAATATCAAGAAAATAGGAAGTGGCAGAAATCAATGGATTCTTAAGTAAAGAAAGCAAGTAGGCTAAAAAAAACCTTGGACTTGTGATTGTCATGAAGTGGATTATAGTTAAAGTGCTTTGGATTAATCATTGATGATTGTGCAATTTGAATATTTTTATTTTATTGAGTTGATCAAATATTGGTTGAACAGTGAGCTGATTGAGGATGAGCTTCATGATCGAGAGGAAAACAACCCAGATCAACAGCTGAAGCTGAGGTCCCTACAATGATAAAGGAGGAAGAAGGGATGTAGACACAGCGAGGAGGATTACCTAAATATAAGAGCCTCCGGGAACAGAAAAATCCCTATGTATTTTGAAAGGCAAGAGAATACAAATAGAAACTTGAATTTTATTCCTAGTTAGTCTTTGAGACTGAGTGGAAGGGAGAGATTCTCGATCCAAGAAAAGGATCCATTGAATATCAAGTGATCAAAACTCAAGAAACAATTTTCTTATAAAGAAAAATAATACATGACCACATTTAAAACAGAAAAAAAATACCTAAACAATACTTTGCCTGAGGAATAATACTGTAGAAGGAAAGTAACTGGGTGCTGCTTTGCTTAAATGATGTTTGCTTCAAGCATAATTATCGTATCGCCTTTAATTTCCTTATCAAACTTTAAGATCTTACTAATCTATTTCAACAAAATGTTATTTTCCATCAAGAATCCATATATTCTCTATTGTAATATTGAATCTAGAAGCAAACAACTAAATCCCTGTATACTTAAACATTATTCAGTTGGAAATATTCTTGGTACACATGAAAAAAACTACCTCAAGACAAGAAACGAAAAAGGCTTAGAATGCAGGATTGAACGCCTATACATTTCATATGACGTATTTATTTTTGTTAGAAGCTCTGTCATTCTTCTTTGCATCCTCCTGAAGAAATAGCAAGACAGTAAAACATATGAATACAAAACCAGTTAGACCCTACTTGAGGAAAAAAAAATGTAGTAATACAAATGCAAAGGCAATTTGATACTTCTACTTACATGAAATATAAAGCCAATGGTATCATTGTAATCGAGAAACTCCTTCCACTGTTTTCCAATGCTCATCTACAACAAGAAAATTTAATATGAATGTTCCTCATGTAGCCAGAAGAATTTAACAGTCAGAAGTAAAGAACACAGCCCGTCACACATAGACACCTAATTTTAAATAATATCATGAAGTTCTTTGTATACTGCCAATGTTTAGTGCAACAATACAGCATCTTGGCATGACCGGGAGTAAATTTAATACAACGGTCACATGATGTAGTAAAATTAAACATTTCACATGACATGAAAGTTTAAAAGCCCTCCTCTAGCAGAATAGGCACTATCCATATCATAGAGATTCGACAAAATTTTATTGGTTGTCGACTACCTACAACAACTGTCACATTTTTCCGGGCTTAAGCCTGCCTATGTATAGCATCAAGGATATGAAAATAAACAAACAAAAAAGGATGTGAAGACTTTTAATTTAAAAATTCCTCAAGAACTACAAATATCTGTAATTTAAACTCATACTTAACAACAGTGTGATCATAATTCACAAGACCTATCTAGTTTCCTTCATTGGCGTGCTCATTCACTGATAATAAAATGACAAAGGTGCATGCATCCTTTCATTGGAAAATGACAACTCTAGTCCAACATCAAGTTAAATACTCAAATTAACCATTAACATAAAACCTAAAGAACTTCATCTTCTACCCTCCTTTCAAAACAAAGAAAGTAACAATAAGAGTGTTACCTGAGCAGCTTCATTGGCAGCATTCTTAGTCCAAATAGAAATTTTATCCTGCCTACTTCGGACATTCACAACGGCTCCGCAAATTTCATCTCCATGATCAAATTGCTCTCCAATCATTGCCAACAACTTGGAATAAAAAAGAAAATACATAACAGTATTATTAGTTTCAACACAGTGCAACCTCAGTGTTTGATACATCAAAGATTGAAAGATATATATACCGTATATAACCAACTAGTATCAGATTTCCCTTTAGGAAAGGTTGCAGTCCATTTGCCCCCATTAGCACAAATAGGGTCCTCCCATTTTGGCTCAATCTTATGCTTGAAACAATGGAAATCTGCTCCCGTAGACAACTTGCTTGGATGATGAATGTTATTGTAAATGCTGTGAATCAATCAAGAAAATCCATCCCAAATCAAATATATGAACAGTCCAAAGAACCCCAAAGATCCAAGAAACAAGAAATTAAGCACTCATTTATTTAGATTCTAAAAAAGTGATTCTCCAAAAACATATTTGGCAGAACAAAAAAAAAGTATAATTCCTCTTAAAGTTGAATTTCAGTTAATTGTTTTCTTCTCATTATGGCAAATTATTTTTAGTAAAATCCAATAAAAAAAACATAAACATTACAAGTGATTTTCATATATAAAAAACAAGAAAGAAACCTAAACAAACAACGTATGAAAAATATAATGGGGTATTTACCCATTTTCACAAAAGGGCTTAAAGAAAAATCTAAGCAATAAAAAATCGATTTTGATAGCACCCCATATAAAAAATAAACGAGAAACAAATAAAATAGATCGAAAAGAAAGAGACTTTGATACCTCCAAAACTCTTCAGCAGTGGAGAAAGTGTAGATGTTTCTTATGGAGCTTCCCCAAGCAACTTGTTTGGACTTAGCGGAAGGATTATCGAACCAGAAGGTCCATGAATTCTCGAACGGGTGAGGGTCGGCGGCGGAGGAAGGTTTCGATGTGGCGGATTCATCGCCGTCGAGGATCTCTCCGTCCTCATGATCAGCGTCACCGTCGTTGTCGTTGTTGTTGTTGTTAGGGTTTGCGATGATTTGATCATCAGTGATGGTTGATTTTGGGGTTTCTTCAACTACCATTTTCGATTTCTCTATACAAACACTTTTTTACTGAATATCAGTGAATGAATGAGAATTGATTCATTCGGTTTTATCTCAATGAAGTTATGGGCTGGGTCACCATCAAGGCCCATATTGTGTTTTTGTGACTTGTTTTGGGTTATTTGCGGTTAATTTTAATGTTATATATTCCTATTAATCCTCTTACCTATAAAAAAGTGATATATGTCATAAAGTGATACTTTATTTATTAGTAATTAGTTTATAAGTGACATGTCATTTTCTTGTGGATAGGAGGATATATTATTTTCCTAATTTTAATGTAAATCAATTTTGTTTAACAGAATATTCAATCTTTTATTTGTTGGGCTAATTTAATTTTATCATCAACTAGTAGATCTGTATTCATAAGAACTAGCAAGTTACCCGTGCATATGCACGGGCATGGTGCATTATTTTTTGTCGCATGATTAATAACACATATTACATGTGTATTCACATGGTTAAGAATATACATGTTATTTATATATTCGCATGTTTAAAAAGACATATATTACATGTGCATTCGTATTGTTAAGAACAAACATGTGACTCGTACATTTTAATGGTTAAAAACTCAAATGTTATTCGTATATTCACATTGCTAAGAAGAGTATATGTTACCTATACATATGTTATTCGTACATTCACATTACTGATACAAACATGTGTCTTTTAAACCATATATTCAAATGATTAAAAATACACATGTTACGTCTGCATTCGTATTGTTAAGAATAAACATGTGACCCGTACATTTTAATGGTTAAAAACATATGTTACTCGTACATTCGCATTGCTAAGAAAACACATGTTACATATACATTCGCATAGTTAAAACATACATGTTGCCCGTATATTTATTGTGAGTGTCATTTTTATTATTGTTATATGTTATTAAACAATAGAATATGTGATGAATGGATAGAATGTACTTTTATCTTGTGTGAGAGGTTTTACATTAAGAAAGTGAAGTATTTTGGGAGAGAAATTTTTTGTTGAGATTGTGACACTTATCATGAGATAAGATGAAAGAACCTTTTTTTTATATAGTATATAGATAAGAGTAATGAAAAAAAATTACACTTGGTTTGAGTAAAACTACATCAATTATAGCTATATTTTACACACCTACACAAACTATTCTAATCTATATTTATAAGTTGTACTCGACTGCCTCTATAAGAGATAAATATAATCTTTTAAATAAAAAATGTGATAAACGTAATTAAGTTAAAGAAAGTATGATATATTATGAAGACATGTCCAAATATTAGTCAATACATCTTCATCATTTTTGTTTCATTACAATATAATATATAAAAATGATTTAAATAATATATTCTTAGAACTATTGATGTATTTTTAACGAACCAAAAACAATGAAAATACATTAACTCTTATAATATTTGAATTTGTCTCTACAATATATTATATTTTGCTTAACTTATTTACACTTATCACCCATTTTATTTAAAATATCTCACTTATTTCTTATGCAATGATAGTTAGTCTAATATATAGATATAAATAGAGGTGATTTGTATAGATATATAAGGGTAATTTCTCTAATTTTATTAAAACTTAAGGAATATGTAAGTGTAATTTACTCTAATATTTGTTCAAATGTAAATCTATTGAATGATAGATGACAATAATATAATTTTTGACATTATTATTTTATTTGGTTCATATAGGTGATCTCAAAACACTCAGTTGTTGTTATACTTGTAACACAAGTACAAAATATTGAGAATAAATTATTGAAATTCATTCCTTCCTTTTGGTAAATAATTTTTTCTTCACAATACAAGATGAAAATTTTAGTCACAACTCAGAAGACAATATTAGATGTGTATATTAGTATATAAGGCTTTTTAAACCTCAACATGCTGAACAACCAGTCACCAATATTCATTGCAACAACATCAAGGATTACCACATTACAAGGTACCATTTTGCAAAATTACCAGTAACACAAATGTAGCATGTAATTATTATATCAAAAAATTTCAACAGCATCTTAGTTATTAGTACCGGAAACAACCTCCCCAGACTCCACTAAGTGAGAATCTCGTATATTGGACCGACCTGTTATCTTAGTTATTAGCGCTCACACAAGCAGCTACACCACTTAGACTCCAGGAATTGGATACTGACTAGTAAGAGCTTCAACCTTTGTCCTCAACTCTGTAACCTTTTCTCCCAAAGGAAATTCAGATGATGCTACAAATTTCAAAAATTCTTGGAGCTTTGTTCCTGAGGCCAAGCTTTTGGCTTCAAGACTTATCTGCACACCCTCATGAATTAAGTCTGCAATCAATGTGAATTCTTTCTCACCAAGTCCTCTTGTTGTCATTGCTGGTGATCCGATGCGAATTCCTCCTGGAACTAGCGCGCTCTTGTCACCTTATGTAATTACAATTTGTCAGTAAAAAGTGGAGCATAAGAGAAAATGCGATCGGAATGATACACAAGGAGCAGTAAGTCTCACCAGGCACCGAATTCTTGTTGAGGGTTATGGAAGCCATGTCGAGAATTTTCTCCGCCCGAGCGCCATCAATACCCTAAAGAATGTAATGCTGATTAATATGAAATTTAGGCGGAGCGAAAAGGAGCAAGGTCCCATTCTCCATTTAATTTTATGTCCATGATGGATAAATAAACGTCAATATGCATAATAATGTCTTTTCATATTAAAAATAGAAAATTTGACACTTCTACATTACCTTTACAATTATGATAACTAAGCATTTTATTCTGACACAAAAAAGAAGACGAAGAAGCTTACAGATGGCCTAAGATCCACGAGAACCAGGTGATTATCACTACCACCAGAAACCAGTTTATACCCATGCTCGGTTAACCGTTTTGCAAGAGCTCTACAATTTGACACAACCTACAGAATGGTATAAAAGTGTTGTTGTCGGTTAGTTCTGATGTCCAATTCTAGCAAATGAAGAAAGGAACATACCTGGTTTTGGTAAATTTTGAATTCTGGAGATTGTGCGTGCTTCAAGCAAACTGCCAAGCCTCCAATTGTGTGGTTATGAGGACCACCCTGGATAATTTTACAATATCAAAGTCACAAACTAGGAAGACAAACAAGATAAATGAATGGAACTCCATAGGAGCATAGGATGAGATCCTCACATCATCTCAATCAGAATAGATAGAATATCTAATTAGAGGAGATTTCTAATTTACCTGTAGACCGGGAAAAACAGCATTGTTAATGGCAGATTCCAGATCAACTCCATGCACGGGATCTTTCTTGAAGAAGATCATCCCACCTCGAGGACCTCTCAAAGACTGAAGGAAAATATCAATAAATTAGTCATTGATATGTTTAAGTACGACAAATAGTATCGGCATAATATAGATAATTGGATTTTAAAATGTGTAGGCTTCGGGTAATTTTTCCAAGAAAAAACTACTTGAATAAAAGGCAGAGTGAATACAAATACAGACCAACCCGAAGATATTAAGCACAACAAACATTTTGTTTTTTTATGAAAATTCATTGTATTTTGCTTTTTTATTGAATTCTTATTTTTATTGTATTAGATAGATATGTATGCTCTATTTCACTCCCTGATGGGGTTTTTTTCAACCTTCCCTCATGGCACTACTTCACTATTGGTCAACCAGGAGTTTTCAGCCTTGTAAGGTGGTCCTTGCTGATTCGCAGCAGATTCCAAGTGCCCCATGCTACTTGTGTCAAAGCGTAAGCTAGTGATACTTTCAAATACTGGACTCTCGCCATCTAGGGTGCAACACTCAACCACTTTGCTTAACAGTATGACACTTGAATAACTCTCCCACAATCCCGTTAACTCCGTTTTCACGGTTTAGGCTACTCCCATTTCATTCGCCGCAACTACGGGTATCACTTCTGCTTTCTTTTCCTCTAGCTACTAAGTTGTTTTAGTTCACCAGGTTGTCTCTTGCTTGTCCGTAGGTTTAACACCAGTTCGAAAAGTTACTCACAATCAGTGGCAGAACTAGCTTAAAATTTTGGAGGTACAACTGGTTACCCTTTAAATAGGTAAAAAATAGTAATT
Source organism: Lupinus albus (assembly GCA_009771035.1). NCBI lineage: Eukaryota > Viridiplantae > Streptophyta > Magnoliopsida > Fabales > Fabaceae > Lupinus > Lupinus albus. The sequence continues at coordinate 15,984,250 of CM020016.1, forward strand.
TGAAATAAAACTCATTAAAATAAATAAGAAACCAGCTAACTTGCTTATACTCAGTTATAAATTTTGTTTCATTTAGTTTATATACTGCAGTTATTATAGTTAAAGAGAGAGCACAAACAAAACATCATGTATAGAATTTGCGTTACAGGTTTGAAGTATCATTGATTTTTTGTGTTTAATGAAACTTTGTTGGGATACAGTATACTTAATTTTAAAGATGAATCAATAGCTAAACACAATTAAAAATTATATCATGCATAATACATTGTTTGAGACACAAAACATGACAGGCATATAAAAATCCCATGTATGCCTCTATTATGTCCCACCATTGGTTTCAAGGAAAGGCAGCATTATGCTTTACATAAATAAAAGAAATTCCTCTTTTTCCTTTCACTTTGAAATTGTGTAGTTAGTATCATGAATCATACGATACATGATCAATAATTAAACATAATAAAATAATTCATAAAATAAGCCATAACACTCATAATAACAAAAATACCATATGAAATAGTACAACTTCAAAAAGGGTCATTTGAACCCAAAAATACAAAGCACAACATATAAAATCTAAAGGCATACCTTGTGAGTTGTGGTCGTCACAATATCACAAAATTCAAATGGATTATTGAGCACAGATGCAGCAACAAGCCCACTTATGTGAGCCATATCCATCATAAGAAAAGCACCTACTTCATCTGCAATCTTCCCGTGCATATAACATGTAGTTAGATTTTATCAACAAAAAATAATTACATAATTTGAAGAGACATTAGATCATGAGCACAATATAATTCCAGAAAATGCACAAGTACAAAACTTACTTTTCTAAAGCGATGATAGTCAATGTCTCGAGGATAAGCACTAGCACCAGCAATGATGAGTTTTGGTCGGAAGAGATTAGCAGTTTTCTCCAGCATGTCATAATCAATAAGACCTATTTTGATTGAAAAGTACGTTAAAAGATTCAGTTATCCAACAACTACCCAATATATCTGCAACAAACTAGAAGACAAAATGAACAAACCTGTTGATTCATCAAGTCGATAAGGCATAGATTCAAAATAAATTGATGTGCCTGATACACGTCTTTTAGGTGTCATGAATCCATGAGACAGATGTCCCCCATGAGGCAAATCCAAACCCTGGCAACTTACCAAAATACATTAGGACAATCACACGATAGACTACCATTTCGGAATAGTTAAAATCAAGTGATGGAAAATAAAAGTATACCATTATTCGATCATGCGGTTTAAGAATTGCAGTGTAGACAGCAAAATTAGCTGGGGAACCAGATAATGGTTGAACATTTACACCCCAATTCTTTCCATCTACATGAAATGCAGCCAATGCCCTTTCTTGACATAGGATTTCAAGCTCATCAATGTACTCGTTGCCACCATAGTACCTTATATGTATAATCATATAATTAGAATCCAATCAATGAAATTAAAGAAGCAGAAAAGAAAGGAGACATTTAATATCAGTCTCATTTTTTTAAAGGAAATGAAGAAGTAAAAGAACTTACCTTTTACCAGGTAGTCCTTCTGAGTACTTATTTGTCAAGCATGACCCAACTGCTTCCATCACTGCTCTAGATGTAAAATTCTCAGAAGCAATGAGCTCAAGACTTTTATACTGTCGATCCTTTTCCTTATCGATAATTGCACGAACCTCAGGATCAGCTTCACTCAACCCATAGTCCAGAAAGCTGCTCCCATCACCTGATATTTGCATGTAATTCCATGGACAAAAAATTCACCATTGTGGACTAAATACAAACATTGGTGGATTAATATAATCATGTCAAAATATTTGAACTGAATGATGATATTGAAGACCAACCCAGAGAAAAGAGTACCGAAACAACATTCCATATAAGCTTCATCATCATAAAAGAGATTTCTCAACCATAAGTTAAACAGGATGTTGTTATACTTATATCACTTGATGTTAACACCATATAGATACCATTTTTTAAAACAGTGTAACAAAAAAATATATGCAATGAATACAGAACAAAAAATAAAGAATTTATATCAAATACTCCTGAATAAAAAGAAAAGGAACCTATCCATCCTACCTGATTGCATATTACAGTTCAGCAAATTCAGTAGTAATCCGTTGGTTGATACAAAACAACACAGAGAACTTCAAATCAAATTTTAGGGAAGTTTCACTATTGTTCTATAATCTATATACAATAGTTATTGACAGACAACATTGTTCAAACATATGGTATAATTACCTCCAATTTCTTGCACAGCAACAGACAAAGATGGTGAACTCCCAGTGACTAAACTTGCTTCAACATGAGATGCTTTACATGGCTTAACACAATACAACTTTACTTGAGACATAAATCCATTACGGCCACACCCTTTTGCAGGAAAATTCGTCCCCTTAGTCCAACAAGGTTGTTGCAAAGAACCCATCATTGCTACTCCAGTACACCCTTGCATCCTTTGTCTTATGGAATTATGATTTAGAGTTATATACCCCTACCTACATGGTTCATAATTCATTGTACAATACAATTAAAATGACAAATCACTACATAGCATGCTACATATAGAGTGTGTTTGGTTAGGATTATTGTCAAAATAAATGCTTTTGTTTCGAAAAAACCACTTCTGATATATCTTATCGCTGGGTTGGTTAGGATATTTAAAAATAGACTTTACAAACAAACAAAAACATTATTTGGGAGAAGCTAAAATTTCTAGCTTCCGGAAAAAGCTTTTTCCAGCAAGAGAGGAGAGAAAAGGTAGAATCACTTATCAAGCTTATAAACGAACCCTTTCTCTCACTTATCACATGATACTTCAACAACTCAAACACTAGTCTTACACATGCAGTTGTATTTATGTGTGAGGAATTCCACAGTGTACCCTAGAGTTAAAGTTGCTCTATTTTTTGGCCTTAAAGGTCAAAGAGTTCTGAAACTCATAAAAAGAACCACATGGTCAGAAATTTGTGATTTTGATAATATGGGTATCATAAAAATTGAATATTTACCATGAATTAAAGAACAATAGTGAATAAATGTACAAGTTAAGGTGGAATAAGCACACCTGAGAGTGAGAAAAGGGAGAAGAACACAGAGAGAGAAATGAGATACGGCAACGAGCAAAGCAACTATGGTGTATGTGAGTATAACGTGAATAAGTAAATACTAATAATTAATTTTGGGTAATTTAGATTTAGATGCTTGCGTGAAGAATAGAAGAAAAATGTGAGAAATAAATAACGAGGGAGAGCAAAATATGGAGAACCGGTTTGGTTGGAGAAATAAAAAGGAGGAAAATATACAAGTATGGATCATAGAGACAAATAATATTATTATATTTAATTTTAAGGACAAAAGAGTCATTACAAGTGTAATAGAATGATTAAATTCTCTTTTCATTTTTTATTGTTTTACACCTCACTTAACTCTTTATTAATGGAGATAATTCATACACAAAATATATATGTATTCATCTCATTTTAAAAAGTTGCACTCAAAAGTGAATAAATATATATTATGTTATTGAATATAATAATACTACTTGTAGAGATGTAAAACAATGAGTGATTTTGGAAAGTGTTACCTTTATCAAATATTTGGATCATATTCTTCCATATTATGTTATATTATATTTGGGGAAGGGATTCACTTACTCCAAAAGTAAGTGGAAAAACGTACTCTTCATCTTAGTCATTTAATTTTGGAAAATCTAATGGTTTAGATGTACTTACCAATTCAAACCATTGGATTTCCAAAAAAATGAATAATCATGATAAAAAGTAAGTCTTTTCCACTTACTCTTGGAGTAAGTGGATCCATCTCAATTATATTTGATATGTATTTTCAAACCAACATCTTCTTCTTGATACATATTCTTTCATAGTGTTACCTTTATAGATAGCCTCACTTACACAATCAAACCAACATCTTGATATGTATTTTTTTAACTTAGATATATATTATGTTATCTTTCATTTCTATTAGATAAAAAAGAGCGACTCATGCATGTATTTTTTTTAACTTAGATATATATATTATGTTATCTTTCATTTCTATTAAATAAAAAAGAGTGATTTATCCACTAAACTATTTGGAATAATAGACATACAGTATGGATGATCATGAGTTGAGTAAGATTTGTCTCTTACCCTGATCTTATATGTTTGTCAAGTTTTATTTCTTTGACCCGACTTTAGACTCGAAGGCTAACCTGATTCCAAACATTGATCAGACCAATTATTGAACCTGAACTTAGACACAATTAAATATAATATATATCATTTTAGATAAAGTATTGTCAATATTACTTTTTATTATGGATATGTAATTTCCCATATGAAAAAATATATATAAATGTCATTATCTATACAATTGAATAAGTACATAAAACATGGTGAATGAGTGACCATTAGATATGTTGGATCAAATCATGTTTTTTCCTTATCCGACCCTAAACATCGACAGAGTCTAATTTTTGAAACCAAACATACTTCTAGATCTAATGAAATCAAATCATATCTGAGACTGATAATTATTAGGCAAAATCAGATGAGGGGGTAAGTTCAAATCATACTTACCCCTAATGTACACATTCTTATTCTTACGAGCGAATTAACCGTTTTTAAAATTTTATGTCGGGTAATCAAATCTTTATATTATATATTTTGAAGACTTTCTCTATAATTTTTAAATCATACCAAACACTTAAAATTTAATTAGTTTTGTTTTTATTATTTATTTCTCTTCCCTACTGTATCTCCTAAGACAAACAAAGCATAAATAATAAATTATTTTAACTTAGATATGTTTATCTGAATATCTTTTAGATACAACTTTTTTTTTAAAAACTCACTATTTTATATGCCCTTAGTCTTCTTTATAAGATTTTTTAGGTTTTAGTTTTGGTCATTTTTATAAAAATATTTTCAATGTTTTTATGCAAATTCATTGATTTTGTTACAAAAAGGAATACATCTAATCATGTAACAAAGATTAAAGATGATATAAAAAAGAATTGTTATTGACCGAACTCGAGCTAATGTTTTAAATTATGTTATTATCTATACAAACATACAAGACTTAAGTGTTCGTAGTGATTAAAAAATAATAATTCTTTTAAGGAATTTGAGAGTAAATGTTATTACTTAAGGCAAAGAATTAAGAGTTTTAAGATCTAGATTACAAATGATTTGAAGATTAGATATTCAATTTCAAATTTTTAAAGTTTAGAGAACTATTTTAATATCCCCAAATGATTTAGGAAATAGGAACTGCAAAGTAATTTAACCTTTATTTTTCAGCCAACAAAGGGAGAGAAATTTAGATTTCATCCTTACATAAGATTCTATCTTTTCCCTTATCATATAGTCAAGATATCAAATAATTATTCTTTCATTTAAATTGAATACCTTCACATAACTTGTATCAGCTAGAACCGAATCAGATTCACTCCTTTTAACAAAAGTCATTGCATCTTAACCATTGGCAATCTGCATCAACTACATTCCAATGAAACTCAAAGGTGTGACCCTTTTCATTGCTTTTTGACAAAGGAACATGTTCTTTCATGGCAGAGACAAAAGTTGATAATGCTAAGCATTTTGATTGTTCAGTAAGATACTTAGATAGTCATAATGACACCATTCATATTCATCATCCAGATCAACAAGTTAGTTGCCACAGAATTGCAATTTAAACACTCCGGGACCTAAATTATTTCGACGCAAACCGAATGTATTCTTTTTGTCCTAGAAGGTAAGGGGGAACATGGGAAAGGGATTGGTTGTAATGGCTATACTGTGACATAATAACATCATTGAAGTTATTCATTCAACATGGGAAAAACCTCCACCGCTTTCGGCATGTGTCCTACAAAAGAATAAGCACTGAGAATTAGAAAAAATGAGCAAATAAAACAATATCAGGCTCATTAAGCACAAGGTTTAAACTTTTAAGCATCGCAGCGTGCAAAAAATGCAATCTTATGGAGACAAAATATATAAGCGAACCAAGAAAAATGGAAGAAATGTATGAGTCTTCCTGGGATACATGCACGAGGCAACAATGCTTCATATGGAGATCAAAGGATCATGTAAGCAATCCCGAGGGATGAGCACTATGGCCATGAAGTGCATTTAAATGAATGACAAGGATGATTTATCTTGATTTGGTGCCTCTCTAAACTGACCTAGTGAAAGGTAAACCATCTTTTAAAGGTTCTACCAATTGGATTCTTTCAGAGGATTAAAACCAACTAATTGCATAAGTTATACATAAACTAAGATCAATGAGCCCATGGAAGACAATTTGTAGAGGACAGTGATTTGCTAATAGGACAGGATCTCATTCTAATGTGTTGCAATTTTGTAATCAAGCCAAAAAAAAGGCATCCCGGTGCACGAGGCTCCCACCTAGTGGGGTCTTGGGAGAGTAGATGTACGCAACCTTACCCCTGCATGAGGAGAGGTTGTTTGCAGGTGTGATAAAAAATGCCTAAGGTGAAGAAGTCAACATAATTTTTCTGTTCCTACCCTTTCCCTTAGATGAAATTAAACCTCAAACTTGCTAATCTCCTTGATCCAAACAATAGAAAGAATGTTTTGGAATATATAGAAATGAAATTGATAATAAAATATCATCAAGAGTTCAATACTTACTTGTGGTCAGAAGGATTTGGCATAAGCTCATAAACAATATTAACAACTGCATCCCTTTTCAGCTACACAATTAACAAGTAAGTTAGTAGTCTGGCTAGACTATAAACAGCTAGTAGCCATGAATTTAACAGTTAAAGTACCTGAGTGGCTTCGCCTTTAAAGCCAATGTAGTGTATTTTAGTAGTGTCACCTCCAAAATTATCAGGAAAGTGCAAGGTAATATTTGCCACGCTTTGAAATTTAGAATACCTAAGAAACCGGATTAATACGTTAAAAAACCGTGATGGCAGTGACACAAGAAAACTCAAATGATACAAAACACTAGTGCCTTTAGTGATTGTATTCGAATGTGAATATACACATTAATAACACTTATGCCAATTGTGAAATGCATTATATACATGTATTGTTGCCTAATTGATTTCTTGCACAAATCTTAAGTTGCTTGTAGAGAAGTACATGATGATTACCTAGTCTGGTATTCCAATACTCCTTGCATATTCTCAACCAAATCCCATTCCTATAAGACATAAATGTAATTTTCATATAAGTTGTGATGTTGGGTTTGTCAACTAATTCCTCGAAAACCTTAGACGGAAAATTATACCTGAACAGCTTGCATGCTTTGTACATCTGAAAAGTCTATGCCATCTCGATTGATAAACCTACATCAAGTTGAAATATTCAGTTTTTTTGCAAGAGAACTATTGCAATAAAACATAAAACTATTCAAAGTCCAACGTATTACATAAAGGTAGTATAGAGTCTATTAACTATAAATGGGATACCAGGAAAATAGATGAAATATGCCATGCTGACCCAAAAACTAGAGTGCATTACCTTAATGTGAAAGTAAGTAACAAGAAAGAGGTGAATAAACATCAATCATTTGTTTCACCTTTTATCGTTTCCTCCTGCGACTAAACCCCAGCCCCACTATATATATAAAAGAATATGATACTAGACAACCAATAAAGAGGGTCTACATTATGAGGAATAGACAGGACAATAGAAAATTACAGTTGCAGAGGCTGGTACTTTTCTCTGAACTTAAAACGGAATAATTTTAAGGAACCAGTGCCAAAATTCAGTCATAAAAGAAACTCAGCCAAATAGAATAAATCTGTTTCCAAACCATAACAACTTACGCTCTCATCTTGGAAGGACTTGTACCATCAGCTCCACCAACTATGGATATGCCCTTGATCTTGACATCTGAAGTAAATCTATCTCAGAGAAACATAAAAGTTCTGTAAGAACTTATAGGACCAATGCTCACAATAGAAAACGGATAATATTACAGTTAAGTTTTTGCTATGTTAACATATTGCATAAGACTGAAAGAAATATTAAACAGTAAGGACTATAGTTACAGACAAACAATCTTGATTCATGCAACATAAAGAGACCACAGTTTTTTAAAAACAAAAGAAAAAAATCAGAGTATTGTTATTAAGAAAATATATGCTGCTTCTTCTTTTGCTTTTTAACCACAGAAGCATGTCACTAGAATCACATCATGTAGCCTCCTCCTAACTCAATTTCAGGCACTAGAGTCTTATTCCAGTTTTAAAGAAAACTTGCTTTATTATAAAAGGCTGGTGTACATCAATATTCCATTGGACAATTTTTACCTGAAACAACGACGTGTGGTATAAACCTTGCCTTGGTATGTGCCAAATATTTCAAGATCTTAGAGATTTGGATGGGATATATAGGCAATGAACTATCAACAACAACCAAGCCCTAGGCCCATTTAGTGGGGTCACATACATGGATCAAACTACGTCATAATGCTCTGTCATAAATCATGTTCATGGACAAAGCATTGCTACTCCAAAATGATAATCTACAGAGGAGGAAGGTATTTGACAACATAGGTTATTTTGGTGGGGAAAATGCAAAAGCATTAAATTAAGTTGGATTTTTGGACAGTAGAATTATTTGATGATCAAATTATTTTCAAATATGAACCAAACACACCCTAAGCTGATCTCATAATCAGATTATTTTGGAATTTGAACCAAACACACCCAAATACTAGAAACAATAACAGCTGATAAAATGGAAGATAAATAGAAAATTAAATATAACAGATTAAAAATTGAGAAGAGTAAGTTGATGATGTAGTACATAAGGGTTGTGGGATATAGCTACTTACGGAATGAAAACAAGTAACTCAGGATCACCCTCATTGCTTTCCAAATGGTCCTATATCATAATTATCATTATTTATAATATAAAAAAATTTAAATTTGATTCAAAAGTAACAAACTTTATATAAAAAAGGATCAATGAATGTAAAAAAATTAGGTTAGTTAATCACCCCAGAAGAATTAAGACGATCTTCCCAAGCTTTAAAAACATATTTCACACTCCCTGGAGTTGCTTCATTCAAAGCAGATACCTAGCAAATAATAATAATTGTGTAGAGAATTGAAATTAAAAATGAAAATGTGAAATTGATGAAAAGAGAAAAAAAGAGAAACCTTAGAGAGATCGATGTGTTTATAGAGAGACCAATTAGAGGAACAATCATGATCTTCGCAACTGTGATCATGAACACACGCCATTAAGCTTCGATTTATTGATTCCTTTTCTCTTTGATTTTGGTTTATCCTCTTCTCGCCTTACACTATTTCACTTTCACCAAAACGACACCAATTTTGTTTTCCCTGATCCTGTATTTTTAAAAAATATATATATTCATATACCACTTATAATTTTGTAAGTCCAATTTTTTTAAACAAAATGACATGTTTATGCATATATTCTAGTGTTTCTTTATATGTTTTATTTAAGTGTAATAGATTTCTTCTCTAATTTTGATATATGAAAATTGATTAAATTTACAAAGTTTTATGTACATGATTTTTGTTCAATTGATTTGGTGATGTTTGATTCTTAAAAGGAATTAATGTTTTCCAAATAAGTTGGTTGAAAGTGAAAGATATTTTGTTTATGGGGAGGGATCCACTTACTCCAAGAGTAAGTGGAAAAACACTTACTCCACATCATGACCATTCATTCTTGAAAATCCAATGGTTTGAATTGGTGAGTACATCTAAACCATTGAATTTTTCAAGATTGGATGGCTAAGATGAAGAGTAAGTGTTTTTTGGAGTAAGTGGATCTCTCCCCTTTGTTTATATATTAGTTTATCTTCTTTTGAAGTTAACAATATAAGTGTAAAAAAGTTTTTCCAATAATTAAAATTGTAAAAAATAGATTGCATAAACGAACACAAGAAGTATTAAATAATATACAAATTGATCATTCAACGATTTTTAAATATGGAATCATATTTGATTAACTATATTAAAAGTTTGCAATTTTGATACTAATCTTTTCATCTTTGATGATATTTAGTATTTTAATTTTCAATTATTTGTTCATCGTGCCTCTCGATCCTCTGCTTTTCATCCATACTTTTAATTTATAGCATAATCATAACTATATAAATAAACTATATGACATACTTAAACTAACTAAATATCACAATCAGTTGCATTGCTCACATAATTTTGTTAATATAATCCATTTTCATAACACTAAAATAACAAGAGTCCACAAATTTTGAACAAAAAATTCAAAGGAAACTATAAAAGCAATTATAATGAGAAATTTGTAACTATAACAAGCTAGTTATTTGCTGTCCGTGGTTTCACAGTAAAGCAAATAAAATATTAAGCTGTTAAAAAAATTGCTACAAATTTGTTGTATATATAATATTGCTCCTGCCTAGCGCTAATGATAATAAAGCAGAACAATTTGTAATTGTCATGATATGTTTTTATTGGCGTGAGACAACGTATAAAGATCTTTGTTCCCTAATATATCGTGATCATAAACTCCATCATTAATCTTGTTGTTTAAAAGAAGTCTCATCTCATGATGCATTCTCATGTAGAGCTACCATTGAAGCATAAACTCCATCATTAATCTTGATCAATGCATCATGTCTTCCCTTCTCAGCAACTACACCATTCATCATCACTGCAATGATATCAGCCCCTTTAATTGTTGTAAGACGATGAGCTATCACAACAGTAGTTCTGTTCACACTAACTCTATCTAGAGCTTCTTGAACTATATGTTGTGACTCTTCATCAAGTGCACTTGTTGCCTCATCAAGCAAAAGAATTTTCGGGTCTTTAAGCATTGCTCTCGCGATGGCGATGCGCTGCTTTTGTCCTCCTGATAATTGTATACCTCTTTCTCCAACACAAGTGTCATAACCATCTGGAAGAGAACTTATAAACTTGTGTGCATTTGCTGTTTGTGCTGCTGCTACTATCTCTTCTTCGGTCGCGCCTTCTTTGCTATATGCTATGTTGGATCGAATGCTTTCGTTGAAAAGAACAGGCTCTTGACCAACCAAACCCATTTGTTTCCTTAACCAACTTAGTCTGAACTTTTTTATATCCACTCCATCTATTAGTATTTGTCCTGAATCAGGATTGTAAAATCTCTCTAAGAGGCTTATAATTGTTGATTTTCCGCAGCCACTTTCTCCAACCAATGCAACAGTCTTCATAAACATATATCAGCAATGTTATTACTTCACATAGTCTACAGAAAATGACTTGCCTAACCGAAAAGCTTAGATTGTATTTGATTTAATAACACGTTGTCTAATTTTGTTTTCTATTCTTATGACAAGAAAAGACACATTGCTTTTCATTATGTGTCACTGTTTCATGTATAAGTCTTTATAAACAAGAAATAGAATGAAAGTAAGGTAAATTTTAAGGATTATTTGGAATGATTACCTTTCCAGCAGGGATAGTTAAGCACAAATCCTTTAAGATTTGAATATCAGGTCTTGTTGGGTATTTAAAGCTGACATGTTGAAGTTCGATATCACCGGCAACGGTTTCTAGTGTTGTACCCTCAGTGCTGCTGGAATCAATCACTGGTTTTCTGTCAAGTATTTCAAATATTGAAGCAGCAGATTCTTTGGCCTTGTTAGAGTCTGGTGCTAAGGAACTACTCTGAGAAACGCCCATTGCGGTCACTGTTAAAGAAAGAAAAACCTGCACAAAATATATAGTTAGAACCTGATCAAAAGAAACATAAGCATCCAAAGGTGTGATTGACTTAGTTGTACCTTGAAAACCTCTGGAAAGGTTGCTTTCCCATGTTGCACAAGAATGGATCCTATGTAGAAACAGAAAGCATTTGTGCAGTACAAAGCGAAAAAGGAGAAACCTAATCCTATACCACTAACAAGCCCCAACCTAACACCTTGTTTTTCTGGCCCTGTACATTTCTTCCTATACATATCCATCACTTTTGGTTCAGCGCAAAATGCTGCAACGGTTCTGATGCTACCAACAGCATCATTTGCCACTTGACTTGCTTCTTCATACTTAACCTATAGAGGACAAAAGATTCTCATCATGTCTCTCAATAATACATCATTGCATTGGTAGAATAAAAAAGGCGGATCAGTGCACGAGGACATATGCAGCCTTATATTTTTAAGTAGAGAGACTATTTCTAGGATTTGAATCAAGGAAAACAACCCTACTGTTGTATGGAGACTCAACCGTTGATAAAATAGGATTTAAAAAATTGAGAGTAACTAAAGCTAACCTTGGCGTCTGCACTGAATCCTTTTATGAACCTCATCTGTAGGACTCCTTGAATGAACAGCAGGGGTGATACAGCCAATACGACAAAAGCGAGTATCCAATTAGCCGTGAATGCTATAACTAGACCTGCTGTGATTGTTGCTATGTTTTGCACAATGAGGGCCAGGGAGTTCCCAACAAGACTTTTCACTGTTGAAGCATCAGTAGATAACCTTGCACCAACAGCACCACTACAAAATAATTGATCCATATCTCTTAGTTTGATTAGTAGAAGTTATCAAATCATGATAGTAGGGTCATGCTAAGGATAAAAGTTCTAGCTATCTAGTAGTTTTAAACAATTAGTTTCATTCCTTGTGATGGAAGTAAACTATGTTGTTGACATACCTTGAATTTGAAGGATCATCAAACCAAGTGATTTCTTGGTGGACAACCTTTTCAAATGTCAATGACCGAATTCGTTCTATAAGTTTTCCACCAGCAATCCCAAAGAAGTAAAACGAAGTTGGTATGGCCACGAGAGTAACAAAACCCAAACCCACATATAAAAGCGACCAAAAAATTGAATCTTTCTTCAACTGCTCTGGAGGTTTAAAGAACATAGTAATTGCTGATGAAAGCAAGAGGCCAAATACAGGGAACACTACACCTTGCACTGCTGCACCGATGGATCCAAGCAGTAAGAAAGGAACCTCCGGCTTGTTCAAATAGGCCAAGCGCCTTATAGAAACCTTTTTGTGACTCACCTCTTGAACTTCACTTTTTTCCTTATGAACATTTGCTTTTTCTTCAGACTGATGTACCACATTTTGATAAGGAAGAACATTGCTGAGTGGCTGAGAGTGTCTACTCCTTGATGAACCTCGGCTCATCGATATACTCTCGTGAGTACCTGAATTAAAACTATTATTTGACTTATCTGCCTCGGAATTCTGGATTGCTTCATCTTCCTTTTGTCCTTCTTGTAGACGAATAAGCTGAGAAAAAGCACCCTCGGGATCCTTGATTAACTCATCATGAGTTCCTGCATAAAAAATAAAAATGCCACTGTGAATACCTTGCTCTAAGAAGTTCTAAAATTCATAGTTTCATTTTTTTGTAGATTGTTGTAATGTGAAGACTTAACATGTTATAATAAATGCATCAGAACTACTTTTCATAAAAATATAAAGCTGAAAAAGTTGGTTCAAGTATGCATAAACTATAACCTTGTTCCACAATTTTTCCTTTATGAACCACTGATATGGTGTCAGCATTTCTAATAGTACTCAAACGATGCGCGACAACAAGAGTAGTCCGGTTTGACATAACTCTCTCTAATGCTTCTTGAACAATACGTTCAGACTCAGCATCCAATGCACTTGTAGCTTCATCAAGAAGAAGAATTGTTGGATTCTTCAAAATAGCCCTTGCAATAGCAATTCTTTGCTTTTGCCCACCAGAAAGTTGAGTTCCATGCTCTCCTGCCATTGTGTCAAGGCCCTAAAACAGAAATTATATACTTCAATGACTTATTCTTTAAAGTCAAAATTTCAATTTTTAACAAAAAATCAGTAACAAAGTACTGAAGATTTATTATAAGCACCTGAGGAAGCTTGTCAATGAACTTTTTGGCATTAGAAAGTGTTATTGCTGTATTTATCTCTTCATCAGTTGCACCTTCTTTGCCATATAATATATTCTCTCTGATACTGGCTGCAAACAAGACAGGTTCTTGACCAACAAGTCCAATCTGTTCTCTTATCCATCTAATTTGAAACTTTTTCAGATTCACACCATCTATGAGTACTTCTCCAGCATCAGGATCATAGAATCTTTCTAACAAGCTTATTACAGTGGACTTTCCACTTCCACTTTGGCCCACTAATGCAGCAGTTGTGCCACTTGGAACATATAATGAGAATCCAACAAAGATTTTCTGATCTGGTCTTGAAGGATAACTGAAATGAACATCTTTCAGTTCAATATCTCCCTTTATGCCTTCCAAGACAACACCATTTGTGTCATAAGCATCAATTTTGGGCTTTCTTTTGATTGTCTCAAACATTTTATATGCTGCTGCTTGTCCTGCTGCAAATGCATTAAGGCATGGGGATGTTTGACCAAGTGACCTGATAATGTAGAGAAAAAGTTAAGTCAACCAAGTTATGCCTAAACAATATATCATTTACCAACAATGTGTTGGTCCAGTGGTGTAAGGTCCCATTGCATCCTCAGGTCGACCAAAAGATCAAAAGTTCAATTCCCGGAAATGACACTTGCTGGGAAAGACAACCATACACCCCGAAAGGATTAGTTCCTTAACCATAGGATGAGGGGACCCATTGGTTATTAAAAAAGAGAGCAATATATCCATTAATTCTCAAGTACCATGCATGTTTCACTTACATTCCACCTGTCATAAGAGCTATGATTATGTTGATGACAGTTCCACCATTGTATCCTTTCTCAATGATCAATTTGGAACCATACCACATGGCAAGTCCATAGGTGCTAAAAACAATTAACAAGAGTACTCCCATTCCTGACCCTGCAGCCAACTCTTGTAGAACAATTGTATTATAGGCATCTCTTAACTTGATATTATACATTTGTATTGCTTTTTTCTCCCCATTAAAAGATGCAACCTGATTAAATTTCATAAATAAGTCAAAGAATATGGTTAGACATGTAAAAGCAAGCAATTCAGCAGTTAATGTTGATAAGAATTGATATTTGAGTCTTACTGTTCTAATGGCTCCAACTGTTTGTTCAACAACAATTCCTGCTTTTGAATAAGCAATTTGGCCTCTACTTGACATTTTAGACAACATCATGGACATGATTCCTCCAGAAAATATGACTAAAGGTATGCATGCAAGCAAAACTATAGCCATTTGCCATCCTTTTATAAAGGCAATCACAAACCCACCAATAAAAGTTGTAGCAAGTTGTATAAATTTCCCAACCTGTCAATAAGTTCTTATCAGTTCTACTGTCTTTTTATAGAATCTTTGGTTGTGTTCTTATCAGAGAGCTAATGATATATTGAATGAATCTGATGTGTTGATACACATATTCTTGAAAAAATTCAGTATATCATATTTTGGAATACTCGTATAAAATATGCAATTAAAACATAGGAAATACATAGGTTGTTCTGAAATTTTAAATAATAGACATACTTTTCAAAAACCATTAAATACAAAACGAATAACATAGTTGTTGTTCTTAACATGTTTTTGTATTGTCTAAATATGTATTTTAAAAACATCATAAGAGCATACCTCATTTCACCTATACACACAACTTCAGATCTGACACTAGAATAATAATCAAAAAAATTATTGGTACAACAATTAAAATGCTATGAAACTTAAAGCTTTTGTACAAGAAATCAAGGAGCATGCATAATTACCTTTTCTCCCATGGCATCTTGAATGAGAATGGTGTCACCAGACATTCTCCCAATAACCTCTCCAGTTGTTGTTTCAGTGTCAAAGAAAGCAATGTCTTGTTTCAATATAGTTTTCAAGTACAAACTACGGATCCTAGCTGCTTGTCTTTCTCCTGTTACAATCCAGCATGATACCTCTGCAACATTTAACCAAATTATTATGACCCTCTTATAATCAATA
This sequence comes from Lupinus albus, assembly GCA_009771035.1. NCBI lineage: Eukaryota > Viridiplantae > Streptophyta > Magnoliopsida > Fabales > Fabaceae > Lupinus > Lupinus albus. The sequence continues at coordinate 16,000,136 of CM020016.1, forward strand.
ACTTGAGACCATTGAAAATAACTTAAGGGCTTATTTGAACTACAAATGACTTATAAGGATAACTTCAAACTTTTGGTGCTTATGTTACAATGAAATGATAAAAACATTTATCAAGAGAAGAGTATATATATAATTATATAGTAGTCTCTAAGAAATAAATAGGGATAGAAATATTGCACTATCTTACGTAGAAAGGAGGAAACTCCAGTCCCAATAGCCAGGTAAATAAATAACAATGCAACCTGAAAGAAATTTGAAGGCATATAAGTTAGTTTGCATTAACATTATTTTGTGTTGAAAATGTGTACAAGACGTGCATGCAGACAATAACCAATTTTTCTCCATGCATCAACTAAAGGAACAAGAAAAAATTGTGGAAACTTCATTTCTTTTCCAAGAAATTTATTTCAACCAGTGACTTCATTATCACTAAGTAATAATGTTAGTGTTGCAACGAAAGTCGTTTAAGTTTAAGTAAATTAAACCCTAGATCTGGAAAGAAAAGCAAGAATGATGCAAGTTTTATAACTACTATACCTTAGAAACTTCATGAACAATATGGGATGGATCGGTTGAACCAAATGTGTTAATAAGCTTTCCAAAAATCAGAGTCATGATAGGTTGATTCAAGCCATTAGCCACAGAAAAGATAATGCCTATGATCATGAGTGTAACGTCAAGAGTATCAGCAAAAGTGAAGAGCTTGAAGAAGGAAACTTTCTGGGTTGCTTTGTTTTTTTCATCTTCTGATGATGGTGGTGGTGGTGGTTTTTGCTTTGTGTTTTGTTCCATGGCTGCGATGAAGAAGCAAGAGTATAGAGAAAGAGTATATATTTATGATTATTTATAGCATGTCACGTATTATGAAAATATAATAAGGTAAAATAAATAGATTATGATAGATAAATTTGAAGGTGATAATGATACTCTATACCTATCTGAAATAATGTTAATAACAATATCTAATTATTCAAAAGGGTGAAATGCATGCTACAAGATTCTTAGTTTGTTTTTTTATATATAAAGAGATTCTTGATTTGAATTGGTAAGTACATTTAAAACATTAGTGAGTTTTTTCCACCTACTTTTGAATTAAGTGAATATATGAGAAATAAGTAAAAAGAAAATGGTAAGATAAAGTTTTGCTGGCCTTCTAGAAAGTTTTCCATTGAAATGTCCAGCTTAATTTGATATTAATGGTATTAATGATTATACACCTTAAAAGGGAATATTTGCTATATATTTAGTATTTACAAAGAAGACTTCTAGATGATAATGAGTTGTAAGTGAGACAAAATGAAGATTTCACTCATGAATATCAACCATATGGTATTAATATAAGTCAGTTGCAGTATTTCTTTTTATGATTTGTTATGTAACATTTAAAATATTAATTGACAAAAAAATAGTGAAGGTTCCAATAATGCTTCAAAAAAAATCTGTTAGTATAAGAGATGAAGTTAAAGATAACAAAAGATATATTGAGTGAGATAAAATACAGAGATAGACCCAATTGATTAAATCTAGTTTGGCTTGTGATAAAATTGTTGATCAGTTTTAAAGTCGTTTAAAAATAACACCATATAACTAAAATAAAGATGTTAATTTCAAGTTCATGTAACTATGGTTAACTGAGTTTATTTAATGTTTAACTTTAAGTTTAGTTTAGGAGCCAAGTTGTCTATACCACTTCTTTATGTTATTTATATGTGTTATCAATTACAAACTCACATTTATGTTTTGTTAAGTTTTGGTTAGTTATTATGGTGCAACTTTAATTGACATATAAATTTATAATTAGTATCACATAGAAATGATATAAAAAATGACATAGAAAACTTGTCGGTTAGTGGGCATAATCTTGACCAATTCTATTATTGATTTATTGGTGGAATATATTGATCTCAACCATTCATTATAGTTATAGTCTAGATTTATGTTCATTAAAACAAAATATACACTTTATCTTAAAGCAAAATGTTTAATTATTTCAGTAGTTAATCGCACACATTCCCAAATCTATTAACATTACAGGAATAGACATAATGATTAACGTCATTCAACAATGAAGATATTAGACACTAAAATAATAATTTAAAAAATTATTAAGAATTAGGGGAGGGATACACTTACTCCAAAAGTAAGTGGAAAAGACTTACTTCTCATCATGATCATTTATTTTTTGGAAATCCAATGGTTTGAATTGGTGACTACATCTAAACTATTGAATTTTCCAAAATTGGATGGCTAAGATGAAGAGTAAGTCTTTTTCACTTACTCTTGGAGTAAGTGGATCTCTCCCCTAAGAATTAAGTTGATAAGTTCCAAAATATGAGATACTAAAATAAGTAATTTAAACAACAGTATTTTTTAATATTTTTAAATAAATTCTCAAATTTGTTAGCTAATTAATTGCTATAACTATGGTTTGGCAATTTAGTCATTTTTAATTTAATTACCTTTTTCATGATAAAAAATGGAATGATGTGTAACTCCCATCACAATTTAGGCATATTAGTTAAATTTTGTACACTATGAATCATACATATACACAGATAGTGTTATCTTTATACCACTTATAATTTTATATGTTTAAAATTAATTTTTTATTTTGCATCACATTTTTCTGCAAAAACAAATAATTATTATTATATTGAATTATTCTGTAATAATGTGAATATGCAATTTAAGAAACTTCATAATTATTTTTCCGAGACAAATATTCAATTGTTTTTTGTATGCATTATTTGAGTCTAGTTGATTTCTTCTTTAGTTTTGAAATGACAATGCAAAACTTATTGAATTTACAAAGTTCTATCTATATAACTTTTGTTTAACTGGTTCGATGTGTAAGAATGTCTCTTGTGACATGAAGGGACATATCATTTAATTGATTAAATGACATAACTCTTGAATAAAAAGTTGTCATTGAAATGGTAAGACTCTTGAGAAAGAGTCTATATATAGTGCTTGATGGAAGCACTATACTATCATCTGAAAAAGGACTTTGAAACACTGTCCCTATCTCTGCCCATAAAGATTGTCTCTATAGTCATCACTAAAGGAAGAGCATATAAAGGAAGGGAACGAGATAGAAAAGTTTCTCTATTGACAAGAACAACACACAACACATAGTGGAGGATCATATCGCCATGGAAAGAAGTAATCCATAACCATTCTTATTATGTGAAAGCTATAAATTCTAAAGATCTATTTTCATGTTTTCAAAGATGAACTTACACGATGATGTTTGATAATCAATTTGATACTTACATCGTTGATATGTATAGCAATGTTGAATTTATTTCTATGAAAGAAACGATAATCATTTAGATAAGTTAATTGAGAGTGAAAAACATATTATTCACCCATTAATTTACCTTCTTTTTGAAGTTAATAATACAATTATAAAAATATTTTTCTAACTACCGAAATTATAGAAAATAGTCAAGTTGCCTAATCAAATGGAAGATACATCAAGGAATGTCCTATTTCCATTACGTACCATATATGTGTTTTTCCGATAATTAGCGTTAGTAAAAATATTACTATGTGTAAACACAAGATAAGATTTGAATGTCACTATAACTTCAACAACAACTCTAAAAATACTAGATTAATTTACATTATTTCGTAACAATATAAAATAGTTGTAAATAGTATTACGATTTTAATATAATTATTTCCATATTATCAATTTGGTCTAAACAAAATATAATCAATTACGATCTTAATATGTTTAGCATTATTTAATTTTAGTTATGCTCATCGTAAGTGTTCATCACAATTTTAAATATGATAAAAAAAAGTATGCATAGTTTTTATATGGTAGTGTCATTGTATTATACATCTTTCATATTTAATTATTATTGAATTTTCAAATAAAAAATGTAATACAAATGATTACTAGGTGTACTTAATTTATATAAATTAGGATATTACACTCTTTAAATGAAGGTTAATATGCATAGTTTTGAAAACCGTACCGTACCGGCCGGTTCAACTGGAAAACCGGTGAACCGGACCCCTAACCGGTACGGTACGTATGTTATACCGCATATGCAATAGAACCGGTCAAAACCGGTTGAAAACCGGTCAAAACCGGTCAAAACCGGTGAAAACCGGTAAACCGGTTTAAACCGGTTGGTTTGTACATTATTATTATTTTTTTTTAAATTTCAAATTTTCAATTCTTCACCAATTCTTCAACTTCAATGATTGATATTTGGGTTATTTATTTGTATTTTGCGTTTGTTAAGTGATAATTTTGGATAAATATATGTTTTGTACTTTAGACTTTGATTTTATTAAAGACTTAATGTTGTTTGTTTGTGTGAATTTGAAGTAAATTATGAATATGGATTATAAATATGAATATCTACTTATTTGAAATTTTTTGTTATAGGTTTACATATATATATATAAGCAAGTATGTCCGGTTTAACCGACATACGGTTTAATTACTGAACCACTGGTTGAACCACTGTACCACTATACCAGTACCCTAACCGGTTTGATAACCGGTACGGTTTTAATAACATTGTTAATATGTGTTTTCCGAACACTGAGGCAAAAAAACCTTTATTAAAATACCTCGAGAAATTGTAATGGCTTCAAAAAACTTCTCCTTCGAAAGTATGAAGGTCCTACACGTGTATCCATACTGAGACTGATCCTTGTTGTATCAACATTTGATCCGTGGAATAAATTTAGATAATTTATACTATAAATAATAAAACAAGAGAAGAAGAACAATTCTCTTTTTCTCTACACACCTGAAGACTTTTTTTACACTCATATTTAGGTATAGATTATGATTTTGTGGCATTTTTTTTCAAAATAAAATAACCACTCAATCTCATATTGATTCTATCACATGGTAACCACTATATTATTTTTCTCTTTTTTGGTTTTGTTATTTTTATTTTTCAAACGTTTAAATCAATCACTGATCTTATCAGATTTATTAATTCAAATTGCAGATGACTGAATAATATCATTTGTATTTTTTGTGCTATCATAAAATACAATAACATTCCATTAAAAGAAAACTTATTAAATTAAACTATTTAATTTAATCCATAACATTTTCTCGTTCAACAAAAAACAGAACACTCGTTAGTGTGAACCCATAGGTTCATTACTAAACCGATAGTAAATTAACTCATTAATTTACTAATCAATGTTGGCGTCTAGTAACACTCCTTAACGGCCGAATATAAATGAAGTAATATCTTTTACTTTTAGAACCATTAGAAGATTAATATAATATTTTCTTTTATCTTTACAACTCTATGTTAACTCTAGAATATGATATGTTTGTCAAATTCTAATAAGTTAACGCATAGTGAATGACTTAAGAAATTCATTTCTTCATTCATTCAATTCCTCTTGGCCAAGGTCTTTATTTCTACAGAGTTCAAACTCTTACCATGATTTGATGAATTCTTTCTTGATTAATCATTAATCCTACAAGAATTTGATTATACCCAATAGTCATTCAACTAACATCATAAGACATTAGATGTCCGATATCAAAATATAACAAATAACTTGTTAATTACTATGATAATCTCAAGTCTAAGGAAAATATATATTTCTTCATAAGAATTTCCTATTGACAATTCAAAGGTAATATATTAACCATTGGGAATTCTAATTTGAGTTATTTCAATGATCATATGTCTATATGTACAATTTATATGCGTAATTTAATAAATGAGATCTATTAATCTTTATCTAATAAAAACTACTACACATATATTGATCTACCTCGATTAATAATGTCCTAAGCTTAATAATCCTACAATCAAGAAAATTTAGATTAAAATTATAAAAGATTTATTTTTAATTATTATAATAATAACTCTCTAATTTTAATCAAGGACCTTTCATATTAATTATTTCAACAAAAATGAATATGATAACAAGATAATAATAAATACAACTTTATTATTATAAACATGATAAATTGGTTCTTGGGCATACCTTATATCCTAACAAATAATATTATTTTTTTATATTTCAAATTAGGAAATACATGCTAGCCATAGATTAAAATAATCGTATTATCACTTGGAATTATGATGAAACAATGAGGGTGGAAAATTATAGACCGAGTTTTATACATTATTATTATCATTCATTATTCATATTTAATCATAATTTGATTATTCAAAAAAAATAATTCAAATGAATTGCGAATAATATAATGACGATATATAAATATTTACACTGAAAATACATAGATATTACAATCATTTAGAATATAATTACTTATTTATTTCTTCAATAAGTCCTTAAATAATTTATTTGTTTAAATTAACGGTATTTTTTCACTATATAAGTGAGGAGTTAATCTTTTTAGGATACATAATATGAGTAAGTAACTAATATTTTTCAGAATACATGATTGCCCCTTTCAATTAGTGTCGTTCGATACTCCATACATATAAAAACATTATATTTAACTATATAATAAAATACTAAATCTAATCTTAGTTATAAAAAATGTTGACACTTAATGGAGGAAAATGAAAAGATTTTCTACCTATAAAAACATTACCAATAAAACATATCACGTCTTTCCTTGTTTACCAAAATACGTGTGGCTATTTTAGAGCTTTAAATTTATTCTTATAGAATTATGAATTTTGTTTACCAATTTGAATTTACAACATATTATTGACAAAAGTTGTTGAGCACTCACTATGTCAGATATGTTGAGCAACAACGTTTTTTTTTGCTTTAGGACAGTGTATTGTATCCTGCTACTGTTTGTTTGATCGAAGTCATAGATGGTATGTTTAACAACGCTTATGTGCGCGTTGTTGTATGTCATACATACAACAGCGCCACCTCCAACAAGCGCTGTTGTATGTCTTACATACAACGTCACCTCCAACAAGCATTGTTATATATGTACATGACTTTTAATCACGCTCATCACGAGTGTTGTTGATATGTCATCCTTAACAACACTCATTTAACGGCACTCATTTAACCGCACTCATATTAAATAAGGCAAGATCTCTTTCAGACATTTTATCAAACACATAAGAAGCTTCAATATAATAAGAATGAAATCAAACTATTGTGTGGACATGTATCTGTTAACCATATGCAGTAATGAAAAAGACGAATGTGATGAAGATGTAGAGGACAAATCCATGATTTTCTACTCTCCCTTAACCTAAGTAAGAAATAAGAGGACATAAAGATACGATCAAATTCAATATAATAAGAATGAAATAAAAATTACATAGAAAATATGAATGAAAAAATAATAACCAAATACAAGAAATACATACCGAGATTGCAAGTTTGGTAAATCAACGACAACTTCACGTAAATTCAACATTGACATTAATATAAAATAAGAAGTTAACACATAAGAATATAAATGCAAGAAGAAAAAGTGAATCAAAGAGAATGATTCACCTTATGCTCCAATAGAGAAAATGTGAGCTAATAAATTGCTTGAAGAAGAGTAAGAGTTGAAGAGATTTTGTTTTTAAATATGCAAAGATTCGCGCCTACTAAAACAATAAATGTATGACTTTTAACAGCGTTCTCTAAAAATACGTTGTTAAATGTGTGACTTTTCAGCTACTCTAATATTATCAAAACACATTCACTATAAAACTTGTAAAATAAAAAAGAAATAGTAAAAAATATTTTTTTTTAAATTTCATGGTGCATTTTTCTAATATAGTGTGAAAATTTGGATAAAATGAATTTTTCTACTCCAAATACATATATAATATGTCCAATTCTAATTAGTGATTCAAAAGTTATGTACAAAATAATAATATAACATATTTAACAACGCTTATTTATGCAAACTGCTGTTTATATGACACATTCAACAGCACTTTTTACACAACCACTGTTAATGATGTCATATAAACAACGCTTGTGTAAAAAAGTGTTGTTAAAGGTGCCATATAAACAGCAGTTTGCATAAATAAGCGTGATTAAATGTGTTGTATCACTATTTTTGACATAACTTTTGAACCATTAATCAGAAATGAAAATATTATATGTGCATCTGGGGTAGAAAAATTCATTATATCCAAAAACTTTCACTACATTAGTAAAAAATGTAGTGAGAAAAAAATTAAAAAAATGTAGCTACTCTAACATTATCAAAACACATTCACTATAAAACTTGTAAAATAAAAAAGAAATAGTAAAAAATGTTTTTTTTTAATTTCAGGGTGCACTTTTCTAATATAGTTGGAAAATTTGGATAGAATGAATTTTTCTACCCCAAATACATATATAATATGTCCAATTGTGATTAGTGATTCAAAAGTTATGTCAAAAATAATGATATAACATCTTTAACAGCGCTTATTTATGCAAACTGCTGTTTATATGACACATTTAACAGAACTTTTTACATAAGCGTTGTTAAAGATGTCATATAAACAGCGCTTGTGTAAAAAGATGATGTTAAATGTGTCATATAAACAGCAGTTTGCGTAAATAAACACTGTTAAAGATGATGTATCACTATTTTTGACATAACTTTTGAACCATTAATCAGAACTGAACATATTATATATGCATCTGAGGTATAAAAATTTATTCTATCCAAATTTTCTCACTATACTAGAATGGTGCACCCTGAAATTAAATTTTGTTTACTATTTTTTTTACAAGTTTTATAGTGAATATGTTTTTGATAATGGTAGAGTAACAACAGCGCATTGATAATTTTTTTACTCTAGCGAAAATTGAAGAATATGTTGTATAAGATATCTCATCAACAACATAAACAAAAACATGCACTGTTAAATATATTCTTATTAACATTTAACAGCGATGTGCAATATTTGCGCTGTTAAATATTACGAATTAAAACAAGCACGTATTCAACCACACATATTTTCTGTTGCGATGTTGACATTATATCCGCTTATCAATTTTAACAGCGAATTTTTAAAGATGCGCTGTATAATTTTCCTCTGCCTTTTGTTTAACATCATATTTCTAGTATGCGCGGTTAAAGAACTGTCTTTAAAGATGTTTTCTGGCGTAGTGACTATATACAATCGCAATAAAATATCTCTAGATAAAAAATTTCCTTCACCCTCTAAAATCATGACATGTATCTTATTAAATTATTTCTAAAAATTAACAAAATAGTATACATGCATTTCATAATTTTAATAGTTAAAGGAAATAGCTTGTCTCATGGTATAAAGGAGATGCTTTATTTTCATATAAATATTATGGAATAAAGTATCTCTAAATAATTCTATGGAAATCAAATAGTTTGCATCTACTCACTAAGTCAAACCATTTGATTTATCTAGAATTGATAGATAGGATATGGAGTAAGTTCTCTTGGAGTAAATGAATCATCTCTCTAGTTATAATATCATTTTTGTACTTTGTGGATTTTATATTATAATTTTATTATTGGATATACTTTAAATTATAATTTTTTGCTTTTATTAAAATGTTAAATTTAAGGTGAGAGTGATAGTTTCAAATTATAATTAATGTTTTGGTGGTATTTGGTTATGATTGTAACACCCCAAATTTTAATCTTTAAAATTATAGTATCAGTCCTGGAAGCCTCACTTGATCGAGAGATTCTCGCCTGAGCGAGAAAGGATCACCTGGGAGGGTGAAATCCTAGACTATACTGGAGGATTCTCGCCTGAGCGAGAGTTGTCTCGCCTAGGCGAGAAATGGCAATTTTGGGTTGTTGACACAGTGTAATCGATTACACACTCCTGGTAATCGATTACATGCTGATAAACTAATCAGACCTGTGCATCTAACACAGTGTAATCGATTACACAGTCCTGGTAATCGATTACATGATGATTAAAAGCATCAGATATGTACATCTGACACAATGTAATCGATTACAACATGTTGGTAATCGATTACATCGCGACGATGCCTCTGTAATTTACACTGTGTAATCGATTACACACTTCTGGTAATCGATTACATCGTATTAATGTAATCGATTATACACTTCTGGTAATTGATTACATCGTATTAATGTAATCGATTACACCATGTTGGTAATCGATTACATAGCGACGATGCCTCTATAATTTACACAGTGTAATCGAATACACTATACTTGTAATCGATTACACTTATCGCAGTGTCTATAAAATAGAAACCCAAAACACATTTTAGGGTTAGAACTTCGAAGAGAAGAGATAGATGAGAGCTTTTCAAGAGCAAAGAGCCTTAGGACTCATCTTGAAGCTCTCGTTTTATGTTGTTTTTATTTTGTAAACTCTTGGTTTAGAGATAGTATCTCAAGAATGGAAAGGGTTGTGGGTTGATTCATGAAAACCCCAAAAACCCTAAAAGTGAAAATGTGGTAAAAGGAGAGAATGAGTAAAATGCTAGAGGTAGAAGATGAGTTTACCCCCAAATATTGAAATATGAGATGTTATGCATGTTTTAGATGGTTGAATATTGATGATGAATATTTTGTATGATTAAATGATGCAATATAAGTTGTTTATGTGATATTTGGAATAAATGACTAACATTGTGTTATGTGGTGGGATGAGGAAAGATCCTAAGGTTGGAGGTGGTGTCGGTAGAACTCAAGAAGTTGCCAAGAACCGAACCTCAATACTCACCAAGGTAAGGATAAGTCTTTAATGTTGCATTTGAAATAGAAAATGTGTATTTTCTGGTTATGCAAAGACTAAGTTGTAAATTACGCATTTAGTATGAACATATATGAGTGTGTTTATACTAAAGCAGGCGTAGATTTACGGAAAATGAAAATGTGGGTATTTTCTGGTTATGAAATGAATAAGTTGTAAATTGCGCATTTAGTATAAACATATATGAGTGTGTTTATACTAAAATAGGCGTAGATTTACGGAAGATGGAAAACGTGTGCGTTTTCTGGTCGTGCAATAATTATATTGTGAATCACGTAGTTAGTATAAACATATATGGGTGTGTTTATACTAAAGATGGCGTGGATTTACGGGAAATGATTGATGGTGAATTCAATGAAAAGAAAATATATTTTTAGCCGGCCATAAATGGTTAGCGACTTCGGCCCGAGTTTACGAGGCAACACTTCGGCCCGATTTTACGAGGCAACACTTCGGCCCGAGTTTACGAGGCAACACTTCGGCCCGAGTTTACGAGGCAACACTTCGGCCCGAGTTTACGAGGCAACACTTCGGCCCGAGTTTACGAGGCAACACTTCGGCCCGAGTTTACGAGGCAACACTTCGGCCCGAGTTTACGAGGCAACACTTCAGCCCGAGTTTACGCGGCATGTTTTCTTTATAAAAGAGATGAGAATTTGTTTTTAGCTAACCCTAAGGGGTGTAGCGACTTCGGCTCGAGTTTATGTAGCAACACTTCAGCCCGAGTTTACGCGGCATGTTTTCTTTATAAAAGAGATGAGAATTTGTTTTTAGCTAACCCTAAGGGGTGTAGCGACTTCGGCCCGAGTTTATGAGGCAACACTTCAGCCCGAGTTTACACGGCATGTTTTCTTTATAAAATAGATGAGAATTTGTTTTTAGCTAACCCTAAGGGGTGTAGCGACTTCGGCTCGAGTTTATGTAGCAACACTTCAGCCCGAGTTTATGAGGCGTGTTTTATTGGTAAAAAGGATGAGAATCTGCTTTTAGCTAACCCTGAGGGGTGTAGTGACTTTGGCTCAAGTAATGCAGCAAGACAAAATGAATTTCGGAAATGGTTTACTAACCCTTTTTTCTAATGTGGATTATCTTATAATGACGTTTATTGAATTAACGACTTACTCCTTTGTGTGTTTTGTACTTTTGTCATTGATAATCCCATTGCAGGTAAATAGATGAATGAAGTATGCTAGGTCGGGAGCTTTAGGAGCTTTAGACTTCGGATTCACTATTTATGTTTTTGTATCTTAAATGACTACTTGCGGATTTAAATGATTGTAATCATAGCTAACCATTAGTCGGATATTTGTAACTGGGTGTATGGTTATTTCGGAGAACTATACTTATGGGGTCTCATTATCCGTGAGACATTACGAATATGAATTATGTTTTTCTGTCAAATCAAGTGTAGGTGATTATGGAATTTGAAAGTATGATAGTAAGTGTAGGAAAATACATGCAAAATGATTAAAATGAATGAAAAAATTTCAAGGGTAGAAAATCGGGTCGTTACAATGATTACATGATTACTTTTCGTAAAAATTAAAAATATAAAGGACAAAATAGAAAATTATAAATTATATCACAATTGTAATTATACCATATTTTAACTTTATATATACTAGTGTGTTAATAGACACTTTTGTGCCTATCAACCCACTTTCCTATCGTTTGTAATGTGTACTCTACATGCAACAAATTGAAAATTAGATATTTTAATTTTTAATGTAATATTGGTGGCAATTAGATAATGCAAAAACCCGAAGTTAGTTTGATCAATATATGCTTCTTATGTAACATCCCATTTAAAAAAGAGTTAATTACATGGACACTCTTGAGTTTTAGTGAAATTACATAAATTACCCCTCCATATTTTGTCCTTACACGAACCACCCCTAATTTTATACATATATTACACTGAACACCCCTGATGCAATATAAGTGTAATATTTTAAACAAAAAATGTGTGGTAACTGTAATTAAGTTAAACAAACTATTATATATTGTGTATAGAATTCCAAATAGTACAAAACCGAGTGTTTTTTTTATTTTTTTTGTTTCATCAATTCTAATGATTTGTTTATATAACCCTTATAATATTTTATAATGAACCAAATAATGAAGATGCATTGACTCTTACATTATTTGGATTTGTCTACACAATATACAATATTTTGTTTAACTTAATTACACACATTACATATTTTTTTTGTTTAAAATTGTTTACTTATATCTCATCAGGGGTGATCAGTGTAATATATGTACAAAATTATGGGTGATTAATGTAAGAGGAAGAGGTAGTTCGTGTAAGGAGAAAAAAAGGGAGGGATGATTTGTGCAATTTCACTAAAACTCAGGGGGTGTGAGTGTAATTAACTCTTTTAAAAAAAGAATAAAGGTGAAAGTATAAAATAAAAGAAGAAAAAAACTTAATTTTTCTTAGATCAACAACTATTTATATCTACATATTTCGCTTTTCAATTTTCTTTTATTTTAAATTTCTATTCAAAAGAATGACCCAAAGAACATAAAATGAAATTTCCAACTTTCAACAATTAAGCTTCATTTTCTATGATTATATGAACATAAAAAAGAAAAATCATTTTCAAAAACCTATTATGCTAATTTTATTATTGGAAATCTATTCCATTCATATTTTGTATCATCACTAAGTATAGATATTAAATTATCTATAATTTTGTAATTATATAGTAACATAACAAAACATGATATCAATAAAAATGTCTTGACTAAGAAGTCTTATATGATATGTGGTATAGGAATTAACTACCTAATAATTACGAATCAAAAGGATTTATACAAATGCAATTGTTCACTTAGTTTTAATTACAGACATAGAAATGACTTGAAATATCTTTAAATAAAACTGGTGTTCCTATCAGCATTTCAGAGGTTAATAACATCCTATACAATAAGGTAACTACAATACAAAAAGGATATCACACATGAAATAATCACTTAACCAACTACCCATAAACTACATTCCATCAACACCAATATTAGAGTCCCCAACTAATATCCTCTCTTAGGGAGAAGAGAAGTGTTGCATGCTATATGTAACACACACAGGTAGACAATGTACATGAACAAAGAGAGTAAGTTATTCTTTTTAGATACAATATGTGAAATATATGTAATGTAAGCATCATAACACAAAATAAACATATAACATAACATTGTCCGAATATGAAATTCATTCTCGTGAACATGATGCATGAAATACACAATTTATATCTACGAAATCAGGATTCCCAACTAATTCAATCTCAAATGCAATGCAAGTGGATTCATATTCCCAAATCAACTTCCATTACTTTTCAACCCAAATCATTTCCGAAAGCAATCGGGAGTTTAAGTTATCATGTATGATGTAACGACCCAAATTCTACACTTGAAAATTTTTCATTATTTAATTCAAATTCCTTGCATTTAACGATAAATCATAAATTCTAAATGTATACACGTATTTAAAAGGTCCCACTTCTTCCTCACACCCGCTTTGTAAACCAAAAGTAACATACAAAATCCAATAGTAGAAAACATAATTCATATTAATATCATCTAGTAACTGCCGCATACAATTAGCTATGAGTTTCCAAAACACTCATAGCTACATATATCCCGAGTTACTAGTTCCCATGATTAATACCATGTACGAAATCAGGTATATAATTACAAAATAATTAATATAAAGTACAACCAATAAGGTTACAAAAGAATGGCTAAGAGACATCAAAATAAAGTCTCTAATGCTCCAAATCAAAAACACTCATACTCCTTTCACCTACCTGCAATGGGATTAACATTGACAATACACCAAGAAAACATAAAGGAATAAGTCGTTTACTCATTAATCATCAATGTAAGTTAATCCACATTTAATAAGATTAAATAAACGGTTTAAAAGTCGAGTTTTCTGAAAAGCCAATTTCAACGTTCATACTTTTGAAAAACCATGCTACATAATTTGAGCCAAAGTTTGCTACATTGCTTGAGCCAAAGCTTGCTACATTACTTGAGTCAAAGTTTGCTACATCGCTTGAGCCAAAGCTTGCTACATCGCTTGAGCCAAAGCTTGCTACATTACTTGAGCCAAAGTTTGCTACATCGCTTGAGCCAAAGCTTGCTACATTACTTGAGCCAAAGTTTGCTACATCGCTTGAACCAAAGCTTGCTACATTACTTGAGCCAAAGTTGCTAACCAATCATGGTCGGCCCAAAACGAGTTTATTTCCATTGGCACTCCACCAATACACTTTTACGAGTTTTATTTTCATTGGCACCCCACCAATACAAAAAACAGTAAATACACCCGACATCATTACAAACATATACCTATATGCTTATAACTACAAGGTGATTTACAAATCATTTTATCATTCCGAGTTTTATTTCCATTGGCACTCCACCAATACATATACGGTAAATCCACTCCCGGTTGTTACAAACATACCCATATATGTTTATAACAACTAAGTGATTTACGCTTCACTGCATTATTCTGAGTATTATTTCCATTGGTACTCCACCAATATATAAATGGTAAATTAACTCCTCGTTATTACAAACATACCCATATATGTTTATAACAACTAAGTGATTTACACTTCAGTTCTTCATCCATATCAGAAAATCCACACATTTTCTATCACAATGCATAAGTTAAAGGCTTATCCTTACCTCGGTGAGTGTTGGGTTTGAGTTCTTGGCAACTTCTCAAGTTCTACCGACATCGCCTCCAACCTTAGGATCTTTCCTCATCCCACCACATAACACAATGTTAGTCATTTATTCCAAATATCACATAAATAACTTATATTGCATTATTTAACCATACAAGATATTCATCATATTTTTAACGTTGTTAAACTATTTTCACCATAAGCTTACAACCATCCAAAACATGCATATTCATTTCATATTTCAACATTAGAAAGTAAACTCATCTTCTACCTCTAGCATTTTACCCATTTTCCATCTTAACCCCATTTGCACTTTAGGGTTGTGGGGTTTTCATGAACCAACCCCCAAACCCTTTCCATTCTTGAAATACTAACTTTAAACCAAGAAATCACAAGATAGAAACAACATAAAACGAACCATAACTCAAAAAGATGAGTTTCCATGGTTTCTCTCATTTTAAGAAGAGATCCATAATAACAACAATGGGTTTTCAAGAGAAGAAGAGAGTTAGAATAGAGAGTTTTACCTCTTCTCAAGCTCTTGAACAAGAATCAAAGCTCCTAGACCTTGGGAATGCTCTCATCTCTCACCTCTCTTAAATTCTTAACCTAAAATGTATTTGGGGTTTCCCTCATTTAATGCTCTCGTCGGGTTCTCGCTTAAGCGAGCTTATTCTCGCTCAAGCGAGAAAATCCCGCCCATTTTAAAAACTCAGATCTGACCCTCTCGCTCAAGCGAGGGATTCTCGCTCAAGCGAAAATCTCACAGTGTCCACAGCCCAAAGTGCTATTTCTCGCCCAGGTGAGACAACTCTCACTTAGGCGAGAATCTCACAGTATACTCCAGGATTTCACCCTCCCAGGTGAGCCTCTCTCGCCCAGGCGAGAATCCTCCAGTATCTCAGGACTGATAATATAATTTAAAGACTTAAAATTTGGGGTGTTACATATGATATAACACAAATGACCAAGTACACCTACCAAACCAGGTGACTCCCGTACCAGGACTTAAGTAGGGTTATCTTGATCTATATGAGATCAGTTTGGACAAACATTGGACCATCTTATCAAGGTAAACCTTAATGTGTTCATGATGAATCACCATCATTAACCACCCCTATTCATTTTCCAAGATAAGGAAATGAAGTGTCATCACGATCTCCCTCACCTTTATTATTTAATTTGAGAAATTAGTGTTAAAGACAATATTTTATTATTTTAAAAACATCATTATTTATTTATTATATATATATATATATAATATTTCAAAATGACTATCATAATTGTCACATCTCGATCTTTGATTGAACACTGTTTACACGACTTATTGGAATTGTCGTCATGTTTTTCTGTCAGAACGTAGAAAACCCTCTTTATTGCCATAGTAGTGACATGTTGGTATTCAATTTAAAGATTTGAACACGAGAGTGGATTACATGTTAAGGAATGTATTAGTACCTCATCCGTCTGTGTTCTACAATACCCTCAATATTTATATAGAATACTTTTATACTATAAAATTGCTTGATTTACTTTATTTATTGAGGAAAATATTTTTTATTTTTGTGTCTAACAAGATTATATTTTTGTGTCTAACTATGGTACAAGATTACTTTATTTATTGGGAGTGAATTGTTTATTTTTAGTTAGATGTGATTTATTTATTTTAAGGAATATAAGCGACATAGAGTTACTGCTCAAAGGATGAGTTGACGAAAATAAATAAATATTTATGAACCTTCCCCATCCTTAATATAATTATTATTTTTTTATGTTTTTATATTTTTTAGATTTATATATTGGGAAATATATTTTTTTAGTTTTGTACTGGAAAAATGGATTTTATGTTATTATTACTTATTAGTAATTTATTCAAAAGGGATGCAATCATCATATTATTATACAAAATTAAATATGTATATTGGTATACAAAATTAAATTTGTATATTAGTATACAAAATTAAATATGTATATTAGTATTTTATGACAGATCTACAAGTCCGAGAAATAAGTTCATTATTTTATTCAGATCATTATTAATATTATTGAACAAGCTGCATTAATTGACCTCGCATAGTTACAATTTAATTTCCTCTATCTCACTTGGCCTACACATATACACACTCCATCTTTGCAAGTCGGATGTGTACCTGCTCGATCTCTGCAATATGGGATGCAATCATCATTAGTGCGACATTGAGAGTTTGTCGAAATTTGTGTAGTTTCAACTTCACCTGCAAAATTGCATGCAAATTTAATCATTTCATTTTATAAATAAATCCAGATTTTTATTCATTATATAATTTTTAAATTGTAATTTCGATGATGATATTATTATGAAAACTCTTAATATGTTAGTAATTCGATTACAATTACTATTGCAGGTTGGACAATGATTATTATTGATACAAGGAAAAGAGTCTTACCATAGCATGCAGTAACGGTGAGAAGCACAACTAAAAAAGCTATCATCAAATTCTTCTCCATGGCTTATGATTATTGGATTCACTGTGGAAATTTTGAGTCAATGTGAAGGGTTTACTCAATATGAAATTTGGAACTCTATGAACCACTATTTAAGGTACTCATAATAATAAACTTTATTATAAAAAATAGATATACTAACAATGTAAGAGTTTTATACATTTTTACTATAATATTAATCACAATTGTATCTTCAAAATAGTAATACAAATGATCATTAAATAATATTATGAATGTGTATAAATTTTTACACTAATATTTTATAAATATTACCCTCATTTTTAATGCTACCAGAAAACTTATTCCCAACAATTATTGTATCTTCTATTTTTATTTATTTGTCTTATTATAAAAATAAAAATTCTTTTAAAAATATAATAAATATCTTTATTTAAATAATATTTATTGTGCTTTTCTAATATATTATTTCACTTTATTATAATTAATATTTTCAACTATATACATAACTAAATAAATATAATCATAAAAATAGTAATTAATTCACCGTTAAACTCTTGAATGAACTATAAAATGGAACAAAAAATTTTCTCCTTAAAATAAACAAATAAAGAATACAAATATAGTATATTTCATCTATAAATGTATTTTCAATTATGATTATATATTTCCTGAACAACCATATGATATTAAGGATAATTGAACATATCAATTAAATGAAAAGAAAAGGTTAATTTTTAACTTTTTTTAACAACTCAACCTAATGAGATTTTACCAACACAAACATATTTTATATTCCAAATAATGTGGTCCACAATCAACAAAATATTGGTCAATTATTTTGTCTAAATTAGACTTTCAAATGGTATAAAACAATTAAAAGGACAATGTTCAATTTTTAAAAATAATATTTTTTAAAAGAAGTAAATATAATGTTTAGAATGAGATAAATTTTCGTTTAAGAAAGGGCCATCATGGAGACAAAATTAAAAAAAAAACTGGGACTAACAATAAATTGAATCATTATTCAACTCTCATTAAACTTGGTTAATTAATGAAACCAAACAAATTAGATTGGCAAATAAATAAAAGGAAATTGAGTCATGTACAATTTGTCTTCTTAGATTTATACCTTGAATCAATTATATATAGACAAACATATACATAAACATTAGGGAATCTTTAATTATATAAATATTAAATATACAATCATGTATATAAATATATACATAATATATATATAACATACATATTTTAAATATAATTTATAATTATTATTTAAACATGTATTTTTATTAATATATGAATATTATATTAATATTATTGAAATTATATTTTCATACAAATCAGTGTAAAGAATCATATATTAATCATAATTAAATAATGAAAATGAATGGTATATCATATGTTGAGAATGTAACAAATTCTTTCCCTTTGAATATATAAATATTAAACCTACATATATAGGTATATGTATATATTATATCAATGATTGTCAATGGTAATAGATGTATAAATTACAGCTAAGTTTATAACAATAAATTGAATAAATTGAATCATTATTCAACTCGCATTAAACTCGTCCCAGTCATTTTTTATGAGTCAAACTCAAACAAGTCAAGTTCGACTCACTTCATTTATATAATAAAAAATAATGTCACACAATACTAAATTTTTAGAGAGCTCTTTTTATATTTGTTAGTTTGTAAAGCCTTTACAATAATAATATTTTCACTCTTAAAATTTCACTTTAAAATATTTAAATTGAGTTTTTTAATATTAACCATAAGGTACATTCTAAGAAATTCATAAATAGAAAAACTACATCAAAAATGATATTATAAGTACACTATATTTTTATAAATACATCAATTTTCAATATACACTTACCCATCCAAATTGTACATCACAATTGTAACGTATAAAAAAGAATCCTTAATATATCACTCAATTATTTTATTTTATTAATATATTAATGTGATAAAACATACCCAAAACGTTTTTTCACCACTTTAACATTTTTTTATAAGGTGTTACAAACACCAAATTTCATTGATTCTAGAAATAAGAACGGGAATAAAAAAATTCAATATGTAAAATTCTATTATAATATTATTTATAAAATATATTGTAAATATATTTTAATACATGTAGTCTGAGTATTCACTCAGTATATAGCAGTGTTGTAAAAATCAGTTAATGATGGCCAGTTCCGCCGGTAAATTAGTCTCAATACTGATATGGTACGACCATTATACTAGTTATGCAATCATATAGGTCAAAACAGATCATACTGGTCGGTTTTTAATTGAACTGTATCGGTCATACTGTCTGATTTTTTATTTAAAAGTTAATTTTTAATAAATAAAAAAATTATTGTATTTTTATTGATTTTTCAATATTAATGTTAATATATTATATATGTATACATAACTTCATTGGTATGCATTTTAATTAATGAATCACCGCTTGAACACCACTATAACATTATAACAATACTATGAGTGGTTTGATAATCGGTATAATATTAATAACATTGGTTTATAGAGTCTGAGGAAGATTTGTGAGCACATAATTCAAACCACATGAGCTAGACAAAAAAAAAATCAAGTACTTATACCTTTAAAAACTCCTTGAATATCAAGTTAAAAACGTATAAATAATTTCAAAATACGAATAAGAATAACCTATATATTATAATATTTTTTACATTATCACAAATCTTTCAACATTTTTATATTAATTATTATTGACTCTCAAATACAAATAATGAATATAAATGATATATTAACAACTTAAAAATATTACATAACAATACACTAATCTTTAACTCAAATAAAAATAATTATTAAATTAGATCAATGAGTTTCTATATTATACTTTTCAGATTTTAAATGAATCGTTAAATTCATTTATATTTTAAATTAAAAAGTAATGCCAAATCTTATTCAACAACCATTCGAATATAAAAAAGTACTACCAAAAAAAGTTAAAAGGTGAACTTGATTTATAACATTTCAAATATGATTTCTTTTTATAAAAAAGAAAGTCACTTTAAATATCTAGTACTTTTTAATAAGAAAATAATTTTATCTATATCAATACCCATTTAATTATACCACATATTAGATTAAATATAGATATGAATATTAAGTCTTAATTTCTGAAACTAAACCTACTTTTCTAAAATATGAATATTAATTCCAGTAAAAACTAATAACGTAATCATTCAAAATTCAAAATTCAATAAACTATAAAATAATTATATCTATATTCTTATTCTTTGTTTTCTGAATTAACATATGTTTTATTTCTCATAAAATATATATAATGTAATTTGCAATGTATTTTACAAAATAAAAGAAGATTCATTATATTTTTAGTTTATAATGTTGGTAACAAATTTAAGGTAAATGTTAGTAACAAAGAGTAGTGCAAACTTATTTTTTTAATCTTATAAGTTAAAATGTATGTTAAAATATTATTTTAAGTAAAATCAATAAATGTGACATTCACAATATACTATTTTTTATGTGCTAGTGAAAAAGTTGAATTTATTTTATAATGTTATCTAAAGATTTTTTCATAGATAATCAGTTATGATTATTTTATGAGTTTTTATTATTTTAAGTACACTATCTTATATCTATATTATTTTTGGTAAGATACCTTTACGTCACTTTCTTTTCTAATAACATTACATATAATCTATTACTATTTTTATTATAACTTATCTAGCAATTATTTGTTAGTTATTCAATATAATGGTAGGAAATTATTTTTAAAATTCTTCAAATCTAAATTGATATCTTTCTACCTCGATTTACACAATACTTATCTTATTATTTATTTATTAATAGTTTGTAGGATTAATTTGTAGGATTAGGAAGAAATAAAAACAAGAGCACAGTTGGAATTAATATTTTGAGAGAAAAAATAGAGTTAATTACACTTACACTCGCGAGTTTTAGTGAAATTATACAAATCACTCCTCCCTTTTTTATCCTTACACGAACCACCCATCCATGTTATACGAACCACCCCTAATTTTTTACATACATTACATTGATTACCCTAGATATAAGTGTAATTTTTTAAACAAAAAACGTGTAGAGAGTGTAATTAAGTTAAACAGAATATTATATATTGTGTAGACAATTCCAAATAGTATAAGACTGAATGTCTATTTATTATTTTTGTTTCCTTATAAAGTACACTAATAATTATAAGGAGATATTTATATACCTCTTATATTATTTTGTAACGAGCCAAATTATGAAGACATGTCGACTCTTATATTATTTGGGTTTGTCTACACAATATATAATATTTTGTTTAACTTAATTACATATATCACACGTTTTCTTTTAAATATTACACTTATACCTCATGCAGGGGTGATCAATATAATATATGTAAAAAATTAGGGGTGGTTCGTGTAAGAGGGAATGGTGGTTCCTGTAAAGACAAAAAAAGGAGTAATGATTTGTGTAATTTCACTAAAACTCAGGGGGTGTGAGTATAAGTAACTCAAAAAATATGTTTCTGGGTTTGTGTGTAATTGAAGTAAAAGCTCCTAAAAGAGTTTATTATATTTGACAAAAGATAAATGTCCTTAACTTCCCTTGGTGATTAAGGATGTAAGATTGAGTTGGTTGAGAGCTTATGGCTAATCACATGCTTAAAAGTGTAGGGATATTTGTGGCTTTTCCAATTGATATTGAATCACTAGGTTTCCTCCTCAAGACATGGCATGGTAAAATGCATTGGGGTTGATACAACTAACTTAGGTAATATTTTTAGAAAGATTGTATTTGTTGAGAGCATATGGATATTCACACACACTTAAAAACGTAATGAGATTTCGTGCTTTGCCCAATGATATTTGAGCGGGTTAGTATCTTATGCCCCTCCGTTGGACTTCGCTTCATAAAGGTGCCCTAGTGCTGAGATGATTAACTTGAGTGATATATGTGGAAAGAGAAATTGAGAAAATATTGCTAAAAAGTCTTAATGAGCTGACTTTGATTAGTGTGCATGCATTTCATTTATGTAGTTGGATTTGGAGAAAAATGAAAGATTTAGTGATAGAAATATCATTGCATATTTGGATACAGCGGCAATTGCAATGATTCATCAAGAAGCCTAGAGTGATTGATTAGGTGGGATTGTAAATTGAGAGTCTGATCTTGTAAACATTATGATTATGATAGTCCAACGTGCAAACCAAGTGATCTTTGACACCCCCTGAAATGGACTGGGCTTACCACATAAGCCTATTAGATAAAGATATCGTACAACACGGAAAACTATTACTTGTCGTTGTTAGGGTAATTTATTTTCCCAGTTTCTTTCCAACTAGGGTATTGGCCTTCGGACATTTTGATGGAACTTGATTGGTTGGCATGCATACACATTGCATGAAAGACATATTAATTGAGGATTTAAACATCTTTTCGTATAAGACACTAACTTTATGCATAATCTGCATATGGTTGACAATGTGTGGTTTATTATATTTGTGTTATGTGTTGTGTCACTTTAATGTTATTCTCTATATAATTCCATATTACGATTGACGTAGTTGATTCCCACTCCCCATTATCTTTTTTGCCTATAATATGTATATGAAATGGATTGTTGCAGATGTACTATGAATATCATTGATGGAATTATACATGGGAAAAACTTAACTAGAGTATAGTTAAATATCTTGTCTATGTTGGAATTATTGACCCTAATATAGAAAAAAGTCCTTGATATTTTTGAACTGATTTTTATATAAGTCACATTTTATGATAAATATTTTTATTATATTCCCTCTTCAAAATATGATGTTTTTATAATTATTATCTTTATAAGATTAAATTAATGATTTCGCAAAGTTGTATAATTCAAAAGGGTTGAGTGCAATATCTTGATTTCGTAAAGATTATAATTTTAAATGTTTCTGCATTTATAACTTGTCATTGAGAAGGTTTTAAATATTTCTTATTTTTTAATATATTGAGATTAACTTTCTTTATACTGTCACCATATTTTCAATAATAAAGCACTAAGTTTTGAGTTGAAAAAATTGATTGTTACAATGAAAACTTAATATAATTTTTTTATGTAAGTCAAAGACAATAATTTAATAATTAAAAAAGTCAATGTGAATGTAATTTTTTCACTCAAAACTAGCATGTTGACTGATACTATCGTGTCCCTCAATCTCCATTCTTATTCATTTTGAATAAGTATACATTCTTTACATGATAGAAATTAATTTTTACAAAATATTACCTTCCCAAAAATAATAGCCCAACAATATTTGATATGATTTTGATTTGACACCTCTTAAAAAACGTGAACTTTATCATTTGAAACAATTTTCGATGTCAAAACAAAGATAAGAAAACTAACAAAAAATGTAATATTGAAGACTTCTCTCTATGCATACAAGCAAGCAAAGAATGTATTAAATGAAATAACAATTATATAATTATATTGAACTTCTTATTGTAGCGATTTATTTTATAGTTGAGAGCAATCTTGGAGTATAAAAATTGCACCTATAAAATTACTTGAATATCTTTCTTTCAAAGTTTTAACTTTATATAGTAGTATAGATTACACATGTCATATGTTTGGAAAAAAAATTGTTGGTAGTAAAAAAATAATCCTACCTACAAATTGTGCATCAAACATGATCAATTTTTAGGTGTGGGTTGATGGATCATCTATTGATGCATTAAAATGATTTTTTTTTTTACATTTTGACCATAAAAACATAATAGTTGCTCCAATAAATCGTGTAACCAATATTCAATCGCAAATTGGGACATGATAACTATTAACTATGGCGGGGATAGTGCTTTAGAAGGTCAGTCCTAAAGCAGCTATTGCTTTAAGCTTGCCTTTTTTGTATATAAATCCTATTCTAAAAACAATTGTTTATATGTTTTTGAATTGTTCGGTAGTTGTTAGGATGTGTTCATCCTTCACAGGATTGTATGCTTCTTATGTAACATCCAATTTAAAAAAAAAATAAAGGTGAAATTATAAAATAAAAGAAAAAAGAAAACTTGATTTTTCTTAAATCGACAACTATTTATATCTACGTATTTCGCTTTTCAATTTTATTTTATTTTAAATTTCTATTCAAAAGAATGACCCAAAGAACATAACATGGAATTTCCAACTTTCAACCATTAAGCTTCATTTTCTATGATTATATGAAGATAAACAAGAAAAATCATTTTCAAAAACCTATTATGCTTATTTTATTTTTGGAAATCTATTCCATTCATATGCTCTACCATCACTAAGTATAGAAATTAAATTATCTATAATTTTGTCATTCTATAGCAACATAATAAAACATGATACCTATAAAAATTTCATGACTAAGAAGTCTTATATGATGTATGGTATAGGAATTAACCACCTAATAATTACGAATCAAAATGATTTATACAAATGTAATTGTTCAATCAGTTTTAATTACAGACATAGAAATGATTTGAAGTATCTTTAAATAAAATTGGTGTTCCTATCAGCATTTCAGAGGTTAATGGCATCCTATACCATAAGATAACTACAATACAAAAAAAGATATCACACATGAAATAATCACTTAACCAACTATCCATAATCTACATTCCATCAAGACCAATATTAGAGACCCCAACTAATATCCTCTCTTAGGGAGAAGTGTTGCATGCTATATGTAACACACACACAGGTAGACAATGTACATGAACAAAGAGAGTAAGTTGTTCTTTTAAGATACAATGTGAAATATATGTAATGTAAGCATCATAACACAACTAATTCAATGTCAAATGCAATGCAAATGGATTCATATTCAACCTTTTACTTTTCAACTCAACTTCCATTACTTTTCAACCCAAATCATTTCCCAAAGCAATTGGGAGCTCAAGTTATCATATATGATATAACACACATCACCAAGTACACCTACCAAACCAGGTGACTCCCGTACCAGGACTTAAGCAGGGTTATCTTGATCTATAGGGAATCAGTTTGGACAAACATTGGACCATCTTATCAAGGTAAACCTTAATGTGTTCATGATGAATCACCATCATTAATCACCCCTATTCATTTTCCAAGATAAGGAAATGAAAGGTCATCACCATCTCCCTCGCCTTTATTATTTAATTTGAGAAATTAGTATTAAAGACAATATTTTATTATTTTAAAAACATCATTAGTTATTTATTATATATATAATATATTTCAAAATGACTATCATAATTGTAACATCTCGATCTTTGACTGAACACTGATTACACGACTTATTGGAGTTGTCGTCATTTTTTTCGGTCAGAACGTAGAAAACCCTCTTTATTGCCATAGTAGTGACACATTGGTGCTTAATTTAAAGATTTGGACACGAGAGTAGATTACATGTTGCGGAATCTATTAGCACATCATCTGTTCGTGTTAGACAATACCCTCAATATTTATATGGAATACTTTTATACTCTAAAATTGTTTGATTTACTTTATTTATTGAGGAAAATCTTTTTTATGTCTAACAAGATTATATTTTGCTCGTACGTATCCCCATGAGCGATATGGATGAGCTGGATATGATTTATTTATTTTAGTTGTGTGTGATTTGTTTATTTTTAGTTAGATAAATAGTATATGATATATTAATGGTATATAAAAACTTTATACATTAATAAATTATTAGCCTCGTGGATCGCAAGGAATAAAGAAACTAGACTCAATGATGTGTCTCTAACTTCTATGTATTGTTGGTAACAAGTCATTGAAAATTCTTCGAAAACAAAGAGAAACTGAGATTAGAAAGTGATGAAGCATTGATATAGAAAAGATAGAAACCATTAAAAATGTCATGGTTTAGTTCAAGTTATCATGCTATCTTACTTCCCCTTTTTCTGTTATTACAGTTTTCATATCAACTTGCAACTTGTGGCTCTATAGTAAAGTCCCTTCCTGGGTTTCATGGACCCCTTCCTTTTCTACTAGAAACTGGGTCAGTTATACTTTTCAACCACCCTTTGGTTTTTAATTAAAGTTACTTCAATTTTTTATACATATAATGTACTAATACTAATGTGTTGGGAACTAAGTCTCACATTGTCTAACTCATTATCTCATTGTCAATTGGTTTTGAGATGAACTTTAACATAGTATTGGAGGAGAGTTCAACTTCTTTCCAGTTATCATGGGTCAAAAGATGTCATTTAGTTATGAGTCAAAGATAATCTTTCATCTGGTCCGACAGACCTCTAATGAAACCTTAAGATAATGTATAATTATATATGGGTTGATCAGATATGTAGGAGTGGGTGAAAGAGAGGATGTGCAAGTTTTCTACTATTTCATTCAATCAGAGAATAATCCAAAGGAAGATCCTTTATTAATTTGGCTCACAGGAGGTCCTGGTTGCTCTGCTTTCTCTGGCCTTGTTCTTGAAATAGGTAACAATAATGTTGCTTTGCATTTTTTCCTTTTAGATATACTCTCACTAAAAAATGGTTTTAGAAATGTGAGGAATCTTAACCCTTCAAAGAATTTAAGAGGGTTCTAGTTGTTTTTATTTAGTGCTCCCTAGAGAGTTAGTAGTTAGTAGTTAGTAGTTAGTAGTGAGTGCTTATTTGAAGGTACATGACATAAAATTCAAGTACTTGCATTTAAATTGCTTTCTTTTAAGAGAAAGTTTTTTTAATAACTCCATGATTTATAAACTTGAATTTGATAAGTAAGAATATTTATCCCACTTAAATTAATTTGATTGACTAATTTTATTAAATGCTTCCAAATCATTTAGTTGATTTATAAGTCATAAGTTTTCAGCCTCAGCTTTCAATAGACATTGACTTTTTTTACTCTTTAGTTGACTTTTCAGTAAAAATTTCAATCAGAGACTTGGTAACTAATGCAAAAGCTAAAGTGCATTCCACTAATTTTCTAATTTTAGGATAAATTTGAATGTTTATTGTTGGGATTTGAAGTATATGTTGTTTATGTAGCAAGTTCAACAGAATATATAAGTAAGTTTGATATCATAGTTCAAAACCTTAATATTAAGCATATTGTTTATTCATTTATATATTCATATGCTCTTTAATTCATCAATTTCTATACAACATATGAGACTTCTGCACTGTACTAGTTCACAATTCGAATATCCGATATTTTTTATAGAGTAAATTACACACATACCCCCCGAGTTTTAGTGAAATTACACAAATCACACTTCCATTTTTTGTCCTTATACGAACCACCCCTAATTTTTTACACATGTTACACTAACTACTCATGCATGATATAAAAGTTAATATTTTAAACAAAAAAAACATATGACGTGTGTAATTAATTAAACAAAATATTGTACATTGTATAGACAAATTCAAATAATATAAGAGTCAATAAATCTTCATTATTTGGCTCCTTATAAAATAATATAAGAGTTATTTAAATATTTCTTTAAAATTATTAATGTATTTTGTAATGACACAAAAATAATAAACAAACATCGGTTTTTTTACTATTTGAAGTGTTACACAATATACAATATTTTGTTTAACTTAATTACATTCATCAAACGTTTTTTCTTTAAAATATTACAGTTTTATAACATGCGGGAATAGTCAGTTAATATATGTATACAAATAGGGGTGATTTGTGTAGGAGGGAGAGGTAGTTGGTGTAAGGACAAAGAATTGAAGGGTGATTTGTGTAATTTACTCTTTCTTATATTTAGATGCTTATTGTTGCAGGTCCACTTGCATTTAAAATTGATGAATATAATGGGAGCCTGCCTAATTTGATATTGAGACCACAATCATGGACAAAGGTGGAATTTATATATACTTTTGTTGTTGGCTGAAATCCATATAATGTGATTAATTTGTTACTTATTTTATGGTTATTTACTCCTAAATCCTAATTATCATAAGCTTTTTTGTTAGGTAAGTAGCATTATATTTGTAGATATGCCTGTTAATACAGGCTTCACATATGCAAGAACAGAATCTGCTAGTGAGAGAAGTGATTGGAATCTAGTTCATCAAACCCATGAATTCCTTAGGAAGGTATAGCTCCCTAACATTTTATTGTTTTTTCTGTATATTTATCATTTCCTTGTTTATAGTTTTGCTTAGTTATATCATCCGATCAAAAAAAAAATTAAATTATCAAGCCAATATTTAAATCTTTGCAGTGGCTAATTGATCATCCAGAATTTCTCTCTAATGAAGTTTACATTGGTGGTGACTCATATTCTGGTATTACTGTTCCAGTTATTGTTCAAGAAATTGCACAAGGTACAAAACTCATGTCACTCAATATTGGAACTATGAACATCATAGTTGTGTTCCTATATGTTGCTATGAGTATGTTTAACTGTTTAAGTATTCAGCAAATTCTCTTGTTTTCAGGAAATGAGGAAGGGCTCCAACCACTGATAAATCTCCGGGTTTGGGCTTTAAATTATGTCTGTTATATTAGGATTTATGATTATAATGTTTTAACTAGTGCAATGTATGCAAGAGGAGAGAGACAAGCGATATAAAAAAAGAGAAAAGGAATTGAGAGAAAACATGTATTTGTTAAAGAGTTTCAGCCAATTGAGTCTTTGTGCATGAGAACGCTGAGTATCTACAATATATATTATATTGCACACATATATATTAGGGTATAATCATTAGGTTTTATATTGTACAAATATATATAGTCATCTACTTCAACCATTTATATCAGCTCAATCCCAAAACTTGTATTGTTGTTTTATATGGTCGTGGGACTATACACGAGCTGGTGTGTATCACTGCCTACCAATGGGTGTCTCGCCGACATGGTCGTGTGTATGGTCGTATGCCACACCACACCTAAGGTATACAGTCGTGGATGCCCCCACGGCCTGACCATGGTTATCACTGTAATTCTGACACTCTTAGTGCTTCAGGAACACGGCCATGTGTCCCTACATGGCTTGGCCATGTTCCACTGGAATATGAGTTTTTCCCGCAACATAAGTTTTTAACTTTAGACCTCATGTAAACTATTCACATGACTAACTACTAGTCAATTCTTAGTAACTTTGTATGCTCAATTAGTACTAACCACTAAGCATAAATTGTTTGATTAGTTTGATCAAACAGACTGTGATATGGAATGTGATTTGAAGAGTTGAGAACACTACATTTGAAAAGTGTATATGAATAGCCAAAGATGGCCACTGATACAAGATAAGGGGTTCTGTATTGCTTTTTCTGTGGAAAACATAGAAAGAAGAAAGGTTTTTGATAGGGGTGATATTGTAATTAGACCTGCTATTAAACATGTGTATGTTAGGCGCCAGTTTAGAGGGAACAAGGATAACTAACTGTGGTATTATAAAACTGCCTTTATATTGATCATGAAATGTTATTTTCCTTAGGGATACCTGCTAGGGAATGCTTTAACAACTCGAACAGAAAGAAACTACGCGATTCCCTTCGCTCACGGAATGGGACTTATTTCTGATGAACTGCATGAGGTAATATACTTATAAGTTTCCAGTGGCTGTTCTTAAAAATTGTATTATGGTAGTAGAAGTGGAATGCTAACAGATCTATATTGTTTACCTAATGAACAGTCACTGCAAAAAAATTGCAAAGGAGATTATATAGAAGCTGACACTAGAAATGCGCTATGTAGAAGAGACATCAAGTCCTTTGATGAGGTTTGCATTGATTATTTCATGAATTGAATTTTGTAGTCTTAAGCGCGCAATCGCGAAGCTTAAGCATTCTTCCATTTTGACAGACTACATCAGGACTTAATATGGCTCAAATTTTGGAGCCATTATGTGAGTGGTTGTCGCCGAAACCAATAGAAGCTTCTTCGAGGAGATCTGTAACTGAGAAATTTTCTTCGAAGCTCCACAATGCTCACCTCACTTTGCCTCCCTTAAGCTGTCAAGTAATCTTCATGCCTTGTTGCTTCAGAAATGCTTCTTTTCCATATTTTTGTGCAATGAGGATTTGGCTATACCATTCATAATTTCATATAGTGCTTCTTATACTTATTGTAAACCAACTACCATATCATGTCTTCTCTTAGTAGTAACTTGATGTTTATCTCCTTTCCACCATCAGAGTTATGCATACTATCTATGTGAATATTGGGCCAATGACGAAAATGTTCGGGATGCACTGCACATAAGAAAGGTATAGTTAGAGTTATCATAGGTACAAATACTTTCTTCACATGATTAGCTATAGTACTATATGATAAAGCTAGGCTGCATAATTTAATTTCTGCAGGGAAGTATAGGGAAATGGTCTCGTTGTACCTTTGATATTCCTATGAAGATGGATATCGCTAGCAGCTTTCAATATCATGCAAATCTTAGTAGAAAAGGCTATCGTTCGCTGATATACAAGTTGGTACTCTCTCTCTGTGCTCAAATATTGCACAAGATGACACACATGAACCAGTTTGAATTTGATATGATGGGTATATTTTATCTTTTGTTAACAGTGGCGATCATGACATGGGGGTTCCCTTCTCGGCGTCTCAAGCATGGATAAGATCTTTAAACTACTCCATTGTTGATGATTGGAGGCAATGGCATACAAATGGCCAAGTTGCAGGGTAACTATACTTATATAGTAACTAGGTTGGATTTATCTGACAATCTAATTTAACTATGTACCTACTAATATCTCTTTATTTGCCAAGTAGATATACAAGAACTTACTCCAATCTGATGACATTTGCAACTGTGAAGGCAAGCTTACTATCCCATTTGGCTAATCTCATTCACACATAGATTTCACTTAATGAATCTATTAAAACTATGCAATGAATTGAATGAGAATAGGACAATCACTACAACTTTCTTCATATGATTTTTTCTTGGTAAATCTGCTTACAGGGTGGAAGCCACACAGCTCCTGAGTTAAAGCCAGATGAATGCTTTGCCATGTTCAAAAGGTGGATATCTAAGGAAGCTTTGTAGGAATAACCAAATACTAGGGTCAGCAGGGACCAAAAACTTGGCATATCCATATCAATGTCCTTAGGTAGAGATAAGATAGATCTCATTCACCTAATCACCTATTAAATCTGAGTTTCTTCTATGCTTAATGTGAAGAGAAATCTTTTATCAGGTTTGTATTAACAAGATTTCTTAAATAATCAACTGGACTTATCAATTGTGCACATGCTTGTTTTATATAGTTTCTGACTATCATTTCTACTATAAAATCAACCTTGTAGATTGTTATCTGTATTTTTTTAGAACCAAAAATAGGTTATCTAATAGTATAGAACCATCATCACATAAACATGGTCCTCAAAGAATTAAGAACTAAGACAACAATTTATATTTTTCCTATATTAAATAGGACTAAAGGAACATGAATTTAGATACAATTAGCTAAATCATGCGAGGGCCATTAGATATCATTTCTACAATGTGAGTATCTGTTACAGTTAGTTTCCAATGAGACAAAATATAATATTGATCATGTTATTGTTTGGCAACATTAGATCATAGTTTTTCAAATGTCTTGTAACTTTTTGAATCAATTCGATAAACAAAATTAGAAGGGAGCCAAGCTTGCAACTTTTAAAATTAGTTTTATCAAAGCTACCTACAAGCAACAAACTTTCAACTATGTTCACAACCACCAAGTACAACTCACAATTACAAGCTAGTTTTGTCTACCGTAATCCATATTGAATGAACCTCAAATTAAGTTGTATTGGAATTCATAACCTCACTCTAATAATACATTTTGGATCAAACACTTATCACAAGGTCAATCAAAAGTCGTAGCTTTTAGTACTGGTGCAATCCAATTTAAGCACCACATGCCACTTCGAAGGTTTGATGATGAACATAGACTTAGAGGTCTAGCTTATGTTGACAGCACCTAACATACTAGCTTCTCTCTACTTGGACCATTCACCTCTCTCTATAACAGATATTATAACGTAAATAAGAATATAATGTATTAAGTTATGGGAGAATCAACAGAAACAAAGTTCCTGCATATTTGACACTTAACTTGAGTTTTCAGGTGCAATGGTTAAGTCAATGGATGTTTGATAATATTAAAAGAACATTTTAAACTAAAAGTACATGATGCATCAACAATTTGTTATGCTTAGCATGTACTTAAATATATAAATAAATATATAACATTCAATTGAAGGTCAATATGATTAAAACATCTTTTTTCAGCAATAACTTCACTGCATTAAAACCTTGGAAATAGTTGAAGAAAAAGTCACAGCTACATATCATTGATTACTTTGAAATATAATTTCTATGGTGAGTCAAAGATCAGAAGTAATAGCAGGAGCAAGAAGAAATCGTGAAGCAACAACTTAATGAGCCAAGTATACACTCTTGGGCAAGATACTCATGAAGACTTCGTCATCAAGCAAAGCTTATATTAAAAAATCACAGAAGAAGAATGAAAACAAGGGAGAATTCATGTATGCAGTCCAAATCCCGGAAAATCTCGCATTAGATAAAATCAGAGTTCGTTTTTTATAAATGAACAAAAATCATGTCCTTCAAACAATTTTAAAAAATATAAGGCCAGGTGACAAAAATCTTGAGCTCAAGCTACAAGGAAACAAAATCAGAGGAATGAAACCCTTCTCTTTGGTCTCCCACCCTATAGGCTAGTAACTCTACAAGTCTTGAACACTCAAACCTGAAAACATAAAGAGCAATATTATAAGTTGAGAAATGAAATGATTGATGCACATCACCTGACATCTTAGTAATGTGGCAGAATCAGGGATTTGGTTGTGGAAAACATGGTAGAACTAACTACTGATATCATGTGCTAAAATTTTCGAATATGCAAAGTAACTAGTTGGGGAATGGGGACCATTGTTCTCGTTTCAAATTTCCTAAAAAATAAGTACATATTGATTTATATAACGATTATAAAATCTTCAATCGAAATAAAATACTTTGAAAAGGTTGGCTAGAAAATTGTGCCACCATCCATCCAAGTACAATCAAACTTGCTCTGATCACTACTAAACTTTAATCAAATTAAAATACTTTGAAAAGCTTGGCTAAAAAATGTGCCATCATTCATCCAATCACTATCAAATTTGTGATGCACGTATATATCGGCATCATTATACATAAAGTAAAAACTGTAAATATCCAACACCAAACCAAGCAATTTCAAATACTAAATAGTAAATACTAACCCGGAGGAAGTGATTGCTTCAGTTTATCAGCTTTCTCAGTATCAAATACACTAAGCGTGTAGAGATACTTGGAGCAACGAACCTTGAACTTAAAAACATCTCTGCTTCTCTTGATTTTCACTGACCTAGCATCTTTCCTTCTAGCAGTGAGAAGGAAATCCTTAATCTCATGGATTTGCTTAGGCTGTGTACAAATCACCACACAAATTTCACTAAACAATTGCAAAACTAACATAATATATAACAAAAGATGCTTCTTAAACATTGAAACTTAAACATGTAGAACAGTGACAAAACCAATTAGTTCTAAAACCTAACAATAAAATTAATGATTATCCATATCAATGAAGAACACACGGATCACCTAGAAATCAAAGTACTAAATTTGAGTATAACCCAAACAAAAACTGAATATAAAGTTACAGTTTTTATCGTTTTCAGAGTAAAATTATGTCTCAACAGACCAATTATTCTAATGCATCGAATTGAATGATAATTGAACAGAAAGGAAAACGAGGAGAATAAATAAACAAGATTGATAACAGACGAAGAAATAAAGGAAGGGGATGTATACCATTGTGTTGTTCGAAGCGGCACCACGGTGAACACTGAGAGAGAGAGAGGGGGGGGATAAGAAAATTGTTAAAAATAAGAGAGGTGCAACTCATAAACCCTAATTCCTATCAAAATCCAAGCCCAAATCATCTTTTGGGGTTATGGCCCATCTAGCCCAAATCATCTTTTGGGGTTATGGCCCATCTAGCCCAAATCATCTTTTGGGGTTATGGCCCATCTAGCCCAAATCAACTACAAAATATTTTATTTTTATTTTTTCTTTTCTAACTCAAACACAACTTCTAGTCTAGATATGAAAAGAAAGAATCTATTATTTTGCATGGTTATTGAATTATTATATAATGTTAATGATTAAAGTTGTCTTTAATTACACATATTATTAGGAATATATGTAATGTTGTGGTGACTATTGATGAATATATTGGACATTAAAAGATATTAGTCAATACTTGTGATAATGAAGTTTAAGGAATAATAGTGTAAATAAATTTGAAAAAAAAAATGTATATATAAAATAATGTATGAGTTTGATACAATGTCAATATATTAATCACCATTCATGTTATATCATAATTACTATTCAAAAAAGTAATATAAATTAATGACGAATGATATATTAATTATGTAAAAATATTTACGATGACAATACATAAATATTTAACTCGATAAATAATTTTAAGAAAGCATAAATCAGGATGTAGATAAGATGATGGATGTCCTATTGATGGCCCTGCATATCCTCTAATAAAAGCTTAAGGAGCAGAAAATAAAGTTAGAGAAATGGAAATAAAGAGCAGTAATTAATATGAGAATCTAGTTCAAACCCCAACACAGTTTACAATATTCCACTTCCCTTTACCCATTAAATATTTTGCTTAGCAAAAGAATTGGTTGGGAGATAAGCATAGGTAACAGTTTGGGAATTCTTCTCTAAGCAATTGATATTCAGTTAACATTACTGAGATAATCTTGGTGTGAGTTTCTCTATTTAGCCTAACCACAACTACTAATATATGTGATTTTTTTTAGGCTAACAATAATATTCAACTTAATTAAAATATATATGTTGGGTATCCACGACGTGAGTATTATAATACCAGGTGTTTTGATGTTGCTCGGGTCGAGTATATTTGTTATCTACATTTCAATGAACACTTACCTTTAATAAAAAATATTATAAGTCATTATATGTGATTGTTTAGATTTTAAGTTTGTTGTTAAAAATAAATAGTTTATATTTGTAACAATGCTAAGTGGAAACGCAAATGTTTGCATTCGAATATGGGTATAAATGGAGAGAAAAAAAATCATTTATGAGAAGAAGGTTGATATTGGTGGGTTTGAAGAATAAAAAAGTTGGGGTTGTAAGATAGGGATGGTAATGAAAACCGAACCCGCGGGTACCCGCCCGAATCCAACCCGAATTTAACGGGGAAAACCCGATGTAATTGGGTTCGGGTTCGAGTTCGGGTTTTACCCGGGTTCAAATTTCGGGTTCGGGTTTGGTATTGTTAATACCCTACCCCGAACCCGCCCCGAACCCGATTAATATATATAAAATTATAAAATTACACATAAATACATATATAAAAACTATATATATATAAATTTCTCACACATATATATATATATAAATTTCACACATATACATACACATATATAAATATATAAAAGCTATATATATATATATATATATATATATATATATAAATTTCACACATATATATATAAAAATAAATGTATTGGTTCGGGTTTTTTTCGGGTTCGGGTTACCTGAAACCCGACGGGTTCGGGGATGATATTGTTATTTCTAACCCGCTTAATTCGGGTTCGGGTTCGGGTTCGGGTTCGGGTTCGGGTTTTGAATTTCGGGTTCGGGGTTGGGTAAGCACAAACCCGACCCCGACCCGCCCCGTTGCCATTCCTATTGTAAGATGAAATCAGTATGGGTTGGAGAATGGAGATCACGCGTCCCATATTTTGTGTTTCATTATGTTCCAATTAAATAGAAAATTGGCACATACTTAAAAAAATCATAAAAACAAAAAGTTATTTTTTTTTGTTATTTATTAAGATTTGATTGATTTGGGATAAAATAACATGAATAATTGGGGACAGAGGATCCTTATTCTGGGTAGGAGGAGATGAATATAAGGATTTTAAGCTTTTGAAAATTAAAAGCTTAATTAATTTGTGGGGTCAAAAATAATTTGCCTAATTTGCCTTCTTTGACTTCTCAAAGCCTACAATGGTCAAGAAAACTGGCCTCTTAGAGTCAAGATTGGTTAAGAATCATTGAATCCAGCGACCACAAGGGCCCAAAAAGTGGCCCGCATTCATTTTTAGGTATTTGAAAGCCTTACTGTAATTATTAACAACACTATTATTTTGTGAACATAAACAGTTGCATGAGGTTTAATTTGCCAAATTTGTTTAGTCACCTTTCAATTTTTTAGGTGCCAATTTTCTCTTCCTTATGTCATTATCTTCACAAGATTGAAGCATAAATAGTTTATGAGTAATCATAGTTTTTGCTTCATCCCATTCAAATGACTCCTACCTTCATTGGATTGGACTACTTAAGGTTGATAAAGCTCAGATATCAGACAATGACTCAGATTGCCAGGACCCACAATATTAGCTGACTGGACGAGTTGAGGAAGGCACATCGTCAATCGGGTATGACCTCAAGCCAGTGCAAGGACCACGCCTCTAACACCTTTTGTTGTGCTTCTAACACCTGCTACATGTCACTTGTAGTTCTCATTTAACTTTGTGTTGTATGGTAGGGACAAACCTAAAACTACGACTACCAAGGCCTACTACATATTATAAGTCAACTATGCCTAGAATACAGCTTAATCAGGCCGCCCAACATGCATAAAGCAGCCCCTGATCTGCTAGAATATGCTGACAAGTCCAAATGGTCGGTCATGTCAAAAACATCAATCAAATAATGTTTCATTCACCTTTAGTATAAATAGGACTTCCTCCTCACAGAGAAGTATACTATACTCTTGCTCTCAACTCTCATAACTTGCATATCCCTTGAGTTATTACACTCATTGTTTATTCACTTCCCTCAATCACATACTCACTTGATTGTTGGAACAATTTTAGATACCTTTATTGGTGGGTTCGAGCTCAACTCAGACAAAATCAAGCACAAGTCCAATATAGAAGAACACCCCAGGAAGCATCCTACAAGGCACTCCAGCCCGACGATCATCCAGCCCAAGATTACCTTATCCCCTATAATAGATTTGATCATAGTGAATTGATTTGATGATATCTAAATTGTATTTAAGATAGGTTTGAAGTCACAAAAGTCATTAGGTTGTGAAAATTAAATTTACCATGTTGATGCAACCGACAAAAAAACTTAATTTCTTTTTGTTTTAAGAAAGACATAAAATGTAAAATCATATAAATAAAAAACTAACCCAAAGTTAGTAGTTTCATTTAAGATGATCACATGAATCTAAAGATAAGAAAAATAAAGAGTAAACCCTCACCTAAAAATATACAAAGGTGGGGTTAGGGTTATTGGGTTGCCAACCCTACCTTTTTATTGGTATTATTATTATAGATAGTGCCTTACCTTGTCACCATTCCATACCCAGAAAATAAGGCCCCAACAAATACAGCAACCCCACAACATATGCATCAAAATAAGTTGCACAAACCTACACTCAACTTCAACTTTATCCTTCTATGTTTATTGCATGAGTTAGCTTATGCCACAACTAATAAAAGTGCATCTCAATTAGGCACTTTCTTCCATCCTCTTTCTCACATTCATTGAAATGTGAAACTCCTTTCATATGAAAAAGAAAAAAAACAAGAAACTAGATTGGTTGAAAAATAATAACACTGCACGTTATGCCGACAACAATAGATTCAAAGCTTTTTTGGTAAATGTACATTTCAATTGGTCTCTATCATTTACTATAAAAAGAAAATTTGGTTGATATAAGTCAATTATATCGTGTTAGTGTTTGTGGTTTGGAAATCACCTTTGAAGACTCGGGGGTGCTTGGAGAATTATCTTGGATATGATTCTAAGTAAGTGGAATCTTACCAAGAGGGATAGTATTTTGTCTGGTAGTGATGTCATACTCAGCCAGA
Organism: Lupinus albus; assembly: GCA_009771035.1. Taxonomy (NCBI): domain Eukaryota; kingdom Viridiplantae; phylum Streptophyta; class Magnoliopsida; order Fabales; family Fabaceae; genus Lupinus; species Lupinus albus. The sequence continues at coordinate 16,038,858 of CM020016.1, forward strand.
AACTACGGATCATCTCTTCTTCTCTTGTCATTTCCCTTACCGAGTGTGACAACTTCTTTATGAGTGGTTGAGACTCGGGGGGTTATTTCCTTCGTCAACTAAGTCCCATTGTCTACAACATTTTCTGCCGGTTAAGGGGTACTTATTAAAAGACATTTGTTTTGTTATCTGGATGGCTGATATTTGGTCTTTCTAACGATGTAGAAATGATGTTATTTTTAACAACAAAATGATAGATATGGAGGAGATGGTGGACAAGATTAAATTTAAGGCATGGTTTTGGATAAAAGTAAACTTAAAAGTGCATTCATGTCTTGGTTCGAATGGGTCTCTAATTCTCAATTCTCTTGGAGGACATGCATAAATTTACAATAATGAAAGTTATACACTATGAGAAGAGACCTAAACAATTCAAAGTATCTAAAATTGTTATGGACTAGAACTAAGTTATATGTTTGAGTCTTATAACCTGTATTTGAAGCTTTTTCAATAATAACATTATTTAATTTCATAACCCTATTTTTATCTGTTAACAGTCTTATATATTAGCTACAGTGATACGTAGTAGTGCAATGTTTTTTCACATTATGTCAAACATAGGCATAGAATGATGCATTATCTTGTAGAGGGGGGTTTTCTATTTCACTATCAGGGTCCACCTCTCTGCATGCATGTGACATTGATTGGTGAGTCAATTGAAGAATCAACATGCACCACAAATTATTCTTGGTACCATTTTTACTGTTACAATCATTGTGCTCTATTTTTATTAGTAATCCATACTTTCTTGAATGAGTTATATCCAGTTATAGTCAGAATCTAGACTTACCCCTAAATTTAAGGTTATCATCTTTTTATTGGGACCTTCTAATCTATAACTTTGTAGATGCCTAAACTCAACCAATACCTTTAAGACTAGGAATCCTTGACTTTACATAAGCTATTGCAATTAGCATTGTTGCTGTCCTTTTACATTTGGTTAATCCTATTAATTAAGAAACAAAATATTGGGAAGTAAGACTCACATCGACTACCTCAATGTATCATGAATGATTTAAATACATGTTAGACTACTCCACTCATAGCCAATTGATTTTGAAATGGAACCTTAACATGAATCATCTGATAAGATTGTTGTCTATCATGAACAATATTCGTGATCTCACACCGAAATAACAACAAAAAGGGTAATAAGGGGAAGGAATTTTGAAACTTTGGAGATGAAAAATACATGGGACACTAGAGCATGAAGCTAGTAAGTTTAAAAAACTTACTCTTAGAGTCAACGAATCTCTCCTCTTACAAGAAAGATGAAAAATTTGCATGGGCAAAAACTAAGACCACGACAAAGGAGGTCACTCTCACATTAATGGAAGGACATGATGATTTGTTTACCATTCTTGATTGATCATAGAGACATATCACATGGCTTTGGTGTACTCTTCGTGTTCAAAAGGAGTAAAGACCCGTCTCTAGTACTGGAGAGACAAGTACTACAAGAAACAAATGAAAAACTAATATGATATAACACTTTTATCTTTTCGAATATATACAATGAAATAACATTTCCGTCATTGAAAACAAAAGGAAAGAACAAGAACTCCTACATGAGAGGATCCTTGTTCATTAAAAAAGAGTCACATCCTCCTTTTTGTTTTTCTCAAATGGTTTATCCTTCACTCAACTAAGTCTTCCAAAGTCCAACATCATCTGCATTGCTATCATGTATGTTGCATTGGGTGGTTGTTATGGTATCTTAGTACAGTTTCGTACTCATCAAAATTACATATTATGCCATTTTTTATTATTTGATAGATAGTATCTCATCACATAAGTATTTATATTGTGATCCTTTGTTTCTCATCATTTTGATTGTTCTAGCAAGCTTGTTTCTTATTAAGGGATCAGTAAGAAAAAAATGATCAATTGTCAAGATTATCTATGAATTGTTACAGGTTTTGTTGATTTTTATGTTTACCTTTACTCATCTGACCCCAACCCAACCGCTAGGAATCTAACACCATCCGACAAATCCTTTATCTCTTGTTATCGCTACTAAAAAGAGTGGCCCAGTTTACTAGACTCTAACTTTGATCGACCTGTAAGCTATATATATGTTAAACTTTAACCCCACAAATAGAGATAATCAAAAGGTAATAATATCGTTGCGCCTAGACTCGCCCTTGTTTCTATCATATCTTAGCCATTCCCGAATATCCTTTCTCCAGCCAACAAATTTGATTATAATAACTTCCAACATCACATTCAATGTCTACCATAAAACATACAATAACATAGGTGAAATCACACGAATTAATAATATCATAACACTCTATCATCCATCATAAATATTGACAACATACTCAAACAAGTCATGCAACACAAAAATTTGATCCAAAACAAGATTAGAAATGAAGTTATGTAACTTCAAGAGAGAACTATCTTCACACATTGATTTCCTAACGGATTAAGTATGGTATATATTGTAGCTAGGGCAATGACAAGATGCCATATAGTTACAGTATCAGATTTATGAATAATCCTAGCAGGAAAACAAAAAGGCTAAAGAGTAGTGCTATAAAACTACATTTAGGCAGCACTTCCCACCATGGACAAAAGGTTGAGAAGCAAGGGTAATATTACAAGAGATAGAAGAAATGTCATAGCATTGACACTCACATCATTTAGTATTCTAAAGATCCGACACTTATTATTCCGGTGCTTAGACTTCTTGGGTCCTGACGGCTCATGTAGTCATCATAGATGCCACTAGAGAGCCTTTGAATTGGAACCGAATTCAGAAGCTCTAGGCCGGTGTTGCCCATCTGCTGCACTTCTTGAGGTGAAAGTATCTTGATACACCACACACTATTTACGAACTCCCTGACATAAGAAAGACCATGTATGTGAGAAAGATGTAGAGAATAAAGGCATATAGATTGATTTCATTTCAAGAAAAAATAAGGACCTTAAAACCACATCATATATGGAAGGTTAAAAAGGAAAGAAGTATATGCAACTCCATTATTTCTGAAGATGATATGTTAATTGTATATTAAAGAACCATGTTGTTGAAAACCTAAGTGCATAGGTTTCTCTAGTTTTCAGTTTTGCATTTAAAAGAATGGGTGGGAGAAAAAGCAAAGAAGAAAGCATGGGCATTGGGACACTTACGGCCAAGGGCCATCACCAAGGAGAAGAACATCATTCTCTCGGTCAACAAATACAAGCTGCCAGCCTGATCTCAGAGGGTCCTCCAGCTCACCTTCAAGGCCAAACATACGAGCAAGCTCACTACGCAGTTCATGGTAGCTGCTGAATTTAGTGATATCTAATGACCTCCCGAAGGACCCTGACTTATAAACCTGTAATGAAAAATGCAATCAACAATGATGAAAATTAAAATGTTGAGGTGAAACATAATAATCCCACTGGGAAAACTCACCTTGACAAAGGTCTTGTTTGGAGAGTTTTCTTGCCCTGCATTTTCTTGGGTCTGTAGGAAGCCTGAATCACCAATGCTTTGTGTCATTCCAGGATTCAATGAAGAGTCATTGCCTGTGTTATTCATGAAATTAGAAGACTGAAATGGCATGGTTGGGGAGTCACTGTTGCCGCCAACTCCCTTAAGTCCTGCCATCCCATTTTGAACTAGAAGTGATGAGGGCTCTATATTAACGCCAAATAAAAGATGATTTTGAGGATCGTTGCTCCCTTCTTGATCTATTGAGCACTCCCTACCAGGAAAAGGGGGTAATGTAATGGCATTTTGTGACATGGTACTCTGTGGCTGCCCTAACTGATCTACCTGTAGCAAAGCACATTGAGATGCCCCCGAAGAAAGGAGAGGATCCGTTGCAACACGCTTGGCAGGTGGCCATGCAGTTGAAGTTGGCACAGGAATCCAAGAGCTTGTTCTAGGAAGGTTCAGAAGGTGGGAGTTTTCATCCAGGGCAAACGAACCCAAGATATTGTGCAGGGGAGAAACAACACTGGCAGGGTTCCCACTAGAATCAGAAAACGTTTGTTGATGGGACAGCGAAGAGATAGCTTGCATCAGTGGTGATTGAGATTGAGGTGCCGAAATAAACTGAGACATTGTAGAGACTGCATTAGAAATCTGCTGATTATCTACCATCTGCTGTGGTTGTTGCTGTTGTTGCTGCTGCGTTTGTTGTGGTTGGTTGTGATGAAGCTGATGCTGACTATTGAACGAGTGTTGGTGCTGTAGCTGCTGCTGAAGATGCATCTGAGTTTGTACCTGAGATTGAGATGACTGCTGATTCTCTTGATTATTTTGAAAAGCCTGCTGCGACTGTGACTGCTGCAACATCTCGGCCTGCATTAAAGCAGCAGTCCTGTTTGCGAAGTTCTGTGGTTGCTGAAATTGAACTAAGGAAGCAGGATAATGTTTGGAAGGATCTAAAGTCCTCATATCCTGAAGAGCAGCGGCAGCCACAGCTTGATACATATCGGTTTGCATGTTCAGCATGGACGGATCAAACCTTTGCTGCATCCAAGGATTAACCCCCATCCCCTGAAAGTTAATAGACTGAAGCCCTCTATCGGGGTCTCGAAGCCACAGCATTGGAGAATTCATGCCAAAATCTTCATCCTTCATGCCTGATAGAGGTTCATTCAACGATAATGGGAAGGCAATGAGAATGAGTTTCCATTCATACAGTCTTTAAATGTAATCAGCTTTCAAAATTGAATCTAAAGTAGGCAATACAATTAATATATAATCATCGTGGATATTCCCAGCAAGGTTGCAAGCTTACCATGGAATGAAGGCAGTCCCGGAGGCCATGGTCGTTTAAGCCTAAGTGGGAATGGCGACGGATACATGGGAAATGTTGTTAGTGGCTCAATTTCCCATAGAGACACTCTAGGTTGCCTATCTCCTGCAGTGGATTCATCCCAGCCAACCTGCATTTCAAGTCAAAGCCATATTTTAGAATCTGTTTTAAATAGATAGAAACTGTATCTGAAGCAACATATTGAAAATATTATATACAACAAAAAGGACTAAGCCTTTATCCTACTAGGTAGGGTCGGCTACATGGATCAAACAATGTCATAATGCTCTACTATAAATCATTAAAATATTATATCTGGAGATGAAAAGAGCATTCAACTTAATTATATAGCTTGACATGAAATATTAAAATAAATTCCTTCAAACCTTCACTGAGCGCCAATGTGAATTCGGCCACCGAACAGGATCCATGTCACTAATGCCAGTTATTGTTCCCATGTATCTGCACAAGAAGGATATATTAGTATAATATAATTACGTTACAAACATGTATCACAAACTCTAGGAAATGAATCACGATATTATCTTGATAATAAGAATTTTTATCAGCTAAACTTTGATCTGATATTCGAGGGCATTTATACATAATCATGTACAACCATAAAAGTTTTGAGAATCTACCGTCTCACACTTGACTCCTCTGTTTCAAACAGCATCCTGAAGCGCATACCAACAGAGACTCGAGTATGATACACAGCTTTAACATACTTCGCTAAGGGTATGACAAATTCTGATGGGCTAGCACTGAATTCATAAAGAAGAAAATAATGTCAATCAAAGGAAATATATCATGACTAAAAAATTTTAGGAATGTGGACTACATGTACCGTGGGTTATAGAAAACGGTGAAACGACTATTTGTTGCAGCTGCATGAGCTGCCGCAGCAAGAAGCCCCAAGTGCATGCTATCACTTGACAAAACTGATGAAGGCATCACAGTTTGTGGTCGATTTGCCCGCCGAATGCCAAGAAGCAATTGGTTCTTCTCATTCCTATTGAAGAAAATACACACTAGAGTTACAACATTGATAAGATATCACATGAACTAACAAAGTTTAGCAGTGCTCAACATAAGGCAAATTAGAATCATCCACAATTCTGAAATCCTGAGCCACGCATCAAAAAAGAATGTTTCTCTATATTCTTCTGAATGTCCCAAATGACATGCAAGTCGCATGGAGAGAAGTCAAACCAGCCACAAATGGCAAAGGAAAATTTCATACAAAATTACGAGAAAACTGATCGGGTGGAGTAAAAAAAAATCATTTGTCCCAAAAATAGTGGCATGACCCTTTCGTGAGCAGGAAAAATTAAATTTACTTGCCAGATAAACAACACAGCATCACCAGCAACAAGTCTTTTAGCACTCACAAAGACACTCCATCCAGTTGTAAGAAGATGCCTTTTGGGCTGGCCTGCAGAAAAGATAAAAAAAATCGAAACATTATAAATAACATTTACCCCAGCAAGAAACTCAAGTCCTAACTAACAAGAAATTTCTCATATATGCAAATTAAAATGCCGGAAATAGTCTCCGTTTTATATAACTCACCCCGGAAGATATGTCTGAATTTCCATTCAATACCATGCAAATCCCTTGCAATTAACTCTTGGCAGGGAGGCTGTTGAGAGAAGTCCTGTAGGTCACAATAAAAAAGTTAAGTGACCAACTGAAAGATCTGATAAGTAGTTAACAGTTTTGTAGCACGACTTCTAGTTCTAGACAATGCTTTACCAATGGAGGAAACACTTTTTCAGCAGCCCGACGAGGAACAGAGAATCCTCCATGAGTGCTTGTGTCACTGGCCGTCAATGTTTTGCAAAAGTAGTTTGTTGGCTGTTTACTAGGAGTGCCCAACTCTGCTGGAAGGTATGCTTCCTTTTGCTCTTGCTGCAAACACGGTCACGGTCAAAAAGGCTCGAAAATGAATATAACTAAAAAAGTTATAAAATCATTTACATTTAGGACAGGATTACATACAGGATTCAGAGGTTGCAAGGTCATCTGTGCATAGACTTCATCAGTCTCGGCATCAGCCTGAGTAAAAAATAAAAATAAAAATAAAAACAGATAATTAAAAAAAAAGATGCAAGAACCAAAAAATGGGGAAATTGAAACTAGATCAAACCAAAATAAACCGGTCTCGTTAAATCAAAAGTAATTACTAAGAAAACAAGGCATACATGCATAGTCAGATTATGAAGCTGACAAATGAGCTGAGGTGGTAAGCTCGGATAGTTGGGGATATGGGCATCCACTTCCTTGTTGGTTGACACGGCCACCTGCGCAAAAAAACACCGAATGATGATCTCGGACCATGTAATTTAAGACTTCGGCAGAAAATAATAGAGAGATGCTTTGAAACTTTAGAGTTCATTAGTCTACAACTGATCTTGGAGCCACATGGATCAGCAGAGTGAAAGATTAAACAGATTTTTCTAAACAAATATAACCTCATCCTCCAAATTAGAAGCAGCTTCAGGACAGAAACAAGAACCAGATAGCATGCTTATTCCAAAAAATTGAAGATTCTTAATATTATTATAGTAAGAAAATTCAGACAGTGTCCAAAAGGTGTTTTATATGGGAGCACAATTCATATATTTTACTCACTTGTTCACTATGACCTTGTGGAAAGTAAAACACACGGCTTCCAATTGCTGGCAATGAAACAAGAGGACCAGCACATGCATGCCAAAGTTCTGAATCTAGACATCTCTTTCCCCCTGCAAAATCCATCCCAATGTCTTGAATATTATGAAAATTAGAAAGTTCATAACTTGTCTCAAAGCAAAAATTGACTCTCCCAAAGCCAAGATCTCAACAAATATATTAGAGTAAATGAAGCCAAGTGAAACAAAATTACTTTTTCTGATCTAATGGGCTATGCCATAAAGATAGATTTACTAAATTATTACCAAAAAGGTTAAATTTCCATATCCCCACCTCAAATAATTCAAAAATATGTAAGCACCATACCCATGTCAATAATCCCTAACCACTGAGTAAAAATTGAAAATAGAGAAGCTGAGATAAACAAAAAAAGGAACAAGAATGTAGAAGCAAGAGTTAACAACTTCACATACCTTCCAGGGGTGGAGGACTAAAACCAGCTGAAGAAAGTCTCATTTGAGCAAAAAAAGAAAAGCAAATGGTAGCACCTCAAAATTGAGCCCACAAATCAATGATTCCAAAGCAATCTTCTTCAGTAGACTAAGTAATCAACAAAGTTATGGGAAAATGAAAACCACAACCCTTTCAACAGAAGAATATCATCCTTGTTATATGTCCCCTATTTCCATTCACCAACAAAAACCCCATTCAAGTCTCAACCAAAACCAGTATCACTACAAAAGACAAAAGCTTTATGCCTCATTAGCTTTTACTCTTCTTGACCCCCAACACCCCAAGTTCCAATTTTTAACTAAACACTTCATGCTACAATATCTATTCTTTCAGAACCCAAGAACACCAAGAAACAAAAGATATGTAGCTTGTGCTTTTCAGTAAGCTAAAGAAGGGAATAAACTTGAAAAGCAGACAGATCTGGAGGAGCAATGAAAGAACCACAAGAAGAGAAGAGATCTCAAAGAATGCAGAAAAACCCAGAAAAGATAAGAAATGGGGTTGAAAAAAGATAAAGTTTTTACAGTAGGTGTGGTATTCTATGTACTTTGTTCTAGTTGTTGTAGTTTATAGAGTTATGGTTTGTGATTGATGATGGTACTGCACTGAAACTTGTTCAACTACTTAGTGGCCATGCTATGCTATGTTCTACAACTAGTGTACTACTACTACTGTTGCTTTTACCACTTTCTATGTCTCTCTCTCTCTCTCTTACAGCTTCCAATCAATGAGAACACAACTGCAGTTATTTTTAGTGTGTGAATGAGTACGATCCTGTCAGATTTTTCAAGAGAGAGAAGGTTTTCACTTTTTTTCGTTTTGAGTTAGGATCATAAAAATAAATAAAAACATAATTTTTAATAATATATTTATCTTTTTAGTTACAATAAAATTATATTTTTGTTATTAAAAATGAGGAAAAATATATGTAATTACCAAAGAGATGTTTTTAACATCTCATATTTAGTTTTATAAAATATAAACCAAATTGAACCATATTAAATATTATGATCCTTAGAATATTATTCAATTACTTCAATTTTTATTGTGATAGATTTTAAAGTATGTATTCTTTAAACTAGTTCTTGTGTATTTTAGAATAAAATGTATTATTGATATATTTTACTATATAATAACGTGAAAAATAATTTAGGTAACGAGATTAAGAAAAATAAATGGGGTTATTAGTGTTTGTTGTTATTTTGTTGTGCTTATATTTGAATAGAGATGAAGTATCCTTATCATCTCATTTTATTCTCACTTTAACACTTGTTAAGTAATATACAAAGTTTCTTCAACATCTCCCTAGGTGCAAAAGAGTCTTTTTCTTAACCAAATGTCTTCAAATTTTATGTGTAAATACTCTTTGTTAGCCAAGTCTCTAGGGACAAGTTGATGAATTGTTTTTCTTAACAAATCTATATAGACTCCTTTAGCACTATGTGTTAATCAAGTATCTCCACATTCATTGTTGGAATATCTTTTGTTAACCAAGTATTCTTGACTTTATCATCTTTAGGCTATGTCCAAGCATTTGTTACATTAGTGTCTTTATTGTATGTCTAAACATTCTTTTTCTTGTGCCATCCTTAATTAGTTGAGGTATGTACTTCACACAATATTCTTTAAAAAGTTGGATAACTGCAACAAACATGTTGAGTTTGCTTAAGGTACAACTCTAAATCTTGTGGTCATGTTAATCTTATGACAAATAGTTAGATATTTGACTTGAAGTAATCATTGATGATCACTTGAATAAGTAATTTATCTTTATACAGATAATCTTACACACTAAATAGATACATCAATAACCAACTTATAAAGAATAATATTTCTCTCAAGTATTGAAGAGTCCAGTACTGAGAATGTGAGAATAGAAGACTTTTTAAATTTTTAATTTAAATAAAATAACATTTCTGGACCATTTAAATTTTGATTTTACCATGTGTCAAAATCCTAAATATGCAGTGCTCTCTCCTGTAATGGAGAGAAGTCAGACTCATATTTTTCATCACAACACAAAGTTATCGCTCTTTTAGACATTTCGACTTAACACTCTCAACATTTCAATTGAGATGTTTTCCACCCATCCAACAACAAGAATCATAGGCAGTATAGAATCCAATTAGAACCTTGCTAAATAACAATATATTTAAGCACATGCATGAGAAGAATAAGGTGGTCCAAGATTTTGCTTGTTTAATAAGTAACAAAATTGGAGTGTACAAAGCATGCATGAAGATTCCACATAATATTGTACCATGCATCTTTAACAATGAGGGTTGAATGAGTTATATGAACATAATCCACAAGATACATTTCCCTCACTCCAAAAATATCTCTCTCAATAAGTGGCTTTAATAAGACCTTTCAACACATAAAGAGTCTTTAGAAGTGTAGTCAACAATCAATACAGAAGCATCCCTACAGTATTTATGGGTGAGGACCTGAACCTAAGGACAATGAATAATTTCTAACATTCTCCAAACCAGTTTCCCTAACAAAGCAACATTTGTCAAACATAAATTAAATGACCTAGGCCACAAAAATGTTTAGCCATTGTGACCACATTCCATATCTAACCAGATTCAAACTCCTTCATGAATCCCTCTTAGCCTCATGGTTTTATCATTTTCATTACAAACTCCTTGAGGCACCCAAAATAGCATGCATAGTGTAGATTGGAAGATATGTTAAAATAGATTGAGCTAGACACACCTTTTCCACTCTATTAAGAATAGATAACTTCCTGAATTCTCTTTGTTGTAAGGCTTTGTCATATCCTCATATAATCACAATGATCACATTTAATGGATGATGACAGTTACATATCTTGAAATAAATTAATTTAAAAGTTACTCCATATCATTAAGAAAACAAAATATAAAAGAAAATTATAAAAAAAATATAATATTTGAAATTTTAAAATAGCAAATGGATTGTTTTTCTTATATTTAAGTGTTAGCACGAATCTATATCCTTACAATTGTGGTTTTTGGATGGGAATCATCTATTCCAAAATGGTGTCCACATCCATGTTTCGGCCAATTAAATATCGTCATCTCATTTAAAAAATCAACTCACTTGCATTTCTTTCTTCTTTTTTTCTTGCATTTCTTTCTCCTTTTCTAATTGGTCGGGACAGGGATGAGAACACCATTTTGAGACAGGTAATCCTCATTCGTGGTTTTCCTTCTCAACCGCACGTAAACAAAAACTTTGTTTATTGAAATAAAATATTATTTTTATGCAAACTTATATTATTTAATCCTTACCTTATAGTGCATTTCCCTTACTATTTTTATTATGACTATAATTGCTTTTCGTGCCATGCATGATTTCAACAACAAGGAGGAAAATTTACAACTAGCTCAATTTAGTGTTTTTACTCAGCTACTTTCCTAATAAATATTTCATTTTCGTATAACTGAAATTCGTTTTTTATTTCTTCGGTTGAATTTAACATGGATCCGGAAGGATATATGGGAGTAAAAACTTAAACTATAATGTAAAAGACTTTAATTTGTGAGGCCAACTTTGTTGGAAGAAGTCTCATTTCATTTAAGATAAAGTTGGAACAATTGCAAATTGCATGAGTAAGATTTACCATATAGTACAATCCTATTTTTTAACATATTTTTAAGGTTAAAAATATAACTTCGGTATATATTAAAGGCAATAAGTGTGTATTTTAATTTTTTTAATATTTTTTCTCATAATTGTCATCTCCAGTAATGGAGATGAATCAGACTCATACATTGATTTTGACAATGCAATGATCCAACTTGGACTTGAACTCCCAATCCATATGGGTAAGGTTAGTTTCATTTGCAGTTAGTTTGTTCTATATTTTTAAATGTGAATCCCAGTATGAGATGATTTTGGTGGCCCAATTTCCTCTTTTTCATTGGTCCCCATATAATTAATAATGATGGTTTTTCTACCTAAAATAATAGTAGTAATAAAAGATGTAGGGCTTTCTTTTTGTTTGAGGAGTGTTGGAATTTAGATTTTATGAAAATGGTTTAATTAGTCCATTCAAATATCAATAGGGTTGAGTTTGATAAATGCTGAGTTATTAGCTGAATGAGTTATTTTATTTGAAAGTTTGGAGTTTTATAGCTAAGTCATTAATTAGATTATTCTTTGTGAGTAACTCAACTTTTTCATAAGGTTATTATCTTATAATTGACAAATTGAGAATTAGTTCTCTTTGTGTAAAGAAGTTACTAAAAAATTTCAGTTAACTACTTGATTTTTTGTTGTTTGAATTAATATTTTTAATTAAAATAAAGTTGATAATATCAAATCGAATTTCCCTTTTTTTTTGTACTTCCTCACTTTATGAATAAAGAACTAGTCTCTAACGAAATTGAATTCTTGAATTTTGACCTTTTGATCATCATAAAAATCTAACGAGACTTTATATTAATAGACTAACGCATTTTTTAATAATCAAATTCCCTATTGATTAGTATAAAAATGCATCCTCAGCATATTTTTTGATACTTAATTTGAATTTAAAGTAATTAATTTTTAAAATATATTTCCTATGAATTAGGGTCTTTATTTTCACAATTAACTTTTTGTGTTTTTTTTCAAACTTAAAGAGCCTCCTCCACCACCATCCCACCAAACTCTAAAAGTGAGTGGAAATGTATAATATGAAATGAGTATCATTAATGAAGAGATATGTTGAAAACTAAATTTAAATATTTACTAATTTAATTATATTACAAAAAAAGTCTTATAAAAAGATGGAGTTAAATAGTTAGAGCTTAGAAGGATATTTATGCACATTTCTCAGTTTCTCTTAAAGACTATAGTTACAACTCTATAAATAAAAAAACAATGAACATCATATTGGTGCCTAAATTTTGGTGTCCATAAAACATTTTTCCACTACTTTTTTTTAAATAAAAATAAGTTTTATTGCAATAAAGATTCATAAATAAGTGGATAATATTTTTATCAAAGAGTCAAAACAATTTGTAGAATTGGGAGACATGAAATGTGAACATCTAGATTCAAATAATCATATTACACTTTTCTCCCTCTCATTTAAAAAAAAAACTTTGCCTATATAGAGAAAAGTGGGTAACATATTCCTAATACTTAAGATATATCGATAATTTTAGGTATACTATTCTCATTCCTCAACACTATGCTCATCATATTGGTAACTATCTCCTTTATCCTTCATTGAGCTTCTTCCATACCTTATCCGAGCACATCTTCGCTTCATGTTTCATGAGCTGTGATTACTTGAAGAAAATATATTTAAGTTAAAAATATAATTATTAATTATTTTTATGACCAATCAAACTTATAGTACATTAAGTAACATATATTGCGGAACAGAAGATATGCTCTCATTCCAAATCCGATAATTTCTACATTGATTTAATTTGGTAGTGGTCATCTCATATTATCGAGGGATATGAATTTCCACCATTGGCATTCTAACTAGTAGTATTTGTGTTGCTAGGAGTGTCAAATAAGGTGTTGGAGTACATGTCCATCACCATAACTATACTTTGACTATTAGATCAAAAGATGTAGATCTATTCACATCACCCATTAATATACCATGAGATATTTCCAACAACTTGTTGACAAATTTGTAGTTATGCAAAGTTTTTAACGACCATAGGTATAATATAATGTGTTAGATGATAATTAGATTGATGGAATATTATTTTACTTAGAATTTAACTAGTTTCATTTTATTTGAATTTATCTATTATTTATGTTTTTAGCTATTATCTAAATATTATTATCTTATTATTTATAAGTTGGACCAACTTTTACTAGCTTACATAATAAATTGTCATTCCAAACTTTTTTACTAATATCACTCCACCATTAATCATATTAACCATATTAATCATTATTAATATTACTCTACTAATTATATCTCTAACTATTAAACTAGTTATTAATGCTAAAGATATAACTGAAAAATTAGCTATTAACATTGTTTTTTGATATTGCAAGTAGAAAAGTAAATAAAAAATCAACAAATTTTATGGAAAGAGATAGATAATATGGAATGAGTGAGTGCAAAAAAGAGATTAATTCATATAAATCTTCATTGCACACACCCCACTCTCCATTGCACACACTCCACTGTGCTGGAATTAAACTCATATGCGGTATGGGAGACAAAAGTATTATAAAAAAATAAATAAAAAACTATATATAATGACAATTGCATCCTTTTATTTATAGTGATAAGATATTTTTACCCATAAAGCTAAAAAGAAAAACAACATTCTCTTCTTTAGTGTTGGAGAGGATTCATACCCTCCTAAAATCAAACTCCTCTTCCTTAAGCCACATATATGAAGGAATTTTATTACACATATAAAAGAATTGAAGGACATAATGTGCTTTTTTATTTCATTCACCTTCATCTATAGACAACGCAATCAAAGACCGATCTAATTGTAAAAGCCATAGCTTTTGTCTCATGCATTAGTGGCAAAAAGAAACCCATTGTAGATTTTGCAAAAAAACACACACATTTGTACTACAAAAGCTAGCTAGTAACCCTTGATAATTATTTTTCAACATTGAATATCCTTCCTCTCTTGATGCATGAACACTTGAGTACACGGAATTGGTTCAATGCATGCAAATGTGTTTATAAATTATGCTTAGCTCAAAAAACTAGTGACAACTAACATTGGCCATTGATTTTTACTGAGTTTTCTTAATTGTATATAGTTCGGACCATCTTTTATGGAAACTTTTTTTACTATAGAAAGTTTGTATCATAAACCTAAGCTTGTGGACTAATGCTTGGAATTGAATATCTATGATTGTCCTCAACATACTAACACTATGAGAGGTTCAATTATTTATAAGTGTTAGTATTATTATGCACTAGATGACTAGCTTAAGGAATCTAGATAAATCAAGTTGAATGGTATAATCAATCGAGTTTGATGAATGTAGATCACATGTCTCCAAACATGTCTTAATTCTCTGTCCCAACCAAATAGAAATTGCATATAAATAAAAAAATAAAAAATATTATATTTACATTACTTGCTAAAATATGATTGGTTTGGGACAGAGTTGAGGACAAAGTTAGGGGCAGGTAATCCTTGTTGGAGTTTGATTAGGTCTAACATAATAATATAAGTTTATTATTGGGTCTCACTTTACACAAACACAAGCACACGATAATGAGTTATGAGTACAGATCTTCCCTATTAATAGAAAAGCAAATGAGGTGTAATACAATGCAAAATGAAAAGACAATTCAATCATTAATGAAGAGGATTCCTACTCATTGAGTTACTAACTACACTTCTACGAAAATAATAATTAATTCTATTAATTTGAATAAGTGATGCACCGCATCTTGAACCAAAACCTTAAAGCATTAGTTTCATGGACATTTTCTACTTATAAACTTTTTTACTCTTCCCCACATATCCAATGTGAAACTTGACACTTGAATAAACCCAAGAAATATAAATCATGATTTTGTATCCATACAGAATTGAGATGAGCCACTTTCGGTGAGAATAATTTTAAGAAATATATGAGGCTGTTTTATTTATTAGGTGGACATAATATTTTTCTGTAATAAGTTTAGAAGGCTGGGACAATGATGCACTAGCCCTTCACTTTGATCAAGAAATTTGGATATCTCTTGATTGTGATAGACAGTTGTTACATAAGACTGTGAAGCCGGTATAAGACAACCTTGATAGTTGATACTCTTGTGGTCCTATGTGTGAAATGTGGATTTAGAAAGAACATCCCTTGAAATCTGAAAACCCCACATCCATACTTCCATCTACACTTTGTTCACTGTTCTTCCTTTCCCATTTCCTCCCTAGTTATAATACACATATATGTTGTAAAATGAGATTATAACTGTGGTTGTGATTAATGTTGCGATGCAGATTACAATCGTTAGTGTGTGAATTATATTATGAGTAAAAAAATATTTTTGAAATTGATATAGTTTGACGTTGTTCAATATAATTGTGTTGCGGTCTGATACGATCCGATATGGTTATATTGTGACCTGATATAATATCATCATTGTAGTTGGTGTCACACTGTAATTACGACGTTCACCGTAACCATAATATTATGGTTAGAGTAGATTAATTTGAAGATTACCATTTTGCTAGCAGCTAACCCTACCGTCATATAATATTATTATTTTTTCCACGCCTATATATAGTCCCTTCATTCCATACTTAAGTTGTTTTACTTTATTTTTCTTTTAAAACTATTGTCGTTTTAGGTTTCATCATTGTTTCAATTTTATCCTCATTTAATATTAACTATGTATGTTGTTTTTTATTAATTAATTCTACTTAAATCATTTCATTTACTTAGTACATAAGTATTAGTGTTTTAATCAAAATACAATATGAATTAATGATTTCTTAATCTATATATATTACCGTTAAACATGCAAATTAAGAACAACTCTGATAGAAGTTGAAGAAGGAAGAAACTTATCTAATTCTCTGATCTCAAGGGAAGTTGAACAACTCACACTTGCAAACAAATATACAGATTCAGATTGGATTCTGATAGAAGAATTTATTTTCACTGAGTTAGATTGATATAAGATATTAAGATAAATATGGGGTTGTAGTAGGTCCATTGAGTTCACTAGACAACCTAAGGTTGAAACTAAACAATCAATGGGTCCTTAAGAACCCTCAAAGTCAATAATCTTAATAAAAATAAATGATATGATTGAATTACATTGAAACTCCAAAAGTAATTTTAATAAAAAAAATTATATATAGCCCCTGGATTTTAACAATAATATAGACATAAACAATAGACAAAAGGGTAATATGAAGAAATATTTTCTTTTAAAATTAGGGAGGGAAAAAGAAGGTGGGTGGAAAGGGATAAGGTGATAGGTAACCATTAATCCAAGATCATATGATATTTTATAGGTCAATTTTGGAAAAGTTGGATAGCAGAGATAAATTGAGTCAGACTTCTCTCTATTACACAAAAACTTAGAAAAATCAAATAATAATAACACTTATATACTTCAATTTAAATTAAGATTATATTTCTAACTTTGAAAATATATACAAAAATAGAACTGTCATACTAATAATAGAGAAGATTTTCATGAGGACATGACTTTAGTGAATGTGCATGCATGAACTGTCAAGAGCTTGCTCCTCATCTACCTTTCATTATCTTACATTCTCTATCGTAATTTATTGCTCACTTTTTCTTTCTTTCTTTCTTTCTCGATTTTAGTGCATAGAAAGAAAGGGAAAGGTGTAATGTAACATATATATGTATGTATGTGGAAAGGTATAAAAGCGAAAATTGTGAAGGAAAAAAAAGCAATAGGTCATGGCTTAAGATTTGAGGGTCCTGTATAAGGATTTCCTAGTTTCCCTTTTTGATGGGACCTCTTTAATTTCCTTTGCTTGGAATTGAAAATTTTGATGGGATAAGACTCCATCGTCACACCAAACTCACTCTCTCATTCTTACCCTTTACTAAGAATTGAGTACAACTCATTAGGAAGGATATATTATTGCTTCGGAAGGGATGCATTTATTTTGAAACTAAGTTTAAAACCCTTACTCAATATTATAACTATTAGTGAAATATAATAGTTTGAATTAGTGAATAGATCTAAACAATTATATTTTATAGAATTGATGACTAAGATGTGAAGTAAATTTAAAAAAAACTTACTCTTAGAATAAATGGATCTCTTGCTGACTCTATGAAACTTTCTTTAATTAACTGTATTTCACTCTAATTGACTATCTATTTTAATTTGAGATATATAGATATATACACTTCATACTTAGATGCGTGTACATGAATTTTTTTAAATTTTTAATTTTGCTTCCATTGCATGTCAAGTCGAATAATTGTTTAACAATTTCAAAGTCCATAATATATACCCCTTCACTCATTATTTTGCTGAAATGAGGAAAGCAAATGTGTTATTTGGAGGATTTAATTGATGAGTGATTTCTTTCATAGACTTGATTAATGCCGAATTTCTTTGATGAACTCATTTGATGGCTATCTAATCTTTAAGGACCTATTTTACAAAGATATACACATACAATATTTGTTTAGAATTTATAGTCATTTGTAAATTAACTAAAGGAATATTTCTTGCCCGACAGGTCCAAGCTCAGTTCAGGCGACTTCAGGAAGACTTCTTACTCGGCCAGTTGTCTGACCCAACCTTCAACATCACACTAAAGGATAAAAAATATAAATATGATTGAATTTTTTCTACACTTTTGATAAAAATGGTGAGAAAACAAAAGATGATGGGTAAAACTCAAGTGTGCACTCAAATTCTTAAAATGATTTTATTTCTAAGCGATGGAGAATAAAACCCAAGTACTAAACTTCTTAAAATGAACCCATGAAAATAGTTTCCCTCTTAATTAATGGAAGAAAAAAGATACAGCTTAAAGTATTAATTGTATGGTTATGTAATTAGCACAAATAGAATTTTTTGAAATTATTCATAATATAATATCATTCAAAATTATTTATTTTAATTTTTGTATGACCTTGTAAATGATTTGGAGTTTGAACTTCAAATAATATTTTGGTTGTTATAGCTTATATTTTCATCATTCTATTGTTCAGATAGATACCAAACCATCCAAATTGTTTAAAGATGGTTTTGGATTATTATATTATTGTAAAAATTGAAGAAAAAAATAACAATATATTAAGGATGATAATAATTATTATATATAGTAAGTGTAAATTATAAAAAAATATAATATAATAAATAGCCCATACAAAGGTTAAATAGCCATCAAATTAGTCTTAAAAAAATGTGTTGATTGGTGCACCATTTGTTCTCCATGCCCATTAACCTTTCTAATAAAATCATATTGTGTTTTGCTGATTAAAAAAAACTAGTCTTAAAATATGGATACAAGGTTATTCTTCAAAGACATTCCCCACTAATTAAATATGTCAAAGATGAAATAATCATCATGTTAGCTCTTATTATGCAACTCTTAGAACTTATTAGTATTCAACCCTATCATATTTTAGAAGCTAAGAGTACCCAACCTATCTAATTGCATTATATTACCAACTTTTCTCTTTGGAAGCAATTAGCTTTCCTTTAATTTGAGAGAAAAAGAAGATGACGAGGGAGAAGTATAAGAGAAAGTGAGTTTTTCACTCATTTGATTGAGAATATAAGAGTGAAGTGGATAAAAAGGTGTAGGACCCACAAAAATTCATTATCACTAGAAAAATTTGAGTGAAGATAGTTGGATTTTGTGAAATGACAAATTTGACCTTTAATATATAGTAATATTTCCCATTCTTTATTATTCAAGAGTATTTTTGTCTTTTAAACATAAATTTTCTATTCTCTTTTTCATTTCTCTCTTACCAAACAATATAAAAATCAAGTATCTTTCTCACCTTTTTCTTTATATTTATTATCTCTCTCACATATTTTTCTTCTTACGCTCTTTCATCAACCAAACAAAGCTTAAGTTCCACCCCGATTTTGCATGTTTTTTATGGTATTTAGGGATACCCTCAACACAATTTAAGCAATCTACTTGTACCCTTGATCGATCAAACCTACAATAGCTCTTTCAATATTGGCTATCAACAATTAATTCAAAATATGCATGCATGCACACATATCTCATATGAACTTAGCTCTTAGACTCTTATAGGCATGACTCATGTTTTCCAACAAATAGATACAATTGATTAATAAGGAGTCAATAAATGAACCCAAAAATACGGAAAGTGTGCAACCATATTAAGGAAAAATAATGCAAATGAAGATAGCTAGCACAAAGACATATTTCAATGTAAAGAAGCTATAGATCTAGGAAACGTCACAATCATAATTTTGTTAATGTTCCATTATCGAGACAATAAGGTAGGCGATGTGAGACTTACTTCACAACATGTCTCCTCTCCATAATTCTATTGGATTAGTGAAGGGTTACATTTGACCCATAACTAAATGACATCTTTTGGATCATGAAAACCGTAAAGAAATTGTGCTTTAGCTCATATATCATGTTAAGGTTTCATCTCAAAACCAATTGACAATGAGATGAGTAGTTCAACAGATATTTAAATCATTCCCGAGACAACGAGGTAAGTGATGTGTGACTTACTTCCTAACAAATATATCTCAGTGCCAATAATTTGAATATTGATTCCCGTATTAGATAAAGATAATAACATGTAACATAAAAAAAATATAATGATCATAATCTTAAATTAATTGTCAATAAAATAAATTTAAAAATTAAGAAAAACATTTTTTCTATTATATTTTGTAACACTCTAACTTTTAAGTATTTAAAATTATAGTATCATCCTGTAATACTCGCTTGAGCGAGGTATTCTCGCCTGGGCGAGAAAGGCTCACCTAGGAGGGTGAAATCCTTGACTATACTGGAGGATTCTCGCTTGAGCGAGAGTTGTCTCGCCTGGGCGAGAAATAGCATTTTGGGACTGTTGAGACTGTGAGATTCTCGCTTGAGCGAGAATCCCTCGCTTGAGCGAGAGGGTCAGATATGAGTTTTTAAAATAGGCGGGATTTTCTCGCTTGAGCGAGAAAGGGCTCGCTTAAGCGAGAACCCGACGCTGTTACATTAAATAAGGGACTCCAAACACATTTATGAGGGTTAACTTAGAGAGAAGTGAGCATTTTCAAGAGCAAGAAGGCTTGTGAGTCATTTAGAAACTTGAGAAGATGTAAATCTCTTGATTCTAACTCTCTTCTTCCATTTGAAACTTGTTTTGGGTATGTTGGATCTCTTCTCAAAATGAGAGAAACCATGGAAACTCACCCTTTTGAGTTATGGTTCGTTTTATGTTATTTTATATTATAAACTCTTGGTATAGAGTTAGTATTTCAAGAAAGGAGAGAGTTTGTGGGTTGAGTCATGAAAACCCCAAAACCCTAAAGTGAAAATGTGGTTAAAGAAGAAAATGGGTAAAGTGCTAGAGGTAAAAGATGAATAAGTTTTCTAATGTTAAAATGGGAGATGAATATGTATGTTTTAGATGTTGTAAACTTTTGATGAAAGTAGTTTAGCAACATGGAAAATGTGTTAAATATCTTGTGTGGTTAAATAATGCAATATGAGTTGTTTATGTGAATTTGGAATAAATGACTAACATTGTGTTGTATGGTGGGAATGGGAAAGATCCTAGAGTTGGCGGCGGTGTCGGTAGAACTAGTGCAGTTACCAAGAACCCAACCCAACACTCATCAAGGTAAGGATAAGTCTTTAATTTGCGCATTTGAAATGGAAAATGTGTATTTTCTGGTTGTGCAAGGATTAATTGGTGAATCACGTATTTATTATAAACATATATGAGTATGTTTGTAATAATAATTGTGTGGATTCACTGGGTATGATTGATAGTGAAATCAATGAAAAGGAAATGTATTTTTAGCCGACCATAAATGTTTAGCGACTTCGGCTCGAGTTTATGTATCAACACTTCGGCCCGAGTTTATGTGGCAACACTTCGGCCCGGGTTTATGTGACATGTTTTCTTTATAAAAGAGATGAGAAATTGCTTTTAGCTAACCCTAAGGGGTGTAGCGACTTTGACTCAAGTAATGTAGCACAGAAAATGAATTTCAAAGTGATTTATTAACTTTTTTCTAATGTGGATTATCTTAACTTTTTTCTAATGTGTGTTTGTCATTGATAATCTCATTGTAGATAAACAGGTGACATGAGGTGGTCTCATTTTTGGAAGCTTTAGGAGCTTTATGTTTTGGTTTCACTTATTTGCACTATTTTGTACATGAATGCTTATTGGATTAGTTGAAATATTTTGTAACTATGGATATATAACTTACATGATTTATTGTAACTGTGGATATTCGTAGCTACGAGTATTTTGGAAACTCATAGCTAGTTGTATGCGGTTGTTGCAAGACATATGGAAATGGATTATGATTTTCTGTCGAATAAGTATGTATGTCATTTTGAAATATGAAATGAGTATGAATGGGAAAGTGAGAGTTAAATATGGTTGTTGGAAATTGTCGGTAAAATCTATGAGGAAATGAATACATAATAAATAAGATAAGAAGAAAATTTTTAAGAGTAGAATTTCGGTCCTTACATATTTCAATATTGTATTGTCGAAAGTGTTTGTAATCCAATAATTGTAGTGAAGGTATTGATTTTTGTGTAGATGGGGAAAAGGACATGCTATAATTGAAGGGTCCTATGTAGATGCAATAATTTGGAGGATCTTACGGAATTACTATGTGACTCTAATATGTCCACTGAGATAGTTTCTTTTCCACTCGTGATGAGTTCTTGTCAGATAGCAAAGTTATCACAATCAAACTATGAATAATGGTAAAAGTCTTTTAAAAGCTTAGTGAAAGTTTTTTTTTTCTTCAGGCAAATGATTTGTTTAATTATCAGAAATATAAAATGTGGGATTAATTTTAATTTATTAATTACTGATACATCATTTCCATTATCGTTGGATTATATATAAATCTTTATATATTAATAATTTTATAAACCTTTACTATGTGATAAATTAAATTTCAGAAACAATTCATTATCAATGTTAAAAGATTAAAGCTTATTTGTCAACTAGCTAGTCCTTTGAATGTGATGGAATACAGCAATGTATCATCAAGTCATTGGAGGATTTAAAGAGAAAAATTTTGATTTCCTCCTTAGAAATATTAAAAAATGATTTCGGGCTTAGAAGATGAGGGAATTGACTTTTAAATAAATAAAAAATGCAATTATGATATTTAAAGATAGTTAAAATTAAAGTAGTTCTTTAATAACTGTATAATTAAGATCTACTTAAGTTTCACTGTAAACGAATTTTACATATGCAACCCCACACAAAAATCACATAAACACTAGGTGAAACTATTGATACTCTTAGTCTTAAATAATCATTTATATTTTCTATTAATGAATTTCATTTTTTTAGAATAGAAAATTAAAAACATGTTAAACAATAAAGAGTGTAAATAAATAGTTTTAAGTCTCAACAACATCATTCACATTATAAAATGAGAATAAAATAATTGTAAGTTTTATACACTATTAATATATCATCCACCATTTATGTTTAATCAACATTATCTCTTCAAAAAAATATATAAATGAATGATAAATAATGTACTAACTGCATATAAATCTTTAAACTAACAATACATAGATATTAATATATAAATTAATGGTGGATATAGAACTTAATTTGACCTATAAGAGGGGAAACAAACCCAACAAGCTATAGCTGTACTATGGTGGAGCCCATCTCTTAATCATTATGGTGACTAACATGAATATGACTAATTAATAACAAAGAAAGGTTGAGAGTGTCACTAATCATTATTATTTCTAGTAATCAAAAGGGTTTATCAAGTGTTCTTTTTTTCTTTCTCCAAGTATAAACCCCCCAAAGAAGAGCATAAACATTGCTAGAGAGACAAACAAAGAATGAAACATGTTGACCAAATGTTTCTAATTACCCTTTCTTTGTTTGCCAATTTTCAAAGGTAATTGGTACCTAGGGAGCAGAGTAATAAAGCAATCCAGCACCCCCTTTGGATTCTTTTTTTCTTGGCCATGTTTTAGGTGACATAGTCATAGGTTCTCCAACATAGTAAACCTATTAACACTTTTGTTTTAATTATAGTTATAATACATGTTTGTTGATAAGCAGCAACATTTTCATAATCAATTCTATATAATATGGGACGGTTAAATTGGACCTACTATAACCCCTACACTAAACATTTTTTGTCTTTCAAATCAATCTCCAATTCCCTTTAATCTAATTGCATTCATGTTTTCATTGTGTTCACCTCTAATATATTTCTGCCTCTATTGTCTCTCTTGTAAAATTTATGTACATGATTTTGCAGCAAAGGAGCCTCTCTATTAGACATTGATGTTAACAATGCTCCAAAATCAGACAAACCAAAAAAGGCAAGGTCGAATGGCATGGCAAGAAACAACTTGACCCGAGCACATATGGTGAGCTTGGCACCGGAACACACGGTCAGATCAATACATAGATAGTTGATTAACGGTTGATGACTAAACTTGCAATTGTTGATGTCTCGGGTAATTTGATTACTTTGACCTGATTAAATTGGGTTAACCTCGAAAGAAAACCAGACACATCAATTAAAATTTAAAAGAAAAATGAAGAGACGTTACTCCAATATTCTACTTCATTTCATTCCAGTACAAAAATATAAAAGAATATAAATATTAATTATATATGACGTTATCTGGTTTGATTAGAGAAATTAATTTGTTAAACCTAGGGTCTAGGTTAGCCTCGGACCTGTGTCGACACACGTTGAGTCTATTACTCAGGGTCCTTGAGTACCCAACTAATTCATAAGTACCTAAAAATTCGGTAAATATTAAAAATAATTAGTGATAACTTACATAATTATCCGTTTGTTTTATATAATCATATATGTTTTTTACATAATGAAAAAGAGAAAAAAAATATTAAATATAAAACATAATGTAAACACAATTGAAATCAACTATTAAACAAATTCCTTTTACGCAAAAAAATGTAAACAAACTCACTGCTTCAATATTATGATACAAAATTTATAATAAGATGTGTTTAATCAACATAACATTATATCATATATATTATGATAAAAATATAACATCTTAGTCATCTATTATAAGGAAATCTAATGGTTCAAATATACTCACTAATTCAAATTATTGAATTTCTCTGGAATGAATGTCTAAGACGTGGAATATGTTTTTTAAACTTACTCTTAGAGTACGTGAATCTTATTTCTTAACAATATAACGTCACAATAATAATTAACATGGTATTACATATATATCACTATATATATTGATTTAGGAAAGAATTGCATGTCAATGTGCGCACAGGTTTCCGTACTTCATTACACTGACTTAGACCCATTCAACATCTGATCTAAAAGTATTAGGTCTTAATTACTCATAGATCCAAAATCATAGACTTAAAACAAACTCATTAGGAGTATTATTTGTCGATATCCAATATTCCATTCCAAGTACCCATTATTATCCCTTATCTGAACCTTATATTTAATCTCTTCTTGGTGTAATTTGAAGCACTCGCAAGTAAAATAAAGGTATTGCCTAAAAAGGAACATTATGCACCAATGGTCAACATTTTTGCCTTGAGGATATTAATATTCTAGATGGAGCAGAATTTTAAAATATTGGAGTATACCTTAAGATACATTTGAAAACTTTTTCATTTTAAAATTGTATCAGGTGCATTTGAAGCCCAGGTAGGAGAATCCATGCATCATAATGGGACCACGTTCCAAGCAAAGCAAGTGGGTTTTAATCCTAAAGAATTATAGTTAAAAAGTGTGTTATATGTTACTATACTATTGATAAAAAATTTAATATAGAACTAATTGTATGGTTTTAATACTTGTATAAATAATTGTATTTTAATGTATAGAGAGCACTTTTAAGATCTAGCAGAGGAATCAGTTGGATAGTGTAGGCCACAGAGAGAACAAATTATGGTGATATAGGGTATAGAGAAAAACACACCTGGGCTTTTAATTAGATTTGGTCCTAACTATACTTTATATAAAAAATGTGCTTAGAAACAAATGCTATTTTTAGCATATTATTTGGTTAATTGGTGACTACATCTAAACCATTTGATTTTTTAATAATGAATGAGTAAGATATGAAATATGTTTTTTACGGTGACTCTTAGAGTAAATGAATTTATTCCATTATCAAAACTACTTTATAAGTTCATATAGTGATAATAACAATACATAGTTTAGTCAAACATGAATATACAAGTACTACAACAACAATATTAATATTCTTAATTACTAATAAATAAATATAAAAGTACCTTCTTCTTTTCTTTTTTTTGCAAAAGTACGTCCTATTATAATGCGGTTGCATTTATATATATTATTTTTCAATTAAATAAAGATGGGTACTTGAATAGTCTATATAAATATTTAAATGTTTCAATTAAACTACTTTGGGTCACACATGTAATGTTTAAATGTGTTTAGGGTCATTATTATAAGTAGTCAAATTAAAGTGATCTACTTCAAGTAATGTTTATAGCTATAGACATAATTCTCATGGAAATTATTATGTAGATACCTAAAATCTTATTTCTATTTTAGGATGAGAAAAATCGGAAATAAGAAAATCAAATGACATCGCCCTTCATGGAAATATGGGTTTTGGTCCCCAATTAAATATCACACCATGACACAAGATGTTACACAAGAAAAGACAAATAAATTGTTATTCTCTTCATCTCATTAGAGGAGAAACTAAGGCTAATGGTGATTTACAATTGGAAGACCGACAAACCTACATGTTCTACTATGAACATGTATTTAAGACAAAGGACATGAAGAAATTAGATACACGAGGAAAGAAAGATATAAAGTTGTTCTTCATATTTTATATGAATATATTAAGGTACACTTCCGCTAAGTTATAGTTTTATACATTTATTTTTAATAATTTAACATGAAAGATCTTGATTATATATTATACATATTTAATATAAATATAAAGTCTCCCATTATAAAGTCTATTAGAAATTTAATTTTTCCTTCTTTTCAAAGATACCTATATATTCCCTACTAAAACCATAGTCAAATGGTTAATGGCACAAGTTCCATTAGGACCTGCAAACACTATTTTTATATTGGTCTTCTTTGAGAAACAAAACTACATAATAATAAAAAAATAGTTACATAACTTCGTCTTGTATATAAAAAGTTAGACTTTCTTGATATAAATTAAACTCATATAGTTCTCATATCTCTAAATATTAATTTCTGTGAATTAAAAAATGATTAATTGTTAACATTTTATCACGAATCTTTTTTTTTTGTACTTCTCTTTTAAGAGAATAAATGAATTCCTTTTAAAAAGTGATTTTAATTTAAATATATGTAGATAAACTTTAAAATAGTTACATATATTTTTTAAATAGAAAATAAATTTAGTATTTTTAAATAGCCATAAAAAAACAGTTTCGGAAAAAGTTATATTATATAAAAGGTTGAAAAATTAAAAACCTACCTAAACACGGCATAACTTTTCAAAAACAATTAATTTCCTTGACAAACTAAACAAGTAAAGAACTAAACATCTATCCCAAACAATATCATACCTAATAACAATTAATAATGAAAAATACTTTCGTTTTAATAACTAAAAAATCAATACAAATATTTATTTGTCAAAATCTCAGTTAATATACATTGATACTCTATAACAATTAAACTACTAATAAAAACAATATATTATTTACAACTGACAAATTCTAGAAAACTGCTTTGTGAATTCTCATGTGAAGTGACTTGAAATTTGAGAATGCACCCAACACCTAACAATTGGAGTGAGGAATCAAAATTCATTTATCCAATTTAGGTAATTTTGGTACTTCTCTTTCTTTTATTTTAGAGGGTGACTTCATGAGAAGCTTATATTTGTTCTCCTATGTAGGAATAAAATAAGGAAAATGAAATATTTTCCTACTAAATCCTCCTAATAATCCTCATACCTACAAGAAAGTGACACATGTCACTTGTAACTCAATCACTAATAAATAAAGTATTACTTTATGACATGTGTCACTTTTTTGTGGGTAGGAGGATTAGTACGAGGATTTAGTAGAAGGATAT
This sequence comes from Lupinus albus, assembly GCA_009771035.1. Classification (NCBI taxonomy): domain Eukaryota; kingdom Viridiplantae; phylum Streptophyta; class Magnoliopsida; order Fabales; family Fabaceae; genus Lupinus; species Lupinus albus. The sequence goes on from CM020016.1 coordinate 16,066,521, forward strand.
AGCATTACTCATAAAATATAGCTGCATTTTGGTTGTTGCATAATTTAGGCTATTGACCCATATGAAAGGTGGCCCATGTTCTGAGTTATTTTTCTTCTCATCATCATTTGGTCCAACTTAAAAGTGACCCTCCCAAAAAATAAATATAATGTTTAGTTACTAGATAAGTAGAAAGAGTGTACTATCTAGGTCTATTACTCATTTGTATTATTTTTGAAAAATTCAACTATAATAAAACATGAATATTATTTGATATTATGGCGGTGTATAAAACCCATAAATACAATTTTCTTCTCAATTAAAAATATATTTTTATGCATTTATATAAGATTAAAAATATATTTTTACGCATTTATATAACATTTGCCTTGACCTGGAGAATAGAATTAGAAACAAATTCTAAACCTGAGTGCTTACACTATTACATGTTTTGGTAAACTTTACCCAATCTTATTAAAAAAAATAATTCGATCAAATTAAGATTTCATCGAACAAAAATTAATTTTATAAGCAATATTAAACAAATAAAACATGTCAAAATACCTTAATGTCTCAAAAGAAGAATTTAGATCATACCTCAATTTTTGCACATCTTAAGCCATAATCTAATCATTACCTATCTATTTGAGAAATGAAGTATGCAATATAATAGATTCGATTCTAGTTTGTACCAAAATTAAATAGGGCGGTCTGATATACGAGACTCCATCTGATGGAGTCTGCAGAAGGTAAATGTATGTAGTCTTATCATTATAAGTGAAAATTTGCACCCATTACCTCCAAATCACAAGACAAACATCTCTACTATTGCGTCAAGGTTCACCCGCTTAAAATTACAATCTAATGATACTGAAAAGGTCACTCTCCTAGTTAATTCATCTGCTTATAGAATGTGCTGTTCCTTTTGAAGACATGAAAATAGCATGTATAAACTTGACAAAGAGGAATGTTATTCTTCTTCAAAGTCCATTAGAAAATCAGTTATGTTCTCAGATTCATCTATAGCCTCTTCCAGAGACAGAGCAGCATCCTTCTTCTTTGGTTTCTTCTGCATGTACAGAGAGAGAAAGGGGTGTTTAGTGATTATACATTATTAACTATGAAGTAAGAAACATTTGAAACATAACAATCTATTCAAAATCTTGAGGTCTGGTTTTATATTCTCGATACGAGATATCAAAAAGAGGGTGAGGCATGCCACAATGGTAAGGTTGTCACTGCCTTGTTACCCAGAGATCAATGGATCGAGTTCTCGAAACAGCGTCTCTGCTCTTGGAGATGGATCGAGTTCTCGAAACAGCGTCTCTGCTCTTAGAGATAGATAAAACTACCAGAAAGTATCTAATTTACGAGAATACCTTTGACTTGCGAAGCTGGGGATTAGTTTTCAAGACGCTCCAATTACGAGTAATCTTCTCTTCCTCTTTGTCTTCATCTTCATCTTCCTCTCCCTCTCCCTCTCCTTCCTCATCAACATCACTGTCCTCTTCATCCTATATATAAAGTGAGGAAATGTTACTATAACCAACCATTCATGGCAAGGGTGGTTTGTTCACCATTTACAATAGCAAATGAAATCATATAAAAATGGTGAACTGAAACTTACATCATTTTCACCAATGTCAACGGCTTTGGCCATAGCTTCATCTATATCTGTAACCTGTCATATTGCAAATAAAAGGTATGAACCTATAATAATAAGGAAGATTTAAAAGAGCTTAATCATGTGAAGCCTTATAGAGACACTTAGTAAAGTATGAAGTTCAGGTAAAAAAACAAACACAGTGAATATATCATACTAGTAATTCCACAAGTATTATCCTGTTGTAAATGAATTCATAAATCCACACTACAACTTTTGATATGGTCAAATAAGCTCATAAATCATAATTGGCCACGAATAAGATATCAAGAAACAAATAAACAGTTGATATGAAAAAGAGAAAAATTACTCTGCTTATATCTTTGCCTTAATATGGTTCTCCCCCCTACCATTTCTATTGATGGGGCAGAAACCTTAATGGGAGTAAATCTAAATGCAAAACCATATTTTGAAATGATTTTTTCCTCTTATTGTTAAACTGTGTCAACAATGACCATCCTTTACCAGTAGCCGCGCTTTTAGGTTCCCTATGAAATGATAGTTTCCAGCCCGTTAAACATAATTTATACGATGAGGAAAAGGATATGCAAATGAAACTCCTTGGTAATACCAAAGAAGTAACTATTGATTGAAGTGAAATTGTGACGAAGCTTCGCTTATTTGACAACTTACGTTAACTAAATGCAGATCAAAACAGTAAACTATAATTCCAATTCTTTCAGTCTTATGGAACCAGTAACTCTTCTGGTCTACCCCCACAAAAACTTTAGTTGCAGATAGAGTCCACCTTTACTTTTCTTTTCTTTTAATATTTCTTGTTTACTTTCATTTCAAGTTAGATTTTCACCTCGGCAATGTCAAGTAACATAAAAATGATATTTTGAAATTACATTTTACAAGACAGGTACTACTTTAAGTCTTTATCGCAATCACCTTTTGACAGCTTCAAGTGAAGCTGAGAAGTCAGCCATGTAAAAGCACATGAAGGAAAGGAAACCGGAAGTTCCACGCTTCCACCTATGGCAACTTATGGTTGATATAAATTAATTCATTAAATAAAGTATTCTTTTTTATAGAAAGAAGTGTGTTATTTCTATGGTTCATCCATTAAGGCGGTTTTGAATACTCAGACTCAAAAAATTGCCAAACTACTAAGACAAATGAGACTTTCTGGAAAAACATCCAAGCCTTTCAATTAATTGACACCCTTATATGACAACATAACTCATCCAACAGAACATGTGGTAAATTAATACTGGAAACCTGAACAATGCAATTTATGTATTTTACTTTCGAATGCCCAACTTAAGGCAAAACATAAAAAACTAAACAGTAAGGCTCTTGAAGATAGCAATTGTCTATATGGAATCCATCTGTTTCTAAAGCAATCCATTCAACCTGTGTTTTACACTATTAGTATTATAAAGTTCATAGTTATTAGTTCCTTACCTCAACTTGTTGATTTTTCTCTTTTGCCAGAATCTTGTCAATTTCCTCCCTTGGAATGACTTTTCCATGCTGATCATATGAAGGAAGGAAAAATATCAGTAAGTATAACATAAATAAATAATCACAGTAGTCACTAAGGACTTGATCTTACCATTATGTCTGAAAGTTGAAATTATCAACAATCATGAGAAAATGAAGAGAGAGAAAAGATAAAACGAACATCTTATAAGAGTTAGCCACTGTAACTACAGCTAAGATAAATGCAAAATAACAAAATTATAAAAGCATATCATGTGCTCTGAGGGTTATCCTTAAACAAGCAACAGTTATCTTTAAACGATTACAAATACATCGAATAAACAGCTTTTGTATCTTATAGATCAACAAGGAGAATTATCTTCCACCCTTTGTGTGGATAAAACTCATAAAAGCCTTTCACCTTAAGTTAGCATGAAAAAAAGTCATATAAGATATCTTAGGAGTTAGAGTGTGAAAAAAAATAATGGTCGATGACCACATGAAGTGTATATTATGGAAACTGAATACCTCCAAGATATAAAGCAATATTCAAAACTTTCTGGAATCAAAATTGGACAGAAAAATGAAGATGAGCTGAGAGCAAATAACCTCCATAAGATAGGCCAGCATATTTGGTGTTGGTTCATGAAAATCTGGCCCCCTGTAGTCAATCACTTCGTCTGGATCTTGAATATAGTTCACAGTTGGATAAACTGGATCTCCACCCCATACTGCAAGAAAGAAGATAACATTTTCAACTACCATTTGGGATTAAATATACGTAGACTACAGATTGAGCAAAGTATTTCGGAAGCAGTGGTATTTAATGAAGTATCAGGAAATAATAGATATCAGAAGTTTCCAGGACAAAAAAATGTAAGAATCTGAAGACTTCTGCTAATTAATTACTACAAATTTGATTTACAAAGAAATAAATAAACACAAGAACAGAAGTGGATATAAAAGATTATTCATATGAGGATATGATAAAAACTAAATCCAATAATCATTACCATTTCTCTAAATACAGATAAATCAGAGTCCTAATGGGAGCACTATAATAAGTTAACGACGCTTACACATACAGAGCAAAATTATTTCAAAAAAAACCAAACCTTAGTCCTACTAGGTGGGGCCCGCTCATGAATCGAATAACATTATAATGTTCTATAATAAATCATGTCCATTGACAAAACATTGTTCTCTAGATCTTTTAAAATTGATTCTTCAACGGTTTTTCTTGGTTTCCCTTGGTCTCAGGAGAGATCATTCCATCTTTTCTACTTTAGGAGTTATCCAAACCTTAACTCTAATCCAATCATTCTTAATCCTATCTTGTATGGTGTTTGCACTCATCCAACACAACATTCTCATCTTTCTTTCATTTAGTATATACTCTTATTAACATTCTATTTTCCAACATTTGATCTCATACCTCCACATAACAATGCAGGTCTTAAAGTTAAGTGAAAAATTGTTTCCCAATGGACTTAAATGTGTCTAGGGATGTCCTAGGGATACAAAACTCATTTGTGTGCCCTCCTTTAACAGCTTAAACTTTTAAATAAGTGGTTGTTTGACAAACAATCCTAAATAAAGTTGAATAATCTTTAAAAGATAAAATACAATAACAAGCTTTTTCTCACTAGGTGGGATCGGTTACGTGGATCGAACGATGCCATAATGCTCTATCATAGATTATGTTCATTGACAAAACATTGATCTCTAAGTCTTTTTTAATCATTTTGCCTATTATTTTTCTTAGTCCCCCTCCTCCTCTAAGAATTGGACTAGCCTCCATTGAACTACTCTCTTTACGTTACATGGGCTTCTACCGGTCTCCTCCACACATGTCCAAACCACCTAAGGCGCGATTCTACAATCTTTTATACAATAAGAGTTACTCCAACTTTATACATGATGTATTCATTTCTAATCATATCTTGCCTATAAGAGTAATAATCAGATGATAAAAAGGACTAACTAACAAAGATAAGACAACACAAACAACGATTAAAATATTAAAGTCAATACTTTGCTTTATCAGATCCTCCCTCATCCTCATTGCTAAAGGGTCCCTTTGGATACGAACATCAGTCCCCATCATTATGCGATACTCTCGGTCCGTTTGGTGGCTAAACATTTCAAGCAGTTGATCGTTCTCAGTTTCACCGGTCTCTTCATAATGCTTTTGAATAGCTTCGCGGGATGTGTCCCTCTTCCATGCTTTAACCCATTCTGAATAGTATGCAATTGAACCAATCTTTTCATGTCTATCTTGTTCAGCTTCAAGCCTGCAAAAATAAGGAGATATTTTCACTGGTTCAATCACAGATGGCAAAATACTAAGGGAAGCTTTTATAATCAACAGTTTCCGAAGTTTGAAAAACAAATATTATAATATACGATAAAGTAAGGATCTCCCATAAAACTATTTATGTAGGAAAATGTAGATTGATACCATAATAGAAAAGTCAGTTTAACATAAAATGCATAAATAGTAGAGCCTAAATAAATTTGGAGCAACACAAGTTTGGTCTGTGGAGTGAAAACATTAATAGGTTATTCCCCTTGATTCAAGATGTGAATTATGTTGAGTAGTCTCCTTAGAATATAACAGAAATCATGATGCATCAGCTTAGTCCTTTCAGTATTTTCTCATTTTTCAAGCAACTGTTGTTCAACCTTGATGCAACACAAAACAGACCACTTTTCTTGGTTTATCAGAACTAAGTTGTTAGCATAATAATCAGCAATACCTTTCTTCCTTAAAAATATGGCGTCTTGCTCGATAAAGAGAAGTTTCTGTTAACGTTGGTTCTTCACCATAAAGCTTTACTTGCCCAGTTTCTGCCATGGCTTTCAAAAAAACCTGAAAAATGACACAGAAGTGAAGATTCCAGTCAAGATATAAAAGCTCATTATCAAAACCAGAATTTATGATTTCAATGTATCTGACTAGCTTTTAAGGTCTGATGAACATGATTGTGGAGGATATCTAACAAGTAAGAGTGTCTATCAAGGGGATTGGGATCATCTGATTCTGAGCATCTTGTTACATGAAAATGATTTTATAACCAAACTCTTGAAGCCTCTTCAGATATAGAATACTATGAAAATCATATAAATTGGAATTAGCTACATGACCCATTAATCCATAAATCTATAAGGGTGAACTGATTCATATTTCATAGATAGAAAGACAAAACCAATGACTTCACACAAACCAGTTACAATCCCAAAATATTTTTGCATGGTCATTTTCATGGAAACTAACCGTTTCAACATCTGGTTTCCTCCTTTGCCACCTGGACCATTGTTCGTCTTCTGGCTTTTTCCAATTCCACCATTGTTCTTCACGTGGGAGTATGCCCTCTATTGGCTTTTTAACTTTTGGATCAACAAATGGATGAGGAAGTCCATATTTCTTGTTGAACTCGTATTCAGATTCTTCTACTTTCTCAGGTTCAGATTGATAAACAACAAACTCAGACGAGCCATCCTGTGAATCTTCTGTTGATTCAACAGAAGCCTCAGACAGCTCAGGGTCAGCTGATTCTACATCAGCCTCAGAGGAAGAAGCAGCGGAAGCTTTGTAATGCCTCCTCCTACTTCCAGGCTTGCTACCATAAGATGGAGACCCTAATGATTCACCAGTGGGTTCAGGTGCATTTGCAGCCCTTACTTGGCTTGCGGTTCCTTCGGGCCAATAATCTTGGTCCGGAATACTTGCTCGAGCACCGGAGGCTGGCTCAAGCTGGCCAGATGTGGAGTCCATGTAACTGTAGTAGGGCGGACGTTCGTAAGTTATGTGCTGAATATGCTCTTCTTCATCTTTCTTTTCACACTTAATGCAAGTATGTGAAGGAAACCTCTTTCTTGTATTGTTGAAACTAACTCTAACTTGCAAAATTCCAGCCGGAAAATAACCCACCAGGTATGATGATGTCTATAGGGTTTCATACAGTTGTGTACTATCAATTAGCTCAATGTTTCATTACATAAAAGAAAAGCATAATGAAGTGAGGTCAATTACATTAAACATAAACAGGAGAAAAACATATTAAAACATTTTCTTTATGGATAGCACACAATTGGATAAACAGCTCAATTAAGCGCCAACTTAATAAGCCCTTTTTTTGAAAGAAGCTAAAAACAGCTTATAGAAAAGTTCATAAGCTATATTCATAAGTTTTTCTAATAAGCTCAATGAAATAAAATATTGTCATAAGCCCAAATAAACTCCCTATAAAATCTTCCAAACACCCTAAAAAAGAGCTTGTAGGAAGGACATGAGCTATTCTCATAACCTCAAATAAGCACAATGCAAGCATTTATAAATACCTCATAAATACTATGTGGATATATTCACTATTTCACTTTGACTCTCATTGTTTTAGCCATGACTATAGTAACTGAATTTTCAAAATATGTCTTAACCACTAGAAAATTAATCAATCTACTAAACACTTAACTTACTTCAGGAATTTCAGTGAAAATTACTTTTTTATAAATTATAAATAAAATGGCCCCACCCACTGTGGCGTGGGTAGAGTAACATTCACAATCGAAGAGGTTGTTTTAGGATTTAAAAACATCTCGTCAGGTCACAAGGCAAACCCTTATATCGGATCAAATGTTATCCGCATAAAAGAAAAGTGAAGCAACCCAGAAGCTAAAAAATTGAACTTTGAACACCCTTTTAAGATACAGAATAAAATCAAGAATAAAATCTGTGTGGAAAAAACGTAGAGGTAGAAAAGAAAAGAAAGAAACCTGGAAGCCATTGAAGGACAATGTAGCTGGAATAGAAGCCATAAGGTTATTAAGGTGTCACCAAAAACGGTGTCGTATTGGACAAAAACGGAATAGGAAAATGGGTTTTTGAAGAAGTGAGGATGGCACAACTACTACACCAGTTAGGAAGTGCAAAGGAGAGTAAAACGGTGTCGCATATGATGAAGGTTACGGTGCAAGAAGAGAGATAAAGAGTGGTTTAGGATTAGAACTTGAAAGTTTCGAAGGATGAAGGAAGATTAATTGAAAAGAACAAGTTTTTCTGGTGAGTGGAGAGCCACTTCAAACGGCCACCCCTTATCACTTTTCTCTCTTTCTTTTCATCCTTTATTATCTGTTTATATAATTAATTAATTTCGTTCATCTTATTTTTTAGTTAAATTAGGAGTAAGAAAAACTAAATGTATTACCAATCTTCACAATCCTCATCAGATTTTTTTTTAAACCGTTAGTATATTTTTTTAATAATTAAATTCATTTTATAAACTGTGGATACATACTTTTGCATTTATTTGTTTTGAACTATTATTTTATTTAAATTTTAACGTAAAAATACCCGAAAGAAATTAGTATCATTATACATATATCTTTGATAGAATAAAAAAAATTATTTCAACCAATAAATTTATTTATTTGAACACACTTCTCTTTTTCTTTATTTTTTAACACACTTCCCTTTTTCTTCTTTATTTTGATCTTTCTATTGGTTCACACACCCAAATTGTAAGGCACATAAATGCTGAGCTAAAAAATACTTACCATTTATCTTATTCTTAAGTTATAATTTACCCGATAAACAAAAGGATGTATCAATTCAATCCTTTATATGTATTTTTTTTCCTTTCAATTTCACCATTTCAATTTTTCAATCATAATGGTGTTAGATTTTTATAGGAATATACCAAATTATCATCACAAATCCCTTAACAAGAGAACAAATGAGAGGGAGAGAAAATAAGAGTTACCAAGAATATTCAATTTATGTTGTAAAACACAGTTTCTGATAACTAGAAAGGAACCCAACAAAAGAATGTCATATATTCTAATAAAATCAAAAGATATTATGACAAAATAGTAAAATCGTATTTCATTTTTAATTAGATGACTAAAGCCTAAAAAATAAGAAAACTAGAATAACATTTTAGCCTAAATACCTAATCTTAATGTCATTTTTTTGATACCCGATCAACCATTAACAAACTCTAAATAAGTCTTCCATTGAGTCTTGTACAAGCAGAATAAGATTCGAATATCTATTCACAACTTGATCAACAGATATATACAGCAAACAATACAATCCACAACTCTTGGTAGTTTAATCTTTAGACATTTGATTTTTTCCCTAATTACTCAGCAGTTTAATTAATATGTTTCTTTCTGATTTCTAAATCTATATCATAAGCCACTTAACATTTCATCTACTTCGAAATTTTGCATATGTTAAGGACTGCTATTTTTTTTTGGGCCATTAGGGACTAAGAATTAATGTATGTTTTCAGCCACACCAACCCCCCAACACTAAGCATTGATGCTAATTTTAGATGCCAGAAATCCTAACTTACTTACAATGGAGTTCCAACATCCAATCACTAAGTAGCCAAAATCAGATAATTTGAAAGCAAATGACACCATCATATGCATCACCCACCACATTGAACAAGACAGGGTCCATACGAAATAGTATATGAAACTAGGAACAAGTCAAACATGTGTATAGGTAGTAATAAAGTATTTGATGATTCAACAGTAGTTTAAAACCAACATTATCCAAGGATGTACATTATTACAAATCAAAATACACTTGACCCTTTTATCAATTTGAACCATGGATTGGAGTATATTACAAACCAAAGGTACCTGAAAAGAAGGGGGGAAATCAACATTACTGTCATGAATTACAAAAGGAAGCATGTTCTTCACAAAAGGAGGACAAATATGTAACCACCTGTAGTGTTACAACAACCACAATTCAACTACATGCAGTGTAATATGAGTTTAAAATTTTAAAAATCATACATTAAATATCAGGTGTGTTACTTCAGAGTGAAACTTGCATACTTGGACAAAATCGAATCGATGTACCAAAAATTTAAGATAGCTGTAGTAAGGGTTTTGTTGTCCTTTTAAAATTAAATTATTACATCCATATCAGATAGAGGGTGAGCCCTAGTGAGTAGTGACCTATAAACCATGTTCAAATCTACGAAACAAATTGTGAGAGTAAGGCTACAAATATGTACCCTCCCTAAACCCCATTAGGTAAGAGGCCCCGTGCATTGCCGCCTTTTTCTTTTACATTAATATTAGATTTTCATTGTTTGTACCCAATGGCCTAAGCAAGTTTCGTTCGGTACTCCATATGGATTCACCGGTCTAAAATCCTTTTCCAATCATATATATCAATCTAATCAAAACCAGCATACAACAGACAGCAAGAACAATCCTACAAAATTTCCAACTCATCTTAGAATAACAACAGGACCTTTGCCTAAAAATTCTTCAAACTCCCACAACAGGGGAACTGCCATAGATTAAGAATGCTTGATTCAGATTCAAAAGTAACCTGGTTATTATCATATTACAAATAATCTTTATGTCCAAAATCAAGCTTGAAAATTTAACTCTTTTTTCACCTGAAAACTAACAAATCTAAACAATTTTAATCAATGGCCTTAACATAATGATATAAAAAAAACGCCACATTTTTATATAAAAAACAGTATGTAACAATTACATTATAGATTGAAAACATTTCCAGTGGGCATTCATCATATCTTTATCATATTTATACTTCAATTACTTATCTAATATGATAAATCACATAATCACTAATCATTAAAAATCATAAAACCCTAAAATAAAATAAAATAAAACAAAACCCTAATTAGAAAGAACACAAACCAAAGTTTAATTGTAGTAGAGTTCGAGACCCATGCCATCATGAATCTCATAATCCTTGAGAGTAATATGATCCTTATAGATGTTATACCACTTCTGAATACGAATCTTATCAGCCCTAGTTCCGGTCTGAGCCGCCACCAATTTCTTCAAATCACCGATGGTGTCATCATCGTTGCATTTCACACGAACCTTCTTCCCCAATCGATCGTTCAACACCACCTCTATCATCTTCGTACTACCAACAAACCCTAATCTACGTCAAAACTACGCACAACTTTTGTTTCTTTAAAGAAACTTTTGACTTATATATTCGAACTAGCGCGTGTCAAAATTTACACATATATTATTATTTATACAAAAAAACAATTTGGTCATTTTGATAATATTGAATGACTTACTCCACATCTTAACCATTCAATCTTAGAAAATCCAATGATTTGAATTAGTAAGTATGTATAAACCATTGGATTTTCCAAGATTGTATGGTTAAAATGTGGAGTAAGTCATTTTCTAATAATAATAATGACTGCACTTTCCAACATATGTTATTACTCCCAAAAATCGAAACTTCACATTTTTATCATTTTGACATCTAATAAGATCTTACACTACACTAGTACACCAACGCATTATTAGTTTATTATTTATACTAGCGTGTTGACAGTCACTCACGCGTCTGTCAACTCGCTTTTCTATTGAATGAATTGCAATTTTACATGTTAAAAAATAAAAATGATAAATTATCATGTTTAAATATTATTGTCTTGATTCATGTGGAAAAACTGTCGTGTTCAAATAAAAAACCTGTAAAAGTTACTTAAACAAACATAGAACATAAAATGAGGAAATATAATATGGTTTTTTGATAGAAAATATATATTAGTAAGGGCAAAATAGAAAACAAAAATTACTCCATCATGGATGGTTATTTTGTATTTTCCCTTTGTATTAGTATAGATATAGATAATGGAAAAGTGAGTAAATTTTATTTACGTTTTATAGATTTTGAAGTTATTTATCATCATTTTTTTCTTTTTAATTATTCCTTAAATTTTACGAGTTTATCAAATTGGTCTGTGTACAACTATAATTTAAAATTACAAATATATCAACATATAAATTGCTTAAACTCATAATAGTCTCAATGCAATAGTGCGGATACGCGAAACAAACCATATCAAAATAAAAAATGATAGAAAATATATTATAAGTAAATTTGTAACTTTATGCATAAATCAATTTCACTAAATACTTGAAGTTTAAGGAACAATTAAGAGGAAAAAATAATTTATAGGGATTATTTGTAAATAACATAAAGTTTAAGGTAGTTTTATAGATATTTCATATGAATGAGTATTACTGTGTGGTTGAACTACTAACACTCTTTTTTAAGGAGATTATGGTTAAGATAATATTTTTTGAGATTTTCATATGTAAGGTATTATTGTCTTGTGCTATTATCATGATAGTTAAAAGTGTTGAACTAATTAAGATGTACGTAGCATTTGCTTTCAAAGAAGTGTTGTCTATTACATGAATAAAAAGTATAGACATCACTTCCATGATGCATCATATACAATATAATGCTCCCTATTGTAGGTGATGTCCAAACTATATCAAAAATATGTTTCATTCCAAACTATACCAAAAGATATCGATTATGTTAACAATTCCACATTAGACAGCATGTCCTTGAGTAAGCCCTTTCTAAATTTTGATAGTTTATATAAGTTGTTTATTGATTATTTTATTACTAATTTGTAGAAAATGTTATTGGAGTCAGAAATATTTGATGCATATGGTGCTCCACACCTAGACACACTTTGTATTACAAGCATTACTTGCACAAGTACTATACTCACTCACATTTGCACACACAAGTTAATTATCCTAGCCTATTTATTATAGTTTCATACTCTTAGAGTTAGTGGATCCACTTACTCTAAGAGTAAGTGGAAAATGACTTACTCCACATATTAATCATTCAATCTTGGAAAATCCAATGATTTAGATGTACTTACCATTTTAAACTATTGAATTTTCCAAGATTGGATGATTAAGATGTAGAGTAAGTCATTTTTCACTTACTCTTGGAGTAAGTGGATCTCTCCCTATATATTTTCAAATATGTTTCTAGTAGCTTCATCAAATTCTTAAGGGTGGGGATCCACTAACTCCAAGAGTAAGTGGAAAAACACTTACTCCACATCATGATCATTCATTATTGGGAAATCCAATGGTTTGAATTGGTGAGTACATCTAAACCATTGGATTTTTTAAGATTGAATGGCTAAGATGAAGAGTAAGTGTTTTTTGGAGTAAGTGGATCCCTCCCCAATTCTTAATGCTTATAGTTTCATACTAACATATATCATGAGTAGCTTCTCTAGATGCATGACTTCTAATGCTTCTACAATTTTACTAGATCACATGGCTCCAAGCCTTCTACATATATTGAAAATAATGTTTTATACTTTAACACTACTTCACAATTCTCAATTATAATTGTGTAAAATAAAAAGAAAATATGATTGGTTTCTAGGTAGCTTGAGTAATAGTATCACTCTTAATTCATCTTACTATATAAGCATCCCACTTTGAAGAAACGGTTGTGCTCACATGTCTCTCTACTTCTTTCAAAGATTATTTCATTGATAATTAATTATTAATGTTAGATAATTTAGTGTTGTTATAACCAGACCGGATGGTCTGACCAGTTTGATCACTGACTGAACTCGAAGACGGTTCTGTTTTGTAGTCTTAATCGAATGAGTAGTTGAACCGCTTTAAACCAGAGAAATTCTGGTTCGACCATGCTAAACCTGGTTAAACCGGAATAACACTGAGGAAACCGGACGGTTCACTTAATTTTTTTTAAAAATTGAACATTACTATAATGTTTTATTTTATTTCGATCAAAAAAGATAGACAAATGTACTTCAATATAGTTATATAAAACTATTAATTATATAAAATTTTCCATTTATATATAATTATATATTTATTAATAAAAATTATTAATTATATTAAAATCATCCAGTCAGACCGGACGACTTAACTGTTTAAACTAGCTAGACCCAATACAGAAGCTCTTTTGGCTTGATGTCCGGCTCGGATTTCACAACATTGTTAGATATATTTGGATCGATATAGGATTATCATATGTAGGTTTTAGTTAATTCCATTTTATTGAAATTTATGTATAGTTTATTTTTATCTAATTAGTTATTATTTGGGTTTATGATTTTATTATTTGTAACAACATATATAATAAATCAGTTCGAATTAGTCATAATTTTTACCATTCTAAGCTCAAACAATTACTCCCAAATATTATGATAATCTTTTTTAAAATCACTATAACAAAATTGTGAATTAGCGACGGATAAATTCATTGCATACAAATCTATGTATATAATAGTTGTCCATAGTGACTATACAGTATACACCACCTTACACGTGTAAAACTAAAAATCAAAAGATGTAGTTGAGTTGGTGGAAAATATCAGAGATATTTTGGCCTATCAATATCATGAAAAAGAGGTATTGTTTCTTCTTTATCATTTCAGTGTCTCTCCCGTGTCTATTCCAATATTTGTGTAACCCAACCAACCTATTCAGACCCTATTCCAATATTTTAAAAACTAAAAAAACAAATTTGAATGATACTTATATTCTTATTTTTAGCCTTAGAAGTAGGAGAGGATCTTTTGTCCTATTAAAAGTCTTTAAGTCCTTTCATTCTCACCTAAAATATAAAGCCTATCATTCTTGTCCCATCATATATAGGGATGGTAATTACTTGTATCCATATTATAGGTGTCAAAATGGGCGGGGCTGTGCAGGCCGGCCTGTCACAACCCATAATTTTGTAGGGCTTGAATATTATATTTGGTATTTTTTAGTGAATCCGTGTTTTTTAGTCCGGCCCGGCTGAGCTATATTAAAATTGAGCTCGGGCCGGACTTACCCAGGAGGGTTCGGGCTACCCGTTTTTCCTTATTTTAAAACCTTTTTTTTTTTACATTTGGCTTGGTAATAAGCTTAAGATCAAAATTATTTTACAAAATAACTTATAATAAAAAATAGATAATAGATGATAAATATTGTGTTATGAATTTTGAATAAAAATTAGAGTAATGTCTATAACATAAATATTTATAAATTATTATAATCTTATCAATTTAATAATTATATAATTTTTCTTATTTCGCTTAATATTATTTTAAGCACATTAGCAAAATAATGTATCAAATTAACGGAGAACATTAAACAATATAAATTCTATTTTTATTTTCTATTTAATTAGATTTAATTTCTACAAAAAAACATAATAAAGAAACAGTTCACAATGAAAGTGTTATTAAAGAGCATACAAAAGATATTCATACACAAAGTAAATAAATATTATGATGGTGATTATACTTCGACACATAGAATTCATTCTGAATTTGAGTCCATACTACCATTACTATAAACCAAAGTGATATTATTTTTTATTGTATCCATTTATTATATTGAAGTGAAGTTACAAATTATATTGGGTTAGAGATTGAGAGTATAATAGAAATAAGATATTTAATGAATGAGTTATGTTATGAATCATATACGTAGACTTGACATTATGTCTTAACTCAAACACAGAGCATTATATTTATAAGTTTGGTTGTATTGAGTATAACAATTGTGTTAAAAAAGTTATGCATTATATCAAATGATATATATAAATATGTTAAAATTTAAATAATTTTTGTGAATATTATCCGGGCCGGTCCGCCATAACCCGCAACCCGCTTAAGGTAGATTTAGACTACATTTTGATATGCATAAATTGTATCCGAGATTTTTAGTCCGGTCCGGTTTAGCTCGAATCTGCTCGGGTAACCCGTTTTGACACTTCTAATCCATATACAAACTTGTAGGCAGTAAGGGATTTGGGAATCCAATCAATTCAAGTTTCAATACATATTTATATGTTTGAGAATAAATTATATTATTATACAATGAGATAACTTATCTTCTTAAATCTATTCATCGTTTGACATGTGACATTTTTCTATTCTCTCTATAAGTTTTCATTTAAAATATATTATAAAAAGAAAAAATAAGACACATGTCAATCAATGAATTGATTTAAGGAGATAAATTATCTCATTATATAAGGAAATATCTTATAATCTAACCATTAATATATAAAAATAATTATTAGAAGAATAATAAGTTTTATGTAACAGTATAATCCTTTAATTGTATGATTAGTTTATCAATACAGTTCAATTACAAAAAAAAATATTATTTATGAAATAAAATAAAATAGATTATAAAAACTATAATACACATGAACATTTATTAAAAATAATTTTATGAATATGTGGATACAGGTGAACAAATATCATGATATTTGTTATCATTATAAGTATCTATTGCAAATATTTTCACTATTATTCATAGGTCAAGTATTTTTTTTCATCTTTACTCACATGTTTCAGTTCCTATTAACCTCAGCCTAGTAGAAAATGAAGAAAGAAAAGAAGTGGTTTGAATTGCATGGCATAATATATATTCTATACTCACTATATTGACATGTAGATATTTTAGGATTTCTATATCTATACTATGTGACGAGTCTTATTCTTATCCCATTGGTGTAGGGTACCCTAGTGCATTCATTCCATCGGTTTTTTCTGTCGGCAGCATTTCCATAGGTCACGTTATAACTGAGTCGGACTGGACTCTTCTCCATTAATGGAGAGACATGTGAATTTTGAATGTGTATTATAAGGATAAATGTGTAATCTTCTTTTAAGTAGGAAGAATAAAAATGACATTGCATCTTTCACTTTTTTTGATATTTTTGGGTATTTGTCTCTCCATTAATTGAGAGAAATCTTACTCATTATAACTATGACACGTGTCATGTCGATATAAAACTTCCTTCTTGTTCAAGTTAAAGTCATCCCAAGTTGACAGCAACATGCCAACATGTGTCTCATAAAGCAAAAGTGGGTCAACTTACAAGGATATCTCGTCACGTTTCCCGACAAATAAACACATGTCATGTCAATTAAAATAATAAATGTTTATTATTTTATTTTTCTATTTTTACTGCATGATACACTAAAATGGTACAAAACATCACCTTGGAGGCGTAGTAGAAAGTGGTACCCATTTATAATGTATACCATGTATGTTTGGTAAGTCTATGGAAAAACTACAAACGGTGAAACGGAAGAAAAATATATCATGTTCAAATTTGATGGAGTATTTTAATTTTCAAGTTTATAAAATGCCATATTATAATCTTACAATTTATAACCGCAATAAAAAGATATGATTTACACCAAACACAGTAATTTTATAATTTTTAACAAAATATCATAGGAGATCTCAAATATTTACATAAGGTTTCATTGTTAAAATATAATATTTATGCATTTTAAGTATAAAGATCATACAATTAATATATTGTCTATTATTTATTTTATCACTTATATTTATTGAATAATGCATTAACAATGTAAAAAACTCTTATATTCTCTCAGTGTATATATATTTTGAGTACAATATTTATGCATTATAATTGTAAAGACTTATATACAACTATTGCATCATCAACCATTCATTTGGATTATTTATTTTTTTGAAAAGTGAATGATGATTAAATATAAATGTTGAATGATACTATAATAATTTGTAAAACTCATATAACACATACATTTTATGTCATATTTTTTATGAACCAAACCTTGCATTATAAAAAAATGATTTATAATAATATTATTACTCCACCAAGTCACAAATTAATGCTTTCTTTTCTTTGGTCCCGGAGAAAACAAAAATAAAGAAATATGTGAGAAAGAGAATAAAAGATATGAGAAAGAGAGTAGAATTTATTATTGTTTGGTATAACATAAAAAGAGGACAAAAATGATTGTTAGTTTGTTTGGTTGAATAGAAAGTGACGAGAAAAATATGATATTATATATAAAATGACAAAAATGTCCTTAAAGTAAAGATAAAATAAAAATATAATTAATTATTGAATAGTATCTTTAATTTTTTCTATACTATAATATTATTATTAATAAACTTAAATGTTAATTTAAAATTAATTATTTGTACATCTCTTTTAATAATGGCAACCTTTTATACATGTATTAAGTACTTTAAATCAAGTATATAATGTGCATTAACTCAAATTTGTATATGTACGCACTCAATTTTAATTTTTTATAAATTGAATACTATATATAGAAGGTAATTTTTTTGAAGGTAATGTTATACAAGTAAGTTTGCATAAGTATAGAAATTCACAAGTATAAGTGACAAATAAGCATAGAAGCAAACTTATAAACTTAGTAGAAA
Source organism: Lupinus albus (assembly GCA_009771035.1). NCBI lineage: Eukaryota > Viridiplantae > Streptophyta > Magnoliopsida > Fabales > Fabaceae > Lupinus > Lupinus albus. The sequence goes on from CM020016.1 coordinate 16,084,654, forward strand.
TTGTGTAATTTCTCACCACCTTCTTCTTAAAGTGGAAAAGAACATATTTTTTAGTGGAACCCATTAATTTATTCTCTATCTCTTATATTTCTCTCCTCAATCAAGAGATAAAGTAAGAATCTCTTCTTTCTTTCCTCTCAAAATCATCTCAAAGGCAACCTAAATGCAAAGCAAGCATGTAGGGTGAATAACAATTTAATAATAAAAGGTAACCTATACTTGGTGAGTTATTTATGAAGCATCACTTGCTATAAACAAATGAGTATTAAAATTTAAGCACCGATTTAGTAAGAGGATATATCAAGTGATGCTATAAAGTATCACTTGTAAACCAAACATATGTTACCTTTTATTAGGAGGATATATGTCACTTGTAAACCAATCACTAATAAATAAATTATCACTTTGTGACATATGTCACTTTTTTGTGGGTATAAAGATTAGTAGGAAGATTTAGTAGGAAAATATAACATTACTCTTTCTATATTGCTCATTTAAATGTTTCTTTTGTAGATTAATGGGTTAATATATAGTAATCATTTTTGTAGCCGAAGAGAGACTCTCCATAAAGTGGCCTCTAAAGATCATTTAAATGTTGTAGCTCTTAATGTTTTGAGAATTTGGAATAATCAAAATGATTTGGTTTCAAACAATAGAGAATAGTAACCTCATTTCCAAAAGAGTAGTCAAGTTGGTCAAATTTTCTCTATATATATATATTGGCTGTGTTTTTAGGACTTACATAGGTATAACTCTAAGGGTGGAAACATGTGAATAGTTTTGTTCTATATAATATTTAATTATTTAAAATAAAATAAGGGCCTAATAAAATAAATGTAATTTGGACTTTAGATGATTTAAAGTCTTCTGTAATAAAATAAATATGTTTTAACATCACTCATTTATTAAAAAATAATATGTCATAAGTCAACCATTTAATCAACATGTTACTATATTTAATGCAAATGAATGAAACCTTCACTATTGTGTTGTAGTGCTAATAATGTATATATCTACCATGTGAATGAAAAAGTTGGCATACAATGTTCAAAAAATAAGCTGTGTATGACAATTAAAATTTCAACATCACAAAAAAACTAATCTTCCAATCCCTAACTTAATATTAAATTTAAATGATGGTTATTCTCTTTTTATTGCTTTTATATTGTCATAGAAAGACAGCGAATAGTTAAGCTTTTAATGGGAAAAGGCTTGCTGTTATAAAATATCTATCCACTTCCTTGAGAATCCCATGGATAACACGTGACTATGTTTCTTTTTTAATGTATTTTATAACACACTCATTATGATTTACTCTTTAAATGGAAAGTTAAAAGGACAATATTATCCAATATAATATACCAATTCAAAATTAACCCTTATTACGTTTCAAACAACATAAAAATTTGTAATTTTGTACTAATGAATATATGGACTCGATTGGATGGTTTGATCGAGTTTGCAAATTACTTTGATTTGTATTCCTAATTAAATGATGGGTTGAATCGATTTTAATCATAAAGAATTGGTCTAATTAGGTTAATTTAGGATAATATGGAAAGTGAAATGGACGATTTACTTAAAAAAATAACACTACTTCAATATTCTACTTCATTTCAGTCAAGAGAAATATGTTACTTTCATATAATAATACATTTATATCTATAAATAACTATTAACTATATAATATCATATAATCTAACGAAATGATTCAAAACTTTATACAAGACATATTCATCTCCAACTCAATTATCATACCCTTGTTTTGTACAAACTTGCTATTTTTAACTAAGCTTGTGTAGGGGAAAAGATAATTATGAATGCCCAATAATTGAAGAAATTATCCAAAAATCACATGAACACGTGAGGGGCATATATGTCATATTACATATTGAAGCATACTAACGTGGAAACTTTTTGTCCTTTCCAATTCCAACATCTCTCTTTCTCATCGGTTTCTGTCTTAATCACTGTTTCCCTTCAATTCCGCTATCTCTCACACACTTTCCACTCTCTTCTTACACGATCTTCAAACTTATAATAAAAATCAAAACTTTCATATTCATTAATTCATTTCATTAAAGAAAATCCAAAAGCAAAGTACCCCACATCAAAGTTTTATCATCAATATCATCCCTTAAAAGTTCTTTCTTTTTCTTCACTCTTATTATTATTATCTAATTGCTTCATTCACACATTTACTAAATACCTTTTTTGTTAACATAACTGTTCCCTTCACACATTTACTACCAACGTTTCTGTTACGATTTATTATTCACCCTAATGAATGCAGTAATGGCCTTTTTTTAACACACACACCTTCATGTTGTTTATATTGTTGTAAAGTTAAGAACTTTGGAGTTTTAGAGAGAAACCCAGATGGATTTTTCTTCTTTCTTAACGTCCTTAGGAACATCCTTTGTGATATTCGTGATTTTGATGATATTGTTTGCTTTGTTGTCAAGTAAGCCTGGGAACAATGTAGTTTACTACCCCAATAGGATCCTTAAGGGGTTAGATCCATTTGAAGGTGGTTCTAAGACCAGAAACCCTTTCTCTTGGATTAAGGAGGCTTTGTCTTCTTCGGAGAAAGATGTTATTGCTATGTCTGGTGTCGATACTGCTGTGTATTCTGTCTTTCTCAGCACTGGTTTGTTCCTTTCTTTCTTTTTTTTACCAATATTTTATTTTCTTCTTTGCAGAAGCTTTTTTATTTGTTTATTATTTCTTTTCATGGTTGTTGCTTGGGTTATAAAGGGTTTTAAGCAATTTTTCTTTTCTACTTCCTCACTTTTTAAATCACATCATCAATATTCCTATGTAGAAAGCTATACAGCAGTTTAAATCATGAGTACATATAAGATTAGCATTTAGTTTTAGTTTCACTGAGAGCATACCAGATTCAAAGACTAAGGTTTTCTTTGATAGAGCAGAACATGAAAAAGCATCTGTTTTGTTGTGTTTGGTGGCTTTGGTCTTTATAGAATACATTATAGAACAAGGGAAAAGTAGAACATTTTGGTTTCAAAAGGAGTGGAAGTGAGACCAAATAAAACAAGATGTTACTGGAAAACTATTTTGATTATTCTGGCTCCAAATTCCCTGAAGTTATAGCATTGGAGCAACTTTCTTTGTTTACTGAAATGAAACCTTATCTGCATTTTTTTTTGGAATTATTAGTAATTCCTATGGCAAATGAGCATGTATACTTTGATAGGAGGAACCATAAAATAGTTTAGTTCGTTGTTGTGATATTGTAAACTTGCATCTGTTTTCAATCTCAAAATGTGTTTTCACATGACTCAAAGAAAAGAGATAATTTTCTCTTTTGTTTTTCAAATAACATTGTTCCCTATTCTTTTGTCTCTGTCTGTTTGTAAACTACTAAACTCTCATATTTCTACCTGTTTGCTTACATATTTACTGGACTGTTGGTGAAAGTATTCAGTTTGTAATTATTCTTTTTCTTGTTGCTATGTCAGTGTTGAGCATCCTCATCTTATCCGGCATCATTCTGCTCCCAGTTCTTCTGCCTGTTTCTGTTACTGATGATGGTAGGAAGAAACAGACAACTAGTAAAGGCACATTCAATGAACTTGACCAGTTATCAATGGGAAACATCACTGTAAGACCAATATTTCATCTTAATTTTTTACAATAGTATTATAGTTAATTTTCCTTTTAGTCAGCTAATAAGTTCTGTGCATATGATAGTAATGTCCCATAATTTATCTTCAAAGGGAACAACTTTTGAAGGTAGGAAGAATCGAGAGGGGAATTAAATGGAAAGTTAGAAATGTGGAGACAAGCTTTAGAAGCATATGACTCTCTTGTAAATCGAAGTAAGACAAAATATATCGATGTAAGTTTAGCAAGAGGCGGACAATCCTGACTACAGAGGCAAAGATTGAATATCATACCATAGCATAAGTGACTAGATTTAAGTATATTGGGTCAATCATATAACACGATGGTGAAATTGAGAGAATGTAAATCATATGATCCAAGTGGATAATGAAATGATGTAGTGCTTCATGTATCATATGTGATAGAAAGGTACTACTCTAGCTTAAGGAGAAATTCTACTACACAACTATAAAATCTGCAATGTCATGAGATTGAATATTGGGCGGTAAAATGTCAACAAGAGAATAAAGTGAATGTAGCAGAGATGATAATGTTATGTTGAATGAGTGGAAATACTAGACAAGATAATATCGGGAATAAATGTATAGGGAGAAAGTTGAGGTAACTCCTATTGTAGAAAAGATGGTAGAATCACACATTAGGTGGTCTGGGCATGTATGGAGGAGACCGTTAGAAGTGTTAAAGAAAGTAGATTGAATGGAGGTTAGTCCAATTTCTAGAGGTAGATGGTGGCCAAGAAATCATAGGCAAAACGGTTAGGAAATATTTATTGATCAATATTTTGTCGGACATGATTTAAGATAGAATAGTATGACGTTATTCGATCCATGTGGTTGACCCCATCTAGTGAGACTAAGGCTTGGTTGTTGTTGTTGGAAACACCTAACCAGCTTCTTTTGTATCTTCATATAATAATAATATCAGAGGCTGAATAACTTCTTGTATGTATTATGTAGGCAGAGAGTTCAAGGTTGTGGGCATTTTTAATTGCCTGCTATTGGGTTTCACTTGTTACATTTTACCTCTTATGGAAGTCTTACAAACATGTAACATTGCTGAGATCGGAGGCACTTCAGACTCCTGATCCGAAGCCTGAACAGTTTGCAATAGTTGTGAGAGACATACCAGCTGTTCCTGAAGGTCGGACTAGAAAGGAACAGGTTGACTCATATTTTAAAACAATCTATCCTGAGACATTTTACAGATCCATGATTGTAACAGACAACAAAGAGGTACATTGTTCATTTCATTTCCTTTTTGTCATATCCTCTTGATTATCTTATCTATTTCTGTTTTCGTGCCTTGCATTGGAACCTGCCCTTCAAATTTCTGATTCTTGCGACATTTAGAAACCTAATAAAGAATGCGGTAGATCTAATGATTTTGTATAAATATATAATTTGTCTATGGTGTTTCTTTCCAAAACATACCCTGTGAATGTTGTAGTATATAATTTAATTCCTTTAAGTTTAATACCAACAGGTGAACAAGGTTTGGGAGGAGTTAGAAGGGTACAAGAAGAAGCTTGTCCGTGCTGAAGCAATATATGCCAGGTCGAAAACCACTGCCAAACCAGAAGGAACAAGGCCTACTAACAAGACTGGCTTCCTAGGAATTCTTGGTCAAAAGGTGGACAGCATAGAGTATTACAATGAGAAGGTTAATGAATTAGTTGCCAAATTGGAATCTGAACAAAAGGTCACTCTTAGAGAAAAGCAGCAAAATGCGGCTATAGTCTTTTTCTCAAATAGGGTTGTTGCAGCATCTGCAGCTCAGAGTTTGCATGCACACGTGGTTGACCATTGGTCTGTCCTTGATTCTCCTGAACCACGCCAACTAATTTGGCCTAATTTGAAAATCAACTATTTTGGAAGAGAACTGCGGCAATACATCGTGTATATCATTGTCGCGTTGACTATTTTCTTCTACATGATTCCAATTACGTTCATATCTGCGGTTACAACTTTGAATAACTTGGTGAAACTTATCCCGTTCATAAAGCCAATTGTGCGCATAAAAGTTTTGAGGACAGTGTTGGAAGCTTACCTCCCCCAACTTGCACTGATTATTTTCTTGGCTTTGTTGCCCAAGTTGCTTCTGGCTTTGTCGAAATTGGAGGGCATCCCAAGTGAAAGTCATGCAGTGAGGGCTGCATCTGGAAAATACTATTATTTTACTGTGCTCAATGTTTTCATTGGAGTTACAATAGGTGGCACCTTGTTCAGCACATTCAAGGAAATTGAGGAGGACCCTAACAAACTTGTGCCCATGCTAGCCGAAAGCCTCCCAGGCAATGCTACTTTTTTCTTGACTTATGTGGCTCTGAAGTAAGCTAACATCTTAAGCTAAATTTAATTCAAATATTTATCTGAAATGCTTATTTATTTTCTTTACTATAAATGCTAAAGGTTGCATAGTCACTTTCTAGTGATGGCAGAAATGTAGAAGTCATACTATATCTGCAAATAGTGTTTCACTCTACATTTTGTTACTATTATCTTTTTCCTACATTCACTTGAAGCAGGAGCTGGTGTTTTTCAAAGCATATCTGTAGAACATGAACTTTGCATGTAAACTCAAATTTTGCATTATTCCTACTAGACATAGGGACAAAGATTTCACCTTTTTTATCATTTACATTTGACGCAACACAAAGTAACTCGTACTCCTCATTCTGCTTGTCTCAGATTCTTCGTTGGCTATGGCCTCGAACTGTCCCGAATAGTTCCTCTCATTATATACCATTTGAAGAGAAAGTATCTATGTAAGACTGAAGCTGAGTTGAAAGATGCTTGGTCTCCAGGAGATCTTAGTTATGGGACTAGAGTTCCTAATGACATGCTTATTGTCACAATTGTCTTATGTTATTCTGTTATTGCTCCTCTGATAATCCCATTTGGTGCTCTCTATTTTGGCCTAGGATGGCTTCTACTGCGAAATCAGGTAATGTTCTTAGAATTTTGTTTAATGAAATCCAAGTTTTATGCTAATTTTTTGTGGACATGGTTTTCTTCCAATTAGTACATAAAGAATAACAACTATAATCTGAAAATTTATAAGCTTCTTCTAAACTTCTATATATATATATATCATAGTTTCTGCCAGAGTATAGATTTTGACATGCAATGGTAAGGTTTTACTTAGTGACCATGAGGTCTCAGGTTCAAATCCTGGAAACAACCTCTTCGCTTGTAGGGGTAAGATTGTGTGCATCTACCCTCCCTAAGCCCCACTATGTAGGAGCCTCATGCACTGGGCCACCCTTTTAGAAGAGGGTGAGCTTGACGCAACGGTAAGGTTGTTGCTTAGTGAAGATGAGGTCGCGGGATCAAATCCTGGAAACAACCTATCTGTTTGTGGGGTAAGGCTGCGTACATCTATCCTCCCCAGACCCTACTAAGTAGGAGCCTCGTCCACTGGGGCGTCATCTCTCCCAATCCTATTGTTTAGTACTTTCATCTTTTGTGTGTTTTATGTTATCCTTTTTGTGAACAGGCACTCAAAGTCTATGTTCCATCATATGAAAGTTATGGAAGAATGTGGCCTCACATCCACAACCGTATACTAGCATCTTTGATATTATACCAAGTTACCATGTTTGGCTACTTTGGGGTGCAAAAATTTGTCTATGCACCATTGTTGCTTCCTCTACCAATATTTTCATTAATATTTGGTTTTGTCACTGCAAAGAAATTTTATCCTGCTTTTGAACATAGATCACTTGAGGTTGCAGCTCATAGTTTGAAAGAAGTTCCCAACATGGAAATGGTTTTCAGATCATTTGTTCCACCAAGCTTGAGTTCTGAGAAGATTGAAGAAGATCAGTTTGAAGATGCATTGTCTCAAGTTTCAAGATCAACATCATTTGTTTGATATAGTTATATGAATTTCAACTTGTCTTTACATGTTAGTTTGTAGTATTGGAGTGATACATTTAGATGTTTTTATTAATTGTTGATAACATGTTTTAGGAACTAAGGGGTATGTGGAGTGTTGGTGATATGAATATGTAAGAAAGATTGGATGGTTTGTTAAATGTTATTTATATCCAATGTTTGGTTTGACTTATCATATTTGTTGTTTTAAGTGCACTCATGTTCTCTATTAATTCAGGTTGTATTATTGAATGAGACATGATTTGAGATAATATATATTTGTTCAGCTCAACTACCTAAGATATAGGCTTAGCTTGGTTAAAGTAAATTGCATTTTTCTTTTACCTTCTAATGCTACCTGCCACATAAATCATACTCTTTATCTTTGATAAATAATTTAAAACTTTATTATTTTCTTGACTATTCCATCTTCTATATCTTTATTTAAGGTTATGGATGTAACTTAAGAAATAATAAAAAATATATAATATTCATATAATTTTACTAAACCACAACATTTGATTTACATTGAAAATTAAATTAAAAGGGAATGAAGAAATATGAGATGAAAAAAGGAATAATAAATAAATGTATAATTGAAAAATAAAATATAATTGATTAAACTGTAATGTTGTATTATTCTTTTAAAATCTTAAAAAAAAAAAATTGGACTAATTTAGAAATTTATTAAACAAGTTAGAATTATTGGGCTAATTTAGTAACAATATGTAATTGCACAAGGACAAACAATATTTGAATTGGAATTCTAAAAAAACACATATCTTAAAAATGAAGGTAAGCATCTACTTACTCCAAGAATTGATGGTTTAGATTTACCCACTACTTTAAATCATTAGAAATTTGTTTTATTTCTATAGTCGATGACTAAGATGTGTAGAAATTTAAAACTTATTATTGGAGTCAATGAATCACTTTTCTAAAATAATATATATTTGTTTTATTTAAATTTCAGAAAACTACAATTTAATTTGGATATACTCCATCTACACCCTTTTCTCAACTAACACCAATATATTTCCACGCCTCTTCCTTGCCGCTCGATTCCTCCGCCGATTATCGCCGCCGGAATAAGGTTTCTCCGATCTTCGCCATTTTCATCGCAGCGTTGGGTTCCTTAAACGCTTCGTCATTATCATCCAGGTTCCTTTTTTCTCTCTAGGTTTAATGCTTATCACTGTTCTTCATTTATTCTTACAAATTATATGTTTCTATAACAACACACACTTACCTTTATATTCTTATAATAATTTAATGAGTAAATTACACTCACACCCCATGAGTTTTAGTGAAATTACACAAACCATCCCTCACTTTTTTGTCGTTACACGAACCGCCCCTAATTTTGTACATATGTTACACTAAAATAATATAAACTCACTTTTGTAGACAAATTCAAATAATATAAGAGCTAGTGCGTCTTCATTATTTGACTAGTTATAAAATAGTATAAGAGTTATTTAAATATTTGTTTGAGATTTATAATGTATTTTTTAATGACACAAAAATAATAAAGAAACACTCACTTTTGTACTATTTGAAGTGTTACACAATGTACAATATATTGTTTAACTTACATTCATCACACGTTTTTTCTTTAAAATATTACACTTTTATAACATTTAGTAGTAAGTTAGTGTAATGTATGTATAAATCTAGGGGTAGCTTGTGTATGAGGGAGGAGTGGTTGGTGTAAGGACAAAGAATAGAAGAGTGATTTATGTAATTTCATTAAAACTCAGGGGGTGTGAGTGTAATTTACTCTAATTTAATTGCATCTTGGTTATATTGTCTTTTAGGAAATTATTTTGGTAAATATGATTATACTGTAGCACACGTTTAAAATCCATTTCATGAGGAATGGTGCAAGGAACTACTGGTTGGAGTGAATTTGTGAGATATAGGTAAGGTCATATTTGATCTAACCATTAGTGAGTTTATATATAAGGGACGGTCCAGTGCACAAGGCTCCGACTTAGTGGGGTCCGGTGAAAGTATACATACGCAGCTTTACCTCGAAGCGAAGTTGTTTCTCGTATTTGAACTCATGAACTCCAGGTAAGGCAAGCATGCTTACGTTGTGTTGAAGCTCACAATTGAGTGTATGTATATCTGTGTGAAATTGTTTGATGGAAAATTCTAACTTTAAAGTACAAAAATAATTTGTGGATATATATAATGTTATATTCATATAAATATATGTGAGTTTTAACATAACTCAGACAATAATGCTAGTGTCGAAAGGTTGTTTACATAAAGGCATTGAATAACTTTTGGGTCCTGATTCACTATAGTTGGATTTGTACGCGTTGACCACATTCGATAACGTGGCGCAACATTAGCCAATAGATGGATCTAAAATCATCCATCCGGATAAAAAATCATCTATACAAATCAGCGACTAAATTGCACGGTAAAGTGAATCCGGATCCATAATTTCTCTTAGGTCATTTTTTCAAGCATTTTGCTGTTGGGCTTGTAGTTCTCCAACTTGTCAACCACTTAAAAGGCCTCAACAACAAGAAAAATGCACTAATTCATTATTTAAAGTTGAGAACGCATATCATCATCCATTTTGTCACAGAGGGTTTGGTCGCTCCCTCATTCCCTTGGCTTGCATTGCATTGATGATTCAACCCGCTACCAGCTGTCATGGAAACTGTTGATCATTCTCAGCCGCTGCTCTCAACTATCCTCCTTGATGAACTCGTCATCGAAATCCTCTCATGGCTTCCGGTCAAGTTCCTTCTTCAATTCAGGTGTGTTTCCAAATCTTGGAATTCCCTAATATCTGATCCCAAATTTGTGAAGTTACATCTTCACAGGGCACCCAAAAGTTCAAACCTAATATTAACCTCAGACGTCTCTCCCGTTGAATACTACGGGGAAACTGGCTTCTGCTTCTGTGCTATACCTTGCTCAAAACAATCTTTACTTGAGAACGCATCGTCCATAGATGTTGGTGACGTATGCTTCCGACTAAAGGACACTTATTGGTGTTTAGGTTCTTGCAACGGATTGGTCTGTTTACGTAAAAGACATTTTGTTGATGATCAAGTCGTAGGATGCCAGGTCCGTTTTTGGAACCCTGCTCTGAGATTAAGATCCAAAAAATCGCCATCTTTATATTTCAATTGGTCCGATAATGAATTTGCTCCTGCTAGGTATGGGTTTGGTTATGATAGTTCAAGTGACACTTACAAGGTGGCGGCAATTGTTTTGGGTTCAGAAAACACGGCTGTGGAAGTTCATAGCATGGGTGATAATCGTTGGAGAAAGATTCTAAGTTTCCCTGCATTTCCTTTTCTATGCCAACTTCATGGAAAATTTCTTAGTGGAACCCTTAATTGGTTAGCACTTCACAAATCTGGTTATCGTTATGATTGGGGCGCTGTAACTGTTAATCAATTAGTGATTTTTTCGCTTGATTTGGAGAAGGAAACATACAAACAAATGTCGCTACCTGCTGGTCTTGATGAAGTTCCCTCTTTTGAACCAAAACTTGAGTTTCTGTGGGATTGCCTTTGCCTTTTCTATTATTCCAGGGCAACTCATTTTGTCATATGGCAAATGAAGGAGTTTGGAGTTGAAAATTCTTGGACTCAACTCATCAACATTAGTTATCAACATCTTCGAATCTTTAATTATGAATATCGTATCCTTATACCTTTGTGGACATCTGAGAATGGCGACACTGTAGTGCTAGCAAACAATGCAGATTTTGAAGCAATTATCTATTATTGGAAAGATAAAAGAGTTGAACGTATTGAAATTCCAAACCTCCAACTTTGGATCGATGCCATGGAATACATTCCAAGCATGGTTTTGCCTTGTTGAAAGTAAGCTCCTATAATAGTATTATTCCTTCTTTTTTTTATACATATCATATGTTGACGTCTGAAAATATGATATCCAATTTTTTGGATGTTCATCACTTAGGAATAAACATCAGGGTCCTTGTTTTTTTTTACATGGAATTGTTACCTTAATTGTGTTCTAAACTGTTATTTGTTAGTCTAGCAGCAATTTGCCAAAGACACAATCGTTGTTTGATTGATGTATTTTCCTTTATACTTTGTATTGTGGCATATGTAATTCCTTCTATTTAAAGTTTAAACCACTTAACCACTTGCTAAGTTTTTATTTAAAATAGTGGTGGAGAGTATAAGCATGTTATTTACCAAACAAGAGTTCATTCTCGATGCAACCACACATTTGTAGTTCATTAATCATTCATAATTAACAAATGGAAATCCAAATTTTGTTTACCACCAATAAGAAAATATGAAAGAAATGGAGAGAGTCACACAAGTATGCCTTAAAACTTATATTGTCCCTGATCATAAGAGGGGACAGAATACTGAGACAATTTGGAATGGATTACAGTTGTCATAATTTATATTATGTACTAAGGACATTAAAACTCACTTCGAATTTTGTGGTTTTGAGATATTTATCTAGTGACTCAATTCCTTTTTTTGCTTCTGATAACCAGATAACAAAAATGAAGCTCTTTGGCATTATAACTTATTAACTCTTATATCTAAAGGTCAGCAGGGGTAAGATCCACAATGAGAGTTTGATGTCTGTAATGCAGATTTCATCTAATATTTGCTTTTCATATTTTTTTCCTCTAGATGAATTGATATCAATTCAAATTCACATAGAAAGTGAGACATAAGTTAAGCCTAGAACTTCAACAAGCACTAACTGGATTATATTATATGTCTAGGAAGCAATAATTTTTTTGCCCTGACACTCCTGATGAAATGTAGAATCATTTGGCTGTTTGAGTATGTCATGTTTTTCTAGAAATGCTTGACTGATTAGAAGGATAGGTGATTGATGGTTGTAGTACTTGTCTCCTTTTTCATGTAGAGCCAAGTTGTGCGCACATTGTACCATTAAAATTTCTCGGGGGATATTAAATACATTTACTGTATTTTTTTAGAATAAAACTTCGTGACACATACATTGCATTCTTGCTGATAGATTTAACCAGTGATTGCAGCAGAAATGAATGCAGGCTCCTTTTTATCTCTGTTTCCTTTTAATATCATCATGTAAAAATATCTATTAAATTCAAGTTATCCTGCAGTATTAACAAATATGTCACCAAACCTTATCATGTTTTATTAATTTGTTCCCTCTTTGGTACAATCTCCTTCCTTATAAACTCCATAAATTTGATTTAAACTACGATCCCAATTTTATCGCACTTTCTTTCATGTCCTTCATTGTCATTTCCTTTTGTTTCTCTTCATGCCTGATCCATATGTTGATGTCTACATGGAGGCCATTGTTTCTTAGTGAGATTCTTTTTTGTCTGACTTGGATTCCTTAGCCTCCCTTTTATATTTTTGAATAAAGGTAGCCTTACAAACAATCAAATCAAGGCGAGAGAAAACAATTGTAGCTGTCATATTGTTTTGTTCTGGTGATTTGATTCTTCTTCTGCTCCTCGCTTGTAATTTCAAATTTTCTCACCCAGAAGAAAAAGTTGTTGATAAGGTAGTTGGAAGAGCAAACAAAGCATTGATCTTTAAAGTTTAAATTGACCTTAGTTACATCAGCAGTTAGTTATGTTCTAATTGAGTGCTTCATTTATTTATTTTCCATATAAATATGAATGACTGATGATTTTTTTTTTGTACTAACAAGAGTATCTCTCACGCATGGGTAAGGAACTAATCCCTTTCGGGGTGTGTGGCCACTCCTCCCAACAAGTGTCCATTCTAGGAATCGAACTCTTGACCGTTTGGTCATCCTGAGGATCTAGCAGGGTCTTACACCACTAGACCAACATTGTTTTCTTAATGATTATGTTACTGTCCCTTTGACTCAATGCTCTAGCTGCATCATCTGAAAGATCAAAAGACAAATTCGAGAACAGATTATGTCCTCCGGGCAAAATTTATGCTTTCAAAACCTGCTATGATCATCATGAATTCATTATAATATTTTGTTCTAAGGTCTCTTTTCTTTGTTACTGTTGTAGGAAATGCATTAAGAGGTATCTCTGGTGGACAAATGGAATGTGTTACAACAGGTAAAAGTAAAGCAAACTTGATTTCACTCTTGAACTATTTCATGTTTAATGTTACATTAATATTTTCAATATTGAGAATCCATCTTTCCATGTTTTTTTGGTAATTGATATTTTAATACTTGCTCTCAGTTGATTCAAATTGAAACATGAATTTGAGTTAAAAGACATTTAAACTGCTGCAAGAGTCACAGTGTGATAACAAGTCATAGTTGAATAAATTGACCTTTTATAAAGCTACTAAAATTGGAGAGTGTTGGTCATAAACTTTGTCCTGCAAAATGCTTACCTATTTCAATGTCACATTTGAATTGCCTAACTTTGTTTTCTACAATTCTTATGTGTTCTTTTATATTGCAGGTGTTGAAGAATAAATTATCTGTTTATGATTTGTGGCTGTATTGAATTTGGTTGAAACTTGGAAACATTGTTAGGATTTTTATTATATTTCTGTACTATTGTTCTTTTTGGTGAATTTCTGAACTGTTTTACGGTGGTGCTATTTGATTGCAGTGATATTACAAAACTTTTACTATTTTTATGTCTTTACTGGTACAAAATAGGTAAGGAAGTTTTTCAGATTCTCCTACTAAATCCTCATACCACAAAAAATGACATATGTCACATAGTGATACTTTATTTATTAGTGATTGATTTATAAGTGATATTTTCCTTTTACACAATCAATACAAATTGAATAAACAAATAAATGAAACTTAAAATAAGAATAATAGGTGGTTGCCCTGTTGATACTTGAGGGTTAATTTTTCTTAATAAGCAGAGTCTAGCTTTGCTTGATAATTATACTACTCTTTGTTGGTAATATGTTACTATTTTGAGTATTTTATAACAAAGGTGAAATTGCAATAAAAAAATCTCAAACCCTTTATTTTCTTCTCTCAGAAGATATATAATCCTAAACAAGGTCACACACACCTTTTAAGTACAAATGACCACTCTCACTAAGAAATAAGAATATAGCTGGTTTATACTTGGTAATTGCATATTAGGCTGATTGAGATTAGTTTTTACTTATCCAATCCTGAACTCTTGAACTCGTACTTGATCCTAAATGCAGTTGAGTTGAAAAAAGATTACCACCCTCATTTGTTGGGTTTTGACTTTCGACCCGAACTAGGATATGCACTATGTAATAAAAATATGAAATCACAAAAAAATGATTTCTTCTTAAATTAAAGGAACTCAAATACATCAATTTCTAATGCAACCCTTTTTAATTCCATAATCCAGATATTAACATGATATATTATACTAAACAAATTTCTAAAATAAAATTTTAGACACTTAAATGCAATCAAGTCACTAGGATTAAAAAAAGATCAAACATGCATAGATACTGATATTTCTATCATTAATTATATTTTTGACGAATGTAAAATAGATGCATGATAAGGCTATAAAGAATGAAATAGAAGAAATTATTTATGGTATAAGATGAATAATTTCAATCATATTTTCACTATTAGTTTAAAATAAAGTAATTTAATTACATAATTAATACATTATTATGGGATGAGATCTACTTACTTCACTTCAAAATAAGTTTAAAAAACTTACTCTTCATCTTAACTATTAGTCATAAGAAAATATTTAATAACTTTAATTAGTGAGTAAATCTAAACAATTATATTCTCTAAAATCGATGTCTAAAATATAGAATAAGTGTATATCTTCTCCATTATTAATTAGGATCTAATGAAAGGAGTCATCATAAGTTGAGACGAAATTTAGGCGCCAAAGAGCGGGTTCTTAAAAATTTCAAAATAGAAATATAAACCCAGCTTCCGAGTCACGACTCATAACTCATTCTTCATCTTCTCCAAATCGCACCGCAGCGCGTGTTTACTACAAAGATGAGCGATGGCGTTTCCACTTTCCATCTCGAGAGAATGGGCAGAGAACTCAAATGTCCTATTTGGTTCAATCTCTCTCTCTCTCTCTCTCTCTAATTCAATTCAATTCAATTAATTTTTTATTTATCATTTTCATTTTGCAGTTGGAGTTTGCTTAATTCTTCAGTTTCACTTACCTGCAACCATGTATTCTGCCAGTACGTTCATTTTCCTCTTTCTTTCTTTCTTTCTTTCTTTTCATTTTTCTATTCTTTATATTCGCTCTTTCAATCTTATTATTAATCTCTTTTTTATTTGTTTATTTCAGTTCATGTATTCTCAAATCGATGAAATTAGCTTCCGATTGTCCTGTTTGTAAAGTACCTTACACTCGTAGAGGTATCTTACTCATCCATTTTGCTTACAGTACCTTCGATTTCAAATTTAACTATTCATTTAATGACTTTGTTAAAAATTGAAATGAATTGCATGTTAATTGTTGAACTCACCTTAAACTAATTTAAAGGCGAATTCTGGTTGTGGAGTGTAATTTAAAACACTGATTCTCACAATTACTTTGCATAGATGATTATATGTTTTGGGAGCAACTTGTTTTTATTGAGCAGCATGCATTTTCTTTATGTTCAAATTTTCTTAGCTTTCTTTGTGTAAATTTGAATAGAAATGGACTTATCATTTTCTTTATAATCATGTTCATGCATATCATTACCAATGCCTGAATTTTGGCTATTAGTCTTGGTGAGGTTGAGCCTTATGGCAATGATAGGGTTGATGGACTTATGATTTCGAGGTCATGAGTTCAAATCTGGTGGGATTTTCATGCACCTTGCCACCCTTTTAGCCACAAGTCTTGGTGTTTGGCTTTGAGGTGAAGCGAGGGTTCAAATTTTTTATGCATTATATGTTGTTGGATTTACTCTTTTATTAATTTTGCATTGAATGATATTTATTTTCTTCTTGGTAGAGGTTCGCCCTGCTCCTCACATGGACAACATGGTCAGCATTTACAAGAGTATGGAAAATGCTGCTGGGATTAGTATGTTTGTCACTCAGAATGTACCCGTTACTAAATTATCAGGTGATGGAACCTTTTAATTTGATAAATATCCATATTGCAACTTGCAAGTGGTCTCCTTTACCAAGACTATTTCCCATTGTATTGTACTCGTGCAGTGTTTTTTCAACTAGCCAGTTTTAAGGTTTAGTTGTATGCTATTATAAGTAGTTATTAATACAATCAAACATGGTCTTATTTGTTATCTGTTAACTACATGCTGTTTTTTCTTTACCTTATTTTGCTCATGTAGCTTTAGAATTTTATATTCCTGCCTTGCTTACACTCAGGGAACTTATTATAATGTGTGATTTATACACTTTTATCCACCCTTTAATACGCTATCAACACTCAATTATCTTACAGATGAAGAAAAGCAACATGAAGATGCTTGTGAAATGAAGGATGTTGGTGAAAATCATAAGAGTCGTGCACAAAATAAAAATTCCTTCAGAAAAAAGGAGTCAAAGAAGAAGATAATGACAAGCACAAAAGGTATTAACATTGCAAAACCATCCTTTCCAGCTAAGAAAAGGATTCAGGTGTCTCAGGATCCTCTTTCAGAAACGCCATTAAAGAATTATAAGCTTGGAGACTCTCTAAGTGAAATTGATAAAGTGGGAACAGAAGAGGGTTTGATCTTGCAAAATGAAAGGTCTCACCAAAATGAAAAGGACAGTCATGTTCTTTCACCTTTCTTTTGGTTAAGAGACGAGGAAGATGGTGAAAAGATAAGTCAGCACTCTAATGGGGATCAACTTATTGATTGTGCAACACCAACTCCTCCTTCATTCAGTGACTTGAAGGACTATGATGATGAAAGCCCTTCTAAAAAATCTCCATCGGTAAGTACATGCATTATATCAACATTATAGGTTATCACTTGTCAGAAACAATGGAATTGTTAACTACATTTGAGTAGTTATTCATTTTAGATCTGAAGAAAAAACCATTTGACATCAGCTCTTATATTTAAATTTTAAAATCTTACCTTTTTTTTTTACTTAATTGACTACTTGGATGTTTAGAAAAACACTGTCAAAGTCTCTCAACTTGAGAGTTTGGCTTAACTGCTAACTACACTTATTTTTGGAACTTCAAATTTGGTTGGTTATGGATTGAAGCAGTTTTAATGGTGCAAGCTGCATGATAATGATAATATCAGTATAGATTTCTATTGAAATATTAACATTTTTGCTCGTTATTTCCATGTAGGATGAGGTGCAAAAAAAAGCTTCTGTTAATTTACCTGATAGTGAGATTTTTGAATGGACACAAAGGCCTTGCTCTCCTGAATTATTTTCGAGTCCTGTCAAAATGCAGGTAAACAGATAATTAAAGTAGCAGGTTATTTGTACATAATTCAGGATCTTATATATCGCCTAATCATTGATGTTTTAATACAATTGTATGCTATTTTCAGGTTGAGGATACTCGTGAGATTGATAGAAATCAAGAGGATTTTGTTGCATCGGCACATGAGCTGGAAAAAAATTGTACAATTGCTGACAACATTAAATTTAAGAATTCCAAAGAAGGAAATGGATTGGATGACAAGTTACCACAAACCGTGGCTTCTCAAATTATAACTTCGGATGGTCAAAATGGGATGAAAAAGTGTACAAAGAGAGATAGGAAAGCTAGGGGAAAAGCAAGTCAAAGCAAGACTAGGGAACAAAGAGATCCAATTGATGGAATGGATGTTGATACATATATATCATTAGAAGACAATCAGGACAAAACATTGGACCATAAGCACAATTCTGCTAATTTGGGGAAAACTAATCGAAGAACCCGTAGAAATCAAATATCTCAAACGGCTTGCACAGCCTCCAATACATTAGTTCCGAGTAATGGTGAAATGGATATGGCAAAGAATTCATCACATAAAGAAGAAATTGAGAAGCATCAGGAGGTTGCTGGGAAGAGCAAGAGGAAAAGATCTGAAAGACAAAAGCTGGATTATGTGCAGGACCTAGCTGAAGAATTATATCCAATGCAGAACAAAACCAATGAGTTTGCTGTTTCTCTATCATCGGTTTTGACTCCTGCGATGGAAGATATTGGAAAGGCCTCTAGGCAAAGCATAAGAAACTCTTATAGAAAATCCATGTCTTGCAATAGAGAACTGGGGAGTACTAAAAAGTTGAAACTTTCCTCTGATGGTATCATTAAGACTACAAATGATGGAGAAATCCAACCTAATGCAAGTCTTCAACTAATTCCTGATGTTAAAGCTTTGAATGATACATCAAAAGAGACCCAATGTCCTTTGATGAATCAGCCAGTTTTACAGAAATGTGGAAGCCATATGAAAAAGTATCAGTGTGTTTTCTGTCTCTCATCAGTAGAATCAGAGGTAAACTTGATTGCTCCTGATCTTGTCATCATTATAAATGGGCTGGAACTTATATCATAATTAATACAGGTTTCTGGACCGATGGTACATTATTATGACGGGAAGCCTGTAACTACAGATTATGAAGGAGGATACAAAGTCACACATTCTCACAAGAATTGCACAGAATGGTAAATAATTGTTACTTGATTGATATTCTTATTTTTGCATAGTTTCTTTTGTCAATGTAAGGATAATGTTGTTTGCCTTGAGACCCAGAGTTTATGGGTTAAAATCTTGGAAACAATCTCTTTGCTTACGAAGATAAGGTTCTGTGCGGCTATCCTTCTCATATCCCATTAAGTGGGAGTCTTGTGCATTGAACCATCTTTTTTGTTATCTTTTGTCAATGTAAGTATTAGTCTAGATGTATTAGTATTTTGGGCCTGCTCTTATTCTAAAAAGCAATGTGTAAGTATTAGTGTAATATGGAAAATGATGTATCCTCCTACAAATCTTGGGACCTACAAGAAAATGATATTTCACAAAGTTATATTTTGTTTTTAATGATTGACTTACAAATGACACATGCCACTTTTTTGTGGATAGGAAAATTTGTATAAGTATTTAGTAGGAAGATATATCATTATTCTTTTAATATTTATATTCTAGTTGGTCATCCTTCATATAATTAACTATAACTAACATTTGATTTAGTTAAGGTGATTTTAGTCAGTAACTAGCTTCAGTTGGAACTGAGCTCGAGATTTTGATATGTTTATTACGGTTAATGTGTTTTAAACACGTGCAGGGCCCCAAATGTATATTTTGTTGATGATAAGGCAATAAATCTTGAAGCTGAAATAAGCAGAAGTAAGAGAATTAAATGTTGTTTGTGTGGACTCAAAGGCGCTGCACTAGGTTGTTACGAGAAGAGTTGTCGCAAGAGCTTTCATGTTCCTTGTGCCAAGTTAACTTCTCAATGTCGATGGGACATGGTAGGTGATAAAAGATTGAACATTTAAAATTCCATGCTGCTTTTCAGATAAAAAAAAGGATCTAACCAGATTATTTTGTTTTACTGTTTTAGGAAAACTTTGTCATGTTATGCCCTTTGCATGCTTCTTCCAAGTTGCCCTGTGAAAGTTCAGGATCCCAAGAAAGGAGTAACAAAACCACAGCTAGAGAGAGTAAAAGCCCTGCTCGCAAACATGGCAATACAGTCGAAAGTTGGACTGCTCGTGGAACATCCAACAAATTAGTACTCTGTTGTTCAGCCCTATCCGTGCAGGAGAAGGTAAAAACTAAAAAAACTGGATAGGATGTCTAAGCAGAAACTTCCTTGCTAAAGAAATGTTATTTATTACTTTTTTGGTGGTTGAAATTGTAGGCTGTTGTTTCTGAATTTGAAAAAGTGTCCAAGGTTACAGTTTTGAAAAAATGGGATTCAAGTGTCACCCATGTTATAGCATCAACAGATGAAAATGGGGCATGCAGAAGGACCCTCAAAGTATTGTTGGGTATCCTGGAGGGAAAGTGGATTCTCAACATTGATTGTAAGTTCAATTTTTGTATTAGAATTCTTTCTGTTTGCACTTTTTAGTTTCTTACAATATCCTCTCAAAATATTATAATAAATGTCCATTTATCCCAAAAAAATATCATAAGCTATTTTTTCCTCTTTTCTGTTGTAAGATTTTGTTCTGAGGGTGGTTGATTTTTGGCTAAACAGGGATCAAAGCTTGCATGAAGGAGATGGGACCTGTTGATGAGGAGCATTATGAAATTAATGTTGACATCCATGGAATCAAGGATGGTCCTCGTCTTGGACGACTGAGAGTACTGAATAAGGTTAGATTTTTCGTCGTTGTGGTGATACTTCGATCCATATTTTAATACAAGGGTCGGTAAATGATGAAAAATATTCAATGGAGTAATGTACTAATGTATATTTCCTGTAGCTTGTATTTTTCATATAAACTGAAGTAAGACGAAGTAAATAGATGGTAAAGTTTAGCAAGGATGATACAAATCCTATCGTAGACTGTAGAAGTAAAAATCAGATATCACATACCATACCACAAGTCATTACATTTAAGTATCTTTGGTCAATCATATAATAATGGGGAAATTGAGGGAGATGCAGGTGACACTATTCAAGTAGGGTGGATGGAATGGTGAGATGCCTCAGATGTCATATGTAATATAAAAGTGCTATATCAACAAAAGAATAAACTCAATGTAGTAGATATGAAAATGTTGTATTTGATGATTAGACAAGATTTGATTATGAATTAATGCATTTGGGAAAATATTAACTCTATCCAACGTATCTTGCAAGTGAAGATTTTGTCATATTTCACTAAAATGTTTGTGGGGAAACAAGTAGCTTATGTTAACCAAATTTCTTATGCAGCAACCAAAACCTTTTAATGGCTACACGTTTTATTTTATGGGACATTTTGACCCGTCATACAAGGGCTATCTGCAAGACCTTGTGATTGCTGCTGGAGGGATTATTTTGCATAGAAAACCTGTCTCTGCTGACCAGACCCTCATCATTTACAGCCTTGAGCTTCCTGGTAAGTGCAGTCCTTCAAAAAAGGATAAAATTTTAAGCCAGAGGCTATGCGATTCAGAGGTTCTAGCAAGTTCTACAGGTTCAAGGGTAGCAAGTAATACATGGATTCTGAATTCTATTGCAGCCTGCAAGCTCCAAAGCCCTGCTCTATAAAATGTACACATTTTGAGGTCATTTTCATATACATGATCTGAGCTAGGATTTTCACTTATTATTCATGTTTATCTTTTTTGGTTAATGTTATCTTTGTTTATCAGACATGTTAAAGTATAACCATGTCAATATGTAGAAAATATTCCAGTTGTTTACTGCAATAAATATATTTAACAATGTAAAAGAATTGAAGTCATTTTAGTGAATCAAGTATATTACTGCATCTGTGAGAATAGTGTTAGAACAGCCGCATATAATTTACAAAATTTCAATCAATTTAATTTTTTCAATAGCGATGATAACTTGTGGGAGCATGCCCTTTTTGTTATAGACAATGCCATGAGAAAGAAATGAATTGTAGTGTCTCAGGACCCTATCATTTTTATTTTATTGTTTGAATGCTCAATATCCCATTTGAGTTTAGGATAAAACTTTACAGTTATTACCCTGTTGTTCAAAGACATTTTTTTACTACCAAGGGTATCCCCTCTCACCCTATGGGTAAGGAACTAATCCTTTTAGGGTGTGTGGCTATCCCTCTCAATAAGTGTCGCTTCCAGGAATCAAACTATTAACCTTTAAGTCTTTCTGGGGATCTAGCGGAGCGTTACACCACTAGATCAACGCCTTGTTTGGTCAACGATTTTTTGATTAGTGATATTATGCCTGTACATTATTTCTATAGATTTTAATGTTTATAGAGTTAACCCTGTTGTGCAAATTGAACACCATGATACATGCTGAAAAAATTCACTAGAAGTAGATTGCTGTGCTGTGAATAAACTGATTTACAATGAATTTAAGTTTCTGAAAGCTCACTATGCTATGATCCCAGGAAAGTGTGGCCTTTGTGGCAGCTTTAAGGTTGAAAACAAGCAGTTTAATACATAATGAACAGTTACCATTTAGGTTTTCATTTTGTAGAGGAATTGAATAAGTGCATGCTGTTCATGGATGATGTGTTGATACAATGTCCATTCTCTTCCCCTGTAATTCATGCTTTTCATCTTTGCCTTTAGCAATTAAAGATTGAGCTTTAGGATCATCACATTATATTTTCTTCTGTGTATACTTTGAGATTTTCATGTTAAGAGATTCAAGCATATGCTCTAAAGCCGAAATCTCCCCTCGAATGTTGCTTGATTGTTCATTCCCTGAAATCATTTCTTCCTTGAAGCAATGTATCCTGTCAATTCCTGCTTGAACTTCCACCTCCATTTGCTCCATCGTAGCATGCATTTCCTTGTTTTGCTCTTGTATGTCTCTGAGTTTTCTCTTCAAAGATCTATAACCATCGATTGACTTTTGGAGTTGCTCTGTGAGCGCTTTGTTACGCCCTTGAAGGGTTATGTTTCCTTCCATGTCAACTACACTATTCTTCTTTTCCTTGAGTTCCGAGCTTGCAGCATGCAACCTCTCCAACAATGTGTCATTCCGTGCTTTTAAATCACTGATGAATTCCTCCATTTCAGCCAATTCTTGAGCCTTTCTTGCAAGTTCTGAAGCCATAATCTGTTTTTCTTTTCCCAAACTCGAACACATTGCTTGAAGGCTTTGTTGCTCCACCAAGCTAGTGTTAAGCTCTTTCCTTAGCTTCTCTTTCTCATCTACAGACACATCAGGGTGTATCCTTTTGTCCTTAGGAGTTGGAATTTTAGGCCTAAGGTCTGTGTTACATCGCCGAAGCTCGGCTTTTCTGTTAGTAGAGGATTGAATTTTTTGAACCCTGGACCTAGCCTCATCTAAGATAAACATCATTCCGTTCACCCTGTTACACTTGCGCTCAAAATTATCTTTTACACTACACCCATTATGTTCTTGAATCAGTTTCAACAATAGCTTAATATTCGTCGCTAGGCCTATAAAAAAATATAAAAGAAACATTGAATAAAAATGATAACTCACTTATGGCTATTATAATATCCAATGCTTGATTAAATTTGTAAGTTGTAACCATTCTAAGATATAAGAACATAAGATGTCATAGATTGCCTATAATAATTGTTGGCACAAACATTGTCAATCTAGAATGATAAAAGAAATTACCTTCCACACCACAATCATCTTGTTGCTGTCCAGTGTCAGTTGTAGTTAACAAGGGAGATGAAAATGCTCTGATGTGGTGTTCCATGCTATACCCAGAATTGTAAATAGAATCAAATTTCAACAAGAACAAACAATTGGAGTAAAATATATGATAAACCACTTCTAACTAATTGAAGAATGGAGGAACAATAGAAGAAAAGGTTGAATTTCTTGGATCTCTCTATGGAAAAGGTGATGCTTTTGTTTCTACATTTCCAATATAGTATATTCTTGTATTATTAGATGAATGGGAGATTGGTTGGTTCATAGTTGATGCACAATTATTGCTTAGAGTTTGACTTTTTCATTGGCTTTGCCTTTCATCATGGCCCAAAGCATATTGGAATATATGCTCCTTATTCTTAACATATATTATACTAGAATTATTGTGTAAAGTGTTTTCATAGATTTAATAATTGACTCAATTTGTATATAGATAATATAATTGTAAAACATGAGTAGTCATACATATTAAGCTTTAGCGTTTAAACCTCCACCTTTTAACCTCGGATGAGTAAGATTAGGGTTAATTAAGCAAAAATAAATCAGCCAACAAAGTTGCAGTTGGTAAAAAGTTTTTTTATTTGGGAAAACATGACAACTTTTTGTTGTCCTATGTTTTTTTAGAGATTTCTATAGAGATAAAAGATGAAAAGGGAGTAAAACATAAACAATTTGATTGTCATAAGGAAAGATGTTAAACTTTAGTTGTTAATAAGGAATTATGGTGTAACCCACAAAGAATTGCTCCAAGAGGTTTTGTGAGAGAAATTCTAATTGTTAAGGACAATCACACATAGGGATTCCCTTGATTAACAACAAATTCGAATAAACAAAGTTGTAAGACAAATCTCAATGTGAAAATCTCATTGATTGATATTATGTAAGTGGGAATATTATCTTACAAGATATATTTTTTGGTAAATAATAATAATCTTAGTACACTTTTTTAATCTCATTTGGGTTAGGCTATATGAAAACTTACAAATTAATTATTAACCAGATACTTATATCAACCACAAAATTTCAAGTGATACCTTATGAAATATAAATAGAATTCTTAAAACAAACTTTGAACACATAGAAATTACATTGACGCTGTAAACATATCTATCTAAGAAAAAGGTTTCATGAAAATTTTAAACTCATATCTCATTAAATGAAAATTAAACTAGCATTATAAAATATATATTCAAGCTACTATACCATGTGGGACACGTAATATTAAAGCCATTTTCCTGCGGATTTGAAGAGAAATAAGGAGATGAAGTTTTTGCCATAAGAGCAAGACAATATGTCAGTAGAGGAGTATGCGGTCAAGTTCAAGGAATTAGCCAAGTATTGCCCTTACTATGAGCTAGAGACAGACGAAAGGTCCAAGTATGCCAAATTTGAAGTTGGCTTGAAACCAAAGCTGAGAATGATATTAATGATACGATTCATCATTTGATACAATAAAAATGATTATTCAATAATTAATACTCAATATGATTTCGTTCACATGATTTATGATTATATTCATGGTTGGGAAAACTCTTTCAAGAATTAAAGTTGTAACTCATGTATCAAAACTAACTCTAAAACCAAAGAATGGTAAGAAATGTGGATTATTGAAGTTAGATTTCTGAAAATAATAATGATAGATCAAAAAAGATTTTGTTTTAAATTTCTGCGCATTTTTTATTTACATACAAGTTAATACACACCATATAACTAACATTTATTATTTGTAAAAAACTTTGTTGATTCCCACACTATTGACTCATATAGAATAATATGTATAGGAAATTATAATCCCAATGTAATAATGTTAATGTCCTAAAGCATATCCAAATCATCCAATAAGATCGTAATAATATGCGGTTGGGCGCACTAACCAGGGTAATGGTTTGGATACTTTCCTACTTTGTCTTCTCATAATCTAAAATTTGTGGAAGTGAGGTAAAGATTATTGAACTATCATGAAATATCTGTTTTTAAATAAGACATGAAATATCATGTCTTGCTTGTCTTAAATATGGATACGCCGATAAGACAGACTTGTGGGTCACCCTAAATAAAACTAAAAGAGATGTATATAAAAATATACAAACTTGCATATACTTCATACGAAATTTGCATACAAATATATAAATATATTTATTATAACAGTCAATCATACAAATGGAATAATACATACAAAATATAAATGCATATATAATACAAAATATGCATAGTACATAATCTATATACGAAATACAAAAGGAATAGTACATATGTATATATATAACATGTAAAATACAAATGCATATATATATAATAAGAAAATAATAGTAGTTACTATCATTATAGAATCACATATATAAAAAAAATAGAACATATTTTCTCAATTTTGACAAGATATTTGATATTCAATACTTCATCTAATAATGTATGCGGACCGTTCATTTTGCCCATTTGAAATGCTCATAGGGGAATATGACATAGTAGACATAATTTTAAGGTCGATGAACACGTTTTTCATGTCATGTCCGCCCAATAAATGCGAGCAGGCAGATCTCATGGCTTTACCTAAATTGTGAATGATAATGATAAGGATGACCTATTATTAATAAACTCTCTCTTATTAGTGGGTTGACTTTAATGTCCATGAATGTGAGATTTCTTTTAAAAAGATCTTTAATAGTTGGATATGACATTATACTTTCCAATTTATTAGGGTAATACACAATTTGATATTTGTTCGAAACTTGACTCGTTATTTAGCTTCATAAATTTGGTTCCTAAGCCAAATAAGTCATACTTGACTTAAAAATTGAGCTCATTAAATAAATGAATTAAACTTGAACTAGATATAGTTCAACTCTTTAGGTTTATAGACTGATTAAATATATTTATATATAAGACTGTGTATCTTTTCTATATCTTTTCAGCCATTTGCATTTTTCCACTCTATTATACCAGAAACTTTTGTTTCATCTTGTACTTGGTTTTTAGTCCACGTTTGACTTAAAAGAAATCTTTAAGTTATTTGACTTTCAAACTAATTTTTAGTTTTTACTATATAAAATAGTTACCATCCCAACTTATTTCAACCTAGCATTAAATTATTTGCTTATAAATAATAAACTATTATTAGTCATTAAATTACAAAAATCTTAACTAATTTGTACTTTAGTGGGGTAAAACATCAAATATCACATTAATTAACTTTCTTTCATGAAAAAATGAACATACATGACACCAACATCAAGTGTGGACACTATACAAAGTTCAACACTCAACACTCAACACCCAACTCTTTTATTTTCCCTATTTTCAATTTTAAATAAAAATTAAAACAAAAAAAATAGAAATTCCAACACCGCCGTGGAAGAAGCCGCGTTTTCTGATTTCCGCCGGCATCGACGACGGCGTTCTCGGCGTTTCTCCGATCACCACCAGGTACGTCCATCGTTCCTGGATCCCTATTCCGAAACAATATTCGGATCTGTGTTATCTAACCCTGATGATTCTTAAATCCCTAATCTTCTTTATCGTTTTCAATTCGTTCCTCTTTTTCTGCCATGCCGATCCTTCTCCGAATTGCAATCGGACTAACCCGTTGGTCGATTCGGAATCCGAATTCAAAATGGTTCAGCATCAGCTTCGAGGTTACATCAAAATAATCGATGATTGCTCTTTTAGGGTTTCTCAATTTGACATGCTTTCTGGCTCCGATGTGCACTGGTGGGGTGCTGTTTCTTCCGATTTCGGTAACATTACTAATGGTTTCATTGTCTCCGATCACAAATTGAACGAAACTTACGCCAATTCCAGTTTTATTGTTCGTCTCATTGATAATGTCACTTGGAACATGATCAATGTTCTTTCCGTTTGGGATCTCCCTACTGCCTCTGATTTCGGCCACGTCGAGTTCGCCAATGTCACAGCTTTGGCGAATTCTTCGGCCCCATCGCCTTCGCCATCACTAGATGGCGAGAAAGAGAATCAACTTGTTCATGTTCACATGGAGCCAACCATGTTTGAGAATTGTAAGGTTTTGTCGAAAAAATTCAGGGTTCGTTGGAGTTTGAATTTAAAAGAGGATTCAATTGAGATTGGGTTGGAGGCTGCAACGGGGATCGTGAATTACATGGCTTTTGGATGGGCAAATCCTAAATCAACCGGTTCCAAGCTTATGCTTGGTGCTGACGTGGCTGTCACCGGGTTTAAGGAAGATTGGATGCCATTTGTGGAGGATTTCTTCATTAGTAAGTATAGTGAGTGTATGAAAAACAGTGATGGATCGGTGCAAGGGGTTTGTCCTGATTCGGCCTATCAAGGGTCTGATAGAGTTGGTTTGGTGAATGATACTCAGTTGATTTACGGGCATAGGATGGATGGTGTCTCTTTTGTTAGATATAAGAGGCCATTGAGTAAGGTTGATGGGAAGTTCGATCTCCCTGTTGATCACTTAGCGAACATGACAGTTATCTGGGCTTTGGGAAAGATTAGACCTCCTGATACCATTCAATCTTATTATCTTCCTCAGAATCATGGGAGTTTTCCATTTGAGACTTTCGGGCATTTGGCTATTAATGTTTCAGATCATGTGAATGACTGTGTGGGTCCCCTGGATGCTGAAGATAAAGAGGATCAAGATTTGATCATTGCAGATGGTAAAGTTCCATTGGTTGTTACTTCTGGTCCGGCGTTGCATTACCCGAACCCTCCCAATCCGACAAAGGTTCTTTACATCAACAAAAAGGTAGCTCCTGTGTTGAGAGTTGAAAGAGGGGTGCCAGTCACGTTTTCAATACAAGCTGGGCATGATGTTGCATTTTATGTTACTTCAGATCCGATTGGTGGAAATGCTACACTGAGGAATCTGACTGAGACTATTTATGCTGGAGGTCCTGAGGCTGAAGGAGTTAAAGCCAGTCCTAATGAACTTGTTTGGGCTCCTGACAGGAACACTCCTGATAGCATCTACTATCATTCATTGTATGAGCAGAAAATGGGTTGGAGAGTTGAGGTTGTTGATGGGGGTCTATCTGACATGTATAACAACAGTGTTGTTCTGGATGATCAACAGGTTACCTTGTTTTGGACATTGTCAAAGGATTCCATATCCATTGCTGCCCGTGGTGAGAAAAAGAGTGGTTATCTTGCAATAGGATTCGGGAGTGGAATGGTAAACAGTTATGCTTATGTTGGCTGGATTGATGATAATGGTGTAGGTCGTGTAAACACTTACTGGATTGATGGGAAGGATGCTTCAAGTATACATCTTACACACGAGAATTTGACATATGTGAGATGCAAAACAGAAAGTGGTGTCATGACTTTGGAGTTTACACGTCCCTTGAACCCATCTTGTAATTGGGATGATAGGCCAGAGTGTAAAAATATCATTGATCCTACAACTCCACTTAAAGTTGTTTGGGCGATGGGTTCTAGATGGACTAATGACCATCTCAATGAAAAAAATATGCATTCTTTTACGAGTAGTAGGCCTATACTCGTACTTCTCTTGCGTGGTTCTGCAGAAGCAGAGCAGGATTTACTCCCTGTTCTGGTTGTGCATGGCTTTATGATGTTTCTTGCATGGGGTGTCTTGCTTCCTGGAGGTATATTGGCAGCCAGATACTTAAAACATCTCAAGAGTGATGGTTGGTACAAGATTCATGTTTACTTGCAATACTCAGGGTTATCAATTGTTCTACTTGCACTTCTCTTTGCAGTTGCTGAGCTTCAGGGATTTTATGTCAACTCAGCACATGTTAAATTTGGATTTGCTGCAATATTGTTGGCTTGTATCCAGCCAATGAATGCATCCATAAGGCCTCAAAACCCAGCAAATGGGGAGCAGGCATCATCAAAAAGGGTTATTTGGGAATACATCCACATAATTGTTGGCAGATCTGCCATTGTTGTAGGTATAGCAGCACTTTTTACTGGGATGAAACATTTGGGAGAGAGATACGGTGCGGAAGATGTCCATGGACTAAATTGGGCACTAGTAATTTGGTTCTTACTTGGTGCATTGTCTGTTATTTATTTGGAATACCGCGAAAGGCAACGAATAAGTCGACGGGTATTTGGAAGAAGCAATTGGGTGCTTGGCAATCTAGAAGAAGAAGATTCAGTCGACCTCTTGAGGTCAACCAGGATGCCTGCAGATAAAGATCCACGAACCTCTGCAGTAATGGAGGTCCAATTAGAACCTTTGAACAGATAGATGCATATTTTTAATTTTGATAGGAACTCACCAATCTGCAACAATTTTTTTTGCAAACTTCACATTAGTTTATGAAGCAATTTTGAGGTGTGAAGGGTAGTACTTGTCTTTGTTGGACTCATGTTATGCTATTTTGTGAAAAATAGCTTTCCTATAGTCATACATGTTCATCAGAATAGGTTATATATCATTTCTTCACTCTACGTGCTGACTGTTGTAACATTTTTTTTCTTTCCTCACTAGAAAAAAATCTAAATAAGAAAAGACAGAAGATATCAAATTCTGCAAAGTAAAAGCTTTCTTTTGGATTACTGTAACCTCTTTTGGATTGTATCCTAGATATACTTCAGACTTGGAAAGCTATGCAGCTAAAAGCATTGTTGTAAAGTATGAGGCAGAAACTAGAACAATGATCCTGTATTGTTATTTTCAATGTGATTTGTCTTTAATTCAGGCCCTTTGTGGTGGTAAAACTAGACTGATTTCCATTTTCAAGATAACATAATCATCCCCATCAACTTGTGCTCTGGTGTCATGATCATTATTCTGTGAAAACATGTTCGATTTCTTATTAGAAAAATGTATATGCCTCCTTCAAGCCGAAACAACCTAGTGGGAAAAAGACTTGATTGTTGTTGTATATGTCTCTTTCGTGTGGCATATTCATGGGTAATAGAATTCACAGAATTCCTTGGCCTTAGCCGGTAGATTCTAGCACATTTGATTTCAACAAAGTACTGGTTTTGGCTTGCATCATAAATTGATCACTCGTGATTGGAAGTAGCATTCTACTGATATTGGTTGTTGTTGTTGAAAGTATAGTTCAAATCCACTTTTTAACACTCTCCTTTCTAAAATTTCATGAGTTGGATTGAACTAAATGACATTTTTATGTATTTTTTTAAAATGCATTATTATCAAGAGCTTTCAGTAAAATAAAAATAAGGTTTTAATATGTTCAAGAAAATAAAGTACGAATTATATACATGCACAAGAACTTTACAAAGCCCATTGAAACAAAATATATAAATCCCATTACCTTTAAGACATGAATATTTTAAAACCCAACAAATATCTGTTTATGTGGAAGTTACATATATACAAGACCAAAAGGAAGTTTGCACATTTGTTTCTCTTATAAAAAGATGTGATAGTCCGGTCTTTAGAAAAATAATTTCATTAATTGTATGAAGAATTGAAGCATAGTTGTGAAAAATAAATGGGCTATTTAAGAGAGCAGCAGTTCCATTGAGTCAGATATTGCGGGTCCCAATCCCACAAGCTTGAATTTAATAAAAAACACTTGCAATAATGAGGGACAACCTTAATGTTTCAAAGGAAAAAATTATGAGTTAAAAGTGAAAATGGGTCATATCGCCTATCAATGGCCTATTATCTGACCTATAATAGGTTAGGTTAGATTAAACTTTTTTATGAACAGGTCAGACTTAAACTTTCTAAAAAAATTATTTAGCTTAACAGGTAAGGCTTATACTTTTTCAGAAGCCTATATATTATATAACATTATCTATATTATACTATTTTTAATATAAGTAATATTATTATATATGTATATTGTAATTCTAATATAAAAATGTATACAAAAATATAATTTAATTATTAAAGTTAGATAGACCTACTTAAAAGTAGGCTTATTTGCTCATTTAATTGTACAAAATGTTGGCATATTTCATAACCATATAATATAGTAGATCTTTAAACAGCTTAACAGACTAACAGATTAGGCCTAAGCTCATATATGTTATATAGACTTAACATGTTTGAGCCAAAATATGGCATAACCTGTTTTCACCCTTAATTTGAGCCAAATTCTTTTATAATAAAATAACACAAGGAAGAAAATATTTTGGGGGTAAATAGCTGACTTCTACATTACCACAAGATAAACTATCTATATGTTAGATTTTATATGAATTTTTTAATTCATGACATTTAATATTATAGCTTATTGTTGTAATAAATAAAATCATACTATAATTTAAAAAAAATGAATTTATTATTTATTGATAGGTGATAGATTAAGTTTAGACATTATTATTTTTGATAGTGATGAGATGCTAGTTATCTTATTAAGGGGGTAGGTAATATGTTGGGAGGGGAAACACAATCTAGTAGGTGATGGATTAGGAACCCCAAATACTTAAAAAAGAACATGAAAGAGAGGATTAATAATTCATATTCAAAATTAATTTTAAGTAAAATAATAACTATCTAATATTTTAGTACTGAACTTATTCCATGAAAGAGAGGATGCAGTTACATGCTGTTTTTGGTCAATCCTACCTACGGCTAGGTTTGATACACAAGACAGGTAAGGTCAACAATCTTCACCTCTGTCTATGAATTAAATTTTATATATAATTTATTATTTATTTATATTACTTTTTTATTTAAAAATCATCAATGATTAAATATAAATAATGATTGATAATCTAACAATATAAAAAATTCTTATACAATCATTTCCATTCATTTTTTTCTCTTATTTTTATAGGTAATTGTCAACTACACAGCCCTCCTCTCCCATCAAAATTTATTACCTCTTGAAGACTTAACAACAAAATGTTATTTTAAACTTTGTATCAGATCATATATTATATATTACAGAAAATATATAATATACGTGTGTAAATGATGTGCTGCATAAAGAAGGGTGTATTTAAATTCAACCTTGAGCTAAGGATAATGGTAAGTAAGAGAGTTAGAGATAGATACCAATTCACATGTTTAATTGTAAATAGTCAACTATACTTAGTTTTGTTCCTTAAGCTAACAAGGTTTGTCTCATATAATAATACTACTAGGTATCACCATGTTATGTTCTTCACAAACTTAGTTTTTGTCGGTTAAAATTGAAGTCTAAGTTATTTAATGGCAACATGGGATCAACCTAGTTGTGTCCTTAATCAAAATATATTACTATCTACTTAAATAGTGTCTTCCTCAAGGTCCTTTTATAAATTTCTTTTCAGATTTTAGTTTTTGTTATTATAGGATTTTTTTGCAAAGTTTTATATATTGATTTGTTTTGTTATCAAAATAAGTTTGTATTAATTGATTAGAAACAAAGTTGGTAATTAATTGAGTTTAAATAAATTTCATAAATCTTATTAATGAAGGATAATTTTAACAATAAATTATACATAATTAGTAACATATTCAATCATATCAAAATAAACGTGATAATACTGAAATTGTTGTAATAAAAATAAGAAATGTATAATATTTGTGAAATACTTTACATCTAAATATAAAAATGTCATCTTATTTTATCTATAAGATAAAAATATCACTTCATGTTGTTTTTATTTTTATTTTTTATATACTCTCGTCTAATGATGAGTGTGACTAAATATTATTTTATATATGATATGTGAATTAAAATAAATTTATGGCAACTTTTTATTAAATGACCTCTTTGGAAAAAAGAGTATAAAAATAAAAAATGAAGAGAGAGGGGTATGCAGGAAAATCACATGGGCATTATGATGTGTTGTCAATTCCAACTTTGATATTTCACTTTCACTTATCTGGGGATTGAGACTCAAGTCACTTCTTAACCAGACAAAACATTTCGCGTGCTTCTCACCTCACTACCATCTCTCACGTTCTACAATTCTTCAGTGAACCCCACGCTTCCTTTCACGCGTCAAAATTAGTAGTATTAGCTTTTATATATCCCACAAAAATCAGTTGAATATTTTAAATTATACTAATACCCATAAGTTTTAATGAAATTACATAAATTATTCACACCTTTTTAAAATATACACAAACCATCCATAATCATAAATTATATATATACATTACACTGACTACTCATGTAATAGAGATAAATGTATTTTCTTAAATAAAAATGACGACGATCGTAATTAAGTCAAATAAAATATGGTATATTATGAAGACAAATTCAAATAGTATAAAAGTCGATGTATATTCATTATTTTTTATTCGTTAGAAGCTGCATTAATAATTCTAAGGAAATGTTTAAATTATTCTTATATTATAATGTAACTAACAAAAATAATGAATAGACATATACTCTTATACTATTTGAATTTGTCTTCATAATGTACCGTATTTTATTTGACCTAATTACACTCGTCGTCATTTTTTGTTTAAGAAATTACAATTATCTCTCTTACGGGTAGTTAGTGTAATGTATATATAATTAGGGATGATTTGTGTAGGTTTTAAAAATGTGTGTGTGATTTGTGTAATTTCACTAAAACTCAGATGTTAGTTAATTTACTCAAATAAAAAACATTATAAAGATATTTTATATATATTTAGATTATAAAGATGGTTTACATGGGAGACCATTGGATATGAAAATTGAAGTCATGTCATTGATATAGTAGTGTAAGGTTTAACTAGATCATTATATTGACTAAAAGGTTAAAATTAAAGTTCGATTTATGAGATGAATACTTGATGATGGGAGCAGTCACACATCCCGAAATAGATTAGTTATTATCTATTAAGTCATTGAATACCTTTATTATACTAAAAAGGATTCATACATATTATATTGTCAAATAAAAATTTGTTGTCTAAAACTATGTCCTAAATTTTATTTGGGATTAATGATAATGGAACAAAACAAAAAAATAATAAATATTTAAATCTTTTAATTGAAAATATGCATTGATGATGGATATGATTTGGGATAGAGATTGTGAATTGAATTTTCTAAAGAAATGTAATAAAACAATAATGTTCAAAAATATGTCATAAATGTATAGCATGTCTTCCACAAGTTGCATATTAGAGGAGGTTGAGATGAAAGTATAAAAAATGTATAATATAACATATTATATTGTCTAAGATAAAACATGCACTTATATCTTTTTATTAATAAAGAGGGTTCTAATTAGGTTTAAAGGAGAACAATAACAATTGAATGAACCTTTTTATTATTATTTATTGATATAAATCTTATTAAGATGCCATAGTCTACCCTAATGTTGACTAATTCAAGTTCAAGTTGGCAAGACTATGAAGACTCTCTATGGCATATAATTTCAGAGGCTTATGTTGGATATATGTGGTGTTGGAAAAATATTAATATTGCTGAAAATATAAGGGTTATCTCGGTTGGTATAATTATACTTTATTAACTAAACCGTAACTTTTTTAAGGTTTATGTTATATCCTAATTTTGTAATGAGACAATCTTAAATAAACGGTTCAAAAGGTTTATAGAATTCCTAAACATATTTGGTGTTGGACTAGACTACGATCGGGGATTCTCCAACCACTGGGGAGTTCCATTGTTACCTAAGTATGGGAAAAGAACCAAAACCTTAAGATATTAGTTTCATGAGCATTTTACACTTATAAACTTTTTCTTCCTCACCTTATATCCGATGTAAGACTTCACAATTGAATAAAACCAACATTTCGTATGCGTATTAGTTTTGATTCACCTCTTCTATTTTGTGTATATGGAAATAGCCAGATATAATACACCAATTACCCTAGACTTTCTATTTATGAAAATCACAAGGGATATAGAATATTTCATAAAAACCAATTCCAACCATAATTAGATTATTACTTAGTATGTGTAGCTTCCTCTCTATTGTACTTGACAGACCTAGAAGCCTTAAAGAAGCACCTCATGTTGTTTTTGCTTTTCAGATTTTAGTTTTCTATTATTGAGGCTCAAGAAAGTAAAAAAGCTACACTTTATTTTAACAATCTATTTATATAATCAGTTCAATGATGAATAGTAAACCATCTCCTCCTTGAAACATGGGAAATCCTATGCGACCCTCCATTAAAGGAATCTTATGTAAAAGAGGTATTGGCCAAGCATTGAATACTTGCTAAACAGAATGAGCAAGGAATCTTATGTAAATAGTATCCCCTAACCATTTTTCCACATCCTCTTACCCAAATATTCCGCTTTTATAGGCACCCATTCCTACCATCAAGGCACGTCCTATGTGGTAATATTCATTATATATGATCCCAATGCCCTTACTAGTTACTACTCACTTCACCTTTTTAAAGGAATGATAACATGTTTTTACCCAAGTCTTTCATTTACCTTATCACATGTTCATAGCCATATATATACAAGTACTAAACTATATATTATTATAATTTAAAAGAGGTACAAAAACAAAGGACTGTTCGAATATACAGCTACGTTACCCTCCAGTTATAAAATCTACGATGCACCGACTCAAGACGTGGCGCGAAAATAACCAAACGACACCGCTTCATATCTTCAAAAGTAATCAAACGACGCCGTTGGCAGTAACCTACTACTACTTCCGTTACTATTCCCCGTAACAGGAACGAAGGGCGTCGTTTTATTCCTTCTCAGGCACGGCACCTCCGGCGGAGCGAGCATTCTAATAAGCGCAAGGTTAAGCCCTTGAAAGAAACGATGGTTCTTGACGTCAGCAGCGCCACGCTTCGACCCGAGCCTGCGGTTCGGGTCTTTATTAAGCAACGCTGAAATTAGGTCCCGCGCGTGTCGCTCAAGCGAGGTTGAGAGCGTAGATGTAGGAAAAGTGAGAGGCTTCTTTATGATGTTGCGCAGTGTAACTTCATTTGATGGTCCCGCAAACGGAGTACGACCGTATATAAGCTCATACATGAAGATTCCGAAGGACCACCAGTCAACGGCGTTGCCGTGTGAGTTACCAGAAGCCACTTCCGGTGACACGTATTCATGAGTCCCTACAAAAGAACATGACCTTGCACCAACCGGTTCAGCTACAAATAACCGGTTTGCTTGAACCGTTTGAACCTTCCTGGACCGGAAGAGTCGCTTCCAGAGACACGAGAATAATGGATTAGAATTGGAGCGAGTGGAATGTGTGAAGGGTGGATCATCATCAGGTGATTCAACGGCTGGGATTGCATCAGAACAGAGTGAAAGATCAAAATCTGATAGCATGATGTGACCGTCGGATCTGACTAACACGTTTTCAGGCTTTAGATCTCTATAAATGATTCCCAACATATGAAGGTACTCTAATGCCACTAATACCTCAGCTGCATAGAATCTGTATAATAAAATCGAATCATTACTTAATTTTATTCCATTATATATAAAATATAAAAATGTTTTATCATATTATTCTTTCATTCGATTACTTTGACTCTCCGGTTTGGTGTTTAAGTGTTACCTTGCAGAGTTAAGAGGGAAGCGTTTATGAGGAAGCTTATGACGGAGCGAGTGTAAATCACCGCCGGAACAAAACTCCATTACAATGCAAGAAAAATGCGATGCTTCGAACTCAGCGTAAAGCGTAGGAAGAAAAGGATGATCCAGCTTCTTCAAAATCTTCCTCTCCATTTCAGCTCTCTG
Source organism: Lupinus albus (assembly GCA_009771035.1). Classification (NCBI taxonomy): domain Eukaryota; kingdom Viridiplantae; phylum Streptophyta; class Magnoliopsida; order Fabales; family Fabaceae; genus Lupinus; species Lupinus albus. The sequence continues at coordinate 16,121,879 of CM020016.1, forward strand.
CGCTTTTTTCTTCAAAGCAACAGCTTCTTTATCCACCACCTTCATCGCATAGAAACACGCGGAGTCGCCGTCAGTGATGGTGTTATCGAACTCATCATCATCGGCAGTGGTGGTGCGGAGTCGGCAGAGGTAGACAGTGCCGATGTCGCCGGAGCCGATACGACGGAGGAGGTGGAAGTGGCGGAAGGAGAGGGCGGAGTTGCGGCGAATGGCGGAGTAAGCGAAGTCGGAGGAACGATGAGGTTTAATGGAAAGGTTGGAGTGAGGGGAAGTAGGAATGAGATCAAAAGAGAGACGACTGAAGCTGGTGCTGCAAATGCTTTCGCTGCTCATTGAAGTTCGTTGGGTTGAGGAATTAAGGGTTTCTAAGCTGAGACAAGAATCACGGTCACAACTACTTTCTAACATGGTAATGAAAAAGAGAAGAAGATAAGAAAAAGAAAAGGTGATGAATATGAGGGAGGAAGCAGTGCTTTGAATGCAAAGAGAGAGAATAATAAGGTATTCTTTTCCATCAGCGGGTGGTTGTGTGGTATTTATGGCTTTATGATCAATGAGTAAAACCTAAAATATTTTTTAATCATGTGACACAATATTATCGGAAGTGACAGAGTTAAGGATATCATTTTAAACAGGTGATTCATATGAGTATAACAGAAAATACATTTTAGTAAAAAATAAACAAATAATTACAGTATACTATAGTCATAAAATATCTAGATTATATTTTATTTATATTAAATGACCACTGGATATAAAGTATTTTGGTAGGAACATTTCTAAATAATTTAAACTCATTCTCCTAGTAATTCACTTAATATTTAATGAAGTAAATTTCAGATGAAAAATCATATGTTCCACTATATTGAGATATATAAAAACATCAAAGAAATTAGTTACCATCTTTAATAGTTACAAAGATAGTTATGGGCACGTGATTTCGGGGAAGAGAAGAAGTTGAAGCTTGTTAGTCTAGTTACTGTTATTACTTACTGCATGGGTACTTAGTTTCTCAGTTATTTTCCTTGGGTTTTAGGAATAAGAATGGCACGTGAATAGGTTGCTTTGGGAAGCTGCATCTATTGTCTCAAAAAGTGTATCACTTCATATATTATTGATTAAAAAATATATATATTTAAATTAAAATATTAATAATTAAATATTTTTTGATAAATTATAGAAGTGATGGTACAAATTTTGGGACAAAAGATTTTGGGATGAGGTTGAGGCCTGAGCGTGTGGGTTCAGAACCTGTTTTCTTTTTAGTGATTGAAATTACAGAAAGAAAAGTATAAGAGTTCAGCAAAACCTTCTGTGGTCAACCCTGTTTCTGCACGTCTCCACCATCCTCAAACTATGGTTAATCAAGTTTTTTAAAGAAATTATTTTTAAGCATAAAAAAAATGAATGTCTATGGAATTCTTAATTTCTTATCTTCTTTTATTTATTTACTTTTGAATATAATTGAGCATATAAAAAGGATTAAAGAAATACTAAGTAATAAAAAAGTCATCAAAGTGTTTATAGCCTTAGGATTTAGTGTTGATGATTTTTGAGTTTTTTTTTATCAGATGTTGATTTTTAATGTTTTACATTATTATCTGAAAGAGTTGTCATATTACCATTAATTAGTAGTTTAATGATAATTAACCATAAAAATTCACATATAAGTAGTAAGAATAAAATAAACTTTCAACATTTCAAGCAATCAAGTGATATCAACACTGAATACACTAATTTATAGTTAATAATAAAATGTGACAATAGTTAAGTAGTTATTTATTTTAATTTTCTGACCTGGTAAGACTCTTTTCTGACATTGACATAATTCTCTAGAAAAAGTGTATGATAACATTATTTTCTGGTCACCTGAGAAAAGCTTTCTCTAAGGCATAGATCATGTAGGTAAGAAAACTAAGCATAATAAACACACAGGGAAAACTAGATTCACATCTATTAAAAATAAGTGTTTAGTTTATTAATAAATTAGCTGAAAGGTATTTATTACGCATAATCTAGGTACCACATTTTAATGCATTATTTTTCATCCAAGCTCATAAGGGGAAGAGAAAGTGAAAATTTTGGAAAAATACACATTGAAGATTAGAGAAATTATATTTCATGTCACACAATATAATTCAACTTTCTTTATGGTGAGAGTATTTTGATACATTTTAACTAACTAAGAGTTGTATACTTATTTATTTACACTTAAACTCATTTCCCACTGAATCCCCAAATATCAGATAATTGACGAGTAATATAAAATCTTACTAGATCCCCAAATAGACCAAAAAATAAATGGTTCGATTTACGATAACACCATTGGTTATAGAAAAAAAAGAAGCAAAATCGACAGAAACAAAACATGAACAGAAAAGATAATAATTTGATAAACAAGAACCACAATTGAGAGATGATAAGACCATGCAATGCCTGTAGATGCATAGACAATGAATGATATTGTTCAACCAAATATGAATATCTATAGATTCCAATGCTTTAACAAAGTTATAGAGGTTGAGTTCATTTTTGGACACAAGTACTAACAATAAAAAACATTGTAAACAGTGGTGGGACATATAGGTCCCAATTTAATGTAAGTGGTAGTGACTTGAGATAAAGTTAGTACTAGTAATGAAGCTATTGAGTCTGCATGGGAATCTTTTTATCCCACAAATTTTTTTCTTTCTCTGTTTATGCCACTCACGTTCTATATAGGCCAACCCAAGTTCTTTCTTCCACACATTCAAAAATCTATAAAGGAACTTGTCTTTGTTATTTTTCATTGATCATTGATAATGAATATGATACAAGACATGACAAGTAATAAACCTTTAACCTATAATGTTTATTTTTCTTTCTTATGGTTTCCTTTTCTTTTATTATACTAAACAAGGTCTTATAGAAAGTAATATAATGTATAGTTAATATGGGCTTTTTGTTAAGTTGTTTAGTAAATATAATCATTGAAAGAGAGAGTAAAACTTCATATTAGTAATTAAAAAATAGTATCACTATATCAAGTGAATTTTCTATGGAAATTAAACGAAGATGATTAATTTATTTTAAATGTAATTAGTATTTATAGCCTGTCTTTCATGAGCTATTAGTTATGAATAAAATAAATGATATTTTATAAAATGAAATGTATGTGATAAATATACAATTTTAAACTTTGGAATATTAACTTAATCCATCAGTGATATGTCACTTAATACAATAAGAAGGGTTGGATTGTTAGAGACTATTTAGATATTCTTAAAACTGTTCAAGCTGCATAGACAAGTCATATTAATGAATAGAAATGTTTTATGCTGGATCTCTTTCTTTAAGAAGGACTTGTGGTCCTAAACCATGTCCCAAATCCTATCCATAGCAATGAACATAGTCCTTAATTATGATTTCCTATGCAATCAACATAGTACAATATTTCTTTTTTAACCAAACTACTTCTAATTCTTAGGGTCTATTTTCTGATGGGGAACTTCAAAATCATCTCACGAATATATTTCATAACTGTTAAACATTTTCTTAACTGTTTAATTCTTATTTCCCTGTATATGCATGAAAGTTTTGAGCAAAGAATTAATTTTTGTTTTTTTTTTTTGCAAAAGTTAAATAATTATTTGATGTAGCGAATGACTTGAGATTTTTGCAAATCTTTTGGTCCTGCATAAGTTCTATGTTTGATATCATTTGGTGGATGAAGTTGTTTCATGGAAAATTACACAAATTCTGAAAAGAAAAAGTTGTGCAATAATTTTGTGGTCCTATTTTGTTTTTCCTTTATTCTTTTTTGGGATGAAGATAAGTGATAAGTAACAAATAATTCTTATAGGATGTACGTACTCTAGAGTTGTCTTAGGTTATATAGCTACCCATTAATTATTTTATGATTATCATTATGTTCTCAATTAGTTTATTTCAATGAAGGTACATTTTTCTATTTTATTAGCAAGAAACAAAATTTCCTATAATTTGACTATTAATTATTGATTAGGATAAAGAGGTATATATGTTAAAGATAAAGAGATAGTATATTATATTTATATAAACATGTGTAGGACTATGAGCAAACTAATGAATTTGACTTCTTTATTTTATAAAAAAATTAATTCAAAATTCAAACTATACATTTACATGGACAAGTTTGCTATATATAGGTGAATGGGTTTGCATAGATTAATGTAAGTTGGTAATGGAAGCTAAAAAATAATAATTGATTTGAAGCCAAAAAGAAGGTTCCATAAATTAAAAAATTTCCTAAGGTAAACCATATTTGGTAACAGCCAAAGTGCCAAAGAGTATGAGTAGTTGGACCCAATAATTGAATTGGGTGATGATCGTAACAATTCACTGCAAAGGGTAGACAAAATAATGAGCTAAAAGACAATATGGTATCTGCTACTAGATCTCACTTAGCAAAACAAAAACATGTTACAAATCAATTACTTTGGGCTCAAACTTCTAAACTATTTAGTGCCAATAAAAATATATAATGTGAATTAAAAAAATTAAACATTCATTATTGTTAAGTACAGAGATAATTTGATACAATAAATCTTTCTTCAGGGTACTAATGACAAATGTATTGAGTGGCTGATTCTAATTTTATTTTGAAGAGATTTGTGGTCCAAGTTTTAACTTGTTTTCTTTTACTTGTTTCAGAATTTGTCATTTTTAAAGCAACTATTTAAGGTTTTATCACGTACCTTATGTACAGGTTTCTACAATATGATTGGGGACTTCAAAATATAAACCTTATACCTTAAATAATGAGGTTATCAGTAGGGTGGTGATAAATCTGTTATCCCAAATTGTGTCATAAAACTATATTTCAAACAATAGAGTGTCGGACGTTCTTTTGATTTTATTAAACATATAATGACAACTTAAACTCATTAATGTTTGTACTTTAAATCATTGTTTATGTCTCTATTAATTATAAACTCATTAATGATGTACAAGTTTCGAATCTTGAGAGTAACACTTATGGGAGAGACAATCACGCGATAGAAAGATAGAGTTCTCCCATGCTTCTAATGAACAAAGACATATTATCCCAAAACATTTCCAAATTCTATCCAACACTAAGATTTGGGACATGGTTTCAAATATCATATAGGTGATAGCTTCTACTTTGCCATGCAATAAATTAATTTACAGTGGCTTGATTGTGAATGTTGAGGCATAGTAAAGATCATATTGTTAAATATTTTTAAGAGGCTTATTGTTAAATATTGAAGCATTAGTAATTTTGAAAATGCTAGGAAATACACTCTAGTATAGCAATGGAGGAATAACTATCAAAATTCATAAATATTTAGGACCTCAAAGGAACATTAGAAAAAAATAATTTTGGCATTCAAAGTTGTAGTACAGTAACAGCAAAATCCTACTGGATGAAATCCACTACATGGATTTTCTTAATCAAGAAATTAATGAAATATGATATACTGCATTTTCTCTGATAATCATAGTTCAGTTGTAGAAGCTACATTGCAAAACAAGAGTGATCAGAACCTTAGGTAAATGAATCTAGATGCTGGGGCTCTTGTAGTCTAAAAACAGCATAGCTTAGCTTTTCCTATATGTCAGCTTGATCAAAACTGTAATCTGATTGTTGGAGCCTGTTGCTGGCTAATCTGCTCATCATAGCAAGACCTAGTTCAAGGAAGAAGAGATCCAGTTACATCAAATATGAACATAAACCACATTACTAAACATAAAATTCCTTCTGAAGTTTTACAGAAAATTTATTTGAAACGCGAGCCTGTAATCGACACCATAGTTTGCAAGATAATCCAAGACTAATGAATTGTAAATTTTAAAAAGAAAATCAAGCATACACTTCCATTACAAACCCAATTGGGGTTACTTCATTTTGGTCATTGAAATATATGCTTTTCTTTGGGATATAATATTTGTTATTTTTCACTCACTTTGCTATAAACCATATCTACCAGGATTGCTTTTATTTTAATGTTTTAGGATGTAGAAAAAAAGGGTTGGAAATAAGGATAAACATGAACTGTGTCTCTAAAATCATTTTGTATTTGAGTAATTCTGCACATGAAGGCTATGCAAGAGATGGCACAAAGGTATACCTTCAATCATCTTGTAAAGTGATGACCACCATCCATCTGGGGATATTTGGTGTTCGTCTAAAGATTTCTCAATTTCTTTATCATGCTTCCTTTCCAAAACCCTCTGCAAAGTGATCACAGCATCCTTTGTCTTCTTGAGAATACTGTTTTCATCTTCTATTTCCAGCTTTTGCAGGTCATTCTGTGATGAGGTGAGACTGGAAGCAAGAGCAAATTGGGCAGCAGAAGCCCAGCCGGAAGAAGCCATCCATTTCCTATGGTCATCTAGAGGCTTGTTTTCTCGTCTTTCTACCTTGTCCCCACCAATTGCCAAGCTGCGTAAGTATTGGGCGTTTGCAGCTCCTGTACTCTGCACCATCTTAGAGAAAGCACTGCCTTCATTTGATAGCAGCTCACCAGGGGTATCATATTCAAGAACCTTCATTAAACATAAAAAACTAGCATCAATTTCGCATTGAATCAAACCAGCATCAGCTATGACTGTTCAAAATTTTAATTTTCCTAAATACAAATTTATTTTACCATTATTCTTTTCAGCATTATATTTTTATATATTGGAATTGGATACACATTATCATCAACTTTTGTGCTTAATGAGGGAACCGTCCCTAGGAGGTTGCCTGTAGTTAAGTGCCAGTTCAGGTCTTGAAATTTTGATTTTTTGTCTGTGGTAATTTAAGTACATATTTTACCGAACGAAACTAGTTGTAATATGGTTTTCATCCATCCTGATATATAAGGTTCTATCATGTTGACTACAGACCAGTAAAGAGCTAATAAAGATGTGACTTTGATATAGCTAACACCAGTATCAGAGTACATGAGTTAGCAAGCTCCATTGTTTAAACATTGACTGCATACCTTACCAGCATCGAGCAAAATAATTCGATCACAGTCAATAATGGTGTTAAGACGATGAGCAATAATGAGCATTGTACAGGATTTAAATTCCTCTCGGATTGTTTTCTGTATGAGTGCATCTGTCCTAACATCAACTGCTGCAGTTGCCTCATCAAGTACTAATATCTTTGATCGGCGCAATAATGCCCTGGCAAGACTCAACAGTTGCCTCTGTCCAACACTGAAGTTCTCCCCTGCCTCAGATACCTTAACACAGCACACTTTCATTAATAAATACCAGTTTCAGCAATGATAATCGTATCTGGAAGAAAATGCAGGACAAATCACTTTTCCTTCTAAAGCATATTCACAATACTGTGGATATTTAGATACTACCCCCCCCCCCCCCCCCCCCCCCTCACAATTAAAGAAGACCTAATTTAAAGAGTAAGGAAATGCATAGTGGGAGGACCAATCACCCTCCAAAAGAACTAACCCCCTAACTGTCACACACTCACAATTCGTGTCCCGACGCTTAATCAACAGAGGTAAGTCTAGGGGACTAAGGCATACTTCTTCAATCATTGTAATTATATTCACAGAATCATAATGAAGATGGACATAAAAGCAAAAGGAGGACCGATACAATAATCATCAAATTCAGTTACATAAATCAAGAAGGAAATTACTTGTAGGTATGCCATTAACGATAAGTAAAAAATACCATCATTTCAATTGACAACACAATCATATCTCTATCTAGAAAAGCACCGTTTAGCATTTACCTCAGCATCCAGCCCCAAAGAATTCCTACGTATCACTTCCTTCAAGTGTGCCCTCTCCAGAGCCTCCCAGAGGTCAGCATCATTGTGTTCATTAAAAGGATCAAGGTTAAATCTCACAGTTCCTATAAAAAATAAGACGGACTTAGTATAATTGTAAGCCATTATTTGACTTTTTATATTTCAATTACCTCTTATGATATCAATCCAGAAGTTAAAAGGTTCTTATCTTCCACAACTCACAATTTAATAATTATAAAAGCAGACAGAATAAAGATTAGCCATTTTTTGATAGGCAAAAAGATTAGCCATTTAATATTGTCTAAAAGAAATATAATCAGGAAACATTTTTTACCTTGATATAATCACTTAAGTTCTTAGGAGCAATGGTTTATAATTTTTACTAAAAGTTTTTTCAATCAAGTAGCTCACTCACCTCTTTGTAATAGATTGTTTAGGATCTTTCATAGTCATGGATCAGCTCTATGGACTTGCACATTGTTCTCCTTACTAAGTTTAGAGGTTTTGGCACATGTAATGATGCCAAATTTGTGGCAACGTTCTGTTTTTGCTATCCTTTCGTGTATTTGGTTGGAAAAGGAACAACATTTTCAATGACTCCTTTTTGCCTCTTTACATAGTTTGGGAAAGGATGGCATTTTTTGGATTCCCTTTGGTGCTTTGCACATGGTGTTTGGGGTGGTGTTTTTATGGTAGATATGCAAAGAGACTGGCATGCTTTGTTGCATACCCTATTCCTTAGTTTTTGGATGTTTCTCTTTGTTGTATGTGAGAATGTTTTATCCTCTTGTAATATTCTCTCTTCTCTAATTATCTTTAATGTAAATATATTTTATCCTTAATCATTTTCTGATTGGATTATTTATCTCCTGCCAAATGGAAACTAAAGTAACCAGTGACGTGCATTAATAAATTTATCATGATTCATGAGTGCATCAATCATTCATTAATAAAAAAACCATGCTAAAACTATCATAAAAAGATAGTCCAATGCACCAGCATCTCACTTAGTGGGGTCTTGGGAGGATACATGTACGCAACCTTACACTCGCAAACGATGAGACTGTTTCTAAGATTTGAACCCATGACCTCCAGGTCACTAGGCAAAGCAATCTCACTATTGTACCGAGACTTACTATCTACTAATACTTAATCATACCTCTCGTACATTTTCTTCCTTTATAAAAATATAAAGTATAAATCATGTACTGAAATACAATAAAAAGAAAGTCCAGTGCACAGGGCTCCCACCTAATGGGGTTTGGGGAGAATAAATATACTAAAATTCAACAGAAAAATATATTTTAATTACCTGAGAAGAGAACGGGAGATTGTGGTATAATTCCAAGAACTTTACGTAAATCAGCCAGACCAAACTTTGCAACATCACAATCATCAATCAATATCCTTCCTCTTTCCAATTCCACAATTCTAAATAAAACATTAAGCATGCTAGATTTTCCTGCTCCTGTCCTCCCAACAATGCCAACCTTATCACTAGGAAAAATTGTGAAAGTCAAGCCATGCAGAACAGGAGGAAGTTCAGGCCTGTACCGAAGAACAACATCTTCAAATCTAATTGATCCAGATGAGGGCCACCCAGAAGGAGGTCGACTATCATCAATGATTGATGGAGCCTCTGAAGGCAAATCTACATAGGTGCCAATCCTCTCAACTGCATTTAAACTATTCTCTGCCATACTTGCAAGCCTGAGCACAGAAGTCAGCAAAGTAGTAATATTCAAAGCATAACTAAGTAGCAATCCCATAGTTGATGCAAATTCTTGCTGATTCTCTGCCCTCCCATTCTGCAACACAGCAAAGGTTGCAGTAAACCATACCATGATGCCTCCCAAAGTTTCCAAGCGGATTGAGAGCCATCGATTTCCACTCATGTTCACAAGAGTGAATCGTATGTTGTTGTCCATGGAATCCCCATTGATAGAAGCCATTCGATCATAAGCTTTGTAAGCACGAATTGTTGATAGACCATTAAGTGCTTCTCCAAATTGTGCATAAACAGGAGATCTGCTAATTGAATCTAGCCGCTTCACTTCACGGGCTGTGCTCTAAAATGAATAAAATATGATGACATAAGTTTATACCCATTTAATTTCTCACAAAAAAATAATGATTTCCACTACATATCTATGGGAAAACTGAGAAGAAGAAAAATCAAGGTAAATTCTTTCAGAATTCTGAAGTGGTTAACAGTTCCTAAACTAGAAAACATAGTTACCAAAATTTTTGTCTCCCTTTTACTAACAAGTGCCCGACACTTGTTAAGGAAGCCAAAATAAGAAGTTTTAATGAAAAGGTAAAGTTATTTCAACTTCCAATGTGTAGAATGCTTTGATTTCATTTCAAACCTCCTATTTTGACTTCCTTAAGAAGTTAGAAGACCTTCTTTTTTAAAATAACAAAGTATATTAGATAAGATACACAGAAGTGGATAAGATATCCTCACAAAGAATAAAAAGAAACCAGTAACCTAGGAGATAGAGCTATACAACAAAGCATATCAATCACTTTGCATATCTACCATAGAAACCCCACAAAAACTCATGGGCAAGCACCAAAGGAATGCCAAAAGAATGAGCTTATCGCCAACAAAATCTAATGAGAGAAAGTTTCACCAAAAAATATACAGTTCTCTTTGGACCATAAACATAAAATTACAGCGAAAACCAAACACTGCCACAGAGCTTTGTCAGCAATAATCAATATAAGGGTAAAAAATTAAGTGCATCAGTATAGTATCCTTCACTAAATCCATATTTATGTGCGGCAAAGCAACAACAATAATTACATAAGGTAGACATGCTTGTTTATACTAAAAACAATTAGACCAACTTCATTCACAGTACACATGATTGCTTATACTATAAAACAATTAGACCAACTTCATCCACAGTTACTAACAGCCTGATATTAAATCTTAACCAAGCTATCAATTTAGATTTAATATGTTTATTATGCTTGATCATTTTGTTTCACCTGATAACTGGAACCTAAGTTTAAGCAATGTCGGACTTAATCAAATCAGTACATTCTATTATCTTTCACTGGATACTGTGTAGGGTTTCAAAAAATTAAATGGGAGTAAAAGCAATAATACAATGTTTATACCTGATAGTACAGATACGCGCCATAAAACACTATTAACAATGGCAATATCGCCCACAGGGACATTGTGCTGACAATCCCTATCAGGATGAATGTTGAAAAGAGCAGGGATAATTGACCCAGAAACATATTCACAAATGGGGCAACACTACGATCAATGTCACCTAGATCCTTTGCAAACCTGTTGATAATCCTTCCAAGTGGATTTGTTTGAAAAAAAACCATAGGAGCTCGTAATATGGAGTGAAGCATGGCTTCATGCAACTTTCGGGCAGCACGAAGACTTGATACGATTAACCAATAAGAATTTGTTAAAGTCACCATAACCTGAGAGAACGTGATAAGGACAACTCCAAATTAATTTCTTCCATAGATAAAATTTGATAAAATGCAAGCAATAACAGTAATTTGACCTCTCGTGTAAAATGGAAATCAGACAATAATAAGAAAACCGTGATGTAGAAAAAAAAATGAACTGAACTTGCTATTTTATAATAGACTTATACCTGACCAAAGGCTAGAGCTGCATATATCAGATTGAAGTATCCAGGATTATAATACACAGAAGCACTCTGATCAGTCCAATAGCTTAACCATGTACTACTGCACACTCGTAACACCTCTGTCAAGACATAGCATGCAAAGAGTACAAAAACCACCCAAAACCCTCCTAATGCATTCTTGTACCTACAAGGACCAGGACAATAAGATTAAAAATCATATAAATGACTGTTCATCACTCTTTGCATGATAATTACGTAAGTAGAAAATTAAAGGCCAATCGGAAACTGGATAACCACATAGAATTTGCACCATGTTCCACTTTATTATAGATGTTCAACATTGGGATTATACATAAGAATGGCATTGCAGTGTAGACAATGAATAATTCCAAAATATGAATGTCCGTGCATGTGCATGGGAGCACATTAATGTGTGGGGGAATCATTGGTAGACGCCCAGTATGTTAGTACAGCAAATAGTTCTAAGTCACCATATCTCAATTGATACGATACTAATTTATTTAAATCATGTTACCTTTTTACAACATTCAAACTGAGAACACCTGTTTCACGTTCTTCCTTTTTAATAAGTACAGATTTTCCTTCTTTTGGTTTACTTTCACTGTTTGCATGATCAGTAAATACTCCATTGGCCACTGGTTTTGAAGATGACTTCTGATCAGTGGTTTCAATATCTACATTTTCTTCTTCGTACTCCTCCATCTTTCCCGCATTTTCCATAAGCTTTTGGAAAAATGGCCCTTGGTTAGAGAGCTCTTCAAATGTTCCCTCCTCTTTCACCACACCTTCATGGACCAAAATAATTCTATCAACCTGTGATAGGAAATGCAGCTGATTTGTAACAAGAACTCGGGTCTTCCCCCTCAATTCTCCCTTGATGCATTTTTCAAAAACCTGAGATGATATGTAGAGCATGTTAGACAATGTCAAGATATTATTGAGATGGGAAATCATACATCAACATCTAGCGACATAAAAAAGATAGTTCCACATCGATCAATAGTAAAAAACTGGGGGCTAATCGCATACTGTATTCAGCCACTATCTCCAAATCCATGATCATTATCTATTTCATCAGTATAATAAACTCCATTGCATATTTTCCATATTTTGCCAATGATACATGTCAGCTATTGGCAAGTACCATGGACATATAAAAAAGAAAGTGTGCAAGTTTCTGTGTAAAGCATCCAACTGCGAGAATAATTCATTAAGTAATTCAAAGAATTCAGAAGAACTACTGTATACAATAAAAGAAATGGAAATAGTAGGCTTGACACAGTACTTATAGTCAAAGAAATAGAAAGTGTCTTTCGTGTTTTTGATTAATGAAACAAGGAACTCAGCCACTATACACAGAAAGATGCAAAGTGTTGGGAAGTAAGTCTCACATCGCCTACCTCATTGTATCGGGAATGGTTTAAATATTTGTTGGACTGCTCATCTCATTGCCAATTGGTTTTGAAATGGAACCTTAACATAGTATCAAAGCCAGAGCCCAACTTCTTTCTGGTTGTCATGGGCCAAAGATGTCCTTTAGTTATGGGTTAAAGGTAACCCTTCGCCTGGTCCGGCAGACTTATGTGGAGGGGGCATGTTGGGAAGTAAGTCCTACATCGCCTACACCTTATTGTATCAGGAATAGTTTAAATACTTGTTGGGAAGTAAGTCCTACATCGCCTACCTTATTGTATCGGGAATGGTTTAAATACTTGTTGGGCTACTCATCTCATTGCCAATTGGTTTTGAGATGGAACCTTAACAAAGGCACTATAGATCACAATTTTTTTGGTGAGACCAAGAGAGCAGGAACACTAGATTATGTAGTCTCCCCACGAGAGTTGTTTCTCAGGGATTTGAACTATAAATCACAAATTTAATCATGAATTGCCATGTATTTACATGAATGCATATAAAACATGAGTTGGACCCAGTTTACATATAACCCTTCGCCTGGTCCGACCGACTTATGTGGAGGGGGCATGTTGGGAAGTAAGTCTTATATCGCCTACCTTATTGTATCGGGAATGGTTTAAATACTTGTTGGGAAGTAAGTCCTACATCGCCTACCTTATTGTATCGGGAATGGTTTAAATACTTGTTGGGCTACTCATCTCATTGTCAATTGGTTTTGAGATGGAACCTTAACAAAGGCACTATAGATCACAATTTTTTTTGGTGAGACCAAGAGAGCAGGAACACTAGATTATGTAGTCTCCCCACGAGAGTTGTTTCTCAGGGATTTGAACTATAAATCACAAATTTAATCATGAATTGCCATGTATTTACATGAATGCATATAAAACATGAGTTGGACCCAGTTTACATATACAAACTTACAGCACTCAAGCATCCAAAACAGTCTAACCCAACAAGTCTCACTGGTCAATATTTAGTAGTCCTAATTTATGTATATAAGAATAAGATCACCAAAACAAGACCATAGGCAGCATGAATTTAATTGAGTTATGTACATAGAAATAACAACAGGTCACTAAAGTGACAACTTAGCATAAAGGTAACCTGTCTAGCAACATGCGCATCCAAAGCACTTAGGGGGTCATCAAAGATGTACACATCAGAATTGGAATAGACAGCTCTAGCCATGGATACTCTCTGCTTTTGGCCACCACTGATGTTTACCCCTCTTTCACCAATTTCAGTTAGATCACCACCCTAGTCATTAAGCATGTGAGAGAAAGAAGGAAGAAGAGTCACCAACTTATAAATAAAAATATAAAATGGTGAACCAATTACATCTAGTGTATATACTCACAGGCAGTAACTCAAGGTCGTGCTTCAGTTCAGTCACATCCATTGACCTTCCATATCGTATTGGGTCAAAGGCAGAACCAAATAAAATGTTATTCCGTACCTGTATATATAGAGTTTATCATCCATCTCCCCATATTAAACAAAGATGAGAGTGGTTAAGAGTGGTTACTTGTAATGCATCCAAAGTAGAAGTTATAACAGTCATTTATTAGTTGGGTATTAGTATTCTGTATTCACTTTTTTGGAGCCTGTTTAGTGAATTATTGTTTACCTTCCTCCATATTTTCTTTCTCCACCTCTTTTATGCTCTTCCAATGAACTGTTCTAAATGTTAATCACTATACAGGATTTTAGAATCTTTATTAATTAACTTACAGTTGCATTAAAAATCCACGAAACTTGGGGTACATAAGCAACTGTCCCTCTCATAACAACAGTTGAATCTGCAATTGGAGGAAGTTCGCCAAGCATTGCAGATATGAGGGACGTCTTCCCTTCTCCAGTACTGCCAACAATTGCAACTAAGCTACCAGAAGGTATATCCAAGTTTATGTTTGATAATGTGGCGCTCTCTGCCTGAAGAAAGAAAATTAAGTTATCAGAGCTTCTGCTTACAGAAAATCCAAAAGCAGGAACCTTAAAAATTCCTGATGTTATCAAACAATAAAATTCCATATGATCAGAAGATGCTTCTGGGAAGATATGATATCAGTACAGCAGTGATCTACGATAAATTTCAATTCTAGCTCAACAAGACTAAAAAATTAATGACAGAGAGCAAACATGCAAAACATGCGAAAAACAAATTTATTTTCACACATTAGGGCACTAGAAAATTCATGTCCTTTATTCTAGTTATTAGAAGTATGTAGGACTAGGCCTAATTCAATCCCAAAAGCTAGCTCATAGAGGGAGGATTGTCCAAGTTATTATAGATGACTGATGTGGTACTTCATTACACTAACACTAGTACACTATAATAACAAAATATGCAAGATTAGAATGAAAAAGACCATGGACCTTTGCATCCCAAGAAAAATATCCATTCTTTATCGAGATGGCCGGTAACCCAGGCTCAAGAGGTGGATTTGGTATAAGTATTCTCTCTTCTGCTAAGAGCAACTCCTCCAGACGCTTCAAAGATACATTTGCATTAACCACCTTCAAAACAAAAAGCAGAATTAAGCATGTGAGAACTCCATTAGATCTACACATTGATTCTCATTTCACTCGTTTAAGACAACGATAAAACTGAACACCTCCCCCCATCTTGGACCATTATTAACAAAACAAGTTAACTCTGGTTATGTTGCTTATAAAAGAATAAATTTTATTACAAAGAGAGAAGGAGAGAGGGTACATGAACAGAGGATGAGGCATCTTGAAGCCAAATGAAAAAAAACAACATAAAAGATCAAGGGAGAATAACCTGAGTTATAATATTAGGAAGCATGAAGAGAGGAAATCGAAGCACAGCAAAGAGAGAAAGTGAAGTAAAAGCTCTCGCTGGTGTCAAATCCCCTCCAAGCAAGGTGAAGACTCCAAATGAAATCACAGTTACAACAACAGGGGTGCTGTTTAGAATAAATCCATTTAACTGCAATAAATAAATATAGGGCTCAAGTCAGGAAGCAATACCACACAAGAAACTTCTACTTGTTTTCATAATCAACACTTACATTTTCCATCCACAATACTGAGGTTTTAGATTGCAACAGTGGAAAACTATCAATCAAAATGATAATTCAACATTCTAAACTTACCATCAATTATTTATTTGAGGTTTGGGTGAAGGGGTCTGTCAGAAGTCAGAACTTACATTCAGATGCTACATTATTTAAAAAGGCGCTGAGAGGTGAAGTCCTTTCTTATAAATTTAGGGTGCTAAGTCTTCTTTGTTTAGGAATCACCCATCTATTCTATCACACATCACATATGTTACTTTTATTTTTCTCTGTGTTCATTGATTTATATAATCTACTACATGATTGAGCAGTTAGTCACCTTCAGAATTGGAAGAAGGAAGGTTCAAAAGTAGCTTCCTTGATGTTCCCTCCAACTCCCATGCTCTATTGTCTATTATAACTCTAAATTTAATACAGTTACTATTACAGTTTTAAGCCACTTTCAATGTGATGAATCTTCATTCAAATAGCTGTCTTGTTTGATTTGTATCATTTATTGCAGTGGGTCAACACAGGTTTTTTTAGAGACAATAGAGTAAGTTTAGAGAAAGAAAGTTGGTGAAGAGAGGATACAACAATATTCATGCAGCAGATGCTTAGCTGTTTACTACGTTAGGTCCACAGAAGTGCAACCTGATGTCAGTTGAATTCTAATGGGTGGACATGCATGTAATACAGAAATCTGTTTGTTTAGAAAAACCAAAATTAATATATTCAAGGGAGCAGATATATTTAAACTGTAAACAAACAATTATTGTAACGTAAATATCTTGAATAGGTTTCATGCCGTACCGCACCCAGTAATGATGCTTTCCGAAACCAAGATAACTCATCATTTCGAGCACTCTGTACTTTAGACTGGAAACTACTCTCCCATGCATAACATCTAGTCCATGTCAGCATAACGAACATCAGAGCTGTTAGAACTTAACATTTTATACAGGTAAAAACAATGACTATACAAAGCATACATTTAATCATTCTTGGAAAAATACATACTTTACAGTGTCCATAGCAGCCAAAATTTCGTTCATAAGACTAATTCTCTTGTCAGTACGTTGTAATCCTTCCCTAGACAACTTCTGCATTCTACTGATGATAAATGTCTGCTTCCACAAAACGCATCGTAAAAGTCAGAATTGAAGTATTGAACTAATTCAATTGTGTTTTCAGTAGGCTTCCATGATGATGCAAAAAAGTCTGAGACCAAGGATAACATGCCACAAATACAGTTATTAATCTAGACTATTAGCTTACAAAAGATACTTATTTGGTGCTTCCTAAAGTAAAGCTATAAACAGAAAACCTCACCACCTTAATGTGTATGAGACTAAAGAAAGGAATCAAAGGAAATGTAGGCACGGAGAAAGGAACAAAATTTGATGGGATGCAATAGTTTAAATTACTTATGCTTGTTGACAGTGGATATACTAAAAAATGCAGTGCAAGTGAAGTACAAATTACAGTAAGCAGGTGAAATACTGTACCTGTAATGGAAACAAAAAAACTAGCATCAAAGCACCAAGGAGTGAAGCAACGCCTAGTTGTTGGTAAAGAAGAACCAATGCAACGATAATACGAAATGGAGCTGACCACAAAGTGTGAAGTGACTGGCATATTTGCTGTTTAGGGGGGGGGGGGGGGACAAATCAAGACATCGGTCAGTGTTAAAACATCAACATCTTCAGAAAATTTATAACACTGAAGAATTTCTGAAAATGGTTTACAAGAGGAATTATATAAATAAATATCTACCATTTTGAACACCACAACAACCATCTTCGTAAATATATTCAACTTCCCAGAGTATATGCATTTCCATTTTCATTAAAATGGTGGTATAGAGTAAACAACAGAGTGAAAAAGTGTAAATTTGACCCATAAATCAAAAAAGGTTTTGTTAACGTTTGCCCTTAGGGAAGTAGTAAATGGTTTATGGAATTTCAGGAAACTAAATGCTTGCACTTTTTATTTAGTTTCTATATTTTATTCCTTAACATGTGTCCCAAGGCAGAGTTACTAAGCATAAAATAATTATCTTAGATGCCTTTGGTTTCCTTTTTATTAAATCCAATATTTAGTCCTCATGTCAGAGCTATCAAAATTTATCTCAAACACTTCTTTTACCCGCTCAAGCAGTTTTCAGTCAAGGGATTCTCTATCTGTAACAAAGCTTAGTTGACTAAGTGGTCTTTAGTTTGACCCTTGCCACCATTGTATAATTTAAAACTTCAGTTTAACATTCAATTTACTTTAGCATAAATGGTTACACGTTTTCAAACGAATTATTGTACAAAACATGTTACACTTATCCTAGCTAGTACCGCTCCCTTATTAATAGCTTAAAGCAGCAACTGGATGAAACTGAATGGACACTAGAAATAAGAGAAAGCATGCCTGGAGTGCCGCAGCATCAGTAGTCATTAAGTTGGTTATTTTTCCTGATGAAAATTGTTTTCGGGCTTCATGAGTAAGCCTTAGAGATTTGCGGAAAACAGCAGCCACCTACAGGGAAGAAAAATAAAAGAGAAATAAATAGAACACCAAACTCAGCATGTTGAGTGAGACTGGGCGAGCATGAATATTAATATAAACATGCACAACAACTCCCGAGTCCTGACAACTATACCGTGTAATCACAGGCCAAAAATATTAACATAAAACAGATTTTCAGGCAATATATAGAACTAAGGCTACATAATCTATCTTTCAAAAACACACTACTCTTGGACCCTTGTTTAAGAACTTAAGCATTAAGGCGGATAGCCAGCATTCACTAAGCACAATGGTCGATCTAAAACTAAAGTCCTGGGGTTGCTGCATAGCATAATTAATTGCTAAGTCATACACACTTAAAAGAAAATAAAGCTTGTGTAATGTTAATGTATTCATGTTTAAAAAAATATATACCCAAAGTTCATATTTAAAAATGCATTGTTATATTGTGCATGTCCATGAAGTTGAACCAAAGTTCCAGGTGGCCATTGCAACCTGCACTCATTCATAATCCGATACTGACTAAGTAGTTTTTCTTTTTAGGATAGAAATCTAAAGTAGGGCAGGGAAAATATGGGTTAATTCTTTTTCTGAATATAAGAATTGTTAAAAGTGTCTAGCTTCAGCAATCAAGGCTTTCTTTTACAAGCTTAATGGGGAGAACTGGAGAACAAACTTGAGATTTGAATATATTTAGAGAGTATCTGGAATATCTTCAGATTATCTTTAGGATACATCATCCTGGAATCAATTAGTCATCTAACTGGGGAAGCAATCTTGGAATTTTGATTTTGTTATGTTCTTTATTTGTTTCGATTTGAACAATGGGGGTCTAAAACCACCCCAAAAGCTAGCTCATAGGGGAGGATTGTCTAAGTCATTATAAATAGTTCTTTGTTCATATACTCAACAAACATGGAACTTTAACACACCCTCACATCCAAGACTGGACATCTGAAGCATTAAGCTTGTAGGAATAGACATCTACGAGTGACCCAACATCGTCATAGGCCCAGATACAATATTAAAATAATCATGCTTGTAGGAAAAAAGAGAGAAAGAAATACCAGTGTTGATCTTAGCCGATAACCAACACGCATGACATTCTGAAAATATTGACCTTCACATAACACCCCAAAGACCTACCACATAGAAATTCAGAAAGGGTCTTGATTAGTCAAATCTTACTTAACTGCAATTCTAGAAGCTATGGAGATTGAGATATTTTACTCAAAAATAAATAAATAAATTATTCCATGTTTATCATTGCTGTTAACATGCAGAAGCAATTACCAGGGTACAATAATCACAGTCAAATCTTAGAATCTGAAGCAAACAGTAATATCATCTAAAATATAAAATCAAGACCTAAATCATAAGAACTACTGGCTTCACAAAGCATTTAATCCAATCCATATATTAGCAATCAAGAATTTAATTAGATTTTGAATCATACCACTCCAACAAATATTGAGAAGGCATAAATGTAGCCACTCCATGCCGGATCACCATTTTGCATAGACTGCAGACAGTTCATGGGAGACATCAAGTGAAATTATGAAAAATGTTAGAACAAAATAATAAAACATTAACAAGGTATTTTGTTAGAGAATAATGTTTTCCATCTGTAATACATATTAAGCTGCTATTCTTTTTCTGTTAGTCTCTACTATACTTGACCAGCGACAACTCAGTAAAAGAGCAACTAACCTGTAGTAGCTGATTCAATATAAGTGGGCCCAAAAATTGGGAAATATCATTGCCAATCTACATGTATCAAATGGAAGAAGTAAATCAAATTAAAGTATACATCTCACCAACTTAAGCGTCAAGTAGTGCAGCAGTACATATATAAGAAAACTAATCACCAATTTAAATGTTAACATTCTATGAAGTTAGCATGTTAATGTTCTATATATAATATATTAACTGTCTATGTTGTGCTTTGCGCAAAGGGCTACATAGCCGGTTCCAAGTCCAGAAAAAAGGAAAATGGTTGAGCTAGTAAGCCAACACCCAATGTAAAACTTTGTCGAAACTTTATGATATTGGAATGATCTATATATTCTTGGAAGACCATCACGACATCTACAGTTTGACATGCAATGAACTCCAAGAAGTCTAAATTTTGTGTCCCCAAACCAAACATTGGGTCCTAGTGCAATAATTATACAAGAACTCAATAATTATATTGGGAAGTAAATCTCACAATTGTCGGTCCCATTCTCGTATGCATGGTTTAAATACATGTTGAGTTATTCCTCTCATCGTCAATTGGTTTTGAAATGGAACCTTAATGTGGATAAAAAATCTACTCTCCACATAGGTAACAATTTACAATAAACAAATTATTTTCTTTTATTGAAAATAATATCAAATGGTGAATATAAAAATAAATAAATCTATAAAACCATTCTTCTCTCACAAATGGATCCATATATCGTGTCAAATTCTTGTCAGAAATCATGTTCACTCATGATATTAACAGAAAAAGTGCATTACCTTGAAAAGGCCTCCAAACCAAAACCTACATAAAGAAAAACAAAACTTAATGAAATTAAAAGCACATGAACACTAATGAGAGACACCTAAAAAGGTTCAATTTTATACTAAATAAGTGCTTTCATAGTCATGTATCAAGAACCGTTATTTTGATGATCCAATGCTTGGTTATGTCAATCTCATTTTACAATTCAAGCAGCCAGAACATACAGAGTTAAAAGGATGACCACACAATCCTCTCTCCCGCTGTTTGCATGTGTTTCCAAAACTTCGATATTAGAAATAACTTTTTTTCACATTGTTCAATGGCTGGAAACATGTGGCATAGACTCTTTGGTTGAATGTTAGATATATCTATGGCATTTGGAGGCTGCTAGAAGAGTAAAAGGGGGGAAAACTTAGTATGCTATTTAAGCTGTAATTGGGTGCTTATACAAAATTATTCAAAATACAAAAAATTACAACATTGTTATGAATTGAGGAAATGGTGACCCTAAAAACAATGGTGCTTTACTTGCAGTTGATTCTAAATGATTGATTGGAGCTTGACTGACAGATGGTTCATCGATAGAATATAACTATAGCATTTCTCTATCATCTAGTATAAATTGAGGTGCAGCCAGATAGGAACTCACACAAAGTGCTTCAACCCACAGAATTACTACATTATCTCCATCTCTCCCCCACTTTGGCAAACTCTTTTTTTCTATACTAGCAAGTATCCCTTACATTGAATGGCTTTTTTCTTTTTAAATTATGGTAGAATTTTTATTAAAAAAAAGACAGAGGGAGAAAGAATGGAAGAGGAAAAATATTTAAAATTACAAAGGTGATATTTAAAAAAAAATTGAATTTAATTTCAGAATAAGAGAATAATGGTATGTATCATTCTTTGAGGAAGAGTAGAGTGGGAGATTTAGTTGTTCTCAAGAAGATGTTCTCTAAATTAGTATACAAGAGTGGATTATTCAACCTAGGATAAAAACACAGTAACAGAAAGGGAAAAAGGGCACCGTGATCTGCACATCCTTATACATACCTTACTCCAAGGCTTGCATTTAATGCTCTTAAAAGCCAAGGTTTTGACTTCATAGACTCTTCATCCCAGCATCTCTGGAAACTATAGAATCAAGAGGCAAGTTGAAAAACAATACTTTTGTAAAAAGAAAACACATTGAGAAAAATGAAAATACATACTTGTTGTTCAGTGTCTCAGTCCTATCCCACGAATCTAATTTCCATACGTCTTTCTCTGTAAGTGGTTTTTCATAACCTAGTCTCATGAGGGGATTCATCCAAGAAAAAAGTATTTCTGTCAAAGGAGGAAGGAATGAAAATGAGTTACATGTGAAGTGTACTTATGGCTAACGAGAATACTGATTCAATCAAGTGCAACCTAGATGAACTACAAATGGTCTTTGCATTATGCTACCTCTAATTTTATACAAGGAAAAAAATACCAGAATCATCATACCAAGCACGACATATCTTAGCAACTTTACTTGATATTGTAAAAATTAACGCAATCAACCATCAAAAACAGATAAGGTCTCATACAGGCCAGAGTTTGACTTTTCTAAATCTCTTAGAAATAATTCCTAATGTATTTTCCAAAAGTATACACTATACACAACATGCTTAACTAATGCTTGACCATTGTAAATACGTACTTGACAATATGTTGGCATGCCTCTCAGGGCATATCATCTCTCCACCAGGAAGTTCATCATATGTATCATCAGTAACCAATTCACTCCGAATGGGGGTATAACCAGGATAAGGATCCAAAGTAGGAATGTAGACCAGCAAAAGTATTGCAAACAAAGCCTGGAGCCAAGAAGAGTATATTAACTTTTGATTGGAAAAGTTTCGCTACTAGAGTTCTAACTGAGCAAAAATATAAATGGGGGTGTTATAAGATACCATCCAAAGCAGGGGAAAAGACTAGGAGGAAAAAGAACTAATAATAGAGCAAAGGCACCCAATCACTCTGTACAATGAAAACAGCAACTCACTCCCCTGGAAAAAAACTCAGCATAGCAGTAGAGAGAAGCCTTTACGATAACCTTACCCCCAAACTGGTTTAGTGGTAAAAGACACCCATAAAAATGTCTTTTTCACTCTAACAAAGTGCAACATAGCATTGAATAGGATGCACACAGCCATCTCAGCAAATGTTTGCCTCCTAATTTATGTCAAAACCTTTCCATAACATGCTATAAATTTATGCGAGTAGACCATTCAAATAAGAAGATATTTCAAAAAGGTCCACTCTGAACAAGTTAATAAAGCCACTGCTACTGTAAACACTGGCCTTCAATATCTTCAAGCTAGACTCTAAAGTATATTTCAGATAAACAAACCAAATGTTAAGTATCAATCACACAGCACAGATCTGTAAGGAATACTAAATTCAAGAGTACAGATACCTGGAAGACCACCTCAGAGATGTACAAATACAGCACAGATCTGTGAAGGAAACCAAAATTTGAGATTGATAAAAACAAAGACAAAGCAAAGTATGATTTGTAACATGAAACTGTGAAAAATGTAGACAGCCTCATTTCCATTGGTCGAATAGCATCAAGCACAATATGCAGGTTTTATAGGTTTAATTATCATAAGATGAAAATCCATTCTGAAGTCCCTCTTAAATCTTGAAGGACTTCAGAGTAGCTTTAATTGTGGTTACAAAAGCGGAGGACCGAGAATCTTCCTAATAAAAAGAAACTAGGAGTATATCATCTCTATGATAAAGTTTCCCTTTACACACGAAAAAAGAGATTTTATGAAGTCCTCAATAAACTAAATGTACTGAATCGTTATTATCCAGAAAGACACTTAACATAAATGGACGTGGTCAAACCTGCTATAGAACTCCTTCACAGAAATGATGAGATTGAACAAAACAGCATTCCCTATTATACTATAAATCGCAGCAAATCTGACAAACCATCGGAATTCATGGATGTAGACTTTAGTTTCAACACCAATCAAAATCAGCATAGAGCACCAAGCAAGAGCTTCAACGATCAGTGAAACTATCTGTTGATAGATGATATCACAGTTTTAATTATCATGGTCAAAATATACCAGAAAAGGGTTATCAAGAAGAAAGAAAGGGAACTGTGTGCAATATTGATAGAATGAATAGGTTACCCAAATCTATAACATTCAAATATCCATTATATGCAAATTAAATTAAATAGGAAAAATGAATCATAAAAACATATGTAGTAGTATCACCTCAAATGGAGCAAGATGAGTCTGCCCATCTAAACTAAGAATTGACATTCCCGTGAACAATCTCACTAACGGCTCTGCCACACAATATGCAGCTATCAACCCCAGAATGTAATTATAGAGTTTGGACCTCAAACAGAACCTCTTCACCATAAAATCCTTCCTGAGCAACCATATCCGGTAGATGCATGAGCCTAGAAGTATTAACTGTGAAACAGAGATAACCAAAGAGTCGACTGCACAAGGAGTGTAAGCGCCAAAGGCATTTTCCACTACTTTTGTCCACACTCCATGTGCAACTGGCTGACAATACCAATCTAATGGCTCAAAAGTCATTTTCATCAGCTGCTTTATAAGGAAGGTTTAAGCAAAATGCATCAGCACAAAATGCTCCCCTCTTTCCTCTTCAAATGTAGTAGTCCCTTTGCAGTGAGATGAACCTAAAGCCAATAAGCATCTACAATTATATATATACACATATATATGTATAGGCTTATGTACATGATCCTCAAATGAGTGCATAATAAATAATAAAAAGGCATTCACATTTCACCATTTAACCCACATACATGTCTACAATAAGAGTTTAATACTTTCATTTTTTATTTTTGAATGTTGAAGTATGAACAGATAGCTACTCCCAAAGATTTTATCTATTTCAACTTTTTGACAGAACCCCAAACAAAAAACTCTAACAACTTAACTAAGTGTTTAATCAATAAGCTATTTTGAAATAAGTTAAAAACGGCTAAATTTCATAAGCTTCTCTAACAAGCTCATTTAAAAAAAATGACCCGATACACGAGGCACCCAGTTAGTGGATTCTTTGGAGTATGGATGTACGCAGTCTTACCCCTGCATGTAGAGAGACAGTTTACAAGTCATTAAGCAACAACCTTACCGTTGAACCAGACTCACCATCTATCCAAACTCGCTCTCTTGAAAAGCTTATTAAAATAAACTAAAAACAAATTGCTCGTAAACTATTCTAACCAATCTAAATAAAGTCTTCACAGAATTTCAAACAGTTGTCCCATTTTAATTTTAATGTTATTACAAATATAACTTCAATCATAAACCCGAATGATAGCAACAGAAATGAAAAAATAAGTAGAAACCAAAACCGAGCTTGCATTTACATATAGAGTCAGATATTTGAATTTCTAACGTAATAGTAAATTGGGATCATAGAAATCCAATAATATATATTACACAAATACTTATTAGCACCAAGTTTTGAAAAAAAAAAATCAAGTTCACATTATAGTGCATTTTATTTGAACTCAGCTGAAGATTCAACACGAACCAAAACCCCAGAAATATAAAAATTAAAAGAAAAACGTAAAAGTAAAATAAGGATTATAGTGATATTGGCACGTGACAAAAAAACAAAAAGGAGTAACGAAAGAGAGCATAATAATAAGAGAAGTGGGAGAAAAGAGATGAAAATATTGAGAGAATGAGAGAAAGCGAAATGCACCTTTGTCCTTCACTGAAACCAATACAGAGAATGAAAAATATGAATAATATATTCAGTCTTATTATATATATATTGATCCAATTGCTACAAGAGTAAGAGTAAGTGAAATAGATGTATGGAATTAAATTTGAGAATGTTCATTCATCAAACTAGATATGTTATGGTGTCGCCACCTTTGGAGTAATACTTACACCTCTCCAATCAATGTCAATCATGGAATCTCCCACGTTAAATATATTGTTGTATTAAATTTTAACACAAGTTATATAAATATAATATATTTTTATTTTTTACCAAGTTGTATCAATGTTTATTAACACCATTTTTGGAATAATTTGGAATTGCTATGTTAAGTTCAAGAATGATTATTATTCAAGTTATTTATTTAGTTTGGCACTATTATTTATCATTAAATAAAATATTTTATTATTATCATTGTTATTATTTTAAGGATTTTATAATGATTGTATTTTTTTAATTATTGATTAGTATCTTGAATGATTTGTATTTCCTATTTAATTTTTAATTTATTGGAATTGAATTTTAACGAATAAAAGTAAAATATTATGACCCTCTTCAAAATATGATAAGAGGAAATCAAATGAAATTATAATATTTTCTCCATCATTATTATAGGAAAATAAATTAAATAATAATATATTTTATAATTTATTTTCAAAGATTTGTTTTTTATTTTAATTGAAGTTTATTTCTCATCTTTAATTTAATAATATTCTATGGTTATAATTATTAAAAATATTTGATATTTAAGTTAATATTTTAATTGTTATCATTATTACCAAAGATTTTTTATTTCCTTTATGATTAACTAACAATTATGACAAAATATTTTTAGTCTACAAAAAAAAGTGTTGATCTAGTGAGGTAAGGTTCTACTAAATTTATGGGTAAACTCAAATGTCAAATATACGATTTTTTACAACGACACTTGTTGGGAGTGACAACATACAACCCGAAAGGAATTAGTTCATTACTTATAAAATGAGAAGATAATATTCGTTATACAAACAAATATTTTAATCTTTTAAAATGATTTAATTAATGTATAGAAGTGATATTCAAATGATATTATGAAGAAGAGAAAATGGAATACTCACCACCATTCAAATTTCCTTGAAATACGTTCTATCTTTTATTCTAATGAACATTATCTATTTAATAACAATAATTGAAAACATTATGGAATTATCGGGAAAGTAGTTTTTTAAGGTAGTTTGTTCGTTTTTGAGTAACTCAAAAAAATATTAGAGTCGTTCAATAAACAAAAATTGAAAGTACTTTGTACCTTTTAAAAAAGAGTTTGTATTGTTTGAAAGATACTTCTCAGAAAGCGACAAGTAGCGTTTAGAGAGTGAAAGTAAATAATTTGCTTTTCAATTTTACCTTTCAATATTTTAACAAATTACATTACGTGCCCTCATTAAAAAAATCTATTAACGTTATTTGTCACTCCTACTTTTCCTCCATTTACGGTTCCTTCATAGAGAAAAACCAACAGTTCCACTCCATTCTAGAATGAGGAAAGGACATGACAAGATTTATCGTTTATTGTGGGAGTTAATGAGATAAATTATATTCTTTTCATAATCTTTTCTGATGGATAAATTATTTTCCACAGAATTTTTTGTAATGTATAGATTATTCTTGCATTTGATTGTTAGATGAATGTATGAAATATTTTTGTATTATATCTTTTAACGATATATAATGTCAATATAGAAGAATATTATAAACCTATCAACTTAATTTTATTTTTGGAAAAATATTGAAAACAAAAAATATATTAAAACAAACAAACAATAAATAAAATATTACATATTCGGTTATAATTGAAATATATAAATAAATGATTATTTCAATTAACAAATAACAAAATAAGTAATGTATATCATTTTCAGTCATTTTTTTAATTTAAGTTAATTACAAAGCTCGTTTTATTTAAAAAAAATTAATTTAATAAGCTACCTTTGTAGCTATAAACTTCCACCTAGCTATATACTCACCGTTACAAATTAGTTTTCATTGATCATTGATGATTGTTAATTGACCAAATACATAAAAGTGTCAAACAATTTATTTATGAACCATTATTTAATATATATCATTAAATGACATTTCCTAAAAAAACACCTTTTACTAATTATTTATTAATAAAATATATTTGTTTTTAAATTAACATTGCTATTATTATTACTTTTTATTAACTTTGTATTTATATTAGATTAATTATTATTAATATTACTCATTATAATTATTATTACTATATTATAGATGAGAAAATAAATACTTAACTTTGGTGGTCCCACTATTTTTATAAAATTTGGCGGCATCACTAAATATGAGACCAACTCCTCAATGGCTTTGGCTTTTCTAGAACCAATGCTATAAGAGAAAAAAACCAAAGCCAAACTTTGGTGGCACCAACACCTCAAAAATTATGAATCCTCAATGACTTTGGCTTTTCTCCCTGTGGCATTTAATCTCTCTTGATTTTAAAGATTCATAGTATTAGGTAGAATGGAGGAGGAGTTGAAGTTGATTTGTTAAATGTGGTATTCAAATATGTGAGAGGGGGGAATGAAAAGAGAGAAATGGATGAGAAATATAGTTAATTTTAGTGTTATTTGATTGTATAGAAAAAAAATAATTTTTTCTCCTTTGCTCTTCCCGGACAAGGATATTTTCTCTCAAATTATGTCTCAAACCATATATAGGGATCAATTAAACCATGTCGTGTCATTAAACAAAATTAAATATTCATTCATTTTTTTTTGGTTCAATATGATTCGTCTAGGACATGCTTTGAGACAACATATCGTGGTTCTCTACTCCTCCCATTTTCTGGTCATTTTGGGAGGAGAAAAAAAATTTGATGACCCCACTCCATTTTCATTCTATCTCATTAAATTCTCCCCTAAACCGAAGAAGAGAAATATATCATCTATCTTCAACTTCTCTCTCCCTCTCATTTTCTTTCTCGCTCACTTGGTTTGATTTGATCATGACTAAACTCAAATATGGTCGTATTTCATTGGGTCTATGATTGAGTTTAGGTTCAAAAAATTTAGACCTAGTCGATGTTTATGATCCGTTAAGGGACTAACATGACTCGACACATCTCATAATCACTGATTCGTCATATTTTTATGTATTTATTCAATTGTGTATAAAATAATAATATATATTTGATCTAAAATATCATTTAATATCTAATTTTTTATCATATATAGATATATGTAAATGATTAGCCATATTTTTTTTCAAACTACATATCTATAATAATAAATAATACTTCATCTAAAACATGTATACATTATATTTAATCGAGTCAAATACTAGTCCGATGAGTTAGCTTTGAAAAAAGCTTTCTCTTTTCCTTTTCATTTTATTTTATTTTTTACTTTTGTCTTTTTATTATGATATATAATAATAAATATTGGGGGCTATGTTGTGTTGCTTTTGTTTTACAGGAAGGTGAGGGTGAAGGATGATGAGTGTGTTTATTTAGTTTTGAAAGAGTTTTGAAACTTCAAAAAAGCCTTAGAGTCCTTTAACAAGGTCATTCTGACATGGACTGTGATATATCATAGAGTAAAAAAAGACCTTTTTATCACTACACAGCCAAAGCCAAAGTACCCTCTGAATAATCATCATCAATGCATAGCACAAAGACAAATACTTTACTCTCTCTACTTCATGAAGCTAAAATGGGTTGTGTAGCTTGTTGAGCTTCTTGTGTTTGAAAAAAGGCATGGTTGTAAAATGGAGGAGGATGATGAGAATCAAAGACATGCATGCAAGTTTGCAAGGATTGGAAGTAAAACAAAAGAGTCTAAGAATTGTTCAAGAATTGTGAGGGTATCTAAAGCATGTTGTGGAAAAGATAGGCATAGTAAGGTAATGACTTCAAAGGGTTTAAGAGACAGAAGAGTTAGGCTTTCTGTGACCACTGCTATTGAATTCTATGACCTTCAAGATAGACTTGGTTATGAGCAACCTAGTAAAGCTGTTGAATGGTTAATCAATGCTGCTTCTGATGCAATTTCAGAACTCCCTTCTCTTAACACCACTTTCCCTGATACCCTTAATCAACCAAATGATGAGAAAATGCCATGTTTTGATGGAGACACAAACAAATATAACCAAAACCAAAACCAAAACCAAAACCTTTGTTTGTCAAAATCTGCTTGTAGCAGCACTTCTGAGACAAGCAAAGGTTCTACCTTGTCTTTATCAAGGTCTGAGATTCGTGTAAAGGCAAGGGAGAGAGCAAGGGAAAGAGCAGCAAAGGATAAAGAGAAAGAAAATGAGTCATTTGACATTGTAACAAATCATCATCACAATGTGACTCAAAATGCTTCTTTCACTGAGCTTCTAACTGGTGGGGTTGGTAATGTTGCTACAACTACAACAAGTGCTACTGTTTGTGATGATGAGACTAATCTATTCAACAATAAGGCTAAGCAATGGTCACCTATGGTCATGGATTACTTCAACTCATCAGGACTTTCTTCAAGAAATGTTTCACCATTTGGTGCTGAAAACCACTCAGATCAGCTTCAACATTTCTCTTTCATCCCTGACCATAATTTCATACCTTCTTCACAGTCATGTGGAAGTGACTACAATCTCAACTTCACAATTTCTCCTAGCCTTTCTGGTTATAATAGGGGGACCCTTCAGTCCAATTCTCTGTCTCATATTATGCAGAGGTTTAGTTCTTCACATATAGATGGATCAACCAATAATCTACCTTTATTCATAGGAGGAGCTTCTCATTCAGCTTCTGCTGATTCAACCATGGATACTAGTATTAACCAACAAGAACAACTTCAGTTCTCAACTGTGTTTGGTGGCAGCTTGCAACTATGCTATGGAGATGGAACCAGGAATTCAGATCAGAAAGGGAAAGCTAAGAACTGATTAGTTCTTGGAAGATCATATTTCACTAGCTTCATTTTCCTTTCTTGGTAAGATTAAAATACAATCTTTTTTTTATGTTTCATATGGTACCCTTTTCATTCATTACATATAAGCCTTCTCATTTTTCTTTCTTGTGTTGTTGTTCATGTGTCTTTAATTTGATGAACACATTTTTATTCCACATTGACATGTTTGTTTTTTGGTAAAGTTGGGGGACCAAAATAGATGCATATGCTAACCAATGTGCCAAGGATAAAATCACTAGTTAAGGAATTAAAAAGTAGTAGTGAGTTTGTATTGAAAGGGTCTTTCTCAAGTTTCTATATACAATAAAATCTATCTGCATTAAAAAATGTAAAAAGATACTTCTATCTTGAAAAATGATGCATTAAAATATTTGATTAGGTGTGTATTTTAGGAATTGAAAAGGCATTATTTTTCATTTATTATTCCCTAACAAGTTCTTTTTTATAAAAAAATTAGTTGTGTGGATGAGTGCATGCAATAACATAAGGGATGCTATCTGTTGTGTTGTCTTTTTATTGATTCCTGCATGGATTTGTGTGAATAGGATTTTGGAATGGCTTGTCCCTTGGTTTGTTCTCTCCTTGGTTCCCCTTCTCTGTAGCATAAAATGAGTCAGGTGTAACCTTCTTTGTGGCACATATAATGTGTAGGTCATGTCAGGAACACTGTTAATCTATCACTTTGTGCCAAAACCAAAGTCTTAAAATAGCTTTTTAAACAATTCCAAAAGGTGCACATCACATGTCACATGAATTCTAAGCTATATTATCACTCAGGTTAATGTAGAAAACATGTTATCAGGTAGGACTAATTGAAAATTGATGTGGATACATCTTAGTGTGATTTTCACGCGGCACATTTCATGATTAATCTATTTCATTTAGTTGTGTTAATATTAATGATTAGTTGATGGGTTTAGTTATGATTGATATAACAAAAATCACTTTAATTCTATATATTGACATAAGTAATGGACGAGATACATATATCTAAGGTTTATAATGGTGTATTTGCTAAACTGACAAATAGGTGTAAATGTGTAAATTTACAACCTCGGTGTCACAAACAAGTATAAAAATTAATTTATTGTCTCCACATGAAATTGCTATAAAACTGTAGCCTTTAAATATTTTTACTTTTTCTCAACTCAGTATTTTTGGGTTGTTTGGTCTTAACACAAAGATTTGGATTGTACTTTAATATATTGATAATAGTAGCTAGGGCTGAATTTCACACTCAATCTCAATTTCCACATTGATTCTTTATTTCATATCATTCAGAATAACCCATCCATTTAACACCTCAATGTGACTAATTGTTAATGTCTTGGTTAATTAGTCATTTATGCAAGAAAAACCCATGTCTAGTGATTTTGATGCATAAGAGGAAAATTATGACTTGCAATATCATGCCCCTATGTCTAGCAATGCAAGTATGCAAGTTGAGTAAAAAATGCAACACCTCAAGTGTACTAATCGTCAATGTCTTGGTCTATGCTAGCACTTTATTATAGATAAGTCTATGTCTAGTAAATACAACGATAAATTTCAGCTTTATGAACCTTCAAACATGTCTCTTTGTCTAGTAAGACAACAAGACATGCTATTCAGTTTGGGAGTTTTGAAATCACAATATTAGTTCTTTGTCTAGATACTAAAATATGATATGCAATGGCAATTTGAGGAAACCTATGTCTAGGGAATGCAAAAATTGTTTAGAATTATAAGTTCATGCAAAAGTTGATCATACTAAAGCATGCATTAAGCAAATATAAGACTCAAAATGGAAATGAACCTCATTCAATATTATAGAATCAAGGAAATGGTTACATTGAGTTTGGTTTCCACTCTATATTAATTCTCGATTATTTGACATGAATGAAGTTGACTATATGATGATAATATTGAATATCTTTAGTAAAAGTAAATCTCCCATCCCATTGAAGTTTCTTTTCCAGCATTGTATACTTACTTCACTTATTAAAGTTAAATTCCTATACCAGCAAACATTATGAATTATTCCGCATGCAGTCACCAAAATTTTCTTGCTTCACGGTTTCATTATGGTCCAAAATTTCTCCAGGCATAAATGTTGGATAACTGATTTAAATCATTCATGTAATATATGAAAGCTTTATTGTATTCATGTAGTACTTATTGCTTTTGTTTAACTGAAACAATTTACTGCAATAAGACATTTATGTTTTATTTATTCTTATCCTAAGTATGATCTATACTTTTCCAAAAACAATTTTGTTTTTTTTCTGTGATGCTTTTCCTTTTCATAATAAGCCTATTGGAATTGCTCAATAGCTAAATATTAAATTTTTTATAGGAATTCTCTTCATTGGCCTTTTTAATGGCAGGAGCAGCAACTTATGTCCCAAGCTTGCATTCTTCAAAACAGAGGGTATATGTTGTTTTCATCAAGTATTGGTATTTCTTATATCATTTTGACTCATTTCATTACATTGAGTACTTGGTTATTTAATGATTTATGCATGCAGATTGTTGTATTTTGGATGAATGTATGAAAAACTTGATTGAAGTTGTATTTTTTGGTTTGTGCATTTATTTTGAAATTGTGCTCATATTTTTGAGGAAAAATGATGTAAATCAGTTCATCATAATACTGTTATAAATCTCGGTCTAACCGGTTCAACCACAAACTGGACATCTAACTGGTCTAAACCTCTCATCTAACTGTTCTTGCATTTAAATCAGGTGGACTCAGTTAGTTTAAGTCTAAAATTGGTGACTCAGATGATCGGACTGATCAGACCGGCAGAGTCAATCAAAAAATAATTTTTCAAAAAACAACCAAATTGATGTAGTATTTAGGTGAAAAATTAAATACTTTTAACTTATTTGTAGTTATGTTTGTCATTTATTAGGTTACGTTAGCAAAATCTCCATTGTTTAATTAAATTTTAAATTTATTGTAAGTTTTTGGTATAGTTGAAGCATAGTTTATGCACAAATTATTATTATTGACCCATTCCTTCATACCTTCTTAAACTGAAATTTCATTACCTTCCAAGCTGATCAAGGGGAACCCAAAATGTTGATTTTTTTTAAATGATGGACTTAGGAAGAAATAGCAACAACATTTCTAAATAATGTTGAGTTTATAAGTCACTTAGAATCTTGAATTCCTAACACATCAAACATTCTTTATACATGTGCTAAAAAATTACAATCTCTTAGGATGGCAACGGGCACGAGCGAGGACGGGTAGTGCATACTCGTGCTCATACCTGTACTATTTGTGGATACCTGTGCGGGTAGAGGGTATCTGTGGGTACCTAACGAGTTTCTAAAATTATATTTTTATATATTTTACAATAATTAATCTATAAAAATAATTTTTACTTAAATAATATGCTAATTTTATGATTATAGTCTTATTACTAAATTTCATTATGAAGTACTAATAAAATAAATAAATATAATTTTAAATTAATAATAACTAAGTATAAAATATTTAATTAAAATATATATGCGGGTATCATGATACCCGTTCCCACTCATGAACTATTTTTGCGGGTACTCATTACGAGTATTTTGACGGATACCCACGAGTCCGAGTATTTTTGTCATCCCTACAATCTCTAATTATTTAAAGTGTTTCTTGTTTATTGATTTTCGCCCACCTAGCCACTCTCTATATGACTCTATGGGTGGATGAAGAGAGGGGAACATCATTAAATATATATATATATAATGACTTTCCTTACAGAAAGAGAAAAAGGAAAAGGTGTAGTTGAATTGATGGAGCCTTTAATTTATTGTTGTGCTAATTAAAGCAATTTTCACTTGAAAATGACTTATCATAGCAACTTTAGATTATAAAGTGTAAAGAATAGAAAATGCCTAGAGATACGTGCGACCTTGTTTGCCAACTTAAATTTCCTTTTTTGAAGAAGTTAATGTAAGAAATCTTAGCATGTGCTAATTATAGTATACATTAATTCCACGAGGATCTCTAATATATACATGAATGCATGATGCATAGAATTCTATGATATGAAAGAAATGAATGATTACAAGTCCCTTATTTAATGAAATCAACAATAATTCAGACTTTATCTCACCTTATAATGTATAAGCTTTAACAATAATTATTGATTCTCACCCTATAAACAGCAAACAAAACCTTAAACCAAAAACCTGAAAATGGTAAATAAACCCACCTTATTACCTATATTAATTGAGTATAATATCTATATATTTTCGGTGTATATTATACATAGTTAATATATTATTCATCATTCATTTGTATCATTTTTTTTTGTTGATGAGTCGATGATGATAAAAAGAGAATTGACTCCAAATTATTGTACATAAAGCCATCAATAATGTATGTGTAATGAAAAAACAAAGGAATGAATGGAATATTATAATTATTAAGATCATTTCAAAAGGTGGAGAGACAAGTACTCAAAAAAATCAAAGAAAGTGGAAGATGCAATGACACTTTTGTCTTTTTTATTTAAAAGATTATTACATTTTTACCCTTATAATACACATAAAAAATTTATTTGTCTCTTCATTAATGGAGATGAGTACTACTCCTTTATTGGGTAAGGATCCTCTCCATGAAAAGTACTACAAAAAACAAAGAAAAACATAATATGATAAGACATTTTTAAAGAAATAACATCTTTATCATTAAAAATAAAATCAAATATTTGACTCTCCATTAACAAAGAATATATGTGTTCATGTTTATTGGCGGTCTATACAAGCTACCTAGCTAGCTAGTAGTGTTTGAATCACAAAGTCCACACCTCTTTTCACATGGATTATAAGTATACAAAGTTAAGGTACCTCTCATGTGACAAATCAAAAAGTTAGAGGCAAAACCAGCTAATTACTTAATAAAATAACAACCTATGTGTATTATTATTAAAGAACAAAAAACAAAAAGAAAATAGAGGTGGATTCTAAGAAACAACCTTGCCATATCATCACAGCTGTAATGGCTGCAATTTCTTTTAGTTATGAAACTTAGCTTAAGCAATAAGCTAAGCAAATAATCAATTAAACAAAAGTGATAATTTTCAAAAGTAAGTTTTTTTCTTTAAACTACAAAGTTAATCATGCTTATTAGTTATTAGAATTACATTGACTTATAAACCAAAGTAATAAAAGAACATGTCTTTTCTGTTAAGGCCATTGAGCATTTTTAAGATTACTAATATGCTTCCAACTTAAATAATCCAACAACATAGTTTACAAAAGGGAATCTACTTTTAGTATTTTAATTGAAGTTGTCTTCCTTATCATATAAGATCATCATTATAAACAATACTGGATCTAGGATTTGACAATGGAGGTTCCAAATTAGATTGAATGGTCTAAAATGAATCAAAATGACTTTGGAAGATTGCTTGACTAAATTAGGTTCTCTCTTTCACGAGGAGTTCAAGATTTAATTATTATTGACTCTTAAATAAAAGTAATACAAATGAATGGTAAATGATACAATGATTATGTATAAATATTTACAATGACACGATATAGATTTTACACTCATAATGAAATTGAGTTTGCAACAAAAAAAACTCCCAAAATAGCAAGCTACACATTTCTAATTTCTTACATAAAGTAATGATAATCATACACTACTGAGTTGACAACAACCTGGACTATACTAGAATTATTTATTGGCAATTGCTAGTATCATATCTTCATGGCTAAGAATATATTTTGATATAACAAGAGCATAAATATAGATATTAAACAATGAGATAAAACAAACCCCTACTGTTAAATAATAAAGTTGTTCCCCAATGATTAACATAAATGCTTCAAACTATATAAATATGTACTGTAATTATACTTTTCAACTACCATGTTGTCTATATTGAAGTCCACTACCTATACATGAGGGACCATGTTGAACAATATTAAAGCCAACATGCTTGCTGTTTTGACACGATATTAACTAATAACTAATAATCAAAACCATGAACAAGATACCATGTGAGCTTTTAATAAACCAACCTTGTCTACCTCTTAGTATCATCAATTACTACTTTACAATAACATCAACTACTGAGATTGCAAATTACCCCTAGCATTCACTACTCTACTAGTAGAACTGCTATATATGTGTGTGACAGCTACCATTATTAAATATACACTATAAAAGCTATATATATATACCAATTAATAATAACTCCTTGACCTTATTTTATTGAGCAGTTAAAATGGAAAAAAGAAAGAAAGTGCAGGAACAAGTATTGTATGATTGACTAGTCCAGAAGTTATCTAAATTACAGAAGCAGAGTACATTGCTCATTTAACTTATGAAAAGTATATCAGAGACAAACCAAACTGATGATACCTAGAATATTCACAGATGAAAAACTGAAAACAGTAGATGATTACATGCTCAAAAAGCTCTTAGAAGATAATGAGTATAATTGCAGGCATGCACTCTTACAAGCCTTGCCTCGAATTAAAACACCATCAAATGCATTTAGTTTCGGTCCAAGCAAGAAAGGTTAATCATTTGCAGCTCTTTAGTAACTACCACTCAAACATAGGCGCAGTTTCGGAAGCCAGCCGGGCTTCTTCTTTTCTCTTCATTCACAGGCAAAGAAAATTTTGCCAAATGATTCTGCATTCCCTGAAATTTTAATTCCAAACAAATAAATAAGAGTTGTAGCTGTAAACCTTCATAAAAGGAACAATACAGTAATGCAAGGCCACAAGAGTCTAACGAGGTAATAAATAAGGAAACAATCAGAACATAGGAACTAAAGAATAGTTTTGAAAATTTTAGGCAGATCCTTACTTAAGCAAATCTGGGCAAGCTAACCGACAAGTGAGGGGTGAGGTATAAGACAAAAGTAATTCCATACAACCTTCAATCACAAGTCGTGTTTGCTCATTCAACAACTTCTAAAATCTAAAACAATTAGCAGACAAAGATAATATAATACACAATTGTTAACAAGGCTATCACTACAAAGCAATTACACATAAAATTAAAGTGAAAATAATTAACTAATTAAGAGCTCTTGAATAAAGATACAAGAAAATCAGGTTGAAACAGAAGAAATTTATACAGCAAGACACATTTGAACAATGACAATCGTGAAAATTCAGTTAGCAGGCAAACACACACACAAAATTCTCAATTTTCAGTTATCTTCACGCGGCAACAACCCATTAGCCTACCATGAACATCATCATTACAAGCTTCTACACATTCAAATATCAACTCATTTCACAATCCAATTCTACAATGACTTGAATTACAAACCATAAAAAGAACTACCTTTAGATCGAACAAGTAAGCATCACTCAAAAAGAGTTCATCTCAAGGCAATAAGTCCTCCTCTTAACCAGCATTCTAGCAGCAGTTCTATAAGGCTCCTCGAAAACAGTTGAAACCCAAGAAACATCAGAGGGTTCCTTCTTAGGTGATTGTTCACTTGGCCTAATGGCAACAAGTGTAGCACCTTTCAAAACAACCCCATCTGGTAACTCCAAATGGGGTGCATACCAAAGCCTCATGTTAAGGGCAGGGACAAGAGTCCTCTTCGATGCCAAAGAAGCCGATAACGGCTTCACCCTCAGCTCCTCAAGCTGATCCCTATTCATATGCAACACTCCTTGCCCATCAGCATCTGTCAAAACCAAATTATCCAAAGTCTTATGCTCTGAAATTATTGGTTGCAACAAATAGTGCCGCGCTGAAGCCGCAATCAGCGAGCTTATAGTCCAAACAACGCGAAGTTTGAGACCTCCATTAGTGTAAAACGAATCCGGTATGCTCCCATTATCATCACTAACAACACCACCATTGTTGTTATTTCCACCAACACCGCATAATAAGGCATTGGTAGCATCAGAAACACTCGGGTTAATCACAGAAGAAGCACCTAAAATTACACAATTATCCAAAGTAGAACCAAAATCAGCTCTCCATTTCAACAAAACCCCATCCTCAATCCCTAATTCCCCACTCGGGAGTTCGATTCGAAGCACGCGAATCTCATTAAAATTCCTCAAAACCTGAGTAGGGGAATGATGAGTGACCCCACTCTGATCGCCATCATCGCTGGTTCCAACAGCGAGAAATGACGAAGACGGCGGCGAAGAAGCCGAAGATGAAGATCCAGGGACCAAAGTTGTTCTCTTTGGACCCAATAACTGACCCAGAGCTTGAAGGGGTTTCACAATTCCACCGAAAACTAATCTAAAAAGATTGGAGAAGGTTCCACGGGTTTTATCGGAAGAGGAATTAGAGGAATTAGAATCATCATCGGAAATAACGCAATCGACTCGAACGACGACGTTTTCAACCTGAGGAACGAGAGAGTGAAATCTACGCGAAACGACACAGCATCGACCTAAGGCTTTGACGTCAGCGATGTTATTGAAGACCAATAGGAGAATAGAATCAGGTAGCCGGTCGAAGTGGTCCATTTCGGACCGGTCCGGTTCAGGGTAGATTCTGTTTGATAGATCTGTAAGAAGAGATGACATTTTGAGAGAGATTGAGAAGTGGGTTAGATCCAGATCTGAGAGAGGGTGAAGAATGGGTTAGGTAAGAGAGAGAGAGAGAAGAAAAGTGAGAAGAGGAAGAGAAAGAGAATTCAGATGAGAATGGATGGGTTAAGATGAGAGAAGAAGGGTTGTAGTATTCGTCTGTGCAAAACGGGCTGGCCCGTCGGACCAAGCTCATATTGCCATCCCTAATACTAATCTCTTACTCGTCCATAAATATTGGTCGGATCTAATTTTTTAATCTAAACATCAACTTAGACCTAATAAAACTTAATCATACTTCAACTCAATCATAATCATACCAAACTAAGTTACCGAGTAAGATGAGATCACTTCTACTCACCCAGGGTGAAAGCCAAAAATAGATATTGACTCACCATGGAAGAATATGAGATACTATCAATTCAAATAGAGAACAACTAGGAAAGTCATAAATAATATAATCTATGATATGAGTAATTAGTGGTAACTTTTTAATATCATATACACTCTATGCTAGATGTCACTATTGTTATAAATATAATAAAAATATATATAAATTCACAGGATAATAGTTTTTATAGTGTTACTGTATATTTTATTATTCATATTTAATAATCATTAACTCTTCAAAAAGTAATACAAATGAATGATGAATAATATATCGACTATGTATAAATCTTTATACTGACAGTCCATAAATATTACGCTCTATATATATATATATATATATTGAAACATGGCTAAGATTAAAATTTATCATCTAATTTTTACTATGTTATTTGGGATTAATAAAGTGACAATAACATTATTAAATAGTTAAAGGTCCTTAAAATTAAGGATTTGTTTTCACCATAAACAAATCTTTCATATTTTTATCTAAATTGTTATTGATTTTAGATTCATCAAGTAATACTGTAATAGATAAGTGATTATCTTTATATGATAAAGACTATTATATATACAATTAATATGATCATTAAATGACTTAATCGGGAATATCTAATGATTAATATACCAAAATTTATCACATTTATTAACAAGTTATTTATTATTAGAACGATTATATTAAGACTTTTGGCTAGGACAATTGAATAAATGAAAAAAATGAATTTCTTAAATCATTCACTACTAAATTATAAAAGACAACTCACAATTTAAATATCAATGTATTAATTATTAGATTTCGACAATAATATCTTATTCTAGAGTTGACCAATAGTTATAATGATGGAAAACAAATATTATTATTGTTACTTTCTTGAAAATATTGTACTATTCTTATTATGTATTCATGCAAGGCAAGATGGGTTTTTGGATGGATATGTAATGCTGAGCTGGTTCTGAATTTTGATCAAAATTAGTCTTATAAATGTGCTTCCAATACAACATCTTTATCATCTTCTGAATCTGATCCTTCAATTTTATTTCTTATTTTATTTTTTACTTTCTTTTTTTAGTCTCTCACCAACGAATATTAAGAGAAAAAATTATAAAAAATGGAATTAAAATCGGATTAATGGATTATTGGATTGGATGATATATAAAACAAACATGAATAAGTGCATTGGAAAATAAGCTAAATAAAGAAAAGTGAGGAGAAGAAAAATGATTTTGTCTAGTTCTAATAAAGAGGGAAAAAAATAACTTATTTCTTTCATTGGTGTTTCTATTGTGAGTTTAAAGAAATTTTGAATACTAAAAATTGTTTTGAATCTTCTATGAAAAATCAATATACTTAAAATCAATATAAGAAAATGCATAATTTATATCCATTTAGGTTATCACATACCATGTGGCATGTGTCAGCATTCATGGCATATGATGGAGTACCATGTGCAAACATGGTGTTAAATTATGTTTGCTAATTTATTTTTGAAAATCATCTTTCCAAAAATAATTTTATATAATAACCAATATAAGAAGGAATAAATAAATCAATATGAAAGGTTTATATTAGTTGAGTCAATTTGAGCTACTTTGAGTCCCTTAAGCATAAATTAGAGGCTTTCAATTTCTCTAAAAGTAGTGATACATGTATTATATCTCATCTTCGGATAAATCGAGTATTCAGAATCTCTTCAAACAACATTGAGTATTTACAACCTATTTAGGCAACACAATCAAATGTAATAGATTGAAACGTATGATATAACAATTCACTAAATAATTATATAAAGTTTTAGATGGATAGAATTGATAACTTTATTCCAAATTAATACTAGAAATTTTTTCTCTTACGAGCATCTTTCTACTTTTCTTTCTCTTTTGCTTAACTCGTTTTTTACTCAGTTCTTTCTTTATCTCTTTCTCTTCTTTTCGCTATAAAAGTTTATATACAATTTACGAATAAAATAGTCATTATACAGAAATCACTATAGATTCTCTATATTTTTTTTCTCAAGAATTTGTTTCTTCTCAAGACTAAAGCCTTAATATTTGTATTATAAGTCCTTCTTCAATCTCCAAGAGCTTCAATATTTTTCTTCAAATGTTCTTTTTTAAATGATCTTGAAAGTTGGTTGTATTAGTTTTGAGATAACTTTTGTTGAGAAGACATTTAATGTATCAATATGTTTTTTCATTGGACAAAACCTATATGGAGTACCTTCAGTGCTGGTAGTATAGATAACCTATTACAGGATGAGATATGAACTTTTTTTTGACTCTATAACCATGCTTATGACTCTCCTCATTTTCCGTTTAATTCTTTCCTCAAAATGTCAACTCCTTCACCTAAATGTTTCACTGTGCACTATGCACTGTCAGTATAAAGAATTATACACAGTCAGTATATCATCGACCATTCATTAGTATTATTTTTACTTTAGAGTTAATAATTATTGAAAATGAATAATGAATGATACAATAAAAGTGTAAAAAGCTCTTACATTGTCGGTATATTCATCTTTTTCTCTAAATGATTATGAGGAGACATGATATCAAGTTGAAATCTATTATGGTATAAGCTCTTAAAAATTATTATGATGATGCTCGTTTGGGAAAAAGATAATTTCCATGACTGAAGATAAATTTTCATTTTTTCTTTCACTTTTAAGGGTAAAAGTGTGATCTCATTATAAATAAAAAGTATACCAATAACATTGAATC
The DNA here is from genome assembly GCA_009771035.1 of Lupinus albus. Taxonomy (NCBI): domain Eukaryota; kingdom Viridiplantae; phylum Streptophyta; class Magnoliopsida; order Fabales; family Fabaceae; genus Lupinus; species Lupinus albus. The sequence continues at coordinate 16,164,049 of CM020016.1, forward strand.
TTACATTTTTTCCCTCTCTAATTAATAGAGAAGAGTCTTACTCGCTGGTTTGATACTTCCATTGTATCATTTTGCACATATCATAAGTGAGTTTGACTCCTATCAATTATAGGAGAGACCATTGCATAGCTAGGATTTTGACACATGACAAAAACAAAATTTAAATGATCCACATTTTTTAATTTTTTAAAATTAAATTTTTTTAAAAAATATTTCCTCAACGTTCCCAGTACTAAATTCTCCCATACGAATGAATCTTTTCCATCATAAGTATAGTCAAAATTGTCCCCACAAGTCAAGATCATTTCCAAGAATCATGGTGCAATAGTGGCTTAACTTTTAAAAGTTAGTACCCAAATTAAATTATGGACAAACTTACCTATTCAGAAAACTGCCTTTATAACTTAATTAGAATTTTCAAGAACTTTAATCAACCAACCATGACAAAATGCACAAACAAATTTATGGTATTATTTTGACTAGCGTGTTGATGGGCACTCACGTGCCTGCCAACCCGCTTTTCTATTGAATTAATTGTAATTTTGCATGTTAAAAAATGAAAATGATATATTATCGTGTTCAAATATTGCATTGATCCATGTGAAAAAACTGACGTGTTCAAATGAAAAAACTGTAAAAGTTACATAAACAAACATGGAACATAAAACGAGGAAATATGTTATATGGTTTTTTGGTATAAAATATAGATTAGTAAGGGCAAAATAGGAAACAAAAATTACACTTTCATGAGTGATTATTTTGTGTTTTCCCTTTATATTAGTATAGAAGTATAAATATAGTTGGATTCATAATATAAATGTTTTGAATGTTTTAATTTTATAGGTTTAGTTAGGTTTAATATACTTTGTATAGTGAATATATAAAAGTGTAATATTTATACACGATTAATGTAAAAATTTATATAGAGTTAGTACATCATTTACCATTATTTAGATTACAAATTATATACGACAATAAAATTCTAGTTTCCAAAAAAAAAAACATATCATGTTGTAACATTTTCTTGGGGTGCTTTCATGTAATTTTTAATAATTTATTTCAACATACTTTTAATTCAATTGTCTTAAAATAAGTAATTCAATGGATACACAAAAGATAATTAGCTTCTCACATTCATCTATCATATATTTAAAGGACAATGATCCACTTACTACAAGAGTAACATTTTTTAAACTTACTACATATCTTAGTCATCAATTCTATAGAAATCCAATGGTTTAGATTTACTTACTAATTTAAACTATTGGATTCCCCTATAATTGATGGCTAAGATGTAGAGTAATTTAAATCTTGATGTTTAAATATATAATCATTCTTGTCCCTTTAACCACCCAAACAAATTTTGCATCAAGAAAAATATACTAAAATAAATCTTATTAATCATAAAACAATCTTTCAGTGTAGTGTAACTGTGTAAGCCTATAAGTTTGCTATGCAAGATTATTTCAAATTCAGATATGTTTTTTTAAGTGTCAAGCTTCAACCAAAATGAAATGCTAAAATTACAACATCTGTTTCCCAATTGTTTTCTATTTACTATTTTATGAGTTAAGTTCTTTTCTATACTATTTTATTTAAATAAGCCCCTTTAAGTTATTTTTTCTTTAAATTGGTCTTGTACATTACTTTTTTTTCATTGATTTTGTAGCTTAAAATTTAATTTTAACAATACACTTTTTTAAAGGAATAATTTTCTCTCTCTAGTTTTTCACTAGATTGGTAAAATTACAAATCTTGGTTATGAATAGTTTCTGTTGAATAAATTAATAAACAAAAAATGATGACAAGAAAAATAATAATAAATTAATATTTTTTTGTATCGTTAAGGACTTATGGAAAGGTAAATACTTTTCGGTGCGTGATTGCTATTCCTGATCAGGGTTCAATGTTGTGAAACTCAAGCTGGACCTCAAACTTGAAGAGTTTTCGTATTAGGTTAAACTGGTTTAAACAGTTAAACCGTTTGATCGGACTGGATGACTTTAAATATAATTAATAATTTTTATCCATAAATATATAATTATATATAAATGTAAAATTTTATATAACTATATTTAAGTAATATCTTTATCTTTTTTGGACCGAAATAAAACAAAATGTTAAAGTAATGTTTCATTTTTTTTTTAAATTTTAAGTGAACCGTCCGGTTTTTCTCCGGGTTATTCCGGTTTAAACGGATTTAGCACATTCGAACCGAAATATCTCCGATTTAAAGCGGTTCATTTTCAAGTTCGGTCAGGGATCGAACCGGTCGGACCGCCCGATTCTATTAAGAGATTACAACCATTAAACTTTTGGGATTAAAAAAATATATGAAAACGAATCCCTAATTTTATTTGCTGAAAAAGCCCATTCTTCCAAGAACAGGTTCAGCATACATAGATTCACTGAGTAGCAGCACTGAGATTTCGTGAAGACGCCGAAGAAAGTTCCCCTACGTAATAAAGTACCAAACTTTATAATCTTTTTCCCTATTTTTGCAATTTTGTTTGGTTCTTAAACAACCTTGTCATTGTCTTTGTTGGATTTTTGAATCTCAAAGTAGGAGTTGGTAGGTTCTATCTATCATGCCATTGAACTGATTAGGAATTCGATTTCGTATATAGTTATGCTTCTGTATTCTTCTGATTTTGTTTTCAAGTTTTTAGGGTTTATGATTGAGTGAATAGCAAATTGGTTCTCAATAGATGAGGAGAAAAAAATGGCAGCCCAGTGCACGAAACTCCTATTCAATGGGTATAAGGATGGTATATGTGTGTAGCCTTACCCGGATCTGAACCATACCATAACGTCTCGGTCACAAGGCAAACAACTTTGTCGTTTTGTCGAGTCTCACCCTCTATTTGTTAATAGATGTGATGACTTAACATTAGTCTAAGACAAAAGTAAAATCTCATTTTATTCCATGAAGTGTAAAAAACCAGTCAAATTGGTCTTTTATTTGTAATCAGTTAATTTTTTTCCTAATAAGGACCAAACTAATTGGGTTTTTACACTCTCATTATGGACTAAAACGAGGTTTTTCTTTCCTTGTGAACTCATGGTGGCATCTTTCAAGGACCAATTTGGCTATTCTCTCTGAAAACTTGGTTTTGGACTGCATTACAGAAGTTCAGGGGTTAAATTCTGTGTTCTGAAGTTGTTTGCTGCACTAATTAGGAAGTTAATGGCATCTATTGGATGTTGTAATGTTTTTTAAGTTGCATGAGGGAATGCCATTGCCATTTTTCCTAATGATAAAATATACCCACATATTTTATTTGTAATTCATATACTATTGTCTTGAGTTCTATTCCTGTATTCTACAAGTTCCGAAGATACAATGTTGCCAGCTTTGTTTTTCCAAAAGGTTTAGATTTTCCATAACAGAGCCTTCGGGAAATAACTTCCTTTAAAGCTTGCAAACCCTATATTAAATATCCATATGGGTGAGGTTTAAATGTTTCTGTTAAATATTTGCAGGTGAGGTTTAAGTGATACGAATACGATGGAACAAGAAACAGAACAACCGGTTCCAGTTACAGTGGGGTGCTCAGATGGCTCTTGCCCAACCAGTTCATCTATTTCAATGGGGAACTCAGCAGTTAGCTCTTGTCCAACCGGTTCCACTATTCTAGCGGGGGACTGCTCAGCTGATCGCTCTTTCCCAGCTAATTTATCTCCAGTAAGTCGGCTAAGGAAGCTGTTGTTTCGCCGAATGCTGGTTGGGATCAAAGATGGAAGGTTCTTCATGGGTGGCTTCTACTGCATGGACAAGCAAGGAAACATTATTCTCCAGGATACTGTGGAATATCGTAGCACTCGAAGATCATCACCTTCTCCAATGGAACAGAGGTGCCTTGGTCTTATTCTTATTCCCGCTTCTTGCCGCACATCATGCCACGTGGATTGCTCTGTTGAAGAACAATTGTCTCTCCTATCACTTCAAGGAAAGTGACCACTTTTTGGGTTTCATTGTTCTGTTCTGTTGATGAATTGAGAATGAAATTCAAGACTTTTTCAGTATATGATGTGTCAAAATATAGGAATGTGGCATTTGCTTCAGTTTCAATCATCACAAAAGGAATTTGGTTTACTATTAGTGAAAAATGTTTTGGTTAAAACTTCAAACATTTGATTGGAATAAAAAATGAATTTATGTTGCTGCATAACTATATCTTTCTGCTACTTTTTTCCTTCAGCAGTTCTACTGCCTCATTTTCCCATTCAAATCTTAGTTTAAGCTTCTTACAACTTCATTCTCTATGTACTGTGATTGAGGGGCTAAATTGGATTTGTCAACTAAATTTTATTGGGATATAGTGAAGCTTGCACATTAATGAAGAAAATGTGAATACAATAATGGAGACCACTTTGTTTTCTTGATTTATGAAAAGACTTCTTCCTGAGTAATTTATAGTTTCTGTTTTCTAGGCTCTAAAAATGTTAGAATTAAGAGGTAAATAAATAAAGATAAAGAATCAAAAAACATATTTTGCCTTGAACACACTCACCCCAATAGCAACCCTTGCAGCATCTGTCATCAATAATTCAATACCCAAACAAAAGAATGTGTTTGTTGTAGCTTGGCTTATAGTTTCTTGTATGGAACAATTTACATTGAATAAATCAAGATCTAAGGTCAAAATTGACACATATGTAGATTTTTATTATATGTTGTAATAAAAGTTAGAATACTCATGTTCAGCTTTAGAATAGACATGGTATTTCATGTACACCTTGAATGTAGAAATGATATCCAATGTTTACCTAAAGTTTTACACAAAATGTGAAGTACTTCTTTGTTTTTTGTTTTACTTCCAGAAATTGAACTTGATCACATGTAACATGCATAATCAAAATCTATTACTATAAGGTGTTCCATACACAATAAGGTATGGTACACTCCTGAGAACAGTATCTATGGGAATGGCAAAGTTCACACCTGATGACAATCCAGTCCCTGAAATGCATCAAAAAAAGCAACAACAAAAAATCATTTTTGAAAGTTAATAATCCATTGTCCTAAATAATTGAATTTCATTTTTAGGTTCAAGTAGTTAAAACTGAATATGTGGCCATAAAAGATTAAAAGTTCAGATTAAAACTATGAGTCTTTCATTACCTTTTCAACAGAATGTGTAAGAGAATATAGTAATAAATCTAAATGAGGAAATATGTTATTACCTTTCTTTGTGAAGGTTGCTGTGTTTACTCCAATAACATGGCCATATGAGTCAATCAGTGGTCCACCAGAATTTCCTGTTCACATGCACACACATAAGATCATATGCTTCCATGCTCCTATCTTATGAGAATGCAAGAATGGAAAATACTGAAATCCAAAATATGGAGGACTCTAAGAATTGTAAATAAACAATATCATCTCAATATTAGCACTTCAGTAAATAGCCAAGTGATTTCTCATCAGTACTATATTTTTTAGCCAAGACAATATCATTTTCATGAAAATATATTTATTCCCCACAATAAGGTAGAATGAAGTGAATCTGGATGGGTTTAAGGATTTGTATATCACATTTTGCCGATATGTTGTTTTGGTATAACCAAGGGTATCCCCTCACCCTATGGGTAAGAAACTAATCTCCTCCGGTGTGTGACCGCCCCTCCCAATAAATGTCTCTCCTAGAAAATGAACCTTTGACCTTTTGGCCTATCTGGGGATCCAATGGAGCCATACATGTGGTCATTTTGGTCATGTGCAATGAGTTAGGATACATACTAGTGTCTCTAAATCAATATCATTCATTAATCTACTTATAGGGGGAACAAATATTTGGGGTTAGAGTCCTAACATATGGACCTCAGTTCAGGGTATAGCTTACCTGCATTAATAGGTGCATCAGTTTGAATAGCTCCTTTAATGGCCCCTCCATTTGGTGAAGGTATCTCACGGCCTAAACCACTGACTACCTGTATAATTTACATTAGACAATAAATAATGCTCAAATTATATATTTCATTTATTTAGTACATCAAGTAGGGTACCACATGACAAAACCTTTATAGGATAGCACAATAATAATTTCTTAAAAATTTACCCATGAATTTAATCCTTCTTTTGCAACCATTTTACATTATTAGATAGGGTCTTTTCACCAACAAGGTGTTGGTCTAGTGGTGAAAAACCCTGCTAGATCCCCAGAAAAATCAAACGGTCAAGAGTTCGATTCCTGGGAGCGACACTGGTTTGGAGGGGCAGCCACGCACCGCGACCCTGCTAGTACCAAAAAATGATAGATTCTTTTCTCATTAGGCCTACAATGTTACATTCAAATTATTAAAAGAGTTACCCCTGTTGTGAGTGTGTTCTCATATCCATATGGATTTCCAATGGCAAAGCAACTCTGGCCAACATGTAAATTGTTAGATTGACCAAGAACAGCGGGCTTTATTTCGTACCCATCAACATCAACCTGCAAATAGAACAAGTGTTATGCCTTTCACTGACAGTGGCCTTATATGAGAAAGAGAGAGAAATATTAGTTAAATGTATGTTACCTTAATGACAGTTTCATTAAGTAGAAAAAAAGAAGAGCAGTGAAAATTCATGTTTAAATCTAAGGCCTAAGAAAATCTTTTACCTCTTCATAAAATAATATAAGAAGCAGATTTTGGTAGAACAGAACTACCCTCTAATAAATGAATAAATAACACATTTAAACTGATATAAAATGGGGCTTAATTATATTACCATGCATTCACTAAAAATCTTATTATATTTGAAAACGAATCCCAAATTTTATTTGCTGAAAAAGCCCATTCTCCCAAGAACAGGTTCAGCATACATTGATTCACTGAGTAGCAGCACTGTGATTTCGTGAAGACGCCGAAGAAAGTTCCCCTACGTGATAAAGTACCAAACTTGTTAATCTTTTTCCCTATTTTTACAATTTTGTTTGGTTCTTAAACAACCTTGTCATTGTCTTTGTTGGATTTTTGAATCTCAAAGTAAGAGTTGGTAGGTTCTATCTATCATGCCATTGAACTGATTAGGAATTTGATTTCGTATATAGTTATGCTTCTGTATTGTTCTGATTTTGTTTTCAAGTTTTTAGGGTTTATGATTGAGTGAATAGCTAAATTGGGAGGCACATGCAGATGGCTAGCTATGTGATGATATTTTATACAAGCTAATTTGAACTCATGAGTCGGTTAAAGAGATGCTGAATGCATATATGCCTTTGAAATTTTCAGAAAAAAAGGAAGATACACAAGGCTCAAAGCATTCAACTGCATGCTAATACTTCCAGATCCATTCTTATCTTAATTTTGGCCTATATCATAGCATCACAATATCTGAATAGCAGATTAAAGATTGGCTTTTAAATATTGAAGTTCTCTCAAATGACCCTCTTCTAATCAAAATAATTAGTTAAATTGCATTAGAAAAGCCATTAGGTGACTATGGCTTACAACAAAAATGCAGGTATTCAAGTATCAAATACGAGGACATGTCATGGTTAATGGGTTGGAAAGGACAAATAAAAGAATCTTAAAAGAATGACAAATAAATCAAATGTTCCGGAAAGGAAAAAAATAAGAGTATCAGAATCTATACCTTCAGAACAGCAAGATCATATGCTGGATCAAACCCAGTTATCTTCCCTTCCCTGTAAAAGCTATTCCCTTTAGCGTCAACTAGGGATACCTGTACACGGGAGTTTGAGTACGCATTACTAGCACTACACAGATAAGTAAGAAGTTCGATGGAATTAACAGAATAAGGGAAAACCTTACAACGTTGTAAACCATTTGTATCAGTAGCCAGTTTAGCAACAACATGGTAATTAGTAACCTGTCAAACAGAGAGAATAAATGTCACTGAATTATTTGGAGCGAAAATGTATAATTAAAGCACGCGAGAGTCTACAATTTGTTGTTGATATCTAGCCGAATTATATATACATGCCTTACATTTAGTCACTCACTGTCCAATTATGACAAAAGGAAATTCAAACTCTTTGAACAGTTTCCATATTTCAAATCTTTACTGAACTGAAAGCACCAAGGTAACATCTTGGAAGTAATAATGTCCTATAAGATAACTAAACAAGTGGAAGCACATAACAATTTTAAGTTTCTAGATTTGGTTTTCTTACTATGTGTCCATATTTATCCCAAATGAAGCCAGAACCAGTGCCTTCTACTTTTGCATCTTCTTCCTCATTCAGCTGCATGATTTCATTAGAAGAGGCCTTAGGGACTTTACTCAATTCAAGATCTTTAATGAACACAACAGATGCTGAAGTTTCCTGTGATAATTAATCCCAACTTCAATTAAATCAAATCAAATGATAAGATATAAAGAAGCAATTCCAATATGAGAAAATTTACAAACTTGAAGCAATAAAAATAATTAAAAAAAGACAATGTGGGCATCAAATTAATGACTCAAAACCCATAAACCCAATTCTTTTTTAGAATAACCAAGGGTAAAGAACTAATCTTTTTCTTATCGGGTGCATGGTTATTACTTCCAACAAGTCTGAGGAATCAAAACTTTGACCTAGTACGATACAAGGGTTCTATTACTATATCAACGCTTCATTGATCCATAAACCCAATTAAAAAAGTAAACAACTTCAAAATGTATTTATAGTTTCAAATTGAAAAGACTGAAAAAAGGGACCTTAAAGAGTTGTACAAGGTTGTCTTCTTGATCAAGTATCTGATGTGGAAAAGAAAGTGGTGTTGGGAAATTGAGGAAAAAGGGCATTACTAGAGTAGAGACTAATGCTCTTCGGCGACTAGTAACAGTAACAGAGGGAAGGATCTTTGATGAGGATGATGGATTTAGCTTTGGCAATGGAGAGAGGTTACTTCTCATAGAAAACAGTGTCATGCTTCTCATTGTAACTAAGTCTTTGCAAAATTATGGTCCTTGGTGCATCTCAAAGGATAATAGACTTCTTTTAAATGAAATTTCATAAACGGTCACAAATTCACTCTAATTCTAATTCACATTACAGTGTAATATATATATCTACTTTATACACAATCATTATAATATATATTTTTTACTTAATGAAGAGTCAATCATTAAGTAAAAAATATAAAATTCATATTATATCGGTGTATATATTTATTTTCTCTTTATAGTGTTTTTTTATGAATGGAAGGTATTGCTAGTTCACTATAATTGAATCCTACTAACTCTAAAGATTTATAAATAATTTGATTGTTGTCCATTCTCTATTTGAATTAATTATATTTTAAAGTAAATGATAATTGAACATAAATAATAGATATCATAATAATAATATAAAAAAAAGTTCATTGTCAATATATATATCATAATGGAATTAGTCTCTATTGAAAGTTCTAAATGTGAGTAATTTGAGGGTAAAAAGTATCACAATTATTAATTATGAATAAGTTATATCAAACAAATAAATGGATCCATAGATCTAATATGTCACTATTGAATCAAGATATAAGATTTTGGGCAGAAAATGAATTAAAAAGTTAGTAGTTCATGGCAATGACCCATGTGTTGAAATCTATCCCCAAAAAATAAAGATTTGAATGACATTTATTAACCAAAAAAGTGAGAGGATTCCAGAAACCTTAACGTTGTTATTATATACCAACCGTTGCATTATTTCAGCCTCAATTTAAAAACATGATCACAAGTTAATAGAGCTATATATCTCCATACTACATATTTCTTCCAAGAAATCAAATAGTTTTTTCATATCATAGAAGAAAGCCCCAAGAGAAAAAGGAAAAAAAATCACGTCAGAACCTTTACCAATCGGATATATGAATGGAGCCTGAACTAAGCAATAAAATTAAGACAGTTTTGGTAGATATCACAAGAACATAACATAAAAGTTGCATAATCCCCATCTTAAATATAACAAAACACAAATATTGCCCATTAAACCATTTCTTCCAAATTAATGCAATAAAAAGAAACAATCATCCCCAGTATTGAAAATAAAACCAGCAAGAATCAGGTTCTGAAGGAATCATAATTTAAAACCCAACCAAGGAATACATGTTCTGCTCCATTCTCCATATAGATAGTGTTAAACTGTACAAATTCAAAATGTATACATGAGCCAAGCAGAGGAAAAATGGAAATAAATTATTCATCATCTTCCTCATCATAACCACCAACACCAACATCATCTCCAACACCTTCAAGTAGTTTATCAACATCTTCTCCCAACTCAAGCAATCTAGCACAGAGTCTTTCCACCTTGCTTTGTTCTTGACCTAAGCACACAAGCAAATCATTCAATTCACCTTCACTTTCTTTCTGAGCTTCTTCCCTTGCTTCAGCTTTTATTGCCTCCACATCTGGGTATGTTGAGGACACTCCCACTCCTTTCTTCAGTGCTTTAACCTCATTTTCCAGTTGGAAGTTAGCTTGCTCAAGACTATTGTAAGCATCAGAAAGACTCCTTAGGTCGGATTCCGTCTTTGTAGCTAAACTCTGATACATTGTTGCGTCGGAATCAACTTTGGCCTTTTCTGCCTTGAGGGACTCCAACTTTTGAGAGGCTTCTTGGAGATCTCTGCGGAGCCTATCTATTTGGACTCTGTCTGAGGGCTCAGACTGAATATTAAAACCCCCACCTGTCTTAGCCAGGTCCTCAGCCAAAGTAGAATTTCGAACAAGGAGATCCTGAAATGTTGACAAGAAAAAGGAAATCATCAAATCAAATGCATATCAAGAGTAGTCAAACCATGTACTTTATACATTGTTGTTTGTTACAGTCAAACCATATTCCAATCCTTATAGGCTTTCCATCACATCCATGGGATAAATATGTCATAATAATAATTATCAGTTGAAGAATACTTTGGTCCCCTTACACGATCCTCATTTTCAACATGGTCCCTATACATACAATTTTTTTAATTCCATCCCTATATGTATAATTATTTTCAAATTAGTCCTTGCCATTTATATGAGTTAAAGTATAGAGACCAAATTGCAAACAATTGCAACATGTAGGGACTATGCATATACTTCTTGGTCCCTATAAGTAGTCATCATTTTCTCTTTGGTCCTTACACAAGACAATCATTTTTAACTTGGTCTCATTACAACATGTATCAATCAGTGCCATTAAAACAAATGGCAAGAACCAAGTTGAAAGTAAGTGTACACAAAAGGACTAAATTGAATTTTTTTACCTATAGGAACCAAGTTGAAAATGAGCTTCTATATAGGGACCAAAAGTATAGATTATGAGGGTTATTGATCAATAATGGATTAGCTGTAGAAACCATTAGAAATAAACCTGACTTCATGAACAAATTGACCAAGGACAAGGATGTAAATGAACAACATATCCAAGTAAACATGTATAACAATGTTCTTTATAATCTTATCATGTGTGTATCATTTGAACCAACCCCAGAATCTCATTTTAAGCAAAATAATAACACCACTTAAAAGCACAAAACTAAATGTTTTGAAATATTAAGGTTGATTTGAGTACTTTCAACCTGCACGTTCTTAAATTACAGTAAATGCAGACTTCCTAAAAGGAACAGATTCATGACAAATAGTACCTGTATCTCAGAGGACTGCTTCTCAACAAATTCTTTCAGCCGCTTTATATACTCACCATCACTTTCACTACTTTTCTGCTCTAACTCAGCTGGTACTACTGCCACCTTGATTTTTGGATGACTATAAACTTCTACAATCTGTTCTTTAATGTCCGCTTCCAGTCTTTTAACAAGATTCACAAAGTAAGAATCCAAGATTGAAGAGAGAATTGGATGATCAAGATTTTTCTTTTCGAAGAACTCATTCTCATCTGCTACATCTTCAATATCAGCCATGCTAGCTGCTGAAGATCTAGAAAATGATTTACGCATCAGAGATGAGTCAACACTGGCAAAAACAAAACTTTTCTGCATCTCCTCAAACTTTAAAAAGTATGAACTAAGCCCGATTTTCTGACTTATTGCATCAACAATGGCAAATGCAGACTTTCCGCTATCATTGGATTTGTTATAGATCACACATTCACCCAAGACAAGTGCAGCAAAACCCCTTACACATGATGTTTCTGACAAATTTGATGTCAACTCGAGGAGATAAGTGAGGTGGGGATGAGCATCGAGGAAGCAGTGCACTGCATTTGGGCAATCTGCTAGCCAGGTAACCAGTAATTTCAAGATAATGGCTTGAATATAAGAGTTCCCTGATATAGTAGACTTTCCATCTTTGCGTTTCAACGAAGAAGCAACGGCCAAATATTTCATCATTCGGTGTATTAGTGGCTCTGGAGCTCCTAAAGAATGCATGGGTACCTCGATTTCAATTCTTAAAACCTGCAGCATAGCCTGATAAGGTTTTCTGATGACAACCAAAATTTCTGTTTTTAATCTCAATGTCCATGAAACAAAGCATGTTTAACTTGTACATGATTTCAATAACTTAATATTAACCCTTTACATAACTCAAAATTATAAAAAGCCTATATAGTCAGAAACTAGATTCCGAAATGAGTTCATTGGACAAACCTTTGTTTTCCTTAAAATTACACAAATTACACATGTTTGCAGACATGTCTAATGCAAAAGTATGAAATAGATAAACAATAATGGGACAGGACTACCATTATGAAGACCAAAAAATAAGTAATGCAGTAGTTATGAGCTTATACAAAATGCCACATAATTATGAATAACACGTCTTACATGCATAGACTTGCAAAAGAAAATCTGCAAATAATTTGTTAGAAAAACATCATCTGCTATGTTTGGATTAACATTTAACTACATGAATAAGAATATCACAAAATATAGAGAAAAATATAAAAGCAAAACGAGGGAAAAAATACAACAACCAAGCCTTCGTTGTATTCTTCCCCTCTTTTAGCTTTTATATTTCTCTCTATATTTGCCTGGTGAAATTGTTAATCATTCATACATATGAAGCAAACCAGATATGGAGTGTATTTTAAGAAATTACCAAATCTAATTTTATGTATATTATTCAGTTTATTAGCATAATTAATGTTTTTAGTTGTCGAATCTTGTTATTCGGTTGTGAGAGAGGAGTGTTGCGGTTTCTAATGAGAGAAGTGTTGCATTTGATGATTTAGGGTTTCTGAGTTTGTGGGTAAAATCCAAGATTACCCTAAAAAACCCAAAAACAAAGGCTCAAACGGACTCTAAGGTCCACCACCTCTGCTAAAACTTACAAATGAATAAAAGCAAATAATACAATGAGACAAAATTACTTGAGATACCTTTTCCTTGCAAGGGAGATTGTCCTTCAATATATGAGATAGAACGCTAGCAGCTCTGCAACAAACCTAAGTTTTAACACAATGTAAGCCAGATAGTTACTTCTCACACAAGAAAAAAATCATGAATGGGCTTCCATTACATGTTCAAAGATCAAAAGGATGTAGTTTAATTGAATTGTCAACCAACATTTTTTGTCGCATTAGCTTTAAATATAGAACTGAAACATATATAAAGAAAGTATCACACCTCAAGATCACCATCATTTTCACCCAAAGTAAGACCATGTAATAGCATGCTGAAAAAGAAACAATTAAAAATCATAAAACAGATTGAAGTTAGCAACAAACATGTGATAATATAGGATACATAAATTAACAAGGATTTGTCACATCAGAGAAGTTAAGATCTCACATTACAAAGTATGATACAAGAACAAACAAGAAAATGTCAACAACAAAGCAAACCTTCCAAAAGACATACTGACATCCTCCTCGAGGGGGGCATGATTCATGGAATATGGTTGTGGAATTAGTGTAGATGCCAGCATTGATTGGCCATCAGCATTTTTCTGAATTAGATAAAGTGAATCACAACAGGGGGAAAACAAAACAAAATCAGAAATGATATATATATATAGTATAATGTACTCCAGCCAGAATTAATCGATATCAAATGATGCTTTTAATGGGGGGGGGGGGACCAAGAAACAAGTATGCATAACAAACCTCACAAAAGCTTTTGAAAACATAATCAGCTGCAATGAACTCTTGCATGCTAGAAGTCCTCAAAATGATCCTAAGTATAGAGTTCAGAGCTGGTTCAACTTGTGGCTCCTCTCCAAGAAATTTGCTAGCAAGAAGATCGAGATTCTTTGAATCTCCAGCAATTAGATCACCAATGCATTGCATTGCCTAACAGATTCAGTTAGCGAAATAAAAGTGAGCACCCCTTTCATACTTTGTCACAGCAGGAAATTTTATTACACACTAAGCATTTCAAAACATAAATAAAAGGGCGGCCCAGTACACGATGCTCCCACTTAGTGGGGTGTGGGGAGGGTACATGTACGCAACCTTACCCCCGCAAGCGGATAGACTGTTTCCAGGATTTGGACCAGTAACCTCATATTGAAACTGTCTGTTATTTGATAAAGCAGAGGGCACATGTCTGACAATAAGAGACTTGCTCTGTATTTATCTCTAACAAAATAGAGATCTAGCTCAATGTAGTCTTGTTGTGTAAAACAGGATTCTGTGACATTGCAACTATACTGAGACTGTCACAGTATATGATATGAGTTTGATGTGGAAACTTGAGCTCACTAAGAAGTGATTCTATCCACATTACTTCCTGAGATGCAAGAGCTAAGCTCTTGTACTCAGCTTCTTTGCTTGATCTAGAGATGGTGTATTGTTTTTTAGACCACCAAGTAACAAGGTTAGGACCAAGGAATACACAAGCAGCGGAGGTTGATTTTCTGTCATCCATACCCGAGGGCCAGTCAGCATCACAAAATGCAGTTAGGGCAGGAGTAGATACAAAAGCCTGCTTAATCGATAGCCTTGTAAGTATTCTTAGAATTCTTTTGACAGTAACCCGGTGAGATTTAAGAGGATTGCCAATAAATTGACAAATTTTGTTTACATTATAAGCAATATCAGATCTAGTCACTGACTCACTGTTGCATATTGCAATGCTCCTACAATAGACCTATAAAAGGAATGATCTTCATAGGTATCAGTCCCTTGTTGAGAGTTTGCAGTTGTTAGCCATGGGTGCAGGCACAGGCTTGGCAGACCCCATAATAGCTCTATATAAAAGGTCTCTAATGTATCTGGGTTGAGACGTAAGTAGAGAACCATCAGTTAGATGCTTAACTTCTACCCCTAGAAAGTAGTCAAGTTTTCCAAGTTGCTTAAGAGCAAAAGTGGCACTGAGATCCTTAATGACCTTGTTAACAAGTGAAGAAGAGGACCCAATGACTATAATGTCATCCACATAGACTAACACATACAGTTTGGATGAGGGAGAGGTATGAATGAAGAGTGAATTATCACATTTAATTACCAGAAAACCAATTTTGAGAAGAGTATCCTTAAGCTTTTCAAACCATTGTCTAGGGGTTTGTTTGAGACCATAGATTGCCCTATGTAGTTTGCACACCAAAGATTTATCACTAAACTAATCCACCTCTCTAACTTCTCTAATATTTTACTACAATTTGTTTATATTAGAGTTAAATACATCAATACAACGTGAAAGAGAAAGGAAACTTATCTTACCGCACAGCGAACTGCAACAGGTGCCCATTGGTTTTCAACACCTAATATTAACAAATGGTCCAGTACCTTCTTCTACAACCAAGTCCAAAAAACAACAGAATGAGATCACCTGATTTTTAATTATGTAAGCATCATGAGACAAAGTTCTTGGCAAACCTGAACCAGAGTTGTCTTATTTGTCTGTCTGTTCACATCTTTCCCAGAACCGGCCTCAGGACCTCCCTTTATTAACAATTTAATTGTTTCTAATGTGCTGAGTAAATTGATTGTCTACTGACATGGTGTTTATAAAAAAAGTTAGCTGTAAGGGATCACTTATAGTATAAACTAAAGTAAAAAAATTAGAAAGAATCTAACCTTTTGCTGAGTAAAAGTGTAAGCACTTCCTCTCAGCTTCAAAATTGATATCAATGAATCAAGTCCTACAGTCTCTCTTAGTAGCACCTGAAGCGAACTTAGTTCAGATCGGTACCATGATAAGAACTGAATCAACAAAATAGAACCAACAAACCTGATTGGATGCATCGTTACGAAGCAAATTGTTCAATAATTCAAGACAGTCCTGCACATTAACCTAAGAATTAATATCTGGACCAAAAGCTATACGAAGTTCATCGATGCTCATAAAATATCTCAACCATAATACCCTTATTTACTCAAACAATTTAGTGGAAAAGAAAACGATTTAGTTTTATTAATGAATGATAGTTTTGGGTAAACTACATACAATTGTTGACAAATTAAATGATATTCTAACCTTCCTTAATTCACATAAAACTACCCAAAAGGGTCGTATAAAAAATACCGGAGGGAGTACAATATCATTACATAAATAAGATTAGATATGAAAGCACAGTCAACAATCATTAAGAAGCAATATTAGAACAAAAGATTGCAAATATAATGGCCATAAACATGCTTGTGCACATATTGATTTATACCAAAGTTAGCTCCAAACAATTTGAAATTGAAGCAGGTATGCTCATCGCCAAAAGTTACACCCTTACTAATCATTTGGCATTAGCACTCTTTTTGTAGGGAATTTTACCAACAACAAAAAAGATGAAGTATTTTATTCAAAAAAACTTATATATGTGTATGTTCATAACTATAGGCAGCTTTAAATTAGCACATCATGTAGCTAAAAAGCAAGTTGAATAAACTACTTCATATAGTAACAATGTATCACCTGTACAACAACTCCACCATCTGAATTTCCTTCCTCTTTTATGATACTGAAAATCTTCTCAAATGCTCCTTCAAAGACGACAATCTTTTGAATCTCCTACAGTCATTACATAAATTTTGATAAGACACAATATGTTACCCCAAAAAATTGAAGTGAAAAATTAACTATTAGAGCAACAAGTTACCCCAGCTTCATGGGTCAGGTGAGTAAGAAGCAATAAGGCCTCGTTCCTTATGACCTGGAATGTAAATCTTGATTATTTTCTCAGTATCGATAATAGCCAAGAAACAAGATTCTCAAACAGAATTATCAGATCTGAGGCTTTCTTTTAAAAAGAGGATAAACAAACGTAAATGTTAAACAAGTATATTTTGTGTCGACATATGACAAAAAACAATTAAGTTTAGAAAGGTTACTGGGAGGACTACAAGCTTTCAATTCTTGTACCTCACGATCCATAAGCATATCCATTAGCCGAGTTATACCACGGGGGATGATCAATATAGCTTCCTGTAATCTGAAGAGGAACTCAGCAATGTTGCTTTCTGAGCTAAATGATTTAACAATTTGACGGATTAAAGTAAAATAGATGCTAGAAAACTAATACCTCTGTGGAGAATTAGTGACAAGGGCAGTCAATAGTTGCAGAGTATAATATCGTACATAGAAATCATCCTCTTCCTGTCAAAGCACCCCCAAGGAAAATATTACGAAATGATTTATTTGCATATGCCTAAAAATGAAAGAAACTTCGAGTGATAAAATTGGGAATGCATTCCATGATCATGGTAAATAAATTCTTACCAACAAACTTAGAAGAAGAGGGATACTTTCTGCTTCTCTAGAAAGTAAATCCGCATTCATCAAAGCTGGCTGAACTTCATTACTTGAAACTTTTGCATGATTAATAGGAGTCAATGCACTTACAAGAGTTTCTAGGGCACCACGAACCTGCATGGATATAACTTTCATTTAACACAATGTTGGTACTTGATACATTAAACGAAAGTGGTACAAATCTCAGATGGGGGGGGGGGGGGGGGGGGGGGGGGGGCTCACAATCTAACTGAACCAAAGTCCATCAATAAAAGAGATTAAAAGTTTAAAACAACCAACACAGTAAGTTGAAAAATGAAATACTGCATTGATTGATGGTCTAAAAAATGTCAAAAAAGATCCTATTGGAGCAAAATAAAGGCCAGTGATGAAGAGAATATCATAGAACCCATGCACGGCTCACAAAAATAAATATAAGAAGGTCAAAAGTTAACTTTAAACTCTAAGCCAAACACAAGAAATACATGTGTTAGATATCAGTGTGGACATTGCTTTACGTATCACTGATAAATGTAAAACTTGACCTAGTCACAATTTATGCATAACAAGATAGTCTTGAAGTAAAGACTATTCAACTCCAGATTTAGCACGCTAAACTGGATTATGAATCTAATAACTGAACTGTCGAAAAATAAGCTTGGACATTTCACTTTCAAAGTTTTTATCCCATCTTTTATCATATTAAAAATGAATTTGATGATCTTGAATCTTGACTAACTTTTATCATATTAAAAATGAATTTGATGATCTTGAATCTTGACTAACGCAAGAAAAACAAAAACAAATAGACCAGAAGACATGACAGTGAAGAAGTTTTGTCACCATCTCAACATCATCACGTTCTTCCTTTAAGATGCTTAGCATTATAGGAAAGCCTGCAGAGTATGTATTAAACATATTACATAAGGCAAGAGGAAACAAAGAGAAATAAAGTATAGAGACTGGATGTACCCATTGCCCCAATTGCTAACTGGGAAGCTTGGCTTTCTGAGACAACAGCCTGAAGCTCAGTGATAGCATTTCTCCTATCCTCTTCTAGTTTACCATTGCTTATGCGATCAAGTAAGCGCTCAACATAGCTAATGAGACAAGGCAAATAGAAGTGAAAAACTTAGAAACTAAAAACAAGGAGAAGAGAGAAACTGAAATTGTAATTGTATTGATTTGATATTTTTGTGATTGCAACTGAATGAAGAAGCTTGCCTTCTATTTATAGTATTTATTACAGCTGAGGTGGTTACTTAGGCTGTTACATAATTGTAACTGCCACTAACTGCTATTAGTCTAGAAGCTTCTAATTGAAACAGATTGGACAGCTAAGCATATTACTAACTAAGCTTATACATGAAGCTTAACAACTGAATTAATAACAACTGCTTATTCTAATAAGAAGGAATATAACTTAATTATAAGGTGCACCATACAATAGTTATATAGAATAACTAAAAATACACATATAGAAGTAGAATAACTAAATCTCATGCAGTAGAATAACTAAAACAACAAATTCATGGCCAACCAAGTTATATAGAACATTGAAACAGAAATATACACATTAGATTTTGAAAATATATTTGTAATCAAGTGTTCTTCAATAATTAATTTTGACTAAGGGGCATTAGGAAGGGCTCATGGGGAGCTAATCTTATTACATATTTTAATGATTAAAAAAAGACGAGGAATGCACAAGACTCTCACTTAATGGGGTCTGAGAATGATAAATTACGGTCGGTCTTATTCGCGATCAGTACCTCCAGGTTACAAGGCAAGCAAATCGAGGACTGGTGCCTTTTAATAATATACAATCTTAAATTTAAAAAAAAATAAGTATACCTATCTGCATTAGAAGAATTCTCGTTTCCAAAAACAAACCCTACAACTCCCTGCACAAGAAGAATAAATGATCAATATGAAATGAATGCAGTGAGAATAATTTAAAATTGAATGGTGAAAATTGACCTTGTAACCAGACACCAAATCCATAATCGTAGATCACAGAGTGCTCCAAAATCCTTGAAAAGGGGGTGAGGAGATCGTTGTAGAAAGACCGAACACAAAACACCCAAGCAAGGTTCGTCCGATACTTTATTTCTTTATATTTTATATTTATATAATATAATGCCTATAGATAATAAATAGGGATTTTATGGAACTATAATCTCTCCAAATAATATAAAATATAAAATTTTGATTTTATAATTTTTTTATTCAATTAAATGATACATTTTAATTAGTCTCTGACAACTAGAGGTGTCAAAATGGGCGGGCCCGTGCGAGATGGTCCGTCACAACCCGAAATTTTGTAGGGCTTGGGTATTAATGAACTCGAAATTTGACACTTTTTAATGAATCTGAGTTTTTTAGCCTGGCCCGATAGGACTATATTAAAACCGGGCTCGGGCCGGGCTTACCCGGACGGGTTCGGGCTACCCGTTTTCTCTTATTTTAAAACTTTTTTTGAGACTTTTTTGGTTAGGTAATAAACTTAAGATGAAAATTATTTTAAAAATATCTTATGATAAAAAAATAGATAATATATACTAAATATTGTGTAATGAACTTTGAATAAAAAATAGAGTAATGTCTATAACATAAATATTTATAAATTACAATAATGTTATGAAATTAATAATTATATTATTTTCCTATTTTGATTAATATTTTTTTAAGCACATTAGCAGAATAGTGTATCAAATTAACTGAGAACATTAAACCATATAGATTCTATTTTTCTTTTTTTAGTTGTATATTTAATTAGATTTAATTTCTACAACAAAAACATAATAAAGAAAATAATTTTTACAACGAAACTGAAAAACAACTTAATTGTTAGAGAACTCAACACAACCAAATTTAACATAACAGTTCACAATGAAAGTGTTGATAAAGATCATACAAAAGATATACATACACAAAGTAAAGAAATATTATGATGATAGCTATACTTCGACACATAGAATTCATTTTGAATTTGACTCTATACTATCATTACTATAAACCAAAGTGATATTATTTTTTACTGTATCCATTTATTATATTGAAGTAAAGTTACAAATTATATTGTGTTAGAGATTGAAAGTCTAATATAAATAAAATATTTAATGAATAAGTTATGTTACGAATCATATCCGTAGATTTAACATCATGTCTTAGCTCAAACACATAGCATTATATCTATAAGTTTGGTTACGTTGAGTATAACAATTATGTTAAAAAATTTATGCATTAATATCAAATGATATATATATATATATATATTAAATATGTTAAAATTTAAATAATTTTTTTTAATACTATGTTGGCCGGCCCGCCACAACCCGCATAAGGCGGTCTTGGGCTACATTTTGATATACATAAATTGTATTCGGGCTTTTTAACCCGACCTGGTTTAGTCTGAACCCGTCTGAGTAGCTCGTTTTGACATCTCTAGTGACAACAATGGAAATAGCATATTTGCATCTATAGATAATAATGTGGGTTGACATGTTTGTTTTGCCTGAGCCCGTAAAATTTAAGTGGGTATGGGTATACTTACATTGTCTTTAAGATACAAAATTTTGTGTGCCACCTGTTTTAAAATTGACATGTGATATGTCTTCAGAAAAATAATACAAATAGTGAATGATATACTGAATATCCATATATCTTACCGTATATCACACTATTTGTTTTAATTAAAATTTTGATTACATTGCTTATTTAATTTTTGTTTATATATGATATATAATTTAACTATAATAGTATCATAAAAGCATATATAGAAGTTATATTTTTGAGGTGTGATATAATTTATTTGTTAACCCAACAAAATTATATAATTTAGTTGTTTTTATTTAGTGTCAATATTTTTATTAAATAAGGCAGGTTTCTATAGTGTGTTTGATATACTATTTTAATATCTATTCTATTCTAAAAAAAGTCAACTTGTGGACTTCATTACTTCAATCATTATATGCTACCAGAATCTCTGCCGTGATGTGGAAAAAAAAAGTTATGGGTAATTTAGGTAAAGAGATTTTTTAGTTTGAGTAGGATATTACTGTTCATCAAGACTTTTGGACAAAATTAACCCTTATATTTAATTATAATTTGTTTAGTTATAAGGGTATTTTCATACTTTTCATTTTATAAAAATATGAGTAAATTAACTCATACCCCTTGAGTTTTAGTGAAATTACATAAACCACCCCTTCTTTTTTTGTCCTTACACGAACCACCCCTAATTTTGTACATATGTTACACTGACTACCCCTCTATGATATAAAAGTGTAATATTTTAAACAAAAAATGTGTGACATGTGTAATTAATTAAAAAAAATATTGTATATTGTGTAGACAAATTCAAATAATATAAGAGACATTGTGTCTTCATTATTTGATCCGTTATAAAATAGTATAAGAGTTATTTAAACATTTCTTTGAAATTATTAATCTATTTTGTAATGACACAAAAATAATAAAGAAACACTTGCTTTTGTACTATTTGAAGTGTTACACAATATACAATATTTTGTTTAACTTAATTAAATTTATCACACTTTTTTTGTTTGAAATATTACATTTTTATAACATGCAGAGGTAATCAGTATAATATATGTATAAAACTAAGGGTGGTTCGTGTAGGAGAGATGAGTGGTTGGTGTAAGGACAAAGAAAGAAGTGGTGGTTTGTGTAATTTCATTAAAACTCATGGGTCTAAGTGTAATTTATTCACTATCATCCCTAATCTTCTTTCCTCTCTCCCATTAATCTACTTATCCCAAAACACTTAAAACTCTTCCACCAAAACACCAATAATTTGTCTTCACTATGTAGCTATTTCTTCACTCCTCAAAGTATATCATTCGTTTAACTTATCAAAAGCAACTAAAAAACCAATTAGTCGCTTGAGAAAAATGTGATACATTGCATACACTCTATTATGTGTATTGTTGGGAAGCCTTTTCATGCTTCATTTGAGAGCTATATGAAAT
This sequence comes from Lupinus albus, assembly GCA_009771035.1. Taxonomy (NCBI): domain Eukaryota; kingdom Viridiplantae; phylum Streptophyta; class Magnoliopsida; order Fabales; family Fabaceae; genus Lupinus; species Lupinus albus. Next base: position 16,186,578 of record CM020016.1, read on the forward strand.
TGCAATATATCATATATCATATGAACCAATTAGTGAAAAGGGATTGAACTTGTGATTATCTATTATTAATACTCTCATTGGCTCATTGCAAACAGAGCAGCAACATGCCAAGTGGGGTTGTTTTGAGATAATTAAGTTAATAGGAGAGGTGAAAGAAAGTTAGGAATGAGAGTGAATATTTTTATTAAATGGAAAGTATGAAAATACCCTTATAATTAAATTGATTACAATTAAAATATGAAGGTTAATTTTGTCCAAAAGTTTTGATGCAAGATATTTCCAATCATGTCATTTATTGTGGGAATTGAACTAGGAACACAATGGTTACCAAACAGCAAAGCTACCGATAGGCTATGGCAATCGTTCGATTTGATATTGAACAACTATTATACATAAATATTCGGATCAACTGATTCAGAATTCCAAATGTGTTTCTCTACATCAAGTGACATGAATTTCTTTATAAATAGAGACACTTGGAGGCATGATGAAATATGAAATTTTCATCTCTTAAAATCATTCTTCATTTCTCTAATGCATAAGAGAAGTGTATGAAATAGAGACACTTGAAGGCATGATGAAATATGAAATTTTCATCTCTTAAAATCATCATTCATTTCTCTAATGCATGAGAGAAGTGTATGAAACATAAATTTGTAAACTACTATTGAAAGGTAAGTTTGTTGTGCTTGTGCAAATCACATCAAGGTTTTCTAAAGTATTCTGAAGGAGATTCAATATTCATTCCATTTGCATCCAATATGCTTAAATTGGTGTGGATGAATCGAACATAAATGTTAGTATGATAACACACGCTTTAAAGGTTTCTAGTGTATATCTATCAACCTTTTCTTTGTCCAAGTGATATAACATCTTTCCATCAAACAATATTTCCAATAGTTACTAGCAACACAACCATTGAAACTAAATTAGGTTGGAATGTGAGAGGAGAATAAAGATCGTCAATTTTGTAATATTATTTTATTAAGAATAATAAAATCAGAACCATTAAAAAATTATATGTAGCATATGTAAATATATGCATGTAGTACTGACTCTTCAGTACATGTGTCTTTGAACCAAAAAATGCCATTATTTGCCCAATTGAGAAAATATGGGAGTAAAGTAATGGGGGAATGGAGAAATTAAAGTTGCACAAAAATGAAATTTGGGACAAAAAATGCAATTAAACATAAAGCTTAACCTAACATTTTATTATGTTTATTTAAAATATAAATTTAATAGATTGATTATGTTATATAAAAATTGTTTGTATTAATACCTATAGTATTATGCTTATTTAGCTCTCCTCTTCAAACACAAAAGATGTATTTAATTTCTTAATTGAATTTATGTTTAAAATGAGACTTCTTATAAGCACCCTATGTTTATGCTTGTAATGTACTTTTTGAAATGTTAATCCACATAAAGAATGGAAAAAAAATGGTCAAGATGTTACCTTTGAAAAGTAGATTAACCAATATTTGTGTTACTTGCATTATTTGTTTGGTATATTTATTAGGAAAAGGGACAAAAGGAATGGAAAGAATAAATCAAGATACACAGAATCCAAAACAAATAGAAATACATAGAAAATATACAAAATTTATATCTGAAGTAGAGATAATACAAAACTATTGTATAGTAATATGCAACTCTTATTATTATTAAGGGCAAAATGCACCATTAAACAAGTACAAAAGCTACAAGACTTCAAAACTCTTGTAAATTTGATTCTCATTTCTAGTTGCTTGAAGTCTTATTTGCCTATTGAATTTCTGAATAAACTCCTCCACTCTCCTATTAAGATCTTCATTTGACATCTTAGAAAACTCATTTTCTTCTTCTACCTTCATAGTCTCTAACCCTCTCATTTTTTTCTTCCTCTCATCAACCATCACACTCTTAACTCTATCTCTATGATATCTATCCGATTTACTTCTTCGGATTCTTGCATGGATTGCTTTCTCTTCAAACGTTTTATAACCATCATCTACCTCCCGCCTAATGGGTAAGGGACTGATCTCTCGAGATATGTTCACACACTTAAGTGGTCGGGATCCATTAGTGATAGTTTCTTTCTTTTCATTCAACAACTTACCATCAATCGCAATGCATTGTTTATCGACTTGTTCATATGAGGTGGTGACATAGTTTCTTTGTTGGCTATGCAATACATACTCTTCATAAGGATCATTTTTCTTCTTTGATGAAGAGAATGCACCATAATCAGCAGCTATGATGAGGATGAGGGTGTTGGACATGAAAAACCAAAAGATGTTGTTGTTGAAGAGAGTATATGGAGAAAGCTTAAAGATATAGAAGATAAAGATGTAGATGAAAAATGAGAACATGGAGACAAAGAAAGAGAAACTCTTTGATATATGGGTGTGATCTTTTGTTTTGTAGAATTTCATACAATCTTCCTCTAGATATGGTAGTTTGGCCATACTAGAAAAGTGAAAAGAGTATGAGAAGCTTGTGTTGATGAAGTTGAATGTGTCTATTAATGTGGTTAGGTGGGAGTGCCAAATGAATCATATATAGAGCTTTTATATATATATATGAGCTTGATTTATGATTAGGGTGTAGAATAATTGATCCCTTGGTGACAAATATACCCTCTTTCTTGTGTCAAATTTTTCTTTGGTTCCTTCATTTGAATAGATGGGTTCAATAAAGTATAATGAATATGATATGAATTCAATAAAGTATAATGAATATGATATGAATTCTTTCCCGTACTATTTGATTATGATGGGTTGGGATCCTCTCCATTACTAGACTGTCTAGTACTGGAATGTGAGGCCCATATTTATTAGAAGGTTAAAAGAAGAAAAATTAATTGAAAAAACTTGAAATTTGCACCATTAAAAAATTTCAAACTCCACATGTCACCATCTCTGTCTGTACTATAAGAGAGGGTCTGTATTCGATTATGACATATGGCAAAAACAATCCTCCAAATACTATGATTTCATGTTAATTTTTAATAAAATAAATAAATAAATTTTAAAAAATTTCAGCCCCATATTCTAATACTAGAGAGTAGAAATTGAGCTTAATGAATAAAATGTGCCCGCTAATGTAGTGAATATTATATTAGCCTTATAATGTATTGGTGTTGGAGATTTTTTATTTTGTAGTTTAGCTGCATTATATTACATTTGATATGTGAAACACTAATCTCTTGAAATAAATTTAGGTATTTAATAATTTTCATATGGATGAATCTTAGCATAAACTTCTAAGATCACATGTTTAAGGGATGTTAGTCATTTTCTCTCCCAACAACACGCATGAAATCATGCTACGTATTTCAGTGAAATGTTGGTTTGATCACCATATTTGTTTTTCTGATATACAAAACATTATATGGTATATATATATATATGCCACATACAATTATCTAATGTTATCAGGTGTTAAAAAGAAACTTTATTTAGAAGCCAAAGAACTATATTGAAATAGAGGATAAGAGTATTCTAATAAGTGAGGACAAATGAATAACATGAGTATGATTTTATATAACTATATAGATGAATTCTTTTTAACTGTAATATGTACAAAAAATCATCATGCACAAGTGGCTCCTCCAATTACACAAAAAGTTATAAAATCCAAAAGACTAATTTACAAGTAACAATAAGTTATAAATGATGTAAAGTTTCACTTGATATCAAGAATAATGTTTTATTTCAAAACCATTAGTATGTATAATTATATATACCGAAAAAGATTAATTCTTAACTCAATCTAATAAGATATCGTTTGTTATAAAAAATGATCAACATGAACATGCCAATGACATATGAATACCTTGATTAGGGAAGAACCAAGATCACGAGTGGAGTTGATCAAGTCCAAGGTATTGAAACTAACTATTTCAGTTATCACATACAAACAAATATAGACACCTAATTCGCGGAGATGAATGTGATAATGCAAGTATACAAAATTGATGTATTTAACATTATTCACGACAATTAGATAATTACAGTTTGATTACGCATAAACTAGATATCAGGATCTATTTTAACGATTAAGATAGGTAGGATACATAATATCTTCCCCTTACTTTTCTCACAATTATTTTACATGATAGCTAAGTTAAAAATACAAGTACAATATCTATATATCGACATTGTAAATATTTTTATACAGTCAATGTGTCATACTATCATTCACCTTTCATTTAAAATAAATAGTAAATAATATATTAATAGAATAAAAAATTCTTATATCGTGAATATTTACATTTTTTTCACAAAAATTATTATGAATGAAAATGAAAACATGGGAAACATGGGGAAGTTAAAATATTATAAACGTCGTGATAAATTGACATGGTTCAAACACGTAGCAGAATGTCTACAAGGTCATCATTGATTATGAGGTGATATGTTTTAAATTACAATTCATAGCCACAATTATATGAATTTTTGTATTGATATTGTGATCCCCATTGGGACCACATCTTTCCATATTTTTTCACAAGTATAATAAACATAATGTATCATTCATAACAAAATTAAAACATAAAAAAAGAGTTATTAAATGGATTGGATGAAGTTGGAAGTTTAAGTTTCATCTGGAACAAAATATTAATTTGTCGATTGAAAAAAACGTAACAATGACTTTAATCTAAAATTTTGATCAAGTGTATGATACATATACCTAAGGAAAATGATATATCCATTATCTTCATCTAAATCATCTTACCCACAAGAAAGTGATATATATCTCATTTTTCATGGAAATACTAGCTAGGCTAATTTCATTGTAATAACAACATGCGGATAAAAATGGGGTTTGGTCTGTTTGTTTGTGGGTGTTTTAACTTTTTATATATAAGGAAAAGAATGAATGAATTAATAAAAGCATAAGTGCTCTTATTAATAAAAATATACTTAACTTTGTGGGTTAAGCAAATGAGTGATTTTGTTGAACTACATCTTGAGAGAGTTATTTTTATTTTCAATTCCAAAAATCTCCTTATCTATTATACATATTGTTTTTTTACTTAATAGTTTCTTTGGGCTTTAGCCCGTTGATTATAAAAAAAGAAAAACTATGTAGTGAGGAAATATAGATTAAGACAAAAAGAATGAAAGCAACACCAAATTCAAGAGATTTTAAAAAATAAATAAACTAACCATATGTTAATCACGAAATCGTAGAAGTTTAACAATGGTGTGCATCGAAATTAGCCTGACCTAATTAGTGGCACTTCATCAACAAATGCATTGGTTTATTATTATAAGGAAATGATATATTATCCTACTAAATCCTCATATTAATCATTCTACCCACACAAAAAGTGACATATGTCATAATACTTTATTTATTAGTGATTGATTTACAAGTGACATATGTCACTTTTTGTGGGTAGGACGATTAGTAGGAGGATTTAGTATGAGGATATAACATTACTCTTATTATAAGGACACGCTACATTTCTAGGATGACCAAAAGATTAAAGGTTTGATTCTTAAGAGTCATACTTGTTGGGATAAAACAATCACACACCACAAAAATGATTAATTTATTACTCATAAAATAAGGAATATGATTTGTAGTATAAAAAATATAATTAGTGGCAATTCATTTACAAACACTTTTATCATAATCATACGTGGGAAATGAAATATAATTGACTACACCCATAAGCAATATATTATGTTTAATTTCAAATTTGCAGGGAGAATGTAATTGGAGAGAAAAATATTTTTCCTTTGAATTTTAATAATAAAAGTATAATTTCATTCTAAGTAAAAATGATTGAAATGTCATTGCAAATTACTTTTTCTTTAATATTTCAAAGTAATTCCCTCTTTATTACTGGAGACAAGTCTTACTTCCTAACGATCAACCACCTATTAAAAGTAGTGTATGGGGGACCTACACTGTGGAGAAAAAAAAAAAGGAAATAATTGATTGTAGAACCCTATCTTAAACAAAAAAAAATCATTATTCTTTTGACATTTAATTTAATTTGAGAAGTGATTATATGGAGAAGCTTCTTGTTTCCTAATCTTTCTTTTGTGGAGGAACCTTTGCAACGATCTTTTCATAGAAAGAGGAGTGGCTGGACTATACAATGGTTGGTGAGATTCCACTACTGTTGGTGTAGATGGCTCTAACCTACTTCCTGTTTTCACTTTTTCCTCCATTTTTTTATTTGCAAGCATTAAGATTGATCTAGCCTGCACATGTAACACACTTATTATTCTTTGATTCCATACAATTCAAAATAAAACTACTAGGAAAAAGTTTTACACACATACAATATATTTCTATTCTAATTTTGTAGACTAAAAAATCTATTTTATATATAATATATGAGTCTGTGTTTTAAATTACACTATTAAAATGGTGATATTTTAGTTTTGAAAGTCTCTATAACGACATCATAATTGAAATTATGGTCTGATTTTGTAAATTCACCTAATCACATTTTAAAAGAAGCATCTCCCATGTAGATAACAATAAAAAAAAGTTGCGTGCAGTATTTGAGGTCAAAGAAGGGAGTTTATGAATTAAATCTGAAGTTTCTAGGAACTTTCTATATTTAGATAGATGGGAGAAAAACTTTTATAAAGACGCATACATAATATTATATATTTAGAAATAAATATATTTATGTTTTTTCGGTACTATTATTTATAATTAAATGTTAATTATAATTTAATTTTTAATATGTTATCAAGATTTTATTGTCCGCGTATAAATACATCTTTACGTAAGTCTTTCTTATAGATTGATACACCACCTACTGCTAATGCTGTGTCTTATCGTTTATCCTTATTTTCAGCACCAACTAGTCGGCAACCACTAATATCTTTAACAAAATGTCAAGAGAGGGTTGATTTATTTTTTTATTTGATTTTTTTTCTATTTTTAATTATAAGAATAATATATTATATAAATTTCATTATCTATATCTCTATCAAATACAATAATAAAGGTAGGGTCAACTATGGTCAGATATTGAAGATATTTTATTTTATTTTAATCATGATAATTTAATTAAAATTAAAAATTTATGTGATATTTCTATAATTAATATAAACAAATATATCAAGAAAAACAAATAGCAAAGTTTTGTAAATAATCAAGCTCAAGTCATTCCTCTAGAAATTTAAAAGTACAACATTCATATGTGCTTTTAAAAAGTACTATTTCTCATTCTCGTTGATCTAAATTTCAAACTAGAATAATTAAATGCGGGAATATTCCTCTTAAGGATCTTAAGTGTGGACTCTTTATTCAAAACATACTTCTAATTATAATATCTGTTTTTCATTGGGTAAGTCTTTATTAGAAATTGTTTATTCATAAAATTTATGTACATTAAAGTATCTTCATCCATTCTTTATATAAACTTATTTTTAATGTGATTTAAAATATGCTATATGACACACAATAGAAAAATCAATTATAATCTTACCTAAAAAGATTTTAGGGAGAAAATTTGTTTTCTCAGAAGTAATCAAATTCTAACATAGGGAAAAAATAAACATATATGTTGATGGCTAACTCATAAGAGGAAACTTCCTTGAAATTACAATCCTTTCATTTCGTATTTTTTTTGGTTTAATTTTTTTTACAACTTTTGTTGTTTATAATTTTAATGTTTGGTAAAAAAGAAGAAGCAATTCCATCATATTTTAATAATTATAGGTAGTATTAGTTATTTGTCTAAAATGTCATTCAAGTTCTTAAAAAAATTGTGTTCAATCAACTTAGTCTTTCAAACATTATGTTTCACCAACTAGTCCTTGAAAAAATAAAATGGGCATCACGTTTTACTTTTAATTATTTCTAAGGATTTAAGGATTTTAATAAAATATAGTAATTTTAACTTGTGTGCATTAATCCTAAACATTCATCTAAGTCCCTGATTTCTGATCTTTTGAATCCAACTAAACTAATGTTAAATTTGGTTTTTATTCCATAGGAGGCTCCAACTAAGAAAAAATAGTCACAGATAGTGAAAATGAGCATTCACCGAATCAAGTAGTGGGTGGATAAAACATCTTTCATATCCAATCTTAAATATTGATTGATATATTTTAAAATTTTATATCTCATCCTAGATTTTAAACTAACGTGACTCTAAATATCTATTTGATCAATCTTTGAATCATTGTTCAATTAAATATAATACATACTATATTTAGATAAAATATTCTAAATATTATTTATTATTATTAATATCTAGTTTAACATATGAAATGTCATATATATATATATATATATATATATATATATATATATATATTTTGTTAATCATGTATATATATATATATATATGATAAAAATAGAAAATCAATGATACCTTCTACCAAATAGATATAATTGAATATAGATATATACAAACATGATGAGTGAGTAATAATGAGATAAGTCTGGGTTGAGTTATGTTTGTCCCCTCCCCAACTCTAAATATTGGTTATATCTAAATTTTAAATACAAACTTGACCCTAAATTCGATGTGACCTAACTCTATTGAGGTGCCATCATAAAAGTCGAGTGAAATGATTTGGTCATGTCTTATTTACTCCAAATATGAAAGGCATTATTACTCATACTCAATGAGTTATCAAAAAGTTGCACATACCTATATACTACTACTAAGTATATCCAAAGAAACAAGAACAAACTCCAAGAAAAATATATACCTGAAGCTCTGTGACATCAGAAACGCAGATCTTTCCATCATAGAAAATGGTAAGTGTGTTCTGCTGTTCCTTCTGCTGGTGGCATTCTTGGTGGTGGTGGAGTTGTTCGGTCTTTGAGTCCCCATTAGAAGCTCCATTCCTTCATTGAAGAACCAAAAACAATAACTTAGAATTCAATCTAAATGGTTCTAATCATAGAAAGAAAATAACAACAAAAGTGCTTACATGGGGTCAGAACTATAGGAAGGGAAAAGTGAAAGTTCCAATTTGCAATTTCTCCTCATTTTTCTTTTGTCTAGAGAGATTGAAGTTCTAAAGAGAAAAACAAAGATAAGATTAAATGTATAGAGCAAAATGATGAATGAGATAAGAAGAAAATGAAGAAATATATAAAGATAATGAAGAACTTAGAAAACACGTAAAGCACGAGAAAGATATATTTCGGCGGGGTTGTAGAAAAAAAGAGAAAAAATTGTTGTTATGAATTTGAACATGTGTTCCACGCTTGTTGAGATTTGTGTCACATGTTATTTACAACCCCAGATGAAACAGCCACACTTTTCATGAGCTGTGATTGGTGTGTTGCTGTCATCACCGCTTCATCAATAGAAATAATAAAAGCAAAATTCTCGTGCATTGAATCAATGCAATGCATTTAATTTTAAAGTGAATATACTTAATTAATTTAAAACACTTATTTCATATCATAATTAATGACTAAAGTGTAAAGTAAGTTTTTTAAATTTTCTCTTAAAGTAATTAGATCTCATCCTTTTACTTTTTAAGTAACCCCAAAGTTACATACAAATTATTTTGCAACATTTAAAATATATGTATCACTTATAAATCAATCATTAATAAATAAATATTATTTTATTTTTTATGGTATAAAGAATATTATTTTATAATAAAAATATCATTTTTCTTTTCATTTTATCATCCAATACCACTATTTTAGAGTATAATATTTATGTATTCATAATGTAAAAAATTATATTCAGTTAGTATATCATCTATCATTCATCTATATTACTTTTATTTCATAATAAGTGATAATAAAATATGAAAGATAATACAATAAATGTGTAAAAATTTATTACAATTTCAGTGTATGCATCTTTTTATGTAAATTTAGTAGTCTATATATTCATTCTTTTTTTTTATGGCTTAGGAATATCTAAATCGCAAAATACTTGTAAATTTCAAAGTCTCAAATTTATAAAAAAGAGCAATAATCGCCTAGAAGATCATTCCAAAAATCATAGAAAATAATTTAGATTTTTATAAGAGTATATGTCATTTTTTCTATAAAATAGATGCTCTATCTTATGTTCCTTTGATGAGTCTTTCTTGCCATTTATTTATACTAATGGAATTCTATCTTTGTTTGGTTAAAAGTGAAAAAGAAACTATATATACGTTCAAACAAAATGAAGTTTCATACTTTCATTGTTCTGGTAGTTTGAAAATAAACAATGACATTAATCTGCTCAAAATGATGATCCAAACCAACATTTAATCAATTTTGGTTCAGGCATTGAGTTTCAATTTTCATCCAACCCATGAACCCAATTACTCCTCAAACCTCTAACATATTCTCTATTTTATATTGGAAGAGGACATACATGATTCCAAAAGCAAAATCAATTTTTTTGGTTCAATAGTTTTTAGCATTAGACAGATTCTTGTAATTTTTTCCCCCATTTTTAGGTGAGTTCTATTCCTTTTTCTTCAATTCAATAAATTAATTGAGATACCAATCACAATGTGGAAATAAAAAATACAGCCTAAGTGGTTTAAACTTTAGACAATATTCTGTACCTAACAAATAGCAGGCCATATCAAATATGAATCATACACAGCATGTTCCAATCTTCTCTTAATCTTTGCATTTTTGTCCTGTTGTTTTCTTATTAACCACGTGGCCAGTCAAGAATATAATAATAACATAATTGTGAACCAAAAAAATTGTGTGGATTCGTATCTATCCATATAAACACACCCAATAAAACCTTGATAACATATTAAAAATTTAATCCTAATTGATAGTAACGGAAAAACATAAATACATTTATCTACAAATATGACGTGTTGGATTTGCCTGTCGACAATTTTTTTACCAATATAATTGTGAGACAACCTCAGCCCAAGAAGTCAGAATCAAGTCAACCGTAATACCTAAATATAACCGGGAGTCATAAGGTGGTCAAATGGTAAGGATAGAAGACTTAAGGAGTGGAGAGATAAGGAGGTTGATGGTTCAAATCCCATCTACCACAAAATACTAATATACTAACATTTGCCGATAAAAATAAAATACCTAAATATAACAATGTTTAAATTTGACCATTATGCATGTTATAAAATTGTAAAATTAGAAAGATTAAAATTAATATTTATTCTAAAATAAGTATATTAGTATAAATGCATTCTAGTGTTATACAATATGTTTTCATGCAAAAACATGTTGTACCTAACCTATAGAACCTAAACTTGTTCCAAAGGTTAGTATGAAGAATTCAATTGTGAAAAGTATAGTATAAGGTAAGAAATTCTCTTGTACACACATTCAATGATAATTATTCAAGCCAAGTACAACCCCTAACACATGAAAACAAATGCTTACTCTTTTCTATGACCATGGCCACTTAGCATCTCTCCATCTAAATAACCGATTTCTAGAACCATTTTCAGCTAAACAACTCTGGTTTCTTCCTCTTTGTTGCAAATTTCTATTGTCATCACTCATTCCACAGCATTGCAGTTTTTGATCCCGTGTTATAGCTTCGTCGCGGTATGCGGGAGTCGTATATCTCGGGTGTTGGACAAAATGCACATTTTTCCACCACAATTTTAAAGCCTGGAGAAATGGCAAACAGATTTGAAGGGGATCAACATATTGCACTTGGTACAAGCAAAAAAAATCATTTGAAAACATAATACAATTCATCAACATAAAATATGCCGATTCAATTATATCCTTGCCAAACTATAGTTCTTGAGCAGACACAAATGATGTGGCACAAAAAATACATTTCTCAATTCAAAAATAAAAAATTGATTATGACTTATATAGCATAGTCTAGTATCTCAGTCTAGATAAAAGCAAGAAAATTTCAACTTTGAGGTTACTCTTATCAAGGAAGAAAATGGTGAGAAAAGTGAGACATCATCACACTATTGAGTTATAAAAGAGGGTGGTCGACCGTATGAAGCTCCCACCTAGTGGATGTATGAAGGATAGATGTACGCAGTGTTACCCTCACAAGTCACGAGCGAAAAAACTGTTTCCAGGATTTGAACATGTGACCTTGATCACTAAGCAGCAACCTTACTGATGCGCCGCCGAGGTTTACTCTCATGTCACGATAGTTTACTAGTTTGGCGTGACAGCACATCAGGTGCTATAGTATTTTTCTTACTCTTATCATGTATGTATCAGTAAAGAAGTTAATGTAATGCTGCAACAAAACACAATAAAAGGAAAGTATAGCAAAATGAAACTTACATGCCAATATATCCACACTGCAACCTTATGAGGCATCAACCAAAAGAAAACTGCATGATCTGACTGTGATGATGAACACAACTTTTTGGCTTTCAGACTGGCAGTAAAATAGTTTCCATGCTCAGGGTGATGAACTGAAATTGATATAGTAAGATTCTCTCCGGATATGGGATCATTTGTTTTGATATTCCAACTCCCAAGCATATCCTACCACAGTTCAGATAGATTTACTACTAATAAAATGAAGAAGAAAAAACTATCTTAACTAACAGTGATTATCATATCAATCAAATTAAACAATGTAGACTGAGCATCCAAGGCAAGCCATGAGATGTATAAGAAATTATGTCATATGTAAGCAAAGTTCATTTACTAATCCAAAGTCTTCTTCACAGCCACCTCATTGCAATATCATTCAACTAACATAGTGAATAACATTATATTTAATATATCATATAGTGAATTCTATAACTATCATTTACAAAAAGATATTTGGAAGTTCAGTCTTAAAAACATAATTGCATTCATTACATTTTTAAAACAATCAAATAATAGCTTACAGCATGCTGCCGAAACCTCAATAGGCAAAGCAAAAGCGAAGAACTTGACATACCATGAAGGGACTGACATGCAAAGCTTTGGCCACAAGATCAGCGTGCGGATTGAAAATAAAAGACACTCTTTCTCCCCATGGTGTATTCGTAACCTGAAACCAAAGTTTTTTGAAAAATAACACTACTGTCAGCAGTAATCACATAGCAAAAAGGACACAAACTCCTATCAGATTGGTACCATTATCAACACCTCTACTCTTGCACAACCTTTTCATTTCACTGGATTCTTCATATTCTGATTAATAACATTACTAATAGAATAGGAAAACCGAAAAAACCAATGTAGCCCATACATATTGAATTATGAAAATATAGGTATAGATTACATATCCTAACAACTCCACAATCTACTTCTCATTGAACAAAAACAATCTATAAAAAAGAGAGAGAAGCTGTCAAATGCAGTCAATTATTGCATGCAAAAATGAAAGAACTCAACCTAAAATGGAGTTATTAATGAAAAAGAGATTAGCCACTAATGATTTGAATCAGGAACTGTAAGTATAAATTAGAGAAGTCTCAGAAACTATGAAAAGAAAGCATCTTTACCACACACCTCAGCAACGCACTTCTTCAAATGTTTAGAAGAACCTTCAACATCATAGCAATAATATACACTCAAAGGATTCTGTTCATATCCCACACTAGGTGGTATTGTCAACAGCAAACTGCATAATTTAATTCAACATGAATCAGTTACAAATCAAAACTTCACATCAATGTTAAATTCACTTTAATTTATGATATGTTATAGACTCAAAATCACAAACAAACAAAATTGAAACATCAAGATGAAATTTTGCAATTTTCTATCACAACCCAGTAGAATAAAATTACAAAAAATGTAGAAGAGAATTACATGGGTCCATTGGTATCGGTAATTTGGCGAGCTTCATCTGCAGAAATATGGTCAGGCGGCGCGTGAGGTGCACGATCGAGGTCGATTAGGGCATAACGGACATGGTATTGGAAGGAATGGTGGACGGGGTGGCGGCGTTGGTGCCAGACCGTACCTTCGTAGAGAGAAATGGGTTCAGTACCGTCAGTGGTTGAAGATAAAGCGGCGCGTGGATAAATCCAGCGGCGTAGTAGTGCGTGAAAGGGAAGGAGAAAGGATAGGATAATGGATGTGATTGAAGCGTAGACGATAGAGCAAAGAAGATAAAGTAATTCCATTTTCTTTAAAAAATAATTTCGGTTGTTTGGTACTGACTAAAGTTTTTATCATCAAACAAACAAGGGGCTTGCGCTTTTCCACGTCAGTTCCAGAGAGAGATAAAATAAAGGGATATAATATCTATGCCCATTTGTTGTAAATATTATTATCTATCATTTATTTTTGTATTAATTTTTTAAGAATTAATAATAATAAAAAATGGATAAATATCAGTATAATTTAATTAATTAATTATATTAGCAATGATAAATTCATCATTTATATTTTATAGATTTGTATATACAAATTGATTAAGAAACCATTCTTTTCTTTTATTTAAATAAAATCTTCTTACTATTATTTGAACTTTGCATCATAGTGTATCATACTTTGTATAAATCTGATGTGAGGTTAAACAATGTTGAATAATTTATTATGTAGTGTGGTTACCATATATATTTGTTTTCTAAATAAATGACGGTTCATAAGTACTTTTAAATTCAAAGTCAATCTCAATAAACTTTATTTTATCACCATAAATTAATTATTGATAATGATATATTAGAACTAATAAATGATTTAAATGAAACAATATTACATATATCGTTATTTTGTTATATTTTAAGACTTATTAGAGAATGAATATGACTAAGATAGGAATTTGTTCGACAAAACTAGCTTGTAGTTGCGAGTTTGTAATTTGTAGTTGTGAGTTATAAAAATGACTATAAACTTGTAGTTGTGTAGGTAGCTTATTAAGAAATACTTGTTCAATGAAACTAACTTTGTAAGTAACTGAAAAAATATATAGAATGTTTATTTTTTATTTATTATATATTCATTAAGGGTTTTGCTAACCTAGGGAAAATGATTTTTTAGTTGGTATAAGTTAGTATTGTGTACCAAAATTTTTGGACAAAATTAACCTTCACATTTTATTTATAAAATAATTACTTAGGGGTAGTTTTATAATTTCCATCACACAACAAACTTATTCCTCATCTCTAACCTTCTTCCCCCTTCCTATTAACTCACTCATCCCAAAACACCAAAACCCCACTCACCACCACTAAACCTCCACACATCAATTATACCGCCACTGCATCGCCGCACACCGCATCGCGATCTACATTTAAATATACAAACTTCTTTGGTTTAAATAGATTCATTTAGTAGTAAAAATTAAACTGTATTTTTTATACATATTTTATATTAAAATTTCATGTATGATAAGGTTGAAAGACTTAAAGATTTAAGTGATAAGAAGGTCGAAAGTTCAAATCACACCAATACAAAATATTAATATACTAACATTTACCTATAAAAAAATATCACTTATATTAAAATAATATTATATAAATATTATTATTTAATATATTTATATTAAGCAATAGACATTTGAAGTGACAATACCCGATCTCTTAGCGCGTGGTTTAGTTTGCACGAATGTGCACTACTGGCGTACACATTAATCAAATCTTTCTTTGATTAACAGTTATAAAATTATTAACCCTTTTCCCTTTATTAATTATCTCTCTTTTTATTATTATTATTATATAACTTTTTCTGATGCTAAAGAACAAACCAAACCCACCCTTTAATCTCATCTTTATTTCTCAACTCACATTCTTTTCAACTTATTTACTCTCTCCCATTTCATTTCTTCTTGTAAGTTTTTACCTTTTCCCTTTCACTTCTTTTTTCTTCTTCTTTTGTTTCTTTCTGTTTGTCTGCTTTATCTGTTTATAAACCACCCATAAATTCTGGGTTGTTTTTCTTTTTATCATTTCAGAAAATTTATGTGCAATATTCAGTTTTATTTGTCTGTTTCACTTCTAATTTGGAAAAAGTTGAGATTTTTGGTTTGATGCTTCTAAGCTGTTTTTTTTAGGGGGCTTGTAAATTGTGATATTGCAATTGGTGTGTCTGCTAGTGAAAAGTGAAAACTCTTGCTTTTTGGGTTTTCAATTTTAAATCTTGATTAGTTCTAGTTGATGATAAAGTTAGTGACTTTTGATTAAGAGAATAGAACCCAACATCTATCATGTGTGAACTTTTTTAAAGATTGACATTTTATCAATGGGAATTTTCCATTTGTTGTATTCTATAAGCTTTTAGATCATTGTGGAGGAGGAATTGGTGCTTCTTTTATTTTTTGTGGCTTTTGTATCTGGTGATTCCTTTTGTTTGCAATAAAAAAATTGGAGGGAATTAGTTCAAGTGAATTTAGAATAGATTCTTAACCCCTTGATTGAAAATTGGATATTACTATTTGATGGGGTATTTTACCAATTCAATCGAGAACATAGTGTGAACTAAAAATTGCATACTAGGTAGAAGTTTTAGAGTTTTTGAAAGGGTTTATGTGTGTATTTCAGATATCAAGATGCAGCATGTTAGATTTTCATCTCAACAGGCACCAGTACACAAGCTAGGAGATCCTCAAATGACATTATCTCCAAAGTTTAGGTTAGCAGTGACGCAATCTTCTTTGGCAAATCCATCACCAGAGTCGGAGTGTTCTCTAAGAGGAGAACCTTTAATTCCAGGCTTACCTGACGATGTTGCTCTCAATTGTCTTCTTCGTCTTCCGGTTCAGAGCCATTCATCCTGTAGAGTAGTTTGCAAGAAATGGCATATGCTACTTGGCAATAAAGAAAAGTTTTTTACCATTAGGAAGCAAATGGGGTTAAAACACCCTTGGCTTTTTGTATTGGCCTATCATAAGTGCACTGGAAAGATTCAATGGCAGGTCCTTGACCTCACTCACTTTTGTTGGCACACTATCCCTGCAATGCCTTGTAAGGACAAGGTTTGTCCTCATGGTTTTAGGTGTGTTTCGATTCCACGTGAGGGCACTTTGTATGTATGTGGTGGGATGGTCTCTGATGTGGATTGCCCCCTTGACTTGGTGTTGAAATACGAGATGCAGAAAAATCGTTGGACTGTGATGAATCGGATGATTACCGCCAGGTCGTTTTTCGCTAGTGGAGTGATCGATGGGATGATTTATGTAGCTGGGGGAAATAGCAGTCATCTATATGAGCTAGAAACTGCCGAGGTTTTGGATCCTCGCAATGGGTGTTGGCGCTCTATTTCTAGCATGGGAACAAATATGGCATCATATGATGCTGCAGTTCTCAATGGGAAACTTCTTGTGACTGAAGGCTGGTTATGGCCATTTTATGTCTCTCCAAGAGGCCAGGTCTATGATCCGAGAACCGATAACTGGGAAAATATGACTGTGGGTCTTAGAGAAGGGTGGACCGGTTCAAGCGTGGTTGTTTATGGGCACTTATTTGTGGTTTCTGAGCTTGAAAGGATGAAGCTAAAGGTTTATGACACTGAGACTGATACCTGGGAAGCCGTAGAAGGGGGCCCTTTGCCTGATCAAATATGCAAGCCTTTTGCCGTGAATGCTTGCGATTGTCATATTTATGTCGTGGGTCGAAATCTTCATGTTGCCGTTGGTCATATCTCTAGACTGAACCAAAAAGGGAGCTGTGAGGGAAAATGGAGCTTCAGTGTTCGATGGCAAGTAATTGATGCGCCAGAAAGTTTATCTGATCTGACCCCTTCAAGCTCTCAGGTGCTCTTTGCATAGTTTTCATTATTCTGTAATATCATGTTATATATATATATATATATCTATATTGTCCGAATAAGTATAATTATCGGATCGGAAGTGTAAAAGTTATAATAGCTGTGTGAAGTAATACTTTAGACAGTTCTTAATTGTATCAATGGCAGTATCCTCTTGTGCTTGCTTAGGCAGTGTATGTTGTGCATCCATATAATTAAGTTGATATTTACTCCTTCATCAACATCTCTATTATGATTTGGCTAGATGCAATTTTTTTATAAGGTTAAAAGCAAGATGATACTTGTTACTGTAATTTAATTATGCATAAGCTTTTTTCCACTATGTTACAAGAGTGGTATAGGTCATGAAATCCTTGAATTGCATCAAATTGCAACCCTTAGGATGAGATAGGTAGAGAGAGTTCAAGAATTAAATGTTCAAATAACTTAAACATACATTGTAGGAGGAAAAGAGAGAATGAAGGTTAAATATACGCAGCCTTGCCTAAACTGTTTCTAGAATTTAAACTCGTGACTTCATGGTGACTGAGCAACAACCTTACTCTTAACTAGATCACACTCTTTGGTTGGTAATTTTTTTTGAGTTACTAATATAATTAATTTAATTTTCTAGATCAATGAGAAATAGCATATTATAGGTGATGTTATCTCCAAATATAGGGTAGTGTGGAAGGGGAATGATGCAATTGTAGGTTGGTGTGATTAAATCAAAAGGGTATGAAATTTCCCTTAAGATGCATGGTGTCATTCTAGTTAATTAAAATAAAGTGTTCCACAATCTACTAGGAACATTTGAGTTGGACATACTTGTACAGTTGTACTTGTCAATTTACACCATTAATTATCTAATAGGTATTGATTTATAAGGTCACACACTTCTATGTAGCATTGATTTTTTTCTTCATATTTGCCTCAATTAAAAACCTTAACTCTATTTTTTGTCTTGGATAAGCTAATAGTAGGGTATAATTAAATGTTTTTTTTGTTTTCAGCCACTAATAATTTTTTCAATATTAAGTTAGAGTAAACTTTGTAATAATTTAATATTTATACATTATATTTTTTACACCACCATTACATCACTCTCTATTCATCTTTTCAAGTCATTGACTTTTGTAATTGGTTGTGTCTTATAAAAAGAACAGGAAAGACTATTATTATAGGAAGATAAATGATAAATTAAGAAAATGATTATTCATCTTTTAAGTACTTCATTTCTAAGTGTACATTCTAATAAAAATGATTATTTTTCTTGATTTTTTAAAATATTATATGATTACAATCTTACTCTCATCTAATATTGCTCATCAATCAGTAGTCTTTTTTAAAACAGAAAAAAAGAAAGAGAAAGACAACTTTTAATATGGACAAATAGTACTTAAAAATGTAGAGTCATATAAAAATACCATAAAAATCTTCTAGATGATATGTTATTATAATGACAATATGAAATTCATAATTTTAATGCAATTAGATATATTAATTACATTTTTTTTCTTACAATCCTAAGAGAACCATAAAATAAATGTTAATTAGTTTACATTAATAATACTCTCATTATATTATGTTTTTTTTTGTACAATTTATGAGACAATTTTCAAAGTGTAATATTTATTAATTTCATCGGAAAGATTTATACAAATACAATATATCATCTAATATCATTTGTATTATTTTTTGAATATAAACGATGAATGATGCAATTATAATGTATAAAACTTTTATACTGTTAGTTCATATTTTTTCCTCAATTTTATATACATGAAATGAATTTGCTATCAAAATTCACCTTTTTACTAAATAATAATAATTTAGTTTCATTAATAAATATTTTTTATAAATTAAATCAAATTACTAACGAATTTAACTATATTTTCATGTTGATTAATGCATATGAAATTAATGAAAATGATTTATAAAAAGGACCCCACTCCATAATTGAGTATAATAAGTGATATGATTGATTTAATGCACCAAAAGTACTCCATATTTATGAAAGAATTTATCCTATTATTGCTGGCAGGCACAAATGGGTCCACACTGGTTTTGGTTTGGTTGGTGATCACAAATTGGGGTAATTTGGTGGTTGAAACTAAACTCTCTTTTGGTGAGATAGGTTAGGGAGTGGTTGAATATATTTTGTTGATAAATTTTCCATTTTACAAAATAGCTCGCTTGATATTATTTGCTTCATTGTTACTCCAAAAAAGAGAGGTTACTTTTTAATGTGCAAACAGAATAATTTAATATAAATATTTGGGTGTACTTAGTTGAGTAAATTGAAAGCAAGAATCAAACGACCTTGTAACTTAATGGGACCTTCAATGTTGTAAGGTTTTAGGTCATGGATTTGATATTTGGAAATCTCATTTTTTAACTCTTTAACCATATCTCAATGAGGTAAGAATAGTAGAGAATAAAATTAAAAGTGCAAAGTGAGAATTAAAATAAATAAACAAGAGTTTCAAAAGGATGAAAGCTATACTCTTTAGTAAGCCTTGTAATACTGGGATCCTGTTTTACCTCAATGGCTATGTTTTTAGTTATATCTTATATCATTCGTGATCTTGTTTTTCTATTTCAACATTAATCATTAATTACAATCTTTATATTTTTTCACCTTTGAAGTATACCCCTTAATTTAGAGGATCCTCTCAGTTTTGTTAAATTGGAAAAGTAAAAATTGTATAGAACTAATTGGAGTTAAAAATTATAGGTTAAGCATTTTCATCAATAATGGTCATAATAGTAATAATAAATAACAAACTATCACCTAAAAAATTGGATAGAAAAATATAATATTCATCCCTTGGTAAACAGCCATTTTTATAAATAAAAAAAATCTGATAAATTTCGAACTTTGAAGAAAATGGAAAAAAATTCAAAGGAAAACTATGCTTTACAAGAAAGTGCAGTGAAATAAATGAGGGAGGGGTATTCCATAGTTATATACTGTACATATGACAAAGGGACTCAAAATCAAGTATCTCCTATGTCATTTTAAAGAAGAAATTAAAAATGTGAGATTAGATAAAACATACTATGCCAAGTAATTGTATATTTGAGGATTGCTTTTGTCCCTCTCCAGGTACTCTCTGTCAATCAGGCTTTCAATCCTTTTCTTCAAATCAGCTGGTTTTATTGGAAATTTAAGCTGTTCACAAAAAATAAATCTTCAAAATCAATATTAATCCTTACAATCACATGGAAAATAGTGTATATAAAAATAAGGGAGCATGGTTATATAAAAATAGTGTTATCCTATTTGAACAATTCATTTGAACACATACACTGTATTTTTATACCCTTTTATATATTTTCTTTCTCCCTAACACTTCAACTCACAAAAAATGGTGTATCTCAATGAGTTGTTCAAAAGAGGTTTAGTACAGAAAAAATGGTGTATCTCAATGAGTTGTTCAAAAGAGGTTTAGTACAGAACCGCGAAATATATAATACTCCATCAAATACCAGGAGAACATATTTTGACATGGAACTACTAGGGAACTCACTCAGATTCCATTTGAATTATAGAAATGAAAGGTGATAATGATTTTACCTGTTGGAAGAGTTCAGTAATAAGAAGGGTGTGACTAAGCACTTTTCTGGTCTTCATTATCCTCACAATAGCAGCATCAATCTGCAATGACTCATGCCAACCAGGCAAATATGTTTTATAGGTCACAATTGTTATTCAATGTCTTTGTAGACATATAAAATATCTAAGTTCTAGTTGTGTACACAGCTTAAATATATATATTATATAATATCAGAATTTATTCTATTATGAAATTATGAATCTTTCAATAGCACAATAACAATTAAAATTTTTCCAAGTTTCATTTCAATTTGAAATATTTTAGAGTTAGCTTTTTATTTACACTTTCATATCAAACAAATAACAGTTTTTAAAGGCAAGAATCTTCCATTGCGTCTCACATTATTTTTATTAGGGTAATACTAAAGAGCTCATATACCAAGGAGTAATTGCAATAACCTTCTGTAGTTAAAGAGTTGAAAATAGAAAAATCTCAACGCACAGCAGAAGGGTAATTAGCTTGACCAAATGAAAGTATGAGCTCTTAGCAGCATTGCCCTTTTATGATGATATAATTTTGAAAGACTGATATATATTATTTTGTTGACACAAATTGTTTCGTGAAATTAAATAAGAGAAACTTGACAATTCATAAAAAATAGCCATTGTGATTTCCAAGTATAATAGATTCTCATGTATCTGAATTTTCAATTCATTCCCATGCACAATAGGCTTTCTGAGCTAAGAGGAGAATTATTGACAAAAATTTGACCTGATATTGACGGTCTTGGAAAACTCTTTCGGTGGTGCTTGTGTTCTCCTCCACTGTCTCCTTCAACTGAATAGCATTCACCTTTAATCCAGAACACAAAATTTAGTTTGAAAAAGAACCGAATAACTCAGAAGTGAAAGATTAGAGGACTGAAACCCATTACCAGCATTAGTAATTGCTGAAGGGCTAAACAGTGGGAACTACAATTAAAATACAATTGAAAGTTGGAGATCCATTTAATCTGATCCTTAATGTTCCTAGTAATCGGGATGATACCTTTATACGGTAAAGAGGAGCTGTGAACCCTTCATTAAACACAAATGAGTCATCATCCTCCACATCTCTACTCTTTGGAAACTGTGGCGTGTCAAAAGGCATCAACAGTAGGTAATTAAGAGGCGATGATTATAAACATGTTTTATGCACCAGTAATTCTGCGAATGATTGCAAACACACCTTTTGTAGTACACGAACTTTTCCACATGCAAGGGATTGCAGAGTCCTTCTCAGTTCCTTGTCCTCAATACTAGTAGAGTCCTTGATATCTTGAAAGCTTAGCTTTTCAGCATCATTGAATAGCATCAGAACAACAGTCTGGTGCACAAGAGCATCCAGAATTAATCCCCCCCAAAAAATGGTTAGCAATAAAAGTTAGACAACAACACAAATGAAGATATAACATAAAATAATGGGTTTCGAAAGGCAAACCTGAAAAAGGGAAACAGCCAACTCCTTTTTCCCTTTAGGAAACTCAGCTTTTAAGACACAATGACCTAATGAATTTTGCCACATCAGACGCCTTCCACTATATTTGCTTAGATAGAACTCTTTGAAAATGTCCTGAAGGAAGAATAAAGGAAAGCAAAGGACAGTGTCAGGGAAGTTACTAGAAGTATCTAGCGCACCAACAGTCAAAAACATTCATTCATGGTTTGTGTGGAACCTGGTAAACATTTAATTCATGAGGATGTCTAACATCCATGGGTGGATATGTTGGCCAGTACCTGCACTCATTGCACAATTCCAATTAGATTTCCAGGAAAAGAGAAGCACATAAAATTTATTGATTATTATAGGATAACAAAGGGATAGCACAAAGTTTACCCCGTCGTCAAGACATGAACACTCATTTCGATCCCCGATGGGAGTTTTGACCTTGCCTGGGATGATTGTTTGAAGGAATCATTTATCTCTCTTGATAATTCAATGTCCTGAATCCGAACAATTTTTTAAATAGTTGTAAGAAGCTATGAATAAAAGGTACAGTAACTCATGAAGTTTGACAGCTCATCATTATTCATATAGTAGTTATACAGAGCTATAAAACAAAGCAGGTGATATCAATACCACTGGACTTATATCAAAGAAAGATACAGAAGCCTCTGTTCTCCAGCATGTTATCATGAGTAATGAGTAGTTTGCTATCCCTATAACAGAAGTGTGTAATTCATGAAGGGAAAAACTACTATATAATCGCCGCAAATTATAACTATACTATAGATTTTATGAACATGCATATATTTGCACTGAGAGAGGATTAATTTTCTCTTAGCTTCTTTCTAATCATGTTGATTATTGTTCACCACCTTTGCAAATTAGAATTGCAAAAAGCTTAAGAGGAAATAATGTTTCAACTGGCAAAGAACTTTATAATTCTAAAACCAAGTTCAACCTCATGGTTGAATCTTAAATAAGAGCAAAGGCCTCTCCAGTTTTGAATTCCCAGTGAACTGACAATCCAACAAAAAGAGATGGGAACAAAATAAAGTAGGTATAGACAATTTCCACCCGTCCATGCCAACAAGGAGTCCATTATGTGAATAAAATTTCGAGTTATAAATAGATTCGAAGATGTATACCTTAAACATCCCTTCCAGTTTGTTTGTGAACTGGCTGCCACACTCAGTCTTCAACTGTATTAAGGAAGGAAATTGTTAATATTACTAGAAGAGATGCTGAGGAACCATCTACTTGATTCAGAAGTTTTCCCCCTTTCCAAGACCAATTATTTCAGAAGTTAAATGGCAAAGGAAAGTATTAACCTTGGAGATCATAGATTTCTCTGCATCAATAGAAGCACTCTTTCCTAAAAGCAGTCTTTTTGCAAGATCTTTCTTATAGAATGCTTCAAACACATCCTTGCCCTTTATCAGTATGGATAGAATGATCAGTTGAAGTGCATGACAGCACTACATGCATAAATGAAAAATAAAGGAGACAAGGTGTAACTGTAAGCTATTCCACCAATAAAACATTGAGCACACCTGAATGAACCTGAATAAAACCAGGACTTTATCAAGCATGCCCTCCAGTTCTTCTTCAGAAGTACCCTTGTTACCTGCACGAAGCTTCTCATCCAAAAACTTGGCAATCAACTCCGCCGGTCGATTCTGTCATGGCAACAAAAAAAAAAGCAAAACACAGTCAGTTGATAGCAAATCATGTGCATAATCAAATCCCACATTGTAAAAAAAATGCTTGACCTACGCTAAGGACCAAAAGGCAAATCTTAGCTGTTCCACAATCCTTCTCATGGACAAGGTATACTTGTGTATAATATTGATCAAATTAGGATCGCTAGTTACAACATAATCATATAGCAGATAAGCATTCTTTGACATCAATATCAAGTAGAGGATCAGTCATTAGATGCAGATCTTAATCGTTAAACTTTCCTTTCGTATCAGCAGAAAAATGGAACAAAATCATCAATTATGAATGAACCAATACTAACAAAAATACACCTGGTTATGCAAGGATACCATGAAAGATTTTAGCAAGAGAGAATCATATGTTATTTGAAAAAATTACAAACATAATTAACTGATTCTTTTGAACCACATTTATCTTTTGTTCTCCCTGCAATAATCTTCCTGAGCGCAGCGCCATCAGTCTGCATACTAAACATGAGTAAATAACATGCTTTTAGTAGAACAACAAGGGGTGTTTTGGCATTGAGTTCCTTGATTTATCATTATGGTAATAGTGTAGCTAGGAGCTTAAGGAGAAAGGAAAGGCTGCCACAAACAAGAACGCACAAGATGATTTGACCCAAAACTTACTGGCATAGCTTCCTACGTTGAGACATCGCTAAAAAAACCGTTACCTTAACATATAAACAAAAAATGACAACAGAAAAATGGAAAGTACCTGACGAAGATTGATAAGATGCTCAAATGCTTCTTTAATGGTGTTACTGAATGCTTCATTCTTGAAAAAGCTTTCTTCCCATATTGTATCAAGAGAAGCCTTAAAATCCAGAAGGGATGAAACCATATCCTTTTCTTTCTCTTCATCCATAACAATGCCCTGCCCAGTTTTCCTGATATATGAACTAAGGGCCTGCCTCAGTGATTCAAGTGCATTGATCCTTGAAAAGAGTGAGTACATTCTCTGAAGGTCTTCAATACGACTCCCATCCATAAGCATAGAGAAACCCTGTAACAAGGGAAATAAAATTGAAACAATGATTACAAAGAATTAAAAAAGAACGCACCAGATAAAAATCCTGAAGCTGATGGTGATCAGAACCTTATCAAGAATAGCAGGTATATGACGTTCAAGAAGTTGCTTTTCTGTTGTTGCTATCAACGGCTTCCTAGTACTTGCATCCAAGTAGAGCAAGCATCTTTCATGTTCCTCTTGCAATCTTGTCTGCAAAAATGAGGATCCAAAAATATCACTACAGTAAATATAAAATGTGGAACATGGGAAGGGATTGACTATAAAAAGAGAGACATGACATGTTCCATTTAATTATTAATGAATTACTAAAAGGAGCATACAGCAATGTCAATAATTAAAGCTGAGAAGAAAATACAACAGGATACGGAAAAGGAAGCACCTCAACATGCTTCAAGTAATCTGGAACGTCTGATTGCTGCATGTATTTCATACCTTCAGCAGCATAAAATTCAGATGTACATTCAAGGAATGGCTTCTCAAAGCTTTCTGCATAAATTCCCAGTGCAGTAAACATCTTCAAAAGATGATTTAGAAGAGTTCTGTCCACTGCTTCACCTAATCTGGAAAAGCAGACGTAAAATATAAAAAATTTAAGATGCAGCACATGTTGGAGTACTTGACGGTCTTATTCATACACAGAAGGATTAGCCAGCTATGTTTTTTTATATTAAGAGAAAAATATATTGTCCAAAATCACAAATAACAATCATGAGGGAAAAAGAAGTATATAATATCCTAGATTGAAGGTGTCATTCACTGAAACAGACTCCTTTTGAGCCAAATTAATTCTAATATAATGGAAATAATACTCTAGTCCGAAACCTCAAATGCATCCTGGGATTGACACCACTCGAGCCATTATTACTAAATAATAGTCTTTTGTGCTTCAAAAGTAAACAATGGCTTCAATATTTTTAGCAACAGTAAAACTACAGAGATCTATTGATCCTAGACAAAATATGGCCAATCATCAGTATCATATTCACTCAGACGAAGCAATGACAACTTTTTTTCTTCCATTTATCCAACTGCAGTAAACAAAACATGCTGGATTAATATTTTTCGCCATATCAAATCAATCAAATCCAAAAAAAATCTCATAATTATATTTTCCGATCTTAGTTCAACACATCTTACAATTCTGAACAAAAAGATAAAGAAACATAGAGGGTGGAGTGTGTTAAGTCCTGACCTTGAACAGAAATCAAACCGGTAATTTTAGTTTTGGATAATGATATTATTATGCTCATAAATATCAATATCGAAAGTATGCATTTCATTCATCTCAAAAAATAATTTTGAAAATGGAATGGGGGCATAGACATAAAGCCCTGCCATGAAACCAGGGAGAAGAACTGGAGAAATGCACCACCACCCCATGCATACATGGATGGAATGTTTAAACAATGGCCTGCATATATTGAAAGGTCTACTAGTCATTTACAAAAAATAGATTGTAAAACACGGATTTACCTTTCACTTTCAATCATTCGTAAAAGACCGGTAACAGTTTTGTGTTCTACTTCAGAAGATAATGAAAGGTGTTTGCGGAAAAGTTGTAAGCCCATGTCCCATAATGACCGTACATTGGGTGTTTGCTTCACATATGTTCTATCCAGATACAAGGCTATACTGCGAATCATCAACATTTGGTCACAAAGATCCTGCCAACATCTCTCAACTAGAGATAGAAAAACAACTAAATCCGGACTTTGGCCAACCAAAGACTGCAGTGCTGCAGATATGTGTGCTTCACATTCCTTTTCAATCCGTTGATAGAGATTTCCACCCATTTTATAAAGGCAAAGATCACTCACAGCCTATGGATATTATGAGTTCGCAATGAAACGCTAATGAGTGATAAATATTCACAGGGCTAAACCAACCATAACAAATAAAAAATAGGAAAATCTCCATGATTACCTGATAAAGCAGCTCCAAGTCACAAGAATCAGGTTGCTTCAAGAATATAGCACAAATAGCAGACTTCAATTTTGCCCATGTATCCTCCTCAAAATTTGTGGGTAATGTTGGTTTAGCTTTAAAAAAACAGGAAAGTATGAAACTAAACTTAAAAGTCATCCTATTCATAGGATAAATATTTAACTTTATTTATAATATTATTGTGTCAATGCATTTGTAATACTACTGCCGTGTTTTATAGGCACAATAACATTCAACATAATCATAAGATTGTCATGAGACATTTAAAGGCTCAGGAACAGAATCTAGATGGAAGTCAACAATGGATACTTCAAAATTAAATCTCAATTATCAGAGCTTAATTGTGTCCCAGCGTAGAATCACTGAGTTGGACATGTTCATATGGCAACAACAATTAGGCCCGTGAAAATTTATTTCCCTTCCACATTGGGTTCGACCAATACCGAACTCAGTTTTAAGTTCTTACTTTTCTTATACATTAAGTTATGAACTTAAATCTTCATATAGTTCTGATAGTTGGTATGTTACTTTGTTAAATATACGGTATGTGGAGTATGGTTAATTGGTGTACTATTAGAGTTTCTGGCACATACAAGTTAGTACATACTATTTTTTATTTTATCTTGTTTTTCTTCTATCTATTAGTTAAATGAGTTAAATTAAGATATCATAAACCCGTATTTAAAGATTAAAATGAAGTTATTCAACAAAGACCAAATATTGGCCCATGAACTTTTTCCTTAACTGAATAATCAGCCTAAGAAACCTGTGCCAGCCCAACGCATTTAGAGTAAGCTATTAGGGTTTATATCCTTCCTCTGTGTCGTGTTGTTCTGCAGTTCCCTACTCCTAAGGAATTTTCTCCTCCTTACTTGCAATGGCATTCCAACTCCCCTTGCTTAGAGTTTCTACTCTTTCCTCTACTCTACTCTACTCCAGTTATATTCTTTTTGTTGTTGATCGCATGGGGTCTAATCATTGGTTCACTGTCTCTACGAATCTAACTCACATTTCACCATACACCAATACATGAAAGAACCGCAAACCAGTTTGTAATTCGCAGGGGGTGAGCGAATTTGGTAACACTGAAGTAAACTTCAAATCTTAGTATTTTACTACATCTTCTCTGCAACCAACGCAATTTTCCCTTTCAAGAAAAATGTATTGTAGTTTTTAAAGCTTGATATGACTATAGCAAAGGAATGAAGAACTTCCTGAAGCAGTCAAAGAACAACAGAGTAACAGGGTTTGAGCAAAAGTTCTTAGAACAAACAGATCAATAAACACACAACACATAAAATCTCATACCACAAATTACAAAAACAACAAGCAAGACTTAATCTCACTATGTGGACTCGGCTACATGTCTCGAACAACGACGTAATGCTCATGTTCATTGACAAAGCATATACCACAAATTACAAAAAAAAACACAGTAAACAACAATTGAACCTAATTACATCACACAATCCATTTCCAACCCAATAAAAAACCTAAAAAATTAAAACCTTATTTCACACGAGACAAAATTAACAAAGCATAACGATGAGGGGTAAAAAGGTAAATTAGGAATCAAACCTTTGTGAAGCTTGATAAGGAGCTTCTTAGCGGGCTGAGGAGGGGTAGATTTCTTGCGAGCGAGATTGGCGGCGACGAGGCCGCGAGAGGGGGCGTTAGATTCGTTGAGAGAAGGTTTGAGATCGTCGTCGAGAGCCATAGATGAGGGGTCAAAAACGGTGTCGTGTAAAGGAGCGTGGGACTTGGCCTTTTTCATAGGGTTGTTGACGGCGGCGGTGGCGGCGGCGGAAGAAGAAGAAGAAGAAGAAGTGGATGAACGTTTTGTGGGAAGAGACATGAAAGTGATTAAAAGAGCATTGTGTTGTGTTGTGTTGTGTTGAGAGTAAAACACCCAAAGATGCAGAAACTCCAAAAGTTAAAGCCTCTTCTCTTCAGATCCTGTGTCACAACTTAGGATATATTACTTTTTAATTACTTTGTATTTTATCAACTTAGGTACTTAATTAAAAACATATACTCACAAATCACTTCAATTATCCTAAATCTAATCACTGTGTATGAGTTATATACATTATTATTATATCATTCAAAATTGATACTTAATTATTATCGTTTTTCAAAAAAAAAAGTAACCAATATTTAATGGTATAGTGACCATGTATAAGTTTTTATATTAATAATGGATAGTAACTAAAGAAAGTGATTTTCATCAAAACCTATAAAAGGAGGAATTATCTAATAAAAACTACTCCATCTCAAACTAAAAAATGAATAGGCTTGAAGAGATGAATGATTATGACCTTATTATATTAGAGACTCAACTAAGACATGAATATAACACTATCTTGAGACAAGAAGAGTTGCTTTGATTTCAAACATCAAAGGAGCAATGAGTGAAGTTGGGTGATAAAAATACAAAATACTTCCACACAAACTATATTGTGAGATAGAAGTGAAATAAAATTTATGGTATTTTCATTAATGACTGTGTATATTGCACTCATCCAGCTTTCAAAACTTGTTTTGCAACACTACTTAGGTTAATACATCAAAATGTTTTGTTAATCCTCCTTTCTTGTAGCATGATGGTGTGGTTGTTCTAACATATCCAAAATGTTTTGTTAGTATTGGCATAGTGTGGGAATAATATTTGGAAGTTGGTGTTTGATGTATTCATATTTTAGTTGTGAGACAATTATATTGTGGAGACTCTTGTTGTTCTTATCAGAAAAGTATATAATATTACATATTTCAAGGAGCAATGACTCTTGTTGTAACATACTATTGTAGAGTTTGGTTTCACAATCATCAAAGGTGGATGACTATAAAAACACATATTATAGTAAACAAGGGTGATTCTTGTGTATGTATGCATGTCAGCTTTGACACATATCAATTGTTCCATTCCATATTCTAATTCCTGTATCGGGTCAATCAGAATGATTCTATATGAATAAAATAAAAGATAACAAAAATCAACATTTTGATTGACCTAAGACATGGATTGAGACATGGAGTGAGACATGTGATTTTGTCCATGAGCTTCCTGGTATATAAATACATGCATAACAAATTAAGCCTTATGATTTTTTTTTCTTCTGGTTAATGATCTTTCCAATTGTCAATTATTTTTGCGTTTAAGAACTTTTTAATTTTCACATTGATTAACACTTGAGTTCTCAATGGTGAGCTTAATAACTTCTATAAGCTATAAAAATGTAATCATCGTGAAGAGAATACAAAAATAATAACAAAAGTAAGTAAAATTATGCTCTTACTCCCTCAAATTAGAGGAATATGATATTACAATAGTCACTTGATCCTTATATTACCATTAGAGTAATTATAAAGTAAACCTTAAGAGATGTTGATACAACAAAAACAATTAGGGTTGATTTTGCAAATTGGTTTTTTTTGTTGAGAAAATGAGGAGAAGTAGAATGTTTAGGAACCATAAAACATGTTTGTGAAATGATTCTCAAGTTTTATTTTTCACTCTCTTTGCAAACAACCTCTATTAATGTTACTAAATAATTTAAGTGGAAAATACCATTGGATATGGTCAAAACCAAATGTCTAAGGCCCAGTAAGCCCAGAAGCCTAAAGGGCTCGACAACCCTATTAGATAATAAAGTAGGACAAATATGGTCCAAGCTATTATGCCTATTCCTTACTTTTAAAGGTAGTAGTTTTTCTCTCAAATTTGTTGGCATTTAACTTCCACCATGTCTATTCACAAGCCATAATGGAAGTTTAGGGTTAAAGAGGAAAATTTGAAAAATGTCATATCTATATGATGTTTGT
Organism: Lupinus albus; assembly: GCA_009771035.1. Classification (NCBI taxonomy): domain Eukaryota; kingdom Viridiplantae; phylum Streptophyta; class Magnoliopsida; order Fabales; family Fabaceae; genus Lupinus; species Lupinus albus. Next base: position 16,217,684 of record CM020016.1, read on the forward strand.
GTAAATATTTATACACAATCAATAATCATTCATTACTCATTTCTATTATTTTTTTGGAAGAGTCAATGATTAGGGATAACAATGAAAACTGAACCTGATTAATATATATATAAAATTATAAAAGTACACATAAATACATATATAAAAGTTATATATATATATATACATATAAGCTATATATATAAATATATGTTTGGTTCGGGTTTTTTTCGGGTTTGGGTTACCCAAAACCCGACGGGTTCGAGTTTTTTATTTCGGGGTTGGGTAAGCACAAACTCGCATTCGCCCCGCCCCGTTGTCATTCCCATCAATAATGATTAGATATGAATGGTGGATGATACAGTGACAATGTATAAAACTTATACACTGTCAGCGCATACATTTTTTATGAATTTGAAAATGAATTTACATGATTTTCAACCTTTCTCACAATTAATTAAAAGAGTCCAAAAGGGATTATTTTAGAAGAAAAAAGAAAGATAAAGGAAACACACAACACATGTCATATGCTCTAATGCTCATATACCTTAAACATAGGTTGTGCGTTAACATGTTTTTAAGCAAAGATAAACGTATTATGCATGTGCCAAAATCCCCTTTAGTTATGCATATAGCATCCTTCTCATACCCTCCACCGAGCATACTTTTACAAACAATTTGTCTTTAAATAAAAAGCTTGTTCTTCAATAAAAAAATAAACTCCATTGATATTCTTTCACACATTGGATGCATGAAGGGAAAAATGATAGCATTAACCATAACCAGCAAACAAAGGACTAGAAATAGTGGTTTGAATTAGATTTAAGGCACAAACTTCAAGTACCATATATGCATAAGGGTGGTTTAAATAGTATGTAAGTTTGGGATAAGTGTTTAAATCAAGGACCTTTGTAATGCTTTCAAGCCCTAGTGTCAACCTAGCTTGATATTACAAGTAGCAATTGTTAAACTTATATCTTGGAATTTGTGTTAAGTTCTTGAGAATTTTTCAGCCTATTTTTCCACACAATGTTAGCACTCTTGCTATCTTCTAGTTACTTTGTATATGGGTTGAGTATCTATTATTGTAATCCTTTTATAGAATTTCTTTGGTCGATAAGAAAAACAAGTGGGATTGAATCAATCATGTTTTAATTAAGATCCATAATATAATGAGATTAGTTCATCTCTTAGTGGGTTTTCCCCCCTCATAACGAGGATAGTTTTATTTGTGGATTTCGTGTGAATAATATAAAAATCATGTCTTCATATCCTTAATTAGTCAAATTCCAACAAATAATATAAAAATGTAAGTTTATATTTTTAAAACTTTTATTTTTAGTTAAGTGTTATTTTTTAATTTGTTTGTGACACAAATATGAACACAATTTTTATTACTTTTTATTTCATATTCATATTAAGATGGAAAATCAATATAGTCCTCTTATTTTTTTCTCTAGATCTTTGGTATCCTTAGGAATGTTCGAATTAAAAATATTCACAGCATGGTAAGGGTTAGGTCTTCTAGTGGAAATAGTTGTATAAAAAGAACATTATAATTTACAGTACTATGTGTCTCACTATGTCTGGGGTATTATTTATTTTGCATGGAATAGGAAACTGATTGAGAAATGAACCTCATACACAACCTAATTGCGAATCTAGGAGGAGGAGGCATATAACTTTTTCCTTGGGTGATTGTCTTTTCCAAACAACAATTTTGTGGAAGAGAACATCAACACTTGGTTCCATTACATTAATTTCATCACCTATTTTCACCAAACTTAAATCATCACAAAACCATATTGATGATATTTGACCATGACCCAAAAAACATAGATATATCATTAATTAATTAATCTCTCATATCAACAACTTTTATTACAATTCATAACTAACTAAACTCTTATATTAGAGGTTTGATCCTTCTATATATAAAAGAAACTTTATTCATATAAATAAAACTCACTTTAGTGATCTTTACAAATAGAAAGAATTACTCTTCATATAATACTCATTTTGGGGAGTCATAAGGTGATCAAGTGGTAAGAGTGGAAGACTTAAGAACTTGAGTGATAAGGAGATTAAAGGTTCAAATCCCACCTACTACAAAATACTAACATTTGTCGATAAAATATATATATATAATACTCATTTTGAAAGTAAAATTAAACTATATGCATGAACCCATAAAAGTTGCAACAAGTTCCGACCGGACAAGGTTTATGAGCAATGACACGCACATATCCCACTACTTTGTGTTGATTCAGATCTAATAAATAAAGACATTTCATTCTGTCTCCTTTCCTTTTTTTTGCATGGAAGGTATATATCATTCATAAATAATACCAGTTCAATGAAAGTAATGTGTTAAATAATGATCATTTGTCAGCGTATATTGTCCAAATTTCATGTCCCATGGCTTAGAAATTAAGGATCTAAGTTCTTTGTACATAAAATATATTCTTAGTGACTAGAACAAGTTTAAGGAAAGGTTAAGTACTTGTAACGACTCAAATGATTAAGTAACGAGGGCTCAATGTGAGTCAAATAAGTGAATACATGAGCATTTATTTAGGGTGGACCCCTAATTTATAGAAAAAATTAATTATGTGAAAGTTATAGGTTAAAGTTTGAGTAAAATTGAAGATCCAAAATAAATTGAGTGTGAAATAAAAATAAGTATAGATATAACAAAAAAAACTAATTATATACTATTTTTACAATAAATTTTGAACTAAAGATATTTGATGTAAATCATTACAATATAATGTTCACTTTCTTTTCGCGTCTTGAGTCCAATATATTTCTGGGACCAACTTCTTAATGAGACTTAAATGGTTATATACTTTGCTCAGCGCATATTAGATTTTTATTTCAATTATACATTAACTACATAGACTATTAAACTATTGAATGAATTTATGCAATATGTAACAATAATTAACAAGACAATAAAAAATAAAAGATTTGTTAGATAAAAATATATATATATATATTTTAGGGTGTGAATGCATGTGCACACCCTCGTCAATGTATGACTCCGTTACTGGATTCCAAATCTTTCATTTAACTTCATTTCTCTGCAAGAACCAATTCGTAAAGATATCTTAATCAGATTTAAAAAGGTCAATCCTTTAGATGATCTTACCTTTATGAAAATGCTTTCCAAGAGTTGAAAATAAGGTTAATTTCATCTTCATAATAGTTATCATCAAATGATGGGTAGAAGCCTGTTAAAAGTATGGTCTATAAGGCTAAGTGGGTCACAACAAAATAACTTATATAGGTAAGTGGGATATTGAGACTAATCTTACCTATATTCAAAACTTCATATTGACCCATTTATTAAATGGTTTGCCCTAACTACAAAAAAACTTAATTAGCTGAGTTGAAAATATGTTATAATTCATATATGAGGTTGTAAATAAGATTTTGCCGGTGTTAGAACTTTCCAACTGGCATCTAACTCATACACGAATGTATCACTAAAATTCTCAATCTTTTAGGATATACTTGATTGATGAATGATTAGAGATATAAAGTAAGAGAATTATTAGATATAAAGTTTTAGTACAAACGAGAGTGAACATACATGAATATTCTAACATTAATATTTTTTGAATGTTTAAAATGAATATCAATTTTGTCAAAAATAAATAAGTGAATATAGTACCTCATTTCCTAGAAGTTAATATTTTGAAAAATATAATATCTATGTACTGTCAGTATATTATATTATTTACTATTCATTTTAATTATATTTTTTAAAAAGTTAATGATAATTAAATAATGAATGATTAATGATGTAATGACAATGTGAATGTATACATTTTTTAAAAAACAATTACTTTAATGGACTAAATTAAACTTTAAAAAAACAATTTGAATGCTTCCTCTTCTCCAATATAACTTATCTCCTTAAATTTATTTATTATATGACACATGTTATTTTTTTTTCTTTTTATAATATACTTTAAAATGAAAACTTTTAGAGGTAAGTAAAATAAAACACATATTAAATAATTAGTAGATTCAAATAGATAAGTTATTTCTCAGTAGAAGATACGTTATTCTATTTTTTAATTACTTTATGAGAAACTATGTTGAATTTGGTAATGTTTTTTATTTTTTATGGAATTACTAAGGGTGTTATTTACCTTTTTAGATAAAGAACTAATCCTTTCAGGTTTATGGTCTCTTTCAGCAAATGTCATTATTAGAAATCAAACCTTAATTTTGAAAATATAGGAAAAACTTATGACCAATTAACAAATGAATTAGTGTTGTTCCATAACCATTAATAAATTATGCATAATCTACACTAATAAAAAAAGTGCAGTGTAATACTAGTCTCGCGCTAATCACATTTATTAAATGGTTAGATTCCTTAACATAAATTCAATTTAGCACGAAAACAACTTTTTTAATACAATAAACTTACTTTTAATATTTTTTATAACTCAAAAGAAATTAGTATGAAAAATAAAATATTAGTTATATATATACTTTTTGATATGTGTGAAGTCAGATACATGTTCAATGCTTTTGTTTGACAATGCATGTTACATGAATAAGGGATTGTCTAATGCAAAGAAAAGGTTCTATTTCCATAAAACTTGCTCAAAATTTTCATCATGTAAAGCATCTCCAAGTCAAAAAGGTTCAGGTCCAGCAGACCTATTTGCCTTTTCACACTAAAGCATTATATCTACCAGGAACCACCCAAAGTGTAATTAACAAGTATATATACATACCTAAATTAAGTTTAATATATATATAGAAGATGAATGATCCGCTTATTCCAAAAATAAGTTTTTTAAACTTAGTTAACATCTTAACCATCAATTCTAGGGAAGTTCAACGATTTAGATATACTCATTTATTCAAACCATTGGATTTTCATAGAATCGATGACTAAGATGTGGAGTAAGTTTAAAAAACTTACTCTTGGAGTAAGTGGATCCTATCCATATATAGAATACTACCTCCATTCAAAGTTTTTGATCTTTAAGTTTATATACATAGTTTAAGAAGTCAATAAATAATGTAAGAGTTGAATATGATTGGACTAAAATAACTGAATTACAAGAGACGGTAAAATATGTAATAATCAACTATAGGCATAGATAAATTAGCTTAATATATAGAATAGCTCATCATTAAGGTGAGTGAAATTTCAACACCGCTCAAATTTTGGGATCCTGCAATGACTTGCCTCTAATATTTAACCAAGTAGTGGATTTCTCTTAGCTTTTGTTTAAAGACAATGACTTAAAGTTAAGGGGTATTCAAGTCATAAAAGAATGTTGGAAGTTGATGTGTGTTGGAAAGAGACAACCTAGTCCATAAGAATATATCTATATAATGCAAACTAAACCAAAGGCCTTGAGGGTGTGATAGACAAAGATAATAAACCAAACACAAATCCTCTCATTATTTACCTCTTCTCTTTCTCTGCCTCCAAAATATTCAAACAAGAAAAGAAAGGAATTATATTGCATTGTTTAGCACTATATCTATAATTTCTCTACCACTACTTTAGGAATTCTACAATATTAAACCTTTTTCCTTGGTCACTATGGATGCATTCATCTCAACTATGACTATTACTTACATTTTCCTTGCACTTTTTCTCTCTTCAGGTGCCCTGTTTGTTCTGTTTTCCTCTCTTTGCTAACCTTTTTTCTTACTTTTATTTTTTGATTTTGCATGAACCATATGGTGTATTTTATTTCTTAATTCATAATATTGATTTGTACTGATATATTTAATTGATTGTGTAATCACAGATATTGGAAGCATTCCACATGTTAAATCTTTTGGAATCAACTATGGCCAAGTTGGTAACAATTTACCACAACCAAATAAAGTCCTTGAACTTTTAAGCACTCTTAAGCTCACAAAAACAAGAATTTATGACACCAATCCACAGATTCTGACCTCTTTTGCTAACTCAAACATTGAACTAATTGTGACAGTAGAAAATGAGGTACTAAGCCAATTAGATGATCCACAACAAGCACTTCAATGGGTAAATAGTCACATAATACCTTATCTACCTGAGACAAAGATCACAGGTATTCAAGTAGGGAATGAAGTATTCACTGATGATGATGACACTCTTCTTCAGCATCTTGTGCCAGCAGTGGTTAACATTCATAATGCACTATCTACATTAGGATACTCAAACATAAAAGTTTCAACACCAAGTTCCTTAGCAGTGCTTCAAAATTCTTACCCTCCTTCAGCTGGTAGCTTCAAAAGTGAGATAAATGGGATCATGTACCAGTTTTTGAACTTCTTGTCAACCACAAAGACCCCATTTTGGATCAATGCATACCCTTTTTTTGCTTATGAGGATGACCCAAGTACCATTCCTTTGGACTATGTCTTAGGTAATAACCCTAATGCAGGAATGGTTGACCCTTATACCAAGCTACACTATGATAATATGCTTTATGCTATGGTAGATGCTGTTTATTTTGCCATTGCTAAAATGGGATTTAGAGATATAGAAGTTAGGGTATCTGAGACTGGTTGGCCTTCAAAGGGAGACACTAATGAAGTTGGTGCATCACCACAGAATGCTGCAACTTATAATAGGAACTTGTTGAGAAGGCAAGTGGCAAATGAAGGGACACCTTTGAATCCTAGGATTAGGTTGGAAGTGTATTTGTTTGCATTGTTTAATGAAGATATGAAGCCTGGACCAACCTCTGAAAGGAACTATGGTCTCTTTCAACCTAATGAATCCATGACTTATAATGTTGGGTTAACTTCTGTTTCAACCACTTCAACATCTACTCCCTCCTCCTCAGCTTCATTTACTCTTTCCTCCTCTGCTACCAAGACAAAGGTAAAACCATAGATAATATATATATATATATATGTGTGTGTGTGTGTTTATGTATGTATATATTTCACCACTACAACAAATGTTTAGCTTATGGTAACTTACATGATATAAAAAGAACATGTGTGTAATTTGGAGGGGTATGTCTGTAATTTAGAGATTGATCAATCAGAGAGTAAGAGCCCAACCTTTTTTTTCCGGTTGTCATAGATTAAAAGATGTCAATTAGTTATGGGTCAAAGGTGACATCAAGAATAATTTAAATACATGTTGAGCTATTTCTCTCATTATCAATTGGTTTTGAGATAGAACCTTAACATGTATTAGAGTCAGAACTTCTTTTCGGTTCTCATGGGTCAAAACATATCTTTAGTTGTGGATGAAAGATAACCTCAAAAATGGTTTAAATATCTGTTGGGTTATTCTATTATCCTCTCATTGCTAATTGATGTTGAGATGAAGCTTTAATATGACTCAATTGTAATTAGCTAATAATACATGTGATGCATTAAAATGTTTTCAAGTAATCTTATTCTTTTATATATTATTTGGTCTTTTTTTTGTTCCTTGTATCTAATTATTATTTTTATTTAATGTGAAACAGGTAGCTTCAAAGGAAAACCAAAGCTTGGTTTTGTGGATATTTGTGTATTTGCTGATTTTAACCCTTTCTTTGTGAAGAACATTAGAATCCTATGGAATTCATGTCTATACATAAAGTTAGGATTATACTTCTTTCAAGTGGCTAAAAGGGACTCAGTCCCTACACAAAGATACTTCCATTATCTCAAGTTTAATATGAAGTCCCCTGTTTTTGGAAGGATCCACTTAATCCAACAGTAAGTGGAAAAAATATACTTCATATTATAGTCATTCATTCCTGTAAAATTCAATGGTTTGAATTAGTGAGTAGATTTAAATCATTGGATTTTCCAAGAATATATAACTAAGATGTGAAATAAGTTTTTTCATTTACTCTTGGATTTAATGTATCCCTTCCTTTCCAAAAAATATAGGACCAACCCACTTTCCAAAAGATTGGTCAGCAAAATCAGCAAAACGGCTTAAAAAAAGAAAGTAATTCAATGTGAAAAGTGGAAGATTACCCAACATGTTCATCATCTAGTGGATGTACTTAAATCCACTTACCCTACCATTAGTCACATTATAGCAACATGCATGTGTGGGTAACATGAAATTGAGCTTATTTTAAGTAGGTAAAAGGGACAAAAGCCACTTCATTCTTTCAATGCAAAATGTTGCTGAGGAATATAATAGGTTCTATAGTTTAAGTTTAAGTGATTTAATTATGAAATACGAAATATATATCTTGTATGTTGCTGATTATGTAAAGTTAATTTTATGACTTTTATTTTGAACTCAAATTTTGAGTATTTGATTATATTCTTTCAAATGACAACTGAGTCAATCACACTTATTAGAATTCCTAACACTGAAAGGAAAAAATTTGACCATACATACACTTCAATATAACAAATAGTTAAAACCCATTAGTGTTTAATTTCATTCATATAAGGAGGAAAAAGGAGGTTATTGCTGTGAGGAGAGATTACTTCTCTGCCTCATTTGTTTTTGTATTTCTACAACGTCTTTCTAAATATATGATTTTCCCTATCTAACAAGTGTTGCTTCGGAAAAAAAAAATTAGTTATTTGTTGGTTGTTAAGAAAAGTTATCTATTTTCCTATTTATGTATACAATTATAGTATGTTCAAACAATTTTTGTTGGGTGCATTTTTAATGGGATATGTATATTAAAATTGAAATGTGGGTCATAAGATTATTATCCCTTCTCTTCTTTTTGCACCTTTTGCCATCTGAGCATGCTATAGTATATAAAGTTCAATAAAATATGTTACACTGAAAATTTAAATAAAGTTTACACAGTTAAGGCTTTGTTTGGTTCTTTTTATTATCCTGGGTAGGACAATGGGTTGATCCTCCTTTATTCTAGTGGCCCAATAGTGAGACTCATATAAGGAAATCAATTTTTACTTTCTCCTTTGTATTTTAAGGGTAAAAATATATTTTATATTAAATAAAAATAATATAAATATTGTTTACATTAACTTTTTATAACACTTGCATCTCTGATATAAGTCTCACTCAATAACCACCCATAAGGTCATTGCCGCCAACTTTCCAGAGGTGTCTTTATGAATAGTTTATAGATGATGTAAAGGGCGAGTGAGAATCAACTGTTCCAAAATGAATATGTACCTATATATTTATCCAATCAACTTTTTCTAAGTAATATAAAAATATACTTTGTATTTTTATAATTTTTTTTTTAGTGAATTGTTACTTTTCATTGAATCGGTACAAGAAATTAAGACATAAATGAAAACATTTAATCCCTATTCGTTAAAAGGCATGGATTAAGCAAATAACAAATAAAAAATTGTATTGAAAACCACAATCTTCTTAATGTAATGGAAAACATTTTTTCAATACAGAATTTGTAAAAAGTGTCTATCTTTCCCTTTTCAGTTTGTATTATTAAGATATCAATTAGCATTTTTCAGTACTTTATTTATTTAATTTGTTCAAACTTTTTTTTGATATATCTAACATACCTCCTCATCTTATGTATTTGAATCATCCCCAATATTGAAGAGGTTATTATAGACGTAAGATTATGACAAGTAGCAAACTAATTTTCAAATGTCCAAAATTTTATTTACTTTTTAAATTAAACAATTAAGAAACCTTCACCCCTTATATTTCAGTATTGAAGAGTCCAATACTTAATGAGCATCCATATTCATATAATATTTGATAATCTATTGAAATTTTATACTACTAAAACAACACATAGTATGAATATTCTACAAGCTTTAGTCCTATTTATCTTGAGTCTTAAAAGGGGAACAACCAAACCTCAGCCACATCAGAAAGTGTCGAGGATTGGTCTAGATCTTTGACATCATCTAACGTGGTGCACATGAATCCCTCAAATTCTGAAGCTGACCCCACCAAATTCATAATTTCTTATTTTCTTTGGAAGTCATAAAAAGGGTAAATTTCAAATGAAACCCACCAAGAATTAATATTCATGTCATCATATTATTTTATTGAACCTAGTGATTTGAAGAAACTGGTTCCTGCATACAAATGACGTGGCAACATTTTGTCCTATAGTATATATTAAAGTATATGGGTCCATTACATATAACTTCAGCATGTGAAGTGCTACTCCATGATAGACCATGAAAAAAGTATGATCCTTGTATATTCCTAAGGTTATGCTATTTTCAAAGTCTCTTTCACTTGTCAAGTTGATAATTAATTAGTCTATTCATAAGTCAATTATATTAAAATGTCATAAGTGGTTTTGTCTATTTCCTTTGTTCATGATATGTTTTCTATTATTTGCATCTATCTTGAAATATATTGCTAGATCAAAATATCACACCATGGCTTTGCTTAAATTTCAGGGAACAATGGTGATAAATTTGTGATGATCATTTAAAAAATGGAATCGTGTAGTAGCTTTCAAACTTTTTTCCTTTCTTTTATCTAAAATGTGCAATCATGCTTTAGAATCTCATTACCATTTTATTTATTTACGGTAAGCATATTAAGTACATTTACTTTGAATCTTTTAACCCAAAGAAAGTTACGTGAGGATGAAGTAACACCAATTCTTAGGTATAATTAGTAATATCAATTACCATGTAACCTATTGTCAACTATAAAAGGAACTCAAAGTAAATGTCTAAATGAAAGTGTACGTATGTTATTATTGGTTGGAATCATATATATTAGAATCAAATATGCAATTATTTTTAGTGCAAAGTGGAAGGTGACACCCCAAAACACAACTTGAGATTTTCTAGTCACTTCTAGTTGTTCCTTTTGCAACTTTGGTGGAAAAGAAAGATTGAGTATATGATTGGAGTAAGGATCATCTTCATTAATGGAGAGACAAATACTACAAAATATACAAAGAAAATATAATATGAGAAGACATTTTTATTCTTTTGTACATAATGAAATACCAATTTTACCTTTAAAAATACAAAGAAAATGTAATACTTGCCTCTCTATTAATGGAGATGATCCTTACTCGTATGAATGTGTATTTCCCTGCCAACAAGGAAACAATGCTTCTATCATCCATGCATGCTTTTGTTAGGAACATAGAAAAATGAGTATGCTAATTAATCCAAAGTAGCCTAACTTTACCAATCATGTTTACATTGAAAAATATATAAAGTACTAAACAATTCTAGACCACCTATCCTTGATCGATAATATACCACAATAAACGCGATAATTAACATTCATGTTAATTTGTATCTTGCACTTGATGAAGTTAACTTATCTCCATTTTTAAAACATGTGAACAACATCTAAAAATAGTTTAAGGATAGTTTATTGTATATAAACGTAGCATAAACATGTCAGGTCAGATTAAGCCTTGACTTGAATAGGAATGTCTTATACTATTTTTATATGAGTCATGTTAATGATTTGATTATACCCGTGAGATGAATTAAGAGAAGGCTGAAAGAATTTCGTATTTGTTTCACATCATCTTCATTAAGTTTTCTCAATTTTTTTCCTTTCATATGAAAAGGTTCACCTTAAGACTAACTCATCTCCATGAATAAGAAAACAACTCCTTTTTGACAATAATATTAAAATAAAATCCACCTAATTTTAACAAGTAATTGTAATAATAAAATATGGTCATCAAATGATCATCTATCTACAAAGTTTAAGAGTTGATTAAGATTCACTAAAAAGAAATGACCAACTTAGAAGAGTTATGTCACAAAGGAGTTAACTCATACATGAAAGCCAAATCATTTATAAAGCTTCTCACCCATATAAGTGCAAATTATTAGAAGTTTGTAATTCAAGAAACTATAAGTGGAAAGTTACTTGTGTAAGTTGTTAGAAATGATATAAATAGAATGAGGTTTAAGCAATGTGTAAGTTGAATACACATGTGCAATGTTTAAAAATTCTTCTCTCTCTGATTTACTATTCATTCATCTTCTTCCCTTCACTATTTTCTGTCGTGTGAGTGTGAGTGAGTTATCTCCAACAAACTGGTATCAAAAGCTCAAGTAGATCCAAACACCAATCCTTCTTCCTCATTCTCGGTTTTCTTTTGTTTTTTCGAAGATCACAATGGCACATCACAACAACAATTTCAACACAAATCTCCCTATTCTTAATGGCAAGAATTGGAATAGATGGAGCATTCAGCTGAAAGCAATCATGAGATTTCAAGAACTTGATGAAATTGTTGAGAAAGGTTATCAAGAAGTGGATGCAAATGCAACATAAAATCAGAGGCTGCAATACAAGGAGAATAGGAAGAAAGATTGCAAGGCAATGTGTCTCATTCATCAATGTGTTGATGAGGCACACTTTGATAAGATTTCAGCTGCAAGAACCTCACAAGAAGCATGGCAGATTTTAGAGAAATGTAACAAGGGAGCAGAACAATTGAAGAATATGAGGCTTCAAACAATGAGAAGAGAATATGAGTTAATGTAAATGGATGCTAATGAAAGGGTTGCTCAATTCTTCAACAGAATTATTAGTCATACAAATCATATGAAAGCTTGTGGTGAATTGATGACTGATCAAACCATAATTGAGAAGGTATTAAGAACATTGACTCCTAATTTTGACCACATAGTGGTTGCAATTGAGGAATCAAAGAAACTTGATGAATTGAAGTTAGAGGAACTTCAAGGCTCCCTCGAGGCTCATGAGCAGGGCTTATGGAGAGGACAACTGATAGGTTAGTAAACCAGGCTCTGCAGGCTCAATCTTTCAAGAGAGGATGCTATATGGGAAGAGGTGGAAATAGAAACCAAGGGAAAGGGTTTAAAGGCAAGATCACAAGCCTACAAACCCAAAATCAAGAAAAACTTGTTAGTGATCAGAACACAAGCTCATCAAGAAGAGGATGATTCAATATTTGGAGAGGAGGCAAGAAGAAAATTGACAGAAAAAAGATCAAATGTTTTAACTGCAACAAAGTTGGGCATTTCTCAAATGAATGCCAAGCTCCTCCAAGCAATCAATTTGAATCCAACAAGCATTCCAATGAGTCATATATGGTAAAAGAATCAAGAATAGAAAAGTATGAGGACTGTGGTCCAGTTTTGCTCATGATGACAACATGCCAGAAAGAAAGCAAAGAAGAGACATGGTACATGGATTCTGGCTGCTCTAATCACATGACAGGCCATAGGGATTGGCTTGTCAACTTTGATCCAAGCAAGAAAAGCCAAGTCAAGTATGCTGACAATAGAACAGTGCAAGCTGAAGGCATTGGAGATGTGGTAATAGAGAAGGAAGATGGGAAGAAAGCAATCATAACATATGTGCTTTTTGTCCCAAACATGAAGAACAATCTCATAAGCTTAGGTCAATTACTTGAGAAGGGATTCAATGTTAACATGCAGAGTGGGCATCTAGAGATATTTGATCTTGCAAGAAGGAAGATCATGAGGGTTCCACTTACTCAGAACAGAACCTTCAAAGTGAATCTTAATGTCTCAACATGAAAGTCTTGGCAGATGACACATGGTTGTGGCACATGAGACTTGGACACCTCAACTTCAAGGATCTTAGTCTCATGAAATCTAAAGACATGGTGAGTGGCTTGCCTTCAATACAAATTCCCAAGAAAGTATGTGATACTTGCTTGATAAGCAAGCAATCCAGGTCATCCTTCAGCAAGTACACTGCATCTAAAGCTAACAACATCTTACATATTGTATAATCTGATGTCTGTGGACCCTTTAAGGCTCCATCATTAGGAGGCAACAAGTACTTCATAACTTTTGTGGATGACTTTAGTAGAAAGCTTTGGCTTTACTTGATCAAGTTAAAGAGTGACGCACTAGCTATCTTCAAATCCTTCAAGAGCATGGTTGAGAGAAAATCTGAAAGAACAATCAAAGTGTTAAGAACAGATGGTGGTGGTGAATTCAACTCAAGAGAATTTGAAGCATTTTGCAGTGAGAATGACATTCTACATGAAGTGACAACTCCTTACACTCCACAACACAATGGATTAGCTGAAAGGAGAAATAGAACAATCCTTAACATGGTCAGAAACATGCTAAGGAGTAGAGACTTGCCACAAGGCCTAAGGGGTGAGGCTGCTGCAACTGCAGCCTATGTTTTGAATCACTTCCCTACCAAGAGACTAGAGCATAAGGTTCCTGAAGAAGTTTGGTCTGGTAGGAAACCTTCTATCAAGCATTTGAGAATCTTTGGATCATTGTGCTACAAACATATCCCTGATCAAAGGAGAAAGAAGCTAGATGACAAAAGTGAGCCAATGATTCTGGTTGGTTATCATCCTACAGGTTCCTACAAGCTGCTCAATCCAGCAACCAATGAAGTGATGTTTAGCAGAGATGTGCACTTCATTGAATCAAGCTCTTGGAAGGATGTGAAGAAGCAAACCACAAAACCTGGTATGTCAATCCCTCTAGAATGGAACTCTCAAAACAACAACTCTGAATCTCAAGAATCAAGTGAAGTTGAATCTCAATCTGAGACTACAACTATGGATAATGACACAAGAAGATCCACAAGGGTAAGAAGTTTACCAGCTAGACTGAGGGATTGTGAGATAACACCTGATGATGTTGTGACAAATGAAGGGGATTTGGTTCAATACATGGCACTGTTGTGGACACAGAACCACTTACAATTGAAGAGGCAGTGAACAACAAGGTATGGAAAGATGCTATGCAAGAGGAGCTGAGGTCAATCAATAAGAACAAGACCTGGGAACTAGTTGAGTTACCTAGTGGTAAAACTCCAATTGTAGTGAAATGGGTGTATAAAATCAAGCTGAATCCAGATGGGTCAATAGCCAAGCATAAAGTCAGACTTGTTGCTAAGGAGTTTATGCAGAGAGAAAGGGTTGATTACTCTGATGTTTTTGCTCATGTTGCAAGGATAGAGACAGTTAGATTGCTAGTAGCACTAGCTAGCTTGAACAAGTGGGATGTATGGAAACTAGATGTGAAATCAGCCTTTCTCAATGGTCCAATTGATGAAGAAGTTTATGTCAAGCAGCCTCCAGGATTTGTGATTAAGGGTAGTGAAGACAAAGTCTATGTGTTGAGAAAAGCCTTGTATGGTTTGAGACAAGCTCCTAGAGCTTGGAACAAAAAGATTGATGCTTTCTTCTCAAGCCTATGACTCAAAAAGTGTGATGTTGAACATGGTGTCTATGTGAAGAACATGAGTAAAAGTGACACTTTATTCATTTGCCTTTATGTGGATGATCTTTTGATCACAGGAAGCAATTCAATCAGAATTGAAGCATTAAAACAAAGTCTCAAATCTGAGTTTGAGATGACAGATCTAGGAAGGCTTTCATACTTCCTTGCCATAGAATTCAGAATGGTTGATGAAGGGATTTTTATGCACCAGAGAAAGTACATTCAAGATGTACTAATGAAGTTCAAACTGCAGAATTGTAATTGTGCAGACACTCCAGCAGAAGCCAACCTAAATCTAGACAAGGGTGAGCATGAACCTAATGTAGATGGCACTTTGTTCAGACAGATGGTGGGTTGCTTAAGATTCATCTGTCACACTAGGCCAGAGATTTCCTATAGCACTGGTTTAGTGAGCAGATTCATGAATAATCCTAAACAATCTCATCTTACTACAGCTAATAGAATTCTGAGATACTTAACCTGATTTTGGCATTCTGCTTCAAAACCAAGCAAGCTGCAGGCTGCAAATTGTTGCTTACTCTGATTCAGATTGGAGTGGAGATATACTTGAGAGGAAGAGCACCATGGGCTATGTGTTCATGCTTTCTGGTTCTCCAATTTCTTGGTGTTCTAAGAAATAAGAAGTTGTGGCTTTGTCCACTTATGAAGCTGAATATATCTCAGCTTGTCATGCTGCTTGTCAGGCTCTATGGATCAGGTCACTAATGGAAGAGATTGAGGTAGAGTTTGAGGAATCAATTGAGCTACTCGTGGACAACAAATCTGTCATTAACCTTGCAAAGAATCCAATAGATCATGGAAGAAGCAAACACATTGTGAGTACCCAATTTTGTCCGGCCCAAAATACCTTCTCAAATAAATAAACAACAATATTAATGTATTTCTACCTCAACTACACAAGTTTAAAATTTGGCTTTGATACTACTTTTGTCATATGCTAGAATTAAGAACATGAATCAATTGTATAACATTTGGTAATAAATTACATTCGAATTTACAACATGCAATACAATAACTTAAGCCGTTGGCCATATGCTTAATTCAAGCGGTGATTGAGATTTGAATAAAACTGCAATAATGCAAATATATACAATTAAGGTAGTAATAACACTAATCAATACAATTAAGGCAGTAATAACACTGCAATAATGCAAATCAATGTCGTAATAACACCACAATATGCCTCATTCCAACCAGAACTTTCTATGTGCTACAACTATGCTTCATTTGGCCTTGAAAGAGACCGCATTCAACTTTTAAAAAAGGAAAAAAGAAACATCTCTCATTTTCTTCAGTCAATACTTTAATAGGATGATTCTCTCATTATGGTGCATAAAGAGCCACATTTGTAGCATATATGGGGCATGGTCTTCTTCATAGAAAAGATGGCTTTTCTAAGCACACTCTCTCACGTGCACAACCAAATGGGAGATTCCAAGGATTCTTATTCTCTTTCATCACATGGTGGAATGGTAAGCTTGTCGTATATAACATCAATGCTCTTAGAAATGTCTCTTATCCTATTTATTTTAAGAATTCATTTTACATTCACAACAAGATGATGACACTAGTATCTCATAAAACTATTCATGTGTTTTTCCATTAAACAAAATTTCTGCACTACATTTCCTCTCATCGTCACCATCCTTCTCACTCACTCCAAATCCTTATCTTTCATCCTTGTTTTTCCATGTTTTTCATAATTTATTTTCATTTGTTATTTGTCTCTATTAATATATGATTTGATAACCACTATTCCAAATAAAGTAGTCTATTCTGTTGGTTGTTGCAATTGAGTATTCATTATATTTTATCATTTTATTAATTTTATTTGATCATTATATCATAAAAAGTAACATTTATTGAATGTACCGTATATATTTTAACTATTTAATTAAGAATTGAGGTATTACCTTCATATTAATCATTACGTATTTACGCCCATAAGCATCAAGTAACTAAAGTTTTTTTCTTATAATATAATAAAATAATTTGACTCTTTAATTCAAAGATATCTTTATTTTGGAAAACTTCTTTATGATTTGATGCGGTGCGGACCTTAGCTTCTACTGCTTCGTCTATCTTAAAGATGATGAAATTTTAACTATATTTCAAATATGTTCTAATTATTTTAAAACCTCTTTAAGTTTTGATGCGGTGCGGACATTAGCTTTTGCTGCTTCATCTTTTCTTAAAGTGGATAATATCCCTTTTTTAATCAAATAAACCAATCCCAACCGATTTTCAAACTAGAACTACGTAGTCTTGATTTCCCTATTGCATCTGGGGATACGTAGGAGCAAGATAATATCTTGTCAGACACAAAAATAAAAAATAAAATAATTTGTTTCAATCATTGAATGTTTAAATAATTTTTAAGGGTATAAAAAGTCCATGTTATTAGCGAGGGTACCGTTTTAGTACGGGCGGACGGGGTGCTAATACCTTCCCCAATCCGTAATCGACTCCCGAATCCATATCTCTGATTAAAAAGACCATTTTTATCCAATTTGGGCTCAAATTGAGTTTTCCATGTTTTAACCGCAAAAAACATGGTGGCGACTCCTAAAGAGGTCGCGTGGCCGAAAATCCAGGCGCGACAGCTGGCGACTCTGCTGGGGACACTCCTAAGAGAGTCAGGCCTAGAACCGTTAATTACATAGACTTAAGTACCCGTTCATTCTTTTACTTGTTTGTCTTATTAGAATAATAAATTTGTTATTTGCTTTACTTTTATAATTTGTTTTATTATCTGTGAACTTTTTATTTAACTGACTTTGAAGCTTTTGGGGTGAAATATTTTTCTTTAAAATTGGTACGCTTCCCACACACTCACATTACACTTGAGTTGACACACACATATGCCCTATACCCGGATGTTAGAGATTAAGATTGAGATAGAAGGGACATTCGCATTGCCGGTGTTAGACTTTGTCTCCTGGCATTAGCACGATGGACCACCCAGATTGTTCCCAATATTGTGAGTTAGGCGCTTGAGGGGCTCGACTCCTCTTGTGTCTAACTTGCAATATTAGGATTCCTTTCTTTTAAGATTGGAAGCAATTTGGTAACCTAGAAGTCTAAAGCCTTGATCAAATACACTTTAATCAGACCTAATACATCACCCTAGGGTTGTAGTCATTTGAATTACCAATACCTTATAAGTGTACCCTGTGTAGGACACTGGAAGCAAATCATATACATCTCATTCTACATCTATACGTACATGAACTCAAAAACAAAAAATACATATTCAAACATTCATTCATTCAATTATGCATTGATTCATACATTCAAAAAGGAAAAAAATTCATTGATTGAGTAATGCATTCATTCATTGCATTCAAAAATAAAATCATCATCCATTGGCTCATGCATTTATTTAGGCAATCAATAATAAAATATCCATATTAATTGACTTATGCATTCATATATTACATTCAAAAATAAAGTCATCATCATTTGGCTCATGCATTCATTTAGGCAATCAAGAATAAAAAATCCATATTAATTGACTTATGCATTCATATATTATAAAATTAATCATTCATTGACTTATGCATGCATTCATTCATCATAAATACATACATTTAAAAAATGTATTATTCATATATATATACTCTTTCTCTCATGCATGCATTTATCAAAAAAATAACAAAGAAGTTATTAAAACATTATCATCCCACCATATCATTTCATTAATTATTGTAAATTATTTCATATATTTTGCTTAGTTCATATGCATTTCATATCATATGCACCTAAGATTGCATTTTCAAGTAGTTTCATGATAAAAAAAAAAAAAACATACATACACTCATTCATTCATCAAAAATAAAAATCACTCAAGCATTATACGTCATGCATTTTAATCCATTATATAATTTCATTAACTATTGTCGACATCCTCATTCATTATCATAAAAAAAGTCATACATATTTTCATATATCATAGCATTCATGCATTCAACGTCATATATATCATAAGTTGTATTTTCTAAGAGTCACATGCGCTAAAAAATAATCACATGCATTCTTTGGCAGCATCTCATGCAACATATGCTTCAAAATTGTTAGTCTCACATCAATCTCACATTCCAACATAAATCAAATGCATCATCATACATATCACTTATTTTTTTAAGTAATATAGTTCAAGGTCAACATTACTTGCATTTCATGCATCATTTTAAGTTTTAGGTTGCATTTTTGTAACATGAAAAAAATGTTCACTTCATGAATACCATGCATCATTAAAAATCATTTTTTTTCTACATACATTTCATAGTCCATCGCCGAGAGCACTCATCACATAAAGTTTGATTTTAAGAACACTATTGTTGGACTCGACTGAAAGCAATCATGATTGAAAATGAAGGAATCCAATGGATATGTAGAATTTCTAGTTTGTGATTGAGGCAAAATGAGCTAAACCAATCACATAAGATGAGATACATCCTCTTGCCTCAGCCCCAACTGAAGACCAGTTTGAGAACTTCTTCTCACTTAAAGATTCCAGTCAAAGTCCAACACTCCCGTATTCATCAATATTTCTTGAGTAAATATTTATTCGTGCATATTTTTTTAACTCGTATATACTAATGCATTGACCATGAAAATTTATCCATCTCATATCTTACCCTACCAACCATATTAACCCCCACTAACCATAATTACCCAAAAACAAAATAAAATAATTAATGCATCAATATGAGATATTTGATGAAAATTAAAATGGAGGATGATGCAAATATAAAATAAAAAAAATGATGTATATTTTTGGGCAACTTTATCTCATGACACAAGGAAATTTTTGTAATTCCCAAACACTAAGGAGATATCTCTAGTCACATTATTTGAACCTAGACATCATGAAATGAGATAATTTTTGAATAACCCACAATATGTCAACAACCTGGAAACGGTAGTTTTTCAACCGTTTTCCTTGCCATTCAATTATTCAATAAAAAATACAATATCTCACAATCATCTTGTGACCAAGTGATAAAAGAGTATAAAGAGCGTTCATAGCTTGAAGAAAAATAAAAAAATTATACCGAAGGCCTATTGAGAATCTATAATTCATATCTCAAGCAAAAATTAGGGCAAAAGAAAATGCAAAATAAATAACAAAAGGAACCTTTCTTCGAAATACTTTTGCCTAAAATTTTAGGCTATTTTTATCACGATCTTTCACTTGATAGTTGAATGTCATGCTAGGAAAACTGTTGAAAATAGGATACGGAAGAAATGCGAAAGGTGGGTATGGGAAACACATGTTTTGAGCCTTATATCCTTTTCTTGAAAACCCTTAGTCAAACCAAGATACAAGCTTAAAAAGACCTCGTTGAAGATTTATTTGCCTAAGATGTGCATCATGTCAAAAAACAAACAAACGCTGACTCCACAAAAGAAATAATATTTTTTATGAAATATCCCATATTTAGTGCATATGATTAAAATTTATTACCATCATCGCCACTTCAATCCCAACACACAAAATATCATTAACCACACTCAAAGCCCAAATACAAGCTTAACAATCTATTCTTCATTAGCCAAACCCAAACTAAATTCTATCATCACCACCACCCTACCAAATTCAATTTTACCATCTCTACCACATCGCTACTCATAGCCCAAACACGTGTCAAAGTTTGCATGATCATTGTCTTAGTATCTCTTTTTAAAGAGTTGTGCATGAAATAAAGAGGAAAGTGGAAGTCTCCCAAATTGGGGCACATTTTTTGGTGATTGTTGGTCTAAGTCTTTCTCGTCCAAGTCTAACAAATCCATGTGAATAGAAGGATGATTATTATCTCACACTGTGGCAGTTTTTGGGTTGATCACGCTTTCTAGTGGAAAATCATAAGAAACCGAAATTGGAGCAATTTTTGGGGTGATGTGAATTTTTTTGTGAAAATTATAATAAATCCCAAAACTGTGGCATTAAAGAAGTGACTTATCATGAATCCGAGGTGATTCGGTCAAAGTAAGAAGAGGTATGGTCTTAAGTTATCATCTTCAAGAACACTTTCAACAACAACTCATACAAGTCCTCTGTTTTGTATCAATTCAAGTCGCCACATCTGGGATGTTCACAAAAAAAATGAAAAAACAAAAACAAAAAAAAAAGCAAAAAAGAGTGTTAGGTTGAAAACTCACCTGAGCAACCTAGGAAAAGGAGAGTGGTTCTAAGTCGAAAAACCACAAAGGCAACTTAGAATCATAATAAAATGAGAGAATTCCCGACAGATGCCTATAAAAGGTATTAGGGGCAAAAATTAGGGAAAATCAAATGAACACCCTCAAGGTTAAGCTACTACTCCACATCTTCAATCGCCCAAATTGGGACACCTTATGAACAAATAACCATCTTGATGAAAACAAGAGTTCAAAATAGGTATGATGGGGGAACTTCGTTGTCACAAAAAAAACATCAACACTTTGGAAACAATTTCTGAGACATCCTACACTAGAGGCAAAATAGTTGAGTTAATTCATTATCCTCAAGATTACATTGGGGCAGTTATGGACCACCTTAAGAGAAAAGCTTCTTCAAGTAAACTAGGCTACGATTTGATGGATGAAAAGCTATACCACCAATCAAACAACAAAAGACGCTTCAGTGGAGACCATAAAAGTTGATGAATTTCATCCAAGAAATAAACCATGAGTGATGCATTAGAACATTTGCATTTCATTCAAACAAAACACTCATACCATACATGACATACTTACATAAAAAGATATTCATATTCAAATCAATGCATATTTACATTAGTCATAATATCACCCATTTGAGTTACATGCATAATAAAGATCACCCTACACCACCATAAAAATCAATGCATAATAACATTCATACATCAATCATTATAACTATAATCAACATGAACATTCATAATATTGCATTCATAAGCATTCAGACAACGGAATCCTTAAACTATAAATTTCTTACATAAAAAACCAACAACATCATTATGCATACTCATACACTCAACGCATAGTCGAATTTGTACAATTCAATCATCAACATGAACTTCATGAACCACATATCCCATTACATCATTCACTAGAAAAGTTTTAAATTTTAAGATTCGAGGACTCCGTGCTTGACGACCTCGAAGTCATTATTTCCAGGCCCAGTGTCTGACTATTTTATAAAATCTATAATTTCGAGGGCCCCGTGCTTAACGACCTCAAAATTATAAGATTGAGGACCCCCGTGCTTGACGACCTCAATCTATAACTTCGAGGGCCCAGTGCTTGACGACCTCGAAGTCATTTATTTTCAGGCCCAATGCCTGTCTATTTTATAAAATCTATAATTTTGAGGACCCCTGTGCTTGACGACCTCAAAATTATGAGATTGAGGACCCCCATGCTTGACGACCTCAATCTCTGCCTTCGAGGGTCCCGTGCTTGACGACCTCAAAGTCATTTATTTTCAGGCCCAGTGCCTGTCAATTTTATAAAATCTATAATTTTGAGGACCCCCGTGCTTGACGACCTCAAAATTATGAGATTGAGGACCCCCGTGTTTGACGACCTCAATCTCTGCCTTCGAGGATCCCGTGCTTGACGACCTCGAAACCATCACTTTCAGGCTTAGTGTCTGGCTATTTTATAAAATCTATAATTTTGAGGATCCCTGTGCTTGACGACCTCAAAATTATGAGATTGAGGACCCCCGTGCTTGACGACCTCAGTCCATGCCTTCGAGGGCCCCGTGCTTGACGACTTCGAAGTCATTCTTTTCTCTACCTCGTGCTTGACATTTTTATCCCCATGTGCTGAGCACCCTCAAACGAAAAGACCGTTGTACCTCATCCCGCTTCGTCAACACAAAAGTTTTTTTTCCAGGCCCCGTCCAAAATTAGCACTCATTTCTTTACTAGTCGTTTAACGCGACAACACCCAAACATGAGTTTATGTGCTGTCATATAAACAACAAGTAAAGAGGGGCAGCTGTGAGTACCCAATTTTGTCCGGCCCAAAATACCTTCTCAAATAAATAAACAACAATATTAATGTATTTCTACCTCAACTACACAAGTTTAAAATTTGGCTTTGATACTACTTTTGTCATATGCTAGAATTAAGAACATGAATCAATTGTATAACATTTGGTAATAAATTACATTCGAATTTACAGCATGCAATGCAATAACTTAAGCCGTTGGCCATATGCTTAATTCAAGCGGTGATTGAGATTTGAATAAAACTGCAATAATGCAAATCAATACAATTAAGGCAGTAATAACACTAATCAATACAATTAAGGCAGTAATAACACTGCAATAATGCAAATCAATACAATTAAGGCAGTAATAACACTAATCAATACAATTAAGGCAGTAATAACACTGCAATAATGCAAATCAATGTCGTAATAACACCACAATATGCCTCATTCCAACCAGAACTTTCTATGTGCTACAACTATGCTTCATTTGGCCTTGAAAGAGACCGCATTCAACTTTTAAAAAAGGAAAAAAGAAACATCTCTCATTTTCTTCAGTCAATACTTTAATAGGATGATTCTCTCATTATGGTGCATAAAGAGCCACATTTGTAGCATATATGGGGCATGGTCTTCTTCATAGAAAAGATGGCTTTTCTAAGCACACTCTCTCACGTGCACAACCAAATGGGAGATTCCAAGGATTCTTATTCTCTTTCATCACATGGTGGAATGGTAAGCTTGTCGTATATAACATCAATGCTCTTAGAAATGTCTCTTATCCTATTTATTTTAAGAATTCATTGTACATTCACAACAAGATGATGACACTAGTATCTCATAAAACTATTCATGTGTTTTTCCACTAAACAAAATTTCTGCACTACATTTCCTCTCATTGTCACCATCCTTCTCACTCACTCCAAATCCTTATCTTTCATCCTTGTTTTTCCATGTTTTTCATAATTTATTTTCATTTGTTATTTGTCTCTATTAATATATGATTTGATAACCACTATTCCAAATAAAGTAGTCTATTCTGTTGGTTGTTGCAATTGAGTATTCATTATATTTTATCATTTTATTAATTTTATTTGATCATTATATCATAAAAAGTAAAATTTATTGAATGTACCGTATATATTTTAACTATTTAATTAAGAATTGAGGTATTATCTTCATATTAATCATTACGTATTTACGCCCATAAGCATCAAGTAACTAAAGTTTTTTTCTTATAATATAATAAAATAATTTGACTCTTTAATTCAAAGATATCTTTATTTTGGAAAACTTCTTTATGATTTGATGCGGTGCGGACCTTAGCTTCTACTGCTTCGTCTATCTTAAAGATGATGAAATTTTAACTATATTTCAAATATGTTCTAATTATTTTAAAACCTCTTTAAGTTTTGATGCGGTGCGGACATTAGCTTTTGCTGCTTCATCTTTTCTTAAAGTGGATAATATCCCTTTTTTAATCAAATAAACCAATCCCAACCGATTTTCAAACTAGAACTACGTAGTCTTGATTTCCCTATTGCATCTGGGGATACGTAGGAGCAAGATAATATCTTGTCAGACACAAAAATAAAAAATAAAATAATTTGTTTCAATCATTGAATGTTTAAATAATTTTTAAGGGTATAAAAAGTCCATGTTATTAGCGAGGGTACCGTTTTAGTACGGGCGGACGGGGTGCTAATACCTTCCCCAATCCATAATCGACTCCCGAATCCATATCTCTGATTAAAAAGACCATTTTTATCCAATTTGGGCTCAAATTGAGTTTTCCATGTTTTAACCGCAAAAAACATGGTGGCGACTCCTAAAGAGGTCGCGTGGCCGAAAATCCGGGCGCGACACACATAGAGAGAAAGTTTCACTTTCTAAGAGATCAAGTTGGGAAAGGCAAAATCAACTTGAAACATTGCAGAACAGATTTGCAAGTTGCAAATATCATGACAAAGGCTTTGAAGTTTGATAGATTTAGAGATTTGAGAAAAATGCTTAGTGTAATATGTTTTTAATAGTTTTTGAATTAAGGGAGATTATTAGAAGTTTGTAATTCAAGAAACTATAAGTGGAAAGTTAGTTGTGTAAGTTGTTAGAAATGATATAAATAGAATGAGGTTTAAGCAATGTGTAAGTTGAATACACATGTGCAAAGTTCCAAAATTCTTCTCTCTCTGATTTACTATTCATTCATCTTCTTCCCTTCACTGTTTTCTGTCATGTGAGTGTGAGTGAGTGAGTTATCTCCAACACAAATGAAGTCTTTGGTAATAGAACACATTATGAATTGTCCTTATAAGTCAACAATCTCATGCATTTATGCCTTCTTAGATATCTCTTTTGATGTATATTTATTCCTTTAATCAATAGTTATTATATTAAAAAAGGAAATGTGACATGCCATGTTATTGTTAGCTAAGGACTCTTAACATATGTGCAAAAATAGCACACACCATTTGAGAAGATTGGGAGTGTTAGTTAAGCTTAACCTATATCCTTATTGGAGCATATATGTTAACTCTTAAAGCAAACCTATTCCAAAATCAAACAACACCAATAGCAAAAAGTTGGAGTATGATTATCTTAGCATAAGATACTATTATATTGGAGCCTTTAGTTACTTCAGAAATTATGTTCAGGAATTGATGATGTGACCAAAAAAAGTTACACAAACATACACCATATTAATCAAGCCATTAAAGATCTAAAGCATATCTCACACAGTAGATAATTGTGTAAAACTAGTTGCTTTAATTTAAGAGAATAATGTATCTCCTTATATTATGAGATAACTTATCTCATCAAGCCAGTAGAAGAATGACATTGTATTGTTTTGTTTAATTTTAGAAATATTTTTGTAGAAAATGATTAAATGGTACACATGTCACGATTTTAGTGGCTGGAGAAGATAACTTATCTCTTTATACTAGGAGATACATTATTCTCTTAATTTAATTGGATTGATTTTTTTGTCTTCTTCTTCTTGCAATCGGTTTCTGTATACGCTGGATTGAATTGTTATATAATGATCATCTACCCCAGAATTTTCTTATCCTTATATCCATAACCAATCAAATTTTACAAAATAATATTAAAATATTTTAATTTCTGATTTTGTTATTTTTCTTTTGAATTGAATGAAAATTTCTAATTAGCTTAGTACACAAAGTGAGACATCGCAATAAGAATATCACCCTTAGTTTAAAATTTGTATTTATACTCTTTATTTGTTCAGGTCGGTTGAATATGGCTAGCCCAACAAATGCAACAGAGGCCCAATGGGCCACTTCAATCAACCCACGACCTCTTTTCAAATTTGGGTTTAATGCAATTAGGGTTTCTTTCCCACTATCCCCCTTTATAAACATACCTTAACCCTATTCTTTTGCCAGTTTTTTTTAATCCTCTCTCTCCAAGTTTCAATCTTTTTTACTGTTTTAGTTTTACAATTGCTTTTAAGTTTCTGGGTTTGTTTTATTTGTGCTTCATATTCATCCTTTCCAATTATTCTCTCTCCAAGTTTCAATATTTGTTGTTTTAATTTTATGAATATTTTGTCAATGTTTAGTGTCTAATAATCTATTGCTTAGATGGATATGATGATTATTTCCCAGATGATCGACGCTGATATTTCTGTGCGAATTTATTTCTCTTTGGAGAGATCAAGCCAATTAATCTGATCCATCTTTGCCTTAAATACTCTTTGGCATTTGTAGTTTTGTACAGATTCATCAATTTCTTTTTTGTTTTCTTTATTTCATTGAAGCCAAAGCCGTTCCTTATGGTAGCTACTATTACTTGATTAAAACATGAAATTTATAATTAACACAAGTCAACAATTCCATTTCATTTATAAATCATCGTTTCATTTAAGTGGGAATGTGGATAACCGTTTATGTCTGCACAAATGGTTCTATTAATGGGACTTAGATGGAAGCCAAATGATGTATAAAAAACCAAGAAAAACCAAGATTATTTCAACTTCTTTCCTTGACCCTTAATTGCTCATGGAGTGGAACACAAATCACCTGTCTCATTCCATGTCCCTGGATCAATCAAAATTTCATTTTTTGTTATTTTTTATTTTATTATTTTATCCATATAGCAGTATTGTGATCGGTTGGCTGGATATATAAAGTGGGGCGAGTAATCCGGTTTACTTCCCTTTCCATTTTGCATTGTAATCTGAAATTAAGATAAAATAGTATTTTTATTTACCAGAACGATTTATTGTTACTAATACTTAATTATCCTCACTTCCCATAATAATATTTTCAACTTTTTCGTTGTTTTAAGGATCCTTAATTGCTCATGGAGTGCTTTTCTCATATTTGTCTCCGTATCCATTATTGCATGGTAACCTTCAATTAGGATCAATTAATATTTATATTCTTATTAATGCTTAATTAATTGAATAAAATCTAATAAAAGTAGCTTAGAATCTAAAATAAACTAATAATTGAGAAGATAAATCATGAAAATATTGTATTTGAATCACCATTCTCAAAAGGTGTGTGAACTATCCATGATGAGTAGGATTCTTCTCCATTAATGGAGAGATAAATGAATTTTCTATGTGTATTATAAGGGTAAATGTGTAAATCTTTTAAATAAAGAGGACAAAAGTGATATTGCATCTTTCACTTTCTTTGATTTTTTTGAGTACTTGCCTCTCCATTAATGGAGAAGAGTCTTACTCATCCATGATAGAATGAAACAAATGTTCGGAGAATTACTTTTCTATCATAATATACGATGCAATGCTATTAAAACCGTACCGGTTATTAAACCGGTTAGGGTACTGGTATAGTGGTACATTGGTTCAACCGGTCCGAATGTCAGTTAAACCGGACATACTTCCTTATATATATGTAAACATATAACAAACAAAATTCAAATAAGTAGGTATTCAGATTTATAATTCATATTCATAATCTAAATATATCAATCCAAAGCAGATTTATAATTTATATATATGTAAACATATAACAAACAAAGTCTAAAGTGCAAAACATATATCAATCCAAAATTATCACTTAACAAACGCAATTTATATATATGAAATTTAAAAAAAAAATATATATATATATATATATATATATATATACACAAACCGGCCGGTTTTAACCAGTTCACCGGTTTTGACCGGTTTTCAACCGGTTCTCTTGTGTGTCCGGTACAACAGCCGTACCGGTTAGGAGTCCGGTTCGCCGGTTTTCTAGTCGAACCGGCCGGTACGGCACAGTTTTCATTACACTGATATGATGACATCATAGAAATAAAAAATATAAATGTGAATGTTTTTTTATCGGCAAATGTTATTATGTTAGTATTTATTATGAATGAGATTTACTTCATTCCTTAAACACTTAATCATAATCATCGGACCAATTTATGATTCCCGTATTAATGTATAGGATTTGGGGCTTTGATGTTAAAGGATGTCATATGAATAGTATCAATAATTTTATTATTATGCCATAACTAATTTTATAGTGGCTAGTCAATAGTTTATTGTAGCAATGAAGTATGATTCAATGATAACGTACCGAACTCAATTATAACTTATCAAAGTATAAAATATACTTAACTAATAATGATATATATGAAAGAAACGATTGACTATGGTTCAACGTAAAAAATAAATAAATAAGATATTAGTTCGGGCACAATACCTATCAAGTTTAGAATATTGTTTTAGGTAAGGTTATAAACTGGAAAAATTACGTGGATAGTGTAGTTAAAGTGTAGTTTAACTACACTATTCCACAATTAGTGCACCTTAAAAAATAATTACGGAAGTAGCGTAGATATTAGGTTGTCGTAAATGTCAGTTACGACTTACAAATCTCGTGGACCCGGAATGCTACTCTCTCTGCATTCTCGTGGACCAGGTTCACGAGACTCATGCCATGAAAATGAATCTCGTGCACCGGAAACACGATTTACGTAGTACCATTTTTAATCCACGAGACTGCATTACGCATGGTATGTATGTTAGGTTTTATACCATGAATTCAACCTATGGTATGTTGCTCTAACTAGGGCAGTGATAGGCAAAGCTCTTGAACCTTTCAAAACACCATTAACGCATTCTGCTAGATTAGTCGTCATATGACCATATCGTCTCCCATCATTATATGATTGTGTCCATTTTTCTTTTGGTATGTTGTCTAACCAAGCAGCTGCTCTTGGATTTTTTTGGAGCAAAGCACTAAACATTCGCTCAAAACGTTGCCGTACCAACTCATAACCTACAACATTTACATGAACATGAACATAATTATTATCAAAAAATACATACAAATTAATTAGGCATTAAATAAATTAATACTAACTCATTTCAACGACTTTATCTTTAAGATCTGTATATTTGAACTCCTTGTTGAAATTGCTAGCTACATGACGAATACAATATACCGATTGTGCATTCAACCATGGCGGCAGCTCAGTACGTAGTGCACCCAATAAACCAGTTCCCCTATCTGAAATTATACATATATTTGGTTGCGGAGTAGCATAAGTCCGAAGATTGTAGAAAACCCACTCCCAAGCTTCTTTAGTCTCTCCTTCGACAATGGCAAAAACAACTGAAAAAACACGTCTATTACCATCTTGTGAACTGACAATTAGCAATGTTCCACAATATTTTCCAGCAAGGAATGTCCCATCCACTTGAATGATTGGTTTGCAAAACAAAAATCCTTCAATGCAAGGCTTAAAAGCCCAAAATACTCTATCCATAATTAAAGTATTATCATCTTCATGGCGAGATGCTGCATATCTTACAATTGTACCAGGTAAATTACACTCAACAACATTCAACCAACAAGGTAACTCCTTCTACGATCCCTCCCAATCCCCATAAATTTGGGACATTGCTATTTGTTTAGGAGTCCAAGCCTTTCTATATGTTACCGTATAACCAAATCGACTTACAACTTCTTTTACTAGTGATTTGATTGGTATACCAGGATCTTCAGAAACTAAATGGATAATACAGCTTGCAATGAATGATTGGTATACTTGAAGGATTGGTTTGCAAAACAGAAATCCTTCAATGCAAGGCTTAAAAGCCCAAAATACTCTATCCATAATTAAAGTATTATCATCTTCATGGCGAGATGCTGCGTATCTTACAATTGTACCAGGTAAATTACACTCAACAACATTCAACCAACAAGGTAACTCCTTCTACGATCCCTCCCAATCCCCATAAATTTGGGACATTGCTATTTGTTTAGCAGTCCAAGCCTTCCTATATGTTACCGTATAACCAAATCGACTTACAACTTCTTTTACTAGTGATTTAATTGGTATACCAGGATCTTCAGAAACTAAATGGATAATACAGCTTGCAATGAATGATGAGCTCAATTTCGTGTGATCTTGGGAAATACAAGTGGATACACAAGTGTGTCTTCCACTAATTTTTCTAATCTCCCACAAATTACACTTTACGTTAATAGATGCTCGAATTCGGAAATTACATCCAACACCAAAATATTTACATTGTCTAATGTATCTATCAGGCCTAGACTCCACAACAGTGTAATCAACAAAATTCTTAATATGAAATTGTTTTATAGCATTTATTGTTGCTTCTTTTGATTCGAAATGCATACCAATAAACAAATCATCATCCAAATTATTGTGTAAATTATACTAATATTTGGAAAATCCTGTCCTGCTTGAGAATCAATGGTAACGAAAAAAACTGAAGGAGTAGCATATGTTTTGCTAACCGATTCAGAAGAAGTAATCTGAACATCGTCATCATCATCACAACATACTTCAATGTCCTCTTCATCACTGAAATCGCTCACAAAATGTCTAATAATAACCATCTACATGCAATATATATCAACAATTAGTAACAACACAATAATAATTATTAAACTACATCAATAATAAATAAATTAACTACACTATCCAACATAAAAAAATCTTACCTTAAATACGGAAAACAAAATTTCCTTGCTGCTTCCGTGTGATTGGGCAAATGGTGAATGACTTATATATATCATAGGATCTCGTGTTTCCCATGCACAAGACATAAAGTTAAGTCGTGCACACGGTGCACGACATTTAAGCATACCTGACACACCTGTTTCTCGTGTTTGGAGTACACGAGATTGCACCGTAAATAACATTTCTGGTGCACAAGATTGATATCTCGTGAATGGTAGCCACGAGATCCCACAAATCTACACTACTTCCATAATTATTTTTCAAGGTGCACTAATTGTGGAATAGTGTAGTCAAAACACTATCCACGTAATTTTTCCATTATAAGCTTGTATCTAAAAGTTTGTGTAACTGTGTAGAAAATAGTTCTGCTTAACTTTGTTAACCTAATTTTTTTTATAGAGAGACTAATTTACTTCAAGAGTAAATTTAAAATTTACTCTTCATCTTAGTCATTACTTATAGAAAAATATTTCCTAGAACTGATGACTAAAATGTAGAATAAGTTTAAAAAACTTATTTTTATTCATAAACT
This sequence comes from Lupinus albus, assembly GCA_009771035.1. Classification (NCBI taxonomy): domain Eukaryota; kingdom Viridiplantae; phylum Streptophyta; class Magnoliopsida; order Fabales; family Fabaceae; genus Lupinus; species Lupinus albus. Next base: position 16,249,261 of record CM020016.1, read on the forward strand.
TTAAATGCAATTCTTAAACTAAACTAAACGTAAGCTTTCTGGCTAGCACATAATTATTAGCTTGCCTCAAGCAATGACTTATAAACTAAGTCCAAAAATTAAACTAAACTAAACGTAACGTAAGCTTTCTGTCACTTTTATTTGTATACTATGGTCGGTTATTCCAAAAATTAAATATGCGGCTAAGAATTAATGATTATAGGGAGGTTTATTATATTCTCCTATCAAATCTTCATACTCACAAAAAAGTGACATTTATCATAAATTAATATTTTATTAATTAATGATTAATTTATATTTAACATGTACCATTTTTTATGGATAACAGAATGAGAGGATACACTAGGAAGATAAAATATTTCTATTTATGATAATATATATTTTGGTTGAGTATGAATTTAATAACATTTGTTTCTTGAATAAAAGTACTAAAAAGATATCATGACGTTGAAGTTATATGTTTCTGGCTTAATTCGTCACGCATCGCCCTTATGAAATTATAATTTGTTGGCTTAACGCGTTAACATCTAATATGTGATGCCAGTCCTCGATTATTAATGGATGGATCTTTTCATACTCTATTTATTTACCAGTTTTATGTTACCTTTATTTTCATTTTTTTACTTTTATGTGTAACTTGTAAACCATTTTTTAGTGAGAAAGTATCATACGTAACACATATCATATTTATATAAATGTAGGAAAAATTGTAAACTATTTTTATATGAGGATATATTATTGTTTTGAGCTTTTTTATGTTTGCCTTAAGTATAGTTGTTATATTAAATTTAGATGTTTTTGATTTGTTATATTAAATTTAGATGTTTTTTCATTTGTTATATTACCTTTGTGGTTAACGAGTGTAGTTACGAGTATATAAATATTACATGAGTGCCAGGACAATAAATCTGTAAATATGAGAACTGAACTCACTTAATAAAAATTTAATAGAGCTCAGTTCATAAAAATCTCAAGTAATTTCCCATTAATCTTGGAAGAAATTTTGGTCACATAAGGTTTAAAATGTGTTTAAAGTTATTATTTTAATTACTCAAATTAAAGTGATCTAATTCAAGTAAGATATATGACTATAAACATAATTATCATGAAAATTGTTGTGTAGATACTAAAAATCTTATTTCTATTTTTTTGATGGACAAAATTGGAATGAGAAAATCAAATAACATCATCCTTCATGGAAAGGTATGCACTTATTATAAATAACGGGTTATGATCCCCAATTGTAGAACACAAGATGAACCACAATATGAAATAAGCAAAAGGCAAAACCAAATTATTGTCCTCATCCCATTAGATGAGAAATTAAGGCTACGGGTAGTCTACAATTGGAAGGTCAAAGAACCTACATATTCTACCATGATCATACATTTGCATACAAGACATAGAAGATGGATTTTGTGAACACATGAAGAATGATGACACATAAAGTTCATTATCCATATTTTATATGAATATAATAAGGTACATTTTCGCTCAAGGTTTATATAACTATTCTTAGTGATTTGACATAAAAAATATTATCAAGATAGTGTTCATTATCTTTAATATGTATTATATATATAGTGTTCATTATCTTTAATTTGTATTATGTATATTTAAGTATTAAAATCTCTCTCTAGAAATTTCAATTAATAAGCTTTCTAGTATGTTTAAGGAAGTAGGCGAGGCCACACAAAGCATAACTTCCTTTTTATATGGGTGGCAAAATTATCCACAATCCATGGTCGATCCAAAATCCATCCAAGTTAAATCCATCTAAATTCATTTATTATTGCTAATGAATTTAAATGGATATAATCCAATGGATAGTGTTGATAATGGATGGATTCAAATCCATCCATTATATCCAATGGATATCCATGGATATATCCATTTGGATGAATACCCAATCCATCAAAAAAATAAAAATAAAAACATTTTTTTTCTCAAAACAATGTGCAAACTCATTTTTAACAAAATAATTCATTCAAAAGTTACATTACCCTTTCTAACAACAATATTCTTTCAACAAAAGCTTGATTTCTTCATCTATGGAGGTTTTTTTTCCCAATATCTTCATACATTCTCATTTTCATTGAAGATTTCGTTTCTTCCAATAATTTATTTTAATTTTGATGTTCCTTCAAGATTGATTGATATATCTTTTGATTCCTTATATACATTAAAATATTATTTGTTGTATTGTATTGTGGATGCTCGAGTTGGAATGATAAATTATTTGCTGATTATTGTACATGAGGCTCCTTCATCAGAGTAATTGTGTTATTAGTTTTTTTAAGCTTAAAACTTATATTAATGCAACATTGTAAATTTATGTTATTTTAGTCTCAAATATTGATGAGAATATACTTTAATTTTGTGGATTTGTGTTTGTTAGAAGTTTATTGGTCATCTTGCTTTTGGGTATAAAATCTTTTTTTACTTAGCCTTCACATAAAATTGCATTGAGTGTTTAACATTTATTGCCAATTCTATTTTTCTTATACTTCCTTCAATTGGATATTTCAACTATCTATCAATCATGTAATTTAACTTTGATAAATATAATTTATGTTTGTAACCAACAACAAAAACAAAAACATGAAGAGTGAGGGAAATAGAAAAAAGAACATATGAATTTTACGATATACGTCAAATTTTTCTAACAACACTAACTTGAAGCTCACTTGAAGGTTTTAACACCGAAAGTTTAAGTTTAACCATATGATTTACCATTAAAAGCTTTAACTTTACTTTTTTAAATTTATTATTCTTTTAAGTTTCGGATAAAAACTTCAAAAAGTTCACATTTTTAAATGTGTTTTAAAAAAACACTTTTTAAAAAATGTTTTTTTATAAAAGAAAACATAGAGTAAAAATATGAAGTTATGGATTGGATTGAATATCCATCCATCCCAATCCATGAAAATGGAGTCATGGATGAATTGGATAAATTATAATCCATTGAATATGGATGAATTGAATAACTTAAAATATGATTTAAATGGATTGATGAATGACTTTTCATCCTACCACTTTCATCTAAATCCATTCATTTGCTACCCCCATATAAACGCAATGAAAAGAAATCACCAATCACTATTTGAGTTATATGAAATTGTAGGAATTGAAAAAGCAAAAAGCAATATAACTGAAAACATCAAACTTTAACAAGCTATCATCCTTGTCATTAGTTGGTATCCACCCAATTCCACGTAACATAATGTAAAGAAAATATATCTTCAATCTTGTGTGAGAGGGATGGTTGTCTCGTTATATATTTAAGAGATGCCACTTTACCAATTAAGTCAACTTCACTAGTGAATTTTCAATATTTAATGATACCTAACCTTAGTATCTTTTTATTTGAAAAATGTATTCTCTCATTTTATAATCAAGAGAGAATGGCATCTTAGAGTACAAGATGATTTAGAGGTGATCTTTTAATATATATATATATATATATATATATATATATATATATATATATATATATATATATATATATAATATCTCAGGTAAGGTGGCAACTATTCATTTTTTTAAATCTAACGGACCATAAAAGTTAAATGTTAAAGTCAACTAATATTCCTCTTTATTTCTCTCATCATCTCTTTCACTCACCTTATAGTTCGGTGGATTTAAAGAAAATGAATAAAAGAGATTAAGTGTAACTTAGAGTACAAGATGATCCCGAGTCTGAGTCTGGTCTGTTAGTCTGTTTAAAAAAAAAATTAAAGTCTAGATCAGACCTGTTTAAAAGTCTGATATGGTCTGTTAGTCTGTTTAAATGTCTGTTAAGGTAAAAAATTCAACACATTATTTACAAGCTATGAAAAAGTACATACTAATTACATGAGTTAAGTTATATGCTTAAGCCCAAGTCTCAACAACTAAAATGTTCAATTATTAAATAGTATAATCTCTAAATCCTAGTGGATTTATATAAAAAATTATTTAGTTTTTTTTCTACATATTATAAAAAATAATTTACAAATATATAATAACATTACATAGGTCGGTATGTTAGACTTAATAAGTTTTTTAAAATGTCTGAGTCTGACCTATTTAGGTTAAATAAATTATTGGAGAAGCCTAAGTCTAACCCGTTTACCAAGATCTGATATGATCTGACCTGTTATAAGCTAAGTACTAGGTCCTTAATAGGCGGTCTGACCTGTATGCATCTTTATATATGAATTATCAATACAGATACTTAATAGCCGTCACGGTCGTAAATATATTTGAAGAGTGATACTGCTCAACTTCCATACTTTAATTACTCTAGACATCATATCCGTCATTTATTAAATGAAATAAGTCTGATCCACCATCACTATTATGGTCATCAAATTAAAAGTCAATGAGATTCCATGTTAGTGAGATCATCAATTACCCAACAATGTATTAAATGATACAGATTGTAATACTATTTCTATCTAACTTAACAGAATTACAATGAGACTTAATCTAACAAATGTAATTGATCTAATGCTGAAAGGTATTGCTATTTTGAAGTGAGAACTATCAAAGATCAAAGCGGATGATGAATTGGTTCCGAAGCATTTTAAAAAGCCATGCATCACTTAGGTTTTCACCGATAAGTTTAGTTTCGTGTGTGTACATATTAATAGTGCATAGATATTACACGAATAAAGAATGGGATTCCCATTCAACCATACACATATTTATTTATTAAATAAAAGAAAAGAGACCAATTCAAGCCGTTCAAAAAAGAGGGAGTGAGATTCACATAAACAATGTAAAATTTAATATAAATTAAGGAGTTAGTAACACACGTGACATTTATTATTTGATTAAAAATATATAATATCAGTGCCAATTTGTAACATTTTTTATTGTTGGGATTTATTAGAAACATACTATTATAAGAAGTTTTACGATGCTAATATAGTGAGCTCTAGTTCCTCTTCAAGTTGGACTTATATGTTTTCTAATAAAATAAAACATAATCCACTTTTCTCTATACAATGTCAGTATAAATATTTATACATAATTAATATATGTCAGTGTAAATATTTATACATAATTAATATATTATTTATCATTTATTTGTGTATTTTTTAAAGAGTGAATGGTGGATAATGTAGTGTCCATATATAAAACTCTCTCATTTTTTTTCCTCATTTGTTGTCTATGCTTATTCTAAATAATAGTGCGATATAGTACTATAGTAATTCATACAACATTTGATTATTTCTATAAAATATGTAACATGATAAGATGGGACTACAGTTGCATTCCATTAATACTACTAGAAGTGTAGTGATTCTTACACTTCAAAAGCAAGAAAAAAACAAAGATTAAAAGAAGAACATCATAACAACCTATTCATTTTCAATATATATGTCAAGTAGAGTCAATTCTTTGAAAACTACACACCATAAAAAACATAAAATGTGCCAAAATACAAGAGAAAAATTGTTGAAACCATTTTGTCATCACTAGCCAGAAGATTTCTCAAAGGGCTCAAGCCTATTATCACTCAACCTTGAATTGTAAGCAGCTTTCTTGTATTCCCACCATGTGAACTCTTTATACAAACTTTCCTCTTCTTTTGACATAAGTGAAGGTAAAGGTCCTATCTTTTGGCTCAAGGGTGGTCCTCCAAAATATATCATTGACAACCTTGACTTTGTTGTGTCAGCCAAAACCCTATGCTTTACGCTCTTAAACTTCCCATTAGTCATCACCTGCACTAGTTTCAGCCGAGTTAAGATATTTTCCATTAATAAAGAGGCACGTGCATAAAAAACGAAAGGGAAATGCAATCTTGAATGACACATATATCTCTTTGTTTACAATGAAATTATACTTTTTACCATTAAAAATAAAAGGAAAATATGTAATTGTATCTCCATTAGAAGATATCATAACAAATAACAAAAACCCCACTAGGAAGCTGAACTATCAAACTTTTACATGTATTTATCATATGAAGAGGGAGATAGACACAAAAGATTCTAAACAATAAGTCTATCTTAAAGTGTGTAAGATCATTATTACTTTTTTGTATGTAACTCTTTACAAAACCTTTTCATATGAAAGTTTAACGTGACAAGATATACTTCTATCTAAAATACCATCGGAAAATATTTGTGAGGGATAAGTGAATCTTTTTGTGACACACCACACAGATACAGTAATACACACACTTGAGCACAAGGGTTAAAAAACATGAATTTACTAGCAGATTACGAAGAAAAAGATTGACTTAAATGAAAACAATTATTCATTATAACAAGATGTGCTGTATAAAATCTTGTCCCAAATCATGTCTCATGCCAATAAAAACATGGTATGTCAATTAAAAAATTTAAACATTCATTATTATTGTTAATTTTGCTTCATTTTCATCAGCACACGACATGATTTTAGACTCGGGATCTTTGTTCAATGATTAAAATATTTAATGGTTGGTACCTGGAGAGTGTCACCAACATTGATGAAAAAAGAAGTATGATCAGGAGGAACTGAAACCCAAGAGCCATCTCTGAGACAGATTTGCAAGCCTGAAGTGCTATTAGATCTCAAGACAGAAATTATCTGTGGGTCTGTGTGCTCCCCAAACCCAACCAAATTCCCTATATTCAATGTTTGCACTTCTGGGCATGGTGGGTAGTGGTTAAGTCTGAAGCAAGAATCACTTTTTTCATCCTTTAGTAATCTGCTGAATACATTTCTTTGCTTAACCCCCAACCCATCAGCCATTAATTCCAACACCTCATTGCACATCCTCTTCACTGCCCCAAGATAACCTTCCACAGCATAGCTGGAAGAAACAAGTATTCAAAAAGTCAAAAAATATAGTAATTGTTAATTGATATAATTATAGAATTACATGAATCTGTCATATCTTGCATAAGTAATAATATCTTAGTATATAGGAGGATCTAGTGCACAAGGCTTTTAGCTACTGGGGCATGAAGAGAAAAAGTGCATAATTTTCGAAGATTTGAACTTGTAACCTACAAGGCACGCGACATGACCATCCGGCCGAGAAATAATTTAAATAGGGGAATCTGATTTCTGAACATTACCGGAAATTCTGTGGGTTTTGTTGGAAAATGAATTGTGACTTGGATGAGATAATATCAGGGTTTGTTGTGAGGAGAAGATATTCAACCCAACCCACATCACCATTGAATCCAATCTTCTTGCTTCCATAACCAAAAGGGTCAGGAGGACCTGTCCTATCTTTCTCAGACTGAGGTTTCTTGAAAAAACTGAGAGCTTCATTTTCCAAATTGGTCATGAACTCCATTGGAACACCATGGTTCAAAAGTTTGAAGAAGCCAAATTCTTGGCATGCCTTGACTATGAGTGTCTTGGCTTCAGGGTCAAAAAAGTTAACCTCTGGGATTTGTGTGGTGGTGGGTTTGCATGACTTGATTAAGAAGAATTGGTTTAATGCTGCTTGTTGAGACAGAACAACCATGATTGTTGTTGTGCAATGATTGTTACAGAAAATAAGAAAATAAGAAGAGAAAAATATGAAGAAGTTGGAGAAAAAGAGAGAGGTGTAGAAATTAAGGAGGAAATGGATGAGAATTGCTATTGCATGAAATAGGAAAGGCAGAGAGAGTTAGGAAATATATAGTGGAGTCATCTAGCTCTCATTGTCTTGTTGGCATTTGTAGTATAGAAAATTTGATTCAAACAATTGATTCACATTTTAACCAATTTTTTCTTATATGAATGATATTTCCTTATCTTATAGGTAAAGAATTGGTATTGATTGTTCATCTCAATAAATGTAGCTCAAAGAAATCAAAACTTGACTTTTTGATCTACCTAAAAAATTAAGAGATACTTACACCATTATACCAACACATTGTTGATAGTATAATATAGTTTCATGTACGAACAAATTATGAGATAATTTATTAGATGAATTCTTTTTTTTTGTTGATATAATCAATAATATTTTCTTAGTATATGATTAAAAAACTAATCATTTTTTAGATTTGTGATGTTATTCACAATCACTCATGTAAATGGAACATTTCACCTTTACTAGATGAATTTTGAATCAAGTAAACTACTACATAAAAGGTTAATATAAATTAGGTAATGTTCTAGTTAAGTATGAATAAATGATGGTGTTACATTTGGAATATAGATGGATAGAGGAATCAATGATCAAATATAACTTAGTACATTTATTATTAATATATAGTAAAAAATAGTATATTTATATTGATGTATGGAGAAAAATCAACGATGAGATTTAACTTAGTATATTTATCATTTTTTCTTATTTCATAAGTCACTCTTACTCTTTCATATGGCTCATCATACTTAAGATATCACACTCTTTAGGAGTAGTGAATATAATGTTGACATAAATTTTAAAAGGATAATATAATTTTTGAAATAATATCAAGTATAATTTAGTCAATTTCATGTATAATTACTAGTAAATATTATCTTAAGGTGGAGAGAGTGTACCTAGTATCTACCAAGATACTTGAGCTAGTTCTTTCAATAAATACCTTTATAGAAAATATCATGTTTTATAGTTGTATAAGGCAAAACCCAATTTTTTATTATTATAAATGACTTTTGCTGTAACTACACATATATAATGCTCTAAAAATTTGTTTTTAAAATTTAAATTATTTATGCAAATATTTTCTATATCTATATTCTATCTATAAATCAATGTAACCTTAATTGATTAATTCATTGAGGTGGATATAATATCTAGTAACAAAACTTTATTCAGGATAAAATGTCTGACATTATACTGAAACAACTCAACTATAGCTACCAACTCTGCTAATTCTTGCTAATTGGTATCATTCTATAATTAAGGAAAAAATTATTAAATATTTCATTCTAATTGGTATAGTACCTTCCACAATCCATAGCTTTCATTTAGACTAAAATAGTTATTATGCCAAATTACTTGAATTTAAACTTCAATCAAAATACACATGTAATACTTTTTATTTTTACAGTTTTTATTCTTATAAAAATATCTCACAAATTCATAATATATCTATTCTTGAGGGGTCTTCTTAGGTGAAATAAGAATCAGATCAAAATGTAATCAAAAAAAGAAAAAATATGTTGGACTCAAATTTCCGATGAGTAATAATAATAATTGAGTAATAAATGAAAATATATGACACATCCTCGTGATTTTCATGAGAATTTTTTGAAACGCTAATGTAAATTATTTTAGATAATTAATTTTTATTTTATAAATAATGAATACTTATTTCTCTCTCATGATTTACTTTGAATACAAATTTTTGTTTAATTTTTCACGTATAAATTTCATTTATTTTCTTATGATAAGTAAGTAAGGGCTCTAATTTTTCCGGTACTATGCATGTGAAATGTCAGGATCGACCATGCGCTTATCTTTTGGGTAAGAAACTAATCCATTTTATGGTGTGTGACTGATCCTACATGCAAGCGTCGCTCACAAGAATTGAACATTTGACTTTTTGGTATAATCAAACATTTATTATAGTCTTATACCACTTGACCAACATATTGTTGGTATTAGTTCATATTTTAATTATTATGTTTATTGTAAAATTTTCATTTATCTTAAGGTGCTACACTTTTGGACTTGTAGGCATAAAAAGATTCTCCAGAAAACGTATTTGTAAAGGCACCTTTATTTTATTCAATGTAACTTCATTCATTGTATTTTTTATTTTAAAGGAAAATATGGATTCTCAAAATATAATTTTAATATTCTCAAAGTATAATATTATTTTAAATAAGAAAAATTGATCTCAATTTTAATTTTAATTTACAGTTATTACTATTTTGATTCACAAAAATTAAATTTCAAAATGAAATTGAAAATATACTAAAGATTATTTTGAATCTTCACCTCTATAGTTATATATAGAAGTGATGAAGAAGAATAACACTTATTAATAATAGTAATCAAAGTATGTTATAGTAGAGTAAAGTAAATTATTTATTAACCATATTATATAATAAATAGAATTATTTGAAAATCAAATTGAGATATTTTTAGAAAATGACCAAATGTTTTATTATTTCTAAAACTTTGTTTTGGAATATAAAATCATTTTCAACCTGTGAAATTTTAAAAATGTCAAACATACTAAATAAACTATAAACACAATCTTTTATAGTAAATATATTTTTGACACTTCCTATGTATAACAACATTTTAAATGAGGAAATTGATACAAATTATAATTTAGTATTTAAAATTACTACTATTTTGATAACAAAAAATAAAATTTCTAAATGAAAATAAACCATATATCATTTTGAATCTCAACCACTATAGTTTCATATTGAAGTGAGGAAAAATAATAATATGTTATTAGTAGTAGTAAATAATGTAGGTTGTAGAATAATAGAGTTAATAATTATTTGATAGTATTATATAAATATTAATATTTGAAAATAAATTGAGATTGTTTAATAAATGTAAAAAATTTTATTCTTTCGCAGGCTCAAAATATGTTTTGACAATTTCTTAAGTATAATAACATTTTCAATGGTAGAAATTGACTCAAATTACATTTTTATTTAAAATAATTTCTACTTTGATTCCTATGACCAAAGACCATTTTGAATTTCAACATCTACAATTTTATATCGAAGTGATGAATAATAATACATTATTAGAAATAGTAAATAAACTATATTATAGTAAAGCAAAATTAATTATTTTGTATGATTTTGTATAAATAATTGTATTTGAGAATCAAATTGAGTTTTTCTTAAATTACCAAATTTTATTTTTTCTTGAAATATTTTTTAGAACTTAAAGTTATTATCAAACATGAAATTTTTAAAATGACAAATATATTGAATAAACTTGGAAAACATACTTTTCGATTCTCAAAATATACTTTAGATGACTTCCTAAGTATAATATCATTTTCAATGAGAAAAATTAACATAAATTATATCTTTATTTAAAATTATTACTATTTTATTCAAAAAAAAATTAAATATCCTAATGAAAATGAAAACAAATCAAAGTTCATTTTTGAATTTTCACCACAATCATTTTATATTGAAGTGGTGAAGAATATGATTACGTTATTAGTAATGGTAAACAAAATAGGTTATGGTAGAGTAGACTTAACAATTAACTGACGCTAATATACAAATAGTAGTATATGAAAATCTAATTGAAATTTATTTTGAAAATAACAAATTTTTTATTTTTTATTAAAATATTTATAGAAATTAAAGTTAATTTCAACTAGCGAAATTGGGAAAATGGAAAAAATGCTAAACAAAGTTGAAACAACATTCTTCTATAGTCTCAAAATATATTTTTGACATTTCCTTAGTATAATATCATTTTCATTGAGGAAAATTGACACCAATAATTTTTTTATTTAAAATTATTAATATTTTGGTTCAGAAAAATGATTTTTCATTGTGATAATAGAAATTAAACTAAAGATAATTTGAATCTCTACCTCTATAATTTTATATCAAAATGGTAAATAATAATATAAAGTTATTATTAATAGTAAACAAAGTAGGTAAAGTAGAGTATAATTAATAATTATTGGACATTATTATGTAAATGGTAGTCTTTGAAAATTAAATTAATTTTTTTATAAAAAATTAAAATTATTTAATTAATAATCAAACTATTTTTAAGAATATAATGAAATTTTCAATAGACAAAATTTTAAAAATGTCACACATGCTAAAAAAAACTAGAAAAAATATTCACAACTAATTTTTATCGTGTGTGACATTTATAACATATTAAAATTAGTTAATTATACTTATGACAATTTATAAGTATAATACAATTTTTAATGTATTACAATTACTTTCAAAATATACTTATGACAATTTATAAGTATAATTCAATTTTTAACGATTAAAACTGATATCCAATTTATTTTTATTTTTACGTATTACAATTAGCTTTCTGAATGTTAAATTTTCCATTAAAAATGATAAATAAAGCAAATAAGATTTGAATCTCCAACAGATTTTAAGTCATAGTACTATAGTAGTGAAGAATAATACTACATTATTCAAAATAGGAAATAAATTATGTGATAGTAAGCTAGATTTGAAACTTTTTGAAGAAGTTAATTAAATAGTAGTGCTTGAAAATCAAATTTATATTTGTTAAATAAGAATGACAAAACTTTTATTTCTTTATCAAGCTAATTTTTTGAAGTTATAGTCAATTTCACTAGATAATTTTTTGAAAATAAGCAAATATTCTAAATAAAATAGGAAAAAAAATTGAGCCTTAAAATATACTTTTTGATACTTCCTACGCATAATAAAATTTTCAACGAGTAAAGTTGACACCAATTATATTTTAAAATAAACCAAAAATATTTTTAAATCTTAACCTCTATAATTTTATATCAAAGTGTTGAAGAATAATAATATGTTATTAATAATAGTAAGCAAAATATTTTATAATAAAGTCACTTTAATAACTATTTGACGGTATTATAATAGCAATATTAGAAAATCAAGGTGAGAATTTAAAAAAATGACCTACTTTGTGTACTTTTTCTGAAACTATTTTTGGAAAATTATAATCTATTTCAACCTATGCAATTTTGAAAATGTCAAAATTATGAATAAACATGAAAAAAACATTTTTTGACACCCAAAATTACACTTTTGATGACTTCCTAAATATAGTAACATTTTCATTGAGGAAAATAATACAAATTATATTTTTTATTTTTGCTATTTCCATTCCTCCAAAAATTAAATTTCCTAATGAAAACCGAAAATAAATCTGAGTTTAGTTTGCATCTACACTTTTATAATTTTATATCAAAGTGGTGAAGAATAATAATATTATTAGTAATAATAAACAAAATAGATTATGGTCGAGTAGAAATTATAATTGTTTAATGGTATTATATAAATATTAGTATTTGAAAATTATTTGAAGGTTTTATAAAATGACCAATTTTTCATTCTTTCTCAAACTATTATTTTGGAACATAAAATCAACTTCATCTCATGGAGTTTTGAAAATCACTAACTTATTTAATAAACTTGTAAAACAATTCTTGCGGAGTCTCAAAATATATTTTTGATATTTCCTAAGTATAATACAATTTTAAATAACAAAATTTGAAACTACTTATAATTTTTATTTAAAATTGTTACTATATTAATTTTGAAAATTCAAATTTCCTATTGAAAACGAAAATTAAACATAAGATAATTTGAATCTCCACTTGTATTAGTAATAATAAATAAAATAGATTACAATAAGTAACATTTAGTAATTACTTGATTGTTTTATATAAATAATAGTATTTGAAAATCAAGGTCAGTATTGTTAAACAAAAATGACAATTTGTTTTAATTAATTCTCAAAATATTGATTGAAATTTAAAGCCATTTCAACCAATAGAATTTGAAAATATAAGACATATTACATAAACTTGAAAAAATAGTCAATGAGTATCAAAAGATACTTTTCGTAGTTCCTAAGTATAATACAATTATTATTGAGGAAAATTAATATCAATTTTATTTTAAAGTATTACTATTATAATTATGGATATCATCATCCAAATGGAAAGTAAACCAAAGATGATTTGAATCCGTAACAGTACAAATTTAAATAGAAGTGGTGAATATTAATAATATGTTATTCACAATAGTAAATTGAGTATGTGATAATATAGTAGATTTGATATTTTGAAGATATTATACAATGCTTTAAAATCAAATTGGTATTTTTAATTAAGAAGTATGCAAATTTTATTTCTTTATCAAACTACATTTTGGAACTAATAATCAATTCCATGAGATAAACTTTCGAAAATGTCAAACATGTTAAATAAGATTGACAAAAATTTCTTTTGAGTTTCAAAATATATTTTTGACACATTTTAAATAAATAATATTTTCAATGATGAACTAGTTATTATATATTTTTAATTTAATATTACTGCATTCCTAATTTAAAAATTAAGTTTTTAACTGAAAATAAACCAAACGTCATTTTAAGTTCAACTTCCATAATTTTATACCAAAGTGGTGAAAAATAATAATATATTGTAATTATAGTTTAGTGGAATTAAATATTATTTGAAAGTATTATAAGATGGTGGTATTTGAGAATCAAATTAATTTTTTTTAAAAGAACCAATTTTTGTTTATTCTTTTTCAAACTAATTGTTGGAAGTTAAAATCAATTTGATCCTATAAAATAAAAAATGTCAAACATACTGAATAATCTTGAAACATATTATTTTTCAATCTCAAAATATACTTTTGATGACTTGGTACGTGACAATAATATTTTGAATGAGGAAGATTGTCACAAATTATATTTTATTATTTAAAATTATTACTATAAACAAAATTAAATTCCCTAAGGAAAATGATAATAAGCCGAAAACAATTTTGAATCTTCACCTCCATAATTATACCTAAGTAGTGAAAATTATAATGCATTATTAGTAATAATGAAAAAAATAGGTTATGGTATATGGTAGAGTTAATAATTTTTTTCGTTATTGTATAATTAGTATTATTTGAAAATCAAATTTATATTTTTCAAAAATGATCAAATTTTTGTTCTTTGTCAAACCATTTTTTGAAAATTAAAGTCAATTTTAATTGATGGAATTTTGAAAAAGATAAACATGTTGAATAAACATGAAAAAAATTCGTGTGGAGTCTTAAAATATACTTTTGATATTTCCCAAGTATAATAATACTATTTTAATTTTGAAAATTTGGCACCAATTATATATATTTTAAAATGTTTACTACTTTGATCCAGAAAAATGAAATTTCTTAATGAAAAGGCTATTAAACCAAAGATAATTTATATCTCCACCTCTATAATTTTATGTCGAACTTGTGAAGAATAATAGTAAGTTATATTTATTGTGAATAAATTTGGTTATAGTAGAGTAAAGATAATATTTATTTGATAGTTTTATATAAAATCATGTTGAGTTTTGATAAATAAAAATGACAATTTTAATTATTTACGAAGATTTTGATTTAAATTTAAAGTCATTTTCAACCAGTTGGATTTTTAATTGATAGACATGTGAAATAAATATGAAAAAATATTTATGGACTCTCAAAGTATACTTTTGATAGTTCCTAAATATAATATAATTTTCAATTAGAAAAATGGATATCAATTTTATTTTTATTTTGAACTATTATTGTTTTGAGTATAGTAAATTAAATTTCTAAATTCAAATGGAAAATATAGGAAAAATGATTTAAATATTTAATACTACAATTTTAATCGAAGTAATGAAGAATAATAATACGTTATTCATAATAGTAAATAAAGTTTGTGATAATTGTGTAGATTTGAAATTTTATGAGGATATGATATATTTGTTATAGAAGAATGACGATAATTTTATTTATCTATCAAACTATTTTTTTGAATTTATAGTCAATTTCACCTTATTAATTTGAAAATGTCAAACATGATAAATTCAATGGAAAATATTTTTTTGAGTTTCAAAATAATCATATTGTTATATAAAATTACTACTATTTTCATTCCCAAAAATTATATTTCTAAATGAAAATAAATCAACCATTTTGAATATCAACCTCTATAATTTTATATTGAAGTGATGAAGAATAATAATATATTATCACTAGTAGTAAACAAAATATGTTATAATAGAGTAGGGTTAATAATTATTTTAAAGTGTTATTAATATTTTGATTCCTACAAATATTTAATTTCCAAATGAAAATAAACCAAAGATCATTTTGAATCTCCACCTCTATAATTTTATATAGAAGTAGTCAAGAAAATAACACTTATAATTATTGGGAGTTATTCTATAACTAATACTATTAGAAAACTAAACTTATATTTTTTTTAAAATGATTAAACATTTATTATTTCTCAAACTGTTTTTTGGAACTTAAAATCAATTCCAACTATGAAAATTTTAAAATATCAAGTATGTTGAATAAATTTGAAAACATTATTTTAGAGTCTCAAAATATACTTTGACAACTTCTAAGTATAATAATATTTTCAATGAGGAAAATTGACACAATTATATATTTATTTAACAATATTAATATTTTGATTCCTTAAAAATTTAATTTCCAAATGAAAATGAAAATAAGCCAATGATCATTTTTAATCTCCACCTAGGGGTGAGTAGAGTCAGACCTTATCCACTCACTTAGTTTGGCCCGATGATGATCAAGCTAGAATATGACCGATTTCAACGGGTTTAGAATCCAATTTGAGTTCAAAAATTAGACCCAAATAATATTTAAGATCAGGTTGGTGACAAACATGATTTGTCTCTGTAACACCACGAATTTTCTGATTTGGAATTATGATTTTTATGAGTTTTTATTTTTAGAAAATGAATTTTCTGCACTAATTGGTAAGGAATTTGGCTAAGCCACAGTTAAGTTTTAGCTTTGTTTGATTATTTCCTATTTTATGGGAAATTTTGATAATTTCGGAGACAGTGGGTTCTGGACCACTGTCGGGGATAAATTCCGCTCGATACGGCTCAAAAATGTGATTTTGAGTTCCGTAACTCGGAATCGAATTCCGATCGCTCCGTTGGCTTCGTAATTTCATTTCGAGTCAATCTAGACCCCGAGTGTACCCATATCTATTTTCTAAATATTTTCACTCCAAATTCTGTGTTTCGAAGTTCTAACCGTAAACCAAAATCAGGAGATTGTATATTTCCGGATGAAATTATCCGAAGATGTTCGGACACGACTTTTATTGGGAAATTACATCATATCAATAAAGTTGGAAGTCATCATTTCATGAGCCACTTACTTGTTACACAAGTAATGCAAAAGCTTACAAAAACCCCTAAAACACTCAACAAATCCTCTCACTCCACCACCATTAGACACATCACCTATGCTAGTCTAAAGCTACTTACTTTGCATTAAATTTTCTGATTTGATGAGGGTGAGGCTCTCCTATAAATACCTCACCCCATCCTCTCATTTTTACACTAAATTTCTTATACAAACTAAGGTAGTCTTTTATTTTATCTTCTTCATCTTCTTCTCATACTTCATAGAAAGTTATGAGCTTTTATTATTTTGTTCATAAGTAGAGTTTATATTTGTTCTTTAAGTATTTTATGAAAGCATAAATAAAGGGGATGATAATAAAATCATATGAACCTTTATGTAGTTTTTGACTTTTGTAAATCTTGAAATTTCTTCCTTGTTCTTAGATGGAAAAACTATATCTTTGGACAAGGTTAGATGAGTTATTTATTTGGAAATATTAGAAATTATTGTTAGTATTTGAATATGTTTAAAGGTGATGATTTTAACATCAAAGGAACCTTTAATGTGTTTAGGAAAAAGTTTGTATTTTATTCTTGAAAGTTTATGATGTTGATGAGTTGTTGAAAATATTTCATTTTTTGGATAGTATTATGTTTTAAAAGTGGTTTACATATTTTACTCTTTGATTCCCAAGTTAAAATAATGATTTGGGATAAAAGATGATTTATTAAAGTCTTGACTTCATAAACTTAAAGTGTTATGAAGTTTTAGATATTAAAGTAGTAGAAAGTCTTACATTATGATTTATTTTCATGACCATGAAAATAACACTTACTAACCCTTGAGGTTTTTTCCTAAAATATTAGGAGGTGTTAAGATGTTCATAGAAAATTGTTGTATTTATTTTAGTTGACTTACTTTAAAGTGGTAAGAATAACTAAAAGATGTTTAATGTAAAATATTAAATTAAGAGTCATTCTTTTTCATGACTATGAAAATAACACTTACTAACCCTTGAGGTTTTTTCCTAAAATATTAGGAGGTGTTAAGATGTTCATAGAAAATTGTTGTATTTATTTTAGTTGACTTACTTTAAAGTGGTAAGAATAACTAAAAGATGTTTAATGTAAAATATTAAATTAAGAGTCATTCTTTTTCATGACTATGAAAATAACACTTACTAACCCTTGAGGTTTTTTCCTAAAAAAATTAGGAGGTGTTAAGATGTTCATGAAAATTTGTTTTAGTAGTATACTTGAAATAATGAGAGTTACCTAAAAGTCTTGACTTTATAAACTTAAAGTGTTATGAAGTCTTAGATGGTAAAATGATTCAAAAATGTTGAATCTTAGTTAAGTGAACTTACTTTAAAATGGTAAGATTTACTTAAAAAGTATTGATTTAAAAATATTGATTTTGTTTAAATTGACTTACTTTAAAAAGGATAAGTCTAGCTTAATAATCTTATTTTAAAAAGGTTAGTTTTAGTAAAAATGTTTTACTTACAAAAATAAGATTTATGAATTATCGGAAAAATGCAATGAAGTAGGAATACATGTCTAGAAAGGTTCTGTCTAAGGAAAGACTTGGTATTTAAGGGTGTCTTTATGACCCACCTCTCTTTCCTGGGAACTAGCCTGGTGTATATCCACAGATTACGACATAATTTCGGTACAAGTTTTATTGAAAATTTTACTTAAAAAAGTATTATTTGATTGTAAGACTTTCGATGACAAATGATGATTCAAGGATATTCAACCTTGAATTGGATGGACGAAAGCAATTAAATTCATTTTAAATCGGAAGTTTTATCTTCGCGTAAAAAGTTGTTTCGTAAGTATAATAATTATCGTCATTTAACTAATTAACGTTATTTTAGCATAACGAAGAGTTCGAGAGGAGAACGGATCAAGTAAGCTCACCTGCAAACAGAGAACCTAACGACCCGACACACTCAGGTGAGAGAGAACACATCGCGACATAGTGGTGTCCGAATATGGCACCCGGACCTCCAAACTATCTCAAAAGTTTGGAGTTGCCCTGAGTATTAAGAAAGCTTGTACTTAATCAATTGCATGTTTGTTTGGATTAAGTACAACAATATTTCTTATTCCGATTTATGTTATGTTTATATATGCAAATACCATGTTTACTCTTGAATTATAATGTTTGAATGATTATTATGGGAATGATATGTATGTGATAATTTTGAAATACAAGGTTTAAAAACATTTGATATAAATGAGAAATATCGGGTCCCATAAGAAGCATTCCTTTTGGAGCGGACATCCTTTAGGAGATGTCTTAAGATGGGCCGATTATATAAAAGAATGATTAAGAGTTCGGATTTTGCTAACTTCGGTTAGAGAGCATATGCATTATGAATAACGAAGTAGTGGAGAGGAAACATTACAGGATGACGTATGAGCACTGAGATGCAAGGAGGGCGACTTTGCTTGACGGTGGTTCGTCAACAAAGCCTTGAGGGAGAGTCTAGGTGAGACGAGTCCCTTGTATTCCTAGGAGAGGATATCCTGTTGGATCGGACAGTTCTCACAGCGCAAACTAGACAATATCTGACGACCCCTCGATTTGCAATCATGATCGATGAGAGGGATGCCCAGAAAGCGTTGCTATGACACCGTCCTGTTATGGACAGTTCCTTTGGAACAGATCGATCATTCATCCTTGCGAGGATGTTATTTATTTTGGTGCGTACAATCGGCTTGGTATGGGACCTGTACTCTCGGTTGTTTCCGAATAGGCTATTTGGGTGGATAATGGTGTAAGGTGGATGAAATGACATAGCATTCATACATTGCATTGCACGAACGTTTATTTTTATACTTGAAATATAATCATTATTCCTCTTTAGTATTGTGCATGTGAGATCCATGATATATTGATTACGACGATATATTTATACTGTACGATGACTGTATATTATTATGTGATTTGTCAGATGATTGAATTGCATGTTATGAAAAATATATTTTGTTTGAGTGTCCTATTCAGAGTAAGTCCACGCTGTCAATGAATTTTGTTCATTAGATGTCTTACTCTCTCTACTTGTCTATTCTTGTACTTGTTTATAATTTGGACAGATGGACGGGAACTCTACGCGTATACGGAGAACCCTTCCCGACCCTCCAAGCTCCTCGTCGGAGCCGATGGAGGATGAGTCAACTGAGATAGAGGCTGAGGCGGATGCTGACGAGGATGGAGTGATAGAGCTGGTGAACATAGAGAGTTCCATCGAGGTGATAGAACTCTCATCCGACTCTAGCACAGAGGAGGATCCCAGTGAGTGTTCTAGCACTCCTAGCAGTGCGGTATCTAGCCGTTGAGCTCTAGGTTTGCTGTCCTTTTTGTTGTGCATGTTTTGGGGATGCTGTGTAGTATAGCATTTTGATATGTTAGTTGGGCGATGGGTATGTTCCGCCACGATTAGATATTTTGTATAAATACTAACTGTTGAATGATGAAATAAATTTCAGGGAAGTATTGTATCATTCCAGTTACCGTTAGGTAACAGTTAGTGATTTCCGCATAGTATGTTACTTAAGGTGATGTCCCGAAAAAGAAACATTTTAAAAAGGAAACAATATTTTTACATCACCAATTCAAAAAAAAAAAAAATTATTTACCCATTTTTCCGCATTAAAATTAAGGTGTGTTTTTCGGGGCGTTACAGTCTCATTATCACTCACTCATCATATTTGTATGTGTTTATATTCAATTGTCCACAAATAATTATTTTTTTGGGTCGAAAGTATCATTCTTTCTCTAATTGTTTCAACATATACACATGATTAACAATATATATACATATATCATTTCATAAGTCAAATTACATATTCATAAGAATAAGTAATATTGAGAAGACTTTATCTAAAAGAAATATGTATTATATTTATTCGGGTATAGTGTCAGGTTCGAGTTTAAAGGATGATCTGAATGACATTTAGGGTTAGGTTATCATCGTATCTACGGTCAGGTCCAAATTAAAAAATATGACTTGACCAACATTTAGGATCGGGTATGGGGCAAGTCTTACCCAACTTAACTCATACTCACCCATATGTCCACCTATATAATTTTATATAGAAGCGGTCAAGAATAATAACACATCTTATCAATAGTGAATAATGTATGTTATGTTAAAGTAGATTATTAATTATTTGGAGGTATTATATAAATAGTACAATTTGAAAATGAAATTTATATTTTTTAAAATGAGAATTTTTTTTATTATTTCTCAAACTTTTTAGGAACTTAATGTCACATTCAATCAATGTAATTTTGAAAATGACAAACATGATGAATAAGCTTGAAAAATAATTCTCATGGAGGCTTAAAATATAATTTTTACTATTTAAACAAATATAATATCATTTTAATGAGGAAAATTAGCACCAATTATATTTTTTATTAAAAATTATTACTATTTTGATTCTGAAAATGAAATTTGTTAACAGAAAAAATAAACGAAAGATAATTCGAATCTCCACCTCTATAATTTTATATAAATAGTATTATTTGAAAATCAAATTGAGTTTTCTTAAACAAAAATGACATTTTTAATTAATTCTATAACTTTTGATTGAATTTTGAAGTCATTTTCAATCAATAGAATTTTGAAAATGTCATACATATTAAATAAAGTTGAAAACAATAGTCATGGAGTCTTAAAATATATTTTTTATACTTCCTAAGTATAATACAATTGTCAATGAGGAAAATTGGTATCAATTTGAATTTTAAATTATTTTTATTTTTATTTCAAAAAATTATATTTTACATTGAAAATGAAAAATAAACTAAATATGATTTGATTTTCTAATGCAATTATTTTAAATTATTACATGTTATTTTAAATAAACTAAATAAGAATATTAACATGATATTCACATTAGTAAGTAAAGTATATAATAATAGAATAGATACAATTTGGTTTTCAACAAGCAGATAATATGGTAAATAATATTAATATGTTATTCACAATAGCAATTAGCAAGTAAAGTATGTGATAAACCAATCGAGTGTAAAGTTTCTTTTTGCTATTGGTAAGTATATATTTCATAGTAAGCGATATCATGGGTGAACTTTCAAGGAACTAACTTCGAATAAATAAGTAAAGAGAGTGTCTTATTCATGAAGAAAAATGGGCCGAAACAAAGATAATTTATTTTAAACAATGCAACAAAGATCTACAAAGCAATCCACTAGGAGGCGATTATAATAAAAGGTGTTTGATAAAGATTCTTATCTGCTACTTATGATAAATTTATACTGATACCTGAAGTCATGGTCGGTTAAATTGTGGGACACTATGTAAATTTAATCTTGTTGTTTTTTAGACAATATTAATCAACCAAGACTTTATGATAAACAAGAGTATGTTTGCTATGCTTTTGTGTAGTTTATGGTAATGCTAGCTACTTGTATAATATTCTACTATTGTCGTTGGAAAAGTTTTGATTGGTCGTCACTCGGCAGTTAATGTACATTTGTGTTTCTTTCCGATTTTAGTATAGCTAGCTATTATGTAGTTATGTTGTGTTTTCACAACACTCTGAACTTTAGTATGCAATTTGTAGTTTGTGTTTGACAGGCCAAAAGATATTATGAGAAATGAGTTTTTTATTCTTTATAGCAAGATTTTTCCCTAGTCGATGTTTCTCCTAAGAATGAAACATTTGCCTTAGGTATTTATGATACTTGAGGGTCTTGCTTTGCTCGGCTACTGAATATATAACTCATTGTTGGTGAAGTAAGATTTTCTCTAAATATGCAAGTAAGGATCTATCCATCCTTAATTCCATAAATTGGATCATGATTATGAATTCACTAATAATTCAAAGAGGAATAAACCCTAATTTTGCTCACTTTGAAGACAATATTACTTTAGATAATCCAAATATATGAGAACAACTTTTTTTAATGGAATGAACCAAATAAATTGAGTTTTCAATTCTCGAGTAGTATTCTTCCCACCGAACATGGTTGATAATTGAAACACTAAGTCAAACACTTTTCCATATGTCAAACATATCATTTTCTAAATAATAAAAAATTCCATTTTTTTACTTCCTTAACCGATCCATGCAACCTTTTCTCAATAAATTATTAAATGTACATGCAAATTAGCCCTGACACCCAAAGCGCAATAAAAAATATAATTAATAATACTTTCCATTCTATTAGTAATAGAAATCATCCCATCAATGTCTAGTTGTACCAAAGTTATTTGGGAAGTGGATTAGAATTTGTTGGCAAGTGGATGAGGCTAGTTTAGAGGATTGAAAGTTGAGGAATATGGTTTTGAAATAATATTTGGCTCCCTTGAAGATTGGCGTTGAGACTAATCTTGGACATGATTCCTTCTAAATCGAGTCTAGCCAAGATATGTGTTAATTAGTCGGGTAATGATATTTTCTATGTTTGGTGTAAGGCTTACCAGAAATGATGTATCATCTTTTTTCCATTTTCACTTGTAGGAATATGGAAGATATTAAACACCATTATCAAACAAATATATCAATCATGTCAAATCATCAAGAATGACTAGAAAGCGGAAGCGTACCTAAAGGATCCATGAAAACTTCTTGTTAGGAAATGATCTTCTTTATGGATTAGTGATCTTCCAATGTAGACTACCCTTACTCCTTAGTTCCTCTTGCAATGGGATGAAGTGAATGAATATAGATTTTGGTGTGTCTACAATTAGGGACCATAACTCCTATTTATAAGACATGCACTCCCTTTCATGAAGAGTGATGTCTTTTGCATTTATTTCTTATTTTTGCCCATTATTAGAATATATGATATTATGTTAGAATATCTTAAGATAATATATCATATTATGATCATATCTTAGGATACAGATTAGTTTATTATGATTTGTTTGCTATTTAATTATTAGTATAAATATGAGTTAGTTGTAAGTCTTTTGAGACAATCAAATAAACACAACAAATATATGTATATACATTTAAATTCAAACTCCTTCTTTACATGGTATCAGAGCAACACCGATCCGCCATTGTTTTAATCATCCATGGCTGCCATTAATATTCCAAATCAAGCCTCCCCATATTTTCTTCATTCCTCTGATCAACCTGGCCAATTACTAGTTACACAACTCCTTGATGGTGATAATTATGCCACATGGAGCCGTGCAATCACCATGGCACTAGAAGCCAAAAATAAACTTGGATTTATTAATGGCACCATTATCAAACTAGAACCAAACAACCCCAATTTTTCTAATTGGGTTCGCTGCAATAGTATGGTTCAATCTTGGCTTGTTCATTCCACCATTCCAACTATTGCAAATTCCATTCTTTGGATCAAAAGTGCACGCGACATATGGCTTGATCTTCTTAATCGTTTTAATCAAAAAAATGCTCCTCGTATTTTTGAAATACGACGTGTCATTTCAAACCTCTCTCAAGGAACCAATTCTATTGCTGCTTATTAAACACAACATCATCATTCATACTACTATATAATTTATTATTTTGAGCATTTTCTTTTCTCCTTCTTTACATATCACATATATACCGACTACATACACATAAGAAATCGACACTCATTTTTTCCACCCTAATCCAGATACCACACACCGTCATCTTTCTCTATCCACCGCCTCAACCTCATTATCTCTCAATCACCACCTATAACTCAACCCTTACCCTCTTCATAGCGTAACCACTACAAAAATATCTCATACACAAACATATACAAACCAAAGATATACATACCTGGATTCATATGATGTATATGCTCCAACTTGAAGTGGTTTACGTCTTTTGTGGTTCAGATCTATCATGACCTATTCAGACCCGATCACAATCGGGTCCTACTCACCCTTATCTAGTATTGTAGTTACAACAAACCTCATGTATTTCTCATTTACACCTTCTCCCTCTATCAAAACCCAAATTTCCGTTGCCAATTTTATTCACCTTCAACAAAGGTGATGGTATACTTCTACACCCATCTTCATTGCTTCTTTGAAAGAAGAAGCACCAATAGGGAGAATCATAAATTTCTGCACTGAAAACGCCTTTGGGCCTTGATATTGCCTTCGGGCCTTGATATTGCTTTCGGGCCTTGATATTGCCTTCGGGCCTTGATATTGCCTTCGGGCCTTGATATTGCCTTCGGGCCTTGAAATTGCCTTCGGGAATTAAATTGCTATGATGGTTAAGCTTTGAGATAGCTTCTGCCTAAATGGTTAAGTGTTATTATCTTCATATTCTTCAATTTCTTTTTCTGTGAGCTTGAAAAGCTCATCATTGATCATTGATCAATTCATTTCAAAATTTCGTCAACATTTGCAACCATTTAAAGTTATGTTTAGGGAAGTTCAATTAATTATTATGTTTACTTTTATTTTAAAGGGAATATTTGTAACAAGCTAAGCTTAGTAAGCTTTAGCTTGAGGGGGAGTATTAGAATATATGATATTATGTTAAAATATCTTAAGATAATATATCATATTATGATCATATCTTAGGATACAGATTAGTTTATTATGATTTGTTTGCTATTTAATTATTAGTATAAATATGAGTTAGTTGTAAGTCTTTTGAGACAATCAAATAAACACAACAAATATATGTATATACATTTAAATTCAAACTCCTTCTTTACACCCATCATAAAAAATAGAAATAAGATGTTGGTATCTACACAATGACTTTTCATGATAAATATGGCTATAGCCATAAACATTAATTGAATCAGATCACTTTAATTTGGCTAATCAAAATAATGACATAAACACATTTAAATATTACATGTGTGACCCAAAATTTCTTACACTTTTTTTTATTGAATTTGACAACTTCTCTATAGCTGGTTGGGGCTTGTGGTGGTGTTACCTTCAACAGGTAAATCTCATTGTTTATAACATTATCTTCCGATTAAGGGTCATTTACTTAAATTAAAGCAGTTTGATCTGTAGTTTGGATGGTTGGAACTTGGTTTCTTTGGCAAGATCGAAATGATGTCTTCTTTAACAATAAAAATATGTGTATGGAGGAACTTGTGGATGAAATAAAGTTCCAATTGTGGCTATGAATCAAAAGCAAATACAAAGGAGTAGTGATGTCTTGGCTTGAATAGGTTTCTAATCCATTATTATCCTTGGATTGTTATTGTTAGGCCTGAAGGTTGGGTGATAGATGCTCTCTACGTTATCTTTTTTATACTTTGTTTTGTATATTAATTTTTCCTTGTTATAATTTTGTTTCTCCTTTATAAAATTTTCTAAAGTTTAGTTGCGCAAAAATATTGAATAATGTCAAAGATTGATTCATGGTAGGAAAAAGATCGAAGCTATGCCTTTTGTGGGCCAATTGCATAAGCAATGCTTTTGTACTTATCCCTATAATAAATGAAAATGAAGGATAGCTTTGCTTGGTCAAAGAAAACCAATGTGACCGTAGGGAATGAATCGAACATCCTCTAATAAATTCAAACGCTTATGGACAATAGCATATGCAAAATGGGAGTCACTTTCTTCATTGGTCTTGTTTAATTTAATGACAATGATACTTAATAGTGCATTGTAGAATACAATACAGTTTCTCTTCCCCGTTTGAACAGCATGGTAGTTTAGCTATTTAGCCCATTAGGATTTGGATTAAGACCTTTCTAATTTCTAAGTTTGAACCAATTTGGTCAATGCCTAATTTGATTTAATTTAGTTTAATACCATCACTTTACACCCAAAATTCCACTTTTGATGCGACATTCTGGACTAAGCTTTTTAAAATCTTATAACTTTGACCATTCAATGAGTAATTGCATTTGACCCGCATAGAGCTTACTAATATTACTAAGAATATGAAAATTAGCACCAATAATGACGTGTTATTGATTGCAAAAAGGTTTTAAATTGTGGGTATGATTATGATGTGTTTATTAAAAGTATGGACTATTGCAATAATATTTGGTAGACATAGCCATAATTTCAATCAAAATTTAATTTTAGAGACTACTTAAATCTTAACAATGGGTGATTTTGGAGACTACTTGAATCTTAACAAATGCGGGTTCCGTTGCAGACCCAAATTAACCAAAATATAATTAATACCTGGCTTGAATCTAACTTACTCCTCTAAAGTGCTTCTAAAATGTGAGGTGCAATTTAGATTCTTAATAGCACATTAATTATAAAAATAATAATCAATTTGATACTTCAAATATCATAATGCCATCAACTTCATCCTCAAAAAAAAAAAAATTGTTACCAAATTATATTAGTCCCTTAAATATTATTTTTTTTCCCACCAACTCAGTCATCCAAAGAAATTTATTATCATATTAGTCTCTCAAAAATTAAATTTACCACCACCTTAGTTCTCCAATATAATTTGCCATCATATTAGTATCACAAAAATTAAATGTGTCACCAAGTTAATTCATTTGTTAAGATATTATTATTGGATGGGCTAACTTATTTGCAAATTTAATCTTTAAGAGACAAGTCAGTAACAAATTTCTTTAGAGGATTATGTCAATCCATGTTCTTTAGATTGACTAAGTTATGTTGATGGCTTTCAAAACAAAAATTTAAATGATAAATTCATATTCCAAAATTAAACAAGACAATTCTCATAATATTTAATGTACATTATTTGCACATTAAATTTCAACACCTATTTATTAAGGAAAAATATTCATCAAAATACTAGTTCAATCATCACAAAAGTAGTATAATTTTTTATCAAATCCACGTGAACTTGAGCGATATTATACTATCCAACTAAATTACTATCTTAACCTATTGGCTATTTGCATCAAATGATTTAACTTAATTATAAAACCTAATTTTACGATGATTTTTTCAATACCATTTCTATCCAACTACATTAGTGTATTAATGAGTAGATCAGCAACTCAAATCGTCAATCATCAATCCCTTTGAAAGATTAATTTAATGTTTGATGGACTATTATGGCGACAAATTTCTTTAGAAGATTAAGTTAGTTGCAAATTTTATCTTTTAAATACTAATATGGTGGCAATTTATTTTTTTGAAAGACTAAGTTGATAACAAACGTAATATTTCAAGGACGAATGTGATGATAAAACTCTTTAGAAAATTAAATTGATGGCACTGATCTTTGGAGGACCAAATTCACTATTAACCCTAATTTGAAATTATTGATATAGAAATCAATGATTATATTAAACTTTATCATTTGTTATACATGTGCAAACATACATAGATCATAAATATGTAATTTAGCATTTGTTTGTTATATATATATATATATTATATTTTTAGTTTTAATTTGTATAATGTGTTTAAGTATCTTAGCTAAAAACTAAATATAAGTTAATTTGTTTCATTTGAGTATGATAAAAAGAATAAATTATTAGAGAGTAAATTATAGAAAATGATATGAGGTTATTTGTTTATGTTAATATTATCTTGGTTGTTTTTACACTATTTTTTAAGTTTGCATTTTTTAATATTTAACATCATATATATTTTTACTATAAAGTTTTTAATTTGTTATACTTCATGACAAATGCTTAAAAATTTAAAGTAAAAGACGATATAAAAATTAATATCAATATATAAAAACAACATTACGCTTAAATAAATTAAAGTTTCTAAACTTGAATTATACAATCCACAAAATAAACAACACATATTATTATATGTACAAAAGACATAGCATAAAAAAAAACCAATGAGAGGTCTATACATAAAAGATTGAAGTGTCATTGAAATTTGAGCAATAAAATGGGAAGTAAATTTGATTGAAAAAAATCCAAAGAAATGTCAGTTATTGCATTTTTTTATAAATAAAAATTGAGTTTATAATATAGATCAATAGCTAAAACAATGGTCCCAAAAGTTTATTTTTGAAAAAAATATAAAAACTGCAATAGGGTTAAAGTAAGTTTTTTATATTTAAGTAAAAAAAGTATAAATTATTTTAGGCATAATGCCTAAAATAATGAGCAAATAAAATTTCCATATAGGTGATTTTTTTGTAGAGGAGTCCATTATGCCTTAGTGTTGCACTCCCATATGTTAAATGAGCAAATAAAATTTCCTTATATAAAACTTAGGCATTCACCATCCTTTTTATTTAGTTTTATAGGTGAGTTAAGCTCAATAATTCTATTTATAAGATGATATTTAAGCTACATATAATCACAATTATTGTAATAAGTCTCTAAAATTGATATTCCAAATAAGACTACCTAGGCATGCAAGCTGATGACTGTTTACTTTGTCTGGCCTCTTTAAGACAAGAAGAATAGTATGTTATCATCCTTGTAGAACTGTTTTCTTTATTTGTTGAAAATGTACCATATTATAAATATTTATAATATATGTCAATGATTGTTTTGTTGACCATATTACAAAATTAGAGCACAAGAAAAGCCAATATTAATAATTCATAATTTTCCCCTCTTCCACATGAGCAAGGATCAGATGCTGCAGCTTTATTGTAACATTTTTACATAAATAGAAGAAAGAAGAAAAGTTGTCTGAAAATTCAGTTAATAATATATAGGTATAAGACAAGGAGCCTGACACTAAAATGTATATTGAGTGGTCTATGCAATGAATAACTGATTGTAAAGTTGAGATAGGCTTATCTCTTTGTTACAGTCTCATATGTGTTTCAGTGTCTCACTGCTTCCTATATGTTTGTGTAATGAGCTGTAAAGATAGATGTTTCATGTATTTATATGTACCCTTCATAGAAAAATTATTAATTATGCTAACACAAAAGAAAGGATATGATAAAGGAACCAAGCCTTTAGAGTTATAGATGATGATATGGCCTGAGTAATAAGACACTAGCAAAGAAAATTCAAATATTGGAGAATATTTCAAATGATAGATCACCATCTTATTTAAATTTTAATTTAATTTATTTTATTTGAATTTATTTATAATTTATATTTATCTTATTAATAATTTTTTTGGATCGTTATCATCTTATTACTTGTAATATTTTTTGCATATAAGGTGATCAGATGGTTAAGGTGAAAAGTTTAAAGAATGAAGTGAATGAGATTGTAGATTCGAGTCTCATCCATCGCAAATTTAAAAAAAAAAATTATAAGGTAGTTTGATGGTTAAAGAGAATGGATGAAGTGAAGGAGATTGATGGTTCGAGTCTCGCCCTACAACAAATATTAACATACCAACTTTTGACAATAAAAAATGGATTTTGCATATATAATAAAAGTTGTATGAAAGTGGTTTCACCCTTCGTAACATGTCCCACAACTATCTCGCTAATGAAGTGTCGAAAATTCGGAACTTTGATTAGTTATATCCCTTTCAAATTTGTATTCATTTGTTTTTTTCTTCAACCTAATAATTCTAAATTTCATGCAATAGTCATTCAAATAAATAAATATCAGCGTGTTCCAGTCCAATACCTCACTTTCTTCGTTTTATATAGGGGTTTCTCTTCCTATCGGCGGTCATTCAGTGATGCTTTTGTAACGCCTCGATTTAATAACACGGAAAATTTTCAATTTCTTTCTAACATATACTACTTTGAAGAGAGATATTCTATTAAAATCTTATCCAACAAAATCCACTTAGAGAATTTTATACCAAACGGTAGGGGAATTAAATAAGCATTTCCCCCAATCCAATTAAGTACTCATTCGATTCAAATAAAACAATGTAAAGCATAGTATGAAAATTCCCACATATGGGTCCAATATCATCAAATACAATGTTCAAAAGAAGAACATAAACACAAAACGATCCAAACAAGCTAAGAGACTTCCAGCCGCAGAAAATCCCCTACTCATTAGCTTTACATACAACCCGATTAACACGGGTTGAGCAAACAAGAAAACATAGGGAGAGTCAGTCATTAAATTCATGCAATAAATAACATGGTGGATTTATATAGAATAATAACATTAGAGAATTGCGAAAGAAAATTCCTATAATCATTCCAGCACAATCACATTCATAATCCATTATTCACTCTGTCTCTAACCAAGCCATACTCATAACCATAATATCTCACTACTCATAACCACCAATAACCCAATGGCACAATCAATTCCATGCCGCTAACAATTCAACATTCCATACCACGAAGGCAGGTCAAAATATCCATACCACGACGGCATGTCAAACCCCATACCACAAAGGCATGTCAAAATCCATACCACAGAAGCAGGTCAAAATCCATACCACAAAGGCAGGTCAAAATCCATACCATAAAGGCAGATCAAAATCCATACCACAAAGGCAGGTCAAAATCCATCATAGTCAAACATACCATTCACATCGATAAGACTAACACGGTTAAATAGGAAACTTATAGGTTTCCCGTTTAATCGTTTTAGTCAATAGAAATCCTCCAACTAGTGAGTGTCGTTGGAGTTCCAATGTCACAATTCTATTACCATAAGGTTTAATGCTGCTCCCTCACCTGATTATCCGCTAAAGCTTTACACTAAGTAGCTCAGTTGTGTCCTCCGCCGTCTCCTCCATCCTTAGGATCTTTCAACCCCAAAACAACAATAGTCGCAACACATCATTTTGCATATCAATACAATAATAATACCAAACAATACTCACAACCCACAAGAAAACAAGTTTACATCATCTATTCTATTCACTTTTCAACGAAAGGGTTTCACCCAATATTTCAAATGACTCAACGATTTTGAAAACAACTTCACACCGACCATTTTCGAAAACAACTCATACACTATGAGTTTTACAAGGTTTTCCAAGGCAAAACGAACCAAAATCTCAAGAGTGGGTTTATGGGGTTCTACCCCCAACCATGGAGAAGAGACCATTCCTAACAATCATGATTTTCAATAGTAAGGGGACTAAGTTAAGTGATTACCTCTTCTCAAGCCTTTCTTTTGACTCTAGAAGCTCTCAAATCGTCTAGTCGCTTTTCCTCTATTTTGTTTTTCGAAAAGTGACCAAATTCCCACTTGGAACTTCTATTTTAGGTTTCAGAATTTCAATCTCTCGCCCGGGCGAGGAAAGGCTCGCTTGGGCGAGGATCCACGTCGTTTCAAATCACTCCACACGGGCACTCTCGCTCGGGCGACGTTGTCTCGCCCAGGCGAGATTCTTCCAGTATCAACAAGGCTCTCTCTCGCTTGAGAGAGAAGCCCTTCGCTCAGGCGAGAATCTCACAGTCTCGGCAATCCTCTCTTGCTTAAGCGAGTAATCTCTCGCTCAAGCGAAATCGCCCGACAAAATCTCGGGACAAACACTGAGTCCCTCGCTTGGGCGAGACTCTCTCGCTCAAGCGAGAATCACCCAGTGATCTCCAGCTATCCTGAGTTTCACCAATCTCTACAAAGTGAAAATTTGGGATGTTACAGCTTTTTCTTCCATTGATGAATTCTGATCCACGATACCAATAGTTTCTTTTACAACAAACGATCATTCAAGTGGTGTATTATCTCAAAGATGAATTATACGTGCAAACTTTGCAACTTACAACACATTTCCAATGATTTTTGTGGAGAATGTTCATATAATCATTTGATTATTTTCATTTTATAATAATTATTTGTAACAAGCGTAAAACTTAGTAAATTTTAGTTTGAGGGACCGTGTTAGAGAATATTTGGATTAATAGAACATAAATTTAGTTTGTTTGAATTTATTTGAATTTAAGATTTAGTTTACCATCATTTAAAGTAAAATATATATAAATAATTTAATTTATTGTAAAAAAAGTTGTAAAACTCATGTTCTTCAAATAACATTATTGTTTTTTTGTGACTAAGAATAAAACTTATTTTATCGAAAAGCAAGCCCCTCACCCCTTCTTCTTCCCCCAACTACTCATCTTTGATTCTTATAAAGCACTCTCACTTTCTACCTTATCATATCGATCCCTCTTTTTTTTTCTTCTTATATCTATCTTCTCTACACATTCTGCACATAAAAACATGGTATATGAAAAAGAAATTCCTTTTTAGAATATATCTTACCTCATAGTTGAAAGACTAATTTCATAAGGCATAATTTTATGCTATGAAAGGAATCTCCCATAACATTATTTTTACATCAAAATCAAAACATCATGCTAAATGATTCAAGTCATGCTTTGAGTAACAATTAAGCATTCTAGATGAAGGCAATAGTACATTTTGAATTAGGTAGGATTATATTGTATGATAAAACTTCTCCTTACAAGATATTTAATAAATTACAATACTAATAACTCGAACTTCCTTAAAAATATATATTCAAATTACTCATGAACGATTGATATACACAATTACCCACTTGAACCATAACCAATACAATTTAAAGTGACCCATAAGAAGGTGTTGGTCCTTTGATTCTATAATGAAGACAATAATGTACATGTTGTATGTAGAGCCGGGGTTTTGACGGCCTTTATTTAGGAACATTGGAAGGTGCAGTTGGTATTATAACACATCAAAAGCAAGCCCATACTTTTCTCACAGTCACATCACACACACTTTTTTGTTTCAATGTCTTGTGGGGGTGCCCTCTCTTTCACTTTCACATCACAAAAGAGAATGATTTATTGTTTTAAAGTATGTCGTGAATTATATCATAACAAATAAATGTCATGTTAATAAAAAAATTAAATATTCATTATTTTTCTGTTTTTCCTTTATTGTAATTGATTTACGACATGATTTTGGATTGAAAAAGATAATCTTCAGTAATGGAGAGACAAATGATTCCTTTTGCATTTACATATTGGGATAAAAATGTCATCACATTACATCTTACAGATAAAAGTGTCAAATTATATTACATTTTTTCGTGTTTTGAGTGTATTTGTCTCTCTATTACATGAGAGTATCCTAATTCATTTTGTACATACTTTGAGCACAAAAATCTTCCCTCACACGTGGTAAAACTGATAATGATTTTCATAATAGTCCCTCCCTAAGGTGAGAACACGTATACATGCAAGGAACTTCATGATCATGATTCATGAGGTTCCTCCTTCTTTTCTTTTTGTGTTATGTCAACATTGTTACTTGTGTTAATCTGTTATAGTGTTATCATATGTTTAGTTCTTCGTCATCTTCTGAGCACTATACACTGTACGTAACACTCACTTCTCATTTCAATCTACACAATTTTAATTATATTTTTAGGGTAAATGTATATTTTTCTATTGCTAATGTATAAACTTTATCCCTGATTTTATGGATGGTTTAAATCTCAATTCTTTTTTTCAGATATGCTAGGGTGGCCATTAGTAATGTAGGGTTTTTCATTAGTTTTGGATGCAAATTTGATGAATTTTTTTATTTGTATGATGCAAAATTTGAGGATCAAAACTGCTCGAAGTAATGATGAAGGATAAACTGCATACCTTGATGGATGAAAAGTATTTTTAAACCTATAATTTTTATAGCTTTCACACCAATAGTTTGAGCTTAGAGAATTATAATGCAATTCAAATGCATAAAAGTTTGCTGATAATAAAAAGAAAGCATAAAAAATAATATAACCTTCATATAATTGAAATTATATAATCATTAAATAATTTTATATATTTACTTTGCATTTATTATTTTACATATGAATGATGCTTTAGATGATTATATATGATGGTTGAACTTTAAAATAACGGGTCATATATCATTATACGTAGAAAAATAAGTATCACTATATTTTTTTTGGTCGACAAAAGAAAATTTTATTTGATGGAGAAGAATATACAAGAAAAACTAAGAAAAGATAAAATTACAAGGTGACATATAAACACTCAAGAGGTTTAGCTAACCAATCAGAGTATAAAGCAAAATCATTAACCAATATGTGTTTTATCCCCAATATGTGCTTCCAAATTGCTTTGTCCTTCTTTCGAAAAAAGAAAAGAGACAAAGCTTTTGTCCTTCGTGCCCCACTTGCTTTATGTGCTGCAGTAAGAGTTGACACGTTTCCAAGCCAAGGGAATGACACTAGTGAGGGCAAAGTGCCCTCACCCTTCACTATAATTGAAATTTTTTATATGATAGTTATTGTTTATTTAATTTATGTATATTGCTTTTAATATTTAAATATTTATTTTTTGTTCTCACTATTTAAACATTTATA
The DNA here is from genome assembly GCA_009771035.1 of Lupinus albus. Lineage (NCBI taxonomy): Eukaryota > Viridiplantae > Streptophyta > Magnoliopsida > Fabales > Fabaceae > Lupinus > Lupinus albus. The sequence goes on from CM020016.1 coordinate 16,284,122, forward strand.
TTCATATATATTTTTGTCTTTTTTTTTTTGTTTTCTTTACCTAAACGTTTAGACTTGTAGGTTAATTTTAACCTTTGTGTCGATTTTTTTATTTTATATTATTGCATTTGGATTAGATTTTTTCTTTTGAAAGTCTTCTGTGATACCTATCAATGTCGTGGCAGTGACCCAACATTATCATTTACAGTGAAAACAATCGTCCCAGATACCAAGTTCTTAGTATTGAAAAGTTATGGTTCATAATTTGTAAATTAAATTTGTCAATTTAGAATTGATTTTTTTGGATACAAATTAAATATTCCTCCGAATCATTTGTTGAGAGGAATAAAGGAGTAAACTAAACTCCTTTAAGCAAGAAATAAAGTTTTTGCTCAAAGATATTATATTATTAGTTTTAAAGAATAAAAATGTCATATTATCTTATTTTTCATTTTACTTTTTAGGTACTCGTCTTTCGTCTTTCTATTAATGGAGAGACATATAACACCCCACTCCAAGGATATTTCACGCACAATATCGAGATATATATGATTATTGAATATATATGCACCTACAGCATCATAATGGTGCAATCTAACTTTTGTATTTAATTCAACTTTTCAATTACTTACAGCATCATAATGGTGCGATATATATATATATATATATCTATATATATCACGCCCAATTGATTATTATCACTAAAGGGGTGTTCAGTGTGATGTTTAAGAATGTAATATTATATAGATAATAACTGCATTCTGTTTATTTATTAGAAAATAATTTATCTAAAACATAGGAGATAAAAGGAGTGCATGCAAAAGTCACTTCATACATCTATTTAACATTCTAGAAAATCCAACATTCTTTTTATCTAAAAGGTGTAAACCAATTTTTTTCCACCATCCACGTTTTCATAATTTAAGAAATCCCATTTGATTTAGCAATTTTTTCTCAATCTTATTTTAAATTAGTAAATCACATTCCCAAATAAAATGCCAATAAACATAAAAACATTCTAAGAAGCAAATTAACATGCAGAAAGGAAAAGACAGAAGGGTGAGATCCATATAATGTAGCATCATTTTAGAAGGATTGGTACTCTTCAAGTAAAATGTTTTGATAGTAATAGCTATTAAATATTAATTCAAGTCAATTTCTAGTCTGGGATTGGAATTATAAGTTTAAATTATATTTTTCAATTAAGAAAATTAGATCTTTAGAAGTACGTTTATAATTTTTTTGAGAAAAAACTTATTGATGTAGGTAACTTATTAAAATAATTTATTTTAGTATACATGTATTGATAAGAAATTAATTATTATAAATAATAAGACTTGATTGTCATAATAATTTTAGGGATGTAAAAGTATCTTTAATTATTTTCATACAAATTGGAGAATTATAGCTTAAATTCTATGAAAGTTATAGGCTACAAATAGATAAATTTTTATATTAAAAAACTAGTACATTCTTCTCGTAAGTTATTTTATTTTCATAATTTTTTTTAAGTTAACTTTTTTTTAAAAGAGAGGAATATAATTGGGCCGAGCTCATTAAACGGACTAATAAAACCCAAATCATTTAAGCGGGCTTACGTAGGCCCAAAATTAGTAAGGAATTCACACATTGTATAAATTTGATAAAATTCCTAATGTTTATGAGACAGGGACTTGATAATTATCTCACACATTCAGACATCTTGATAATGATAGTGATAGGGAATTTATTTTAATTTTTTTAGTATTAGTATACTTGGATAGAAGTTATAATCAATCATTAGCTTGACTTATTTAATTAATAATAACATATTTTAAATAGAAGAAATGATTAATGACAATAAATGAATAAGAGTACGAACATTCAACAAAATAATATGGAATATATTTGACTATTCAGGTGGTAGAAGGATTGCTTTTTATACTTAAACGGTAGAGTGATTAAGAACACAATTCAGTTGCAATATAAATTGCACATGTAAAAAGCACACAAAAAAAAAAACAGCTCATAGGAAACAAAAATTGAAAAGCAATTTAACATTATTCTAAACCTTTTTATTTAACATTATTCTACCCTTTAATTCTCACCCTTCACTTTACAAAAATTTATAAATTTAAATAGTTTTTTTTATATTTTCTTCACTCTCTTTAGAGGGAGTATCACCTTTAATGGTTTTATTTAAACATGTATAAAACCTTTTTATTTACACATATTTCTATTTGTTGATCTTTATTCCATGTAATAGTTAAACCGTTATAGACTTGAATTTACAATAATTTATTTATGGAAAAAATATAATTAATTATAAAATAAAAATAATTGCACGTAAAAAATACTTTATTTTTATTTTGAAAATTAAAGCTATAAAAGATTGTATTAGAGAATATGTATTTATTTTCTTCTATTTTCTACCATCTGAAATGTAAGAAGATTTTTTATGGGAATAAATATGTTTATGCATGTTTGGTTTTAGTAAAGATATATTGTCAAGCCCACTTACATGTTTACTTTAAAGTCCATGAAAGAGTGTTATATCTCATAGATGAAGATCTCCCAAAAAGTGGTATCAAAGCCGATAGTTCGACAACTAAACAGAACATTGAAGTGAAAAATGGTCGATAGAGTCATGTGAGATCCTTGTGTCGAAAGTCTTTCTGACAAGAGATTAAGGTAGTGATGATAAGCCAACGGTGGTACAAGTGGATAGAGAGCTGAGTTCTGGTGTATCTAATACTCGAAGAGGATTGAGTAACTCACACTTGAGGATAAGATTATTAGGTTTATTCAAGTATGAAGTCTCACACTAAATATGAAGGAATGCGTGAAATAATTTAGAAGTGAAAAATACCAAATTTTAGATTGGATTATTAACATTTTAAATTTTCAATTCACATAAATTAGTTTAGGTAAAGATTCTCTTAAAAAACCTTGATGTTATACAATGCTTGGAGGAGCCATGCAATGCTGTAGTATTCTTGGCCAATGAACTAACTTACTTGACTTATTATAAAGCAAAAATAAATTAGTTTATTCTACATGAATTTAGTTTTCAAACCCATTAGCCATGCATTCCAAACTTTGCATGTCATTTTATTACGTAATTTAAGTGCCATAACTAGTAATTTCTGATCCAATTTTGTTACTAATTACATTACCTGTTTTTCTAATTTATGTGAATTATAAAAAACGAAAGACTACAAGATTGAAATAAAGTAAATTCAATAATTATAGGCCCACATAAACAAAATTTAAGTTGCTGAAAGTAACCGTATCTGTGGGTCATTAAACAACACAATCATCAATAATTAATTCTCTCTAAAAAACACAAAGTGAAAGGTTAATCAAATCCATGGAACAAAAATCCTCAGAAAACATCACTTCATGGGTAAGCTAATAACTACTTCGAAACCTCTTATCCTAAAATCAAAACTCTTATGTTTTTCTCTTCTCTATCTCTTCACCACTCTCTTTCTTGCACTTTACACCACTTTATCCCAATCCAAATGCTTCTTCAGATCATCCCCATTGGATCCCATTCAAAATTCTCTCTTCTCTTACCCTTCTTCCTATGGGGAACACAAATATGCTGTCTCAACCTCACGTTCTACATGTTCTTCCCCGGTTTATTTTTCAGGTACAATACAACCCAAAAAAATAATGATTTTTTGTTTGTTTTATGATGATCAAGATAGTAACTTTTGGTTAATGGGTTGTGGAAAATGAATTCAGATTATTTGGTTGTTGTGAAGGAGATCGATAATTGGCACAAGAATTTTTCAGCTTATTCAATTCCCCTGAGGTATATGCAGAAGAATGCTGATAGTTTTGGTGGGAATCTCAGCACCCTTGTGAGGTTTTCTTATTTTGATCATCAAAATGACAACAAAGAAGTTCCCTGTGGATTTTTGAAGAAATTTCCAATCAGTGATTCTGGTCAGTTCCTCATGAATTCTCACTTGTTATATGAGTGTGTGTATCACAGAATTAAATCTCAATTCACGTAAGAAATATTCAACAATCATGTTTCTATTGGTTATAACATGCTACTGAAATTCATGCACATGCCAATTATATTTATATCATTTAATCTTTTATAAATTTGAGAAAAACTTGTGTTCAGACATATGCATGATGTCATAGTTAAGGACAAGTATATTTATGCTTTGTGATATTATTTATGACTAAATTTTTAATGTGTTGTCAAAATTTTATAGTGGTCAAGATTTTATTAGTTATCTTTATATACATATGTCTCCATACAAGTCTTTATCTATAAATTTATCTTGAAGGTTACTAACTTCTTAATCGAACGGTCATTGGTTCAAACATGGAGATAAACTCTTCGCGCTCTAGTAAATGAGGCATCGCGCTAGCCTTTTTTGTAGTTTGGATGGAGATCATCTGTCCCAAAATGGTGTCCCCAACCATGTCCCAACCAATAACATTGTGGCACTTCATTTAAGAAATTTACATCTCTCTTCACTAAAAAATATTTATTTAGGTGACTTTTCATTTTCATTATCTTATTGGTTGGGACAAGGTTGGGGACACCATTTTGGGACAGGTGACCCCATCCTTGTTTTAGATGATGATATGCTTACAATATTTTTTGTACATTAACTTATGTTATGTGCTTTGTTTCTTGATGTAGATCAAATTTCAATGGAAAAATGTGACAATGTAGTTGTAGTATCAGCAATTTTCAATGACCATGACAAAATCCGGCAACCGAAGGGCCTTGGTTCCAAAACACTTGAAAATGTGTGTTTCTTCATGTTCGTAGATGATGTTACTCTCATGGGTCTTGAACATCATGGACTAATTTCATTAAATTCCATAGATTACAAGATAGGTGTATGGACACTTGTGAAGGTTGCAAAAGTGGATTTGTATGAGAACCCAGCAATGAATGGAATCATACCAAAATATTTAGTCCATAGACTATTCCCAAATTCTAAATTCAGCATTTGGGTAGATGCAAAATTGCAACTTGTGGTTGATCCATTGTTGTTGGTTCATTCACTTGTTATATCTGAGAATGTAGACATGGCCATATCAAAACACCCTTATTATGTTCATACTATGGAAGAAGCAATGGCAACTGCAAGGTGGAAGAAATGGTGTGATGTCAATGCCTTGAAGGTGCAAATGGAGACATATTGTGAACATGGATTGCTGCCATGGAGTCCCAGCAAGAAGCCCTATGTGTCAGGTAACTTAATATTTTTCTATATTACTTTATTGAGTGGAATTCTAGGCTTTCATTTGTTATATCCATAGTTGCATATATACATTGTTTAATTATAGTCGCATTAAGAATTAATCTTTCAAGATTTGGATATCAAACCTGATTACACTATATTGAATAATGCCAGCTTTAGAGTTAGTGATTTTGAATTGAGCATGCTTGAAAAAGTCAGAAAATTAGGATGTTAAGGTAAGTAAAGTGTAATCCAATCCAAATTAATAAAGCATATAAGTGTATAAAGTCATGAGCTTTAGATAAGGTTAAAGGGTCAGAAAATTAGTTGTTAAGGTAAGTAAAGTGTAATTCAATCCAAATTAATAAAGCATATAAGTCTTGAATATAAATATACTATGATTTGTAAGCCATGCATATTAACATGGGACTATGAAACTCATCGAAGGTCTTAACTAACTAAGCATCTTTGCATTCAAGTAGGAAAAAAGTACTGCATTAAATTTCATTTACCATCTCATAACAACAGTAGATAACCAAAACCACAACCCTTTAATTTGTTTGTGGTAGTGCCACTCTATCAATTGTGGTCCAAAAGGTTTAGGTCTTGTCAGAACTCAGATTCTTTTTTGACCAATTGGAATCAACCATACACTAGCCAACCAAATTAGGTATGTCAAGTCTATCACACAAAGTAATGAAGATGAAAATATAAACAATACAATTGAAGTTTGGTGGACGATATAGTAGAATGCAAGTATTATTTGTGATAGAAAAATAATATAGAACAATTATAATGTCATTGATACTCTATGGTATTAAATGTTCGTCAATAAAGTTCCAACAATGATAATATAAGATGAACAGAAATTATTATATGGTTCAAGATCAATAGTCTTATATCTACTATTGGCTTGCGATAAACTCATTTAATTTTAAATCATTAATGTATGATCAGTGATGATAATTTGATTGGGTTAGTCATAGATCAAGTAATAATTTCTCAATGGGTATGACAAAAATTAGATGATTAGAAGTATTATTCTTAAAGAAGAAAATATAATGGAATGATGTATTATTATACTTGCAATGTGATAATAAAATCTCCAAAGTATAGAAAAATAAGTGGGTGATACCTTATAATTTGGGGAGTTTATTAAGAAAGTCTCTAGATAAACCACTAGTGTATATATTGATCCATGTATGCAACTTTAGAAAAAGGTAGCCATATAGTAACTCAGGTTCCCATGCATTGGTTTTTTTGCTGCTTTATAAATTTCACTTTGGTTTTGGCAGATGTACCAGACAGTGCTCTAATCTTGAGGAAGCATGGACTAAGAAGTAACCTATTCTCATGTCTTATGTTCAATGAGTTGGATGCATTTAACCCAAGGGACCAATTACCCTTTGCATTTGTTAGAGATCACATGAAGCCCAACCTGAAGCTGAACATGTTTGAGGTAGAAGTATTTGAACAACTAACAGTAGAGTACAGACACAATCTCAAACGCATTGATGGGAACAATTCTACAAACAAAAAAGTGTCCCCTTCAAGAAGAACCAAAAGGGCACACCAAGATTTGTTGTATGTGAATAGCAGCTGCTGTGGCAGGTGCCAGAAGTATCTTTCCACAATGTGGGGTGAAGAAGAGTCAAATCATTGATGGCCCATAAAAAATCATAGTATAAAAAAGGAGAATTCATCCTCTCTAGTATGGGAGAGTCAAACATAGGATCAGGATGAGACATGCTATACAAAAAAAATCTAAGAGTTATGAATTTAAATTGTTCTCTAATAAAATAAATTTAAAAATTTACGAATTTTTTACATTATATTGCATTATTGGAGATGAGCTATGCTCTATATAAGGGGTCAAAATTTTTAAAAATTACAGCAAAAACCAAAGTGATCTCTCAAATTTTATATGGAGCATTTTTTTTGTCCTTCAAAATTAAATAAAAACATGACATCAATCCTCAAAATTTTAAATAATAATCAAATTGATCCCTAATATAAAAATAAAATATTATTTACTCTTTAAAGAGAAAAAATGTATACACTGTGTAAAATTTTTATATACTATCAGTCAATCATCCATTATTTATTTTTAATTATTATTGACTTAAAAAAAAAGTAATATGATGACCTGGTTTTTGAATTTGTCTTCTAACAAAGTGTCAAAGGGCATTTGATTAATAATAGAAAAATTAAACACAAATTCTTTTACTAATAGAGAAAAGCTGACAGCTTGTGACAGGCTAACAGAAATATTTCCTTCCCTTTGTATTTATTGGTTGCCAAATTTCCTATATCCTCATTTGTTGTAAAGTGTGCAGAGAATAATTGAATTGTTACCTTAAGAACAATCTGTTTGTTAAAGTGAAAGGTTACGTGATTCTAAAGTAACTTAGAATGAGGAAAGTTTATTTGCATAATCTCGAATTTATGTACGTACCCTTTACTCTTCCCATATATTTTCTCCAACATCAAGAACGTGAAACAAACGTAATACAAACATTTTATTAATTTGAAATCATAATGTTCTTCATTCATCTTATCAGTGAGTATATTTTTTGAGTTTTGTGACTATCCCTCCTAATAAGTGTCACTTCCTCAAAATTTAAATGTTAGAAATTCATAATTTCTAATTAAGGTGGACATCATATATTTATACAATTATATCGACTATTTATTTTCTGGGTTATAAAATAAGTGATCTTATTACTGACGACCATTGTGACTTCTAAAATAAAATGAAAATGAATATGGGCTTCATGAGTGGATACCCAAAGTAGTTAAGAGAATAATGGAAACTCTATTAAGTTAACACATGAGGAAGGTTATGGTCCCCAATACACCAAATCAAACATAGTTTTCATCTCTCCCCATCAGAGAGAAAACGAAGGTCTCAGGAGGAATCAGAGATTTCTTGAGGAAGACCATCATATCAAAACCTCTATACGAAAACATACAAATGAACAAATCTGCAAACATGGATTCAGATATGACATTGACTTATATCATTGTTTTACATATTGTGTGAAAATCATGACATTCAAGATCCTTGTATTGGTAGTTTCACCAATTAATAAAGAATTCTAACAAGTGATATTAGAGCATTAGGTTCTGAATTTTATGATTCCCCATTTTTTTTATGAACCCGAATTTCAAATTTGAGAGATTTTCATGCTTCCACTATGGTTATAATTTTTTTTGGGTATTTATGAATAATGGGGATAACTCTTATATGCTTCCACTTATTTGAATCATGGATAATTTGTATTATGAATCCTTGTAACATGTGTTGAAGTATATATTCAGATCTGTGCATGGACATTGCATTAACTTTTATGTCTCTGTTAAGCAATATGTATATTATATGTGCACTAACGGCTTATTGCTGGACATTGACTTTTGTCACTTCACAATTTTTGCAATTTGTTAAAGTATATTTCTAAGGTATATATTGTAACGACCCAAAATTCTACCCTGGAAATTTTCTCTTATTTTAGCTCATGCAAACATTCAATTTATTCATGTTTCCTGATTATTAACTGATTATACGTTACATTGTCTACCTTAATTATTTCCGGACTATTTATCATGCAATATCCATACATACATTCATAATACAGAAAAACATAATTCATATTAGTATAACCTAGTAACCACCGCATACAATTAGCTATGAGTTTCCAAAACACCATAGCTACATATATCCCGAGTTACTAGTCTCCATGATCGATATCATGTACAAAAATAGTATTCATAGTACAATTAGTTACTTCAAGTACAAAACAAATGAAATTACAAAAGAATGGATAAAGAAACATTAAAATAAAGGTCTCTAATCTCCTAGTCAAAAATCATCTTTAATATTGACATTGACCATACACAAACAACACAAAGGAATAAGTCATTAACTCAATAAAACATCAATGTAAGTTAATCCACATTTAATAGGGTTAAATAAAGAACTAAATCGAATAAAATCAAAATCGTTTTCATCGTAGATACTTTTGAAAATCCTTACTGCATAACTTGAGTAAACATCGCTAACCATCACGGTCGATTATAAACGAGTTTTATTTCCATTGACACTCCACTAATACATAGTCAATAAATGCATCCGACATCATTACAACATATCATATATGCTTGTAACTACAAAGTGACTTACAATTTATTGCTTTATTCCGAGTTTTATTTCCATTGGCACTCCACCAATACATAAATGATAAATACACCCAACATCATTACAAACATATCCACGTATGCTTATAACTACAAAGCGATTTACATTTCATGATTTCATTTCGAGTTTTATTTCCATTGGCACTCCACCAATACATAAATGATAAATACACCCGACATCATTACAAGCATATCCACGTATACTTATAACTACAAAGCGATTTACATTTCATGATTTCATTTCGAGTTTTATTTCCATTGGCACTCCACCAATACATACATGATAAATACACCCGACATCATTACAAGCATATCCACGTATACTTATAACTACAAAGCGATTTACATTTCATGATTTCATTTCGAGTTTTATTTCCATTGACACTCCACCAATACATAAACCGTAAATTCACTTCTCATCATTATCAACATACCCATATATGTTCATAATGACTAAGTGATTCACATTTTATTCATTGTCCATAATAGAAAATCCAGACATTTTCTAACACCGTGCATAAGTTAAAGACTTATCCTTACCTCGGTGAGTGTTGGGTTTGGTTTTTGGCGACTTCGTAAGTTCCACCGGCACCGCCTCCAAATTTATGATCTTTCCTCATTCCCACCACATAACACAATGTTAGTCATTCATTCCAAATAACAAATAAATAACTTATATTGCATTATTCAACCATACAAGATATTTATCATATTTTCAATGATTCTATACTACTTTCATTATGAGTTTACAACCATCTAAAACATACATATCATCTCATATTTTAACATTATAAAGCAACTCATCTTCTACCTCTAACATTTTACCCATTTTTCCACTCTAACCACATTTTCTCTCTCTAGGGTTTTGGGGTTTTCATGAGTCAACCCACAAACCATTTTCATTCTTGGAATACTAACTCAAAACCAAGAGTTTACAAGGTACAAGCGACATAAAACGAACCATAACTCGAAAGAGAGAGTTTCCATGGTATTACACATTTTGAGAAGAGATCCATAATACCAAAAAATGGGTTCTCAAGAGAAGAAGAGAGTTAGAATAGAGAGTTTTACCTCTTCTCAAGCTCTTGAACAAGAATCAAAGCTCCTAGACCTTGGGAATGTTCTCTTCTCTCACCTCTATTTAATTCTTAACCTAAAAATGTATTTGGGGTTTCTCTCATTTAATGTTCTCGTCGGGTTCTCGCTTAAGCGAGCTTGCTCTCGCTCAAGCGAGAAAATCCCACCCATTTTAAAAACTCATCTCTGACCCTCTCGCTCAAGCGAGGGATTCTCGCTCAAGCGAGAATCTCACAGTCTCAACAGCCCCAAAATGCCATTTCTCGCTCAGGCGAGACAATTCTCGCTCAGGCGAGAATCCCCCAGTATAGCCCAGGACTTCACCCTCCCAGGTGAGCCTTTCTCGCCCAGGCGAGAATCTCTCGCCCAAGCGAGGATCCCAAGACTGATACTATAATTTTAAAGACTTAAAATTTGGGGTGTTACATATATGAGTTAAGACGTGTTTTTCCTTTTATACATATACAATATGAAATTCATGGCCTTGTATACATATTGCGAATTGAAATATACATATATACATATATAATTGTTTCTACCTTGAGATTGTTGTGATGTCTGGAATTACTGATTAAATTTGATATATATATATATATATATATATATATATATATGTTATACATTGGTATATTATGCAATCTGAATATGTGCATATATGTTATATATATAATTATGATTTGATCAAATATATACTATATATGTTTAAGATATGCATGAGCATATTTGATTTGGAAGACACAATTTGGCCAAATATTACATATCTGTGATGATAAATGTGTAACAATTATGAAGTTTTTTTTCCATGTGAATAATAGTCGGTCCAAAGAAAGGCTATTGTTTGACAGAACTAATTGTTAATATTTGATCATTGCATTGAAAATACCACTTGCAAATTGATTTTCTCTGTCCAAAGACTAGAAATTGATGTTGTACTAGGTATCTTGTGATGAGTCTATTATGTGAATGTCTTATTTTATATATTATATGACAATCTTTTTTTTGGATTATAAGATTGTTTGATTTTTTTAAGTGAATCTATAGAAATAAGACATCACCAAAGTGACATCTTTTGTGTAAATTGTTCATAATAAATTTCAAATGCTAGTGTGTATATATATTCATGCGAGTATTAATCGGCCCAAAGGAAGATTATTATTTGACCAGATTATATACACATGTGATGGTAAACATGTGATAATTATAAGGTTGCAAATATGAATGATAAATCATTACAAAGAATGGTTTATTATTTGACATGCATTATGATCAATGTTTGACCATTACAAGCTAATTGTATGTTTGCATTTTTATGCGAATAATGGTCTACCCAAAGGAAGACTACTATTTGGCCAAAATTATAAACATACTTGTGGTAATAAATATGTGATAATCATATAGTTTCTCATGTGAATAGTAAGTCAGTCCAAAGAAAGGTTTATTATTTTACATGACTGATTATCAATATTTGATTACTACATTGAGTGTATCACTTACAAGTTAATATTTTTTGTTCAAAGACTGAATATTAATGTTGTACTAGGTAACTCGTGATGTGTCCCATTGGATTTTAAGGGTTAAACTTGATGTGAGTTTATTGCAAGAATGATTGCAATTTATTTTGTTGTTTTTTCTACTTGATTCAGTGTCTTTTACATGTGCTGCCAATATTTCTACTTAAATTAACAACATCCCATTACTGAACGGGACAAATTTTAAGGTTTGGAAGGAAGCCGTAGAGATTATTCTCGGCTGTATGGATTTAGATCTGACACTTCGTTTGGAGAAACCTATTTCTACTCCATAAAACCTCGATGAGGTTAAAATTTAGAAATGAGAACACTCTAATCGAATGTGTCTAATGATCATAAAATGCTCTATTCCAGAAGTGTTTCGGGGCTCTATTTCTAAGAGTCAAAATGCAAGGAAATTCCTTGAAGAAATAGAACAGTACTTTGCCAAAAATGAAAAGGCGGAGACGAGTAGCCTTTTGGCTAAACTCATCTCCATAAGGTATGAAGCAAATGGAAAATAAGGGAGTACATTATGGAGATGTCTAATCTTGCATTGAAACTCAAGTCACTAAAGTTAGAGCTTGGTGAAGACTTGCTCGTGCACTTGATTTTGATCTCGCTTCCTGCACACTTTGGAAAATTCAAAGTGTGCTATAACACTCAAGAGGAAGAGATACTACAGAGAGATAAGACTGAAAGTGCTCATTTGGTTATGACATCTTAGAATAATAAAAGAAAGAACAATAAGGATGATGCGAAAGAGCTATTTGCATTTTTCCTAAGAGAAAATGAAATTGTTCTACAATACACTATGCCAGACAAACCTGTCATGGATGGTGTTGCCGAGGGACTAAACTGAACTCTTAAGGATATGGTGAGAAGTATGATTAATCATTCTTCCTTACCAGAGTCTGTTTAGGGGAACTTTAAAGATCACAGTTTACATTCTTAATAGAATGCCAACTAAAGCAGTTAACAAAATTCCATATGAGCTTTGGACTTGTAAAATACCAAGCTTAAAACATTTGCACATTTGGGGTTGTCCAGCTGAGGTGCGGCCTTATAGGCCACACGAAAGGAAATTGGATTCAAGAACAGTTAGCTGTTACTTTGTTGGCTATACTGAAAGTTCACGGGGCTATAAATTTTATGATCCTACAACAAAACTTTTCTTTGAGACGGGAAATGCGAGATTTCTTGAGGAAATTAATTTTAGGAATGAAGAGAACATAATGAATGTTGTCTTTGAGGAAGAATCTGTCACTAATGGTGAACAAGTTCCTATGCCTATTACCATTCAAGGAACAACTTCGGTAGTAGAACAAAATGTTCAGAATATTGTTCCTCACAATATTCCAGAGCAAGACAATAATGAGGTTCTCGCTGAAGTACATTCAAAGCAAATTCAACAACCTCAAGAAGTAGAAGTGCCATTAAGGAGATCCACTAGAGAAAGGAGAAATGCAATTTTAGATGATTATATTGTATTTCTTCAAGAACATGAGGATGACATCAGGTTAACAGAGGATGATCCTTTGAACCTCTGTCAAGCCATGAAAGGTTTTAACTCTCAAAAGTGGATTGATGCCATGAAGGATGAGATAAAGTCTATGCAAGATAATGACATTTAGGATCTTGTCGATTTACCTGAAGGTGTGAAACCTATTGGTTGCAAATGGATATTTAAAACCAAAAGGGATTCAAAAGATAATATTGATAGATATAAAGTCTGTCTAGTTGCTAAAGACTACACTCAGAAAGAAGGCATTGATTATAAAGAAACCTTCTCTCTAGTATCTTCGAAGGATTCTTTTAGAATAATATTGGCATTAATAGCTCATTTTAATTTAAAGCTACATCAGATGGATGTTAAGACTGCGTTTCTAAATGGTGACATTAAAGAAACAATATATATGCTGCAACCAGAAAACTTTGAATCAATTGGCTCAAAACCTATGGTGTTCAAATTAAAGAAATCCATCTATGGCCTTAAACAAGCCTCTCGTCAGTGGAATCACAAGTTTCATCAAGTTATTACATCGTATGGTTTTGAGGCAAATAAAGTTGAAGATTGTGTGTACAACAAGTTCAGTGGTAGTAAATTTATATTCCTGGTATTATATGTTGATGATATACTGCTTGCGAGCAGTGATTTGGGACTATTGTATGAGACCAAGAGATTTCTAACGAAGAATTTCGAAATGAAAGATCTTGGGGAAGCTTCTTTTGTATTAGGTATTCAGATCCTAAGAGATCGTTCTCAAGGTATCCTAAGGTTATCACAAGAGAGCTATATTGATAAAGTCCTAGATAGATTTGGCATGAAAGACAGTAAACCAGGAGATACCCCTATAGCTAATGGAGACAAGTTTAGTCTCAAACAGTGCCCAAAGAACGACCTTGAAAGATACGCGATGCAAAAGACTCCTTATGCATCGACAGTAGGAAGTCTAATGTATGCTCAAGTTTTCACACGCCCCGACATAGCATTTGTCGTGGGAGTTTTGGGAAGATATATGAGCAATCATGTAATGCATCACTGTAAGGAAGTCAAACGTGTTATGCGTTACTTGAAGAGGAATACATGCTCACTTATCAGAGGTCTGAGAATTTAGAGATCATTGAATATTCGGACTCCGATTTTTCAGGATGTCAAGACAGCAGACGCTCCACCTCTGGATATGTGTTGGCTGGAGGTGCTATCTCTTGGAAGTCTGCTAAACAGACACTCATAGCTCCTTCAACCAAGGCTGTGGAGTTTATGGTTTGTTTTGAGACATTAGACTATGACATATAGTTGCGGAATTTTGTCACTGACTTATGTGTGGTCGATGGTATTGAAAGACCACTGAAGATTTATTGTAATAATAAGTCCAGAGTTCTTTACTCCAATAATAATAGGAGTTCTACAAAGTCAAAATTTATTGACATCAAGTTTCTATCACGAGCATGTTGCTCATATGGGTGTTGTTCCTTAAGATACCTTAGTTCAGTGAGAGTCTATATGTTTTATGATTTACTTTGGTTATTATATACATTTTTATGCATAATAAAGTTGATGGTTTGTTGCTCCATTTTGAATTTGTTTATTGTAACTGTTGTGTTGCAATTAAAGACTTTTGGATTGATCTCACTAAAGATTAAAGAAGGATCAGTTGGAAATAGACATGTTTGAGATCACATTGCATGAAATTTTCCATGTCACTCATCCATATTTGATATATGTCATTAAGTATATTAATGTGGTGATCATCATGGTCGAGTCACGCTTATATGTGATGAACATTGTGTAACACCCCAAATTTTAAGTCTTTAAATTTATAGTAACAGTCCTAGAAGCCTAGCTTGAGCGAGAGATTCTCGCCTAAGCGAGAAAGGATCACCTGGGAGGGTGAAATCCTGGGTTATACTGGAGGATTCTCGCCTAAGAGAGAGTTGTCTGGGCGAGAAATGACAATTTTGGACTGTTGACACAACGTAATCGATTACATGGTCCTGGTAATCGATTACATGCTGATATCTGATCAGACATGTGTAATTTTTCATGATGTAATCGATTACATGGTCCTGGTAATCGATTACATGCTGATATCTGATCAGACATGTGTAATTTTTCATGATGTCATCGATTACATGGTCCTGGTAATCGATTATATGGTGATATCTGATCAGACATGTGTAATTTTTCATGATGTAATCGATTACACTAAACTCGTAATCGATTACATCATATTAAAAGCATCAAATATGTGCATTTTTCACATTGTAATCGATTATAATATGTTGGTAATCGATTACAACATGTTGGTAATCGATTACACTCATCGCTGTGACTATAAAAGTGAAAAAATGGGATCTAGAAACCCAAATCTTCATTTTCTTTTTACCCCTTTCTCTCCCCACGGTGGCTCCACCCAAATGGACCATTTTCCCTCCACTAAGCCTCAAAAATCATCAAAACCTTCCTCTTGCTTCATGGTGACACATTTGGAAAAGCTTGGAGGTGAAAAAGCAACAATGGAGGTTGGAGGAGATGAAGGGAGATGTGGTTTTTTTGCGGAGCAACGAAGCTTACGCAACCTAAGGTGAGGGAGAAGACCATTGTGGTCTTAGAGTATTTCATTAGAGTCATCATCTCTGATTTCCCTCAAGAATCGGAGCATATTAACGGATAGAAACTCTCTTGGGAGTTTGTGGTCCATGTGAGAGTCTATATTTTACATGAGGATGTACTAGCCATAAAAGTGGAGATATATGTGTGGGGAAAACCGTTTATTTGAGTAAAACGCTATATGCTCATTTATGGTAATACACCGTTATTAAAGATGGTTTATTTGAGATATAAGTGTGTTGTAACAATGAATGTGTGATGAGCTGTGAATGTGTTAAAATGGATAAAGGTATGTTTGTGACAATGAATGTGTTGTATGTTATTTATGATGATAAAACAATGAGATGCCTTGTGTTGACTGTATATGACATGGATGTGAGTGTAATGTGGAAACTCGACCTGCCCGAGGTGGTAGGGGGATTACTCGACCTGCCCGAGGTGGTAGGGGGATTACTCGACCTGCCCGATGGGGTATGGTGATTATTTTTACGGTGCAGAATTGTTGAATGAGATCAAGGATAAATTATTATGGAATGTGAAGGATGTGAAAAGTGTATACTCGGAATGAAAATCATATGCATGCCATAGGATATATATTATGGGATGTATATCCTATAGGATGAATATGGATAATACGCGATAAATAAATATGCACACTATAGAACACATATAGTATGAGATGTATGTGTACTATAGGGTGAATATGGATAAAAGCGATGAATAAGTATGCACACTATAGAACGCATATAGTATGGGATATATGTGTACTATAGGGTGAATATGGATAATATGTGTTGATTGATATACATATCATGATGATGTTAGATGTGTGTGGTTTTAATACTTTAATGTCATTACTCCATGTAAATCCACGCTACGGTCGCCGTAGTTGGTTCTTACTCCCTCTGTCTTTCCTTGTATGTGTTGTATATTTGGGTTCAGGTTGTGGAGGTAGCGCATTGGACGCTTGCGGAGAAGAGTACATGATAGAGTAGTGGATAATATGTAATTGATATGTTATATGATAAATATTTGTAATATGAAGAACATGTTAAAGTGAATCCATGTATAAACAACTTTCTTGTAAGTGTATAATGAAGTGATCTAATACTTGTATTCAAGGTAATTTTGAGAAAGTGTAATTGTATAAAGGATGTGTTTGAACGGAAGTGTAATGACATGCTTTTGAAATGAAAGGGGTTTGGAATATTTCCGCCTTGCAAATTTATAAACGTATTCTCTCAAGTTTCCAAACTGTTCGAGTAATGTCTTTCAAAAGTAATCACTTCACTTTCATGAATAAGGATTTTAAAAGAGAATTTTCGAGTTATGAAAATCGGGTCCTTACACATTGCGGTGGTTCCATAATTGATATATAAGATGGACCAGATTGTATTAAGGAGAAGTCTAAATACAAATAGCATATGGAAGCGCGCCTAAAGAATATGTGATATAATTGGTTCAAGAAAATATGAAACTCAGGTGAGAGATTGTTAGAAATTCATAATTTCTAATTAAGGTGTGCATCATATATTTATACAATTATACCGGCTATTTATTTTCTGGGTTATAAAATAAGTGATCTTATTACTGACAACCATTGTGACTTCTAAAATAAAATGAAAATGAATATGAGCTTCATGAGTGGATACCCAGAGTAGTTAACTCATAAGGAATAATTGGAACCCTATTAAGTTAACACATCAGGAAGGTTATGGTCCCCAATACACCAAATCAAACATAGTTTTCATCTCTCCCCATCAGAGAGAAAATGAAGGTCCTAGGAGGAATCAGGGATTTATTGAGGAAGACCATCATACCAAAACCTCTATACGAAGGCATACAAAGGAACAAATCTGCGAACATGGATTCGGGTATGACATTGACTTATATCATTGTTTTACATATTGTGTGAAAATCATGACATTCAAGATCCTCGTATTGGTAGTTTCACCAATTAATAAAGAATTCTAACATTAAACCGTTTACATTTTGATCATTTTGGGATCCAATAAAATCTTACATCACTAAACTAATATCTTATTGGTAATAATGTTCCTTATAATATGATACCATTTTAGATATGTTTCTCTTTATATGTGCAGAAGAATAAATTGTGTAAAAAACATTTAAGGTTTGGATTTTACCTCTAGAAATAATAACCTAGAATCTCACCCTACATATCATGAAACTATATGTTTTTATTATTGTATTTCTGATTGTAAATTCATCTATTGGTTAGCTACAGTGATGTACTGCAATTATGTAATTGGTGATCTTGAAGTACATTAAATGGGGTTAATAATGATGAATTGGAAGGAGAAATTTATATAACAGAAGGTTTTGTAGTTCCAATCCAAGAGCATTTGGTTTGTAAGTTATATAAATGTTTATATGGTTTTAAACGACATCATGCATCGGTTTTAATAACTATGCTTGAATGACATTATAGTGTTACTTGCGGATTTTTTGTTCTAGCATCATGCAGTAAGAGTTAGTATTATCAAAACAATGAAATATATATTTTTATTCTTTTATATATAATGAAATAACATTTTTTACATTGAAAAAAGCAGTGTTGAGAAATCCGAGCCGGATGTCAAGCCGGAAGAACTTCCGTATTAGGTCTAACCGGTTTAAACAGTTAAGCCGTTCGGTCGGACCGGGTGATTTTAAATATAATTAATATTTTTTATCTATAAATATATAATTATATATAAATGTAAAATTTTATATAATTAATAATTTTATATAACTATATGGAAGTAACATATTTCTATCTTTTTTTTGGAATGAAATAAAACAAAACATTAGAGTAATGTTCCATTTTTTTCAATTTTAAGTGAACCGTCCAGTTTTTTCCCAGGTTATTCCGGTTTAACTGGGTTTAGCATGGTCGAACCAAAATTTCTCTGGTTCAAAGCGGTCCAACTATTCATTCAGTTAAGACTACAAAATGGAGCCGCTTTCAAGTCTGGTCAGCGATCGAACCGGTCGGATTGTCCGGTCCGGTTAATCACAATACTAAAAAAAAGAAGAGTAAACAATAAATATTTGTCTTTCCGTGCTTGAGAAGATTCTTGTTCATGTTGTAAACGCTTTGAAATTATTGTTGTATATCAACTTTAATATAAAAACCTTAGTTTTAAGAACAGTGTAATTCCCATGTAATGTTCCCCTTGATTTGATCCTCTCCCTTTGTTTCTACTCATTTGTATTACAGTTTATGAATGTTATTTTATGTTCATTTGTTGAGATAAGTAAGATATGCACAACAATTAAGAATGTTTCCTCCTACACAAAGAAACATTTGACAATTTACTAGACTTTTTTATTATGGGATATCACCATCGATATTCTGTTTGCACAATTATGGGTAACATCACAAATATATTAGAGTAAAACCAATTTTTTCTAACCAATGTTTTAAAAAATAAAAAAACATTATAAATATCATAAATGTCAAAATAACAAAAAATGGCAAGAATGAAATTATGGTAATTTTTATAATTTTATGGAATCCCATAATTAATTTGTCCATTATGGGTATTATAATATTTTTCGCAGTTTTATAGAGTCATAAATTATTTTTTTGTCCAATAAGAGTATATGATAATTTTTAAAGTTAAATAAATTATTTTTACCCACTAGAGTTTTTTTTGTTGTAAATATCATTTGAAAAATAATTTTATCACAAGAAGTATATTTTTTGTTGTCCCATAATCGTTTTACCTTCGTTTGAAGTTTTGGATACTAATCAATGATAAATTAACTTTGAGTGTTTTGGTTTGAATTTTTAAAATAATTAATAGTAAGTTTCAATTTAAATTACAGAAATTAAATTATAAAAAAACTAGAAAAAGTAAAAGAAAAAAGTATTGTTTTCGTGCTCCGATCATTGGTTTATTATTACTACTATTACTAGGGGACAAAATCAAATCAATTCATTAATGTCAATGATTTTTTATTTGGAGATAGAAGTGTCAAAACGGGCTACCCGTGTGGGTTTGGGCTAGCTCGCATTGGGTTCGGGCTAAACCAGGCCGAGTTAAAAAACTCGTATACAATTTATATATATAAAAATGTAGCCCAAATCCGCCCTAAGCGGGTGCGGGTTGTGACGGGCCGGCCCACATAATATTAAAAAAAATTAAATTTTAATGTAGATTTAATATATATATATATATAATATTTGATATTAATGCATAATTTTTTTAACACAATTGTTATACCCAATGCAACCAAAATTATAGATATAATGTCATGTATTTAAGTTAAGATGTGATGTCAAATCTACGTATATGATTCATAACATAACTCATTTATTAAATATCTTATTGTTATTAGACTTTCAATCTCTAACACAATATAATTTGTAATTTCACTTCAATATAATAAATGGATACACTAACAAATAATGTTACTTTCGTTTGTAGTAATGATAATATAAACTCAAATTCAGAATAAAGTCTATGTGTCGAATTATAATCACTATCATAATAATTCTTTACTTTGTTATAGATATCTTTTGTATATTCTTTACCAACATTTTCATTGTGAATTGTTATGTTAAATTTGGTTGTGTGAAATTCACTATGGTAAACAATTAAGTTGTGATTCGTTGTAAAAGTTATCTTCTTTATTATGTTTTTGTTGTATAAGTTAAATCTAATTAAATATACAATTAGGAAAAGAAAAATGAAATCTATATGGTTTAATGTTCTCATTTAATTTGATACATTATTTTGCTAATGTGCTTAAAAGGATATTAAGCAAAATAATATAATGTTTAACGTGATAACATTATTGTAATTTATAAATATTTATGTTATAGACATTACTCTATTTTTTATTCAAATTTCATAACACAATATTTATCATCTATTATCTATTTTTTATTATAAGTTATTTTGTAAAATATTTTTCACTTTAAGCTTATTACCAAGCCAAATGTCCAAAAAAAAGTTTTAAAATAAATAAAAAACGGGTAGCCCGAGCCCGCCCGGATAAGCCCGGCTCGAGTCCGATTTTAATATAGCCCGGCTGGGTCGGGCTAAGAAGCCATGATTCACTAAAAAGTGTCAAATATGATACCTAAGCCCTACAAAACTTCGGGTTGTGGTGGGCCGGCCCGCACAGGCCCGCCCATTTTGACAGCTCTATCTGGAGACAACACATTCTTGGTTTTGTATCATATATAGTGATATAAGATGAACTATTGTCAGACATAAAAATAAAAACATATATTATTTTATTTTAGTAATTAAATTTTCAATAAAACAAAACAAGTTAAGGTTATTAATAAATTCATGCAATTAGCGAAAATACCATTTTAATATGAACAATTGAGATAGTAACAATTTTCTCAACTCGTAATCGATTCTCGAACTCAGAATTTTTTTTAAATGTAGCAACGACTTCAAATCTTTTGATAGATGTAAGAATTGAATTTAACATTTTCCGAAGTTATATAACAAATGTTCTATTAAAAATCAAGATGAAAAAGCAACTTAGTTTACTAGTGAAGGAGTACAAAATCATCCATCATTCATTTATCTAACATAACAAGAATATTGTTAAAAAAAAGGTACGGAAAAGTCTTAATTAATTGATGAAACAAAACTTGAGTATCAAGATCTAGCTCTCTCACACAATAATTATATTTTGACCTTAGTATATAATCACAAAATCATGACCATAGTTCACAGGTTCATCATCATAGAAATGTGATGTGATTTGACTAATATTACTTTCCCATCCCATTATCACAATCAAAGTACCACAATCATCGGCCCCACCAAAAATGATTAGCCCCACAACATTAAACACTTTTCTATTCCTATTCATTGAAGCCTCTTATCTCTTAGAAAAAAATCTAAACACCTTGGTTCTGTTTCCATTCATGAACATGGCAACACAACAAATAGCACAACACAGAAACCAAGCTGAGATCTACCAAGGAGATGGAATATGCATGCAGAAATCACGTCTCCTTTTAGATGAAATCCTTCTCCCAAGAGGGTTACTACCATTGGACCAGATCATTGAAATGGGTTACAATCGCATTACAGGTTTCGTGTGGCTCAAGCAAAAGCAAAAAATGGAACACAAGTTCCAAGCCATTGGTAAAACGGTGTCGTATGATGCCGAGGTGACGGCGTTCGTGGAGGAACGAAGTATGAGAAGGGTGACAGGGGTGAAGAGCAAAGAGCTTTTCTTATGGGTTGCCATATCTGAGATATTTGTTGATGATCCATGTTCTGGTAAGATCTCATTCGCTATATCAACTGGGATTGCTAGGTCTTTTCCTATCTCAGCTTTTGATATCCAAGAGTACCATGAACAAGAACACAAGATGAAGAACAAGAGCATCAAAGCTCGTACCACACAAAAGAGAAAAATGTAATAGAAGGAAAGAGTGAATTGCATACATATAATTTTATGGGTTTTCATTTCATGCATTTTGATCATATAAATGTTATAGCTAGGTTTTGATGCATTATTTTAGGTTTTCATATATATGAAATGATTAATCATATATATTTGTTTACGATTGACTTTCGAATAGAGGGTATGTTTGTATCCAAATACCATGGGATATAAGTGCTCTATGTACTGATATATTTGTATAGTATAGACTGTAGAGTTTTTTGGTTAGTTTCAAAATCCATGCTAATATATTGTTGAAATAACCATCTCTCCTAAAAAAACTGCAGAAAAAAATTCATGAAAATAGTTAAGGATTACAAATATATACATTCATTATACAATACAAACCAATGCAAATATTTATGTAAATGGCTAAATTGTTTAGTTTTTGTCCCCAAACAATCAATCATAATCACGGTGCATTTGTTCATAAACAAACTCCAAGTGATCACAACACACCAACATGCCAAACCAGAATTGTTTACTATTTTAATGATGCAAATCCGTTCATACTAAACCTGCTTAAACCATAATAATCTAGGTAGTGAATCGGATGGTTCAATTAAAAAAATTTAAAAATGGAAAATTACTTTAATATTTTATTTTACTTCCATAAAAAAAATAAAGAGATGTAACCTCAATATAACATAGTAATCATATACAATACGCCCTATTCCTCGCTTCATATCTTTATCTCTTCTTTAGGTTCTTCTCTTTCTTTATTCTCACCCAATTTCTGTCTTCAACATGAAGACACAAATGCACTTCCTCTTTTTTTCTTTATTTCTGTATACTTCATTTAACAACACAACAAAATTAAATTAGTTTTTTTCATTGTTTAACTTCCTCCTTATTCAATTGTATTTTGTGTCAATTTTTGGTTTTGGAATTGGGAGAAATTATGAAATGAATTAAATGAGAAGAGACAAAGACAACAATAATAAAGGGAGAGAAGAAATTGGGTGAGAAGAAAGAGAGAGTAAAACCTAAGAAAAAGAGAAAGACCAAGAAAAAAATCCGACATGGTAAATTGGGACCCACTATTTAATGATTTGTCAAATTATAGTTTGGTGTCTCCAAATCTCATATATGAGGATTGTCTTCAACCAAATTTTTCTCATTTTTATATTAATTAAAATGTGGGTATTTATGAAGCTCAATTCACAACATCAAATACATGTGGGATGGGTTTATTAAAGAAATCAAATACTGAATCTTATTTTTTTCTTCAATTATTTATTTTATATAGAATTATTTCAACATACATTAGAAGAAAAAATTTGAAATACATCAATCCATATTGGTATTTTTCTTATATGCCAAATTATCGAATTAATAGAGAGTATAAGGAGCATTCTAACCCTTATATATAATATATATTGGACTCATATATATGTTAAGAGTCCTATTAAGTTCTATATAATATATATTGGACTCATATACCAATTAAAAAAACTAAGTAGCTAATTAACTATTGACCACACTATTTAAAATTTAGCACTGGAACTTAACCTTCATAACATCCAACAAACGAACTTTCACCTTAGATTTTATTATCTTTCTAAAATTATATCTATTTTTATTACTATATCTTATTGTAATAATATTTTCTATAACTTTTATTTATGAAATAATAATTGGAAAAAATTAAATTTTGTTAAATAAAAATGTGTAGATATTAGTACTTGTGAACAATAAATGGGATGTACTCCATTAATTTGCCAAGGGATATAGGAGTAACATCTATACTATATATAAAGGCAAAACCTCTAATAACTACTTACATGGTATAATTTTTCATTGCCTATTTTGCCATTCTAATTAACTATTATTACAATGTTTACCACACAATAAAAGAAATATCAAAATTATAGGTTTTAATATAGATTACATATATAAAAAATATCAAGTCACCAATGTAATTTTTAATATAGGTTTTAATAATATCAAAATTTATTTTCATATTTTTTTTATTATATAAATTATAATATCATGTACAACAGTAAATACAAAAAATGATATATTTCTCTAAAATAAAATATTTAATATTAGAAAATAAGAATGCGGGTCGGCATGCACGAAGTGCATGTCGACATGCTAGTATATATAATTGTTGAAGATTAAACAACTAAAGTAACATCAATGTTAGTAAAATTCTTGACACTATAAATATAAGATACAATTGCAAATATAAAAAAAATATTTTTACAACCAAAATACTTTTATGATTTTTAAATATATTTTTGAAATAGAGATTAAAAATAAAAGTACATAAAATATGACCATAATCTGATTTATTATAAAAAATAGAATTTTAGATGTAATAATACTACCAAACAAAAATATGGTACTAAAAGAAATGCAGAGTACCACGGTACTACACTACTACTTCAAGCAAAAAGATTGTACTACATTTGAGATCTTCCATTTTTTTGTATATATTCTTGTTTTGGTCATACATTATAATTACCATATATGTGAGACCCATATGAGGAAGCAGTACATGTGAAATACAATTGTACAAATATGTACTTGAAGCATATCCGATTATATATAGAATCTGATTGAACCTTATATCAACTCAAGAATGCATTTTTTGTGTTTATGATTAAAATGGTTGAAGCAATCTTATTGGATGTGAGATTCATTCGGAGAAGCATCTTAATGTTATGAATGTTCAGGTATGTGGGAAAGGTAATCCAAAATGGGGAGAGGATGGAACTTAGATTAAAGGTTAGAGAGAACCGACAAAGCTAGGGAAGAGACTGAGCGTGGATGAGGCTATCAACAGAAGAATGAGAGAATGAATTTGTTGTAGCTTTATTCACGCACTGCCTCTTCCCTGGCTAAGTCTCTTTCCTTATATACTATTTCGATATAAAAGTTGGCTTATTTTTTATTTCTTTATATTTAACCTTGTTAATTTTTTTATTGTTTGTAATATTGGTTACTTAAGTGGTTCAAATATATAAGGGAATATTTGACTCTGAGTTTTTTTTAAGAATAAATAAAACGGATTTGTGGAAATTTTGGAACTATCTCCATTGACATAACATTACAACATTGTTGGCCTATGACAACGGCTGAAAACCGTTGTCAAAAAGCAAAAAATCGTTATTTTTTTTAAAGGCAACGATTTTTTAAATGTGGTAATCTGAGACGTTGTCTTTAGTTTAGACCACGGTTTTTTTGTCTTGGTAGGTAATATTCTTGAACACCCCATACACTTGGTAATTTAAGGAAGTCATTCATTGCTGTAGAATCTTACTGAGAAAGGTGGATGGATCGCAGGTTTCTTAAACAAGAAGGACATGGTGACATGATTCTAGCAAAACCGCTTGAAGAGGATTGGAGTTAGCTTGGTCAAAGAGAATTATAAAGGTCACTTATGAAATAGATTTTTTTTGAGGTTGTTCAAGCATTGGATTTCATGTGACAAGTTCATCTACATAGCACATATTGGTGACGTGTGGGATATTTTGCAAGTGGGAGGTGACAACTTCTCATGTCATAATGGGGTCACTCAAATGTGTCTCACCAGTCATAATAGGGAAAATTAGGTTGGGTATTTTGGAAAAATCAAACGTGTACAAAGTTAAATATTATGTTTAAAATTTGATGTAACAATAATAAAACTCATTCTTATTAGTAATAATTTGGTTGAATCATGCTACTTTGAAGCTTCAAATATTTAATTGCGAACACTTATTGCTTTAATACTTTTTCAAAGAGAATTGTGGTAGTATTATGTCGTATCATGTTTTAATACTTATAATATAAAAATTATTAACTAAAACATATAACTCAATTATTATAATTATTTAATGATTAATTATGTTCCAATAACTATCAGGTTGAAAGTTCAATTCTCGAAAGTATTATTTTTGAAAAATATAAAATATTTTCATGTACAATTCAGTTTTGATTAGATATGATTTGACATTTATTTTTCAGTTTTCATCTATTTCATAGTATGCTTGATATAAGTGTCATATTATATCATTATGAGAATCAAATTTACTAGTTGAATCGGATAATAATATATTTGTAACTACAGTGTAAACCATACAATTTTGAAAAGTTTTATTTTCCCTTTTTGCATAATAACTACAAAGTTTATCCACGTTGAAAATCCTATAATATTTAATAAATATTTTATTTAGATATAACAACTGTATTTTACAATTTATATTTTACTATTATGAAATTAAAAAGATATATACTAAGTATGTTAGGAGCCCCACACTGAGTAGAATAGCAAACTCAATGTGATATATAAGTCATGAGGATCTCTCACCTAATATACTAGTCTTTTGGTTGAATTGTCTTCATGTGCTTAAGTTAAGTCATAACAATTGGTGCTTTCATTAAGGGCTGTGTCACGGAAATGAATACATATAGGCTGAATTAAGGTATATTACTAAATAGTGATAGGTGAGTGAAACCGTCAAAAAGAGAAATGACTACCATCGGGATAATGTCGATAGAGTGAAAGTCATCGTGGACGTCAACCCTTAAAGAGTGCAGCAATGTTAGGAGTCATACATTGAGTAGAATAACAAACTTGATGTGATACTTAAATCATGAGACTCTCTCACCTAATAAACTAGTCCTTTCGGTTGACTCTCTTCATATGCTTAAGTCAAAAGAAGTCAATACCTATTAACCTCAACAATTCATGTGTGTGACAAAGTATGTATTAAAAAATAATAAGTTTGAATTAAAAATTAATATTTTCATGAAATTTATATCCCCACTTAATGTAATAATATACGTTTTTCATTTATCATTGTAAGTTTATTCAATTTTAAAATATTAAAGTATATCCTAAAAGATGTGCCCCGATTTTCGATCGAATACTAATTAAGTGACTTATTTAGAGTTGCCATTTTTTAGTCAAAATATAGAAAAACCTTTTAGAGCCTATATATCTGAAGGATTGTCCTAAAATTGGAATTCTCGATTTCAGATTTGATTAAGGATCGAGTAACATATTAGCACCTGTCGTCTTTAGTAGTAAAAACTATTTTTCCAAATAAATTGTGAGAACCATATTTAAACAATTATTTTCTTCTTAATAAAAAAATAAAAAATAATCACATCAAAGATGGAGGAAAGCTCGTGAATGTCTGTTTCTTTTCCTCATCTCATCCTTTAGACGGGCGCCTTACGTTGCTTCTGCCTCATAAAAATCACTCAATCAACAATCATTATTAAATCAAAGAACTATATAGTCTCGATTCTCTATCGCTCATAGGGATACGTTCGATCAATACATCAAATCTTGTCATAAGCAAAAAAAAAAATTGTTCATTTCAATAATTAATTAAATACCCAAACCAATTTAAGGTATAAAACAATTCATGCTATTTAGCGAGGGTACCATCTATTATGGGTATTAGGGATGACAATGGGTACCCGGATCCGCGGGTAACCGCAAATAATACATGCAACGAGTCGAGTTTGGGTCCATATTTTGGACCTGTGGTAATTGAGAACGCAATTTCAAGACTAGGGATGGCAATGAGTCTGGATGGGTTCGGGTAGTGTATTACTCGGACCCACCCTGTTACATCCATGATTACCCATAAAATCATAATTAAAAAGTAATTGCAGTTAATTTATGCACTCGTGTATTTGTTTCTTACAGTCTTATATGTTATTTAGACAATCAACAAGAGAAAAATTATATAATTTAACTTAAAGTTTTAAACACAACTTAGAATATTAAACACAACTCATTTTATTCAAACAAACTTTAAACATTATATTGAAAAATTCATTTAGTAAGAACTCTTCAATTAACTTAACATTACATCATACATATGAATTAACAATATAATATTATTGCTTAATAACATAACATCACATTTTAATATCATAACAATCACATTTATGAATTAATATGATATTATAATTATGGTTTAATATGATATTACAATATAGATTAACATGATATTACAATTATGTTGTTATATATATTTAGGAAGAAATAACATGTCCAGTTAGTCATTGGTCTAGGTAATGTCCGGACCGAGACCAATCTAATAGGGAGTCTTAAAATTGGGGGTCTTAGTTACCCACGGGTCCAAAACATTGACCTAGACCCGACCCGTTGCATATATTTTTTGTGGGTACTCACAGATCTGGGTACCCATTGTCATCCTTATTTAAGACCCATTATTCGATGAGTCTGAGTCCGGGTAATGAAGTACCCAAATCCGTGGATACCCAAACCCGCTATTTATTCCTAAATCTAAATATATATATTATTAATTTATATTGTAATATCATATTAATCTATAATTATAATATCATATTATTTCATAAATGTGATTATTATGTTTTTAGACAATGATAGTATGTTTTTAATTCATATGTATAATGTGATGTTGTGATGTTATATTAATTGAAGAGTTTTACTCAATAAAATTTTCATCTTAATGTTGAAGTTGTTTTTACGTATATTTGAGTAAAATAATTTATATTTATAGTCAAATTAAGTTGTTCTTAAAACTTTTAATTAGTTTTGATAATTGTCTTCTCTTGTTAATTATCTAAATAACATATAAGATCGTAGGAAACAAATATACAAGTATAAATTACTTATAATTATTTTTAATATTTGTGAATTTATGGGTACCAGTGATCTGTTCGGTACCCAAGGACTCCTGGGTAGTATACTCAATAGGTATTAGCATGGTCCTGAGGTGGGTATGAATCAAAAAATGAAACAACAGGGCGGGTCCAAGTAATGCACTACTCGTACCCTTCCAGACCATTGTCATCCCTAATGGGTTACAAGAGTTAATAAATTTCTTTCTCCGTAATTAGGGATGAAAATGGGTACCGGGATCTGTGAGTACCCGCAAAAAATATCCGCAACGGGTCGGGCAGGTCTATGTTTTAGACCGTGGGTAACTAAGACCCGCGATTTTAGGACCCGCTGTTAGATGGGTATGGGTAATGAGTTATCTAGACCCGTGGCTACCCGAACCCGCTATTTCTTCACACATATATATATAGCAAAATAATTGTAATATGATGTTAATTTATATTGTAATATCATATTAAATCATAATTATAATATCATATTAATTCATAAATATGATTATTATGTTATTAAAATGTGATGTTATGTTGTTAAATAATAATATTATATTGTTAATTTGTACGTATGATATAATGTATCTCCTCATACTAGAAGATAATTTACCTCCTTCCGTCAGTAAAAGAATGACATGTGCATTGTTTTGTTTAGTTCTAGAAATATTTTGTAGAAAATTATTAAATAGTACACATGTCACGATTTTAGTGGTTGGGGGAGATAATTTATCTCCTTATACCATGAGATACATTATTCTCTAACATACAAAATAATGTATCTCCTCCTACCATGAGATAACTTAACTCATTTCGTCACTAAAAGAATGCATGTGTATTGTTTTGTTTAGTTCTAGAAATATTTTTGTAGAAAATTATTAAATAGTACACATGTCACGATTTTAGTGGTTGAAGGAGATAACATATCTCCTTATAGAATAATGTATCTCCTCATACCATGAGATAATTTACCTCTTTCCGCCAGTAAAAGAATGACATGTGTATTGTTTTGTTTAGTTATAGAAATATTTTTTAAGAAAATTATTAAATGGTACACATGTCACGATTTTAGTGGTTGGAGGAGATAACTTATCTTCTTATATAGAATAATGTATCCCCTCATACCAGGAGATAACTTACATCCTTCCGCCAGTAAAAGAATGACATGTGAATTGTTTTGTTTAGTTCTAGAAATATTTTTGTAGAAAATTATTAAATGGTACACATGTCACGATTTTAGTGGTTGGATAAGATAATTTATCTCCTTATATCAGGAGATACATTATTCTCTAACCTAAAGAATAATGCATTTCCTCATACCAGGAGATAATTTACCTCCATCCGCTAGTAAAAGAATGACATGTGTATTGTTTTGTTTAGTTCCAGAAATATTTTTGTAGAAAATTATTAAATGATACACATGTCAAGATTTTAGTGGTTGGTGGAGATAACTTATCTCCTTATACCAGGAGATTCATTATTCTCTAACATAGAGAATAATGTATCTCCTCATACTAGGAGATAACTTACCTTAATTCGCCAGTAAAAGAATGCATGTGTATTGTTTTGTTTAGTTCTAGAAATATTTTTGTAGAAAATTATTAAATGGTACACATGTCACGATTTTAGTGGTTGGAGGAGATAACTTATCTCCTTATACCAGGAGATACATTATTCTCTAACATAGAAAATAATGTATCTCCCCATACCAGGAGATAACTTACCTCCTTTCGCCAGTAAAAGAATGACATGTGTATTGTTTTGTTTAGTTCTAGAAATATTTTTGTAGAAAATTATTAAATGGTACACATGTCACGATTTTAGTGGTTGGAGGAGATAACTTATCACCTTATACCAGGAGATACATTATTCTCTATGGAGTTAAATTACATCCTTCTGTCAGTAAAAGAATGACATGTATATTGTTTTGTTTAGTTCTAGAAATATTTTTGTAGAAAATTATTAAATGGTACACATGTCACGATTTTAATGGTTGGAAGAGATAACGTATCTCCTTATATCAGAATATACATAATTCTCTAACATAGAGAATAATTTATCTCATCGTACCATGATATAACTTAGCTCGTTCCGCTAGTAAAAGAATAGGGATGGCAATGGGTCTGGATGGGTCCGGGTAGTGCATTACCTGGACCCGCCCCACTACTTTGTTTTTGGACCCAAACCCGCCTCAGACTCATGCTAATACTCATTGGGTAAGCTACCCACGGGTCCTTGGGTACCCAACGGATCCATGGGTACCCATAAATTCAAAAATATTAAAAAAAATTGCAAATAATTTATGCATTTATGTATTTGTTTATTCGATCTTATGTAATTTAGACAATTAACAAGAGAAAAAATTATAAAACTTAATTTAAAATTTAAAAAACAACGTAATTTGACTGTTAAATACAACTCATTTTACTCTAACAAACATTAAAAACAACTTCAACATTAGGATGAAAAATTCATTTAGTATGAACTCTTCGATTAACATAATATCACATCACACATATGAATTAATAACATAATAGCATTAGTTAACAATATAACATAACATTTTAACATCATAACAATTACATTTATGAATTAATATGATATTATAATTATGAATTAATATAATATTACAATATATATGATATTACAATTAGGTTGTTTTATATATAGAAAGAAATAGCGGGTCTGGGTACCCACGAATCTGAGTACCTTATTACCCGGACCCAGACCCATCTAACAGCGGGTCTTAAAATCACGGGTCTCAATTACCCACAGGTCCAAAACATGGACCCAGACCCAACCCTTTACGGGTATTTTTTGCGGGTACCCGTAGATCCGGGTACCCATTGTCATCCTTATA
The DNA here is from genome assembly GCA_009771035.1 of Lupinus albus. Classification (NCBI taxonomy): domain Eukaryota; kingdom Viridiplantae; phylum Streptophyta; class Magnoliopsida; order Fabales; family Fabaceae; genus Lupinus; species Lupinus albus. The sequence goes on from CM020016.1 coordinate 16,316,087, forward strand.
AAAGAATGACATGTGTATTGTTTTGTTTAGTTCTAGAAATATTTTTGTTGAAAATTATTAAATTGTATACATGTCACGAATTTAGTGGTTGAAGGAGATAATTTATCTCCTTATACCAGGAGATACACTATTAAGGATGGCAAAGGATACCTGGATCTGAGGGTACCCGCAAAAAATACCCGTAACAGGTCGGGTCTGGGTCCATATTTTGGACCCGAAGGTAATTGAGACCCGCTGTTAGATGGGTCTGGATGCGGGTAATGAGGGATCCAGACCCGTAGGTACCCCGATCCGCTATTTCTTCCTAAATCTATATGTATACAACAATAATTATAATATCATGTTAATCTATATTGTAATATCATATTAATCCATAATTATAATATCACATTAACTTATAAATATGATTGTTATGTTGTTAAACTATGATTTTATGTTGTTAAACAATGATATTATGTTGTTAATTATACGTATAATATAATATTATGTTAATTGAAGAATTATTACTACATGATTTTTGATCTTAATGTTAAAGTTGTTTTTAATGTTTGTTTGAGTAAAATAAGTTGTACTTAATAGTCAAATTAAGTTGTGTTTAGAATATTAAATTAAGTTTTATAATTTTTTATCTTCTTGATTCTCTAATAACATATAAGATTGTAGGAAATAAATATACAAGTGCATAAATTACTTGCAATTATTTTAATATTTTTGAATTTATGGGTACCTATAGATCCGTTAGATACCCAAGAACCCGCAGGTAATATACCCAGTGGGTATTAGCACGGGTCTGGGTCCAAAAAAGAAGCAATGGGGCGGGTCCGGGTAACGCACTACCCGGACCCATCTGGACCTAAGGATGGCAATGGGTACCCGAATTCGCGTGTACCCGCAGTGGGTCGGGTCTGGGTCCATGTTTTGGACTCGTGGGTAATTGAGACCCGCAATTTTAAGACCCGCTGATAGATGGGTCTGGGTCTGGGTCCGGGTAATAAGGTACCCAGACCCGTGGGTACCTGGACCCGCTATTTCTTCCTATATATATAATAACCTAATTATAATATCATGTATATTGTAATATCATATTAATCCATAATTATAATATCATATTAATTCATAAATGTGATCGTTATATTGTTAGAATGTGATGTTATGTTGTTAAGTAATGATATTATGTTGTTAATCATATGTATGATGTGATAACTAATCGAATAGTTCATACTAAATGAATTTTTCATCCTAATGTTAAAGTTGTTTTTAATGTTTGTTAGACTAAAATAAGTTGTGTTTAATAGTCAAGTTACGTTGTTTTTAAAACTTTAAATTAAGTTTTATAATTTTTTTTCTTGTTAATTGTCTAAATAACATATAGATCGTATAAAACAAATACACAAATGCATAAATAATTTGCAATTATTTTTAATATTTTTGAATTTATGGGTACCCATGGATCCGTTGAGTACCCAAGGACCCGTGGGTAGCATACCCAGTAGGTATTAGCATGGATCTGGGGCGGGTATGGGTCCAAAAAAAAGCAGTGAGGCGGGTCTGGGTAATGCACTACTCGGACCCATCCAGACCCATTGTCATCCCTATACATTATTTTCTAACATAGAAAATAATGTATATCCTTATACCATGAGATAACTTAGCTCATTTCGCCACTAAAAGAATGACATGTGTATTGTTTTGTTTAGTTATAGAAATATTTTTGTAGAAAATTATTAAATGGTACACATGTCACGATTTTAGTAGTTGGAGAAGATAACTTATCTCCTTATACTAGAAAATACATTATTCTCTATAACATATTATGATTTCATTATTAAGTGTGAGTATATAATTATATGGGCAATCACTTATTTAATTCATTTAATTTTGAATTTTAATACATGTCTTTTTAAAATTGTGTCACTCATTTATTAAGTCCATAATAACTCGTAAATTTTGTTTAGAATGTATTTTATTTTAATTTTATTTAAAAAACGAAAATTAAATGAAAAAAATAGAATTTACTGATTATTTGATATTGGTCATTTAATTAGTTGGTTTTTCTTATTGTAATTATCATTAAATCAAATTTATTTGATTCCATATTATTTGTTTGACTATTTTCACATTGTTATATAGATATGTATTAATCAATTCGATTTAATTATGGCATCAAATTTAAATTAATTCCATAATTATGAAATCAAATCGGGAATGATTTAAAAAAAAGTTATATATTTTTTTCACTCATTCCAATCTCATTATCTTACTAATATTACATTATTTATTCAAGGGAAAGAATCTATTTATTCCAATAGCAATATTTTTAAACTTATTTCACATCTTAGCCATCAATTTTAAGAAAATCCAATGATTTAAATTAGTGAGTAGATCTAAACCAATAAATTCCCCTAAAATTGATAACTAAGATATATAGTAAATTTCTAAGTAAATAAATCTCTACTCTTTCTTCGAATACACCTTCCATATTTTATTTTATTTTCCTTGTTTATGTTGAATCAAATCCCACCCATTAATATGGATATATACATCATCCGTCTCAATTCTTCCTCACTTCCTATCCAAAGCCAATCAAAATTTTATTTTTAGTTACTTTTAATTTTTAAATTTTTTATTTTATTCATGTATCAACATTCTGATTGATTCCGTAAATAAGGTGGACAAAGTGTGAGATATGATCTTTGTTATATAGACTCACATAAGTGAGAATAAAAAGGCCGCTTAGGTTTCACTTCCATCATCAATCACCACAACAAAACCATATTACAACAATGGCCCTTAGTAACTGTTCTACCTTCTCTCTACTCTTCTTCTCCTATTTTCTGATCATGTCAACACTTGCTCAATCAAAAGTTGTGGTTGACATAACAAACAACTTGCCCAACGATACGCCAGATCAATTGAAATTCCGATGCGGCGGAGAGGCTTGGAATAACCTTAAGGTGGGTGATCATTACAAAGGAACACCATCCACCGATCAAGATTTTGAATGCAGCGCCGTGTGGGGGCGGTGGTTGTCAACCTGGAGCGCTTACGAAACAAAAGCGTACAAAGGCCATGACACAGTTTACTGGTCGGTGAGGAAAGATGGTTTTTATCGCAGCTGGGAGGGATCAAATTGGTCGCTCATACAAAAGTGGGACACTGAATAATGAAATCCAAATAATGTTCTATCATATGTAATCATTCTTCAGTATTCGATTCTCCAGTACTTTACTGAGAGGATATATGTAATACTCAATAAATTTCATATACATGAATGAATACAATCATAAGAATAAGCCTGTATAGATGGGCATTAGTATACATATGAATGAGAATATTGATATTCACAGTTGCTATTGCATAATATAATTCAGTTTATGAATGTTTTAAATGTGGATATCCAATTAAAATTAAGGCTGCAATATTATTATTTTAATGGTCGTGGTTCATTTAGCCATAACAAGTTCAGAATTGCAGTATATGCAACTGTAAGCGCTAATTAAACATAACAGACAAGTTGCTAATATTTTTCTTCTCTCTGCTAATCTGTGTTAACAATTCATATTTTCTTTTGCTGTTAATGAGATTATTATTCAGAGAGATCTTCAGTGTTTGATAATTGGTTGTGACAAAGGAATCCTTAAGGCATCATCAATGTTTGTCTTTGTGACACCTCCAAGCAAACTCAAACCTTGTTTTTTATGAAAATAATTAGATTATTATCACATAACTCAGCGCCATTTTTGAAGAAATAATTCATAACATTAATCCCTAGCTTAGTAAACAATATAGACATTCACATGCATAAACCGGCCCATTCACAATGAAGATGACTTTCGGTATACTAACCATTATTCAATTATGAAAAAAGAATCACATTAAAAACAACTTCATGATTAAAAAAGCCATAAAGTTGTTCTGAAGTTACGTTACAGAAAACATGCCACCAAATACTATATTTTGAATTAGGAATCCCAACATCTAAAAATCTCATTAATAAAGATATGATGTCTCAAAAGTGTGTTTCATACTTTGTCTCTTTCCAATAAAATTGTGACATCCATTAATTTTTTTTGAATAATAAAAAATAGAATTAAAATATTGTTATTTCGTATTATGTGTAACAATTTTATTGGATGAGAGATGTTTTATAACACACTTTTGGTAGAGGTCATTCTGGTTTGAATTTATGATAATATTATAGTTAATCAATTAGAGAAGTCCAACAAAAATTTAGGCTTGAAGCAAGTAAAAATACCACATATATTGTATTGTAGATGAAATTGTATAGTCATTGAAGACCATCCACCTCCTAATAACTCCCAAGCAAAAAATTCATCTCTTTATCACTAATTAAAGTCTTTTTTAAGTAATTAAAGCCTTTGGGAAACATTCAACTCATACATATAATGAAATACTAGTTTATTAGCAATGCTTCCCTGGAGATGTAACAACAACAAAGAAGTGAAGAACACTGTAATTTTATTGATATATAGAATAACATCCTCAGGAATTCACAATTTCACACTGATTGATAAATTCTATATTGTCAGTAATTAATAACAACCCTACATGAATTGCATCTTTCCAATGGATGTGTTCTACCTTTAATGTAGATAATGTCAGCAAAAGCAAACATTCTTGTGAGGACAATATTCAAAGGACTTCTACACTCCACATAGAAAATGACTAACAAATGCACAACCATTTTTTAAAGATGTTAGCCTTAGAATTGTTACCATATGGTATAGAGAATAGGAGTTCAAATTCTATAAATAATATAAATGCTTACGATAAAGTTGCTACATAAATGTATCCTGCTCTAGGTAAAAGTTAACGCATTGGACTCCCTTTTTATCATTGAATTTCAAACTCACATGGTTTACTCATTTTGCTCAGTTTTTATTTTTTAATTATCTCCATTAGATTGAAAATAATGAATTTCTTTATTTCAGTCAAATCGACGAACCCCAACAGTTTTGTAATCCAAAAGTGTTTCAAAGAAGGGTTATTGTGACATATGTTTGCTTTCGGACGGATTCAAGTTAAGTTACATATATTCTCTATCACCAATATAAACAAATTTTGTATGTTTTTATCGACTCCAGAAGGTTGCTCGGACAAATAGTTCCAATTGTGACAAACTAGCTTACCTATAAGTCTAATTAATCGTGTCACATTTGAATTAACCCAACAATAAGGTGTTTTTATCAATTGGGTCCCTAGAAGTCGAGTCTTTTCCGATATAAAAGATTTAGGACCAGTCTATAGGTCATGTGGATTAAGATGTTATTGACCCAAACAGATTACTTAGTTTCACTCTTTTATTAGAGGATTCTTAAATTCCCATTAAAGTGAAGAATGAGTCCGTTTCGTGATCAGAATAGACTAAGAACATCATAAGATGGAAAGTATAATGATAAGAACATGATATCACATGAGAAATATTGGCTCTTATCATATATAATATTTATGATAATGATATTGATGTGATGATGGCAGTAGTATTGGTGTTAAGGTGTAAGGATATGAGGAAAATCTATATTATCTTATCATAGTCATATTAGAAGTGTAATTCAAAGAAAGTATAATTAGAAAGTTAGTTGTAGTAGTTGTAAAGATCAATGATATAAATAGAAGGAGGTTTAGCATTTGTGTTAATTAACACACATATGCAAAAGCAACAAAATTCTGTTCTCCCTAACTATTTCCCAATCCTTTCTTCTTCTTCCCTACACTGTTCTTCTTCTCGTGTGAGTGAGTGAGTTCTTCTCCAACAAACTGGTATCAAGAGCACAAGTAGATCCACGCATATCTTCCTCTTCCCCACTCTCGGTTTTCTTCCATTTTTTCTTCTCGAAGATCAATGGCGCATTACAACAACAACTTTAACACGAATCTTCCTATTCTTGATGGCAAGAATTGGAATAGATGGAGCATTCAGCTGAAAGCAATCATGGGTTTTCAAGAAATTGATGAAATTGTTGAGAAAGTTATCAAGAAGTTGAGGCAAGTGCAACAGAAAATCAGAGGCAACAATACAAGGAGAATAGGAAGAAAGATTGCAAGGCAATGTGTCTCATTCATCAATGTGTTGATGAGGCACACTTTGAGAAAATTTCAGCTGCAAGAACCTCACAAGAAGCATGGTAGATCTTGGAGAAGTGTAATAAGGGAGTAGAACAATTGAAGAAGGTCAGACTTCAAACAATGAGAAGGCAATATGAGTTAATGCAAATGGATGCTAATGAGAGGGTTGCTCAATTCTTCAACAGAATTATCTGTCATACAAATCAAATGAAGGCATGTGGTGAATTGATGTCTGATCAAACAATAATTGAGAAGGTTTTGAGAACATTGACTCCTAATTTTGACCACATAGTGGTTGCAATTGAGGAATCAAAGAAGCTTGAGGAATTGAAGTTAGAGGAGCTTCAAGGCTCCCTTGAGGCTCATGAGCAGAGGCTCATGGAGAGGACAACTGATAGGTCAGTAAACCAGGCTCTGCAGGCTCAATCTTTCAAGAGAGGAGGCCTTATGAGCAGAGGCAGTAACAGAAGCCGAGGGAGAGGGTTTAAAGGCAAAAGCACAAGTCTACAAACCCAAGATTAAGAAAGGCTTGTTAGTGATCAGAACACAAGCTCATCAAGAAGAGGAGGATTCAATAATTGGAGAGGAGGCAAGAAGAAGCTTGACAGGAAAAAGATCAGATGCTTCAATTGCAACAAGATTGGACATTTTTCAAGTGAATGCCAAGCTCCACCAAGCAATCAATCTGAAGACAACAAGTATTCCAGTGAAGCATATATGGTTAAAGAAGCAAGAACAGAAAAAGATGATGATGATGGTGGTCCTGTCTTGCTCATGATGACAACAACTCATAAGGAAAATTAAGAAGAGACATGGTACATGGATTCTGGCTGTTCTAACCACATGACAGGCCATAGGGACTGGTTTGTCAACTTTGATCCAAGCAAGAAAAGCCAAGTCAAGTATGCTGACAATAGAACAATGCAAGCTGAAGGCACTGGAGATGTTGTAATAGAGAAGGAAGATGGGAAGAAAGCAATCTTAACAGATGTGCTTTTTGTCCCAAATATGAAGAACAATCTCATAAGCTTGGGTCAATTACTTGAGAAAGGGTTCACTGTGAACATGCAGAATGGACATCTAGAAATCTTTGATCAAGCAAGAAGGAAGATCATGAAGGTTCCACTTACTCATAACAGAACCTTCAAAGTAAAGCTTAATGCAGTTGAGTCTCAATGTAACATGGAAGTCTTGGCAGATGACACTTGGTTGTGGCAGATGACACTTGGTTGTGGCACATGAGATTTGGACATCTCAACTTCAAAGATCTCAGTCTCATGAAGTCTAAAAATATGGTGAGTGGCTTACCATCAATTCAGATTCCTAAGAAGATATGTGATACTTGCTTGATAAGCAAGCAGACCAGGTCATCTTTTAGCAAGTACATTGCATCTAAAGCCAACAACATCTTGCATATTGTGTATTCTGACATCTGTGGACCCTTTGAGATTCCATCATTAGGAGGTAACAGATGCTTCATAACCTTTGTTGATGAATTCAGTAGAAAACTTTGGCTTTACTTAATCAAGGTAAAGAGTGATGCATTCACCACATTCAGAACCTTCAAAACCATGGTTGAAAGACAATCTGAAAGAGCAATCAAAGTGTTGAGAACAGATGGTGGTGGTGAGTTCAATTCAAGAGAATTCGAAGCTCTTTGCAGTGAGAATGGCATTCTACATGAAGTAACAGCTCCTTACACTCCACAACACAATGGAGTAGCTGAGAGGAGAAATAGAACAATCCTTAACATGGTCAGAAGCATGCTAAGGAGCAGAGACCTGCCACAAGGCTTATGGGGTGAGGCTGCTACAACTGCAGCCTATGTCTTGAATCATTGTCCTACCAAGAGGTTAGAACACAAGGTTCCTAAAGAAGTGTGGTCTGGTAGGAAACCTTCAATCAAACACTTGAGAATTTTTGGCTCATTGTGTTACAAACACATTCCTGATCAGAGGAGAAAAAAACTTGATGACAAAAGTGAACCAATGATTTTGGTTGGGTATCATCCTACAGGCTCCTACAAGCTGCTCAATCCAGCAACAAATGAAGTGATGTTTAGCAGAGATGTGTATTTCATTGAATCAAGCACTTGGAAGGATGTGGAGAAGCCAACAACAAAACCTAGTATGCTGATCCCTCTAGAATGGAGTTCACAAAACAGCAACTCTGAATCTCAAGAATCAAGTGAGGCTGAATTTCAATCTGAGACTACAACCATTGATGATGACATAAGAAGATCCACAAGGGTTAGAAGTCTACCAGCTAGATTGAGGGACTGTGAAATAGCACCTGATGATGTTGTGACAAATGAAGGGGATCTGGTTCAATACATGGCACTGTTTATGGACACAGAACCACTTACAACTCATGAAGCTGTGAACAACAAGGTTTGGAAAAAGGCTATGCAGGAGGAGCTGAGGTCAATCATTAAGAACAAGACATGGGAGCTAGTGGATACACCTACTGATAAGACTCCAATTGCAGTAAAATGGGTGTATAAGACCAAGCTGAAGCCAGATGGATCAATAGCCAAGCATAAAGCCATATTAGTTGCTAAGGGGTTTATGCAAAGAGAAGGGGTTGATTATTCTGATGTCTTTGCTCCTGTTGCAAGGATAGAGACAGTTAGATTACTAGTGGCCTTAGCTAGCTTGAACAAATGGAATGTGTGGCAACTAGATGTGAAATCAGTCTTCCTCAATGATCCAATTGATGAAGAAGTATATGTCAAGCAACCTCCAGGTTTTGAGATTAAGGGCAGTGAAGACAAAGTTTATGTGCTGAAAAAGGCTTTGTATGGCTTGAGACAGGCCCCTAGAGCTTGGAACAAGAGGATTGATGCATTCTTCTCAAGCCTAGGACTTAAAAAGTGTGATGTTGAGCATGGTGTCTATGTAAAGAACATAAGCAAGAGTGACACCTTATTCATATGCCTTTATATGGATGACCTTTTGATCACATGCAGCAACTCAACCAGAATTGAAGCAGTAAAACAAAGCCTCAAATCAGAGTTTGAAATGACAGACTTAGGAAGGCTCTCATACTTCCTTGGCATGGAATTCATAGTGGTTGATGGAAGATTTTTTATGCATCAGAAAAAGTACATTCAAGATGTACTAGTGAAGTTTAAGATGCATTGTTGTAATGGTGCAGATACTCCAGCAGAAGTCAACCTAAAGCTAGACAAGGGTGAGCATGAACCTAAGGCAGATGGCACTATGTTCAGACAGATGGTTGGGTGCTTGAGATTCATCTGTCATACTAGACCAGAGATTTCCTATAGCGTTGGCTTGGTGAGCAGATTCATGAATGATCCTAAGCTATCTCATTTCGCTGCAGCTAAGAGAATATTGAGATACCTATGTGGTACACCTGATTTTGGCATTCTGCTTCAAAACCAAGCAACCAGTAAGCTGCAGATTGTGGCTTATTCTGACTCATATTGGGGTGGAGACTTGCTTGAGAGGAAAAGCACAATGGGTTATGTATTCATGTTGTCTGGTTCTCCCATCTCTTGGTGTTCAAAGAAACAAGAAGTTGTGGCTTTGTCCACTTGTGAAGCAGAATATATCTCAGCCTGTCATGCTACATGTCAAGCTTTATGGATCAGATCACTAATGGAAGAGTTTGAGGTAGAGTTTGAAGAGACAATTGAGCTGTTTGTGGATAACAAATCAGCCATTAATCTTGCCAAAAATCCAATAGCTCATGGAAGAAGCAAACACATAGAGAGAAAGTATCACTTTCTAAGAGATCAAGTTGGAAAAGGAAAAATCAGCTTGAAACATTGCAGGACAGATTTGCAAGTTGCAGACATTATGACAAAGGCTTTGAAGGTTGATAGATTTAGAGTCTTAAGGAAAATGCTTAGTGTTGTATGTTTGTAAGTTTTTGAATTAAGGGAGAAAGTTAGTTGTAGTAGTTGTAAAGATCAATGATATAAATAGAAGGAGGTTTAGCATTTGTGTTAATTAACACACATGCAAAAGCAACAAAATTCTGTTCTCCCTAACTATTTCCCAATCCTTTCTTCTTCTTCCCTACACTGTTCTTCTTCTCGTGTGAGTGAGTGAGTTCTTCTCCAACAAGCCCATGATATATGATATATGGTATACCAACATAATAATTTCATCATATCCGACTTACCCACAAAACAAAACTTTGTATATCAACCACATAATATATATCTCTCTCTTATATTTTCATAAATTTTGTCCAATAAATTTGTCTCTCCTATCCTCACCTTTTTACCATTTGGTGTACAATATTAAAAAATAAATATCACATTCATCATTAACGGAAAAAATAAGGAAAACTTGATCTCTATTATAATTTATAAACATTAAAAAAACACAAATATTTTTCTCACAAAATAAAATATACATCTATATTTATGCTTTGTCTGATTTATGTTAAGTAAAAAGCCTATGCCAAGTCACTTCCATTTGTTAAATAATAAGGTCATAGTAAAGGTCCATCCAGATTCTCGTGCATAGTTAAATAAATAAAGTTATATTTTGTTTAGGTAGATGAATTATTTAATAGGTATTTTTTTTTGTTGAAATTAAGAACATTTGTGGTATAAGTTTTCTTTATGAGTAAAAGACAATTTTATTAAACATGTACTTAATCATACAAAATATTATAAAAGTCAGATGAGTGGAGATCCACTTACTCTAAGAATTGATGACTAAGATGTAAAGTAAATTTAAAAAACTTACTCTTTAGTCAATAGATCCCCTCAAATCAGATAGTGTTAAGACCTCGGAAAAAAATATAAGGAGAAGTGATTAGTGAAAATTAGAAAGGTCAAGAAAATAGTACACATGTAGATGGATTGACAGTCCATTCTGATTTTGAATATTGTTGATCTACCCCTTTTTCCAATGACTCAGAGCCACCACTTCGCATTTGTTACCTCTATCACCTATTACACAAACATTTGAGTTAAGTTGAAAATAAAATTATTCCTAACAATTCAAATATACCAATTTGCTGCTAACTATATAATATTCCAAGTTTGTAACTATGATGTAATTATTTTATTCATGAGACCCATCCTACTATTTTTATCGTGTGATATAAGCATTGAGCATTACCTTAGAGCTATAGCTAAATAAAACAAAATACAAGCAAATAAAAAGGGGCCTATTAATAAGGGGGAAAACTCATCTCCGGGTTATTGGATAGACAAATTATGATTTTTGTGGTTGCCTTAAAGAATAACAATATCATATCATTATATTTAAGTGGATAATAAAATCAGATCAACATAATTTTTCTTTTGCTTTTTGATATACTATTCTCTCCGGCGAGAGGATACTCAACTACTCAAGCCTTAATAAGGTGGCACATCGTCTGGAGAGCCAACCCTACATTGCATGCTTGAACAAAGTAAACTCTAAGAAACTTCAAATGTCCTCTAATCCCTCTTTTCTTCTTCTTTTTTTGTTGCATTCCCCAACAATGCAAATTCACATGCCTCTCTCTCATTATTCGGAATTTGTGTTCCTACCAAGATTTAACCAGATCTACTAGCTTCTATAGTTCTACCCTTCAATCATCAATTCTATGAAATACTAAACAATTAAACATATATACTTCACTAACAGACATCTCTTTCTCTTTCTCTCCAAGTTTTGTAACGAGAAAAATAACTAACCAAAACAAGAAAGGGAAAATATACTTCAATGATTATTTTACAGTCTAACAAAAAAAAAACTAAAAAGAATTGAAGAACTGTGAAAGTAGGGACACTTTCGTATTGTCATGCATTACAACATCGGTCAAGATTAAGTAAGAAAAAAATGAAGGAACATATAGAAAAGGCATAAAGAAAGTGATACAATACAATGCAAGAGAAGTATCAAAATTCAAAAGTATAAAAACTTCAAAAGCCATGAACAATTATAGCATGAACCCTTCATCTTTCTGATCATGGTATCATTGTTTAAATGTATAACATGACTCTTTATATATAGCCACGATAACATTGTGGGACTGGACCCTAATTTCTTCCTCAAGGTTGTGTAGTAGTACTAGTGAGATGGCAGTGGAAGAAGGACACTGAGTTGGGTAGATCATTGTGACAAGGTGAGGAACCAGAAGGAGGAACAAAACCCTTTGGGAGCATAACATAGAAAGGCTTAGTCTTTACATTATTCTTGCACATCTTCTTCCTATTCTTCTTGCTTCTCTTCATCTTCTTGATGGTTTCTTGTTTGGTAAAAAACTTGGGGTCAGTGTTCTTGAGATAGAACACTGGATGGTAGTGGGAAAGGGTGGTTGAAGAAGGATATTGAGGTTGTATTTCTTGGTTGGAGGATGATGAAGAGGTAGTGTAAGATTCTAGGAAGAGAAAGAGAAAAGTGATGCACAGAAACTTGATAAAAGGTTGATTGAGAATGTCCATGAGAATGGTAATTAGGCTATGTGCAGCATTTGTTTGAAGAAGGAATGTGAAGAAAACATACTGAATTTGAGTATTATCAGAAACTCCAATGGGATGGGCTTTTGATGTAACATTGAAAAGCATGAATAGTTATTCATTATATCGAATTTTATATTAATATGACAAACCGCACTTGAAATAATATCATTTATTTATAGTCCTTAAAATTGGAATAAAGATTGATAGTTGTTTTTAATTATGTTTTATCAAAAATGTAAATTGTTAAATAAAAGGATAAAATTATTATTACATATTATCTTTTATTTTTTATTATGTAACATTTATCTCTTCGTTAATGTTAATGTAAATGGTATTACTGTTAAAATTGTAATAGTCAATTTGGTGTTGATATTGTTGTTCATCAATTGAGTTTAAGAACATGTGACTAAGTAATGTAGGATGACAATATAATTCAAATTTGAGGATACCCATCTAAAGCCAACCAAAGTTTGACATTGAAAACCTAATTTGGCTGAATTTTTTTTTCAACCCCATTTAGAATTGGGTTTGGTGTTAACCAAATAGGTCTATGATGGTTGGAGTAACATATTCACACTCTAAAAATCTATGTGAGGAATTGATGAATACCTCAAAAATTGGCACAACACATGTTCTCGGGTTCACCTGATTTATGTTGTCCAATCCCTCCCCCAATGTACCTTAAATCATGTCTCGCAAACATCTTCCTTATAAGGATTATAAATTGGAAAGAGAAGGGAAGATGTGTAGTGAAAACTTAGCCTAACTAGTCTTACCACACATTGAAATTCCATTAAAATAAACACTCTCTCTATTTACGGTTCTCTTTCCTTTTCATGGCAAAAGGTAATTGAGGGTATATGCAATTTTATGTAGTGTATAGTTAGTGTTGATCTTTGCAACCAAAAGGGCATGCAAAGAATATGGTAATGCCCTCAGAATTGCATACCACCTAATGTTAAAAGGGCTAATAATTGTTATTCATGCCTATGGTTATTTATTTAGTGCTTTAGTTTATTGAAAACTATTAATTTAGTGTTTGTTTTTAGAAACTATTGACATGTATTCTGTGTACTTCAAATATCAAATTCAAATATTAAATTGCCTCTGTAAGTACAATATTCTCATCCAATGGTACATCATGAAGTCAAAATTTCACAATTGCTGCAGAGAAGAAAGAGATAATCACCATCTCGAATGATGTTTATATCATCTATCTCTGCATTCTCTGTATTAGTTACTTTTGTGGGGTTGAAGCCTCCAAATTTTTCACCTGCAGTTTTCCAAGTTAATGTTTAGAAGAAACTAATAGCAGTAAAAAAAGTCTCCTATTCTGTTAAAAAGGAATGAGAAAAATCTAATCTTTTTCATGTATTTAACCCTTGCTGCAAAATTAGTATTGCTGCTTACCAGCAATTTTGAGCAACTCTTCTAATGAATCAGGTAAGATTATCAGCTTTCCATGCTGTTCCTTTGAGGTACTTCTGCATCGGCATCGCAAGTGAATTGTTACTCTCTTCTTGATGAACCTTGTTGCTTCTCTATCATGTGGATAGTTATAATTTCTTGAATAGGAGTTTGAATATGTTTTCTCTGTTGGGAAGTTGATAGGTCTAATACCATCTTGTTTTCGGTTTCTGGTTGAGTCATTCATGTCATGGTTAAGGATTTCTGGCTCTACAAAGTCTATTCTATGTTCATTTGATATCTTCTCATTTTCGCAACTCGTTATTTTGCCAGAAAAGCTCTTGTTTTTTAACTTTTCTACCACAGCCTCTTGTGTCAACCCCACAGCATTAGGCATCTTTTTGTTTGCATCTCTTTCAAGCAGAATTTCAACCATGTCAAGATTCTCTCTGCATGAAGCAGCATGAATATCTCTTTTCCTATCCCGAAGAATCATGTTATGTTTAGTAATTAAACCATCTTCATTTTTAGTCACCTTAAGCATGTTGTCCTCACAGAATCTCAGGTTTTTGTTCCTCTCGTCCTGCATTAGTGAATGTTCATGAGAATGATTTGTACATGCATTTGAAGAACTTCTTCTTGTGTTGCCTCCATCAAGCTCTTCATGAAGAACCAATCCAGGATCTGTATCTGGACATTCAAAGCCCAATTCTTCATGTCCCTTTAACTTCTGTCAACATGGACAACAATGATTAGGAACCTATATTATTATTGAGGAAATGCAACAAATGAAGTTTATACAATATTTTACTTACCATGAAAAGGTTCTGCATTACAATTTGTGCATCTCCTGGTTTTGCTTGTAAAACATTCATTAAGGTTGTTCTGTTGAGTCTTAAAATTTGCGATAGCTCTGTGGTTCGAACTGTGAATGGCTGCGGTATATTATATAAAACTCCAACCTCGCCAAAACTATCAACCGCAAGTGCCGTCCCAAGAACCTGAGTTGTTAAAGTCATTGTAGGAAGTTATATACAGTTGTTTCATTATGTAATTGAAAGGAAAAATTGTGCAGTTTGATTGAATACTACAACTGATATACCTGATCATGGTCATCAACGTAGCGAATAAGATCCTACAATAGATAGTCATTTGAAAAGAGTATTAGTATTAGTATTCAATATTTAACATTTAATCCTTGTTACAAGGCACTTCATGCTTTAGCTAACTCACCACTGTCCCTGAAACCAGCACGTACATGTCTGTAGAAGACTCATTTTGTAGTATCACATCTTCTTTTGGTGGAAAATACTCTGCTTCCATTTCTGAAACCTATTATTAGAGTAGCTTTTCTCAGATATTGTAACATTTTAGTATTAGTTATTCATCCACTTTAGCATGTGAGGTGTTACCAGTTGGAAAAGGAAGTCATGTGAGACTCCTTGGAAGAGGTACACCTTCTGCACAACAGGAAAAAAGAGATGTTGTGCAATGCTCGAACGAATAGTCTTCGGAAGATCATTCAATGTTTCTTGCTGCTTCAATCCTTCTGTTTTAAACCTCAAACATATGTGAGACAACATTTGATTCTGTATCTGATGGGGCAATTGATTTCTTGAAGCAAATTCAGAAGCTGTTCTGATTGTATCCCTCTGTAGCACCAAAACCAAGTCTCTCTTCATTATAGTGAAGAAATAAGGTTCCTATTATCTGAATCAGTTTCTAATTTTTTTACAAAGAAAGGAGACAATTAACTATATAGCTCAAAAAAATGAATTCAACTTTGAAGTTTCAAATAAAATGTCATAATGTAGGGCCTATACAATATTTAAAACAAACTTGTGAAAATTGTCCTTGATAGTGACTTTAAAATCAGAGTTTAGTCTAATGATGTAGAATACAAAACTTTCTTATTAGCAGGTGATTGGAAAATTGAGCATAAGTATAGTAGAAGAAGTACATACAAAATTTCTGGTGCGGCTGGTCCAGTGAACTACAAGGTTAGTCATGTTTCCTATGATATATGATGTTAATCCCAAGTTGAAGAGCATGTAAGCGATATCAAACACCATTTCTCTGGTATTCTCAGCATGTAAATCTCCATAGCCAGTGGTAGTAAGTGTGACAATGGACCAATATATTGCAGTCACATATCTGTCCCAAAGACTCACTTCTTTGAAATTTGGGTACAATGCACCTATCCATGTTCTTTTAGGGTCAGTGTACCTATCTGCTATTACATAGTTGAAACATCCTGCACAGTGTACTGCAAATAGTGTTACCTGAAATTTAGTGAAAAGTGGCAAGTCGGTTCAAAAAAGTAGCTTGAAATTGTAAAGGAAGAGAATAAACATGTTGGCTTTAGTGACTTACAGCAATGAGCTTTGTACACCTAGTCCAGAAGTAATTGAAACGAATATCCTTCTCTAGTCTGAATTAAAGAAAAGGAGCTTGTAAGCATTGTCCAATATTTTTCTTAGATCACAAGTTTTTGTGTTGATAAAAACTAGGTTCAGAGCCAGTTACTAGGTTCGCACATCGTGTACCAGTTTCGCCGTAAAGAAAGTCTTGTAATCATAATATAAAATGTGATGTTCTGCGTTCCTAGTAACTATGTTTGGAACTATAAAGTTGAATATGATTTGATGCCAGACCTTGCAAACAGAGAACTGACTCGTCTAAGACGCCACAATCGAAGCATATTTAGGACTTTGAATCCAAGACTACTGCTATGATTAGTGAAGATGAGGCTAATGAACTGAAACGGTGCGGTTGAGCAGACATCAAACACAAACCATGTAGACAAGTACCTATAGTAAGTTTGGTGGAGGAGGTATATGAAGTAAGAAGAGTTCATCAAGATTCATTCTTGTTTAAAGGAAGAAAAGTTTGTTATATAAATAGTCTTTACCTGATTGCAATTTTCTTTGGATCATCAATAAGAAGATAAGAATGAGTATCAAGATATGCTACAAAGAATGTGAGCAAAATATCAATGGCAAAGAAACCATTGACAATGTTGTCTATGATGAATAGTGTGTCTGGCTTATAAGGCAGAAAAGCAAACTCAAATGGGCAAATCCATGCTGAGTATATGACTAGAACAACCAGTAACATCTCCCAAGCCCTGTAATATAAAGTACTATTAGAAGAAACAGGAAAACATCCATTAGAGTTTACGCGAAGGGTGGTAATTGTCACCTATAACGAGGACCGAAAGGCGAGATTATGTATCTTCGAAGCGTAGTTTCTTGGCTTATTCGAGCTCCAAGAGATGGCAAGAGATCATTAGACAAAAAGCTGCTATGAGCATAACTTCCCATTTGGAATTCATCTATCCAGAATCTCTTGAAGAAGTTTTTGGTACAAGAAAGTGACATGTTATTACAAGTTTTAAGTGATTTCAATCTTAAGGCTATAGTAGAGGTAGTTAAGTTTTCATGAGGTTGAATTGAATCCTATGGAAATGGCCATATTTATAGTCAAGATGTTGTTGACTAAAATGAACCAGTTTTAGACCACTTTTTTTCTCACTTTTTCCTTATTAAGCATGTGATATAGGAATAAACATTATAAAAGAGTGGTTAAAACGTGTAGGGGAAATCATCAATCTTGTCTCAACATTTAAACCCTGATGGGAAATGGAAGGAAAATGGAGTGACAGACAGGATGAAAACTTCTCAAATGCAGTTGCAATACACAAACATATCGGTTATTCTCGATCCGTGGGAGTCTCATGCACTAGACCGTCTTTTTTATAAGATATAGTTGTCCCCTTGTTTTGAAAGAACAGCTTAATGATGAAACATATTGGTTAGTGTTTGCATTTCATTTACAATTTTAGACAAGGCAACCATGGTAGAAAATGGTACGGATTCTATATAAGTATGACACGTGGACAAATAATGTCTTCTTGTTAAGGGATATAATACACTAACATTTGTCCAAAATCATTAACACTAATCATTAATTTTGTTGATTATCACAATCCCCCATATGTTAAATTCTTCTCCTTTATCTTTTTATCTTTCCGACATGAAATGTTGCTGATTACTACACTATTGCAATTAAGGCTTTGTGGACCCATATATGATTTGTTAAAGATAATTAATCTATTGCTTATGAAATAATATATTAGTATAAGTAGATAAATATTTCAGAAGTTTATAGATATTTTCTTTTATATTCTCTTCATTCATTCCTTATTATCTTAAGCCACCTTATAGGAGAGTCTCCACCACATAGAAGCAAAAAGAACTGTAGTTATCGTGTGGAATTAGAAATATTAGATGGAAAGGAATAAAGCACAAAAAACTACTCACTTCTGAATGGAAAAAATTTGAAGTAAGAAAAGTTAATATGAAACACAAAAGGTTTGAATTCCTATATATCTCTCATTCATTAATTCAACGTGTGAAAGATGGTCATTATCTGAGATCACTGGTCCTATGAGAATGAGTTTGGCTCCTCCATTACAGGAGAGGACAGTGCATATATAGGATGTTAACACATGGCAAAAATAGCATTTAAATGGTCCAGATTTTTTCACATTTTTTTAAATTAATTATTTGTAAAAAACAACACTCTCACATTTTCAGTACTGGAGAGGAATCTTTTCTTATGAGTATCTTACAAGAATATTTTTCAAGAGATAATTGATGGGAGAGCCCTTGACAGTATAAATCTCTTCGGATACAGATTTTGACATGTGGCATGCAAAATATTTTGACGACCCAAATTTTAAATATTTTTTAATAAATTAATATTAAAAATTATCAAAAAAATTCTCATCGTATTCTAGTATTAGAGGTTAATAGGATCAAAAAAATTCTCATCGTATATAAAATGAATGATGAGTATTATATTGAATGTGTATAAATATTTACACCCATAATCTATAAATATTACACTCTATATAAAATGGGGAAATATAATAGGGGAATGTATATGGGAGAATGAGCACTTTAGGAGTGAAGGTTATTGCAAGGGAGGACCCTTTCTTCTTGTATAATAATATAGTATATTGGTAAGAAAAGTGATTAGGATTTGTTAATAACATTAAATTTGTCAACATTGAATATAGTTTTTCAAATTGTTCATTATTAATATATAAATCTATTCATTTGTATTTTTTACTTAATTAATTAATATTCTTCTCTTCCCAATCAATTAATACAAAAATATTTTTGTAATAAAATCGATTAATATGCATACAACTTTGGTTTTACAAAGGACATAATTTGACATTTTATTTTTTATTGGGTAACATTATTTCTGATGCCATTAAAATTTTGAAAAAAATTGTATGTAATGTCAGTGTATGAATTGTATAAATTATCACTATATCATTAATATTTAATTATCACTGACTCTTCAAAAATAATTATCGAAATGAATGGTGAATGATATATTAACTGTGTACAAATCTGTACACTGACAATGTATAAATATTACAATTTAAAATTTTTAGTTTGATTATATCTCTTATATATCTCACATTTTGTACTATTTTACCAAAATATATTTCTTGGTATAAAATTGTTATTTGGTAATTTGTTAATTAAATATACCTTATTAATCATGATATTTAAATATTGGGAATAACACAAAGGTAAGATACGTAACGTTTTCATAGATCCCAACTCAAATTTACTTTAACTTGTTTTGATTGGTTAACCATTGTCTGAGACACAAAAACCATTTTTTAACTTTAGGCAAAGGCAAATGGAGTCTTAATCATATGAACCTTGAAAACCACTCCTATTAGTTCAGGTCATGCCATACCATGCAAGTGCCCTACATTAACAACCAACAACATTAACAACCACATGTCTTCTTGACATCCTTCTACCTTGTCAACCAAGTAATTAACATGCCTCTCAAGTGAGGTGGGGTTTCTATGAATCCACTTCCATCTATGTAATACACCCATCAATCATTACTCCAATATTTTTATATTTAAGCTTTAATACATGCCATACCTTGATTATATAGTTAATTTAATATTTGATTTGTAGTTGCACTAAAGCAGAAAAGTGCAATGAATATTCAAGAGTCTTCAAGAGACTTGCTTTCCGAATATAGATTATAAATAGAGCGGGAACGATATTCACGTTATTTTTATAATTTAGTTATCATTATATAAATATGCAAGTGATTAGCTTGTATTTTTTTATCACCATATAAAATGAAATAATTACTAAATAAAATACTATATAATACAAGTTAATTAACATCTGCTTAGTATTTGAAAAAAGTGCAAATATCTATTTAAATCATGCTTAATGAATTATTCAATTTCTTCTTACTCGAATAAAAAGGGTACATATTTACTTTTAAGAAACGATAATATTATTGTTTAAAAACAAAAGGAGAAATGCATACGTGCGAAACTACAAGTCTTATGTATTGTTCAAGAAATAAGGGCATGACATGAAGAGTAGAATTTATTTTGTGCCTTTCTCTTTAGAAAAAAGTATAGCATCCAAATCTAATCCTTAATATGCGTTTGCTTTTGGTATCAATTGGGGCTAACCTTTTTCCACCATTTACCTTGGGTATCAAATGTGGCTCACCATCTTGCTCTCAATAAATGTACAAAAGGGCTTTTGCTTTTAAAAATAACAATAACTAAATAATAAATTATTATAAAATGGAGGTAAAAACGAGCCTAAGGTAACTCTAAGAAACCAGAGAAAAAAATAATTGATAGAAATTGTATTTGATTTTCTGCATTATCATAAGTGAGTCAAGCTCAAATAAATAGTTACAGAGAATCATCCCTATTAAAACAGAATCGTACCTATCAATTAACTATTAAGGCAGAATCATAATTAAGATACAATCCTAACTATCAATAAATTAGCTATTAAAACATAATCATAGTTATCATTAAAGCCCATATTTTAGCTAATTTCCAACTCATACATTAACTATTCTGATATGCCCCCTCAAGTGGGACTATGTATATTGGAAAAGCCCAACTTGGACATAATATTCTGATGGGAAGTGGTGGCTAGAGGTTTTGTGAAACCATCAGCCAACTAAGCAGCGGAAGAAACTGGCAGTAGATGTATGAGACCCAACTTGATTTTCTCTCGAACCACATGACAATCTATTTCAATGTGTTTGCTCCGTTCATGAAAAGCTGGATTATGTGCAAGATATATGGCAGATTTATTGTCATAGTAAATAGAAGATGACTAGGTTAAAAATATAAAGAAATCATGAAGCAAATATGTCAGCCATTGGATTTCACAAGTTAGAGATGCTAGTGCACGATACTCGGCTTTTGTTGAGGAACGTGATATTGTTGATTGTTTCTTTGATTTCCAAGAAATCAAAGAACTTCTAATGAAGACACAATATCCTGTGATGAATTTGCGTGTATCCAAACAACTAGCTCAATCTGAATCAGCAAAGCCAATGAGATGGAGATCAGATGATGCTTTGAAGAACAAACCTATTGTAGGAAACAATTTTAAGTTCTTCAATACATGAATGGTAGCATTAAAATGAGGGACCCGAGGAGTAGAAATAAACTGACTAAGTTGTTGAACATCAAAGCTTATGTCAGGTCTTGTTGTGGTTAAATATAATAATCTACCAAGAAGATCAGTTGGTAGTAGTTCACCTTGATCAGCTTGTAATTTCACTAAAGGTATACAAGGGGTGGTTGCAGGTTTAGCTCCTAATAGACCAGAATCTTCAAGAAGCTCAAGTGTGTATTTTCTCTGATTAAGCAAGATTCCAACTTTAGTTCTAGCTATTTCCAGACCAAGGAAATACCTCAAAGATCTTAGGTCTTTGATTTTAAATTTGGCATCCAAGAATTGCTTAACAAATTCAATCTCAGTCATACAATTTCCACCTAAAACAATGTCATCCACATAGATTAAAAGGGCTGTAAAATGATCACCAGAACGCTTCATAAATAAGGAATGCTCTGCATTAGATTGAACATAGCCAAACGACACTAGAGCGAAGACAACTTTGAATATCATTGCCTACTAGCCTATTTTAAACCATAAAGAGACTTATGAAGTTGGAAAACCTTGGTGGAATCGACATGAAATTCTGGTGGAAGAGTCATATCAATTTCTTCATTCAAATCACATGGAGAAATGCATTGTTAACATCCAATTGTTGAAGGATCCATCCTTTAGAAGCAGCTAAAACAAGAAGTAGTCTGAATGTAGTCTGAATGTAGTCAATTTCACGACTAGGCTAAAAGTGTCAAAGTAATCAACACCCTCCATTTGTGTGAATCCCTTAGCAACCAATCTTGTCTTATACCTCTCAATAGTCCCATTGGCATGATATTTGACTTTATAAACCCATTTTCAATCTATAGGAATTTTTCCATATGGGAGATCAACTACGGACCAAGTTCCATTATCCTCAAGAGCTTTAATCTCAGTTCTTATTGCATCCTTCCAACACTGCATTTTAGAGGCTTATGCAAAAGTCTTATGCCCAGGGTTAGAAGAATCAATGAGACAAAAATGTTTATAAGATGGTGTACAATTGGCATAAGATAAAACATAAGAGAGAGAGTAATGAGTACCTAGAGAATGAGTGGATGAGCTGTCCAGTGATAATCCTTTAAGTAATTGGGCCTGTGAGCTACTCTTGTTGATGTTCTGGTAGGCAAAGGGGGATTATGTAAAGGTATGGTATTATCAATAGGCAAAGTGAGTGATGACTCTATAGGTTCAATATTAGCCACAAGAGGTATAGAAAATGAATCATCATATAATAATGAAAATGACTGCAGAGATGGGAGAGTGTTTGATGAAGGAGTTTCTGTAATTGAAGCAAAAGGATAGACATGCTCATAAAAAATTACATTTCTAGAGACATACAACTCATTGGAGTTTAAATCATAGAGAATATAACCTTTGTCACCTTCCTTATAACCTAGAAAAACATATTTTCTTGCTCTATGCTGAAATTTGGTTCTATTAGCTAAAATAGTTGATGCAAAAGAAATACAACAAAAAACTTTGAGGTGATAAATAGTAGGTAGTTTGCTAAAAAGGATCTGATAAGGTGATTTGTGTTGTAAAAGTGGTGAAGGTATTCTATTTATCAAATGGACAACATGAGTGACAGAAAAATTCTAAAGATTAGGTGGCAAGGAGGCTTGAAAATATAAGGATCTTGCAACATTTAGAATATGTTGATGTTTCCTCTCAACAACACCATTTTGTTGAGGGGTTTCAATGCAAGTCCTTTGATGTAAAATTCCTTTGGAAAGATAAAAATCATGCATAAGCAATTAATTGAGTTAAGTATTGTCTAGTTTCAGATTTTGCTTTCATGAGAATCACATAAGTAAACTTAGAAAAATCATCAACAAGTGTAAGGAAAAATCTATGATCATGTGTGGAGGGAACTGAATAAGGACCCCATATGTTAACATGCAACAAGTCAAAAATTTTATTTGAATGTGAATCACTTTGACAATAAGGAAGTTTCTTTTGTCTAGAGAGATGACAAATATCACAATGAGGTATACTAGAAAATGGAATAAAAGGAAATTGTTGAGTGACTACTTTAAACCTAGAAGTTGATATATGACCCAATCTTAAATGCCAAAGAATGGACTGATTCGATGTAGTCATAGCTGCACTTGAACTTGATTTTGCATCTTGTATCACATACACCCATTGCAAAGTTCAGCTCTACCCATCATTCTTTTGGTAGATGTCTGTACAATGGAACACATTTTGTTATTGACAATAAGATGACTCTGTTGAGAACTAAGTAATTTAGTGACAGAAATCAAATTAACAGTAAAGGTAGGTACGAAGAGAACATGATTAAGTGTCAAAGTACAACTTAATGAGACACTTCCTGCCATAGTTGCAATAACTAGGGTACCATTAGGAAAAGCTATGGAAATGGGATCAATTTTGTGATAAGAGATATAATTATCAAGATGAAATATAATATGGTCTGTGACACCTGTATCAAGAATCCATTGTGATTGCAACTTATCTCCCATGTCATGTTATGAGGAGTTAACTCGAGAAATTGCAGTATTAGCATTACGAGAATATGAAATTGATCGCTTTGATATCATCTAAGAAATCAGAGAAGAAAATAATAGATAGAAATTGTATTTGATTTTCTGCATTATCGTAAGTGAGTCAAGCTCAAATAAATAGTTACAGAGAATCATCCCTATTAAAATAGAATTGTAGCTATCAATTAGCTATCAAGGCAGAATCATAATTAAGGTAAAATCATAACTATCAATAAATTAGCTATTAAAATATAATCATATCTATCATTAAAACTCCTCCCTCATATTTTAGTTAATTTCCAACTCATTCACTAAATATTCTAACATATGTAAATATTTACTCATTGAGAAATTATATGAATGTTAATTCTAATGTCATTAACACTGATCCAAACTAATACACATTACTTCTTATGTTACATAAGAGTGTTTTATATTGTTTTTTATATAAACTAAGAAAATCATTTCCTTTTTTTGTTTTTAACAAAATTGTTAATGTACTCTCTATTATACCCTTATCAACTTCTTGCCCTAGTTTACTTCACTCTTATTTTTGTATCTATTTTATAAGTAGATTTAACTAATTTCACACATATTAAAGAAACTAGTTAAATGACAATTAAATTATTTTGACTTTATAAAAACATATAAATAATTACAAAACTATTATTCAGTATGTAGTATATGAGAAATTGTTTCAATTAAAGTGGTATTCGAGATTTTAAATGTAATTAAATTTGCTTATATTTGATAGTAAAAAATATTGATGTTTTTTCCCAGAGAATATTTGATAAATAAGTGATTGATAATATCTTAAACTTTTACAGTAACAATTAAATAGAAACAAACAAAATTGGCATTGATAAATGACAATATTATGATAAACAATGAGACAAAATCCTACCGAGAAAGAGAATATTTGTCTTGTGGCCATTGAAATGTCACACAAAAAACTACAAACAATAGTTGCTCCATCCATGGTCCTCTAAAAGGATGCTCATAATTCATCTATCCTCTAAATTCTGCTATGTTCGGCCATGACCTCATTGTGGTCCTAATAAATTAATTGGAACTACCCAATTATGTTAGTTCCTAGAAAATATTGTGAACTTCCTTATGATGATGACCTCAACGGATTTAGGTTTTCATAGCAAATATGGGTTTTGTGTCACTTTCTAGAGAACGAAATATTTGGCACTTCTATATTGTAGACATATCCACATCGTGCTAATCATATATAACAATATTATATGTACCAAAATATATATACCAATATTGTCAACTTGTCATTAATGCATGGTTGAATGTAAAATCGTATCTAGTCTTGGTGCTAAACTAATTGTTAAATTTTAGAGAAAACAATTATTGATATCATTGAATGATTACTAAAGTATAATAATGTTATCATTTACCAACGACATTAGTAAATAAAAACAATAAGCATACCCTTATATATTTTCAAACACACAAGATAAGCATAAACCTTCACTTGATGTTCTCCTCATTGTTCCATGGAGTAAAAATTAGCATCTGTCATGCATATGGTAATTTGTTGTGAGTCGTAATAAGGTAGTGTGATGATTAGGGTGAATGATTTAATTAATGAAATGAAAAAAGACTTTGAGTTCGAGTCTCATCTGCAACAAAAATATTATCATACTAATATTTGTCTATAAAAAAATATGGTAATTTGTTAGTACAATGTAATCAGGCATATACTAATAATAAAAGTTATATTTGTTTGCCTTTAAGTCTTGGAAAATACATCTCCCTAGAAAAATTTTAATATCAACTATAACTCTAATACTCACGAAGGAGTCGAAAAATAGAAAAAAAGTATATCCATTAATATGTATTGTTTAATAACTATTTCATTAACAGAAATAAATTAACTTTCATTAAAAATAAGTTATCAAAAAATTTAATGAGGTGGTTGTTTTTAATGGATGGCAAAGGAAATGCTACAATTTAATAGTATTAAAGTATTTCTCCCACGTCCAAAATAACCTTATTAAATATGGCATAAGCATTTCTTTAATAGACTCAACCCTCTTGTCAGTCACCATTGTTACTCCTTCACACACTTGTATTATTTACTGATTAATTTGCCTTTCAAGAACATTTATAACAAGGAAATTTGTTTGGTGTTACCTCTTGAAGATGCAGCATTGAATAAGAAATTAGTACTAGCCATAGATTCTTCTGAAAAGAAAATTGTGAGTTAATTACTTGGTTTACATGTGCTTCTCAGTTCTTAGTTTTATACACTAGTCTTAGAAACTAAAGTTTTACAAACAAAAAGTTTGAGAGATCAAAATGAACCTCAAGACATTTTTTAGATTAAATTTCCTCTTTTGTGTTAAGGAGTGTCATAGGGATATTATTTAATTTTAGAAATACAAGATAATCAAATTAGTCTTGAAAAAATAAATTTAACATTATTCTAAGTGTGAAACGTCATTTTTCAATATTAATTAAGTTTTTATTTATCTTGCTCAAGCAATGCCCTCAAGGCACTTATTAACATTGTGCTAATTTTCATTGTGTTTGGTTATGATTTTTATGTAACTTGAATGGAAAAAAGGTTAAAAGTAGGATACAAATATCCAATATTCTCACACACCCCTTACATTTTGGTATATTATTTTCCTAAATATTTGTATTTAATTTTAACAAACATGAGTATTATATTTTAAAGTAAGATGTTCAACAATATAAAAGAAAATTACTAGCTCCGTTCCAAAAGCATGAGTATAGTCCATAATATATTCATTATAATAAATGTTATTCCCTAAGTTCCAAAGAAAAAATAAAATTCCAAATGTTATTCATTAATGTTTTGTCAAATAAATTAACTGATGATCACTAACTTTGTAATTTAGTTCATTTTTCATTCATTATATTAATCAAGCAATTTTTATACATTTTATTTATTATTATAAATTTGATTTGGGACAATTATGTTACCATTTTTTTGGACAGGGGTACTACAAAAAAAATTTAATCATTGTTCTCATTCGGCACTAATGGATCAAATATTCCATTTACAAATAATTTAGTATACCTTTCCGTAACTACTCGATATTAAACATAAAATGTGGATGATTAAGAATTTGAAAAGTATAAAAATAATATACGGTGCATAATATGTTCATCTATATATATATTATCTATAAAGGTAAAATATCTCATAACTACTTACATGGTTTAATTTTTTTTTGCCTATTTTGCTCTTCTAATTAACTATTATTACAATATTTATCTAAAATATCTTATAAATACCTACATGGTGTAATTATTTATTGCATAATTTGCTCTTCTAATTAACTATTATTACAATGTTTATCACACAATAAAAAAAATATCAATAAAAGTTGGAATAAGTTGCATATATCAAAAATATCAAAGCATCAATGTAACTTTTATTATAAATTTTAATAATATCATAATTCACTTTTATATTTTTCTATTACATAAATTATAATATCATGTACACTCAATATAAAAAATGTGATATAATTCTCTAAAATAAAATATATAAAAATTAAATATTTAATACTAAAAATAAGAATGCAGGTCAACAATGCACTTCGACACTAATTATTTATAAATGTTATTCCTTCAATGCCAAAAAAAATATATGTTTTTAATTTTTTTGTATAACAAATTAACTAATCACTAAATTTTAGTTTAGTCCATTTTTCAGTGATCACTCAAGCAACTTTTAAACATTTTAATTTATCATTTTGGCTTTTATTTGGGATAATATCTCTACAATATTTTACAATTTTTTTGGACAAGGGAGTACTACAAAACTTATCATCTCATTCGGCATTAAAGGATCAAATATTTCATTTCCTAATAATTTAGTGTATCTTTCCATAATTAATCCATAATAAACATACAATTTTATTTTCAAATTATTTTATTTATCATTTTAATTTTCATTTGTCAAAAACAATTATACCTTTCTGTAAGACAATAAAAACATATTTATCATTGAATTGATAAATGTCTTGAAATCTTTACATGTTACTTGGTTTACAGGTACTTTTTAATCCTTAATTTTACACACTAATCTTCTAAGTGGATGTTAGATATTTAGCTTTCATGTCTTGCTTATCGTAAAATTAAAATATTAAGTCAATCCTAATTTTTTAAAATTCTAATCAAATTTGTCAATTTTTAGAACAATTTACTTTCAACTTAGGGCTTGTTTGACCCATTGGAAATGTGTGAAGACCAATTTTAGATTCATTATTTTTAGGAACTAAAATTTTACTACCAAAAAATTTGAGAAACCAAATTGAATATGAAGACATTTTTTAGATGACTTGTCCTCTATTCAAATAATAGAGGGTGATAATGCCTTGGTTAAGTCAATATAAGAATGTGATGCATGAATTGTTTTTAAGGTTTTGTTAAGGAGTGCTATAAAATATTCTTTAATTTTAGAATTCCAAAATAATTAAAACAGTCTTGAAAAACTAAATGACACTTGCTCTGTTCCAAAATGTGGATTATTAAGAATTTGAAAATAAAAATAAAAACAATATACTGCTTAATATATTCATTATTTATAAATGCTATAACCTCAGTTCCAAACAAAATAATAAAATTTTGAAAATTCGAAAGAGGAACATGCTTTTATGCTTTGAGTGACAATTTAACTAATCACTAACTTGTAATTTATTGTATTTTTCATTTATTACTCACGCAAATTTTAAACATTAAATTTATTATTATGGGTTTGATTTAGTACATTTGTTTTGGACATGGGGAGTACTATACAAAAAAAGTAATCATTGTTCTCATTCCCCATTAATTGATCAAATATTTCATTTCCCAATAATTTAGTGTATCTTTCCCTAATTACTCAATAATAAACATAAAATATTTTTTCTAATAGTTTATCAAATAAAAATATATCTATCGATGTATTGTAATCTTAATCCCAAAATAATTTATTAATGAATATATCCCTATTACTCTACCAGAGACAAACCAAGTCTTTACCCTAAAAAATACTGAAAAAGGCTTTCACTTTCTAAAATTGTGGTTAGTTACATAAATCATCATGGGGAAGGAGCATGACTCCTCTCAATAGAGGACTTTTTTTATTTGGTTTTTAAGAGTAAAAGTGTAATATTAATATAATTAATTAATAAGGATATAAGTGTCATTTCACTTTATATTTTCTTTGTTTTTTCACATAAATTATCTCTTCATTAATGAAGATGAGTCGAATATACTATTCAAAAAGTTACATTGGCCAATACAGCAATCCCTTTCCTTTGCCGTCAAGGAGTGAAGATGCTAGATACCCTTTTATGGCTCCTATGACCTTATGATATGAATGCCAATTGCATTTTGTATTCTTTGTAGTCTCAGCCATTCATGTAATTTGATGCACTTGCATGCTTTCACCTTTTGGTCCACATCAATATGTGGTTTGGAGGTTAAGCACTTATCCTTTTTTGTATAGTAATTACTACGCCATCACTTACTTTAATTTGTTCACTTTTTTAATATATAGACATTGAAGAATATTTAATACTATTTACCAAAAAAGAGAATATTTAACTCCCTCAAAATATAGAGTCATTGCATAATGTCAATATTTTAGCCATAACCCACAAGTAATAGTCCTAGGACAAATCACATAGTGCTAAGTATGAAAATATCACTAATTTAGGGAAGGTTAACATATATCTTTTAGTTATTTCATTTTAGTGACTATATTAAATGTTTCTGGTGATATTCCCTCCAAATTAAAAAAAACAACTCAAAAAGAGGATTTACTATGATATTTTTTTAGAATAATATTAATAAATTGAGTATCTAGATATCTATTAGTTACACCCTCACACACAACAAGACTATTATGACCTCTTATCCCATTAACAGTTGTGATTGGTGTAAGTAAAATAGGAACATCATAGTCATTCTCCTTTTTAGTATTTTAAAGGATTAGAAGGTTTGTGCTCACTTTCATGGTTTCACCAACTAACGTTCAAGCTGTTTTATTTGTGTTTAAAAATGTATGAGATTCATCTTAATAGATTTGGTTTTCTATAATCATACATGCATGGTTATAATAAATTTCTTTCATAGATAGGGAATTAGAAAAAGGAGGAATTTAGAAGGGAGAGAAATATATTTGATTTTTTAACATATATATATCATACAATTTTATAATAGTGCGTTTTTTCATTTTTATAAAACATGAAATATTATAACAATAAAATAGATTTAGCCTTTCCTTATTTTTCCTTCAAATTTCTTCATTTTTTTTCATCCGCCAAATTTCTCCATCTATGTAAACAAATTTCTAGTAGTAAATTATATGCATCTTTAGTTGTTAATAAGAACACAAGAGGAACTTATCTTTAAGCTTTTCTTGTTAAGATCAGAACCTATCTGCCAAAATTAGTTTGGCAAACTCCAATAGTTTTGGCATTTTGGGTTATAAAATGAAAACCCTAAGGCAAAGGATGTTGAAAATAACACACATTAAACCTAACACATGAGTGGTACGTCAGTGAACATCAACTATGCTCAGCCAACTTGCCAACTTAAGAATCATTAAAATCTAATGTATATCAATAATCATTTCAACCTTGTCATCAAAAGTTAGCTCAATTTGATATAGTTATAAAAAACTTAATATAGAAGTTCTTGAATTCAAACTCTAACAACTGTTGTAATGTTGTATAGTGGAAAAATCCCTACGTACACATAAATGTGTTTACACGAATTGCACAAGATTGGAGGAAAAAATGCTTGTTTAATCCAATCTAGATGGGATCGAACCCAGGCTCGGTGAAAGGCAAGAAACTTGATTAGAAAGAATAGGCAGAGAAGTTTTGTGTTATATGAGAGTTTCTATCTATTTTTGTCAAAAAGAGAAAAAACATAGATTTCTAATGCTACTCTTCATACAATAATGAATGTGAAAAAGAATATTATATCCCATGTAAAAAATCTTATTTGATGTGAATGTGACTAATACATAAATTTTGAGTTGATATACCATATGAATAAGAATTTTTTTGATAAACCAAACATCATCAATTCAATTTTTTTTAAATGAGAAGACAAATTTTATTAAATTAGATAAAAATGTTGAGTACATCCTCTCAAATAAGTACAATCATTCTTTTTTTGGGTCAATATGACATGTTTTTCATCTCATTCTAAGTAAGACATGACATGTTTTTTATCTCATTGTAAGTAAGACATGACATGTTTTTCGCTCTTTCCTTTAATCCATAATCAAGATTTCACCTTCAGGTTTTGTAGTCTTCAGAATAGTGGGCATGAGAGAATGGAAAATGACCTCGTGTTCCTCGCAAATCAGATGACAAGCCCCAAAGGAAAATATAAAAATGATACAAACAAATATCCCAAGGAAAATAAGAATAATAAACCCCCAAGGAAAATATAAGAAGGTGGCGAGCCCTCTAATAAAAACCAAACCAACAAATAGCCCAATAAGATCATTAACCAACTAATGGCCAGACAAGATTAGATATGAAAACAACACCCGCAATAAAAGCAAAAGTTTATATCAAAGCCTAAAATTAAGCCTATCAAATGTGACATATGTGATTCGATATCCTTTGTTTTAAATAACATTATTGCATATAATGATACAATCTTAATCAATGATACAATAATATCCTTTGCTCTCTTTGTTACACATGAGTAACACTTCTGTCGTAAAAAAATTATTAGAATTTTAAATTTTAATGAGATGATTGTTTAATGATTGATAATAAAGAGAATCATACAAATTATATTAGCAGGTATAGGTATAGAAGATTATACTAAAATTACCAAGAATTTCCTAACAGAAAGAAAGTGGATTGTGGTATCTATATTCTATTTAGGTAAGAATAGAGAAGCACCTTTGGTAGTGCCCTCTATCACTCCAATTCTGAATTAATCACTCCCTCTATGACCTTATGACCCTATATCCTGCAATGTGACGCCCCACAATTTGCTTAGTCCAATTTAGAAAGGGTTTTGTTAGCTGAATTCTTGGTATGTTTTGATATGATGGAGCATGTAAGATTAGGCAAAGTATGTCGTTAGAACTACAATATTAGGTAACCTTTTTTGCTTGATTTCAGCATTGGTGATTCACATGTTTCACTAAAATATGCCATGTCACTTACAAAATTAAATATTTATTATTTTTCTGTATTTGCTTCAATATCATGGTTTGGGACATAGTTTATGATATTATTTGGGACAACAAATC
Source organism: Lupinus albus (assembly GCA_009771035.1). Taxonomy (NCBI): domain Eukaryota; kingdom Viridiplantae; phylum Streptophyta; class Magnoliopsida; order Fabales; family Fabaceae; genus Lupinus; species Lupinus albus. The sequence goes on from CM020016.1 coordinate 16,348,310, forward strand.
TTTGTCTAGTTTTGAGATTTGGTTGTTAACGAGAAATTATATGATTCATGATCAATGATATTAATCATCACAATAAGGTATTAGTCTAATGATGTATGGCCTCAATGGATTATCAAATATCATGTTAGGTCAAATGCTCAATTATGTGAGCAGTAATTGTTAGAGGGACAATCACAACACCGAAAGTGATTAATTTCTTACCATATGGTAAGGGAATATTATTCTTAGATATGCCAAAAAAATCATTTTAATCACGTCTATATTATTAATTAGAAATAAACATTCTAGATCCCAATATGACATTGTAGCATTAAAATTGAAATTTCTTGGATAGGTTTAAGACCCATTTGTTAGAGGAGATCAATAACACCATAGGTTGTTAGATATTCGATTATAATAATGGATGCACAAACCTTAAAAATCTGTTTCTAAAGAATATCCATGATAACATGCATTAAAGGGATATAACTTCCACTTTCTATAAGTGTACAATCTTTCATACACAAAATACATCCCCCATTTGATGGTGACTACTGACTAGATTTATCATCCACACATATCCATAGAAGAAGAAAAACTAAATGCTTGGGCAGGGTATTCATCTTATGATCTTCATACTAATGATGAGTTCCAAACTTTTAAAGACATGTGTGACCTTCTATACAAGCATGAGAATTTATCCACATGCATGTTACTCCACTCACATTTGTTTCTTGTACACAATATGAATGTGAAGAAATGAAAAGATTTTAATCCTTTCTAGTCAACAAAAATAATCTCTAATATGTATCACTCTCTTTGTCACTAATGAATATATTTCTCATGGCAAAGTGAGTAATGTATAATAGCGTTATTTCATGTCATTTAGAATTGTTGCAAGTTACGGTAACAACAATTTATGATAAGTCCAACATGCTTCTCAAAATGGAAATGTTGGAAAAGTTATTATCCTACAATTTTGGGCAATGAGGACGAATTCTTTTGCCTTCTTCATAATCACTACAATAGAAAGAATCTATTAATTGCTGACAAGTCACTTGGCATAATGGTGGTGGCTCTAGTAGTGGCTATTAACATGTTAGTACAATTCCGTCGATAAATTCTTGTCAAGCATGCATGCGTGCAAAAACAACTCAATGACACTTTGAATTTCTTAAATCTCTTCACTTTTCAGTAACTATCACTAAGACACTAATGCATATTGATTCTATTCTAATCAATGTACTAATGCATGTCACTTCTGCTTTAACTTTGGATGGTATCTACCAATTGAAATTCTAAATTTCTTAAAGAATATACATTCTACTAAACTTTAGTGACTTGTTTGCATGCAATAATCATATAATAGCAGTTTTATGTGCTAGTACGTAGTTTTATGTGTTAAACTTGGTTAGTGGTTAAACTATGCTTTGAATTAGTACGAAATGAAGAAGTATTTTTTATTCCAATCAGCAAAGTACCTTTATTTAAGGAACTTAGGGAGTTAGGGTACCCAACCCGTAGAACAATAGTTAGAAGTATTACATTACATTTTTTAATACATGCATGTTAATGGATTTAATAGAAGATCAATCTTTAAAGGGCCAAGACAGTACATGCTGTAGATTCTAATTTCATATTAAAATAATTATGCTAATTTCACTCCAAAATTTAGCTCATACAGAATAGATTATCCAAGTTATAATACCTACAAGCTTACTTTGTCTTTTTGTTGGTAACTTAATGCAGACCTCTTAACCTCAGGAAATATATCGTTGCTTGTACATGGGAAATGAGTCAGACTCCTCTCCTAGAGAGGATATTTAAATGAAATTACATAGAAAAATCAAAAAATAATATATTTTTATCTCTTTAACTTATACTAATATTATATTTTTATCCTTCGAAATATATTATAAAACATAATTGTCCTCTCCAATAATGGATAGGAGTATGTCTGACTCATGGAAAATGGGGAAATATCATCTTCCTTACTCGAGAGAAAAGTTCTTTTTTCTTTTACTTTTAAGGTAAAAGTTTAATATCATCATAAATAAAAATGACATAAATGACATTACATCTTTCATCTTCTCTAGTTTTTTAGAATATTTTACTCTCTATTAATATAAAGGAGTTTTACTCGGGAAATGAGTATATTAAGAAAACCAATTAACAATAAGACAAACATCAAAATATGAACAAGATCTATGTAACTCTTTTCTGAATGACATTAAACAGGTTGCTCTTCATCAATTTCGTTTAGATACTTGGGATTGGAAACACGATACATCTAGGCAGTACTCAGTTAAATCTGCCTACAAACTGCTGACTACGGTTGAACAAACTGATCTCACTAATCATCACACACTGTCACTTTGGAAATCTAAGGCTCCTTCAAAAGTAATTTCTTTGGCATGGAGACTTTTCTATGATAGATTACCTACTAAGGATGCTCTTTCTAAGAGGGGTGTCTTATCTCTTACTAATGGTGATATGTTTTGCTCCTATTGTAAGGATGAGTCAAAATCTTCTACTCACCTTTTCTCTTCTTGCTCAATTAGTTACTCTGCATGGCAATTGCTATACAAATGGCTAGGATTTGATGTAGTTTTACCACTCAATCCTATACTTCATTATTTGAATCATTTAGGCTTGGTATCTACTTCAAAGTGTTGGAAAGCTTGGAGCTCTATTTGGTTGGCGATAGTTTGGGTTATCTGGCGACATAGGAATGACATCATATTCAACAATGCTAGGAGGAACATTAATGTTATCTTGGACAATTCGAGGGTGACAGCTTGGCTTTGGTTTAAGAGTATCATGGGGAAGGAAACTACAACCTATTTAGAATGAATTGATAAACCTATAGATTGTTTAACGATTAATGTTTAATAGTGTAAAGTATAATTTTTGCTTTGTCTTTTTATTTTCTGTTTTTCTTTATTCTCCTCCTCGATGTATTCTCTTCCTCCTCTAATAAAATCATCATCTTTTGCTGATAAAAAAATACAGTGTTTCTTCATTGTTGTTATATATTTTTATAAGGGGGATCCATTTACTCCAAGAGTAAGTGAAAAAGATCTACTTCACATCTTAGTCTTATAATCTTGGAAAATTCAATAGTTTAGATGTACTCACCAATTCAAACCATTGGATTTCTCAAGAATGAATGATCATGATGTTGAATAAAATTTTTCCACCTCTCCATTTTTTATAATTTAAAAATTGGAAGTGATACATTTACACCAATTTAAATTATTTAAACTCTTAAGTTCATATCTTATAGATCTCATACATCAAAATTTTAAAAATCCAACATACTTTACTTATTGATTTATATGCGTCAAAATTATTATAATATAACTTTCAAATATATGAAAATTAAATTTATTTAATTATATATCTATTGATTTTCAAATTTGAGGCACATGATATATAGTTATTAATCAGTAGATGGATCTGTGTAATATATATTTTATATTAAAAATTTGTTAATGAGATAAGAATTGACATATTTAACTTGTTGTAAAAGAATATATCTTCATGTATCAAATGGTTGTTTCCGCAAGTATATATTGATATGTGAAAGCATTAATAAGCACCCTCTCATGTGACTTGATGTTAGGATAATTGGGACTGGTTCTAATATATTTGAGGCCAAAGAAAATTGTGAACCCTAAATTTACTAAAAATATTTTGCATATGTTAAGTTTTGTATGAACATGGGAGAATTGTGTAACTAGTTAGTGCTTTTATGTGCTGCAACTTTGTTGATGTAATTGGAATTTTTTTAATAAGAAGAAGGTGAAACTTTAACCCTAAAGTTTTAAAAACTTTATAAATTTTAAATTTCGAAAAACTCTAAAGCTTTAACTATAATCTCTTTATTATGTTTATTGAACATTGAATCATAAGGTGTTGTAGTAGTTATGGTGAATGATTTAAGAAATTGATTGAATAAGTTTGTAGTTATGATCAAAGGCACAACATAATAACATTTGAACTTTGTTAATATCATTATACAATCTATCCAAATTTTAATCCTCAACGATAACACAGATTGATAACATGAAAAATTAGATAACCTTTGAAACTAAGTGATGATTGTAATTATAATTACTATAGGTCACACTTTCTCTCAATTATCTACAAGTTCAGTAAACCCAACACAACAAACTAAACACGGTCACAACAACTGCATCATGAAACCTTGTGTCCCATTATCCCCCCTCTTCCAGTGGCATGTTACTTGTTATTGGAACTAGAATTCAAATATTCAATCAAAACAAGTCAGATAGTGGTTGATGCAGATGAGCCCAGGCCATATAGTTTCTGAAAAATGTGGGAATTGCGCACTATATCAAAATATGTCAACATAAAGGGTAAGGATCATTGTGCCCGACAAGGAGTATCTGCTATCAGTAACAAATGGGTGCATACGAATTAAACTTTGTGACAGAAGTGACATAGAATTAAGAGGGGAGAGATTAAAGGTGGTATGTATTTTATGCATAGTGGATAAAGCACATATCAGACAGGATTTGCAATACCGCATTTTCTGGAGTATGTAGTGTTCATTTTAGTACTTTCTCTCTATGCTAAAAGAATGATTTTGGGTTTGTTTCATCTTATTATAAATGAATTTGTTAAGTTTATTTACTCAAACTATTTAAGTTGATTTGAGTTCAAAGAGAAAATTCTAATGTAACATTCGTAAGGGTGTGCAAATGCATTCCCTCAATCAACTGTAACATACCTAAAGTGATCTATTTCAAGTAAGGTTCATAGTTATAGACATAATTATCATGAAAATTATTGTGTAGATACCTAAAGTCTTATTTCTATTTTATGATAGACAAAATCGGAAATAAGAAAATCAAGTGACATCACCCTTCAGGGAAGGATATGCACTTCTTATAAATAGGGGTTATGGTCCCCAATTGTGACTACACCATGACCATAAGAAGAACCACAAAATCATTATTCTTTTCATCCCATTAGAGGAGAAACTAAAGACTAAGGGTGATCTACAATTGAAAGACCAACAAATCAACATGTTCTACTATGAACATGCATTTGCAAACAAGACAAATGACATGGAGAAATTGATACACAAGGAATGATAATATAAAGTTTATTCTCCATATTCTATAAGAATATATTAAGGTATGTTTCCGCTCAAGTTCTAGTTTTATACATTTATTCTTGATGATTTGACATGAAAGATTTTGGCTATGTATTATGCATCTTTAATATAAGTATATAAAATCTCCCACCATCACATAAAGTCTATATCTATTAAAGATTTTTCCTACATCAACAACTAGCCAAAAGTAATATTATTAAAAGCACAAAAAGTGTGAAATTAGTATAAGAAATTAAGAGGAAGATGATAATAAAAAAACAGTTACAAGCACTTCCACACACACACACAAATTATATATATATATATTACCATTATACTAAAATTATATATAAAATTGCATCAATATCACTCAACTCTCTTTTATTGTGATACATTTTATACCAACTAATCAGAATTATTAAAGTTGGATCGGTCAGTTATTGGTCAATATTCGGATTAGTATGTGGATGGTTATATCAATTAAATCGATTTACCTTAAAAAGTTCTAAAAATTCTATAACCTAATATTATTTAATAAGTTTATACTTTAATTTTAAAAATATTGTTCCCACAAGTTTCTAATTAAACAAACTACAGGAAAGATTTTAAGATAATAAAATATCACAAATAAGTTAAAAACATAATAAAATAATATAGTTTTTAAGCGGAAAAATAAGCTTAAACCTTAATTAAACAAATTATATTTTATTATAACATAAGTTAACAAATCACAAACAAAATTTTAATAACAAGAAAGATAACCCCAAATAATTAGATAATATAATCTGTTAGACTTTACATAATATCTATTTCAATGTTACTAGCGTAAACAAAAAATTATTAGATTTTGATTGGATTGAATGATTTTTAACCTAATAGCCACACAAAAATTCAATCCAATTAGATTGGATCATATTGAATTATCAATTTGATGTTGGTCCTTATGTTAAACTTAATGTTTAATAGATTCATACATTTTTCTCCAAGTTATTCATTACCAACATGGGAGCTCCTTTTGCTTGTCTAATGACGACGACAGAGTTGACAGTCCAGTACATTTTTCTCTAAGTTGTTCAAAACTTGATCATCTTATTCTAATATTTGACAGTCCAGTACTTGAGAGTATAAGCCTCTTTCTTTATATGAGTTCTCATATTATTATTTTTAGAAGAAAGTGGAAAATCCAAGAGATGAAGGAACATTTTTTTCAATGGTCCATTTCGTACAAAAATACTAGATCCTTATTAACAGCCTTATATCAATGAGGCCCAAAACTTAACTGGAAATATGATCATTTTTTGATATTCTGATTCTACATTCCAGGCTAGTGTTATTATACAAATAAATGAATGGTGAAGCATAACCTCTTCCTTCTTTGTTTTGTTTTTTCTATGTTTTTTTATTGTCTTTTACATGCACTCCCTTGATTGTTATATTGGAATGGAATAGTCCAATACAATAAGGGCCCTTATGCAGAAAGACTATTGGATTCAAACTTTTTGTAAAGGCAGAGTCTCAAAGTCTTTAACTCATAAATTTATTTGTTCTACAAGTTTTTGTAGAGGGGCAAAAAGTAAAAGCACTTTGTTTTAAAAAAACCAAGTTAATTTTTTTTTTAAAAATGTCTCATAAAAATAGCTTTTAGAATATGGATGGGGAGAAATGAACATTGATGAGTTTAGCTTTTTTCCCCTTCTTTTAACATGTACTTGTAATAATAGTTTGATAGGATTGTGTATAATACAAATCTGATTCAATTATGACTCAATAATATATGGGATAGAATAAAAACTAAAATTATGTATCATAAAATCATATCAACTTACACGATATATAAATTTAAATTAGCAAAATCATATAATTAAAGAAATGAGAAACTAAAATAACATATATTTTACCATAATTCAAAATAAATAACATGAATATATATTATTAAAGGTTAATTATTTAATTGACAAGGCTTAGAAATTATGCTGACATGTATGGAAAATATAAATTTAGAAAAAGTTTAATATCAATGCATGGACACTATTAGGTTTTTTATATAATTAATATATTGGTCATTATTCATTTGTAATAACTAACGCATGAATGATGGATTGTGTGGTGAAGTGATTGTATAAAAATTCTTATATTATTAATATATATAGATTAAAATCGATTTAAAATAGTGCATAATATTGTAATGAGTTAAGACAATTCAAAACATAACTTTAAGGCTGAGTTTTATCATGATGTAGGAGGATTTTTAAGTTAATTAAATGTTGCACTTTTAATCGTTGAATAAAATAAAAGTTAAAAACCTTTGTACCAAAAAATAAGCCCAAAGTAACCTTTGTACTTGTGGGCCCATCATTGATGATATTGCTATCAAGAAGCTTTTCACTCCTCATAAGGCCCAAGGTATCGACTCAAACCCACACCCATTTTTTGAATCTTTTTTACTAGTTTATAATTGCATATCATTTAATATATGCACTATCTTTTGTAAAAAAATTAGATAGTCAAATTAATCATCAATTATTTATGGATATTACTTTTATTTAACGGTTAATATATAAATTGTGGATGATAGATCTTTACAATATAATTTTTTATACTATTTGTGTATAAGTATTAAAATTTTCTTAGTATTCACTTAGTGTTGTTGCTTACTGATTATGAAGTCACGAGTTTAAATATTGGAAATAGTCTATTAGCTTGCGAAAAGATAAAATTACGTATATATATTTTCCTCAAATTTCACTAAGTAATAGGAATGGCAACGGGACGGGTTGGGGTCGGGTTTGTGCTTACCCAAACCCGAACCTGAATTAAGCGGGGTTGGAAACAATGATACCATCCCCGAACCTGTCGGGTTTCGGGTAACCCGAACCCGAAAAAAACACGAAAAACATATATTTAAATATATATAGTTTATATATATATATGTGAGTATGAAATTTATATATGTATATCTTATATATATATATGTGTGTGAAATTTATACATATATAGCATTTATGTATGTATTTATATGTAATTTTATAGTTTTATATATATTAATCGGGTTCGGGGCGGTTCAGATTTGATATTGTTAATACCAAACCCGAACCCGAAATTTGAATTCGGGTAAAACCCGAACCTATTCACATCGGGTTTTTCCCATTATATTCAGGTTGGGTTCAGGCGGGTACTCGCAAGTTATAATTATAAGTTATAATAATATAATTTATATAATTTGTGAGATTATAAACTAAATAAAATTATTTATCAAAGTATACTATAAGTGATGATATGAGCTCTCTATGTGGACCTGTGGTAGATAATGTGAGGGTCTGGTTTTCTGGATCAAATGGGGTTGGTGGGTTGAGCGTAGTAAGGCTTGATCTTCTGACTTTGGGGTTAATTTGGGGTCTGGTCGTAAGGGTTTTGTTTGGTTTTGGTTTATTTTGATGAGTTTAATATTTACTAAATGAGTGTAAAATTTTATACCCAATCAATATGTCATTCATCATTCATGCGTATTAATTATATTTAAGAGTCAATACATATGAAAGGTGTTGGATGATGCACTTAGCAGTTTAAAAAACTCTTATATTGTATATACATGCTTTTTTTTTCAATTTAGATATATAATATTACTATTACTGTGCCTAGTTGGTTTTATTGGATTCCTGTATGGGTAAAGTCACATTCTCAAAATCTGTTGTGTTGTTTTCTGTATGTGACCTGGCCATAAGTTTATAGCTTTTGCTATTAGAAATGAAAATGTCTTATTTATGTCATTTTTATTATGTGGGTAAATACACTTACTTTAGAAGAAATATTCTCTTCTTGACAATAATGTGACTGAAAAGTCTTAAAGGGTTAAAGGAGTTTGATGCTTTAAGTGCATATCCAAATCCAAAGTATATCTGCTTTCAAGATTTCACTCAACTGTAGAGTCAAACTTCCAAATGAATAGGACTAGCTACAATGTGTGATTCATTGAATATGGTATTATAGTAGTTGATGTGGATCTCATATTGAGGAACAAATGAATAAACGTATTGTTGATAGTATTACAAATTTTAAAGACGGAATGACAAATATGGGAACATAAATAAAAAAATAATTGAGGAACAAATATAAAAAATAAATTAAGATAAGGGATAAAAATTATATTTTTGTCTTAAGTAGAAAGGTAAGTCCTCATCAAGTCAATGGTACAACTCATTTGGGTTGGGATCCTCTCCAGTACTGGATGGTCCAGTACTGGAATGTGAGGCCCAGATTGCTTTCAAAGCTAAAAAATATATTTTAATTAAAAATAGCTTAAAATCTGCACCGTTAAAAAATATGAAATGCCACATGTCATCATCCTAACCTGTACTGGACCCTCCAGTAGAGAAGAAGATCCGTGTTCAACTCATTCCAACATATATAATGAGCTGCTTCATCTTACCAACTAGCGTGTGTAAAATGAATGATTAGTGGATACTTTTGGAGTGGATAACATTGATAAAAAAAGAAAGCACACTAGGTTTGTCACAATAAATATATAAATATATATATATATAAGGATAGATCAATTTACTCTAAGATTAAGTGGAAAAAACATATTCCTTATCTTAGTCATTGATCTACTCACCAATTCAAACCATTAGATTTTCTAATAATAAATGATCATGATGTGAAGTATGTTTCATAATTTTTTTGGGCTTTCAACAAGGCCTTGCTACCAGAACATGAATGGCATTTAACCCCAACAAGAGACTTCTCTTATAATTAGAGTATATTTGGATAACATTATAAAAAAAGTTATATTGTTGAAAATTTGAAATAAAGTATGTTATGCAACTGTGCCATAGTTAAGTAATTGTTAAGCAATTTTTTATTTTTTAGAAATGAGTTAATAGCTTATGTAGAAATTAAAATGAATGATTAAAATACAAAAATATGTGATAACGTTTCGAATCTACGAGAAGAAAAAGAGGAATCCGAAAAAACTTATTCCACATTTTATCTATTAATTATCATAAAACTTTTAAATCCAGATCTCTCCCGTGTAATGTGTAGCATTATTAATCTTCATTATAAAAGGGTGTAGTGAAAAATCACAAGTGTGGAGAGTAGAGAGAGAGAGAGAAAAAAATCAAAGGGCGGGGAAATTTTCTTCCCATTTCCCTCACCTCAATGGAAGGCGGCGAACATGTTCTCTCTTCCGCCGCGGCCTCACCTCCTCCGGCCGAAGTCACCGATCCTTCTGAATTTCATTCTTTGATTTCAGACGAAGAACACCACCACGACCTTGACCACGATCACGAAGAACATGATCAAGAACATGACCGTGACCTTGACCTTGACCGTGACCTTGATGAGGAGCAACAGGTTCATGATCACGCGCCTGATACTTCTGTCTCCTTGGATGATCTCAAGATCAAGATCGTTAAGCAGGTAAGCTAGAGCAGAATTTGTTCAATTTATTTTCAAGAAATTTCTTTATTTGTCCATTATTTATGTTCTTGAAACTTCTTTCATGCACTTGATTCTATTGATTCCAAAATTGAGCCTAATTTGTTATTGTTTTTCTTTCTTTCAAAGTTATGGTTTATGAATGATATCATATTTTGACTTTAATAGAAATCTTGTTTTCACATTACTAGGTTTTGCAGTTTGTATTACTAGTTATGCTCTTAGATGTCTAGTGATTTTTCTTATGTAGATAAGTGAATGTATTGTTTATATTGATATTGCAGGTGGAGTATTATTTCAGTGATGAAAATCTGCCTACTGATAAATATCTGTTGGGTTACGTCAAAAGGAACAAGGAAGGGTTCGGTAAGTGTTATCCAGCAATGTGGTGCAACAGTATTATGTCTCTTATTTGCTTGTGTGCTATAATGAAGTATGTATTTGCTTTATTATTACTCTTGTCGAGGAAACTAGGATTAGGGCTAAGGGAGTAATGAAAACAGAATGATTGTTAAGGCCGTTGTAAACTGACAATATTGTTCAAAAGCGTAATGTAATTGATGTCATGACACATAAGACAAATCCAAGAATCCTAATTAAATAAGTAAATAAATCATGAAATATCAATTAGAAATGAATCTTAGAAACTATGTTGTTAATCCTGGAGTGTGGTGCAGACTGGGAACCAAAAACCACCGCAAATGGGAAGACAGCCATACCGGAAATATCAGATATAGTAGAGCAGTTATCCATACACATAAATTATTAGGACTCAAAATTTATAACTTGGGGATACAATTACCATTAATTTCAAGCATACCAATTAACAAATTAGAATAAGTTAGTAATACCAAATTCCATAACAATGCGTAAGTGAGTTTGGTTAGAGGTGGCTGAACAGAAGCTGATGTAGTAGAGCAAGAAAACAAGTTTGGGATGCTGAAAATCTGCCAGATCAGAGCGCAGAGAGTGCGAAAAGATGCACTCTGCTGGAAACTTGTTGAAATGGGAGTGGACATTGATGGGATAAAACCGAGGCAAGGATGCTGAGAAAATCCATCTACATTTATGGCTTTGTGCGAGGAAGAAGGTCTCAGTGGAATGAAAGAGGCAATCAAAGTAAGGGGCTTAGGGTACAATTGTGATCTACTTAGTTTAATTGGTGGTAAACAAGACATTTTATAAGTTAAAGAGAGGCAGGATAGAGATTTGCTTTGCTGAGTTAAGGAGGTCAAAATAGAACTTCGATGAATGTAAAAGACTCCATGATAACTAGACAATGTTGCTATTGACTATGGAGCCTAAGATACCTGTGAAGATACTCTAAATTATTTTAGGATACAATAACTGATGTTATATGATACTTGTCAGATATTTGAACAATCATCTGTCAAAAGCTCCATGGATGTATTTATTTATGTTGTCATGTAATTCCTATTTATACTGGTCATGCAGTTCCTATATCAGTGATTGCTTCTTTTAGAAAAATGAAGAAGCTCACTCGAGATTATTCATTTATAGTTGCTGCACTGAAGGAATCTTCACTACTTGTATGTTTCGTTCTTCCTTTTTATCTGAAGATGAACTGCATTGCAATTGTGTTTTTTAAGTCCTAAGGAAGTTTTCTCTAAATGTGGTCTGCAGGCTGTGAGTGGTGATGGTAAAAGGGTTAAGAGGCTCAATCCACAAATACAATTTAGAGATAACAAGGTATCTACTTCAAGGAGCATGCTACTTTTTTCTCTTCTTTTTTCCTTTTTATTAAATTATGTTTTTGTGTTGTCCTGTATCTTATTCTTGTACTCTAGTTATATACTGTTTTGGTAGAGAATTTGCCAGAAGACCATTCAAAGGAGAACGTTCATCGTATATTCAATGAAGCTGGAAAGTATGGTTTCTTCCTCAACTTATGCTTTTGTTCCCAGTTTCATTAAGGATGTTGTACTTGTCCTTCCAAATCTCTAATGATGTTAAATTGTGTTCTGATATGCAGTATAAAGAGGATAAGCATTCATGACCCACGTCCTAATGCAGAGGCCACAAAACATATTAAGCAAGAAAAGTTCATTAGCAATAAGGTACAGAACCATCTTATGTTAACAGCTAGCCTTAAATAGTGAGTGATCTTACTTATTTCCTTTTACTAGAGCTTTAACTTTGAATATATGTCTCCGCAGTTAATTATAATGTGGATGTATTTAATATTTTCCCTTTTAAAATTTTTATGATGCATTTTTGTTTCTTTTTAATTTGGATATGATTACAAGTGTAAATGATTTTATAGTCTCTATGTCCAGCTAGGATACCACATCAAATATTTGCATTCCTCAGGTGATGCATATTAGGCTGCAATAATTGCATTTCACAATCCCCATTTTACCCAGTATCTCAAAACAATAGAAAAGAAAATCTCTTCTCGTTCTTTCTCATGATCATTCACTCCTCTTCTGTTGTTGTCAATGCTGTGGGTCTGTAAGCTCACTTTGGTGATGACTCTGAAAACTTCCCGCAGCCTTGATTCTTCATGTTGTTTTAAGGGTTGATGAAACCTATTAGTTTACAATTTTCTAGTTCCAGTCTTAACCTAAGTGAATTTCCACCTAGTAAATAATTCTTCTGTGAAATAGTTAGGATTTTTTGCAGCTTTTGCATGTATTTACTCTATTTTTTCCTGGTTTAGTTGGATAACAATTTTTGTCTTTTATTGGATTTGACAAAGGAATTAGTGCTGTGCTGCAACTTGAGCGCCATTTTTGAAGTATCATTCATTTTCCACATTGGTTTTTAAAGTAACATCAAAGTTGGTGACTCATGACTCATGCAGAGGACTGTAGTCTGTCTGTAGACTGATGAATTTTTTAATTTTTGATGAGATGTTTTGTATTCAAAAGTTGTTATTATTATTCTTCTTGGGTTAATTTTCCTGCCTTTTGGATATCGTTTTGAAATAGTTATTGGTATATGATAAACTTTCTTGTGTTCTCTCTTAAACTATGCATAAGATGTTCCAGCCTTATTGTGTGAGCTCATACATGCTATATTCTTCTATGCCGTTAGTGTCTTTATTTCCTTATTGAATTTTTCTTTCACTCACATTATCTGTCTTTATTACTTCTGTGTAGTTACATGCTCTTGTGGAATATGAGACTATTGAGGCTGCTGAGAAAGCTGTGAGTTTCGTTTTGTATATAATAATTAGTAGTTTCATTGGGACTTTATTTCCTGGGCGATTAACTTAGTCCTTGCAAATTTGGGTTAGGTGGCTATGTTAAATGATGAACAAGACTGGAGAAATGGCATGCATGTTAAACTTCTCAAGCGAATGGTCAGTTCAGAACTTCAGATTTATTATCTCCATTTGAGAAGTCGACATTAAGTTGTGTGGTGTTGATGATGGTTTTATGATTTAGGGGAAGCAGGGGCACAGCAAACAAACTTGGAAGGCATCTAATGCTGCTGAGAAGAACAGCTCTAGCCATGTATCTGAACAAAAAGGAGATGAGGGAAATCATAGCTCAAATGAGCATCATGAAGACACACATGATGAAGAGGTCTGTATAGCATTTGTTTTTTACCCTTAGCATCCTATAATGTATCTGCTAGTAATTTTAAGCTCTAATAGCATTGGCCTTGCCTCTATGTGTGAGAATGATAAAAAGCTTAGTGATAATTTATATTTTCTTTCAGTGGGGAAATTATATTCTTATAACCAAGCATGTCACTGGCCTTGCCCAAATGAAAGCTTAGTGCTATAACTAGCTATAACAGTGAATTTTACATGTCACTGATTGCAATATTCCTATTAGAAATCATAAATCATATTTATCTCTCTTAAGCCATTGTCTTCTGTGTGCAACTCTTTTTAATTCACTTATTCTCCCATAATAATGCAGAATTCTGGCAAATGTAACAACCTGCTGCATATCCTGTTTGTTAGCAAAACCGGTAGATAAACTTTTTAAATATGATTTAAGCTTACATTGATATCTGTTGCTTCGTTCATTACAGGATGGTGAGCATTTGCCAAAAGATACAGGTCGGCAGGGGTATAGAAATCAAGGAAGATCAAGAAAAAACAAATATCGCCCCATAAATGGAATGGGTATCTTTTATTTTCTGATTCTCAGTTCCATCTTACTAATATTTGTTAGTTTTTGCGTCACTTTTCCTTTTGATAACTCGATGTACTGTTCCAGGTCATGGAAGTAACCCATCTACTCATGCTGCCGAAGCATCGAAGCCACCTCCTGGACCAAGAATGCCAGATGGAACACGTGGCTTTGCAGTTGGACGAGGTCGACCTCCTGTCCCTCCTCCAAACTAGCAAATATTTGGCACCAGAAAGGGTTGCATTTAACATCATTTTGTCTGTCTTAGTTATGTAATAGTTTTAATTTGGGACTCAGTGTGGTTGCTTGACTTAACAGTTGACATTCAAGGGTTTGTTGGACTGTTAAATTATGTGGCTCAATCTTGTGAAAGCCTGTATTGCTGGTGGAGCGCATATATGTGAAATATAAAACTGTATTTTTGTTGTGGTATACCTACCTTATTGAATCTGTATTTTTGTTGTGAAATATAAAACTCTTATGTTCTCTGATATTGTTTGAAATTTTCATGGTTGACATTATAATGTTCACTACTGTCGATGAACAGTAGACCTGGTTCGAAAAAGTTATCACGCTGTGTTTATTAGTTATCGCTGAAATTGTATTCCCCTACATAGTTATATGACATGATCTTGTCATTTCAGAAGCCTTATCAATGGTGTTTTGAACTTGAACTAACTTTATTGTGTGAACAAGGTGGACCTATCAATAGTTAGGTGGCATGATCTTGTGTTTGGCTTGAAGGAAAGTTCTTTAGCGTTGCAGATATTGACATGCATTATTGTTATTGTCCTTTCTTTTAGTTAAGTCGGTTGTCCAAGCATGATAGATAATCGTGGATACTAGATCTCGTATGCCCAATTGTTGACCTATGACTGGCCTTAACTATGAGAACGATCACTTATTTTGATGATTCTAACAGTAAAGAGAAATTGCTTTTTTCTTTCTTTTTTTAAACCAAAAAAAAAGAAAGATATCGTGATGAAATTTATGTGTCGCACTTTAATGCACATTGACCTGGGTTACCTTTTATAAAATTATATGCAAAAGGATATTCCCTACGACTGAAATTAAACTCATATATTATTTACTACCAAAGGCTTTGATTTATACTCAACAAAATTGGTATAAGTTATGCAATGTAACCTGACGCAAAACTTTAGCTTAAGAAATGAACAAAAAAAAGTGTTTTTGTTTGAATCCAAATCTTAAACTCACTTATTTATATATATATATAGATAATTAATAAAATTTTCACTACATACTAAAAAAAGTAATTCTAAAATTTAATAGTACTAAAAACATAAATACATTTATATGAGGTAAGTTGTTGAGCAGCACCATTTGCACTTTCCTTTGTAGAGATCTAAATCTCTTCTCCCTCAGAATATTCTTTTTTTTCTTCTTTCCATCCCCATTTCCCTTTTCCTCAGATCTCTTTCCTCTTCAAATCTCTCGCATCCATGGCTTCTTCTCATTCTCGTTTTCTTAACCGTCTTCCTCTTCGTTCCTCCACCAAACGCCTCTATATTCTTCCTTCATCCTCCTCTTCCTCGTTCCACTTCCATTCTTCCCCTCTCAACGTATTTATTCTTCTACCTATCCGTGATCTATGTTTTTTTTGTTTATTATTTCATTGCTATTTTCTTCATTATGCAGTTTCATCTATCGATTATTCAACGAGAATCCTATAGGTGCTGTGTTCGACGTAATGTTCTTCTTACCAGAGCTTTCGACGAGGTATCTTTTGTTTACGCCATAAGATGATGATTTCCTTAACTTTTGCTTGTATATGCTTATTTAAGCGAAAATTTGTATAATATAGAGAACGTAAGTTGTAGTTTCTATTTAAGAAACTTTTGTTGAATGTTGAGATGCAGTGAAATATTACTCGAGTTTGAATAGATTAAATGATGTGAGATTATGTAGAATTTAGAGATAATAATGTTGCCACCAGATTACACTAGGTTGGAACTTCGTGCACAAAAATTGAATTTAGAGATGATAATTTCCGAGTTTTAAAGAAACAATTGCCATTTTAACTACCTTGTGAATATATTTTAAAGCTAGGAAGGACAGATATGGAAAATTTGAAAAATATATAGACGAAAAGTGTGGAAGTATATGATAAAATAGGTATAAGATATATTATGACAATCATTTTGAAGCTACATAGGTTTAAAGGCCATTTGGTAAACTGGTACTCTTGATTCCTCCACTAGTTAATTTTGTGGAACTCCTAAGGTTAGATGGAGGAAATATCTACATCATGGTATTTGGTATCCATTTCCACATGGATACATTTTCATTTTTCAGGGTTCATATATGTAAACATAATGAGTCCCTTTTGTCATTGCTTGTCACTAATTGTGATTTGTCTATTCTCTATACTGATTAAAAATCACAACATTTATTATGTTTTACAGGATTCATTTGACATGCCAATGCTTGATGATTGGAATGCTGATGAGAGTTCTCTGGCACATGAATTCTCATCTAGCGACGGAGAAGACAGTGATGATGAAGTCCTTCTAACACCAGTGAATGATGTTGATTTGCCTTCCGTTTCTGTATCAAATAATGAAGCAATAACACTGGCTGCTCATCGCTTTGCAAACCTTGGGAGGGACCGCAAGAAGCATAGGCAAGCATGTAGAACTTGTGCAAACGTTTGATTTTGGATATCCTTGGTTTTTCACTTGGAAAAATTATCAGAGCTCTATTGTATGTATTATGCTATTATATATTTTATGATTATGATGAAGAATTGAAGATTACTAGACATCAAAGATGTGTGCGGTATAAATGAACATAAGATTTCATTTAAGTTTAGGCTTTTGTCAGTGCTAGACATTCATTTTAATATAATTGCCTTTCCATTTCTGTGTGATGTTATGTTAACTCAATTCAATTTTTAATTGTATTTTCAGGATCAAACGTGGCATTTTCATCACTATGGGGCTCATAAGTGTCTTGATAATGGTGTTTTTGTATGTAGATTGGTGTGCATGGAGAATTGTTAGACTTCCCTTGTCACCTTTTTACTTGACCCGTCCATTTCTCATATCAGCGGTTTTGGTTTCTTTTGCTGGCTATGTTTGTGTCCCGATTTTTCGGCGTTTTAACGTTGTCCATGTAATCAAGCAACAAGGGCCTTTTAGACGTCGCTCGAGTAAGAGGACACCTACATTGGGTGGTTTGTTTTTTATACCTGTTGGTATAACTGTTGCTCAAGTGATTGCTGGTTCTTCGTCTATAGAAGTGTCTGGGGCAGCTGGTGTAACAATTGCCTTTGCAGCAGTTGGTTTACTTAATGATATATTAAGCCTTACCAAGAATCATAGGAGAGGTTTGCCTGCATTTGCTGAAGTTCTTTTGGAGGTGACCATTCTTATTAACTTATATATTTTTTATGAAAATCTTATTTTGGTCCCTCAGTGACATTGTCCTATCAATTTAGTCGTCGAAGAATTATATTTTGCAATCTAATCCCTCACTATAACCTAAACTTCCCGTCAAACTCAGTTCTTATGCAATCAACTTCAATACAATTTTTTTTATGTGAGACACTAAATTGCAAAAACTAATCTGTGGGGAACTGAATTGAGAAAAGAAATTATTGAGGGAATAAAGTAGGCTTTTTTTCACTTCGTTTTTTAATAAAGAATTTTTACAATCATTTAATTTTATAAATCTGCATTTTGATTCCACACAGGGAGCTGTTGGCACGTGGTTTTCGTTTTGGTTGGACATCAATAGTATATCTTCACCCTATGGCATGTATACCTTCTTGTTACTAATCTGATCAACATTTTTCTGATGGTAACTCACAGATTCTCATAAAAAGCATTTTTACAGGCATTCGCTGACATGAACTTATACCCCCTTCTATACTTTAGTTAAACCAATTTATTTTTATTTAAATGACACGGATTTTTTGTTTTTTGTTTCAGTTAAATAACGCGTCAATTTTCAATCTTTCTTGTGAAACATTTAGTAGAATATATGACATCAAAGGACTTTGACTTCAATGACAAAATTTTGCTTCTATATAACCATCATTTGGTCTCATTGAAATGGACAAATGTCAAACATGCTTCTGGCTTGGGGAACTAGTTGTGCGATACTGCATATAAATGTATTAACATTCAGTTGTCCTAATTTATTTGATTGTTAATACACTTTTGTTCATAATTTGTATTTTAACCTTTTGTGTGATACTGAGTAAAATACTCTCATGTCACTAGATTTTAGGTGCTACCAAAAGGGAAAAGATAAAGTGTTTTATTGTGCTGGTGCGTTGTGGTTGCAATGTTTTTCGTATTTTGTTGGTTAAATGGACTATCAGTAATCCATGGGCTGTTGCAAAACGTTACTTGTCAATTTTCACACTTGAAATGAGTTATAGAAAGTTGTCTTTAAAGTAGTTTTTGGGGGAAAAAAATTGAAGCCCTGTAAGAACATTTTTTATGTTCAGTCCACTTAATTGTGAAATGTAGGTGATAGTGCCCATAAATGAGATTCTTGTTTCTTTATCTGTTTGATTGACCTGGTATTGAATAACTCGTCCCTCCTCTTTCTCCTGTTTTGTTTACTTAAATACAGGAAGATGTTGGTTCCATTACCACTGGGTCTTGTGTATTTGGGACGATATTACAAACTCTTGACTTCATTTTGTTTTGTTTCGGTGGGACATGGCATGAAATTATCAGATGCTCTTGATGGACTAGCTGGAGGTACTGCTGCATTGGCTTTTACGGGAATGTCAATAGCCGTGCTTCCAATATGTTCTGGTTAGTAGCATATATTTTAAGTTAGCTATAGACTTCCAAACCAGCTATCTACTTATCATTCCAGTCCTCTGTTCAATATAGAATCTATAAATAAAGGGAATAAAACAAAAAGATATATATAGTAAATAGTACTCCCTCTGGTCATTTTAAGGGAATAAAACAATTTTGGGTGACATTTTCGCATTCCAATTAAGCCTTACTTTATGTTTTTCGAGCTTTTCCCTTATACTTCAAAATCTTTCAAGCCTCAACTACTCATGAAAATTAGACATGAAAGTGGAGTAATAATTAGTACTATATAATGGATTTTATAACAGCTTTTATTTAATATATTTGTTATTGATTTGTATGCATGCCAAACCAGAGCTTGGTATATTTGGAGCTTCAATGGCTGGATCCTGTGTTGGATTTCTTCTTCACAACAGATACAAAGCATCTATATTTATGGGTAATACTGGATCTTTAGCACTTGGTGGTGCATTAGCTGCAATGGCTTCATGTACTGGAATGTTCTTCCCACTATTCATTTCTTCTGGAATTTTCATCGCAGAAGCATCATCAGTTGTCATTCAGGTAGGTTTCATGCTTTTGATGCATTCATACCATATATCATACTCTTCCTGATCTTTCTTTATCAGCACATCAATGCCATCTTCAATGTCCAAATCTTTTGTACATTGTAATTGCAATAATCCAAGTGACAATAATTCAATTTCCTTGACAATGATTCAGTGCTTTTCCCACATTTCAACATTTGTATCGTAAAAATTTAAATGATTAGTAAAATCATTTGTTAGTGTATTGCAGTAGCAGGGCAGTATCATTTATTTTAATGCATCAAGTTGGATAGAAATGACTACTACCTCTCTAACTGTCTAGTCTTATGTCAAGTTGCCATGAAACTGAAACTTGCGAGTGAGTTTAGTGAAGGAATAAAATCAGCGACACTTAGACAACCTAGGCATAGCTAGTGTATCGGAAGAGAATGATTTATGTCTTGAGTTTTAGGCTCCACCCATGTTTAACTATACAAAAAAAAAGGAGTGTTACACGCAGATAGTCATGTTGTATTAATGTCACTCATCTATTATCCACTTCAATCTGTCCTTTGATTAATTTTTATCTCTTACCAAATACATACTTAAAATGTACACACATGTGTGTGTGCATATCGATTACCGAATAGCGAGGTGTACTTTTCTTGTTGGCTATAAATAGAAATTAGAAGATGATATCGGTTGCAATTTTCATGGCTAGAAATCTTTATTTTAACAGTTTATTGCTTTGTTTCCTGTATTCATCAGATGGTGTACTTGAAGATAAACAAGGGCATTCAGGGAGGAGGGTGGCATTTATTCAGAATGCGATCCTTCCATCACCAGCTTCAGTTACATGGGTTCAGAGAACCAAATATTGTATTAGGTGCATATTTAATATCATCTGTATTGGCTTTGCTTGGTGGCTATGTAGGTCTTGTTTCAGCATAAATCTTGAGTTTCTATGTGAAACTTCTCATTCAGACTTTTGATAAGAGCATCCTCATTTTCTTCTTCATCTAAATGCATGCCCCCTTTTTTGGTGCCAAGCTACCTTTGATTTTTGCAATGTCTGTGTTATATTTAGTTTGTGAATCATTATTTGATTTAATATAGAAGTTTTTGGACATAAGATTCCCAGTTTCCAAGAGTTATAGCAAAACATGCAAACAAACCTAGTCACATATAGCAATGAGTGATTGGTTCAAGTGATACCTTGAGCAAAAACTTGGCTTAGAGTCTTGTGGAGAAAACTCATGCCACATAAATAGCAGACAGATCCCTGTCCCAAAAACTGTATCTTTATGTCTTTGTCCAATAAACTTGCACCAAGTAATATAATTTTGTTTTTATAATTTTTTTATTTAATTAAATGGTACAATTTAATTAGTGTGAGACACAGTTGGGGATATAGACTGGGACAGAAGATCTCCATCCATAAATAGCAATCATACAGCAATGAGTGATTGGTTTTAAGTGATACGAGTGTTTGCTTTTCCTTGCTCAAAAATTTGGCTTCAAGTCT
This sequence comes from Lupinus albus, assembly GCA_009771035.1. Classification (NCBI taxonomy): domain Eukaryota; kingdom Viridiplantae; phylum Streptophyta; class Magnoliopsida; order Fabales; family Fabaceae; genus Lupinus; species Lupinus albus. The sequence continues at coordinate 16,369,813 of CM020016.1, forward strand.
ATCGAAGGCATAATAAAGCAATGGAGGTTTTAAAAGATTATTTACAAGTTTAAAAGTTATAAGTTCATTCAACTTTTATTTAGTTTATTATCTCGGTTAAAAATAACAGCAAGTTAGATGGAAAAATACAAATTTGTGTTATCCAGTAATACACATATCTCCAATGAATTTTTGTAGTCTTTAATCAGAAATAAATTTCATGACTTCTGTAAATAATTAGCATCTAGTCAGTGAATCTTTAATTAGTCAAGTTTGAACACTGTTTCCAACACTCTAGCTATAATAATTTTCTGATGAGTATAAGCGTAACTAAAAATACGTATGAAATTCGATTTAGGGACATACCAAAAAATTAATATAATTTTATGAATTGATATTTCTAATGTATTTCCAAAAAATACATTTCATTTTTTTGGGTTATCGCTGTCTGAAGGTAATGACCATTTTGTCTAAATTGATAAAATGGAGGTGGAGGAGGCTAATTAATCTTTAGTCAATTTCATTGTTTCTTCTCTGATATGATAAATTAATGGATTTTTCTAACCTATACATTATAATATTGTTTCACAAAACTAGCTTTTAGTTGTCAAATTAAATGAAAGCTTATAGTTGAATAGGTAATTTAATAAATTAGTGTTATTTACTAACAAGTCACTGGTTTATTAAAGTAAGAATTTTTATGTATCATACTAGATGAAATGTTTGATTTCCATGACACACCAAATAAATAGACGAATTGAAAACTAGAGGTAAGTAATAAATTTGTAAACTACTTTAACTATTATTCAAATATAACAAATTTCATATCAATAATTGTTTAGTGGAAATTTATAATTCAAAAAATTAAAAGTAACTAAAAAACTATAAGCTCACACATTATCAAATGATGCTTACCATATACATAGATCCCAAAGTAATCAATTATTTTTTGGAAAAACTAATTAATTAAATGGCTATTTAATAATATAATTGTCCAATTAATTTCTATTTCTCTAATTTAATTCATTTTGTCCACCACCATTGTCACTCTTTCTCCCATCACAATCTTCCCAATAACTATTTTAAATATGTAGTCAAAAATAATTTTCAACACTTCTCTAATAAGAAATAATTAATCATTAATCAATTAGTTTTCAACACTTTTATGAATAACTATTCTTTAGTCAATTATCCTTTAGTGAAGTTTGAACACCATTTCCAACACGTATCTAACCAGAAATTTTTATTATCGGTACTAGCGCTTCAGAAAATGTGAAGTTCCGTGTATAGAAATATCAAAAAAAAATATTTAAAGAAAATATTGTCCAAAATCCAAATGGGGAGGGATAAAACGGCCATAAGATATTCATTACTATAAGATATTCATTAAACAATTTAAACAAACGGGAAAAGGCATGTGTTATATGAGGAAAAAAATGTATACACTCATACATTATTATTGTATCATTCACCGTTCATATTTAATCATCATTGGTTATTCAAAAAAATTAAATCAAATAAATAGTGAATGATGTACTAATTCTTCAAAAAAAAATTAAATTAAATCAGTACATAGATATTAAACTCATAATATATATAGTATATATGTTATTTATCAAATGAATATCACACATTCTAAAAGAGATTATATCATTATCATATGAAATACCTTTAGTTAGACGAAAATAGCTTACACATTTTCTTCTATGAGAGTCCATTTTTGTAAAAAAGTATTGAAATTGATTAAGTTTATGTAAATAATGCAATCTATATGATTCTTGTTATAAAATATTTTCATCAACTAATTAAATTATAAAGATTAGTATTTAGTTTAATTATATTGATATTTTTAAAAATTATAAAACATTAAAAGTTTACACTTATTTAATACTGTAGCACTTCTTTGTTGATAGTTTTAAAACAACAAATTTTTAATTAAATTTTACTATGATCTATTATTTTATTTAAGACAAAAAAGATAGGAGGTTGAAACATTTAATAATGACAAATGAGGATAAATAATAAATAATTTATAAGAATTGCAAAATATTTTATATAAAAAAAACTATCAATTTTTTCTAGAACATGTCTATTAGTAAAGACCAAAAGACAGTATTAAAAAAATCTCAAGAATTTTCTGAAAAAAAGTATATATAAAATAAACTTATCATTCAACAAGGCAATGTGGAACAATTTCGTTGACATTATAATTACGCACGTCAATTTTGAAAAGGTATACTATCATGTAATAATTTAAAGAGTGGTTAACTCCATTACTCTATTGTAGAACTTAAGAATGATTAATGAAAGAAAAAATAATGTATATTTCATTTTCAATTATTATTTACTATATAAAAAAGTAATACAAATTAATGAATTGATTCTACAAAAAAAAAAAGATATAAACTAATATATGCACTAACAGTGCATATATATATATATATATATATATTACAATATTCATGAAAATAGATCAAAATGGGGAAAACTAATAACTATGTACTATGAGTCTACGAAGGAATATGATCCTCCCACGTTTATATGTTAGTGTTCGTGATTGACTAGAAAAATATTTAATTATTAAATTTTTAACTTAAATAAAAAAATTCAACCAGTCATAAGTAGTGATACACTTTATTGGACAACAAATATACTTTCCAAATAAAATTGACAAAATGAGAAAATGACTATTTTTTTTTTGGCATGCTTAAACATTGAGTTTAGTTATTTTACTATTCAATATTTTAACCCATTTGATGCACCAGGCTTATAATGATAGCTTATAAATGAAGTAAAATAAAAAAAAATAGAAAATATCATATTTGTAGGCCAAAATATTAATTGGTTTAGTTTATCTGTTTTTGGCCAAGTGGAGAAGGTGATAATTTTGACACTACTTCTTTGGGTGTTATAGTGGTGAGAGGAATTTGGTCAAAAGTTCTATTTTGGCTAAAGATCTTTGTTTCCTCCATCACTGATATAAAAATTTGATGTTTTGTGCGGGTCTCAAATTTTGAATTCTTTTTTTCATAGTCGTAAAAACCGGTTTGTGTCGGCCGGTTCAATCGATAAATCGGTGAACCGATCTCAATACGGTATAATAATTATATTGGTCATGCAATTATACTGATTAAAATCGGTCATACCGACCAATTTTCAATTGAACTGTACCGATCAAATCGGTTAATTTTTATTTAAATTTATTTTTTTAATAAAAATAAAAAAATATTATTTTTTATTAACTTTTCAACATTAATGTTAATATTGCAAGACCAACTTCTAACTACTAAGTCAATAGCTAAATGGGAATTAGATGAAGGTTGTAATTTTAAAAAAAAATGTAGTGTTTTAAAGTTAGCTTTTAGAAAATTAATTGAACTAGCTTTTAAGAAAAATGTAAAAAAAAATTAATTGAAATAGCTCTTGACAACCCATAACAATAGGTTTTCGATGATGAAGTCAGTTTTACCCTTTTAAAATTTACCAAATCACAGTTATTACATAACACTAAAATATCTACTAATAACTATAAGAAACTAAAATAAATAAATAATTATTAAAATTAATTACTAACAATTTGCATAGATAATTAAATAAATATTTATACAATTACTAATAAACTTTTCCATGATTGAAATTCATCATTGGGCACGATATAATAACACCTCCCATCCAAACATAATAACTTTCGGGTAAGCCTTTCTCTTCTAAAAAGTTTTAAAAATACACAATAGACAAAATTTGGACCATTATCAATTTAATCCCTTAAAAATTAAATTTTTCAAAATGATCTAAAAATGTCAAATGTTGGTCATTAGTAATTTTTAGTATTTTTTGTGACATCTGACATTGATTTTTTTTACCCAAATTCGAAATCATAGAATATCACTTTAAATTTTCGTTTCTTCAGAGATCAACTCGGGACACACGAAAATTTGTAAGAACAAGTGAGTATTTAGAGCTTTGTGTTTAGAGAGTGAGCCCCACATAGACATATATGTGGCACCCTGGTTTTTAATCGAACAAGGATCACATGATGTTTTGGAGTAACCATTATGTTTTTCTACGGTTAAAACATAGAAAATTGTATTTTATACTCAAATTAGATATAGCTTAGTGGTAGCGACTGAAATGAATTAATGACTTTAAGTTCCCAGAGTAATGGGTTTGAGTCGCACAAACTCCCTCTTGGAATTATAGAATATTGCATGAATATTTAAACTTGAAGAGTGGCACACTTAGTAAACTCATGAGCCCAAATAGATCGCATGTTAAGGCTGAGGTGTTACATCTATATAATCTTCATTTTCTATTGGACCTAGGTATGAGCAAGATAAATTATCGTCCGACACAATAATAGATTTGTCTTATTATTTAAACTTTTAACAAAATAATTTAAGGGTATTAAATTTCATGCAATATTATCTAGGATATCGTTTTAATACGGGCATACGTGAACATACCAGGTTCTAATGTTTTTACCAATCCGTAATCGATTTTTAAACTCATAACACTTTTTTAAAGATGATTTTATTATGCAAAAAAAAACATAATAAGTGTAAAGACTTCAATGCTTCATTTCAACTCCAAGATTAGTATGTAGGCATATGTGAAAATCCTAGAATTGTTTTTTACATATTACCTAAATCTACACTCATACTACCTATTTGGTCTACTATGATAAATTTTAGATCATTTAATATAATTCCCATTATTGTCTCTTGATATCATCATTGAAAATGTGTAATGGTGTAAATTAATATATTCATCTATGTTGACATGTAGCAAAATATAATTCGAAGACGCAACAAATTTGCGTTGAAAATACACACACATATATAATATGTATCATACGGTCAAATTGCATACCATGCATTTTCAATTTTGCACTGCCACGTACTTATGCTACAAATGTTTATTTATTTTGGTATTACAACAAAAGACTATTACTTGTTCAACGTTTGGTCCTAATTTTCAATTTTGCACCATCACATACTCATGCTACATATGCTTATTTATTTTTCCTTTTTTGTATAGAAACAATAAAAGGAAAAACCAGAAATAAAGGAATGTATCTTATTAGGAAAGAAATCCACATCCTCTATGCTACCAATATAGAATCAATAATTGCATGTGGGTATCATCTCAAACCTAAAGCTATCATTATTAGGGGGAAAAATTATTAAAAACCCTAAATTTATGCCTTTTTAAATGTGAACTACTTTTATGTTTAAATATATTTTAAATTTTGAACCACTTTTATGTTTAAATATATTTTAAATTTTACAGTGAAATTATAGTTAATACATAAAAATAATATTAAATTATTAATATACTAACAAGAAAATTGTTGTCATTATACTCACTTCACTAATAGTACAACACAATAATATAGGTTAGCAAGTATGGATGGTAGAATAAAACAACCAACAAAATATAAAATTGATCGAGAATAAGAAAATAAGTAATTTCAGAGTTAAAAGGAAATGATGAAGTAATATTTTAAAAATGCAGAAATAAATTTCACATTAATAATTTAATATCATCTTAATATAGAAATCAATTTCATCAATAATTAAAATTTTAAAGGGTAATTAGAATAAGAAAAAAATCGATATTACTAAAGTTTTTTACACTTATCTTCTTATTAATATTATCATAATCATTAAACTTTGATATTATGATTAATATTATCATCATCATTAAACTTTGATATACATATACCAAATATTTTATGTATCATCTTAATAGATTAGATATGTGTTAAGAAATAATTTTAAAGGATAAAATAGGAAAAATATATATTATATTTTTAAACTTTAACAATATTAATAGTATTTCTTAATATGTATTTTTAGACTGACTTTGAAAATAAAATATAAAATTAATTGATTTCGTGCTTGGTTTCTATGGTCATTCATTTTCTGGGAAGCAATTATTCATAGACTGATAATATTCCACCCAATGGCTTATTGACTAACGGCGCCGAAACAGAAATAAATAGGCTATTTAATATATATCAAGTCAATGACGGTTCCGTTATTTTTGGTGTCTGAGAGTGATTTTTTTTCCTAGGAAATTACACTCACACCCCATAAGTTTTAGTGAAATTATATAAATTACTTTTCCATTTTTTTGTCCTTACACGAATCATTCATTCATCCTACACGAACCACTCATAGTTTTGTATATATATTACACTGACTACCTCTGCATGTTATAAAAGTGTAATATTTAAAAGAAAAAATGTGTGGTGAGTGTAATTAATTTAAAAAGTATATTATATATTGTGTAACATTTCAAATAGTACAAAAATTAATGTTTCTTTATTATTTTTGTCTCATTACAAAATACATTACTAATTCTAAATATATGTGTAAATAACTCTTATAATAATTTGTTATAAGACAAATAATGAAGACGCATCGACTCTCATATTATTTGAATTTGTCTACATAATATACAATATTTTATTTAACTTAATTACACACGCCATACGTTTTTTGTTTAAAATATTATACTTTTATATTACGCAGTGATAGTCAGTGTAACATATGTACAAAATTAGGGGTGATTCGTGTAATGACAAAAAATAGATAAGTGATTTGTGTAATTTCACTAAAACTCATGGGGTGTGAGTGTAATTTACTCTTGTTTTTTTCTTTGAGTTTTTATGATAAAACTATAATTTTAATAATTTTAATGTAACTAATAAGAATATAAATATCATTTTATTTTATATATTGTTTTTGTATTTTTAGACAATTTTCTTCTCTGTTGAGGAAGTATGATTCACAATCCTTTAATATAGACTAAAAGTCAAAGAACGTGGCTTCTGTTGGCAGGTTTGGATCATGTTACATGAGAGTTAGTATTAGAATACTCCTAAAAAAAGTTTGATAATTTTATTCAAAAATAGGTAAAACATTTACCTTTCCAAGTAGTGAACAAAATATTTACAAGGTGTTTGGCTGGTGTTACAAACAGATAAGGGAGTGTCCCTTTTTGAACAAAGTTCAAGGGTTGAATGAGAAAGTTCAAGAGATAAGAGTATTTAACCATTTTTTATTTATTTAAAGAAATTAGAGATCACGTATGAAATATAAGATATGGGGCTGGCCTCACTCTAGTTTCTAATTTATTTAAGTGATTAAGCCAAGAAAGTTGAACATCTCTTATTCTTTTAAAACCACAATAAATTTGTCATCATTGTACTTTTAAGCACACAGTGACACATGCATAACCACTTTTTGTCTTTTTTACCTTTATAGCTTATTAATTTATTGTATAACAAAGATACGTTGTTTCGAATTATATCCTAAATTCTGTCTTACACTAATAAAAATGTCATATTAATTAAAAAATTTAAATATTCACTATTATTAATTTTTATTGTTTGTCTTTCATTATCATTAGTATGTGACATGATTTAAGATACAAGTTCTGAAGCACAATTGTCTTTTCTTACCTCCCCTCCCCTGTTTCCTATAAATTCACATTCCCACTTTTCCATTTGCAAACAAAACAACCCTCACCAACACGAGATGATCACTCTCACTCCCTTCCCATTCACTCAACTAATCTCATATTTAATTTGCTTCATCCTATTCTTTATCCTCTATGAACAAATCTTATACATCAAGAAGAAACGGTTCATCCCAGGTCCAACCCTTGTGTTTCCCTTCTTTGGCAATGCCATTTCATTGGTCCGTAACCCAACCAAGTTTTGGGCTCACCAAATTAAGTTAGCTAAGTCCACCAACCAAGGAATTTCTGCCAACTACATCTCGGGAAAGTTCGTTGTCTTCATAAGAGACACCGAACTCTCCCACAAAGTTTTTGCCAATGTCAGGCCCGATGCATTCTTATTTGTGGGTTTCCCCTTTGGAAAGAAACTCTTCGGCGAACGTAACATTATCTATATGATGGGCCAAGAACACAAGAATCTTCGTCGTAGGATCGCTCCCAACTTCACCCCAAACGCCCTTTCGACGTATATCACTCGTCAACAAATCATAACCCTCAAGCATCTCAAAACATGGGTCGAGTTATCTCAGCAGCAAGGCCCTAACCCAATGCCACTTCGCAACTTGGCCCGTGACTTGAACTTAGACATGTCTGAAACCGTATTCTTGGGCCCTTACTTAGACCCAAAAGCCCGTGAGAGATTTGAGCATGATTATTTTTTGTTCAACGAAGCCTTCACTAGTTTTCCATTCGATTTTCCAGGAACTGTATTTCAAAAAGGAAGGCTTGCGGTTTTTCGTCTTGAAAAAACCCTAGCCACATGCACAGAGATGAGCAAAGTGAGAATGGAGAAAGGTGAAGAACCTTCATGCCTCATTGATTACTGGGTCCAAGACACACTCCGTGAGATCCAAGAAGCAAAGCTCGCCGGAGAAAAATCATTGCCACCATTTTCCTCCAACGACGAGATCGGTAGTTACTTATTTGATTTTTTCTTTGCAGCTCAGGACGCAACCGTGTCATCGATGTTATGGGCGGTGACAATGCTAGACGCGCACCCGGAGGTGGTTGCAAAGGTGAGGGAAGAGGTCACCGGAATCTGGTCGGCTGAGTCAAACACATTAATAACCGCCGACCAACTCAGAGACATGAGCTACACTCAAGCGGTGGCGCGTGAGGTTGTAAGGTACCGACCACCAACATTTTCTGTACCACACATTGCTGCAAATGATTTCCCACTAACAGATTCATATACAGTTCCGAAGGGAGCACTCGTTTTCCCATCGACACTCGAGTCATCGTTTCAAGGGTTCATCGAACCGGACCGGTTCGACCCAGACCGGTTTTCGAAGGATAGACAAGAGGATCAAGTATATAAAAGGAATTTTCTGGCGTTTGGGGCTGGTTCCCACCAATGTGTGGGTCAGAGATATGCTTTGAATCAATTGGTTTTGTTCATTGCAATGTTCACAATGTTGGTTGATTTCAAGAGGGAGAAAACAATAGATTGTGATGAGTTGGCTTATGTACCCACCATTTGCCCTAAAGATGATTGCATGGTTCTTTTGTCTAAGCGTTGCGCTCGATATCCCTCCTTCCTTCAATTAGATCAATTCACAAAATGAGGAATGAATATATGTTGTTCCCATTTAGTGTCTCTTGGTGTCTTATTTGTTGTTCTGTGTTTCACAAGTTGCATGGTTTCATTTCCAATTTTATTTCATGTTAATTACATGTCTTTTTCTGAAGTCAATGATGTGTTGAATAAAGAATATAATGTAAAGTTATTCATGTTTGAAAAAAAGTATATAATAAAATTGTGTGCCAAAGACACAACTTATTTGGTATAGTTTTGGGACACAAAATGTGTGCACTGAGTTTAAATATGAGTATATGACAGCTTCACAATTTTCACTTTTTTTCTCATCGTAACAACTTCTCTATAAAAATGTAATAAACTTTAATGACATTTAATTTAAAAAACAAAGTTTTAATCAAAACCGAAATTCAACTTCCACGTGACAAATATGAACTAATAATTCTTTCTGTATATTGCTCGTGTATTAACTCATGTTTTGCACAAGTTTGTAGAATATATATCTCCATCCATCGAAAGATACAGAGGAATCTTCTGATCAATATTTTGTCGCGAAGGTTATGGGAATCTTAAGACCGAGTTGATATATATATAGTACGTTAACTAGGGACCATAATCCTGGGTTAAATTAAGAGTAAATTACACTCACACCCTCTGAGTTTTAGTAAAATTATACAAATCATCCCTCACTTTTTTGTCCTTACACGAACCACCTCTAATTTTGTACCTATGTTACATTGACTACCCCTACATGATATAAAAGTGTAATATTTTAAACAAAAAATGTATGATGTGTAATTAATTAAACAAAATATTGTATATTGTGTAGGCAAATTCAAATAATATAAGAGTCAATGCGTCTTCATTATTTGACTCGTTATAAAATAATATAAGAGTTATTTAAACATTTATTTGAAATTATTAATGTATTTTGTAATGACACAAAAATAATAAAGAAACACTCGTTTGTGTACTATTTGAAATGTTACACAATATACAATATTTTGTTTAATTTAATTACTTTCATCACACGTTTTTTCTTTAAAATAGCACACTTTTATAACATGCAGGGGTAGTCAGTGTAATATATGTATAAATTTAGGGGTGGTTTATGTAGGAGGGAGAGGTGGTTGATGTAAGGACAAAAAGGGAGTGGTAATTTATGTAATTTCATTAAAACTCAGGGGTGTGAGTGTAATTTACTCTTAAATTAATAACCTTATTAAACCAATAGTTAACTTGGTCCATTATAACTAATTAACATTAACCAATGACGTATTCTTCTCATATTATATCTCATACCATAATACATATACCAACAAGACGTTGATCCACTGATATAAGGTCTCGCTAGATCTCATAAAGATCAAAATGTCAAATGTTCAATACTTAACCCTAAGACTTATTAGAAAAGATCAAAAGAGATTAATTATTTATTCAACAGTTGAAGCACTACCATGGTGGTAGTATCCAAAAAAAAATTCATATATATGGTATGAAGTGACTGCATTACCATATGTCAAAATAGTTAGCACAACAATCTCCCCCATTAGTTTACTCAAAGTTCAAACAAAAAATTTCATCTTTTGGTTCCCATTTTGAAGAAGTTAATGTAATTGAATTGTGTTATTGGCAATATAGCGTTTTAATATTTGGTGTAATTTGACATCTGCGTTTTAATATGTAATTGAATTGTTCACATATTAAACTGCTTGGTTCTCATACCTTAGTTGCTTTCATATCAATTTTTTTCTTTTGGATTTTTGCCAGAGTTTGCTTTATTCTTGTATTGTGTTTTTAATACTGACTTGATCATCTGAGAGCAAGTAGTTTGCAATGGCGTCACAGGTCGAAAATGAAGATGGATGAAGGGTTTTTGAGTTTTTGATCTTTGTGATTGAATTGAGAGGTATAGGGTTTCTGTTTTGAGAAAGAATAAGAGGGAGAAGATTGAAAGTTGAATGATGATGGTAGAGGGACAAAGATCATCTGTCCCATAATTTATGTCTCTGTATTTCTAATTAATCAAATTTCACAAAATAATATTAAAATATTAATTTCTAATTATTTTTATTTTTAATTGAATGAAGTCTTCTGATTGGTACACAAAGTTATCATTTCACAAAGTTTTTATTTTTATTTTTAATTTCTAATTAATATTAAGATTGACTTTGTACACAAAGTGGTACATGAATGAAGATAATGTGATCAGAAACGGCAGCGTAATAAATTGGATTGGATAGATTTCTTCTTGCTTCAACTAAATTTATTTGAATTAGTTTTTAGATAACACTTAAAGTTATCATTTTTTAAGCGTGTCATGCTTATATTATTATATTTAAAGGATAATAAAATTCTATAACATAATTTTTCCTTTGTTTTTAAGAGCCCTCAATGAATTTGGTGGCTTTTATTATTTGATTGGCAGTAAGCACCCAATCATCCACCATCCAATCAATTCTTACATTCACAACACAAGCTTACAAGAATAATAACATTTTAAACCCAACAATTAAAAATACAAATTTACAATATCCCAAACCATTCATCAACACAATTTGGCCACCACAAAGATTAAATTAAATTGAAAGAGGAAAACGAAGAGCACAACAACAAGGACATTATCGTCATTTGGCGATTTGTTCAGTCCGAGGGAAAGAGGGATACTGTGCACAACGCCTAGACAGGTAAACCCTGCAATCGTCTTTGGGACAAATAGTTGGGACGTAAGTGATTTCATCACAGCCGTCCGTTGCATCCCTCTTGAAATCAATCAACGTCACAAACATCGCTATGAATAAAACTAAATGATTCAAAGCGTACCTCTGTCCAACGCATTGGTGGGCCCCAGCTCCAAATGCTAGAAAGTTCCTTTTATATATTTGGTCCTCTTGTCTTTCTTCTGAGAACCGGTCCGGGTCGAACCGGTCCGGTTCAGTGAACCCTTGAAACGACGATTCCAAAACCGATGGAAACACAATAGCTCCCTTCGGAACTTTGTATGACTCCGTCAACGGAAACTCCTCCGTTGCGATGTGTGGGACCAGCGTCGCCGGCGGCCGGTACCTCACAACTTCACGCGCAACCGTCTGAGTATACTTCATCTCTCTTAATTGCTCCGCCGTAATCAGCTCGTCCGATTCCGGAGACCATATTCCGGCGACTTCCTCTCTCACCTTCGCGAGCACCTCCGGGTGAGAATCAAGCAGCGTTACCGCCCAAAGCAGCGATGAAGTTGAGGCGTCCTGCGCCGCGAAGAGAAAATCGAACAAATAACCGCCGATTTCAGCATTAGATGAAAACGGCGGCGGCGATTCTCCTCCGGCGTAATTCGCTTCCGCCATCTCACGTAGCGTATCCTGCATCCAGAAATCAATCAAACACGAAGGCTCTTCCCCTTTCTCCATCTTCAACTTGCTCATCTCCGTGCAAGTAGCTAGGGTTCCGGTGAGGCGATCCACCGCAAGCCTCGCGTTTCGAAACGCAGTTCCCGGAAAATCAAACGGTAGTTTCATTAAGCCAACGTTGAAAAGAAAGTAATCCCGTTCAAAACCTTCACGGGCTTTAAAGCCCAAGTGCGGGCCCACAAAAACCGTTTGAGACGTGTCTAGATTCATATCACGGGCCAATATTCTAATCGGAATCGGGCTTTTCTTCTGCTCTGACAAATTGACCCATGTTTTTAAATGGTTAAGGATAATAATCTGCTGCAACGCGGTGTAAGTAGAAAGGGCTTTAGGGGTGAAATTAGGAGCAATCCGACGGCGGAGATTTTTATGATCTTGGCCCATCATATAAATAAGGTTATGTTCACCGAAAAGTTTTTTTCCAAAGGGATGGCCCACAAGGTGAAATGCGTTGGGCCTGACATTAGCGAAGACTTTATGTGAGAGTTCGGTGTCTCTAATGAAAACAATGAAGTTACCAACGATGTAGTTTACTGAGATTCCTAGGTTGGAAGCTTTAGCTATAGTAGATTGAAGGTCCCAGAATTTTGTTGGGTTTTTGACCAATGGGATAGCGTTGCCTAAGAAAGGTAACACTAAGGTTGGGCCTGGGATGAAGCGTTTCTTCATTAAATATGAGATTTGTTCTAAGAGAATAAGGAAGATGATGAAGGAGAACAAGTATGGGGTGAAGGGTAAGAGACAGGAAATGAAAGTAGACATTTTTATTTGTTTTGGGATGTTTGGTTTGGAATGGAAAAGTGGTAATGTGTGAATTTATTTATTTGATGAAGGGACAAGGTCTGAACTCTGAAGAGAACAGAGAAAAGGGTGTGTGATGGGAAACACAAAAATCAATAAAGGGGTCAAAAATGGTGAGTCTTCAAGATTTGAAGTCAAAAAAATTGAGTTTGCATGGGGAATGGAAAGGGTAAAATATATATTAGTGTGAACCGTGCAGGTTGAAGTAGATTGGTTGCAGAACAAGAAGCAAAAGTTGGTAAAGTATCACTTTAGTTTGTCACTCTTTAGGGCCCCTTTTAGTTCATTTTTAAGAAATTTCATTTTAGTTTCTTAATTTGATAGATGTCATTTAAGTTTATTTTTAAGATTGATGGACATTATAACTTCATATGTTTATAACAAAGACAACATTATTTTAATAAAATCATGAATTAAAAAAATAAGGAGAATAAATCCCTATTGCAATTATGATTTGGTAACAAGGATGGAAGAAGAGACTTGGTTGTTTCATTAACAATGAAAACTAAAGAGGTTGAGAATGGTTTTGTTAAGTTTGGGCATAGAATTTGTGATTTGTGCTTTACTTTCACCGAATGAATAAGGAAGAGATGAACAACTTTATTGGCAACCTTTGTGGATTGTTCTTTTTAAATTATTCTTGGATTTTAAAATGATATTGTCTTATTGTCCACGATATTTATTAATAAGTTATAATGTTCATCAAAATGAAAGATGAACAAGAATGGCGTTTCCCAAATTAAGGGACTAAAGTATAGTTTATTGAATAGAGGGAAAATAAAGTGAAGCACTCCTACATAGGAGTAGCGATCCTCTCTATTAATAGATAGGAAAGTAATATTTTTACACTTAGCTTTAAGAAGAAATATATCTCATGCAGAGAAAAATGGATGAACTCTTTTGCTGAAATGCCTTGACTAGCTGGACTTGATCATCCTCCACATTTTCTTCAATCACACATATCTTCATCAAATATTCGAATGTCCCACATATATATATATAAATAAGTTCATGCAGATTGATGAGATTGCTTCAGACTTATATTTCTTGTTACTTCATCTTTCTTTTATTCTTTTGAGATATATTCATGATAGATTTACTAAGTTCTTTGGAATAATGACGATAAATCCCTTTGATATGTCAGATACATTTTATCAGAAATAGGTGTTGTTGGAACTTGTGTAGTTTGATGTCATTAGTGTGGACCTTAGGATGTGAAATTGAAAAACTCACAAGTCCCACATTGGAAGTTTCTGTAAAAACCTCACAAGTCCCACATTGAAAGATTTTGAAAAAATCTCACAAGTCCCACATTGGAGGATGCAAGAGTAGTGACAAAATCTCATTCTATAAATAGAGACCTCCTCCTTCATTATTTTTTGCACCAAGAGCAAGTACGAATTTACTTGCTCTTTTCTCTCTCCCTCAATATTTTCTGCCGACGCATTTCCGGCCTCCTTCTCTCCCTTTCTTTCCGTGGCACTAGAGTTGGAATAAGATATTCCAATATTGTGGGTATTTCTGAATTGGCACTGGTAGTCATATTTTGGGTGTATTCGAGAGCGATTCTTACAGTGCAGTAAGATATCGTATAACAGAGATCTGGGCTGTTTTATCCTGGGGACGGCGTGGTTGATAGTCTGCTTGCACCTTGAGGCAGTACCACGAAACGTCTTAAAGAGAGCGACCTGGTCGTGACTCAGCCAGTAAAGATTATCTCGTGTCATTGTTGCAGGCTACTGATACAACAATTTTAAGACGTTTCTACTGCAATGGCACTCGTAGATAATATTACTGGTCCGAACAGCTTCGACCTAAGCAGACCATTCAGGTTTGACGGGACTAACTTCAAACGCTGGCAAACCAAGATGGAATTTTTCCTAACGGTTAAAAAGGTTGCCCACGTTTTGAAGGAAGATATTCCAGTAGTCCCTGAAGAAGCTGAAAAAGAGGAAAGGGAAAAACTAGCTATGGATATTGCTCTGTGGAATGATAATGACTACTTATGTAAGCATTTCATTCTTGGTGGGTTGTCTGATGATCTATATGATTATTACATCCCATATAAATCTGCCAAATTAGTTTGGCAGGCACTCAAAAAGAAATATGATACTGAGGAAGCTGGGACTAAGAAATATGCTGTTAGCCGCTACCTCAAGTATCAGATGACTGATGATAAATCAGTAGAATCTCAGTCCCACGAGATTCAGAAAATTGCTCATGAGATCATCACTGAGGGTATGCCCTTAGATGAGCAATTTCAGGTAGCTGTCATTATTGACAAACTGCCACCTAGCTGGAAGGACTTTAAAAACGTCCTAAGACATAAGACCAAAGAATTTTCTTTGGAATCTCTGATCACTCGTCTTCGCATTGAGGAAGAGGCTCGTAAGCAAGATCAGAATGAAGAAGTGTTGGCTTTATCAAGCCATAGCACTAGAAAGAAATTCTCAGGTGCAGTTCTGAAGCCTTCGGGCAGCAACTTTAAGAATCAGAACCGCAATGGGAATAAGGCTAAGATCACCGGCCGCAACAAGAATTGGAACTCTAAAAAGGTCCAATATGCTAAACCACCCGCAAAGAATGACTCTGGCAACCTATTTATCTGCTTCAAGTGTGGGAAGCCAGGTCATATGGCACGAAAGTGCAGGAACCAATCAGTGGATCATACTCCACAAGCTAACATGGTTGAGGATCCACTTGTGGCAGTGTTAACTGAAGTCACAATGATTGGAGGAAGTGATGGGTGGTGGGTAGATACTGGTGCATCCCGCCATGTCTGCTATGATCGTGCTATGTTCAAAACATACACGAATGCTGATAACAAGAAAGTGCTGCTGGGAGACTCTCACACCACTACTGTTGCTGGAACTGGTGATGTGGAGCTGAGGTTTACATCTGGGAGAACTCTGATACTCAAAGATGTGATGCATACTCCAGAGATGAGGAAGAATCTAGTATCAGGTTTTCTTCTTAATAAGGCTGGTTTTACCCAGACAATAGGAGCAGACTTGTACACTCTTACTAAGAATGGGGTATTTGTAGGGAAGGGGTACGCCACTGATGGCATGTTTAAGTTAAATGTTGAAGTTTCAATTAATAAAATTTCTGATTCTATTTACATGCTGTGTGATTTTTCTATTTGGCATTCTAGACTTTGTCATATCAATAAACGTGCTATTACAAATTTGAGTAATTTAGGATTAATTCCCAAGTTATCTAAAAATGATTTTGAAAATTGTGAATCATGCAGTCAAGCTAAAATAACAAAAAAATCACATAAATCAGTAGTGCGAGAATCTGAACCCTTAGATTTGATACACTCTGATATATGTGAATTAGATGGAACGTTAACCAGAAATGGTAAACGATATTTTATAACTTTTATAGATGACTGCTCTGATTTCACTTATATTTATCTTATGAAAAATAAAAGTGATGCACTTGATATGTTTAAAGTCTATGTAACTGAAATTGAAAATCAATTCAATAAGAAAATAAAGAAACTCAGGAGCGATAGAGGCACTGAGTATGATTCTAGCATGTTTAATGATTTTTATAAATTAAAAGGCATTATTCATGAAACAACTGCACCATATTCACCTGAAATGAATGGTAAAGCTGAAAGAAAAAATAGAACATTAACTGAATTAGTAGTAGCTATCATGTTAAGTTCTGGTGCAGCACCCTCTTGGTGGGGTGAAATTTTATTAACTGTGTGTTATGTGCTAAATAGAGTCCCCAAGACTAAGAGCAAAGTATCCCCATATGAGCTCTTTAAGAATAGACAACCTAATTTGTCTTATTTCAGAACTTGGGGTTGTCTGGCTTATGTCCGGATACCAGACCCCAAGAGAGTTAAACTCGCTAGTAGAGCCTATGAATGTGTATTCATTGGGTATGCTATAAACAGCAAAGCGTACAGGTTTTATGACCTTAACGCTAAAGTAATCATTGAGTCTAATGATGCTGACTTTGATGAAAAGAAATTCCCTTTTAAATTGAGGAATAGTGGGGGCACATCATCTAGTCACACACCTGTGATTAGAGATAGTGATGATGGGTTAGAAGTAGAACCTAGAAGAAGTAAGAGAACAAGAACTGCTAGGGAGTATGGACCTGATTATATGGTCTATACATTGGAAGATGATCCATCAACTATCCAAGAAGCTTTGACTTCCTTGGATGCTGATTTATGGCAAGAAGCCATAAATGATGAGATGGATTCTCTAGAGTCTAACAAGACTTGGCATTTGACTGACTTGCCACCTGGTTGCAAACCGATTGGTTGTAAGTGGGTTTTGAAAAAGAAACTGAAACCTGATGGCACAGTGGATAAATACAAGGCCCGCCTTGTAGCCAAAGGTTTCAGACAAAGAGAGAATGTAGATTTCTTCGATACATTTTCACCTGTTACTAGAACAACATCCATTAGAGTACTAATATCGCTCGCTGCGATACATGATTTAGTAGTACATCAAATGGATGTTAAAACCGCTTTTTTAAACGGTGATTTGGAAGAAGAAATCTACATGGAACAACCTGAAGGTTTTGTAATCCATGGGCAAGAAAATAAAGTCTGCAAGTTAGACAAGTCATTGTATGGTCTTAAACAAGCACCTAAACAATGGCATGAAAAGTTTGATAACTTAATCATATCGAATGGGTTTAAGGTGAATGAAAGTGATAAATGCATTTATTACAAATCAGAAAATGACATTTACACTATCATATGTCTCTATGTGGACGACCTACTCATATTTGGTTCCAACATTCATGTTGTGAATAATGTGAAATCAATGTTGTGTAACAACTTTGATATGAAAGACCTTGGAGAGGCAAATGTAATCCTTGGTATAAAGATTACTAGGTCAAAGGAAGGAATTTCTCTGGATCAATCACATTATGTAGAAAAGATCCTAAAGAAATATAAATACTTTGACTGTAAACCTGCTAGCACACCATATGACCCAAGTGTAAAACTTTTTAAGAACACTGGTGAAGGTGTAAGACAAACAGAATATGCTAGCATCATTGGCAGCCTAAGGTATGCCACTGATTGCACTAGACCCGACATTGCCTATGTTGTTGGACTATTGTGCAGGTTTACCAGTAGACCTAGTATGGAGCATTGGCATGCTATTGAAAGGGTAATGAGATACCTTAAGAAAACCATAAACCTTGGTTTACATTACAAAAGGTTTCCAGCTGTCCTAGAAGGATACAGCGATGCTGATTGGAACACTCTTTCAGATGATTCCAAAGCAACCAGTGGCTATATATTTAGCATAGCTGGTGGAGCTGTTTCTTGGAAATCAAAGAAACAGACTATTTTGGCTCAATCCACTATGGAAGCTGAGATGATAGCACTAGCAACAGCTAGTGAAGAAGCAAGTTGGCTTAGAAGCTTGCTAGCTGAGATTCCCCTATGGGAAAGACCGATACCAGCTGTGTTGATCCATTGTGATAGTACCGCGGCTATTGCAAAGATTGAGAACCGATTTTATAACGGTAAGAAACGACAAATACGTCGTAAACACAACACCATTAGAGAGTTTCTCTCTACAGGAGCTGTGAGAGTGGATCACGTACGCACTGAGAATAACTTAGCAGATCCTTTGACGAAAGGACTAGCTAGAGAGAAAGTCCATAATACCTCTAAGCTTATGGGACTATTGCCTTTAGAACGAAGATCACTCACGATGGTAACCCGACCTAACTGACTGGAGACCCCAAGAAATAGGTTCAATGGGTAATAACAAGTTGTGAAGTGATATGAGAATGGACATGCTATGAAATTTTGAGAAGCATGAATCCTGCAGTATATGTAAGGATGAGTTAAACTCTTAATGAGATCTATACTCCAATTGGAGTGGAGTACCTAGACTACAGGAGTACTCTTGATAGACTCACCTATGTGAATGTGAAAGTGGGGGCCGCTTTCTATGAAATTTAAGAGGCATAAATTTCTAGAGCGTTCACTAAACTGGGATAGACGTGCATGGCCTTTAACGCACGGGCTTTATTGAATACACCTGTGAAAAGGTTGTGTGTGGTTTGATGCCGGAGATAGAGTTCAAGACTACGAGTCACTCTAGTAAAATCTGGATCTTACTCACTATGCAAAGGTTCAAGTCGTATGACACCTTTGTTTATGCACAATCTTATTGAGACCACAGAAATTCCCGAAAATCGTTTTTTAATTTCAAGTGGGGGATTGTTGGAACTTGTGTAGTTTGATGTCATTAGTGTGGACCTTAGGATGTGAAATTGAAAAACTCACAAGTCCCACATTGGAAGTTTCTGTAAAAACCTCACAAGTCCCACATTGAAAGATTTTGAAAAAATCTCACAAGTCCCACATTGGAGGATGCAAGAGTAGTGACAAAATCTCATTCTATAAATAGAGACCTCCTCCTTCATTATTTTTTGCACCAAGAGCAAGTACGAATTTACTTGCTCTTTTCTCTCTCCCTCAATATTTTCTGCCGACGCATTTCCGGCCTCCTTCTCTCCCTTTCTTTCCGTGGCACTAGAGTTGGAATAAGATATTCCAATATTGTGGGTATTTCTGAATTGGCACTGGTAGCCATATTTTGGGTGTATTCGAGAGCGATTCTTACAGTGCAGTAAGATATCGTATAACAGAGATCTGGGCTGTTTTATCCTGGGGACGGCGTGGTTGATAGTCTGCTTGCACCTTGAGGCAGTACCACGAAACGTCTTAAAGAGAGCGACCTGGTCGTGACTCAGCCAGTAAAGATTATCTCGTGTCATTGTTGCAGGCTACTGATACAACAGGTGTTGATGCAAAGTGCTAAGATATATCTTTTCAGCTACATTAGATTCTTCTTTATATAGAATAGAATGGATAGATTATTTCTTTTAGCTTATTTAAATCTAAGATAGAGATGGGGATGTTTAGGTTCTTGTCAATCTTCAAACCATCTAACATAAATATGCTTCTTATTTTTGTGATGCAAGTTCTTCATACGAATAGATTCACGCTTAAGCATTTGTGATTTTTATTTCTCTTTTTATATTACTAAGGGTATCTTATCAACTTTTAAGTAAGAGACCAATCTCTTTTGGAGTGCACGGCTGTCCTTCAATTCCTCTCAACAAGTATTGCTCTCAGTATTCGAACTTTTGACTTTTTTATCAGTGGAGCCTTACACCACTTAATTGACATCTTATTGGTAATTTTTCTTTATCTGCTATTTTCGTTAACACATCAATATGAACAATTTGCATAAATATTAAGTTCTTAATTAAAAATATATTTAGATAAATGTACAGAATCTAACTTTCAATGACAAATAAGTTCAATATGATACTTAACCTATGAGTCTATATTACTAATGACTACTTTTTAGGTTAAACTCTACTTACATATTTAAGTTCTAATGATACTTCAATTTTCGTTGATTCTTAAATAAAATTAATACAAATATATAATAAATAAAATAGTATAAATTTTTACATAAATAATAGGTGAATGGAAAATAAGGTAAGTTTTAAATAGCTAATCATCAGGTTGGGATAATAATATCATCTTATCAAATCAATCTATAATTATGATTGTAACATTTATAATTTTAAAATAGATGTGGTCATTATGGATGTCTTAAAATTTTGAAAATTCCAATTCCACCATTTTTTTTTTGCTTTCTAATATTGTTTCAATTCTTTCGCTATGAAATTACCAATATTCCAAAGTTGATTGGATTGATAATTCTGTTTGTGTAGGACTTGTCCTCTTTCTAGAACACATATCTTTCCATTTCCATTGTGGGTAATTTTTTAGAAGTGATCTTAAAGGAATAGTTGGTTATTTCACATGTATATTTTGGTCTAGTGGTATATGACCCTATTAAATTTATATGATGATTAAAAAGTTTAAAAGTTTGATTCCTATGAAGACAATTACTGTGAGGGACAATCACACACCAAGAATAAATCGAGTGAAATGATACCTTTATTAGTATCAAAAAATTTATCATAATATTCCCCTAAGATTCTTCTTAGGATAATTTTCCTAATAAGATGAAACAAAACATGTGGGAATGGGCTGGAAAGATAAGAGAATAAGAGAAAGTT
The DNA here is from genome assembly GCA_009771035.1 of Lupinus albus. NCBI lineage: Eukaryota > Viridiplantae > Streptophyta > Magnoliopsida > Fabales > Fabaceae > Lupinus > Lupinus albus. The sequence continues at coordinate 16,391,164 of CM020016.1, forward strand.
TATCTTTTCCTAATTTAAAAAGTTAAATAAGGAAAAGGAATGAAAAAAGAGATCAACGAGTTAAGAACAAATGAATGGCTTCCACATACAAGGCACTAATACCCTCTTTTTATTATTTAAATTATGAAATTGGTAAATTACTTCGTGCTTGTAACTTGCCATTTGTTTTATTTTTTCTTCTCTTTATATAGAACTCTATTCTCTTATTCCATTTGTTTAAAAACTTTTGATTTTTAAATTTCTACATACAATTTAAGAAGTCTAAGATATGTAAAAATTGAAGAAAATATTCCTACTAAATTAAGAGAGGTAGTACATTGAAAAGTAGTGAGGATAATTCTATCTCAATTCCACACTAAGAAAAGGTGATACATTGAAAGGTGGAGAAATTTTAAAAGAGAAATTAAGAATGATTATTAAATTATATGAGAAAAAAGTGCTTAAATAAATAAGGATAGAATCAGAAAATTACATATAATTTATCTTAATTTTATAAAGCATCAAAAAGATATGGAATAAAATAAAAAAACTAAAATATTAAAAGTTTTGATATAGAGTAATTATCTCATCCCAATTTTGAACATCTACCTCTCTTATTATAAAGAGTGAGTAGTAATATTTTACATTTTCCCTCATATACTTAGAATGAGATCTCTTATCCTAAAGTTTGTATTACTTCATGTATCAATTACTTTTAATTAGTCAGAAAAATAAAATAAGAATTAAGTATATATTAATTTTATGAAAGAGTACATGTGATATGTGATATTACATATCTTATAATATAAGATGTGTTTCCCTTATACTCCATTTTACATTTTCATTTTCTTTGGATCTCTATTTTCCCTCATCATATCATCAATCATATTTTCCCCATCTATTGCTATATTTCTTTTTCATACATCACCTATATATACTTAATAAATGATGTAGCGTAAACACTTTTTCTCATAAATAAAAAATTAAAGTTTGAGTCAGATAAAATAGATTCCCATATCAACAAAAATAATAAAAAATATTCCCATAATCTCAATGGTCTAGTCACCACATGCTCATGCATTAAGAATCCAAAGTCATGATCATATAATAATAGTATAAAAAACTCTTACAATATTTGTTGATATATTTTTTCTCATAATAAAATAAGAAATGACCCACATATAATGAATGTATTAATTAATTAAAAGGAAAGCAATTAAAGCAGAAAAAGCTTGTCCACGCCAGCGAGAGGCTGCTAGACTTTCTATTCTATTTTATTATTTTTCCTTAATTGATCGAAACTCCAACAACAATTACTTGTAAATGCATATTAATTATAATAATTTCCCAATAATGAGAACACTTATTGGTGGTTTGACATTTATACTTTATTTAAAGAGTAAAAGAAACGAAATGATATATTGCAAGAAGAATAAAACCCATTGATAACTTATGTTGCAAGTACAAGTAAGTACAGTTGTTCACTGACATATTCAATTAATAATGCTTAAGGAAGTTACTTTTAATGTTTTAGTGCTGTATCAACAACATGTATTATAGTTGACAACTTGACATGCAAATAACTTTTTCTATTTAATATATACTAGTATGTCGACAGACACTTCGTCTCTACCGATTCGCATTTTTATTTTATTATATTAAGTATTCATTTTTATATATTTTATTTTATACAATTATAATGTTTTTGTATTAAGAGTACTTTATGTTAAAAAAATATTTATTATAATTCAATTTAAGGTGAGATTTGTGGTTAATGTGCTAATGGTAGTTACTTAGGATTATATGGTTTTTTTTGTAGAAATTAAAAAATGTAAGGGCAAAATAGGAAAATAGAAATTACACCATGGTGATAGTTATTATTATTAGTATAAAGATATTATACAATAATCGGTTATCATTCATTATTAATTTGTATTATTTTTTTTTGAAAAATTAGTAATAATTAAAATTTAAAAATGATGGGTAAATAATAGACTGACAATATATAAAATTAGTTGATTAATTGATATGACAGATAAACCATGTGATTAAATAGACTTTAATCAACAATAACTATAAAAATTGGTTCATGTGGTATAATTTGAATTTTGATTAATTTAATTTCAGATTTGGTGAACATGTGACTTCAAAAACTATTGTATTAAATTAATTAGAAAATCCAAATTCATAAAAATTAGCTCTTCTCAATGATGTGGGTTCTAATTTGAAAGCAACCCTAAGTAATGATAGAACTGTGATGTTTGTCTTGAATCGGGTAAAACCTAAAGGTCTGTTTGCGAGTTGGTTTTTGCCTTTTTGGAGGGTAAGGGAGAAAATGGAAGAACTTGTGAGCCATAAAATATACTTGTAAGATGACTTTCAAGACTTCAATTTCCTACCCTCCCCTTCCAAAAAATCTTCTAGCAAAAGGAGTAAAGCAATTAAAATGGTAAGACACTTTGAGTTGAGCCATTTAACCCAACATAATGCATCGGGTGGATATAGGAAAATTTCAGCCCAAATATTTTTGTCCTAACCTAACTCAAAAATTTATAAATCCGGAAGAGCAAGCTCACTTAAAAAAATATATTTAAATTAAAAGTTTAAAACGTAAGCTTGATATCATCTATCACTATAACCATTTTATTAGACTCTTCCTACGTATGAAAATTGGCATAGTGGAAATCCATTTTAATATAGTAGCCATACTTCATTTTGTGAAAGTTTAGGGGAATTGTAACACTAACAAAACTAATGGGATAGATTTGGTTTGGGTTTTTAATGTTAATGTGGGCAAAACCGAGTGAAGATGTATTGTTTGTTGCATTTTCATGTTTCAAGTATATAAACCATAAAGCATGTACTCAAGATTCTATAGCATATTTCGTAAGTGGTTGAAAACTTGGCAAGATATAGAAGCTATGAATCAGCATGCAAAACTTTCGAAGGTCTTGACTACAATATCTAAATGAACCCAAGTCATTCTTTGACAATTCCTCAAAGAAATCCAATAAATTTTCGATATAGAAATCCAAATTAGCTTAAATTTCGAGATGCCACAGTTCTGTATGGCACATAAGTGAAACATAGTAGCTCCAGCAATACATTACAAAAGTTTAAAGCCTTCTACCCCTTCTACCACTCTTTCTACGAGTGCTATCTGAAGGAATTGGAGTCACATCCTCTGAAAATTCAAAACAGGATAATTAACAATAAATACCACACTAGTGAAACCAGTTATAAAACAAAAATGAAAAATACAATGAATCAGTGAACAAAAGAACATCTCTAATGATACTCGGACACATACATAAAACAACAATAAGATGAGGCATAAGACATTTGAGTAAGAGATAATGGTGAATTACTAAGGATTTTTTAACAAAGGTAATTACCTATACGGCCAATTTTCATTCCTGAACGAGCAAGGGCACGGAGAGCAGACTGAGCACCAGGACCAGGTGTTTTTGTCTTATTCCCACCAGTAGCGCGGAGCTTGATATGGAGAGCAGTTATGCCCAGTTCCTGGTCCAAAATACTTTGAATCAGTACATCCGTGTTGACAATTTTGCAGAAACAACATGTACTTACTTTACTACAACGCTTTTAGAGGCCCATTTTACTATAGCAAAATGAATCAAGCTATAATTTAAGAAAAATTACAGTTGATATTGGTGACAAAGATAGATAACTTCTATCGAATACAAAAAGAATAACACAGCATAGTCGTCATGAAAGTTAAAAAGATTAAAAAAAGAACTATGTTAAAGAAATCTTAAGACCTTGCATCTGGTAGCAACATCCTGTGCTGCAAGCATAGCAGCATATGGAGATGACTCATCTCTGTCAGCTTTAACCTTCATTCCACCTAAAAGTAGAAAGAAAGTCACATAAGAATACAATAGAAGTAAACATTAGGATACCGTAAAGTAAAATTTTATATTGCCAGTGATGGTCTTCTCTGTACTTTATCATAAAAAAAGGACAGCTCAGTTCACTCCCTAAGCTCAATACATTGTGGGGTATTGGGGATACCACAGCTCATACATAAAAATCCCACAAAGAGGTACATGCTGTAATGAAGGTAAGCTAAAAGGAACAAAATAATGTTAATATATTAACTTTGGAGAATAGCAAATCGTTATAAATTGCAAATGGATTATAACTTATAAATATCTATTATAAAAAAGCAAAGAAACTGTTATAAAAGTAACTAATTGCTATTGACCAAACAATCTATGATTTATTTAGTAGATCCTGCAATTTTAAGAAGAACACTCATACCAGTGATACGAACAAGAGTTTCCCTCCCAGACAAATCAGTGACATGCTGCAATCATACAAATAATTTAATTACAGCCCGATTTCAGACAATGGTAATCCAAATGAAGACATGTGGAAATCCTTGCATATACTCACAATGAAAGTGTCATTAAATGATGCAAATATACGAGCCACACCGAAAACATGTTCACCGTCTCTCACAGCTGGACCAAGAGTCACAGTTTCCTCCTTTGGTTCCCTAACCTTTCTTCTCGACTACAGTAGATAAAACAACATCCTATTAAAACTAAATCCATTTTCCAAATCCAAAATATAACTAAATTCTCAAAAGGACTATATTTACAATATCATTCAATTGTAAAATGAAAAATAGCAACATTACATCTAAGCTAGAGTATTATACTTCAACCATTGGCTTATACATACAAAATAATAAACAAATGAATAAGAAGATCTTAACAAAAAGATATCAATTTTTTTTATAATTGACAAAAGCATCATATATTTGGTTCACCTAGAACCAAAATAAACCTTTGAACCCGCACAAATTATGAATCTAAAATCTGACAAATCTAAAACCACAAAATTTATAGTTGAACAACAAAGGGGTGGAAAATCAAACGTAGATTGAACATATGCGGGAGGAGAACTATGTTTACCATGGTTAGAATGCAGATCTAGGGTTTCAGAGCTTGATAACTAGATGAAGCTTCAACAACCCTTGTTGCAGAGTAAAAATGGAGGCAGGGTTGTTAACTTCGATTTTATATAGTAGGGTTTTGTAAAATAACCGAATTTGCGATGAGCCCCCTCATTCTTTTTAATTTTCGATATTGCCACTTAAATCTTTATTTTGCAATTATTCATTCACTTATTGTGAAAAAAACCTACTCCACATCATGATAATTCATTTTTGGGAATCCAATAGTTTGGATTGATAAATACATATAAACCATTGGATTTTCCAAAATTAGATGACTAAAATGAAGAGTAAGTATTTTTCACTTACTTTTGGAGTAAATGGATCTCTCCCCATATTATAATAGATATACTACCTAATTTTTGTCTATGAATTTAATAGTAAAAACTCATTTTAACTGGGTTTAAGTTTGAGATTTTTTCTTTTCAAATATTGAACTTTGTATTGTGTTTGATATAGATAATACTCGACCTAAATCCAATTTTTACAATAAATGTAAAATTATAAAAAAAAATATCATATATATGTTATATATACATAATACTAAATAATGAAGATATTTATTTGGCAAGAGACATATTTCGGGTTGGGTTAGTACGAGTTTAGAAATATCTAAAACTTGATGAGGCAAAGATGATAATAGGGATGTCAATAGGGCTGAGTGGGCATGGATATTGTATATCTGTGCTTATACCCGCACTATTTGCGGGTACCCGTGCAGATAGTAGGTATTTGGGGTTACCCAACGAGTTTTCAAGTTTAATTATATTTTTATATATTTTACAATAATTAATATATAAAATAATTATTATTTAAACAATATTATATGTATATGATAATTTTATGATTATAGTATCATAATTAAATTTTATTATGAAATAATATCAAAATAGACAAATATAATGTTAAATTAGTAGTAATTAAGTATAAAATATTTAATTAAAATATACATGCGGGTACCCGTGGGACAGTATGATACCCGCTCTCATCCATGAACTATTTTTACGGGTATTCATTGCAAATATTTTGACAAATACATACGGGTCTGAATATTTTTGTTATCCGTAGATAATAATCTTATTTAAGCCCCATAATATTAACAATCTGGTTTAAGAGTTCAAATTCAGATTGAGTAAACAAAAACTCTACTTCAATCAATCTCATTGTCATTCATATTTTTTATCGTTCGTATAAATAATTACTTTTATTAATGGGTATAAGTAATTCATTCTGAAGTGTATTTTTATGTTATAATCAACTACATCCCCTTATCAAATGAATTAATTATTTTTTTAGATACATAACTATCACTTAAATAAATGTTAATTATTTTTTAGATGGACAACTATCATCTAAATAAATGTCAACTCCTTTCCCTTATCTAGGATGTAAAAGCATTCACGTGCCACCAAAGCAAACAAGACATTTAATAATTAATTAGAATGAAAACTAAAAATAACATGATTCGTGAGGTGATAATAACAATCCAGAAAAAGTGTGTCAAAATCGGAGATTGAGATCAATTCCAATCATTCTCCGATCAAACACCACCATGGCCGACGACGCCAAAAACAGAGGAATCTATGACGCCGACCACCACCATAACCAACCTTATTATGGCACCTTTCAAGGCGTCGCCAATTACTATCCTCCTCATAACCCACCGCCCCATGCCGTTGTTGGTTTCCCTCAACCACTTCCACCGTCGCAACCACCACCCGTTTCTTATGATGCCCCCCGCTATTATTACCAAGGCTACCACTCTCTTCCAGGTACCCACTTTTCTCTATTTAAGGTCATAGTTGAGAATTTGATTCATTATTATTATTATTATTCATACATTTGAATTTAACATTACTAGTTATGGGTTGTCTCCAGAATTTGATTTTTGATTGTTTTTTTATTTTATTTTGGGGTAGTTGATGATATTAAATCTGATTTTAACTAACCGTGGTTGAATTGAATTGGATTTGTGTTTTATGGAATGTATAATTTAGAGCTTTAACATTTTCTTAGAGGATGTGTTCTGTTAGTAATACTTGAAAGTAGTGTGTCGTTAGTAATGCTTGTGGTCTTTATTTGATCTGTGGAAGGGTTGGTTACCAAACTGTTATTTGGTTTCGTTCAAATTTGAACCATCGAAGCAGCACTCTATTTACAGATTGAACTACTGTTCGTTAATTTGTTTTATTTAATATGGTATAGAACTTGAATTTGAGGGTGAGATTGTGTAAATTTATCCTCTCCCGACCTCACCTGCTGGAAGCCTCAAGTATTGGGCAACCCTTTTATAAAACGGTGTTGCTTTTACAGTCGATATTATAGTAATTCGTCAATGCTTCCATATAGCCATCTTGAATTATATAATACTTTTGTTCCTCGATAGGCTATTGGCCTTGCCCATTGCCCCCTCCCTTGTGGTGGTTGTTCTTCAGGTTTTAGTTTGAGCTGTTTGGTCAACTTGAAGTGTGCTTTTTGCAAAATAGAAGGAAAAGAGTATTTCTTGATTACTGTGGGACAGAGCAATGGCTGATACAAAAATTTATACTAGTCAATGTTAACTAATAGAAGTGGAATACTGACATAGCGGCATCACTTATATGAAAGGGATGTTAACTTCTGAAGTCATTGATTTACGTATAAGTTTCAGCCACTATTTCTTTCTGCATTTTGAAATTTTGTATAGGATGCACAGGAAAAAATGATTATTTTGATCCTTATCTATTGACAAATGACAACCTTTTTGATATTTTGCAAGTTTATGCTGTTGCTGATGGTAGGCCTCTAAGAGAACATCGTCTTCCTTGCTGTGGACTTGGTTTGGGTTGGCTCTTGTGAGTTTACTTATACTGAAACTGTTTCTATCCTTTCTTTATGCCTTTTTCATTCAGTTTTTTAAATGCAAAGGATAATACATACACACGTTGCACCATAACATCCACAACATAACGGTGCAACTTCATTTATGTTTTTATGTGCTTTTGGAATGTCGGTTACTGTGTAATAAAATATAAAGTAATTTTTTTAGATTGATATCCCCAGCTACAGGAAATCTACATAGGCATGCCCAATAGCATATGCTAATTTAGTTGTAATTGGCTGCAAAACCTTCGAATTTTGTTTTACTTACTGTTATTTGAGAGCCGTCCTTGTTTTCATTATCCTAAATGGTTCAGTAAACCAGTTTAACATTTTAAACTTTTAAATGCAAGGATGAGCTGTTCTATTTGTGTATAATACTAGGTTTGTGGATGAGCCTTCTATCTTTGTATATCCACAAAAGGTTTTTTCTTTCTCCCTCTAAGAGATCAATATTTACCCAGTCTTAGAAATGCTGCTAATTAAACTCTACACTTCTCCTCCTAAAGATGGATGTTTAGCAACCGTGGTCCCACCATAGTAAGCATGGTTTTGCAATTATCGATACTGTTTTTTCTCTCCAAAGTGTCCTTTTTGTAATTTTCTTATTAATTTGATTTCAAATAGGGAACTGTACTTATAGCGAAAGCTTTATCATGAAAATATGTGCATTTTTATTAGTTTTGATTAGTGATATATCGCATTGTATCTTTTCAACTTTGGAATCTTCTTCTTGATTATCTTCTTTGGAAATCTATGGTGCCTTTTAGGGTGAAGGCCTTCATTTGGACTACAATACTCGATAGGATTAATAATAAATATAAACAATTTTGAAGACGATGGAAAAACGTCCCATTTACATTATGTTTTTTCATATTCTCATATTGCTGGTCATTTTTTCCTACACTACCTGGCTGGGCTAGCTCCTAGTGTCTTTGGTGTCACACCTTTTGGTCTCCTTGTTGAATGTTGTCTTTGTCCTCATAGCTTGTACCTTTTTTATGATGAGTAATTCAGTGGTTTTAGGAGATGTGAGGAAGGAAAGGTTTTCCGGTGCTATGTGAAGTTGTGGTTATACCGTGGAGTTTATGGGTAGAGAGAAATGATAGAAATTTCAAGGATAATTTTGGCATTCTGCCCCTTTATGAGATGAAAATGATGTTCATCCCTTTTTGTATGGGTCAGCTAATTACTTTAGGTTGTTCTAGTTACTTTTACACTTCAGTAAGATGCCTTCCCTTCTTGCTATCATTTTTATATGGCCGTAGTCAGTTAAGGGAATGGTTCTTAAACTCTCGAGTTTACTCTCCAACCCAAGTGTTTGCAGCTCCAATGTACTAAAAGATAAAGGAATAATCAGACTTGGAATATTGGACTGGGAATTATGTTTAAAAATGAAGTATTGTCTAACTGTTGTATTAAATTTAATTTTCTATGGTGATATTCGACGATCTCACTTTACTTTGTATTGCCAGGTTTTTGACTGGTTTCATTCTTGGTGGCGTTCCATGGTACATCGGAACTTTCATTCTACTATGCATACAAATGGATTACCGAGAAAAGCCTGGATTAATTGCATGCACAGTTGCTGTAAGTATTTTTCACATTAATAGTTGGAAGTCATGTTGTATGATAGTTGGTAGTGGCTGGGGGGCTGGACAGACTTCAGAAGATAGTTTGATTGTAGACTTGTTGCACGTTCAATCTCTTAAGTGTCCATTACATGTATTTATGCCATGTCTTTTCCTGATACTTAGCATTATATAGATGATTGGCTGCCAAAATTCCATTTGCTCAAATGTTGTGTGTCATGTGGATCTTGCATGTTACAAACTTATAATCACTCATCTGAATGAAAGTGAGGCTTAAAAACTTAAAAACTCATCTACAAGTGACTCCTGTGGAATACTTATCCTGAGCATGTACTTTGTAGTCTGTTTGTTGACTTCTGATATTCATGAGCCAGTTTGGTTAGAATTTTACTAAAAAGGCTCATTTAAAGACAAAGAACCTAAAATGCAGCTTTTAGGAGAAGCCGAATTGTGATGTAAATAAAAGATTAATGAATAGAAGCAGACCTACAGTCATAGATGCTCTGGCAGACAGAGTAAGTTGTGCTTCATTCATTGTATGCAAAATGGGTTTGTGAGCATTAATCAAACCCAAAAGATTTCTTTTGTTGTTCTGAATATTTTAAATCTACCAAGTACTTTGTCAAAAAACATAGTTTGTAAGTCATTATTTTTCTTTTATTGATTAAATCTAAAAGGTTTTATTTTGCCATGCTCACTTGGATTATGTACTTGAATTTTTTACAGTCCTTCATTGCTGTGATAGCTGTTACCTTTGGTGTCACACAACAAGATCATGATTGGTTAAGTTTTACTTGAAGCACAAATTTTAGTTTTACATTTTGACATGTGCAATCTTGTGGAGCCTTTGTTCTTGTAATTCATACATTTGAACTCATGGAAAGTTGCAATTGTACAATTGGCTATGGTTCTTGTAAATTGTCATTCAAATGCATTTTCTGCATGTTAGCAGAAGTTGACAAAGTTTGGAAACAGATAATAGAAAATGTATTTATTCTTTCTTACTCAATTTCAAGGCCAATGCAAATTGTTAAGTTTATTGAAGAACACTTTTGAGTTGAATGGAATGAGTTTTGATATAATGTAATGAGATAAGAAGGGGACAAAACTTAGGTAAAGTACCATAAGTGCTAGTGGTACAGGTGACCTATTAGAGGATGACACATAGATCTTTTTATTTATTTTCAATGTCAAAAAATGTTTGATTGTAAATATAATAAATGCTCATTCTTTAAAAGTAAATAAAAAGGTCAACGTGTCATTGTCTAATAGGTCACCTATACCACTAACACCTTTGGTACTGGAATCTCTATTAACTATTTTTGTATTTTTTGGGGTAAAAGGCAAGTTTTTTATATGGATTAAGGGAAGTTGTGTTCCATCAATTAGAAATTAAAGAAGTTTTCTAATACTTTGGTAAGGGGTTTATACCAGCATATCATTCTTTCAAGAAAATAACATAATCTTATACATATTTAAACACAATTTTTAAATAATAACCAATATATTTTGGTATAATTTTGTGAAAATTGGTGGATCGACTTTGGATGTATATCCAGAAAAGTCAAGACATAATTTCATGTGAATACTTGACATCTCTCCCTCACACGAAAGGAAACCAATATTTGCCTTATCCACTATCAATCATGAATTACTAGCAAATAGAACACTATAACAAATAATAGTTTTGAGAAAAGAGTATATTTGAAAATTAAAATCACAGAAGAATAAAAATTAAACACATGTATAAAAAACAACTGTAAATGATAAAATCAACTTTCACATGCACACTTTTAAAAATACAATTAATTTTTTATGTAGTTTTGAGTTCAATCTTCATGAATGATATTTATGATTTAGAAAATTATCATTTTTTATTTTAAAATAACATGTTATAATACATTTTCCACATGTATATATACATACTCATGTTTTTAGGGAAATATAACGATTTCAATGTCATTATATAAATGAGGATGATATCTTTACACTAAGGCTAAGATTCTCGAGTAAAACCTATTATATTATTGTGTTGCATTTATATCAAAATGTTATTTTTAATATTTATATATATGATTTGCATTTGTCTATTCTTAAAAAATGTGATAAGAAATGGCCCAACCCAAAAGAAATGAGCCTAAACAAATTAGGGTTTCGTCTTACCTGATATATAACGGAAACCAAACCTCTTCTTTCGTTCTTCGCACAGCAACAAACCCTAAGAGTGAGAGAGAGAGAGAGAGTGAGCGTGTGTGTTCTCTCATACAGAAATGGTTACATTCAAGGTAAGACAATTCATATATTCCTTCAATTTCTTCTTTTATGATTTCATTTTTCTCCATTTTTTTATTTCAATTTCTGCGATGTAATCATTATTTCGCTTCTTGATTGCAGTATCACCAGTACCAGGTTGTCGGTAGGGCTCTCCCTACAGAATCAGACCAGCACCCTAAGATTTACCGCATGAAGCTTTGGGCCACCAACGAGGTTCGCGCTAAGTCTAAGTTCTGGTAATCGCTCTTTCTTAACTTTCTGTTTTCGTTTTTAGATCTTTTCATTTTTATGAAATCGTTTATTCTTTTGTGTTTTTTGAATTGTTTTATTGTTTTCGATTAGGTATTTTCTGAGGAAGCTCAAGAAGGTTAAGAAGAGCAATGGTCAGGTCCTTGCCATCAATGAGGTACAATCTTAGTTTTTATTTTATTTGTTTTGATATTTTGATTTGATCTGAAATAAAATGTTTTAATAACTGTAACATAATGTCATGATTGCCAAAATGTAGCATTTGATATTTTGTTCGAATTGTGCGAAATTATTTTAACATAATGTCACTTATTTTCTGTTGATAATGTTTGCAATGAATGTTGAAGAGCATAGATATAGTAACTGCCAAGAGTCCAAGAGTTTGTTGTTCGTAGTAATAGAATAAAAAAATTAATGTTGTACTGCTTGTCATCGATGTGGAGTGCTCAAGCTTTGCATAATTTATTATACCTTATTTTATGGACATTTGGTTGACCATGGTTTAGATAAAAACTTTTTTTGCATGCTGGCCATATTATTGTTTGTGCCATGTTTAGCAATAGACATCGTTGTTTAACTCTATGTTTGGATTTGTAATGATTTTAAATTATTTGGAACTATATCCAATTGTATTGCAATTGCTATGGGTTTGTAGTGAACATTTGTAATTTTACGATGGTTGATTATTAAAAAATCTTAATTTTGTTTTCATTTATATAATTTTATTAATACATAAGTCATCTAATTTTAGATTTTTGAGAAGAACCCAACGAAGATTAAGAACTATGGGATTTGGTTGAGGTATCAGAGTAGGACTGGTTACCACAACATGTACAAGGAGTACCGTGACACCACTCTAAATGGTGCAGTGGAGGCTATGTACAATGAGATGGCTTCACGTCATCGTGTCCGGTTCCCTTGCATTCAAATTATCAAGACTGCCACCATTGCGGCCAAGCTTTGCAAAAGAGAGAGCACAAAGCAATTCCATAACTCCAAAATCAAGTTCCCATTGGTGTACAAGAAGATTAGGCCACCAACAAGGAAGCTGAAGACCACATACAAGGCAAAGAAACCCAACTTGTTTATGTAAGGTGCTTGCTGAATCAGTTTCCAGCCCTAGAGTATCTCTATCACCTTGTTTTGATAGAAATGTTTCTTTTTCCTCCTGATTTTGTTTTGAGGATTTTAGACTATTGTGATTGCGTTCAAATGTTTGTTTCTGTTGGGTATGCTATTGAAATTTTTTATAATCGAGTAGAATTTATCAAATTTATATTCCTGTCAATTTATAGTCCTTTGCTTGAGTTATAATAAAAGTGAATGGTATTGCCCTACAATCAAGCATCACACCCTTTTTCTTGGCAATCTTTATTTTTGGGCCAATGCTAATTTACAAACTATAACTTAGTTTGTTTCGGAGCGAACTTTTTTTTAACTATTAGATGAAAAAATTTAGCTACTGGTCACCGGTTGAATACCCTTTAGAAGTCGTTATGGGGGTGTAACTTTAGTTTAGAAGTTGATTTAGGATAAGTTAACTTCAAGTATGAAGTTGTAGTAGGGGATATCGACTTCTATGTAGAAGTCGGTTTGGTAAAAGTTAACTTCACTTCACTTTGAAGTTGTATTAGGTGATACCGACTTTTATGTAGAAGTCTGTTTGACATATATTAACATCACCTTTTTGAAGTTGTAATACTTCAAACCGACTTCTAAGTGTAGGTTGTATAAAATGTGAACTTCAAATACTAATCTTCCATACCATTATAGTTTGCATTCCTCACACTCGCTTGCTTTGGAAATTTTTATTTTTCTCTAAAAGATCGATTGAACTTCTGATATTGAAATACAAATGCATTCCTCCTATCAAGAACCATTGAGAAGTCGGTTTGGGCTAACCCAACATCACAAAATCCCATTGAAAAGTCGGTCTGGGCCATCCCAACTTCCATTGAGAAGTCAGTTTGGCTCGTCCCAACTTCCATTGAGAAGTCGCTTTGAGTCGTCTCAAGTTCCATTGAGAAGTTTTGCCGAAACTGACTTCTGAATGGAAGTTGGTAAAGTCCATACCGACTTCTCAACAAGAACGTGACAGGTTTTCGATCATCAAATCAACAGCTGAGATTAATCGTAATATCATCCAACGGCATTAATCGCAATATCATCCAACGGTCAAGGAAGCAGTTTACATCGAAGCGAACTAACTTGTAGTTCGCAAGCTAGTCGCTGCCTAATTTTTGATAGGTCGGTTTTCTTATGGTTTAATGCATCAAGTTGATCATCTTTCAAAAAAGAAGTGGCATTTTCATTGACGACCCCAATATTTGCTGTTTATATGTGAGTTTTTTGGATGATTCTTGTTCTAATGTGTTTTTATATGATTTTTCATCAATGAAGTTCAACAACATAAACAAGAATGGATTGGCAAAAGATGAGAATCTCTTGGCTGGGTTGAATTATCTCAAGGAAATTGCTCAACCCGTGAACAATTTCTTCTGGGAAACGTGAATGAACATAATTTTAAATGAGTATAATACGTCGTAAAAATTTATACACAATCAATATAACACTTATCATTTATTTATAATTTATTTAAGAGTTAATATGATTAAATGTGAATGGTGAATGATTTGTATAGGTTCCATTCTTAATTTAGAATGATGGTCGTTAGCGCTGGGTAGATAATAATAGCATAAGAAAAAAGTTTTATACAAAGTCATTACATCTCTATCACTCGTTTATATTTTTTTTTTAAAAGTCGATAATGATAAAATATGAATATTGAATAATGAATGTAGTGCATACAAATACAATCTATATATTAGTGTTAGTGTATACATTTTTTTTTAAATATGTTTGAGGTTCATTTTATGATTCTTATTCTAATGTGTTTGAATGATTTTTCATCAAAGTAGTTGAACAACATAATGGATTGGCAAAAGATGAGAATCTCTTGCTTGGTTGAATTACCCCAAGGGAATTGCTCAACCCTTGAACAATTTCCACAAACATAATTTTAAATTAGTATAATATCTATGGAGAAAGATTTATGCCAAAAAATTTATATACAATTAATATATCATCTATTGTTTCATTTATATTTTATTTAAGAGTCAAAAATAAATAAGGCAGATTGATATTAAAAGATCAAATTTATCACTTTCTCCTATATGTTAAACATATTATTTCTTTATACTCATCATATTAATTTCTTTATAGAAAGTTAATATATCATTATTCATTCACTATTCATTTGTATTAGTTTTTTAAATAATTGATGATGATTAAAAATGAATGATAAATGATTGACTAACAATGTATAAAACTTTTACACGTATTAGTACATATATAGTTTTTCCACATTTATAGTAGATCATCCTGTCCAATAAGACCCTTTCACGACATTGAAACATCTTAATGAAGCATACAATAATAATTATACAAACTCAACAACAATATATTACTCGATGTGTTGCAAATGTGGAATATTTGCACCCCATTTCATGGACACAAAATACCCTATTTTTGTATCATCCTATGAAAGAGTCATACACTTAATAATAGATGTCAATTTAGACACTAGCAAAGTTTGAATTAGCCTTCACTCCAACCCCACCTTTTTAAAGACACTTGCCTTCTAAAACGGCTATAACAAATTAACTGTCCCTTAGAGAATCAAACCTCTTTCCCACTATAATATTCATCCCCAATCTTCTTGAGAAATAGTCTATGTACTTATTTTATTTTTTTGGTAAATTATAATCCAAATATTCAAAAGATAGAATATAGAATCATATAGGTCTCTATAATTGTTGCATTAGCCTATTTTGTGGTATCTTTTTTTATTTTTTTATAAAACAAAGGGTATCCATCACCATGTGGATAAATAATTAATCTCTTTCGAGATGCATGATTGTCTCTCCTAATCCCAACAAGTGTCGCTCGTATAAATCAAATATTTAACATTTTAGTATATATTAGAATCTAATGAAACCTTACACCAATGTAAGAACGTTTTGTTGGTGGGAAATGGAATCTTTGATTGTAGGGAAACACACATCATGGCCCAACTATATATGTTGCTCAAAACACCTAAAAGAGCAACACAATTCAAATTATACCTGAGACAAACTTGATCGAACAAAAAACATATCACCGACATTTGTGTCCCTATGTGTGTGCTTTGCTACAACACTTAAAAAAGATTAACAATAATTTAAGAGAATCGTGATGGGTGGCCATAGAACCATGCATAATTTACACTCGTTCAACCAAGCATCTCTACTTGCTGTACCATGTTATTTTGTTTCATTACTCACAACCACTCAATCACAATTATGATGCCATATGCTTTATGGTTCGGTGTGATGTTCAAGATACCATAGACATCATAGGATACGTAGAAGAACAAGTGTATCATAAAATGTGAGCATCTTGTAATGTTTAATGTGCATTATTTAACGATTGTATTGGTGTGGTGACAATAATGATATTAGCTTGGTTGTAGTGAGAGTAGTGTTAATGGGTAATCTGCTCGAACATATTCGTTCAATTGTGAATCTGAGTATCTAATCGATTTGAGTGGATCAGACAATCAGTCTTATATCAAAATTAGGATAATCTTGTTCGGCTCATTTTATTTAAGGTTAAAATCAGATATTGAGATCAGTCAAATTAATCATTTAAAAGAATAACATTGTTGTGCGATACAACAAATTTTGCATGTAATTATGTGTTTCATTGTTTAACTTATATCAGAACAAAACTTTACTTATTTAATTACATTCTAATTTTATGTGTTTTAGGGCAATTAAAACATACAATCTATGTTTTTTGATAATGTTTTTTTTTATTTGTTAGAATAATTTTCTTTATTAATTGTCTGATTAGATATTTGTGTGATCGTTATATTTTTAAATTATGATTGGTAAATAACATTACTTATTGTAACTTTTAAAATTTGGAGAACCATGTTAAATCATTTAACGCATAATGGAAAAAGTAAAAATGTAATAAAAGATTAATAAATAATAATATAATTAGAGAGAGTAAAATATAAATGTGTATTGAGAATCTAAAACATCAAGACATATCGAATAATATAAAAAAGTCAAAACACCATTTTTTGTTGGAATTGAAGGAATATGTATAAGTTAAAAAAATGGAAAAATTAAGTTAATTAGAAACTGAAGAACAATAATAAATTTAATTTATTATATTTAGCAAGATTTTTATAATATGCAACATTTAAATTTATTCTAATATACGTATTTATCAATACACATAAATTTTATAAACAAATCAATTACATATGACAATATTTTTGACAAATTAAATTATATCTTAAAGTACAGCAACCGTTGCACATAAGTTGAACTAAGTCATGAAAAAAAAAAATCAAAGAACAGGATGATATTAAATAATAAACTACAGAAATATTCACTATTTTTCTATAAAAGTATTGTACTATATTTTTTACTAGTATACTTTTCTTCTCACTTTACTCATTCAACTATTATTTTTCATATCCATAATAATCTGAATAATAGTATATAATTAATAAATAAGTAATTAATATTATCATAAAATTTAAAAATGATATTTAAATAGAAATTAGTTTTATTTAAAAATGTACTTATAAGAGAACGAAAATAATTTAAATAAAAAATAATAACTCCATTTATTTTTATTTTAGGCAAAAGGACAATTCTGTCGGCATATTCTACTTACTCCCCACTAAACACATGTTGAAATGCAAGGGCATTTGAGTCATTTCCAAGCCTTTTCCTCTGATCCATTAACCCACCCCAGGGCAGTTAAAATCAGCTTCTGTCATAGATTTCATTTTTAGCTTTTCTTATTTAAGTTTAATATTATTTTTTTAATATTTTTTCTTGAAAGCAGAGAATTAACAGATGCAGTAAATACATTGTTTTAAATTGAATTTATTACTTTTTTTATAAAATACCTTTTATTTCTTTATATTCATTAATTTCCTTTTACAATTTAATATTTATGTACATACAATACGATAGTTTATTATATGAGTGTAATATTTATGTGAGGTTAATATAAAATCTTATATACATTCAATATATTATTTATTACTAATATGCTTTACTTATATTTAATAATTAATGATAATTAAATATGAATCATAAGTACTATCATAATTAATGACTTTTATAATTATTTTTTCTTTATAAATACATATTAAATTTCTTGTGCAACTTTAAGTAAATAGGTCATATATCTTCTATCATGCAATGTGTTTATCACTTTTGATTTGTCACTTAACTCTTTTAAAAATAACTTTTTAAATTAATTATATCAAATGATATATGAAGTGATACATTTTTTGAGATAAAAGTTTTATTTTCGCAAATGAATAGAAAGTCTAATTAATATTTTGTCAAACTTCTAAATGAGACAAAGATTTATTAACTCCTTTTAATTATAAGAAAAGTGAGAGAAATAAATTGGAATTAAAAAAGCTTTAAATGCGTATGATAATTAATGAGTATTTTCTTGCTTTTTATTAACCCACCCCTCTTGTCTCTTGATAATAACTTAAACTATTTTTTAATCACATAAGTGGAAGATGAAACTAACCATAACCTCTTTTTTTTATTTTTTATAACCGATCACTTTATAAATTATTTGAGTCTAATTATTTCTCTTTTTAGATCCATTAATTCTAAAAGTAAGTTTTTTAAATTTATTCCACATTTTAGCCATTAATTTTAAGGAAATCTAATGATTTTGAATTAGTGGGTATAACTAAACCATTAGATTTCCTTAAAATTGATGACTAAGATATGGAGTAAGTTTAAAAAACTTACTCTTGGAGTAAATGGATCATCACCCTATTTTTTAATGGATTAAATACAAAATTAGACAACCCAAATCCAAAAATCCAACACCTCCTTCACTTACCTACTCAATTAATGGAGATAGTAACGAATAAGTTTGAGTTCAAAAATTAGACATAGTTAATATTTAGAGTAGAGTATGGACCAAACATGACACGAATCGACATGTCGCATGATCACCAACTTATTATGTTTGTATGTGTCTCTATTTAAATGTGTAAAAAGTAATTATATTTTTTTGTCGAAAATATCATTAATTCTCTATTTTTTCATCGTATATATCTGTTTAATAATATATACATATATTATTTTATATGTCAAATTACATATTCACAATAATAAATAATATTTAAAAGACTTTATCAAAAAATGAGTATATATTATATTTAATTGGGTCTAGGGCCGAGTTCGGGTTTACACGCTGACCTTGCAAATATTCAGGGTCGAGTTAACTTCGGGTCTAGGGCCGGACCCGAATTCAAAAAAATGATCTGTCAACATTTAGGATCAGCTAAGAACAATCCTTAATCTATTCAAAACCGTCCCACGCTCACCCCTAATATTCATACTAATATGAATATTTTATCCACATCTATAGTTTATTTGATTACTATTTTTAAAGAATCAATAAAATATATAAAATTCATAGAAGATACATATATTTTTTCCATAAAAATTAATAAAAAGCAATGTGAGAGACCAATAAAAGAAGCACCTTTTGTGAAGAGTGAAGATGTAAGAAAAAATGAAACTAAGAGAGAGAAACTGGTGAGAGAAAGAAAAAGACCCACCAAGCTTACTAGTAGTACAAGAAAAAACTAGTAGTAACAGTTTTTGTGTTTATGTGAGAGAAGAAGAGAAAAAAAAACCTCATTTTATCTCTCTACTTTCTCTCTCTGAAATCTCAATTTGATCGAACCCTCTCATTGTTCCACCGGTTCAATGGAGAGCTTTGCGAGGTCCATTGAAGGCTCTCGCTCTGATCCGTCGCTGGAATGGACCGGACACGGTGGTGAAACCGGTCTAGAAGGTAATCTAGCTGTTTCTGCACTCTGCATTCTTTTTTTCTAAAAATCGTTACTTTTATAGGCAAAAGTTTTGGTTTTATGATTTTGATTTGTGGGTTTTGTAAAATGTTGCTTTTTGTGAAGTGGGGTTGATCTTGATTTTTAAAAAAATGCAGGGTCTATGTGGCAATTGGGGTTAGGTGGTGGTGGCGGCGGTGAGGAATTTTATCCGTTACGCCCCAGTGAGGCTGATTGTATGTACTATTTGAGAACTGGCGTCTGTGGCTATGGTTCGCATTGTCGATTCAACCATCCTCCTGATCGTGGCACGGTAAATTCATGTCTAGATTTTTCCATTGAAGAGGTTTTATGATCATGTTGGTTCAATCTTGGCTATGTAGAGTGGATAATCATTGTTGAGCTTGATGAATCAGAAGGCTTTTCATTATTGGGGTTGCATTGATTCAAGTCATTGATTGAATTGAACTTTACTTAATTAACTGAAATTATGATGATTGCATTTTACACTCTGATTTAATGTTTCCTAATTTGAAGATATCTATGTATGCTGCATAGGTTATTGGAGCTGCAAAGACCGGGGAGTTTCCGGAACGAGTAGGCCAGCCTGTGTGCCAGGTACTTTATATTGTTCTGCTTGTGTTGAATTAATACTGTGGTCACACATCAAATGACTGTCTTTGACAAGTATTAGTTTAACAATTTAATTATTTGGGACCGCACACATATCAAAATAATGTGTTCAATGATCATCTATATATGTTGAGGATCGTGTGAGCTTATATTTCTGTTTGGATTGTCTTCAAAGCCTGTGACTTTACTTTTGTATTGATTATTATATTTTCCTATACTTCAAATGCAGTATTATATGAGGACAGGATCATGCAAATTTGGTCCATCCTGCAAGTACCACCATCCTAAGGAGGGAGGAGGCACTGCTAATCCTGTCTCGCTAAATTATTATGGATATCCATTGCGACCGGTCTGTATTGCTTTATATTTACTGCATAAAATTATGCATGTTTTGTGAATGTTGGGTCTAATTTTCTAATCATGGCAAAAGTTTCGCTCCAAATTTGAATTTTTATAAATAATATCAGGGTGAGAAAGAGTGCTCCTATTATGTCAAAACGGGACAATGCAAGTTTGGTTCAACTTGCAAATTCCATCATCCACAGCCCGCTGGTGTCCAAATTGCACCACCGCCAGTTCCCCAAGTTTCACATTTATCTATGCCTGTGCCTTCACCATTATACTCAACTGTACAGCCTCCATCTGATCCTTTATCACAACAGTTCAGTGTACTGGTTGCAAGGCCACCTCTGCTTCCTGGCTCATATGTCCAGAGCCCCTATGGCCCTGTGGTACTGTCCCCTGCCATGGTCCCTTATTCAGGTTGGGCTCCTTATCAGGTAGGTTAATAGTTTCTCTTTGCCTGATTAGTTAAGTCACATCACATATGTGCATTCATCGAAATTGTTGACAGTTGAGCTCTTGGTGTAGGCTACTGCGACAAGCCCTGTACTTCCCTCAAGTACTCCGTCTAATGTTGGTTCGGCACAGCTGTATGGGATAACCCAGCTAGATTCACCAGCAGGTGCCTATCCTGGACCTTACCTACCTTCTGGTTCCAAAATTGGTCCTTCAAGCAGTAGTCAGATGGAGCACTCACTTCCAGAAAGGCCCAATCAACCAGAATGTCAGCATTACTTGAAAACAGGGGAGTGCAAATTTGGTTCATCTTGTAGGTACCACCATCCACCGGACATGAATGCACCAAAAACGGCTGTGACCCTTAGTCCTGCAGGACTTCCTTCGCGCCCGGTAATGATTTCTTCTTAGATTCTTTGAACTGTGTGCACTTCATATTGTGTTATTAATTATATATCTATGACCCACCTCTCTTCCACCCAGTAGAAAAAAGTTTTTGTTGTTGTTGATTCATCTCCCTCTCCAACAACAAAATTTAGTAGTTTCCAGTGATTAAAATAGCTAATTTTGAGGCTCAACCAAATTAACTTATCATTAATTTGCAATAGCTTTATGTAGGATTCGAAATGTGCTTTACTGAAACTCAGGATAAGTTTTCAATTCATCAATGAAACAAAAACAGTAGGAGCCATCCTTCCTGTTCTTGTGCTTTGATTATTACCCTTCTTGTGCTTTGATTATTGCAAGTATGAGAGTGGAATTCTTTGTCATATTCATTTTAAGTTTGCATCCTATTCTTTTTTTAGCTGTATGTTCTGTTAAATATTTACTTCTGATCACTTTTACTGTACCCAAGTGCTATTAGTAAGCTCCTCTTCAAAATCTTTCAGTGTTGATTTGTTCTCGGCCAGAGGAGGGAGTGCAAGGAATATTGTGTACTATAAACAGTTGAAACTTATCATGACCCTTTTTTTAAGTTTATAAAATAATAATACTAGATCTGGAACATAATACAGATTTGTAATTGATGTTATGATTTTCTGTTGTATTTGAATGCAATGCATTTCTGACTAGTTTCTTATGCATAGTTACTAGGGAATTCTCACATTAATTTATTGATCATGAAGAGCATTTCCTCCAATGTGCTCCTTAAGCCTGTGTTTGGATAAAAAGCATTTAAAAAATGTGGAGAATTTAAAATACAGAGAATTCGAACTATTGTTCATTGGGGTGTCATCACCAGCAGTGATTTGGCATTGAGGAGCATGGACTCCACCGTGGACATTGAATGTTTTAATAGAATGCAATCAACGATCATGGAGATCAAATTTGCATGATAACATTGGCGCTGATTCTATTATTGTTATTTTGAACCTTATAGAAGTATTAGTAGTAGTAGAATTGAAGAAATTGTGATGACAAACGGGAATTTTTTAATTCAACAATCTTTCAAAAGTTGAGAATTTCTCTGTACTCTTTTACGATTCACTATTGAGAAGATGATGTTGTCTGAGGTAAAGCTGGAGGTGCATGATAGAAAAAATTTAATTTTTTTTAAATTCCACCTCCGTATCAGTTAGTTCTAATTCCCTATTATTTTCCCCAGAGATACCCAAACAAAGCGTTTCAATGTATACCATTTTAAGTTCTCTAAAAAATTATGTTACCCTCTTGAAACACCTTATCCGAAACCTTAAGGTCATTTCTTGCGTCCTGCATATTATAGTTGGACTTGCCGTCAGTTTTTGTATTTCACGTCAATCCTATTTGGACTGCACATAATCTTTTCCCACATTTACAGAAGTTTATTTCATATGTTTTTATAGGCAATTTTTAAATTTTAATTCATACATGTAAGTTTGATCTAATAGCCCGAGAGAAATCTTTTTTTTTTTTATAAATAATTTAAATCACCATAAAAAGAGAAAAGGAAATTAAAAGAAAGATCTATTGTATATCCTTCATACGAATTATGAAATATATTTCTTCTTTTAGTAGCTTGCCTGTAGATTTAAATTTATGGCCTCGTGCGTTAACATGCTATTGATTACTGAAAAATGATCTTACATTATCTACTTTTCCTGTTTCAATAGCATTTCAAGATGTAGTTTGTATGTTATTGAATTTATGGAGCATCTTATTTATACGCAAACTGAGAAGTTGCTACTTGAAATCAGAACTATACTGAATATTTCATTCACTAACCCATTTTTCGAAAATGCCAAACAATGGTAATGATTGTAAGTGACATGCATAGCTCGACGATTTATGAAGTCAATGCTCAGAAATAATATGTTGACCCTTGTTAGAAGATATTAGGTTAAGGTGATAGTCTTACTACTAGTAGTTAGCTTGGGCTTGTACTAATTACTCTAGTACTTGACCTAATTATCAGTATAAATGGGTGCTTTAGGTTATTGTATTATTGTGTAACAAGTATTCATTCAATCATATTCACTCTTCTCTTGTCAGCCATTATTCTCCGTTTTCTCTTTTCCCTATCTAAACCCTAAAATTTCCACATGGTATCATAGTTGAACCATCCACATTTAGGAGAGTTTCTCACTTCTGCTGAGTTGAGTTCATATAACTTATTGTATATCCTTTTTTCTCTCTTTAACTTATCTGTTTTTCTAAAGAAGGCGAAAACGACAGTAGTGTTTTAAAAAAACAGAAGTATAACTTTCTAACCCGAAACTAGAAATATCAAATCCTTGAGCATTTAAGCTAAAAATTATTTGGTGTGGAATTGAGTGGATGATTGACATTACAATCATAATTAAATTTATTTGTTAGATATCTTTTAGGGGCCAAAACCCTTCAATAGAAAAATGCTTAGACAATACAGACTTCCTCCCAATTATATTGCAAAAACAGGAAAAATACAACCAACAAGAAAATGAATCTGCAGAGAACAGATCTCCTATTCAATACCCCAAAGCCTAAACCAATTCTCGATATTGTTTGTATCTTCCAATGACCTCCAACATGATATTCCAGAATTGCCTCCACTATTCACCTTCCACCAATTGTCCATTCCCATAACTAACTCATCATTTGGTTGCACTTGGTTTGTTGCTCTGAAGCATATGTACTTCAAAATGGTGACGTATCGGTTACCGAGCATCATTATGCATGGTTCGTTGGGTACTCATGGGTACGTACACGACATGTATCAATTTTTACTACTTATTTTAATTAAGTACACAGATTGAATATGGTTAGTTACACCTAGGTTAAGATTGTTCCAAAACTATGTCGTTTTGGGCTAGGAACGTATGGTTTTTTCTTTTTTGTTCCTAGCCTCACCATAATGTTGAATCTATGAGTCACTTAATTAATCTCTTATCCATACATCTCACAGCCGGTTTTGGGAATCAACCTCTCATCCCATGACACTTGCATCCTCCATTGGTAGTTTTGCTATATTTCTTCATTAAAGAAGTTTATCCTTAAACTTTCTATTAGAATACATTGAACGGTGAGGATTTGAAGCATGTCTTTTAAACTTATTCTTGGAGTCAATGGGCCCCAGCTATATATCTATGTTGAATCATGTACCCATACTGGGTACCGTCTCCATATCCTGATACATAGTTTTGTCGTATTCACCCCACCCCGCGTGGGGACCCCAACTTTCATAATTTGGGGCATTTTGTAGTATTTAATTGGCACAGGCCTACCAATATCATTTTTGCAAACAACATATGTGGCTGGTTTGGAGCATGGTTAAAAAATATCACTCTCTTTGATGAATCTTGCATTATGGCTATGGAGGTGTGCTCTTTTCTCCTTAGCAGAATATTGTGTGGCGGTGTGCATTTTTTGCTATTATTTGGTGTATATGGCTAGAAAGGAATCACATAATTTTTTTAGAGATTCTTTCTCCTCTTTAGAATTTGTTTGGGAAGGGTACTTTTTTGGCATCTCTTTGATGCTCTGCCCATAGGATTTTTTCTGGGTTTTCTATCCTTGCAAAGGGATTGACATGCTTTGATGCATCGCTCTACCTCCTAGCATAGCGGTTCCTCTTTCCTTTTGTTCTGTGCCAGGACTTCTTATCCTCTTCCCTCGTAATATTTTACTATCTTCTAATAAATTTCTTTATTAAAAAAAGGTTCAAACTTTCTTGTTTGTGATTTTGGTTTGTTTTGATATGCAAATGCCTTAATGTTTGCTATTTTTCTATGAATGTCAGAGTCAGAGTTTTGTCTTTTATTTTGCAGTAATGCATAGATAATAAAATCTATACGGTTTTAGAATATATCTTAACTTGTAAACTGTAACCATAGTTGAATTTTAAAACAAATATAGCATTATGGGACTTGCTTCGTCTGGTTCCTTTATTCCTATCCTCAACATTTCTAGATATTACCGTTCGTCCTATTTAAATGGATTTTCTCATGAGAAAAATAGGTTATGTGGTGTCTTTGGCTATCTATAAGTAATTAACTAAGGGAATTGCATTGATTAGTTTTATCCTCTCTCTTAAAAAATATCCATTTTATTAGACTTAAGGTAATCTGTTTTTCTTTCACTAGTGTTGGCATGTCTGTAGCTAACTTTAGTATGAGCTATCTCATGATTGTTCTCAAAATGGATTTAGAAGTGAAGTATATTTAGCTATGAATAAATTAGTCTAAGTTACATAACCAAATGTCCTAAGAGATATTATACACTATAGATAATGTTGATGTGAATGACGAGAGGAGGAAACAGATGGTTGCAGCGCTGATTTGATTTGCAACATTTCATGTTTGTTTTTTCTTAAATACAAATATCAGTCTGTTACATACAAAAATACGTTTATTTCAGTTGATTTTACCTTTGTATTGTAGTGCTGATACTTGATAAAGAGCATCCTTTGAGCTTAGTAGATTTAATACTTATGTTGCCATTTATGCTTCTTATAATTAGTTAGTTAGATTGGTTGGACATGCCATTTAGGAAATTCAAATAATTTTGGGATGATTTGTGAAATAATCTAGTCCCTTGGTATGGAATTGAGGTGATAGTAGGTTTACTGTTATAATTTGTGATTGACCGACTGAAAAGATGGAAATAGAATAGTGTATTAATTATGAAGATAGTATGTTACAGAAGCGAGAGCATTTGTAACTCCCCAGAGAAGATCTCTCTACAAGGTATATCCCTTGTCTAATTCTAACAGAACGCAAAACCGATTACTCCCATTCAGCCCTTCCCTCCCACTAAAAGGAGCTACACGTAGCATACTTTTTAGTATTTCTTTTGTATAAATTCCAAATCCAAGGCCCATGACAGAGCTGGACTGGGTTAGCTAGGTTCTGGGCCTGACGTAATTCTTGCATAAACTGCTATTTGGGCTTAAATAGAGAACATGCATTGGAGTTACTGCTGGCAATCAAATTGACCTATTTGATAGCTCAAGTTATTGGTTCAAAGCATAGTTATTAAAACCGTTTCGTACCAGCTTGTTGAACCGGTAAACCGATGAACCGGTCCCAATACCAGTACGATACAATAATTATACTGGTCATGCAATTATACCGATAAAAACCGGCCAAAATTGGTACAAACTGGTTATACCGGCCGGTTTTCAATTGAACCGTACCGGTCATACCGGTTGATTTTTATTTAAAATTAATTTTTTAATGAAAATAAAATTAATTATTATTTTTATTGATTTTTCAACATTAATGTTAATATATTATATATGTATATCTAACTTTACCGGTATGCGGTTTAATTAGTGAACCACCGGTTAAACCACTATACCACTGTACCAGTACCCCTACCGGTTTGATGAATGATACGATATTAATAACACTGGTTCAAAGTGATTATGTTTATTTAATGTTTAAATTAAGTTTGTGTTCAATTGCCTATTTATAGCTTATTTGATATGATTATTGAAGTGAAGCCAAGTGTCGAGCTTGATAAAGCTCAAGCTTAGCCTAGATTCTAAGCTTGAAAAGCTTGGCTTTGAGTTTGAATTGGATACTTAATATGTAAACTGAACACTGAGTATTTGAACTTGACTTAGCTTGTTACTATCCAATATTGGAGATGAATATGGCCTACACCCAGTGAAGTTCTTTTAGTTTTGCTGCATACAACTTAGTGGTTGTTTGGCGTACCCTTTGAATTGGTATTCAGAGGAGTGCGGTGGGGAGAGTGCTGAGATGTATTGATGGACATGTTGGTGAAATTGGAAGAGCATCTCTTACTTAAAATACACACTTTTAAACATCATTGCACTTAGTCTTAAGAGTGGTTATGATGAATGGCAGGGACTAAAGCTGAAGTATGTGGACGAATCAAATTAGGGATAACTCAGCCACTGTCTCCTTACATTTTCCCCTGTAGCCAACATCAGGTTAGGAATTATATTCTATGTAGATCAGTCTAGTTTATTGTCAAATTTCTTACTTGACAGTGATCTATAACCTTGTTTAGGCATTAGGAAATGTGTTGTTAGATCATTTTGATGATAATTTTTGACAAATTTGTTAAAGGAAAAAAAAAATTCTGTGTGCTTGGATCATGGATATTGGAGTGTTGTCCTTAACCATGATTTTAGATTAGTAGTGCTTCCAGTTTTCCTTATTATAGAGTGCTCCCCTCGTTTGAATGAATGTGACTATTTCCGAACATGATAAACTTACTAGACTTCAATGATCCTCTAGACTTTTAATCTCTCTCTTTCCTGGTATATCATTTATTTTTGTATTATTGTTCAAGGAAATTATTTGTTCAGAGTTACTTGTTCCACCCCTTCCCAATTGTCAAGCATCTAATTTTTTGTATTTGATATTCAGGGAGCACCTCCTTGCACTCATTATGCACAACGGGGAGTTTGTAAGTTTGGTCCTGCATGCAAATTTGATCATCCTGTAGCATCACTGAGTTATAGTCTATCCGCTTCTTCTCTGGCTGACATGCCGGTTGCACTCTATCCCGTGGGTTCATCAATTGGTACACTTGCTTTGTCATCTCCATCATTAGAGTTGCGGCCTGAGTACATTGGTCAGAGTGTCTTCGTCAATGAGCACATTGGTCGTCAATGAGCACATTGGTCGGGTCAGTCGGCTTCACTTTGTCAACTGGTGGACCTGTTTCTCAATGAAGCACCCAACCATCTGCTTAGAGTTCCAATCCTTTAGCTGTTCCAACTACCACAACAAGTGGCAATGTCTCTCCACCTCAAGCTAAGCATTATTGCTTCTTTTTATCTCAATTCTTCAGCCGGACATGATTGATTATTCAAGGAGGTCCTCAAATAGGTTTTATTTTTCGATTACCTGCATTCCACTTTCAGGTGTAGCACACATCCCACGAATTATGTTTGTGTTCATAGAATCTTTTCTTGCTTTTGAATAACTCCAAAAGGAATCTGCAACTCCATTATGCACATGTCCATCCACATCTACATTTTTCGGAGTCTGCTGTTGAACCCTCCTCGAATTTGGGTACACTCTTCCAATTCTTCTTGGAAATTCCTGTCTGTAATTTTCCCAACCTATTTGTATCTAGGGTTCACATTGCTATCTTATATAGTTTTATATACACTGTGATGTTGTGAGTTGTGACAATGAAAAGCTTGACTTAGTAGTTAAATTTATTACAGAATACATATATGAAGGACACATTTAAATTAACACATTTGAATGTGTAATAATAACTTTTTTTCCTCTTCATATATATATATGCCTGTTTATTTTATTTGATCAAGCATTGATGTAAGATCAGGTGGTGCATGCAACATTTTCTTCAATTACAATCCAATTTTCCTTCCTAAAGTTTTAACACCGTTAAAATAGTAATTTCACTCTTCCAACTATGAACCGACAATTCTTTAATTAATCAGGGAGGTCGGGTATTTTTATCATCTCTGACACATTTTTAAAAAGTTAATTACAAACTTTTAAAAAAAATAAAAGAATAATAATAATGTATGTCTCACATTTTTTCTTCTAAAATAGGATATGATCATAGGATTGAGATGTCTGTTCTGCTCATACGTTCCTAGCCTTGATATTACCACAAAATATCTCTCTTGAAAATTAGAGTGCAATTAGATTAATTCTGAAACATAGATAACTTAAATAATTTACTTTTAAATAATTTATTTTGTTTGGGTTGCATAAAATAAATTTGTTTTATGTAGTTAATTACAATAAAAATGATATTAAGTTATTATTTATACTAGTAACATTTGTCTTTTTTTAAATTATAATATTTGTTTGATTCTAAGAGACAAATATTATTCCATTTAGTCTTTCTTAAATATATATAGAAGCATTCAATATGTATGATTTGAACAAAAAATATCATCTCATATTTTCTTTATTATTGTACAAGTCATAATGGTCAATTTATCCAATACACATTATCAATCATAAACTTTTAGATGAAGTTGTCCAATTGTATTATTGTACAAGTCACATTGTTGTTCACATTATTCATCACAAATTTCTATATTATTAATTTCCTTGACGTGAAAGTGAGAACAGGTAGGAGTAGTAATGGACCTTTTTCCAATATCTTAGAAACCAAAAGAACTCACATCATGTGTGTATTTTATTAACTAATTAAGACACAAGAAAAAAGAAGAAAAAGTGCATGCAATGCAAGTACACAATGGCCAAGTCTAAGGTATATCCCTTAATAATAAAGGTACCTTAGAAAGATGATGGTGAGTATCCCTTAATAATAAAGGTACCTTAGAAAGGTGATGGTGAGTATCCCAAGTCAATATCACCAAAGGGAGGAGGAAATGATGGAGAGCATGAAGAAACAGTCTCATAGATTGGACTTTCACTGATAGGACACAATGCACCCATGCAGTACCCATCTTCAACCCTTAATGGTTTATTAAATATAGCTGAAAGTTCACTAGAATTACAATCCCATGATTGTTGGTTATCCAAGAATCCTTTACTAGGTTCATTTTGGTAAGAAAAACCTCCAAAGTTAGAAGAAACATGCATTGTTGTTTGCATGTTTAAGGCTTCTTGAGAAAATGCATTGTTGTCAAAATATGACTGACCCTGCATGGTGTTTGTGTTAATATAGCTACTACCCTTTTGGTCACTTGAAACAGGTCTTAAACAACTATCAGGAACTATGCATTCCAAATAGCCAGAGTTATTAGAATCATTGGAGAAGAAAAAGTTATCATCCTTAGGTGAAGCATATGCATATGCAGTTTCAGTTTCAGTTTCAGTTTCATCACACATTGCATTGCTGAAATGGGAAGTGTTTTGAGTGTTTGTGATGAATTGTGGAGTTGGTAAAAGAGATTGAACTTGCATAGGAGTAAGAAGATTGTGAAAAGTGGTGCTATTATTGTGAGAGTAAATGAAGTTTGTTCTGGCTTGGCTACCTTTGATGGAGAATGCAGCTCTATCATAAGCAAGAGCTGCTTCTTCAGCAGTGTCAAATGTTCCAAGCCAATGTCTTTCTTTAGTTGTAGGGTCTCTAATTTCAGCAGCATATCTACCCCAAGGACGTTTCCTTACACCAACAAACCTACCTGGTTCTTGTTGCTTTCTTCTGCCTCTTCTTTCACTAGGATTTGATGATGTGTTATGTTGAAGAAAAAATGTGTTCATTTGGGTTTGGTTTCTGTATCCTTTGGGTGAAGTATTTGAGATTCTAGAGTTAGACATAGCTAAGAAAATGGTAAGAAAGTTAGTGGAAGTATTTGAGGAAATGTCAGAAAGATAGATAGGGGAAGTTAAATAGTGGTAAGTAATTGAAGGGAGTTCAGAAATGTTAGGGGCTTGAAGGTTATGAACATTGTGAAGTTGTGAGGAGTCTTTTAAAGACTCTGACTTTATAATGGTGAGAAAGAAAAACACATTTTGCAGATATTATTCTTTGGACAAACTTTCCTATTTGTAAGACAACTTTGTATGTAAAAGTTTGACAATGAGATATATCCTTCTTTCTTTTCCAAATAACATGTTGTCAAGTTTTGATGTACAAATTTGTTGTGCAAATAAAAAAAATTATTCATTAGAAAATCTTACATTTCTGATGTAAATTTTAAGAGCCAATTATTGCACAAGGTCCATCATGCTTAGTATTGAGATTTGATATGGATTTGACAAAAAATGAAACATTATGGATATCAGTTCACTACTTGTTGGAATGGTTAGAGACATGTGATCCTTGTTCGCAGTATAAATGAAAACAATATTATTATGCTGTATTCAATAGAAGGGAAGACCAGAAAAGGAAAAAACAAGTGCATTGTTTTGTCTGCATACTCCTAGAGAGTCTCAAACCTTTGAATTTGGAGGTTCACTATCTTAGCATGTCATTGACCAATTGCACATGTGAATCCTCTTATACAAAATAATCAACCAACTCTATCATAAGCTCTTGTTTGCTTCATGATTTTCAAAGGGAGCAGTTCAAATTATCCAAGAATTAGAAATCGTATGAATCTTCCTTGTCATGTGTCAAATAGAAATTGGAAACAACAACCCCACACTACATAACAACAAAATAAGAAGAAAAAGGTTATCTTTTGAAAGTATGGCCTTGTGCACAAGGCTCTCACTTGTGCGGTCTAGAAATAGTAGATATATGCAGCCTTAACTCCACAAGCAGAGAGTTTGTTTCCAAAATTTAAACTTATAACCTCATATGACCACTAACCAACAACCTTACCGTTTCGTATATTTCAAATTCCATGGTCAATAATGAAGTTAATAGTGCCCAACAACAACTCAATCTAAAACTTTAAGGTTTTTTTCTTTCTGAATGTGTAAGATCAGATTTTCCATTGACTCTCTCATTCATGATGTATGGAGAATAATGGAAATGGAAACTTGCAGTATTTAGTTTATAGTAAATGTATCATAGCTTAATATTGTTGGAAAATTAAGGATTTTCACATCTAGAAGAAATGAGCAAAGCAACAAACATATATGTGGATCAACTTATAAGTTATAAACCTAGCTCTCCTCAATTATTAGTTGCATGGTTCATTTCACAGTAATTTTCCCACATTGTGTAATTCAACATAGTATCTAGAGCATAGTTATTTAGTTACATTGCACTACTTCTAGTAGTAGTACATGGTTTTTCGATGTGGTTCGTCACTTTTTAAGTTATTACATACATGGTTTTTCGATGTGGTTTTTCACTTTTTAAGTTATTATTACAAAACTTTCTTTATGCCAAACCCAGTAAGTAATACATAGATTTCTGAATTCAATATATAAAATATCGGGTAAACGAGTGAACCATCTAATTATGATTTAGAGTTTTATCAACATTTTTCAGACCCCTGGGAATATTGAAAGATGTTACTATGTAGCATTAGAAATAACATTGTACTAGGTACAGGTAGCATTGGAAATAACATGTGACAAATCATATCAAATGGGTCAAAGCCGTTTAGGATCATTGACTCTTCCACTTAAGATTTCAAACAGCCGAAAGATAGAAATATATGTTAGCTCCATTTGGGTCCCATTTGAAACAGTGAAGTATTAGAGTATTGCATGGTATCATAATGATCTAACCAAGACAAATAAGAGGGCTTAATTAAATACTTACTTAAAAAGAGTTTATAGAATTTTCACAAACTATTTGTATAAGAATGATTTAATATGTTACATATACTAAAAAATAAAGATAAAAAACATGAACTCTTTTTCTAGCAATTCTAATGTTACATTAGGAACCATCCTTTAGTTGTTTTCTAGTTATTTATTTATTTATTCTACCTATTGCATATCAAAATTTTCATTTTGTTTACATGTAATAGTCTACTAGGTTTATCATAAAAAAGATCTTATAATAATAATAATATAATGTACGGCAAATAATGTTAAATTGTATACAAGGTAATTATGGTATAAATATAATATAATATAATTAGATGGCTAAAATGTGGAATATGTTTGTGGAAAAGACCTACTCCACATTATGATCATTCATTCTTGAGAAATCCAATGGTTTGAATTGGTGAGTGTATCTAAACCATTGGATTTTTCAAGATTGTATGGTTAAGATGTGAAGTAAGTTTTGTCCACTTACTCTTGGAGTAAGTGTATCTCTCCCCTTACTTCATCCCAAAAAATTGTCAGCTTCATGTACTTTACCTAACTCTAAAATATGATAAATGTGTTTTCCATAATTGCCAAATAGAGCATAAAAAATAGCTTTATTCCTATCTCTAATTTTCTTAATACTGTTATTTTATTTTTGCTGGATATATTCTCTCTATCTTTATTTAGTGAACAACTTTATGGTCAGAAAATAATTTTACACATTCTTCAAAACTGGCTAAACCTTTTTGTTTATTAGCTTATTAGTGATAAAGGGTCGTCCAGGATTCAGGGAAAAAGTATATAACTATGCATAGTTGGACTTTGACAGAAAATAGAGTAATGAAATTTAACTGTTTATGACAAATGTTTTAGTAAGCAACTTTTGTTGCTTCACCTTGTATCTGTTCAAATGCACACTTTTGTTCTCCCAATTTGCAACCAAACAACCTGGTCTTCTTCCTTTTTCGTTCTCTTTATCTAGTTAATGTTCCTAAAAGTGTGTTGTTTCTGAGTTCATGACCTACCACTCACAAAGAATAAAGATTAGTCAACCCACATGGCTCTCCCTTTCTTTACTACTACTTTTATTACATTTCCTTTCATGTTATAAAATGATGTTTAAGTTTCATATAATGTGACTACGTAATCTTATTTAAAGAGTGTAAAATTTATACGCCGACAATGTAGATATTGCACACCAAGACCACTAACCACCATTGGAAACTAGTGCTTACAAATGTCCAATGAGTCATGTCGAAATGGAATCTTTCGAGATGGGTGGTGGCTCATGATCAAAAGTTGACAGGGGTTTGATAGTGTTAGGTTGAATGGTGATCTACTATCACAAGAGGCTCTAATGGCCTCTACTCATTTATGATGATAAACTTGGTGATACAGTTTACTTTTATGTTAACTTTTAATGCCAATTAATGAGTATTTGTACTTACCTGACACTAAAGACTATCATAAACCTGACCCTCTATGGTCAGGTTTAGAAACACATCCTTCTCCAAAGCACATTTGTCCTCATAATCATGGGAGTACACTTTGTGGGATCGAAGATGTGTTCCCGAGAATCATTAACTCACTTTGTTTCAACTTTATTGTGATTTAATGTTATATTTGGTTCAAGTAGATAAAATAAAACAAACTAGTCTTTAGTTGGTTTTTACCATGGATCCACGAGTTAGAGTATAACCAAAGTTTAAACAGTTATATTTCATGTGAAACTTGAAGTTTGACACTCTATCAGAGCACTCTGTAAAAATAGTGAGGTAATCAAATTAGACATTCTACATACTTTTACAAATTTGTTTCTTATGCATGTTACACATGACTATAAAATTACATAACAGACTTAACCTAACAAATAATGTTACATGTGCAACAACTTACCTAACTCAGACCTCCTATATGAATAAAAGAAATTGAAATTATACATGCATTAATCATCATGCCATCATAGGGCAACCATGTAATAGTAATAGGCATGTTTTTACCATTCTGCTCCATTTTGAGGCAGGTTCTCTTGATCTTTACCCTTTATATCATCTCATTTTGACTGAAATTGCTTCCTACAAGAATTGTTGCTCATCAATGACTAATACACAAATTCCAAATAATCTTGATATTTCACAAACTCGCAAAAAGCTAAAGAAAAGGAAAGGAAAAAAATTGATTTGATAATATATTCAACTACTACAACAGTGGCATTGATGATTACATCCAAATAAATACTTACGTAACTAAAAGTAGTGAGATGGCAACATTCTTATCAGGGAAGGAAATAGAAGCAAAGATAAAATCATCAACTCCCATTTGGTTGTTTTAGGTGCCATCATATACAAATATTCCATAAAAAATAGTATCCACTCACTACCGGGAAACTATGATATTAGGTACTCAATTAGATTATTGCCAAGTTATGTGGTGCTAGAAAAGAACAAAACCATTATGAGAACAAGGTTTTCCTTACCTCAGGTATAGTTGCAATACACTTGAATGTAGAAGCATTGGAACAGAGTGGCCCTACATCCATTCAGGCCATTTAATTGAATCCGTGGATACTTTTTTCATTCTTGATGTACCAGACTTGTCCGAGGAATCATGCCATATCATTTCCATCTGGTAAGTAGCAGGACAAATGGTAAATCATAGGGTATAAACTAGAGAAATGACACAATATTGTAGAAAAGCTTCAAGTAGGACTGTATGAGGTCATGAGGACATATAAAAATAAAATAAAAAACTTTATTTTTCAGTTGATGAAGATGTCTCCAGGTTGTTTATTATGACAAAGGAAATAAGGTAAATAGTGTTTCACAATTAGTATTCCATTAAGTACATAAATTATAGGCTAACATGTTTATTCTTTGTGCAAGCAAGGATTATAATGAACAGAAACACTGAAGAGAAACAAAGGCACACCTCTCCAACAATCACTTTGTCACCTTCCTTTACACCACGTTTCATGAGAGCCTTATACACACCACAAGCCTCAAGAACATGTTGGAATCTTCTATCTGAATCAACATATCTGTTTAAGATGCAAAAGTTTCCATGAGATTAGCCATGGGCAGGAGTTGCAATTCCAAGCACAAAGCTTAATACGCATGTTTTTTCTAACACATCAAGTATCAATAAAGAGAAGGAGGATGTAGTCTCTGGTCTTCATATTTTTTCATGATATTATAGCAATGATGTCGACAGTAAGAAAGAAATCATAATAGGAATTATAATCTTGAACAAATTTTATACTTTAACATACCGCCAATTTGTCATCTGGACAAACCGTTGCAATCCAGATCCAACAACAGTCCAAATATTTGTCTTGCTATCATGAAAAATCTCAAAATCATTAATGGATGCATTTCGCTGTTTCTGTACTGCATCAGCAACATGGTTCAAGTCTACCACATTCCTTCCATCTGAAATAGGTCAAATTTGTTTAAATGAAAGAGCTTATTTGAGAAAAAGAGTAATCGGAAGTAACTGGCAGCATGACAATAGCATAAATGGTGGTTGCAAATAGAACTACAACCTTCATAATCATATTCCTCCTTGTCTTCTTTACTTTTACGTAAAACCTCATAAGCAGCACCAATAACTTCACGAGTACCTTCCCCTTTAACAGCACTCATACAAAAAGGTGTGATCCCACGAGATTGTAGTTTTTCTTTGAAGGATTCCCAGTTCTCGTATGCTTCTGGAAGATCCATTTTGTTATAAGCAACTATATAAGGCTTCTCAGCAATATCAGGATTGAACAGGTTCAGCTCTAGACGAACTGCATCGAACTCAAGATCTGGCTGCAGTGATGAACCATCAACAACATGTACCTAAAACCAAATATGGAGGCTTGTTTTAGACAGCAACTTTAAGGGGGGGGGGGGGGGGGGGGGGGGGGATGAAAATCAGACAAAATAAATGTTTAAGACTTTGAAATAGTGTGTTTATCAATACCATGCAGCAATAGTAGAAGGTTCATACATATTACAACAACATCCAAACCTTAGTCCCTCTAGGTGAGGTCGGCTACATGGACTAAACAACATCATAGTACTCTATCATATATCATGTCCAACAACCAAGCATTCATACATATTACCTACAAAAATCATACATATATTCTACACAAGTGGATGGGGTTTAAATCCATGGAAAATAACATATGGATCAACAATTATTTTGATAAATTGCAAGTGTAAAATTACATCAAGATATTTCAAACGTATGAAAGGGCTGAGAATGGGTTCATAATCCACTAATTGATTGAATCAGAGAGTTGTAAGATAGATATACCAAAAAACTTTAAGAAAATGGGCAGTAACAGATTCCATAAGCCCAGATACACAAACAAGTTGAGATTTTGCACAGTCTATTTTAAAAAAGATTTGTCAGACAGAAGTAGGATCAAAATCTTCGAATGGCCAAAATATAAGTGATTAAGGGTTCGCCACAGAATAAATTTTATAAAATGCTCTATGGTGTCTTAAATACATTTAAAAAGGGAAAACATGCATATAATTTAGTCCCGTTTTTTTTTCTGGCCCTCGGGGGTGTTGCGGTAACTCTATAAGAGAACCTAGCTCTGCCAGGATTGAGATTGTTAAATGCATGCTAGGCATGTCCAACTATATAAAGAAGGAAAAAACAATTGATTCCATCTTGATCATAATTGCATACCAGGGCAGAACACCTTTCAGTGTGTCGTAGAAACTCGTGACCTAAACCAAAACCTCGGTGTGCTCCTTCAAGTAGACCTGGAAGGTCTGCTACTACCATTGTTGAATTATAGTCAAAGGAAACAACACCCAGATTGGGAAGCAGTGTTGTAAAGGGATAATTAGCCACCTCTGGTTTCGCAGCACTAACAACACTCAAAAGTGTACTTTTTCCGGCATTTGGAGCGCCCACTATACCAACATCTGCAACCAGCTTGAGTTCTAACTCCAACCACCTGATCAATGAAACCATTACTCATAGTCCATTCACTTATAGTACCAATCTTTTTGGAAGACGGGGCAGATGCAGAAAAACAAATAAACAAGTTTATTTCACAATTCCAACAAATTTTAACAAGTACAAACTTTTATTTCTTTCCAATGAAAAGGACTATACTTTTGGGTAAGGACAATTATCTTCTCCATGTACACTGGTCGTTTTACTCTCAAATACAATAACAAATGGCAGAGCCGGGACGGCCTGCTTCATGCCAATTTTTGAAGCCACAAATAAAAATTGTTGAGTCACATCATCCAACCAAACTTTGTATGTTACCTACAAGGTTCTGACTTCAAAGAAATGACCATACTTTTGTTTGTTGTGGTCTTGCATGTAATCCACAAGTTGTAACATTAAGTATACTTTTAATGTTTTTTCCTCATTTTTCTGAATTATTTGCTAACGTTAACAAACCATATAGCATCTTTCCCATGTGAATAACTATCACTGAACAGAACATCAGATCAAACACATTTTAGTGTAACCACAAACGAAACAGCACATACACACTTTAAAATGGTAGACGAGTCCATGTCAAATACTCCACATGCATTTTTTGAAAGTCTTAATGGTATTCCACAACTTTTTGCTTTTATTTTGTTGAACCTTTAGACTAATTATAGATGGAAATGACAGAATTAGATAAATGTTTAAGATTTTATTTTGTTCACAATGACTAATGCTAACATTTAAAACATTGTTTCCTTTTTCTAATTTAACATGTGCTTTCATCCAATCTTATATTACTTTTATATCATGTATCATAATCATGCCATGTCCTATAATATTTAAATTCGCCCTATCTGTGTGTCCTTATCGTATTTGTGTCCCATGTCATATATGTGCTTCCTAACAGCACATATCAAGATGACCTATTTTGAACTAAAAAAACAAACAAAAAACAAAACATATTTTGAACCAATCTAGTAATTTATATTTCGGCTGAAGAACAAAAGGAACTAACATTTCAGGACCCTGTTCACCATTCTCAGCAATCTTGGGAACCTTATTAGTCCCGGATTTGAAAGAAGCATTCCCTCTACCACCTCTGCCACCTGGCAACAACAATGCTTTCTGTCCAGGATACACCATCTCCAACAGCACTTCATCCCTATCAGCCTCCCTTATCAATGTTCCTGGAGCCACTTTCACCACCACATCTTCTCCCTTTGCCCCACTCTGCATCTTCCCCTGCCCGTGGCTCCCCCTCCCTGCCCGAAAATGCACACTATTCCGAAATGGTAACAGCGAATTCGCCGACCCATCAACTTCCACATACACATTCCCACCTCTTCCTCCATCACCCCCTGATGGCCCCCCGAAAGGGACATACTTTTCGCGGCGAAAAGCCACCACACCATTACCACCATCTCCAGCCTTTACAAAAATCTTAGCACGGTCGAAACATCGCATTACCGCTGGCACCCCCTTCTCCTTCACCTCCTCTTGAGAAATTTCCACCATTTCACCATTCTTGTAATTCAAAACCTCATCACCTTCATTAAAATTCACATTTTTACCATCCCCAAATATTTCATCTTCATCCTCATCCTCACCCTCGTCCTCATCTTCTTCTTCTTCTTCTTCATCATTGTCGCCTAATTCACGTTTAGAATCGGCATTTCCTTCAAAAACTTCAACTACTTTGTAATTTCCAGGGAAATCAGCGTCTTCATCTTCATCATCATCATCATCTTGGAGTTCATGTTTGAGAGATGATGGGGTAGCTTCGGAGAGTTTAAGTTGAGAAGATGAAAAGGGAGCTGAGAAATGGTCCTCCCTAGGTGGAAGACGAGTGTAGGTGATGGCGTCGCCGCCGGGGAGCACCACCGGTTCAGGCGTTGGCGTGTATCTTCGGAGTTGCTTCTTGAATTTGGAAGTGCGATTAGGGTTAGGGTTAGGGTTAGGGTTAGGGAGTGAATTTTTGTTAGTGCGAGAGTTGTTAGTGTTACGACGAGCGAATGATTTGGGAGAGAAACATAGTGAGAGTGTAGTTGCCATTTTACACTATCTTTCTACTTCATCATGAACAACCTTAAATTTATCATTTGGATAAGCCAATAAAGGTTTTATGTTTTTGTATAAATATTTAGGGTCAATATCTTTAGTGGGAATTACTAATATCAAACGAGTGTGCTCAAACTTTAGAGTCGAGTTTATCTTTATTCTACCCGAAATTCAAAACTCAAATTCGAATTGAGTGGTATTAAAAACAATGATATTATTTTCGAACTCGATGAAAACTCATCCGATACATATATTTTTATATATATAGTTTCTTTATATGAGTCAAATATATATATAGTTTTTACATATGTAAATTTTATAATTTTACATATATTATTTGGGTTCGGGGTAGGATACCAAATGTACCAAACTCAATCCCGGAAATTGAACTCGGCTAAAACCTGAACTCAATCACGTCGGGATTTCCCCGTTAAATACGGGTTGGATTTGAACGGGTACTCAAAGGTTTGGTTTTCATTGTCATCCCTAATATGTGAGCATATATATCATTTTTTTCATTTAATTTCGTGATTAATAAAAGGATTTAATATGTATACAATGATAATATAAATGTTTTTTACACTATCAACAAATTATTTACCTTTCATATGCTAATCATCATTGACTATCTAACAAAACTAATACAAATCAATTATGTATGATGTACTGTAAAAAAATTGTGCACTGAGAGTACATCATTGTCATTCTTTTGTTGCTCCATTTGTCACTAGTGTCACTCTCATTGCTACGAGTGAGCGAGACTCGACTCTACCTATTCACCCGACTTGGTCCGATCATTATCAGATCCTAATAGAGTCGGGTCTATGACCGTGTTTGAATTCAAAAATTAGACTCAGACAATATATGAGGACAAGCATGACCCGACCCATCCCATGGTCACTCAGTTATCATATTTGTATGTGTCACTAACTCACTATTCAATTATTTACAAAGTAATAACATCTATTTGGTCAAAAGTATCATTGATTCTCTAATTTTTTCATCATGTATATATGATTAACAATATATATACATGTACAATTTCATATGTCAAATTATATTTCAATAATAATAATAAGAAATATCAAAAAGACTTTATCTAAAATGGGTATACATTATATTTAATCGAATATATAGTCGAGTTCAAATATTAACTGATTGTCATTTAGGGTTAAATTAGCTTCGAATTTAAGATAAAGTTCGAATTCATAAAAATATTCCGATCAATATTTAGGATAAAATAAAACACAAGTTTTACCTTGTCCCATGTTCACCCAAGGTCATTAAATTGAAACCACTACCAACATCTTTTGTAATTTTAGTTGTCATCATTATTGTCACCATAAGTAATGGATTTGAAATTTAAGAGATGTGGTGAATAGATTTGCTTTTTTAAGCAAAATTTTGAAAATGATTTCAATATTCTAAACAGATATGGGAAATGATAATGAGAGTTTTTATATAAAAATTCAAGATTTTGAAATAGCAAATACTATCTACTTAGATAGCAAATATTATATACTTGTTTTTACCTTATGACTTTGTAACCAAAAGCTCCTATCCCGAAATCTTCTCATAGGTAACACAACATCAGATATGTGAGTGATTAGAACACGATCATACCTATTCACTCGGGCCTTGAATATAAGGAAAATTGACAATTAAAAAATATTAATAATAAGATATATAAAATAAAATAATTTTATTCAATTTATATTAAAATTTAATATACATAATAAAACAATAATATTTTATATAATTAATATATCATTTATTATTGACTTTTAAATAAAATTAATAAATATCAAATGATATATTAATTATATAAAGAAATTGTAATACAAAATACATATATTAAATCCTTATATTGATGGAAGAAACAATGTCATGTTATTATATACTTAATACAGATCCAAGGGGTAATTGCAACGGGCAGAAAAGCATTTTTGAATATATACCACTCCCTTGAAATCGAAGAGAAGCTTCGTCAGTGTTTTTCATTATGGAAGTTCCGAAGGATCAAATCAACGTTCTTCTTGATCATGGCCTCTATAACTCCGCTCAGATACTTGTAAACCTATTTTTCAATTTTCAATTTCCAATTTTTTATTATTCATTTTCTGCTTCACCCTTTAATCTTGATTTGTTCTTCTTAACAGGGTTCGTTTCTTGTTTCCTCACCTGCTTCTAATGCTGAATCTTCTCTATCTCTCAAAACTGAAAGCTTGGTATCTTCTAATTCCATCAATTTTTTAAACCCCTTTTCCCATTTTTTATTTATATTTTCCAACTTTGTTTCAAGACTTCATAAATTAGGTATCTTTTTAAAAAAAAATCGTTTATTATTGTTCAGGTGTTACTTGGTGATTCTTTCTTCCGTGAAAGGGAGCACCGTAGAGCCATTGTGAGTAACTCTTTTTTTTTTCTTTTCACTTTTGCATTTGATTGAAATAATTTATTTAGGAAATGGGTAATTCGAAATTTGTGTTTTTTTGGGGAGTGGTGAAGTTTATAGTTTCTTTTATTGATGAACAGAACACTTATAAACAAGCCTTACAATGCTACAAGATGATTCCCAGACAGAACATGACATCTTCTCGAAGTTCCTTGTCTTCAAACCGGTCGTCGTCTCCCAATTCCTGCAATGCACCTGTAATCAATGAGAATGAGGTGATCTATTGTATTTTTTGTTTCATAAGAGCTGAATTGACTTATGTGCTTTTTTAGGTTTGACTTTTTATGCTCAGGTTGTTATGAAGTTTAGGGTTAGAGATAAAGGCATTATAGATAAATTTGGAGTAGCTCTTATTGTAGAAAAGTTGTTACCTCCTTAAGTGATTTGAACATGTGCTGAGGAGATGTTAGAAGCTCTCCGATAAGGAGAGTAGATTAAATGAAGGTCAGTCCAATTTCTAGAGGAAGAGAGAGGCTAATAAAAATCATAGGCGAACCGATTAAGAAAAATTTAGAGATCAATGATTTGTCAATGGACATGATATTTGTGATAAAGTATTATGTCATCGTTCGATCCATGTAGCTGACTCCAACTAGTATAATTAATGCCTTGTTGTTTATGAAGTTTCCTTTCAATCTCTTTGACAGGTGAAATTCAAAATTGCATCATGTCACTGTTCTCTGAATGAGAATAAAGCAGCTTTAGTCGAGGTTTGTCTATTGTCCTCCTCCTGTTTTTTTGACACTAACTGTTTTTCAATTTTAATTTTTTAAAAACTCTTGGTATACTTTTAGGTGAAGAAATGACAATTCTCCATTTACGGATGGGTTTACAATGGGGATAATTTGCCTTTAATTTCTATGTTGTGTATATATTAGTTCTGAATGTGTTTTTTAATGAGATACAAATCTTACGAAATTTTGCATTACATTCTTTCTTTGTTTTGACTCTTGTCATCATTCCTGATGATTTGTTTGCACTTGCACATTACAGATGGAAGGAATTCCAAGCAAGGCTAGAAATTTACCAATGAATATGTTATTAGGGAAGCTATACCGTATTTCTAGACATAGCCGAGCTGCAGTTGCTATTTACAAAGAATGTCTAAGGTTTGTAAAGTAAAATTCTGATTAACTGAGTGAACCTTTGATATGGTAGTATGGTACTGTTAGTTTATCTTTAAATACTTTTATGGATTATGTTTTATCATTTTTTTTATACTTCTCCTAACTTACATACTAACCTTCAGGTATGATGTCTATTAGTGTCTTCATGCCTGAACTGATAGCACTGGCTTATGACTACATTCACATTTCTGTGTTTGTTCATCAAGAGACACATTTTCTTTTTTGTTTTCTTTGACATGTTATTAAATTTTGCGAAAGCTGTTGAAAGTACAGCAGTACAGGCATTTTGATAGAGCGCGAGAGGGCAGAATTTCTCGTCTTTATATGTCTAGTACAATGTACTTTCCGTCTAAATACCTTTAATTTAAGCTAGTATGTGTGGGTGGGGGATGGGAAAACTACATGTAGTATTGGTGGCCTGACTCCTCTCTCCGTTCTTTGATATCCTCTTAATGCTCATATATCATTTCCATTTTCTGAAGCTCCTTTCCATTTTTGAATTCTGACTGTGTAAATTGTAAAGAGGAAGGGAGAAATGATAGAGAGAAGATTGAGAGAGAAAATGAAAATATCTTGTAACTGAATTTGTTAAGAATGAATTGATCAAGTTACAATGAAGCTAAACCCTATTTATATGAAATAAAGTAAGCATTAGAAAAGTGCCTACTCATCAAAGCACTAAACTAAAACAGTAGCATAAACCAAAATACAACTTTAA
This sequence comes from Lupinus albus, assembly GCA_009771035.1. Taxonomy (NCBI): domain Eukaryota; kingdom Viridiplantae; phylum Streptophyta; class Magnoliopsida; order Fabales; family Fabaceae; genus Lupinus; species Lupinus albus. Next base: position 16,435,295 of record CM020016.1, read on the forward strand.
ACACTATTCTAATATTCCCCCCCTGAAAGAGAGGGTCTAAAAAAAATTATTCAGCAGTGTTGACATCAAGAACTTTGAGTTGATTCCTCAGAGTGACAAACTGAGAATTGGAGAGAGGTTTGGTGAGAATGTCTGCAGTTTGAAACTCAGATGGAACATGCTTGACAATAAGGCTTTTGTTTTGAACTTTATCTCTGACAAAGTACAGATCCAACTCAATGTGTTTAGTTCTATTGTGTAAGACTGGGTTGTAAGAGTACTCAAGTTATCACAAAAAATGACAGGAGTCTGATAGGTCACATTGAGCTCCTTCAACAGAGACTCAATCCACATTAGCTCTTGAGAGGCCAAAGCAAGGCTTCTGTACTCTGCCTCTTTGCTTGATCTAGAGATTGTGTTTTGCTTTTTTGACCACCAAGTTACCAAATTGGGTCCTAGATAAAGACAAGCACCAGATGTAGATTTCCTATCATTAATGTCTGAAACCCAATCAACATCACAGTAAGCAGTTAGAGAGATACTCTGAGAAGAACTAGCAAAAGTGATAGTTAGACCTAAATTCTTAGAACCTTGAAGATATCTTAGAATTCTTTTGACAGCAGCCCAATGAGAGTGCAAGGGATTTGCTAGAAATTGGCAGACTTTATTGACAGAGTATGCAATGTCTGGCCTTGTTACAGTAGCATACTGTAAAGCTCCAACTATAGACCTATAGAAAGTAGGGTCTTCAAACAGATCAGGCCCATGTTTGGTAAGCTTGCAATTAGAGGCCATAGGAGTAATACTAGCTTTGGATGTGATTAAGTTGGCTTTAGCTAGAAGATCTCTAACATACTTAGACTGAGAGAGGAATATGGAACCATCCTTTTTGTGTCTAACTTCTATTCCAAGAAAATAGTCCAAGGTTCCCATTTGTTTGAGAGCAAAAGTACTGTTGAGATTAGTAATGACTTGCTGCACCAGAGAGGCAGAGGATCCAGTGACTATTATGTCATCAACATAGACTAAGACATAGAGTTTATGATTCATAATTGTATGTATGAATAGAGAATTATCACATTTGCTAACTCTAAAACCAAAACTGCAAAGTGAGCCTTTTAGCCCCTCAAACCATTGTTTTGGTGCTTGCTTTAGCCCATAGATGGCTTTGTGAAGTTTGCAAACCAAAGATTTATCACTGTGTTGAAAACCAGTGGGCTGGGTCATATAAACTTTTTCATCTAAGATGCCATTCAAAAAGGCATTGTTGATGTCTAGCTGCTCTATTCTCCATTTGTGAGTTACAGCAGGAGTAAGAAGAATCCTAATAGTAACTGGCTTAACTACTGGTGAAAAAGTTTCATTGTAATCAACACCAAGCTGTTGATGAAACCCTTTTGCAACAAGTCTAGCTTTATACTTGTTGACAGAGCCATCAGAGTTTTCTTTAACCCTGAATACCCACTTGCAGCCTATAGCTTGTTTGTGAGAAGGAAGAGGAACCAGAGACCAGGTTCCCAAAGCCATGAGTGCATCATATTCAGCCTTCATAGCCTGCTGCCAAACTGGTTCAGAGAGAGCAGCTTTGACATTGGTTGGTTCACAGTGAGTTAAATGAACCCTTGGTTCACAGTGAGTTAAACTGGGTTTGATGAATACCTGATTTTGACCTAGTTTGCATAGGATGCACTGAAACATGAGAACCACCAGGTTGATACAAAGGGGGCAGAAATTCAGAATTGGAAGAAACAGGCTGACTGAAGTAGAAATAGGAGTAGGAGAGACTGTAGGATGAGTAATTGTTGGAGACAAGACATGAGATACAGTGGGAATAGGGGGTGACACATGAACAGGAGGATACAAGGATATACCATGTTGAGGAGGAGACTCAACAACTTGACCAGTGTGAGAAGAAAGGCTCTTTGAGGAAAAATGATGTTCATTAAAAATGACATCTTTTGAGATATAGATTTTACCATCACTTGACATACATTTGTACCCTTTTATGATTAGAAGAGTATCCTAGAAAAATACATTCAGAACTTCTAGGACTCAACTTGTGACTATTGTAAGGTCGTAGAAGAGGGTAACAAGCACAACCAAAGACTTTAAGTGAGTTATAGTCAGGAGGTTTCCCAAAAAGTATTTGGTGAGGAGACTGATGTTTAAGACTAACAGTTGGCAGTCTGTTGATGAGAAAAACAGCAGTCAAGAAGGCATGATCCCAATATTTAGTAGGTAAATGAGCATGACTTAAGAGTGTGAGACCAGTTTCAACTATATGACGATGTTTTCTTTCAACAGTACCTTGTTGGTGATGTGTATGAAGACATGATATCTTGTGCACAATCCCAAGGGTTTTAAGGTAGGTACTGAATGGTCTAAACTCACACCCAAAATCACTCTGAACAGACTTAACAGAGTGATTGAATTGAGTTTCAACATACTTTAGAAAATACTGAAACACTGAAAGTGTTTCAGATTTTAGCTTCAAAAGGAATATCCAAGTATGCTTACTGAAAGCATCAACAATGGATAAGTAATACCTAAAACCTGTTAATGAGTAAACAGGTGCAGGTCCCCACAGATCAACATAGACTAAAGCAAAAGGAGTTGTATACACAATAGTAGAACTAGGTGCATACAGTCTATGAGCTTTTCCTTTACAATAAGAAGAGCAGAAATCATACACTGTTTTATTTGATATGAGAAATGTTACACTGTGTCAGAACAGATTTTACAATACCCTCATGAGGATGTCCTAATCTAGAATGCCAAAGAGAAAACAATGAAGGAAACTTACTAGATATAGAACAACAACTTGATCTATATTTATTACAATTAGAGTAGTCTAAGTGTGGCAAACCAGAATTATCTGAACAATGAGAAAATACATAAGAGGAAAAGGACGACTTTGAACTTGGAAGAAAACCACGAAAGGCATAGAGTCCTTCCTTGGTCAGGAAAGCACGCAAGAGAACCTCATTAGTAACCTGTGATTTCACAAAGCACACATTAGACCGAAACTCAAAGTAACATTAATTATCCTTAGTAAATTGAGAGACAATTATCAGATTTTTTGTAATTGAGGGTACATGAAGAATGTTGTTTAGAGAGAATATGAAGTTTGAATTGTGATGAGTAGAAAAATAAGAATTACCAACTGACTGAATATTAATACCAGTACCATTACCCATGTAAATCTGATCAGAAGTGAAAGATTCAACTGGTTCGTGAATCAAAGAAGCTTCGGAAGTGAGATGATTTGTTGCTCCCGAATCAGGATACCAAAGATCATTGTTGTTATCTCGAGTTGAAGGTGTAAGATCTCTATTAGAAGTGTGAGCAGTCATGGCAAAAGGTTGAGGATGATTTATAGGTGCATAATGTGGACCAGGTCCAAGCAGAGAAGAATTAGTGTTGTTGTAAGAGGAGAATGGTGGAGTATAGAAGTCCATAGGAAAATATGGAAGAAAGTGGGCCGGATAAGCTGAAGGCCCATGAATTAAAATTTGAGTGACGTGGCTGATATGGTTGACGTGGCAAGTGATTGGAATGTGAAGATTGCATGTGCTGGCCAGGTGGACACGCGTACGATAGAGAACCTCCAAAGTGAGCAGGCGCATAATAGCAAGTGCTGACGTCATGACCCTGACGATTGCAATACACACAAAACAGAGAAGAGTTCCGGCCAAAAGAACGACCACCACGTTGACGACCACGATTACCTCTATAGTTACCAGAATTGCCATAACCATAGGTAGGAGGTGAAGGTTGATCAGACCTCGGTGGATAAAACGTAGCTGGAACCATTGATGAAGGTCGATAGTGAGAACTGATAGGTGTCGAAGAATTTGGTGAAGATTCAGAAGCTACATTCACCGAAAGTGCATCTGAAAGAGTCTTGTGTTTGTGTTTTTCCAGCCTCGACTCATATGTGAGTAAGAAGGATTCAATATTATGAAGAGAGGGAGAATCAACTTGACTCTCTATCGATGTAACAACATGCCGATATTCTTCATTCAATCCATCCAAAATATAATCAATATGTTCTGAACTCGAAATCGGAGAACCGGTGAAGATTAACGCATCTACTAGACTTTTAATCTTTGAAAAATACTCTGAAATTGAACTCGCACCTTGAGAAATTGAACGAAGCTGAGATCGTAGTTGTCTACTACGAGCCTTCGTTTGAGAATTGCAGTATGAATCCAATTCCTCCCATAGTTGCCACGAATGTACACAACCAAACACTTGTGGCTGGAGACTCTCAGAAAGTGAATTCAAAATCCACGAAAGTACAGTTTGATCAATTTCCTCCCACCGAAGGTACGCAGGATTCACCTTGTCAATTAACCTATCGTCTTCAGAGAGAAATCGATGTGGAATCTCTGTTCCTAAAACATACCTATTAGCACGATTAGATGTGAGAGTAGCAAGCATGAAGTGCCTCCAAACCAAGTAGTTCTTCTCCGTAAGCTTAATCGAAGGAAGAGGAAGAACTAACGGTGTAGAAATCGCCTGAAGTGGCGACGCAGCGGAAGGAGAAATCGGAGGCGAAGAATCAGCCCCAGTGTTTGTAGCAGTTGCCATGGCGTGATACCATGTAAATTGTAAAGAGGAAGGGAGAAATGATAGAGAGAAGATTGAGAGAGAAAATGAAAATATCTTGTAACTAAATTTGTTAAGAATGAATTGATGAAGTTACAATGAAGCTAAACCCTATTTATATGAAATAGAGTAAGCATTAGAAAAGTGCCAGCTCATCAAAGCACTAAACTAAAACAGTAGCATAAACCAAAATACAACTTTAAGCACCATTCTAATAGACTGCTTCCTTTCCCTTTAGTCACCATGCAGTATTTTATTTGTTATGGACTTATGCAACTGGCTACTTGTTTTAATTTTTTCTTTCCCGGTTATGCATTTGGCCTTTCATATAGTCTATCATTTGGATTTCAAATTGAACTTCTCTGATGTCTTTTTAACAGACATTGTCCTTATGCACTTGAGGCTGTCATAGCTTTAGCAGAACTGGGATCTACTGCAAAGGACATCATTTCATTGTTTCCTCAGGTTTGTTGACAAAAAAACAGACAGAAACTCATGTAATTGAAGCACAATAAAGATTCAGCCACCCTCAAATTGTGATTCACTAAGGAATTGGGGAGCCATAAATATACCTTAGCTCGTCCTCTCCTTTAGGAAATTAGGTATTTAGCAATAAAGAATCAACTTTTCTCCTGCAGATTTCCTTGTCGTATATATTGCTGAGAAAGGGGGAGGGTGATTTATTTATTCTCAGCCCTCTGCCCTTGGGTTAACAGTTATTCTCCTTACTCCTTAGGTGGTTTTTGGTTCCTTCCCTTTTGTACATTAGATTTACTTGGTGGAAAGATGGATAACTGCTAATCTAAATTTGAGCATGTTTTTGGATTTCTCTTCTTTTTTCAACAAGCGCTTTAACTTCATTTGATTACTATTTCTGTCTGTGCCTCTTAAGTCCCTGGTAGCTAACCACCTTATGATGAGTCTAATTTGAATATCTTAACCATCTTTACATTTCTTCAGTCCATTTTACCTTTTGTCATTTTTATTATAAAAAAATAAGTTGGTAAGTTTGTAAAATTGCAGTTTAATTATTATTTAAAACCATCTAAGCATATAATTTCTGCGTAATCATTTAATTTCAGAATCCTAATAGAAGTGGAAGGGCCCCATTTGATCATATTGACTCAAGTCGTTGGCTTCAGGTAAGTTTTACACAATGGTTCAGATCCTTGTTTGTCAATGTGAGTCAGAGTTGTTGCTGTCACCTATCAGTTTAAAGTTTTTTTCTTTTTTATGATAACCCTCTCTGGATGACTTCATTTTTAACCGTGAGAAGTAATGATGGGTGAATGCTCGTTTACTAAATGATCAAAGATTTAATGTTTATGGGCTATTTGATCTTTTGAAGGTAAAGTGTGTGTTGATCTATGCAGATTGGCTTACAGATTTCAGATAAAAAATCAGCTGCAATGTAAAACCCAATCATTCTAAATGGATTTTTTTGCATAATACTCAGCTATGGTCTTGCCAGACACTGATTCTGTTGCTGTCAGGATGATATTCTTGGCTTGCTTTGCATGATAGTGATTTGGGTTCATGCATTTGAATTACTACGCTTCCTGTATAATATTCTTAGTTGAGCAACTTGTTTGATCCAATGTTGATTGAATTGAATGAAACTAGTGGTACCTAACAACTTGATCTTTCATGAGAGGTAGTTCTTAGCATGGTATAGATCCTCTTCTTACTTAAATTGAAATCAACCAACTTGAAGCCTTCATGTCCAAAGGGCTTTTCATGAGGGGGCATATGAGAGATAAAAACAGTCATCGTTGGGCTCCATCCATATTTTTGTAATTGACCTATAGGATTATTGAGCAACTACTAAAACTGCCAAGGGAGCATGTGTTCTATATTGTGTGACTTTATTTTTATATGATAATGACCATAGAAAGGCCTTGTAAATTTGGAAAATAAGTTTCTTCATGAATTCACGTTGAGTCATCTTTTTAAGCTTGCCATATTGGTTTCATGTATTATATCTCTATACTACCTGACAAACCCTTGGAACTTGTGAATTCTGATTAAGTTTATCCTCTCTTTTTGGCAGCGCTATGTTGAAGCTCAGTGTAACATAGCTTCAAATGATTATAAAGGTGAGATGCTACATTTTATATGGAGTCATATGATTCCATGATTGTATATGAGCTGAAGGGTATCATTGGTAAAATATGTATAATATGGTCATAGCCTTTAGGCCAGTTTTCTGTCACCCAAAATTTACAAATGATAATTACTTACATAAATTTTTTGTTTTGTTTGTGGGAATCATTTTTTCTACATTAGCCCTTTTTTGTAGTACGACCAAACTTGGACAAGATTTTAATGGAAAAATATGATTTTTTAAGGATTTGTTCGTACTTTATACTTTGTAGTCTAAACCATATGTAACATGCTTTGATGCCTACACTTTACTTTGTTTCCTATGTTGGCAGGTGGCTTGGAACACTTCACAGACCTTTTACAGCGTTTCCCTAATAATGTACACTTGCTACTTGAGATTGCGAAGGTTAGACTTGCTGCAATGTTTAGAAATTATATTATATATCCATTGTAACATGCAGATTATGCACCTACTTCTAAATTTTTCATGTTCGACTCTTGGTAAAGGTTGCCTTTCTAAAGCTAGTGTTGTAACATATAACCCTTGTTTTTCCTTTGAGTTCATTATTTGTATTTAATTGTTATATCTTTTTTACTTAGTGCTGGTAGGATCCCATTAACCCATAATTACCATTGTTTGTACATGAGCTTCCTTGAATTGACCGCATAACATGTAAATTCTGATGTATATTGCCAATGAAGGTTGAAGCTATTATTGGAAAGAATGAAGAGGCCATTATGAATTTTGAGAAGGTAATCTGGAATTATAGTTTATAATGTGTCTATTATTTATTTTTCTCTGCTGCTGGACCAGCTTATTCACATGTATTTGTTGAGCTTATAAATATATCTTGATAATTTGGTTATAACAGGCACGATCAATTGATCCATACATCATAACATATATGGATGAGTATGCAATGCTTCTAAAGCTAAAGTCTGATTACTCGAAGCTGAATAAATTAGTGCATGATTTATTGAATATTGATCCTGCAAGACCAGAGGTTTTCGTAGCTTTATCTGTTTTATGGGAAAGGAAAGATGAGAAAAGAGCATTATCATATGCTGAGCAGGTCAGTATTTTTATTTTTAAGAGGGTGAGCCTCGACGCAACGGTAAGGTTGCTTGCGCCTTGTGACCTGGAGGTCATGAGTTCAAATTTTGGAAACAACCTGTTTGCTTTCTAGGCTAAGGCTGCATACATCTACCCTCCTCAGACCCCACTAAGTGAGAGCTTCGTGCGTTGAGCCACCTTTTGTTTTCGGTAGACTGAATTTATCTTTTATGTAATTGCTTACAATTGACTGATTATTTGTAATATAGAGCATCCAGATTGACGAGAGGCACATAACAGGGTATATAATGAAGGTAATAAATTTGTTTTGCTTATGTTTGTAGAGCAAGCTTACTTAAATTTTGCAAATTTGATTTGACATCTTGAGTTTATTCAGGGTAATCTATTATTGACAATGAAACGGGCAGATGCAGCTGTGTCTGCCTTCAGAGGAGCTCAAGAATTGAGACCTGATATTCGTGCATATCAAGGTTTATTTTATAACTGGAAAATTAAATAATTGCAAGACTTGCATTTCTTACTTGCAATGACATTGATGTTTTTCTGTTGCCATTATCTGCTGCCTATAATAGAAACACAATTTTCAGATGTTGACATGAATCTGACTATGATTTCCAGGTTTAGTTCAGACATATTTGGCCCTCTCTAAAATCAAAGAGGCCTTATATGCTTCTAGAGAAGCGATGAGAGCAATGCCTCAATCAGCAAAGGCTTTAAAATTAGTTGGTGACGTGCATGCCAGTAACTCCAGTGGCAGAGAAAAGGTATCTTGTCATATTTTTAAAACAAGTTTTTGTACCCTACTTTATTCTTTTGTTAAATTTAATTCATTCTTCACATAGGCCAAAAAATTCTACGAGTCTGCATTAAGGCTGGAACCTGGTTACCTTGGAGCTGCACTAGCTTTGGCTGAGCTCCATGTTATTGAGGGCCGAAATGTAGATGCTGTGAATTTGCTTGAACGATACCTTAAGGACTGGGCTGATGACTCTCTTCATGTGAAACTTGCACAAGTTTTTGCTGCCACTAATATGCTGCAGGAAGCTTTGACACATTATCAAGCTGCTTTAAGGTTAGTCCTGAAATTATTTGGAGGTGGTCTTAAAAAGAGAACTTAGTCCCTTGGGTTGAATTGGCTTTACTGAGGATTTTGGACCATATAAAGGGGCGGCCTAGTGTGGTCTGGGGAAGGTAGACGTGTACAACCTCATCTTCCCAAGCAAAGAGACTGTTTTTAGTATTTAAACCAATGACCTCGGAAGTCACAAGGACCATATGTTCCAATATATTGTAAAATGGGTGGGGAAACATGTAGAATATGTGCTTGTTTTCGTTAACTTAAATGGGTTTCAATTTACAAAGTTTGGCATAATAATAAACTTTTCCTCCCCATCCTTTTATATAGTGTAATTCTCTGCAATTATCAATTGATTCTATATTATCCATATTGTCTGGAGCATCCATGTGATGTATTAATTTTATTATGGTTTTAACCTTTAGCATTAATGGCAGGTTAAACCCTCAGAATGAGGCAGCAAAACGGGGCTTAGAGCGTCTAGAAAAGCTAATGAAGGTTTATTCTTTTTTGCTTAAGAAAAAATCTAGAATGTTTTTTGTACACCAAATTTGATACAATTTCTTTATTTAGGAAAGAAAGAGGGAAATAACAAGAAATAAATTGTGGGACCCTTATTTCTTCTCATAATAAGGATTAATAAGGAAGTTGCACAAGTTCCATGTACAAATGTTTTGGTACAAATAATATTGTTGTTATTATGTTTCTCTCAACTTACTTCTAACCAAACACAAAATCTTGATGCTTAATCATATTTCTCTCAACTTGTAATAACACGAGAGAAATAATCTTGATGCTTAATTATAATTTTCTCAACTTCAAATAACACATTTGCACCTTTTGTTTTTGGGTGACATTGCTTGCACTTCATTCATTATGTGCTTTGTGTTAGTTTTTATCTGGAAATAGATGAATTTGGTAAAAAAATATTATTATAATTTGACGACAAGGACATGGCAAAAGTTTAACATAAATTTGTGGTTTTGTATCCTTTTGTAGGGAGTGGATCCTGATGCACCCGAAGAAGATGAAGACAATGATGTTGAAGATGTAGATGGAGATCAAGATGAGACTGAACTTCTATGAGTATCAGTGTCGAAGTAACTATGTTCTGATGAGAAGGGTGCTGCATGGAAATAGTTCAATGTTGAGACAACATAGCAATAGGGTGAGAATTGGCATGGTGCCATCACTCTGTCTTGCTACAACACAAGAGTTCACATCAGAAAACAAAGAATTGTTATTATTGCCAACTGGTGCATCTAACAGTCATATCCAGTGTTAATATGGAATTTGCCTTATTATATATGGTGAAATTCCATGTCTACAATGACTGGTCTGGGTTGTATTTTTTTGGCAAAACAGTTTGCAAGATGTCCCAGATGGAAGCTTGTGTTATCTGCATTGTAAATCATTTGATGTTCACTTTGGTTTTATGTATGTAAAAATTATGTTATGGTTGACCAAGAAATTATCTAGTTAAGTGAAAATCCTTGACAGCTTTTTCTCACTTTCTGTTTTGGGTTTTTATTTATATTTGATCCTCTTATTGTTTTCATCACCAAAGTGAAATTCCCAGAATAGCTTATGAACTTTTTTCTTTATAGGCTAGCTAAGGGAAAGAGACCAATGTGACATGGGATTAGTGGCAAGTGGTAACAGAAGTTAGAGCAGAATTTTATGACCAAAAAGAAAAAAAGTGGGTTAATATTTTGAGTAAATTACATTCATACCCCTGATTTATTTTTTGTCCTTACACGAACCACCCCTAATTTTGTACATATGTTACACTGACTACCCATGCGTAATATAAAAGTGTAATATTTTAAACAAAAAAACGTGTGACGTGTGTAATTAAGTTAAATAAAATATTGTATATTGTGTAGACAAATTTAAATAATATGAGAGTCGATGCGTCTTTATTATTTGGCTAGTTACAAAATATTATAAGAGTTATTTAAACACATCTTTAGAATTAGTAATGTATTTTGTAATGAGACAAAAATAATAAACAAACATTCATTTTTGTACTATTTGAAATGTTACACGATATATAATATTTTTTTTAAAATTAATTACACTCACAACATGTTTTTTGTTTAACATATTACACTTTCATAACATGCAGGGGTAGTCAGTGTAATAATATACAAAACTATGGGTGGTTCGTGTAGGTGGTAGGAGTGGTTTGTGTAATTTCATTAAAACTCAGGGGTGTGAGTGTAATTTACTGTAATATTTTTATCCTTTTTCATCTGAATGTTGTTTCATATTCGAAGTTTCATTTATTGTTCAATTATATATCATTAAAAATCTAATGTCTTGATTCTCAAGGAGTATTAACACACAGGAATGTATTTGGCTAGGCAAGAGAACAGAAAAGAATAGTCTTAGTGATATGCTAATGCATAACTACACATTTTTTTGCAAGGATATTACTATCTTTTAATTAACTTATTCCACATATTGCACCATGTTGTATAATCCTAATGAATTTATCACTCTTTTCCCTTTATTGTATTAAAATATTTAAATAGAAGTAATTATTTAAGTAAATAAAATTGAGAAACAATGAAAAACATATTAAACACATGGATATGTTTCTTGAGAAACAATGGCAAAAGAGTAGTACTTGTAATGATCCAGGATTACAAAAAGTAGTTTAACAGTGGAAGATGGTGAGAGTTCAGTGATCAAATATGTACAAATCCTTTGAGAGCCAAATGGAGTTTGGAAGTCTTAAACATTATCCTCAAAATGCAATTTCCTTCATCAGAAACATTTATCATTCAAAACATTTAACTACACATGAAAAGGTTTCCTTGGAGTAGGTGCTCTATTTTCCATTGATTGCAGCCTCTGTTTGAGATGAAAAACTTCAACCTATGCAACCAAAAAAGAGTTAAGTGTTTAAGAAATCCAAGTATGATGAAAACATTTAACATTATAACATAATGAAATGGACACTAGGGAGTGGAAACTTTTGAAGAATTAAGTGGAGGACACTTCAAAGCACACAGCACCTAAGACTCCTCATCATGAAAACCACAATTGGGAAAATTATACTTCTCTTAAAGTTGGACATAATTAACACTAAATCCCTCAAGCTTTATGTTATCATTACTTATCGTTGAGATTTATATTGTCATCACGCTTATACTTGTGAGGTTTATGTTATCATTACACACTAATACACTATCATCAATATAAACCTAAAGAGAGGTCAGTGTTGCCGATGTAATTTAGGCAGATGTAAGGTGAGGTTAATGTAATTTTCCTTAACATATTTGGACACATAAGACTTGTAATCAATCCAAAGGATGTACCTGTAGTTGGAATGCCCTGCCTCTTTCTCCTGCAAGAACTCCTCTGGTTGAATGCAACTCCTACAGAAAAATTTGCCCGGACTGTAAGAGTTTGTATATATGCAGCAAGCGCTTTCATCAAATGACGCATCGTCATACATACCTTTTGTGTATCATCTAAAACAGCCTTGAGGAAAGCCACATCATGCTCGAGTCTTACATTGTCAGAGTGGACCATGTTGGATAGGCTATTAGCTTCTTCTTGTGCCAACTCCACACCAGCCAGCTTCTCTCTTAGTAATTCCATCTCCTTCAGTGTGTCACCCAATTTTTTCTCCATCTCCTGCTTGCTTCTAAAAGCACATGCTAAGCTTTTCTCAGCACCTTCTCTGCTCGCCAATGCAGCTGCCAATTGTCCTTCGAGAATCCCATTTTTTCTTATAAGGGAAGCTACTTTAGTTTCATAATAATGATAAATATTTGAAGGAGTGGATAGTGATCCTGATTTACTGTTTTCAGGAAATGACATATCATCACTTTCTAGCATCAGGTTTCCAAACACTTGGTGTTGGTTTGAACTTCCAGACATCAAAATCTGTTCGTCCATATTATTCATCTTGGTCCCACTTATGTTCATCAGATTTCCAGGGTCATTTTGATTTGTTCTGTGATCCACCGCCTGAAGCGTATAATGAAATACAATATTATGTTTTATTATTTTACTCGAGGCTAAACTTAAATGTTAACTTTTAACATAATATCCGATATTTACACATTAGAATATAATATATGTTGTGTTGTTACCAGGGTTTTAGCCTGGTACTGTAGGATATTTATCAGCCATCACGTGTTTAATAAAACCGCTATAAAAGTATTCAAAGCCTCTATGTGTCCAAGAAGTGTATAAAGGATATGGTTATAGTAAATGCAAACTTCTACTTCACCTGAGGGAAAGAACTTTCATCTTCTGAATGCTTGTCAATCCTAACATCTCCACTGTATTCTTCATCATGATCAAACTGCCTGCGAAGGGAGATGTTGGTAGGGAGAGAATTGGAATCTTGTTGCACAAGCAGGGATTCTGAGAGAGATTTCCTTCCGGAACCATGTTCAATTGCAGATGCTAGATTTTGTCGAGCAACTGAGTCAATCACACGTTTGGAAGAATGATTTTTAAGTTGAGAAGTCAATCCAGTAGACGATGAATGTTTTTCGAGAAGTACAGATCCCAGACCCTGCGTAGGAGTTTGTCCTCTTCCATGGGCTGATTCATTCTTTTCCATTATCAACACTTCCACCTGATACAGTCAAGAAGAAAAGGATTAGAAGTTCAACAAGAACTAGACTAACTAATGCATTAACTTTGTTTACACTTCTTTGTCAAACCTGATTAGATGGCTCTTTTTTGGATCCCCCAAACGCAACAAGAAAGTCCTTTTCCTTGTGCTGAACGAGTACCAGGCTAAAACCCTGGCAATGCAATAGATATTAGAAACATGTGTTTTGACAATCTAGAAGAAAGCTCGGTGAAGCATATGGATAAAAACTATTACTGAAAGAGATTTAAGTATAAAGTGAGAGGGGAAGGGTCAGAGGGCACTTTCGGGGGTTTTAACCAGACACTCATATTTCATGTTCGCAAGTTAACCAATCGAGCTGACTCTAGGGGACCATATTAAATGAATTGATGCAATTTACAGCTTATAGGTTGAAAAAAACATAATATTAAGAAAATGGGGAAAATAAAATCTAACCAGGGATTTCATCGGTGAAATTAAACATATCTAATGAAGTCCCAGACTAAACCACTAGATCACATTGTGGGTGTGTCATGCTTATTCCACCACCTTGAGAAAAAATCGAGTTGTATGCAAAAGGCTAAATGGAATAGTGAGGAAAATCACTGTTAATTTATTGGAGTCAATGAATGTACAGTTAAAGTTATGCTAGAAAACCCAGAGACCGTTTTTGCGTAGAAGAGAGTGAAAAATAATACTAAATTATACAACATGAGGCTAGCAGCAGATAAATGGCAGGTAAACATGACAGGAAAATAACTCACCTTGTTGGTAGTGATAGAAGAAGGAGGTGATGCAATTGCCACGGACCACTCACTTTTTACTATATCGTATATCAGTGTCTCTCCATGTCCTGGAAAATATAGGGAACATAAATTAAAAAAGAAAATACAATAAGACAAGTTTATAGAGTACATGTGAAACAAGAAATGGTGTAATACAAGCAGCAATCAGAATTGTAGAGAGCATAGCTCAATGCATAAAAAGGTAAGAGGAATAACTCAGACGATACAATAATCATAAACTACACCAGTTTAATTCACGCATAAATTAAATTATTTCTCGGAAGCTGAAGTGCCTCAAATGACAGAAATTAAAAGCATGACTTAACATTATGAATAAGTGTTTCATCTATTATAAAACATACGTTTTTTCCTGCTTCCACCCCCTATAATATACCATTTAGTACCACAAAGAACACCGCAACAACCAGCTCTGGGTGATGGATGGAAACCACGTATCTTTATTCTTGACCACGCCATCTGAGATAACAGGTACTTTTATCAAATTATAAAATGAATGAATATTTAATCTGCACCTTGGAAAAAGTTTTACTGCATGGAATTGCTATATAGAGAGCTCACACACCGTTTCAAAATCAAGAGAATATAAATCATTTAAGGTCTTGGATTTTGATGCTCCTCCAAATATAAAAAGAATTTTGCCATCATAAAGAGCTGCCACATGGTTGAATCTTGCACAAGGTGCTGTTCCCCTGCAAGTAATATAATACTTTAGGAGGAAATGAAGTGAGTGGAAAAAAGAAAACCTTCAATTCAAGGAAACATTTAGATGAGGTGCTTATTAGTCGATTTCAAAAGGAAATCCGAACTTTTCTTTGCAAACCTTTTTTTACAAAATAAAAATCATAAAACACTTACGTGCAGTGAAGAGGAAGCCACGTCAAGGACTTGAGATCAAACATATGTAGATCATTCAGTTTCCTCTTTTTTACATCTTCTCCCCCGAACAATATCAACACAGAGCCAGCCCTAACAACAGTATGACCACTGCGAGCAGCCTGCCAGAACAAAACATTTCGTCAAATGTAATTGTCCACTGCAGAGGAACTTGCGGTTCTATCAAATGTAAAATCCTACCGGTATGTCTCCTTTTGCTTCCATGAGTGACCAGCACTCTGACTCTGTATCAAATGCCCATACTACAAAAACCAAAAAGATAATTAGAACAGTTTCAAAACGTGAAATAAGATAAAGCTATTACATGTGTTAAGGACATGGGGCTCAACCAGAAATTTTGTCACTTCCTGGGTCTGTTTTGCCTCCAATGAGGAGCCCCTTCTTCCCCCAAGAAACCTAGATAAATTATTATCAAGCACGAGAGAATTTAGAGCAGTGACACACCATTAGCGAGTATAAATTTAATACACATTATATATGCTAGTTTGAACTGTGTTCCTGATGAACTTCCCGCTAATTCAACTATTAGAATTCTATATAAATACTGTGCTGCTTGGCATAGAATGGCGAAGAGCTTCTTTTCAGTTGAGAAATTCAGTTTCACGATCTTTTCATCTTAATAGACATGTTATTCCATGTCTATCATGAGATCATTATCAAGATCACTTGGACAGAACATAGATCAAACTTAAAGTATACTGAGAATATTATGCTAAAAGCATAGTTTAAAATTAAAGTACCAAACTATGACCCTTGCAAGCTGGAATCTTTAGCGGCAGACTGCTTGGCGACAAGTAAAGCTTTGACGATGCTGTGGTCCATGAAAATCTGTCAAAATTTAGCACCTGACAATAAAATGAAAGCATCAAGATCAACCAAATAATTAGTTAATGATAAAATTAATACTCATATCAAAGCACAACAATCTCTTAATTATAATTCATCCAATTCTAAAACAAATGCTCCCTTACCTGCACGTCATCTAATAATCCACTACCAGATTCACCACCAACAACTATCATCTTATTCCCGATAACAGCTGCTGCATGCTACTCACAATGAACGACAGTTCAGTCTTTCACAATAACTACTCATAATACTTCCACAAAATAACCATGAAAGCAAAAAGTTAGAGAAAGGAGGTGACCGTAATTCAAAAAATTGCATACATTGGATCTAGGAGTAGGCTTATCCCCAGCAATTGACAACACCATCCAGTTCTCTGAGCTACCAGATGTACAAGTACTTATCTCGGGCGCTGCTGCAGCAGCAGAAGCAGACGAAATCTGGCAATCAATTTCATCAGAATGACTAGTTGTTCCTGCAACTTCATCACCCTGAAAGAAGCTAAAAACTTAAGCAGCCACACTTGTTAATTTCAGAAAAATTGAGCCTAACTAGAACCCAAAAGCTAGCTCACATGGAAAGGGTTGCTCAAGTTACTAAAAATAGTTCACTAACCATATACTCAATGAATGTGGAACTTTATAAAACTTAACAGGACTAAATGTCTAAATAATTCAACCACACAAACAAAGAGTGAAGCTAAAGAACTTACATTGGAGTTGCCATTTCGCTTGGGTTGCCTTATGGGACTTCTAGTTCCTTGTGTGGTATCAGAAAGCTGAACCTTCAATCTACTGAGAGAGAATACAACAATAACAAACATCAATATCACAGAGAACTAGAACTAGTGATTGGTGCCCTCTCAACTGGGTAAAAGTACAAAGGCTCCCACCTAGTGGGGTCTGAGGAACATAGATATTCGCAGACTTATCTTCAAAAGCGAAGAGACTATTTCCAGGATTTGAATCCAAGACCTTCAGGTCACAAGGCCTTATCATTGTGGCTCACCTTCTTTGCCTTTCAATTGGGTATACTACCAAAAATCCAAACTTTAAGAAAATTAAGGCGATCCAGCTAGTGGGGTCTGGAGAGAACAAATGTACATAGCATTACCCTCGTAAACCAAGAGGCTAACTCCGGTATTTGAACTCATGACCCATTGTGCTAAGGCTCATCTCTTTGAAGAGAAAGTAAATAAAAAAATGTTCACCTGCCAAGTTTCATGCGCCTACGAGAGAATCCAAACATTTTGTTCTTCAAAATTCAAAGTGGAGCTACTATTTTCACTTGAACACTGTCACTGAATGAAAAAAGACCTAATACAACACAAGAGTGAAGCTACATTATTATCCTCAAAAGTCAAAGAATTTTCCTTCTATAAAATGCAACCAAGATTGGTCCTTTTCACTTGCCCACAATAAAAAAGTTACTGAAAACAAAAACAAAGCGTAAAAAAATAAAATTTATTTAAGAAAAAACAACAACAACATTGTCAGTTTCAGTAAGAAGAAAGAAAGATGACCTATTTGATTAATGAGAAAGTTGTTGGAAAAGAAAGAGAAAAACGGCACTGAAACGATTTATGAGTAAGTCTTTTGGTTGAGTTGAAAATCCCAATAATAACATCAAACAGAGTCATGGGCTTGAGGTGAAAGCGGTGAGAGAGAGAGAGAGAGAGAGAGTACTATAGCAGCATGTGTTGTTTACTGTAATAAGAAGGAAATGGAAGAAAAAAGAAAGAGGTAATAATTTATAAGAATTAATGTGCATTATCTACTACCACCAAATCAACAATAAGTTAAAGCACAATTTATTCTTTAACTATATACTATCTAATTCCATCTTTTTCATAACTATAAAATGATTTTTATTAAAAGACACAAAACTCACATTTTATTGTCTTAAAATAGATTAATATTTCATTATTTTATTATAATACATTGTATAATAAAAAATATGTTACATATATTTGGTTAATGACTAACAAGACGTTGATCTAGCTATGTAAAATTACATTAGATCATTAAAACCAAAATGTAAATAGTTCAATTAATGAGAGTAATACTTATTAATATCAGACATATGATAAGAAAAAATGGTGTGGGGCCCTGCATGTATGCATGGGGTGGATCCAGTTGAGATGAATGAGACAACAAGGGAAAAAGGATCCAATATGTGACATCCTACGTGTCTCTATGTCTTCATATAAAGTTTTTTTTGATGATGATGATGATGAATTTGTCTTTGTGTAATGTGAATGAGGCAGTGTAGACTCTTTAGGCCTTACCCCACTTTTCTTTTTCTCTGTTTCTTTTTGTTCAATAAAGAAAAGTTGTTATTGTTGATTGTGAGGGAGATTTTTTTATCTGCACGTTCTCTTCTATGATTGGAATTTGGAGATATGTCTTTATTATTATATTGAGATTAGCAAAAGAAAACTATCATTTGATTTAGAAGTGTCTTTTGTTGTTATTCATCAATGAATTATGAATCATGGGTCTAGTCCATGTCAGACAAATTTGTTACAACATTTTTTTTAATAATAATGTTCAAAAGCTTAAGAGTTTTTATGAGTTTCTTAAATTGTTTTCTTCAATAGTATATAGTTTAAAATAATTATATTTATGCATATATCTAAATTAACTTTATACACAATATTATAAAAATAAATCATTATTTTTTTAGTACAAGGAATGATATCATTTACCTGAGTAAGAAATTAATCTATTTTAGTTGCATGTCAGAAGTATTAATCTTATGAATTGAACATTTGACTTAATATCATAGTTGAGGATCCGATGAGACTTTACATCAGTAGACCAAACGGTTCATTGGTAAAAGAAATCATTATATAAATTATATAAATCATAGAAGGGACAATCCATGGAAGCAATTTTCACACTCAGATGTAGAAAATGAAGCTGTGTCCAAACTTTATATGCTATAACCTCTGCAATTCTATTCTTTACAAGTTGGGGTATCAATGCACATCACATGGGTTCTAATAGTTACTAGTTGTCTTTGCAAAGGACCCTGCATTGAAGATATTTGTTGAAATGCCTGACAAAAATGTGGTTTTTTGGGGAATTCCATGTTATCTAGGATTCACTCTTTGACAAGATGAGTGAGAAGGATTCACTCTTATTTTAAGATGAATTTGATCAGTGTTCTGTATCAACATGTTCAACATTGGTGCTGAATTGAGTCACAAATTACTAACTTTGGAGTGGTACATCATTATCATTTGCTTTCTGCTCTAGTTGACTACATGACAATTGACATGATGCAAAATCTGGAAGCATTAACTAGACATATGAGCTATGTCAAGGCTTGGAAAACAGGGATTTGATTGCATATTCTGCAAATGAATTATAGATATAAGGTTTGAGACTCAATCAAGCTATTTGAGGAACACATTTAGCCAACTATAATCATCTGTATTGGACCCTTATTACTGCATATAAACATGCTGGATTCTTTGAAGGTTACTAATGCTTCAACTCCATGAAAGGACAGTGGAGTTATGAATTCCTTTGATCTTGATCATTATGGTTGGATGGAGCATATAATTTTTTATATCAAATATGCCAATACATCCAAATTCTGGGCATTACAGTCAATTACTTGGCAACTCAACTCATCCTTGTTTACCCAAAACTATAACATTCTGGTTTATCTTATCCTGTAAGGAACTAATGGGTAAGGAACTAATCTCGTTCGAGGTGCGTGGTTGTCCCTCCCAACAGGTGTCGCTTCCAGGAATCGAATCCTTGACCTTTTGGTCTATTTGGGGATCCAGTGGGGCCTTACGCCGGTACACCCTATAACTTGTTGGTAGCTATCACATAATATGGTGTGGTGATATTCAATAAGATAAACAAAGGTTTGCTTAGCCAATGATGAATATTGAATGCTAATTTATTTGTAGTTTTTTGCTGTTGCCTTTGCATAAGTAAATGCACATGTCATTTCTCCCCTAATAAATATGTAAACATGAGTTTATTTATAGCAATTGTGTATTTGAATTAGTCTTCTATTGAGGATCTAATTATTCAATGTTGAAGATCTTAATGCTCAATTTGCTATCTATTGACTATTACAGTATTGATCTTATGAGACCTGATATATTGATAACTTAGGTACTACATAACAGAACATGAATATGATAATAAATGGTTATGATTTAGGCTGAGAAAATCATTTCAAAAATAAATTTAAGCAAGTCATATACAATATACAATTTTACTACCTGAGCATTAACTAATGAAACTTTTACATGTGGATTATATTATTAACATACCAGTTTGTACATAAAACACTAGTCTGTATCTTCTTTAGAGAAGAATGTATTCAAAAATAATATTGATCTAGGAGAAAAATTGAATATAGAGTTACTGATATAGTTATTCATTTTCTAAAATATGGTTATTACTTTTTTACATAGCCAATTTTTAATATATTAGTTTTTTTTTGTCTTTTGTCCTGTCTCTAATTTGCTATCTAATCTACTTGATGATGTGACAGAGAGGAACATATATTACTGTTATGTCACATTCACTTATACCAGCAAGTTTATTCCATTCTGTGCATTTGTCCCTAATCAACTAACTCAGAACAAGAATGATTTGTAGCCATTCTGCATCAACTAAGTGAAAGAACAAGATAAGGTGATCATCTAAATAGATCTAATTAAGTGTGATTGGTTTTATTTGTAATCTTGTAGAAATAATAGTGTGTTGAAGCATTACTCTTTTAACAAATTAGCAAGTAAAAACTCTAAGGTGCAACTATAAGGTAGTATTTGATAAACATGTCAGAATGAGGCGAAATAGAGCACATTGATACTGTAATGTGTTTGATGGATTTTATGAACAGAACTCGAACTATAAAATTCTAACATTTTGGTCCACTAAAAGAAGTGCGACCAAATATAACACAACAGAACATCTCATGTTTCACATGATTCTTCAAACACTACATGGAAAATTTTGGTTCTACTATATTTCATGCTATCTCTTGGCCTTGAATCCAAAAACACAGAAAATCTCAAGCTTCTGCAACCTCAGTACATGATCCAAGCACAACCTGAAACCTTTAATTTCTTTGTTTTAACTGAAAATGATAAAGTAGGAATGAAGGAATGATTTCATTCAGTTCACTTTTTTGTTTCTATGCCTTCCCCTTTCTTCTGTTATTTCAAAAGACATAAAGCTAATTAATTTTGTGAAAATGTTGATGAACCACTAATTAGTGGCATGATTCTTAAAACACAGTTAAATTTCATATAGGCTAGTTTATTATAATTTAACTAAAATACAAAAGATTACAGTTAAAACAAAAAGGGCTAAACTTTACCTTGATGGTCAAGTTAGCCTTATTATTACAAAACTTTAGTAGCATAAACTCTATACTAATATACATGTAATATGTATATATATATATATATATCCGGAACTTATATATAATCTCATCATTATATATGTAACCAAAAGCAGATTTATTATAATGCCTGATGAGAAGGTCTAAGTGGTAGTTAATTTCTCAAACCCAAAGTGCTCCTGCATTCCTAAGCATTGGAATCAGGGTCCTGTTAAGGTGAAGGCTCATAACTTCATTGGTTCCACCAACAAACTCACCACCAATGAACACAGCAGGCACAGAAGGGCTACACCCTAGTCTTGAAAGTGCTTGTTCAATGTCTTTCCCTTTAGGAATCTCATCAAGTTCATGAACTGATGGATTTACACCAAACTCAGAGAAAAGGGTCTTGATGGTGTGGCACATGCAGCATGAGCTCTTGCTGAATATCACTACTGGTCTCTCTGCTACCATATTTGTTATTCTATCCATATTGTGTTTCTAAGATCACAAATGTAGCCTAAAAAGTTGATGAAGGAAAGAACAAACAATGCCAAGGGTTTAACACAAATGAAATAGGAAAAAAAGCTTGTTTTGGATAAAGAAATGATAAAAAGCTAAGCAAATGTGGTTGAGCTAGAGCCAAATGATGTTTGCTTATATAGGGGTTGGAGGGATGTACAATTGCTTTGGTGGAATGACATTGCTAACCAGGCTCATTGTTTTAAATTGTGTCTCAACCATAATTGTTATGTGTCTGTAATACTACGATTTTCGGTCGGGATTATTTTTAACCGCATCGCAATCATAATGGTGTTGTGTCTACCAGAATTGCAATAAACATAATATAGTCACAACCACAGTTTAAAGCATACTATGATTTTCGGCCGGGAATATCTTTAACCATGTCACAATCATAATGGTATTGTATCGATCAAAATTACAATAACGTAATATAGTCACAACCACAATTTAAAACATATTTCATCTCAAAAAGAAAGATAGGGTGGGTGAGGAAAAAAGTGGAGAATGTTTCATCAGATATTTGGACATGCAGGTGTCTAAATTTTCTTTTATCATTTGCATGAAAGTGATTGATCCAAATTTTTTTATTATAACGAATCAATATCTTTGCATGCATGCGGAAACAAAGACTTGTTGGTACGGCTTCTAAACAAAACTGTGCATATCCCCTCATAATTGCTTACTTTTGCTTCATGTATAAGTGCTATATATCTCCGTGATTCTTGGTAAGAAAATTGGTGAACAATCTTATTAATAGTATTTTCTATTTTGATATAATTAAGAGTATTTCTTAAGGAATTAATCTATTTCAGATTGTGTGATTGCTCCTCTAAACAAATGTTGCTACGAGAATCCGATTTATCATTAAAATAAGATTGTGGGTTCTATGTGTAGTAGTTGTCTGTGTGTCATCATAACTTTTTTTGTACTAAAATTGTGATTTTCTGCCTTATCTATTAGCATATGATGGGTTGGAAAAAAGTTGAATTTATCCAATTGGGACCTCCTTTTTTGCTATTAAGATTCGCATCCAATTCTAGAAAGAGAAATATGAATAGTGTAC
This sequence comes from Lupinus albus, assembly GCA_009771035.1. Taxonomy (NCBI): domain Eukaryota; kingdom Viridiplantae; phylum Streptophyta; class Magnoliopsida; order Fabales; family Fabaceae; genus Lupinus; species Lupinus albus. The sequence continues at coordinate 16,458,233 of CM020016.1, forward strand.
CAATTTTTTTTTTATAGAAAAAGAGAACAATTGTACCAAGAAAAATTGAAAAAAAAATGGACTACAAGTTCTGCAAATATTTTATTTTATTTTATAGAAAAAAGAGGAGTGAATTTATTCTCAATTACTATCACTCTTATTAGTATATTCACACTTGCCACTAATTTGATAAGATAAAATCACAACTATTGTTGTAGTTAAAAAAAAAATAGATGAGTAATTTGGAGTGTTAATAGCATTATTCAATTTTTAACTTACATTTTAAATTTTAATGGGCATAAATATAGGTCAATTTTTTATGTTGATTTATTAATTAAAAATATATTATTCATTCATCATTTTCAAGGATATAGAGTGATGCACAATTATATTGTACATTAACAAATTTTATATATTAGAAGTGCCATGTTGGATATCTATGATGATGACATACGATATGTATACACTTATAACATATAGTTGGGAAAGTCAAATATAAATAAATTAATTATAATGACAACATAAAAATAACATTGAAATAATTAAATCAAATTAATTTCAACGAAAAAAGAAAATATCTGTTATATAGGAGATAGGTGTACGTAATATATGTTTTTCTAAAGAGAAAGAAAATGAAAATTTGTCTTATAATATGTCCATGTTTTATTCTTACAAGCCTATGTTACTAAGTTACTTTTTGTTTCATGTTAATTTTTTATACATAAGTTTTAGAATATTTGATATTTAATTTAACAAGAGAAAAGGGTGTGTTCTAAAAATCAGTTTGTGTCAGCCGGTTCAACCAGTAAACCGATTCCAATACCAGTACGGTATAAGAATTATACTGGTTATGCAAACATATCGACCAAACTGGCTAAAACCGGTCAAAATCAGTCATACCGGCCGGTTTTCAATTGAACCGTATCGGTCATACCAGCCAATTTTTTATTTAAAAAATGTATTGCTTTTTCAATATTAATGTTAATATATTATATATGTATATTTAACTTCACCGGTATACAATTTAATTAATGAGCTACTGGTTGAATCATTATATCATAATATTAGTATCCTCACCGATTTGATAAACGATATGAAATTAATATCACTCATAAAAGGTATAAACAAACATATATTATATTAATGGAATTGAGTGGGTGTGACGCTAGAGTAGTGCTGCATAGATATTGAGATCACTAAAGAATTGATCTTCGAATCAACTAAATAAACAGAAAGAGATTGTTTTTTATTTTATTTTTTATGACATGTCGTGTTCCCATGTATGAAAGGCCAAGGAAATAACATCAACAATGAAAGATAAATTAAATGACTAAGGATTTAGACTTTTTTCCATTACCAGAGGAGGGAAGTACGGTAGAATATTAAAAGAAAAACAATATGCATTAACATTTATGTCCTTTTTATCAAAAATTAGATTGCATTTTTATGTTTAAAGCTAAAAGGAAATAATTAATTATCTCCCCGTGGAGAGGAGTCTAGTTCATGCCTAAGAGGTCCCAACCATTATCCATTACTTCACCTTTGTTTGTTTCTTCTTTCAATTTTACCTTCAAATTTGATGAATGAGATGAGAATATAGTTCTAGCTTCAATGCTTAAATAATTCTTACTATCAACTGTTTTTTTTTTGTTGAATCAAATTTAATCATTCTAATATAGAAAAGTTGATAATTGTTTATTGGAGTTCCCAAAGGTAATTGTGAATTTATTAAAATCTTGTATTGATCATACTATAATTGTTGCCTATATATAATGTTTTAACATTTTTTAAAACAGTGTCTTATTTTCACTTCTAATAATTATTTTTTATTTCTTTAAAAATTATTTACATGAGTTCCCGTCCTAAACTAGGAGTTTTCTAATACATTTAATTATTGTATATATTATTATATGTACTTAAATTTAATTGTAATTGTTCCTAAAAAATAGTAACATAATAATAAACCATGGTTATTGAAAGAAATTGGTGTTTCTTAAACTTTTGTGTGTTTGTAAAGTTTGAAGTGGCGCCACGTCTTGTGATAGGAACTTGATGAAAAAAGCATCAACTTCATACACCATGACAAGATGTAAGGTTATTCGTCCTACAAATTGAAGGTATTTATCAATTAAAGATCATCTGTCCCAAACTCTATTCCCAACCATATCTCAAGTCAATCACAATTTAGCAAGTAAGATAAATATGTTATTTCTATTTTCTTTTATTTATGTGACAATTTTTAATTAGTTGGGATATGGAATTGAAACATGCTTGGGGTCAGGCTATCCTCATTCTATTAAACCACTTCAATGTATGTACAAAGCTAATTCATCTTTATCTTATCGTTTATTTTTGTAATACAATGATATATAATAGTAACTTGATTAGTGTGTATATATATAGAGAGAAAATATATTTCATATGTTACTTTAAAACTTTTATTTAACATTGTCTTTGGTTTGAGAAGACTGTATGAGAGGTGAAGGAGTATAAATTATTTTATTTAAAATCCTCAAATAAAAAATTTGTTTGCTCAATGAATATATATATATATATATATATGATTTTCTGTTGCTATAAATAGAAAAACGTTTTGGCTTGTAACCAAACTTTTCATTCCCTTTCAATTCCAAATTTCTTAGTCTAGGTTTAGTTTTTAGTTTTGTTATGTTTTTTATACCCATTGTAGAGGGAGGCTTCGATATATGAGACATTGCAACCTTAGGACATGAAGCTCGTGTTAGTATGAAACTGAGTAATTAACTCATCTCTTGTTAGGATTAGATATAGTTAATAAAATTTTCATGTAATTTTTTGATTCATACATATATATATATATATATATATATCCTATCCTTGTTTTTATGCATGATTTAGATGGTTTATTTTTGTGCTTAATGTCTTTTCGATTCATCACGTGGAGTGTGATTTTGAATGTAGTATTCATTAAAATCATGTTTTAGAATATATTTGGTAGTATAAAAAATGTGATGTACGAGAGAGATTAATAAATCTAATCTCACTGTATTTTACCACATGTAATTTTATTTTAGTTTTTAGTTGTTTAATTGTAAAATCAAAATCACTTGTGAACATGTTTATGTGGGGCCATAATTATTGCTGAAAAAATGGGTGAAAATTTGACTCCCCTTAGAATTGAGGGTTTTGAATGTAGAAAAAAATGGGAGAAAGCATTTTTAACTTTTACTTTCTCTTAAACCAACCAAACCATATATGTAGAGCATGAAGAACAATACATAATTAAATAGAGAAAACAAAGTTAGTATGAAAAAGGAAAATGATATAGTGGGGCAAGTTGGTGAAAGAATGTTAGCTTTATAAGATTGAAAAAATAAAGATATATATAGATATATATATATACAATGGCGGATCCTAGCATCACCAAATAGGGTTTTGTGGGTTGGTGAAGTACATAAAAACTATACAAATTGCTAATCCTTAATCATAAATATATGATATTATTCTTATTATATATATATATATATATATATATATTATATTCTTCATCTCTCAAGAAAAAGATAAGGAAATGAAGGGACAACCATATAAAAGTTATACTTTTTTAAAGATGCTAGACAGAGAGAATCGACTCATGCAATATTTAAAACGACCTAATAAAAGCACAATAAAAATGGAAAGGTTCTCTAATAAAAAATAGATCTAGAGCAATGAAAATTGCTGTGTATATTATATATTTAAACAATATCTCATCGATTTTATGTACCCAAAAAAAATCTCATCGATTATGAACTTTTTCCATTATTTAGTAATGGATGTTGATTTATTCCCATTATAATTAATCACTATAAAGAAACATATTCCGAGATTTAATATGATTCTCACTATTATTATTCTTTGTCCTCCACGTTGCAAGGCAACTTCTGAATGAATTAATGAAGGGATATTTTTTAATGTAATATTTATATAATATCAGCATATATCTATTTTTTTATAAGCAAATATATTTATTAATAATAAGAGAATAAATGATCCTTCTATCTGGTAGATAGATTTCTAGAAGTAGCTAATGCATATATGAATAAATTGAAATGGAAAGTATAATCTTTAAAATGGGGCATAAGAATATGAACAAAATTTTATTTTTTATAAAGAAGATAAATTATATAAAAATAGCACAAGGGATTCCTTTTAAACAGAAACATAGAATAACATACTATATAACCATTACATATTGATAGTTTTATTGGTTATAACGCATAAAAATAAAAATAAAACTATAAAAGAAATAAATATGAGAAATCATTAATGTTGTTCTGCAATAGCTCACCCAAATCAGTGTTGGTTTTTCAAAATTGAATCCACAAGTTATTATCATTCTAACATTATTAAGAGGAATAACATACTATACTCTCATTTGAATCACATACAATGTTGGTCTTTAAAATTGTAGTATTGAACTTTTTTGTCTTTTTCATAAGTGAAACCCATGACAACTGTATATCATTAGTAAAATAAATCAAATACTTATGTTAATTTGGTTGGTTCTAAGGGTTAGTTTGATTCCAGCCAAACCCAAAAGATAAATAAAACTTGAAGGATTTCCATAAACAAAACAACTCAATGAGTGAAAACTACAAAAATCTCTAAATACAATATGAAATTGTCATCCACATTTTCAAAGTTTATCACAAATAAAAGCCCTCCTAATGATTACCTTAGCTTCAAACTAAACCATAATGATAAAAGAACCATTCATTTACTTGTATACTTAACCCTTAATTTGTTGATTACATATATATATATATATAAATTTGAATGAAGACCACATGTCTCAATATTTGGTGTCCTATTATATACCAATTCAATCAAAAAATGTCAACTAAGTAAGAAAAAAAAATCATAAAAACATAAAACATTTTATTTTTATTACTTGGTATAATATGATTAGTTTGGGTCATGAAGACGAGAATTTTTTAAGACATGTAATCATTGTTTTATAGAATCATAATCTAAGTATATTTACATGAAGAAATGCAACTATTGGTGTCCCCTACAAGAGTCACTTCTCCACGTGTTATGTATTCTCCAATCCAAAGTTGACATTCTTAAAGAACCATCATATTCACGTAATCAATGATATTTGTGTCCACTTGAACTACATAACATCCCCCATACCCTCCCTCTAGTTATTTCTTATGGTCCCATTTTGATAGTGTTTGGCTTCTCTTCATGGCCTAACTTGATTCTCACTTTGTCTTCTCACACAAGTTGCTAATTCGGTTAGGAGTTAACATAACACCACACAAGTACCTATCAAATCAAATACTATTTTGGGCATCAACTCATATAATTAATAAAATAGGGTCTAGATCGATCTTCTCCTAAATGGAATGTTAAATTATAATACGCTTGTTGATTTATAAATTTTTTATTTAAAAATAATTCAAAATCTAAATCGTTACTTTTTTCAAAAGACACATGTCAGGATTTTATCAAGTATTGGATCCTGCAGTGCTATAGACTACTTTGATTCAATAAAAAGAACATTCACTTTTTCATATTATCGCTTCTACTTTTGGATACCAAATATTGGGACAAAGATCACATGTCTCACTTTTTGTCTCAATTCCTATCCCGGGTTAATCAGAATGCTGATTTTTGTTACTTCTTATTTTTTATTTTTTTTATTTTACTCATATAGTAGTATTCCGATTGGCTCGGGACAAAGATTATGACAAGGAGTGAGACATGTGATCTGAGTCCAAAACATTAACCCAATCATCCATATTTCCTCACTCATATCCTTATATAAACACATAGCTCCTTCAAGTTTCAATGACATCACAAATTAAACCATCTTCCTAATTATTACTTCCCTCACTATACCTACGAAGACATTTCATTTCAAATATCTTCATACATATATTCTACTCCTATTTCTCATAACTACACTAAGTAGTTGTTCAGAATTTGAATATATATTTGATATAGATGGATCGTATAGCAAAATTGGCATCAAGAAAGGCAGTGGTAATATTCAGCAAAAGCTCATGTGGGATGAGTCATGCAATTAAGAGGCTTTTTTACGAACAAGGTGTTGGTCCAGCAATATACGAGTTAGACGAAGATTCGAGGGGAAAAGAAATGGAATGGGCTCTTATGAGACTAGGGTGCAACCCTTCTGTCCCTGCTGTGTTCATTGGTGGCAAGTTTGTTGGCTCAGCTAACATTGTCATGACCCTTCACCTTAATGGCTCACTCAAGAGAATGCTCAGAGATGCTGGTGCACTATGGCTATAGAAATTATATTAAGTCATATGCTAAGTTTTTATATTATATATTATATGCTAAGTTTTTGTATTATAGTATCTTAAACAAGATCCTTCTTTTTTATAATTTCTGGAGGCTTTTAGAGTGTACATTGTACCAGAATAATTTGTTCAAAGTGTAGCACTCCAATGTAATTTTGAGTGGTACCACTTTTTTGGGTGCAATGTTATAATATACTAATGTTTTGGAGTGAAACATATTGATGAAAAAGAAGTGATAAATGAGTAGTATATAGATATTGAGTGATAACAAGAACAAAAGATGAACTCAAGTGTTCATCATATAATATATCTCCTATTGGTTAGGATAAAAATTTATAGAGAGATAAGATACTTAGATATGAAATTAAAGAAGATAACCATAGTTATTATCGTCTAACTATACAGTTGGTTCAACTCCATACTGATATGAATAATGATTAGTCTATAAATGCAATTAAATCGGTCAAAACAAAAAATGTCAATTTAGAACTAATCAAATTATATTGTAATGTGCTGGTTAAAATTGATTTATACATGAATCTTTTTTATAATTTTCATAACTACATATTAAGGATTCCAAACTTGTAGTAGTTTCTAATTAGGTCAATGATTGTATCATTATGATAATTCAATTATATATTGCAAAAATAATATTTATATGTATAATTTTATTTTATATATATATTATAATATAAATAACTTAATCAATATGCATTTTAATTACCGAATCACCCATATAACCAATATATGATGATGAATTTAAATTTGTAGAAGTTGAAGATTCTAAGTTACGTAGATGAGCATCCATGCATACCCACTAATTTTGGCATAAAGTTTGACAAATTTTATGGGGAACACGTGGCAGGAAAATGACATGTAGTATATGGGGAAAGTTGTTTTGAACAATTCCATTCACTTCACACACTCTATTATGGATTCCCACTTGTGTTATGATGATGAAGTGATTGAAATTGGTAAGAGAAAAAATATATATAATATATAAAAATACAATAGTGATGTCCATAGGAGGAACAAATAAAATGGTGGATATGGATTCGATGGTATATGTAAAAGTGAGATGCAATTATCTACAAAGGAGTGGTGTTTTGATTCTTACTTATGTGCATAATTTAAATGATACTAGTAATTCTTTGTGGGAAATGCATCTATTGATCTTTGTTTGTAATGGGTTGAAGAAAGGAATGACAACGCGCGGGTCGGGGTTGAGTTTGTGTTTACCCAAACCTGAAATCGAAAACTCAAACTTCAATTAAGTGAGGTTAAAAACAATAATATCATCCCCGAACTCGATGAAAACCCGCTCCTGAAATATATATTTATGTATATAGATCAAGTTTATATTTATGTGTAATTTTATAATTTTACATATATTAATCGGGTTCGGGGTGGGTTCAGGGTAAAGACATGAATCCGAAAGTTGAACTCGGGTAAAATATGAACACAATCACATCGGGTTTTCCTGTTAAATTTGGATTGGGTTCGGGCGGGTATCTACGAGTTCAGTTTTCACTATCATCTCTAATTGAAATAATTATATATCTTATCCTTTAAAGTAAGTCTTACGCTTTATTTGTTAGACATGATTTAAATATATGGTAAAATAATCTTCTTATTATTAATAGTTTTTAGATGAAACATTTTGGATTGACATGATTGATATATTCTTATTATGGTGTATATTGGTCTTTTTAACATTTGAAGGATATATTCATTGATTGATATATACATGTATAAGTGGATAATTTCCACATCTCGAATACAAATATTCTTATTATGTGTTGTTCCATCAGCACCTGTGTGTCACCTTTCGCATAGAATTATTTGGCAACTTGCCTCAAAAATTACCTACATTCATACACCCAATAGTTTCTCACATCTACAATTAAATTTATACACATGTTTAAGATATTAATCATATTCCTAGGGCTACATATATTTGAAGTTTTATATTTGAAAATGTAATGTGCTAATAACTCTTTATTCTTCCTATACCCGATAACAATAGAACTCCACGACGATTAGATAATGACTTCTTTATCTAGTTTATAGCTTATGTGTTCAATATTAGATATATCAAAGACGGAATTGTGAGACCTCTTTGTTGGTGCAGCGGAAGCGATCGTTGCGCAGCGTTGAACAGCTACCAATATATTATTAGAGAATAAGGATTACAAAATCAAACACACTCATGGGCCCAAGTGTCCATGATGTGTTTCTATTTGGTGCTTATATCTGGTACATATTACAACAAGGGATCTGAGTCCAATATATAACATTGTTTACTCTATTTTGTTCCAAAACTAGGTGATGTAGGACTAATGTAATAACATATTTCAAGCATTCACAACACTCTTAATGAACTAACTAAATACTTCTCAAAAAATATGTACACAATAATATATTGTGTACATATATTATTTGGTTTATATGATTGATTTAAGTAGATTCTTTGTGATTATAGAAATATGACATGATAAGTATGTGAGCATTTAACAAAAGTTGAGCTATTTTCATGGTTGTGGAGTAATTATCAAAGAAAATATTCTATCTTGAGAATAATAAAAAAAGCAAATGCAATATCCACATTGCAATATGCATATGCAGAAGACTGAGTCTGTCTCAGTCTGATTGATAGATGCATTTGCTAGAAATGCTTAACCATCTCTTTCAAGCACAATTCTTTCTTTGTTGGGAAATGTAAATGTGATGCTGAAAGCCAATAAGAATCTACTCCAACATTTCAGTTCTCTATTTCTCATTTCATTAATTAACTAATGTATTTATCTGTGTTCATATATACAAGGACTTAAATGTTGCATGGAGTCAATATATTTTATTTTATATATTCAACATGTGAAAATGAAGAGAAAAGGTTATATGAATAAGCTTATAAGTTATAAGTATCAATAATTCAAAATCTTGGTTGAGGAAATGAAGATATACATTTGCCAGTTGAACCAATTATCAGAGAAATTGAAAACTTACAAAATATTTATTTATACCAAACCTTGGTCAGTTCAATTAAAATTTATAATTAATTGATATGAATCGAACCTTATATTTGTGTTTAGTTATGTCACTGAATTACATCAAAAGATAAACCAAACTTTTAAATCTCTAGTCCTAGGACCATGACCCACTTCCCAATGGTCATGATTAGTAGTAGAATGCACTCTTTTATTTTTATTTTAACTTTTTTTATATGAATTAAAGATATTGATCACCTTAAATTAAAAAATATGCATGATTACTCTATTTTTCATAAAGAAAATATAGAAATTAATCAATTATGTATGTCCAATGGGAATAATATTTAATAATAAAAGTTGATAAATATATTTTTGGATATTCTCAAGTCATTAATAAATTAAAGTAATTAAATGTTACTAAAACAGAAGTGTGTGTATTTGTAGGGGGATAAAATATTTATGTAATAAAAATAATATGTTAAATAAAAATCAATTGCACATATTAATCAAATATGAAAAATATTATTCTGAAACATTTTAATTATAAGTAAAATAAGAGTTTAATATTTCATATATTGTTACTGTGAAGCTTTTTCATTATTAACCTATAATTCATAATTGATAGTATTACTTTTATTTAATAATCAATAACTACTAATATATTATTCATTCATAACTCGATATAAATATTAAATATTTGTGGAAATATTTTTTAATTTAAATATATATATTTTCAACCAATGTGACATATAGATGTGGTTGCTTATTTTAGTGAGAGCATTTTTGTGCATCTTTCAATCTCATAATAATTGGTGGGAAGTAAAGCAGTTTAATATGCTGATTTTGAGTGATGTAGTAGGACTATATGTTACTCCAAATTAGTGCTAATGATGCATTTTTGAGAATAAGATGAATGTTAGGATGGTATGATTATATTTGTAAGTGACCATCTTTGCTCTGTTTCAAACTAATCGGCTAATTGATGCAACCCATCTATGACTACCTATTCACCTCGGCTTAGAAGGACGATGCCTAAGTGTGAGGGATAATTGTATTCTTAGGGTGCTTTATCTTTTACTCTATTTTCATGCCTTTTGTCCTACACTCACACTTGGATATTTCTTGAGTTTGCTTCTAGTTGTCTAGGTTTCAAAGCTCCTTCATTCATTTCCTTTGTTCGTTAAGGTGCACGGTGATTACTTTACCTGAAGCAATGGTGCGTGCCTATGCCTATTGCTTCAAATGTACCTCTGACACTCAAATCAATGTGTAACAGTTTACCCTATATTTATATAAGTGGTTTGCGGAATGGTTTAATCCTTCATATCAGCAAGAGGCAAGAATCAGAATACTGACAAATGCCTCATTATTTAAGATGATAAGTCTTGGCCTATACAACTGGTCCATAACATCATTTCAAAGATAATGTATAAAGAAACAAAGATCATCTAAGCAGACATTACTAGCCATTCATTTCAAATATAATGTACAAACTCATTACCAACCAGACAGACACTACCAAATTGTGTCCATAGCTTTTGTTTGCATAGTCATATAATAACATACAAGTTATACATAACTAATGCTAATTTCAGAACATTTGCCTAATGCATGTCTACTTTCAGATTACGTGTCTGGTTAAACTAAAGGATTCGTTGATCGATTTACACACAACATCCAATTCTGCATAATATTCAAATCAACCTTTCAAACTGACATTTGTTTCCTACACAACTAAAAGGACGGGGGTAGACAGCACCAAACACAGGCAAGCCGGATCAGTTGTCATATCAACAGTGGCACATCAAAATCAAACGCACCCCTTTCTTACCTTGGTAATTGTAGAGCATGTGCCAAAGAAAATTGTTTGTCCTAGACTCCTAATTGTGAGGAAAAAGGTGGTGCATGTCTTACACCTCTAATTAGGGTAATATGCCCGATTATTTTCTCCTCTTCCCCTGTCAAAATAGCATGATCTGCTTCAGTAAAAAAACACAAGCAACTTCTGTGTAAGGAATATAATACATAGCAAGGATGCATACAGTTGAATAATCATCAATTGTTAACTGCCTGCGCTTCTTAGAAGATGGAATCTCTGTTTGTCTTCCCGAGGCTCGCTTTGATGGGGTATTGTTCTGAAAGATTTTATCAAGTTTGAGTACAAGTACGATCATATATCAATGTAATATAAGAAGAAACTGAAAAATATTTGTGGGTAACAGAGAAAACAAACCTTGGCTAGTTTCTTTTCTTTGCGAGCTTGTCTCTCCCTCTCATCATATTCTTGGTTTTCCTTTTCTATCAGCCGAATAAGAGTGTCACACCTCCTCGCAAGCTCCTGTGTTGTGCGAGACTTAACAAACCAATCAAAACGAAACAAGGGCGATGTTCGAAATGCTGCCTTCAACTCATCCCAGTTCCCATATCCAAGTTTGTGAACCATGCATATCTGCAAATTTATAGTAAAGTCAATAAATCTTGTGTTTAAAAACCTGGGAAGACTGGTGGAGCTAGACATGGGAAAAAATTGACCGGAAAAAAGTACTATACCATGAATCTGTCACATTCTTCATTGTATAGCTTCCCTTTGTTTTGACCATACTGAACCTTCAACTCCAGCCATGGATTCTTATACCGGTCCAATTTCTTCCCAATGGCTCTCATGATCTCATCTTTCCTAGAAATTCTGGCCTCCCCCCTCTCAATGTTTTTAATAATCCGGTCATAGTCTTCACATAATGATTCAAAAGGCACAAATTAGATACAACCTTAAAGAAATGTGCAGCGCTTTAACTCAACGATACACTAGTGAAACTAACAGAAAGGCTTCATTGAATGCAAACATATAGATATAAACACTACTTATTTGGATTCAGCAAAGTATTTTGATTGCACTAAAAGACTGTAAGGAAATCACAATGGCTGTAAGCCTCTAACATACCATTTAATTCCTTGTATCTTTCTTTGAAGACCATCGCATATCTCTCAACTTCCTCCTCAGTTTTTCCTTCCATCTCAGAAGCAATACTCATAATATCATTTCTACCATACTTTTCACAGGCTCTAATAAAAGTATTAAAATCCTTCCGGCTCCATGATGAAAATCCCTATATTAAACAAGATAAAAACACTAAAAAAGGTCCATATGAAAGCCTTATTTGTTCTTTTTCTCCAAAAATAATTGCTCACCTGCTCTAGCAGGTGTTCCTTTTCTTCCAACTCTTCAGCAGTCAATGGATCTCCCAGCTCTAAATTCAATGCATCATAATCAATATTTAAAATTAACAATATCCATGTTGAAAGAGAAAAGAGTTAAAAGACTAAATAATCTGGAGAATGCTCACCTTCAGGTTCGTCAACATCTATTGAGTCCTTTACTTGATTCTTCTGATGTGCTTGCTGAAATTTTATAGAATAATAAGCACTAAACATCTTTTGTTGAGCTAAACCTTGAAAAAATATCACCAACACCTACCACGAGATAGCGCACTTCCTTTTCATACAGCTCACTCAGCCTATGTGTGTTGAAAAACTGAAAATCATGCCTGGAGGCAGAACAAAAAATCATAAGTCATAATAAAAGCACTGTTTAAAGAACACATCAAAGGTTAGAAGCTTACAACTGGGGCATCCTAGGAATACGGGGCTCTTTTGGTTTAGTAGGACCACCTTGGCGCATTGTTTGCTTGAAGTATTCAGACTCTGAGTAACTGTGAGTAATGAGTAGGAAGTGCCCACAAAAAGGTCAGTACATAATATTAAAACATAACTGGATACATTTGAATGGACAATTGTAAAAAACAATGCTTACTTGCGCTTTCGCTCTCTTTTGGATGGTTCAATCCAATTATCGCTTACAATTTTTTTGAAATCAACTTTGTTCTCATCCTTTAAATACAGGAAAAAAATATGTGAATGATAGTTGAACAGATTTGTTTGATTTTTTATTATTTTTTGGGGGTGGATGCAAAAAAAATATAACTCAGCAATAATGTCTTCTTTTACCTTTTCATCATCAAAATCATATAACTCAGCAGCTACAAAAATAAAATATAAGTATTAGCAATATAAAATTCCTCAATAGGATGCAAAAACTTGTAAAGATCATCATTGCAGTTTTCAAAGCAAGGGTGCTTAAGTTCATAGGTTACATACTGTCATCCATCTTAAATTTGATAGCATCTTCAGTAAATTTCTTCATCTTGGCATCGAGCTCAGCCGTTGCCTCCTCTCCTTTAGCAATAATTCTATCAATATCCTCATCTGTAATTGTACTATCCTTGGAACTGAAAACCATTTCAGCCCCAAATCTAACCATCTGTAGCAACTCATCTTTATTTACCGCTGCACATATAAAACAACAGAACTAGATAAGACAACCCATACATCTTGAAAATCTTGACAGAAACAACAACAAAATCCTGAAAATCCTTACTCTTCTGCTCAGCCAATCGCCCTTGCTGAATCACCAAAGCATCAAGTGCAAGCTTTTTGTAAGCCCTTTCAATGACTTTCTCCTCAATTGTATACTGTATCATTACCGAGATGCAAGAAGATATTAACAAGTACATAGTGAATAACAAAGAAAAATAAAATAAACTATAGAATTGCAAACCTCTGTGCAAAACCGGAAAACTTGAACTTCTTTCTTCTGACCTATCCTATGAGCACGATCCTGAGCCTGCAAGTCAACTTGTGGATTCCTGTTGTAAAACCACTAAATTGTCAAAAAAACAACAATTATGCTACAGATGGATGCACCCACAGCCATTTGAAATACATACCAGTCACTGTCATACAGAATGACAACATCAGCAGTAGCAAGATTAATGCCAAGACCTCCAGCTCGAGTTGACAACAAGAAGACAAATTTCTCACTTCCCGGTTTGTTGAAAGCCTCAATGGAGGCATCACGTTCATCTCCACCAGTATTACCATCTATACGGCAATATAGATATCCTCGGAACATTAAATAATCTTCAAGTATGTCTAGTAGCCTAGTCATCTGGGGATAAATTCCAAAGTTTAGCAATAATAATCACAGTTTAAAAATATAAAGAAAGGGTACCGCAGAAAATTTTAAAAACATAATTGAAAACCAACAAAACATGTTACAAATGACATTCAAATATGACAGTCATCAATGACAATATTCTGATAGAACTAACCTGTGAAAATATAAGGACCCTTGAATCACGCTCTTTCAATTTAGGAAGTAACTTATCCAAAAGAACCATTTTACCTGGAAATGGAAATTTTTAAAACAATGAAATATCTTCAGATCATAATGATCAACCAACATATCTCTTAATGTAAATAGAACTAACCAGCATTTGTAATGAGATGATCTCCTGTTGTATAGGGAGGACCAGGTTCAGCACCTTGAAAAAGGTATGGGTGATTACAACATTTACGTAGTTGCATAGCTATATTCAGTAGGCGCTTCCGTTCTCCACCAGCATTGACAACCTCAAGATCCTTCTGCAGTAGTGCTTTATAATACTGCTTCTGCATCTGCGACATGCCTACTTTGAGAATGGTTTCCTTTTTTGGAGGCAACCCTTTTTCAACATCTGACTTCAATCTTCGAAGAAGAAATGGTCGGAGGACCTTAATATACAAAGAAAATAATGTCAGCTACATATCAAATTAACATTACAAACTCTCAACAATCAAAAGAGGGCTCTACACTTTACCTTGTGTAATTGTTGAACAACCTCTTGTTGGTCATTTTCACCAGAGATTTGAAACCATTCATCAAAAGTTTCAGCAGAACTAAAAATTTCAGGCAGAAGAAAGTTGAGAAGAGACCAGAGTTCATGGAGATTGTTCTGCGTCATTAGAAGAGATAACAAAAGGCAGTAAATACTTGAGACTAGTAGTACGCATGCAACCAGAAAGGGAATTATAATTCGGAAATTAAAGCTGTGGGACAGAAGGAAAAACCAACAATAAGATAAGAACAATAATGAAACTTTAACCAATGCTAATGAAGATCATAAATAAATTAGTAAAATTCAAACTGTTCTAACCTACAACGACTAATGGAAAATCATAAAGAATAAACAGTTAGAAATTCAGCCATGCACTGCAACGGGCCAGCACTACAAACAGTTTCTTCATTAGATGATTCACTGAGCTTAATATAGATGAAATTATCGTAATTTTGATTACAGATAAAATTAGCATGACATTACTTCCATGTTTACAATTGAACAACAAACTAAATAGAGTTAGCAGTAAGAAAATACCATTTTGGATTATATTATCGTTGTGAATAATATAATAAGGCATACCTGAAGTGGTGTGCCAGTAATAAGGAGCCGATAGTTTGTACTGTAGATCCTCATTGTTTTGGACAGGAGGGAATTCTCATTCTTGATTCGATGGGCTTCATCAATAATTATATAGCGCCAACTAAATCTACGCAAAGCAGACTTTTCCTTGATTGCCATTTCAAAACTTGTAACACAAACATCAAACTTACCAGCGACCAATAATTCCTCTTTTATATGCCTCTGCAATTCAAAACCAGTGATGAAATGAAGCGTCAATTGTAACCTTTGCCAAAAGAATTGAAACCACCAAAAGCTTATCTTACCCTTTCATCAGGGTTGCCAAGGAACTTAATTGCACGCAAAACAGGACAAAAGCGCCGAATCTCGTTCATCCAATTTCCAAGAGTAGATTTTGGAGCAACCACCATATGAGGGCCTTTGATTCCTCTGAACTCATGCAAATAACCCAATAAGGATATAGTTTGCAATGTTTTACCAAGCCCCTGCAAATCAGTTGTATGTCATGACATACATATATCAATTCACCAGTCATCAACAATACTTAAGGTTTAAGCCTTATCACACTAGGTGGGCCATTCAGTCAACTCGTAGTTTATCAAATTACAGATCACAAAATAATTGCATTGAAATGCACTTGATACAGTGACACGCATCTGCAAGCCGGCCATCTATCACATACCATTTCATCTGCCAGAATTCCGTTTATTCCATTTTCATACAATCGTATGAGCCAGTTCAGCCCAGCAAGTTGGTAATCCCTCATCTTCCCTTGGATACCTGTTGTAAAGAAGAAACAAGCGATTCACATTAAAACGAACATAAAGTTAAAAACATGTTCTTCTACCACTACAATACAAATCAACATGAGATGTTCATCATATCTAAAGTTCTCTATGATGCAAATGCACATCCAAATGCTTTTTTCCATGCAAATATAGAAGGAGGAAAAGCAAACATTTGCTATGTCAAAAATAGCAAACATTGAACCTTATATACTGCACAGTCATATTGTAGACACATAAATGGGAGGGGAAAGAGGCAGTGTGGCACAACTAAAGAATGTGAGACACTAAAAGATGGAACCCTGCAACCCATGCAAGCTAAGCTACCACATAAATACAAAGAAAGGACACTTACATGATGGTTGTGTCAGAAGACGCGTGTTGTTCGCAACATCGTCTTCTTCTTTTAGGTATTCTTCATCTTCCTCCTCTTCTGTCACTTTTGATGCATGACGGCCCCTAAAATAGACAACATTGAATACAGGATGAGTTCCTTTGTGGAACTACCACTAGAAGTTGACAAATAATCAGTGTTTCTTATTTTCCCTACCAGACTAATCACTTTGTAACAAATTTCACACATTAAAAAATAAAAGTTGATAAAAAATAATGACAAATTAGAATTTGAAAGGGAAACTTACAAAAATTTGTTTCACTATGATGTTTAATAAAAGATAATAGCTTATACAGGGTGATCTGTTACTCCTTTACACTTAATCAAATAGAAATACCAACTTTACATCAATTAACTAATGTGATTATCACCACAATTTCCTTAGCAAGGAAAACATTTACATATATACCCTTTGAAAGAGTTTCAAAGGTATGGCAGTATGACTTATGATGTAATGTGGAGAGTAAAACTAATGAAATTCTGATCAAAACAAAGAAAAAAGAGAGGAGGAAATCACCATAACATAGCCATTTAGTGCATGAATTTTAAGAATGTACCTTCCCCTTGACTTCTTCTGAGATGAAGATTGATCACCTTTTGCAAAATGAGCAAATAATTCCGTCTGCTGTAAGAGATACTTCAGCCGCCCCTTTCCTCTATTGTTCTGCATTAGATGTCATAGTTATTTCTTTATCAATCATAAAGCATATCAATACATCAATATGGTACATATAAGTAGTGTAATTACAACGGCACACACCATGTCAGCATCAATGGAAGCATTTTGTGCATCCAATATCTCTTGAATCTTCTGTTTCTTCATCTTTTCCATTTCCCTTAATCTAGCCTTCTCGCGCTTGCTTATTTCAGGATCAACATCATCTCCACCCTGAAGTTGGACAGTACAAGTTTTTTCATTTAAATTCTTTGTTAAACAGAAAAAACCACACAAAAATTCAATTATCATCCAACTGAGACAGAATACCAACAACAAAGCATTAACCACCAAAAAATCATCTCAACCCAACTACCCATTTACAAGGATCCAGCTCCACTGTCAAAATTTTCACCATAGTCAACTAGAAATATGTTAATTTATGACCACACTTTTCCACACTGTCTGTTAACTTTTTCTGGTATTCACATTGATTTTCCAATTTCCATGCAGATAAACAAAATTAAATTGAAAAGCCTTAGCCACTGAAAATCACCTCAATTCAACTTTCAATTATCCAGTTACAAACATCCAGCTGCACTTACAAAATTCTCAACATAACCAACTAGAAATGTGTTAATTGACAACCACACTGTTTCTAACTTGCTTTCAATTTTCTGGGCAACCTATTTTACATCCACATTTTCATACATTTCCAATGCAGGTAAACAAAATTTAACATGAAAAACATTAGTCACTTAAAATCACCTTAATTCAACTACCCAGTTACAACTTACAAGCATCCAGCTTCACTTCTAAAATTTTCCACAACCAGCTAGAAATGTGTTAATCATGGTGACATGATATATGAGAATGTTGATAGTGAAACATGCACTTCATTGATTTTAGGTCAGCAAAATTCTACTTGAATTTATATATGAGAATATCAATAGCCAAACATACAATTGCTAAATAAGCAAAAACCAAACCCGTTATCCACCTGAAATCATCTAAACTCAACTAACCAATTACAAGCATCCAAATTCAGCATCCAAATTTCAACCTAAACAACTAAAAAAGCGTTAATTCAAATCAACAAAATAGAGTAATTTTCACTACCTCTTCGTCCTCATCAGCATCTTGAGCAGGTGGAGAATCGTCATCAGAATCGGGAGGGTTATCATCATCGCCGGAACCAGCAGAACGAGCCACCGCTTCAAGCTCATCTTCATCATCTTGTTCATCGATTTCTTGCTGTTGCTGCTGCTCCTCTTCTTCTGATGAACTGGAAGCGTTGGAAAGTGGTTCGTCATCGGAAGAGAACTGCGTCTTCGTAGGTCTCGCCATGGAAAGTGGAAACTCTCTTCGATTCGAAGTAGGGTTTCGTCGGAGAAAAAGAGCGGTTATTTCGGATTTGGTAAAGTGTTAGTGTTTATGATTGCGTTATTTATAGCCGTCCGATTAAGGTAGAAAGAGGTATTATATATCAATATTTTTCACCAAAAAAAATAATATAGTAGGAAGGAGTGTTGTGATAGCTGGATTGGACCGGAAAGTTCGATCGGTTTGATCACTGACCGGATTTGAAAACGGATATGTATTGTAATCTTAACCGAATGAGTAGTTGGGCTGCTTTGAACCGGAAAAATTTCAGTTCGACCATGCAAAACCCGGTTAAACCGGGATAACCTCGGGAAAAACGGATGATTCACTTAAAAATTTTAAAAAATAGAACATTACTCTAATGTTTTATTTTATTTCGGTCCAAAAAATATAGAGATGTTACTTCAATATAATTATATAAAATTATTAATTATATAAAATTTTACATTTATATATAAAAATTATTAATTATATTTAAAATCATCTGATCCGACTAAACGGTTTAACTGTTTAAATCGGTTAGACCTAATACAGAAGCTCTTCCGGCTCGATGTCCGGCTCGGGTTTCACAACATTGGTAGGAAGAGAATGAAAAGTAATTTGTGGGTACCCGCCCAAACCTAATTTGTGGGTATTCGTCCGAACTTAACTCGAATTTAATAGGGAAAATCTGATGTGATTGAGTTCGACTTTAGGTTCGGGTTTTACCCAAGTTCAAATTTCGGGTTCGGGTTTGATATAATTAATTTCTTACTACGAACTCGCCTCAACCCTAATTAATATATGTAAAATTATAAAATTACTAATAGATATATATATAAGCTATATATATCAAAATTTGATATATATATATATATAAAAGATATATAAATATATGTTTCGGAGGGTTTTCTTCATGTTCGGGTTACCCGAAACCCAACGGGTTTGGGATGACATCATTATTTTCAACTTCGCTTAATTCGAGTTTGAATTCGAATTTTAGATTTCGAGGTTGGGTAAACACAAACTCAACTCGTTGTCATTCCTAAAATATACTGAACCCATAGTTATATCTATACACATACCTTACATATCATTCACTTGGCTTTTTTTTCTTTAAGAGGTGATGATTATTAAATATGTATTATAGATTGTGCAAGTTACAATGTAGTGTATATAACTCAGAGTATAAGTATATACATTTTTTTGTGTCATATTATATGTCACTTTCTTTAATCAAAAGAAAAAATACTCATCTCCTTAAAAATAAATAATTCATTTCTCAATGATAAGAGATAGATCTTTTGCTAAATTATAAGCCATTCTGCTTTATGTAACATGGACCTGTATTTTCCTAACAAATACTAGTTAAATGAATGAGATAATACATCATAGAGTAGGAACACTGTGTTACTAAATGGGAATATAAGAGAACGATAGGAAGATGGGTATTTAGAGGATATGGAAGATACATTTCCATTTGAAATGACTATTTGCTAATTATGACAAAGGAAAATGTAACTTGGCTAGGTGATAAATAACATTTCCTAATCTATAGAAACATATTGAAATTCACCATCCATTCTAGCATTATTATTAAAAAAAATCACATGGCCATAAAAACCTCATGAGAAATTTTATATGATTCTAGATATATTGAAGAAAAAATGAATTATAGTTGGAAAACAAAATCCCAATTCAACTTTTATAATCTAACATGCAAATATGGATATCTCATAATTTCACGTTTGAGATATTATATTATAGAGGGAAATATTAACTCATGCATGTTCCATTACTTGTATGACTAATGTGTTTGAACTCATCATCCAATAAGCCCCATAGACACCATTACTCAAGATAATTTTCGTTAGTATCATCATTCTCTCATTGCAACTAGCCTTACCCTTCATCATTATTACATTAATTTGAACCTACATCCATGGCCATCATTTTAAAACAATGTCCATTACCTTGAATATTCAATACAAACTATAATCTACCTATCGTTCTAGTCGATTTTTTGACATTATGATCATTAAAGGCTCATTTTTTACTTGAGTTTTGAAGAACAATGAAAATCTTTAGAGTCATCTCACAAATATATTTAAGGTTCTAAAACATTCAATTTCTCTTTCATCCCCTAAAAAATCTAACTCACAACCCTAAGAGACTTTTCTAATGATACCCAAAGAAGAGACGCAATTTGTGAAAAGACAATAATATTTTATAGAGACTATTGAAATTTCTAGAGTTGGATGAGTAAAAGTACCACTCAATTACCAAACAAGATGAAATAGGTAATGCTTATTCACTAATCTCGACCATTTTCCATTGCTCATTTGACTAGTAATATTAACTTCACCATGCGATCAATCCACATGGACAAAATAACCTTTGTTAATAGGGATACAATGAAAATCGAACCTGCGGGTATCCGTTCGAACTTATTCTGAATTTAATAGGGAAAACTCGATGTGATTGGGTTCGGGTTTTACCCGAGTTCAAATTTCGGGTTCGGGTTTGATATTGTTAATATCATACCCCGAACCCGATTAATATATATAAAATTATAAAATTATACATAAATACATATATAAAAACTATATATATAATTTCACATATATATAAGCTATATATATACAAATATGTGTTTCGAACGGAGTTTTTTTGGGTTCAGGTTACCCGAAACTCGACGAGTTCGGGGATGATATCATTGTTTCCAACCCCGCTTAATTCGGGTTCAGTTTTTGGATTTCGAGTTGTGTAAGTACAAACCCGACCCCGACCCGCCTCGTTGTCATTCCTATTTGTTAGTGTTAACATTGACATGTGTTGGGATTGGAGCTCTAACGATGCATTTTAGATATCAAATAAATATATGTAGGATTAAAGATCCTTTGTCCTAAGAAAATTTTGTCACCTTATCCTTAACCAATCAAATTTCACAATAAAACTATACAAATATTAATGTATGTTTTAGGTGTTATAGATGACTTGTATCTCATTGTTCTTTTGAGTATATTATGTATACTTATATTTAATTTTTGTTTTATTTTACTAGCCAATGAGAACTAATTGTACATGGAGTGGTACACATCTTGGGAGAGAAGACTAACAAGACGTTGATTTAATGATGTAATATCTCACTGGATCCCAAGATGAAAAAAATGTCGATGATACAACTCATTTAAGCAATGCTTATTGAAAAATGCAGCACAACCCAAAAATGATTAATTCATTATCCAAAATGTGAAGTTAGTAGTACCACAAAATCTTGGAAGAGAAGATGTGACCCATGTAAGGACCCAATTTCTACCATTGAAATTTTTTCCTTATTTAATCCATTTTCATGCATCTAACCATAATTATAATTACTTAGTGAATGAACTTATTTAAAAGATCTCACTTTCCTCCTCAAACCCAATCTATAAACCGAAAGTAACATACCAAATCAGATAGCAGAAAAACATAATTCATATTAATGTAACTTAGTAACGGCCGCATACAATTAGTTATGGGTTTCCAAAACACCCATAGCTACATATATCCCGAGTTACTAGTTTCCATAATTAATATCATGTACGACAATCAGGTTTATAATTACAAAATAATTAGTCCAAGTACAACCAATAATGTTACAAAAAATGAATAAGAGACATCGAAATAAAAGTCTATAAGCTCCTAATAAAAAACTCTCATAATCCTTCCACCTACCTGCAATGAGATTAACATTGACAATACACAAAGAAACAAATGATTAAGTCGTTAACTCAACAAATATCAATGTAAGTTAATCCATATTTAATAAGGTTAGATAAACGATTAAAATCAATTTACTTAAAAGCCAATTTCAACGTTCATACTTTTGAAAACCATGTTACATAATTTGAGCCAAAGTTTGCTACATTACTTGAGCCAAAGGTTGCTACATTACTTGAGCCAAAGTCGCTAACCAATCGGCTAAAAACGAGTTTTATTTCCATTGGCACTCCACCAATACATTTTTCCGAGTTTTATTTTCATTGGCACTCCACCAATACAAAAACAGTAAATGCACCCTACATTATTACAAACATATACATATATGCTTATAACTACAAAGTGATTTACGATTCATTTCATTACTCTGAGTTTTATTTTCATTGGCACTCCACCAATACATAAACGGTAAATTCACTCTTCGTTGTTACAAACATATCCATATATGTTTATAACAACTAAGTGATTTACGCTTCATTGCATTATTCCGAGTATTATTTCCATTGGTACTCCACCAATACATAAATAGTGAATCTACTCCTCGTTGTTACAAACATACTCATATATGTTTATAACAACTAAGTGATTTACGCTTCATCGCATTATCCATATCAGAAAATCCACACATTTTCTATCACAGTGCATAAGTTAAAGACTTATCCTTACCTCAGTGAGTGTTGGGTTCGGGTTCTTGGCAACTCCTCAAGTTCCACCGACATCGCCTCCAACTTTAGGATCTTTCCTCATCCCACCATATAACACAAGGTTAGTCATTTACACCAAATATCACA
This sequence comes from Lupinus albus, assembly GCA_009771035.1. NCBI lineage: Eukaryota > Viridiplantae > Streptophyta > Magnoliopsida > Fabales > Fabaceae > Lupinus > Lupinus albus. Next base: position 16,481,540 of record CM020016.1, read on the forward strand.
TAAACAACTTGCTATTTAACCATACAAGATATTCATCATGTTTTCAACATTAGTAAAATCATCTTCTACCTCTAACATTTTACTCATTTCCAACTTAACCTCATTTTCACTTTAGGGTTTTGGGTTTTCATGAACCAACACACAAACTCTTTCCATTTTCGACATACTAATTTTAAACCAAGAGTTTACAAGAGAAAAATCACATAAAACGAAGCATAACTCAAAAGGGTGAGTTTTGATGATTTCCCTCATTTTTTGAGAAGAGGTCCATAATACCAAAAATGAGTTTTCAAGAGAAGAAAAGAGTTAGAATAAAGAGTTTTATCTCATAGATCTTGGGAATGCTCTCTTCTCTCACATCTCTTCAACCTCAGATCTGAACCTCTCTTGCCCAAACTATAAATTTAAAGACTTAAAATTTTGGGTGTTACGACCCAAGTTAAGATAGAGCACTCTCCATATGTCTATGTGAAGCCTTTAGATCACATGGACTTTTAGTCTTTCAAGATATTAATTTTGTTTTAAAATATTTGAACATAAGTAATGTAATATTGATATATGGTTAATATTTATACCTATTTATTATATTATACTATTCATTTAAATTACATTGTATAAAATTCTTATATTATCATTGTGTATATTTTGTTTCTCAATACAAGTTTATTTAAGATAAGTAAAAAACGATGATAGTCATTATTTGCTACTAAGAAATGTATTTCTTCATACTATGAATAATAAATTAATTCATTCAAGAATGTATAATGGTCCTTCCAAAATTAAACTTTGAATAATCACATGATCTTGCAGAACCTTAGATGAGTATACCAACGTTCTTATTAATTCAAGATTTCAATGAGATGACCCGTCCATGTATCTTATCAGCGTAACAATGAACAGTTATTTTCAGTGACATTGTTTACGCAACGTAAAACGTAATAATGAATAAGAAGCTACGTCGTATTGACCCTATTTATTCTATTCCATTATACCAAATCAAGATTATGACTCTTTTGACTTCTTTTTTCACCCTATTCGCCGGAGAACCCTTTCGCGCCAACAATTTCCGATTCCGGCATCCATGTACGTTTTCCCTTCTTCTTCTTTCATATCTATTCAACTCAATTTCCCTCTAACTTTTACCGTTTCTTCTTCTTTCATATCAACAAGTGGTTCACTAAAAACCAATCATTTTTTTTATTTTCATTAAAAAGTATTTTTAAATAAAAATTAGCCTATGAGATGTACGGTTCAATTGAAAACTGACTGGTATGACTGGTTTTTGCTGGCTTTGACCGATTGCATAACCGGTATAATTGTTGTACTGTATCAGTATTAGTGCCGGTTTACCAATTGAACAGACCGGAATCGGTTTTTACAACACTGTGATGATGTCATTGTCATTTTTTATTCATAGAAATGTGTTTCTTTCATCTTTCATTTTGTTGTTTGGTGATTATTTTGCACTTCAATTGCAGAGTATGAGGAAAAGTAGATGGTTGATATTGATTACATGTTTATGCTCATTTGCCTTTTCAGATGGTAGAGGTACTATTGTAACTTGTAAACTGATATTCTTGCTATGCAAAGTGAATTATTTATGACTTTTGGAATTGACATCCATTGGATAATTTTGTTTCGATTATGGGTAGAGTGTAATAGGATTATGTATAGATGCATTAGAGAGAAATTTGACGTAAAACTTATTGTAAATAAGATGGTAAAATCTTGTCCTAGGTGGTCATAGCATGTTTAGAGAAGCCCCGGTGAGGTGGGTAGTAGATGGAGGGTATTCCAATCAATAGAAGTTGATGGAGATTAAGAAAACTATAGGTGAAAGTGCGAAACCAGTAGAAAGGGTTTAGATGTAAATGGCTTGTCTATAGATATGATTTACGATAGGACATTATGAGACATTGTTTGACCCATTTAACCGACTTCACTTAGTTGGAAAACCCTTTGTTGTTGACATTGTAGTAGAAGTCTACCAATGGTGGAAAGGGGTCTTTGTATTTCACATTTTTTTTTTTGGTTTGTAAATTGAAGCTTTCATTAGACTGAGAGAATAGGGATACAGAGGATAAGGAATCCAGTGCAGATGCATATTGGGAAGGATAATCTTAGTTGATAAGTGATGCAATGCAGGACTTTCATTTTTCTGTTTTCTGAAACAGCCAATTAGCAATTAACATATGCAGATATGTCTACTGCATAGTTGAACAGATATGAGGTCATGGGATATGAGAAAGAAACTATGCCTTGTGGACCTATAAGACATTTGTGTGTTAATGTGGTGTTTTTCATTTGCAGAACTCAAGGTTTGGCACAAAAGCAAGCTTCCCGAGTACAATCATACACTTGCTACAATATTAGTGGAGTATGCTTCTGCGGTGAGTTCTATGGGAACTTTATACGATGAGCCTTTAGGCAGCAAGTGTAGGTAGAAGACTTATCATTATTTATGTTCATTATTTGTTTTCTAATATTTGTCATGGAGGGTTGATGTGTATGAAAACTTCAACTTTCAACTTGAACTGGTTAAAGAGTTTAATGTGACTATATTATTATTATTTTAATTATTTATAAGAATTTCCTGCTTAAGTTTTTGACACTTTTTCAAGTTGTCCATTTTTAAACATATCATCTTTCTTTACCGATAAAGGAAGCCGATGGCCTTATTTTTGCTTTTGAACCACTAAAATTATTTAACAATCTGGGACCTTCTCACATGCTGATCCTGATAGAGAGTTATCTTTCACTGGCAGGCAATGGCTTGAAAAGTCAAAGTAGGATTTTTTGAAGTGTATTAGAGTACCTTATAGCTCAAATCTTTTCACTTGTCGGATGCCATGACTCTAAAGTTGCATTACATGCAACAGTCAGATTCTTCTTTGTGCATGGAATGATGGAAACCATATAGGGCTCTTGTTTGAATTATATAAAAGGAATGAAGTGTGTTTGGTTCTTGCAGGTATACTTGTCAGATTTGACAGAACTTTTTACTTGGACATGCGATAGATGTGATGGTTTGACCAAGGTAGTGCCGACTGCTGAGAATGTGAATATTATATTTGAATTTACATATCCACTTAAGTCATTAGTAAACTTTGAATGATTGGCATTATACTATCTAGTAACGGCTCTTCTTCTAAAATAGTTGTCTAAATATTTTTAAAATGGAAACAGGGATTTGAAATTATGGAGTTGGTCGTTGATGTTGAGCATTGCTTACAGGTGGGTGAAATCTCATGACTGAAACAATATTCCTTTAAACTATAGAGATCTTCATTCCTCTTAATATTTTTAATATTTCATCTCTTTTAATGTGTTAATGTACTCTTCGTTTTATGACTTATTTTAGGCATTCGTTGGGGTGGCTGAGGATCCACATGCCATTATAATTGCATTCAGAGGAACTAATGGACACAGGTGGATTTTCTTATTGGCTTAAATTTATTTTTGAGGGATTTTTGGCCCAATCCCATGTGGGCACATTATTATGGATCTATTGGTTGCAGTGTTATATGTGATGTCTAGACATAGACAACAAATTTTAGAAACAAGAAAGAATGTATTTTATTTATGCATGTGGATTTTGTTTTAACTGTCATTCACATGCATGCACATCTATCCGGAAGCTATATATGCATTTAATTCAAGTTTCTTTGCATGGAATGTATTATTGGCATAACAGCATCATATATTTATTTAAAGTGTGGTGGCTATGCAATATGCCATGTTACAGACTTACAGCTTTACTTGCATCCTGAGCATGCCATTTATGCTACACCAAATTTGTCAGCAAGGTTGACCAGTTTTAATAGTATACATAGATAGCGATCCAATTTGTTTGAGACCTTGTACTTTTTAAATTGTGTTCTCCTATATTGACCTTTCAGACACCATAATTAGTTCCCTAGACTGTTTTTTCATAGGCTAGTTCCTTATACTGTTATTCCTGCAGTAAACATGCTTGGCCTGTCATGTTTGAGATCTTATAAATTTTATTGGTTTATTTGCTAAGAGAGCATGCATGGTTTTATATGCATGTTTATTTTGAGAGAGCCAGACATCACATTTAGGAGTGGCTAATTTATCCAATGTAAAAACTATAAACTGAGCATAAAAGAAAAGCTAAAATAATCTGCTAAGAGCATAAGAGAAGCTTCATTTTATTATTGATCTTGTTGTTCTACAAGCAATACTCTCAAGGAAGCCAACAGATTGTAACTGACAATCAGTTACAATATTTATTACAACAAGTCATTAAGTCTTGAAACTGAAACAGTTTCTTAGTTTAATGCAATGACCCTTAGACTATCAAAAGCTATACTCTAATATACCCCCCATAAACTAAGGGTGGTTGACTAGTGATGCTGAGTCAACTACTCTGAGTTGCTTCCTTAGAGATAGAAACCTTGCAGTTGATAGAGGCTTTGTTAGTATATCTGCTGTTTGAAATTCTGAGGGAATATGCTTGACAAGAAGAGTTTTGTCCTAAATTCTGTCTCTAACAAAGAATAAATCCAGCTCTATGTGTTTTGTTCTGTTGTGAAGAACAGGATTATGAGCCATAGCAACTGTGCTTAAGTTATCACATAGAATTAAAGGTGTTTGATAAGGAACTCTTAATTCAGCAAGAAGAGATTGAACCCAGATCATCTCTTGAGCTGCCAAGGCCAGGCTTCTGTATTCAGCCTCAGTGCTGGACCTAGATATGGTTTGTTGTTTCTTTGACCACCAAGTTATAATGTTAGGACCAATAAAAAGTGTAGCACCTGAGATAGATTTCCTGTCATCAGGGTCTGTGGCCCAGTCTGCATCACAAAGAGCAGTAAGAGTGATAGGTAGGGAGTGTGAGACAGATGCTGACTTGAGATGTATCCTATGGGAAATAGTTCCTCTTAGATACCTAAGAATCCTCTTCACAGCCACCCAATGTTCCTCTAAAGGATTACTCATAAACTGGCATACTTTGTTAACACTAAAAGCTAAATCTGGCCTTGTTATTGTTGCATATTGTAGAGCTCCCACTATGGACCTGTACAGAGAGGGTCTGTCAAACACTTTGTCTCCAGTCTTGGTTAGTTTGCATGTGCTGGCCATAGGTGTAAGACTAGGCTTAGCAGTGTCCATTCTTGCTTTGATGAGCAAGTCCTTAATGTATTTGGCTTGAGAAAGGAAGAGAGAGCCATTTGAGAGATGCTTGACCTCAATTCCTAGAAAGTAGTCCAGTTTGCCCAGCCTTTTAAGTGCAAATTCTGAACTAAGATTGTCAATGAGTTGAGACACTGCTGACTTAGATGACCCAGTGATGATAATATCGTCAACATAAACCAAAACAAACATTTTGTAGGAAGCAGTGACACACACAAATAGAGAATTGTCACACTTACTGTTTTTAAAACCCAATCTAAGAAGAGTATCTTTAAGCTTCTCAAACCACTGTCTAGGAGCTTGCTTGAGACCATAGAGAGCTTTGTGTAACTTGCAAACAGTAGTTTTATCACCATTTTGAAAACCAGTTGGTTGAGTCATATAGACTTCTTCATGCAAAATGCCATTTAGGAAGGCATTGTTGATGTCTAGCTGTTCTAGGACCCATCCATAAGTTACAGCAAGTGTAAGGATGACCCTAATAGTAACAGGTTTGATAACAGGTGAAAAAGTTTCATTGTAATCAATTCCTTCTTGTTGATGAAACCCCTTAGCAACCAGCCTTGCCTTGTACCTATGAACTGAGCCATCAGGGTTTTCCTTTACCCTAAAAACCCACTTGCAACCTATGGCCTTTTTGTTAGGTGGGAGAGGCACTAGAGACCAAGTCTGCAGCTGCATTAAAACATCATATTCTTCTTGCATTGCAGACTTCCAAACAGAACTTTGTAGAGCCTCTTGAGTGGTGGTTGGCTCTTGGTTAACTAAGAACAAACTTGCCAAGTTAGGAACAATAGACTTATTGATACCTGATTTTGATCTTGTAGTCATTGGATGAGTAGAAATAGGTGCAGACAAGGAGAACTGAGTGTCTGATCTGGTAGATGAGGAAGATTGATGAGTATGACTAGATGTACTGTTAGGTGAGGATTGAGAAGAAGAGATAGTAGGTGAATTGTAATTGTATGAGTTGTTTGTATGTTGTGAAGGTTGATGAGTGATGGTAGGAGATTGAGATGAAGAATCAGTGGATTGTGAAGGAAATGAGTGAAAGATAGGTGAATTAGCCATGCTTGAAATATCAGTGGTATTTGTAGGATTGATAGACTTGTAGGGAAAAGCTGCTTCATTGAATGTCACATCTTTTGATATGTAAAGTCTGCCATCCGTAGATAAGCACTTGTAGCCCTTGTGACTAGGAGAGTAGCCCAAAAAAGTACACTCTGCAGACCTAAATTGAAGTTTATGAGCATTGTAGGGTCTGAGTAAAGGAAAGCAAGCACATCCAAAGATTCTGAGAGTAGTGTAGTCAGGCTGCTTGTTGAAGAGTGAGAAATATGGTGAATTGTAGTCTATTGTAGGAGAGGGAAGTCTGTTGATGAGGAATACTGCAGTGGTGAAAGCATAACTCCAAAAATTCAATGGCAAGTCAGCATGAGCAAGTAGGGTCAATCCTGTCTCAACTATATGCCTGTGTTTTCTTTCCACTGTCCCCTGTTGATGGTGAGTATGAGGACAAGAGAGTCTATGTTGTATGCCTAAATTAGTTAGGAAGGAGGTGAAGGGTCTAAATTCACCTCCCCAATCTGTTTGGACAGCTTTAATCACAGAGTTGAATTGTGTTTGGATAAGAGTGACAAAGTGTTTGAACACAGTAAAGGTGTCTGACTTTAGTTTTAAAAGATACAACCAGGTGAATTTAGTTTTGGCATCAACTATAGACAGATAGTACTTAAAGCCTTGATCAGATAAAACAGGAGCAGGTCCCCAAACATCAACATATACAAGATCAAAAGAGTTAGAGTAAACAGTGGTAGACTTAGGGGCATGAATTCTGTGAGATTTGCCAAGACAACAAGCATTGCAAAAGTCAAAATCTGTTTTATTGACAGTGGGAATATTACAATGGGAAAGTACTTTGTTTACAATAGTGGCATGAGCATGCCCTAGTCTGCTATGCCACAAATTGTAAGTAGAACTAGACTTAGAAGTAGTGAAATGTGGGCTTGCAATCTGTTGGAGAAACAGAGGCAAGATGAGTGAGTTTCTTTGAGAGAAGACTTGGGAATGCATATAATCCCTCTGAGGTGAGAGACCCTTTGAGGAGGATGATTTTAGAATCCTGTGATTTCACCAAGCATTCATTAGCATGAAATTCAAAGAAGCAATTATTGTCTTTGGCAAATTGAGAGACACTAATTAAGTTTTTAGTGATTGTAGGAACAAGAAGTAGGTTGTTAAGTGAAAGAGAAATATTGTTATTGTAAGGAGATAAGAAAGAAGTAGTGCCACTGTAAGAAATAGGTGCTTTGGAACCATTACCCATGTATAGATGCTCAGGCCCAAACTGTTCAGCAGACTCATGAACCAGGGCAGGATCTGATGTGATGTGGTTTGTGGCTCCAGAGTCAGGGTACCACATGGAGTGCTTGATATCTGTTGGTCCAGTGGTGACATTCATGGCATAGGACTGATTTTGTTGATGAGCAGGTCTAGGAGTGTAGTATGATTGTTGATTGTAAAGTCCAGAAGAATAAGATGATGCATTGTTTCCATGGTAGGCATTGTGAGTGGAAAATTGTTGAGGAGGAGGTCTTGAGTTGTTGTAAGTATGAGTATGATTAAATCCAGAGGGTCTAGGAAACATAGGATATGTAGAATGAGGATGAGATGGTTGATGAGGAGGGTAGAAAGGATAAGAAGGATCTTGTGGGGCAAAGTAGCACCACTCTAAATCATGACCAGGTCTGTTGCAGTAGGAACAAAAATAGTTAGATCCAGGCCTACCTTGATTTCTTCCTCCTCTAGAGAATCTGCCCCCTATTCTTCCAAAACGACCATTTCTTGCATTGACATTTAAGTAGTGAGGTGGTTGAGATGTGGAGTCACATCTGTGAGAGGGCGGGGATCTTGGTTTGGAGACAGAGGCTGGGGATTGATTGGGAAAGGACATAGATGCCACATTAGCAGAAAGAGCATCTGATATAGCTTTATGTTTGTTCTTGGTCAATCTTGATTCAAAGGTTAGCAATGACTGTTCTAGGTCATTGATGGATGGAGGCTCAATTTGGCTTTCAATGGCTGTGATAATAGTCTGAAAGTCTTCATTGAGCCCATCTAATATGCAATCCACATGCTCTGCAGTAGAGATTGGAGTGCCTATGGATGCAAGAGAGTCAGTAATGACCTTTACCTTAGAGAAGAAGACAGAGATGGAGTCAGTGCCTTGAGAGAGAGTTCTAATCTGAGCTCTTAATTGTCTGCTTCTGGCCTTTGTGTGAGCATTGCAGAAAGCTTTCAATTCTTCCCATAGCTGGTAGGAGGAGGTGCAACCAAGAACTCTAGGTTGAATGGACTCAGAGATAGAGTTGAGAATCCATGAGAAAACTGTTTGATCTTGTTCCTCCCAACTAAGATAAGAGGGACTAATATGTTGATGAATTCTGTCAAACTCAGAGAGATATACATGGCTGGAACATCAGGAAGGTGCACAAATCTGAGAGCTCTATTAGATTTGAGGGCTGCAGTCATGAATTGACTCCATGTAAGGTAGTTTTTCTCACTAAGTTTGGTTGTTGGAATAGGTAAAGACATGGAAGGAGAGACAGCTTGTAAAGGAGCAGAAGGGGGTGGGGATGGAGGTGAAGGAGGAGGATCTGTGGCTGAGGCCATTAGAGGTCTGATACCATGTAAAAACTATAAACTGAGCATAAAAGAAAAGCTAAAATAATCTGCTAAGAGCATAAGAGAAGCTTCATTTTATTATTGATCTTGTTGTTCTACAAGCAATAGGCTCAACTCTTATATAGAGGAGTTAACATACTCTCAAGGAAGCCAACAGATTGTAACTGACAATCAGTTACAATATTTATTACAACAAGTCATTAAGTCTTGAAACTGAAACAGTTTCTTAGTTTAATGCAATGACCCTTAGACTATCAAAAGCTATACTCTAATATCCAAAATCCATCGGAATCCATGAAAAATTAAATCCATCCATTTAAGTTAATGGATACAATCCAATTGATGATTTTAATAATGGATGGATTCAAAACCGTCTATTATATCCAATGGATATATCCGTTTGGATGAATATCTAATCCATCCAAAAAAATAAACAAAAAAAGATTGGAGCAACCAAAGAGTGCAAAAAACTAAAAATGGTACAGAAGTTTTTGAAAAAGTAATTTTCTCAGAATATTTTGGAAAGGTGCTTTTTTTGAAAAACATTTGCCACCCTTAATCACATTATTTTCCTAGAAAATAACATTTTGGTGTTAATTCTTAAATACATGTTTAAATTAAAAACAACAGTTCAAGTCTATGAACTATTTGGCTCATTATTTATACAACTTCAGTTATATGCTGAGCTGTTTTGTAATTTCTTATATACAGCTTACAGAACTGGATTGAGGATTTATATTGGAAGCAACATGAGATAAACTACCCAGGCACGGATGACGTGATGGTGCGTGCCATGAGAAATTTAGGCTTACTGTACACCCTGTATCAGTGTGAGTTCTGATATATTGTAATCATTTACTCCAGGTACACCGTGGATTTTATACTGCATACCACAATACAACAATCCGTCCTGCAATTTTATATGCCGTTGAAAGAGCAAAGAAGTTTTATGGAGATGTTCACATTATAGTGACAGGGCATTCAATGGGAGGGGCAATGGCTGCGTTTTGTGCACTTGATTTAACAGTAAATATAATTTCGCTATATTGGCTTGACACATTATACATGCATGTTTTTTATGGTTGCAAGCTCCCTTTGATTTCTTTGCATAATTATTGTTTTATATTTTGCCTCAGGCTGAACATCTTGTAGGACTGTTGTATTTGGGAAGCTGTTTATTTCTTATTTCTTTTTAATTATAAATTTACATTTCTGGTCCCAAACCTGGGTAAAAGCCTGCGTTGTATTTCGGAGTTGATCGCTAATGTTAATTTTGTTGACTCCTTTATGGTATGAATTGATGATGTAACTTTTGAGTAGAAAATGATGGAAACTCACCTAAAGTAATTTGGTCGTGTGAGAAGACCATTGAGAGCTCCCATGAGTAAAAGGGATCAAATGGAAAATAGTTTGATTCTTTGTTAGAAGGGGTAGGTGAGGCCTAAAAAACTTAAGAAGAAATCATTAAATAGGAGGGCCTTACTCTATTTTTTTTTTTTAATTTGGTGTTTTCATAGAGCTCAACGGGACCATTTAGTGGGAAATGCTTAATGGTCGTTGCTATTGTTTTTATTCTTCTTCAGCAATTGTTGTTGCTATTGGTGATGAACTTTGACTTGTATATCATGAGAACTTAACTAGCTAGCTGTAGAATTTTATTGAAAAATATTTATTTTCTTCTATCATTGAAATGACTGGTGTTGATAAGGTGTTTATGGAACCGAATTAATCAAACTGGTTAACTGTCACATTGTTTCAGTTTCATTGAAGGATTGGGCTTTTCAACTTGTTTCCAAACAACTTATTTTGGTTCATGGGTTTAGGATATTCCAGATCCCAATTGTGGGAATTGGACTGTATCTAAACTTTTAACTGTCTGACATGCGTTAAGTAGGGATTAATGTTTCATCACTTTATATTGTGTTATTTGTTTTTGAGGTATTATATAAACAGGTCAAAGTTTGTTGTGTAATTGGCTTATTTCGTCTAAATCAATATTTTTATTTCGTGATTTTTCTATTTTGTTGGGATGAGATAGGTACTTACTTGTTTGATTTTACTTTTTTACAGGTAAATCTACATGAAAAGAATGTTCAGGTTATGACATTTGGACAACCTCGTGTTGGCAACTCTGCTTTTGCATCTCTCTATTTCAAACAAGTTCCAAATACAATCCGGGTCACACATGACCATGATGTTGTTCCCCATTTGCCTCCATACTATTACTATTTACCTCAGAAGACATACCGCCACTTCCCAAGAGAGGTAAAGCATGGCATAATGAAGTGACGAATTATATCAAACCCGTTAAATTATCCATAAATTTAAGTAAGTTTGCATATTTGTTTGTGGAATATTATGTCCTCTGCCATATCTCCTTTGATGTTGATTAGATATTTTCTGTGTTTATTGGAAATATGTTCTCCACATGTATATTAATTATTTATGTTGCATCTTGTCATATTATACAAATCATAACTAGTCTTCCCCTTATTCATACTACCTATCTCATCTCGATCATTGCAGGCTTGTCCCTTTCAAAGGAAATTTTAAAATATTAGAAATTAGAAATAATGAATGTGTTCTAATTTGTGGTGACAATTATAATTTGTTACCAATGTCCTTTTTTGGTCCGAGTTGTTTGAGGCACCAACTCTCCTCTGCATGCTCTGTAATGGAAGAAAGATTCTTATTTCCATGCACTTGTTTTGTTTATTTTTCAGTTCTAGAATCTAAGAAATTGACGTGGACTGCAGGTGTGGCTTTATAACATTGGATTTGGAACTCTCATATATAGTGCTGAGAAGATTTGTGATGGATCTGGCGAGGATCCAGATTGCAGCAGGTAAATCAATCCGTATTGTCATAACGCCATTGGAAATACAGACTTCAGTCAATACATTAAAAATTTGGCACTTTAGTAATTCCATACACGTTATAAGTTTACGACCCGAGTTTTGTATCACCAGTTTTGGTGTATTGATGGATCCATGTATCACTTTGGTCCTTTCCAATATCCAAAAGAAGGTGTTCTCAATTAATTATGCTGCTGAAATTTGGTTTTACCTCATGCAGGTCAGTAACTGGGAATAGCATATCAGACCATTTAGAATATTATGGTGTTAAAATGGAATCAGATGAACCAATGTCATGCAAGATTGTTACGGATGGTCATGTTCTGAATCTCGGTATCGGAGGTTCAAGAGGAAACATAATCTTGTCCAGAGATCCTGCATCTCCCCTTCTCAAAATGATGAGCAGCACAACAGAGTTTGACAAACAAGAAAAAACCCATTAGTGTTGATTGAATTGGCATGGGTTATCTCTTGTAAGATAGGTCCTAGAGGTCAGTTATGGGAAAGATACACATGTTATTTCTTCTTTCTTCATAGTCCTGCAAAAAGGCACATGCCATAAAGCAGAAGAATATGATTTAAATTAGGGCTGAAGGAGTTTATGTATATATAGTCTTCAAGTCTTGTATATATGCCCATCCTTGTATATAGTATATGGTTAATTCTTGATACTTTGGTTAAATGTACAATCTGACCTTCAAAACTCCAGAATTTCACCCTTGAATGAAACCATTTTTGGTTTCAAAGGTTTAATATTACTCTTGCTCCCATTTATTTAAACTTTTCAAGACTTTTCTTTCTTTCCTCCTATGCTAATGTTTCTTTTAATTTTGTTTCAGGAGATGATATTTACATCAAAAAATTTAGTTGAAATACTTTGTGGTTCTGTTTGTGATGTATGACAGTCACAAGCATAACACAACAGGTTATGCCTCAGCTAAGTTAAATAAATTCCAGACAGGTTACATAATAGACAAATAATGTTAAAATAATATATATTATTATTGGGTGGAATTAAATAAATAAAATTTGGATTATCTGATATATAGCAAAGAAAAATGGTTACTTGTGCTTGTGTCAGTCATATATATGTGCATCACTATGAAGTAATGTGTTGCCTAACATTAAAAACTCCTTATAGTATTTTTTTTCTTCTTATAAAAGTAATGAATATAAGTGACTAATAGGTCAAGTTGATGTGTAGACCAGAACAAATAACACTAACAGTCCAGTCACTTCACTTGTTTCTTTCCTAAGAAAAAAAAAAGTTTTAATCAAGTTACAAGAAAAATCTAAATAATCTGAATTGATGCAGAATTATTTGTAAATAGATTATTTTTTATACTTTGTAAGCTTTTTGGTTGTGTGAATTTGAGATCAAAATTAATAGTATAAAAAGATATATTAACAAGTCTTTGTCATAATGAGTATATAGTTGAATCCATTGACACCTTAAGCATCTATATATATTTTACTGAAAAAGAATGAGAGGAAATATATTGTTCCACAAAATGTGTCACCCGCTTGTAATTAGTTGAAAAATATATTTTTGAGTTTAAAATTTAATAATTAAGTATTTTTTGGCCAATTAAAAGCAATGACACATGAAGTGATATATTTTTTAGACAAAAGATGTCTACCCAACAAGAATACCAACTTATCTCTTATATTATCTCTTCCTTCATGGAAAATAATATTTGAAAAAAAATGTATCATTTTTTTTGAAGTTATCCAAAAGAAGAAAAGCTTTTGGATTCAAACAAAGTTGGAAGTTCAACTACTTATCAAATCTAGACAAGAAAAATAAAAAAAATGTTGACTTGTCTTTTTCAATTTTGTGAAATCCCATTTGGCAATCATAGAATAGCCCATATCCCTTTTCTCTTTGCTCAATCTTCTCCCTCTCCCATACTATCCCCATTCACCTTATCCTCTTTCCCCACAACTTCATATATTCTATTCATTTATCATATTTTATTCCTACATTTTATCCATTCCATTCCATTATTAGAATAAAACAAGAGTTTTGTTATCAACTTTCATAACTTAATGCATATAAAAACATCAATTTTCAATATAAACAATCAATGCTATCCACCCTTTTAAGATATTTATTATCATTTCCTTTAAAATAATACCTACACTACCAACCATCTAAAATACCTAAGAAAATGTATGCATTTTCAATATAAATTTTTTATATATTTTAATATATTATTATATGAATAATAAATAATACGATAAATGTGTATAAATGTTTACACTGTTATCACAAAAATATTAAAAAAATACAATCAGTTAAACCAAGTTTTAAGACTCAATATCTCACCCTTAATAATAATAAACTCAAGAATAAAAGACTAAAATTATCCATGCATTATCCATATAATAGTTGAAAATATAATAAATCTAGTTTCTAATATTCTTGATGATTTATATTCTTATCTTGTGCCAAATAACTTATGTTTGAGGTTAATAATAACACAAAGAATTCATCACCTTTCTCTTTAATATATGTATCACCACAAACAAAATCTTCCATATTCACAAAACTGATCAAAACAAAACTTCTTCTCTCTTTCTCAACTCATGGAATCCTCTGCTAACGAAGAACGTCTTGCTTTTGGAAAAATGGAATATGGGTACTTCTCCTTCTTGCATGCTTCTTTTCTTTCTTTTTTCAACTTTCATTGTTTCTTTCTTGATTCATTTCTTTTCCATATATATATACATATATAGGTGCAAGCATTATAGGAGAAGATGCATGATTCGAGCTCCATGCTGCAATGAGATATATTCATGTCGTCATTGTCACAATGAAGCAACGGTATAATCTTGTTCTTTTCAATCTTCTTTTTTTCTTCTTATGTGTTTCAGCTCAAAAATTGTTTCTTTTTGCTTTTATCTTATCTGGGTTTTTGTTGTTTTTTCTCATTAGAGTGTTCTGAAGCATTTTAATCGACATGATCTTGTTCGCCAAGATGTTAAACAAGTAAGTATATTAATGCTCATATATGTATTTTGAGATGTGTGTTTTTGTTAGAATATTTTACAGCTACATGAATCAAAACATAGATAATACTTTTAATCTCAAACTTTTGCATGTAATTTAGTGTATAGAAATATCAAAGGCCACATAAGAATCCAAGTCTACCAACATAGCTTGAGAATTTGTGATGAGGATTTGTGTGAGGTCAAAGAGATACATTCTTGTTGATCCCTATATGTGAGAATAGGAACCTCTCCTTGTGTTTATAATGACAAGACCCACAAATCCCTAAGTGAAGAATATATTAGCAGGAAGACTAATAGCACTCGTTGCTTTAAGGTTTTGAGTCGAAATGCGGTGTCAGACTCAGGCCTGGTATTACGGTTTCTTTCCTAGATTATTGATGGAGATCTCTTTTACTTTTGGGCAAAATGTTTTACTTGTTTTATTACCTTCAAAGGAAATGATGTAAGAATTATGTAAAAGAACTGACTGCAAATATCACTGCTCTACTTGGACTGAAGAATGGATTTGGTGATAGTTGGTGAATCTGAACATTTGAATCAAGATTGCACTATTAAGATTCTGACTTGTGTTTAGATTTTGATTTATGAGATCAGAATCTATGTCAAAGGTTGAACTTGACATATTTTGAATTATGATTAGACTCACATTCTGTTTTACATTTGATTCTTGTTTCAGGTTGTTTGTTCAGTTTGTGACACAGAGCAATTGGTTTGTATCTATTCCTTGTTTAATTTGAAACTTGGATTGTTTCATTCTTCTTTTCACTTACTGTTTTTTCTTTTGAAGGCTGCTCAAATTTGCACAAACTGTGGTGTCAGAATGGGAGAATATTTCTGTGACATATGCAAATTCTTTGATGATGATGTAATGCCTCACTGAATAATTCTTCAGTATCACATTCAATTTTTCCTCATCAATATGATTAAATAACTTGTACTTTAGGTTTTTCATACCTCTTAGAGATATATGATTCAGGATACCTCTTAGGTTTTTCTCTATGATGCAGACAGGGAAACAACAATTTCATTGTGATGAATGTGGGATATGCAGGTTTGTTGGCTGTGTTTAAGTACATTCTTCTATTATGTCCTTAGTTAAGTTCCCTAAATTTATGACATGTTCCTAATTCTGGTGATGTAATTCATATGAAAAATAGGGTTGGTGGTCAACAGAACTTTTTCCACTGCAACAAATGTGGTAAGCTTACATCACTAGGCCATCATTGTGTCTTTGCTATTGCTTTAGCATAAAAATTAAAACATGATGGTAGAGCATTATGCCGTTTATTTACGATAGAACATTATGACTTTGTTGATCCATGTAGCCGACCCGGCCTAGTGGGATAAAGGTTCGGTTGTTGTTGTTGTAAAATATGCTGATGATTGTTAGTTTTCATGTTAATAGCAGACTCATTTCTTTTCTTTAGTTTGACACTCATTTATTTTCCGAACTACATAAGGTCATATTTGCTAGAATTAGATAATAGTAATCAGTAGAATTTGCATGTTCAATGCATATTCTATGACCTGAAAGAATTTCCACACTTCTTACTATGAACCTCTTAATGAAACCAGAATATCATGATGACTATTATGTATCAGTAAATTCTGTATGCTGTTTTTCTTAAGCCATTCCTTTATCATTTCTCTCTTTTCAATTATTATATTGTCTTATCTTATAGCTTCAAAAATCAGTTCTTCTTGTTTGAACTTGGAACAATGGGATTTTATGAATGTATACTAGTTTAGGACCACATATAGTTCAGACTTCAAACTTCTCTAAACTAATTGAAGGGTACCATGCTTTTTCTTCTTCTGTTAACAAATGAATTGGTCAATTCTTGCAGGATCTTGCTATTCCGTTGCCCTGCGTGATAATCATTCATGTGTGGAGAATTCTATGAGGCATCACTGTCCCATTTGTTATGAGGTGCATGCTTTGTTCCTCCCTTATCCCGGTTCACATTTTCAATCAAAAAGAAATTTCCTTGAGTCAAAGGAAAACTGAAAGTATTCTGATATGACTTTTATTGTGTTTGTGTAGTACCTTTTTGACTCAATGAAAGACACTGCTGTAATGAAATGTGGTCACACAATGCATTGTGAATGTTACGACGAGATGATATACCGCGAAAAGTGAGTATGCTAACCATTCGAGAATTCCTTCATCTATAAACACTGTCTCTGCTTAAATATTAACTTGACTTGATATATGACTTGTAGGTTCTGTTGCCCCATATGCTCCAAATCAGTGATTGATATGTCTAGGGAGTGGAAGAGAATTGATGAAGAGGTAGCTAGTTAAATACAAGCCTATATAGCATGTAAATCTGATCAAGAATATTACTTGAGGAAATGTTCTACTTCACTTACGATTTCTGACTTGCTTATCTTTATGCTATATTAGATCGAAGCAACTGTCATGCCTGAAGATTATCGGTATAAGAAGGTAAAACAGTTATTCCCTTCTAAACTTGGGTCATTTTGTCTTGTCCTATAGATTAGTCAATCATGATTTTTGCTCCTTTTAACTGTGGAGCAAAGAATGCCATGCAGATTTTATATGGATTAGTTCAACTTTTATGATAAAGACTACTTATTCGATGTTCGAATGTCATTTTAATATGCACTTTCTGGGATTGGTTTAAATGATAAAGAATAGTGCTGCATTTAAATCTTGGCTGTGGCACAAATTTTCAGAACCTGTGTTAGTACTAGCTTGCATAATTATTTGAATGGAACTAAGGTAGCATTTAATGCAGGTTTGGATACTTTGTAATGACTGCAATGACACAACCCAAGTTTACTTTCACATTATCGGGCAAAAATGCGGTCGCTGCAGTTCATATAATACTCGTACGGTCGCTCCTCCTGTTCTTCCTTAATGACCAGATTGTTCTAGTTCTGGAAACAGATGTTGCCACAATTAATGTAGAGTAAGTACTATTTAATTCATCAGCAACATTATATTAATGGTGTATTATGCATAGAAACTTTTATTCTTCCACAATGTGAAGTGGACTAATGGATTTGGTATCTGGTTTATTAGGCTGGTTGATATATAAACATTTGGAATATTGGAAGAACAAGTTGATTTGTCATTGCTATTGGATTTAATCAACAAAACTCAGTCATTCCTTCCTTGCATAATAAGGATTCTGTGTTCCATCACAAGTGGCATAGGTTTTTTGGATTTGGATGCATATTTGTGATATTTAAACTTTAGGCTTAATTGACTTTTTGTCTCTATATTTTTATGACCATACAACCATAGCTCCTTACATCAAAAGTGTAATTAAAACTAAATTTTATAACCAATGGTCATTGATTATGCATAGTATTAGGCACTATTCCTAAGTGTTGTTTGGTAGATCAGCAATAATAGTATTATGAATTTTATGATGGTAATGACAGTTCACAGGGAATAAAAAAGTCAAAAAGTAAATATTTAAGACATTGAAAATTAATTTTATCTTTTACATTTTATTTAAAATCATTACTCCCTTCATTCCATATTTTTCATTGTTTTGAAACTTTTTCTTATTTTAAGACTATTGTTGTTTTCAAGATTTTGTCAAACTTTTTTCCACAATTCTATCCTTATTCCATAATATATCTATCATCTTTCTGTATTAATTAATTCTACCTTTTTGTCTTCCTCTTACAAATAAATGAGTGTTTTAGTCCAAAATTATGCTCCATAATAATTTCTTACTATGTGTGCATTAGCCTTAAACAATGAAAAAAATATGGAACTAATGGAGAAGTATTTTATTCTTTAAAACACTTGGCAAAACTCAATCAGAAATTGCTTAATGAAAGTAACTTATATTGTAAACTTTGAAGCCATGAAAACCACATTTTATGACCTCCAACAATGATAGGCTTCACAATGTCTCTTGTCCACATAATCTCACCATATTCTCCATTCTACAACCACTCTATGATCTATTGCATGCAAGTGTAGTAGCCTCACAATCCAACCCTTCAAATTTCTCATTTAAATTACTCCTTAATGATTTTGGAATATATAGCTCTTCCTATTATATTTGCACCCTACCAACTAAGGTCAATGTTCTCATTGACACAGGAATGAAGTCATTTGGACCAAGGCACAATCAACATTTAATTACTCAGCATCCTTATCTTACTCAAACTTATCTTGTGATTCTGATTCATGCACACTTTTAGGCTCAATCACTACTTGCACAAAGGGTAGTAAATGTCTTTCAACAATGCTGGAACTTGTAAATTTTACAGTGATTGTGGCTGAATACATGAATTTAAAGACAAAATTGGTTGCTCTATTAAGTATTGACTTATTGGATTCAAACTTATTTAAGACTAATCATATTAGAATATTGTTTGCTCACCTAACTCTTGACCAGCCATCCCTTCTCTGAGCACTTTAGCAAAGAACTCTTCTAATGTATCATTCCCATAGCTAGGAGTCTTCTCAGCACTATACTCTCCAGTCTCAGGATCCAAAAGCAACATGCTTTCAGCTGCATAGTACCTTCCGATTTTTCCGAACTCGGCGGCATCTTCTAACGAAGGAAAGATCTTAACAAGAAAGTCAAGAACCCCAATGGCAAAGTCCATTATCTCAATTGGAACTTTAAAGAATTTTGGCTCCTTGCCTACAAGTTTAAACAGCATCTCCCCTTGTTCCGATGGAGTCAACGCCTTCCCCGGCCCTCCAATCGGTAAAATCCTATTAATCTTGTTCTCACTTAGCACACAATCCACAATGAAAGAAGCCAAATCTGGCTCACTCATTGGTTTACAAGCACACAATTTCCCATCACCAAACATCACATATGGCTTCCCATCCTTAACCAACTCAACCTGGCCTCCCAAACTCTTGAAAAATGCAGTTGGCCTCACTATGCTATAAGTGAAGCAATCATCCTCTTCAGCTTCCTTCATCAACTCGGCCTCAAATTTCAGCTTGGCACGCTGAAACTCGAGAAGGGGCTTCTGCACACATATTGCTGAAAGCAACACAAAATGAGAAGCCCTTAGCTTTCTACCAGCAACAAGACTATTCTTTGTTGCTTCATAATCAATCTTCCATGAATCCTTTACACCACCACTTCTGCTAGCAAGGCATGACACCACAACATCAATTAAAACCCCTAAACTTTTCAAAGATTCTTCCAAAGTATCCAAATTGCTAACATCTGAGAAACACACATTGGCACCTCTTAACTGAGCCAGGGTCTCATTTTTATCATTCCTACCCTTAATTCCACTCCTCTCTCTAGCAATAGCTATAACATTAAACCCTCTTTTAACCAACTCTTTCACCACAAATCTTCCAATATACCCAGTTGAACCCACCACCAAGACATTAATATCTTTTGGATTCTTGTTTCTAAATGTAGATGGGGTGGCCTCAATAGCTTGAGATTGTGTCAGAGAAGCATAAAGTTTCAATCTTTCTCTGCTAAACTTAATGGGTTTATAAGATTTTTGAGGAGCTGTGCTTACCCTGAATAGGTTGAAGAACTGAGAAGACTCTGAAGAGAAATTTATGGAAAGGCTTTGATGCTTTGCTGAGTGTAGTGTAATCAAATGGGAAGAATAGCAAAGGGACATTTTCCAAGTGCTGAAAAAAATGGAGAAGGGTTATGAAGTTTGTTCTAGATTGAAAAAAAGAAGAAAAAATAGTGTTAATTACAAGTTGAGTTAAGTTGGCAATGAATGGTGGATATTGATTGTGATGATAAGATGATATGAGATTGTATCCACAATCAATATTCATAATAGATTGAACTTTGTAAAATATGTATCTAGTCCCCAAGGATTGTCATATATCATTGCTAACTCTATTTGCAAATATCTGTTTTAAGAAACCATATTCTGCTACTGAATCATGTTTGGATTTAATTATCATGAACAGATATTTCTTCAAATTTTCTTATGATAAATTTGGAGAAGGCTTTTCTTGTGCTCAATAAGTCTTTAATTATGAATTACTGTTTTGTATGTACTAATGCATTTTTATTTATTTAAAAGGGGATGTAAGATTTTCCAAGTGGATCTTCACATGCCTATGAAATACATATATTTTTTTAGCAATAATGCATGTTTTCAAGGCTTCAACCAGAAGAAAGGAAAAAAAGGACTGTAGTGAAAGTTTTCCAATGATTCAAAGTTTCAAACCATATATGGTGCCTGATATAAGGGATATAAAGATGAATCATTTACATGCACCAAGAAAAATGATGTGCATACAAGACACAAATGAAAATGTCTAAAATATTTCATGATTATGCTTAATCAGAATGATACATATCTGTCCACTTAGGCATAGACATGTCCAAAAGAAGGAGTTTTGTTTTTGTATATGGTCTATTTTGTAAATAAAATGATAGATTAAATGGTAGAATATTATGGTTATACTAAAAAAACAGAATAAGGCATTGGTTATCTACAAAACATTTACAATAGTGTGTGTTATAACAAGCACAAGTTTGCATATGCATCTCATTTTCAGCTACACATCAATACTAAAGTTTCTTGTCAAGTAAGAGTTTACATGTATAAAATTATTGGTAATGATCAAATTGAGAGATTCTGCTTCCATTTAACAAACCATGAATGATGATCCTTTATATAGAATGAAAATATAATGTAGTATAAGCCTGCTATATGGCAAGCATTGGCTAGAATTGGATTCAACATACACACTGGAACTGATCAAAGAGTCTCAAGGAAATGAGCAAAGCTAGAGTACTTCGGCTCCCACCCGACTTCTTGACGTGTTCTGGAATTGTTTAATTTCTTACCTAGAGGGTCGTTAGTTCCTGCAAAGGTACAAAGGAATTACGCTTTCACAATCGGTTGTATTATAGCAAAAAAAAACAGAAGCTTAACATATACATGTCATAGATATTCGACAAATCATACTCCTCTTTTATCCGAGATTGAGACCCGTTGTGTAATAATTTTCAATAAGCATGGCATAGGTTGAGTCTAGGAATAAAAATGTTGACATATAAAGGGAAAAAATGGTTTCATTGATTAATTAACATTGGTCATAATTTCAAGTTTACAAATCAGAAGGGTAAAATACCTATAAATTTCTCAAATTTTTTACTGAGTTTCCCACTTTGGTTGACTAGATCCATGATTTCTTGCCTGCCAAAATGTAGAAAGGATGAAACAAAAGTGGATATAATGGTATCAGTGCCTCAAACAAAACATATATCAGAAAGATAGAAGCAATTACTATATGGATCATAATAGTTGCAAACTTGAAAGGAAAAGATGTGACCTTGATAAAGGATGGTTATCACAGCCCAAGAAAATACGTTCACCAAATTTTTTCTTCAAAATTGCAACTGAGAGGGAAGCTGCATCCTGAAGTGGCACATTGAACAAAATATTCAACTTATCATAATGTCAAATATTAAATGACCAAAGTAGAATAAAGAATCCAATGTCTTGTAAAAACTATCACCTGCAGTGCATTAAGTAACTAAAATTGGTCTCGTGGTGAAATACCAAACACGAAACGAAATATAGAAGTATGATGAGACTAGAGAAAGCACAAAATCAACAATCTCGGGCTGATAAATTCAGATCAAAGAATTTCAATACCTCAACATGTTAAACAAGGACTATAGTTTTCAAGATACCAAATATACATAAAACCACTACCATGTTGATATTTGACAATAATTTACAATAATAAAATAAGACGCAATGACATTCTGACCTCATAATGTATAAGATTCAGGATATGATCAGGACGACACTCAACGATCCCCTTCTCTAACCAATAAGCATGTGCACCTTTATCTTCTTTGTTTAAAAGGTCAAGGTTGGTATGAGGTACAAGCATAGTACAAATAATAACATAGATAAATTCGATCTTCGAAATCCTAGCAAATTGAATTCTACAAAGGATATATAAAGTCCGGACAGTCTTACAACAGAACCACCAAACTCCAGCACGATATTTTCAGCATTTAGAAGGACATCAGTCCTGCGACTCCTCCCAATTGGAACGACTGGAGTGTCCTGCAAAGAAGTAAATCCATCCCCATGAACAAGAGAAACTGACTCAAGTCACTCAAGCATGCCCGGAAACACGAGAGATGTGATTCTATACTCGTATTTACATACCTCATCACATGATCCATTATCATTACAATCATAAGGAGCAGAACTTGATGTAAATAAGAAAGAACCTTCACCATTCCAGGATAATGCAGCTAGCCTGATTGGTTGACAGTCCCCAATACAATTTCAGAAGAAAGACGGAACATGTAAGATGAATCAGTTTTCCTTTTTTTCCAAATGAATTTCAACTATCTCAATAGATATCATATTTGAGGCCCTTGTCAAAACTCAGAACAGGATTGAGATGTAAAGACACAAAGCAAAACGCACCAAAATAATACCCAAAACAAAACCATAAATGCTGTTTTAGTACTCGTGACTAACACTAACATAGGAGATCAGGGAGGGTAATCAGAGTATCAGGCACAATGGTTAGAATTGGTGCAATAAAAGTACACACGGAAATTAAATATGAACATTAGACAGCATATAGGCACAGTCTAGAATCTAAATGAGATGCCAAAGTTAATGATCAGGGGATGAGGCTTTTAACTGAAGTCCATAGCATTTTATACAACAACATCTCCGGTTCAACATAAATCATGCTTGCGTGTTTCTCGTTTCCAATAATCCTTATGAAAGAACTTCGCAAGTTCTGAGATTTATTCTAGAAATCTTACAGAACAGTATCATCATCACAAAAGGAAGGTTCACATGTGGAATATACGCACATCAAATGCTACCTAAATTATAAACATGCCACCAAACGCAATTTCGACCAACTACAATCAAAGGATCAAATCTAAGATTGCTCACCTAATATAACCATTGTAGTCTGAGGATTGGTAAGGTGGAGCGCAAAAAATGACATAGGGAAATTTATGCTTGCCTCCGGTCCAATTCAACGACGGACTAATACCGATTTCAATCAACTCCCCGTGATGATCAGTGGTTAATGTCTGTCCAAATACTTGACAACCTGGATATTCCTGCTTCAATGAAAACACAAATTCAAAGAAGCGTATTGATAAGAAATGATAAACAACCTGTTTAGAATCATATATTCATTATATAAATTAGCACCATATTCCAATTTGCTAAATGATTGTCATACCAGTATCCCATACGTATCTTATTCCATACTTCAATACTTTTTTATACTTTTCATTTAAATACCTTTCGATTATTTTGTTTTTTTCGTATCAATAATCATATCTATACATAAAGGGATATCAAGCAACATGGAACAAATGAAGCATCATCAATAATCATATCTATACCAATATTTGCTTTAATCCTTTTTGTTATGTACTCTATGTGTAAGACCATAAGGAACTAATCTCTTTTCGATGTGTGTGTCTGTCTCTTCCAAAATGACCTTTTGATCTCTTGGTCAATCCGAGGATTCAGTTGGGTCTTATATCATTACACCAACGTCTTGTTATTGATCAAGAACAATTTTGGGTTGAATGAAGAGAAATGAAGCAATACCTGCCTCCATGTATGAGCAACTAAACGACCAAGAATCCCAGGACCAACAATAAGAAGGTCATATTGTCCAATTTGAAGAGAAGGGGTAGCCTCAAAATCATGAGTAGGTGCACTTTGTGAGACATGCAAATTGGTTGCCATGAAAGACAAATATAAAGATAAAGGTGTTGACTTTAGCCTGATTCCACAACTGGGTGTTTTGGATAGCAACAATTTGTTAGAGTTGGAACAAGTGAACCCAAAAGAGAAGTGGTTAAAAGGATTAAAGCAAATATTGGTAGCAGTGAAGTGGACAATCATTCTTAATCCCATCGAAGAAAAAAGGATTTTTTTTTCAGGTTCCCAAGATAAAGTACAAATAGTGTCTCAATGTCATGATCCACTAAAAAATTGTTACGTAATTAATATGAAAACTAAAAAAATTTAAAAGTGTTTTTTTACATTACTTTGTGAAACATGATTAGCTTAAAACATAGAGACATGAATTTTTTGAGACAAATGATCCTTATTTATCTAATAATCATGGGAAGCTCACGTGGATGACTTGTGTTTTAATCCAAAGACAACCCAAATATTAAGGTTGGAAGTTCGATTTCTTGAAAACAATAACAGTTGTTGGGAGACTTGTATCCAAAAAAAATAATTTATTAGTATGTGAAAATTATTATTGATTATATAAAAAAAACCTAATAATACTTATAAGCTATATTATTGCATCTTTTTATGGTATGTATGGTTGAGGTGAGGGTATACCATACAAGGGATTTAACTAGAGAAGCTAAAATAACAACTAATTAATTAGTTTTACATAAAAAAAGTAGAGGGGAATAAAAGGATAAATACTCTATTTTTCCTCTGTTTTATAATTGGACGAGTTGAAAGAAAAAAATTACAATATTATTTATTCATATTTTACATCCAATTCGAGTCTTTTCATTTTCATTCAGTCCCCTCTAAAATATTGAATCAAGCAAAAAGTTTTAGTTAAAATCTTCCACCTTCTCTATAAACAAACTTATTACCAATAATGTTTGGTCACCTTCAATATTTGGGTCCAACCCTCTTATTGTTACCCATAGATAGATTAGGAGGAGGTATCATTGAGCCCAAGCCCAACTTTCACAATTCCAAATTTATTTTCATAGGCCCATTAACCAAAACCCAAAACAAAGAATTTTTTTAATACATTGATTTAGAGAGATTACTATGGTGTATAATACAAATTTAATTATTAATGAGTTTAATTAGAAGAAACAACATGATAGAAGTGTGACATATTTACATTTCTTATTTCTTATATATATTATTAATGTTTGTAAACCTATTTTTTAATTTATCATATTGTCAAACCTTTTCTGTATAAGCCATTTCTCTTACCTTTCATACGTTTCTCTATGTCTTTGCCCTAATTACAATTTTACAATATATCATATTTATTGTCTTAATTAAGTAGGTCATTCTATGTATCACTTATAATCAGTTAATAATAATTTAAACTTACTTAACTAAAAAATTTATAGATACCAATTTTTTTCATTACAAAGTATTTCAAACCCATAAATGAATTTGCTCATATATACAATTTATGACTTAAATACTAAAAGGCAATGGGCCATCTATCCATAAGTGCAAATTTTATTATATTATATCTAGCTTTAAAAAATAATAATTCATCTATCTATAAGTGCAAATTTTAGGTCACCTACCTTAACAACAATCTTGTTAAAGGTGTTTGTCCTTTTACTCCAATTTTTAGACCCATAATGAAAAAAGATAGTGGTTTATGATTATGTAATATTCATAGAAATAAGTGTGATCCAAGAAAATTGAAATTCAATCCTCCAACATTACCATGTAGCAAATAATTGGTGCTCAAGCATG
The DNA here is from genome assembly GCA_009771035.1 of Lupinus albus. NCBI lineage: Eukaryota > Viridiplantae > Streptophyta > Magnoliopsida > Fabales > Fabaceae > Lupinus > Lupinus albus. The sequence goes on from CM020016.1 coordinate 16,507,696, forward strand.
TTGTTCTTGGTTTCATAATGTTTTCACTTACCTTCATGCCATAAAGGGATATCATTTTATTTTTTTAAGTTATTTTGAAATGTTATATCGTTAATAAAAAGTATACAACACATATAATAATGATCTTTTGGTACAACAATATGGGTTTATTTTTTTAGTTTTTCTTTGTTTTTATGGTCATTAAAAAACGAGATAGTGGAAGAGTAACACATTAATTAGGGTGTAGTAGTAGTGCACACATACATATCCCAAAAAAATGTATATATAACCTCTATAGTTAATATTTTTTGTACTTATATCACTAATTTATTGTCATATTCTAATATATTTTAAATTATTGAATGTAACTAATACCCATGTCATAAAATTTTCATAACCCTTAAAACATATTGCATATATAAACACACAAAATTGACACCCTGTAAAAGGCAAAGTGGTGGCTTTCTATGAATGAAACTTTATATCCCTTTATCACTTTGTAATAATATAAAAGAAAATGAAAATCATAAATCCTACGCAATAAGAATGAACTACATGGGACAACAACAAACTTTACATATAAAGTGACATAAAAATTGGGCATAAAGATCGACAAGAATTTTGGACTTACAACCTGTTCAACAAAGTTGAGTTTTTTTTATAAACAAAATTAATAATCACCTAATATAAAAGATCAACGAGAGATCTTGTTACAAGCTAAGGTAGTACAAGATCTAGGATCATTGCATTAATTAATAAATTTTATAGAAGTAAAAATCAAGACCAAAATAAAATCTAGTATGAATCGAATAATTTTTTTTGGACATAACTCAACTTCTTATCAAGAAAAATAATGTTCATTTCTCATAAGCCATATAAACCACACAATAATGTACCACAACATCCTTCAAAGATTGGTTCCTTTTATGTTTTTACAGAAAGAGTCGTGAAGCTTTAACAACTCCATAATTGTAGTATGGGTTTGCAATGGACTTTACACGCACATGAAACAAACTTACAAAAAAATGAATAAATGATCAATAGATTCAACATGGTCCTTGCAACGGGCACAAATGGTATCCTCTCCTCTAAAGATAACATTCCTTCTATAAAGGACTCAGTCATTGAAAAATGACAAGTTTTTCACTCCCAAACTACCTATGAATAATGATTCTCTCAAGTACTATAATCACTCTCTTTAAACAAAATCAATACCAAAACCTTATCAAATATCCTTTATTTTTATAATCGTCCTTGTGCCTTTTCATTATCTTCCTTTCCACATGCATCCATATTTTTACAAATCTCAAAAAATAATTTAAATCCAAATAAATGAGAAAAAACAAATTATAAAGCTAAAATGTCGCAAATATAACTCCAACACTTTCTGCTAAACTCACATCAAAATATAAATTATTTCAAGTTCAAAAACTATCGACGTGAGTTTATTAGAAAAGGTTTGAGTTGTACTTTTTTTTTATACTTAAAATATCAAAATTCAAAATATCATGTTCAGTTATTTTATTTAATATAAAATAAGATAAGAGTGTAATATTATATATTGTTATTGTATAAATTTATATACAACTAATATATTATCTATCGTTCTTTTTTGTATTACTTTTTTTAAAAGTCAATCATGATACATGACAAAACATGAATATTAAATGGTACGGTAACAATATATAAAACTCATATATTATCGGTGCATATATTTTTTCATATGAGATAAACTTGAAAGAGGAAAATATGTATATAGTATTATGTAAAAAATTTATACACTCTCAGTCTATCATTTAACATTTATTTTCAATTATCATTAACTCTTTAAAAAATAATTTCAATAAATAATAAATAATATATTAACTATGTATAAATTTTTATTCTGGCGGTACATAAATATTACATTCAACTTATAAAAATAAATGTATATATGTAATAATACATAGATAGAAGAGTTTTTATATAATATTAGTGGGACAGAGGTGTGATCCCTTCTCCCATCCCTAGATTGTTTGTACATATATTTTCTTTTTCCAACCTCATATGTTAAACAATACCTTAGTAGTATTTATTACAAATTATAAACTCTTCCCTTTGATTCTTAACCATTAAGTTTGTGGAAATATAAATTATTTTTTATTATGAATCCCAATTCCCAATTAAGATTCATAGTCTTTGCTAAGTTCATAAATTTAATGGTATATCAATTTAAATAAAAGAAAATTTGAATACTATGAGGTTAAATGAATATCAGGTGATATAATTAATATTGACCAATTTTAATCGATATAATTATTGTATTGCATAAATATAAAGATTAGTTTCGGATTAAATTGGTTATTACAGTTTTTTATTTTAAATATTAATCCCTCATTTATTAGGAGAAAGGATGCTTTGAAAAAATAAAAATAAATTCTTTGACCTAAAGTTTTTTTTTGGATTTAACAGCATATATATTTCATAAAATCACTAAGACCAATATTTTCATAACCATCTAAATTATCTTTTAGAAGTTATCCCTAATATCTTTAATTAAAATCATAATATAAATTGATATTTTCTAATCGTGTAGTACTATTAAATTCTAAGATGATCAAAATATTAATGAATAAATTTCTAGTAAATACTGAGATAATTAAAGTGATTAATATAAATTGATATTACAACAAAAATAATAATAAAACATCAAAGTTATGATGAATTATCTTCTATTTTTAGAAAGAATATCATAATGAATGCTATAATAAAGAGAACTTGAATCCCTTGATTTTCGTGCCTTATACACTTTGATTGGACCTTGAGCTGTCTCAAAGTTTCCCATGGAAGCTTCACTTGATTCAAACACCACCAAAAACAGAACAAATATGAGTAATCATATCGGATAAAAATCCTCATACAAATTTTCATAGGACAAAAGAAAATAATGTATATCTCTTATAAACCAATAATATCAATCATTAAACTATTGTGGAGACATGTTAGTATTAATTTTTCTTAGTGTAATAAATATTTATTATTTGTGTAAAAAATAATATACAGTAAGACCATTATTATTATTCATTTCTAGTAATTTTATTAGTTAATAATAATTAAATATTAACGTTAAATGGTATATTACTAATATAAAAACTCTTACACAATTAATATGTACACATTTTTTCTATTTCTTATGATATAAGAGAATTGTAGAATAAAAAAAATGTATGCATATAATTTATATATACAACCAATACATCATCCATTATTTATATTTAAATACTACTAAATATTCAAAAAAAAATAATTCAAAATGAATAATAAACATATGTCTATAAATTATAGTAACAATCCATATATTACACTTTGTATTATATAATTAGGGGAGAGATCCACTTACTCCAAGAGTAAGTGGAAATAACATATTCTACATTATGATCATTCATTTTTTGAGAAATCCAATAGTTTAAATTGGTGAGTACATCTTGATTATTGTGGGTAAATCTTTTTCACTACTCTTGGATTAAGTAGATATCTCCCATATAATTATACATAAAAGAAGGTAAAGTGTGGGGGCTAAGAGAGAGAAACATACAGATCCAGCTTCTTATTAATTTTCTCTCTCTAAACATTCTTTACTTTTTCACTGATATCTGAATCTGTTTAGACCCAAAATTATATCTTTAACTGTTTCAACTTTGATTCCTCTTCCATTTCCATATCCAAATCCACACCAAAAAAAGAAAATAAAAAATAGTATACCCACCTTAAAAAAAAAGAGGAACAATAATCTTATTTTCTTTAACTGTGTGGTGGGGTGTCTCAAAATCATTACTTTCTCACTTTTGTCTGCAAAAGTTAGGGTCTTTTGAATTAGCGTTTGCTCATTTCAGCTTTTGAAGTTTAGTAGAGGTGAAATTATCATTAGGGTTTTTTTCTCCTGGTTGTTTTGATGTTGAGAAAGTGAGAGGAAATGTGGGTGGTAGAAGAGATTATTTGAGTAAATGAGACATTTTTGAAGGATGGGGTGTGTGTTAGGGAAACAGTCATCTTTGGCCGAGGCTGCGGCGGAGAGGGAGTGGGAGAAGAGGAGGAGGAGGAGGAGGGAGGAGGAGAAGAGAGAGGAAGTGAAAGAAGTAAAAGATGAAGTGGTTGAGGGTGAGACTGAAAATGGTGGTCGGAACCAAAAGGAGGAGGGTGGTGGTGGTGGTGCAGAGGAGAAAAGGACAAGGTCTATGAGGAGGCGATCTTCGAAGCCGAATCCTCGGCTGAGCAATCCACCTGGCCATGTTCATGGTGAGCAGGTGGCAGCAGGGTGGCCATCATGGCTGTCCAAGGTTGCTGGGGAAGCTATCAATGGATTGATCCCTAGAAGGGCTGATACCTTTGAGAAGCTTGATAAGGTAAAGGGTTGCTTTTGATTCCAATTTAAGTATGTGGAACTTAATTATATTCATTTCAAGTTGTTGTTGGTGGCCATATATAGATTTAGTCTTGCTCTTTGGATTTTATGAAATTGTGAACTGTTTTGATGTTCTTCACTGCTCACTTACTTAAAAGGAGGATGTTGATGTTACTGTATTGCTCTTTGGAATTTTATGATAACTATATAATATGAGGAATTTTGATTCAAGAGAAGAACTTGTTCTTTATGTTGTTCCATGCTTTAATGTAAGCATTGGAATTATCTAAAAATAGTAATATAGTTTTTCTCTCTGGATTTTATGAAAATGTGAACTGTTTTTATGTTCTTCATTGCTCATTTCTTTAAAAGGATAATGTTGATGTTACTGTAACACTCTTTGGCTCAAAAGAAGAACTTATTCTCTATGTTGTTCCATTTTTTAATGTAAGCAATGGAAATACCTAAAAATACTAATTCGGATTTTCGACATGGTTGGTTTATTTTTCTTGGAACTTTTAAATTGGGATGTGCTACATGGAAGATGGAAGTATCATCAAGTTATTTTCCCTGACTACTTACTTGACAAGGATTGAACCTCTCACTGGTGCCTTTACTATTTTTTCAATTAGATTGGACAAGGTACATACAGCAATGTTTATAAAGCAAGGGATACTTTAACAGGGAAAATTGTGGCCCTAAAGAAGGTCCGTTTCGACAACTTAGAGCCCGAGAGTGTGAAATTCATGGCCAGGGAGATTCTGATTCTGCGTCGTCTGGATCATCCAAATGTTGTCAAACTGGAAGGCTTGGTGACCTCTAGAATGTCATGCAGTTTGTATCTTGTATTTGAATACATGGTGCATGATTTGGCTGGACTTGCAACAAACCCAGCTATTAAGTTCACAGAGTCACAGGTATTGGCATATTTACCTTGCTAAGTGCATGTTCTTGTTGGTTGAAATACGTGATTCAAGATTTTATTTTATTCTCGGGGTTGTTTCTTGACGTGGACCTTTTTTTGTGTGATCGTGTCTGGGTATTGTAGGTTAAATGTTTCATGCATCAGCTACTTTCTGGGCTGGAACATTGTCACAACCGCCATGTGCTGCATCGTGATATAAAAGGGTCAAACCTTCTTATTGACAGTGAAGGAGTTCTTAAGATTGCCGATTTTGGATTAGCTTCTTTCTTTGATCCTAATCACAGGCACCCTATGACTAGTAGAGTCGTGACTTTATGGTATCGACCTCCAGAACTTCTTCTCGGGGCCACTGAATATGGTGTAGGAGTGGATCTGTGGAGTGCTGGCTGCATTCTTGCAGAATTATTGGCTGGAAAGCCTATTATGCCTGGCCGAACAGAGGTAATCTCAATGACTGGTTATATTGTATAGGTTCTCTAATAGCATCTTTTGATAGCATAATATGTATTCTTCACCTGACTAATTCATGGTGCTAGATTTTGTTGTCCATATCTTTTCAGTATTCTACAACCTGATTGTGAGATTTGTGCCTCAGATTTTGCTGATATGGTATCCTTTATGCTTTGTAGGTGGAGCAGCTACATAAGATATTTAAGCTATGTGGTTCTCCTTCTGACGAATACTGGAAAAAGTCAAAGTTACCACATGCTACCATTTTTAAGCCCCAACGGTCATACAAGCGTTGCATAGCAGAGACATTTAAAGATTTTCCACCGTCATCCCTGCCACTAATCGAGACCCTTCTTTCAATTGATCCAGCTGAACGTCAGACTGCCACTGCTGCATTGCACAGTGAAGTAAGATAATAATTGGATTGAGTAGAGTAACATTGTGAAATTAACTTATTCTTTTGGTCTTCTCATTCATTTTCATCCAAACGAATTTGGATTTTTCTTACTAAACATTAAAATCTCTTCAATCTTACTTATTATGCCGCTTTGGAGATTAACTCCAGTTTCCTGTGCCCATTAGTTGTGCTTGTGCTCTAATTTTCCAAACCTGGGCATGGCATCCCCTCAAACCCAAGCTTAGTTTTATATCATCAATATTTGTTTATGTTAATTCCTTACTCTTGATTTGTTCATACCATCATACAAGCAACTATCAACTTTTATTTCAAAAATATTCATTCTCTGCTCTTATACAAGCTTTGAATTGCCATGGTTTGGTTTTTAAGCTATACATCCTAAGCAAATATTTAAAACCTTGTTTGGAAACTTAAAAAGAGAACTTATTGATGGTGAACTACTGAACTTCCCTACAAGCCACTTTTTAAGTGCCATTTGGAACAACTTTCTTTTATTTTCTATTTTTTTAACTCTACTGTGTCAGAAGAAGGGTTGCATGTTCCTCATGGGAAATGGTAGAGATAGCTATAGGTCGGTAATCGTAGATAGTTTATGTATGAAATATGACGAGTTGTGCTTGTGATCCTTAGTGTTTCAATAAATTGAATGATGATTCTGAAATTGATGTTATTTGCTTCACTTTTGCAGTTCTTTACAACAAAACCTTATGCTTGTGAACCCTCTAGCCTTCCAAAATATCCTCCCAGCAAGGAGATGGATACAAAGCTACGTGATGAAGAAGCTAGAAGGTGACTGAAAATACTTTTGACATCTTAAAATTCATTTTGTCACTATTTTCTCTGTTCACATATTAAAATATACACGATAGGAAAACTTCGAACATATCTTTGCTGAAAGTCTCAACAATCTATGAAAATTCTTTTTTTCTATAAAATTTTTCCATTCCCTTCATGGTGGTTATGTTTTGACCATGTTATGCTTTAATTGGTTCTGCTTTTGTGTCTTTCACATGCTCGTTTCACTTCTTTGTTCTTCATGTTCCTTAGTTTAATTGAGGGGCGTGTATATAACTTGAACATGTTTATTTAGGAATCCTTCTCCACCTTTTCTTTCACCAACCTATGATACTTGACGGAATAGAAGATATTTGTCTTCAAAATATAATGCCAATGTCTGCATTTCCGTAATAAATTTCAATATGTCATGACTGTAGGCTGAGAGCAGCTAGTAAAGCTAATGCTGATGGTGTCAAGAAATCTCGTCCACGTGACCGAGTCAGAAGAGGAATTGCTGTTCCGGAGGCCAATGCCGAACTGCAAGTGAATATTGACGTATGTCAGATAAGAAACCTTATTCACCCCAGCAAGTATTTTTTGTTGCTTATGAGGAATTAATAAACTTATCAATTAGCAATGATAAACATGGCTTACCTTTGTATATCTCAGAAAGAGTGTTAATGTTGAACTCTTATTACAGAGACGGCGGATGATAACGCACGCCAATGCTAAGAGCAAGAGTGAGAAGTTTCCTCCTCCCCACCAAGATGGAACACTAGGCTATTCTCTGGGTTCTTCACATCACATGGATCCAGGTTTTGACCCTTCTGATGTTCCATTTAGTTCCACAAACTTGTCACAACCTAAGGCAAATATCCAAACCTGGTCTGGTCCATTGGTAGAACCTGCTCCTTTGGATGCACCAAGGAGAATGAAGAAACATGGCAGGTGATGGGCATATACATACAATTAAATTCATCAAAGGAGAACTCAAAAGGATAAGAATCAAAGAAAGATATTTGTAGCATAACACCAATCATTTTTTAGGAGTATTCATGTCTTACATGTAGTTGGTGAAGTCATTGGTATTGGAGTTCAACTTTATTGTATTTCTTTTCCTACTCCATTTGTTTCTCAAGGATCAGAGGCTTATTCTCTATATTGTATATCTTAATTTTTTCTCTCAAGTTAACATTTTTAAATGGGATAATGAGCATCTAATAAATACTTTTTGGGAACAATGTTGGTTATTTTATTGTTATGGGACATGTAACATGTTTTATTGTTTCATCATTTTAAACTTTAAGGCCTTGTAAGTAGGAATCGCAGCGGGTCGAGGTCGGGTTTGTGCTTACCCAACCTCGAACCCGAAATCCAAAACCCAAACTCGAATTAAGCGGGGTTAGAAACAATGATACGATCCTCGATCCCGTTGGGTTTTGGGTAACCCGAACTCAAAAAAACTCGTCTAGAACATATATTTTTATATAATATAGTTTATATATATATATATATATCTCAAATTTCTATATATATATAGCTTTTATATTCTTTATGTGTAATTTTATAGTTATATATATATTAATCGGGTTCGGGGTATGGTATCAACAATCCAAACCCAAACTCGGGTAAAATCCGAACCAAGAACCAAATCACATCGAGTTTTCCCCGTTAAATTCAGGTTGGGTTTGAGCGGGTACCTGCATGTTGGTTTTTATTGTCATCCCTACTTGTAACGTTGTCACCTTTGGTTACAAGTGAATAGTGACATGGTTGCATTCTTGAGATATTTCATGAAAAAATAAAATAAATGGATGAATGGATTTCATGTTTTAAGTTTGCATTTGGATCACTTGCTGATGTAGAATTTGGACTGCATGTCATGAAAATAACAATACCCTTGTGGTTAATAGTTTTATATGGTTAACTTATATAAATAAAGTAAGGGTTATGTATGGTTAACTTATATAATATAAAATGCTATAGTATTGCGAAAAATAAAAACACTAGTAACCTAGGGATACTTTAACAACATTCCCTACCACTATCATCACTTTCACTATTTGAGTATAAATGTTGCATCACTTTATCCAGAATAAAATAATGCAATTTTCTTTTATTGGTTACTACTATCAGTTAAACGAAGGGGTGTGTGCAACTGTACCAACAAGGATTTGAAGCATGCCAAGCTAGGTCCACATAAAATATTTTAAAATTGAAATATGTTGGTTATATATGTATATATTGTCAGCTATAATAAATTATTCAATTATAACAAAATGAAGTGGTGTGACAATAATATTCTGTTATTGATGTACATTTTCTGAACTAACCATTCATTTACATTAAATTATCTCTACCACAATAAATTTTAAAATCTAAATTACATTTTAGAAGAAGAGAACCCCATAAAACATGGATTAAGATAGCTGAACTTCTATATCTTTTAAGTTTCATTGTTTCTACTTCATTTGGTAGCAAATCTTAAATGTGAAGAAGATCTCTGCTTTTGACATTGGCACGGTTTTGATGAAGACACCAACATCACCAAAAAGAAGAAAAGGAAGACTACTTATGAAGACAAAGAAGATCACCAAAAAGAAGAAAAGGAAGACTACTTATGAAGACAAAGAAGATCAAAGCTTCAAGACAATAGACTAAGTTTTTATAGGTACTTCTATCCTAAAACTCTTAGTATATACAAAGTTATAATGCTCAAACCATTTTTTTAAGAAAAGTTGAAACACTTTAGAATTTGTTAAAACAATTTTAAAAAATAGTGTGTAACATGTTACTTCTTTTAAGTAACAGATTACATGTGTGAGAAAAGAGTTTTCAAACCTCTAACAGCTATGAGTAATCGATTACCAAAGTAGTGTAATCGATTACACGAAGAAAAATAACAAAACTGTCAAACAGTGTTGTTGATTATTCGATTACTCAAATCCAGTAATCGATTACACAGTGTAAATTTTCAAATAGCTGTTAACAGGGAGTTTGAGTAATCGATTACTCAAATCCAGTAATCGATTACACTGTGTAATTTTTTAAATAGATGCAAACAGAGAGTTTGGGTAATCGATTACCCAAGTCAGTAATCGATTATTGAGAGTTGTTGGAAGAGTTTTCAGACTTCAAAGTGAAAATGTTTCACTCCAAACGAAATCCCTTCACTTCAAACAACTCATACACTTTCAGAAAGACACCTAGAGTGTTTTGGAAGTCTATATAAAGACTCTAAACTCACACACAAAAACAGACAATTCATATAACAATTTTCATACAATTTTGTCAGAACTCTGAAAAGCTCTTACACTTATTCTGAAAATATTTCTTTGAACTTTTGGCAACTAGTTCTTAAACTTTCAAAGTACTTTTTCAAAGTTGCTTTAGTTCAAGTGTTTCAAAGGTTTTCATATAAAGAGCATTATTATCTTGGTATATATATTCAGAGTTGATTGGATTGCAAGTTATACAAATTTCATACTTGTAAAGGCAATCTGCCATTGTTGTAAATTCTTCATTGTTGTTGATTACTTTCTTTCACGGGGTGTGAAAAGAAAGGGGGAATAGAATCACTTGGAAATGTGTTTTCCAAGAGTGAATAAGAATTAGGGAGTGTGTAAGGTACATAGAAATCTCGGGGTGAGATATTGTAATTACAACTCATAATTCTTAGTGGAAAAATCTCTTGTGAGGCAAGAGTACTAGACGTAATCTTCGGTAGACAAGAAGGTGAATCAGTATAAAAATCACTGTGTATTCTCTTCTCCCTTATCTCTTTCATTATTATTTTCTGCATATATTTTCCGCTGCACTTTAATCTTTCGTTTTGCAGAAAAAGTTGCCATTATTTTAAGACAACTAATTCACCCCCTCTTAGTTGCACTCTGATACTTACACAAAAGTAACTTATTTGTTCTAAATAATAATAATTAACACGCTGAAGAAAAATGTACATTCATTTAAAGTGTTGTTATTCATTCTTTTAAAGGTTTAGACTTATCTGGTAAATTTTCAGCTATTTCGTTTGTTTGCTTATTTTGGTTACTGAAAATGATCTTTTTGTAGTAGCTAAACCATAATAGTTAAGATAAGACGAATAACTCGATCAAATAAATAATATGCATTCACTTTTCTCGTATCGTCAAATTTGTACTTAATTCAAAGATTGTTGAGAGCTTTTCAAACATGAATGACTAACGAAATATCTGAGTTGAATCTTTGAACAAAAATAAATACACTATTAATATTAAATGATTCGTAAAAATTCATAAGATCTTAGGACTTTTGCAACAAAGTTTGACAAAGACAATCTATGATTCCATAATCTATTTTATATATGTAAAATCATTAAGAACTCGAATAAATATAGTATAAATACAAGTAATATCAACATCTTTAATTATAAGAAAACTTGATTTATTATCTATAATTTTTAGAAAGACTACATCATAAGATTAAAGATCCAAGGGGCATGAGCCCCCACCTGCCCTTATTATTCCATACTCAGATAAACCATTAATTAATCTATTCGCGACACCTATTGAGATAACCATCTAGACAGATCAAAAAAAAAATTAGTTTATTATTCATAGTTAATATTTATCGGTGAGAAGATAACTTTTATTATAGAAAAAAAGTTTCACTCTTTCTAGAAAAAGTAAATGCAACAAATGTTCTTTATTTTATATTCCACCAGCTACTAGATAGATACAACAGTTGGAGAAGATACAAATTCAGTGAGTCATAAAAGGGGACAGAATCCAAAACCAGTACATCAGAATAAGATAGAAAGAACCAATGAACTGAATCTGTGTGCACCAAATTAAAGACCACACAGAGGATCCGAGTCAGCACACACGCATCATCCATTCATTCCATGAACCTAAAAACACTTGTGTCCTTTTACATTCCACAGAGACAAAATTTAAGCCATAAATAAATTAATACTTAAAATTTCATTCAATCATTTTGGATTGTATTGGAATCTACCCTTCATGTCTGGTTGAACATCCAATATCATATAGGATTTTATATGGATACAATGCCTCTTGGCATAATCCATCTATTGTTCATTACTCATAATATAAAAACAATACAAAATCTCTTATTACTAATATACTTTAAAATATTTTTACCAATAAATTAAACTTCAATAATCAAATAGACAATCTTTAGCACAAAAAATAAATAATATAATATACTATTTTCATTATAGTAAGAGGGTGAGTTTGACGCAACGATAAGATTATTGTTTAGTAATAATAATTATGAGATCATGAGTTCAAATCCTAAAATCAATGCCTTCACTTACGAGGATAAAGTTGTGTACATATACCTTACTCAAACCTTATTAAGTGGGAAGCCTTATTGACTGGGTTACTTAACTACCATCCCAAATAGACCACATGCAAATTCTAAAGATTTGTTTGGTAGAATCATTGTAAACCGCATGATGATTGTTTCTTTGGTTTGGTGGACCTTAATGATCCCAATAATCCAAAATTTTCTAACTATAATTGTTTGGTCCTTAATAAATCCTATTACTTTTTTGCAAGAAAAAATAAACAGTATTATGCGGCTCAAACTTTTGATTCATATCAGAACGACACGTGGCTCATTCTTTTGTAAAAGTTAATGTTTTATTGTTTGTTGGGTTCCACCTTTATATATGAGCAATACCCATATTAATTTTCTTCATCTTCAAAATCTTTCCTTTTATCCATTCTATAACTTTTCTTCGCAAATTCTCTCCTAAACCTCAACTGGGTGTTCTAAAAAAGGTCGATTTTTCACTTTTGTTGAACAAGTTTTTCTCTTTTTGCTGTGAATTAAGGTTGTTTTTATTTGGAAATGGAGATTTCTGTTATTGGAAGCTCTCAATTGAAGCTGGGGAAGTGTGATTTAGTGTATAGGGAACTGGGTTTCTGTAATTTGAAGAATAATTGCAGGATTTTTAATAATAGGGTTTGTTTTGGAAGCAATAAGAGGTGGAAAAAATTAGGGATACAATTTACTTTGAAGGCTCTTCAATCTGAACCTGTTCTAGAGGAGAAGCGTTCTGGCTTTGGAACAAGATTTAAATCTGTGAGTTTTTTTTCTTCTATTTATGCTGTGTTCTTTTTTTGATTGCAGAAGAAAATATGGAGAAATTTGAGATTTTTATTTATCTTTGACTTGGAAGGAAACTATTGCTTAATTAATAGTTCACCCTATTTTTGCTGAACTTTATATAATTAATTAGGTTAGGCATAAAAAGTGATTCTAAAAAAGCAATTTTAATATGAATATTTCGGTGCCTAAAAGTTGAATTTTAGTTTTTTCTTTGAAGATTTTTTTGTAAAACTTGAGCAAATCATTATAAATGTGAGAATTGGGAAGTGCTTTTTTATATAAAAAGTTTTTCTAAATAAAAAGGCTTTTTAAAAAAAACCATTTATCTTGTTAACCGGAATTAGATGAACTTTTCAAGGTTATCTAAATTAGTATGCTAAACATAGTCAAATCAACAATATTAACTACCTAACTAGGTCAATAATCAAGTCAGCACAATTCCCTTGAAATGAATCAGTGTTAGTATCTTTTTAGAGTTTAATATCTTCTAAAGTTTTTTACACTCACTACACATCATCCACCATTGATTTTGTATTACTTTTGTTTGAGAGTCAATGATGGTTAACATATGAATGGTGGATGATGTGTCGATGGTGTAAAAATAATTACATTTTTCGTGTATACATACTAAATTCATATTTTAAATGTTCAAAATATAATTTCTATTTATGCATATTATGAGATCTATTGATAGATATACTGAAAATATAATTTCTATATATGCATATTGTGAGATCTATTGATAGATATGTTGTCATGTATACCATTCACCATTAACCAAAATCTATATTACAAAACTCCTTTTTTGAATGGACTATGGTTTTAGCTAACATTAATCAGGGATCTTTTGTCTTTGAAGATTCCTTGATGCTGCATTACCTATTTACCACATGTAATAAAGGAGCAAGTGAGAAAGTAATAATTTTGTTTGTTTATTTACTTCTTTGGTCCTTATTCTTTCACTGAATTTCTAAATAGGTCCTTATGGTTTAAACCTATCTAATTAAGTACTCCAAAAAAGTTTCAAATTGGTCCCTCCTAGAACAAGTTTTAGGGACTTCAAATTAATTATTAAAATTTTATAATTAGCGAGTCTTTGGTTAAAAACTTGTGTAAATGTAAGGAGTTTTTAAGTTTATTCTAAAGTATACAAGGACACACTTTCAATATTTTAAACAACAAGGACCTATTTAAAAATCATGTGAGAATATGGGGACCAGAATGTTAATTTAAACACAAGAATCAGATATTGATGTCTGCACAGGTATACCCTTATACATGTTTATATAGGTTTAATAAGCTTTACTGTCTCTTTCCAAGTTTATTGGATTTTCTCTTGAATTTGTTATCATCAATGAACATTTGTACTATAGTTCTGCCTCTTGAAATTTGCCTGCTTCATTCATATTTCATGTTACAAGTTGAGTTAAAATCAAATACACTTTGTTGTATAATGTCAACAGCCTCTCTGCTTGCAGGGGTAAGCCTGCGTACATCTATCCTCCCCAGATTTCACTAAGTGGGAGTCTCGTGTACTGGGCTGCTCTTTGTTGTATAATGTCAACCTCAAGCCATTTACAAATAGCTAACATGCTTAAAATAATATATTACAGGTCGATGGTGTAAAATTATTTGTGGGGTTGCCCTTAGATGCAGTTTCTTATGATTGCAATTCAATGAACCATGCAAGGGCGATTGCCGCTGGCCTAAAAGCTTTGAAGCTATTAGGAGTTGAAGGTGTCGAGCTACCCGTTTGGTGGGGAATTGTTGAGAAAGATGCCATGGGAAAATATGATTGGTCAGGCTATCTTGCTATTGCTGAGATGGTTCAGAAAGTGGGACTCAAGCTTCATGTGACACTTTGCTTTCATGGATCTAAAAAACCATATATTCCCCTACCTAAATGGGTATCCAAGATTGGTGAATCTCAATCGAGTATTTTCTTTACCGACCGATCGGGGCAGCATTATAAAGAATGCTTATCACTGGCAGTTGATAATCTTCCTGTTCTTGATGGGAAGACTCCGGTCCAAGTGTACCAGAGTTTTTGTGAGAGCTTTAAGTCTTCATTCTCTCTATTCATGGGCTCTACAATTACGGTAATAGATTTTGATTCCACGGCAAACTATATACTCTAACATCCACTTTTAGGGTATCATAGATGATTGACAGTGTCTTCATATTTTCTGCAGGGCATTTCCATGGGTTTAGGACCAAATGGTGAGCTACGGTATCCCTCTCACCACCGGCTACCTGGTGATATTAAAACTCAAGGTGTTGGAGAATTCCAGTGTTATGACCAAAACATGCTGAACTTTCTTAACCAACATGCCGAAGCATCCGGAAATCCTTTGTGGGGGCTTAGTGGCCCACATGATGTCCCTTCCTATGACCAACCGATACACTCAAATAACTTTTTCAAGGATGGAGGTTCTTGGGAGTCTACATATGGGAACTTCTTCCTTTCCTGGTATGCTGATCAGCTTCTAACTCATGGAGATTGCCTTCTTTCATTAGCAGCTGAAACCTTCGGTGACACAGGAGTATCAGTATATGGAAAAATCCCACTTATGCACTCTTGGTATGGAACTCGGTCACATCCTTCCGAGCTAACTGCAGGACTCTATAACACAGCTAACCGAGACGGTTATGAACCAGTTGCGAAGATGTTTGCTAAGAACTCATGCAAGATGATAATACCTGGAATGGACCTGTCAGATGCAGGCCAGTCAAACGAAACTTATTCTAGCCCTGAGTTGTTGCTTGCACAAATCATGGCAGCCTGCAAAAATCATGGAGTAAAGGTTTCTGGTCAAAATATTTCAGAGTCTGGCACTCAGGGGGGTTTTGAACAAATGAAGAAAAATATATCAGGAGATAAAGTACTGGACTTGTTTACATATCATAGAATGGGAGCATATTTCTTTTCTCCAGAGCACTTTTCTTCATTCACCAAGTTTGTACGGAGTCTTAATCAACCGGAAATGCATTCAGATGATCTGCATTCTGAGGAGGAAGATGGCACTGAATCTGCTAATAGGAGCCAAGAATCAAGCTTGAGCATGCTAGCAGCATAACTATTGTAAATTTGTAATGTTATAGTCATGTATATAACCAAGTGTTGCACCCTTTTTAGAGATTGAGGACATGTATTTTGTAAGCACAGGATGATGATGATGCCTATTATAGCCTCATTACTATTATTCCTTGTAATGTAACCAATGTGAATGGTAGATGACCTTTTTTGTCATTTGTGCTGATATGTACCTATGTATTCAGGACTACTTGGCATAGTAAGCAATATCTTCTCAATTTCTTTTTCACTCCATCCTCTTTCTTCTTAGTGAAATAGGACCCACATTACAATTACATTTGCACCAACAATAAGTCAAGAATCAACTGTGTTACAAACTTGCAATGCTTCCATTTTGATCACCCTTGTGATTGGCATGTTAGCAATTGGTGTTCACACACATTGTTTTAGACATTACACTAATATCCTTCTTTGAAGTTTATATTATCATTCTACTTACCTCCTCCAAAGTGAAAGTGATGGAAATTACACTATTAGAGATGTGAGTATAACCCTTGCACAAAATGCATACATTTGGTACAGGTTTCTGCATGGTATTCTAGGATAGCCTTTTGTCCCCGGATGAAATTAGATTAACTATCGATTCTATTTTTGTTACATTTTCCTTTTCACATGTGGTATCAAAATCGTGTACTTGTCCTATGATTTAGTACATTGACATTCAACAAGAAAGTATTTAACTTGTAAATCAATTATTAATAAACATAGTATCACTTTGTGACACATACTACTTACCTTATCGTATACGAGGATTTGTAACAGTATATATCATTTTATGTTTTTAGTTATCTCATTCATGATTATTGCTTTTCTTTCTTGTCCTGCCTCCTGAGTTTGCTTCAGTGTTTGACTGTTGCATCTCTACTAAATATTCCAGCATGTTACATTTGTACAACGAAATTTTCAAAAGGAACGAGCCTTTCTTACTTGTTGAAAACCAAATTCAGCATCTTTCATAATGGTGTAATGTGATGATGATATTCAAGTTTTGGTATCACTGTTGTACTAAAAAAAATTAAAATTGTTTGTTTCCTCAGTTGGGGTCATCACTACAGTTGAAAAGGTAGTTGATTTCAATACTACTTGGTTGATATTCATTATAGTTTTCATGAACACAATGTAGTTGTAGTTTGTAGATGTTACTTACATTACACACAAAGCCTTAGTAACAAGTGCACTAATTCTACCAATTGCTGCTTTTGAAATACCAAAGTCATACAAGTTTAAATTGAGGAAGTGTGAGTAATAGGTAAATTAGATATGCTGCCATAAGATCAGGACACTGTTACAGTCAACCGGTAGCTGACACTGTATAGTAATGATAAATTTTGGGCACTTGCAAGAACATATTATTGTCATGAAAGGATAATATTGCCATGACTAAAGAAAAAATGGCTCCAAAGAGTAAAAACTGAATTGAAGGCACCACTAGATTAAAAAAAATACAACATAAAGAAGAACGGATACCAAATTGGTTCAGTTCATTATCAACCCTAGTTGTCGTACTCGTATCTGTCTATCTGATACGTATAATATCGGGTACTTTAATATTTGTATATACTCTTCATCTATATGTTTGTCAATTATTATATGAACAATCCGATATGAATGTATTCATTTTGTGTGGTATCCATGTCCTGCATCCGTGCTTCCTAGGTCACACTAATGTGCCATTATAAAGATGAGAGGATACAAACTATAAAACTTCAACCCCAGAAAAAAAAAATTAGTTTTGGATAGCAGCATTAATGTAATCTAAGCCAAAATGCATTTGCTTAGTTATCTACCAATGGGATTTCTGCTAACATCAGATAGCTCTATAGCTTTCTATTTATCCATGTTTTGTCCCAGCAGTATTTAAATATTAGAATATTGAACAGTCAAATGAATACCTGTTCAAACATGTTATTCACAAGCAATCTTGGTATCAAAGCTGCTAAGGCAAATTGCAAATGCCTGAAATGCTGAGATAGGGTATCGGTAATCCATCGTAAAAACGTCCTTCCCAACTTTTCCAAATTGGAGAATGATCTCATTGTGTTCTGGTCCAGCAGGACCATTTTCCGGGGAAGCCACCAGCTGAAAGTTTTTAACTGAGGCAATCGTCACCCGTCCATCAAAGTTTAAGCACCAACACTGCAGCTGCTCGTGCCACCTGGGAGCCTTGTTTTTTAACACTAGTACACTATCCTTTCGTTCACCAAGGGCTCCAGATATGGAGTTATTCACAGAAGTTGGCTCTGATCGAGAAAAAGGTGATGAACAAAATGTCTCTATGTTTTTATGAGACAGTTCAGTCTGTGTAGGGGCTATCCCTCCTGGTTCAATTGCAGAGGCAGGAATGGAATCCAAGGCACAATGCATTCTCCTAGGCCCCCTAGTTGCCATGTATTAAGAATTGCATAAGTCAGTATATAAGAAGAGTACATACAAACCTATATGTTTATAGCAAAAACTGACCACTCAAAACATTATCGTCTATCACAAGAAAACTATGAATGGCAGGTCAAAGTACAATAGCAATATGTAAAGCTTACCTGGATCCAAGCACATTCAAATCATATGAGATGTGGGCCACTATATAGTGGCCTGTAGGAACCCTGGGTGAAACTTGTTTTAGATTCGTGAACCTAGAGGAGCAACTTTTTGAAATCTTTGCCCCTGCATGAGGCGGCTGGGCATCATAGATTGTAAACTTGGTTCCCAGAAAATTCGATCTTATTAAAGGGGAGGAAAAAGGTATAAGTTTTTGTACTAATAAAATGGAAAACAATAATTGTCAGTGTCAGATTAGAAGTGCACCTCAGTTTCCCAACGTGGGCGTTGCTTCCCTTTGACATATCATCTGCGTCAAAAGAGATCATATAATCTGTGCTGGTGGGGCGTCTGCACTTTTGTGCAGCCAGAAGGAACTTCCCATCATCAGCTAGTGCTGAATTGAAGACGACAATGGTTAAAACTTAAAAGCAAAGCAGTCTTAGAATTAAAAGCATTATATCCCACATAAAACAGAAGTTAAAGTTTTTAAAGAAAGAAATTAACTAAAAGTTTCATTATATACTCACAACTAGTTAAGCTGAGATACAAGTGATATGTTTGGGTGGAACGGTTCCGCTTTATAAAGCAGTGGAGGAGATGCTCCCTAGGGCCAGGCTGCCAAAAATTATTTGCCGATTTGAACATGTTAAAGTAATGCCAGAGGGCAGGAAAACAATGCATCGAAGTACTTGACAATAAAATACAAGTGTAAAAGTAACATTCGATTATCATGCTCTTCCACAAACAAGGGAATATTTAAAGCAATGCGGCAGAGGTTAGGAAAATAATAAACCAAAGCATTCCACATCATAGAAGCATATTCTGGATAGTGTACACTCAATTAGTCCAAAAAACATGGGCTTGTTCTCCTTTTACTTTTCAGCTTGGTATATAATATGTCAACAGCAAAGTATTTTCAACAGCTGCTACACAACCAGAAGATAATATATCCCTACTAGAATAATAGAGTAGAAGATAGTTTAATTAAAACTAGTCGGCACAAGAAAACAGCTTGTTGTTTGTAAGATGGATAAGGCGGCCAACAATAACATCCAGATGCTACAAGACAAGGCCCTTTACGATGATAAAGAAAGAAACTTAATCTCCAAGAAAAAAATTCACTCTCAACAAGTTAAAAATTTTAAAAATAAAAAAGAGCATGATATTTAACGGTCCCGGGTAATACATAACTTGAATGCTGCTGAAGTAGGGGAGGAGAAAAGTAATTATGATTATGCCAAAAAGCAAAATTTATCCAGAAATATAAGATAAAAGAACCAAAATCATAAGCTTCCACATGAGAAAAAAATCTAAAGGGTTTGTAAAAGTATAATTAGGAAGTTTTATATTTTCTCCAGGAAAGAGTACAAAAATCAGATATCAAAAGGAGCAGATTATTAATATTAATATCCCAAACAAATCAAAACAAAGGATACAAATGACATGCAAATTGGAATACTTAATAAATGAAGGGAAATGTTCATGAGTACACTAAAGGCGCTAGTTAAGGAGTTCAAAATAGAAATTGTACATGGGAAAGTGTTGAATGCATTCAAGACTTAGAAAATTAAGTGTGGTACTTTACAATGCAGATTTTTTGCCCAACCATGACCCATAAATGAAATGATAAGTTCAACTCTCCTCTTCATAATTACATGCAGCCTTGCCTTCATACATAGGTAACTACAACTTCAATTTTTTTGTTTCTTTTTACATAAAAAGTAAAAAATAATAAAAAGATCATTTAAAATAATAAGAAACATTTGTCGAATTCATTTAAACAATCATCCTGGTATTGGGAACTAGGGGTGGCAAAATTATCCATGACCCGTTCAAATACAGGATAACTTAAGTACATCCAATCCATCCATTTAAGTTAATGGATCTAAATGGATACAATCCAATGTATAATTTTAATAATGAAAGGATTCAAAATCATCCATTACATCTAATGAATATTCTCTTGTATATCCATCCAAAAATAAGTACTCTACTACAAATGGAAATGGTTGGAGAAAGAGGATCAGAGCAATTAATAAGTGCAATGAGGAGAGATTAAAACAGTTATGATAAAAAATGATTATTAAAAGAGTGATTTTTTTGGAGAAAAAAATTTGAAGAGATTTATTTCTGAAGGAAGTGATTGCTAAAAAGGTGTTTTTTGAAAAAGGTAATTTTGGTTTCAATTTATAAAAAACAAATTCGCTTCATTAAAATAGATTCTTGGATGGATTTGTCGGATACGGATGGATTGTATAATTTTAAGTGTAACTTAATGGATACTATACGGATCAGTGAACATATAGATCATGTATATAGTTTTTCATTCATATATATGATCCTAATTCATCTGATTCATTCATTCTGACATCTATTAGGAATTCAAAAAAGCCAAATTAATCTCAATGCCCAACAATTCAGAAAAAAGCTTTATTTCACTAAGAATAACCCAACAGACAATTGAAAGCAATGTTGTAAAAACCATACCGTACCGGCCGGTTCAACCGGAAAACTGGTTAACTGGACTCCTAACCGGTACGTATTTTATACCGCATATGCAATAGAACCGGTGAAAACCAGTCAAAATCGGTGAACCGGTTTAAACCAGTCGGTTTGTACATTAATTTTTTTTTTAATTTCAAATTTTTAATTCTTCACCCATTTTTTCAACTTCAATGATTGATATTTGTGTAATTTATTTGTATTTTGCGTTTGTTAACTGATAATTTTGGATTAATATATGTTTTGCAACTTTGATTTTGTTAAAGACTTAATGTTGTTTGTTTGTGTGAATTTGGAGTAGATTATGAATATGAATTATAAATCTGAATACCTACTTATTTGAAATTTTTTGTTATAGGTTTATATATATATATAAATATATATGTCCGGTTTAATTTTTGCGTTTGTTAAGCAAGTATTTCCGGTTTAACCGGCATGCGGTTTAATTGCTGAATCACTGGTTGAACCACCGTACCACTATATCAGTACCATAAAAGCCCCAGGTTCCAGAAACTCATCTAAAATAAAATAAAAATGAATAAAACAACTACATAAAAGTGATTCTACAAAATTATTTTTTTCTAAAAAGTTGATTTTCTGTGAAGGTGGAAAATATAGGAAAATCTGAACCCGTTTGTTAATTAAGACTTTCAAATGTGATTCTATAAAAGTAACTTCGGGAGAGAGAAAAAAAAGTTAGTTTTTTGAAACAGAAATATAATAAAAAAACTCTGAATTTCAGCTTTTCACAGCTTAAACACTTTTTATTCAAAATAACCACTTTTTAAAGTTTCAAAATAAAGGACCCAAATCAGATTTTTCTACAAAAAGCAAAAATTCTAGAAACCCCATAGAAACTTAAGGTTAAAAGTTGAAACTAACCTGCTTAACAGAAATAGGGAAAGTGATCCTAGAAGAAAATTGAGGAATCTTAACAATTTCTTTAGTAATGTGTCTCCAGCTATGGCACACTCCAGCACATGCCACCACACTCTTCCTCTTCGGCCACGTGTCCTCCGAAGCTTCGATTCTGATAAGCACTTCTCTCAGTAGTTCCTGCGGCATGTGGGCCCAGTAACTCTGAGTTAAACCGTCGCTAACCACCGCCACATCAATTGAAGAAGCGTCTTGTATTACACGGTGGGATCGAGATTTGAGGTCGTGGATTATGGTTCTTAGCGTAGTGGGCATCGATGATTTTTGATGGAGTTGGAGGAATTGGATGAAAGGTTGAAACTTTGAAGAGAATGGAGAAGATTATGTGATTGATTTGGGGATAAAAGTGATTATTTTCGATGGGGTTTGAGAACAGAGAAGAAAGGATAAGAGAGAGAGAGAAGCTGTGTGTGGTAAGGGAAAAGGGGGAAATCAATACATTTGTGATTTTCTTCCACTTTAAGCTAATAATTTATTTATCTATACTTATATATATATATATATTATATAATTATATGTATATCAATAACATTAAATTAAACTCACGCGGTGAAATTATATAAATCATTCATTTTTTAAAATTATTAATATATTTTATAATGACACAAAAATAATAAAAAAATACCGACTTTTGTACTATTTGAAATGTTCCACAATATACAATATTTCGTTTAACTTAGTTGCACTCACCACACGTTTTTTGTTTAAAATATTATACTTTTGTAACGTGCAAGATAGTCGGTGTAATATACTTAAAAACTATGGGTGGTTCGTGTAGCAGATAGCAGTGGTTCGTATAAAGAAAAAAATGAGGGATAATTTGTGTAATTTCATTAAAACTCGGGGGTGTGAATGTAATTTATTATATCAATAATTATAATTTACTTACCACCTAATTTCATTTTTAAATTAGTGTATCATCTTATAATTGCTTACTAATATGGTTAAATGATTGTTAGTGGACCATAAGATGATAGTGTGGATGAAAAACGTTTATATAGACATTTAACTATTTTCAAAAAGTTTAGTTTCTAGAAAATTGTTGTTAATGAAATGATTATAACCAAGTTAATCATTAGACACTAAATTGATAAAAAAAATAAAGAGAACTAAGTTGATTAGGAATAAATAGATATCACTATAATTTTTGGAGTAATAAGTTAGATTTTAATGTGCAAGTGAGAAAATGGTATTCTTTAACATATTAATAGTGAAGTTTGACTTTGTCATTTACACAATTTTTTGTAAATTAAAATTCAAAACCAATTATTTTTTATTTTTGAGAAAAAAATGATTATACTCAAAGTATAATAGTTTTTATATTGTTATTTTCAATCATTAATGACAATTTAAAAAGGTAATACAAATAAATGATATATTGATTGTGTATAAATTTGTACACTAATATTGAATAGTTAATACATTCATTATTTTTCTCCTAAAATAATGTTTTTAGGTTAGGTAGCTGGAATAAAAATATTAAGGAGATGCAATATATTAATATTTTATGAACTTGAAAGTATATTTAAAACATACATATTAATTATAAAGCATTATTTTGTTTATACTGCCTCCAAAACTTTACTATCTTAAACCAAGTTTAAAAATAAAGAACAGATATATATTTTTGGTAAAAAATATTAATATGTATATTTGAAAAATGAATTTAATCCCTCCAATTTTCTTAAATTTTAAATGAAAAATCCAATTTTATGTAATCCATTCGAATTTTAGTTGTTCGATTCAATTTTGACATAGTTATATAAACACTTCCCATTGCAAAATGATAATCTATTTTTTATTCAGCAAAAATAAAAGAACTTTTTTTTTCTTCCATATACACACTATAGTATAAAAAGACTATGCAAGTTACTCCTTCATCGCATATTAGCATATTCGATCCACAATACTTAATATAAAAAAAATATCAAAATAGAAGTCACCATCCTATTAAAAATGTTGCACTTTTTTTATTATATTTGGCATTTATTTAATAAGATACTTTCTTTCTTTTATATTAATGTGTATTTATTGATTACTCGATCATAAACATGATATGTAATTTTCAAATATTTCTTACTACATTCGTTTTTATTTATCTGATTTTTGTTGATAATTATTTGTGAGGCTTATAAATTCAATAGTGTATTAATTATTATATTCCATATTTGACATTATTTAATCATTAATGAAATTAAGATTTGATTGATGTTAGATTGACTTAGATAAGTACTGAAAAAATATTAATATTCACATAGGCAAATGATATATGAAGAAAAAACCTAATAAATAACTTGTATATCAATATAAAAATTAATACATTTATTAACCAATGTGTGATTTTGTTGCCATGACACAAATAAAGAGAAATATATATTATTTATTATTGAGACATTAATTTGAGAGAATCTTTTTTACACTTTGGTTGTCTTTTTTGGGACCAATTGAATAGTTTCTTACAACATATATTCAACACTAACAATCTAGTCACTAATCACAAATCTATTAATAGTTTATTATTGATGATAAGTATCCTAATATTCTTCTTACAAGTATATGTATACTTATGAATGTTGTTTTAATAAATGTTTTATATACAATCATTTTTCATTACTTTGAAATATATACAATCTATTTTATAATAAATTTTATTGATTGAATTATAGTGAAATATAATAATTATTTATATATATATATATTGATAATTATATTGAAATTGGTTACATAATATTTATATAAAGACCCATGTTTCAATTGCATTTCACACCTAACAAATGTTTATAATACCAAAAGGACCAGATGATCCTAAAAAGCATTGTTCTTTATTTTAATTATAATACATTTTAAACTTTAAGTTTGGAGAGAAAGATGAAGACTTTTGTATAAAAGTGACCAATAAAATATCAATTGATTATAATAAAAATTTAGTCCTAAAAATTATTTTGAATAAAATAAATATATAAAATTCTCTTTTATTTCCAACTATAATATTAGATATATCTAAATAGAAATTTTTATCTTACTTTTTTCACCCACTCAAGTTCCAATCATTATTTTTTAATTATTATTCTACTTTGACATTTTCTTTGTTAACATAAATGACCAATATATGGTCAATCACATATTAATTAGTTATCATTTTAGTAAAATAGATCTCTTATTTTATAGATTGTATTCCTCTTTCGCAATTTATAATATACATATAATAGTATCAAGATTTATACATATTCAATAAATTATTCATCATTCATTTTGTGTCATTTTTATTTAAAATTCAATTATAACTAAATATAAAAGGTAAATGGTAAATGGTACAGTAATAATATAAAAAATTATTATATTAGTATACATCTTATTCTCATTTTTATTCATCTTAAAATCACGTGGAGTTAATAACTAGTTGGTGTCGCGACCCGATTTTCGGTTAGAAGACTGACCCTGCGACTTAGGGAGAGGCGAACTCGATTTCTACCTCTTCCATTTGTTTTGGAGTCGCCACTACGTTTTTTGCGGATAAAACGTAGAAAACTCTAAATATGCCCAATTAGGATAATTTGGTATTTGAAAAGAGATTTTGAGCTCGGGAGTCGATTACGGATCGGGGAAGGTATTAGCACCTCGTCCGCCCGTATTAAAACGTTACTCTCGCTAATAACATGGACTTTTATACCCTTAACAATTATTTATTAAAATTCAATAATTAAAGCAAAATGTTTTATTTTTTATTGTTATGCCTGACAAGAGTTCATCTTGCTCCTACGTATCCCTAGGTGCAATATGGAAATCAAGGCTACGTAGTTCTGGTTTGAAAAGTAATTAAGTTGGTTTGAGTAGTTTTAAAATATGTTGAAGTAGTTAAGTCATACAATATGATTTTTTTCTAAAATACTTTTGATAGAGAATTAATAGTTTAGAGATAGTGTTGGTCGCTCACCTTCTTCCAATTTAAGTAATAAGTTAATTTTTATTTAAAACATTTTTGGCATGAAATTAATAGTTTAGAGTCGGTGTTGGTCGCTCACCTTCTTTCCATTTTCGGAGAAGTCAGAGTTAACTCGAACCATAACCTTACTATAAAAATTCTATTAAAATCGTTGAGTAATGAGATAATTTTTATTTAAAACATTTTTTATATGTGGAATTAATAGTTTAGAGACGATGTTGGTCGCTCACCTTCTTCCAATTTTCGGGGAAGTCAGTGTCGACTCGAACCATAACCTTGCTATAAAAATTCCATTTAAAAATCGTTTGAATAATAAGATAATTTTTATTTAAAACATTTCGGTAAAACGAATAAAGATACTGCATTATTTGATACATGTATCACTAGGAAATTTTAATTTTAATTTTAATTTTAGCCAAATGTTAGTAA
Source organism: Lupinus albus (assembly GCA_009771035.1). Classification (NCBI taxonomy): domain Eukaryota; kingdom Viridiplantae; phylum Streptophyta; class Magnoliopsida; order Fabales; family Fabaceae; genus Lupinus; species Lupinus albus. Next base: position 16,534,185 of record CM020016.1, read on the forward strand.
CCATCTCTATGGAGTCAATTGATTGGGACATAATCGTTTCTAAACAACTCACTAAAAACACATATACATGTGCTAAGCATATAACATTGGATCAATAGTTGAAAATCAAATAAGTAGAAGTAATTCCATTGAATATGTGTGACTGTTTGGTATTCAGGATGCACAAAAAAATGCATTTTTATTTAATGGTTTGAACAAATGACTTACTTGAGTATGCTTTTACGTTTTGCCTTGTTTTCAGAGATGCTAGAATTACTGAATTTGGATTATTCTGCTTGTTGTGATGAGTGAGTCATTTCCCTTTTCTGATTCCTCTATTGGGTGTATGTAGGATTTTTTGTGTTATACGATCTCTGACTGATGTATGATATCTCTTCTTGTGTACTCTAGTTACTTGTGAAAAAGTGTATGTTCTCTATGGCAATCGAATATGCTTATGTAGGAATGCAGACGTTGTGTATTTGGGACTGCTTTATTTGGAGATTCAGGAACGTTGGTGTGGCGAATGGTAAAAATAAGAAGCTTTTCTAGAATGGGTTATGTCGGTCTATGGTTGTATGTGTGTATAGGTATAGAGATGATGAGAGAGATTATAGATGGAAGAGATAGATAGGTGTAGTGTGTTTATTGATTGCCAAATTTTTTTGTCTAATGTGGTGTGAGTATTTTTTTATGTGTCTCCCCTTTTTGAAATAGCTTACTCCTTCTGTAATGATTGAGATTTATGAGAAACTCTTCAATTTCTAATCTGTATTCAATCACCTATTGCCTATCTACTTATTCTCTTTTTTATATTGATATATACCTATTTCCTCCAATCATGGTTTTAATGCTCTTTATTGCCTTAGTTTTCTCTCTCAATCTCTAGTTGCCGTATTGAAACCACTATTTGATGCTCTAATTAGAATTGTTGATTATCACCTTAATGCTAATCATTATTCCTGCCTAATTATGCTTAATTTACCATGATCCTTAATCTGCATATCCCCAGTGTCATCCTTTTGGGAATATGTTGATTAATGAGTGTTGATTAATTGTATTAAATATATTTATTTAGTGCTATTTTTTGGAATCCTGTTTGATTGCCTTTATTGAATTGATGATGATTTGATTTCTTTTCCTTTTGAGAGATTGAGTATTGATTTGTTTAAGTTATAAGAGATGGTGAATGTATAATTTGGGAGAATCTTCTCATTAAAGCACCTGAAGAAATTGGGGGTGGGTGGGGTTTAGTCAATTTTGAATTTCTTTGCTATTTATTATCAGTTTTTTTATTTATTTGGACTGGAGAAAATTGAATTCACAGTTGGTATATAATCAAAATAGAAAATGAACTTAATCTTATTAAACCAACTCAATTTATTTTTAATTATAAATGCGTGGATTCAATTCTGCCGTTTTTAAACATATTTCTGCCCTTTTTTCATTCTCTTATCCATCTCCTTCTCAAAATTTCTCATAAGTCACCTCTTAAAATAAAAAAACAATGGGTTTGGTGGAAAATAATAGAGAATTACTAAAAGAGAAAGATTGTTAGAAAAAGAAGAGAAAGAGTTCTCTCTTCTTTTTATTTGGTAGTGTAAAAAGTTAGAATAAAAAAATAAAGTTAGAATAACAATCTAGTCACTGTTTTATTTGCCCTTTTTTATTCTCTTAAATAAAGATTGTTGTTTTATTAAGAAAAAGTTTACCTTTACATTGTTTATTTCTAGAAAAAACATTTGCGTTAACCACTACTAAGTTTTTTAAATCAAACTATTGATCCTTAAATTTTCCATAATGGTTTCATGTATGGTTTTTTTTAACCTCTAAGTTGGACTAAAGCTTATTTGATACAATCTCCTTATTAAAATTTATAATGGTATCCTTCATAGTTGCTCAAACTACTCAATGTATAATTACATTATTTTTTTAACACTAGGAACTACCTTAATACATTCATTTAAAATCATATCTTATATAGTATGTTCAATCATCCAATATAATATTTTTATCTCTACTATATTGTATTTATTTTTTAATTGATATTTTACCGCCAGTCTTATAAAGTAAGATCTAAGCTGTGAAAATTGTAACTTTATTTTATCATAGTCTTATAAAGTAAGATCTAAGCTGTGAAAATTGTAACACCTTTTTTGCAACTGTATAATAAGAATCTTATTTTATTGTTTGTTCATTTCACATGCACAAATAGAATACAGATTATTTTTAAAGCTTTAAAGACAAAAACGTTAAAAACTAGAAAAAGTATAAACCGTATGATTGATGTGTTAGGTTGGTGTGAGTAGTGTAATATTCATTGTATTTTTACTAAATTTAAACCCAAAGGATTCGATTAATAGAATGACAGATAAGGTAAAGGCATGGCAATAATGGATCATCAGAAAATGACAAAAAGAAAGGACAACATGAGGATAGTAGGTGACAAGTTTAGAACATGTTCAGCACATGTAAAAGAGAAGAAAGAGGGCTATGATTATATATATTTAGATGATAATGATCTTTTGCAACATCATGCAAATTCCTATCCACATTCCATTGGTAGTGGTTGTTTTAAAAAGATAAGGAATGACAAGGTGATGTTTCATAAACAAACATATTCGACAAAGATACCAATTATTTGGCTAATAATAAGCAAACACTAACAACCCACAAAGGAGCAGTGTCATCATAGAATGATAAAATAAGTACCAAATTTTCCTAAAAAGAATATTCAGCAAGTTAATTTCAATTTGTGCTGGCACATTGTAATATACCCATATATTTATTGATATTTTTAATTCAGGTGGCATAAAGATATTTAAAGATATAGATTCACAAATTCAGACATAAAAGACAAGGCAAACTATGTCTATTGCCATCACAAAAACTCATGGCAAGTTGATAAACTATATCAGTTGCTATTGACAACTTAACATATCAGTTACCCACCCCCACCCTAAAAAAGCTTGAAAGTACTTAATTAGTTAATTACTCATTGAATTGAAGCATCAATTTTCCACTTTCATAGAACCTTTGATAGGTAACTGGAATGTGATGAATATTCACAGGATTTAGAAATATGCTTCAGTATTCACATCAGCAATGAATTGCAGAAAATAAGTGATATTAATTCCATAGGTTTTTATTTAAGGATTTCAAGAAATAAAAATTACATTGAAAATATAACTCAAATAATCATTCATCTCTTAAAAGTAACACAACTCAGATATGGAGAATCTGCACTTACAAATTACAACCATTTATCCATACAATGCACTTGTACAAACCCAAAAACAGGATCCAGCGTCATGGTGGTTTTACTTGGGATCCAATTTTCTGAATCCTCATAAGCACAATAAAAAATATGTAACAGACTTTACAAATTTAGGAATTCTGTGATCCTGAATAAATCACATAAAGCAGATTATAACAACATAAAGCAAATTATCTTATAAAATAAATTGTTTTCAAAAGTGTTTTCTGCGTAAGATATGGATCATAATATCACTAAGAGATGCCAAAACTTCCAACTTTAACAGCTGATAATTTTGTAAAATCTTCAAGTCAAATATTCTTATATTAAAAAATCTTGTAATCTCATGAATGATGCATCTGTTTTGTAATATGCCAGTTGGGGCATTCAATAATTATCATTTACCTACTTTATTGGATCAAAATTGTTATAAAAGTTACCAATAGCTAAAGGAGAAGATTCAAAACCATGACTTAAAGGAGCTAACAACAACAGCATGAAATTCAGACATATATGTAACAATTTCTTCATGTCCATCCATTATATACAAGATGAAAGTTTTCAACTTTTCATTTAAAGAGCAGGATAAACAATTTCAGTAATTTACTTTATCTGCTTCAAAAAGGACGCTAAATCCAAACCTCATGTATTAGTTACCTGTACTTTCACCTAGCCAAAAAATTCCAACCAACGGTACTAAATGACAGGGACACTCCCATTTGGTTGTTGCATTGTTCCCAGTGGATTTCCTACAAAATCAAACAAATACACTCATGGACATCTGTTATTCACACAAATATAATTTTAAATAAAAATAAAAAGTATGGCAAGTAAAAACATGCTATGGTTTATCTAGATTCAGTGGAGTATCACTGCAACATTTCTGACTGCTTCTTAAACCTTGCACTTCAAAAAACTAATATCATAGTAGTGCCAAAATGTTGTAAATCAAAGACAATTTTTACGATCACAGAATTTCCTTAATTTAGCATATGAAGCTTAAGACAATCAATAAAATATCACCTGAGTTGTTTGCAAAAGCATAAGACTTTGGAAGAAAGTTGCTTCTCATCAAACCAACATGAGTGGCTGCAGACCTAGAAACATTATCAACAAGAAACTGATTTGACAAGCCACCGCTTGGTAGGGCTCCAGCTTTAAGCAAGCAAACTTCTGAGCTTTTTGCAAGAATATGACCCGAATTTTGGGCTGAGCACAAAGTTGGCAAGTGGCTCTGCTTTTCAAAAGAAGAAGAAAAAACAAAATCAGGTTTAGGCCATTAGCATGGTATTTGTTGAGATATTAATATTATTTAGGTGATTGTGTTATGATTTTATCTTTACTAGTTTCCTTATATAGTTGATCCCAATCCCTTAAGTTTAGGGATAGATTAGTCTTAGTCAATGAATAAATATTGTACTCAATATTCATCAAAGATCGATCATTCTTATTTTCTCAAAGGACTCAACCTACAAACCATATAATCTGCCTTAAGAAGGGTGAAGATGGACACACCTTGTTGATCACATTGTCGATTTGATCAAATGAAGGATCCTTCTGACATGGATCTTGGAATGCAACCTTCTCTCCATGTGATGCATTTGGACTCACAGCATCATTGCACATATCCTCACTTAATTCCTGGAAGTAAAGATGCCGAATTGCAGCACGCAGTCGATTGTTCCTTTGCGAATAATATATCTTTGTAGCGAGAGGTGCAGGGTAATCTAATTCAACAAAAACACGCAAGTATTGTACCAAGTACCAACCACCAATATCAGAGAGTGACAATGAGAACTCGTATTAGGGGCACTCAACTGAAGACTTAAATGAAATAAATATTTAAGGAACCGGCAAGGAAACCTTTCCAACACAGTTGAAAAAAGGTTAACGGTTTTTTAAGCTGAATATAAAGTTACTTTTTATACCATTGTTTGTGACATGTTGCTCATGGACTGGCCCAATATTCTTATGATTAGGACATCCATGTTCCGAAACAGTTCCTTCAAGCAAATTGTTCCCTGTGGATTAAGAAAAAGTAAGAATATAGGTTATGGTTCTCATGGCCTGGCCCAGAGCCCTAAAAGAGATAACCAAACAGCATAACACAAAAGCATTATTAGATAACCAACAGCATAACACAAAAGCATTATTAGATAACCAACAGCATAACACATCACACTTACGAGTAATTCCATCTGTAAAATTGACAAATTTGGTCACACCAGATTTTGTTCTGTGACTTTCTGGTAGAGATAGGTGCCTGCTAGTTATCCTGAAACTGAAGGGGTGAGCATAATACATTGGGAAAAAATTTAAGGGAATTCTTCAGACAGCAATATAGGGCAAAAGATCAATTACATTGATATCATAATAATCCTAGTACAAAAAAGACTATTAATGTCATAAGAACAACAAAAGCATACACTTTATGACTTTCTGTTGGAGGATGCATTATTGAAGCTGGGTGGTCTCTATTTCCAGGAATTATCCTTGTCTCATCCATCATAAAGGCTGCATCTACAAAAGTTGAGTGTCCTAAGGAAATTGGAACTAATTAAAAAGAAATTTCCGAACAGAATAGCACATCAATATTATGGCATAACAGACACTAGAATCCAGAAAGTAAAACCTAACTCCATGAAAAAAAGTTCGTGCAGTACACTCATACGGACGACCGTGTCACCAAGAAAGTAGGTAAAAACTAAAAAACATAAAATCCAACTCACATAAATATAAGAAATTAATTGTCTACAATATCAACACTGTATAAAATATTCCTAACAGAAATATTCATTAATATATAAAAGAGGTTAAATATGAAGAAAAAAGAAAAAACTGCTTAATGCACGAGGTTCCGACCTAGTGGGGTCTGGGGATGGTAGATGTGTGAAGTCTTACCCTCGCAAGCGAGGCTGTTTCCAGCAAGTTAAATATGAAAACCAAAGAAAATTTACTATGCAGAACAAGGGCATGCTTTTCCATGAGCATACAGATACAGAAATAGGGACAAGCCTAATATTTAGTTTCATAAAAATCATCATGAACATCATTTGGATGTTGGGGAGGTTCAAAGTAAAAGTCCAAAAATTGGAGTAACTGTGAGGTGTCCTTATTTATTCAGCAGATAAATGACAAAGTAATGTAACCTTAGCAAAACTTAATGCAAATAGCAATTATGATTCAAGGGAAGCAAATGTATAAGAAATACATGCATGAAATGACGAGACAACTTCAAAAACTGGGTTTTTACCTTTTGCCTCAAAGGAAAAGGAAGTCACTCTGATTTGACTGTTCAAGTGGGATTTTGACACAACAATGTCAATATTATCCACAGTGTCAGACATTCTCCGATCCCCAACTTCAGTAGCTTGGTCTATGTGGGGTTATGAGGTACAAAATCAATTTTATGACAATGGACTACCTATGATTAGAATGTCATCGGAAAAACTAAAGGACTCTCTTTGGAGAGGAAATCACATTCGAGAAATCCAAAATACAATTTTCAAAATGTGAGATTATTAAAAGAATCTTCAGAGGTAAACATCATGAGATTAAAGAAGTAAATACTGAAACTATAATAGGTAGGCAAAATATGACAGAGGAACGTAATTATAATTGATCAACAATTACTTATTTTAAGGATACTTGCACAAGAAGTATATAACTTTTTCTTTGCTTTCCTAGCAGATTTTCGATTCCCTGTACTGCAATTAAGCTCCAAGCTAGTTGGTTCAGTGAGCATTGAAGACCTACAAAGTTCTGACAAAATGGGGGTGTCGGGAAGTTCCAGGAAATGTCAATATTATAAGTTTTTAAAAACAAAATGAGACCAAAAAATGAGGTCAACATCTAACTTGATAATTTGGAAATTATTAGGATAACATGTGAGCATACAAAACAACATGGTAACTAATTATTAACCCTCAAACATCACATAAAGAGGACCATAAAGTTTTAAAACCAATGGAAAAGAAGCCACTGGACCTGCATGCGCAGCATATTGGCTGTCCTTGATTGGTTTCTTGCAAACATTGCAGCATACCTAAAAAAGATACCAAACAAACAGTCAAATGAATAGATTCAAATTATATTTTTCAAAGCAGATAATGCATGCAAATGAAGATATTTAGAATATCTAAAGCAGTTAACAACTTTGGAAGTACACACAAAAAGCAGAAACTGTTTTAAAAAACTGTTAGATAAGCTACAGAATCCTTGAAATGAATAGCCATTACTTGTAAAATGTAAGGATGTTAAATCTAAAAAGCCTTTTATGTTGACAAATAAAAAACTACATTCATAAACAATAGCTCTGATGTCTACAGGTGGCAGTGGCATATTAGACAAAGTCCTGAAAAACAACGAATCAATCAAAGGGTGAAGAGGCGAAATCCCATAAGGCTCAACAGATATCGTAAGCTAGATAAAGCAAATACAAATGTGAATCAAGGATATTATAATTGTATAAGCTCACACAGCAAGAAGATTTTGAAGAGTTCACCTTTATTCAAGATACAAGGCACGGTAATGACTCAAACTACACTTTGTCGTTGTTGTAATGATTTCAAATCTTTAAACACTACAGAAAGCACTTTGCCTAAATTCATATGTTGCACGTACACACAAAAAGTTGATAATCACATATTTTTCATGGAAATGTGTATAAACTGTAGGGTGGGTCATACATCAATAAGCCCAGATTTTAAAACAATGGCAAATGACAGAAATTATTGTATTAAAACCTAAACTTAAATTTTGGAACCTATGGAAGCAACACCAGGCTATAATTATTACAGGACTAACGTCCAGTAACATAATGGAGGATTCATCAAGTTCCTGTAAATTCGAAATTTAAATAAACCACATGAAAGGTTCAAGGAAGGCACTTGACAAGAAGCTAACAAATGCTAGTCCAATAGCATACAGGTAGAAGAAATAGGCAAAACTCACCAGCTGCAACATATCAGTCATAGGTCTCTCACCATACAGTTGCATATCTGTAGTATAAAAAATGATATGGAAAGGAAACCAAAATAAGAAATAAACTAATGAAATCCAAGCAACATCAATAGCTAATAATAGAAAGCTAAAGCAAAATGGCAAAATGAAAGCATGTATAAACCAAATCACATAATGAATTAAAGGGTTTTGTTAACATGTGCCCTTAGAAGCATTTAATATCTTGAAATCCCGACTCCAATACTTTCTTTTTTTCAATAATTATTAAGCAGTGATAAATGCTATTTTTATTCTTAACAAATGCCCTGCACCCAAGTTAACAGAAACTTAATAAAATATAGAGTAAATTACACTGACACCCCCTGAGTTTTAGTGAAATTACACATATCACCCCTCCATTTTTTACCCCTACAAAAAAACCCTGATTTTTATACATACATTACACATACTTACACTACATGTGAAATAAGTGTGATTTTTTACATAAAAATGATGATAAGTGTAATGAAGTTAAACAAAATATGGTATATTGTGTAAACAAGTCCAAATAGTATTCGATGGGGTAGTCTATGTGTAATATATGTACAAAAACCAGGGGATTTTTTGTAGGGGTAAAAAATGGAGGGTGATATGTCTAATTTCATTAAAACTCAGGGGTGCGAGTGTAATTAACTCTAAAATATAAGATAATAAACTAACATCGTTTGGGAATTATCTACAATTAAATAAAATATGTGAAAGACAACCTTCACCATGAAGCAAATTTGCTTCATCTGCATCACGTAGTTCTCTACAAATATACTCAGCAGCAGACATCTGCGGGGTAAAGTCATCTTCCATGGCACAAATGACATTAATCAGAAACCAAAAAAAAAGGTCCATAAATTAAAAACAATAGAGACAGGATCACTGTTTGTTAAGCATGTAAATACAACCTCGCCAAACATAGTCACAAGGACAGAATGGCCATTTAGTCAACCTTAAAAATAGTGATTATAAAATTTTCCAAAAAAAAGATCATGCTTGTAAATCTTTTTTGCAGTAACTAAAAAAACAGTGTCTCATGCCATCTGAATTTCACCTTATTTTTTTTTAATAAAACCCTAACCAAACAAAAAATCAAAATTCAAAAGTGATTTTTGTGAAGAAAAAAACAAACTTGAACAACCTCACCCTAATACTTCTTGATCAAGAGGTTATGGTTTATGATTATACCTGGTACATTTTGGGAGAAAGTTTCATCAGCTAAAAGCCTTGCCATAACTTCCATTCTCCCATTTCCATAGGAACGTACCATTGAGAGTGAAAAAGCACTGTATCTAAAATAGTGAACAACAGAACAACAATATTACTAATTCAGTATCAACAACAATGCTAATAAAATGATTATGAACTCAAGATTGAAACAAGAAATGTAGAAAGTATAATGCAAGAGAAATAATAATTGAAAAAAAGAACGGAATAAAGAAAAAGAGCGAAGAGTAAAGAACCCTAGGTAGAATAAGAGGAATGGGTGTTTTGAAGAAGGTTGGGGAAGAAGATGAGAATGGAGGAAGAGAAGAGAAAAGCGAAGAAGTAGAAGAAAATTGTGAAATTTGAATGGAAATGGAAAGAGTGTGGTTTTCTCTCTCTTACTCCGGAGAGAGAAGAGAAGAGAAGAGAAAAGAATGGGTTAAAGAATGAAGTTCTTTTCTTTCTGTATGGTGTAAGGGAAGAAGAGTGAGTAAAGTTTAGGGTATTTTGGGGATATAAGAAAGTTTAGGGTATTTTGGGGATATAAGAAAGTTTAGGGTATTTTGGGGATATAAGTTAAAGTTGAAGGTATTTTAGGGATAAAAGATTGTAATTTACTAATTTGACCTCTCACTTAATTATGATATATTTTAATATTTATATGTAGAGATTGGAAATGGGTTTTAAATTAATTTATTTCCGGCTTAGCCATAGTCACATTGAGTTAAGAAAGTTTAGTTGTTATTTGGGCTAAAAATTACTTATCTAATCTCCATGGTAATTTACTTTTTAAGATTAATCACACATCTATTTTGTGTGGCATAAGTGAGTTAGATACGAGTTTGAGGGGTTTGACAAAATTTAACTAATCTAAATTATTAAGGTATATTTGAGAAGGGTTTTAAAAAGCATATAACAACTACTTTAATAATACTTGGACCAACTCAATATAACTAGCCCATTTTGCCTATCATGTGAATCAACTTAGTTTCTTTTCTTTTAAATAAGTAAAATTGTGTTTTGTTTGAGGGAACATAGAGGGAGGATAAATAATATATTGAAATCCTTCTATCTTTTTTTCCCTTCAAAAAGGTGAGCATTTTGGAATGAAGCCTTAATATTTTAGGTATTTTTAAACTATTTCTATTCTTTCTAATTCCCTTAAGAAAATATTTTCCTTTTTTCTTTCTTTCATTTCCCTTCGCTAAAACTCCTATATTTCTTGGTCTCATTTCAAAATTGATATGTTTACGTATTTACAGATATTAGAACCGACCAACCATATATTATGACAAAATTTGTATTCCAATCTGGTTGATATGGTCCTTCCTTACCAACATACAACTAATTATTGGCTAAGCTAAGTGTCTCTAAAACATATTTCATACCATATTTGGTGTATCTTTTGCTAAGTCACTCATGATAATTGATAAATAATTTTCCTTGCAATTAAATACAATGATGTAATATAACTTTATATATGACAATATTAATGCATTAGTCACTTTTAACTCTAAACCAAAAAAAAACTTAAAATTTACTTATCAACTTCTTACAAGTCAATTTTCTCCAGCCATCAACGTTGGCTAACCTACATGATCGAGTTGTTATTGTTGTGAGTCCAATAACATTAGATTTCTTGTTAGTTTATTAGTAATTTAATAATATCTTTATATATTGATCAATTTCATCAATTGATAAGTTTAACGAGTAATTATAAAGAAAAAATAGTTCACGATAATTACTTCAAAATTCATAAAGTATAGATGATTTTTATACACTTTTCCTTAAAAAAATTAGGTGACCTAGACGGTTATATATAGATAAATAATTTGTTTGGATATACAAAAATTGATGAATTTTTTTGGTATAACAAAAAATATTCCCCCCTATGAGTAAATAATTAATATTTTTTAGGGCGCATGATTATCCTTCCTATACAATATTACTCATAGAAATCGGCATTTAACGATTCTTTGACCTAGTATAATTCTCCAAAACCATATTATTTAAGTAAATTAGGAGATGATAATTCATATAAAAAATGTGAGTGAGCCAAACCAAACAATGGAAAAGGATAAAATAAAATAGGAGTGGGTAAACAAACAAGAACACTTAACCAATCAGCACGTGAACCTCGTAAACAACGAAGTGGGGGCATTCCTTCATGGAACACACGAAAAAACCTAAACAAACACCAACTTTTACGGTTCCACTATAAATATTCATAAATGTTTCATTTTTAACACACTCTTTGATCTTTGTTCTCTCCGTCCTTCATTTTCATTTATTCTCCAAATCTCTCAAAAATGGTTTCATCATTTTCTGTAACCTCAATGCATCTCACCTCTTTATCAATGGTATTCTATTCAGATCTCTTTTTTACATTTTCATATATCTTTATTTCATTCATTTTCATTATGTTTTCATCCATTTTTATGTTTCTTATTTATTTTTATTTGTTGGGTCATTGAATTGAGATTCATCTTTTAAGTTGAAGGGATTTAACTCTATTTTTCTTTAAAAATTGTACCTTTTTTCTTCTATTTTTTGTGGAAGTATATAATATTTTAGATCCTATTAACAGCTATATAATATAATATATATACTCTTGGATTTTCACTCTCCTTCATTGCAACCACAAAATCAATTTTTTTTATTGCTTATGAGCTTAAATTGTACATGGTAGCATCATATAGTAATTTCATGATCAGCTTATATTCCTTTTGGTAAATCACTCACAAGAAAATTGTTGTTGTGTATTTACCAAAAGTAAAAATAAAAACAAAATATATTCATGTAGATGTAAATGATTTGTTTATAAACATCATAATGTTGTTGTTGTTGTTGAGAAAATCAAAAATGTATATAATATACTTCTGATTGTATTATACTTTTTTGGCTGCAAAAACAGGTTCCTGCTGCTAGGATCTTCAATCCAAATTCAGTTTCCCTTTCAATTAAGGGCAGAAACTTTCCATCAATTACATTGCAACCAAGGGCACCTAGGTTTCAAGTTACATGTGCGGTTAGTTTTTTCATCTTATAAGTATAACTCGACATGTTTATCCTTGCATCAAATGGGATCATTTGGATTATTTTATTTAATATTATCATCTATATCTACAATATCAAGTGTTTAAATGAGTTTTGGGTTGTGGAGAGCCAGAAGTGAGATACTACGTCTTGAACCAAAACTTTTAGGCATTAGTTTCGTGGGCCTTTTCCACTTATAAAATCTTTCACTCCTTTCCCGATATCCAATGTAGGACTTCACACTTGAATAAACCCAACAATCCTCCCTCAAGTGTGGGTACCACACACTTGCACTTACCGGTCTGCTCCCCTTTAAGTCCATCATGTATCAACCGAACTATCGGCTCTGATACCACTTGTTGGACCCGACCGGGAAGCCTCTAACCATGAGGAGTTTCATTGTTACTGACCGGGGCATGGGAATAAGGGCCACAAGTGAGTTACATTGTCTTGAACCAAAACCTTAAGTCATTAGTTTCAGTTTTTTCCACGTATAAAGTCTTTCACTTTTCCCCTCATATCCAATGTGCGACTCCACACTTGAATAAACCCAACATTTATAATGTGCTTTTGAACTTTTGAAATATTCGTGGTCTTTATTATTTTATGTAGGCTAAGGCAGAGACAGTGGAGAAGGTGTGCAACATAGTGAAGAAACAATTGGCACTGCCAGATGAATCTGCTGTCACTGGAGAATCCAAATTTTCTGCACTTGGAGCTGATTCTCTTGACACGGTATTATCATGTTTATCTGTTTTATCTACAAATTATTGTTATGGTAAAAAAATTATGATACTTTGGTTAAAGTATAGATTAATAATAAACATGTCTGTTTGTTGGTATTCTTTTCATTTGATATTATCTATGATCTATTTGTTACTGGTAGAAATTCTAGGAAATATTTGCATGCCTTGGTGAGTTTTTTTCCTGTTTCTTCTTGGTACTTTTTCTTGTTATTTTTGTTGTCGTGCATGATATGGCGGAATATGAGGTTCTTTATGGTTGGAAAGCAGTGATGAATTGGCATACAAGTTGAGAACTTTTAATGTATTTTTTCACAAGTGATCACTGACATGTTTTGATGTATTTTTTCATATACTTATCAACATCTACCTTTTCAGGCTTTCCACTTTTCTTTTAAGTAAATTATGGCCAAACAAGAAAACGAGTTAGGCTACCCCTCATGCGACTTATGTAACTTGAAATACACATAGTGAATTGTTCAGTGTTATCGACTAAAGAAGCAAAGCTATGTGCAGTTCTTAATTTCTAATTGTTGTGTTAATGAGAAAATGCTTCTTGTTATTTATTTAATCCTTACTTTATTAAATGTCTCATTTTCTTTCAGTTGCCCTAGTCCTTGAGTCTATCGACCCGTATATGGATGATTATTGTTTAGACTTGAAAATTAAAATCTTGTGCAGGTTGAGATTGTGATGGGTCTTGAGGAGGAATTCGGTATTAGCGTCGAAGAAGAAAGCGCACAGGCCATCACCACCGTTCAAGAAGCGGCAGATATGATTGATAAGCTTCTTGAAAGCAGCAAGTCTTAAACTGGTATCTGGGAGGGGGTTTTGAAGTTTACAAGTTGATCTCTGGTATTTCAGTTTGATTGTTCCTCAAGTAACTGCTAGATATTTTCTATACTGTACTTGAATGACTTTAATACTAGTTTTCATTTCATTTTATGTTGGTTAAACCGGTCTCTTTCTATTCATGTTTCATGAAAAATGTCTGTAAGATCATCATAAATATTTAGTTTTACTTTCTATTAAATAGTAGTTGTATAATGCTTGTTGTGTTTGTATGTTTTCATAGTATTCATCTTGTTGTGACATTAACATTAGAATTACTTGTCCATCTTTGCATTGGGTTTTTGTACAATCTACAACTATGTGATTGCAGTTGTAAAATAAATGTTTTGGATTATTGGTAAATTGAGTATTTGAATTGATAACTGCATAGTTTCCATCTCTCATTAAGACAACATGCATGATTGTGGTTATCATTGCCACCACCACCAACAGAATTGGAATAGATCCCCTCCGGTACTAAATGTGAGGAGGGGAAGAGGATATTTAAAAAAATTAATTATAAAATAAATGTACATATGAGCCATTGAAAAAAATAGTAAGTGCATTTCCATAATATTACATTTATTCTTATTTGGGTTTCATACATATTTTATAATTTAATATATATTAAGAATAACATTTATTTTTTCTTATAATAATAAACATCATTCTTATTCATAGTTGGTCTCACAACCTATCCAGTAACTAACAACACAACGAATATTCTTAAGAAATAAGAATTTCAATAAGAATTAAGAATGATATAAGAATGTACCAATAGAGATACCGTGAGACATCGTTACTTAATCAACCACAAAGAGGAGAATTAAACTTTTGGTACATTTAAATATCAAAATCCTTATATTTCAATGTTCAGGAAGATACAGTGTAAGCATACTTTACATAATAGTACAGTGAAGCCGAGTGGAATTCACCAAATTACCTTCATCTGGAATTCAGAAGGACCTGAAAAACAGGTAAACAGTAAAATATAGAAGTTACAGAACCATACCTACAATTATTCAAATGCAGCGAGGCAGCCGCTGCAATTCCAAGGCTGCTAAAGCAGAAGCTTTGGTTAAACCAGGAACACCAGAACTTCTGAGTTCAGAAACAATCACTTCAATTCTTGAAATCTCTGGTATTGATATTGATAATATCATTGCATGCAATAAGTACTGCTTGCATGCATACCCTAAAGCATGAAGCATTCGCTGCACCAACAAGTGAGGGATGCCTCTACTCCAAGACTCTAGGATTACACTGACCTTGGGTAGATTGGTTAGTAGACCAGTGGTGGCTTCTCTAGGAGCTGCCTTGAGCAGTAAAACTACACATTCAGAAGCTATGTCCACAATATTGGTTTCATTGGAGGCACTCAACTCTAGTAAGACACCAACATTGCTTGCAAGATCTGCAATATCTCTTATGCATTGCTGGGGATCAACAGCACCACCCATCTCAGAAGGAAAGTCACCTAGAAGAGTTGGTTCTGTTGAGTAGTTGAAGCCTTTTGCAAAGGTAACGGAACGCGCTAGAAAAGCCTTACACAGCCCAAGAGTTGGTTCCAGCAAATCTTCCATACCCTTTGCATATACAAACTCAAGAAAATTGCCAATCCTCCGAACTACTTTTAATTGAGAGAGTATCTTGGACTCCATTTCGGGAGCAGAAGCCAGAGCTAGGCACAGCTTAACATTATTCACATTTGCATTTGACAGATCACCAAGCAAGAACTCAAAGCATTGTGAAATTGTCTTTATATGTAAAATGTCCGGAATTGTAATAAAACTAAACTCTAGTAGCATGACAAGAAGCTTTTGTGCAAATATAGGAATAGGATCCTCATCTTCAATCAAGGTTGGGTAGAGAGGAAGAAAACGGGCATTTGATATGAATTTCAGGTCTTTCAATCTCTGCTCTTCTTCAACCGGTTCACTCAAAACAATAATCATCACATCGAAAAGAATTTTAAGGCACAAAAATCTGGCATCACCATCTTTATTACCCTTATAGAGAACTGTCAAGCTAGGAAGGATTTCACGTACGAAAATGTCAGGGTTTCCAAGAACCACAAGGGATTCCTCTGTGAGACACTCCAAAACTCGAAGAAGGGTTATTTGGAAGTCATCTCTTCCCTGAAAGTCAATGAACAAAGACAATAATATAAAATAACCATTTTTACTTAATAAAGTCAAACTTGGACTAATAGTGCAATCTGCCATCCAACAAATAATATGGTCTCACCATTACAATAATCAGTCAAACTTGATTAGCCAAAGAATGTGTGAAAATTGGTAGTAAATGAAAGGTGTACTAAACTTATGCATTTCACTTCATCAAGGCAAATAAAACAAGACCATTTTTTCATTAGTTAAACAACTAGGGAGTATATCTCGGCACAATACAATTAATCTTATATCAAATAATAAGCTCCACTAGTCAGTCATGACGACTCATTTAGTAAACAAGACATAGTGGTTCAGTCACTGACCTGAAATGGTG
Source organism: Lupinus albus (assembly GCA_009771035.1). Lineage (NCBI taxonomy): Eukaryota > Viridiplantae > Streptophyta > Magnoliopsida > Fabales > Fabaceae > Lupinus > Lupinus albus. The sequence goes on from CM020016.1 coordinate 16,550,730, forward strand.
TCTCCGTTAGTTTGATTAGATTGGCTAACTGTTGCAAGACATGAGGGGTAACAACTTTGTGTTTCAAAATTGAACTCCCAATAAGATGAAGGACAACAGGAAACACATGAATGTTGGTTTTTGGAGCAGATCTGCTGGTAAGGGCAGAGACATGCCCTTGGCGCCTTCCTCCCATCATTTGCTGGATATCACCTGTTATTGTATCTAGTAAACCTGGAATAGTAGATGCCACAACATGAACAAATGCATCTAAACACTGATGTACATAGGCATCCTTCTCCTTTCCCAACCTGTCCACCACAGAAAGTAACTTTTGGCTACAAAAGAAGAGTGAAAGCCACCTCCTACCATGCTTACAGAGGAGAGCCACAAGGACAAGTGCCTTTCCTTTTAAAACTTCACTACCCTGCTCCACAAAAGCCAAAAGACTTGGGATCAGATTTTTATCCTCCGCAAGTGGTAGAAGGTATCTTCCCATATTTGTGAACATGTGACTTCCAAGCATAGCCATGTTTAGAAGATTTAAGCTGATTTGTTGCTCTCGTGGACTACCCTTGACAAGAGCAGAAGCTAGGTCCTTGAATGACAGTTTCTCCATGACTGATTGAATGCTAGGAGGATTAAAACGAACCAAGCGCACCAAACATGACCCTGCAGTAAGCCTCATGCTCTCTTGCTTTCCTGACGCCCTATAGATATAGCAGAGATTACTTATAACATCTTGGCTGCTCAAACGCCCCACCCAGGTTCCTCCTTGGCTGCAAACATTCTCAACTGTTCTCAATGCATATAATTGAGTTAAATCATCCTCTCCCTTCCTCAACATTGATGAGACAAAAGATATTAACGAATTTGAAACCTGCAGGCATGAAAATAATTTATTTAACCATGGAAACGTGCACTAGGAAAGTTGGCAAAGAAAGTAAAAGCAGACAGGAGGAAACAGATTTTACTATGGATATATTACAATATTACAATGTTCAGAGCAACATATGTAGAAAATCATAAATTGTTATATACTAGATAATCACTCAGCTTCAAATGACCTAGGCAAATGGACAACCAATATCATAAGCAAGCCCAGAAGAAACTAACCTGCCAGCCAACCGAAGTCCTGTTGTCCTTTGATGGAGATTCGAGTGGATTGCTGCAATCCGCATTTTGAGTCGATATATAGAATAGCAACTCACCCAAAGCAGCCATGGAAAACCTCCTCACTTTTTCCTGCTTGTCTCTAAGGCCATCAGTCAGTGAACCTAAAATTCCAGAATTAGCCAAACTGTCATCAACAAAAGTGGAGTGCCGAATCAACAAACCAATCAGTGAAGCAAGTTGAACACGCAAGGCTAATGCCTTAGATTGGCGAAGCAATTTTACAAGTATGAGCATTATTGGTCCATTGGTCAATATGTTAGCCGCATCAGCATTACTGCTTAACATCTCAAGGTACCTAATCAAATTCTGTTTCTCTCCAATGCTGGCATTCCCATTCAAAATGGCAATAATCCTGTTTAGGATTGCGTCCAATTGCTCTTTAGGCAACTTGACAAAATCAGATGCTTGCAAAGCCTCAAAAGGAAGTGAAGGAATGACTTCTGAGACTTTATCAACTTTTCTGCTGGGCATTACAGGTCTGACTGAGAGATCAGATGGATGCCAAAGAACTTGAGAGAGATTGTTAGACGACCTTGAAGATTCAGAGTCAAGGCCTGATCCTGCTTCTTCTTTAACTCTATGTTTCTTTACCTGTGGGCTCACACTGGGAGAAATAGCAGATATATCAGAATAATCAGGTGTTGACTCTTGATCAACTGACCTCAGATCATTTGAAACAGTTGTGTTAACAATAGATGGAGTGTCCAACTGGGATATATTATTTGTAGTCTCCTCTATTTTACCCTGTTTCTGATCACTATTGTCCATTTTCTCATCAGGTATGGAAGTTGTATGTTCTAAGCCATCAGTTTCTTCAGGTGCATCATCTTCAGTGTTCTCATTAAAATCAAGTTCCATGTCAGTGTTCTCAATTTTAACTTCAGAGTCATTTTCAGAGTTGTTAGGCAAGGGGCGTCGATAGTTTTCCTTCTCATTTTCTTTTTGCAAATTTGATTTGGCTATTCTTGACAGTCTCAAAAGATTCACAACCTTGCTAATTTTGGAAGGACCTTTCTGCTTCGCTTCAGCTATTTTGCCAGAAACCTTTGCCTGAGTTCTGTGGCCATTTGGTGTTGCCCTTGTTGGTGTCTCAATGCCTCTAGAACCTAAAATGGAATTTTCATCCTTCTTCATCACCCCCTTCACATCTTTTTCACGATATTTGGGAGGGGTCTTGTTATGGGAAGATTTATCACCATTCCTTTCTGGTATGCATGGTTTAGCATGTAGTTCTATCATATCATCAAATGCAAGTTGAGCAGGTAGAGGCACCATAGTCAATTTGGTACTCCAAAATGCATGTCCACAAAGCTCAGGCCACTGTATTCTTTCAGCTGGATCTTTTACCAGCAGAGAGTTAATTAAATTGACAAAAGGTCGACTCGGATTGCCAGGGAGAGGTGGAGTTGGATCTGAAATAATGGATTTTACAAGCTGAGTGAATTCTCTTCCCAAAAAGGGAGGCCTCCCAGTATAACATTCATATAGTACACACCCTAGGGCCCAGAAATCAGAAGCATAAGAATGGACTCCACCATCCTCAAAAAGCTCCGGAGCCATGTAAGACGGTGTTCCACGTTTTGCTTGAGGCAACTACATAATTGTAGAAAATTAGTGCGCATACAAACAGATAATTTTGGAGAAAAACGACAACTATAATTGCAAACGTTAGTCAAGCATACCGACGAAGATGGAGCTTTTGATATATCTCTTAACTTTCTAGCCAACCCAAAATCACATAGCTGCATCAATCAAGAAAGAAGTGCATACTGTCACACTCCATCTCATATAAAGAACATCTACAATTTCTCAACCAACACAAAGCATAATAAATAGGCACCTTCGTACGTCCATTTTCATCCAGTAGGATATTTGATGGTTTCAGGTCACAATATATTATTCCATTTGAATGTAAAAACCTGAAAAGTAGTATCCAGTTTTATTACATGTATTACAACTAAACAGTAGGAAAACAAAGAGGGAAATCATGATTTGTGAGAACATACTGCAAAGCCTTGACTAGGTCCCAAGCAAGATCATGAACTGAATCTTCAGGAAGTTGAGTGTCCTGCAATTCACATAATCAACACTATGCAAGAAACAATATTGCATAACAGAACACCAATTTTTCCCAAAACAAAAATAATGCAATTTAGTGAATTTGCAACTATAGAATCCCATGAAATTCTCATATATGACAACAATGTTAACATATCCAGTCCCCAAGTAAAAGCATAATAAATTTTGAAAAAGGAGTTAACTAGGACATGGGTGAACAAGCCAGCATCAATCCAAATATATTGTTGTCTACATGAAAATTCGTTGCAGCAATTAAAAGCTTTAAGAAAACTAAGTGTGATTTCCAAGTACCTGCCGTAATATGGAAAGCAAATCTCCTCCAACACAATACTCCAATACCAACCATAGGTGAGCAGAAGTTTCATACCTAACAAAAACATAAGTTGACAACCCTTGATAATAACTTCTAATAGATTCAGGCAATATTTAAATAAATACAAAACTGTTAAGCCTCCAATAAAGGAAATCTTGATAAAAATATTAAAAAAAGGTCGACCCATTGCACGAGGCTCCCAATTAGTAGGGTCTGGGAACGATAGATTCCACAAGCTTACCCCACAAGGGGAGAAACTATTTATGAGGCTTGATACAAATATTTATCATGAAAAAATATTAAATCCAATTTCATGCAATATATTATTTATGCATAATGATCATTTCAATATCAATATTAATAATACAAAGTAGCAAGTTCATTGACAGAATTTCCTGATTTATTTAATCTTAATCTGCCTATTTTCAATAGGATTGCTTTCTTTATAGTAAACATTTCTAATCAAATTTCCTCATATTGACGCCTCCCTAATTTTTTCTATAAAAATAAAAACAATAGCGCATACCAGGAATAGAACTTGAGTACATTTTGGTGATCCAAAGAGTGAAGAACCCTGACCTGCAGAAAAAAGCAGTTAATTATTTATTACAGCTCAGCTCAAGATCTAATAGAAAATTACGAATTCAACAACAACGAAAAACGAATAAAGGAAAATATAGTAGTAGCATATTGAATGAAGTATAAGCTGTATTAATTGATTAATTAATTAATTAATTTTCCGAAATAGAAACTACTTACTTCTTGAAGCACCTTGTTTTTCTGAGATTTATCGACGCTTTTGATGGCGAAATATTCAATTGTCTGCTTCTTTCTACCTTTGTACACGGTCTGAGAATTTCAAGAAAACAGAGAAACAGTGATTAAAAAATTCATATGAAGAAGAATAAGGAGAAAGAGGAAAGATACCGAGTATTTTCCGCGACCAATGGCTTCGTAGATGTGGTACTGATTCATGGTGAGTGAAGGATGAATGAAGTTCTAGGGTTTTTCGATCGAAGAATTTGAAACTACGAGAGAGAGACGTTTGGGATATGATGAGAGAATGAGAGTGACTGCGCAAACGGGCGGGATTTTGAACATTTGAAATGTGGGGATTGTGCTATTTTTGTATCCAAACGGGGGAACAAAATGGAAGTGGAATATACTCTCTCAAAAAACTGATGATACCGGTCGATTTTCAATTGAATTGTACTGACCATATGACCGATTTTTATTTAAAATTAATTTTTAATGAAAATAAAATATTTATTTTTTATTTGTTTTTCAAGATTAATATTAATATATTATATATGTATATCTAACTGCTATGCGGTTTAAATAAAAAATCATGGGTTGAACCGTTATATCACTGTATCAATACTCTAACCGATTTGATAATCAATATGATATTAATAAGACTACATGAATACATTAGATCTATTCATGTGCTTCATAATCAAAAATAGTCTAAGGTTTCTTATTTGCTCGACCTCTTCCAAACCTAAAATAGTGAATTTAATGCATCTGAATTGTTCATGTGCTTATGGTAGTTTGAGGGCATAAATTAGATGGAAGAACATGAGAAACTCTTTCATAGGGGTTCTCATGGTTATACTTTGATCCTTTATTCGATTTGTAGTTGAATTATTGTATTTGTTATAATCGATGATAACTCTCACTTATAGGTAATGAACTAATTATTAAATGTGTAGATGTCTATCCAACAAATGTCGTTTCCATGAATCGATTTTTTATCCTTTAATCTATCTCAGGATTTAGTGATGTCACGAACTACTAAATCAATAGCTTATTGATTTTGCATTTAAAATATGAACTATAATAACTTCCCATTTCCAAATTAAAACATATATCCACAAATCAGTTTGTCCAACAACTTGCACTATATCATATTCCATGTTTTCCAAATCATAATGTTTGGCAAAATTGCATATTCCATATTCTTAGCATTACTAATAGGGTGATCAAATTAATCCCACCATAATGTTGGCAACATCCTCATCATCTTACTATGCCTAATTTTGATCAAGTTGGAACTATTCATGCACATAGTTCATTTTTAAAAGTTTTTTCAACCAAATATATGAACCAAATAAATACACTTTGAGCCATAATTTATTTTAATTGCCTAGGAAGGTTCTAAATGTTCAATAATAAAGTTGAAGGATTAATAAGTTGCCTCCAACTCATAATTGGGCTTGCAAAATATAATAGGCTTAGATACATAATGGCCCAAACTTGGCCAATTATTTATAGATTTTGACAACACATTCTAATAGAGTTTAATATCTATACATTGACATAATAAATTTATATATAGTCAGTACATTATTCATCGTTCATTTGTAATAATTTTATTTAAGAGTCAATAATAATTAAAGATAGATGATATATTATACAATGACACAGTGTAAAAACTTATTACATTGTCAATATATGGCAAAATGGGCCTGGCCACAATGCTGGTGAGACATAGAAATTTTTTCATTTGTCATGTAGCTCAGCCCGTTTGCTCGTAGGCATCTCTATTAAGCAATGGGAGCAGCTTGCGAGCATGTTTTGAGAGAAAAAATAACAAATTTCAAATAAATTATGATGTGATTTAATGATTAAAAAAATTTGTGATATGACATGGTATGTTCAATTTAGTATAAAAAATCAAAGTTTTGTTAGGAAATTTATCCTCAACTACTTTATTTAATTTCTTTTTATTTTATTGTATTAAATTTTTTATTTTTTATTTATTTATCAATGCCCGCAAGTCGTATACATGCCTGTTAGTCCATTTTAAAACAGGCAGAACATGCAATTTTGTCCTTTAAGACAATGCAAGTATTTCCGCACCTGCTTAAATTTGTAAGCATTTGCAAACATAGGCAAAATGGGTCAGTCAGTGTATACATTTTTTCCCCACTTTAAATCTTAACATTCCTATAAATCTTGGATATCTACTAAATCATAAGTAAATTAATCTATAAAGATGAGTGATTTCATTTTAAGACTTTAATATTTATATACTATTAGTGTAAAGATTTATATACATTTTTTAAATAATCAACAATTATTAAATATAAAAGATATATGATGCAAATACAATATATCAAACTCGTACACTTCCAATATCTACATTTTTTGTTTGTCTATCAACAAAACTAACCCTAAAAGGAGTAGATTTCTACCATTGGATCATCCACCTTTATCAAACAAAAGTTGACAATAAAACCCTCACAATTTGTAGAAAATTGCAAGAGATAACATTTCAATCCAAAAAGTTCAGTGGCATTTTGGTAAACAAGCCAACCTTATAAAAACAAGCTTTTCTTTCTCTTGGAGTGAAAAGTTTTCATTTTTCATGCATCAAAGGTCTCTACTATTCAACTCTCTTACCTCTCAATTTTTACACAACAGGTTCCTCATCAATTCCTTCTTCACTATAACCCTTTTTCAATTTCAACTAATTTCATTGTCTCCCAATTTTGAGTTTTCAATAATTTTTCTCCTTATTAGATGATCAAAATTTGTGGAATGCATTAATTTCTCTTTAATTGAATCAAAAATGAATTAGTAGTGTCTTCGTTTATATGCTTTTCCTTTACTGTAATAGATCATTTTATTCTTACTTGTTTCGTTCGCATTTTGTTTTTGAGTTTTTTCACTGATACTGAAAATAAAAATCGCAACTTTGTGTTACCCTTTGTTATTTCATAATAGATTAGGTTTTTTGTTATTATTATTTGTGTTTCTTCTGTTTCATGGTGTTGGAATTTGAATGCTGCCCATTTGGTTTTGAGATATGTTTGTTGAACAAAGTGTTTATTAACTGCACTGTGATATTGTTTAACTTGTGTGTAAAACTTTGAATTTATCCTCTTGCTATTGAAGAGAAGCTTTTAGGGTATGGCATTTCTTTTCTTTATTTTCCAATGATTCATGGTGGTATAGATTGTTAAGAGCCTATGTTTCTGCATTTTGTCCAAACAGTGTTTTAAATTGCGGTTGCGATTGCGATAACGATTGTGTTTACTACGATTGCGGTCATTGTGGCCGTCGCGATGCGGATTGCAGTCGTTGCGGTGTGAATTATTTTGTGATTAAAACAATATTTTTGAATCTGATGTGGCCCAGTGTGGCCTGATGCGATCCAAATGTGGCGCAATGCAGTTGCATTGCGGTCCGATGCGGCCGCACCATTGTGATTCAGAGTCATACCACAATTGTGGTATGATACGGTTGCCACCGCAACCTCAATATTGCGGCCACATCAGGTGACGCGGTCTGCAATTTAAATAAGTGGTCCAAAATAAAACCTTATTTTTTAGAAAAGTTGTCACTTTCGGCATTTCTACACTTGCTTGGTTAGACTTCATTAAAAATCATGGTTTCAAGAGAATCTGATTTTTCTAGCCTATGGGAAACCTTTACTAAACCCTCCTGAAGAATCACTCTTTTCATAATCCTAAACAAATGGACCCTAAATGGGTTGGATCCTTTGATGTTTTAATTGGTATAACTTATATGTATGGAAATCTGTTTGTCATATCAGCGACTTTCATTTGTAAAATATTTGTAGTCAGTATAGGATTTAATCGTTGCAAGTTATATAAAATCTGCAGGTTAGTCTGAACTTGACAACTGGGATCTTTTGGAGACTAGTGTTGTGTCGGAAGGTTGTCCCCTTTTTGTTATTGGAGTATTTATAAGTTAAATGTGGCTTGTTTGTCAGTTTGCTTGGGCGTAGCACTCACTGTCAGGTTTTGGAATCTGGATTTTTGATGGACTGCAATAAAGAAGAGGCCTTAAGGGCCAGGGATATTGCTGAAAAGAAGATGGAAACCAAAGATTTTGCAGGGGCTCGTAAAGTTGCCCTTAAAGCTAAGCAACTATACCCTGATTTGGAGAGTATCAGTCAAATGCTTATTGTTTGTGATGTGCATTGCGCTGCTGAGCATAAGTTGAATGGCAATGAGATGGACTGGTATAAAATTCTTCAAATTGAGTTGACGGCTAATGATGCAACAATTAAGAAACAATACAGGAAGTTTGCTCTCCAACTTCATCCTGACAAAAACAAGTTTTCTGGTGCAGAAGCTGCATTTAAGCTGATTGGGGAAGCTCAAAGAGTGCTCTTGGATAGTTTAAGCCGGTCTAGGTTTGATGCCATGTATCGCAGGGTAACAATGAACAAGAATGCTATGCCATCTTATAATCTGCAGAAGGTTCCGACGAATTTTAGTTCCTCGATGCAAAGGAATGTCAGGCCGACATTTACAAACTTGAATCCTCAGAAGTTCCAGCAGCCTAGGCAGTCATCTCAGCAGGGAGTGCTTAATGGTGGCAGCGCTACTTTTTGGACTGCCTGCACTTTTTGTTCCTATAGATACGAGTATTACAGGGAAGTTTTAAATAGAGCTCTGCGCTGTCAGAATTGCAATAAGCCCTTCATTGCATACGATGTGGATATGAAAGGTACAACTCCAGCAACTAATTCAACTCAGCAAGCTTTTGGCCAGCAGAAATATGGTGTGAATCATGGTGCTTCCAAGGCAGGTGCTGAATCTCAAGGTAATTTCAACAATTTCAAGACCAATGCACAGCCTTCTGGAAAAAAAGGCCCTACTATTGATGCCTCTAGAAAGCCAAATAGAAAGAGAAAGAATCAGGGATCAGAATCCACGGAAAGTTCTGATTCTGAAGTTGTGTTTGCTGATAATGATAGTTTTGATGGTGTAGAAAAGTTTTCATCAAATAGAGACGAGCATCGGCGTAGATCTACACGGCAAAAGCATCAAGTTTCCTACAAGGAGAATGTAAGTGATGATGATGATGATGATGACAATGCATTAAAACCTTCGAAAAGGCGCAAGGGGAGTGGCTCCTCATCTGATGCTGATGAAATTTGTGGGGATGCAGCTAAAATGAATTACCAGAAAGGTTCAGTTTCTGATCTGAAAGATGATCATAAAGAGTTCAAGCGTAAACATTCTGAAGAGAGCTTAGTAAATGGAGATGATGAAATTAAAGAGGCAAGGGGTAAAGAAGCAGGGGACAACTCAAAGACTGATGAAGCTTCAGAGAGTACTTCTTTCGCCTTTCCTGATCCCGAGTTCAACGACTTTGACAAGGACAAAAAAGAAGAGTGTTTTGAGGCTGGGCAGATTTGGGCTCTCTTTGATACAGCAGATGGCATGCCTAGATTCTATGCTATAATCAGAAAAGTTTTCTCTCATGGATTCAAGGTGCGGCTAACATGGTTAGAACCCGATCCAGATGAAGATGATGAAATCCACTGGTTTAACGAGCAATTGCCAATTGCTTGTGGGAAATTTAAACTAGGTGCCACTGACACCACTGAAGATCATTTGATGTTCTCTCATTTGCATTTTTTTGAAAAGATTAACCGCTCTACCTTTAAAGTGTATCCGAGAAAGTGTGAAACTTGGGCTCTTTTTAAAAATTGGGATATCAAATGGTACATGGATGCCAAATCTCATCAGCAGTATGATTATGAATTTGTTGAAATCTTGTCAGATTATGTTGAAGGTGAAGGAGTAGTTGTTGCATACTTGGCTAAGTTGAAAGATTTTGTGAGCCTCTTCTCTCGGATTATGAAGGAAGGCGAACACACAGTTCAAATTCCATCTTCTGAGTTATTCAGATTCTCTCACAGGGTTCCATCTTTTAAAATGTCTGGTGAGGAAAGAGTAGGTGTTCCTGTAGGATCTTATGAACTTGATCCTGCATCCTTGCCTCAGAATCTGGAAGAGATCACCATTCCTGAACATGTGGAACTGAAGGTTGGTCCTAGTCCATCGGTTCGAATGAATACAAAACCTGACGGAGTCTACTTCCAAGGTTAAATTTGGAAAGAAGCGATTCAGCAGCAGGGACTGAGAATTATGTGGATCATGTTAATGCAAAAATGAGTGAATACAAAACCTGATGGAGATGTGTCTACTCCTGAACATGAATATGTCTTATGTATTTATGTCAAACCTTTAGCTAGGGAGCAAATTTTGCTAACCTGATGGTGATTTTAGACTCAGTTTTTTCTTGGTTAATTTAGGTAAAAACTATACAGTATCTGTGTATGTGCAGTAGATCATGCATAACTGCAGTATATACAATAGCTCCTGAACCCGACTTGTATCATATTGATATTGTTACAGGTTCCCTTTGAAGAAAGGAGATTGTTACTTCTCTATTGTGTTCTTGGTTTTGTTTCTGATGCATTTGAATTCGATTTGCCTAACCAAGTGGATAGCATTCCGAGTTGCCTTACTAAGCGGCTAGCATGTAAACACGGCCAACACAAGAATAGGACATAACATATCATGTTGTTCTATTTTCTTTTTGGTTTCATCCTTCTGTGAAACCAAAATGCTGTAATCGATGTACCATATTCGAGCTTTAATTTCGAGATTGGTAGAAGCCCACTATCATACATATTAATGATGATCTAAGACGAAAAATAAGTAAGAACTTTTTACCTGAAATTCCAAAACCGAAATAATATAAAGTTTATAATACCACAAAAGGGGCATTCCGAGAATTGAACTCGGGACCTCTCGCACCCTAAGCGAGAATCATACCACTAGACCAAATGCCCAAGTTTGGTGAAATATCACAATAACAATTTCTATTTATTTATACAAACTACAAGATTTTTTGTTTCCCTCCAAAAAAACTTAGTACCCTTTATTCTCCCTCCTCTTTCATTTCTATGATGAAATTTGTTCTCTCACTCACTTACCCTAACCATAACCGCCATGTCTTCCGCCTCCGATTCCGACGCCAAACACGATCCACCGATCAACACCGTTCATGACACAGAGCCATTCTACGATCCTTGTCAGTTTCATTTCTCAATTTTTTATTATATATAATTTACTTTTATTCACGTTTCCGATTCAAAATTCACTTATTATTATTTTTTATTTTTGGAATTTTTAGTCGATGGCGATAATGAGAACATGTACGTAGAAAACACGGTTCCTTTCGATTATGATATTGACGGCGATGATGCCTTGTTATCAGAAGAAGGAGAAACGGAACAGTTGATCCTCGCCGGTGAAACTCAGCGGTTGGATGATTTTGATGACAGTGATAGTGATTGTGATACTCAGGTATTCGATGAAGAAAGAGGCGCTGGTGGAACTGAAGTTTTGGAGAATGTTGATTCTGACGATCCTCATTGTGTTGACACTGCTCAATCACAGGATACTGATGAGAAGAAGAAATTATTGGAGGAGAGTGATACTGTCCCTCATGGAAAAACCAATTCAGGTGAATACTTTCATATGCTTCATTGAGATGTTATCAATTTTAGTTCTTCCTTTTTGATTCAGCGAAGTGTTATTTGGAGCGACAAAAAAAGGTTAATTGTGTCTTTAGTATTTTGTGGTGGTTGACATGTAGGTAGTTAAATGATTTGTGCTTTGAAAAATTATACTTGTGCCAGTGCTGCAGTTTTATTCAGGGTCCTTTCGTTCAAGCTTTTTATACAACTTTTTAATAAAAATCACATGTGACAGATAAACGCTTGTCCGATTTAGCTTTTACTAGGAAGCAGAAGTCACAAAAAAGCTAAAAAGCGTTTCTATGAGAGGCTATATTTTTATGGCCTCTCTATAACAAGCTAAAAAGCTAAAAATATGTTATTACATGTGCTTTATACAGTTGCAGTCAATCTTTTATTATGTCCACTTTATTAATGACTTATTAATTGATAGTTGTTTAATAGTGGTTTTTTTGTGTTAACAATTGTAAATAAAATTGGAATTTGCAATCATTATGAAGAACCTTTTTTTTGGGTTTAGTTAACCCTCTTGTTCATTAGTAAAAGACATACATAACAATGAAAAGAAAAGGTGGCTTGCATATCATGAAGTTTTGGATTAGCTTTGGCTTTCTTCCTCAGGAATATTTTGTTTTGATTTGCTTACATGTAGAAACAGAATACTGATTTTGATGTTTCTTGAGTTTTCTTTTCTTCATTTTCTTGCAAATATTTCCAGGGGAACTGTGCTTTTCTGTTTTTCTACAGTATTGTGTATCTGACTATTGTATAACTGTCTTCATTTTTATTATAGGACTGAATATGTTGCAAGGTTGACTATTTCACGATTTTTATTCCATTTATGTTTGAAATGTATCAAATGAGTTTATTTCGGTTCTTTTGATTCCCTTATCAAATTTTTCTCTCAGGTTTGGTGCCACCACGATATACTTTTCTCCGTGCAGAATCTTTGCGGCAAGCTTCTCTAGCTACTCGCAATATGGCTTTGAAACAAACCCAAATTGAGACCAATTCTGTCATGGATGTGAGTCAGTCTTGTCGAGAAACACTGGCTGTAAATGATAATGGGGAACCTGTTCATACACCTTCTGAGAAAGTTTGTGGAGTCGGTCAGGAAAACCACCGCGGGAAAGATAGTGTGGAAGTTGTGGGATCAATGGACAAAAATATGTGCAAGGTTGCTAGCACAGCAGTGAGAAAACTTTTCATTGATGATTTAACTTTTGAAACAAATGAATCTTCTCTTATCAGCAATGATTTAAATGAAGAAGATAGCTTAGACAAGTTGCCTATCTACCATGATGATTTGGCAGGGTTAAGCTATATTAACTCTCAAGAACCTGGTGACTTGTCACAGATAAATGCTCTTGATTTTGTAGATAAGTTTCTCAAAGATAACGTCATGGACTTGGATCAAGAAATTAGACTTGTTAAAAATGTGGAGGAAAAATCAAAATCCCTTCCCCCTTCAAAAGGGCAACAAAGTTTGGCCAGAAGAGTTAGTGATAGAGGCAAATCTGGAGAAACTGGGATTTATGACTGGGATGATAGCTGCGAGGATGAAGGTGGGGGAGATATATTCCTCAGGAGAAAGGAGGATTTCTTTGATGGTGGAATTCATAAGCCAAAGTCTTTGCCAGGACTCCAGAAGATCAAAGTACGCAGATCAAATGATGAGAAGCAATCAAGTTTCCCTAAAAAAAGAAAGATCACAGTTCGCTCTGATACCAGACCAGGAATGCTTAATCTGAAAGTAAGGGATAATACTGTACAAGAAGCAACAGGAAAATTAAAACGGAATCTTGCTAATGAATTGGATGAACAATTCAAGACCAATTGCTCTGGCGGAGAGGTGGAACCTAATCCTAAAGCACATGTGCAGGAAATGTCGGATGTAGGTATAGATACTCAAATGGCTGCTGAAGCTATGGAAGCCTTATGCAATGCTAATGATATTGTTGATAATGTTGCTAATGATGTTAGCCGTGTTACCAGAAGTAGAAAAACTGATCAACTTAATAGCTCTACCACTGTGAAAGCGGGGTCAGTTACATCAAAGGAATGTTCGAGACAGTATGATAGGAAAAGGAAAGTCGATAACAAATCAGATTTGCAAACTTCAGGGTTATCAAGGAAACATACTAAAAAGGTCAGACAGTGCAGAAAGGATAATGTGATGACAAGGTCAATGAAGAGCAAGTTAAATGCGGATGGCAACCAAACCTGCAATTCCAATGAAAACGATAGAATAGTCTCATCTCCAGTAAAGGAGCAAAGAAAGTCTGCAGAAACTTTGAAAAGACACCAGCTTGATGAGGTAAATAATCTTGATATCAACGGCAGTGGAGGGAGGACAGTCAACAAAAACCATTTGCACAGTGAAGTTTGTCATTTTACGCCAATTGCTCGCAGAACTAGACAATCTCGTCCAGTAAACCAATTGAAGTCTGATATATCATCCAAAAGTTTGGGAGGAGATATAGCAAATGGATCTCATGAGAAACGGAGTAGTATTGGCCGCCACTCGTCTAAAGTATTGGATGCTAAATCTACTCCAGGGTCTTTTGGTCACTTCAAAGTAGATGATAATACTGAGTTGTGTGAACTTGAGACATTGGCTCCAAAGGCAAGTGCTGTTAGTGTAAACGATGATGTTGAAATGGGTACAATAGATTGTCCTAAAAGAAGGAGATCCATTAGGATTAGGAAGTTGTCTAACAATGATAAAGGATCTGAAAAGGTAGTTGGTCCATCTAAACCATCTGCACAGCCTGAAGATATTGGGAAATCTACTGCTAGCATGATAAAAACGAGAACGGGTTCTAGAAGTGTTGTCAAATCACTGGTGAATTGCCGAACTCAATCATCTTTATATGGTGGTTCAGAAAAATCTTCTATTGACCAAAAACAAGGAACAGCATTGGAGCCAAATTTGGATAAAGTAATTACAGGTGATACTCCTATTTGTTATAACGTTACAGATAAAAAGGATGCAAATCTGAATTCAATTGAAAATAATAATGCGGATGCTGTTTTGTGTACAAATAATTTTGAAGTCACAAATTCGGATGAAACACCAAGAGAGAGGTATAAGTCACATGACTTGGCTTTTGCAACTCCTGCTAATTGTAAGAGGCCGGTGAATGATGCATCACCTGTTTGTATGGGTGATGGTTATTACAAACAATCATGCAATAGAAATGTTACAAGTTCATGCCTTCTCAGAGTATTTCGTACGGAGCTACGTAGAGAACTCCTTAGCTTAAGTGCCATTAAACCTGAATTAACTACTCCATCTAAAGATTCAAGGAAGAGGAGGGATATGACTGATGTTCGAATTCTGTACAGCCACCACTTGGATGAAGATATTGTTAAGCATCAGAAGAAGGTAGTGTCTTTTTTTGAGAAACCCCATCAGCAAATACAGACCTATAATTGTTTTAATTATACTTTGTTCCTTGTACTTATTACAGGTCTTATCACGGCTAGGAGTTTCTGTAGCATCCTCCATAGCAGACGCAACACACT
Source organism: Lupinus albus (assembly GCA_009771035.1). Classification (NCBI taxonomy): domain Eukaryota; kingdom Viridiplantae; phylum Streptophyta; class Magnoliopsida; order Fabales; family Fabaceae; genus Lupinus; species Lupinus albus. The sequence continues at coordinate 16,566,119 of CM020016.1, forward strand.
TCATAGCTGATCAATTTGTGCGTACAAGGAATATGCTAGAAGCAATTGCTTATGGCAAACCGGTGGTCACACACTTATGGATTGAGAGCTGTGGACAAGCTAGCTGTTTTATTGATGAGAGAAATTACATATTGAGGGATGCAAAAAAGGAAAAGGAGATTGGTTTCAGCATGCCAGTGTCGCTAGCACGTGCATCCCAACATCCACTTTTAGAGGTGAATTTGTAAACACTCACAAAAACACACATAGCATATGAAGAGAAGCAAATCTTAACCATTGACTCATGCACACATTGTAGCCATCTACACAAAGTTCCATTATGCAGTGACACTCACATTACATGTCCAATTCTTTCTACTTAATATGCCCTATATATTTATACATATACATATTTTATCAACCTTGCCCTAAGAGATAAGGCTCTGTTATTGTGCATATTTCATATATGTCTTTAATCCTCGTAGTTTAACTTTTTTTGTAGTTTGTTTCCTCTAGTTTGAATTGTAACTGTTTAGAAAATAAAAATTGTGTCAATGTTGTCCCATAGTTTTCAACGAAATTTAAAATTTTAAGCCCTTTTGGTTAGATTGTTGGTGATCAGGCTTTTTTCTGACGTGACATTGTCTTGCATCATATCCATTTTAACTGTCAGTGAAAAGGTCATGTTGTAAAATTTAGTGCAATTTCTGTAATAGTAAGATTGTGCCACATCAGCAAAGGTAGAACCTTATCAATTGCAGGTTTACAGGGGGACTTAATTGGTTATAACTGAACCATATCAGCTAAACGATAATTGTTTAAGGGGGTCAAATAATACAAAACAACGTAAATCGGACTTTTGTAAAAGTGGGATGGACAAAAATTTAACCAAACTTATTTTAGACACAAATATGTGCATTTTCTGCCGGTTGCTTCTGATAAATGAGAATGATTTTCTGCAGGGTCGTAAAGTACTGATCACCCCAAATGCTAAACCTAGTAAAGAGATTATTTCAAGTTTAGTGAAGGCAGTTCAGGGCCAGGTATGGATCTTTCTCTTTGTATATTCCCTAGTTATGTTCCCATGTGGTTTAAGAAAATCATATTTTTAGAATTCTGGTTCAGCGATTATATGCAATCATGAAATTGGTGGTTATTTTCCCTCCTTTTAAAAACAAAGACATGTTTGTGTGTGCTATTGAACTAATATTTTAACACAAGTTCCAACCTTTCATTTGATCCATCTCAATCACTTTGCTTGTAACTTATGCTTCTAGGCAGTGGAGAGAATCGGCAGATCTGCATTGAAGGACCATAAAGTTCCAGATGATCTACTGATCCTATCTTGTGAACAAGATTATTCCTCTTGTGTGCCTTTTCTTGAAAAGGGTTAGAAACTGTTCCATATTGCTTTAAAAACTTATCTTCCACACAATTAAGAACGTTGTGTTATGGTCTTGCAGGGGCAGTTGTTTGCACTTCAGAACTATTGTTGAATGGCATAGTTACTCAGAAGTTGGAATATGAAAGGTTATTTTTTTGTTCGTTTGCTCTTATTAATTAATGAACTTGAATATCTGTTGGTGAGAATGCTTCCATTGGAGGGTTTTATAATTACCATTATATTGTGTGTCAATGTCTATGGTAGTTCATTCCTTATATGCTCCTTTTGGTTGCAGGCATCGTCTTTTTGCAGACCAAGTGAAGAAAACACGTTCCACCATATGGTTGAAAAGAGACGAAAAAACATTTATTCCTGTGACTAAATGTAGTTAAGAGTTGTTTTTTACTTTCATACTTGGGTGGCGAAGTGCACAATTCCATCTAGCGGGGTTAAGGGTAAATGTATGCAGTTTTATCTTCGCAAATGAAGATATAGTTTTTAGGATTTGAACAGCTTGAAAGTGATATGGATGTATTTCAAATCATTTTCTCCATGTAATATATTTGTCCTATAGAATAGTTTGGAATGTGTTTTTGACACTTTTATGATATTTTGAATGTGGGTACCGTAAGTATTGTGTCATATATCTACCATAAATTTTCAGCATTCTCATTCTTAGACTCTCACCAAAGAGCTTGCTGATTGACATGGTAAGTTGTTTTTTTGCTTGTAAAGTTCCTATCATAGAATTTGGGAATGAAGGATTGGTTAATTTTTCTGCCACATTAGCTTGATGTGAGGTCAGAAGCTACACGGGTTATGCACAATATGCCTCAAACACTTTTCTGAATTAATAAAATTTGAAGTTCAATCATGTTTTTTATCAAAAAAATTCAAAAACATTTTTTTTTATTGATAGCAACCTCCGTGTGGGGGTTGGTATTTATACTTGATCGTTTTGTTTGAAGCTTAGGTAATAAGAAATATTATGAAATTTTGTTGGTGTTTTTGGTTATTTTTGGGGATATTTCGGTTGGCTTAGGCTTTTAGTGGTTGGATTAAGTATTTGGCTTGGTTTCTGGCCGAAAGGGCAAGTATTTGGGCTGGGTGGTTCTGGTTTCAGTTTGTTTAGGCTATGTTGGCTTAGGGGGGGAGTTTCTGGCCGTGATGATTTAGGATGATGGTGCTTGGCTTGGTTAAGGTTTGTGTTTGGATAAAAGAAGTATATGAAGAAGAATGAGATGGTTAAGGCGCCACAAACAGGGCTGTTTAATAAGCCAAAGGAAGTTCGCCACAAAGAATGATCTTTGATAAGAACAAAATACTTGGTTCAACCAAGAAGCTTAGAGAGAACTCAACTAAGAAGTTTTTCCATAAAATTCAACATGCCTATTACAAATGAGGCTCCTTGTAATTATAGGCAGCCTGGCTACAATAAAGACTCACAGTTACAATTGAATTTCGAAAATAAATTGGCCTATATGATGTTATGACCGTGCTCCCAACATGGGGCTAAAGATAAGGGATTTATTTTCATAATTCAAATGATAAAACACATGTGCTTTTGTTTGAAATTTGAAATCAGTTTGCAATGAAAACCGTGGCTGAAGATGTGGCTTGCCCTCCATGCGTGCCTCTTCTTTAAAAGCTTGGGCGGATTTTTAGGGCCATGTCTTGGCTTGGTCTGGTCATATTAATTATTTGTATCCAGCCTTGTGTGTGTTGAATCCCACCATGTGTTTCCTTAAAGCTGGACCGAATTGATGGTTGGGCGGAAAACATGGGATTGCTTTTAAGTCCCACCTTAAATTAGTGAGCCATATTTATTTGTTGATTCAAATTGTGTCCAGCCTTAATGCGTTGTATTTAAGCCGAGCTGAAGATATGGATGTATGTCTTGTGCATCCACTTAAGCCGAGGAGGAAAATAAGGTGGCACTTTAATTCCTCTTTTGAATTTGAATTCCCAACATGTGCTAATTGCCTTTTAAGACCCTTGGTCGTGTTGTAGCTTGTCATTATTCCTTGGGCGGAATATATGGGATGTATGTCTCCTTAATAACTCCTTTAAGGCCTAGGCGCAAATGGTGGGATGTGTCATCAATCCTCATTTAAATTCGAAATTCAGCCTTGGTAAATTAGAGTTAAGGCTTGGCTGAAGATAAGGGATGTGTGTTTAAGTCCCAATTGAATTTGAAATTCAGCCTTGACTGCATGCTTTAAAGTGAGGCGGAAGATGTGGGATTGGCTTGAAGGCTTTGGCTGAAACACATTAAAATGGTTATTAGTCAACTTAATTAAAATAAAAGCATGCTTAAAATAGTAGGCATAATAAACGTGGTTGGTCCACTTATTAAAAGTTTAAGAAAAGAAAATTAAGTAAGGCCTATTTTTGGCCGTGACCTTCAAAAGGCTCATCCTCTACAAGGAGGCAATTAATGGGCCTCATTTTGTCACTTGGCCCAAGTAATGCTTGAAGACTTAGCACAAGTTGGCTAATGGCGCTTTGGGCTTTCTTGGGCCTGGCCCGAGTTATGGGTCCTCTTAGGCCCATTTGAACATCCAAGTTGATGGCACTTAGCGGGTTGCTATCACTTATCCTTTGCACTTGAAAAAAAATTAAAAAAGGAAAGGAAATGAAAGAAACATCATGAAAAGTATATGCATTTTTTCTCAACTTTTATAGCTATTCCACCAGGTTGTTACTTGGCACAGCTACACTTCACTGTCCAATTAATCTTGTAAAGTTTCTATGTTCTGTTGAAATAAAATTAATCTGATTCTTAACTCTTGTTTGGATGATATTAACTCTGGACTATGAAGTAACCCAGTACACAAGACTACTACTTAGTGGAATATGAGGAGAGTAGATGTAAGTAGCCTTATCCCTATAAGTGGAGATGTTATTTCTAAGATTTGAATCTGTGACTTTATTATGATCACTTAGCAACAACCTTACCGCAATGTTACGCCAATGAAGATAAATTTGTGGTTCTTAACACTCTGCTTCCACTGCTTTGACAACATTTACTTAGCAGCAATATATTACACAACAAAGGTATTGATTGACACACAAGGTTCATAATACAGTGTGACACCCAGGCCAGCATATCAGTATGCATAAAGAAAATCCATGAAGTTGGTTCTCTTTTGAGGGGATTCATACTGGGCTATCATCATGAGAGACTTGAAGCCGCCATGCAGCATATTGGATATATGCATAGTTGATACCTATAGCAATTCCAAAACCCAGAACTGATGATAGTAGTATTGCATAAATGGCCTTCACATGCAACTGCAACAAAGTCATCAAAGTTTTTTAGCAAATCAATGGTAGTACACTTACGTCTGTTTGCAAGCTGAGTTTTGGAGAGAAATGAAAGATTTTGGAGCCATCTAACCAATGTATTTCATGGCTCCCAAACCTTCTCTTTCTCTCCAAAATTCAACTCGCAAACAGACCCTTAAAGTTAGTCAAGTAATAATCAAAGGAATGGGAAGTAAGGTTTTAATTACCAAAGAAATAACATTGAAACTTGATATATGCAAGATAAAAAGTTAAACTATAATTTTGGTCTTTATATGTTATCTGAGTTTAAAATTTGGTTCCATAGGTAAAAAAATCAATTAAATCCCCATAAGTACAATTATTTTCAATTTGGTCCTTGTTGATATGACACCATTTGTTGGAGTTAAAATATAAGGGCCAAAATTGAAAGTAATTGTACATAAAGGGAACAAATTGAAAACTTTGTACCTATATGGACCAAGTTGACAATGAGCATCACATATTGGAACCAAAAGTATAATAACCAAAGAATAATAGATGCCAACAGTCTGCTATACCTACTACTATCTCATTTATTCCTTCAACAGATTCTTTTTTCCAATTTGGAAGCAAATAAGGCCTTTTCATCCCGATTTTTTTTCTTACCAATTTCCCGAATTTATTAGTCTTCTACCTTCGGTATTTAACTAATTGCATTAGTTCAAAAGACAAACATACATCTTCCATTTCTGGCTTCAGACATTTGAACAATCACAACTAAAACATCATGTATGTTCTATCTTATAACAATAATGCATTCTCTTTTACGGGACAATGAGTGCCTGTGACTTTTGAAAGTATGCTATATAATTCCCGGCATAAACACTCATGCGGCAGATGCAAAGTTATTGCCATCGGCAGGCCTTTGAAACAACGAAGATATTTTTAATGTTGAAAAAGTAGAAGCAAACAAGTTTACAATAAGCCTCATATCAGGTAATTAAGGGAGGTAGGAGTTATAAAGCCACTAACATGCATTCGATTCATATGGCATCGATCTCGGGAAATGATAATTATAAGAAATCTCTACATTCTTACTCACCATAGAATAAAAAAGATGCACGGTTAAAGCCACAAGAGCAAACTCGAGAGCAGCATATGTCCATATATACTCTCTAATTGCTGCAAGTAATAAAAGTAAGTATTAAATTAACACAAAAGAAAACCAATTTTAGTACTATTATTATCGAAATTATACCAAGGATGACTGCAAAAATAGATGCCAAGAGGCCCATTGTAAAGGCAAATGGTGCTGCTATAATGATGGCTTGAGTCTTCATATCAGGAAGCTGCAAAATGGAACATAAAATATTTAAAATCAGCTATAATTGAACATACAAATATGTAAAAAAGAAAATTTATTACCACCCCGTATCATTGAAATTGCAAAACTAACTTGTACTGTGAATATGTCATGTAAAAATATACATATATGTATGCATGACTATAAATAACTTGCATTCTTGGCTCTATCCTATAACTCTGAATTCTATGTTTAAAAGAAAACTAATGCGTTGAAAGGTCAAATAAAAATATAAAAACATAAGAATAACATTCATACCATCCAGTGAGATAAACACTGAAATTAGTTTTTTCCGAAAGATATTAGTTATAGTACAGAAGTTTTGAAGAAAATAGGCATACCAGTAGCTGTTCAAGGAAGAAAAAATAGCATATCGTGCTTATCAGAACAAGCACCACAAAGTCTTGCCAGGCACTGTAAAAAATATATCAAGCAAATAATTAGCAGAAAAAGAAGTTAAATTTAGTTCAAAAGGACTAAAATATGAATACTTGAGAGTAGAATAACTCCACAATTTATTCTGAATGTGTTTCTGAAGTTAATCTGTGATAGCAGCAATATTAATGATGAGTTGAGAATAATGCTCGAGGCAAGTAAAACATGAAGGAGAGATGTGGGAATGAGTAACTGTCAAGGACCAACTCTCTAGTAAGAAAAAATGATAGGTGGAAGTTTAAGGTTGGTTTTATATCTAAAACACCGATCCACACAAGAGCCTTTTGGTCTTGAAGGACAATTCACCCGACCATTTCTACCTTGTGCTGAAATTCAACTTTTATATAGAAGAATGGGGTCAGCAAGGATCAAAGTTTGACCAGAGACCATCTCTCCTAAAAGATAAAGTTGTTTCGTCAAGGTTTAAGATTGATTTTATAGCTAAAAGTAACCACTGACTACGGCTTTCGAAAAACTTGTATAAATAATCCGATACTAAAAGGGGCACCGAAAATCAGTTATGCCTTAAATACCATGTTAAAGAACAGAAAATAACATGGATAACTTAATTTGAGAGCATGGCTTTCACATCACCTTATCGACTCTGGGTGTAGGTTCTGTTGACCCTGTGATGGTCTGCCTTGCCGTTGAACAGAGCTGGAAAAACGAAGCAACGTCACAGGTAAATTCTCAACCTCTTGCCCACACACCTCACATTTCTTATTTCCTTTTGTGCTAAACCATTTAATTGCACATTCTTCATGCACCAATCTCAGGTCGCCTTTGCAACTGCATTCCATTTTAAAGGTATTTCTTTCATCACACACATCAAGACATATCCTGCACACCGCTTCCTCTTCAGGAATTTCTTCATCAGCGGTAGTTTCTACTGGCGCAGGAGTTATTTGATCTGAATGACCAAGATATTTTTTCAGTACAGAAATGAATTTGATTTCCTATTAGATTAAAATGAGATTTATGCTGGAAAAGTGGAAAATAACTGAAATGTTGACGACAAATTGACACTTCAAAAATAACAAAAAATATTCCAGCATCTGATACTTGTACAAATTGTTGTCCTTTTCTCTTATCAACAACATTTCAGACCTTGACCACTTGATCAAGATAACTTTAATAATTATGATAAGGTTTATAACACATGATTGGATGATTCTTCCATAATAATCATCAACTAACTGAATGCCCTCGCATCAAAGAATCCACTTAAGAGACTTTTTAATTCAATACTATTAAACAAATGAATGTGATAATAAAGGGAAACACCACAATAAGTGGTATAATAGACTCTGATCTTGTTAGCAATTTTCAACCTTCGAAAACAGGTTTTTATTTCTTCAAGCGTACAAATATAAAAATAGATAAAATCAGGATTAAGTAACAGCAATAACATAGTAGAATATATGACATAACATACCATCATTTGAATCTTGTTCCTTCTCACTACGGGTAGAAAAGGAGACAGATCTTACAATTACAACATTTCGTACAGGTACAGAAAGGGATCTTGAAACCTTAGGACGAACAGCGTCTTTCTGCACAATGTTAACAACTATCATTTTCCTTCTGTTTAATTTTTTTTCCAATATCCGAAGTTAAATAATAATTTGTGACTGTGTGTATATTATATGCTTTAGAAAACAACATCTGAGTTTGAATCAACAAGTCTTCATGTTTTCTTTTGAAAATCTCATATCTTAATATAACTTTCAACCCTGAAATTGACTTTTTTCAATCAAAATAAAAAATTTATTTTGAAAATCCAACAAACAAGGCACCTCAGTGAAATAGAAGAGAACTTACATGTATCTTAGTCTGTTCATAATACGTCCTTGCAGAAACGGGTGTAGAAACTGAAGGGGACGGATTTGATGCAGATGCTGGAGGGTTTGAATTAAGCAGGCTACTTCTTTCGCCATCTACTACATTTCCTTTCCTTTTGAAGCTCAAGGCTCGCAAGAAGCCTTTTGATGATGATATCCCTTTAGAGAAACTTTGAGAATGGTCCAGAACCCTTACACCACCACTAGTGCTGCCAAACCCTACCGGTCTAGGTGGAACTTGAAGTGAAATATCTGGACGCTTCCCGCAGGGTCCATTTTCCGAAACCTCTTTGCTTAGCTGGGGTTCAGTCTGCAAGTAACAAGGAAAGGTTAAACTTTAAACAATTCAAGCTATTTAGTCCCAGCAATGTGGCATAATGTGACAAAGCACCCCAGATAATATAATAAGTGCTTGGAGAGCATGCTTAATGCAATTATAAAAATGCAAGAACTTCAAAAAAATGCATTTCAACACAATCTCACGATGAATACTTAAAGATCCTCAGCAAGCAACTCATAAATTGAACCAACCATTAAGTTAAAGTAAAACAACACTATCAAAATCTATGAATTTCTTTACGGTAACTTCATTACAAAATAAATCAAGATGTTGCAGAAGTTACAAAGAAAATGGACATAGCCGAAGGGCTCATAAACTTCAAGGACCTTCAAAGCTATACAACAACAAACAACAACAACAGCCATATAAATATGTGCTTTCCCTGCATTACAAAACAAAAACATGCATGACCCTTATCCCAATCTTCTCCTTTACCCTCTTCTAATCGAAACATTTACTTCCAAGAGATCAACCAAATCAGCTTGTAATTTGCAGGATATGAACAATATACTCACAGGAAACTTAGACAGTTAAGCAAGGTACTTGTTAAGAATTCATATCCTGACCCAATCTTCCATAAACCAAGTAAAAAGATCAATGTAAAATTGAGAATAACAGTTAAAAATGTGTGCTTTCAAGAACAGTCTAAAGTAGGCAGACACATAACAACCTAAAATTGGAAACCCCTTAACTTCAGTTAGATCAAACATATAAATATCTTTCCTAAAAATCAATATCAAAAATAAAAATTAAGATTAAGCCATTGTGAAGTTCATGCAATGAATCAAAAATAAAAATAACAAAAAGAAGGAGAAAAAGAAAACCCTTTTTATTCTAGAGTGGTAAATGGAAAAGGGTGAGTGAAAATGAAATGGGAAAATTGAAAAGCAAATAAATTTACATATTTTAGAGAAAAATAAAGGAGAAGCAACCTGGTGAGAAATCTCAGAAACTTGATAACTGGGTGGTTCTTGAGCTGATTGCATTATAGGTAGTAACTTCACAGATCCAGAGAAGTTGAAGTAAAATGGAATGAATAAAGAGAAGAAAAAGAAGAAGAAACAACAAAGATAAGATAGAATCCAACAAAGATACAGTGATGAATGAAAAAGGAACAGAAGAAAGAAGGAAGACTCTGAAGACCTTATTTTACATGTGGATTATTTATTCATCATGTTTCTTTATTAATCTTTAAATTACTTACTCTGCATCTATGTTGACTTTAAATAAAGCAATAAAAACTGGAAATGATATATTGCTAATTTAATAAAAAAAAATTCTAATATATAAAAATCAAATATGTCTTAAAATAATATTTTCTTTATTAATAATTAGTTTATATGTACTATCTAATATATTGTAAGATGATTTATAAATTAATTTTGTAGGATAGTATGTACTTGAAAATAAGAAATACATTATCTACTATGATTATTGTGTAATATTTATAAACAATAGTAGTTGGTGTAAAGATTTATATATAATAAATACATTTTATCCACAATTCATTTATATTATTTTTCTAAAAACTCAATAAGATAATACAATTTCATAGTTATTCTAATAAGTCAATGAGAATGGTGACAAAAGTTACAACTCAAGATTGGTGGTGAGTGTGTTATTCCTATCCCTTTTTAGACACAAAAAATCAAAAGTATGCCTCTGAGCTGTATGTAGTATAATGATGAATCTATGGGGCATTAGTGTTAAGGAGTACAATATGAATGGAGATCTCGTTTTGTTTTGTTTTGTTTTGTTGTTGATGTTTTCAATAGTGTCTCAGGCCAATTAAAATGTATAATTTAGTTAAAGAAAAAGGTTATAAAAACACAGAGTAATCCTATTAGATATGGACATAGAGACATGATTGTTTTGGGACAGATAATCTTGTTAGTAAAATACAGGAGGGAAAATCTAGTACGTCCTTCTGTTTTTTTTTTAATGAAACAATTTTATTAAAATATGTGATTATCATCAATGATAAAATTCTTTGTACCTAAAATATAACTAGGTTGTTTGATGGCATATTTTGAAGAATGATTTTTCTAAATATTATACTATTGCTTTAATGATTCCAAATTTCTACATTTTGTTTCTATATAATCTTAAGCAATAATATTCTTCAAAATATAATGATGTTAGGTATAAATATCACCTATCACAATCAAGAACTATCCTTTTTGTAATTGAAAAATATAGAATCATGCTACACAAGCCTAGTTTTTAATGTGCTATGGTTTAGTAAACTTTAACAACTAGTTTGCACTACTATCTGTCAAACTGCATTTTCTACTGAAATAACTCTTATGCTAACATTGCTACTTTGTATTATTATTACATTACAAAAGGTGAATCAAGCTACTTTGTACATTGTAGGGAGTGACATAACTAAACCCCCTTTGTATTTCTTTTATGACATGACCTCCAGTGCCTCTCTTGTTTGTCCAAGTACATTGAAAACTGTTGCTGCTATGTGAAATGGTGTAAGACCAGCTTCCGATAATTGATAATCCGATGATCCATGCTCGATATAACAATCAGGAAGAACCATTGGCCTCCACTGCAGTTACGATATGAATCGAGTCATTAGCATTCGATCATTAATTAAATGTTCGCATAAATTTCATAGACGTGTATATTCTAGTGCAGAAGTAAAATGAAGTCTTGTTTGGATTCTTACCTTTAATTTTCCATCAAGAAGGCCATCGAGGGCCATGAACTGAGAGACATGAGACCCGAATCCTCCTATTGATCCTTCTTCTATAGTGATCAAAACCTCGTGTGAGTTTGCAAGGCTGCGAATGAGGGAAGTATCCAACGGCTTGCAGAAACGTGCATCAGCTACTGTTGCATGTAAGCCGTGACGTTTCAATAAGGAAGCGGCAGCCAAACAGTTCTGGACAGCTGTTCCATAGCCTAAAAGGGCCACTCTTTCCCCTTCAATCAAGATCCTACCCTTTCCGATCTGTTAAAATGTTAAAGCGCAAATGTAATTTCGGTTTTCATAATAATTCCTAACTATCTCTATAAGGCTGCTAGGAAGCACAGACATAGATGGATAAAACATGATCATACATTCATACATTGATACGGAAAATATACGTTTAGACAAAAAGAATGTAAGTGTCATAGCGATTCGACAAACGTTTTGAAGTATTAGTGCTTCGTATCTACAAAGTAATGCATGTGGGCTTAACACAAAGTTACCTCGAGAGGAATGCCTTTATTCCCTGGTGGTAGTTCAACACCAATCCCATTTCCCCTTGGATATCGGAAACAACTCGGTCGGTCGTTAATGGCAGCTGCAGTAGCAACCATGTGGACAAGCTCAGCCTCATCAGAAGGAGCCATCACCACCATGTTAGGGAGGGATGCCATAAAAGTGACATCGAAAGAACCAGAGTGTGTCGGACCATCAGCTCCAACCAATCCAGCTCTATCCAATGCAAATCTTACCGGCAATTTCTGCAAATCCACATCATGCACCACCTATAGAGCATAGATTACAAAGTTAGTGTTATAAACTAAAAATGTTATATTATCATTAACCAAAATGCAACCAAAAAATTATACAATGATGAAGAGATATAGAGAACTGTTATAGTACCTGATCATAAGCTCTCTGCATGAATGATGAGTAAATTGCACAGAAAGGCTTAAGACCTTCACAAGCTAGACCAGCAGCAAATGTAACAGCATGCTGTTCTGCTATCCCAACATCAAAGCATCTTTTTGGGAAGCGGCGATGGAAGATATTCATGCCAGTACCACCTCCCATTGCAGCATGGATTCCAACAATGTCGTCGTCGGCTTCTGCTTCTGCAACCAAGGCCTCGGCAAAGTATGTTGTATAGGCCTGGGTAGTGGCCTTGACTTTGAATTGTTTTCCAGTTGCTGGATCAAACTTGACAACTCCTGTGAAATCAAACCAAATCACAGATCTGAGATGAATATATCAACTCAAAGATTGTATGTAACTACGTTTGTTTTCTATAAAAATAAATACATAGATAGAACCCTCAAAGTGACATGTGAAGATTCTATATCTGCAATGACTCATAGGTCTCTTTGGTGGTGCACCTTAGCTTGAATGACCAAATGTCGATAAATTTATTTTGTAAATCGTACTGATGAAAGTCTAGATATTAGTGATGTCTTTTACCGTGGTACTTGTCTGAAGCCTTTTCTGCGTACGGGTATCCACGGCCTTTTTCAGTGATGACATGGATCAGTACAGGACCAGATGTTTTAGTACTTTTAACTTCTTTGAGAATGGTAATAAGATCATCTATGTTATGACCATCAACAGGACCAATGTAGTAAAGTCCAAGCTCTTCAAATAGTGTTGATCCGGAACCGCTGATCATGCCACGAGCATATTCATCAACTTTTGCAGCTAACTCATGCATCGGGCCACCAATTTGTTTCGTCACTCCCTGCCAAAATCACATTTAGTACATAATCAGTTACACCAAGACTCTGCAGCTGCACAATATCTTCACTGATAAACATGTGAATTGTATATTTGTATTGCTCACCTTGGCAACCTCCCTCAGTTCTCTTAGAGGTCTGTTTGATTGTAACCTACTGAGAGCACTACTCAACGCGCCTACAGGTGGCGTGGGCCCATCAAGAGTAGCGGTTGGTAGCGAGACCTGTTTGTTGTCATTTAGAATAACAATCATGTCAGAATCGAGATATCCGGCATTGTTCATGGCTTCATAAGCTTGCCCAGCTGTCATCGCACCATCACCGATAACAGTAACTACTTTGTTCTTTTCTCCCTTCAGATCCCTCCCAACAGCCATTCCTGTTTGTTCAAAAAGATATGAAACCATTCTTAGTCCTCCACGTAACAGCGTTAGCTTGTAGGAGAGTTTCTCATTAACAGGTTAGAATCACGTAATTGGTTAAATAAATTTCAAAGTTAAGAAGAAAAACTAAATTTGCAACTTCAAGTTGATGGTCTAAATAAAAAATATTCAATATCCAGAATAGAACCAATACATCATAATATATGTTCTACTTATCAGGCAATAATTTATTTAACCAAACTTTTATCTAAACTATGGCCTGAAAATTTCATGTTGAAAATCAGTAGCAAGGAGATATATTACCCAGCCCTGCTGATATAGTTGTTGAGCTGTGCCCAGTGCCGAAACAATCATATTCACTCTCAGCGCGTTTCGTAAACCCAGACAATCCATTTGTCTGCCTTATGGTATGCATCCTATTCCTTCTACCGGTTAGTATCTTATGTGGGTAAGACTGCAAAAATCATGCAAGAAGATTGTACAATTGAGACCAAATTCCATCAAGAAACCAAAGTACTATGACTACCAAAGAAGATAACACCCTACCTGATGACCAACATCCCACAAGATTTTGTCCTTAGGGGCATTGAAAACATAGTGGAGGGCAACCGTGAGTTCAACAACGCCAAGGCTTGATCCTAGATGACCCCCCGTTTTAGAAACATTGAAAATAACATCCGAACGCACCTCATCCGCCAGTTGTCTCAGCTCCTGCATCATAAATGTTTTGGTTTAAAAAGGGCAGCCTAGTGTAAAGGGCTTTCCACTAGTGGAATCCAGCGAAGGTAAATGCATGCAACTTTACCCTCGCACACAAAGAGTCAGCTTTACTGTTGCGTCGAGGCTCGACCTCTATATGAATAAAAAAATTCCACATAACTATGATATTTTGTCTTGTTGCGCATAAAGCACGGATACTGATATGAACACAATATAGATATGGAACACAGAGATGAACCTATCAGATACCGATACAGTACAATAACCATATATGCACAATATGCAACATCATAAGTTGTAAGTGTTTGAGTTATTGTACCTTGGTAGAGAGATTTTTCATATGAATTGGATAGTTTATAGTGTCAAGTAATGGAGTTGGTGGTCTTTCTGAATGATACTTTCCAGTCTCTGATAGTGATGCACTAACCCTAGATGAACTTTTCCTTACCTATATGGATTCAGAACAACACAACCATTTCTTTTAGAAAGTCCCATCTCAATTTTGAGAATTGAAAATAACTAAACAAATAAAGCTGATGAGACAAAGTCTAAAACCAGACAAATATAATTTTGTAACAAGAATTAAACAAGCAAGAGATATAGCAGAATTGAGTTCAAATTTTAAAGTTATAATCTTTTCACCCACTTCCTTAGTGGGTATTCATTCATATACATAATTGAATAGAATTCTGGTGAATTATATGAATAAAACATCAACTAACCTGGTTAAACCTATGTTGGTATTGGAAACCACCCCATTGAGATTGAGAAACAAGAGAAATAGATCTTCTAGAATCAGAAAAGGTTGCTAATTGATTCACATGAACAGGAAATGAGAATGCACATAGAGCCATGGTAATAAACAACAGAATCAATCACTCAGCTAAAGAAACTCAAAGAAACATGCACAAACTAGATATAAATATAAGAAAATATGCTAGATGATTTTGTTACTTTATGTAATTCACATACACTATAGTAAATATTAGGTAATGAAATGAATAATGAATATAAATAATGAACTTTTTGCAATGAAAAAATGTAAGGGAAATGAAGATAGTCTTGGTTTGGGAAGTGACATATTTTCTATTTGTGACAACGTATGTGTCTGTGTTTGTGTTTGTGTTTGAGTGGAAGTGCTTGCTTCACTTATTGGTACACGTCACTGGAAATCACTAACGGATAGATTAACAGATAAATCAATATTCTTTTTTATATATAAAAGTGTAAAACAATTATTTAGTCCCTTAATTTTTTTACATGTACCCATTCGACTCTAAAAAATTTAAAATTATAAAATGGTATTTAAAGATATTGTAAGTCAAATAATTATTATTAATAATTTTTATGATACTTTAGTCCATATCATATATTATTTTGATCTAACATTTGAATAATAATTAGAGAATTTTTCTTTTTTTAGGAATTATTAATTATTAAAGTGGATATTCATTCTATATAAAAAAATTAGGGGATTTATATTCTGACATCACTAGGTAGGCCAAGCTCTATAAAAGCTTACATAGATTGTTACATGGACATTGAAATTTAAACTCAAAATCTTATGAATTAATGAGTATTTTTACTAATACAATCAACTTTATGTATGAAAGATATATCAATATCTTATAATATATGAAATAATATGCACCACATGATTTGTCATGATTCATTTCATGGCCAGTTTTATGCAAATGTGCTTATTAGTTATAGTCAGGTCATTCACGTGATATGTTCTGCTTCCTCTCAGGAGTGTAATATTATTAATATCTGTATATTATCGGTCTAAAAATTTATAACATAGTCAATATATTGTTTACTATTCATTTCTATTTTTTTTTTTTGTAAAATAAATAACAATAAAACATAAATAATATGATAATAATGTATCAATTTTTTTTTTCCTTGTCCTATGTTCTGATTGTCTTCATTTGTTCCAGTAAATCACATGCAATGTGATTTGATGGCATTGTATCCCATCAATATATTCTTTTATCATAACTATATATATGGTTATTAATTATTGATATATAAATTTTCAGCTCAAGTTGAGGATAAAACATTGAGAATTTTTTTTATAATATTTTATTTTATTTTTAAAAAAAATATTCTTAGGGTTATGAATGGGTTTAAAACAATGAGTAAATTACATTCACACCCATGAGTTTTAGTGAAATTACACAAACTACCTTTCTCTTTTTTGTCCTTACACCAACAACTCCTACATCCTACACAACTCACCCATAGTTTTATATATATATATTACACTGACTACTCCTACATGTTATAAAAGTGTAATATTTTAAATAAAAAATGTAATTAATTTAAACAAAATATTATATATTGTGTAACATTTCAAATAATACAAAAGTCAATATTTTTTTATTATTTTTGTGTCATTACAAAATACATAAATAATTCCAAAGATATTTTTAAATAAATTTTATAATATTTTGTAACCAGTCAGATAATGAAGACGCATTGAGTCTCATATTATTTGAATTTGTCTACAATATGCAATATTTTATTTAACTTAATTACACACTACACATTTTTTGTTTAAAATATTACACTTTTATATTATGCATGAGTAATAAGTGTAACTCAATGAGTGATTTGTGTAAGGACAAAAAATAGAGAGGTGATTTATATAATTTCACTAAAACTCAAGGGGTGTGAGTGTAATTTACAATTCTATACTACATAATATTATCTTAACTTTTTATTCTTAGGGTTAATAATGAGTTTAATTTTTTTTATACTACATAATATTAGCATTAATACTATGTTTGGTTTGTGAGAGGAAAGAAAACTTAAGGAATGAAAATTGATGGGAAATAAAATAGTGAAAAGTAGAATGATTTTTTAGTTATTTGGTATGAAAGAAAAAGAGAGGAAAGAAAATATATGATAAGACAAAATGACATAAATATCCATAGTTAAAGAGATACAACCATTACATACAAATATTCACTTTTATTTTTAGAATTAAACATTTCTATAAATAATGATGTATAAAAAATATATTTATATTAAAATTAATTAATTAAAACATTGCTAACACAAATTTCAAGGGTATTCGATCTATTGTGTATGTTTACCTCACACCATAGTCGGGGTGAACATGGGTGAGGTAAGACTTATTCTTTACCCGGCCCCTAAATGTTAATCAGGTCGTTTTTTTGAACCTACATTTGACCCTAAATCTGAAATTAACCTGACCCTAAATATTTACCATATCACTCTTTAAACTTGAATTGATCATAAACCCAACTAAATATAATGCATACATTTTTTGATAAAGTCTAAAACCAGAATAATAACATAAGCGTATTTTCTAATAATAAAGTGAATTTCCTTTTATTTAAAAAATGGAGATAAGAAAATGAAATATTTCAAACATTATAACGGATTGGTTTACTTGACATAACCAACTAGTGGAATGCATGGCTTTGGTTGAGCAGTTTTTGCTGGTACTTAATGATGTGGATTTTTTTAACACATAGTACTCTACATGATAAAATTTATGTTCATGTGAAAAATAAAATATAATTAGAAGTGGGTGATCTTATAACATAGGGTTTTGAGTTTGCAGTTATCATGCAGAAAATTTATTAAATTAAAATTGTTTTATAAGTAACTAAAATTTATTAACATTTATTTATTAATTAATATATCATTACTAATTATATGGTAAATAATTATTAGTAATCTTGTAAAGTTATTAATAATTTTATAATTATCTATGAATCTTTTCTATTTATAAAAGTATATGTTCATTCATTTTTTGTATACATTATTATATGGTTAATGAATTAATCCAATGCATTTCAATGTATAAATATTGTTTAAGGAATTTGAACCTTAAATATTTACGTCATATTAAAAATTGAGTAAACTTTTATATTAGTATACCAACACCATGTTATGTTGATGTTATAGGTGTCTAATATTGGGTTGCTAAAAGTTAAGGTTAACAAATAATAGATGTTTGTCTGCCACTCTCACAATGAAGACGGATCCTCTCATGTATTGGAAGGTTCAGTACATGTTAGGATAATGACATGTGGTATTTTATGTTTTTTAACGGTGCAGATTTTAAGCTATTTTTAATTAAAATATATTTTTTAGCTTTGAAAGCAATCTGGGCCTCATATTTCAATAATGGACCATCCAGTACTGGAGAGGATCCCAGCCCGCTCACAATGTACACTCACTTTTTCATCCACATGACTCCTCTCAATTATTGGAGAGAACAATACATAGTTATGATGTTGACACATGACAAAAATAAGATTTAAATGATCTAGATTTTTTATTTGTTCTAAATTAAAATTTAGAAAAAAAATCATCATCTCACATTCAATCCAGTACTGGAGAAGAATCCTTTCCTTCGTGCATTAACGGTTATGGGAAAATTATCCTAACTACAACCTCCTTAATTCAAAATACATATAATATATATATATGGATAATGATTTATTTTATATAAAATTAATTTTTAAATTTTATTATATCACATTAAAAGTGACATGTATCTAAAATATATTCTTAGGCAAAGAACCATCCAAGGATGATGAGACCATATAACATATTTTATTCAATTATCAAGTGGCATAGAATATTTGGCAAAAGTGTTATGGATATAGTGACCATATATAGGTCATTTATCATGTATGTGGTTTAAAAAAAACAAAAAACATTTGTTCTTAATTTTTTTAAAACACACGCATTAAAGTTACATGTGTGAATTTTTTATATAAAATGAGATAAAATAGTTTTGAAGTTAGAAGTGAGTTATAAATCTTAAAAAGTGAGACAAGTATTTAAAGACAAATACAAGGATGTTTTTTTGGGTTAAAACGTGGAAAACTCAAATTGAGCCCAAAAATGGATAATTTGGTCTTTGAACAGATATATGGATTCGGGAGTCGATTACGGATCGGGAAAGGTATTAGCACCCGTCCACCCGTATTAAAACGGTACTCTCGCTAATAACATGGACTTTTATACCCT
This sequence comes from Lupinus albus, assembly GCA_009771035.1. Taxonomy (NCBI): domain Eukaryota; kingdom Viridiplantae; phylum Streptophyta; class Magnoliopsida; order Fabales; family Fabaceae; genus Lupinus; species Lupinus albus. The sequence continues at coordinate 16,585,278 of CM020016.1, forward strand.
TAAAATTATTTATTAAAATTCAGTGATAAGAACAAAATGTTTTATTTTTTATTGTTGTGTCTGACAAGAGTTCATCTCGCTCCTACATATCCCTAGGTGCAATAGGGAAATCAAGGCTACGTAGTTCTGGTTCAAAAACTAATTGGGGTTGGTCTATTTGATTTGAAATGTTGATAGAATTTTATTAACTTTGAGAAAAGATGAAGTAACAGAAACTAATGTCCGCATTGCATCAAATCTTAACGAGATTTTGAAAATAGTTTGAAATAATTGGAATTTTAATTATCTTCAAGATAGATGAAGTAGCAACAACTAATGTTCGCACCGCATCAAATCTTAAAGAGATTTTGAAATGGTTTAAAACATAATTGAAATTTATTTTTTTAAGTTAGATGAAGGAACATAAACTAATGTCCACACTGCATCAAATCTCAGAGGGGATTTTGAAATAATTTAAATAGTTAATATTAAGAATTGGGTCATGTTATTTAATTTCTATTAATATATTAAAATATGGTTTAAAAGGAGAAGAACATTATTTAATATTTAACGAAAAATACATAAAATGATTTAGATAGAATTGATACTAACTTAAATTAGGTGAGATAATCATTGTGATAATAAATTTTGTGTGTCTAATGTTATACAAAAGTAAAATAGTAAAAAAAATAGAAGATATATTACGTGATTAATACTTATAAGTAAATAAAAAATAAAATACTTCGGTAACCGGACCGATTCTCTCACTTCGAATTTTTATTTCTCTTAGTAACATAAATTAGTGCTATGTGTTTGGAAATGTGTTTGGAATGCTTATTCATTCATAGCAAGTCGAAGTGGTTCGATTGTTATCGCAAAGCATTTTATATTTCATTCTTAATCAGACACGGGCGTGTACTTTTCTGTTGGGACCAAATGCATGAGTTTACTTTATATAATTAGAGTTGAAAGATCTACAAACCAGTCATATAGGCTTATAATACATATTGGTAATCAGATAAATAAAGATATGCGTACTAAATTTGTACTGATGTTCAATGTGCCTACAAATTATTTATTTTAGATGAATGACTTACCTAAATGTACCCTTTATCCTTTGCCTTAAGTGTCAATGCTTTCTTGATTCCCTGTTTGATCTTAGCCTGATGATGATTGTGATAGGAAGATGTTGTGTATGTGGTAGTTTACTAGTGTGTGAGTAGATCTCTATTTTCTGACACTTCTTTCTGGATTGTTGGTGTGTTTGGGGTATATGATATTTTCAGTGTGTATATCTTTGAACTTTCTCACAAACGGAAACAATAGCCTATTGCCTTCCTTTTTGGTTTTCTTAAAAGTTCACTCTCAATATGCATTTTGTGCGGGTATTTTATGTATATCTCCCCTCTTGAAACCACTCACCTCCTTTTATAATGGTTGAGGTTCCTGAGAATCTCTTATACTTCTAATCAACATCCATTCGTTTATTGCTTCTCAGATTCTTCCCTTTTATGTTGATATATTCCTATTTCAAATCATGGTTTTAATGCTCTATTGCCTTAGTTTTGTACTCTGAATCTCTAGCTGTCTTATTGAGACCACTATTTGATGTTCTATTTATAACCTTAAAGCTAATCATGATTGTTGCATGATTATGCTTAACTTATCAAGAATCTTAATCTGCATATCTTTGGTGTCATCTTTTTTGGGATTAGGTTGATTAGTAAATGTTGTTTTATTAAATGTATTTACTTATTACTATTTTTTTGGAATCTTGTTTAATTGTTTTTATTATGGTGATTTGATTTCTTTTTATTTTCAGAGATTGAGTATTGATTTGCTTTAAGCTATAAGAGATGGTGAATATATAACTTGAGAGAATCTTCTCATTAAGGCACCTGAAGAAATTGGGGGTGAGTTTTAGTTTCATTTTTAAGTAAATGTATTATGTTCTTTTTTAGTATCAAATATTGTTTATTTAAAATATTGTTTTCACACATTATAAATTACAATTTTGAATTTCTCTACTATTTATTATCAGTTTTTTAATGTATTTTGGACCGGACAAAATTGAGTGTTGACAATAATTATTGATTATCGAACTACCTAGACTAAATTACAAATTTGTCTAACACTCTTCCTTAATTCAGTTTTCATTAGTTTTTCCTTACTATTATTTTCATCCTTAACCTGTCAAACCTTTGCTTCTTCAAAGGTTTGGCAAACACGTCCCAATTGATTTTCAAAATGGTAGAACTCTAACTTCATATTCTCTTTACTCACTTGATCTCTTATGTAATAAAATCTAGTTTCTATGTGTTTACTCCTTACACGAGCCATTGGAATCAAGACAATATTAGTTGCATACTTGTTGTCCACCATTAACAGAATTCTACCTTTTGTTTCCATTTTGCTTGATATGAGCACATGCAAGCTCCTATATACTCAGCTTCACATGAGGACAAGACTACAATACCTTGCTTCTTGGAACACCTACTTATAGGATCATCACCAAAGTTGAATGGATAGGCAGTTGTATTTTTTCCATCCAACTTATCTATGCACCGATCTGCATCAGAAAAACTAACCAATTTCATACTGTTTTTGTTTTGTTTTGTTGGAAATGTTATTCCAAAACCAATTGTTCCTTTCAAGTATCACAACAACCTCTTCACTGCAATAAGATGAGATCATTGATGTGCTTCCATGAATCTACTCACTAGACCAACTCCATATACAATATCGGGTCTAATATTGCATATTTCTTTTCTTTTGCAATTTAAAATGATCCAATAAATAAACTATTTTTTGATGGAAATTCAAAATTTCTAAATCAATTATCTGTTTTATTTCAAACTGATGAGTTAGATATAAACATCAATGTGTATAATAATGGGTAATAAATGAATAAATTTGAATTTGGATCATAATGAAGGGATGAAAAATCATTCACCAATCTATATAAATTCATTAATTAATATTTTAAATTATTAAATTCATCCATATTCAAAGTTAATGGATAGATTACAATCCATCAATGAATACATTTTAATGTATTGGATGAATGAATATCCAATTTATTTTTAATTGGAACTAAAAACATTTTTGGAAAAAATTATTCTTTTAAAAATTACTATTTCAATAAAGCATTTTTAAATCAATTTTATAAAAATTGTTTGTTATTTTTAAGGAACACTTTAGGAAAAGTGATTTTTTTGTTTAAAGTTCTACGTGGAATTTTTCAATAGATATTTATATATGCTATGTATTTAAGAATAAAATTTTCATATTAATCGCATTTAGATGTCCTAAAATTGATCTAAATTTAGTAAAAAAATCAAAGTAAAAGTAAAAAAAAAGTTGAAATAATGAATGAAATTGAAAAACAAAGTATTGTTTATGAATGTTTGTTTTTTGGATGAATTATCTAAATGGAAATATTCATTGAATATAATTGATGAATTTAAATTTATGCAACTAAAATTATCTATTCAATTATATCCATTTAAATTTGTTAACTTTAATGAATAAATTTGAGTGAATTTAGCTTTCATTTGGATATATCCATTGAAGAGAGAATAAAAAAAAGAAGTGGAACTCATCAAATGTGTTTTTCCTCTCAAGTGTGGAGAAAATGAGAGGAGAAGAGAGAATAAAATCTGTTATCTCAAATTGTGTCCAAAACTATATCTCAGAGCAATGATATTAAAGCAAAAATAAAAAATAATGAATATTATAATTCTTGTAATTGACATGAACGTTTTCATTGATCTGAGACATAATTTAAAACATAATTTTGGACGATGAATCATTGTCCAGTAAAGAGTGAAGAATAAACATTTATCTATTTCTCTTCTTTTTTTATACAACCAAACAACATTAAACCTCACTCTATTTCTTGTCTTTTTCCCTCTTTCAGATTCTCTTTCACCTATTTCTCTCCTCATATTTTCTCTCTTTCTCACTTTTTGTGAATTGTGAATAAGTATATGAAACTATCACCAATTTGTGATGTCTTGATTTTGTGGCTTGAAAATTAAGTTATTTGCAAATAAAGCAATGCCATCATGAGATTCCTTTGATAACGACCCTGGACCAGAACTAGTTAGCCCTTATTAAATTTGAATCAATTATTTTAATTTCAGCATCTATTTCTTTACCAATATAAAATTATGACTTTTGCTATTCAAAAGTAACTAAAAAGTCCACATATTGGTGGGGTTAGTTATATATATTAATGTTTAACAAATCATATTTATACCATCTGTAAAGTTAAAATAATTAATAATTATGATACAATTTTCATATTCAAATTTATCAGTTTGTTTAACCTTCCCATTAATAACTAACATAAATTTCATCATTTTCCATCAATTCATCAACACTTTTCCACACATTTTCTTACTTTTATCTTTCTATTCCTTAACTCAAAAATGATACTTTTGATAATTACAATAACACTTAAAAATATATTCAACAACTAACTAATATATTCATCTATTGAATTTCTATATATCATGTCAATTATTATATGTTCAATTCTCTGAGAAAATAATAAGCTTTTCTGAGAAAATAATAAGCGAAAAATAATAAACTTTATATCAGAAGTTAGTCAACAGTTATATTCTATGAGTCAATAGACCAATATATAATAAAAGTTTTGATGAGTTTAGTTACAAGTTCCCCATAGTTAAGGGGATAGACTTCACATATCTATGAATGTTCAATGAAGTTTTTTAGCACCTCATAAAGAATGAGTCAATCTTTACTAATTTGCATAACTTTTTATTAGAATTAGTTGACATCATATTCTTTACAAAATAAAATAAAATAATTGATATAATTGCATACATGTAATTCAAAATAAACAATAATAATAAAAACTATAGTCAAAGAACGTATTGTTTATTTAACATATGTGAACGAGGGATTGTCGGACATAGGAAAGCAAAACAAGCAATTAATGAGATATTTAACATCGGCGATTAATACTTTTGTAGAGAATAACATATTTCTTTATAATTATAAAAAAATCACAACTAAACTGGATTGATTGAATAAAATCAAATAAAATGTTAAAATATGTAAAGAGAAAAAAAATGTATATACGAACAATATAGCAAATTTTTACAGTCAATGTATCATTTATATTTTATTATCATTAACTTTTAAATAAAATTAATAGTACTAATATAGAAATCTTGACACTATATATTATTACACTTCAAACTTAAATGGAAGGAATCTCATTTTTTTCTCCTTTGAATCATAAGTATAATTGAATTATAGTAGACAATAGTTTTTCCCTCATGTACGGTTTATATTAGTATTTGGGGTGAGCGGGACCCGACTCTACCCGCTCACTCGATATGAGCCGATTATGATCGGACTTAAAAAGGGTCGGGTCTTATTGGGTCTAGGGCCGAGTTTGAGTTCAAAAATTAGACACAGTCAATATTTAGGATTAGGTAAGGACCAAACATGACCCGTCCCGACCTGTCCCGAACCGTCCCATAGTCACTCACTTATAATATTTGTATGTGTCTCTGCTCAAATATATACAGAGTAATAATACTTTTTTGATCGAAAATATGATTAATTCTCTATTTTTTCATCACATATACATGTTTAATAATATATATACGCATATATTATTTTATATGTCAAATTACATATTCACAATAATAAATAATATTTAGAAGACTTTATGTAAAATGCGTATACGTTATATTTAATCGGGTTTAGGGTCGAGTCCAAGTTTAATGGCTGATCCTGTGAATATTTAGGGTCTGGTTAACTCCGGGTCTAGGACCGAGTACTTTAACCCGCCCCAACCCGGTCCGCGCTCACCAATATAAGTATTGAAGTCCATAAATATTATAATATTCCAACAATTATTAAATTTCTTAATTAATACAATTCATATTATACACCAAAAAATCATTCACCATGTAAGAAGAAAACAACTTACACCACATCTTAGTCTTTTATGTGTAACAAAATAATATATTTAGAGTGTGTGACTGTCCTTCCCAAATCTCGTATTAACAATCAAATTATGACAAAAACTTAGACGAAGATAAATCAAACGCCTTATACGGAGAGACAAATTGCATTATCTCTATATAAATACGAATTCATCTTACTCTCAAAGCTTTACCTTCTCAGCAGCAGTAGGTGTTTACCTTCAATAACTACTTTTCTGAAATCCCAATCTTGTGAATTTGATGGAACCCTCACCATCTAATAATCCAGAACAATATACCAATGACCGTTCATCTTCTCCTATTTGGGATCTCACCGAACTCCTCAACTTCAACCTCGACGACATTCAAATCTCTCCCTCCGTTGACCACCACCATCCTCTCCCTCCTCCGTCGCCGGACAATCACAAAATTCGTAAGCGAGACCCTAGGCTCACGTGCTCCAATTTCCTCGCTGGTCACGTGCCTTGTGCGTGCCCCGAGCTCGATGCTATGCTCGATGATGAAGGTTTACCTCGTAAGAAACGTGTCAGAACCGCACGTGCTTCCGTTGCGATCGTGCGGTGTCAGGTTCCTACGTGTGAGGTTGATATTTCAGAGCTTAAGGGTTATCATAAGAGGCATAGGGTTTGTTTGAGTTGTGCAAGTGCTGCTACTGTTTTCCTTCATGGAGATGAGCCTAATAGATACTGTCAACAGTGTGGAAAGTAAGATCCAATTTTAACATTTCATTTTCTTAAGTTTAGAACGAATTTATTGTTTTCAATTAACATTGTAGATAGCAATAGAAGGTTAATATTCATTAGATTCTATAATGATATATTTTTTTACCTGATTTTGTACAAAGAATTAAGTAAACAAAGGAAAATTGTAGTGTGCGAGCAAGGAAGTATCCGTCGTGTGTAAGTACTAAGCAGTGTCCAATATAGTAAAGCACATATTTGTTAGTTTTCGGGTTTGTGAGATTATAGTTACATGATTCACTGTACTAGTTCTGGTGTGCGTACCTGATTCAATGCGGTTCGTCACTTTTTAGTTTTTACATTATTATTATTAGACTTCTTTTATAAGAAAACCAGTATGCGGTATGCTGAATCTGGTATGCAGTATGCTGAATCTAGTATGCGGTGCACTGAATCTGGTATGCGGTACATAAGTTGAATGAGGGAACCATGTAATCATGTGTTAGATTAGATGATAAGAGTCATTTTGGACATACTTCTCTGTTAATTATTGTCTATCATCATTGAGTGCTCTAATTGTTTGACAGGTTTCACATATTATCGGATTTTGATGAAGGCAAACGCAGCTGTAGAAGAAAATTAGAGCGCCATAACAAACGAAGGCGAAGAAAGCCTGCAGATTCTGAAGTTGCTGCTGGTCATGAACTTCAACATGTCACACAGAATGAGGATTTTAGTTACGATGGGGAAGCAGGGAAAGGTTTGTATTATGTATTAGTATGACAACAGTTTCATAACTGTTTATTTCCTTTCTTTTCATCGTATATCATATTCTTAATTGTGATGAAAGTTGGTCTTTAAGTTAAAAGAAGGCTTACTGACAGTTTATGCATCACACAGATTGTTCAAATTCTAGTGGCGAGATAAATGGAAAAGAAGTGTCACCGGATCATGAAGATGAACCACTTGCTATTCCGTGCTCAGCTCCTGATACCCAGAATGTTAATAGTGATGACATTCCATCTCTCGTTGCTTCCGGTGAAACACAAGCGAATAGTGGAAAAGATGTTTCCAACATTTCTAATACACCTTCATATTGTGACAATAAGAGTGCTTATTCATCTATGGTGGGTTGCCCTACTTGTTTGTTAATTTTATTCCAGATATTTATTTTCGTGCAATAAATCATGGTTGACTTTTGCTGATTGAATGTACACTTGTAGTGCCAAACAGGTCGGATATCTTTTAAGCTTTATGATTGGAATCCTGCAGAATTTCCTAGAAGGCTACGACACCAAGTATTTTAAATCGTTGTTATTGCCGTTTTGTATTTAAATAGTGCTTAGATCTTCTGCCTTGTGGATGTCATAACTGATTAACAAGCAGTCAAATGCGTTTGCAGATATTCCAATGGTTGGCGAGTATGCCTTTAGAGCTGGAGGGATATATCCGCCCTGGATGTACAATTCTGACAACTTTTATTGCAATGCCAAAAACTATGTGGATAAACGTAAGGGTTCAAATTGATGTTCTTTACATTATTACATTATATGCTCGGGGGTCATATTTTAAGTAGTCGGCAGATCAAATTATGTTTTCTTATCACTGGTTAACTGCACTGGCATTAGACGGCATGGTTCAATAGTATGGTTATTCTCATGTGCCCTGGTATCAGATTGTAAAGTTTTTCTAAATTGAGTTTAAATGATGTTTTTTGTGATCTATTTTTTTTAGATTACCTGCTATATATTCACTCTCTTTTTTGTTTGATGAATCAGGAACTTCATGCATTCACTTAAAAATATTTTTAATCAATCTATTTCTCCCTTCTTTCTGACTTCATTTTTTCCTTCTGTTATTGATTAAGCAGTTACTCGAAGACCCCCTGCACTATGTGTGTGATCTTGTTGCTCCAGGAAAGATGCTTTCTGGAAGAGGTAGCGCACTAGTTCATTTGGATGACATGATCTTTCGTGTTATGAAAGGTTTGTCGCTGTTCCGTTTGTTCAATGTTCAGTTAACTGCACATTGCATAATATCTTGGTTTTGGTTTCCTCTTCCCCTGAATTATATATGAGGTGATAGATTAGACTTGATTCAAGTTTGATCCGGTCTATTTTCATTTTATACCTTTATTTCTTATAAATATTTTAATGACTTTGTTGGGTGTATCCTCCATCTTGGAGATATGCATCATTTTTTTATTATAAAACTATCAATTCTTTAATTGAATCTTTATGGCTAATAATTAAATGAGGTTTCCATTTTTTGAGGTGTAGTGTTTAAGTTTTAACTCGTGGAGCTTTCGATTTATTTGTATTCATCAATTAATTTCAATGGTTACAGATGGAACTTCTGTGATGAAAGTCGAGGTAAACATTCAGGCACCAAGGCTTCACTATGTTCATCCCACATACTTTGAGGCTGGCAAACCCATGGAGTTTCTAGCTTGTGGAAGTAACTTGCTGCAGCCTAAGTTTCGGTGTGAAATTGTCACCTCTTTAAAATATCATTTGAAATAGTTGCTTACTGCATATATTGACACAAAAGACTTAAGTTACATAAGTGTTTGTCTGCGTTTGTGCATTATATACATTTTAGCAACGTTGAGGACCTAAAGTTTGGTTAAGCTCCCATAAGCAAAAAGAGAGAGAAACATGAAATGTTATGGCGAAGTAGAGGGTTTGGAGCATGCTTAGATGCAATTCTTGTTGAACCATGCATAATCAGGAATGTAATGTAATGCTTGACAGATATATCTTATTTTTCTCCATTAGATTGTTTATGATAGATTGGGCTTTATCTTCATATTGATTGCATTGTCTTGGATTATCTGCTATTGCAATTGTGGTGATGTTCATATATGCTCATCTTTTAAATGTGTTGTCTTTGCACTGCTAGTCCATATTATGGTTCAGTTGTCATTAATCTTCTAACTGTAATGTGATTCTCATGAACTCATCATGGCAGGCTTCTTGTATCTTTTTCTGGAAAGTATCAGAAGTATGAGTATTGTGTTCAATCTCCCCATAACTGGACTGGAGATAATGTTTCTTGTGCTTTCGACAATCAGTTATACAAGATACATATCCCTCATACGGAGGAAAGTCTCTTTGGGCCTGCATTTATTGAGGTAAGCATTGACTGATAGCTTTGTTTCCTTAACAATGCATTGACTTGGATGTTTTATTTGCTTACTTCTGTGCCTCTTAGGTTCTAAATTGTGAACACCTGGTTTTTGGCCACAATTACTGCTGGACCGGTTGAATGTGAATCCTTGTCTTTCAGCTTCAGTAACCTGTGATGCATTATATACTGTTAAGAGTCAAGTCTCCCAAAAGCTTAAGTTGTTAGGTGAAGTCTTATAGATGGCTTTATGTCTAAAATGGCTGCTTTAAGAGACCTTTGGGCTTGAAGTTTGGACAATGCACAGGCTCACCTACCTTGTGCTAAATTCAACTTTTATTTGGAAGAATGTGGGTGACATGTCAACATGGATCAAATTCATGACTCCTTGGTTATAGAGGGTTGATACCATGTCAGAAGCCGGCTATCCTAAAAGCTCTAGTGTTCTCATGATGGGCTTTATACATGACATTTACAATTAAATTCAGGCCAAATTTTTTAACAGTTGGTGCTACAGAATCATCTAACAAGTTAGATTGTTAGAGAACATAGAAAAGTTTCATTGGTCATAGTTGAGTATTTTGAGCGTAAGCACTATGTATAATTTGGGTGACATTTTTGCTTGGTAATTCCTTTTTATATTTTGTGCTTGTTCATTTTTTTACCTTTGATAAACAAATTTCAAGGCATGGGAAGATCATCATAATGTAGCGTGCCAAACTGTTGTATCATGCTCTTACAAAGTCACTCCCTGGTACTGAAATCAGCTCCATTACCTCATTGGTTTTTCTATTTGACTGTTTTTTTGTATAACCAAGGGTATCCCCTCGCCCTATGGATAAGGAACAGATCCCTTTCGGGGTGCGTGACTGTCCCTCCCAATAAGTGTCACTCTCAAGAATCAAACCTTTGACCTTTGGCCTAGTACGATACCTGGGGATCCAGTGGGGCCTTACTATCCTTATACTATTAGACCAACGCCTCATGATAGCTATAATTTATGTTTCTATTTGAAGGTTTCTTATATGAAGTACCTGTAATTCATGTAAGAATGATCTGAGTAATAGCTGCAGTGATCTATGGGGTTATTGAATTCGGGCCTTAAAACCCAACTGTAGATTGTATAATTGCTGTATTAATCAGACTAGGTGTATGGATGTCAGATTAAGATAATTTGACAGAACCTTTTATTCAGTAAGGTATTGGTAGTTGATGCTTTTAGTGTGATTAAGTTTCAGTTTTAAATGGTTTACAGAAATAGTAAGTACATTTTTGACATTCTTGCTCTTATGCCCTCATATTTCTCTCCATTTTTATTATATATATTTTCTCTCTCTGTAGGTGGAGAATGAGTCTGGTTTATCAAACTTTATTCCTGTACTCATTGGTGATAAAGAAATTTGCATTGAAATGAAGAGGTTACAGCAAAAATTAGACGTGTCTCTCCTTTCCAAACAATTCCAGTCTGCAGCTGTTGGTTCTGTCTGCAGCTCATGTCAGGCTTTTGCACTTAGACATACATCATCGTCAGATTTACTTGTAGATATTGCATGGTTGCTTAAAGACCCCACTTCAGAAAATTTTGATCGGGTGATGACGGCTTCACAGATTCAAAGATATTGTTATTTGTTGGATTTTCTAATATGCAATGATTCAACAATCATTTTACGCAAAATATTACCCAATTTGACGATCTTGACAGAAAGTATGGAATCAAATGTTGTGAGTAATAGGATGAGTGGTATCGACATGACACATCTGCTGAAATGCATGCATAATGCGAGAGATGTCATTTATCAGAAACAGCACAAAGATGGAGGTGTAATTGTGCACTCTGAAATGGAAAGCTTTAAAGTTGCTCAGAGCTGCTTCCAAGATTACATGCCATCAGTTGCAATTAACAGTCAGGTTAGGACTGATAATTTTCTACCTTCGCATTTTCGTCAGATGAAGTATAATACATTTTCAACTTTTAGATTATAACGCTTTAGCTTTTACTTGATGGTTATTTTTCATTTATAAAGTACAATAAAGTTTAGGTGCATTTAGGTCAACAATAGATTCCTCTCTTCGTCTGACCTCCAAACTGAAAGCATTTAGCATTGGCAGTCATCTTGAAAGATCTGTTTACAGTTTAAAAAAATTCATAGCATGAAAACTCAGAAATTGAAATTTTAGTTTCAGTTTTATTGATAGTTATTGAATTTAAGATTGTATTATTAGAGGTGGATTCGCTGGCACTTTTAATGTAGGTGTGAGAGTAGGAATGAATAACGAGAAATAGAAAGAAAGCAGAGTTCGGGTTACACTGAGATAAGAGAAGCAATCAATGGTTACCCGTTCTCTTGGTCATGTGGTTCACAAATAAGGCAGAGTCAAAGGGTTGCCTTGGTGATATTTTTATATGAAAAGTCTATGCTATGGGCATCTCATAACTATGTTGAATTAGTCACATTACACCCGATCATTAATTCTCATATTTTAGCGTAGTTTTAAATTCATTTCTTCTGTATTCTTGACTTCTTGTTTGATTAGCTTAAGGGTTAATTTTTAGTAGTAGGCATGACCGAATTACTGTTATGGCCACTTAGAGGAAACTCCCCTTAACCTGCATGAGTGCATGGGATTCTAAATTAAAAGGGCACATTTCTTGAAAATGGGAATCATATATGAAAAGCTGAAATATGTATGGAATATTTTGACTACATTCTCTTCAATTAAATTCTCATTTTGATAGTCCATGAGCAATAACTCATGTCATGGGAACTCTCCCTGCCAAAGTTGGAGGTGCAGGGTTTGATCCCCTATTCCCCAAACTAAATGGATTTTGGTAACCTTAGAGTTAGACATTGCTGCTAACCTGGTACCACACAAATTTACCCCTTTTTATGAATGTACATTATGTAAATGATGTTTGAACTTTGATCTTAGTTATATGGGTCTCAGAATGTACATGACTTAGCAAGAGACTTGGTTTGTTTAGTAGATTCTCATTGCTCTGCTGCTTTGTTCCAAAATACCAAAAATAGTTGCAAGATGTAGTGACACTTTTAGGCCTTGATTTGCAGGGTATCATGTCAACATCAGATGCAAGGTTGGGAGTATCAAGAAGTTCAACTTCTAATGAGAGAAATGAAAGGATACCACTTTTGAAGAGGGATATTATAATGAACATGGAAGAATTGCTGGAAACGTCTAGCCATCGATATCTTCCGCGAGGTTTCCTGAGCTCGAAACCAGCTATTTTTGTGATTGCTTCACTTGCTGTTTGTCTTGGGTTATGTGTAGCCGTCCTTCATCCTGGGAAGGTTAATGAGCTTGCAATATCAATTAGAAGGTGCTTGTTTAACAATTCATAGTTGTTTCAAGTTTTTGTACCTATTTTGTAGTTGGTATATATTTGTTGTAACACTAAATAAACATATGATATTAGGATGAGTAGTAGTTAGTTATTACATTAGAAGGTTAATCTATGGTTGCTGATAATTTGTGCATTATCATATCAATTTAATTGGATGGTCCCCAAAGGGAACAGGTCCTAATTTGAACACTGGTAGTGCTAATATTAAATTCAACACCTGTGTATATGTATTCTGGATGTTATACATAGCTTGTCCTAAGTTTAGATAAAACCTGAAGATTGTGTAAGACAATTGGCAACAAACTTTGTCAAAGCTCTATGTTATGGTTGAACAATGTGGTTGAATCAAAGGCAATGATAATTAAATCTAGAGTTTAGTAATTAATAAAAAATAGTTTAAGTAGGTTGTGTATGAGTTAAATATTTAACTGTTATTATATAAATAAAATGAGGAGGAATCTATTGACTCTAAGAGTAAGTTTTTTAAACTTTATATCTTAGCCATCAATTCTAGGGAAATCCAATGATTTAGATTTACTCACTAATTCAAACAATTCAATCCAATAATACTATTATGGGGTTCCTTTTTTAGCTTAAAATATAAAATATCGTTTTTAAATTTAATACGAAGTTTTAAAAAAATGAATTAATATATTATCTTGAGTGTAACTATGATTGACAATGTAAAGATTTATATATAATCAGTTCATTGTTCATTTGTATTACTTTTATCTAAGACTCAATGGTTATTGATAATAAACGATGAATGATATAACTAACAATGTAAAAAAACTCTTAGAGTGTTTGTACAATGGTAGGTATGTTACATATTTCTCCTTTATTTTCAGTGTAATGCAAAAAAATATAAATCATCAATTGAAAATAGAAAAGTAAGCTCATTTGGTAGAATTGTATAAGATAAGTGATTGTTTGGGATAGATTAAATTTTTGTAGTTTATGTTTATTTTTTAAAAAATAAGTTGAAAATATAAATTATGTATGTTTGACAGCTAAATAAGCCAAAAGTATAAGCTCCAAAATCATGAGTTGATTTATTTTTTATTAGTTTATTTTTCTTAAATCTTTTCAATTCTCATTTTACCTCATCTTAACTTTATATCTCTCATATTTTCTCCTCTTACACCAAACACCATAACCTCACATCATCACTACCAAACTCCATAATTATCATTTTCTTCCCTCTATCACCAACAAACCTCATAACTCATCCTAACATCTTCTTTTATCTATACACATATATGAATATAATTATATATAAAACTATGTTATGCAATATTAAAATTTTTGTGAATATGTATGAACCCCAAAACTTTTGTATAAAATTTAACATTTGTGTATTTTTTATTTTGTGACTTATGTGATTAAGTTTAACAACTTCTATTTATTTATTTGTTATATTGTTTTTAAATATTGATATTGATTTTTATATTATATTTTATTTTAATATTTGTTTAGCCTTTTGTTATGCAATATTAAAATTTTAAAAATTTATAGTAAAAATATATATGATGGTAAATATTAAAAAATTGTATACTTAAAAAATAATGTAAAAAACAACCAAAATAATCATAACATAAACAAATAACCTCATAGACAATATTTCTACCGTAACCAAATAAAACAGATTAGTTCATAATCTTCTTAAACGAAACTAAAAATATAATCCATATTTAAGTAACTCAGTAATAAACCCAAATTGCTGTAATAGCTTTTTCTGATCTTCTTAAACGAAAGTTCAACACGATTTCTAAATAATGTAAAGGTTTCAAATAGAATTCAACATAGTCATTCCAAATTAACCACTGGACCCAAAAAGTTCAAAAGTTTTCTTTGATTTGTTTGATTTTATATACTTCATTTTACAACTAAATCAATCTAAACTGCACGGCACAATTATATTATTCTGAAATTACATAACATAAAGTTATAATTTTATGAGTTTCCTATATTGTAAGCCAACCTTTTTTAAATCCTAAACTTAACTCCTATATGGAGTAGTAGGTTCTAATATGCACTCATAACTTAGCAGCGTAAGACACTACTAGATTCTCATAAAGTCCAAAAAGTTAAGTGTTAAATTTATGGGAGCGACACTTGGAGGAGTAGTCACACACCATGAAATAGATTAGTAAATGATTGTTCAAAAAGTCAATCAATCAAAATTTCATTTTTTGTTATTTTTTATTTTTTAATTTATCATTTTATCCATGTAATAAAATTGTGATTGGCCGGGTACATGAAATAGGACATGAAGTGAGACGAGTGATCTTTTTCCCACTTACAATTCATACAAACTAGTCATTGAGAAACAAAACCAAAATAGAAAAGAAAGTAAAGGACCAAACTAAAAAAATGTTAAGATACAAATTTCAAAATGACTAACTTTTGTATAAAATACAAAATAAAAGCCGAATTGTCAATACAATCACTTTTATTAATTAGATTAGATTGAATAAAATTTAATAGGTCCGTTTTTTCTCTCTCGAATGATTAACCGTTCCAAGTTAAATTATAGGATAACTTATTTTTGTGTTGAATTATATAACTTTAAGAATATTCAGACATTTAATAATGTAATTAAAGATGAAAAGGGTAACTGAGAGATTCCTTACAGACTTTAGGAACGTGCAAATTCAATGTCCTTTATCATTTGTTAACTAGAGATTTATACATCATTGTATCATCTGTCATTTATTTTATTTTTTTAAAAAGTTAATGATAATAAAACATGAAAAATAAATAATATAATAATAATGTATAAAACTCATATATTGTCGATAAATATATTTGTTTCACATTGGAATTTCCAATAGTACAATGATTCACATACAGCTATATATATATATATATATATATATATATATATATATATATATATATATATATATATATATATATATAGCTATAAGAAAACCTGTCTCATATGCACAAGTTGGTTGTAAAGTAATATTATTTTTTGGATGAACAACCAAATCTACCCTTTGATTCCCCAATCCATGCTGCCCCTACAAATTGGACTCACAAATTCAATGGGGCAATTTCATACGGTCAGGTTTCTTTGCTGTCATTTAAATAGTAAAAAGGGTTACAACTTGAACAGACAACATTTTCAAACATTATATTGACACTTCAGTTTCCCACACGTTTTTTAAGTGGTAGTGATGTTCGGTAAGGTTTCTTTATCTTGTATGCTGTTTTTTGTGTTCAATTTTAATTTGTCCCATAATTTTCATTTTTTCTTCTTACAGAACACATTTTTCTCACAATCCTACCAATTATATATCAACTAATTTAATTTTAAGAGTATGATATACTTGAATTCATACTTAAAATATATACAAAGTAAACATAGTTTTTGAAAGTATATCATTTGCAAAATGAGTTTTAAGCTATAAAACTATAAAAAACAGGAACAAATTTGAAAATAAAAAATACTTAGAATGACATATTTGAAAGGAGAAAAAAATCTTATAAGATGATTTTGAAACTATTTTGCAAAAAAATAACCATAATATAATACAAAGATAAAATGGTTTGAAAAGGACATATATAATTATACAGGTTTTATATTAGTAATATGATGGATATTCTGCAAATGGTACCATCATATTAAGGTGTTCTAATGAAACTATCAACTTTCGATAACTAATTTAGATATCCTAATCTATCATGTACCCAAAAAATCATCAAAACTTAAGAACCACTCCTCCAAAATCATCACTTCTGACGTCAAAAATTAATTAATGAGAACAAACTTTGAATGACAACTATTTTTTCTCCAAATCATTGGGAGTATGAACCCATGCAAAAGAATTCAAATAATCCTCTCCAACGAATCCAACACCATATAAAAATAATGATATAATATAATAAGGCGCCATCTAACATGCGTACTGTCTAACAGTACGCTTCAATGCGTACTGATTTTGAGCCGTCCATTTCATCTAGCCGTTGAGATTATGACCGGTTGTGTGAAGGAGAGAAGTCGGTTTGGGCCTGGGAATCTTTAGCCCATACAGAAGTCGGCATTTGATGATTGAACTTTAGCCCACACAGAAGTCGGTTTGATAGAAACCGACTTCCTAACATACTTTTTTTTTTTTTTTTGCAAATTCTCAACTAATTTATTTTTTTCAATTAACTATTCCCGTAATTTATTTAATTTATTTTGGGTAGCATGTAAAATATTGGAGAATTGGAGAATTAAATTATAACATGATAAATATTTTTGTGGAATAAATTAAAATTTTCATTTAATTTAAAATATTCTAACTTTAAATATAATAATTTGAAATGTCCCACTTTATTACAAATTCCCTAAATGACCTCCTGTTCCACACCTAGGAGGTTGCCTAGAACGTCTCGACCTCCCTCTATTTTCAACCGTTGGTTGGTCTTGAGTTGTATCTGTCAGCCCCGTTGGGAAAATATTATCATTAACTACAAAAGAACTTGGTCCAGCACCATCTTGATTGAAGTTGAATTCAATATCATTAAGATGCACATTTGCCGAATCAGGTGTACCGAATAAATTGTTGATGAAGTCGCTTTGGTCGGTAGAAAATGAGTGGCGATGTGGCATCAAATCATCAACCCGATTGTGATGGTGTTGTGACGGTTCATAATGAAAAGACATTCTCCCTGGTTGAAGGTTATAAGAGCTAGACATTGATGGTTGAATCATCGGAAGTTGTGACGTCATAGGTTGGTTCGTCATAGGTGGGAACATTGGTGCTTGAGGTGTGGGAATTTGATCTATGTGATGTGGGTTAGTTTGTATATTTATTTGGCGTGGGTCTCGGAGTTGAGTTTCGGAAGATAAGAAAAGTCTAGAATTAGTTCTATACCAAATCATATATTGTGGTGTGTGGACGGGATATTGGATTTGAGGTCCTCGTAAGACTTGATCCCTACGATGACTCCAATATTCAATCCATTGTGCATGTTTGGAAGCCCAATTTGCATCTTGATTACCCCGTTTGTCAACTCTGTGTAGGGCGTCAAGATTCATCGGTGGTTGTGGCAAATCTTGGACAAGTCCAAACTGTAGTTTTACTCGATCTGTTTGATGCCATTCGATAATGGAGAAACAAATCAAAGCTGTACATGCACTCCACACCCTCTTATCTTGTCGAATTTGACGTTCGAGATTGTTGATATAAGTCTCATATGGCAGCCATTTAAACTACAAATATGAGAGTATATAATGTTAGGAAATTGAAAATTTTGTTACTTGTTGTTGATAAATATTTTAAAAAGATTTACATCGTTGGCTTCCATATGATCCAAGCGTGACCTATATCCTGTCAAGTCTCCACGTGGAACTCCTTGAAAGATTAAATTTGTTTGACCCCACCTTCACAAAAAGAATTATTAATTAATTATTTAAAAAGTAAGAAATTGTAAGTAATTGTCAATATATAATTATCAACATATATTACCTTTTAGCCAATGGATAAGTTGGTGGACCATCGAATCTTGGTGCAAGAAAAGGTAGTCTATACCATGCCCAAGATTGTAAAAGTATTAAGCACCCACCCATGGCTTTTCCATTTGGTTTAGTAGCCCGACACATCTCCCTATACAAGTTTGCCAAACAAGCTGAACCCCAGCTATATCTGTTAACTCTTGATAGGTCTCTAAGTAAATGTAAGTACATTAGATGTACTCTACTGTTGGATTTGTCGGGGATCAATTCGCCTCCTATAATATATAGGATACGTGCCCTACAATACTGTTCTAATTGTATTTGTGTAGGGTTAGGGGGGAGTTGACTAAAGTTATCAACTAGCCAAGCTAACTTTAACTCACACCCCCTCATATCTTCTTCAACTATTGGGATTTTTCCCAATAATTCTCCACACATCTCATCCCAATCAAAATATGTAGGTCCTGTTACCGGTCGACCGTTAACATTCAGTCCTAGTTGTAGTGAAACATCTTCTAGTGTGATTGTACATTCACCACATGGAAGATGAAATGTGTGTGTCTCTGGCCTCCATCTTTCAACTAGAGCAGTTATTAAAGATGGGTCTATGTTGAAACATCGGAGCCTAGAGAAGTTAGAAAAACCAGTGATGTTTAGTAATTCATCCAATAACGGTTCTTCCGCAAATAAATTTGAATGTCTCACTCTTAGAACATTTTTAGACGGTTCCTGTAAAAAATACAACATGTATTATAGTTATATAAATAATTATATATGCAAAAATATCATCCTAGATTATTTTCCAAATTAACATTTTTCATTACCGTGTAACAATTTTGCATTAAGCAACTATGGGCCTGTGCAAATGAGATGTCGGTTTGGGCCTATGAAACATTAAAATGGCCCAAACCGACTTTGGGTATAACCAGTAACTGAAATGAGATGTCGGTTTGGGCCTGTGCAACATTTAAGTGGCCCAAACCGACTTATAATGCAATGGCATGTAATTAAAAATGATAAATAATAATCATTTAAACCGAATAATCAATTATAAATAATAAAATAACAAAATAATAACAAATAAACAATTATATATTGCAGTGTAACATGTAATTAACAAATATAATATAAATAATTAAATTAAGTAAATGAGATGTCGGTTTGGGCCTGTGTAACATTTAAGTGGCCCAAACCGACTTAGCACAGGCATGTATAATAAAATTAATTAAATGAGATGTCGGTTTGGGCCTGTGTAACATTTAAGTGGCCCAAACCGACTTAGCACTTGCATGTAATATTATTGTAAACCGACTTAGCATACAGGCATGTAATAAATAATAAAATAACAAAATAATCAACATCTAATTAACAAATAAGATATAAATAATAAAATGAAGTAAATGATTAACCAAATAATAATTGAATAATAAAATGAAGTAATATTATTGTAGATATAAAAAATAATAAAATTTAAACTAAATGATTAACCAAAAAATTTATGAATGATGATCTATGTTGATCTTGAAGTCTAAGCAAAGAATCAGCCATTGTAATGTAGTCGAAGTTAATGTAGTTGGAAATTTTCTTTGAGAGTAGAAAGTGTATTGAGTTGTAAGTGTTGTGAAGTTATAGAAGGTGAATTTATAGGAGTATTAGACCAATAGGAATTTTTTTCAATTGGACCTTTAAATTGCCCAATAACCGCATAGTCAAAATGTTGGGCAGTGTTTTTCAGGTTTTCAGAGTTTTTTTCTTGGAAACTTGGGTTATTTTGGAGCTTGGAAAATTGTGACATGCAAAAAAATCTAAAAAAATGTGTTGGAAAGTCGGTTTTCCTCATTGGAACTTCCCAATGGGCCAATCCGACTTCACTGCAACCAGCCCACGTGAACTCATTGCCTTTGGAAAGTCGGTTTTCCTCATTGGAACTTCCCAATGGGCCAATCCGACTTCACTGCAAAACAGCCCACGTCAAGTCATTGCCTTTGGAAAGTCGGTTTTCCTCATTGGAACTTCCCAATGGGCCAAACCGACTTCACTGCAACCAGCCCACTACGTCATTTCATTTTATTTATTTTTTATTTTTCTTACCTCTAAGAAGTCGGACTGGGCCATGACAACATATGAGAAGCCCAATCCGACTTCACTGTCACTGCAGCCCAGGTCACATTGTTGCAGGTTTGGCAGAGTAGGTGTTTGAAAGTCGGTTTGCCTTATTGGAACTTTCCAATGGGCCAAACCGACATATGAACTTTGGGCCAAATTTTGGTTTCCAGAAAATATGGTATAGTGGTTTATTTACCTAATCTATACTCCTAATCTATACTCCGTAAAAAATAATTCTCTATATTAATAGATTTGTTAATTCATACAGTAACACCATTTCAATTTTTTACTTACTCAAATATCTCCCTGTTCAGTATGGATTCTCAACAACAAAGTGTAAGTGTGTTTAATGTTATTTAATTAACAACTTATTATACCTATTTCATTTATTATTAGTGGATTAATGTTGGTTGTATTAAATTATGCAGGAAAATGAGAAGTTCATCAGTGACTCTTTCTACTCAAATAATATTATGAGCAACAAAAATGAAATATCTATAGTTGAGGTAAATACATACATAATACATATTCTATCCATTTATTATTATTGTTCTCTAATTGTTGTTTTTATAATTAAAGTAGTTATGTTATTGTTAATGTTAATGTTACAGATTGATATAGGTATACATGCATAATACATATTATTTCCTTTTATTAGTAATGTGTTAGATTATTGTTAATGTTTATATTATAATATAATGTTACTTATTATATTATATTATTGTATTCATAATAATGTTAACTGTTACTTATTATATACTTACTGTTAATGTTAGATTATTTTTAATGTTTATATTATAATATAATGTTACTTATTATATTGTGTTCATAATAATGTTAACTGTTACTTATTATATACATTAATGTTAACTGTTACATATCACAGCTGTTACCGATTCATAATGTTACTTATTATTGTTAGATTATAAGTGTCACTGATTATATACTTACTCATAATGTTAGATTATTGTTAATGTTTATATTATAATATAATGTTACTTATTATATTGTATTCATAATAATTATAACTGTTACTGATTATATACTTACTGTTAATGTTAGATTATTATATGATGATATATGTTCATATCACAGCTGTTAATTGAAAGGGTAGAAACATTGGAACTGGAGGTTGGAAAAATCAAAAAAGAAGTGGTAGATATCAAAACAGGAAATAATCAAAATAAAAAAGTGAATATAACACCTCCTGAAAATATTGTCACCATATCTGATGATGACAATGTGGAGTGCAGAACTTCGAGTAAGTCAAAAAAACCCTATCAACATAGTAGTGGAAAGGTAATTATATTACATTTGAAGCAATTTTTATAAATTATTAATTTTATATTGTCTAACAATTTTACTGTTTTTAAAGGGCAAGTCAATCATGGAATACAATAACCAATTACCTACAATTGGGAAAAAATTATTCAACTCACCATCTTCGGCTGAAAAACCGATTAAGAGGATTCGGGGGTCACCATCAACAACTTCCCCGGGTGTGAAAAGATTTTGCAAAAAAATTCTCACACAAGCATCGAGACCAAGAGGTCATACTATCCCAAAGGTATTATTAGTGATGTAGAAATTATATGTAAATGTAATTTGCATATTAAGACTGTCACAATTATATGAAAGTAGAAATTATTAGTGCATTATGAAGTATAAATTATATATCACAAATTAATTATAAATTTAACTTTATTTATTGTAGGAAGTTAAATCTTGCTTCAGACCTAATTCAAGCATGGATTTGACTTGGGAGGAATCTCGTTTATCTGCTTACATTTTCAATGAC
This sequence comes from Lupinus albus, assembly GCA_009771035.1. Lineage (NCBI taxonomy): Eukaryota > Viridiplantae > Streptophyta > Magnoliopsida > Fabales > Fabaceae > Lupinus > Lupinus albus. Next base: position 16,607,764 of record CM020016.1, read on the forward strand.
CAGCTAGACTTGGAGTAAATATTATTTTATTTATGTTTCATTATAATTATGTTATATATATATATGCTTACATTGATTTACACTTATATATTTTTTGTTGTTATTATCCCATTAGCGAGGAGTTGTTTATGATTGGGGATGAAACCGGGACACGAAGTGAATTTCTATCTCTTGCAAGTGGAAGAGATATTAATGAGAAAGTAAATTTCTAACTTATAGAGTTTATATATTTTAATTTAATTATATATTGGAAAACTAATAATATTTTTTAACAGATTTTCATTTTATTGGCGAAATTAAGAACTTATGTAGAAAGACATGGGGATTCTCCGATCACTACTTGGTATCTACCCCCGTCATTTTCGGTAAGGAATAAGATGTAAATATAATTAGATTGTAACTATGACCACTCTATTAACTATACAACTTAAACATATGTAGGTTGAAGTTATTAATGACATGGCTGAACAAGAAATCTTCACAACCTACATGAATTTGTGGATGCCTCCCTCTTCTAATTTGAAATATGTAATAATTTTGTACATTATTTATTATATTTCCTTATCAACAAATTAATGAAGTCATGTACTAATTAATTTTTTTTTTGTTTGTACAAGATCTACGTGCCCATTGTTGAAGACAATGTACATTGGTATTTAATGGTGGTTGATATCGATGATTACACCATCTATAAATTGGACACTTGGGACATGAAATGTTATAGGGAGAGAAGATACTTGGATATTGCAAAGCTGGTTTGCAATTTTGACTTCATTTTTTAGTTGAAAATAATAAAAAACTTATCCAAATTTAATTAATAACTTAATCCTAATTTTAGGCCTATGTACTGGAAAAAGTTCTTGACCAACCCTTTTATAAGAGTCAAATGCCATACTTCCTCAACAAGTTGTCAGGTTGGGAAATAAAAAATGGGGAAGGTCAACCTAACTTGTGGAATAGGTATGTATTTTCACAATAATTATATTTGGTAATATATGGTCACCTTAACTTTTCGAAATTATTTCACTTTTCAATTGTAGTCGGAATTCTTCGGTGTGGGTTATGCAATGGCTAGAAATGGAAGATGCATTCATGTCGACTGTTATTGGGGAGGTAAAATTATTTTCAAAATTATCATGTACAATTATAAATTAACATTATTTGTAATTCTAATTTTTTATTTAATGAAGTTACATGACGAAAATGTGAGGATGAAGACTGCTTTGAAATTAGTTAAGCATGATATGAACAAGATGAAAAAAGAAGTGAAGACAAAATGCACTTTGATGTGGTCAAAACTTCCTTTTATTTGAACAAATTATGAACTTTTTTTTTGCTTTTTGGGAAATTTATGATGTAATCACTTTGCTTTTTGTGATGAAAACACTGCTTTTTGGGAATTTTGTGATGTAATCACTTTGCTTGGCTTGTTTGTGGTGTATGTTGAACAAAATTATGGGACTTAATGTGGTCCAGCTTTTTTTTTTAGCTTTTTGTTGTAATTGGATGTAATTATTTTCATGAATACAATGTTTATGTACTAAGTAATTGTATTTTACCATAAAATTAGTATTTGTTTTTTAACCATGTGAGAATTTATATACACTATGGAAAGGTTAACAAAAAAGATAATATGATAATATTCAAGAGCAAAAATTATATTTCAATTAATGAAGTTATATGAGCAAAAATGATAATATGATAATGATGATTCCATTTCTGACCAATTAGGAACTAAGCAATTATTGTGACCAATTACATATTGACATAATATAACCTTATGCAACCATTTCATTATATATTAAAATAAAAATAATATATTATTAATAAAAAACAATAGAAATTATGAAAATCAACAGAATTGTCATATTTTTAAGAATAATGCTTTTTCAGAATGAATATATAATTAAGAAGGAGATATAGTATTTATGCTTTTTCTGTAATACAATGTGTTTTCTTAATGTGTGTCTGTTTAATGGGAATGGGGTTTTATTAGCATTTCTATGTAATTACATTTTTAATTTCAGTCATATATTGAAATACAACTATGATAATAATAATATTCCTACAAAATACGACTATGATAATAATAATATTCCTACAAATCATTAAAGTAATATAACGAGAATGATGTCCAACAAATATGATAATATTCCTCATCATTTGTAAAACACTTGCTATTGTTCGTCATCGAAAATACGACTACAACTACCAACAACATTTGGACAACTTGCTCTATTGTGGCCAATTTCACGACAAATACCGCACTGATTACCCCGCTTACCTTTTGTGGTCATCCCAGGTGCTCGCCCTTTAGCACGTACTCGAATTGGATCTCGTACTTGCTCTTCAGTATCATTTTCAACATTTTCCATTTCACTAGACTGTTGTTTCAATCGCAGTCTACTACATTCGTTATATATTTTTTCCAACATCTCAGTAAAATCCTCCTCTGTTTTGCAAGCAAAGTTACATAACACTCTACAACCATCACTCAAAGCTCCATATCTACTACTTTCAACTGATTCTTTGCTTAGGTCACATTGCTGAAAATTTAGACGTTGAACATCCTTTGCTTTCTTTGTCCATCTATCAAGAACCAAACAAGATGGCAATTGTGATATGTCCAAAATTAGTAACACAAAAACAGAATGACTACATGGCATCCCAAAAGATTCCATTCTTTTACAAGAACATTTAATGTCCACGTTAGTACCATTGTCAAAATGTGATACATGCCATTTCTTATTAGGACAATAATGCTTTCCAATCTTGTATATTACATGACTCGAGGTTTGCTGGGTAGAAATTATCCTCAACTTTGCAGCTTCCAACAACACTTCACGAAATTCTTTGAAAACAGCTCTAGTATATATCGAAGCAGCATAACCCTCTAAATTATGATAAGGAGTTTGTAACAACTCATCACCATATGAAGATTTAAAATCTTCCATCACCTCATTGTTCCTCATGTGACTTAGACATCGTTGAAAGTGATGGAGAAATTCAGTAACGTTATACCCAGATTCTATATACCTCCCCATTTGTGAATGTAATCCCTCACAACGTGATGTAGTATGCAGACCAGCATAGAACTTTCCCCGAATGTAAGACCTCGCCCACATACTTCTACAATCAAAAATCTGAGCCACCCATGCATTGTTATGTAGTCCATGCTTGTTAATAAGTTCCTCCCACATCATATTAAAATCTTCAATCTCTACATCCGCATACATCACTTTTTGGAAATCCTTATGAAAATTCTTTTTTTTTATATTTTTTCCAGCGTTGTTACAAATATGCCAAGCACACAACCTATGATGGACTTCGGGAAAAACTCTTCTAATTGCATTCTTCATGGACAAATCACCATCAGTTATAACACACTTTGGATGTTTCCCATTCATTGCCTCCAAAAATTTCTCCAAAAGCCAAACGTATGTTTCCTCTGTCTCATTTGACACAACAGCAGCAGCAAACACAGTTGTTTGTTTGTGATGATTAACACCAGAAAATATAACAACTGGAAACTTATATTTGTTTCGACCATAAGTTGCATCAAAAGCAAGAACATCTCCAAAAATTGAGTAGTCAAAAATACTACATCCATCTGCCCAAAATAATTGTTGCAACTTACATTCTTCATCTACACTATGCCTCCAATACATTGCACAATCTGATTTTGATTGCTCCTTTAGGTATTGTAATGCAGTTTCCGCATCTCCATTTCCAATTTTTCTTTGCTTCTGGATTTCATTATACATGTCTTTCTTAGAAAACCCAATATATTGATAACCCCCACATTGACCAGCAAAAGACCCAAATATCTTTCCTGTCCCAATACCCACTTCTCTCATTGTGTTCATCTGAGCCACATCTGTCTCTGTCATTCTTCGGTTGGAAGCTATCATCGCACCATAATATTCACCAACGAGTTCATGATTATGTTCATCAACAAAATAACTAACATACCAATCTCCTTTCTCCTTGTCAATGTGGATTTTCATTCTTGCTAAACAACCACATCTAGTCTCTTTTCTAGGCGCCCTCTTCCGAATCAGATCATTTTTTTTATCTCTAAATCCTTCTCTATCACAAAAAAAGGATTGCCACAAAATCTCACCATCCTTGTCTCTCCGAGTATTATATTTTCTAATGCCAAATCCTTTCTTCAAACCATACATCTTATAAAATTTGTATGCAATTTCATTGTCTAAAAACCTATATTTTTTCACTTCATCTTCGTTTAGTAATCGAAAATCAATCTCTTCAAAATTTAACCCCTCTATTTCATTCACATTTTCTTCTTCACTAACATTACAGTCATCTAATCCCTAAAAAAATATAAACAAATCTACATTCAATATAAAATACATATTAACAAAAACTAAATAATATATCACATTTCATACCTCTAGTGTTTCATTATTCACGTTCAGTTCTTCTTCCATCTAAAAAAATTATTATTAACAGTACATTTATCATCAAAACATATAAGAAAGAGACTATCATAAACCAAAAACAAAACTTTTAAATTAAAACTTACCTTGTAATGTCTCTTACAAGTCTCGAATGTTCTGCTATAAAATAAGGGTGATTCTAACACTGTTTTTAACTTAGGAAACTCAGTATTAAAGGAAAAAATGAAAACTGGAAAGTAGGTACACTATAAACCGACTTGTGTGTGCCAAATTGCAAAATGTTAGGAAGTCGGTTTCGTACAGTCTGGAATACTCGAAAGTCGGTACACTATATACCGACTTCTGTATGCCAAAAAACAACATAACTCGAAAGTCGGTACACTATATACCGACTTCTGTATGGCAAAAATAAACATCTTTGATAAGTCGGTTTCTTATAAACCGACTTCTAAGTGGGCTGTTCGTAAGTTTACAAGACCCGTACCGACTTCTGTATGGGTGATAGTTTACCAGGCCCAAACCGACTTCTCTCTTACTTTTTCAACCGGTCATAATTTCAACGGCTAGATGAAATGGACGGCTAGGAAATTGGTAAGCACCCATGCGTACTATATTTCAGTACGCATGTTAGAAACAGCCATATAATAATTGTAACGATCCTAATTTTAAGTTATCTTAAAATAGAATAGATTGAAAAATAATAAGATAATTTTTTTCATATTCAAGTACTGATGATCACGATGCAAAATGCTAATATATGCATAAGTACAACCTTGTGTGAGTTGCATCACACATTTATTCTTCTGATCTTATCTGACTAAGATCCACGTAAGTTTTTATTAAATAATACAACCTTGTCCAATCATAAGTCATGCTTCCACATGCAACTTGTTAACCAAAGATACCAACATAAATTGTCTATGATAAGGATATAGAAAAATATAATGTTTAAGACCATTTTACAGACATAATTTTTATTGAACTATAACCTAATGGAACACCAAATATTTGGACAGATGATGATCATTATTCTCATCCATGAATAATCATAAAGTTGTGACAAAAAGTTTGAGCATGTTATCTGGTTACAATGTTCAAACACTGTTTTATTTACTTACAGAAAAGGTTCTGATTGGACTCGTCACATCAAGTTACAGCTTCATTCATTCCCACTTGGCATTGCAAATTAAATGTCTAATTTGACATGTGCACATATTTACCATGCCATGCCATGCCATTCCCTCTATTTCCTCATGCAACAATGCAAGGCCAAAATTGGAAACAACACAACATTATTCTTAAATATAATCCAACACAACATGGTTTTGCATGTACTCTTTAACAACATTATCCTTAAACTTGTAGGGGTGATGCTTTTCTTGTATTTCTGTTTTATTGTCTCATATTGGTATTGAACAAAATGACAATTGAGCAGCACAATGATGTTGAGAGTGGAGAATCCAGTGGGCTTCAGTATTTGCAAGAACCATTCATTCAACAATTGGATGATGATGATGATAATGATGATGCTTCTGCTGCCAGTAATGAAGTTGGATCACATAAAAGTGTGGAAAATGGATCCATTGGAATGGTTCTACTTAGCACACTTGTTGCTGTTTGTGGTTCTTTTTCATTTGGAACTTGTGTAAGTATCTTTAAACCTTCTGTAAACAAAATTGATATTTGCACAGTCAGATATATAACAACTTTCGCGACAACTTTCTCCTTTTGAAGTTGTAGTATTAATACTTTATCGAGCAAAAATTGTCGTAAAGTTGTCACATCTGGTTGTACATATCAAATTATCGTTCTGAAAGATATAATAGCAATCACATGTACAACCTATATATATATATATCTACACACTATTATTATGGTAAAAAGCTGAAGTTATTATTTTGGCAGGTGGGTTATTCAGCACCAACACAAGCAGCTATTAGGGCAGATCTTAATCTATCTCTTGCAGAGGTTACTATTCTACTTTCACTCTGCATACATTTATACCATATACATACATATATATATCTTAAGGTTTTATTTATTTTTTATTTGGTTGGAATGGCAGTTTTCATTGTTTGGTTCTTTAGTAACAATTGGTGCAATGCTTGGGGCTATAACAAGTGGTCGAGTCACAGATTTCATTGGAAGGAAAGGGGTATGTGTATATATATATATATATGTCACATCTAATAATACCAAATAAATATATATTCTGAACCAATATGTGGTCTTTTTCATGGGAAATATATATATGTATGTATGTATATAGGGCATGAGAGTTTCAGCAGGAATTTGCATTACAGGATGGTTAGCTGTTTTCTTCTCCAAGGTATATATGCATCTTTTAATTTACAGAATAAAAATTCATTCTAAGAAAAGCTGTTGCAAGATAAGGAAATGGGTTGACTTATATATGTTATTTTATGTGGTGCAGGGCTCTTATTCACTCGACATTGGAAGATTTTTCACAGGATATGGAATTGGAGTTATTTCATATGTGGTAAATAATTCATAAATATAACCATTTCTTTATTTTTATGCAGAAATTTTTTGCATGTGATGTTTAACTTAAGTTAGGAATAAGTCTTACAGTAATGTAGATTAGATGCTGGTCAAATACCAAAATGGGTGGATATAGGTGCTTTGAGTTTAATTCACTACATTCTAAGAATTTTATATACTATTAGTCCATCATTCACTATTTATTTTCAATCAATATTGGTTTTTCAAAAAAAGTAATACAAAAAAATGCTGAATGATGTATTAACTGTGTATAAATCTTTATACCAACAATGCATAAATATTACATTATTTTCCTAAACTTCAATAATTAAAGAAAGCTTATTTAAGTTGTTGTGATATTACATCAGTTGCATTTTTTTTGTCATTTCAATCATACACAACTAACTGCCAAACAAGTATTGCTAATCCAAATAACTGAAATAAGTAACTTTGTACCTTTTTATTTAGTGATTTATTGTATAAAAGTGATTTTATCACTCAACTCAAATGAACTAGAATATCTTAAATTGTTTTTAACACATGCATCCAAGTATAGATTTCATTATTTATAACCATTACTTTTTTGGGTAAATACACAATCATTAGTCAATTATACATAAAATCAGTTAATGTAATAATTTACTTTTTTGCTAATCCCAAGAAAGTTATGTTTCTTTTTCACTAAAAAATATAATAAAACTTAGCAAAATGGAACAGGTTCCAATATATATAGCAGAAATAGCACCAAAAAATCTTAGAGGAGGACTAGCAACAACAAATCAGGTGATGGAATATTAAGCATTATTAGTGCTTTTTTTATTGTGTATCATTGAGTTGAGTTTTGGCTTTAAATCTGATTATTGTTTTGCAGCTTTTTATTGTTACTGGAGCATCACTTTCATTCTTACTAGGAAGTATCATAAGTTGGAGAGAACTTGCACTAGTAGGTAAGTAATAAAATAGTTTACAATTATTGGTTAATGAATAAACTAATAATTATGGAGAAGGGTTAATTGTTCTAACTTGGCTTGAAATTTGAAGGGTTGGTGCCTTGCATTTCATTGCTAATTGGTTTGTGTTTTATTCCAGAATCTCCTAGATGGCTGGTAAGCATTAAGCTACGATCTAAGCCCAAAAGTGTTTGAAAGTTTATTGACTTATTTAGTATCTCCTAATATCAGGAGCTAAATTATAATCTCCTACCACTAAAATTATCATGACATGTATTCTATTTAACTTTTTTTCTACAAAAAATTTAAAAACTAAAAAATAAGACACATGCCATATATGATTTTAGTGGCTGAAGAACATAACTTATCTTCAGATATAAGAAGGTAACATATTTATGTAGTTGTTTGAATTTTTTTATGAAAATAGCTTATGAACTCCTTGTAAACAATTTTTTAGCTTATTTCAAAACGTTTAACAGATAAGCATATGAAATAAGCTAAAAAAGATTATAAAAAGTTGATAAGTTTTCATGTGATATCATTTGAATTATCAAAATACCATAATTTTTGTTTAGGCAAAAGTTGGTCGTGAAAAAGAATTTCTAATAGCTCTAAGGAGACTTAGAGGAAAAGATGTTGATATTTCTGATGAAGCTGAAGAAATTATGGTACATAGCAATTTCTCTTCAATTATTGGATGTCCTTAATCAAGGGGAAAAAACTTATTCCACATCCTAGAAATTCATTCTTGGAAAATACAATTGTTTGAATTAATAAGTAGATGACTAAGATGTGAAATAAGTTATTTTCCACTTAAGAGTAAGCAGATCCCCTCCCTATTTCATCATCTGAACTTACTTATGTCGTTGCTAATAGGATTATGTTCAAACTCTACAAAGTCTTCCTAAGATTAAGCTATTTGATTTGTTCCAAAGCAAACATGTGCATTCAGTAGTGGTAAGTAGCACATTTTTCTAACAAAAAATGAATCAGTGTATGTAATTACTCAAAGGATTATGTCTAACAAATAGTGAAAATTTCAGATTGGAGTTGGGTTAATGGTATGCCAACAATCTTGTGGAATTAATGGTATAGGATTCTATACAGCTGAAACTTTTGTTGCAGCTGGTAAGTTTGAACAAATACATGCTGATTATGAAAATTCAAAAGAAATGTGATTCTCTTGTCTTATTTTTTCACATATCACTTTGATTTGCAGGGCTATCTTCAGGAAAAGCTGGTACCATAGCCTATGCTTGTATTCAGGTATCTTTTGATTTGGCACAACGGTAAGTTTGTTGCTTAGTGACCATGAAGTCACGGATTTAAATCCTGGAAACAACATTTGTGCTTGGGACTTACTTCCCAACATGCCGCCTCCACATAAATCTGTCGGACCAGACGACAGGTTACCTTTGACCCATTACTAAATGACATCTTTTGGCTCATGACAACTGGAAAAAAGTTAGGTTCTGGCTCTGATACATGTTAAGGTTCCATCTCAAAACCAATTGGCAATGAGAGGAGTATCCCAATATGTATTTAAACCATTTTCGAGATAATGAGGTAGGCGATGTGAGATTTACTTCCAAACATGCAGGAGTAAAACTGTGTACATTTGCCCTCCCGATTTGGTGATATAGCTACATTATTGTGTTTGATATTCATATTTCCAATGTATAAACAGGTTCCATTTACTGCATTGGGAGCCATATTGATGGATAAGTCTGGAAGAAGGCCTCTTATAATGGTGAACCTATCTAAAAGCATTACTTACTAATGACATAGAAAATCAATTAAGGGAAGATAAGAACTTTCATGCTTAACAAACATTCTTGTGTATGTACATGCAGATTTCTGCAAGTGGAACATTCTTAGGCTGCTTTATTACTGGAATTGCTTTCTTTCTCAAGGCAAGTTTTTCTTATAAATGTAACAAGTTCTTATCTTCTTGTATATGGTTGTTATGTTTAGAAGTCGGTATGGCCCAAACCGACTTTTACACTAAAGTCGGTATGACTCACACCATCTTTAGACTGTGTACTCTCCTATACCGACTTCTAAACTAAATTTGTTAATCTCCATACCAACTTCCAAAAGGTCAATGAAACATTAGCCGGTAAACAAATTTTTTCATCCAACGACTATAAAGCAGTTCGCTTCCAAGCGAACTAAGTACTAGTTCCCAAATTAGCAAACACCTTTAATATATGTTTCCACATGTTATGTGTTTGTGCCTCAACTCTAAAGTTCATTTTTTTGACTCAATGGAACAGTGTCAAAGTTTATTGCTTGAGTGGGTACCAACTTTAGCAGTTACTGGTGTTTTGGTTAGTACTACTTTTGATCATTTTCCTACTTTCTTTCCCCAATTTTGTTTTAAATTATTGGGCCAGTTGATAAGTTTAACCATAAATTCCTTAAACTCAAATGTAAAATGGCCTGAAACTCTTGACATCTTTTGGACCTTATTGTAATCAGATCTATATAGCAACATTTGCAATTGGGATGGGACCAGTTCCTTGGGTGATAATGTCTGAGGTATGTATCATTTCACACCATAGAGTAATCTTATCCCTACAACTAAGTTAGACAACTTTCCCATAACATTATTTTTTGGTGTTTGCTAATTTGCGAACTACCACTTAGATTGCTTGGAAGTGAACTACTTTATAGTTGTTGTATGAAAAACTTTGTTTACTGGCCGTTTCATTGACTTTTTGGAAATCGGTATGGAGGTTAACGAATTTAGCTATCAGTCTGAAGTTGGTGTGGGTCATACCGACTTCAGTGTAGAAGTCGGTTTGGGTCATACCGACTTCTAAACATAAGAATCCATAAGTAATTTCTGCCATACCGACTTCTAAATATAATAACTCAGAAGTTGTTTCTTGTCATACCGACCTCTAAACATAACAGTACAAAAGTCGGTTTTGGCCGTACCGACTTCTAAACGTAACAGTACATAAGTCGTTTGTGCGATACCGACTTCTGTACCATGTTGAAGTCATTTCTTGCCATGCCGACTTCTAAACATAACAGTTGCCCGATCAAGATTTTAACGATTGAGATCGAAGGCAATAAGATCCAGCGGCTCACAGTGATGCTGTAATACTAGTGTTGATGATGCAGATATTTCCCATACATGTGAAGGGAAGTGCTGGAAGCTTGGTGGTTTTGGTAACCTGGTTAGGATCTTGGATTGTTTCATATACTTTCAACTTTCTAATGAGCTGGAGTTCCTCTGGTAAACACAGATTAATTAAAAAACACATTTTGTTATCATTCTTGTGTCAATCTCACAATAATTTAACATATATATATATATATATATATACTTGTATTTGGACAGGTACATTTTTTTTGTATGCTGGATGTTCCCTCTTAACTATTCTATTTGTAGCAAAGTTAGTCCCAGAAACAAAAGGAAAAACACTTGAAGAAATTCAGGCATGCATTAATTCAGAGAGTAAAGAGCAATATTAGGCAGAAATGTTCTAGACTTGGAGGATCAACAACCAATAAAAATTACATATTTATGCTGCAAATGAGTTGCAAATGCCATTTTTTGATTGAACAGGTTGAAAAACATAAATGTAGAATTTATTTTTGAGTGAATTGAAAGAAAGGAAGCCCCTATGTAGATTATACTTTTGAATTGAAAGAAAAAATATAGTTTCAATATGTAATAATAAGTTATCAATATACGAGAAATAAGTATATTAAGTAATAATTAGTCAGAATCATAATGTATAAAGTAATAAGAGATTGAGTTAATAGAATATCTTAATGAGATCTATATTGTATTTTCGAGTGGAATACTTAAGTTACACAAGTATTCTTAACAAACTTGGTGGATGAGAAACATGGAAAATTGATTATAATTTTCAGCCAGGTAGATACCAAAGCTTGTTATTATGATCTCTATACTAAGAAGCTTGGTGATCAGAATCAATAAGCAATAAGCTAAGGTTGGAAGCTTTGAAGAGAGATTTTCAAGTTTAATATAGAAAAATACATGGTCCCTTATCTCTCTCCTTTACAAACTTAAGATATAATATAATACTTAAAAGCAAAATGCAAGTGCTAACTCACCACTATTTTGAAGCCCACCCCATTGGGCTACAATCTTGTATGGTTGCTATTTAAGTTATAATGTAGTGCAATATATCTATACTATTAATAAAGTCAAAACCCAAAATAATTACTCATCATATTGTAATTAATGATTTCTTATTTTGTCATCACTATATTCTAATTTAAAAAAAATCATATAACTCAATGCAAATTATAATATATCTAACTGCAATTATAATATATCTAACACAAATTATTTATTGCATGTAAAACACATATTACAAATAATAGAAAAACAGATTGACAGATACGGCAGTGGCAGTTAACACGATAGTTATTATAAGTTGAAAAGTTTGATAATCCCACTCATAAATCATAAATGTGCTTCATGTATGTCTCTTGTACATTCAACTTTTGTCACCTAATCGATATATAACCGTAAAAAACTATATATTTGATGGTGCTCAAATATAAAATGAATTGATTTTGCGAATATTATTTTCCTAGGAAAATAGTCAGCAAACTGAAAAAGATTATATTGAATATAACAAGACGGTTCAAAATAAATATACACAGCATTTTCCATATATATATATATATAAAATACGTTAGTTTAGTGGTATAAAACTCCACTAGATTTTTAGATAAACCAAAATGTCAATAGCTCAATTCCTGAAATGTATCAAAAAAGATTAATTTCTTAACTATAAACGGACGAAATACTTTTCATTATACCAAAAAAAAAAGTAGCAAAATAAATATTTTTAAAATATTACTTCAATAATTTATATTTGTTTTCTCCTGCAAATACAAATAAAATTTCAACGAAGAAGAACAAGTCCTTTATAATGTTAAAAATTTCAGTTCAGACAAGATTATCTCAAACCTTATAAAGAAATATATAGAATCTTATGATCACATAAATAAATTATTTGCAAGATTTGCATCAATACCTTAAAATAAATTATACATGTCTGTCTCTCTTTCTTACAATGAGGCATCCTAAGAATTTAAATATAAAAAGGAGCAATTGTGGTGGCACAGTTGAAAAGTAAAGCAAGATTTGGGCGTTTACTTTCCATTGTGATTTGGTCCATTAAGGAACAGACAAAGTGACAATGCCACCACATCTTGATTTGACAACTACAGAATCATATCTTTTCATGATTTCTCTTATCTTCCAAATCACTTTCAAATATTTATTTCACATCTTTATCATTTTCTTATTCCATACTCATTAACTTACTTTACAACTCCATTACCTTATACCACTAATTAATCTACCCAATCTCCATAATTCAAACCAACATTCTAAATTATAATTAGAGTTGATATCCATTTTGGTATTTAAATTTTTTCATGTGTACTAATTTGATATCTAGAAAAATAAAATTTCATAGTAGTCAAAAATCACATAAGTGAGTCAAAATAATCTTTGTATAAAGGTTATAATTTTTTTTTAGAAATAACTAATTTGATCAACATTTAATACTTTTGGAGACAATTTTGGGTATTTTCAAGGACAAAATTGATATACACAAATTTTTTGAGGAATCAAGGTCTTTACCCTTACAATTATTTATGAATAAATGTGTTCATGAAAAATGTCAAAATTATAATATTGCAATCACAATTATTTAGTTTTAGCATGCAATGTTATTTTTTTTGAAGTCTATGGTCAACATATTTGTGAACATTATCACTATAATTTTTCAACTTCTTGAAGGAGAGAAAAGGAGGCAAGTTCATTAATGCTATCAACTTTCATTAAGCAAACATGAGAGTACAAATTATAAAGTGCTTTCTAGTGGAAAAAGGTACTTTGGGTGAAAACTTCTCCCTTCATAAAAATCCATACATATTCACCAGGGACACAAGATAAAAGAGATTCTTTAACCAATTTGATGAGGATCACAATAGAAGCATCTCTACCCTCTTAGAAACTCAGTTCAATCATAGGGATTGACCCACCAGCTGCCATAATCTGCTGCTCAAGCTGGCAATACCACATCCACAAACAAAACTTATATTACAAATACAGAAAATAACAGAATGTTCTTGAGCTGAAGTTTTAGTCTTATTTACCCTGAACAATGTTTCAAGCTTATTCTTGGCAAGGCAGTACTCTTGCTTCACTTGTTGCAGACATCTCAGGCACCTGCAGCAATCAAACATTTTCCATGAAATAATCAAAATTTAGGTTCATTCCTCTAGTACTTTGAATTTGAGCTACGGCGCCGGTGGGTTGACATTCCTACTTCAAAACCAAGGTCTTAAATTTCAATAGTAGTTATGTTGCGTTTACCAAAATTGTGAATAATTGTGGCAAAACTTTGTCAATGCGGCCACAATATGGCTGTGGAAACCGTCAAAACCATAATATTGCGACCATAATTGTTGCTTCAGGCAGCAATTTAACACCTAAGTCAAGTAATTAAACTTAAACAAGTTGCCTGAAGATAAACAACTTACGCGTCTGTGTTTTGTTCCTCGCAGAAGTTGCGGAAAGCAACGCAGCAATTCTTAACCCTTTGTGCACCTATGCTGTGGACCAGATATAAAAACTTGTCAGGAAACCAAGAATAGAAAGCATAGCAGAAAAAAGTGCTTATACAACTTGGTTTCTCTTAATTAAGGTTCAAATCTAAGCTTGATTAGTCTCTAAGCAATAGCTAAATTTCACAAGCATTGCAGAGAGAGACCAAACAAAAAGTCTGATTTTCAATAAAATTTTATACCTTGAGCTGCTACCCTTTAATTGGTGAACATGAGCATCAACTTTTTTGAAGTCAACACCACCTTTCTGATCTCTGCATATGAAAACCACAAAAAACATATAAGATCATGAACTTTTCCAAAGTGATCAATCAATAGTAAATCTTGTCCATTAAACAGCATTCTAACAGACAATGATTTGTTTCTTTAGCCTTAAAAAAATAATTCTTAGTAAATGTTTTGGCAGAAACTTGTAACATGAAACATGTTTTTTAGTAAAAGCCTAATCAAACAACCATATAACATGAAATATGTTTTTTTAGTAAAAGCCTAATCAAACAAAACAACTATAATAACATGAAAAATGTTGTTTTTATATAACAAGGATACTAGTACTTACAGAGCAAAAGTGAGATCATTAAGAAGTCTCTCAGAATCTTCAAAGAAGAGAGAAACAACTTCAACCACAAAATCAGGGTTGTTCTCATCTTGTAGCTGCTGAAGTTGCAGAAACTGACTATCAAGGAAGCCCTAACAAAACAAGTGAAGACCCACAAAATCAAAAATTGAAAACAACCCAACAGATCCATCAAAAGTTAGAGAAACACTGTTATGTATGTTTCATTTACCTCAATGAACAAGGATTTGGTGTAATCAACCCACTGTCTTTGCATCTGACCCACCTCCATAGTAATTGTTGATGTGTATGTAACACAAAATACAATACCCACTAAAGTTTGGGTCTCAAGTTTTGATTTTTGAATGAGATTTTGATGAAATGATTGTAATGTATTGGCCTAAGGGAGAGAGTGGAGAGTGTAACACCCTTTTTATTCCCTTTGGGATTTGCGTTCTGCTTTTGAAGGAATAATGAGAAGGAATATTTTCACTTTATTTTAACCTATCATTAATTATAAAAATCATAGAAATCTGTTGTATATAATAGAAATATCAAAGTTAGAATATAAAAATTATACATATTTAATTACTTAAACACGTCTCATGTTTTGTTTTTATATAATAGTACGTATAACATAAATATAATATCATTGTTAATGATAAGTTTGATTTTATATTTTTAATCTAAATATGTGATATTATGTTGCTAATTATTAATAGAAAAAGCTAATATATTAATTATAATAAGTATCATTAAAAAAAAACTTCTATAATAGTGATAAATACATATCAAACATGAACATAAGTTAATTAGTTAATAGAAAAGTTGAAAATGAATATAATAGCAATAAATAGAGTAGTGGTAGAAGCAAACTACAATCTAGAGAACATTGTTGGAAGGGGATCTACCAAAGAACGATAGATAAATGAGAGATTAAAAAATAACGCAACTTGTGGTTGTAGCCATCATAACCTGCATTGCAAAATGCAAATGCAATGCACTTAGAACGGCATAAATCTTTTGGAGCATGTTCTCAATGTCATTGGGACACAAGGACCACAAAAACAATATGGCCATCTTTCTTACTCCTCTTATTTTACCTACATAAATTTCATATCCTACATCATGTCATGTACTTTGGAACGTTAATAAAAGATGAGAGATCCATTAACTCAACTCTAAGAGTAAGTTTTTTAAATTTACTCAACGTCTTAGTCATAAATTATATGGAAATCAAATGGTTTGAATTAGTGGGTAAATCTAAACCATTGAATTTCCCTAGAATTGATGGCTAAGATGTGAAGTAAGTGGATCCTCACCCTTAATAAAAATATTTATTATTGTTGTTGTTTTTGTTTTATTATTGTTGATGTGAGATAAGTCTAAAATATAAGACAATAAATTTTTGTTCTGATTTGACATGGTTGCCACCCTCTCCATGATTTGGAAGGCTATGCTCACACCAAACATCTATATCATTGATTCACCATCAACTTTTGTATTTTTGTGTTATGAATGGAACAAAAGTTTGTCTTGTCTTGCCATTTACTTGGTCAATGTTTCTAACAAAGATTGTTTAATAAATAACAACCCATTGTTTTGCAGCTAAAATTCATGTCTTTAATTTCGTTGGTTAATCTACATGCATTTGCAAGTTGTGAACTAATTTCTTTAACACCCCCTCCCAAAATATGTTACCATGTTGTTGTGATTGTTTATCTACTTATGGGTAACTCTTTCTCCATCATATAGATTTTTCCCCAACAATTCCTTGCCAAACTAATAGTATGGTCAAAATGGAACTATGATAAAAGACATCTGAAAACAATTCCTATGTGAAACAATTGTTGGAAGAGACATTCACGCATCCTGAAAATGATTAGTCTTTATTCACAAGGTAAGAGATATCGTAATTAAAAGATAAGCAAACATAATTGGACAACTTTCTAAGATAATCAATTGATTAAATCAAACACTCACTGGAATACATGTTCTAATTCTTCTGTATAAATCATTTAACATAACTTACTTAACAAGAATTAAACATTGATGCATAGAACTGCTAATGTTTCCAATATATAATTTATCATTCAAGCTGTGTGGATTAGATGGAAAACAATTACACCCTAACTTCATTACCATTTTGGTTAAATAAATTTTTGACAAACATGCACATTATGTTCTGTCTCACTCACTGTCTTGAAAGCATGTTCTGGCCATGCATGAAAACTGATACATTATAAATCACTTAAGCTTGTGCAGTTTCCAACTTTGCATGCATGAAAACTGATACATTATATCTGAATCATAAGGCCATAATATCTAGCCTTCATTGCTTTCTTTTTTAATAGAGTTAGAACCTAGAATAGTCTCCATGAATCTATCCCTATCATTCAAAAACTTGGTTGAGTTGTAATCTTCTGCATCATTCAATTCTACTGAGTATGTCCTTTGAAGTTTCGACTTTTGGCGTTCCTTCATCATCTTCAAACTCTCTTCTTCACCTCTTAGTATCTTTAGTACCTGCATATAATCACCAGCAATGTGTTAGGAAGATCACATTCCTCATAAAAAAACTTGTGTATTTCTTTTGGTCGCCAAAGCCAATCAAATGCTCAAAAACTTGTGATTGGAGTCTATTAATGATGTCAAATATTGTTGGAAATTAAGTCTCACATCACCCACCTCATTATCTCATGAATGGTTTAAATACCTGTTACTACTCCTCCTATTGCCAATTGGTTTTAAAATGGAACCTTAACATGGTATTAGAGCTAGAGCTCAACTTCTTTCTGGTTGTCATGGGCCAAAAGATGCCCTTTAGTTATAGGTCAAAAGTAGCCCTTCTTCAGGTCCGGCATGTGGAGGGGCATGTCGGAAAGTAAGTTTCACATCGCCTACCTCATTGTCTTAGGAATGATTTAAATACCTGTTGGGCTACTCCTCTCATTGCCAATTGGTTTTGAGATGGATCTTTAAGGGATATGTGGTTAGGCACTTAGGCTAACAAGAAAAGTCACATGTTGCAAGAAACTAGACAACAAAGAAAACTCAACATCTAGTAAACAAAATTTCTCCAAATATGTGTTATGTTATAAAAGGACATGCCTGGTTCATGTATGGTCGATGAATTGAAGTCTGCTCTATACACAGAGAAGCTGTTAAGATTACAAGTTTCATCTGTTCTTCATCATAAGCATCAGCCAAAGTTGGATCAACAAGCTCTTTGATGTTGTTTGCAGATAGCAAAGGTTTGGCCTGCAAAAAAATATTTTTAACAGACAAGTTTAGAAGTGGTTTTCAATATCAATATGATAAGAAAATGGTTATTATTTAGTTATGGTTATATATATGCAATGGTAGACCTACCCACATAACCAAACTTTTCTGTGAGCTATCCAATGCTTGTCTTCCAGTAATAAGCTCCAATAATAGCACACCATAAGCATATACATCAGTTTTTTCATCTACTATACCATGCATGAAGAATTCAGGTGGAAGATAGCTGTTGTGAGATCAATGATGATTGCAAAAGGATAGAAAATTAAGAGTTAAAAAAGTGGATTGAAAAATAGTTAAATGAACTCATGAAAAACTTATGAAGATGTTAAATGTACAAACCCAAAGGTGCCTTCAACTTTGGAAACAGTATGGTGAGTCCATTGGTCAGGCAACCATTTTGAAAGGCCAAAATCAGATATCTGGTGTAAGATTTAAGTTAGAAATGTTTCATCAATATTTTCATCTACTTAGTTAAATCAATTAAGGATGTAATATGATTTAGAGCATAGGGAAATTCATTACAAAAAAATATAACAGTTGCTGAAAAATGCATGTTGCATAATCATATTTATTACTTGAGGCTCAAAATTCTCTGAGAGGAGTATATTAGAAGCCTTGATATCTTTGTGAATAATCCTTCTTTGACATCCCTCATGCAGATAGTGGAGGCCCTCAGCAGTCCCCATAGCAATTTTAAACCTTAGGCTCCAATTCAGTTTCTCTCTGGGTCCTATAATCATGTAAGGGAAGAAACCGAATAATTTTATTTTTCCGAAAACATTTGAAATGTTTGACAGGTTGGACCGCATCACCTTGTGCGGTTGCAATACTAAAACTTTGGTGGTCGTGAAACCATGCAACTACGACTATAATCGCAATTTATAACTACGCATACCATAAAGTATGGATGATAGGCTGCCATGTGGAGACAACTGAAGAACAAGAAACATTCCACCTTCAACACCATATCCAATCAATCTAGCAATATTTGGGTGGTCCACATGCACTATTATGCCAAGCTCAGACAAGAAATCTGCAGTCATTTCTTCTTGGCTCCCTCTTGTGAGCCTTTTAATGGCAACAAAGTTTCCATCTTCCAATTTACCTAAGTAAACCTCAGCATAGCCTCCCTCCCCAATCAAATTATCTTCACAAAAAGAATAAGAAAATCAAGTAGCATACAACCCTAGCAAGCATGATGTCAACATTTCCATGAAAACACAAAAAAGGATTCCTCCATATGTAATTACTTGATAAAAGTTTGAAAACAGAATATTAAGGTCTATTTGGTTTGCCAAAACATTTTTTGCATTCTGCTTTTATTAACAAGTGCAAAAGTGACATATTGTTTTTTTCATCATGTTGAACATTGAAAAAACATTATATTTTTATCATTTTCGATTACAACAGTAAGGTTGTTGCTTAGTGTCTAACAAGTTACAAGCTCAAATCCTGATAATAAGTCTTTCTGTTTGCGGGTAGGAACCTCATGCATTAGTCTGTCCGTTTTATTGTTTCGAGCACAAACCTCTGGATTAGGAAACAAAATGAAAACAATGTGGTATTACTTAAATTATGAACAAAACACAACCAAGAAAATGGAATCAGGATTTGAACCCCAAAGGAAAAGTAGGATTTCATACCATGGCTAAAGTCATTGGTTGCAGCCTGAATCTCAGAGAGAGTGAAATTTTTCCAGGATGATTTAAAGCAGCAAAACTCACTATCCAAAGATGATTTGAGAGCAGGAGAACTAAGAGAAGGAATCAGATCCTCCCTTATTCTTTTACTCTTTCTCCTTGTTAGCTTTGGAACATTCTTAAGTGGATGAAATGTATGAAAGGGCATTTGTGATCCTTTCTTCAGTAGTTTAAAGAAACCTTGGCGCCACTGATTATTGTTAGTGCCTCTCAAATCTTGTTGAACCTCAGAATCAGAAGTACTTGCCCTTGAAGAAGGGGTTCCTGGCTCTAGAGTTCTAGGACTAGAGTTAAACTCAGATTGGTGTTGCACTTCAATATCTAAACCTCCCAAATCTAATATGTTATTCATTCTAGTATTAGCATAATATCATTAATTAAACAAAACTATCTTATAAGTATCAAGTTCAACATGTTTATACCAATGGTTGAAAATGAATCAGAAAATCCAATTCTTGGTCTTCTGCCTCTTACAGAATAGTTCTCCTTTTTCAGTTGTTGTTTCTTTTCTGACATATGATGGTTCTCATTGCTGCAAATATAATCTTCTTTATCAGAAAATAACATAAAACTCTGACACAATAATAATGTAGGAACAAACCCAAAAAAATGTATGACAAAGACAAAAGTACATGTCCCTAAAAGCATCAATGTAACATCACCACGTGGTTCAAATCTTGCAGTGCAAGGAATGAAGATAAATAAAATTTTGCATGTAATGGCAGAATACATAATACATATGTAAGGTTAACAAGATTACGTATTAACTATGAATTAAACACAATATATGGCATGCATGAAATGGAACTATGGTTCCATGCAACTAATGAAGAACGTAACAAAACTTTTATTTGTTTAAAAAAAGAAGATGAATGGAAAGGAATGTTATATTATTAAACCTGGGTGGTGGTTGTGGTTCTCCATTATCGTTCATGGTAGCATTGCCAAGACGAGTTTGAGAGAACCAAAATGAGAATGAAAAACAATGATAGAAAGAATTAGAATGAGAGAGAAAGAAAATGCAAAGAGAGACATGAATTAGTGGTTGGCATGATTTTCCTAACATGAATATTAAAACGTTGTTATTAGCTTCACACCGATTTTTTATGCTCAAAAGACGGCTTTAACTCTTCCTTTTTAATCCAAATATATTAAGTTTTCTTCTCATCTTATATTAAAGGAATTAAAATATTAAATAAAAATGGTGTTAGTAGTTTGTATCTAAAATGATTTTATGTAACATCTGAGGTGGGTTTGAAACAAGAGAGATTTAAAAAATTGAAGGAAAATAAATAATGGTTACGTTGTTAACTTATTTGTTGAGCCATTGGAACGTAGAATCCAAGTTTTTGCTTCCTTCTTTTGGAAACCATAAGTTAATGACATCATAAGCATAACAAATATTCAATTTTATTCAAATAAGTGAATGTGAAGAACGGATACTTGACCTCCAGTACCGCCAGAGATGAAGACATAATTAATGTATTTTTTTTAAATTTTTAAACCATTTTGAACCTCACAATCCAGTACTAGACAGTTTAGTACTGGAGAGGATCCAAACCCGACAAAAACATACATTAGTATATCATATATTACTACATCATAATTCAGTCTCCAGATTTTAGTTGTTTTTATTAATTATCAAAAAAAATTCTCAAGTATTGGAGAGTTGGGTATTAGATAGAATGTGAATGTGATTATAAAATTTGGTGGCTTTAGCAAATTGTAGGTGATCAGAACTTAACAGCAACCTTTTATTATAAAAAACTAAGTATTTGATACGGGGCTGTGGAAAAAAAAAACTACTCCTCTTGTTTATTCTTGAAAAATATATTTAGATAATCTTAAAGTGGATGAATAAAATGTGAAATAAGTTTTTTCTATTTAATGGTAGAGAGTGGGTAGACCGTGAGTAGACATTCTCTCTATTAATTGAAAAATGATATTTCTACACTTAATTTAAAGATAAAAATATCATTATATATGTAAACATAAGGATATAATTATCTTTTTATTTTCATTTTTACATTATTTCTCACCATCGGAGAGATTATTAGTTTGTGACCCTAAATTGCATTATTTTTATGCAACCTCACGTGGACCACACCGAAATTAATAACTTCCACGAAACCGGTTCCTTGAGAATGACAACTTACCCTTCTGAAATGACGCCGTTACCCTACCTCAGCTTCGGTTCCCAACCGAACCAAAAAAGCCACTCAAGTTGCATGCTCCGAACCAAACACTAACGTTAACCGTTTACACGACCACCTCAAAAACAGAAAGACCCATTCTGGTCAGCACACACCACCTGTCCCTCACTTTCTCTCTCTTCAATTATCATTATCACGTGTAATCTCATTTCTCTTCTAATCTTCTTCTATATATCACCCTCTTCTTTCTCTCTTCAATCAAACCCAACAAGTTCAAATCATTTCTATTTCCATTTTATTTCCACTATCCCTCTTCTCTAATTTGTTTTTTGAGAAGGGAGAAGAAGAAAACAATATATAAGTAGAAAAAACCCTCATAACAAAGAATTCTCTGTTTTTAGATCAGATTTAGATCTAAACGCTTATACCCATTTCTCAAGTTTTGATTTTTCTCACCTTCTGTTAATTTTCATCATCATGGGTACGGAGGTTTTGCGGCCACATGATTATTTCATTGAACGAATCAGAAATCCGCGGCCGACGGTGGCGGCGTTTTCACGGCGGAGGAGTAACTTCAACGACCATAATTACAATCACAATCATTACCATGCTTCAACCTCCGTCAAGCCTTCACGGAAACCGTTGGTTCGACCCGACCCGAAGAAACGGGTCGAGAAGAAACCGAGCTCCGATGATTCTAAAATGGTGAGGAGCAGTGGGTTTGTGATGGAGAAGGTGATGATTCTCCGGAGGGGTGAGTCGCTTGATTCGAAGATTAAAAGCGAGGCGTTGATGAAGGAACGTGATGATTTGGTTCTTATAGGAACCCAGCGGTTGGGACCCGAACCGAATGGAATACCCGGTTTTGAGATCTACGCCGGTTCTGCTTTCGCTATGTCGCCGTCGCCAAGCGCGCTTCCGCTGCCGTCTTTTCATAAGAAAAGCTCGTCGCCACCGGCAGTGATTGTTGACTCCGCCACCCGGGATCTGAGGCGCCTGCTCCGACTTGAATGATCATAAAACGGGTTTAACTTATGGGTTTGCAAGTCGGGTGTGGAAGAATAAGCCGATTTATCGTGTTTCCCTACAAAACTCAACTTGCAAATAGACTAGGTGTCTTTGGAATTCTGACCTGACCGTAATTTTTTAAACGGAAGGGTGGTTCTGAAATTTGGGGAAAGTTGGGGGACGAAAATGTTAAAAGAAATGAAGTTTGGAGTGGTGTATGTTTATGAGCTTATGTTGTTAAGGTTTTAATCTCAGCTTAGGATGGGAAAGAATAAAAAGGAGAAAGTGAGGGTTGGTTTATAAAATCTGGAAAGTATGGGTTAGAGATAATGGGAGTTAGAATAAATGGTTTTCTGCTTTTGTGAATTTTGGAGCACCTTGTACCCTTTTTGTGTTGTAAAGTAAAATTGTTAAGTATGGGAAATTGGGGCAAATTTAGTTATTTTTTTGTCTCTGACTCTGCTTTATATTTCCTGCCTTATTATTCTGTTTGATCCAACTTATAAGAGGATGAAGATGAACTTAGTCAAACTATTGGATTTTTCTATAATCGATGGTTAAGATGGAGTCAATGGATCTCTCCTCGTTATAGACATGTTAAAATAAATGAAACTAAGTAAATTTTTTAGAGATTAATTTAAATCACTCCAAAAAAATCTGACCGAATCTGCAGAAGAAGCATAGCATGGAATGAGGTGTTGTTCAATGGTTTAAGTTTCTCTGGATTTTTAGAAAGACCAAAACTTAGCAATGGTACTGGGACAATGTTAACTTTTAACTTCGTTAACTCTTTATTTTTCTCATTTCATCCTTTAGCATAAACATTTTTCCTCAGTGTTATTGTTCTAAAATTCTTTCACCATTAGACTTTGGCTTCATAGTGAAACTTTGCTCCATAATCGTATTTTTTCAATTGTGGTGCCTAAAACAATTTGCAAGAACTTTTGGGAGGAAGAAGATGACTATGTGATTATGGTTATGGCAAAATTGAAAATCAAAATTTGTCTTCATTGTTGATTTTAATTTCATTTTATATTTTAGACTTTTAGAGTTTTAGTCTCCTTTCCCATCAATGATATATTGTGGTTTAATTACGTTATCCATTATCGATACCTATCTTTTCTTTTTAACCTTAAAAGGGTAAACTGATCTATACAAAGAAGTGATATATAAAATTTAATGTGTTGTCATGTTATCTCCAAAATGGAGAGATATTAACTTAAGTGAGGAAGTTGCACTATATAAAATTCATGAGTTTGAGTTGGAAAAATGTGCACATATCAGTTTATATTGACTATATGTACTACTAGTATATAATTTTATCCTTAACTTTGTGCTCATAGGATAAGAGAATATAGTTGTAAGTATAAAAAAAACATCTAGTTATAATTGGTGTAAAATAGAGATAGATAATATAAAAATGAAATAAGAGAGGACACAAGGTTTACTTAAACTAAGTTTGGTTGAGATTTAGGAAATGACATCTTGATGATGTGTATAAAAAATAAAAATCAAGCTATAAATTCATCATAAGCTTTAACTATTTTCTTGTAAACAACACTTATGCACCTAACATAATTCGTGCCTATAAATTAAGGCTAAGGCAGCAAATATCATGCGTGCAATATATAATTGGTATGGACCAATAAAATATTAATCTAGTGATGTAAAACTCTACTGAATTTTGAGATAAATAAAAAATTAATGATTCGAATCATGATAAATATACTTGTTGGTATGGACAATCATATACCAAAAAATATTAATTCATTATCCATATTATAAGAGGTTAACCTTAATTATATCTTTTTCCCATTATTTAGTTAGTAGTATTTGGATAAGAAGTTGAGATATTGAGTGGATGACCACATCCATTACATTTACCCAAAGGTTTGGATGAAAACAAGGATCACAATAGCATGAAGATTCTTTACTCATATTCATGCCTACACCTAATCTCAAATATTCCAATTCATTTTTAAGTTTAATTATATATATTTACATTTTTTTTGTAATAATAAATATATATAAAAGATAATTTCCATATTAATAATAACTTATGTATATAATATTTTTGGACATTAAAAGAATAAAAAATGACAAATATAATATAATATATATATATATATATATATAATATTATTAATTTTTTTAATAAATATGTGACACAATTACAGGTTATATCACTTATAAATTATTATTATTGATATTTGTCAAAAGTATTTTTGTGGGCAAAGGCGAATGCCAATATTTTTGTTTTTCCTAGATGAAACAAATATTTTAATTTATATATCATGGTTTTTTAAATACATGGACATGATCTAAACAGTAACTAAATACTGCAAAAAAATATTAAAGTAAGTGCTTCCGGTGATAAAATATTAACGAAATTTAATGTAATTGCAAATCAACTACTCTTTCAATATTTATGTCCAAAAAATTTAAACTCACAGTTTTTCAAAGCATTTTTTAATAAAAAAATAGAACTTATTTATTTGATTTATTTCCAAGTAATTAATGAAACGTCAAAGCTGTAGTTCAATTTAAAGTGAAACATGATTTTTCCCAAAACAGCAAAAATTCCTCATTCACGGAATTGATGAAATTACTAACTATTTTTTTATCCACATACATAGTGATATATATATAGTTGAACATAGTAATGCTTACCTTGACGCAAATTTAATTTCCTCTTATGGAAACCATATCTTAAGATTTTCATTACAAGATCGTGCATTTGTGAAGAGCCATAACATAGGATTAAATAATTAGACTTTTCAACCTACCATTAAGAAATGAAAGCAGCTTGAATTAAGATGTCAAATCATTTTTTTTTCAATTAAAAATATTGATATAAAATGTCCTTATTTTTAGTTCAAAGATTAATTGCCCTCACTAATTATTCTTTTACTGACTACAAGAGATAAGTTATCTCTAGGGATGAAACCCCAACCCGAATATAATAGGAAAAACCTGATGAGAATGAGTTTGGGTTCGGGTTTTACCCGAGTTCAAATTTCGGGTTCGGGTTTGGTATTAACAATATAAAACCCGAACCCGATTAATATATATAAAACTATAAAATTACATATAAATGCATACATAAAAGCTATATATATATATATAAATTTCACATATATATATATATATAAGCTATACATATATAAATTTCATACACATATATATAAACTATATATATAAAAATATATGTTTTTGGGTTAGTTTCCAACCCCGCTTAATTTGGGTTCGGGTTTTGGATTTCGGGTTCAGGTTTGGGTAAACACAAACCTGACCCCGACCCGCCCCGTTGCACTTCCTAGTTATCTCCTGGTATGATGAAATATATTATTCTCAATTATTAATTCTAATAATGTGGGCATGATATTTCTTTTGGAATCATATAGTAGTAAATTTTATACAAAATTATATTAATATATATGAAATAAGAATTTTGAGTAGGAATATTTCACATTTTTATTAATAAATCATAATTTGAATGTTTGATTTCTAAAAGCAATTAATATTTGTTAGAAGTACAAATATGCACCCCGACATTCATAAAGCAACCCCTGATCTGCTGACAAGCCCAAATGGTTTACCACACCAAAGCATAGTTAGAGAATGTTCCATTCACCATCAATATAAATAGGGGTTCCTCCCCACAAGGAAGTATGCTCCTAACTCTCATAACTTGCATATCTCTTGAGTTATTGCTCTTTGTTTACTCACTTCCTTCACTCACATACTCACTTAATCATGAGAGCACCTTTTCAGGTAACTCCACCGACGGCTTGGAGCTCAACTCAAGCATCCCACAAGACATTCCAACTCATCGTAAACCGAAAACTCTAAACCAAGCCCATGCCCGGCTCACCCCCTAGTCAGATCACCAAGCAGGGGAACAATTCCAATTTTGGGTCTGGAATTAGATATGCCAACCACGACTTCCCTAAAAACACATCATCCAAGTAATTTATGAAAATATACACCAAAAATGTATTTTTTTTCGGTTAATGTGTACTCGTGTCATAAATTTTCCCGATTTAATGTGCATGACAATTGCATATCAAGGTATATTCTTCTTAATTGAATTAGAACAATTTAAAAAATATATAATTATCCACCATTTCTTATCTTAAATATGTAAAATATCTTTCAATTGCTAAGGTATTGCATCAAAATTACACACAACTTGTTAGATTCTTGTTAATGTTATGATTAAACTGTTAGATATAAATTGTGAGTTGGGTGTTAAAATTCTCATAAATTCATTTTGTCTCCTTTAAATTTAATTTCTACTCCTCACTCCCTTATAAAAAAGTCTCATGTGAAACTAATCCTTGCAATAATATACATAAATCTTTATTACAATAAACTCACATGCACGTTGTTATTAAAATAGAGGGGGATCTACCTATTAAAAGTTAGAATATACATATATCTTCATTGTCTCCTCCTCACTCCATGCAAGTGTGCATATACATAATAACCATTAATTGCTTCCAACCACGTTAGGATCCTATTAGTTATATGCATGATTAATGTTATATTCTCCTACTAAATTATCCTATTAATCTCTTATCTACAAAAGTGACATATGTCAAAAAGTAAAAACTTATTTATTTATGTTCTGTTTACAAGTGACATATGTCTCTTTAAAATTCAACTTACATATTATGTAGACCACACTAAATTTATATATTTAAAGGTTCCACCAGAATTTCAAAATTCCTTAAAACTTGAATTAGAATTGAAGCTCTCCATTTCCAAAAGTTAAAGCAAGACTACATCACAACCCAAACCCACTTCTCATATAGCCAAATTCCATTTTGCGTAGAAGCAACTAACTCTCCCTCTCCATCTATAAAACCACACAATTGCACCATCCAAAGAACAAATAAAGAAATTACCACAACAAACACTGTGTGAGTGTAAACTTTACCTTCACCTCCACACCCTATTTAGATATTGTACCTGAAAAAAGAAAAAGAAAATGGGTGAAAAAAACAAACCCTCAAGCTCCAAAACAAACACACAAAAAGCAAAAACAACCATGTATAGTAAGACATTATCAAACCTTGGAAACCTAATAAAGCTTCTCCCAACAGGCACTGTTTTCCTCTTCCAATTCCTCAACCCTGTCCTAACCAACAATGGACACTGCATCACTCTCAACAAGTATCTAAGTGGCGCTTTTCTCATCTTCTGTGGCTTTAACTGTGCCTTCTCTTCCTTCACCGACAGCTACACCGGCTCCGACGGCCAGCGCCACTATGGCATCGTAACCGCCAACGGACTATACCCTTCTCCGGCTTCCGATGGTGTTAACTTGCCGGCATACAAGCTTAGGGTTGGGGACTTTGCGCACGCTTTTCTTTCAGTAGTTGTGTTTGCTGTATTAGGGTTACTTGATACTAATACTATGCAGTGTTTTTACCCTGAGTTTGAGACTGGTCAGAAGCTTTTGTTGCAGGTGGCGCCGCCGGTTATTGGAGTGGTGGCTTGTACGGTGTTCATGGTGTTTCCTTGTAATCGACATGGGATTGGGTACCCTACCAGTGCTGATTCTAATGATACTTCTCAGAAGTCTGATGCATAGTGTGTGGTAATGTACTGTAGCAGCAATTTTTTGTTCTATTTTGGTTCTGGTAATGTGTCAATTCTGCTCATATTATATTGATCCAACGATTTGCACAATAAATACTAGCAATATAAATAAGTTTTGTTGATTTTATTTGCGATAATTATGCTTGTTTTATGTTTCAATCATTATTATTGTACAACAATTTTTAAATGAAAACATTATACCAAATCCTAATTTGTAGGAGTTTATGTTTCCCTTCTTCCATTTTAGGTTTTCTTATCACTTTCTTAATTTGTTATCTTAATTAAGAGCTTAAGCACAACACAATGGTAATCTTATTTATCTTATTATTTATAAGTCCTAAATTTAAATCTTGTAAACAACATCTTGTAAAAGGGTTATCTTTGACTGACAACGGAAAGACATCTTTTGACCCCTGAGACAATGAGGTAGGTGATGTCAGACTTAACATGCTCTCTCCACATAAGTCTGCAGGATCATGCAAAGGATTATCTTTGACTCATAATGAAATGACATCTTTTGACCTATAACAACCGAAAAGAAGTTGGACTCTGACTCTGATATCATGTTAAGGTTTCATCTCAAAACCAATTGGCAATGAGAGGAGTAGTCCAACAGATATTTAAATCATTCCCGAGACAATGAGACAATGAGGTAGGTGATGTAACACTTAATTCCTAACAAAGAGCTTGTCATTACTCTATCATTTTTTTGGATCCTCTTGTATAATAAATGGTTAAAGACAATATTCAATTTTTAAGTATGACATTTGGAGAAACACTTAAGACTCAAATGGATTAATTCCAAGATGAACTTATATCTTTTGATCAACAAAAAAAAAATCTAACTCTCCATCATTGTCCTTAGTAGAATGGGTAGATTGGACTTTAGACAAAGTGAAACATGGTTTTTTAGTAACAAATTTAATGTTGCGTGCTACTTAATACTTTCATAGTTGTTGAAAAAGTACATAGTGAATTGTTGGACAAGTGGCTCTTCCTAATAGAATTTCCATTCTTCTTAAATAATTTATGCTATATTCACCTATAGGCCTAAATCCCACATTTCTTCCTTCTTAATTCTAATACGACATATTTTATTGCCCTTAATTAACATCTTAGTGAATCAATTACTATAGCTGCTTGTGTTGTTGAATTTCTCTTACCAATAATTTATACAGAAACTATAAGAAAGAAGCCAAGAACTCCTATTTATAGCACAAGAAAAAAAAGGTGGGAGAAGTGAATCTATATTAATTTCACCCAAAAAAAGAAGTATTAAACTCTGCTCTGTCCCACAATATATGTAGAGAAAGAAAGAACTTGACAAAAGGATAATGCTAAGAGTTTAGATAATCTTCGGTTCTTTATGGACACCCATTAAGATGACATCATATATATTATTACATCTTCAATTAAGATTGTGGAACTAAGGTTTACGTGAATTGTACCATTTCCCTAGCCCTTGGTGAATTTTTAGGTTGATTTGTTAAAAATTGTAATATTATTGTTCTTGATAAAAAAAATTACTATATCAAATTAACCGTAACATATATAACAATGTATCATTGATTTTTATACGCAATAATAAACTATAAAAAGTTGTATATTATCATCTGATTTAATTATCTCTACTATCACATTCTTTAATCAACTTAACATGTTATGTGATTGTTAAATAGTTAAAATTTTGAATAAAGTGTCGAGAAGGCTTTAATTTATTAATAGTAAAAGGACAATAATTGACCTAAATTAACAAAAGAATGTGTATCTAGTTGCCTAAATTACATACGTGGTGTGAAAGAATCAAAGAAGTGATGATGTAGGTAGGCTCTTCCTAAAAATTAGGCTGATATTTCTGGAAAACAGTCCACAAACATTAGAGTTTGCTTTATTAGTTGTTTGGACTAACATTGAAATGATTGCTTATTAGTGGGACACTTATCACCTAATTATTACTAGGCCTAAAGTTATATTGGTTTTAGCTAATTATAAATTAGTTTGCATTTTGATCACACTCTAATTTTATTTGGAATTTCTAAAGACAAAATGTCGGTCCAAAACTAACTAATAAGAATATATTATTCATAAGTCTGTCTCGAACCAATTAAAATATGTTATCTCAATTAAAAAAAATATTTATAACTTTTTCTATTTTCACTTCATTTTATTGTACCTCGTCCACAACTAACAATCTCCTCATAGCACCTGTTATATAAGACATGGCAATAAACTAGAGTGCAAAATGGGGATCCCGATCCTCTATCTTAGATTTTTGTATCTCTGTATACCAATCTAAAGATGTTTTGCTAAATATGTAAGAGAATGATATATTTGAGTCAAAAGTAAGTTTTTTAAACCTACTCCATATTTTAACCATTAATTCTAGAGAAATCTAATGGTTTAAATTAATTGGTAGATCTAAGCCATTGAATTTCCCTAAAATTGATGACTAAGATGTGAAGTAAGTTTAAAAAACTTACTCTTTGAGTAAATGGATCCCCACCCAATATCTAAATATGTTAGTACAACCATTAATAATAAATTAAATGAGATATATTATTTATTGTTAGTCAAAATCTTATTTGGTTGGTATAGAGGCATAATCAACTGCACCACTACTAATTGATATTTAAATTATATATATTATATACAGTATATGTACTGTACTCACTCTTTTAATTAGGTAGTTATTTTAGTATTAAATCACTCTTTTAATTAGGTAGTTATTTTAGTATTAAATCCAGTGTTGTTTGGACCGGACCGGACCGGCCGGTCCAACCGTCACCCGCTTGAGTAAACGGTCCTGTACATGTAGAAAACCAGAATTGGTTTCCAGCCGTTTTGGGCCGTGGAAAATCCGGTCCAACCGGGTTAGACCGGGTAAAACCGAAATAACCCGGTTGGTTAAACCGGCCGGGTTAGTAAAATTAAAAAAAAAAAACCAAAAAAAAATGTAAAAAATGCACATATATGATGCTTTTAATATGCTGTAATCGATTACGAGTATATTGTAATCGATTACATCATGTAAAATTCACATATCTGATGCTTTTAATATGATGTAATCGATTACGAGTATATTGTAATCGATTACATCATGTAAAATGCACATGTCTGATTAGTTTATCATCATGTAATCGATTACCAGGATTGTGTAATCGATTACCAGGATTGTGTAATCGATTACATTGTTTAAAAATGCAAATAATCTTAGTTTCATGCATGAGTTTTTCAAAGATCAGTATTATACATATTTTCTAATTATTATACATATTAATCTAACGTATATTCTAATTTGTAGGTATGGTTGAATGACAAAATATTACTATTGATGAATTGTTTAATTTAGACTATTTTCCTCAAGAAGATGTAGATAGTTACACTCAAAGTACATCCTTAACCAACAATGTAAACTTAGGATCTAACCAAGACAGTGATACATGGATGAATTAGAATGTTTACTCTCTAAATGAGATGTGTTTTGATTTATTGCTCTAATTATGTAAGACTTAAACTTTGATGCACTTTTATTTTGATTTATGTGTAAGCTTTGTGCAAAGTTATTCACTTATTTTAATTAATTATATAATATATGTATATATATATATATAATTATATATGATATTATATTGTCGTCCGGTCCGACCGGACGGCTTAACCGGTTAAACCGGTTAGAACCTATACAAGACCTCCTCCGGTTTGACGTCCGGCTCGGGTTTCACAACATTGATTAAATCTAAATGAAATACCAACATTATACGTATCTTGTTCTCCTAAAATACATAAAGGGTGTAATATGTGGCAGAACAATGAAAAGATACATGTATAAGCAATGAAAATGAAGATGGGGTGAATGAATAGTACTTTGGGTCTTTTTGTAGGGTAGGGTGAAGGAATTAGGGTAAGGAGAGATGAGTAAGATAAAGAGAAAAGAGAATGAGTGAAATGGATAGTAGAAGAAAGAAGAAAGAGTATATAAAATGAGATGAGGTTAATTTGAAAATACCGGTTTTTTGTCAAATAAAACGAGTGGAGTGTGAAACTTCAAAAATGAAGGTAAACATTGAATATAAGCAAAAGCATACATTAGGTAACAAACTAAAATGAGTTACCACTTTTTAATTGGTTGCTCTCAAAAACTAATGAACATTTTATTAGTTATTAAAAAATTATTTATATATTAGAAAATAGAAATTTTACATTCTAAATCATAATTTTAATTCAAATTATATTTTTATAAGAGTAATCACACATTGTACCATAAAATTTTCCAACAAATTCTCATAGATCAAAAGAAACTAAAAAGCCACATATTATTTGTGATTAATAACCAAATTACCATTTTGTAACAAGGGGAGGAATTCATTGAGTCAAAAAGTAAGTTTAAAAAATTTATTTCATATTTTAGTCATCAATTTTAGGGAAATTCAATGATTTGAGTAAATCTAAGATGTGTATTAAGTTTAAAAAGCTTACTCTTGGAGTAAATGTATCACTTCCCTTACATAAATGTCATTTTACTTTACTAATAATGAAATAAGATTAATGATATATCCTCCTACTAATGCTCCAATTATTATTAATAATTAATTTACAAGTGACATATATGTCACTTTCTAGATAGAAGTATTATTACGAGGATATATCATTTTGGATGAAATAAATCATCATGTATTGTCGTTTAGAAGTGAAACGACATTTTGTAAACTAAAATCATTTATTTAACAATTTTCTTTAGCGGTTGCAGCTTCAAACGCAATGAATCAACCGCCGCCAAACCAGAACGGAGAAAAGCCGTTTGCGGAGGTGGCGCCACAACCTTTGCATCAGACCGATGCAGACGAGGATGACGAGAACGTGAAGCAACTCGATGAGTGTTCTGCTCTCTATCTTTTAATGCAGGCGAGTGAATTTTCCCTCTCTCCAAAACCCTAAACCCTTCGATTTCAAAGTGGATTTTGATATTATTATTTTTCCAATTAATTTTCAGGATTGCGTTGTTCGATCAAACAGGAATTGGAAACAATGTCAGAAGGGTAATATATTATTCATTCTCTCTTTTTGTCTGATCTTATTTCCTAAAATCTTTTGTTGAATTTATAAGAAATTATTTTTGGGACTTATAGATTTTTTCACTTTGGACTTATATTATATGTATATGCAGTATTATTCTCGCAAGCGAATAGATTATTTTCAGATTTGAACTCATAACTCTTTGAAACTTAGACTAGAATGTTTGAATGATTCATGCTCAAATTTGGTAAATTTCACATTAATAGACTTACAAATAATTCAAGCATAAATTTGATGAAGATAAAATAATCAAGCAGGAAATGATAGATTTTCTAGTGTTCTTTCTTTCCATTATTGTGTATCCTTCAATTAGCTTATCTTGTGTTAGAAATAACTTAAAATAATTCTTGGTAAAATAACTTTTTGGGCAAAGTAAAGTTTATGCACCTATTCTGAAATTTGAATTGATCATTGTAGTTATATAAATTGTTGATTTTTTGGGGTGCAGAAATACAAGCTTTGAAGGAATGTTCTGAAAAGAGAAATAAAAATAAAGGCACCTGAGATTTTCTGCTGGGATGCATATCTTGGTTTAGTATGAGGGTATTTGCTGTGCTTCCCAGTTATTCTTCATGATATCACAATGATTAGAATACACTAACACCTACCAAAGTTGATATTTTTACAGCATTTCTCAGTTGAAGTGATGAGATTGAACTTGTGAAATTGGACGTATATATAGAGTTCCATTAATTAATAATGCTTCAAAAATGGAAATATCAAAGATGAGTTTTGGCCTTAGAGTAACTATCTCCCTTGACTTGCTTTTGCTTCTTTAAATACTTTGAAGTTCTTGCTGTTTGATGATGGTTTTACATGACAACCAATCTTCTTTCATATTTTTGTTACATGCCTCTTAAAATCCTTTAGTTGTTCTTATCCTTGTTTGGTCTATTCTTAGTAGAAAAATTGCAAAATGATCAGTGAATGAAGTGATACAAGTGAAATCAGCCTTTTGTGTGCTACTAGAATGAGTGATTTTATTTAAAAATAGCAGCATAAGTAACATGGTGGCTTGATAACATAGCCTTATTTATAGCCATGTTTTGAAGGGTTTGGGGTTTGGGATTTGGGATCGGAACACAAACTTTAGTGAGATGCTGATGCAACAATAAATATACACATAATGAGCATGACCTTGAAAGTGAAGCAAAGTTTCAAAGTGAAGCAGCAGAAGTTGCAGAAGTAAATTTGACAGAAACACTATTAAAACCTTTTGAAGTCATATCTTCTGTCACCATGAACACCTTTTGACCTTATTTTGCAAGTCTTCAGACATTATAAAGCTAGATAGTAGAACATGCAAGTTGACTTTAATTTTTTTAAACATAAACTACTAACTTATCTATTACTGAACTAAACAGTGGGTTAGTTAACTATCTCCAGCTGTTTCATATGAGATGTAGTGTTGGACTAGTGAATATGTTAGATATTGTTATAAATGAATGTATCAAGGAGAAAATTAGAGATGTTCTTATTAAAAAAATGATGGTAGAATCATCCACGCCAATTTGTAATTGGTGGCACATAGAAGTGACATAGAAAGTGGCAAAAAACAAGTCAATTGGTTAGTTTAGTCTATCACAATCAAGTTAATAAGACCATTAAAACCTAATCACATGTGTTGGTCTATCGGCTGCACAAGTTAAATCGAATCTGCTTACACTCTAGTTGGATGATTTCAAGTTCAAATCATTCTTTAGTGCAAAAAATAAGCGTGTCGTTATACATCACCAAAATAAAGAAGAAAAACTATTGAAGATCAAAGACTTAAAGAATTTGAAGTATATTTTATTTTTATAAGAGTCTTAGTCTTTTAGTAGCATATATTTCAAACTCATAAGAAATCACAATGCCTTAAGAATAAAGATCTTAATCTAGGTTAATATAAGAGTTCCTAATCCTTGACCGAGGCTGGGTTTTGATGAAGACAAATGCACATCACCAAAATAAAGAAGAAAAGCTATTGAAGATCAAAGACTTAAAGAACTTGAAGTATATTTTATTTTTATAAGAGTTTTAGTCTTTTAGTAGCATATATTTCAAACTCATAAGAAATCACAATGCCTTAAGAATAAAGATCTTAATCTAGGTTAATATAAGAGTTCCTAAGAAAAACCAAGTTATTTTTGAAAAGTTGGAAAAAGGCAAAAATAACTAGGGTAATCGATTACCCTGTAGTAGTAATCGATTACCACTTACTGTTGAAAGTTAAAATCCAAAATTTAATTGCAATAATCGATTATCAGGGTAAGTAATCGATTACCATAACTCTCGGCATTTTTGAGAAATGAAATTTCAACTAGGGTAATCGATTACCCTATGGAAGTAATCGATTACCACTAGCCGTTAAGCAACTTTGGATTTGAAATTTCAACTGAGGTAATCGATTACCTCATATTGGTAATCGATTACCACAAGCAAAAATCGTCAGTTTCAGTTGTTTTTCAACTGGTAATCGATTACCACGGATAAGTAATCGATTACCAAGTACTGTTACTGCGAAAATCTGATTTCTAAATTGAACCATTGTGTTCCAACTTGGTTCTGTTGGAATTTCTAACAATTTATGGGTCACAAATATAATTCTATAATTGTGTTATAGCCATTATGTATTTAGCCAATATATATAAAATGGTCTTATGGATTAATTTGGTGGCTAAGGGCATATGTGTCATGAAATATTATGAGGGTAGATACCTTCGGACAATTTCTAATTTGATGAAGGGACTGAATTAAAATATTGCAACTTAAGTGGTAACCGTTAGTGTTACCTTTATGGGTTATGGTCCCCAGTTGCAGAGCAATGGGTTTTATTGAGTAACTGATGTTATAAGGGTTGGTATATGAGGATATGTGACTTAAGTCACAAAACCAACATATATAAAGAAAAGAGAAAGGCATAAGGCCAAGCACTCTCACTTTTCACTTAAGAACTTCAGGAACATCAGGAGCACTCACGTTCTCTCTGGAATTCCCCTCTAGCGGAGCGAACGGAAAACCATCAGGCTCTAGCAACCGGAACATCCTACAACCCACATACCTCGGAGCATTCGGAATGGCAAACCAAGGTATGCGTTTTCTTCTTCACTATGAAACCAATTGGGGTTTTCTTCGGTCTGGATTAGGATTGTTCCATTAGGGTTTATGTATGGGCATAAACATTTGGTTTCGGAACAATGTCCTAATCATTCGGTTTCGGGGATACGATTAGGATTAATCGGTAATATCCATCAGGTTCAACTTTTCCCAAACGACTTATACCTTTTGAAAGTGATTCTAAACACCTTTTGGAACTCTATATAAACCTTGTAGGATCTCAGAATTAAAAAATAACTTTTATACTCAAAAATCCAAGTTCTTGATACAAATTTCTTAGTTTTTATTCAAGAACACTTTGAAGTTTTTCAGAAAAACTTTCACATTCTTTGGAATTCTGAAAACCTCATAAGGCATTAAGATACATTGTGAGTTTGTCATTAAGCCATTTATTATCTTCATACTTAGGGGGATAGTGGTGTACTCAAGTAATCACCATAGGGTTTGGTGAAGCATTGTAAAACAAGGATAGTGGTGTACTATCTTGTTGAAGTGAGTGAGTGATACAACTTAGGGGAGTCTAGGTGTGACTTTGCTTGTAAGTTAAACTCATTCAATAGTGGAAATCTCTTGTGGTTTTTCAAGAGGACTGGACGTAGCCTTCAGTGGTAGAAGGTGAACCAGTATAATTTTCTGGTGTGATTTTTCTCATCCTTACACTTTTTGTTTTATGCACTTCTTCTTCTACTAAACTTTCTTCCGCTACAACTCTGTTAATTTGCACTTAAGTAGAAAAATTCGGTTTAAGTCTCTACACCTAATTCACCCCCCCTCTTAGGTGGCCATATATTCCTAACAATTGGCATCAGAGCTAGTTTGGGTAAATTATTCCTTAATCCTATAAGATATGGCCTCTAGTAGATCAGTCCTAGGAGAAGGTTCCAACATCAACCGTCCTCCATGTTTTGACGGTGAAAACTATGACTTTTGGAAGATCAGAATGAAAATTTTCATTCAATCTCAAGACTTGGATATTTGGGATGCCATTGAAAATGGCCCCTTTATACCAAGTCATCTTGTCAAAGAAGTTGTCACTATCAAACCAAGAACTGCTTGGGATAATGAGAATAAGAGGAAAGTCCAATTTGACCTTAAGGCTAAAAATATTCTTACCTCTGCCTTAGGCATGGACGAGTTCTTTAGAGTGTCCAACTGTCAAAATTCAAAAGAAATGTGGGACACATTAGAGACCACTCATGAGGGAACCGAGGAAGTGAAAAGGTCTAGATTGAATACTCTTTCACAAGAGTATGAAATGTTTAGAATGAAATCTGGTGAGAAAATTCTAGACTTACAAAAGAGATTCACTCATCTTACCAATCACTTGATAGCACTTGGGAAAATTCTTTCCACAAGTGATCTTAACTTAAAAGTTCTAAGATCACTCACAAGAGCATGGCAGCCCAAAGTTACTGCCATCTCCGAAAAGAAAAGCCTTTCTAAAATGTCATTAGCTGCACTATTTGGCAAGTTACAAGAATATGAACTTGAACTTAGCCAACTAGAGCAACATGAGGAGAATGAGAAAAAGAGAAAAACAATTTCTCTAAACACTCAAGTAGAGTCTTTTGATAACAAAAACTTTGATGAAGATATGTCTGATGACATGAATCTTTTGGTCAAAAAGTTCAGCAAATTCTTGAGAAGAAATAAGGGTACAAGATCTAGTCTATCAAAGAAATTTACAAAGAACAATGATGCTTCAACATCTAGTCAAAACTTTATTTGTTTTGAATGTGGTAAACCTGACCACATTAAGGTTGACTGCCCTACACTACAAAAGAAGAACTCAATCAAAGGAAAGATGGACAAGAAATCTAAAAGAGTATATATTGCTTAGGAAGACAACGATGTAAGTTCTGATTCTGATTCAGACCATGAAGAACAAGCACATCTTTCTCTAATGGCCTCCCATCATTCCGATGACGAAAATGAGGTTAGTGATGCTGATTTAGATAATCCTTCCTTTATAGAATTACAAGATGTTTTCATAGAAATTCACAAAGAATCTTTGAGACTTTCTAAGTTGTGTTCCAAACAAAAACTTATTATTGAAAGCTTAGAAAGTCAAAATTATTTCTTTAAAAAGGAAGTTGTTCATCTCAAGGATAAATTTAATAAGGAAAACATTACTTGTTTAAATTGTGAAACTCTAAACACAAAGTTACATTCCTTAAACAAGGAATTAGAAGTGTTTAAAAAGAGCTCTCACAAATTACACAATATTTTACACAATCAAAGGCATACCCATGATAAACGTGGTTTAGGTTATTCATATAGCCATAAAACTAATGGTATGAAACAACCTTTATTTGTTAAAGCTACTAGAAGCAATTTACATGATTACAAAGTTTCAAAATCTTATGCTTCTATTTCTCAGCAAAGAATAAAACAACCTACATGTTTCTATTGCAATTGTATAGGACATACACCCAACACATGCTTTATAAGAAAAGTTGGTATTCCAACTGGAAAATATGTAAGGGTTGAGAAAGGCACTAACAAAAAAGGACCCAAATCACCTTGGGTACCTAAAATATAAATTTATTTTGTAGGTATGCTTTGGAGAAGAAAACGATCTTTAGTACCTAGACAGTGGCTTCTCAAGGCATATGACTGGTGACAAATCAAAGTTTAGCTTTATTCTACCAAAAGATGGATTTGTCACATATGGCGATAACAATAAAGGCAAAAAAATTTCAAAGTTATGCAATAAGACACAAAGACAGGGGGAGAACCGCTAAACATGAATCAGTCCAAATACTGCAAAGCTTTAAAAGAAAGATTCGACATGAAGGACTGCAAAACAATAGCTACTCCCATGGGTTCAAATACATACCTAGATGCTGATGAGGCTGGAACATCCATTGAAATTACTAAATATCGAGGTATGATCGGATCACTACTTTATCTTACTGCTAGTAGACCGGATATAATGTTTAGTGTATGTTTATGTGCTAGATTTCAGTCTAAACCTAAGGAATCACATCTAATTGCTGTCAAGCGTATTATTAAATATCTTAAAGGAACAATTGATGTGGGATTATGGTATCCAAAGGGTAGACTATGTGATTTGGTTGGATATAATGATTCAGATTTTGCGGGCTGCAAAACGGATAGAAAAAGTACTAGTGGTACTTGTCACTTACTAGGAAGTGCCTTAGTTTCTTGGTCATGCAAGAAACAAGCTTGTGTTGCCTTAAGCACGGCTGAGGCTGAATATATCGCAGCGGGAAGTTGTTGTGCTCAAATACTTTGGCTTAAACAACAACTACGTGACTATGGTTTAAACCTAGGTTGCATTCCCTTGAGATGTGACAACACTAGTGCTATTAACCTTACAAAAAATCCCGTTATGCACTCAAGAACCAAACACATAGATATTAGACACCATTTCCTTAGAGATCATGTACTCAAAAAGGATGTTGAAATGGAATTTGTTGATACACATTATCAACTAGCCGACATATTCACTAAACCTTTACCTAAGGATTCCTTCTATAAACTTAGAAGAGAACTAGGAATCCTAGATGAATTAGACACCAATTAAGTCTCATTTGTTTAATATGTTTATAAGAATTGGTGTGCATCATTTTATATCATTTTTGCATGATATATTTTTTTATAAATCTGTTTATGCTTAAATGCAAATACATTATATTATTCTTGGTTAATCCCTACTTTTCTCTTTCTTTTTGATGAAGTCAAAAGGGTGAGAAACTGTTAGGAAAGTTTGCTTGTATATTTGTTTCATATGTTTCACAGCAAATACAGCCAAGAAGAGTGTAAAGAACTTCAAGTATAATGATTATACTTTGAGAACAAACTTTCAAACGATAGTGATTTGTCTACATCAAAAAGGGGGAGATTGGGAAGATGATCTGGCTCCTTGACCGAAGCTGGGTTTTGATGAAGACAAATGCACATCACCAAAATAAAGAAGAAAAGCTATTGAAGATCAAAGACTTAAAGAACTTGAAGTATATTTTATTTTTATAAGAGTCTTAGTCTTTTAGTAGCATATATTTCAAACTCATAAGAAATCACAATGCCTTAAGAATAAAGATCTTAATCTAGGTTAATATAAGAGTTCCTAAGAAAAACCAAGTTATTTTTGAAAAGTTGGAAAAAGGCAAAAATAACTAGAGTAATCGATTACCCTGTAGTAGTAATCGATTACCACTTACTGTTGAAAGTTAAAATCCAAAATTTAATTGCAGTAATCAATTACCAGGGTAAGTAATCGATTACCATAACTCTCGGCATTTTTGAGAAATGAAATTTCAACTAGGGTAATCGATTACCCTATGGAAGTAATCAATTACCACTAGCCGTTAAGCAACTTTGGATTTGAAATTTCAACTGAGGTAATCGATTACCTCATATTGGTAATCGATTACCACAAGCAAAAATCGTCAGTTTCAGTTGTTTTTCAACTGGTAATCGATTACCACGGATAAGCAAAAATCGTCAGTTTCAATGGTGTACTATCTTGTTGAAGTGAGTGAGTGATACAACTTAGGGGGAGTCTAGGTGTGACTTTGCTTGTAAGTTAAACTCATTCAATAGTGGAAATCTCTTGTGGTTTTTCAAGAGGACTGGACGTAGCCTTCAGTGGTAGAAGGTGAACTAGTATAATTTTCTGGTGTGATTTTTCTCATCCTTACACTTTTTGTTTTATGCACTTCTTCTTCTACTTAACTTTCTTCCGCTACAACTCTGTTAATTTGCACTTAAGTAGAAAAAATTGGTTTAAGTCTCTACACCTAAATCACCCCCCCTCTCTTAGGTGGCCATATATCTTAACAAAAAACACGTCAATTGGTTAGTTTAGTCTATCACAATCAAGTTAATAAGACCATTAAAACCTAATCACATGTGTTGGTCTATCGGCTGCACAAGTTAAACCGAATCTGCTTACACTCTAGTTGGATGATTTCAAGTTCAAATCATTCTTTAGTGCAAAAAAATAAGCGTGTTGTTATACAAGCCTCCTACCTAATGGAGTCTAAGGCCTCAAAGTATTGATGTAAAAAAAAGAATGGAAATTGTTCATTGTTAACATGTAACAAAGATGCTTCCACTTTTCCAAGGAGTCATTTGCTACTATCAAACTGCTAAATGAAAATATGTCTGGCAATCATTTGGAGAAATTATTATTTCCATCTAAAGAAATCTAAATACATGAAACACTAATTCATACCAATTACGTTGTTAAAATGAGTAAATAGTTATACCCCAACTCTATAGTCCATACCCATAATCATTCATCTAGATGCTAATTTGCAGTAACATGAAACTAACCTTGAAGTGCAATAAAAAAGGACTATACCACAACTAATGCAAATTAAAGTCAGTTAGCACCACCCAATCTTCTTATACCATTCTCCTTTTCTCAAATTCTTTGCAAATCCCCTTCCAATGTCGAAATCAAGTTTCAGTATTCTCATTCTGCAGTGGTTCTGTATGGTTAAATGACATGTGACCTGAATTAGCAAAAGATAGAGAACAGAAGAAAATGGTCAACGACCAGATATTATTAGCGCGCACTCAAATGCGCACATGAGCTGCTAACAAGCTTTTAATGTTGAGTCTATTCCATACATATAAGCTATTTTTATGAGCTTGAATCAGGTATAATGTTGAGTCTAGTTTTAACCTTAGTCTTGTTTGCTCAAGTTAATTAATGAACAGCTCAAATCATTTACACCCCTTTGCAAAAAGATAAAACAAAGAGATTTACCACTTAGAAGACATTAGGAGACTTGGTGAAGCTTCTTCCATAAAGCCTCTCTTAAATCACTGCAAATTTAAAGGGGGGAAAATATATCATACAAATCAGGATCAAATGATTAATATGAATTAATGCTAGTGAGACAGTACCAATTCAACTGGTCTTTGACAAGCTGGTGAGGGGGCCACTATGGCTGGGCTTCTCGTTGAGACCACATGCTGATAGGACTGTAAATCACAGTAACCGTTCCTCACAGATCGAGATACATCTGACCCAGTGGAAGCAGATATCTCAGAAGTTCCCTTCCCCTTCTTGGTCCTTGTTACAGTACTGACATTTATCTCACTTGATCCGACTCGAAATGTACCTGACTAAAAAAATAGATTAGGTAAGCAAGCCAATCAAATATGGGATGGAATCAAATGATTAGATCACCAGTAGAATCAAATATGCTAGTAGGCATAAAAAATGGCAACAGTAAACCTTTAACCTTTCTATGAACATGAAAGGTAGAAAGGAGAGGAGGGCATGAACTATTTATGAATAAGAACATTAAGAATAGTAAATAAATTTGCGGGTGAATATGGATCCACCTACTCACCCCTTGGCACCACCTCTGTCCAGATTTATTGAACGCATTAAAAACCATCAATAATTATCATATGAATAGGATTAAGCTAAGATAACTCTTCAAGGGTATGTTCACAGCATAGGTCATTTCTTACGATCATCAATCTTTTCAAATGTTTTTTTTTTCTGGGGGGAGGGGGTTAAGAAGATTAAGGCACATCACAAATTTGAAGTCTTTACACAATACAAATCTAAAATCTATACACAAGCTTGAATGAAGAAAACGTAAAAAACAAATGAGACCAAAGGAATATTCAAGTCATACATGAGACAGGCCTTTGATCTGAACAATGGTAATCGTTATATCATCTGTCCGGTTCTCATGTTCCAACCATAGTTTATATGCCTTTCCAGCAATGGCAGCACAAGCATCACAGGGATCTGAAAAACTTCCTGCCTACACCATAAGAAATCATAGAATTTATCAAGATTAGGAATTGAATCATAACATAGTATTTTGCCAAA
This sequence comes from Lupinus albus, assembly GCA_009771035.1. Classification (NCBI taxonomy): domain Eukaryota; kingdom Viridiplantae; phylum Streptophyta; class Magnoliopsida; order Fabales; family Fabaceae; genus Lupinus; species Lupinus albus. The sequence continues at coordinate 16,651,580 of CM020016.1, forward strand.
AACTGTAAGCCACAATCACAATTAGCCAGGTTATACCCATCAGTTTTATCACGACCCCGGTGCTACAGAAGTAGAACTTTTAACCAGCAAAAGGTAATTTTCCACCAACAGTTGTGAATGTATGTCAAGTAAGGAGGTAAACATTGAAATCTTGTCGATATTGACTCAATAGATCAGATATGATAGGAAGCAAGAAGTGGAAAATCAAAGTTTCTCACACGTTATCAAACTTAAAATTACAAGAGATTTTGCAAACATTTAGGATTTACAAGAATGATTCACAATCAGTAATTTGTCTGGTGAATTATTTAGAGATCATGCTTCCAAAATTATCACAGTTCATGCATATGTAAGCAAATAAGCCTTAGAAAAGAAACTCCTCTTAAAAAGTAATATAAGACTATTATTACATGATTATTTAACATTAACTGAAATTTTTCTTGTAAAAATAATTAAATATTAAAACGCATCAACACAAACTGTTGTAAAATGTAAAACCAACCATTGAAAGTTTGAAACAAGACACGGACTATATTGATTAATAGATGTAGTGAACATGACAAAGCACAATTGATAGATAATATACCAAACTGTGATTGGATTTATGCGACCAAATGATGCAAAGAGATATGAACGTATTTTAAGCAACAACTATCATACATAGGATAGCAGTAATAGTAAAAAGCATATACCATAAGATAAAATCTTTAATTGCTTAGGTCTATAGTGAAAAATAAAAACCAAATTACAGACATTCTAATTATGTGGGCATCCTAATAAACAGATGTGATTCCCAACTGAGGACAGGTTTTTGGAGTTAGCTCACCCTCGCAGGATCACAATCATTTTTCTCGGCCATTGTAGCATGTGTGTCGCCTAGAGGCCAAATTAATACACCAACCATATATGATCAGCATTTATGGCTAAAAATTTTACATATGTTCTCTGTCTATTATTGTTCTGAGGATAAAGATTGAGAGTGGATTATGGTGTGCTAATGAGACAAAAAATGTAGTCCCCAGTAGATGGTAGAGAGAGCAAGTGAGTCAACCATTGAGAGCTTGCGGTATGGTAATACAAAGCGCTCAGGCATGAGTCCAGTGGGCTTCTTATGGGAGCTGTAAGTAGCAACTTAAATGAAAGCTTGGGATACCATAGGGCATTGGCTGGGATTTCTGGAAGTAATGGCTGTGGCCATAAGGGTAATGAAGATGTTATAGCATGTCTGTAGGGGTTTCAAGAGATGAGAGGCGTGCTTTTTTTGAGGCCGGTGGAGATGAAGAGAAGGAAGAAGTATGGTGCCAGAGCATGGGGGGTGGAATCAGAAGAAAAATTATAGGAGTGGAATTTTGTATGTTAGAGAGAGGCTGCTGTCAAGCATTAAATGCATGGCAGTAAAAGACGCACCGCAATTTTGCTGTCTTTACAGCATGTCAGCAAGGAAACAGAGGTATGAAGAAGTGTGTTGGAATGTGGACAAATTAGAATTTGACCATTGGTGGTAGGAGAAAATGATGGTGACGAGTTGATTGGAGTAGAGGATGGTAATTCGAAAGACAAATATATTTGCAGCAATATGTAGAACATAGCCTGTTGTTATCGTAACTTGCAGCAATTCTACCTGTGCCCAAAATGTGCAGGCAGACTATCAACCCCACGCCGTCTCCAGGATAAAACAGTCAAACTCTCTGTTATGCGATTTCTTACTGCACTGTAAGAATCGTTCTTAAATACACCCACCACTATATGGCTACCAGTGTCAATTCTCGAAATTCCCACAGTATGGCTACTAGTGTCAGTTCTCGAAATTCCCGCACTTTGGCTACCAGTGCCAATTCTTTTCCCACAATCTGTCTACCAGTCAGTTCTTACCAGTGCCAATTCTTTTCCCACAATCTGACTACCAGTGTCAGTTCTCAAAATTTCCGCACTTTGGCTACCAGTGCCAATTCTTTTCCCACAATCTGACTACCACTGTCAGTTCTCAAAATTTCCGCACTTTGGCTACCAGTGCCAATTCTTTTCCCACAATCTGACTACCAGTGTCAGTTCTCAAAATTTCCGCACGTATCAGCTTCCGAACTACCCACAATATGACTACCTGTGCCAATTCTTAGTACCACGGAAAGAAAGGGAGAGAAGTTTGCCGGAAATGCATCGGCGGAAATTATGAGGGAGAAAGAGAAAGTTAAATAAAAGCGTACTCAACTTGCTGCGAGAAAATATGAAGGGATGATGCTTCCATTTATAGAATAAGATTTTGTCACAACTCATGCATCCTCCAATGTGTGACTTATGAGATTTTTTTTTTAAATCTTTCAATGTGGGACTTGTGAGGTTTCTTCAAAATCTCACCATGTGGGACTTGTGAGTTTTTTCATTTTCACAACAACACAAGTTTCAACAATCCCCACTTGAAATTAAAAAACGATTTCCGGGAATTTTTGTGGTCTCATTAAGATTGTGCATAAATAAATGTGTCATTCGACTTCAACCTTTGCATAGTGTATAAGATCTAGATTTTACTAGAGTGACTCGTAGTATTGAACTCTATCTCCGACATCAAACCACACTCAACTTTTTCAAAGGTGTATTCAATAAAGCCCGTGCGTTAAAGGTCATGCATGTCTATCCCAGTTTAGTGAACGGTCTAGAAATTTATGCCCCTAAATTTCAAAAAAAGCGGCCCCCACTTTCACATTCACATAGGTGAGTCTATCAACAGTACTCTTGTAGTCTAGGTACTCCACTCCAATTGGAGTATAGATCTCATTAAGAGTTTAACTCATCCTCACATACACTGTAGGAATCATGCTTCTCATAATTTCATAGCATGTTCATTCTCATATCACTTCATGACTTGTTATTACCCATTGAACCTACTTCTTGGGATCTCCAGTCAGTTAGGTCGGGTTACCATCGTGAGTAATCTTTGTTCTATAGGCAATAGTCCCATAAGCTTAGAAGTATTATGGACTTTCTCTCTAGCTAGTCCTTTCGTCAAAGGATCTGCTAAGTTATTCTCAGTGCGTACGTGATCCACTCTAACAGCTCCTGTAGAGAGAAACTCTCTAATAGTGTTGTGCTTACGACGTATTTGTCGTTTCTTACCGTTATAAAAACGATTCTCAATCTTTGCAATAGCCGCGATACTATCACAATGGATCAACACAGTTGGTACCAGTCTTTCCCATATGGGAATCTCAGCTAGCAAGCTTCTAAGCCAGCTTGCTTCTTCACTAGCTGTTGCTAGTGCTATCATCTCGGCTTCCATAGTGGATTGAGCCAAAATAGTCTGTTTCTTTGACTTCAAAGAAACAGCTCCACCTGCTATGCTAAATATATAGCTACTAGTTGCTTTGGAATCATCTGAAAGAGTGTTCCAATCAGCATCGCAGTATCCTTCTAGGACAGCTGGAAACCTTTGGTAATGTAATTCAAGGTTTATAGTTTTCTTAAGGTATCTCAATACCCTTTCTATAGCATGTCAATGCTCCATAATATGTCTACTAGTAAACCTGCATAATAGTCCCACAACATAGGCAATGTCGGGTCAATTGCAATCAGTGGCATACCGAAGGCTGCCAATGATGCTAGCATACTCAGTTTGTCTTACACCTTCACCAGTGTTCTTAAAAAGTTTTACACTTGAGTCATATGGTGTGCTAGTAGGTTTACAGTCAAAGTATTTATATTTCTTAAGGATCTTTTCTACATAATGTGATTGATCTAAAGAAATTCCTTCCTTTGACCTAATAATTTCTATACGAAGGATTACATTTGCCTCTCCAAGGACTTTCATATCAAAGTTGTTACACAACATTGATTTCACATTATTCACAACATGAATGTTAGAACCAAATATAAGTAGGTCGTCTACATAGAGACATATGATAGTGTAAATGTCATTTTCTGATTTGTAATAAATGCATTTATCATTTTCATTCACCTTAAACCCATTCGATATGATTAAGTTATCAAACTTTTCATGTCACTGTTTAGGTGCTTGTTTAAGACCATATAATGACTTATCTAACTTGCAGAACTTATTTTCTTGCACATGGATTAAAAAACCTTCAGGTTTTTCCATCTAAATTTCTTCCTCCAAATCACCATTTAAAAAAGCGTTTTTAACATCCACTTGATGTACTACTAAATCATGTATCGCAGCGAGCGATATTAGTACTCTAATGGATGTTATTCTAGTAACAGGTGAAAATGTATCGAAGAAATCTACATTCTCTCTTTGTCTGAAACTTGGCTACAAGGTGAGCCTTGTATTTATCCACTGTGCCATCAGGTTTCAGTTTTTTTTCAAAACCCACTTACAACCAATAAGTTTGCAACCAGGTGACAAGTCAGTTAAATGTCAAGTCTTGTTAGACTCTAGAGAATTCATCTCATCATTTATAGCTTTTTGCCATAAATCAGCATCCAAGGAAGTCAATGCTTCTTGGATAGTTGATGGATCATCTTCTAATGTACAGAACATATAATCTGGTCCATACTCTCTAGCAGTTCTTGCTCTCTTACTTCTTCTAGGTTCTACGCCTTGTTGTTTACAGCATACCCAATGAATACAAATTCATAGGCTTTATTAGCGAGTTTAACTCTCTTGGGGTCTGATATTCAGACATAAGCCACACAACACCAAGTTCTCAAATAAGACAAGTTTGGTTGTCTTTTCTTAAAGATTTCATATGAAGATATTTTGCTTTTAGCCATGGGGACTCTATTTAGCACGTAGCAAAAAGTCAATAACATTTCACCCCATCAAGAGGGTGCTGCACCAGAACTTAACATAATAGCAACAACTAATTCAGTTAAAATTCTATTATTTTTTTCAGCCTTACCATTCATTTCAGGAGAATGTGGTGCAGTTATTTCATGAATAATGTCATTTAATTAATAAAAAACATTTTTAAATAACTTAGGATTAATCCTAAGTTACTTAAATTCGAAATATCACGTTTATTAATTATGACAAAGCCTAGAATGACAAATATTAAAATCACACATGTAAATGCAATTAGAAATTTTATTCATAGAAAATCAACATTTAATTTAAGCATACTATCAGTGGAGTACCTTTTCCCTACAAATAACTCATTCTTAGTAAGAGAATACAAGTCTGCCCCTATAGTCTAAGTGAAACCAGCCTTATGAAGAAGAAAACAAGAAACTAAATTTTTACTCACCTCCGGAATGTGCATCACATCTTGGAGAATCAGAACCTTCCCAGATGTAAACTTCACCTCCACATCACCAATTCCAGCAACAATAGTGGTGTGAGAATCTCCCAGCAACACTTTCTTGTTATCAGCATTCGTGTATGTTTTGAACATAGCACGATCATAGCAGACATGGCGGATGCACCCATATCTACCCACCACCCATCACTTCCTCCAACCATAGTAACCCCATTTAACACGGTCACAAGTGGGTCCTCAACCATGTTGGCTTGTGGAGGATGATCCACTGGTTGGTTTCTGCACTTGTGTGCCATATGACCTGGCTTCCCACACTTGAAGCAGATAAACAGGTTGCCAAAGTCATTCTTAGCGGGTGGCTTAGCATATTGGACATTTGGAGTTTCAATTCTTGTTGCGACTAGTGTTCTTAGCCTTATTCTCATTTCAGTTCTGATTCTTAAAATTATTGCCCGTAGGCTTCAGAGCCGCACCTGGGAATTTCTTCTTAAATAACACCTCATATGTCTGATCTTGTCTACGAGACTCTTCTTCAATGCGGAGACGGGTGATCAGAGATTCCAAAGAGAATTATTTGGTCTTGTGCCTCATGACGTTTTTAAAGTCCTTCCAACTAGGTGACAATTTGTCAATAATGACAGCCACTTGAAATTGCTCATCTAGGAGCATCCCCTCAGAAATGATCGCATTAGCAATTTTCTGTATCTCGTGAGACTGAGATTCTACTGATTTATCATCAGTCATCTGATACTTGAGGTAGCGGCTAACAGCATACCTTTTAGTCTCAACTTTCTCAGTATCATATTTTTTCTGAAGTGTATACCAAACTAATTTGGCAAACTTGTATGAGCTGTAGTAATCATAAAGATCATCAGACAACCCATTCAGAATGAAATTCTTACATAAATAATCATTTTCATTCTAGAGAGCTATATCAATAGCTATTTTATCTCTTTCCTCTTTTTTAGCTTGTTCAGGCATCATTGGGACATCAGTGTTCAAAACGTGTGCAACATTTTTTACAGTTAGGAAAAATTTCATCTTGGTTTGCCAGCGTTTGAAATTAGTCTCATCAAACCGAAATGGTTTGTTCAGGTCGAAGCTGTTCGGACCAGTAATATTATCTACGAATGTCACTGCAGCACGAAACGTCTTAAAATTGTTGTTACCGTAACTTGCAGCAATTCTAAATGGCACGAAATAATACTTACTGGCTGAGTCACGATCAGGTCGCTCTCTTTAAGACGTTTCATGACACTGCCCAAAATGTGCAAGCAGACTATCAACCCCACGTCGTCCCCAGGATAAAACAGCTCAACTCTCTGTTATGCGATTTCTTACTGCACTTTAAGAATCGTTCTTAAATACACCCACCACTATATGGCTACCAGTGCCAATTCTCAAAATTTCCACAATATGGCTACCAGTGTCAATTCTATTCCCACTATCTGACTATCAGTGACAGTTCTCGAAATTCCCGCACTTTGGCTACCAGTGCCAATTCTTTTCCCACAATCTGACTACCAGTGTCAGTTCTTAAAATTTCCGCACTTTGGCTACTAGTGCCAATTCTTTTCCCACAATCTGACTACCAGTGTCAGTTCTTAAAATTTCCGCACTTTGGCTACCAGTGCCAATTCTTTTCCCACAATCTGACTTCCAGTGTCAGTTTCCGAACTACCCACAATATGGCTACCTGTGCCAATTCTTAGTGTCACAGAAAGAAAGGGGGACAAGTTTGCCGGAAATTATGAGGGAGAAAGAAAAGGTTAAATAAAAGCGTACTCAACTTGGTGCGAGAAAATATGAAGGGGGGATGCTTCTATTTATAGAATAAGATTTTATCACAACTCTTACATCCTCCAATGTGGGACTTATGAGATTTTTTTTAAAAATCTTTCAATGTGGGACTTGTGAGGTTTCTTCAAAATCTCAATATGTGGGACTTGTGAGTTTTTTCATTTTCACAACAACACAAGTTCCAACATAGCCATTATTAACATAGGCACCTCTTTCTGTAGATAGGCTTTTACAGATTTCCACATTTCTTTACAGCAATAAACATAACTATTAACTACAGGCCAAACAACATAATTTGCATCCAAATTTTCAGGTCTGAGGTATTAATTTCAACTCGCTAGCCATTAACCAATAACATTCAAAACCATTAACAGAAGTAAATGATAGTATGTCCCACATCACTTCGGGAATGGTTTAAAACTTTAAATACATGTTGGGTTAACTCTTTCATTGCCATCAGAGCTAGAACTCAACTTCTCTCTGGTTATCATTATCCAAAAGATTTCCTTCAATTATGGGTCAAAAGATGCATTTTCGTCATGAGTCAAAAGATGCACTTTCGTCATGGGTTAAAAGACCCTTTCGTCATGGTTCAAAAGGGAACACATCACCTGGTCCGAAAGGCTTATGTGGAGAGGACATATGGGGAAGTAAATCTCACATCATCTATCTCGTTGCCTTAGGAATGATTTAAATTTAAATTGTCAATTGGGTTTGAGATGGAACTTTAACAAATTGAATATAAACAAATTGTTTATGCGCACTCAGCCTTTTCTATTAATAACATAACATAAGAGTAGATACACAAATACCTTAACTTTAGGGAAATAAAATCATAGAGATAATACAGGATATGATTTCATAATCATATATGTAAATTTAATCAAATACAAAATCTTCTAATTATCTCAACAGGTGCCAGCGGTTAAGACGTTATGTGTATAATTTTTAAAGTTTAGACATTAATGGTTTGTTTGCGAGTTGGTTTTTAGAGGGAAATAGAGGACTTGAGAGTCATCTCACAAATGCATTTCATAGCTCCGAAGTCTTTCCCTTCCCTCCATTGTCTTCCAATAACCAACTCGCAAACAAACCTTGAAGGGAAAGAGAAATAAATAAGGAAGAAAAAGGTTGCACATCATACCATATCAACAACAGTTTGACTTGATAGAAACTCAAATATGCCGTCACTTGCAACAACAAAGAAAAGATGATTTGGTGTAAGCTGAACTGTTGAGACCTCTGGAACAGCAATGACACCAATAGTCTCAGCCAAATTATCCCCTACACTCCTTGTGAAAGCAGTTCCAGGATACATCGCATTTGGAACCCACAATCTCGGAGGATCGCCACCCTGACTCTCTTCATCTCCCCAAGTCTGAATTTTGGGATCCTTAAGACCTTCCACCTGATCAACACTCAACACCCTTGCCCCACAAAGTTTCACCCTATCACATTCATCTTTCCGAAATGGTGTCTGATCAGATGATAAGTCCTCAGCAACAACGCGGTTACCATTCTTAACAGCTAGCACCGCTCTCGAATCGCCAACATTAGCAACATACAGGGTGTCTCCAATAACAAGCACCGTAATAGCAGTAGTGCCACTCATAGAATCATCAATCTCACTATTATGCAATTCATAATTTGTTGTCAAGAAAGCCGAATTATAGGCTTTAACAGGGTCCTCCAGCAATGCAGGGTCATGTGATAATGTTTCTACCAATCTATCCTTAACAAAATTTGAACACTCACTACCATATTGACCATGCCCGTCATACACACCAAAGAAATGAACATTTGGATTACCTTGAATTTGTGTCCTAATGCAGAAACTATCTTGGTTTTCCTTATCAAGTGAGTCGGGGTAGTATCCCCTCTGAGTGAGAACTGAGTATTCCAATGTGAAGTTGTGGGAAGGAACAGGAACAAGCTCAAGTTCTCTCTGAGTGAGTATGTGCTTCCTTTGGGCACGGTGAGTGCCATGTTCAGAATCACCCTCTGATTGTGTAGAGTATTGGCCACAACACTTGGCATGAACACAACCCATGTTTCAAAGAGGCTATCAGATATGCAACCAGTAACAACACCTCAAATAAAAGCACAAAACTAAAGCTCAAAAAGTAAAATTCTGAATGAAAAGTACAAAGTAAGAGCTTCTGAAATTCTGCACTGGCTCCAGGATTGATCCTTTCAACCCTTTTGGAAAAACGTGAACAAACCCTCAGAGACAAAATTAACAAGGGTTGATGAGGAAAGATAGGATCTTGATATGATAATTATGATCAGTGGTTAAGAAAAACAAAAGGGCGTGTTTTGAATCATGAAATAAACAAAAAAGAGAATGATTTAAAGAAGGGTGACAGTAACTCATACCCCATGGATAAAGCAACCCCAGAAAGAAGCAAAAGGTGGAGACATTTTTGGTTGTGGCCTTTGGTCAAACATAAAGAAGGGGTTGTAAGATTGAGGAACGTGTGGAGTGAGGTAGTGGAAAAGGAAAGGAAGAGTTGTACTTTTGGTTGAGTTCAGAGATCAGAAAAACAATGGTAGGAAGAAAGAGTCTAAAAGGTTCATTGACAAGAATGGAATGGATTTTTGTTATTAAAAGAGAATTTGACAGTGACAACAACAACACAAAGCAGAGACACAGAGACAATAGTCACAGGAACAGGATTTGAGATTCTATGAGTGCATGGGTGGGTTTCAACTTTCAAACATGTCCCAAATATAATTAATAATTGAGACTTTAATATTTTTTTTGTGAAAAAATGAATTTATATTTATGTTTTTTACATTTTCCACCTATTATCTAATATTCATATTTAATTATTTTCACTTTAAAAAAATTCAATCCGTAAATATTATGAAGAAAAAAGTATGCATGAATAGTATATGAGTTTTATATATTATCGGTATATCATGCACCATTTATTTTTAATTATCATTAACTCTTTAAAAAAATACAAATGATAAATAATGTAACGACTATATATAAATATTATATACATTTTTTATTATAGGCTCTTGAAAAGTACATCATTCATTATTTATTTATTATTATTTCTTTTGAAGAGTATGATGATAAAATTTATATTCTATGATACATGCTTTTTTTGTATTAAACTCAAAAAGTATTCTATCAAATAGGTATACCAATATACCATTATGTAACGTTTAAGATAGTTTTAGTATACGCATTAGGTAACGTTTAAGATAATTTTTGTATTACCTTATTCCTCCGTATGCAATTATGCATATTACATATACATACTATAGTTACGAGTTAAGAGGTGATTGATATTTTATATTTAAACTATCAAGTGCATTTGCACGGACATTATTTTTTTTGTAGCATGATCAGTAACACACATGTTAATCATACATTCATATGGTTAAAAATATACATGTTATTCATATATTCATATGGTTAAAAATATACATGTTACATGTGTATTTGTATTGTTAAGAACAAACATGTGACCCGTATATTTTAATAGTTAAAAACACATATGTTAGTCGTAAATGAGATGAATGGAGTATAGAGGAAATGACTAAAGTATCCAAACAATATTAAATGTATATATAAAGAAATATATCATACAATTTACATTACAATGATATTAAAAATCATTATGTAATGATAAAGTTGTCTTTGAAAAATTCAAGTGTTAACCATAGTAGGTTATCTCTCTTAATAATTACTATTTACTCTATGTTATTATGATACAATATGAAGTTTGGACGAGAAAAAATGAATGTGGTTGTGATACATGTGAAAATGAATAGTGATGAAACTTTTTTTCTTATATATTAAATGTTATTATTATTATATATTATTAAATAATATACTGGTTAATGAACAATGAGTATGAGTGTATTTCTATCATATGGGAAAGGTTATACAAAGTGATATGTTTGTATTGTGGTGCGTCAGTTTTATTATTATTATAATATTATTAAATAATATAATAGGTAATAAACAATGGGTAATGTGTACTTTTATCCTATGGAGGAGACTGTACACTAAGAAAAGTTAGGTATTTTAGGAGGAAAATTTTTCATTGAGATTGTGATACATGACATAACATAACTTTTTATTATATAGTATATAGATATTTATTATTTAGATATTTTATTTCCAATGTGCACTAATTTGATCGTTAATTTATAATTCCAGTGGATCCATTAACAGATTTGGTGTAACTTTTTATAATTACTTACCTCATATGTATTGCAAAAAAGAGGATTGAATGTCATATATAAATTCATATTACTAAGAAGACACATGTTACTTATACATTTGCATAGTTGAAACACACATGTTGTTCGTACATTTGTATTGTTAAGAACATTCATGTTATCTGTATTACCAATTGAAGTACAATTTTATAAAATGTTTACATTTTCATCAATAACACTATTCAACTCCAACGACCAATATTAATTAAATTCCTCATCCGAAGTAAAATATAACATTTTGGAAGAGATCCAGTTGAGGAAAAGAAAAGTACATTAGTCTAAAGATAACGATTATGCTACTCTTATGTATATTCCTCTTCACCATCCTCATTCTCTCACTCTTCTTCATCCTTAAGTGATGGTGTGGTATGAAAAGATATTGCAAGTTTATGAATTATGAGAGATGAATGCAAAAAACACACATTCTAGAGCTTTGACAACAACATATATAGAAAATGAAAGACAATAGATAGTGAGTGGAAAATAAAAAAAAACACTAAAAAGTTAATATACATAAGTTAAATGGAAGAAGTAAGAAAAAATCATACATCAAAGAACTCACCAATTCACTCTTCATATGGCTCGTGTTTTTTTTATAACTCCATCCTTATAGACATAAATATGAAATATAAATTTTTATATTTACTACTATTCTATAAATATCATTGTCACCATTATTGAAACGTTTTCTTTATAATTATCATTTATTCTTTATTATTGTCATATTTTCTATATTATTCTATAAATACAACTCATTATTTGTATCTCTCATTTCCATATTACATTTACACACTAAAAATGTAATTATTATTACGACGTCTCTCATTTCCATATTACATTTACACACTACGACGTTACTTCTCTTTAATATTACAAAAACAATGTAATTTAATAAATTTTTATCCTTAACTAAATAGATGTACACATAAAAAAGAGTACACTAAAGAAATATATATAATATATTTAATAATATTATAGTTAATATTATTTATACTATGGAAAAATAGTCATGAACTAAAAGACTATAATATTATTTTTTAAAATTTTTATATTACACAATAAGTTAATTACATGTAGAAGTTAATTAAACGTTAAAAATTGTTATACATAAAATATTAATATATTTTAGAGGAACATTTTAATAAATTATATAGAATGAGGGAATATAATCAATATATTTTCAAAATAAATGAATGAATATAAAATTAAATGACAAATAGATATGTTCTTTAAAGTGCATATTTTTATATAAAAATAATTAATTTGTCTTCATAGTTGTTAGGATATAATATAAAGATGATAGTTATTGATTTGAAATTATAGACTATTAACACATAAATAATATGGTGTAAAAAAATAATAGACTATTAATAGCGTGTTTTCATGTAATGCGTGTTCTTAATACGATATAATTAAAATGATATATTTTTTATGAGAATTAGATAGAGTGTGGGTTTGTGCATCATTAGTTGTGAAGTTATTTTGGAGGGAAAACATTACAACAGAATCCGACATGTGTCCAAAGATGATATTATTAGGACCTTTTTTTGTTATATAGTAATAGATTGGTGTTGGAAATACATTAATACCTTCCAAATTAAAGTTGTTAATTTCTGTTATTTTTAAAAACTTTTTTTGAGAATAGATGTTGAATGCTATGTGTCTATGTGATAAGTGAACATAGTTTTCTAACATTTTTAAATATGATATATGTAACAGATATAATAATAGCATATAAATTATAGTAAAAAAATCAGGAGTATGATGTATTGAATTTAAATAAATATTAAATCAGTGTTAAACATTCATAAATTAAAAAGTTGAGTGTTGAATGAGGTAAGATAAAGGAGTCAAATGAACTTTATTTCCTACAATTTTCTTTTGTAAAATTAGGAAATGGTGACTTTCAAATTTTCTAGAAGATGATAATTTCCATAATTTAATATAAGAAATGATGGGATATTATTTATTTGAAGCGTTATGAAATTTAAATTTTGAATGCCATTCCTTAGTTTCAAAAAGTGTTTCGGTTATCATTTGAAATTAAATATAAACATTTGAATCTGTTTGAAGTCTGATTTTCATAATGAGACAAATAAAAAACATCAAAATCAGTCAACATTATTTCATTTAGTCATTTACCTTTAAAATTTGAAGACTTTTTTAGGTAAAAAGGTTACCAGGATAGGGAAAATTGAGTTATTGACAATTTGACATTCTAGATGGATATTTGTGAATTCAAATTAAGTCGATAAATAAATTAATTATATTTTTAAATATTTTAATATTTTATAAATTCAATACATATTTATATTTTATTATTTAATTTAAATTTATTTATGGTTTATTTTTCACTCAATCTTTACTCATTTTCCTTTAATGTGATTATAAGATTACACACAATCGATGTATCTAATTTATTTATGTTAAGTCATAAATATTTAAATCTGAATGACGCAATAACAATGTATAAAAATCATTCATTGTTAATATATACATTTTTTCATCTTATTTTATTCAAATTATATCAAACTTTTTATGAGAAAAATGTATGAACTCACAATATAAAAGTTTTTTACAATGTCATTGCATCATTTATAATTCATTTTAATTATCATTGAAATGAATGATATATGAACTAATTGTATATAAATATTTGTACTATGTTTACTTTAATCTGAAAATGAAAATAAAGATAATGTTTTTTAAGAGAGAAGGAAACTCTATCATAACAATTAATATGGTCCTAGATTTGTTATAAATCAAACACAGGTTGTCTTCAAAAATGCTGGCTGTGGGGTTCGAACCCACGCGCACTTCTGTGCAGAAGATCTTAAGTCTTCCCCCTTAACCACTCGGGCAAACCAGCTATTTGTTCATTCTTATCGAATTAATAAGTGACACACGGTTTTAGAGACAAAAGATATGAATACAAATTAAACACACTAAACCCATATCCATTCCTCTTTTTAACCATGATTGGGTATTAACTTTATGGAGTAGAGATTGAGGTATGTTGACATGGATACATCATATATGCCATTGTCAGCATGGAGGCCATCATATATGGAGTTCATAAAAAATTTAGTATTGTTTATTATTATAATAATAGTAATAATACAAGGGCCATATCTAATTGTTTTTTACTTTCCCCAAAGTGTAATAGAACTAATAAAGTGCAATGAGGCTTTGTCATGGGTGTGTAACTGTGTATCTTAAAAGGGTAGCATTATCTATGTCTTGGAACTCCGAATCCCTATTATTTTTCATCATTATATATAGTGGTCGCTATCTAATAATAATGCATGCGCATATTATCAATTATTAATCCTACACTCAAATCATAACATGAACCATATGTTTTTTTTATTTCTTTTCTGTTTTTGACCTATTGGACGTTTTTTAACTGAAGAGATTGTATGTCATAAGATTTGTAAAAAAATGAATTGGGCAAATTATTATTAAATCTATAGGGTGGATATGAATTTGTTATTTAGAGCTGTAAGAACTCCATACAGATATTAAGAAAGGAGTAAATCCTGATACAGATGTTATATAATAATTTAACATTGATATGGTATGAGTAGATTATACATGTATAAATGTGAATGATAGTGTCTAATATTCAATCTTATATAACATTATGAGTCTTATAATTATACCTTAAAATCTTCTCTTAAACTTGACTAACACATTTCTATCACATATGATACCTAATGCACTCCACCACTTTATTCACCGTGCTTAAGTCTTATAGTTTACATCTCCCTTAATTTCTCTATCACCTTGTCCGACTGACACAATATACTTAGATATAGTGACTTATGATCTAATCTACGATCTTTACATCTACATTCCTCCCCCTCCCTCTCTTTACCTCTTCACGTGGTATCAAATACCAAATCAAATAAAAGGCAAAATCATCACTAATGACTTTAGCATCTGCATTTAATTAAAATAGTAGAGCAATTTTCAGAACATCAAATAGAGAATTCAATGAATTTGTACAAACCTGGGTCCTATAGCTAATAAGGAGGGGCATGTATATCAAGACACCCAGCGTTCGTCATTTCAACCTAGACATGTCAAAATGGGCCGGGTATAACGAGTCGGCCCGCCAAGGCCCGAAAAGGTATAGGGCTTAGGGTACTAAAGTTTGAGTATTTTAGTTAAACCGGGTTTTTTAGCCCGGCACGGCCGGGCCACAATAAAAAATTCGGGCTCAGGCCGGGCTTACCCGTTCGGGTTCGGGCCATTGTCTACTCATTTTCTTCCCTCTCATTTGGCTTTTCAATTTCCCATCTCCCTTGGCTTTTCAATTTTCTACCCCATTCTAATTTTAGAGAACACATAACAGAAAGGGAAAAATAGAGAAAACATAGAGAAGAGAAACACAAAAAATACACAACAGAACACAGCACGAATGATTAAGCAGAAACAAGAGGTCGACATCTAAAGCGTAAATCTCAGGTAAGCTACTCATCCTATTCATTCCGATAGTTGCAAACCGTAAATCTCAGATTTGTGTGAAACATCATAGTACACTTCTAAAGACAATCGAAGGTACAAGACCTAGAACTTAAAACCACACCCCTGGTCTTGTTACACACTTATACTGTTTCTTCCTCACATTCTTCTTTTCCACAAAAAACGCGCATCCCTGGTAATCGATTACATGCTGATAAACTAATCAGACCGGTGCATTTTACATGATGTAATCGATTACAATATACTCGTAATCGATTACAACATATTAAAAACATCAGTTTTTTGCATTGGTAGTGTTTTGTTTTTTAAACAGTGTAATCGATTACACAATCCTGATAATCAATTACATGCTGATAAACTAATCAGACCTGTGCATTTTACATGATGTAATCGATTACAATATACTCGTAATCGATTACAACATATTAAAAGCATCAGTTTTTTGCATTGGTATAAATAATAAAATAATCCGGGCCGGCCCGCCGCAGCCCGCTTTGGGCGGGTTTGGGCCTCATTTTTAGCAACATAAAATATAACCGGGCTTTTTAGCCCGGCCCGTTTTATCCCGAATCAAAAGAGGGCTAGCCCGAACCCGTCCGGGTAGCCCGTTTTGACAGGTCTATTTCAACCGAATAAATTTTAAAAGCTCAGGAAGTAAATAAATTATAAAATAAAATTAAAAACTACATTAAGCAAAGCAAATTTCCACAGCCAAAGACATAGCTGAATCACTTAAGAGTAATAAAATTAAGAACAAGAAATCAAAGTCATAATATTTATTTATCTATCCAGAAGTCAACTTAAACCACATTTATTTCTAAGCCTATGGGTTCCACGGCTATAATGTTGATAGAAGAGAGTCATAACTTCCATACATTAGAATTTGTCCCCAAAAAAAACTGTATCCTATGAAGGATGAAAGTTCTGCTTAATAACTGAAAACATATGTAAACATGTCCCTTTAAACAACATCAAATTGTGAAAAACTTTGGAAAAACTCATAATGCATACCAAAGGAGGTCTATGGCTCCACAGAAAAGTAAGAAATGACAGAGCCTGCTCGGCGCTTGGTCTGCTCGCTAACCTTCCACTTCTCAATGAGAACTTTTTTTATGTTGGGACAGTCAGAAACCACTGTGGCCACTCCATCTGAAGTTATACCAGAGCAGTAAACCATATGCAATGACTCCAACATGGTGCAATTTTTTACAAGATGGGTTAGACCAACATCTGTTATTTGACGGCAGTGTGAGATCATTATTTCTTTAAGCAATGGACAATGTTCTCCCAACTCAGTCATCGCCCTATCACTCAAATGCTGCAATTGCATTCAGCAATGTATTAAAAGAAAAAGGTATGTAGAACAAAATAGTAACTAGTTAAACTTCATACGGATACAGTTTGTAAGTTGACCAGTTCTTAGATTCTTGGGTAAAATCTTTCTATATACACAATTCAATCCTGTAAACTGTTTCTATGACATCACTGAAGTAAAGCAATTGTCCATGCTTCAGAGAATATCATGCAAATATCTATCCTTATGCAAACGTTTGATTTCATGATGTCCCCAGAGTATATGCTATTATATATGTATCATGTTTGTATTTTATTAAACTATAAATGGGTGGCCTAGTGCACAAGGCTCCACCTGATAAGGTCAACCTTAACATTACGCCAAGACTCACCCTCTAGTATTTCATCAACAATGTATTAGTGAAACTAAAACTGAATCAACGAACTACAAGAAACTCCCAAAACAGGAAAAGAGTGTGAAAAATAAAAAAATAAAATAAAGAGCTATAATAAACATAAAAAAAAACTACAACGCGAAGGGTATAAAAAGAGAGCATGGATACACACCTGCAGTACACTCACGTCTAAATAACAGAGTTGAGGGCACCCCCTTGCAATGGCTATCACTCCAGCATCTTTAATTTTGTAGCAACCACTAACATTCAGATAATGAAGGGAGCAACCCTCAGCTATAGCAAAAAGGGCCTCATCCCCCACCCTAGTAATTTAACAAAGATTAAGCCATTAAGGTAGACATCATCAATGATGCACAACACTGATAATGTTCTGAAGTACTCTAGAGCTTGCAAAGTAAAATGAAAATGTGAAGAACAAAATGAGAATATAATGCATGTAACTGAGTAATTCAATGGAAAATATGTGAATAAGGTTTTTACCTATCACAGAATCTGATGTTAAGATCAGTTAGCAACTTACAATGCTTGCCAACCGCAATGATCCCTTTGTTCCCAATCTAATATATGGGAAAGAAAGCAAGAAACATTAGGAGAAAGATAAAGATGTAAATTAATTAAATAGCCCATGACAAGAAGAGTATTGAGAAAATTGTATTGCAAAATAATAAATTATTTTTGGAAAAACTGAGTTTTGCATCTGGAATAGTTATCTACAAGTTGGTAAGGATGAATTTTCTTTGGAATGTGTAAGGAAAATTACTTTTGAACTTGAAATCACCAAAAGAAGTATAAGTTATTAATATTGCAAAGGCAAATTTGTTAAATCATGTGTAGTGTAATGTGTGTCAGTATCAATTATGGCCAAAATCACTCAACATTTTTTCTTCAAGGTTACAACTTTGCAATATTCATATTGAAAGTGAGCTATAAAAAACAAAGCATTGTTTTGAAGCTAAAAATGAAGTTAAGCAACGACGTTATGGCATTATACATACAAACTACTGTTTTGAAGAACCAACTTGTCAGTGAACCAGTGAAAGTGGTCATTCATAGTCCAATGGCCTTACCGTAGTCGAACCATGATTGAACCAGTGCCAAATAAATTATATATTTTTAAATTTATATGATAAATGATGTAATAAAACAATAAACTGACACACCTAGGGATGGCAAATTGTGTGCTGACTGGGGATCCCTGCAGGGACTGCCCCATTCAGGGATGGGGAGGAATTCTCCCCGAACATGATTTGGGGACGGGGTGGGGATCATGCCCTGCCCCGTAGAAAAACTTAAATGTGTGCACATATTAGACAGATAAATTTATTTATTTATATATAATTAGAATTTATTATTGAAATAATTAGAAGATTTGAATTTGGTCCCTTAATATTAATGTTTGTTGTTGTTTGAATTTGAAGGCTTTTTAACATTTATAATATTCTTTCCACTTTATTATATTTTAATAAGAGGAGAGATCCATTTACTCCAAGATACTCTACATCTTAGCCATCAATTCTAGAGAAATCCAATGGTTTAGATCTACTCACTAATTCAAACCATTGGATTTCCCTAAAGTTGATGGCTAAGATGTGGAGTAAGTTTTTAAAAACTTACTCTTGGAGTAAGTGGATCCCCTCCCTTTTAATAAAAGACTCTACTTTTCTAAAAACTCGTGGGGACTTGAGGAATGGGAATAGAGAGGAAATTCTCCCTAAAGTGGGGAGTGTAGATGAAGACTACAACAATCAAATCTTAATCACACTAGGTGGGTTGGCTACATCGGTCAAACTATGTTACTACACCATAACGCTCTATATAAATCATATACACCGACAAAGCATTGATCTCTAAATCTTTCCTAGAAGAGAGAGAATGTGGATGAAGACAAGAAGTAAAACTAGAAGCAGGGAATGGGACGAGGAGGGAACTCTCCCCCTCCTCCCCTCCTTGTTGGCAACCCTAAACACACCTAATAAAATAGTACTATATATTTATAACTAATCAATATAACAACAATTAGGATTATAACACAACAAAAATGAATGGAAAAAGGGTGTGTAATTTCTGATCAAACAGATGATATTGGTGTTTGATCAAGGAGACAAGTTTTTCAACCTTAACTCATCCATTGTTGTACTTGTAATCTTGTAGTTCTTTTTCTATGTGAACTACCATTTTTGTAAGCTTCTCATCAGTCATCACTACCTTAATGTTGTGTTCTTTGTGGCAATAAATGATTGATATAGTGCAGTTAAAAATGGTGACTCACAGCATAACTGGATGGCAATGTGCATTGTACTCATGAGATGGCGATTAACAGATAACTTTCCAGTGTTCACGAAATGTTTCTCCACAATTTATATTAACTATCCATTTCAAAGATAAACAGAAAAAGAATGAGAAATGGAGCAACAGACATAGAGCATCCATAAAAATGGCGGGTAGAAAATGTGAGACGTGCAAGAGTCCCACACTGCCTGTTTTCAAGGCATATGGGCAATACTTTAGGATATAAAAAAAACTGCACAAGCTACCTGGAGCAGTCTTAGGCATGTATTGCAATGGACCACACCACTTATTTATATAGTGAATAGTGAAAGCTCTAATATTTTAATTAAGTTTACACTTGTCTAAAAACTGGTTTAAGACACTGATCTGTAGTCTTTAACGGTTACAGCGGTTTTACAACGGTTTGTCCAGTTCTTGAATGATTTTTTTAAAGGTGGTTAATTGGGTGAAATGGACCGGTGTCTGGTCCAGTTTACCGAATGAACTGGCCAGTCCGGTTTCCAAAACGCAAACATTGAACACAGACGAAGTACCTCATAACAGCGACGGATATGAAGTTTCTTTAAATTCTTGCATCCACTAGCTATACCACGCATGCCTTCATCTCCAATGCTTGAGCAATCTACCAGGTGAAGAGTTCGCAAGTATTTGCATCCATGTCCAATATGAAGAAGGCCAGAATTACCAATCATTTGGCAGTAAAGCAATGCCAACTCAGTGAGATGTCTGTACAATAGAAAGCTCAGATTAGCATAATTGATGAAATATCAATGAGTACATTCAACATTTTGGAACCTGTGTCCCCATTATGTCAATATCATGAACTAATTTTTCATGTTTAGGTCCACAGCATGGATATGTTTGTCAGACTTAGAGATCTCAATATGTTAAGATGAACAGAGTGAAGTTCACACGAGATTAATAAGTAAAATACACAAAATCCTCAAGACCATAATAAGGTGACGTTTAGCATGCCTTTGAACAACAGTAACATAATAATCAATTTTTCAAAAGCATATGGTTGAAAGAGTAGATTGTTTTGCTCCGAACTCCGAAATGACCTATTAGCAGCACCAATAGGTCCCACAGAAAAAGTTATTAGAGGCAGTCTCCTGCGTTCATATCTTTGCACCAACCCAGGCATGTTAGCAACACCACAGCCCCACAACAACAATATCGTTAAAAAAATCTCTCCCATACGCATTAAATCTGATGGAGGTAGATTGGTGACAAATATATTCACTACTATGAATGTATTGTTAGGTAGTTTGTCTTTGAAGCTTATAGCAGGATGCAGTTATATTGCACACAAGGGAAAACTTAAACATCATAAGATTTATTAATTATTAAAACATTATCAGATATAGAGAGATCAAGAGGCTATACATAAGTCTTCCAGTACATGCATCGATGGCATTGTTACATAATTCAGGTTAATAGAAAAACATACCGGCAAGATTCTCCAACAGATTGAAGCCCTGGATTTCCAATGCTGTGGCATCCGTTAATTTCAAGATGAGTAAGTTCTTTGCAGCCAGTTGCAATTGCTTCCAAACCCTTGTCACTTACGAAATAGCAATCACTTAAAGTCAAACTCTTCAAATTTTTAGATCCCTTCCCGATTGCAAAGAAACCCCTGAATAGAAGACATTATTAAAAAAAGGTTAAATAAATAAATTAATTATTGAAATATTATTATCAGAATGCAACCTACAAAATTAGAGACACAAAGGTTGTGTCCACAAATACAACCAAAGTATTGTAGTTTAAACCCCTTAAAGGTCAAATAAAAGAGGGGATACAACAACAATCAACGCTTATCCCTACTAGATGGGCTCAACTATCTAGATCAAACAAAAACATTGGGCTCTATCAAGAACCAGAAATTGAAGAATAGACAGGAAACAAATTGTTAGAGCAACCTCTTCTCAATTGATCAACCCTACAATTGGTTGGTCGAGTCACAGCAGAACAAAAGAATTAGCAATTTTAGCTTTGTGATTTTGTGTGAATTCAATCATAGTCAATGAAGTAAAATCCTGAAGAAAAAATTGTGAGAGAGCAGCTTACTTATCAGTAAACCTCTGAAAACTATATAGAGCTAATGACAGCAGAGACAAACAATTGGCTCCTACAGCTTTCAAAACATCATCATCAACATTAATACACTGCAGCTTTATAACTTTCAAATGTGGACATCCTCCAACAACAGCAAGGACCCCTTGATTGTGGATGAACTCAGAGTCCAATGACAGGTTCTCAAGGGATCCACAGAGTGACCCTACAGCTTCCAATGAGGAGTCAGTTATTTTGTCACAAGCTGCCACACCCAGAGATCTCAAAGATTTTCCCACGCCTAAGGCTAATTCAATCAAACCCGTATCGGTCAAGCCTTCACAAAAACGCAGATTCAAATCTTCAAGTTTCTTGCAACACTGTCCAACAGCCGCCAGACCTTGATCTCCAACATAACAACCCTAAAAGATAACTCCAATAATTACAGCAAAAAATATGCATCACCTATGCCATTGAACTCATAGAATAATAGATATTAACAGGGTGGCAAGGCAAGTAACACATTGATAGATAAAATGAGAGTTGGTGTCTTAAATTCTCATGCTTCAGAAGACATGACTCTGTTCAATTAGCAGTTCAATGAAAATGAAAACAGCCAGATAAGTATCATTTTGGCTGTAAGAAAACATAGAGGCTTAACTTTCATTACCATCAATTTTCTTTTAAAGTATTGTCATATTAAAAACTACTTCGTGAGCCTGTTAGTTTAGGCTTAAAAAGGTGTACCTACAAAAGTGGTTCGGGCAAACCCAATGTTTTGAGATGCTGATAAATACAGCTTCTAAAAAAACCAGTTTTGTTTTAGCAGCTTTTTTATTTGTTTTTGTTTTGTAACAGTGCAACCAAACAAATGTCCAAGTGTCAAAAGTGATTCTTTTCAATCAAAAAATAATCACTTTCTTTATATAAAAAAGAGCTTAAACAAAGTGGGTCAAAATTATATTGGCAGCATGGCTAAACAGGTTGTGCATGTTCCAAGGATATGAAATAATATGTCGAATGGGCAAAACATAAACATTATCAACTGCTTCAAATGTGTAGACATACACTTGTAATAAAAACTTACGGCATAATAATACCTGCAAGTCCAAGGATTTCAAACGAGTGCATTTGCGAGCAAGTGAAGCTAATCCATCACTAGTAACATTAGCACACCAAATTAAGTTCAATATCTCAAGCATGGGAAACCCTTTCCCAATAACAGCCAGTCCAGCATCAGATAAACACGGATTGTCCCTTGATCGTCTTCTCCCCTGCTAAAATCAATTTACCAACATCAAACAAGTTAATACCATTCACCCATACCGTATCAAAAATTCAATTGAACTGCACTGAATTTTGTGTTCTGCCACAACTGAATTCAAAGAGAGGCTGAGTTTAACACAACACTAAGCTTGTTACTTAGTGACCATGAGGTCACAGATTCAAATCTTTGGAAACAACCTTTCCACTTGCAGGGTAAGACAATGTACATCTATACTCCAAAACTCTACTAAGTTGGAGCCTCGTGCAATGATCCGGACATAAATTGCGAATATCCGGTTCAAACAAGTTAATACTTAATACCATCCACACCTTATCAAAAGTTCAATCAAATTTAATTTACTTTTGCGATCAACCATAATTGAATTCATTTTACGTCTAATACGCATCTCAGTTGGTTAAGTTGCTATACATAAACAGCCAGTAGTGCAAATCGGAATCACCTTGAAAACAAAATAACAAATAAATCGGCTACAAATTAAAAATCAATGAAACTTACAATGGAAGGAGGTGGCGAAATGGCATGGCGTTCGTCGATTGAAACATTGGTAACGTTGGGGAAGCGAGAGGTGAGGATTTGGAGGAAACGGTCAGGGGAACGGGAAGCGCCGATCTTGATGGTGGAACGAGTGAGTCGGTGAACGCGGAGCCAACGGTGGCAGACGAAGCAACAAGTGTCGCATCTGAATTTGGAATCGAGGCGGCGGAAAATCTCGATGATTACCTCGTCTGGGAGAGACGTGTTGAACCAATCGTGACCTAGCATTGTAGTCAACATTCATTTTGAGAGGAAAAATAGTTGTTTGGGGTTTATTTATACTTCTCATTTTATTTGGGATTTTATGAATTATGCTCCTCAGTTTGCCGGAACAAAGATGTATTCACCGATAATATAAGAGTTTTTATTACATTCTTATTGTATTGCTAGGCATCAATCGGTACAACTATGGAGCAATCATAAGTATTACGTTGGTCAATCACATCATTAAGAACAAATGAGTTAGGAATGAAAAAAAAATGAACAATCTGCTTCGAGATTTCGATGTACATGTGTGTTCTACGTAAAATGCTTTCAAGTGAAAGTGAAAGCCCAATGAATCAATATATTAGCAAAGGATTCACGAGTAAAATTGAAGATTAAAAAAGATTCTTACCTTAATCGAGCAAGCAATAAAATCAATGAAAAATACACTTTAAGCGATCAAGCAGCCGTTGTCAAAATCCAATCGAGGAAGGAAGAGATGCCGAGAATGAAACAAAAGAGATAGATATAGAAGAGAACGAGAGAAAACGAAGAGTTGACGGGGAACCTAGAATCTAAAAGAAATGAAGAGTTTGAAAAATAAGGATAAATGTAACAAATGTGTTCTTTCCTTAGCCCGCAACAATGACATGAGATAATATTTAATACGTTTCGTGGTACTGACTTCATCCGATGGCAGCGATCAAAGCCCACTGACTTCATCTACGGGCCTGGATTCACCTACTTCACTAAAAAGAATGTTGGGCCCAAGCCCAACCCAAACACGTGTGGGGTTTTGTTTGTGTGAGTCCTTACCCACTCAAAGCCCACTGACTTCATCTACGGGCCTGGATTCACCTATTTCACTAAAAAGAATGTTGGGCCCAAGCCCAACCCAAACGCGTGTGGGGTTTTGTTTGTGTGAGTCCTTACCCACTCAAAGCCCACTAACTTCATCTACGGGCCTGGATTCACCTACTTCACTAAAAAGAATGTTGGGCCCAAGCCCAACCCAAACACGTGTGGGGTTTTGTGGCCTGGATTCACCTACTTCACTAAAAAGAATGTTGGGTCCAAGCCCAACCCAAACACGTGTGGGGTTTTGTGGCCTGGATTCACCTACTTCACTAAAAAGAATGTTGGGTCCAAGCCCAACCCAAACACGTGTGGGGTTTTGTTTATGTGAGTCTTTACCCACTCACAAACACTAAAAAGAATGTTGGGCCCAAGCCCAACCCAAACACGTGTGGGGTTTTGTTTGTGTGAGTCCTTACCCACTCACAAAACCTTGTACCCTTGGGACACACCCCAGCAGTAGGAGTTGAGCCTTATAAGGCCTTTCACCTTCTCTTCTCCAACCAATGTGGGACTTGGAGAGTTTTTTGAAATTCACACTCTAAACTTCCTCTTTAATGGTCACTTTAATGTGCTTTAATGCATTTTAAAACCAACAATTTTCAACAGAATGGTTTAAAATAAATGAATTTTGTTTTTAACAAATGATTCAGTGTACGCGTGTCCAGACGATGGTGATTGGGAGGGGAAACGAAAAAATCGAGAGAACGTGTCCAATTGTCATTAATTGATTTTGAGTTTTTTTATGAACAAATAATGAGCAATCTACTTAAAGATTTCGATGTACATGAGTGTTCTTCGCAAAATGCTTTCAAGTGAAAGTGAAAGCCCAACGAATCAACACATTAGCAAAGGATTTACCAGTAAAATTGAAGATTAAAAAAGATCCTTACCTTAATTGAGCAAGCAACAAAATCAATGAAAATACACTTTAAATGATCAAACAGCAAATGTCAAAATCCAATCGAGGAAGGAAGAGATGTTGAGAATGAAACGGAAGAGATAGAGGTAGAAGAGAACAAGAGAAGATGAAGAGTTGACGATGGAACCTAGAATCTAAAAGAAATGAAGAGTTTGGAAAAGAATGATCAAATGTACTTGTGTCCATGGTAAATGATAGAGATGTTTGGGACGAGAATAGAAAAATCTCGTGGGAACGTCTTCAATGGTCATTATTTGATTTTGAGTTTTTTATATATATTTTGGTGGCAAAAAAGTCTAAGTAGAAGTTGACACATGTCCATGATAATGTGACAAAAACATTTTTTTCCATAGATTTGTTATTCACAAAATTAATCATCATTTACTTTTTAGATATAAATAATACAAACACCTTGAATCTTAAATATTGAACATTTCGTCATCTATCATTCATTTATACTAATAGATAAAGGAAAAATATAAAAGACTTATGAGTAATTTTTGTTTACTATTTTACGTGCGTACCATTAATGATGGGTACAAAAGCTTCCACAGTTGGTGAATAAAATATTACATATGCCAATAATTACTCAATATAAATTAATGATTATTTTTTTTACTGCCATAACAATTGTTTAACCCTCTCCTATTCATATGGCATAAATAATTACATGAGAGTTTTTTCTTTTTGAAAAGAACATATAAAGTATGGTTTCTTACCTTAGTTAATAGTAGTGTTATTAGTATCGCACCAATCAACGAACTGGTATGAGTATTGGTATAGTGTTACAACGGTTCAACCGGTGGTTTACTAATTAAACCGCATATCGGTAAAGTTAGATATACATATATAATATATTAACATTAATGTTGAAAAATCAATAAAAAACAATAATTTTTTTATTTTCATTAAAAAATTAATTTTACATAAAAACGACTTGTTTGACCAGTACGGTTTAATTGAAGACCGACCGGTATGACAATTTTGATCGGTATAATTGCATGACTTATATAAATGTTGTACCGTACTGGTATTGAGACCAGTTCATCGATTTACCGGTTGAACCGGCCGGCACGAACAGTTTGAACCGGCCATCACGAACCGATTTTTAGAAGCATGGTATCAGTGCATATGTATGTTTATTTTCTACAATTTTATATGTTATATAGATAATAAAGAAGATAAAAATTATAAAATATGATTTAAAGGTTTAATACAATCTAATTTGACTATTACATACAATCATTTTACTCAAAAAACATAAAAGATTTAATAATAACTCTTCAATCAATATAACATTATATCATACATATAATTTAACAACATAAATATTATTGCTTAACAATATAACATTACAGTTTAACAACATAAAAATCACTTTTATGAATTAAATATAATATTACTATTATAGATTAACAATGTATTATTACAATTATGATTAATTATGTTGCAATATATATATTTAGATTTAGGAAAGAATAACGTAACAGTTAGTTTTGGCACCTAATTACCGAGACCTAGACTCATCCATGAGTGTATATCAAAATCACGATTCTCAATTATCTACAAGTATAATAATATGGACTTGGACTCAGACTCAATCTATTGTGGGTATTATTTATGAATACATATGAGTCTCGAGTAGCCATTGCGATCCCTAATTTTCACAATTTTAAAGCACTTGTATGATTTAAGGAGGGAATCCACTTACTGCATGACTAAATTTTTTTAATCTTACTTCACATCTTAGCGATAAATTTTTGTAAACCGTTGGATTTCCAAAAATTAATGAATAAGATGTTGAGTAAGTTTAAAAAACTTATCGAATCCCTTCTCCTCATTTAATTTTCTCCGTAATGAATCCCTTCATCAATCAACATGTGCAATCTTTGTAGCGAGTATAGGAGCGGTTGAAGTGGGCAATTAAACAAATAATAAAATAACAAATTAATTAATCAATTTTTAACAGTAATCTGAGATTAGTGGTGAAAATGAAGAATTAACTACGACATTTACCGTTCCACACTGCAATGACGATGATGCTAATGCTATCTCTATGATTATATTATTATCGCGTAATAATTCGTAACCATGACGACATTAATCAATTGAAAATGAAAAGAAAAGATTAAAAGAAAGAAAGAAGAAGAAGAAGAAGAAGCATTGTAAGACATAGACAGGAACCAAAATCGACAGAGAAAGGGGAAAGAGAACGACATTGAGAGAAGCAATAATCATGTCGTTCTCATTCTTCAAAGCTTTGAGACCTAAAACGCCGCAAGAGGTGGCTAAGTCCATCAAGGAGAGTTTCATGGCTCTTGATACCAAAACTGTTGTTGAAGTCAAAGCCCTTGAAAAGGTTACTTTTTTTTTACTCCTTTTGTTCAAAATTCTTAATTCTCTATCTGGGTGTTCATTTTTTAAGTAAAAGTTTCAGTTTTTAATCATGGGTATGTTTTCATTTTTCTCAAGATTGGGTCTTGCAAATTGTTAAATGAGAATGAGATAGATGATTTTAGACACCCCTTTTGTGTGGAGTAGTGTGTTTTGCTATAAAAATATTATCTTTTACTCGAAAACTAATTATTTTTATACTGCAATGTAATAATTATTGGTTCTGTGCTGTTATTTATGATCTCATTAGATATCTATGTTTGTAAGAAGCAAAATGAAGAGAGAATATGCAGTTACTTCAGGAGAAAACTTAGGTGCTTCTTTCTAAGTACTTGTAGTGCTGTTTTCAAGCGAGAATTGAACACGTGTGACAGGGTTGTTACACGCGTTCTGTTCTTATTTGAAAAACAGCAACATAAACACACAAAGAGCAGCACCTAAGTTTTGTCCATTATTTTAATAGTGGTTATTGATGCTTTTTTAACATTTAATGTAGGCTCTAGAGGAAATTGAGAAAAACTTTGCAACAATGAGGACCATGCTTTCTGGAGATGGAGAGTCTGAACCAAATCTGGATCAGATTTTACAGCTGGTGGAGGAAATCTGCAGGGAGGATGTTCTTACTCTTCTAATTCACAAGCTGCCTATACTTGGTTGGGAAGTAAGTTTCCGATTGATACCAACCATTAATATTTGTGCACTTGCAGTTGACTTAACTTGTTGCTCATTGTTGGTGTCTGAATTCCGATACAGGCAAGAAAGGATTTAGTTCATTGTTGGTCCATATTGTTGAAACAAAAGGTTGAGTCCAATTATTGCTGCGTCGAATACATTGAGCAACACCTTGAGCTACTAGACTTTCTTGTTGTATGGTAAGCTTTTACTGCTTCAACTTGAACTGCTTTTTGTTCCCTTCTCCACAATCATAGATCTTTATCTTTCATGGTTGTATACTTCTATTGAAATCTGAAGACTGAACCTGATGCTCAATGCCATGAGAATTTTTTTCTGTTTTTCTTTGTCTCAGTGTTTATTGTTTCTTTAAACAGACTGAGTTAGTCTTCTTTGAAGGTCGTGAAGGATTACATTGAGATTTATTTTTTGATAGAAAAAGTGCATTTAGAAATAGTTTAGTGTGCAAAACTGATGTCACATTGTTGTACCCACATCCTTGCTTACAACATCTCTGTATTTGTTTCCAAGCAGCTATGATAACAAAGAAATTGCCTTGAGCACTGGCATAATGTTGCGGGATTGCATCAAATTTCCAACACTTGCAAAGTAATATATTTCTAGATTTTCATTGTTTTTTTATTTTTCATAATCTTTCCCTCCCAAATCCCAATTCTTTTTTATCTCTCTCATATCTTCATGTTTAGTGTATACTGAGATTGATCCTTCTAGTTCTAAAATGATTTTTCGTAAAGGGAACTGCTTGGATACTCATTAGTTACTATAGGGTCTAATAAAATTGCACTAAATAAGAGACCCTTTTAGATTTATAAGAAGAAAAATAAAGATCAATTTTCTTTACTTGAACAAAAAATGTAGTCAATATATGCTAGCAGATCTGCAATGCTTGGACGAGATTCTCCTTTTAGTTGCACTTTTGCTTGCCGTTGTTGTTCCAGGCTCCAGCACCACAATGGCTTTCAATATTTCCATTTCCATCCATTTTTTTGTAATTCATTACTTAGATTATTGTCTCAATAAGATTTTATCTTTATCATTCGGATGATTTTTGAGGTCAAGTATGATGATGATGGCATTCATTTGCTAAGAAAGTAGGGGCTTTTTAAATTAATTTAGGTCTTCAAATTAGCAACTGATTATCACTATCAATGTCAATTTTGAGGCTGGTGCTTGTCCTGCAGTCTGTAGAAGGAAAGTCAGTTAAACTGTTTTAACCCTTTTTCAATATATATTATGGGGTATTTTTCAGATACATATTGGAATCTGCAAGCTTTGTATTGTTCTTTAAATTTGTAGAGTTGGCCAACTTTGATGTTGCATCTGATGCATTTTCTACCTTTAAGGTCAGATATAAATCCCCCTCACCACTTAATTTCCGCACAAATCTAAATCATTGTGGAGTCTTGCGTGCCACTTCTTCATACATCTCCACGGATATGCTTTGCAGGACCTTCTTACTAAACATGCAGATGTGGTCTCTGAATTTTTGAATGTTCATTATGATGAGGTTAGTTTCCTCCTTCATATATTTATCTGATTTGAACATATCAAGGCAGCACAAAACGCTATGCGAGAAAAATGTATGAATGTTGGTTAAATACTTATCACCAGGAGATCAAATCTCTTGGAAAATAATTCAACCATATAGTAACTGTTCTACAGGAGATAGTTAAGTGCAGCTACCCTCATTTTTGAACATGTGTGTGGTGCAAACTCAATGGTTGGGCCTATTTTGTCTCCCATATTGTACTTCAGCTTTTCTAATATGACTTGTTTTCAGTTCTTTGATCTATACGAAAAACTCTTGACATCTCCTAATTATGTAACGAGGAGGCAGTCTTTAAAGGTTTGTTCTGGCAAGTTCTATATTTTTCGCTTTATGATAATCATTTGATTTACACGACTTTTAACAGTTATATTTATGTGGATTTTAGCTTCTCTCAGAATTTCTTTTGGAATCTCCAAATACTCAGATAATGAGGCGATACATCTTAGAAGTTCGATACATGAAAGTCATGATGACTTTGTTAAGGGTATAACTCCTCATAATCTTGTGTCATTGTGTAATATTCCTTTTCCCCCATGACTAATGAACATAGTCACATGATTCTCAATCAATTTGTTTACTTGGTATGTTATTCCTCTTATTTCCCATTTGCATGTTTTGCAGCAGAATGTGTCCTTGTTTCTTTGAAGTGTCACATAGCTTGATCAGTAATATTGAACTTGTCTTATAGATCAGTAATATAGTTCTTTGTGCTGTATCTTTACTGATTTGTCAAGAAGAGAAACACTGTTTGTCCATTTGAACACATTGTGTTTTGATAATCCATGGCTTTTAGGTGATTTTTTAGTTGATTAATAACATCTGGCCAGCTTGCTTGTATGTAATGTTATTGCTGTGAAACTTAAGAAGTTAATATATACTTCAGAACCACTTGAGTGAACAAATTTTAATGTTTATGGCAGTGAATTTAGTGTCGGGCAATGGAGTTCCGACAAGAGCAAAAAAAAGAAGCATGTTGGAGATGACGATGCAAGTAAAGTAAAATGTAGTGGTTGTAATGTATCGAGGAGAAAGTTTAAGTAGCACTAACACCTATTGAGGAGAAGATGATGGAAACTTATCAAAGGTGGTCAAGTCATATGAGAAGAAGACTAATGAAGATCCCGGCGAGAAAAATGGATTAAATTTAAAAGAGGAAGACCTAAGAAAACTATAGGAAAAACCAACGAAACTAACCTTGTTGTAAATGGTTTTACTGAAATTTCGGTTTTTGATAGAGCCCAATGGCGTTGATTAGTCCATGTAGTTGACTTCACCTATTAGGATAAAACTTGGTTGTTATTGTATTGTATAACCGCTTTGCGTGCCAAATACAAATGTATTCATCTTATACATGGTTATCATGTTTTATACATTTGTTTCACTTTCTCTTTCTATCTGCTATTAACTCTATTTATTTATCATACTTTGGCTTGAGCAGGATTCAAGTAAAAACATTCAGTTATCGGCTTTCCACATTTTCAAGGTAATTTTTCCGATTAAAGCTTGTAAGTTTATATAATGAGCTCATCCTTTTATGGGTATATAAAAGCATAAAAACCAGATTATACCTTTTAATCAAATGTTAATAGGAGTATTCAACCGAGTTTGGCATCCTTGGAGAACTTGCAAAGTGATGCATTTATGCAGCAATGAGTTGGAAATTTGGTTAATGGCAGGTTCCATTGTGAATTGTTCTAATGCATCTATATTACAGTTGACCGACGAGAATTCAATGTACATATGGAAGCACATTTCTTTCTTGTTTAACAATATGCTATGCATGTATATTTTACGTTAATTAACTTACCGATGTTTTGCGAGATGCATCTTAGAACAATATGATCATGAGTTTGTCATTTAAGACCATCCTTGTTCTTCTTAGTGAACATATGATTGACGCATAACTTTTCGATGCGAAGATCATAATCTATATTTGTTTCATATTTCTGTGCCATGTTTATATAGGTTTTTGTTGCTAATCCGAATAAGCCTCGAGAAGTAAAAATTATTCTGGCGAAGAACAAGGCGAAACTGCTAGAATTGCTTCAGAATCTGTCTCCAGGAAAAGGTTATTATATTCTCAGTGATGGATTGATTTGCAACCAACAATTTCATAATAAATAGTGACATGAATTATCTTTCTATAATACTCCTGAATAGTTCTATATAAATTCCTTCTTTTGAGCCCTTATGCCTATTTTTCAGGTTCAGAAGATGAACAATTTGAGGAGGAAAAGGAATTTATCATCAAGGAAATTGGAAGAGTATCAGTTTAAGCTATTTATTCTACTCCACTTATGTTTGATTTTGTAACTAAGTTTTTTGACTTGTACATCCAAAAAGCTAGTTTGATGCAATGACTTAATATTGTTGTATGTTAATTATATATGCAACTAAGGTCCATAAATTTTTAGGTGGACAATGTGCCAAAAAATATGTGATTTGTAACTTAAAGTAACTGTAGTAAGAACTTGATTGTCTTTTTGAACTAGCAAGTTATCCGTGCATTCGGACGAGTCAGTATTTTATTGCTGCATGATAAGAACACGCATGAATTATTAGTGTGTATTTGGTTGAATAATTGTTTGTAATAGAGACCATGCCTATAGAATTATTAGTGAATGTAGTCCTCAATCTTCATCATATTCATAGGTAAAGATAAACAATAAATGAGTAACTCATGTTAATGATTCAATTCAAATTATGCAATTTCACAAAATGTGAAATTGTGAACCAGACAATAGGTAAAGAGTTTCCTACAAAATAAATTAAACCAAATCACTAAATCTGATCTAATTTTTTAATTTTGATTGATTAATTTTCATCCATTTTGTAATTCAAACTTAAACTCTTTGCACCCTTACATAATAAGCACATGAAAAATGTGTTTTCTTTTTACCATGTCTTAAAATATATTTTAAATTATTCAAAAAGATAAATTAATATATACATATTTTTTAATTCACATGAATTTAATATATAAATCCATATCAATACCAAATTTTTTGGTATTAATGAAATGTATACCCACCCCAAATATTTAACTTTTTAGTCATCTTAGAAATTTTTTGGTTATTAAGATATTTGTTTTAAGGTATTAGAAAACCCATAAAAAAATAGGGGATGGAGTTAGTTACTTTGATTCAGTTGCATTCCGTTAAAGAAGAGATTAGATTATTTTAAATAATTGTTAATTGGATCTGATGTAATGTAATGATGTTGATTTATACCCATTCCATTCATGTGCATGCATCATTTTCATGTATATACATCCCATTGTTTCTTCCATCATAAACCCTTTTTTCATTTCACACGCCAAAACAAACAACGCTTCCTCCTTCCGCCGCCATGAATTTCTTCAACTCCGTCTTCTCCGACCAACCCGACTCGCCACAATCCGAAACCGATTCACTCGAATTCGACCATTCCGATTCACACGAACTCGACCATTCCGATTCACACGAACTCGACCATTCCGATTCGGTTCAAACCAACACCGCTTGGAGCTTCGGAGGCCTGATTCAAACCCTAGCATCCAAATCTGAGTCCGTCATCGAGAACTACCGCCGCGATATCGAGGAATTCAGCTCCGGTTTGAAGAAAGAGACGGCGGTGATCCGTGAAGCAGCTTCACGCGCTGTCAAGGATCTCCCTACATCGTTGGACGTTGGCGCCTCCGTCGCTCAGGAATCGCTTGAATCGGTTGGACAGGCGATCGATGATATCGGGAGCTCCGTTTGGAAATCGACGGCGCAGATCATCGCTCACGGTAGGGATTCTCTCATTGCTCCTGATTTCGATTCCGATTCTTTCGATTCCAACAATAATGATAGCGGTTCCGACATTGTTAAGAAACAGTTAGGTAGCAGTAGTAGTTTGGATTTGAAACGGTATAGTAGGTTTGATACGTTGGTGCGTTCGATTCAGAGTGATGTTAATACATATGTTGAGGAACCTGAGGATTTGGGGAATTATAATGAGTGGAAATTAGGGTTTGAGTTGGATGATAAGAGAGAGGAGATTGTGGATTTGATGGAAGAGAATGGAGTTGTTGAGGAGATTTATGAGAAAGTTGTTCCTGATAGGACTAATCATGAGAGCTTCTGGAGTAGATATTTCTATAGGCTGCATAAGCTGAAGCAAGCCGAGGATGCGAGGGCTAAGCTTGTGGAGCGTGCAATTTCTGGCAATGAAGAGGAGGATTTGAGCTGGGATTTTGATGATGATGGTGATGATGATGGGTACGAGCCGAAAGGTAGCTCCAGTGGGGTTAAAGAGTTGAAGGAGGAAAATGGGGGTGATATTGGTATTGTCGAGAAGGATTTGAAGATAGAAAGTGATGGAAAGGATGCGGTTGCTGCGGGATCACAAAGTGATGGTTGTGATAAGTTGGCGGAGGTGAATTATGATGATAATGTGGAATCTAATGTTTCTGTGACTGTGAGTGGCAGTGCGGATAAGTTGGATGTCAAAGATGAAGAGAAAGAAGCATTGGAAGTGAAGACAGATAATGATAACAGTGGATCGTGCAAAGATAGTGATGTTTCAGTTGTTTCAAGCCAACCTTCGATGCTCGGGGAAGAAGATATTGGTTGGGATGAAATTGAAGATATTGAAAGCAATGATGAAAATAAAGGGGACTCTCTTGGATCTACAAGCAGGGTTGATTTGCGGAAGAGGCTGAGTGTGGGAGACCAAGATGAGGAGGATCTTAGTTGGGATATTGAAGATGATGATGAAGCTGTGAAACAATGAGGAAATTACAGATTCAGGTTCATTATTGTTTTAATTTCTAAACACAGATTACTTAATAAGTGTATAATTCTTTCCTTGTATCTTAATTGTGTAAATAAACTTTTTTTTATGTCTTATAAAATATTAAGTAATAAGGGAAAATGCAGTTGAAATTAATTTCAATTTGCTTAGGGAAGATTCTTGCACTATGTTCGGTTGTATCTTCTTATAGGAAGGGATGTTCAGTTATTTGCAATGACCTTATTATGGAGATGGTATAATCATCAATATGGAGTCACCTTCTCATTATGATATGTATGTTCCATTTGTCTCAAATGCTATTTCTACTCCTATTAATTGGTTTGTTTTTTTAGTGTTTAGCAAGCAACATATATCCTCATTGTTTGCATATAGATACATAAACATGGTAAGCATCTGAAATAGTGTAGTCTCTTCTATTCCTGAACTTTGTATCCTTCAAAAGATAGTAATGGCTGATCATTGACATCATTTACTTCTTCTGTCTCATGAATAAAACACTATATTGTATTGGACCCTTCCTCCATACCTAAACTTGGATTATTGAGTTATTTCCTGTTATGTGCTAGCCAGACATGGTTTGGCTTATTAGTGTGTATCAAATAACATTATTTTTTTGAGCACATTGAGAGGAAGAATAGTGCCAAACTTCATTATATACATCTCCTTTGATTTTGGCACCATAACAAGCCCAAGTCTCTTTCCCACTAGCTTATTAACTTCACTTATGTGGAACTACCATCAAAATTCACCTCGTTTTTACTGTCTTCCATTCAACTACCACTATTAACTGCTTCATATTATTAATTCTCCATTCAATAGAATCGTGATTGTGGGCACTGATGGTCAAAGATTCAAGTTGCTTAAGGTCTTGAATGAGAGCAGTCATATTCTTTCCTGTGTGAGGTTCCTCCTTCAACTGTTGCCTTACCTTTCTCTCCCAGCTCCCAAGCTCGTATTTGAATCTCCAATGCTTCACCACCACCACCACCACCACCACCACCACCATCCATCACCCTCTTCACAGCCTCCTCTATGCGATTCCTCGGCACCAGTTTCTTCCTAGATTCCACTCCTCTGATCCCAGTCCCACCTCCATCAGTATCCCATGCACCTGACTTATCAGCTCCTCAACAATACCTACTCTTAAATTTGAAAGTCTGCAAAGTGCGTTAAACCCTGATTCCATTGTAAAATGGTCATTCTTCCAACCCATCAACACTCTCTCCAAAACCCAGAAATCGTGAAAGAAAATGCCATCTGTGCAAATCCATCAAAACACTAAGAGCACATTGACAATCATTGATGAAATCTTAGATTCAGTTGAACACTGATGCAATGTTATAATAAGGATGTGATCAGATTATTGTTACCAGTTTCAGGGAAAGCAACTATGAACATCATCATCTCTCCACTTAAACCAGAGGAGAAAGATATCTGAGGAAGTGACTAGTTTATTGTAATCTAAGGAAATATTATATGACTGATATACCAGTCACCTAACTCGTTCAGTAAAGAGAAGTATCGTGACATGCTGAAACTGACTTAAAACATTAGAAGTATCTTCATTAACTTGTTAACTTATAAATAAAATTGTTTGCTACAAACTTGTACATTGATGTGCTCGCAACCTTACAAGTAACACTCATTCTTTAATACTAGAAAGCCTACAATTATGTCAATCTACATATATTTCATATTTAGATATCATACATTGATGTACTTATGCTATTTTATTAGTACAAACTGGAAACAACCTTTTCGATTGCCACAATAAAGTTACGTACAACTATTGGTGAGAGCCCTGTGTATTGAGTCGCCCCTCTTCCTTTATTAGTAGAAAATCAGGAGTAGATGGAGAGACAGATCAAAACAGTATCTATAGACCTTTTCCAAACTGTGTTGTATTGTATTGTATGCTTTGGGGATATTGCAGAAAAAATAAATAATTATTCTTCATTTTATTGGCCGTGTATATTAACATGAAGGGTACAAATAACACAATCAGTTATATCAATTTCTTTCTCTAAGACCTTCTCCAAACATAAATCAGCAAAATGGAACTTCTATTTGCTAAATTTTGCTCACCAAAGAATGGGTCAAACTTTCTTCAAGTCCATACCCAGTTCCAAACATTAAATCCAAAACAACCAAAATATCATCCAACTTAGCATGTTTAGCAACTATTCCATTGCTTCTGCAGAATTCCTTTCTTTACATAATCCAGTTATAATGTGATTGTTAATGCTGGGACCTGGTTTCCAATGCCTATCATGATTCATGCATAACTTTCCACAACCTTATTGCCTCTCTCCAACTTTACAAAGTCCTTTTATCAGAGGAGTAAAAGAGAAAAGTGATGGCTCTAAACCCTGTGCCAGAATCACAAAGCCCTTTAATCAGGCACTTGAACCACTTGCATAATGATCAGCTGCATTAACATTTAAGAATCACTTGCATAATAAATACTCCATTGGTAATAAATTTGCATAAGCCATCATGTAATGCTGAAGATTTGAAACAAACATTACGAAATTTGCGCCGCATTTAACAGACATTTTAAGAAATCTGCACTGAAGCAGCTAACAAATGAATTTATACACAAGTAATTAAAACACCACATGCTCTTCATTAATTAACAAGGATACAGGAACTCAAACATAATATCCATAAACATAAATGCAAACATATAATACTAAGAACAAGATGATAACATCTACACCCTAATATTAAGAACAAGGTGATATCAAACTCTCGACGTAGATCTCTGGTACAGCCCAACCACTGATGTCTTGAATCTGAGGAACCCTGAAAGTTCCATTTCTGGAATTGTAAACAACTAATGTGGACTGAAACTCCAACAGCACTTCATCATTCTCAGAAATACAAAGTGCCTTAGTATATGGAAGAGAATCAGTATTCTCCATGTAAGGAACGCGATACAATTTAGTCCAAGACTCTTCATTTCCATACTCATTCATAAGCCAAACATCCGAAAATGTGTCACCATGAGCAAGAACACATAAACAGTCCCTTAATGCCCCCAAAGTCAAGGTAACAACAGCTACTTCTCCATAATCAGGTTGCAATAGTTCTTCATATGACTCTTTCCCTAAATCAAGAGAAACAATAACCCATGAAGAATTAAAAGTATCAGAGCCAGATGCCAACCAATTAATCGTTCCGGTCACGAATTTCCCCGAAGAATCAAATGGAACACCAGAAGGAAACTCCTGAATCCTTCTCCAATAATCTGTACCCAATGTATGAACTTTGACTTCAGTTTTATAAGCAATTGCACCACCACTACCACATTCATAGCAAAAAACTCCTACAACCTTGTAAGTATCAGTTAAATAATCATAACCAAACCCATAAACTGTGTAACTACCCTCTTGCTTTGGATTATCCAAAGATGGCAACTTTTTGAATTTTCGAATAGAGGGGTTCCATAAAAGCGCACGATTTTGATCAATAGCAAAACAAATCATGCCATCACATGATCCTACCATCACATCGAAACGGTTTCGATTGTTCAGAGGGTAATTCAGGTTCATGGGAATAGAAGTCAAGCTTTCAAATAGCGATTGAAGAGAATAAGATCTGATAAGGAATTCACGAGAGGGGTTCATGAAACTCAATATGAGATTTGTCACAGTAACAGTTGAAAGGTGCTTCTTTGCGAATTTGGGATCAGAAATTAGGGTTTTCCATGGCTTACACACGCAATTGAGTTGCATGAGGAACTTCACGGGGATCCGAGAGAGGATTTCAGTGATGAGCTCAAACGGAAGGGTGGGTACCGGCGCGTGAGGTGAATCGCCGTGAGACATGGGTGGTCGGTGGGGTGATGAGGAAGGTGAAGCTAGGATTTGGGTATAGGTGGTGAATCGTTTCCACTTAGTGTTGTTGTTTCATCGGCGACATGGTTGTTGACACGGTTGTTAATATCATCGCCGTCGCTAGTTGGCGGCACGAATGTGGAGACAGAAGAATAACATTAATAAATGTAATGCTTTGAGTCAAGTGACATGTTATTTCCTAAGCTGTTCAATGTTGAATCTTGACTTTCTAAGTTTCTATGGTTATGCATATTTTGATTATGAAGAGATTCACTTATTTCATTAATTCTATGGAAATCTAATAGTTTACTTCTAATCACTAATTTAAATCATTGAATTTTCATTTCCTTATAATTAATGACTAAGATGTGGAGTAAGTGTATATCTTTTAGTAGTGGATGTAATTGTATGAGTTTTAAGAACTGTTCTAGAGAACAAAAGAGTAATTACTATTTCTACTGTGGGAAGTAGTGTCTCTTTTTCTTATGAATTGTGCCTTGGAAGTTCTTACTCAATTTATGCATATTGTGAATGATTCAGAGCTAGTTCAAGAGAATAATAAAGACAAACTAATATTCTAATTGAACTTAAACTGTAATATCATAATCTCACTAGGTTTCTAGAACCCATGTTTATATATGACTCTGAACTAAATATACTTAATATAGCTTACTTACAATATAGCCTTTAAAATTAACATTCCAAGTTCATTGATTTTTTTGCTTGAACTTTGAAGCAGGAATTAATATGCTTAACATAACAATAGAGAAAAATATCAATAATGAATTCAACTATAAAGTTGAATCTGAAAAAAAGATATTAATGAATAAATTATTGAGTAAGGCTAGATTTCCCTCCCAAGAAAACATGGTTGTCTTCATGGAAAGTCTTATAGTTTACACACATATATATTGGTAGGTTTTGATCAACTTGGATAACTTATTTTGAAATATAGGTTGTTTGATTATTTTACAAATCTTGCAGCAATTTCAATGCATTCTCAACTAGTGTGTGAATTGTTAGAATGTGTTTGTTCAGTCCAACAGTACCAGAGAAAACATTGAAGCTTTCTAGCTCTGATGTGGTATCTAAGACACCCTCTAGTACCTCTTCCATTCCCAGATCCTTAAAGGTATGTGTGTTTTCTGATTTGTCTTTCATCAGATAAATCGCGAACTCGATAGTAAACCTCCTTATCCTTGGGACCTTTGTTGATGGATATTGGTGTTTCTTGAGAATCTGGATTAACTTATTTGCCAGTTCAACCTCAGTGATTCCAGCTTCTTTAAACACTTTGCTTGTTTCATAAGAAGGCATGAATGTGAAAACATTTGCAGCTAGTCCAACCATCACTTCTTGTAGCTTGTTTTCTTCTGACATCATTGCCTGAAGTACCTGCAGGATTGAATAGTTAAAAGTTGATCAAGATTTTCTTGTCTTTTCGTTATCATCCGTGTAATTTTTGTTCGATAGAAACATAATATAAAGTTCACATTTCCAAAATCATAATGCTTAGAGTAACACTTACTGTAGGTGCTGCAGCTTTAACCTCCTCTAGTTGGTTGAGGCATTCTGGTCCACTGTAGATGCATAAATTTCTTAGAATTCTAGCAGCGTTTACGCGAAGCAATGGAACTTTCAATGCTGCTACTAGCCTTTCCAGCATTTTCAACCTCAAAATTCTATGACAATTTGTATTGCTTTCCAATGCAAGCATTGCTAGGGCCTCACCAGCAACAGTGGTTAAATCTCTCTGATCTATTGGTATGTTCTGCTTAAAATATATGTTGAACAATTCTTTAAGTACCCCACCGGTACCACCAATCCTTTCGGTTGCATCGTTTTCCAATGCCAGACTGGTTAAAATTTCTATGCTCAGTTTCTGTAGCAAGGGGTGTTTTTCTCCATGCCTTAAAATATCTCTGATATTACTGATTGTAAAAACTATCTCTGAAATCTCCCTTCTAAGTTGTTTACCTGTAGTGCCTGTTGTGCTAACCAGCATCTTCACCAGCTGCAAAGATCTCTTCACTGTCAGAATTTGAGATGGAGTAACATTTTCATTCTTCAGCAACCTTTCCTCGGCATGTGTGAAGTCTATAATCTTCGGGAGGAGGCCTCTTGTATTTCCAATCTTTCCACAGTTGTCATGATCATGGGCAAGTTTTTTCAGAATGAGGAGTCCTAAATGGTTAAATGTCCAAAAACTATAATTTGGATGATCAAACATGACCTTCTTTTCTCCAATTTCATCAGCTGCAGGTATGGAGTTCCTGTTAGTTTGAAGAAGAGATGATATTGATTCCATACTTCCTAATATTCCAGCTATGCGGAGCGAGTTCTGCTTCTTTCCGGCTAGTTTCGATAAAATCTCCGCAGCTGACAGCCTAATCTCTTCCTCCTTATAGTCTGTCCAATTCAACATCTCAACTAGCCTCTCTATCACAAATATTGAAGTTCCAATCTTT
Organism: Lupinus albus; assembly: GCA_009771035.1. Classification (NCBI taxonomy): domain Eukaryota; kingdom Viridiplantae; phylum Streptophyta; class Magnoliopsida; order Fabales; family Fabaceae; genus Lupinus; species Lupinus albus. The sequence continues at coordinate 16,692,895 of CM020016.1, forward strand.
TGAAGGGTATCATCAGAAAATCTCTGGCTGACTGCGAATTGCCGAAGAATTCTTGCTCCAATGACCTGCTCATCAGTTGAGTTTGAAGCCAAGAGATCCATAGCAAAACTGTCCATGTCCATTTTCAAACCATCAAATATACTTTCATTGACACACTTGGAATATGCATCATAGAAGAATCTTCTAGTAGACACAATTCCGAATGGCCCTAACTCGCACTCTCTGTTAACCTCTTCGAGTAGTTTGCAATAGCTGATTTTACATTCCCAGTAAGTCTTTTCTAATAAGAACAACAAAGCTTCTGCCAGTATCAAGGCATAGAAGATACTCAAAGCCGATTTGCGATTCCTCTTGTCAGTGTCACCCTTTGCGATCTCTCCATAGTTATGCTTGATAAGTTTTGTTAATGAGAGTACCACACAAGCTGTTGCAGACAGAAGCTGAAGCCAATAGAAAATCTTACTAATGTTCCTTGAAATGAAAAACCATTTAGCATATGGTACTAGTGGGACATCTGTGCTAATCCACGTGCGAGTCGGTGTCCTTGTGCTTGTGGTATCCCTAAACTGAGGAGCTACTAAAGTATCATCCACTTTCTTTTTCATGCTTTTCTTGACTGCAGAAATTGGTCTGCAACAAGAATGGGTCCAGAAAATATAAGGAGGGGCCAGATATATTAACATATATGTTTTCGAAAGAGAAAAAAACTACAAGTATATCACTAATTGTACAAAGTAGATTGAGTAGAAAGGGGCGAGCGCGTGCTCAAGCTCGCCCCTCCCTACATTCATCGCTACCTGAAAAGGCTCTTGATGCTTTCGAGAAGCGAGTTTGAGCTAGACCTCAGCATACGAAAACTATTGATTCCAGCATCAGTAATAGACCATGTTGCTTGGTGCTGCCATTCAAGCTCATGACTCCTGCTGAAAATTCTTGTCCCCTCAATCAAAAGTATGATGGTTATGAACCAGAAATCTGAGTTGTCTAAGGTAATGGCAAAACCACCTAGAAGGACAACGGTCGCCCAAATGAAACCAAGAGTTCCTAACCCTGTTGCTGTTTTTTCAAGCACTGCAAGCCTCAAGGCAAAGATTGTGAGCTTCTTTTCTGGTGCCCTATCCTCTGTAGTCATTGTTGGAGAGACAGGATTATCAGCACCACTGTCTCTCTTCTCAATACCGCTAACTCCACGCGGCTCAAACATTGTGTTGCATGTGCTGCTGGTCTCACTTAGCCTCTTGAGTTCACAAACTTGTACACGAATGCTTCCCTCTTCTGCCACACAAAGCTTATGATCCATGATCAGGTAATGCTAAGTCTTAACAATATGCTGAAACATAAAAGCAAATGTTTGTTTCTTTCTATATTTCTAACACAAAGAGGTTAATGTTATGAATTTCAATAATATGGTCTTGTTTTAATAAGATGTAGGTTAACAATTTGATACGGTTTATGGTTTTTGTGACACAACTCTTATATAAAATGCCAAGTTTAATGATATGCTACCAAGGTTAGTGTTAAGAAAAAGCATTAAGGCTTAGGGGACACGTTTATTATGTGGCATGTAGTAGAAAGAGTAACGCCAAGCTCAACTTTGGAAGAAGTTAGTTATGCTTTGCTAACAATCCTAGTTACTTGTGGAAAGGGTTAACTTTCTTATCTCTCTCATTATTTTAAGCTATCTTTTTTTATAGAAAGTTTCTTTTCTGAGTCAAGGTAGTTTACAACGAAATATGCATGTTAGTTCAGTTATGACAGAAGTGGATATATTTAAGATTGAGATATCCTCTACTGGTAGTGGTTATTTCAATTGTACAACTTTTCTTCACAGACTATACTCAAAGAGTCTCAAAAACAAATTAAAATGGGCCCTTGAACTTGAAATAATCATATAGTACTAGGAGGAAATGTTCAATGTTTCTGTCTGGCAGAATATCTTTTATATAAACCATTCTTATGATAAAGTTTATACAAGGATTCCTGCTTTGACTCCATACAAATGTGATTATGAACATTGTGGGGTTATTGAAGACTTAGATGCTAGCCTCCAGATGTATATTTGATAGATTTCCCTGCAAATTAAACTTAGTACTGAGGGGTGTGGATGTTACTGGACAAGACTTCAAGTACATCGAGTGTAAGATACAGGAGGAATCACTGAATCATATGTTTTTCTCTTGTCATTTCTCTTATCTGTTGTGGCATCTCACAACTAATCTACAAGTAGTTGGGCTTCTATTCGGTGTTACCATCAAATGGAGAGGCAAGTACCCAAGAAAATGGAAGATGCAATGTCACTTAAAATACACTTAAAAAATTCATTTGCCTCTCCTTAATGGAGAGGAGTCCTACTCTCTTTTGACGCCTTATGGATGATTGGAATTTGGACAAGCAAGAATACAATAATTTATTACAATAAGGACATAATGAGGGATACAATAGTGGATAACAAACATTTTTCGATTTTCTTACTATGTCACTGCTGTTTAGTCTTATGTCCTTTTCCTTTGACACTACTCTTATAATATTTGTAAAATTTTGAATAAAAGTATTATTTTTATTGATTTGTACATTTTAGTTTAAAATGTCTTACAATAAGAAACCATGGATAGAAACGATAATTCTTTGAATAGAAGAAAATAGAGATAATTCAACAAGGTCCCACTAAGGTATTAACAAATTGGGTTCCATCTAGTCATATTTAATTTTGTTCTTCGGTCAAAAGACTAAATAATTAGGACCTTTGATTTATTACCACATCTATAGTCTCTTTGGGTACCTTGGTCTAATAATTTTTGCCTTTAATTTTTGCTTGTTCAATAATTTATATTTAATTTAAGTGTACACGTCAAGTAGAGCTATGTTGCTTACAAGCTTAACCTAATGGACTTAATATTCTTTAGGGATATATTATGGGATTGGATATAAGGATGAGAGACTTGAAAAACCAAGCTCATCATTCCTTTCTCTTAAATATTTTTATTTCTATTAACCATGATATTATAATTTGTGAAATTATAAACAAAAAAAACATGTTTTTTTACCTTGTTTTATAATATAAGCTTTTTTTTATAAACTAAACTTGTTTCACTTATTATAAGCTTACTTTATATAAAAAAGGTTATAAACAAAAACAATCTCACAAAAATCCAAAAATAAATAAGAACTTTATAAAGGTACTCTTCACGAGAAAAAGACTTTAAATTTTAAATTTTTTTTTATTGAAAATTAAGTTAAAATCGTTACAGATTTTTTCCACGTGCTACATACTTATCTAATACCAGAGAGGATCTCCTCGGTCATTTGGGTATATGGATCTTAAGTCTTTTACTAAGCATTTATCCCCTTCCTAATTTAATCTTAGGACATGACTTCCACAGCTAAAACTCCATACACCATTCTTTTAGCATGATCATGATACATTCCATCATACCAAAAATTCCTCCTAACCAAAACCAAATGACTAATGAGGGGCCAGGATCTGTATTCACAAAACCACCTAGTTGCAACTTTCAAACACACCAAGAAATATGGAAATATTATATAGCATGTAGCTTCTTTACCTTGCATGCATTAGCACAAGCACAAAGTTAATTCATTTCCATCTGTTTTCCATATCCTAACCAACCATACTTAAATCTTGCAGTTTAATCAAAAAGTGAAACAAAATGACAGACAAGGATCTGCTGTCCCAAAACACGTCCCAAAGCTCGTTCATTACCAATCAAAATATGTCATTTCACTAAGGAGTTTTTATTGGAGATAGTGACAATAAGTGAGAAAGTACAAGAAGGATATAGGAATATTTAGGTACTTTATTTGTTTCTTTTTAACACAAATTAAAAATACTAAAATAAGGATATGCATTGGAGGAAGACCAAGAGACTTTGATCTTCACTACAGGTAGCTCAAAAAATAAACTCCTTTAAAGTGGGAAAGTGGTGATATTTTCATCATTGATTTGATTTGGTACATAAAGATCTCAACCAACTAAATAATTCAAGGGAGGATCCACTCTCAGTTTAGAAAAAAGCTCACTTTAGAGGATCTTTTTGCAAAAAGTAATACAACATGATTGAAATGGTGCCCAAGTATATTAAAAGTGATGACTTCTATTCTGCAATGAAGCTATTGCACTGCCTAAAGGTCTTTCATGTTCTTTGTTACTGATATGTTTGATTGCAACTGAATCATCAATTGAACCATGTGAACCTCTTTCACACTTTAAAGTGATCATGAAATTTGCAACATTTAAGAAAATGTCAACAAGAAACTTCTCTAACTTCAGTCTCTTTATGTTCTTCAGCTATTTGAGAGTAATAAAGGTTGTTCCATCATCTTCTGCCCTTATTTTTACAACTTGGGTTTCTTCAAGGATAGCTCGACATAGCATACTGAACCGAAACAGTTTGTAGTCAGCATTTGCTACAATGTTTTTTGGCTTTAGATCTCAGTGGAAAACATTTGCTACAATACATTAAGGAGTAAAATCGGTCACAAGGATCATATAACTAAGCAACAAGTTTTATGCAAGAACAAAAGTAAACATACAACAGCAAGCAATATAGGAAAATACACTAACTAAATATGAAGATCATAACCTGTGTGTATATACTTCGAGCCTCGAACAATTTGATAGAGGAAAAACTGGTTACCTTCTGGAGTCAGATCATCGTTAGCTTTGATGACCTGATGCAAATCAGATTCCATGAGTTCAAAAACAACACATATATCTTTGAATTCCCTTCTTCAAGGAGGTAGCAAAATATGCTTGGTATCCACTACATGTGGATGACGTAAGAGTCTAAGAAGCTTGATTTCGCGAAGAATGCGTTTGGCATCAGAAATATGTCATTGATTTTCTTTATTGCGACCTTTTCTCCAGTACGTATATGATATGAAGAGCAAACAACACCATACAATTCTTTACTAATTACTTCCTTCGCCATATTCGGTAAAGAAGTCTACGTCCAGAGTACTGCATAATACCACAAACCGAACTATTTTAGTGAAGATACTAAGCAAAATGATATTGTAGTAATATTAGCAAGATACATACTGTAGTAAAGGGAGGCAGAATGATGTTCCACATTACTATACCAGAAAGGTGCAAACTCGGTGTCTAACATTTGCATCCATCCATTCTTAAACGAAGGGTAAAAGTCACTCCAAAGTTTTAAAACAATGTATAGCAACATAGTTGATTTACACATGAGATCAATAGCACCTAGAGTACATAAGGTTTGATCCCTCTCTAGCAAGACCTACACTACGGCGAAGTGTCATAAAAACTAAAATTGTAAAATATGTAGGGTGGGGTCGGCCGCATTCATCAATGACTGCCCGACGTGCAAGTGTTGGCACCACAAATAGTAGAAGACCTACACTACGGCAAAGTGTCATAAAAACTAACATTGTAAAATATGTAGGGTGGGGTCGGCCGCATTCATCAACCACTGCCCGACGTGCAAGTGTTGCCACCACGAATAGTAAAGCAAGACCTACACTGGCAGTCATAAAAATTAACAAGTAAAATATGTGGCTGCTGGGATTCAAGCCCAGGTCTCCACGGCCACAACGTGGAATTCTTGACACTAAACTACAGCCACAAGTTGAAATTCTTACCACTAAAATACAGTCACTTTTCTACTAATCATGAAAGGTACAAAATCTATATATATATATATATATATTCTCTAGAATCTAGATGCAGAACTCAGAACACAAACACCATTCACTCCCTTAAAATCCACCCAATCTCTCAGGAGTGAGTCTATTGTCAGTCCTATTTCATTAACTTTCCATTAAATAACCTTTGATTTTATTTTGATCTTATGATTCAAATTAACACATTTAATAGGAATGCAATATCCAGAAAGGAATGTAATATACACTCTTAAGCCACATATTATATATATATGGTTTGAGTAAATTTACCTTTCTTCTCTGATCAGCCATCACTTTAGAATTCAAGCTCAAAAACTCAGAAAAAGGGACAACTCCACTTGACACAATAACCACGAAATCAAAATGCAAACAGAACATTAAATACCCAACAAGAGAATAATGTAAAAGAGAAAACTTTCAATTCAAACTTGAACAGAACTCAAATAGAAAACAGACCCAGTAAAGTTTTGCAGCTAGTATAGAAACTATAATGGAAAAAATAATAGGAAGAGTTACTAGAATACCACCTTATTAGAATGGAAAAAAAGTAGAAAGAGGAACAAAAAAGTCAACAATTTGGTGGAAGACTCGCAATGTTACAGAACAGGCTGGACTATGAATCCTTGTTAGGTATTGAGCTAAGGATAAGATGAAAAAACTCACCTTGGATAATATACCGTGACAAAAATTACAAATGTAGCTAAAGAAATTAGAAAATGGTACAAAAATGAAAATTGTTGTCGTTTTATTAGAACTTGAAAAATCAATTTTTATTAGAAAATAGTATATTAATTTCTTAGCAAATAAAAATTGTTTTTTATTAGTACTTGAAAAATCAAATTTTATTAGAAAATAGTATATTAATGACTTATCAAATGAAAATAGTTGTATTTTTATTAGGACTTTAAAAATCAATTTTTATTAGAAAATGATATATTAATATCCTAGCAAGTAAAAATAATTTTTTTTATTAGGATTTGAAAAATCAATTTTAATTAGAAAATGAGATATTATTGTATTAGCAAATGAAAATGGTATATTAATGTCTTTACATATTATATATTCATGAAAATAGGAACATTCTCCGCTCAAACGTTGCCTAATTAGTGGACATGCATCATCTATTCCTAACAGTGTCAGATTTTTTGTCTTCTGCCAATTATATATTATCATATGAATAGAATAAACAAATTTTTTTATTATGACTTAAAAAATCAATTGTTATTAAAAAATAATATACTAATGTCTTGACAAATTAAAATGGTTGTTTTTTAATAAGGACTTGAAAAAACATTTTTATTAGAAAATGGTATATTAATGACAAAACAAATGAACATGGTTATTTTTTATTATGACTTGAAAAATCAATTTTTATTAGAAAATATTATATTAATGCCTTAGCAAATGAAAATGGTTGTTTTTTTATTAGGACTTGAAAAATCAATTTTTATTAGAAAATTTTATTTTAATGCCTTAGCAAATGAAAATGGTTGTTTTTTTATTAGGACTTTGAAAAATCAATTTTTATTATAAAATGGTATAGTAATGCATTAGCAAATGAAAATTGTTGTTTTTTTATTAGGACTTGAAAAATCAATTTTTATTAGAAAATGATATAGTAATGTCTTAGCAAATGAAAATGGTTTTTTTTTATTATGATTTTGAAAAATCAATTTTTATTAGAAAATGGTATAGTAATGTCTTAGCAAATGAAAATGGTTATTTTTTATTAGGACTTGAAATATCCATTTTTATTAGAAAATGATATAGTAATGGCTTAGCAAATGAAAATGAATGTTTTTTTTTATTAGGACTTGAAAAATCAATTTTCATTAGAAAATGATATACTAATGCCTTATCGAATGAAAATGGTTGTTTTTTATGAGGAATTTGAAAAAATCAAATTTTATTAGAAAATGGTATACTAATGTCTTAGCAAATGAAAATGGTTGTTTTTTATTAGGACTTGAAAAATCAATTTTTATTATAAAATGGTATATTAATGCCTTAACAAATGAAAATGTTTGTTTTTTTATTAGGACTTGAAAATTCTATTTTTATTAGAAAATTTTATATTAATGTCTTAGCAAATGAAAATGTTTGTTTTTTTATTATGACTTTGAAAAATCAATTTTTATTAGAAAATTGTATAATAATGCCTTAGCAAATAAAAATGTATGTTTTTTTATTAGGACTTCAAAAATCAATTTTTATTAGAAAATGGTATACTAATGTCTTAGCAAATGAAAATGGTTGTTTATTTATTAGGACTTTGAAAATTCAAATTTTATTAGAAAATAGTATATTAATGCCTTAGCAAATGAAAATGGTAGTTTTTTTTATTAGGACCTGAAAAAACGATTTTTATTAGAAATGTTATATTAATGCCTTAGCAAAAGAAAATTGTTGTTTTTATTAGGACTTGAAGCATCAATTTTTGTTAGAAAATATTATATTAATGCCTTAGCAAATGAAAATAGTTATTTTTTTATTAGGAATTTGAAAAATCAATTTTTATTAGAAAATGGTATATTAATGCCTTAGCAAATGAAAATAGTTTTTTTTTATTAGGACTTGAAAAATCAATTTTTATAAAAAATTGTATACTAATGCCTTAGTAGATTAAAATGGTTGTTTTTTATTAGGACTTTAAAAATCAATTTTTATTAGAAAATGGTATACTAATACCTTAGCAAATGAAATTTTTTTTATATTAGGACTTTGAAAAATCAATTTTTATTAGAAAAATATATATTAATGCATTAGAAAATTAAAATAGTAGTTTTTTATTAGAACTTGAAAAATAAATTTTTAATATAAAATGGTATGTTAATGTCTTAACAAATGAAAATGGTGGTTTTTTTATTATGACTTAAAAAATCAATTTATATTAAAAAAATGGTATATTAATGTCTTAGCAAATAAAATTGGTTGTTTTTTTATTAGGACTTGAAAATTTATTTTTTATTAAAAAATGGTATACTAATGTCTTAGCAAATGAAAATGGTTATTTTTTTATTTGGACTTGGAAAATTAATTTTTATTAGAAATTGGTATATTAATGTCTTAGCAAATGAAAATTATTGTTTTTTATTAGGACTTAGAAAATCAAATTTCATCATAAAATGGGATATTAATGCCTTACCAAATGAAATTAGGACTTGAAAAATTAATTTTTATTAGAAAATATAATACTAATGTCTTAGCAAATGAAAATAGATGTTTTTTTATTAGGACTTGAAAAATCAATTTTTATTAGAAAATGTTATATTAATGCTTTAGAAAATGAAAATAGTATATTAATGCATTTCCATGCTATATATTCATGAAAATGTGAACATTTTCCAGCTCCAACATTGCCTAATTAGTGAACATGCATAATTTTGTCTTATGCAAATTATATATTGTCATATGAATAGAAGAGACATTTTTTTTATTAGGACTTGAAAAATAAATTTTATTTGAAAATAGTATACTAATGTCTTAACAAATGAAAATGGTATATTAATGCCTTAACAAATGAAAATGATTTTTTATTTATTAGGAATTGAAAAATCTAATTTTATTTGAAAATGGTATACTAATTGTTTAGCAAATAAAAATGATTGTTTTTTATTAGGACTTGAAAAATAAGTTTTTACTATAAAATGATATAATAATGGCTTATCAAATGAAAATGATTGTTTATTTTAAGGGTGACAAATGAATGTATTTGGATGGGTTTGGATTTGGATGAAAATGGATGGATGGAAAGACATCCATCAATCCATATAAATCTATTTAAACCATATTTTAAGTTAGTCAATTCATCCATATCCAATGGATTATAATCCATCCAATCAATCTATGACTTCATTTTAATGGATTTGGATGGATGAATATTCAATCCGTGAATTCACATTTTTAAAAAGTTTTTTTTAAAACACTTCTAAAATGGTGAACTTTTGAAGTTTTTATCCAAAAACTTAAAAGAGTGATAAACTTAAAAATTAACTTTTAAGTTTTTAATGGTAAATCACGTGGTTAAACTTAAATTTATAGTCTTAATTAAAACATCAAGTGAGGTCCAGATTAGTGTTGTTAGAAAATTCATAGATTCGTGAGGTATATCATGAAATTCATAGATTCGTTTTGCTATTTCTCTCATTCTTCATGTTTTTTTGGTTGGTTACAAATGTAAATTATATTTACCAAAGTTAAATTACATGATTGATAGATAGTTGAAATATCTAATTGAAAGGAATACAAGAGAAATGGAAATGCATTGACTCGTATACTATTTTGAATTGTCTCTACAATATATCATATTTTGTTTAATTTCATTACATTTATCTTCCATTTTTATGTAAAAAAAATCATACTTATTTTACATGCAGGGTGGTCAGTGTAATGTATGTACAAAAATCAAAAATATTTTTAGGGGTAAAAAATGGAGGCGATATGTGTAATTTCATTAAAACTCAGGGATGTCGATGTAATTTACTCAAGAAATTAATAAATAGATGCACAAAAAAGAGAGGAAGTGTTATTTATTTCAGAGCATAATGAAAATTTGAAAATTGGGAAATGAGGATTGAAGATTGGAAAGTATAATGGAGAGTAAAAAAATAGAGATTATATATCATCATTTCAACTTTCACCTATTCAATTTTATAAATAAAAAAAAAAGTAATACAAATTGAATGGTGAATGATAAATTAATTTTTACACTAACAATACATAAATATTAGACTTATATTAATAATAAGTATCCAAAATGATTGTGATTTCAAACTATAGCATATGACATCTTAACCACCCAATTCTTCTCATCTTTTCAATTTAATTTAGATTTTATTTTTTCTCTATTTTTAAATGGGGATAATCTATTTAACTGTTGAATTTAGCACTTGAATCCAAGGAGTGAAAATTTAGGCAGAAGCTTAAAAAGGATTTCCACAGTTAAATTATCCACAAGGTCTGCTAAGCCATTTATCAAGTATAAATTTTCATCCAAGGCTAGTTTGTCCCATTTACATCAAGCCACAATTCAGCAAAATGAACCTTGGTGTAAAATAATAATGAAGAAAACACATTATACCAAAAAAGACAATTGTATTTAGCAAACAAAACCATTAGAAAAACAACTCTTGATGTGCCATACTTAAATATTAATAATCCAGGACTAGCACATTGTCCATCATAACCATTGAGTCTCAAAAACTGAAATTAGTGCAACCTTAAATGTAAAAGGGAAAACTAATAGAAGAAGCCCAGCACTTTTCCTCCAACATTCTTTCTCCTTGCTTCTTCATGATCCATGATGCCAGCAGAGGTTGTCAACACAATATACCCAAACTGCACCATTTATGTAGCAATGAAAAAAATAAGAGGCGACAACAAAAACTTGTAACACAAACATATGCCGAACTCTCATCACGGTAAACATAATTTGATAGATAAAATGTGAAGATTGTAAAAATATTATAGGCATAACAAGTTTTAGGGTTTTACAATTAAGTAGGCTACAATGCTTTTTGTGGTTTGAAAAAAATTTGCAGTGTCAAACATAATTTTCATTGGTCGGAAATGTGGCTTGATCCACACCAGTATTCAAGTTGTACCCACTGTAAGTGCCCAAATACCCAACTCTTAAAGGCACTATATACATGCTACATATATATATAGCACCACTTCTTAAGTATCCATGCTTCATAGATAGCATGTATATTAAAATAGATGGTATGCTAAAATTTGCACCCAAAAAGAAAATTTGCAGCAATATACCATATACTCAACATAATCATCATGACAAGTTTTCATAAACTCGACTTTCTTACTTAAATAATTATGCCACTAAAATTTTCAAGTTCTTAATATTGAGTGGAAAATTGAACAGAAACTAAGTTCCTTAGACTTTGATCTTATAACAAATGAAGTGGAGATAATGCAACTCGACAATATTATATTTTAACCAGTTTATGATCTTACATAACAGGGCCAAATGAACATGAGGTCAATTTAAAGTTATAGAAAATGAATTAAATATCGGTTTGAAACTGACCTGTCTTGAAGGGAGAAGCCTAGCGGTCCAGCCTTCAATCTCTTTGACACCGACATCAAAACGGGGACTAATAACACCACATTTGTTAAGTCTTCCATTCAATTCAACCACAATTTTTCCAGACCTGTGGTCATCAACATACTCAAACTCTCCAATGTACCCTAAAAAGAAACAAATTGTAACAAATCAAGACAATAACTAAACAATTAGAAGGCCAAAACAACATAAATCAAATTGAGTTACATTCAACAAAAAGAAAAAGATAAATACCATGCTTCTGCATAACCAAAAGGAACTTTGTAATCACTTTTGATGAAGGCCTTATCATGACTTGACGCTTGCCACGCTTCTCAGCATTGTACATGCTCTTGAGAGCATCATTCAATACACTAACCCTCACCATTGTCACTGTTACAATTTCATAAAAATAAATAACAATAACACAAATCAATGTTGTTTAGACCAAGATCCATGGAAAAAATGAAGAAAATAATTAGCTTTTTGTTTCAGAAACCTGCAAGAACCCATCTTACACATTTCTAACATGCTAGGATCAACTCAACAAAATTAATAAAAAACTACTATTTCCATTGAAAAATTAAATTTTTCGAATAGGGTTTTCTCCAATTAGCTAGTACAACATAAAGTGAAAGAGTGAAACACCAATTTAATTCCAAAAAGGTTTCTTGGTAAATATAATTGCATCAGAAATTATAACACGAGAAGGAAAATAAAAGAAATCAAAAGAAACCCATAAAAATGAAAAAACGATCATAGCATAGAAGATCTTACAAAATTAGAACACAATCTTCGCGCGGCTATGGAAGAAGGAAAAGAAAGTTGGAGAGTGATATAAAACGAGTTCATGCGTTTAGGGTTTTAAGAAAAAATTAGTTTTTGGGCCTTATGGGCTTTTCTTGGCCCACCCACTGTGTTTTTAAAAATTGTCAAATGCTGTCCAAAAAAGTATAAAAAATAATTTGGGTCATAACAAATAAAAAAACTTATACGTATAATTTTATAAGATTTCCTCCATAATTTACGATATCATTTTATATGTTTTTATGCATATTGGAACTTTTAATTGTTATTCGATTTGGTTAGAGGTTAAAAATAATAGTCATGTTGGTTTAAGTGGTGGAGATTTTAATCACTTAGACATTAGATTTTGAATTTGATATATAAATTCGTGTATATAATATAGTAATAATACTATTGTAAGTGATCTTTGTTTTAGCATCTAAACATATTAAATAAAACAATATCTCATATCGATTTGATAGGATGATAACTAAAAAATAAAAATTATGTTATTAAAAGCTCCAAACCTTGTTATATTTTAAGCATGAGACATATATAACAACACCTTCATCAATGGAGCCTAATAGAATCTAACATGTATATGAATTCAAGGGAACATTAAAAAAAATCTTTGTAATAACATCTAGTGCATGGCTGATAAAAAAAATTCTATTGCCTTTATTGTTTCCACTTAATTTTTGCATGTATTGAAAGAATAGTTAACAATATTTTCCTCATTTTTTGCATTCAATGTAACTTTGGTTACCAACATGTTTATCTTTACATAATATTCTAAAGAAAATGAAGATATATGGAAGAGGACAGAAATCGCACGTCCTCGTTCCTGTCTCACCCATTTAATTAGAATGTCTCATTTTATTAAAAGAAATATATATTATTTTATGAAATTTGATTAATTAGAAAGATATGAATAAGATTTTCTTAAGATAGATAATATTTGTTCCTACATAAGCATGGATGTTGTTACGTTATCTTATTAGTTTGGAGTTTGAACGATGGATCATATTTTTTTTGTCCAATTCATGACATGCAAAAATAGTGATATTTTTTGTGGGCAATGGTTAATTACAAGCTAAATGCATTGCAATCAAAATTTTCCTGAAGTTAGTTATCAACGAGATTCTGCACAGGCTCATCTTAGCCAATCACTACATGAAGCTGTTAAGGTGGAAACTGAATTTACATGTGAGGCCCTCTCTTGTGCCTTGATTGCATGAAGTCACACATTTGTAGTTACTAAAGGTAGTATCTATGGCAATGCTTCTAAAATCCAAAAAAGATGAGAAAGAAAAACTTGAAGAAGAAAGATTGAGAAATAATAAAGAATGAGAATCAAAGTTTTATTAATTGCTTCAATAAATTTCTCGTTATTGTTATTTAATTGAAGGATGAATACAATCATTATTTGTATACATCAAAAGAATAAATGCTTAATATGGAAAACCATAAAACTAACATAACCAACTTTCAATAAATTGATTGAGAGACATAGTCCGTGTCTTGGGGTACGGTCTGTGTGTGGTCACACGACCCGTGCCAAAGGACACAACCTGACCGTGTGTTCCTCTATAACTGAAATTAAAAGGACACAATCGTGTGTTCTAAAGCACTTCCAATAATTTGTTATTGTCGGTTAGTATTAATATTTTACTCATTGGTTTCTTTTTCTTAATTTGGTCAGAAGAAAAAATCTTTGATTTCCAAAGTTGGTTAACTATTTTTCAGGTTACTTGATACATAGTATGGGTATGGATACAAGATTCATATCCGTATATGGTTAATCATTTTTTATATTATTATTTATGAGATTTTATTTATGACGAATCTAATATATGGTACACTTGGTTATGCAATATGCATGTTATGTAACTATGTTTTTCAATAAAAACACATGTGATGTCAAGCCTTCACCTTCAAGATGCTGGGAAAAAAACTTTATATTAAAGCATGATGAGCACTGTTCCATTACTACTTTTAAATATTGTTGAAATGTCAAATGGAGCATCAAAATTTGTGAATTGTTGCCTTCAAAACATGTTTAGCATAATTCACATATAAGTGATTCAAGCGTGAAACCTTTAATCTAATAATTATTAACAATTAACAATGTATATATATATCATTTCATATATATATATATATATATATATATGCTAAATTAATATTCATAATAATAATTATATTAAGAATACTTTATCTAAAAGAGATATTTCATTATAGTTAATCTAATGTCAGATTGAGTTCAAAGGTTGATATCATTGACATCTAGGGACTAGGATCAGTTTAGCTTTAGTAAGGGACAAACCTTATTCAGCTCATGCTCACCCATAGTAGCAAAGGATTGTCATAATAAATATAGAAGATTTTTGTTTTATATAAATGGGTGGGGATGTGTGTGCCACGCATTACATTATTTTTTATCAACAAGACGTTAATATAGTGATGTAAGGTTTTAATAGATTCTCAGAATGACTAAAATGTCAAGAGATCAATTCTTGAAAGTAACATTTGTTATGAAGAATAATTGCACCCCAAAATGATTAATTATCTGACCATATAAGACTATGAGATATCATTGACAGTGTCAAAAAACATTGCATTATTTTTAAAAATTTATAAACAATGAAAACATAAAATAATAATAGGGTAGTATCTTCAAATAATATCATCCTCTTGATATAAGATAATTGGATCATGGAGATTCCAATTTGGCTATGTTTATGTAAGCCAAATTTTCTTATTGAAAGAGTACGAGGAAGAATACAAGGAAGAATTAACTCACATTTGAACTTGACCCAAATCAATTTTGAGGTGAACTAACTTATACCTTGGTTATTTTTACTGCAAATTTAGATTGAAATAAAGGACTTTTAATTAAACAAACTTTCTTTTTTCTTTTTAATTTTTGAATATATATTTATAGAATAAATGTACCTTTTTAATAATCCCTTATTTAGTTTTATGTATTCAATAATTTTCCATTTTAAAATTATTGTACAGTCCAGTCACATCTATACCATTTATTTTATAATTTCTCGAAAATGATAACATCAAAGGTCCCATTTTACCTAATGGCAATAGTGCATGAGTAGCTTTCTCTTGTGAGAGTGGAGTGGCTGTGAATGACACACCAATTCTATGTCTTTGTCACGAGTTGCATTATATTATTATGTCACATTATTGAATCCTATATCTCACATAAATTAAGTAAATATGGGGTCTCCTATAAAATTCTACCAAACCCCTTTGCACACGTTAAAATATCATCCCTAAAAAAATTCAAAAGCATAAGCACATTAACAGATAGAGGAACTTATTTTATGTTTCACAATCACAAGTATTAATTTATTTAGATGATGAAACATATATAGTCCTTTTTATGGAATGTTTGCTATAATTTGTTCATTAAACTTGGCTCGAATTGGCCCCATCGAAATCTAGATATTCAATCGATTCAAACTCATCCAATCAATCATACACAATTATGTGCATTTTAATGGGTCAATTCGGTTGGTTCAAGCATAAAATTGATGATTCTAATGGGTCTTGTTTGGACTAACAAGTCAACCAACTTTTTCAAAACAACCCTATTTTGATAGAATAAAATTATGTGCTTTCAATTTTTTCTAGGCGTCTTTTTATGAAAGCCAATGCAAACTCTAAAGTTATTTTTATATTTTTCTATGATCAAAGCGTAAAACATTAAATGTTTTACTAAAATAAAATTTTAAAAACATTAAATGAAATGCAAAAAAGATGTTTACTAATAGAAAAATGATATATCAGAAAAATAAAAAAATACACTATAAAATAATACTTTATTTATTAATTATATATTTTGGTAATAGATGTTTATTTCTTGCTCCATTTTTTTGAAGTAACATGTATTTTATATGATGATATGTGAGTGTGGGACATGTTTTTTAAGTTTTAGATTGACACTTTTGTTGTTTATTCATTGGGGTGAACATGGAGATAGAGCTAGATGCTTTTTTGATAAAGGAAGATACCTAGCTTCACTCTTAAATCTTACTCATTATATAGCATAAGCTCAAAGAATAACACTCAATCTCAATAGTGTCCTTCCTAGTCTTTATGTGAAATCTGACACCGAAATTTACTCCTCAATTATATATCTAGGGGAGAGATCCATTTAATCCACTTTTCATCTTAGCCATCCAATCTTGAAAAATTCAATGGCTTAGATGTATTCACCAATTCAAACCATTGGATTTTCCAAGAATGAATGGTCATGATGTGGAGTAAATGTTTTTCCACTTACTCTTGGAGTAAGTGGATCCCTCCCCATATATCTAATACACTTTCCTAATTTGTCCATTTTTTATAGTTCCAAAAACTTCATCTACACCTTTCATATAGCCTTTTTGTAAAGCACTTACCCCAACTCTTTCTTCTTTGGTTGACTTTGTCACTAACTAGGGATCACTTTTCTCAAAATAAGTACATTAACATGCCTCCAACCAAATCGACTTTATAAAAATGTTATTTTATATTTTTAGAGTTTTTTTTAATTAACTGCACATTTTTTATATTAGTACATACATCTTTTTCTAGCATAAAAATCCATAGAGGGTAATAGAATTCTTTCTTTTTAAATTGGCCTCTTCCACTGCAGCTCAATTATGCTTGTTTGCCTTTGCGTCAAGATGCAGTCTTCTGAAAGTCATTTGTGGATCTAAGTAAAGGAGCTTAAGAAATTCATTGATCAAAATCAAGCTTCTAATAAAGTTAGTGCCATGAATTATGAAATTGGAAAAATATATATATACTAACAATATAAAAATAATTTGAATTACTGAATATAATATAAGCAGTAGTTAAAGAGTGAATAATATACTATAATTGTATTATGCATGATATTTTTGTTAGGCATTATAATAATATTATTTAGATATTATAGTCATTAATTTATGTTTCATGTCCTTATCTAATATCCTTATTTTATCTAATCCCAACCTTTTCACGTTCAAATATCATATCTTACAGTTATGGATGGAATGAACCATCTCACCAAACCCACTTACCAAAATTCACCTGCAATGACTTTGTCTTGAAAACCTTCGTTTAACCTCAAGACAAATGTTGTAACTCTAAGAAATATATACTAGGTTATAGGGGTAAGCAGGACCCAACCGTACTCACTACATCGGTTTAACCCAATCGTGATTAAACCCAAATATGGTCGGGCCTCATTAGGTCTAGGTCAAGTTTAGATTCAAAAATTAGATTCAGACAATATTTAGTGTCGTCTAGGTACAACATATTATATTAGTTCTATCTATGAAATGCATAATTTATCTCATTCTAACATGTTTAAGTACTTATTTTGTGGCTTAAAATATCATGTGGTTTGGCTTTGGATAAATTTCTCAATTATTATGATTTAACATTCTAATAAAATCACTTTATTAAATTAAAAAGTTTTGCCACTTAAATTTTAATCATTTGAAGGATATTTGTAATAAAGAAACTTCAGAAAAGGGTAATTTCTCTCTCCCTCTTGTTTATAAAGAAGGACTCAATTGATAAGAATGATGTGTATTGATAAATCATCTATAACTATAATTATGACTATAAACTTTCATCCAGTCTTTATCTGATTTTGGAAGAAGACAAATTTCTTTTGTAATATACTTCTAATTAGTTACAACTCACAACAAGTAGAACTTTCACCTTTTCCCACTCAATCACCTTTATCTCTAACCTGTTGTTGGTTTAGTAATTTAAAGTCTCACCAGTTCCTCATGCATTATACTAGATTAAATGTTAAATGTTCGATTCTCAATAATAATATTTATTTAGAGAGATAATTACACGCTCTAAAAATGATTAATTCATTATCCATAAAGTAAAGACATTCCTATTTTTTTTTAGTTTGGTTGGGGATAATGTTATTGTGGTCCATACCAGCTTTCGAAAAGGCAATTGAATCTTCTAACTGATAAAGGCACTAGTCCTCACCTACCAACATGTCCCAATCCACTAGCTCAACAGACAGAAACATTAAAAAAAAGTACATAAGAGAATCTTTTTTCTACTTATAATGATTAAGAGTGGACAATGCAAGTTTGCCATTCTTATCTCAAATTAAAGATATAAATATTACAAAATAAATAAATAAAGGAAAATACAGCCACCAAGTCATTATCTTAAGTTCTCAACCTCACCTACCCACTTTTGTTTTGAAACCACCGTAAGAGAAAGCTTCAACATTAAACTAATTAAATAAAACAAATGTTGCTGTAAATTAAATTGGAAGTTCCAACCACCTAGACTGGATCATGGGAGAAAAACACACTAACTACTAGACACTGACCGATATATGGCCTTAATATTATACAATTATTATCCAACCATAAGAATCTCATTTTCTAAACTATGGAATGACATGTGAATTCTATTTTATATCTCTTATTTTTTTATAATTAAAGATTTATTAATATACAAAGCAATATTGAACACTAAATGCACTGTTTCATAAAAGAGGATCACTCATTCCAAGAAATTGATGTCTTTATGTCCTAACTGAGTCACACTGCACCAAATAATGTAAAAAAAATTATTTTCTATTTTATTAATTTCCTTTTTAATTAGGTGTCAATTTTTAATTGACTTAGAACACACTTGAGACACTAAAAAAGAGACAGGTAATTTATATTCATACTTCATTTATTTCTGTCATCATCAAGAGTTGAGAAATACTCACCAGTATCATTGCATTAAAGCTGGAGAAAAAATATACAACTGAATCATAGTTACATATTCAACTAGGCGTTGACCTAGTAATATAATGTTTATTAGACTTCTAAATAGACCGAAAGATCAATAATTTAATTATCAAAAGTAATACTTGTTAAGAGTGTTAAGAGAAGTAACTACATACCATACAAAATAAATTAACTCCTTACCTATAAAAGTTAAGGGTGTCTTGATTATATTAAAAAAAGAAATTAATACATTTAATTTTTTACCAAACACCTTTATGGAAGGAAAAAACTTAAATCCATAATTGAAAATTACAATAGTGCCCTCAAGATTTGAAGCCTATGTGCTAAATGCCAAACTGATCGTGCGCATGCCTCTGTTGTCTCTATTTCCTTCTCAATAAGTATCTCTGAAAGAACCTGAACACAAAATCCCGATTTTGTCCCTATCTAATTTGTGTTATATATATGAAAAAATCCAACGTTGAAGGCTTGATCATATTATTATCATATATATTATATATATATGTATAACTAAAAACAATATTGATTATTTTGTGAACTGTAAACTGCGGCGGCGAATGGAAGTTACCGGCGGAAGGAGCAGGCGGTGGGAGGGGGTGGCGATGGATCTAACAAAGGCGGCGCAGGAGAAAGAGAGTGATCCTCTGCTATGGGCTATTCAGATGTATTCGAATTTGAACTCGGCGGGAGAGTCGTTACCATCAATTAAACTCGCTGAGTTCTTGGTTTCTTACATTTGTTGGGATAATAATGTTCCTATTCTCTGGAAGTTTCTCGATAAGGCTCTCATGCTTCAAATTGTTCCACCTTTGCTTATTCTTGCTCTTCTTTCTGTTAGGTTTTTGTTACTTTTTTTGTTGATTTGAAATTTCTTATTCTGTAAATGCATTTCATTATGGAAACTTATTGAATGGTTTAAAGATCGATAGATCTTTACTAATTCAATTCATATTTGTTGTTCTTGAAATTGAAATCAATTGGATTTACAAAGGAGGTCTACCTATTGTTAATTTTCTTCCTTTCATATTCCCGTCTTATGATTCTTTTAATCAATTGCAAAATTCTCCTTTTTATGAACGTCATTTTTTAATTAAGAGTACTGCACTTGTTTTTAACTGCGGTAGTGGTTGTGTTTTTTGTTGCAATTCTGGAAAATTGTAGGCATTGACTGCAATTGTTGTCACAATGCGGTTGCGGAGAGATCTAAACCGCAATATTGCAACTACTATCGCGGGCATTTAAAACTATTATCGCGTGAGTCCTGGCAGACCACAACTTTTTTTGTTCACTAACTATTTCAGTTTGGTTTTGGAAAGAGGAAGTTTATCATCCCAATTTGGAATGGAAAATATATGCATATGTTCCCATATACTGCTGTTTTGGTGTGTTAGTATATGGTAGTTATGTCTATTCTTTTTTGGCAGGGTTCTTCCATGTAGGCATGTCCAACCTGCAGCATATAGGCTATATTTGGAATTCATCAAAAGACATGCTTTTGAACTTAAATCTCAGACAAACAGGCCAGATTATCCGAGGTAAGCTTGAATTGATATGATACCTTTTTCAAAATAAGTTTCTTGCTTCATCTTGTTTACACTTTCGAGTTATATGCGCTATGGGTTCTTAGCAGATGCTATCATATTCAGTTCTTTGACATTCTAAGTGATCATCTCTACTAAATTTATGGTTGATGGTCGAAAACTGTTGAGTAATTGAATACACTACTATACTGCATCACATTAATTACTGTTTTAGTTCACATTTAAGTGATTAGGAGCAACCCAAGTCTAGTATGTGTAATTGATGTCTATATACTTAATCCTTAATTAAATACATAATTTTATGTGTGATACAATAAGATACTTACCATCGACATTTTGAGTTTAGTGGCATTTGTGAAGTCTTTAACTCTTTATGCTCAACACAAACTGGGCTACATGTTAGGCTGTGAAAAAGGTGCTGAACCATCATGATGAACACCTTATTTACATCTCCCATGATGCTTTCTGATTAGGAATAGGATGAGCCGAAGTGTTTGTTGAGTTCAAATGTTTGTATGCATGTGCAGGATGTGGTAGGGTACAAGCTTTTTATCCAGGAATAAATTATGTGTGTCTGTATAAGGTTTACAACTTAAGGCCCACTTCATTACATTTTTTCTTTACCATAACACTACACATAGCACCCTTTTTATTTTTGTATTCTGTGACATGGTTTTTGTTATTTGATAATATGTTGCAAATGACTGTTCATGTTTGATGGATTCTTTGTAATTGTGTAGTCCTTACTTCCCTTGAGACAGATATTAAATGCTAATATTAATAGGTTATTGTATCTAGTGATGAACTTTGTTTCTTTGTTAATCCTTCTGCTTATAATATGGACAGGGTCATGAAATCTATAGATGATGTTCTTCATCTTTCCCACATATTTGGCATGTCACAAAGTGAGCCTGGCATTCTGGTGGTTGAATTTATTTTTTCAATTGTCTGGCAGTTGCTTGATGCATCGTTGGATGACGAAGGGCTGCTGGAACTTTCACTTGAAAAGAAGTCTAAGTGGGCAACACTATATCAAGAAATGGAACCGGACATGCATGATAATTATAATGATAAGAAGTCCAGACATCATGAGAAATTGAGAAATGCAAATACTCTTATGGCTATCGAGATGATTGGGCAGTTTTTGCAAGATAAAATATCTTCAAGGATTCTTTACTTGGCTCGCCGAAATTTGTGAGTATTTTTATCCTTATATTTGTTGTCCAAATTTTCATTATAATTTTATTAATGATTTATCAAACAGATTTTATCTATTCACTCTGAAGTTTCACACACACACATATAGTTGATATGATTGCAATATGGTTGGTGAATTTTCATTTTCTTTTCCTTTTCTGGGTTAATGAGATGAGTTTCAATGAATTCATGGAAGTTCTCTACAGTTATAATTCTGGTGATTTCATGTGCCATTTTTTTGAATGGTAATATCAGCCTAGCCTACCTAGTGGGATAAGGCTTAGTTACTGCTGGACTGCTGGTAGGTATTAAATGGGCACTTTCCTTCCATTTTATCAGGCCTGCACATTGGCTAAGTTTTCTTCAGAGGTTGCAGCTGCTTGGAACAAATTCATTAACATTGAGAAAGGCAAGAGATTTAAGTCCTGAGGCACTTCTGCAACTGACTTCAGATACTTCTATGGCCTTGTCTCGAGAATGCAAAACAAGTTCACAACAGAAGTTCCGTACAGTTATGGATTTTGAATATCTTTCTTCTTCAGCATCACTCTGCCACGGTGCAAGTCACTCTTCTCTTTGGGTTCCTCTTGATCTCGTGCTGGAGGATGCCATGGATGGATATGAAGTTAGTGCAACAAGTGCTATTGAAATAATAAGTGGTAAGACCGAGACAAACAGCCAGAGTCTGGCTGAAATACAGATATTATCTTTTTAACTTCAATTTTAGGCATTTGTGAGATGAATTATTTTGTGTTATGTAGGTTTGATAAAGACTCTCCGAGCCATAAACGGAACCTCTTGGCATGACACCTTTTTAGGCCTTTGGTTAGCAACTCTTCGTCTTGTTCAGAGGGTATAACTCTTTCTCTTCAGTTCAATGTTTTTTCCTGTGAAGTTTGGTGTCAGATATATCTTGTTCATTGATTACTTCTGGAAAAGTTGATTGGTCTGATTTGTTTTCTTGTCAGTTTGTACTTCACTTTACAATTTACTCCCATCTATTCTGTTGACTCATGAGTATTGATATAACTACTTATCTAACTACAGAAAGGGAGAAACCATTGCAATACATTTCATAGTTAAGAAATTTGTATCAGTGGGATAGTCCTTTAACTTAATTAATCTGTATTTGTAGGAAAGAGATCCTATTGAGGGCCCAATGCCACATCTTGATACTCGCTTATGCATGCTCTTGTGCATCATGCCTCTTGTTGTTGCTGATCTTATTGAGGAGGAGGAGGAAAGGACACCAATTGATGAAATAGAAACAGGCAGTGGTCCTACAAATAACTGGAAAGAGAAGAAGGTTCCAGGAAAGTGCCGCAATGATTTAGTCACAAGTCTGCAGGTATTGGGCGATTATCAGAGCTTGCTCACTCCACCTCAATCTGTTGTGGCTGCTGCAAATCAGGCTGCTGCAAAATCAATGCTCTTTGTTTCTGGCTTCTCAACAGGGAGTGCGTATGTTGACTGCCTCAGCATGACAGAGATTCCAATTGACTGTTGTAAGTCATATTGCTTTCGGGATTCAGTGTCAATCAGAAATTTTCTAGGGTTCTTTAGCAGCTTGAGTAACATATCAATTTCAGCACTGTGTTTTGGATGTTGTTTTCCATTTGAGATTCTATTGACTTTTCTTCCTTATTTAAAAAAATATGCGTGTCATGTTATACATATTTAGATCAATCATAACCAAGAATCTGTGTGATAATGTATCTGCTTGCTGTGAAAGTAATCTTTATCGTCTGATTGAAGTGAATTTGAACTTCGGAAAGCCGACGGATTACATAATTTGAATCTGCGATAGCTATGCTGTAGCTAACATTATCAGTTGGATTTACAGAACGTACTCAGATTACCCATTTTTTAATGGGTTAAGATCAAGGTTGTTAAAGCATAGAGTCAACCTTGAGATGCCTCATTTAACATTAGAAAAATAGGCTACATCACCCTCTTAAAACATTGTGTTCCTTTCAAGACACAAATGAGGATCCATATTAGTTAGCCGTATCTCCACTGTATTCTTTGGATTAATTATGAATTGACTGTACAAAAGTTGAAATGATCTTATTTGGCTGAAGATTTGTGCTAAGTAAATTCATTGCATGGTTGAAAAATCATTTCCCTTGTCATGAACTATCTCTCGCATAATCTAAAGTTGTTGGGTGAAGGCGTAGATTTTTATTAGATCTCTTAACACATTCCGTGACCCAAGAGCCCTTTGGGCTTGAAGCTTATGCTCAGAAGCCCCACCCACCTTGTGCTTAAATTCAACTTATTATTGGAAAATAGAGCAGCAAGGTCTGAAGTCTTGAGCACTTGTCCCATTCCTGCATTCTGTTAAATTGCTGATTTAGCATTCCAATTTTCCCGAAGTTACTGATTCTGTATTTTATATTTTGCAGTTTATTCTATAAGGGACTTGTATTCTTCACAAACATATATTTTAGAAAATTGAAGAAGAAAAAATATTGGGAAAAAATATTTATTTAGCAACAACTTACTACCCAACAAGATGACAATATCTTAAGAACAGTGAATCTGTAAACAGTTGACCTAATTAACCATTTTACCGATTAACTGTTTCCAAATTGTAATTATTTTACAAATAATTCTTTCTTTGTAATTTCCTATAATACTTTAAAAATTAAATTATTTCTTCTTTTTCAGCTGGAAACATGCGTCATCTACTAGTTGAGGCTTGTATTGCTCGAAATCTACTCGACACATCAGCATATTTATGGCCGGGTTATATCAAGGGACATATCAATCAAATACCTCACTGTATGCCAGCTCAAGTACCTGGTTGGTCATCATTTATGAATGGAGCTCCACTTACTTCAGTGATGGTAAATGCTCTGGCTTCAAGTCCTGCTACTTGGTATGATCTAATTTTTCTTTACTTTATTCTCAAGTTTAAAGCATAAGGCACTGCAAGAATCAATGCTGAAACATGATATCATTTGCTTTCAACAAGAATCTATTATAAACTAAAATTATAACTCAAAAAGGGTGAATTAAGTGGGTAAAGTTTAACTTATTTTTAAAACTCCACGGCCTGGTCTTCAGTTCTTTTTCTTTCCTGAAGCCAGGTATGTCAGATGCACTTTTTTGTAAATTTACCCAAAGGTAAAGCAACTGAACTTACGCTCCTGGATTTAATGGAAGCTTAGCAGAACTCGAGAAAATTTTTGAAATTGCAATTGGGGGATCAGAAGATGAGAAGATATCTGCTGCTGCTATTCTTTGCGGGGAATCCTTAATTAGAGGATGGAACATACAGGTAGTGTAGTAAGACAGTAAAGCATGGAAACTCTAATTTTTTCTAGCAGTTGCTTAGTAGTATGGATGATGTCTTTCTTAACCTTCCCATGCTCATAGCTTTTGCATCTCTATTTCATGCAGGAGCACACTGCTCATTTCATTCTTAGGTTATTATCTCCACCGGTTCCTCTAGAGAATACTGAAGGAAACAACCATTTGATTGATTATGCTCCAATACTCAACATACTCTTTGTTGGAATTGCATCTGCTGATTGTGTTCAAATATTTTCACTCCATGGTTTAGTAAGTTCAATTCAATCCTTAATTATAAGTCTTGTGAAACGATGTCATAATTTTTCTTTTCATACTGAAAATTTCTATAAAATAAAAAATACTTAAAAGTGCTGCATGAAGTAAAAACATTTGGCTCTATCATTTGAGTTTTAATGGATGTTGAATCTCAGGTTCTTAGCTTTACTTGCTGTAGGAGAAGAATAACTGTTCAATATAAGTGAAGTTTCTCATGTTGAGATTGTTCTGCATACATTAAAATAAGATCATAGGTGTAACATTAGTGTCTGCGTTGATTGGTTTTGTAATGTCCTGAATGTGGATTAGAAAATTTGTTCCATGATTTGTTTGTGTTCAGTTTTTTCATGATGATAAGTTGAAAGTCGATGTAGAAGAGAAATTGGACAACAATTACCTATCCTGCTTATGACCTACATACTTTTATATAACATCATTTTTTTTATATGTAGCACATTAGTCATTATATATGCAGTCAATAGGTTAGTCTGAATAATAAATATTAGGTTTAGGGAGATAAAGTAGGTAAAACAAGAGAGGAATACTAGGATCAGACTCTAACACACTCTTATCAACACGCTCCAAGCTATTGATCCACATTCCCACTTTTTAAAATATGTTACCTGATAACCTGCCTTTCCAGTTTACACATACTTCAAACTGTAATCCCCTCACTCATTCGAAGAGCAACAATTACAGTTTGTTAGATTCACTCTACAAACTTTATGGGCAAATAATCAATTCAACTGGACATTCTCTAGGATCAATAGGCATAATTTGACTAATTTCCTCTTTAATTGCCATCATGACCATCAGTAGTAGACATACCAAATTTTTTCCGGAGCCTGAGTTCAATTCCAAATCCTGATCATGTCTTGCCCAGATAAGATAAGAGGAAGGCCGGAAACCTAAATCAGTGTCAATTGCACAATCCCCTTGCCTTTCAACTTGTTCAAAACCGGCTTCGAAACCTCATATCCTTAAAACACAGTTGAGGGATTTTTATATTCCTAAGGGTTTTTCTTAGCTAATTCATGAACATATACATAAGGGTTTTTCTATCAAACAATCTCCCAATCATCTCTTTCTCCTGTTGAACAATCTTCTGTCACAATGACCTCATGTTGCTCTTCGTATGAGTTTGTAGAAGATTAAGGTTTTAAGGGTGCAATTTAAAATGTTTATTTAACTAATTAAATAAAATATAAGAGAATGTGTAAACTTGAAAAGAAGATTGCAGGTATTGAGTTTTAAAAAGTGGGTGATGTGGACCAAATAGCTTGGAGTGTGTTAGAGAGTATGATCCTAGCACTCCTCAAAACAAGAAAGGAATAATGCATTCTCACTTCTTAAATGCATCCTTTCTTTTTTCATCTCTTTCTTGTTCTACTTTCTTTTTATGATAGTTTGAATTAATGCATTTCCCAAATCTACCAACAGGTTCCGCAGCTTGCATGTTCATTGATGCCAATCTGTGAAGTTTTTGGGTCATGTGTGCCTAATATTTCATGGACACTGACATCAGGGGAGGAAATATCTGCCCATGCTGTGTTTTCAAATGCATTTATTCTTCTTTTAAAGCTATGGAAATTTAATCGTCCTCCTCTTGAACATGGAATTGGAGATGTACCTACTGTTGGTTCTCAACTAACTCCTGAATACCTACTATTGGTTCGAAACTCCCACTTAATGTCAGCCGGTAACATCCACATAGATCGAAACAGAAAGAGGTTATCTGAGATTGCGAGTTTATCATCGCCAAATTCTGTATTTGTTGACTCCTTTCCAAAATTAAAAGTTTGGTACCGGCAGCATCAAGCATGTATAGCTTCAACACTGTCTGGTCTTGTTCATGGAACCCCTATTCATCAAATTGTTGATGGGCTTCTTAACAGGATGTTTAGAAAGATTAATAAAGGAGACCATATCACTATTACATCTGGAAGCAGTAGTTCTTCTGGACCTGGAAATGAAGATACATCTATAGGACCAAAGTTGCCTGCTTGGGATATTTTGGAAGCCATTCCCTTTGTAGTTGATGCTGCTGTCACAGCCTGTGCTCATGGAAGACTGTCTCCACGTGAATTGGCAACTGGTATGTGTTTAGGTTAGATAAATCCAAGGGAACATGTCAAGTAACTTGTAGAGTAGTGATTTCTAAAATCTAAAGTACTGTATAGACCTAACATGTTGGCAAACCTTATAAATATCCCATTCAGTAGCTTAACCTTTCAAATTATCCTTGATATCTTCAGAGCAATCAGATAAGTTCATGTAGATGTGCCTTGATGTACGAATTATGCAACTATGCCATAATATTAGAATTTTTCTTATTTTTGTTAATATCAGGGATTAAAGATTTAGCTGATTTTCTTCCTGCATCTCTGGCAACTATAATAAGTTACTTCTCCGCTGAAGTAACTCGGGGTGTTTGGAAACCTGTATTTATGAATGGAACGGATTGGCCAAGCCCTGCTGCAAATCTACTGAACGTTGAGGAACAAATCAAGAAAATTTTGGCTGCAACTGGTGTTGATGTGCCTAGCCTTGCTCCAGGTTTTTTTTTTTGTCTGGACCCTGAATTGTACTTTTTTTTAAATCCTGACTTATAATGCATTTTCAGGAGTTTAAAAGTCGTGTTTCAGCACTACCACTTTATCCATATATTAATTAAAATCTCGTGTCCTTCAAAATAACCTTCTATATTGGTTGAACTGAGCATTAATTTCCAATTGCTTTTTAGGAAATGTTTTTTCCCTTCATTGTCCTTTTCTCTTTCAACATTAATATTACATTATTGTTTGGGGTATTTTGACGAATTGTCATTTCCACAGGAGGCAGCTCACCTGCCACACTTTCATTGCCCTTGGCTGCTTTCACAAGCCTCACCATAACCTACAAAGTTGACCGAGCATCAGAGCGTTTTCTTAATTTGGCTGGCCAAACATTGGAGTCTCTTGCTGCAGGTTGTCCATGGCCTAGCATGCCAATTGTGGCTTCCTTGTGGACCCAAAAGGCAAAACGTTGGAGTGACTTTCTTATCTTCTCAGCTTCTAGAACTGTCTTCCTCCATAACAGGGATGCGGTTGTTCAACTTCTGAAAAGCTGTTTCACAACTACCCTTGGCATGAATAGCTCTCCCATCACAAGCAGTGGTGGTGTTGGAGCCCTCCTTGGCCATGGATTTAAGTCCCATTTTTGTGGAGGGATGTGCCCTGTTGCTCCAGGGATTCTCTATTTACGTGCTTATCGATCAATCAGAGATGTTGTTTTCTTGATAGAAGAAATTGTTTCCATCTTGATGCAATCCGTGCGAGAAATAGTATGTGGTGGAAAGCCAAGGGTGGGATTACAAAAGTTGAATGCAACCAAAGGTGGCATAAAATATGGACAGTTTTCACTTGCCGCAGCAATGACTCGGGTGAAGCTTGCAGCTGCTCTCGGGGCTTCTTTAGTATGCCTATCTGGAGGCTTGGTGCTAGTTCAATTATTAATAAAAGAGACTTTGCCATCCTGGTTTATATCTGTTCACAGATCAGGCCAGGAAGAAAACTCAAATGGAATGGTTGCAATGCTTGGTGGATATGCACTTGCCTACTTTACAGTGCTTTGTGGGGCTTTTGCTTGGGGAGTTGACTCATCATCGTCGGCTTCAAAACGACGTCCAAAAGTCTTAGGTGTCCACATGGAGTTTCTCGCAAGTGCACTTGATGGCAATATATCACTTGGCTGTGATTCGGCTACTTGGCGAGCCTATGTGTCAGGGTTCATAAGCCTGATGGTTGATTGCGCGCCAAACTGGGTGCTGGAAGTAGATGTAGATGTGTTGAAGAGACTGAGCAATGGGTTGAGGCAGTTAAATGAAGAGGAGCTTGCACTTGCTTTGTTGGGTGATGGTGGGGTAGGTACTATGGGTGCTGCAGCTGAACTCATAATTGAAAGTGGAATGTAAACTTATCCTCTCTATTATATTATGATAGCACCTGTGCCTTTTACTATGCTTTTTACATTCATTCTATGCAGTGCTAAATCACCTTTTTTTATGTTTGGAAAGCATCACTCAAGAGAATGGAAAATTTTGTGTCTAAACCATGCTCAACCCAAGGTAAGTAGTTTTGAATCTATCAAATTGCATTTGTGTACAGTCAGTGTCATAACTCATAGGTAAAGATATGTTAAATTTCTCCATTGGGGGTAAGGACTAAACCAAAGTGAGATTCAGTTTATTGAAATTTGGAAACCATTGTCCTAATTCCTAAAGAATAATTCAAAATTTTATTGCTTACCGAAAAAATCTAATTTTTCTTAAACTTTTAGCCAGGTGACTGATGGAAAGAAAATTTTGATTGTGTCCTCATGACATGGAAGAGGTTTATATGAAAAGTTATGAATTTAAGCTTATTGTATTGTTTTAGGGTGTGCATGTGACAATGATACATGAGTCTTATTTATAGAATATAAGTCAAGCATAGTAAAGACCTCCAATAATGAGTAAGTCAAAAATAACCAAAGACAATAAATAAGAGTAAGTATCTTTTATTTCATGTCATCCACATTTAGCTCATGTTTAATTACAAAAAATGTTAATAAGAAAATTTGTATGATAAATACTATTTTCACCTCTCTAAAGTTTGACGAAATTAATATAATCCATTAATTCATTATCTAACCCAAGACCTAATTCATCCAAAGATCTCAATTTTCAATATGAATATGACTCATTTTGTAGACATTGCTCACATTAAGAGCCTAGTATCACCTTGGTCAATTAGGATCATAAGGCTTGTCTTCTTGTAGAGAATACAATGCTAGTTTTGATTCATTTACTTTTTGTACATATCAATCATGTCTTTGTTTTTAGTCTTGTTTGCATTTATACATAATCTCAACATTAATGTTGCAAGACTTATGCTCATGAGTGAAATCAGATTGGGGAATTCTACTTTTTTGATTGAGTGAGTAGCTTTGAATGAGAAAATTTAGTGTTAAATTTAGTCTTTTACTTGTTTATAATTTTGTTCATTTGTTTACTTTTTTATTTTTAAGAGAAGGACAATAGTGCAGAGTTGAATGAATATTCTAAAAAATTTGTAGCCAATAATTTTTCGAATCAATAGAGAATTGCAAAATTAAACTAGCTTATAAAGATATGTCACTTAAAAAGGTTTCCCAAAATATTAGATGGCTAAGCGGCATGTTCTACTAGAGATAAATGATGATGATGATTCAAATATGAACATTTGTTGTCCATTGGATAATAATAGTTAGGTCGAGCTCATGTTTATACTGTCAAATATTTCAAAGGTTTTCACTATAAATAGAACATACTAATATCAATATCAGGATTCAAATGAGAATTTATTGAAATATCACATTGATTAAATATAGGTAACTCAAATACCTTACAAATAGATGGAACAATAAACTTAATATCTTAGGTTTTGAATGAAAATTGGTGTCTAATCCCATTATTATGAATTTTCCATATTCATTCACCCATTACTTGCAAGTATCAACCCCTTTGCTTAGCCTGCTAGAGGGTGTTATGTCTAAGCCCTCAATTGTCTAAAATATACTATATTTTTGTTAGAGAAAAAAAATGTATGTATTAATAATGAAAATTTTATACAATGTCATTTTATTATTCCCAATTTATTTTTTAATTATCGTTGATTCTTCGGAAAAATAATAATACATATAAATATATGTAATATACTGACTGTGTATGTACACTGAAAATATATAAATATTATGTTGATTTTGTTAACTTATCTTATGTTAAGTGGGAAAGATACATAAAAATCAAATTCAAATGTGAGTAAAATTAATTATATTTAACATTTTTTATAACCTTTAGTAAGAATTATTTTGACTCACAATTATATTTTTTAGTACTAATTTTGAATTTTTACTTTTTAAAATTTGGATCCACCATAGTAATATAAGAGTGTAATATATATACATTATTAATGTAAAAATTTATATACAATTAGTATGATATTCACTGTTAATTTATAATACTTTTATTTAAAAGTTAATGATAATTCAGAATGAATAATAAATGATATATTAACAGTGTAAAAAGTTGATGAATATTTTTGTCTCACACTATAATAAAGAGTCCGGTTCAAATTACTTCTTCCCATTTTCTAATAATTAAGGAATGTCGTTATGCAGATATGAGAAAACATGACATGACAACACAAAGCAGCTTAATACAAATTTATTGTTTTTTTTATCGCAAAGAATCAGAATACAATATTTATCAAATTGAAAGATGACAGGGTTGGTTTCTCAGTATTGATTTACCATCTTGTATTAGAATATTCTTTCTTATAGAATTAATATTCCATGAAGGTTCTAAGCACTTCAAACTTTTTATTATTTTCTGATATTTGGGTTTCTAATTAAAACAATTAATTTTGTAATTGTTGACTTCAACCTTAACATCAAATAATTTTATTAACAACGTTGGATGTAATTGAAGTGATTGTTTTGGAAATAGGCTTAATTATTGTAGTATCTTAAGGGTTAGGTTAGTCACAAAGTTATCATATATGTATACATGATACAGAACCTAATTTTTTACTATGCTTTATTTATTTATGAAGCTAATTTCCCAATCATTTTGCATTGTAATAATTTAACTTCCATCTAAAAATAAATTATCAAAGTTTTCAATGAGATGAAATAATTGTTTTTTTATAGGTAGCAAAGGAAGATTACCTTCTTTACTATATAAATGCTTAAAATATCAAAGATTATATTCTTAGGTAAATGAAGTGCTTGCCAAATGCCTTGGACCAACTAGGTCCCCAAAACATATTATATATCTTAATAAATTTATTATATGATTAATTAAAATAGATTATAAAATTTCTTGTAGCAATTACTTAATATATACATGTTAAAATACCCGCAAAAATAAGTTATGGGTGAGAACGATATCATGATACACACTTCGCGAGTACTCACATATATATTTTAATTAAATATTTTATACTTAATTATTATTATTTTAACATTATATTATATTTGTCTATTTTATTATTATTTCATAGTAAAATTTAGTGATGAGACTGTAATAATAAAATTATCATATACATATCATATTATTCAAGTAATAATTATTTTCATATATTAAATATTGAAAAATATAATTAAAATTAAAAATGCGTTAGGTATTCACGGATACTCACTACTCGTACGGGTACTCACAAATAGTGCAGTTATTATCCCTAATTCGAACACCCCTACTTATGATTTATCTATGGATGTAGTGAGATATTACATAATTAGATGAATGTATCTATCATATGTATAAAATGGATGATAGGGTTTATTTTTATTTTTGATTTAAAAATGCAATGTGAGAATCAACTTTTCATTAGAAAACTAAGAATATTTTATTTTGATTTGAAAATGCGGATATGAGAATCAACTTTTCATTAAAAAACTAAGAATACTTAATTTTTTGATTTAAAAATGGCGATAAGAATCAACTTTTCATTAAAAAGAGAAAGAATACTTTACTTCCACATTAGTAAATTACATAGCGTAATTGCCTTATGGTTCTACTCTTCCATATCATATGCTACTCATTAAAGAAAGTGGTTCTACTTAAATTTAAAGATATAACGCAGAAGAATCGATTAACCAATTAAAATATGCACAATCTAAAGTATAGAGTAAGCCAATTAATGGTTTTTGTTTTATATATTCCTTGATTGTGATACTAAAATGGAACATGAGTTTAAAACATTATGAAAAATGGAAATTATTTCCACTCCTTTGATGTCAATTACAGCATGTTAACTCATTTATTTCTAAAAGGATAAAACTTAGGTAAAATATCATATGTGATGGTCGTATAAGTGGTTTATTAGAGGATGACACATTGATCTTTTTATTTACTTTCAAAGAATGGACATTTATTAGATTTACAATCAAACATTTTTTGACCTTGAAAGTAAACAAAAATGTTTATATGTTATTCTCTAATAGGTCACTTGTACCACTAGCACATATGTAAAATAAACATGTTTTTCAATGTTTTGTGTGATAAAAACAATCACTATTTAGTTGGAATGATAAACCTATTCACTACAAATTTTATAATTTTTGTTCAATCTTCCCAAATTGTCCCTTTTAGTTGGATTATTTAGCAATAAGAAAATAAAACATTTCTCATTTTACTTAAACAACTAATTTTTCCGGGCAATCAAACAAATAGAATGATTTTTTTACCCAATCACCCATCATATAATACAATTTTCAATATTTTTACTTATCTATACTGTTAATAAAGCTAAAACCTAAAATAACTACTTCACTAATGTTTTTATATTTTGTTTTCACTATCTTCTAATTTTTACCAAAAAACTATATAACTCAATGATATAATTTTCTAATTTCACATGATAATTCTATATCCAAAACTCTTAAGTTATTTCTCTCATGTTCTCTCTCATCATTTTTCTCCTCCTATTCTTCACGATCAATTCATTCGTTAAGATTAAACAATTCTGGATTATCTTATGGAACATGAACATACACAAAATGCATTTACTAAGAGCTTTCAAATATCAAATAATCATGTGTATACATTTGTATAAGTAATGGTATTCTTAGTAAGTATTTAGTAAGTAATGGTATTAGAATAGTAGTAAATGCATTCTGCAGGAAGCATGTGACTAATTTATTGATACAAATTCATTAACAAATACCATTACTGCATTTTTTGTTAAAGAATTCAAATTAAGACAAAGTAGTTTTTCCCCAATGTATTTACTTCTTGATACTTCATTTTTCATTACAAATAATTCTTTAAGACTACTTAAAACTTATATAGATAAATTGGATAATAATAAGTACCACATTATATGTATCAAATAAAAGTTTGATTCACATAAAACCGACAATTGTTGTGAGGGGTAATTATACATCCCGAATAGATGTGTTTCTTACTTATAAAGTGATGAGATACATTTGTTTAAACAAAAAAAATGTGTATCATAAGATTGTCTTGTTTACTCTATGAAGAAGAAAGAACAAATCACTTTGGGTAGTTGACTAAACCAAGAGAAGGGTATTAAAACTTGTATATAATTGAAATTGAAAGTCAATTTCAATCCAGAAACATTAGCAATGTACAATACGTGGAACACAACATTTGATCCATATGTCTAATGTTAATGCCTTTTCAATCAGGACATAAATTTCTGAATTGGGTAATCAATAATTTTGACCCATTATTACATGTTCATGCAGAGTGCATATTTTCTATGACCTTTCTTTCCAATCAAACCTTAACATGTGATATTTGATAAGGAAGTATAGAGCATTTCATACCATTAATTATTAAGTTTATGCAAATCAACACGCCTTTCCATAACTTACAACCATGCTCTGCAGGTGCTGTATAATTTACTAAATTTTCTCATCAGCACAAATAAAAAAAATGAGAAAATAAAAAATATTTATTTTTTTGACTTTTAAAATCTGAGTTCAAAATTTGGAATGTTGCTCCACATGGAATTCAATTACTCTCGATTTGGATTTGTATCCCTTAATTTAGTTGTTTTTTTATTTCCAATGTATTAAAAAAATACTTAACTTTGTATACTTAAAATCTTATCGGTTTGTGTCCTCTCTCAATCCTCATCATATTACCAATTGAGATTCTTTAGTTAATCAAGAGTTTTCTCACCTAAGGAATTGAACTAAACCTTATTACTATACTAAGAGTACCCATAATAGTAACCAAAAACCGTTTTCAGTGAAATAAGTATGTTCTTCGTCTAAGTTTACTATTGGAGATACGTTGTTTTTGTTCTTATTTCCCAACGGTAAGCTAAATAAACATTATTCTTAAAGTTGTAAGTCAACATTAAAAATCGAAAAAATATTACAAGAGAGAACAAAAATAGAGTTCCACAATTTGAGGTAAAATATAAATACAGTGTAGGTTTATAAAGTTCATTTAAGAATGGAAATATAATTGTATCATTGGAATTGATTTTGACTTGAGTTACTTAAGTTGTTGGAAAGTGTAAATAAATATAAAATAAGTAGTGAAGTCTCAACAACCAAGAAGGTGATTCTAATTTATAGTTGACAAGAATATGTAAGATTTAAGAATGAGTATAGCTTAGTTAACAGTAGAGCTTAATTAATTGGTGCCATATTTTAGTATTGCAATAAAACTATCCAAATAAAAAATATATCAGAAAAAACCATAAATGATGTAATTATATTTTGGTGACCATAATATTACGTATTTGATGATGAGGAGCCTTTACACGAACACAAGAAGAAAAACAAAAGTTGTTCATCTTAACGACCGTTCAGATTATATTTTTCAAATGAGAAAATTAGAAAATACCAAAACTAAATAAAAGGTCAGCGCCATCACCAACTTCAATTTCAAAGACTGTTCTTAAACTCCTGAAAAGGGAAATTTCGTATCATTGCCATAGGTAATTAAGGCTTTATTACATTACATATTTTTCATTATGACCTAACTTTAGAATCATCAAACTTCATGCTAGCATTTTTTGATTTTTCCAAATGACACAAAAGAGTGGCTAACAAATGAAAAATAACAATCAATCATTTATCTCATCAGATGAGAGTCGGCTAACAAATGAAAATATAATCTTATAAACCTAAAAAATAATCTTAAAATGAATATTATGATTCAAATGACCATTTCACACTTAAATAAGATTATAAAAAAACATTTAAATTAGATTTTAGTGATTGAAATTTAGGTAACATGTTAGTTGTAATAACATTCACTTTTAAAATTCCCAAACTTACCTTAGGGTAACATGAAAATTCTTATTTTATAATTTCTGCTATGCACATCTCATTCTCTAGAAAGTCAGCGCCACTTCATCACATTCGTCATAAGTTATTTGGTCACATAAGGAACAAACCAAAAACCTTGTTCTTCAAGCCACCACAAAATTAGACTTCAAATTCATTATTATAGAACACTCTGGACCCTAAAGCCACAACATAAAAACCCTCCAACTCTTTCAATTTTTGCCCCATCAATTAACTCCTACTCTTCCATAAAACTCACACTCTTTTCCCTCCCAAAAACCAACACAACAACAACATAAAATAGTAAAAAAACTTTAGTTCATAAAATGGGCACTTTAATTGGTCATGTAGCACCAGGTTTTGGGTTCTTGTTAATTGGCCTATGGCACCTTTATAACCATATCAAACTCCATTCTCTTAACCCAAAGTCCTATATCTCACAACCATGGTTCCCAACATCAAAATCTAAATACCTAGAACTTTTTCTCATCATGGCTGGTTCCATAGCTTCAATATCTATGGAACTTTTCATAGGACCTAATAACCACCAACCTTTTGACTCTGATGGAACCATTCCTTCCAACCATCTTCATAATTTTGAGCACTCTTTAATCTCCCTAACCTTCTTTGTCTATGCTGCTTTTGCAATAATCCTAGACAAAATCCACATAGAATCACAAAATGACTTAACAAATTTGTTAGGTTCCATAGCATTCTCTCAACAGTTTCTCTTATTCCATCTTCATTCTGCAGACCACATGGGACCAGAAGGACAATACCATTTGTTGTTGCAACTTCTTGTCTTTGTTTCTTTATTAACAACACTTTTTGCTATTGCCATGCCCACAAGTTTCTTAGTAAGTTTTGTTCGTTCTCTAAGCATATTCTTTCAAGGTTTGTGGTTTATACTCATGGGCTTCATGCTTTGGACACCAAGCCTTGTCCCTAAGGGTTGCTTCATGAACCTTGAGGAAGGTCATAAAGTTGTGAGGTGCTATGACCATGAAGCTCTTCACCGTGCTAAATCCCTTGTCAACATTCAATTCAGCTGGTTCTTCATCTTGGTCACCATTTTCGGCATGTCTTTGTATTTGGTTCTAGTCAAGGTTTATGGTGGAAGTAAGGTTCAATATTTCTCTCTGGGGAATGATGAAGAAGAGGATAAGTCAAGTCATGATCTTGAGTCACAAAAGAGAAGCATGGTTCATAACCCCAATAGTTTTCTTCATGTAGGGAAAAACTTTTCACCCCTTGATATTGAAAGGTAGAGTGATAAAAGTACAATTTTTAGAATATGGTCGAAGTCGATACAGTTGTAATACTACAGTCGTCAAAGTTGTTGGTATAATTGTAATTACGATTGTGATACTATAGTTGTCGATGTTGTTAGTATAATTGTAATTACGATTATGATTGTAATTAAGTGTACAGTGTTTTAATTACTATTAAGGGGTGAGCTCTACTTTGGTGTATTTATAGGATTAAATTAATAATTGTGTCAACACAAATGTGGTTGGCTCAAGGAAACTTGTTCATGTGGCTTGCACGTATGATTTGATTTGATTTGATTTGAATGTGTTGTTTGGATGATACCAAAGGGATTAATTAATAGGGTATGTGTGTTTATGGAAATGTGCAATAAATTTGGTTGATTTAAATTGGGTTATGACTTTGAGTGAAGTTGTTTTACTTTTGTTTGTTTTGGAATCAATTCCAATTCGCCTAGATATGTAATAAGGCAGAAAAATTCACAACACTACATACCATTTTGGAAGGTATTGAATGGAAAGCAGAATTCTAAATATAGTTCCTAAATCTTTAATTTATATTATTTTTTCAATAAAAATCGACTCGCAGAAATTGCAAAATAAAACGCCTCTCAAGTTTCATTTAACCCAATAATCATCATTAACCTTATTCAGATTTTAACGGTTCAGATCTAATCAATAATTCAAACTATTTAAATTTTCTTAGAATTAATGACTAAGATATGAATTAAATTTTAAAAAACTTAATCTTACTAATCCTTTTGTATCAAAGTTTTACCTGTTTGTGTTTTTCATCGTCTGATTTGACTTTGAGAGATAGGGTAGACTTGGAAATTCACAAAAACTTAGAAGGGGAAATAATTAGTGGCCATGTGTCAATTATTTTGTGGTCATGCTTTTTTATTCGA
This sequence comes from Lupinus albus, assembly GCA_009771035.1. Lineage (NCBI taxonomy): Eukaryota > Viridiplantae > Streptophyta > Magnoliopsida > Fabales > Fabaceae > Lupinus > Lupinus albus. Next base: position 16,731,493 of record CM020016.1, read on the forward strand.
GAAGATATATTCTGGTGGTGTTAAGTGAGGAAGTAAAGTTATCTTTAAAGTAAGCAAATAAATGAAATAATTAATTAATAGTACATGCTGATATTAATCCATTATCCATTTGGATTTAGGAAGAAGTTGCTTTCTTTGTTTAAGGTACGATCAACCTGGGCAGTAATTGGGAAGGAGATTACATGTCCTAAAATGATGTCTTCATTCTGTTCCGATCAATTAAATATCGTTATCTCATTTAAAAAATTTATATTACTTACATTTCTTTTTTTTTTATTGCATTTCTTTTTTTTCTGATTGGCTGAGACAGAGATGGAAACACCATTTTGAAACAAGTGATCCTCCTCCGAATAATTGTGTATTCTTTACGTTATGTTATTGGAATAATAAAATAATGACTTAATTAATTATTGATATACTACTTGTCAATCATTTTCTACATGTTAATTAATACCTAAAAGAATGTTATGTAAAAGATTTTTACATTGTTATTTTATCATCCATAATTTATATTTGGTCATTATTGACTTTAAATATAAGTAATATAAATAAATGATATACTGAATATATATAAATTTTTATACAAAACAATATATAGATATTAAAAATCTAATTTGGTTGATGTAAAAAATAATACAAAAATATTCAATGTAAGTTTTCCTTATTTATAATTTTTTGAAGAGTAGTGATGTTATATGTAAAGTTGATATTAGTATGGATATCATCCTTTTAAAGAAGTGAAAGGAAGGAGTCAGTGATATCAATACTACAGCTTCAACAAGGTTACTTAGGGAAAACGTTTCTTCTAATTAACTAATTAAGAGTGTCGTAAGGAACATTTTTTAAGTTATGTAAAATAGTCCATTTGTATCATTAATTAATATGTTTATAAATTTATGAATATCAATAAATGAGTATGTGTTGGTTCTCAATACTAACTTATCTCTTACTTTTTAAGTAGTTTTAATGTTGTCTAAAAATAGTGTTTATATACAGCTAGATCCATAGGATAACCAAAATGTCAATATTCGATTCCTGAGAACGACATTTGTTGAGATGAACACTCAAACACATGAAATAGATTATTAGTTACTTTCCCAAAAGGTGAGGGGGTACTCAATGAATAAGAAAGGCAGATATCCACTGTTAAACTTGACCTTCAGAATTAAGTCTCATAAATAAAATCTTTGTACCCATGCTTGCAAACCTTAAGACTATTTTGCACAAATAATAATGGATGATTTCATGTTAAAACATTGGCAGATAAACTAATAAGGAGAATTTGTAGAAAAATTATTAAACATGGATGAAGGATGACTACAAAAACTATTCCTACTATCAGAATCTTCATCATTAAGGTTAGCAAGAAAATGTGAGCTGAAACTCTTTCTAACTATCTTACAACACCACTGCAACCAGGTATTCTCTCCATTCTCTGGCTCTGTATAACTCTTCTTACCGATGATACATCGTCCCATCTTCCGGCATCTGCATATATGTTTGATAGGAGAACTTTACCTCCACCGTGAGATGGTGCCAACCGTGCCAAACTCTCTGCAGCTCTCTCTCCAATGTTAACTTTTCCGTGAATTCTACATGCCGCTAATAAAGTTCCCCATATCACAATGTCAGCCTCCATTGGCATGCTCTTTATCAATTCCTCAGCTTCTTCTAACAGCCCAGCTCTTCCCAAAAGATCAACCATACAACCATAATGCTTGCAATCAGGTTCCACATTATATACAGTTTTCATGCTTTTAAATATTTTCCGCCCAGGATCCACCATCCCGGCATGGCAACAAGCGCTTAGGACGCCTATAAATGTAATTGAATTGAATTTAATATGATACCTCTGCAAGTCAGAAAAAACCTCTAGGGACAAACTTGCATGTCCATGTGAAGCTAGCCCACATATGATAGCATTCCACGGACACACAGAAGAGACTTTGTCTCGAATCTGATTGAAAAATTGTAAGGCAGTGTTGATGCTCCCACACTTCGCATACATATCAATCAGTGCCGCACATAAATTGTCGTTCAAAGGAATGGATTCACGACGTATGTATTCATGGGCCCATCTTCCTTCCTTCAATGTTCCTAAAGTGGCAATTGCAGATAATACACTCACCATTGTAACTTCATTTGGTTTGACCCCACTTGCTACCATTTTATAGAAGAGTTCAAGAGCCATTCTAGGCTCTACAGCTTGTGAGTAGCCAGAAATCATTGTACTCCATGAAAATACATCTTTTTCAGGCATCTCATCAAATATTTGCCTTGCCTTCTCCATCATTCCGTTTCTTATGAATCCAGCAAGCAGAGCATTCCATGACACTATGTGATCCTTTACACCCACCTCAAATTGCAAATTAGCAAGGTCCATCATCCCACAGGCTGCATAAAAGTGGATGATCGCAGTCTGTACAAAATTATAACAGTCGAAACCACTTTTAACAACTGTTCCATGCAACTGCCAACCATCACCAATTGTATTTAGACGACCACATGCTGAAACCAAATTCACAACCATGACTTCATTAGGTCCCAATCCGGTTCGCAGCATTGCACAATACATCATCAAAGCTTCACGCAAACAATCCATTTGGATATAACCATCAATCATGGTGCCCCAAGAAATCACATCTTTATCAGGAATTCTCTCAAACAACTCCCTGGCCATGTCAATTAAGCCTGCCTTTGTATATCCATTCAACATTACATTCCACGAGACTAAATTCCGTTCTGGCATCTTGTCAAACAACCTTCTAGCTTCCCTTAAACCAGAACAAAGACAGTATGCATGCATCAAATTCGTCAAAACAAGAACCAACCCTTCAATGCGCAATTTAACAGCCAAAGCATGAATCATTAGACAGCTCGAAATTTCACGAAAATGCGAGCAAGCAGATATCACATTCACGAGCGTCAAATCATTTGGCACCACACCATGGGACCTCATAAGCTTGAAAACCTCAATGGCTTCTCCAAAGCAATCATTTTGGACAAGACCCATTATCATGGTGGTGTAGGAGACACAACCTTTACTCGGCATTACGTCAAACAGTTGGCGGGCACGGTCCAATTGACCTGCTTTAATATACCCAGAAACCATAATGTTACAAGACACAGGGTCCAACGTAGGACAAGCATCAAAAAGCAATTGGGCGTCAGAAATGGAACCACTTTTAGAGTACATGTTAATCAAGCTGTTTTGAATGAAAGTGTTGGAGTGAAGACCAAGTTTCAATATTAGAGAATGGATTTGAGAACCAAGAGAAGAGGAGTGAAGGGAGGAACAAGATTTGAGTGCAGAAACAAAGGCAAGCTCGCAATCGAAGAGATTGTTGTGTTGTCTGGCATTGAATAAGATGGGAATGAAGTTTTGTGGGTTTTGGAAAGTGGAAGAAGTTGAAAACCATTTTACAGAAAGAGGAGTCAATGTTTTGAGTCTGAGACTCCCACAAATTAACATCAACATTAGAATTAGATGCTATGTTTTTCTCTAATTATATTAAAGGGACATAAACAAATAGATTCCACATAGCACATATAACAATGTTGCCTTGGAATAATGGAATATGGATACTATATTGTAACAATCCAATATCGGAGAGAATCTCAACCCGGAATAATGATCAATGTCAAGTTAATTATTAGACATATCACACAATAATATTAAGAGTACATATGAATGTAAAGTTAGAACAACTCCTCTTTTGGAGATATGTAGAGAAGATTGTAAAAAGTACATTAAATTGAGCTAGTCCAATTTATAGAGAAAGAGTGATCAAGAAAAATTATAGGAAAAATGATTAAAAAATATTTAACTGATTTATATTTTGTTAAAGAATATGATATGATAGAGTAATTCGTAATTTTTTCCATAGAATTTTCCAATTACTAGTGCGCTCTCATCAATTCAATAGTTGTATAATTTGGGCCATTTTCGTGTCCACTCATCAATTCAATAGTTATTATAAAATTCTTTTTTGTTATCTCACTAGAATATCTTATGGGTCAGACCAAAGGATTGAAACTCATTTATGGAATAAAACCTTAGAGAAACATTGAAACTTAAGGGTATAAAACATTATTAGTCAAAATATCAATTCAATTTTAAGTAAACTAAGCATCATCTCTGCCATGAAGTCCAGCTCAAAATTGAAATAATTCCAATGATAATGAGGCACCTTTGTCAAAGAAATGCAAAACAATAAAAAACTTAGGACATATGTACTTTAGATAAATGAAAAAAAGTTCCTTAGAATTGGTGTTGGAAGGATCCATTTATGTCCTTTTGCTGTGCTAGAAGATGTTCCTACTTAAAATATATTGCAAATTTGGTTAGCTTACTATGGTTAGGAATTTGAATTTGAAATGTTATGTGCACAAACAGATGAAGAGGGTAAGAGCTATTTTGGGAAGAAATCAATAGCAAGATTAGTGTAAGGGTTTATTTGCATACTTTAAGAACGTTAGATAGTGAAATACACATTTTTAAACATTACAAATAAATTACCACTCCAATCATAATGCATACATTTTGGGCAATTATATGAACATTCAAAAACATATAAGTGGGAAGGATGTAATTATGAGCAAGTCTCAATGAACTCAAAAAACAAAAGAATGGTCCAGAACCAAGTTTGTATTATGAATTGATTCTATTGATAAATTTGTATTATGAATTGATATTATTAGTGCATATGAAATGGATAAATGTAAAAATATTTAGTGTAACACATACATACACATTACAAAAAGACATTATACTATTGTTTAATAGTATGTGATTACTTTGTGACGTTTTAAAGTGGGACATAAGGAATATGATATCGGCTTTATCTAATGCATTTAACTTGTAAAGGTGAAGTTTCTATATTTTAAGAATACAACATGCCTCAAATTTTAATAATTATTCATTGCATGATTTTTATAATCCGCATTCAGTGATACTTTAAGATTTTTATAAATAGACTAATTTTCAATATAAATCATGTTTTTAAGCACACATTAAAAATATAATTAAACTTAAAAATCTGGTTCAATATATGTGCATATATGCTACTCCCTATCAAATTTAGAAAATTTCACTGTTTCCCTTTCTTGCTAGGCAATATGGAGATGAAGTGCTTAGAATATGCAATCATTAATTGTAAGAGTATGTTGGGGTCCCTAACTGGTGAATAATGTAGGGTTATGGACCAAGAAGATGTTGGTATAATATTATAAGGTTCTGTTAGATTTCAGAAAAATTAAAATGTCAAAAATTCGATTCATAAAAGTGACACTCGTTGAGTGAGATAATCACATATCCAAAAAAGATTAGTTTCGGAAGGAGTCACACCTACTAGGTTTTGAAACCTTCATGGGTGTGGATGTGATGAGTCTCTATCTTCATTTTTTTCACGAAGAAGAGTATATACTAACAACAACCTAGATATAATGGATAAAATATCCTACATGTAAAGTCATACAATTCCTTAGGATGATGTTGATCAATCTAAAATTAATATTGACACATTGTTAAGGTGTAATCTCAGTTAGTCACATCTAATATTAATATTGACAATTCCTTATAGCATATTATTGCACGTCCTAAGGTTAAACAAACCAATAGATGGATGTCACATTTAAGACTTAATACCAGCCTGGACCTTTCTTTTCTCTCAATTCAGACTAAAACAGCACAAAATTCCAACCCTTGAAATAACATGTCTCCAACACATTCATCAACTTCTACAACTGGATTCCATTTTGTGTCACCCTCAATGGTCTAGCAAGCTTCTCTTGTGGTTCAAATCTTACCTTCACTATTTATGTAGGACCATTAATAATACTTCTATTCTATCTTAGTTATGTACTTCATAAACAAATCTTAGTTAGTTATAGGTTCTATTGCCTTCACTATTTAGTTGTAACAAAGGAATCAATAAGAGAAGGTATTTATGGGTGTTGGATCAGACTATGACGGAGAGTCTCCAACTAGTGGGGAGTTCCATTGTTACGTAAGACTGGAAAACTACAAGTGAGATACACGTCTTGAACCAAAACTGTAAAACATTAGTTCCATAAGACTTCATACTTTAATAAACTGAATAATGAGAATCAAGAAAAGATTATAATTATATAGTACTCTTTTATTTATTGTAAGAAAAATATATAACCATAATTGAAGTTGAAAAGATTACAAAGTTTGTAACATTAGAATTGCAACTATAGTTGCAATTGTAAACTGCAATTAAAAATCGTCCTAAGCAAAATATCAGTAGACTAATCCAATGGGTCCACAAAGATTATATATGGATTAAAGATCTTATATTTGACACTTGAACTTTAAAGATGAAATGTATAAGACATTATTTGACAAGCTTATAAATCAAACTCAGCTAAGAAAATGTGGCCAAAAACAGGTGGGGGTGTTGTGAATCTCACGTGAAGTTCTGATTAAATTGTTGGAATTATCCCTAAGTCTTATGTAAATGACAAACAATCACATGTGTATTTCATTTGAAGTCCTTGAAGAAGAGAGTTAAAGAGGTCCCCTATGTTTGAAAAGATTATGATGTGAAATTAGCCACTATTTAAGATAAGGGTTGTCTTTATTGACTCACTGTACTTGCTAATGCATGAAAAAGTATGCATTTTGAGGTGAAATTTTGAAGAGAAAGAGCATGTGATTTTGATTTGTAATTCAAGTACAAGTGGAGCCTTATCATGGGGTCATAGCCTTATCATAGGGTCACATTTTATCTTTTATAAATTGTGGTGCTTGGGTAGTGAGTTATAGCAAAACATGTGTAACTGCATTCATATATTCATCATGGAAAACAAGGGTGGAAGATTTTCCAAATGGAGGAGAATCTTAAGGCAACAAAGAGGGAAGTTATATATTATGAGGATATGTATCTGTATGCTTCTTAAGTGGCCTAAAGATTCTTAACCAGGAGCACCATTTTTTTATAGTATTTTTTGATCAACTTTTATGTGGTTATGTAGTTACCTCAATGTATTACTCTATTTTAACCTTGTAAATTAGCATTTAATGAGCATGTCTTACATAACATCCTTAACCCCAAACTCTACCTCCTGAGATCAACTCTGTTTTTGTGTCTGCTGTCTGGTGTTGTCTCAAAAACATACAACTGAATATTAATATATACAAACTATATCTTCAGTGTAATTCATTGTTTTGTCTTGTCTCACATATTGAATATGCTAGAAATCAAACTTATTCCAGAAAATAACTAATGTTACTTTTAGAGGGTTGTCAATGATAAAGTAGAAACTAATGTCCTTGTGGTATAATTAGAAGCTCAACCCAAGTTTGCATTACAGAACTGTAATATGTATATGTAACTTAATTTTCAATTTCCACATGCATGTGTTATGTATATAATCTGCTATAAAGCTGATAATCACAACATTCTACTGAATTAAAGACAACATGACTTTCAGGTTACAATAAATGAAGTACTAATAAAAGCATAGGTAGGTGAAAATCTTGCTGGACTATGTGATTGTGATAATACACCAATGTATGATAATACATAGGCTAATATGGACAGAATTGGGCATTCTTATTGTGGTGTAGCAAGTCATTTTCAGGCTGATTTGGCAAGAGGGACAATGTGACAGAAAGTGCTTTGGCCTCTATGGTTCAACTCAGAGGCCATATATGACACCTACTACTCATTTTCACACATTCTACTCTCCTCCACAAACTTCTTCTATATATTGAATTATATCAAGTTCCAAGGAGCAGAACATCTTTATTGTCTAGGCTTTTATAGCATGGCAAAACATTCCTTATCAATGAAATTTCCTAACACTCAGTTATTGATAAAGTGTTCAAGGCACTTACTAGAGCAGAAAACTAGATTTTATATCATATGGAGATGCACAGTGATTCTTCTTATGTCATATGACTTCAGTGGTTGTAAAACAATGCAAAGTATGTTTTACTTTCATCATTTTGAATCTCTTCACCAACTTTTGTAATTGTAAGTTTTCTTTTTATCTCATGAAAGAGCTTCTTATGTCATATGACTTCATTTTTACTTTTATTCATGTAGGATTCAGTATAAAATTTCTGTACTAATACTAATGATTTTATCAGCTGAATCAACCAACATGACATTATTATCATTACAACAATGTTTTTTAAGGTTATGCCATACACAAGAGAGTTTGCTGTATTATTATTTCTCTCCGACCCCATCCACCAGTATAACAGTGAACTATAGTCCATAAAGAGTTTTGTTTTTGGTTTTCTGTTGAAGTGCTCAGGAATAGTTCTGATAGAAGATATTTTAGCTTGAACATAAGTTTCAGCAAGAATCAACATAGCCCTATCTAGACAACCTTGAATTATAATAGTGAAAACCATAAACATGTTTATTCCACTTCTTAAAAAGAAGTTGAATAACCTTGGTATAACCGGTCCAAAATTTACAATAAATATAAAATATGGAAGGAGTGAAGAAAAAGCATTTTAATACATTTTTATAAAAACAATGAAGACATATAAAATTATGGAAAGTGTAGAGATTAAACCTATGATCTCAATGAAGCTATGTTAGTGGTTGAGATATATCACTAAAAATCATCTTAAATTTATGTTAGGGAGGTAGGCCATATCTGCTACATACTTGCAACAATGATTGAAGGATATTCTTTGAGGAAACGAAAAAGACACCACATATACTTCATTTAATTTGGAGAAAAACATATGATAAAGTTTCTAAAAATATATTATGGAAGGGCTTAGAGTATTTAGGGAGTAAGTTTATACTTCATAATCAAATAGATAGATTGTTTTCCTATTTTTCTTTTTTTTACAATTCCCCTGCAACCACAGTTGATATTTTACTATTACACTTATACTGAATTGTATTTATATACCTTATTGCTACATCTTTATTTTTTTATTATAAAATTATTTTGTAAAATTTTTTCTATTCTTTATATTTCATATATAGTTATGTGTTCCCTAATTAGATTATCATATACTAGAATACATTGCAGCGTGCTAAACTTAAAATGGATTATTTTGAAAATAGTACACATCAAATACTGATGTCATCAGGAAAATCTAATGTTTTGAATTAGTTAATAGATCTACACCATTAGATTTCCTAGAGTTGATGATTAAAATAGATATGAGAATGGTACACTGATTATATCATTGTTACTATTATTATTATTACGATAATAATATATCTCATGGTATAAAGAGATAAGTTATCTCTTCCGTCCACTAAAATCGTGACATGTTTACCATTTAATCATTTTCTACAAAAAAAAAAAAAAAAAAAAAAAAAAAAAAAAAAAAATATTTATAAAATTAAACAAATGGCAAAAGTGACAATTTCTTAGAAGCCATCATCTTCTGAATCTCTAAAATCCAAACAAGTTTGTTTTGGAGACTCGACAAAGATAACATATTTGACAATAATAGCTAAAACATAAAAGCATGAAAAAAGACAATCCTGAAGAATCTGTTTGATATCCTAAAACCACGGTTTTGCAGTATCATATCATTTGGTATATGTGATTATTGGAATTGAATAAATAAAAAATCAACAAATCTGGCAAATTTAGAGGGTTTGAGGGCTCGCTCTTCATTGAAGCAACCTTCTTCTGATTTCAACGACGACGAGGATTGTAGGCCTTGGCGTCGAAGGTTCACAATGTCTTTCTCTTGGCCCTCTCTTCTTAGAATCACCCTTTTTATTCTCCTCATTGCCGCTGTTGTTGTTGCTTGTTTTACTCTCCCTATTGAAAAGGTTCCTTTTTTCTCATACCCTTTTCAGCCTTGTCTTTAATTTCACTCATGGGTCTCTCCAATTTTTCATTTTAATTTTATTTGTAGAATTGTTATTAGCTTTTGTTGAAATGGGGTGGATGTTTTTTTGTTGTTGGTGCATTTTTTTTTTGATGCAATGTTAAGGTTTTTGCTTAGTGACATGAGGTCATATGTTAAAATTACCTAAACAGTCTCTCTGCTTGGGGTAAGACTCCATACATCTCCCGTCGACCCGACTAAGTGGAGCTTTGTGCACTGGATGTGCAATGTTCAAGATTAACCTTGCAGGTGCGTTAAAAATTCGATAGGGAGACTCCTCTTTGTGGTCTTGTCCGGCTTGAATCCGGACTAGTCAGTGCTTCCAGTATAGATACCGGATGGTTCATTTACACCAACAAAGGTTTATGGTGGTTAAGTCTAGAGATAAAGTTGTGATCCTAGGAAGATATTGATTTTGATTGTAATTGGCTATTTAAGTGTCAGCTATGTAGCGAGCTTGAAAAGTGGAAAACAAAGTAGTAGCTCATAAGTCATGATGTAATTAGACTAGTTTTACATACGAGAATCTCCTCTTATTGTCTTTGATTTGCATTCCTGGAAAATTTGCCTGAATTATTTTGTTTAGATGGAGGTTTTGAATCCGTTCTCATTTTTTTTGCAGATAATGAAGGATTTCTTAATATGGGTTGATCGTGATCTTGGGCGCTGGGGTCCACTTGTTCTGTATGTCAATCTTATGTTTTAAAATCAGTTGTATTTCTGCATACCAGGAGTGGCCTAGCTATTTTTATTGGATTTTAACAATCTATATGTGAAACTTGTTTCAATTTTTGCAGTTTTAATTGCAATTTATTGATTTCATTCAAAAGGAAATATTTTAGTGAGAAGTAGTTTAGTCAAAAAATTTGTGCTAGTGCTCTGATACTGTGTCCTGTCCCGGCTGACAGAATGATAACAATAAGTCACATCATACGAACTTTGAGCTAGGTAATAATGAAGACAAACAATGGCAAATAATATGATTAAGCTAGCTAGGTGAAGTATGCCTTTTTATCAATGTCTAGTCTTACTTTTAGTGGTAAGTGTAACAATTTGATCTTCACTACTTGACATTATTTGAGAGTGATTCCTTTTCTCAGGTGTTTGCCAAAAGCCATTTTTAAATTCTTATATAATAGGCTCATATACATCTGAGCAGGACTTCATTACCCTTTCGTCAACTAATAAACGTCTCAAACTTCGCTATGTGCTTGGAGAATGTTATTAGCTTGTTGAGTATTTCTATGATCATAAGATCCTTATGTTATGGATGTTGATGCTTGATAGTCCTGTACCAAATTTCATTTTTCTCTTGAATGGTGATGAGTAGTTGTGTAACATGTTTGTAGAGGAGATTGGTCACATGCTTCCATCGTCTGTTAGTTTTGGTCATAAATCATGTGTGAACTGGTTATTTGTTTGGTGATTTTCAGGGCTGTTGCTTACATTCCTTTGACTGTCTTGGCAGTTCCAGCTTCAGTACTTACTGTAAGAGCCATTGATACCCTGGCATTTCTTGCAAATATCATTTAATTTTTTAAGTGAATTTTATTCACTGTCTTCATGTTACCTGTAACTGTAAAAGTTGATATTTGATATGGCTATTCAGTTCAAAAGACTGAAATGCTGAATATAGGTAGCTAAGGATTAAGCAAGTATGCATCAATGATGAGGAAAACTATTTAGATTATTTTCACACTGACGAAGTGACAAGGACTTGCATTTGTCATTCCTTCTTCCGTTCCTTTGTGATTTTTTTATGTTTATAACTTCTTAGTATGAAATTATATTCCCTCCTTTCATGCTTTTATTTTCCATCTCCTTGACAATACCTTACGGAGAAGAAGAAAACATGGAAAAAGTGAAGTCAAAAGTGAATTTATTGAGCCACTTTACTTAATACTTCATTTTCAGCTTGGTGGTGGTTATCTTTTTGGGCTTCCAGTGGGCTTTGTTGCTGACTCTATTGGTGCAACTATTGGGGCGGGAGCTGCATTTCTTCTCGGTAGAACAGTAAGTTTTTATAGTCTTACATTTTTAAGTAGTTGTCAAAATAATAATAAAATTTGGTCTGCTATTTCTTCATGTACATTTTTGTTGCAATATCCTTTAGCTTTCCGATTGGACTTCATTTTGGTCCATGTTTTTCCATATCATGGTATGTTTCCTTGTATTGTCTCATATTAGGTTATTTATTTATATTTGTTTCATTTTGTACAGATTGGGAGATCATATGTTGTTTCTAAATTGAAGGATTATCCCCAATTCAGATCAGTGGCAATTGCAATTCAGAAATCTGGCTTTAAGGTTTGTAGACTTCACACTGTTTAATACTTATTTGAAATTCTTGGGTCTGTTGGTTTCTAATTAATTGTGTTCCTTTTTTAACCTTTCTTGGGTCCGGAAACGGCCTCTTCGCTTGAGAGTGTAAGGTTGCATGCATCTATCGTCCCTAGACCCCACTAGGTGGGGGTCTTGTGCACTGAGATGCCCTTTTTGTTTTTACCTTTCTATTTTACATTCTCGTCTACAACCTCACAGCTCTGGGTGAAATGAGTAAGTGTTAATTTAAGTATATTGTATACTTTAACATGATTATAACTATGGTGCAGTAATGTAGCATTGTTTAATTTCCTGTTAAAACAACAAATACAAAGTTTATCCCACTAGATTGGATCGGCTAATATGAATAAATCGACACCATTGGGGTCTGTAAAAAACCATGTTTGCCTGTTTAAATAAGAAAGAATTATACTTTCTAATTAAAGCTCATCTTAGTGTATTGATTAGTGTTAATGAGGTTCACTCATTAAACCATATCATCATGAGTGGCAGCAGCCCATGGACAGTCTAAAATTCGCTTAGCATTCCGTTCCGACTTTTTGTCTTATGTGACCTTAGCATAAAATAATACTCCTGCTTTTATTGGTCATAAATAATACTCCTCAAGTCCATGGATCTAAATTTCTTAGATTAATATTTAGTGGAACTATACATGTATCACTGAACCTAAAAGAACCAACGTGGGAGTTAACTAAAACGTCCATCTGAAGCACCATGAACCAATCTTGAAAATGTCCAGTTATTTGGCTTTGGAATCTGTTATTCTTTAAGAGACTATGTACGTTTTCTAAGTGTTTGGAAAACTATAAATGGTCACTTTGTCAATGGTGTATTTGATGACAATTTACTTATCCATTCTTGCAGATTGTATTCCTACTTCGGCTTGTTCCATTACTACCATTTAACATGCTAAATTATCTTCTGTCGGTGACTCCTGTTTCAATTGGGGAATACATGCTGGCTTCCTGGTTAGGAATGATGGTATCATCTATGCCCTTGATCAAAATATATAATGGAGATAGTAAAACAATATACTCTGTTTACGTGCTATATGATTTTCATTGATTGTTAATTCGATTTCTTCTGGATAATCTCTCTCTTGCTTAATGATAGTTAAAAAAGTTGTCCATAAGCTTTGCAATTATACAGTGTATGGGATTAATGGTCAACTGGGTACCTATGAAAAAGTTGTTTGTTTTGATCCGAACCCAAGTAAATAAGTAAATGAAAAATACCATTTCCTTTTCATTGTCTGTGATACCACATCGAAGCAAGTCTTTTCAGTGGTTGTGCATATCATAGTTTGCTTTTCTGAATTGCGAATCTTAAGATTCACGATTTAAAGTTAAACATAAGCATAAAATGCTTCCTTTTCATACTAATGCATAATTCAATCAGTGAATCAAAAAGTGACAAACTTCGATAGTCAAATCCAAATAACTCATCATGCACTACACTGCTGCTTGTCGGTGAAGTTATTTTTTCATAACATTGAAATATTTGAGACCAATTGTGATAGGATTAAAGCTAATCAAAAGATTAGCCACTTGTATAGGAGGGGTAAGAGGGGAGTATGGCAGTTAGATAACTAACTCTAACTAACTGCCAACAGTTAGAGTTAGTTAGGGAATAGTAGTTAGCTTAAATAGAAGCAGAGTTTATTGGCTGCTTAGGCAAATTTTGGGTAAACACTGATTGTGGAATCAGGGGAAGGGTCGTGGGATCCTTGTAAACACTTCTATCTTGTAATCTTCTTCTTCAATAATAAACTAAAGCCCTGCCAAGAATCTATTGATTCTGGTTCTGGGACATCATTCTTTCTATTCTTTCTATCTCTATTCTACTTACTATAGATACCAGTGACTATCAAATTGCTTGGAAAATAATTTGGTTTTGAGTCTTTCTGTTTTAAATACTTTAGTTTAGCTTATGATGGTGACTAAATGAACTAGTAGAATTACCATTACAAACTTCCTAGTGTCTATACTCCCATCATTCTATTTGCCAATTTTCTTTTACTCCGTTGGTAGTACAAATGTTCCTCTTCTAGATTGTAGTAAAAATCAGGCAGTTGTCACAAAAATCTTTAATCCATACGTTCTTATAGCTTATTAGATGGTTGTGGAAATTCATTAATGCCTCCAAAATTGTTACTATTGCAGCCAATAACGCTGGCACTTGTATATGTTGGAACAACTCTCAAAGATCTTTCTGATGTGACACACGATTGGGGCGAGTTCTCAAAGACTCGTTGGGTAAGATATGCTACCTGTATTGCTTATACTCAAATGGTTCCTTTCATGGACGAGTTAGCTTTGCTTTTATCTTTTTCTTGTTCATGAAATCAAGATGCCTTTTAGGGTGCGATCTTTCGATTTTCTTGATTGGATCAAATAAGTGTGCTTTATCTCATATTATCTTAATCATGTATAACATTCATTTCTTTTTATTGTGGATGCAGGCTTTTATCATTTCAAGCCTCCTAGTTTCTGGTAAGTTACATTGTCTTCACAATTCACATCTGATGAATTTGTCTTGAAAACTGTATTGGATAGAATATCTGTACTAAACCGGTTAGTCAGAAGATGTAGTTTTCATTTCCAACTTCTCGTTATAGATTACGAAGGTCATACATAAATATAGAATACATCCCCCCTTCTCTTTGTTTCTTGCATGTTTTATGCGCAACAATGACAGTATTTAAACCAGGGCAAGACTTAGAGCAAATAGAATTCCGAAATCTTCAAACTTGGCTAAACCAAGATATTGAATTCCTCTGTTCTTTTGTAGTACATCTACCTCATTTGTGATTTATGACAAGTTTCTCTCTCTTTTAAAATTTTCCATTTTTGCGCCTCTTGTACTGAATAAGATCGAGATTCTAATCTTGTCTGGGCTGTGTTATTTTCGGTTTTGTGCAGTGGTTCTGATGATATATGTTACTAAAGTTTCCAAGACTGCTTTAGATAAAGCCTTGGCTGAAAATGAAGATGTTGATGGCATTACATCTTCTTCAACATTACCAATTGTTGCTGAATCATCAATTCATCTCAATCAACCTCTCATAATTAAGATAGATTCTACAGAAGACAATCACTAAAACTAAATTTCATTGTGTAAATTCTTTCTTCACCCTACCTTCTTCTAAATGTGACTCCTCATTTGTGATTTGTACAGCTCCAACATTAGAAATGTAATTTATGACAGAAATGGTTAATCCTGCTATCAAGGTCTGATTATTGACTAGGTATCTTCTTATCTAACAGCGCAGAAGTTCATACTTCATACCAGTGTTGTAAATTTCGGTTCTGGTTGCGTTTACCACAATTGTAGAAAATTGCAGGAAAATGCAGCTGCAATTGTGGAGACTTGCAATGTGCAATTTAAAACACTGCTTCATACTATGAACGTTTCTCGATTCTTCTTATTTTGTAGTTCAAGCCATATTATGACTCCATGTTGGTGTTCTAGTTTCTATTTTCTTTTATGCTCATAAGGGAAAGTTTTTTTAGTCCTGATGATTTGTATTGCATTAGATTCTTGGCAAATAAGATTTTGTAAATTAGGAATTCCAAGGATTTAGCCATTTAGGCTATATAATTTACAAATACTTAAAATTTCAATTGCAATTGTGTTACTTCTATCTTTGTTTTTGGCTCATTGCAATATATGCAGATCTTAAAATGTGATGTAATATGGCCAAATAGACACTATTGTTGAGTCTCTAGTGATTGTGACCCAAGTTGTTTAAGTAGTTCTGTGATGATGGATAATTTGAAGAAAACAATGAATCATATTATTTCATGTAATGATCACATGATTTTTTTAGAGTTTATAACATATCTAGCTAAGCATAATAATGGTCCTAATGTCAAAATGGTTTTTATATATATATATATATATATTCACATGTAGCTAAACAGGTGATAAGCTTGAGAGTGGATTACTAGTAATAAGATAATAATATCTTATTCCTTTCTAAGAACAAGCTTTTTATTAATTGTGAAAATTTTAATATGCTTTCAAAAGTTAGTTTTATGTGTCTAAAAAACTAAGTTTTGGCAGAATAAAATTTTGCCCCAATGAATTCTTTGGTGTAGGAAAAACTTTCACATAGAAAATAATACAAATTTCAAGAGTGGATAGAAAATAATACTAAAATTAAGGAAATATGAGTTTCTAGGATAGAGGTTAGGAAACAACCTTAATGAATTAAGGTTTTCCACATGCATGAAGATAAACAATTATGTTAACGTTTAATTTTGTATGGTAAAAAAAAACAAGGGCATTAATTAAAAAATAATGAAGTGTTTTTGCTGGGATACTTCATGCTTCATTATTTTTTATACTTTTTGCCCAAAAGGATATTTTGGTCATTTTCTATTGATTTTAAATCCGTTAACCGTTATTGTTGTCCAAAAAAATTTAGGAGCTCGATTCATACACTTAGTTCATTGTTTTCTCTTGTAACACATTTCATAGATTGAAAAACTGAGAATGCATAGTGTTAACAATTACAGTGTCCCAAAATTAATGTATATAAAACATTACTATAAATAAAGGGTAACCCTTATAGTAAAGGTGAGTCAACATCATATGTTGTCTCATTATGATTTTTTTAAAGGCCTTGTGTAGATGACAATAGCCTCTTTTTATGGGAATTTTATAAATTTTTGTGAGTACAAGTTAACTCTCTCACTGTCTTCTTGTGTTGAATTTGGGTGTTGAAGGGACCCTACAATTTCCTTGATGGAAGGGATAAGCATTATTCTATCATTGTGAGGCATCTAAAGTGTAAGTCTCTACATAATCTGATTTATGTTCTTTTATGAGATCATAGCAAAAAACGCGTACCATACACTAAGGTAAGTCACAAGACAGATTTAAGGACATTGATGCATTCATAAGGGATATTGTATGTACTATTTATCAACCACAAATATTATGATATTCATAAAAATACCCATAATTATTATCCGCAATAATAACTTATGGTTGAGAATAAGTATTATAATAATCATCATGTGGGTAATCGCATATTTATAAAAAAATTAATTAAATATTTTATATAAATTATAGTTTTTATTATTATTTTAATATTATATATTTTATACTTCATTATTATTTTGTAATAAATTTTAACGGGTATTCGCGAATATCCACTTCCCACAAGGGTACCTACAAATTGTATGGGTAAGCACTACATGTACATCCAACTATGTTGTCATCCCTAATAGCTATTTGTATTTATGTTCTATACTTTTAGACATTAACATTGTTTATGCACCTTCATTCATTGTAATAGTTTTTTAAAATGTCATTGCATCTCCATCATTCGTATTTAATCATGAATGTTATATGGATTGTATATAAATCTTTACAATAAAAATACTATTATACATTTTTTATTCCTTAATTATATTTATATATAAAGATGAAGCTCCTATATATATAGCACAAAAACATATGTTGGCTGTAACTTGGAAGCATAAGATGACTAAGAAGCTTGAGTCCCTCATAGGGAAAGTGAGAGGTTTCACTTTCAACCTTGTATCTCTTGGTGGTTGCTATGCTACCTGCTATGACCACACTCAAGCCTGTGGATTAGGGACAAGGATATGGAACCTAAGTGATAGGCCAGTGGAGCTTCAAATAAGGGTAGGATCAATTCTAAAGAAGGTTCACACTTTGAAGCCAGGGTCTTCAAAAAGAGTGAAAAGTAAATGCATATATAAGGCATATATACCTGAAAAGAGTGGTAGTAAAGGGTTGAAGAGTTTATTGTATTACTATGATGAAACTTGCCACCCTTATATTTGGATTCAAGATATAGGGGGTGGTTCCTTAAGGATGGTGAAGCAGCAGTATATTAGTCTTGAGGATTTGAAGGATTCTTCTGAGATCAGAATCTTAAGGGATCATCAGAAGGGTTGCATATCAGTTTGTAAGACAATTAGGCCAGATTTCTGCTTAATGTAACTCTTGGTTGATTCAGATTTCACAAGTTAAGTTTGTCATGTTTATGAAATGATATTTTCACTTCTTGCTTTGTAATTTGCTTTGTGTTATTAATTGCAGAAAACTTAAGAATGGTCTTACTTCCTCCACTTTAAGTAATCATAGTTGAAATCTAATGGATTTTGTATGCTAATGTCTTTGTATGACTGCAAAGATATTCATAAATTTTAGTACTTTGGGATAATGTCTTTGTATAAAAAGTAAACTTATATAGGAAAAATGGTTTGTTTAATACTTTGGGATATGATTTTTTAGTTTTCTTAACATGTGTAGTGGGACACACATTAGAGAATCCCTTCCTTAAATTTTACAGAAGCTGATTTTTTTTTGTTGGATTATATTAAACAACATCTTTAGGGGTGGTTAACAATTTTTTCCATGCCTTTTAATATAAAAATAACGTATGACCATTTTTAATAATGATAGATAGGTCATAATTTCTGTTGAATGATATGTGTCCACTCATGACCCCATCCTTATGAACAACAAATTCATTTGTTTATCAAAAGTTCATAGCTGGATCTTATGGCAGTGCAGTGCCTATAAAATGCTAAGATAGGAATGTAAATTAAATTCATTCAAATATGAACTATAGAATCTAGATTTGACAAAAGCGTGCACCAAGGCAGAACTGAACTGTCTAGTACTGGAAAGGATCTCAGACCGAGGCAGAAGCAGGCCGGCTCAGAGTTTAATGTGGCAACAAGTTGTTATTTTCTTTTTTTCTCAGTGGCTTTAATCATGTATACTCCAATTAGGATTTACAAAGCTATAAACGAATGGAGAAATTCTTCAGTTTGATGTAAGACCCTTCTAGGCAGAACCTGGACCCATTGCACTTGCTCGCACTCTCAACATTTCAGTCCTCTTACTTCTCTCCATCACTTCCACCAACCACTCTGCACTTTCCCTAATCCCCATCCTGCAACATTTCGAAACAACGGCCCTCAAAGTGCTTAGTTATTATAGAAACAATGCACAAGGAAATGTACATCGGATATCCATATGTCGCCATCTTTATTGAAACGGTAATGGATCATCAAAGATCAAACTTAAAAGTTCATAAAACTTTGTACTTACCCATCGTATGCTGACACCGCTTCAAACATGTAAACCCTTTCATCCAGCTTCTTTAAATCTAGATACCGAGCAAGTTCTTCAGATGAAACTGCTTCAGGAAGATCCTGCAATCACAATAATGTAAAGCAAGGGGCTATCATTGTGACGATACACACACAGGAGGACAAGGGTGACAATGTATGAGTAAATCGAAAGGTGTAAACAAAATTGGTGAAATCTTAAGGAAGGATGAGATATGAATGTCATTGTGCTTTACTACTCATGAACATGTCTAGCAAGAAAAAAATACTAGACTTTATTAGAACTATCTTACAAATTATAATAAGGCATATCATGTAATAAACACTAGACCCACCTGCTTGTTTGCTAATATCAAAAGAGGGGCTCCTCGTAGATCCTCATGCCGAAGCACCTTTTCTGGTAAACATCAGTTATTAAATCATCACTGTTCTGTATATTTCAATTCTGACATATTTAGTCTTATTGCAGTTGCAGGCTAACACCTTATAGAATATATATACTAATTTACAGGTGCTAAATCAAATGTCACTAACCAAGTGCAGATTTTGCATCTTCAAAGCGTGAGGGACAAGAAGCGTCAACAACAAATACCACAGCATGCGCCTCTTCATAATACTTCTCCCAAATTGAGCGAAGACCAACCTGATAGGAGGGGAACTAACTAGCATTAATAAAAAGGAACATAATAATATAAAAAACAAGATAAAGAAGGTTAAGCATGTGCTCTGCGTTAAATTTGGGAGTACTGAAGTAATTATTCGAGCATATTGGATCAAATTTTCAATAACAAGATATCCTTTAGCCTTGCTAGGTTTAAAAATAAGCTCAACTTCATACAGCGAAGGGGTAACATTGACTGGCCCAATCACATTTTTCAGGCAACAGTAGTAATACATTGCCACAAACAAAGAAGTATGTGTGTTAGATAACACGGTGACCAGAAAAAACGGAGAAGCCTTAAATCAGCTAGTAGAGACAAACTTTCCCCCAGAACAGTTCTATGATCATCATATTTTAATCATTTAAAGAAGCATGAAAATCTCAAATCTCCGTAACTGTGTAAACACTTTTCATTTTAGCTATAAATTTGTTGAACGAAATAACTTAAACAAGCAGCTCATAAAGCTCACATCAATGAGTGAAATTAATTTGTGAGACTAAACTAGCAGGTCATCCTAACTATATATTATAGAATGTAGACAAATAAATATTTCATGTTTACTGCCCATACCTGACCTCCTAGGTCCCAGAAAACAAGTTTTCTATTTGTCACTTCAATACGACCGATATTCAATCCCACAGTTGGAACAATTCTATCATGAGGAAGGCCTTCTATGTTTGAGTACACAGACTTCATCTTTTCCAGCAAAGTCTACAGCAGTGTATTATATAATAGCAATTCAGAGAAACAACAAGAAATAAAAATAAGTAGCTTTTAAATATGGCAATTGAAAGAAATATTACCGTTTTTCCAGCCTTGTCAATACCCAGAATGAGTACATGAAGCTCCATCTTACTAAATAGGTGCTTCCAAAGTCCATAAAATAATGAAAACAT
The DNA here is from genome assembly GCA_009771035.1 of Lupinus albus. Taxonomy (NCBI): domain Eukaryota; kingdom Viridiplantae; phylum Streptophyta; class Magnoliopsida; order Fabales; family Fabaceae; genus Lupinus; species Lupinus albus. The sequence continues at coordinate 16,752,359 of CM020016.1, forward strand.
GGTTGTATTGTTTAAGCTTGTCTTTTTATATTTCCCTTCCCAGCCTCCAATGAAAGAAGAGTACAAAGTTCATGCCATGTTACTAGATACTTCGCGTCGAACACACGATGAACATTCAGAATTCCTGTGCAAAGATTGTAAATTGTTAACTGCATTATACAGCATGCCTCAAATTAAAAACAACCTAATTGGAGATTTACATCAGAAATTTCCAATATACAAATTGGCAATAAATAAGAAATCTGATTAACAATTTGGCAATAAACAAATCCTAATTGCATTCATATTTAACTTCGATCTAGAAATTTCTCCATTTCTAGATGCATTAATGTATCAAATTTCACAGTGATAAATGAAATGAAGCTCTACTAGATCTTAGTGTCACTTAATTCATATTATATACCTAGCTCCACCTACATGCATGATACAAATACGGATCAGATTTTATTTTAAGAAAAATAGAGAATTGGAAAAAGGAAATGAGAGAGGGTTTCAAATATATCACATCGGAACCAGTGCATGGTAATTCGATCGAATCAATGAAATTGTAACAGATCCGGGAATTATGGAAGGAAGACGGTAACGGAGCTGTTGAATAAATTTACCGGCGACGGCGGCGGCGGAAGACGGTTGCTGGAGATAGATCGATTATGGTGGAATGGGACTCCGATCAAAAGGTTTCGATTTCCTTTCTCAAAGTATGGTCGTTGGTGAGAGGACAGCAACGGGAAGAAAACTCACTATTAGGAAAACTAATCAAATAAAATGTCAAAATTTAAAAAATAATATGCTATAATATTAAGAATATTACGTATAAAGATTTGTACATATTCATTACATCATCCACTATTTATTTAGATCGTTTATTCGGAAGATATAATGATATTTAAATATAAAACATAAATAATGCAATAACAATATATTAAACTTAGGTTTATGTAACATCCATTAGTATTACTTATTTTATACAACATCCATTGATTAAATGCTAAGCATGAATTATCCATTGCATATATATTTTTTCTAAAATAACATCTATGTTTTCAACTGATAAAATAAAAACAGAGCTTAAAAAAGAGTGAAAATACTACATTCATTTTCCCATTGTGTGTGTATTTTATTTTACACTACATTCATTTTCTACTATGAAGATTCTCACATTACATCTACAATGATTCTATATTTTATGTGCATTGAGTATGCAAAAGCTTTGCAGCTTCAATCAAATAAATGCCCTATATGCTGTTAGTTAATCGAACAACTTAAGCAGATTAAAATAAACAATGTCGACCACTGAGATATTTTCTGATGATGCTAAGTTGTTTTGGATTCCATCTCCATCAAATACATTCAGTTGTTTCCAAGAAACTCCCCCTTTTTATATGATCTGCACTCAGGTGGTATAATATAGCAATTTTGTTGTCATTTTCTGTTAAATTGTAGTCAATAATTTGTCTACAGTTCCTATACACATGGACATATAAAATGAAAGGTAGTTATGATTAGGATCAGTTTGGCGCAACGATAAAATTGTTGTTTAATGATCATAAAGTCATAAGTTCAAATCTTCAAAATAACCTCTGCTCACGAGGTAAGGCTGCATACATGTACATACCCTCCTCATGCTTGGGGTCTCGTGCACGAGGCCTCTCTGCGACTCCCTTCCTCTTATTAAAACAAATATGCCCAATGCCATCTTATAATTTCATGTTCCACCTATCTATATATAGTTTACATGGCTGATCATCTTAATTTAGTTCACTAATTCAAAACACTCATTTTGGTGCAAGAAGTCCTTTGTGTTATGGGTAGTGTTAATCTTCAATGTTAAAGGTTTGAACTACATATAACGTAATGCCATCTAAAATATACTTTAGGCTTTTTAAAAGGGCTTATTTTATTATTTTATTTATCAAAAACAAAATACTGGACAAATCATAACTTTCATCCAACTGACAGAAATTTGACTCTTGATTACTTTCAAGAGGAAAAACACTACATATATCAAAATCTCTTCTACCTTCAATTACTTTATTTTATTGATTCAATTGTAGGACCCTTAGAAGAAGTTGGTCAGAATATGATAGTGGGGAAGTTTATGATCACATGTCTTTGTTTTTTTTGTACTATCATGGTATCTTTTATCCTGTAGTTAAGAAATTAATCTCTTTGGGATACATAGTTACTTTTTTTAATAATTGAATCATTAGTTTTTTGGATTTTCTAAAATCTAACGATGTTTTATACCACTAGATTAACACATTCTTAATATGATAACTTAGGGATAGGAAAATGAGATGTTAACAACTGCAGTTATGGGCATCAAATTCCATACCCGTGATTCTCATTATTGCATGGTATGTGTGGGCCTGTATTGCAAAGTTGCAACAAACTAGTCAATTAACCTTACTAAAATTAATAAGAATTACATCATCATGTGCCATAGCATTAGTGATACAACCTAGCTCATTGCCACATTTAATAATGGATGATCTTCTACAAATATATAGGATTAACGGGAGAATCGTATAAGTGCATTTGACACTACATATTTATCAAAAACTTTAAGATAGTAAATCTATGAGTCTTATACCATATATATTTCAACTCATCTATTATTCACCAATGACTTTCTTAACCCACATATTTGATATTTCTCACACTTGAAATTCCTTATAAATTAAACATCACACCCAAAAGACAAAAGGTTTGAAAAAATTGGGGAACTAGGGAAACTCAAATAAGAATAAAAGAACCAAATAAGTCATATTGTGTCTAAAGATTATTAGATGATTTAAGACTAATCATACAATGCATGTTTTCATCATTGATTTTGCATTAATATGTTAAGTTATAAGAGGTTATTTGTTTTTTATCTTATGATGGTTGTTTCCCACTTGAGATGATTGTCCTCAAGGTTTAACTATTTCATAAATAAATTCTTCCTCCTTTTAAAATATAATCAATTTAAAAAATAATGGTGAAAATATGTCATAGATTAATCAGTGCAACAATATACAGTAATCTCTTGTGTCAAACCAAAATAACTAAAATGAATTTTCCTATTTTTCTCAAATCATATTGTACTAATTAATTTCCTAATTATATTTTTTTCCTTCCTAATCTTTCTTTCTACTTTTTCAAAAAAAAATTGTGCGAATTTATGAGTATATATAATAAACTGTAAGAAAGGGTTTTTCAATGGAAAAAACATTCATTATTTAAGTTAATTAATTTAGCTTTCAAAACCAACATTCTATACTTATAATAAATATGTATTAGAAGAATATATTAATTCATAAAATAAGATGATAATCATCATTAATACAAAAGAATATATTAATTCAAATGGGTGGGGCAAACGAATGAGATCAATTGTCTCAAAAATGGTGTCCTAATGTATTATACTCACTAAAAAATTGTCACGTAATTAATATGTAAATTAAATAAATAAAAAATATTTTTTTTACATTACTTGGTGCAACATGATTGAAACATGTGGACATGACTTTTTTTTGGGACCGATCCTTACATACTATTTTATATATATATAATTTGGTCTAACAAAAGTGAAAAAGTTGAAAACCATGAAACAAAGTAAGGTACCAAAGTTCACCTAAACCCCTTAGAAGTTTCAAGATATAGACTCAATATTTTGTTATCTTTTTCAACCTTTTGCAAAGAAAGAAAGAAAGAAAGAAGGAAGTTACCCGAATCCAAAACCTAAGAAAATGGTTGAATATGCAGACAGATCAAAGTAACAGGAGGCATCTACACATTCATCAATCTATCCTTAAATCTCAGAGGGTTACCTTTAGCACTTTCTTCTTTATAATGTCAGTGAGTTTTAGAATAATAGTAATAATTAAAGCATGTACTACTTGCCAAGTACATAGAAAAAACGATTCAAAATAATAGTAAAGGAATCAAAACTTTTCCCTTATGGTCAAAGCTTCTATACATCTTCATTCTTTACCCTATTATTAATTTCCCATAACATGTTTAGAATTACTAGTGCTATAAAAATGGTCCATGTGAGATAGTGAGATACTGAGACTGTGCTATTCTAGTAGGTGAGGCTCTATAAATAGCTCTTACCTTCACTCAATCACTGTACATAGACCATGTGGTTGCTCATGTCAAGTATATTCAACCAAAATAGCAACGGTTTTGCATGGCTGCTTAAGTCATTCCACATTAGAACCTTGGTGACAAAATCTGTAAAATCAAATCACCAAATATAGGTTGGTCTATTCAAGTCAAAAAAAATACCCATCACTCTTTCACTTATATATATATATATATTGCATGCTATTATATAGGTTTGTGGTGCATGTCACTATCATATTCACCAAAGTTTTATATATTTATTGTATTTGGTGTTCCGCCGAATAAAAAGGCAAACGGCTGAGACATTTATTTTACATTAGGTAGATGTAGGTAGCAACCTTATATCACTAGTGCATTAGAGAAATTTGTTTCAAGGATTTGACTTGTGAACTCTATATGATAGAGCAATAACTTTACTACTTTGTTGAGAGACTGAAATCATCTTCTGAGTCCTAAAGATAGTGAAACTGAGTTTTACTTCTCAACAAAACATCTTCAATATAATACACACCTATAATCAAACTCTTATAAGCAAACTTAAAGATTCATCCAACTATTAGTTGTGTCAACTTTATTGGTAACTTGTCTACTTAATAATGGCTTTTTAGGTCAGAATGAATCTATTGTAAGCGTAATGTTAATGACTTCTTCACTTATAGGATAAGGTTGCGTATATCTAATTTACTTAAATACAATTACATCAAATCCTTTTGCATCTGTCTCAATTACTTCTTCACCACACCTTTTCCTTGATCTGGGATCCACCATAGCAATCAAATAGAAGGTTTTGTATTATGCTCTTGGCATTGGAGAAGTAGATAGAAATACTTGGTTGGTTCACTATCATCTAGTTGGGTTTCGAATTATTGCCGTTACTGCTGAATTATTGAAGGGACTTATAAAGGCCCATACCTTATTATCTTACAATAAAATTAACTCAAATTTATCTCTATCTTTAGATATAGGTGGAGATAAACCAACCTGTTACATGGTTCCTTTGTCACCATTTCAAATACCCTTTGACAGGTAAAGTCACATGTTCAAACTTCAAAGGGACAAAGGGTAAAGTAAAAGGGACAAAAGGCCATAAGAGCTTGATCACGGTATAGGCTTTTAAGAAGGGCAAGCAATAATTAGATTTAGAAAAAAAGATAGTGCAGAAAATGAACAAGAAAACAATAAACCTAGAAGGCTAGAACATGATTCATCAGCACCACCAAAAGGGTTATTCTAGATTTTTATTTGTAGTATATGTTGTCCTAAGCCATGTTGTCGTAAAGCTTGTCTTGCACCGATAAAACATATCATGTCAATTAAAAAAATTAAACATTCATTATATTTTTTGTTTTTGTTTTATTATCATTGGTGCTGACATACTTTGGAGACACGATTTGAGATGATATATTCTTGTTAACTTTTTCTCACCTTATTGCTCTTTAAGTATGGCATGCACGATTAAATAAACATAGCTTTATTACTATTTGTAAACACAACCTATTAGGCTACTTGCTTTTTTGAAAGCCCGTAAAAATGTAACAAGGGACAACTCAAATTCCATTTCACACTAAGCAGTGAGCATCAACATATAAAATAAGGATATGTTTTGAATTTCAATTGTGCCAATTTTTTAAGGTCATTTGTAAGAGGGAATTAGGGAATACTCTTATAAATTTTAGAATAGGGAACCATTGTCCCAAATGCACCATGTCCCCATCCAATAAGATTGGATTGAATAATATAAAATATTACTTTATATTTTTTTACTTTTTTATCTTAACTAAATGACATTTTCCGATTGGCTTGGGACACCATTAGAACACCAAATGGGGACAACATATCCTCATTCTAAATTTTATTGTCTTGATGTGAATGAGTTGCCTTTAATAAAATCGAATAGGTGCATTAGTTAAGATAGGTGCAACCCAAACAACAACAATTGCAATTAACAAAAATAAAACTAAGGAACCCATTGCGGTGGTTTATACTTTTATGTTAAAAAATAATTAGAACATTTAAAAAATAAAATGGCCGGCTTATATAAGAAAAATAAAAACAATATAGACTATCCTACGTAGTTGACAAATATTTTTTGAAAATAGGGTATTATATATTTAGGGCTCGTTTGTTTTACCTTTTCGAAAAAAAAGATTATGTAGAAATGTTTTAGGTAAAAAGTATTTACGTAACATCAGAAAATATTTTATATTTGGTTACAACTTCGTAAGGCGACTTTGATTTGAACAGTGGTTTTGAATTATTTGAATGTAATATTGCAAAAACAATATTTTTATATGAAATTCAAATATTTCATTGTTACGAAAATATTGAATGTTAGAATATATATTTTTCGTATGAGGGAGAAAACATAAAATTGTGAGAAAAACTAATCTTTAATATTACATTTTCACATTGTACAATATTAATAATGTTAAATGTACTATATATATACAACAATAAGGTCACTAGTTATTTGCTTGGTGGAAGAAATCTTCCTTAGCCCTAACGAGTCCTAGAACCAAACTCACATAATTTAAAGGTAACTAATTATTGCATTAATAAATTATTGAATAAGCATCTCTTTATATACCATGATAATTAAGAAAGTTAGGGTGAAGGGATAATCTTCCTTATACCAAAACTATAAAAAAAGTTAGACAATATATGGGGTTCAACCACCTTGTATAACAAGTCATAAACAAATCCTCTATTTTTCATTTTATCCATAACTAATTGAGTAGTTGTAAAACTTGTTCTAAGTCCATGTGTGCTGAATTATAAATAATTTGGTTCAACTATAAAAGAGTGTGAAAAGTTTTTATTTTAAAATAGTAATAATGAGTATCCTAATAAGGAATAGTAAAAAAACAAATTTTTAATATTTCAATATATTAATATGTTTATTTTGATTCCTTAATTAACTTGTTGCTTGTTAAGAAAGCCCCTATTTTCACTCCAAAAGCAAGAGATTATACTCATATATATATATATATATATATATATATATATATATATATATATAGTGATTATGATTAGCTCATGAAAAAGAATGGGATCCAATGTATAAAAAATGGGAGGGAAAATTTAAGTGATTGTTCTCTTTAGTTTGTGATAATGACATTTTATGTTATATGTGGAACAAGGATGACCCAAGTATTTAATGTTGTTGTTTAAAATGGAATTGGTCTAGGGCTATTTGAAAATGATGATAATAAGTACAAGCATTTAAGTATGATGCATTTAGGAAGTGTCAAATCCTAACAAGCAACAGCATAAATTGGGATTCTTGTGTATAGAAAAGGCCAAAAGGGTTAGGAGAGTTAATTGAAATAGAAGGCAAAGGTAATAGCAATGGCGCATGTATATATACTAATAGCTTTTAAATAATAAAAAATACTGTAATAGAGATGTTAAGATGCGCATCATTAACTAGAATTATAAATGTAATCATGTACCATATTTAAATTAATGTAATCATTTACTATTCATGTTTAATTTTCTATTGTCTCTTTAGAAAAAATAATATAAATGAGTGATATATAATATATTGAGCGTATATAAATTGTTACATTGATAATGTCAGATATTAGAGTTTTTTTAGTTTTAGAAATTACAGGTCTCTCCAATTAAGGATTAGATGATGGGTGCTATTAGGGGTTACTCTTGGGTTGGTAGTTCGTTGACAACTTTGTGGTAAATCATTAATTATGCTTAGCATGACATATTGCTCTTTAGGGAAAATTTTGTGGTATGTTGTTATTTGATGTATTTGGTTGTTGTGAAATAATGTTGTTTTGATGAATGATAATTATGTTGATTTCATTCAAGTGTCAGATTTATGAAAATTAGGTGTTATAATTCACTTAAGACTTTTCTTTTACTTTTCTTTTTTTTTTGTAATACTAACGTTATCCTCTCACATATTGAGTAAAGAATTAATCACTTTTGAAGTGTGAGGCCTCCCAACAAGTGTCACTCATGTTGTGAATAGAACCATTGACTTTTTGGTTGTCATGAGGATCAAGCGGAGTCTTAAACTACTAGATCAGTTTTGTTGGTATTGACTTAAGATTTTAAAAAATATAGAGTAATTAAAAAATATAAAGTAAATTCTTTCCTTCTAAAAAATCAACTTACTCAATAAAAAATTAAAAATTAAATTATAAATGTAAGTTTTATGAAGTGCTAGTCATAAAAAAGTAGAACTTTAACTAAGGATATATTCATTAAATCAAATATTTTGATAGATAAAAATGAGTTTCTTGTTCTTAATTGTATGCCGTTTTCCAATTGATATGTTCTTAGTTTGGTCTCATAGATTAATATCTTCATGTGGTCTCATAGAAAACAACATGATAATATATCATGGGATGTCTATGTAAAATTATTTCCCCTAATAATATTGCAATAGACAATTCTAACATAAATATTAGTTAATACATTAAATAAATCAACCAGTGGCCAACTTTTTTGGGTTTCAAATATTGATGGTTAATTATTGCATATACACTAATAAATTTGTATACACATTTTAATTAACATATTAAATGTTATATTTTCTTTAAAACATTCCACCCTTTATTATGTTTTCAACAAGTATGTTTAAATGAAGCATCCAATGATTTTGAGATTTAGAACACATTATTTTTTTTAATTAATATCACAACATTCTCAGAACATTTAATACAAAAACTTCTATAAACAAATTAAAGATAACCCGCAATGAAGTGTGTGTAACATTTTTTAGCATGAAGCTGCTCTTGTTAGTATTAATGCATTTCTTTTGTTAACTAAAAATAACTTAAATGGATAGTGGAATTGACCCCATAGGAAATAAATAATCCATGAAGATGAATTAAAGCATAAATGTAGTATATTTTCAACCCAATATATATATATATATTTATATATATATATATATATTTACGAGATGAACTAGATGTTCTGATTTGCCTAACTGCTAACTGAATTTGCAAATGACTCTTTTTGGTATTTTTCACTGAATTTACAAATGACTCTAACAAATTAAAGTTAGTTAACCAAAATAATTGAAGAAGCTAATTAAATGCTTTATTTAAAATTTAAAAAATGAAGAGAAATTATTTTGTTGATCTACTTCATCTTGGTCTAAAAATAGTGAGAGATTATTCCAATATAATAATACATGTTACAAGATTCTAAATGGATCTATCAATTGGCATAAAAGTGATGGCTTCAAAGGCCTTACCCATGGTTAACTTCTACATTGAGAATGAGTCGATCAATCAATAGGCATAAAAAATAAAGTGGTAGCCATATTTTGTTAAGAGGTTTTTTTAGAAAAGTATTAAATTTACATACTCTCTTTCGAGAAAACAATTGAAGTGAATTTTATCTCAATTGCATGTGTTATATGTTGTCAATGTCCAATTAGAGACTAATCTAGGACCAGACCACACCACCTCCAAGGATATAACATCAACCCCAAGGTGCACCCTTCCCAACCCTAATCTTACACTATAACATGAATAAAGATTATATATCCCAAAAAATTTATATCTTCAAATGTCAAGTCAATCACATTTCATTAAGTAATATAAACAAATTTATTTTGTATTTTAATGATTTTCCATAATTTTTTGTTTCGAGTAGTATATTATATGTAAGAGCTAATCTCTTAAAATAAGGAACTAACTAGAATTTTGTTCATGCACATAACAAATTAATGAATATTTTCAATTTTGAAAAACATGATCTCAAAAAGTATCACAAATTAAAATATGACATTTAAGTAAACTTTATTAAATATAAAATAGATTGAATAATTAAGTTTAATGGGCATCCATCCATAAACTAACTTTTTTTTACATTGTTGGCCCATTTTCTATTAGCATAGCTTTTATATAATGGTTAATAATATTAAGATATCAATATTAATGGTTAATAATAGCTTTTATATAATGGTTAATAATCTCTTATATATATGATGAATGATACATAAAACACGTAAAAAGATAAAAAAAAGTTTGCTAATATTTTACAAATTTTAATTTTTAGGAATTTATTCACACTTGTTAAGGAAGAAAATAAAGAAAAAAGTATTTTGGAAAACTAAGTTCATCAATATATTTATTTATACTCCTTTCTTCTACTACCTTAACTAATGTTATAAGAGCATTTATTAAGATTCTCCAAAAATAAATTATTACTAAACAAATGCGAACCATTTAACATTTTATAATATCAATTTTTTTATAAATAAATAATGAAAAGTAATTAATATATCAATTATTTAAAAACATACAAAACAAAATCTATATTTTTTTCAAAATCATTAACACTAACTATTTCACCTTTTTAAACAATTTATTGATTTGATACTGCAAACATTTAATAAAAAGTATTAAATACTACTCTTTATTTATTTTAGCATTAGCACGTTATACTAACTACTGAGGAGTGATCGAGTCTTACCAAAGAAGATAGAAGTAAGTTAATAAAAGGCTGTTTCTAAACACAAGCTTGACACTCCAACTGGCCACGGTTAAAGTGGTGGGTTTTCTACTACAATCCTAAAGAATTTGATTTTTCAAGAATAAATGACTATAAAAGTTGGAAGAGTAGTAGCAGTATTTTGATTTTTGTTTGCTTTGCTTGCTTATGAGTCATGCTTCTCTCTTTCTTTCACCCTCAAATACAGGTTTCAGATACTTTAATGACTACTTACCATCTTTAAGAACCTCTCTCTCTCTCTCTCTCCAAGTCTGAGCCTTTGTTTGTTCAGACTAGTTTACTCTGCTTAACTCAGATACTGAATACACTTTTCTTTTCTCTTCTCTCATTGGTTCTGTCTTTCCTTCCATAACCTTTACAACTAAATACCAAACATTCTTACAACCTTATACTACAACTCTCTCTATCTTTCTTTTCATATCTCTCTTTCTCAGATCTATTACCATTCTTTCTACATTTTCCTCCATTTCGTTTATACTCAAAATGAGTAAAGAAGAGTTTTTGAAGATTCAGGTAAACTCTATCACATCTATCTTTACAAGTTTTATCATCTAAATAAATTATCTAGCTTAAAAAAGTAAGACTTTTTTTTATTCTCATTTTAATTTCAATGAATTTGTTTCTTTATTGTGTATTTGGTTTTGGGATTGCTTGTGCATGCAGAAATGTACTCTTAAAGTGAACATACACTGTGACGGATGCAAGCAGAAGGTGAAGAAAATCTTGCAGAAGATTGATGGTATGCATCTATCTATTCTATTCACTGCACTAATTTGCTACAGAACAAAAAAGTGATGTTACATCTCTTCATTCACATTTTCCACTCTTAAAAGCTTTGTTTTTTTCTTCTATTATCTTATATCATTATCCATATCTTGAATCTTCTATTTTTATAAAACCATATCTTGAATCTTTAGCTGATTTTTTGATGGATTTACTGGGTGGGTCATTATTTGCAGGGGTCTTTACCACTGAGATAGATGCTGAACAAGGCAAAGTCATTGTTTCAGGGAATGTGGATCCAGAAGTTCTTATTAAGAAGCTTACAAAATCAGGCAAATATGCAGAACTTTGGGGTGCTCCTAAAGGGAACAATAACAATGGAAACAACAACAACAACAACCAGAATCAGGTTGTGAATCAGATGAAAAACATGCAAATTGACAATGGCAAAGGTGGTGGGGGAAATAACAAGGGTCAGAATCAGAAAGGTGGAAATGGAAATAACCAGCCCAAGGGTGGTGGTGGTGGCGGTGGCGGCAGTGGTGGTCAACAAGGACCAAATCCACAACAACTGCAACAGCTTCAGCAGCAGCAGCAGCAGCTGCAACAGCAACAACAGTTGCGGCAGCTGCAGCAGCTTCAACAGATGAAAGGGTTTCAAGATCTGAAGCTGCCGGCGCAATTCAAGGACATGAAGATGCCGCCTATGAATCAGAACCAAAACATGAAGAATGTGAAGTTCAATTTGCCTGAGGGAGATGATGACTTGTCTGATGATGATTTAGACGACGATCTTGATGACGAGGATTTTGATGATGAGTTTGATGATGAAATAGATGATCCCGGGCAGCATCCTACGAAAAACATGAAGTTGCCTCCCATTGGTAATGGTCCTCAAATGATGATGATGAATGGTATTATGAATAATCCTCAAATGATGAATCCTCAAAAGATGAACCCTCAAATGATGAATCCTCAAAAGATGAACCCTCAAATGATGAATCCTCAAAAGATGAACCCTCAAATGATGAATCCTCAAATGATGAATCCTCAAATGATGAATCCACAAATGATGAATGCACAAATGATGAATGCTCAGAAAGATGCAGGGAATGGTGGTGGCGCTATGATGAGCCTGAATCATCCTCAGCAAATGAATGCTCAGAAAGGAGTGAATGGTGGTGGTGCTGGAAATGGGAAGAAAGGTGGTGGCGGTGGTGGAGCTGTTCCTGCCCAAAATAATGATGGCAAAAATGGAAATGGAGGAAAGAAAGGAGGTGGTGCCGCTGGCAATGGTAACAATCAGGCCCCGGGTGGAGGAAACAAGAATGTTGGCAAGAATGGAGGTGGAAACAGCAGCAAAAATGGACACGGTGGCGGCGGAAGCAATCCGAATAACAACGGTAACGGTGGCAAAAAAGGAAATGGAATGATGGGAGAGGGAGTTGTTGTTGAACCTATGAACAATGGAACGCCCAACATGGGTGGTGGTGGTGGTCATCATCCTGGCGTGAATGGGGCTAATGTGGGCCCCATGGGTAACATGAACATCCCAATGCCAATGAACCAGATGGGCAACATCTCAGCTGTCCAAGGTCTCCCAGCCGGTGGTGTCGGCGTAGCCGGTGGTGCCGGATACTTTCAAGGTGCTGCTGGTCCAGTTATGATGATGCCTGGAAACCCTGACCAACAGCAACAATACATGGCTGCTATGATGAACAATCAAAGGGCAATGGGGAATGGGAACCAGCAGCAATTGATGTATGCTAGGCCTCCTATCCCTATGAATTATATGTATCCTCCACCTTACACTTATCCCCCTCCTCCACCACCAGAATCATACAATTATTTCAATGATGAGAATACTTCAGGCTGCACTGTCATGTGAAGGAAAATGGACCGTGTCGGTCGGCATCGGCTGTGGTGGTGGTGGTGGTGGTGGTGGTTTGGTTGTTCTCCTTCAAGGCCTTTCTACAAACATTATAGAATGGAAATGGGTTTTAATTTTAGTATGAACTTTCAATTTTCTTTAGTTGCTGTTTATTGAAGTGTTATAAAATTAGAGAACTTTAAGTTTACTATAGGGAAGTAATTTATAGAGTTTATAATATTTATGTTATCTTGGGGAGTATGAAATGTAACTGGGGTCCTAAGTGGAAGGGTTTTGCTATCCTCCATTGTGAGATGTTCATATGTTGCAAAAAAGAATAAAAGCATTGAATGAAAATCAAGAAAACAAAGTAGAGAATGAGGTGAACAAAAATACAAGTTCATATCTCATTTCTCCCTATTAGAGTCTTAAAACAATATTCTTCACAAATCATAATCTTTACTTATATATTCTTAATCATTTCTTATGGCACGCATAGGATATCTAAATTATTAAAGAATGCTTTCATAATGTGCCATGTATAAATGTGAAGAAATAATGGATGTTTGTGTGGTGGGGTGCACAATGAAGTAGGGAATTGAGGGTTGGACCCATCCAAGACACAAACAGTGGTTTTTTATATAGGTTCTTGTGATAAGTGAGGTGGCCCACCATTATCACCATCACTGCAATTTTTGTGATAAACACCAAATTCCTTTGTCAGGAGTGAATTTGATATTTTTTGGTATAACCTCTCACCCTATTAAGGTTTTGAGGTTCTGTATGTCTTTTCAATAAGTCTTTTTAGAAATTTTAAAAAAATTGTCCCGAGGAATCCAGTAAAATCGACTAATATATAGTTTTCAGTAAAGAAAATAATTTTGATTGGAGCTACATATTTTGTTCCAATGTTTCAATTACTTCATTACCCTTTATTTTTTATTGCTCAGAATATTAAAATAAGAATTAAATTAATTAATTTTTTTTGACCAATAAAAATGAAATAATATAGGAAGTGATTTACATTTTGTGACAAAAATATGTTCCTTTATATGTATATATATGTATTGCATTATGCAACGGTAGGATATTGATTTGAGATGACTGTTGAACATGTTCATATGATGTCATTCTTCTGAGTTACTTAGTTGGGGACAGTAAGATATTTTGCCATCTAAGACAAAATGAGGTTTGTTATTTAGGACTATACTCTCATCTTGTTACAATTTTTTATTTTTAATGTGATGTTCGTATTTAAAAAGTTAATAAAATAATATTAAATGGATATAATTGGATTAAAATAATCTAATTTTGATGTATATTAGAAACTAAATTTAAAAAATGAAAAATATGGGATAAAATGAAATAATAAATAAATGTATAATTTAAAAAAGATAATAAATTATATTTAAAATAAGTTATTAGAATATTTGAGGAAGTCACAATTTCTTACTGATAATAACATAAAGACAATTGGTATAGAAATATTATGGATGAAAATTAAGTAGACAAAATAAAATTGAAGAGATGTTTATTTATTTCAACGGTAAATTTTTTAAACTTACTCCACATCTTAGCCATCAATTCTAGGAAAATTCAATGTTTAGATTTACTCATTAATTTAAACTATTGAATTTTCCTATAATTAATAACTAAGATATTAAGTAAGTTTGAAAAATTTAATACTTGGAGTAAGTGGATTTCTCCCTCTAAAATTTACTTTTCAAAATGTTTCCTACAAAGAAGTTTTTTGGAAAGTCATGCCCATTGACTCATAGCAAAGGCAAATTCCTAAATTCACTGCAACTAATCACGCTAAAAATGGGCTATAAGATATGAAACTTAATTCTAAATGTGATTAAGAAGATAATCAAATTATATGCCTTGAATTTAATGAAAATAAAATGAATGGTTGATATGAACCACATGCTAATAGTTGATTGGAGATTCTTTAACACGTTGATTGTGCTTATGTGAAATTGAGAATGCTATAATAAGATAAATAATGTGGGATTTATTTTGGAAAATGCATAATACACCATAAAAGCTTTTTGGAGAATATGATTACCTTTGACCGATGTTGAAAGAGTAATAATTATTATCACATGACAATCACTGAGAAATTTAGCTTTCTCAACAAATATTTAACCCACACCAAGATTGTAAAAAAATCTATGATAATATCCATAATTTTATATTTTCATTCTATCCCAATTGACTTCATTATGTGTTTTACTATTTTCCCGTCATATCTGAATTTGAATTTATCGACAGGTTTAGGTCTAAAACTGATCAGAACAATATTTAAGATAAAGTAAAAAAACATATCTTAAAATGTATATTTCTTGAATAACGTATTTGAAAATTCAGTTAGTGAGAACTGAGAAGGGCTTCCACTTTGGCTGTTGACATTGAGAAATATTAGGTCTCATATCATGCGGGGGAATATTAAGAAAACAAAATGTATTGTAAAAAAAATATATTAGAAGCATATTAAAAAAGTTATAACATCACAGCATTACTATATATGTAAAAAGTATAAAGTAATATATTAAATGGAGAGATTCACTTACTCTTAGATAAGAGTAAGTGGAAAAGACTTACTAAGTTTTTAAATTTACTTCACATCTTAGCCATCAATTCTAGAGAAATCTAATGGTTTAGATTTACTCTATAATTCAAATTATAAGATTTCCCTAAAATTGATGGATAAAATTTAGAATAAGTGAACAAAATTTTATAGTATCCTGGATGTAGGGTTGTGATATGCTGTGCCATCGTTGACCCGTTAGATTTAGAAAATCTGGATAGGGCGTGTGGTGCGTGCTTACGCAACTTGTGCTACAACCTACGTTTCGCACGGGTGCTGCTACCTCACACATCACTTATTGCGGAGTATTGTTTTCATACTATTTATTTACTTTTTACATTTTTTATTTTAATTATGCTGATTTACACTTTTTATACTGTTTTTAATGTGTAACACTCTCTTAACAATTTTCTCAATACACAAAAAATGTGGAAATGGAATGAAACTTCCTCTAATCTTTTAAGTGTATTATTCTACAAAGTAATTGTTCTATTAATAACTTTTATTCTAATTTTGTTCTTCACTTATTCGAATTAAGATTAAATTTACCTATCAAAATTTAATTTTATAAATATTTGGATGAGGATGAGGACATAAGAGGAGCAGTGAGGCATTTGGATGTATGCAAAGCAATGGGCTCAGAGTTACATAAACCTAACAACAAATTGTGTGTCTCCGTCGTTTCTCTTGGTTTCTTCCTTTTTTAAAACCACTAAATATTCGATTTCTAAGATTGTAACAAATAATTCAAAATCTTAACAAATAAGCCTTACTTTTCCAGTTTTCCTCCTAAAATTTTTGTTAAAGTGGTCAGCCAATTTTGTCTACTTTAGAAACCTTTTTAATTTGAAATAAACTTCGAACCCAAAATTGGGCAGAAAAAAGAGGGGGAAAGGCACAAAAAAGTTTAAGGTGGTTGTCTATGTAGGAGAGGGGACAAAGAAGTTAATCATGGAAGATGCAGCAGAGGTTACTCATCTCATGTTTTGTGCAGTTTTATTTTTGGACCTTTTCTTGCTTTTATTGGACACTTTGTTTTGACCGCATTAAAACCTCACCCCTAGACATTCACGTGGACCGTTCTGTTCTGAAACCACGTTGGTTCTGACTTCTCAAACCCCACCCCCTACAGCTCATGTTAATAGTTTTCCCAAAAAAAAATTTAAGATTTTTATATACTGTCACTCTATTATTTATTACTATTTTCAATTATTTTGACTATTCAAAAAAATAATTCAATAAATAATATATTGACGGTGTATAATTCTTTATATTGATGGTGCATAATCATAGTACCTTTGTCAAATAAGTGATAAATAATCACGGATAAAAGTTCTTTGATTAGTGATAGCTAAACAATTAATGTATAAGTGATTTATGTTATACATATATGTTTTTTTTTATAATGTCTTTAATTTGAGTCGTGTATATAAAATTATTATTGTTAGACGAGTTGATCTTATGTTATGAAATTCTTCTCGAACGTGTTCTATTCTACATTTAAAAAAACTTATTGAAGCTCCATTGTATCTTGGTTTTGATCTCTATAATTTTTTAATAGTAACTAGTCTTTAAATGTTGAAAAGTTTTGACCAATGTTGTTAGGAAATCTTCCTTAATTGAAGTGGCTAATGGAAATCAATACGAGCATTGTTACATTTTTAAAGCAACGTGAGTTGGTGTTACCTGGTTTTGGTTCTTGAAAATTCAGCATGTTTTGTTTTAGCCCTAGGCCGTTTTAATTTTAGTATTTTGATGTTTCGTTCTCTGTATGAAAAAGTATATTCTCCATTAATGTAAAATAAATACTTATTTTTTCTTTTATTTTAATAACAACATTAACATTTAATATATATAAAATGATAAAAATGTCTTAACATATTATATTTTTCTTTATTTTTCGTAGTGTTTATCTCTCCATTAATTGAGAGTATCATTCCTCCACATTTATACTTTAAGATGATTACATAATTGTGAAGACCAAAATAACATTAAATGAATAGTCAAGTTAAAAAAAAAATCACATTGAACTTTCAAGGACCAAAACCATATCCTGTCAACTCCCATCATGTTAGAATATGAAAATTATGCTGTTATCTAGTTAAACCTAATTAAACTGAAATAACTCACCAAAAAATCAAACAATTAACTTAACTTTTTTTAAAAGGTGAAGAAAATTATTCAAATGTTATGTTTTATTTCAGCCAAAAATAAAAAAAATGTTATTCCAATATAACTATTCATAATCATTAATGATATAGTTATACATTTACTCCAGCACTAGTTAAACTTAATATAAAAGTTTAGGTGGGTCTAAGTTTGATGACATTGCTAAAAATGAATGAAGATAAGAAGTGTTGCTTAGTTAAAAAGGAAAGTAAAAGTAATGGAGATAATGGACGCAGTGAAAATAGATTATTAGTACAAGTCATAATTACAGGTTTGAATTTAGGCAACGCATGGAAGACATAATCACGAGATTATCTTCGGGCACATTGACAAGTATAAAAATAAAAGGATAAATACGTATTGGAAATGTAAGTCCACTATTTTTCTACTTATATTTTTTCCCTAGACTAAAGTATCATGTTTATATTCCCCAACTAGTGCACATTCCTCATTGAAACAAAATAAAATAGAATTTTATTGGTTGGTGGATTAAGGAAGAGTCAAAGATACTTCTGTCTTAAAGGGGTATGAACTAACCACATTATCTAGTGTTAATGAAAAACTAACATAGTGATCAATTTTAGGGAAATCTAATTGTTTGATTTAATGAATATATCTAAATCATTAGATTTTCTTAATGCTAAGATGTGGAGTAAGTTAAAACTTACTCTTGCAATAAATGAATCATTCTCACTTTTAATATAACCCTAACATATAAACATGAAGTCACATGTACTTCACGTTTTCTACAATATTGTAAATTTATAACAACATAGACATCACGAGGTGACAAGTACTTCACAATTCT
The DNA here is from genome assembly GCA_009771035.1 of Lupinus albus. Classification (NCBI taxonomy): domain Eukaryota; kingdom Viridiplantae; phylum Streptophyta; class Magnoliopsida; order Fabales; family Fabaceae; genus Lupinus; species Lupinus albus. The sequence goes on from CM020016.1 coordinate 16,771,118, forward strand.
TCCACACACAAAAATTATCAAACGTGAAGTACTTTTGGAAATGTAACAGCTATAATCATGATACAAGACAAAGTAACAGCTATAATCATGATTAGACAATTTAACAATATCATAATATTGTTTAAGAAATAGAAAATCTTGAAAAATGTAATTTTCATATAACAAAAAGTGTTCAACTTAATTTTTCAATGTTACTTTCTTTTTTGTACTATTATTCCTTAAACAATGTTATTATAATACTCATTAACACAACTTATAATTTAATAATATACTAGTACTCTTACATTCTTTTTTAAGTGTTAGTTTTAAGAATATTTTCCTTCTTATTTAATCATCATTCTCAAATTTCAAGAAATTATTAATATTATTTTATCAATTATACTCTTGCCATGATTATTGTTGTAGAGAGAACAAATAATTCAGGAAAGAAGAATTGAAAATAATATAATATAAGAAATAATATCAATTCCTAAAAACAATTATTTCCTTAGTTTATAAAAAATATGGAAAGGGATCCACTTACCCACATTATGAGCATTTATTCTTGGGAAATTTAAGGTTTGAATTGGTGAGTACATCTAAACCATTGAATTTTCCAAGATTAGATGACTAAGATGAGAAGTAGCTCTTTTCCACTTACTATTGGAGTAAGTGGGATCCCGGCCTCCCAAAAAATAATTTCAAACAACATTTAACACTTGCAAAAGAGAACATATTTTTGTCTAATTAACTTAAAAGTATAAATTAGAGAAGAGTAATAGAAGTCAAAGTGAGGAATTCCAAGTTCAAAGCACAATGGCCGAGGAGAGAAATTTAGCGGTAAATCACATGGGAGCCATTAATCCATTGATTGAATCCGTGTACCCGCTCTATCTTTAATATAAGATATATATTCATCATTATATTATTTATCATTTATTTATATTACATTTTTAAAAAGTATTAAAATAAATACTAAATTCATGATATATAAAACTCTTATATTATTAGTCTATCCATCTTTTTCCATCTTCATTTTATATCTAATGTGATGATTACACGGGAAAAAATATGTATGCATTTTGAGTGTATAAATTTTACATATTGTTATTATTGTTTTATTATTTACAATTCATGTTTTATCATCATTGTTTATTCAAAAAGTAACACAAATAAGGGTGTTATTTATTATCTGGTGTTATTTATTATCTGTGTACAAACTTTTATATTAACTGTCCATATAAGGGTTTTGAAAAAAGTGTCAATAGTGAATGTGGTTGGTCATTTAATTAATCAATATATAGAATTTCCGTTGTTTATTTCAGATTTTTTTCAACTTTCTCAGGCTTTGGCTTTTCTAGTGTAAGATGTAAAACATTTTTATTGCTAGTGTCTAAATTTATGATTTCAAATTTTGATCATTTCTTTCAAAATTTGAAATCATAAATTTAGACTTGGAATTAATGTGGAGGTTTATGAGAACTTGAATATATATATATATATATATATATCCTTTGGGTCTGTTTACAAGTTGATTAAACTCACTTGTGAAAGTCATTAAACTCACTTCATTCCCCTTCAAAACTTAAATCACAAACACAATTAAACATACCCTTAATAAATTGGTAATTCTCCGATTAAAAGAATTCTAGTAGAAAGGTTGGGGAGGCTACTTTATTTAAGGATGATTTCAATAGGACACGACATTGCTTGGTTGATTAGTGGAGGTGATGATGAGCGAGTAAAGTTTGTCATTTATCTGATCTTAAATGTTAGTATGATTATTTTTTAAACTTGAACCCGATCGAAGACCCAAAGCTAACATGACCCCAAATGTCAATCAGATCAATCTTTGAACTTAATCTAACCCTTGACACAATTAAATATAATGCATCTCATTTTAGATAAAGTTTTCTCAACATTACTTATTATTATGAACATGTAATTTAACATGTGAAAACGATATATATGCATAAATTTTGTTAATCATATATATGAAGGAAAAAAATAGAAAATCAAAGATATTTTGGGTCAAAGATATGTCATTATTATATACACAATTGAAAAAGCATACATACAAACATGATGAATTAGTGATCATGAGACGAAACAGATCATGTTTTTCTCTTATCTGGGCCTAATATTGATCGAGTTTAATGTTTGAACTCGATTGTATATCTGATAAAACCAAACCATATTCAGACTCAGTTATGATTGTGCAAAATTAGATGAGCGGGTCGGATTGCCCTCACCCCTACTCAGTAATAGAAATGTACAAGCATTTTTTTTTGTTTTTTCCATGCTAACCAGTACATTCCATTTATTATCTCTTCTTAATTATCTAGAGTATAATTTTAAAAACTATAAATAATATTACCTAAATTTTACATAAAAACAAAGAATGGACAATTATCCTCTCGAGATAGATAATTAAAAAAACGGAGGAAGTAGTTATTTTCGTTAAATGAATAAGCTCCGGTAGAAAATGTTAAAATAACAACTATTGCATAAATAATGAAGTAGGCTCTTATTAAAATGATAATGATAATAAGAAATTAAGAATGGGTTAGGTAGAGGATAAATAAACAAAAGGAAACATAACTTATTTATGGGAAGAGATCCAATTACTACAAGAGTAAGTGAAAAAGACTTACTCATCGTCTTAGTCATCCAATCTTGAAAAATCCAATGGTTTATATGTACTTACAAATTCAAACCATTAGATTTCCCAAGAATGAATGATCATAATATTAAGTAGGTTTTTTCCACTTACTCTTGGAATGAGTGTATCTCACCCCTATATTTATATTTGTTTGATGTCTTTTAGTTGCAGCCATAAATTGCGGAGAGTGGGGATTTGTATTTGTGCTTCTCTTAATGCTTAAATTCAATGGAAGGTACTCCCTACTAATCATACCAAATTAAGACATTTTATCGCAACAATGGATCCTAAATTTAGTTGTCTCTGTTTCAAACATCTAAGTATCTCTTAGCCCTTAGGTGCAAGGTGTTGCATAATTAAATAGATGTGATTGATAAAGAGAATTTATAAAGGAAGAAGTATAAATTAAGTTCAATGATTTATTTCCCAAATATCACCATCAAAGAAAATTATAATATCAATAAAATATCAGTGTAAAAATGTATACAAATATAATTTATTAATACATAATGATTATGATATCACAAGTCACCTTCTAATAACCCAATAGTCATAAAGTGACTGACATTTTAAAATGCCGAAATATTCTTTGAAACAACAGTACTACTTGGGTAGATGCGTGAACTACTTTTTTGTCTGTTTCGTTACCCTTTCTTAACAAGGAAGTTTTATCATGAATGCAATTAAGAAATAATATATTACCCTTTTCCTCGTACATTTCTAAATAATTCACTGCTGAAAATAGTTATAATTTTTTTTTATTATAACTGAAATTAAAATTCCAAATTTTCTCATCCATCGATTAATGATCAAATGAAATATTTGTTAATATATATATATATAAGAAGTGTCATATCCACTGCATTATGAACACTTGTTTTTGAAGGTGTAGCTCGTATAAGTGTATAAAGTAATGTGGATATAAGCCTGTTGGAAATTTTATATTTTTCTGTGATAAATAAGGGAGTGAAAGTTGAACAACAATTATATACAAAAGAGAGAAATCAATAGTTTCAATAGAGACCCTTTTCTACTATGTGGCGTTTAATTCTTAAAATTAGATGTTCACTACAAAGTTTGGGTGGGCCAACATGTAAACAATATCAATATACTCTCAATATTCATTTATATGTATGTTTACAAAAATAAATAAAATCAGAATTTTATTGTTTTTAAAATATTTGTTATTAATTTTTCTATTATACCCTTCTCATCATGTACTTTACTGTTATTTCCTCTCTCCGCAATAATAAGGGTACTATATAATTGATAAATAAATAACATTATTTTGAACTTTGAGCATAATAGTTAAAATTTGAGAATGATAGTTAAATAGAAATATATTTTTTAGTGAAAAATGACATGTTGAAGTAATGATAATAAAAATGTGTATTTGTAACATGGCGGCTCACAGTTTCTTGTTCTAGGTCAAATGTTAATTTGAATCCAAAAAAGGTTTGGAATAAATAAAAAGAGTAAACAATCCATTTAGTCCAAAGATAATAATGTTATCGGTTCTGCTTCAAATTTTTGTGCCACCAATTAAATTCATGCTTATCAATTCTCAATATCAAATTGAAGGCTGAACAAATAGAGAAAATTTACTACTAGTCCACACATACAACTATATAAATATACAAATTCTACCATACATTCCAATGGATCTATCAACCAATGAGAGTAAGTAAAATTTGATCTTATAAGGACCAATGTTTTTTAAGGTGAAGATTTAATGTGGATAAAAAATGTTTTATTTGTATCCATGAATAATTAGTTTTTTTATATATAAAACGAATCTCACTTTTTGGGGTGTATGACGACCCCTCCAACAAATATTGTTCACACAAATTAAACTTTTGATCTATTTGAGAATCTTACATCACTATATCTTGTTGGTGATGAATAATTACTTTGAAATCATTCAATTCATAGACATAAATCCACACACATGACACATGTATATTATCACACATATAAGAAACAAGTATGAAATAAGAATAAAATATTTCCTTATAACATCAGATAACTTATCTTCTTAAATTCATTCATTGTTTGAAATGTGTTTTATTCTTGTTTTTATAATATATTTTAAAAAGAAAACTTCTACACGAAAAAATAAGACACACGTCATCCTCACAGCACAGTAATTGCTTGAGAGCTGAAGCTTCGTTGTACTTCCATTGCAAGTTCCTCTAGACTTAGTTGACATTCCAGCCCTATCTGTTATAGTAAAAAAGTCAAGACAAAAGGTCCTGATGAAGAATATTAGTTAAGAACTAAAGCAAAATATTGAGAGTTAGTTATATTCCTTATCTTTCAACCAAATACAAAACAAAGAGAATGCCACTCTATTGAATAATAACAATGTATCGAATGTTTATGTTGTGCTTAGATTTTTTCATCAAGGAAAAATATATTTAGTAAACATGAAACATGATGAATAATGATGGGAAAAAACTACCTAAACATAATCTATCTCAAAACAAGGTTAGAAAAATATTTGTTACAAATCATGCATTAAGGACAAGGATATATACATCGTGGTTTTTTCTATTTTTACTTCATTTTGATTAGTGCAGTACGTACTTGGAGATGACAGATCCTATCCTTGTTCGTGCACTAAACGTTAGAATATGAATGATGTATGTCATTTGAAAAATTGGAAAAGGGTATAAAATTTCATTGATCATGTAGATCAAAATCTAGAGGAACAAGTGACCAAAGAAAAGAGTCTTTGATTTTAGTAAACATCCTTTCACATTGTATGTGTGCTTTTGATATTGAAAGTAATCTAGTAAATCATTTCCTAGAATGATAATTGTTAGCTTGAAACCCTAATTGCACTAGGCTGTTTATTCTATAACTACTATGAGAATGATAAAATCACAAGATTTGAGAATGTCACATTACCTTCATTGAATATTCTTATATATGTTAAATTAACTGTATATTAATCAAATAAAAGCCAGATGCATTTATGTTTAATATCAATTAATTAATTTATAAAGTGATCATTACAAGAACAATTATGGCATTTACCTTAACAACAAAGTGGTATAGGACAGTATCCTCCATGCTACTGATATTCAGATGAAGAACTTCAAATGAAAAACCTTCCAAAACACCTATAATCTTTGCAACTTGACCCAGAATTCTGTGGGAAATCACTTTCAGAATCACATTTGAACCCAAAATTTTCACTTCTACATCAGCTGTTGAAGAGTTGCAACTTGCTCCAAGTTCCTTAAAAGATTGATCAGTCTCAATTCTGGAGGAATTATTAAGTTGAATAACTGTTGATTGCAGTGTTTTTGGACTAGGAATGGGGCTAGGGCTTAGACTCTTTCTTCTTTTCTGGGACTCCAAAGCTTGATGAACATGGTGTAACTCCTTGATGAATTCTATCACTCCTCCTATGATAGAAGCTTGATCTCCCTAAAATCAAATAAAAGGAAAAGTTAGAATTGATCAAAGACACATACACTTATAAAGGGTGTATTTTGGTAAATAGTTTAATTGAATGTTCATTAAATAAATGTTTATCACATGAGAACTTATGTTATAATCGCTTAAATTCAACCCTCCTATATATAAATTGTGTTAGTTATTTCAATTATCTAACATGCTTATTAAAATAAATTAGAAGTTTGAAGAAAGCTATAAGTAATTTGGAAAAACTAGTCTTCCAAACATTTGCTTAAGTGTTTATACATTAAAAAAACTCAAATGTAAGCGAAAGGTAGAGTTTTTACATCATGTTTTGATCTTTTGTTTCTCCATTTTATCAATGAAAGTTGATGTGCTTTTGCACTTAAATCGTTAAAAAAAACACTCAAATGTAAGATTTTTATAAGCTATTGAAAGAAGGAAAGAAGAGAAGTGATTTGGAGGATGGTACCCTTTTAATATAGAAAGATGGGGTCAAGGATCTTAAAACTTTGAGATGTTCATTCATTTGTCTTCTCCTATTCCTCTCCACAGCTATGTGAGACATGCTTTGGATTTGGTTCAAGATAACTATGGTTGAGACTTTCTCTCTACTCTATCTTTTTGTTACCTTGCTCTCTCACACAAATTAAAGTCTTCTCTATTTATAACAAAGTAGATAAAACAAGAGTCACCATAGAAGGTTGATTCACATAATACATTCACTTTTGTTTCTCCTTAAATATGAATTTGGGTTAAGTCTTATGTATCTAAAAGAATATCGTAAGAAGAGGAAGCTAACCCCATATTTTGGGAGTTTTGATCTCTAGAGGGTCTACTACTGAAATATATGAGGAGAAAAATAATTTTATTAATTTTTAAAATAATTTTATTGAAAAATAATTTAAAATCATTATCCTTAAATATTTATTTGTGTTAATGTGTCACAATATTCATCCTGTTATTCACCATTCATTTATATTACTTTTTCTGAAATGATGAATAAATATGAATGATGAATAATGTAATAACAATTTATAAAACTTATATACTGTCAGTATATACATTTTTTTCGGATATAAAAAGCAAACAACCCTTAACACTGTCTATCATGGTTAATAATAAATGGTATAGGTTGCTTTCTCGTGAAGTATTCTTTAACGTAGTTTACTAATAGATACATTTACACATGCATTCTCTCTGTCTCCCTCTCTTACTTATAAAACATTACGCGTCTCACGTTTATGACCTTGTTTCAATTACGTGCCCTCGTGAGTTAAAACACTGTGATTTTTATTTTCTCAACATTTTTCGCATGCATTTTTATATGTTTCTTAAATTCCTTCATTTCATGCATGCCTTGCCATGATCTTCATCACTCTCAACTTAGTTGCATGTTGCAATCCTTAATTCTTTGTTTCATAAATTTCGGCTTTTATTGTCATCGCATGTTGTGTATACTTTTAATATATTTGGAATTGAAATATATTATCCTATTGCAGGAGCAATTTGGTTATTATAATATACACTGAAATTGCTAAGTTGCAAACCCCATAATATATTGTTCTATGAATTTGAACTGCAGCTTTTCATGACGAAAATTTCTTATTTGCTCTGGGATTAAGAAATATATTTTATTCTTTGTATGTAACAGATCAACTTTTGTGATTGTTAAAATTGATTCGGCAAGATGATTATATGGCTAGTGTTGTCTTAACTAAATAATGAGGAAATAGTAATGTTTTATAGAGAGATAATTTATAAGATAAAAATGTGGGTTGGAGAGTCTCTTACTTAATGGGATTTGAGGAGAAAGCCTATCACTCAAATTGAGCATACAAGTGAACTGTGTGAACAGGAAGGGTGATGAAACAAGACTTAGGGAAATAATTTGATGCAGAGAGGGAGAATGAAACTGAAAAATGGAGTAAAGAGAGGACCAACACAAAATTGAGGCTAGAATTAGTGTCCATTGTGAACTATGTATGTTGATTGAGTTCAGTCACTTCAGCTTGAAGAGATCAACAAAAGTATCTAATTAAACAGTACATTAGTGAAAGAATATAATATTAATTTAAATAAAATGATATATATGGTACTAGATTACAAGTAAAGAAAAGCTGAAAATCTAATCATATTAGCTTATCTAAGATATTCTTTATTTCATTTAGTTTTAATTTTCAATTAATTTGTTATTATCCTTACATTCGATAAGGGTCTTACTTACATAATAAAGTGTAGGAACAGACTCAATCTTCTTCTAATATTTGTGCAATGCACCAAATATTTTCAAGCTCTTAAGAAACCAGTGTCTTTTCTCCAATCTTTCTGTAAGGGTGGATCTGAGTGAGTCAATGCAGCCATAATCTAACTCCTAGTACTATTCCCACTATATTCATCATTTATCTGGTGATTCTCTTTTTTCTTTCTTTCTCATTTCACAGTTCTCTGTTTCAATTAATGAATATACTATCAAATCATGCTTTTATTAATGAGGAAACTGCGAGAAAGGGTAGTTATGACCGTTGTGCTTGAAGATTTGTCATTTTGACTAAACTTGTGAGAAGATTGCTAAAACCATAAACATCAGTAGTACTAGTAACTCAGAAATCCCCATTTTCAAGTGCTATAGGCGGTGGAGGAAATAACAATTCGCTGGGAAAAGCAATATATTCAAATACAACTTAATGAATTACTTGATGTTTTCCACTCAACCTCTGGCTTTCCATCGTTGAAATTTTACCAAACATCAATATAACATTTCTTCACTAACTGATGTAACATCTAATAAAGACAGACAAAAAATACTATTCCAAGAGAAAATGATGTCTGAAATAATATAGCAAAAAATAAGGATAAATCAACAAGTAATACATTGAGCTACGTAGACATGTGCCTTTTAAGCCGAAATAGTAATACCTCATTAAAAAGGCACTGAGGGATATAATCAGATTTTGCTCTGCAAGCCAGCCACCCAAAACTTGTCATCTCTATTCGTCTGTCACACATCCGCTAGCAGCAGATTTCACATTTTTAATATACTGGATGCAGAAAAACAAGATATAAGCTTTAAGACGCAGGAAAAAATTATTACCAACAATTTGTAGATCAGATTTCATTATCCATAAGATGCAGTTGTGGGTATCTTTATGAATTCCTTATATTTTTGCAAATTTTAAAAGTTTGACCACAGCATAGCAATACCAACTTAAATCAGCTAAAAATGCCGAGTTGTCCTTTCCATCAAAACAACATTAAAATTTCTCTGAATATGTTATGCATGTATAATCTTTGGGATATGTTTGCGAGTTGATTTTTAGACGGGGAGGAAGAAAAGGGGAGGGCTTGAGAGTCATCTCACAAGTGTATTTCATGGCTCTGAAGCCTTTCACTTCCCTCCATTGCCTTCCAATAACCAATTGGTAAACAAACCCTAAAGAGATGAGAATGAACCCTCTCACAACTTGGAGAACTAAGGCAGTATTCTTTGAACTATATAGGGAACAAATCCTGGAAATAGTCTCTTAGCTAGTGGGGGTAAGGCTACCACCCCCATACCCCACTAAGTGGGAGTCTCATGCACTATGCCCCGCCCTTTTCTATATATAACGAACAAAAAGTAACAGACAGTTATAAAAACATTATATGTGCTCTCTATTTTTGCCCACAAAAAGCTTTAGGTTATGTACCTTGTACAAAACTCCTTGGTTAGCTTTGTATGGAGGAGCAGACCATCTCTTCCTGCGTGCTTCCAACTCCTCATCTGTCAACAAAACATCAATTCTCCTCTTCTGACAATCAATGTTGATAACATCTCCATTTTGAATCAATCCAATTGGACCACCTTCCTGTAACATCAATGAAGCCATTCAACATATTATTCATCTGCTACAAGAAACTATGTTTTAGACCTTCGTAATCTTCACAGATTAAATACATCAACATTTCCCAGTAGAAACAAAAATAAAACCGTGCCAAGTCATCAACTGTTCATCATGTTAGAGCATAAACGCAATTATCTTGTAGACATCTTTTAAGTTCTTATCTCTAAGCTTAGCTTCTCCATAAGGTAACCTTCTTTTCTAGTAAGAGGGTTAAACTTGCACATAATTCCAATTTCCAGTTGAGCATCAGTGCATTATCTTCAACAGTCACAACCTGGCATATTATCCTAACACATGCTACAAATAGCATGAACATTGAAAAATGCCTTCAAGTGAATTTGCAAAATAATTTTCACACAGCATTCAAAATTCCTTTAAAAAAATAGCGCCCACCATACCATTTATTTAGTGGTGGAAATGTTGAGGCATGTTTCTTTCTCACTTCAGTGTTAAGTGTTAACTTAGTATGTCCGCACTCTAACTCTTGCTATGAATTTCAAAGCAATCCACCAGTTTGGCCACTCCAGGTTATCAGATAAAAACCAAACCAAAGTTTCTTAGAACATAGAAACCAATTGTAACTCATGAGATGAAGAAATTTTTTACATTGCAATTAATTTTGAAAGGGAAAAACACAAACACACTGAGTATGGAGATGTTACATTAGATCAATTAAAGACAGGAATTGACTACCCAAAAATCATTTGACCAATTATCATACACTTCACATAGGATGCATCTGAATTTTATTAGTTTATTATAGCATTGTCACCTGTGCTTCAGGGCATATGTGGCCAACGACAAACCCGTGTGAACCTCCAGAAAATCTTCCATCAGTCAATAGAGCAACATCCTGCAGTATCACAGATTGAAAAGGTTAAAAAAGGGTATTCCAGTTACAGAAAAATAAAAACATGTCACCATGTACGTTTGCTGAGATCATATCACAAACTAAACCCGGTACAGTGACAGTACTGTGAAAGGGTAGCAATTCAAACCAAATTAATAATCAAATTGGGCAGAACAGTATTACAAACTAACAGAATAAACTAGGTGATTCTACCTTTCCAAGACCTGCACCCATTATTGCACTTGTTGGTGTTAACATCTCAGGCATGCCCGGACCACCCTTAGGTCCCTCTCCCCTTATTACAGCCACTTTCCCCTGAAAGGTGAAATATTATATGGAAGAAATTAGATAAGATTTTCACTTTAGCTTCCAATGAGTATGGTTATAATTATATCCATGAAAAACTGAACCCAGTACAGTGACAGTACTGCGAAAGGGAAGTAATTCAAACCAAATTCAGAATGAATATAGCTTCAAAGAAAACATTAGGTGCAACAAGCACCAGAATCAAAAGAATATTTGCAAACAGGCTACTGAAACGCCATCAGCTAAAATATATGCAATAACTTGACACTAGCACATGAAACCAGAGTAGCATTTATATATATAGATTAAGGACCTGCTATGTGAAAAACAAGATAAAACTGAACTCAAATATTATCTCAAGGCATTTTGAAATTGTCCTTCTGAATACCATAGTTTCTACCCACCGGTTTCTAGGCACTTTGGTACAAAAATAGCCAGCTCCTTTCTCATTCCTTTTGAGCTTCCATCCAGTGTCATTACGATTTTGATTATAAAAGTTTGATCTAAAAAATTTAATTTAATATAGCTTGGAAACTAATTAGAAGGTGATCTTGGCACAACGATAAAGTTGTTGCTTAGTGACCATGAGGTCACGGGTTCAAATCCTGAAAACAACCTCTCTGTTTGTGGGGGTAAGGGTGCATACATCTACCCTCCCCAAACTTCACTAAGTGGGAACCTCGTGCATTAGGCCTCCTTTTTTATAGGTCAAAAGCTAATTAAAGTTTTCATAACAAATTTCAGTTCTTGGTCATTCATTCATAAGCACTAGCACTACCCCCATGAATTGAGTTAAAGACAAAATATAAAGAAATACCTTAAAACTCAGAGGATCCTCTGAAATGGCTGCAATCATTGCCTCCTCTCCTTCAAAAACAAGTGCTGGACCTGTAAAAGGATTCTTGTTATTAATAAGTTGTGGTATGAACAATTATAATTTGAGCATAGATATTTTTTAGAACATCAACAAAAGGGAGAAAGAAAGTTCACCAGAGAAGTACAGCCCCTCTTTTCCAGTAATTTTAGCGACAGAGCCCTGTGGTGCAACATTCCCATATAGTATTTGAATGTGTGCTGTCTTCTTGATGGGATTTTCTATTGGCCTTATTATGTCCTGCGTCCATATTAAATAACAATTGTAGCCTGTCAAGAGAACTTATTGACAGTTAATCAATGGGAACAGTCTAAAATTAAACAGAAATATGATCACACCTGTCCTTTAGACAAAGGAGGGAAAAGTTCTGCATTTTCAGCTAGTGTCTTCCCAGTGACTAGAGAGGAGGTATATCTATGTTAGCAATTTGTATATTTTTAGCAACAGAATTTTATATTTTTAACACATGGGGAAGTAGACAAACCGGTAATGCAGTCCCCATCTAGAAAGCCTTGTTCAAGAAGATAGCGGATAACGGCAGGAGTGCCTCCAATCTATAAAAAAAAATCAAGACTAAGAATGATAGCAGAGCATAAACACCGTAAGCATATGACCAGGAAAAATGAACAACAGAAGCAAGGGAAAAGGCACAATTAAAAAAGTTAAACATCAAATGTGTACCTTATGAAGATCTTCCATGACATATTTTCCACTAGGCTTAAGATCTGCAAGAAAAGGAACCTCGTCGCTGACCTTCTGGAAATCATCTAGTGTCAAATCGATGCCAACAGACCTGCCAAAATCCTTATATTAGCTTTCCTCTGAGAATTATTGTATATCAACAGGATATCCGCCACCAAACTTCACTTACTTGGCAATAGCAATAAAATGTAACACAGCATTGGTAGACCCACCAAGTGCCATAACCATAACCATTGCGTTACGTAGTGATTTACGAGTGATAATATCTCGTGGCTTCAAGTCCATCTTCAATAACTCAAGAAGATATTTCCCAGCTAAACGACATTCATCCAACTTTAGTGAATCCTCAGCAGGTGTAGATGAGCTACATAAACAGAGAATAAAGGTAATCCACATTCAAGAAAAGCCAACCATGTTAACTTTCATATGTGTACTTAACTTACCTATAGGGGAGAGACATTCCCATAGCTTCTATTGCAGAGGCCATGGTATTAGCAGTATACATTCCACCACAAGCCCCAGCACCAGGGCACGAGTTGCGGATAATATTTTGTCTGTGTTCATCACTAACTGATCCACTCACATATTCTCCATAAATCTATGAGAGAACCAAAATTTAATAAAATGTGATTAACAAGAGTTGCATTATACATCAAGTTTTGATATTCAGGGAAAACTCAATTCATATTATAGAATATAGTATTTCCTACATCAATATAAATACATTCTGGGTTTATTTCTTAAAAAATAAAAGTCCATTACTGAAGGAGAAGATACAAAAACAGAGGATAGAACATCCTGTTTGACAAAATAAAAGTTTCTCTTACAAGGAGGATCTCTATTTCTCCCTGTAGAGAAACTTTTGTAGAAGTCTCTCTGCTTTATCTTGAAAAACTTTTTTTTTATAAAATTCACCTTTGAATGAATACAAAATAAAGTGAGAAATTAAGTGATAACAATAAGAGATGGGATGATATTCACAGTTCAAACAGCAGCTACCTGAAATGCAGCCACTATATCCAAACTATTCCCCTGAAAATGACCAGGCTGAAAAAAAAAGGCAGTGATAAAAATTAGAAAGATAAACAAAGATACCTGAATCAGAAGCATACTTCAATTTGTTTTTCAAAAAACCATCATTTTCAATAAGGAAAAGCTTACTGAAGTTTTAATAGCACATAACGCTTACGGTTACATAGAAATACATGAATTACACAACTAGAAGACAAAGCTAGATATACATGTACCTTTATAGTCCCACCATAAACCATAATACTTGGTCGGTTGAGCCGGCCCATTGCTATGATTGTACCTGGCATCTGTAAAAGTGTGAGACATATGACCCAAACAACAACAACAAAGCCTTAAACCCCACTAGGTGGGATCGGCTGAGATATATAACTCAATTGCAATATATTCAAAATTTTATTCTGACCTCACCTTATATTTGCCTTAATTACACCCATCAACCTCTGAAGTTAAAAAAAACAGAGGCCTACTGAGATTTATATTACCCTCACACTTAACCCTTGAGGTTATATGTTATAGTTAGACTCATCTGGTATCCCATTGAAATTTTATGTTGTCATTACACAAATAACCTTATATAACAAAATATTCTAGATTTCAGACACAGCACCCTTACAACCAATGTTATGAAATGTACCCTCAACATTGCATTTTTTTTGTCTTTACCCACACAACTTCAAATGCGGGCAATAGCAATTATCACCAATTCCATAAATGCAACATAACCACAATTCAAAACCTAGCTATGACACTACACTTTAGTTGGCTAGACTTAACAATCTCAGAATCTATATCTTACAACTTCAACAACAAAAAATCACTGTAACCAAAATCAATTATTTTGAAGTTTTAAACAAAGGGAGCGATATTTTAAGAAAGAAGATTGCGTGTAATTAAATAAAACAGTTGAATGCATAATTGAACAAAGGAGTAAGAGAGAGAGTGAAATTACATTTTTGTCACAGCCAGGTATTGAAATATTGCCATCATACCACTGAGCACTCATAACAGTTTCAATACTATCAGCAATAATGTCACGTGACTGCAAGCTATAGCACATGCCTCTAGTCCCCATAGAAATAGCGTCACTAACACCAATGGTATTAAAACGGAACGGAATCATGCCAGCTTCTTTAACACCTTCTTTAACAGCTTCAGAGAGTTGAAGAAGATGCATATTGCATGTGTTCCCTTCGTACCACACAGAAGAGACACCGATTTGAGGCTTTTTCATGTCATCATCGGTGAGACCGACGCCGTAGAGGACGGCCTGAGAGGCACCCTGGGATTTAGGTTCGGTGACGCGGGAACTGTATTTATTGAGTTTAGGGGCTGCGGATTGAGAATCGGTGGTGGTGGTGGTGGTGGTGGTGGTGGAGGAGGAGGAAGAGGAGGCTCTGATGGTGAAGGAGCGAGGAGGGTGAGATCGGAGAGAAGTGGTGGCGGGGAAGAGGGTTGGTGAGAAGAGAGTGGAGTACATTGTGAACGGAAATGGACAAGTGCCGCTGAGGGTTTACACAGTTTAGTCAAGTGTGGCAATTTTATATTAGAGGTTAGGCTAGTGCTTCCTTATACCATTCAAATCCCACTAAAACTTCGCACAAATTTAATATGTCATAGAGACAAATTTTTTGGTGCTATAATTTAGAGTTAAATTTTAATTATAATTTTAATGTATCGTTGATATTTTATTAGTTATCTTTACATAGATATGTCTTCATGTAAATCATTTTCTCTTTTATCACTCAAATCATGAAAACTTGTTAATGTGGGAGACTAGTAAATGTGACGTTTTATTTGAAATTTTAGACATACAATACACATGTATTCTTTAAATTTCAATTTCATCTTATTTATTATTATTATGTATTTTTTATATACATTACATAAGCTACCATTGTGAAATAAATGTGATTTTTTATATAAAAATGATGATAAGTGTTCAAAATTAAACAAAATATGATATATTGTTGAGACAATTTAAAATAGTTTACGAGTTTCATTATTTTTTTGTTCATTACAAAATGCATCAATGTTTATAAGGAGATGTTATTTAAATCACTCTTATACAATATTATAACGAACAAAAAATAATGAAAATGTATTGACTCGTATACTATTTGGACTTGTTTCCACAATATGCTATATTTTGTTTAACTTAATTACACTTATCATCATTTATTATGTAAAAAATTACATTTATTTCACATGCAGGGGTAGTCTATGTAATGTATGTAAAAAAATCAGGAATTTTTACAAGGGTAAAAAATAGATGAGTATTTTGTGTAATTTCATTAAAGTTCATGTGAGTGTAATTACTTATAATATTATTTTAGTCAATTACATTCATTTTTTATATTATTGGTTAATGTTTTAAGAAAGATGTATATTTTTTAATATCAAAACATTTGGAAATAAAGTAACAATTGATTTTATTTTATATAAAAATATATAAATAACTATAATTATTATTCGGTATGTAATATATGAAAAATTATTTCAATTAAAAGTAGTATTGAAAATTGTAAAGGTGTTTAAATTTGTCACGTTTATATTGTTATCTTCTAACCAAATCCCAAAATATGTATCAATTAATATATTTTCTAAAATATATATCACCTCATCTATTTAATTAAAATACTTATTTTACATTTTTACCTACCGGAACACATCATCTATTGTTCATAAGTTTGTCGCTACATGTGCCACTTATTGTCTTTAACTGTTAATTATTAAACTTTTAAAATATACAAATTAACACATACATTGACACACTTTTTACAAGAGTATACTCCTTTTACCTACACCCAAATGATGTCTTTAATAAAGTTGGAACTCACATAAATATTTAATTTGTAGCTTGATAAATAAATGTAGTGCAACTTGTGTGATAATTCTAAAAATTATACATAATGGATTAAGTTCATAGAGATCAATGTTAATATAATAATTTGACTTCACTTGAGTTCGTAGTGATTTTACCCCGATGAAAGAGATTATGTATGTATTCATAATATATATCGAAATGATGACTATAAGTCATTTAATATTTGATAACTTATGTATTTTTTGTCCAAAAATTCTATCCTATGAATTTCAATGAGGAGTAGAAGATTAGTTTGAGATGTCAATTTCAACATTTTGTTCTTGTAACGTTAGCCATTCAAAATTGGAAATTATCAACCATATATATTTAGTCAAACTAGCTTTATCAAAATATTCGTCTTGTCTTATCTTATGTATTGTGGTTCAACTATTATATAAATATCATTTTGAGCAATGTTTGTTTGATGTAGTAAGATAGAGAATGAATTTATAGCAATATTGATAGGTGAAAATTTTACTTTTAAATTTTGTCATCCCCTAAGTTTTCAATTAAGATTCACCCTAGATGTGTGCTCCCTTACAAAAACAAGTTTAGGTTTAGAGCATAACTCATCCTTGAATTCATAAACTCAATCTTTAGGGATAATAAGGGAAAAAGATTTGAGTTTCATAATCCACCCTTTAAAATTTCAGTATTTTTCTTGATTCTCTTTAAAAAATGTGAGAAGTAACATTAAGGTCTCATATGAATATTTTTTTAAATTAACAAAAAACATATAGTTTTGATTTCAAAGAGAAATGATACGTGAGAATGTAGTCATGCCAAATTACACTTTGGAACTATATACACAATTAGCGTTGAGAGACAATTTGTGTCTACCTAACTATATTCTTATTTTCTGATATTCTTTTATATTATTAAAAATTGTAGTGATGATTTGATATTTTTAGTGAAGATAACTTAATCTGACTCCTCACATAGTATTTCATTATTATATTTTTCAATCCGGGTATTTTTCATTTGGTGTGTGTGAAAATATTGTAATTATAATTTATTATAAGGATAAAATAGATAGGTGAAAATTAAATATAATATTTTAGTTTTATAAATAATATAAATATAGATAAAAATATGTATGTGTTAATAGTGTATAAGTTTTATACATTGTCATTACATCATCAACTATTCATATTTAATCATCATCGACTCTTCAAAAAAATAATCTAAATGAATGATATAGTGATTATATATAAATTTTTACATTAAACATTTATACATATCACACTCATAAATATACAAATATCACACTTGATGAAGCCCCACTACAGGCACCCCTATAATACTCATAAGTTTGGGGGGTATTCATGGTCCATTGGGATTAATTTTTAGGCAAAAATCACTTGATTCAAACATTTAATTAACTTGTAGTTTGGTTTGATCTGTTTATATTAAGATGTTCGATCTAAATATTATATGAGATTTCAGTTCAGTTTAGATTGATTTTTGTATAAAAGATTGAAATTACCTACACATTTAAAACGTATAAAAATGTCTAAATACTAAGCATAAAACAACAACAATATGTTCAACAACATCAAAACAACACTAAAAAAGTGTTCAACAAATAGTAAGTAAACATCAACAAAACATAACAAGATAACAACAATAAAAGTAAACAATAGCAAAAACAACAATAGTAGTAACACCACAAAGACAAACAATATGAGCATCTTTTAACTCTACCTCAATTGACATAAAAGTTCTAATTTGTATTCCATTGTTGGCATTTTTTTAATTTTAAAAAATACAGAAGATGTAATTAAAGAATGAAAACTATAAAGTATTAACACCCCAATTTCACATAAAATAATTGAAGAATAAACACAAAGATACCCAACACTAAGGAGAGAATGACAGATTAACTAAGTAGAGAGTGACTAGAGTAGCTGAAGAGGAATTGGTTGATGATAGACACAATTTTAAGAATTGAGAATTAGAGTTAAGTTTAGAAGAAACTTAAAAGTGTTACACACTTAACTTTTGCATATTATTTCAGTCTGGTTTGAATCTAAGAAATGAAAGCGATATATCAATTTTTTTTTGGATCGTTCAGAATATATATATATATATATATATATATAGCTTTTTCAAATTAACAAATGATATTTCTCCCACACGTTACCTCAAATCCCCAAATTAAAATGCTAGTTTGTAGGTACCGGACTCCTTAGGAAAAAACGAGCCCAAAACTGGCCCAATAAAATATAAATATAATAGTTCCCTCTCGTGATTGAAAAGGACAAGTGAATAATTAAGTTCATAACTTTACCTTCTAAAATATGTATATCTCCATATTAGCATACCTGAATATTAAAATCAACCTTCGTTACATCCCACAACAATAGACAATTAAATAGGTACATCATAATATCATTTATCCTCTTTTGAACACTTTTATAAGGGAAAAAAAATCTTTCATGTGATTTTCCACTAAAATGAAAAAAAATTGGTATAATCAAATATATTTCCTCATCCTATGAGTAAGAAACTAATCACTTTTGATATGTGTAACTGCATTCCCAATAACATCTCCCTACAAGTGCCGTCCATTAGAAACTAATTAAAATGATTGATTAATACAATCACATATTTTCCAAATAATTTAGTGAATTAAAAGTGTAACATTCCTTACAACTTATCACCAACAAAACTCTTTTGATAGCATAGTAAAAATCAGACTAATAAGGCTATGATGAAGACAAACCTTCCTTTAGCAAACTTCATATATTCTTGTTTTCTAACTTATGTGATAGAATACCTTTAAAAGCAATAAGTGAAGTGATACACATTTTTTTGAATGATGGACCCAAAGAAGCAACTTTGGAAAGTTGGATTCTTTATTGAACATCCTATGGGCACAACCTTATTGTTTGTCAATTTCCAAACACCCTTTCTTATCTCTTTGGTGTATGAAATTCTCTAATCTTTAAAACAAGCAATTTTGGATTAGGTTATGATATGTTTGTCCCAAGCAATAAAGGCAAAGTATTAGTGAAGTTTAACTCTTCATATCATTGTCATAAGGTCATCTATAGTGCCAACTATCCAATGAGAGATGATATTTGTGGATCAATTAAATATAAAGAAATAAAAAATGTAGAGTTCCCTTTCTTTACTGAGTCGAGAGACAAATTAAATAATGAAGTTGGACCTAAGTTTACAAAATGATGAGTATTTAGAATAGAAATCAATTAACCTACCAATTAATGATACATAGTTGGCCAAATTGTTCACATATTGGTGAGGTTTTACCTACTAGCTAGGTAAGTTGAAGGTTTAAAAGAATTTGTCACGTATGCATGTTTAATTTATGCATTTGTTTATGAAAAAAATCGAATATATTGGAAGTAACGCATCATGTGAATTAAAAACAGTCCATAAACTCGAATTAATGTATCTATCTTCCCCACAAATGCATAAGCCATTTTTTTATAGTATGATTTGATGTTTGTATTAATGGGGTATCCCAAGATTAATGACAAAACAATATATATATATATATATATACATGGTTGTGATTCTTCTTCAACAAGCCAATAATATAATATTGGAAATTTTTAATAAGATATTTATTTGTAAAGATCAGTGGTTGAGATATATAGATCTGTGGGCGGTAATCCAAGATATTATCCAAATGTCCATTCAGTTTTGGTAGAATAGTGGGAATTGTTAGAAAAACTTGGATGATGGGTATATTGATGAAAACAATTATCATATACCCAATATCATGTCCAAACACAAAAAATAATATATATATATATATATATATATGTGAAGAGAACAATGTGATATTGCGATAAATGGAAACATTTAATATGAATCATTAGATCTTATTTGAATGAACAAGATTAAAAGATACATGTGCATGATTATTATATGACCAATAAGTAACTTTAATTTAATCAGAATCATCCATGATTAATTATAAAAAATAAATTTATTGTTGTCAGAGAATTTTTCTCATTTGATAAAAAAAATTTATTTGTCTTTATCTTGTATCTAAATGAATGTATATGGTGAACATGGGTTCTTTGATCTTACCATTGAATTTTAATTCATTCTCTAATAAAATGAAGAAAATTGATTTATTTGTATGTCATCTTATGTGTGGATAATAATTGAAAACCATAATCGTTATTTATAATAAGTATATGTTATTTTACAAAGAGTGATGCACATTTGAATTCACACTCTTTAGTGTCTTTTGAATTCAAAGTATTTAGTAATGAAACAGTTCCATAATTTTCCTATTTATAATTTTGCTATAGAAAAATAGAAATAAGATTTGTATTATATATATAATAATTTTCCATAAATCTTACATATTGATACTAAGACATTTATGACATACGTGATCTAAAAGTTCTAAAAGGAATTATTTTGTTTGAATTATGACAATTGGAAGTTTGGAACCCACCACCAACTTAGTTATAATTGCTCGTTTTCAATTTTTGCTTCCATCAAAATTGTTATCATTGGGGAAATGTTGCAAATGCATAAAATAAAATTCCAGATATTGCCTGTGCAATTTTCCTTAATTTTAGTAGTATTATATTTTTTTTGTTATTCAAACCTAATTATAACAATGATTTTCAGTTGTAGGAGTGACTCAAGCAATCAATTATAAGAAAAGTGATTTTGTAGATTTGCATATATACTGATTGCTCACAGCCTCACACACATTATCCTAATCAATTATGAAATTAATTTAACACATCAATTACTTCTACATCATAACTAGTTATCAAGCAAAAACATATATTTTACACAACTCTTCAAATGTCTCATATTTAACTTCTAAAAAACTAAAATATTCTCATACTTGTTAATCTAAATATACTTCCAAACTGTATATTTTGAAGTTTAAATTTTCATAAGATTAAATATTTGCTCCTCTACGATACATTTAGGATTAAGTTAATTAATTTAAATAATTAAATATATTAAATGGTTACTATGTTGAATAAATATACACCAGAATTTGAACTATACTCGTGTACTTTCATTTTTTTTCTTTTCTATTACTAAGAGTATTTCTTTACCTTATGAGTAAGAAATTAATTAATTCATTTCGGGATAAACAATTGCTTCTCCAACAAATGTTGATGTCAAAAATCGAACTATTGACCTTTTGATCATCTTAGAGATTTAATGAGATCTTACACCACTAGACCAACGCATTGTATATATTCATGTACTTTAATTTATATTATATGAAAAGTGCACTTAGAGAAGCCACACCCTTAATTATATATTTTTATAACCTTTATTTTTTTTGATAGGCTAATTGCACTTTAGATGTTGAAAAGTGGAGAAAAAAAAATTACATCATCACATACATAATTTATATTCCTTCAGTTTCAATTTTTTATGTTTTAAAATTTTCACGTGTTTTCTAATCTTTTAATGTTTTTAAAAAATCAAGAGATATTTATACTATATTTTGAACTATATTCTTATTAATAAATTAGTTGGTGAACTTGGTAAGTAATAATATTGTTACTTAATGATCATATAATCACAACTCACGAGTTCAAATCATAGAAATACTATTTCCACTTGTAAAAATAAGACGGCATATATATTCATTTTACATGCCTCAATAAATGTGAGTCTTGAGCCATTTTTGTATCCTTATTAACTAAACATCTTTTTCACCCCTTATTTCTTCATTTTTCTTTAATATAGTTTTGAATGTATATTAAATGTATTATTTTAGTCAATTTTCATGTTATTTAATTATATTTTTAAATTTTGTAAAAAATATTAAACATAAAAAAATATGCATTCCAATATTGATCACTTGGATATTTATTGAATTGTTGTTAATTATTTATTATTGTTAGCAATGTGAAACCTACAAGAAGAGAAGTTTATCAGTGGGCTAAGCCGAAAACAATAAAAGTTGATATGACACCACAAAATCTTAAGGCAAATGGATATTACCTCTTATATCTATTTTAATTTATTCTTTTACCCACAAATTACTTATCTTTAGTATTCCAAACAATTGTATTATGAAAGTAGAGTCAAATTAACAAATTAAATTTTCATAGTAATTACAAAATATTTTATGTATTTTATCGAGACACATATTTGTATAATAAAAAAGTTATAGAAGCCTTCTTTGATACCATGATTATTATTATGAATTTACAATTTTTATGTGTGTCATGGAGGATTCTCTCATACAATATCATCAAACTTGAGTATAATATCTATACATTGACAATGTATTGTAAAGATTTATATATAGTCAATACATTATTCACTATTAATTTGAATTAATTTTTTAAAGAGACAATAATAATTGGAAACGAATAATATATGATACAGTGTCAATGTATAAAACTCATATGAAGGTATATTCTCATTTTAAATAGCATGTTAATTTATGACCAAGATTATAAATGTATGGATTGATTAAAGAGATATTACTGATAAACGTATATTATATTCCCCTCTTTATATCTATAAAAATAAGATTCCCCTCTTTATAAAAGCTAGCAAATATTCCAAGTGGTAGAATTTCGTTACCTGTCCCGTCCTAATGTGTTAGATTCTGTACATGTCATTATAATAGCCATTATATGAATCCTAATTTTTTTACCCTAATGTGTTAGATTCTGTACATGTAATTCTAATAGCCATTATATGAATCATAATTAACATAAAAATGGATACACAGGGTAAAAGTTTTATATATTGCTAGTTCATCATTCACCATTTATATTTTTATGTTCATTAACTCTTAGAAATAATAATATAAATGAGTGGTGAAAGATATATTGATTGTGTATAAATCTTTACACTAATAATACATATATAAAACAAGTGTATTGAGTAACATAGTTTTCTTCATTTGAACATAGTCTAATAATTCCATTAGACCTTTTACTCAACCTCAGTCCTACTATCCTCTTTCTCCCTATATATAGTATGAATTTTAATTAATGACCCATAAATTGATGAATTGAAGTAATTAACTCAATCTATATATATATATATATATATATATATATATATAAATTATTAAAGTCAAATATATACTTTTTATAATATAGTTGGTTTAGCATGTGTCGAATAACTCATGTTTTGCAACACAAAAATATGTTTTATGAGAAAACTAATTGCATGCCATATGTTATATTTAAAAGACAAAATAATATATCCATCAATAATGCAAAAGTTTTTATATTTTTAATATATTATCAGTCATTTATAAGTTGATCGTTATGAAATATAGGCAATGAATGATATACTGATTCTATAATTTTTTACAGAAATAATGCATAAATATTAATCTATTTCTATAATAATGATAAATACATATTTTGTATGAAATATTGTATTTTTGTTAAAAAAATTGTGTCATTTAAATTTAGTTTTTATAATTTAAAACTAATAGTATATCTTTCTATAAGAGGAATCAATAAATTTTACTTGACACATATAATATATGATATGTAATTTATAAATTACTAATTAATAATGAACGTAACACACATAAGAAAATAATAAAAATACATGTTAAAAAATGTGATTATTATTTTTTAAATTAAAAATAATATTTGATTTCTTGTTTTACTTTTAAATTTTATTCTTATCATTTAACCTCCTCATAAATATTTATTGAAAAATAAATATTTAATACTATATTGAAATTATAAATATAAATTTATTTTGAATAATTTTTTATTATATAGTAGGCAAATATATTAAAACAAATAAAATATGTAGGAAGATTTTATCTACTTATTTATTTGGAGATATTTATTTTTCTAATCTAAATTCATTTTTTTGGTATAAATAATAATATCCTTTCATTCGATAAAAAAATATTCTCCTAATATACAAGACTATTCTTTCTAACAAGTATTACTAACCTGAATCTAACATACATTTCACATTTTTAATCCATATAGAGATGTAATGGGGTGTACACAAATTAATTGGCTGACTAAGCGTGCGTTTGGTATGGATTAAGTTTTTAGTTTCAGTTTATAAACTGTGAGATTATAAACTATTAGATTATAAACCGTTGATATTACAATCTTTTTATGTTTGAGTACCTTAGCTGAAAATTGAATATAAACTAATCTATTTTGTTTGGGTAAAATATGAAGATTGTTTTTTACATAGTAAATTACAGAAAAGGGTATGAGGTTATTTGTTTATGTTATGATTATTTTGGTTGTTTTTAACACTATTTTTTAAATATACATTTTTTTAAATATTTATCATCATATATTTTTACTTTAATTTTGTAATATTGCATGACAAATGCTAAAAACATATATTAAAATAAAATACAATATAAAAACTAATATTAATATTAAAAAACAACATAAGATCAACATAAACAAATAACATTATACATAGTTAAATATAAACTAAAAAAAATCAACCCATGATTTTTAATATTGCATAATAACAAAGGCTAAGAAAATATTAAAATAAAATACAATATAAAAACCAATATGAATATTAAAAATAATATATCACATAAATAAACTAAACTTAAATTACATAATTCACAAAATAAATAATACATAAAAATGTTAAGTTTTATGAAAAAAGTTTTCGGGTTTATTGGGTTTATACATAATTCACAAAATTTTAATATTATATATAACAAAGTTTTATACATAATTCTTTATTCGTGTATAGATAAAAGAAAATGTTATGGAGAATTATGGGGTTTGGTGGTGAGAGAGAGGAAAATAAGAGTTATGTACTTTGGTGGTGATGATCTGAAGAGTTACAGTATTTGGTAGAAGAGTAAAAATGAT
This sequence comes from Lupinus albus, assembly GCA_009771035.1. Taxonomy (NCBI): domain Eukaryota; kingdom Viridiplantae; phylum Streptophyta; class Magnoliopsida; order Fabales; family Fabaceae; genus Lupinus; species Lupinus albus. The sequence continues at coordinate 16,796,509 of CM020016.1, forward strand.
GAGAGAGATAAAGTTATGATGAGGTAAAATGAGAAATAGAAAAATTGAGAAAAAATAAGCTGAAAAAATAAATCAACCCATAATTTTGGAGCTTTTACTTTTGGCTTATTTTTTCAGGAAAAAAACTGAGTTTATAAACTTTATTTAATTGTCAAACATACATAGTTTATATTTTCAGCTTATTTTTCAAAAAATAAACATAAACTACAAAATATAAACCATACCAAACACCCCCAAAATCTTAGATACCTGACGTGGACAGAAGAATTTAATAGATGTCCAAAAAAACGAGGAGAAGTAGCTTCTTCTAATTTACTTCCTAGTTAATGTGTCTACCCACAGAAATCAAATATCCATCCACGGTTTTGGATCATAAAAATCTTGACCTACAAGTTGTAAGAGATAAAGACAAAAAAAACAGGAAGAGTAATGTGTACATAAATATTAAATAGTAAGGGATCTAATTAACACCCATAAAAAATTCCACACATTTTGGCCTTTAATTATTTCACGTTAACTCTTTAAACTATCCTTTCACATTCAACCCTTCTATCATGATCCATATAAATTATCATGAATTTTGTGAATTGCGTCTTCGAAGTTTGATTGAGTGTATGAGGAAGGATTAGGGTTTGGGATACTTGCTTAGCTTGTTTGGGCGAGTGAGTAAAATTAGGACCTTTTTTTAGAATTTATGACATTATGAAATATGGGTGTTTCTTGAATTGTAAAGGGTAAAGATAGAATTGTCCAAACTATATAGAAAACTATAGAAAAAAATAATGTACAAAAGGTTTTAAATAAAATTTATATTTTAAAATTGAGATTTGGTTAGTTCATATTTCAAAATTTTCTTTTAAAAACATTTTTTTGAGGATTTGAATTAAAATTCACCTTTTTAAAGACGTTTCCTATGTAAGTATATTTTGTTGTGTTAATCAATTGTATGTAACCTTCAACGGTGTACAATTTTTTATAATTAACGTTGTTATTGCTACACCAACCCAATTAACGTTTCCTATGATTCCCTTTTCTATCCACGTTGTTTAAGTAATTAGCTTCACAAGGCTTCAATATATACTATATATTTATTTAGATAAAAGATTCATCTACTTCAAGAGTAAAATTTATTCCACATCTTAATCATCAATTCTAAAAAAATTCAATAGTTTAGATATACTTATTAATTTAAATCATTAGATTTCTTTAGAATTAATGAATAAAATGTGAAGTAAGTTTAAGTGGTGATGTTTTTTTTAAAGAGTGATAAGAGAAGCAACCCATAAACTAAATCTGGATGGGTTGAGCAGAGGATAACTCCCCTCCCTCCTAAACAAACGGTGGTGATGATATTCCGTGCAATCATAATGGCTAAAGCAAGGGTATCTGATGCTGATTCTCGTGTCATGAAAGTTATCACCTTAGCTGGGTCCCATGTCCACACAAAAATCAACTCCTAATTCCAACGCTAACATACATATTTAAATATAAAAATAAAAAATGATATATCATTTTACTAATATCAAATGATACTTTATCCATTAATGATTAATTTATAAGTAACATATGTTACTTTTTATGGATAAAATGATTAATATGAGGATTTGGTAGGATGATTTATCATTACTCATAAAAAATAACAAAGAACCAATTGAATACACACAATCTGAAAGCTTTGATTTAATGGTATAAGGCCAAATTAAATTCTATATAAAATAAAAGTTTAAAATTTTGATATCTATAAGCATTATTTGTTGAGAAACAGCTACATAATTAATTCTTTATCCATAAGATAAAAAATACCTTAATTATATCAAAAGATAGAAATAAGAAATAATATATACTTCTAAAGACTCTCATCCAAATCCTCATACATCTTAAGAAAAATAGTAACATATATCACAAATTAATAAGGATGAAAGATATTTGTAGGAGACAGGTCACCACTCTTTAAAAATTTATTTTATACTAAAAGACTGAATTACCCTCGTGGATCCCCTCTATATAACGAAACACACCTTTGTTCATTTCCAATTCCATACTCAACCGTGTGATCTTTCCGGTGAAATATTTCATTTCCATTTTATTTTATTTTTTGTTTGTAATTTTTTAGATAGATAGAGAAGATGTTGGGAATATTCAGCAGCTCGATCGTATCACCACCGGACGAGCTGGTAGCAGCCGGCAGCAGAACACCGTCGCCGAAGACAAAGGCGGCGGCGCTGATGAAACGATTTGTTGAAAGCAAGTCATCCTCCGTGTCGGTGCAGGTTGGGGAAAATGCTCAGTTTGCATATACTCACCACAACGAGTCACCGTGGCAACCAAGGTAATTAATTATATTTAACAATGGCTTCTAAAATGTTCTTAGAGTCCCTTCAACGACGTCGTTTTCTCAAATCGTTGTTACAGTTCCCTTACGTTAAGTTACGTGGCTGAGATTGCTTTTAATTTACTTATTTTTAATTTATAAGTTCTTTTATAAACTAATAAGTAACTTTCTTTTTTAAAAAAAATTATAACCACCGCGAAAAAGCAAAATATTCAAAATTTGATAGGCTTATTAGTGTTTTCACTTTTTAATCACATGTAAGGTGGATTGTTAAGTTAATCACATTTAAAAATTAGAGAACTAAATATACTTTTTACTAAATATATATCATTACAAAATTGAAGATGTAGGTCAGACTGAGTCATGTTTGTCATTTATCCGATCTTAAATATTGATCGGTATTTATCCGATCTTAAATATTGTCTGGTCTAATGTTTAGCTTGAACGTGATCTTAGACGTGATGAAACTGGAAAATAACATGGATGAATCATGATGAGGTCAAATTGGGTGAGCAAGTATAGTTCAACAGTGTTGTAAAAACCATTTCGTGCGGCCGGATCAACTAGTTCTAATACCAATGTGTTACAACAATTATATTGATTATGTAATCATATCGGTCAAATCCAGCAAAAATCGGTCAAAATAAGATGATTTTCAATTGAACAGTAACGATCTTACCAACTGATTTTTTATTTAAAATTAATTTGTAATAAAAATATAAAATATTGTTTTTATTGATTTTTTTAATATTAATGTTAATATATTATACTTATATCTAATTTCATCAATATGAAATTTAATATTATATCAGTACTCTGACTGCTCGATAATAATAACATTACAATTGAGTCTTTCTGGGTCCTACTTGGTATTACTATTTTTTTATTTCTTTATGTTGTTGGATATTTTCCTTCATGAAGTTTTTATCAATAGGTTAAGAAAATTTGAACAATTAAACATGACTCGTTTATTTAATTCCTAAAAAAATATCGCTTCTTAAAAGAAGATAAAAAATAAATCCCGTTGATGGAAAAAATAAGGTAAGGCAAGGAACAAGATAAGAGTGGGGTGGGGCATAAAATACGTACTAGGCCACGTGTATGTAATAAGAACAATACGGTTTATTACTTGGTTTTGTGGTTACACATGATGAAAGTGGAAGCATATCGTGTGTGGGCATACGAAAGAGACAATAATATATGTAGTCTAACACTATTAATCTATGATATATTAATTGTATATAAATTTTTATTGATACATAGATATTACACTCTATATAAATTGATGGTAAAAGGAGATGACATATAATTACCATATTAGACATATCATTACTAAGAACTAAAATATAAGTTTTTGAATCTTTTGAGTAAAAGCAAAAAAAAAAATCATACCAGCTAATCCAAAATTAAATAATTTTCATAGAGAAAAACATAGCTAATAAACTTCGTATGTTTTATCTCAACATAGGATATTACTTTAGGTGCTGCAAATAATAATTGTGTTGGCCAGAAAGTGATTGCTCACAGTTCTCATATCATACTGTGTTCACACTACCGTGACCCACTAAGGGTGGTTGAGGATTATTTTTTGGGTAGATGATTTATTTTTTTAGATTTTTATTTCATTTTTCTGAAATACGTCAATTCTTTGTTGCACAACAGCTATAGTCAGAACATTAATTATTAAATACAAGTTTGGAACATATCATTTGATTTTTTTAAATATAATTGTAGAGTGTATTGTATGTCTTTAGATAAATGAAATATCAAATATTTGAGTCGATGTGAGGCTCATTGGGCTGAGATAATGTCCAGTATTGAGACTAGATTCTAACAATACAAATTAATATTTTAGAATAAAATAAATAAAAAATTAATAGATTTAGCAATTTAAGATTTTAGCCATAGGTTTCCGGAGTGAATGATTGATCCATGGGCCCCATGTAATAATCCATTCGAGCATAGTTTGTTTTTTTAGCTTAAAAAAATGAGAGAAAAGGTGGTGGCATACAAATGAGGATCACATGTCCACATTCATGTTTTACTTTGTGTATCAAATCAATCAGAAGACTTAATTTAATTAAAAAATAAATAAAAAAATTAGAAATTAATATTTTAATATTATTTTGTAAAGTTTGATTGACTAGAAACACGAGGACATAAAAATTCTGAGACTTAGTATTATTGTCGGTGGTATACATTAAACTTACCCCTTTTTTTGGTGCGGAATAGTCCAAAAAGTTTGGTTCTTTTGAAATTTTAAATCTGTCCAACAAGTTTGTCATACAAAAAAATTCTAGTGGACTTCTTTCTTTTTTAATTTGTTTTCATTGATCGGTAGGTGATAATTTATATAGCAGTTTAACTAGTACATCTTTTTTAATTTGTTTTATATTTTCTTAATCATTTTTTACAATTTTTCATCTTTTAAAAACCAAGACACTTTATACTTTATTTTTAAAATAGACTCTTACTTATTTTTCATTTTTCTTTAATGTAGTTTCAAATGTTTATTAAATGAAATTATTTTAATCAAATTATACTAAATTTTCACATTTAATGTCTTCTTAAAGCATATGCATAATCTTATAAATATATTAAAAAATATATGAAATGGACCGAGTACTATAACATTAAAAGCATGATGCATATTGCTTGATACCTTCATTATTAAAGTTGGGTGTCTTATTCTGATTCTTTCTCACTACCTTATCTTTGAAGTTGTTGACTTAATTGTATTGGTTTTCTACGTTTAGTGGGTTCCTTTGGCGAGAATAAAGGCACAATAATTTTGAAATCTTGTGATTCTACCATTTCTGTCTAGTTTCCACTACAAATGCCTTATTTCTTAAATCAGTTGATTAATGTGTGGACTAATATTTCAATTAAAATAATAATACATATTGTTTGCCTTAATGTTTGAGCATATCACAATGAAAGTTGAACTATCTCGATCCATATTCTAAATTTTGTATCGCACCAATGAAAACATACAATTTCAAATAAAAAAATTAAACATTTATTATTATTTTTCCGCTTTTGCTTCATTGTCATTGGTGGAAGAAGAACTTCAGACATGAGTTAAGACAACTCTTGAAAGCTACATATTTCTTTGACATAATTTGTGGATTTGCAATGCCTTAAACAATAGAGTTACTATGGGACACAAGTAAACTTCATGTAGTAGTTGTTTTTGGGTAGGACAATGACTAGTAAATTGATGGAGTAAGATGTATGATCTGTTTACCTAGATTGCAGTGTTCACAGCAAAGTGACATGGTAAGATGTAAGTTCCGATGCACAGTATCCGGTTCTACGTGGTTTATCAGTTTTTACATTCTTATTATTACAAAACTTCATTTATATCTGACCCAATATGAGGTATCTAGGCTGAACGAGAGAACCATGTAACTATTATTCAATGTTTGTTATGACAATTGTTGTATCGGTAGCCCACAACAATGACACGAGATAATCTTTACTGACTGAGTCACGACCAAGTCGCTCTCTTTAAGACGTTTCGTGGTACTGCCTCAAGGTGCAAGCAGACTATCAACCACGCCATCCCCAGTGTCAATTCTGAAATACCCACAATATTGGATTTCTATTCCAACTCTAGTGCCACGGAAAGAAATGGAGAGAAAATATGGCTTCCAGTGCCAATTCCGAAATACCCAAAATATTGGATTACTCACACGCTCTGCATGCTTGTGCCACCCAAATTACTCACGCTCTGCATGCATATGCTGACTCACTAAAAGAATGTTGGGCCCAAGCCTGAACCGAGCCGGCCGGACGATGGCGGCGTGTGGGGGATTTTGTTTGTGTGAGTCCTCGCCCACTTACAAAACCCATTGGATTACTCACACGCTCTGCATGCGTATGCTGACTCACTAAAAAGAATGTCGGGCCCAAGTCTGAACCGAGTCGGCTGGACGATGGCGGCGTGTGGGGGATTTTGTTTGTGTGAGTCCTCACCCACTCATAAAACCCATTGGATTACTCACACGCTCTACATGCATATGCTGACTCACTAAAAAGAATGTTGGGCCTAAGCCTAAACAGAGGCTGCCGGACGATGGCGGTGTGTGGGGGATTTTGTTTGTGTGAGTCTTCACCCACTCACAAAACCCATTGTACCCCTTGGGGCACACCCCAATGGTAGGACTTGAGCCTTATAAGGTCTCTCACGTTCCCTTCTCCAACCAATGTGGGACTTGGAGAGTTTTTTGAATTTCACACTCCAAGCTCCCTCTTTAATGGCCACTTTAATGTGCTTTAATGCATCTTAAAACCAACAATTTTCAACAACAATTCTATATCTCTACCCAGTTACCTAAACACAGTGAAAAAATGACAGGTCATTTGCCGTTAAGGATGAGGTTTTCTGCTTGTTTGAGGGAGCTCTTGACAACTTGGGAAGCTTGAGGCAACAATATGGATTAGCCAAGTCTACCAATGAAGTACTTTTGGTCATTGAGGCTTACAAAACTTTACGCGATAGAGCTCCGTACCCAGCTAACCATGTTGTTGGCCATCTCAGTGGGAGCTTTGCTTTCATAGTTTTTGACAAGTCCACTTCCACCCTCTTTGTGGCTGCTGTAAGTAATTCAACCCCATCATCAATTTTCTTGATCCACTGCCATGATCTTTAGTTAATTAGTTACTTTTACTGAGAACATTGTGCATGTGTTAATTATGATAGGATCAAGCTGGTAAGGTTCCTCTTTATTGGGGAATAACCGCGGACGGAAATGTAGCATTTGCTGATGATGCAGAACTGCTTAAAGGTGCATGTGGCAAGTCACTTGCTTCTTTCCCTCAAGGTTGGTTGGTTTATTTCTATGCTTATGTATAATTGTCACAATGCATCATATTCTTTACCAACTACAAAGACATTGTCTCAGTTATTTGTCCATTTTCCTCAATCTTGTAAGTTTTCCATCTAATTTTTGCATCATTGTTCTCTAAACTGTACAGGGTGTTTCTACTCCACAACAGTTGGAGGATTGAGATGCTATGAGAATCCTAAAAATAAGATTACTGCAGTACCTGCTGAGGAGGAGGAAATCTGGGGTGCAACCTTCAAGGTAACAAAATGAAATGAGTTTAAATAGTACAATATCTATTTCCAAAATAAAAAATAGTTTGCATTAGTAGTCTATTTCTATTGTCTGTTTCACTCAACATATCTGGTTTTTGATATCTTATGCTCAATTTTGTGGGATGAATGATCAGGTGGAGGGGCCAACAATTGTTGCAGCCACAGAGTAGAATATCTTTATATAAAGTGGGACATATGGAGCAATGTTTTTATGTGATTATAACTGTAAGTCATGCTTGAGGGGTCATGTAAATATACCTTGAATGATAACAGTGAGAAGAGTGGAACAACTAGTAGAGGTTATTGTGGGGTACTTGATATAGAATTATGCTTCTAATGTACAGTTCTACTTTTCCATTGTAATAAAAATATGTGTCTGGCTTGAGACATGCTATTACCCTCAGCAAGTATCCAATCTTATTAAATTTAAGAATGTATAACATTTCTCATGTATGTTAACTATATGGTAACAATAACTGCTTATTTCACTTAATCGATTAAATCATGTAAACTAGGGAGGGGTTGTCATTTGTTACAATGAAGGAAGGGTTTTCAGTTTTTATTTCCTTTCAAATGAAGTATAGGTGAATTAGTTGGCACTGATTAATAACCATAGCACTCACTATAGCAGTGTATAGCTTATAAAAATGCATAGCAGTAAATATGAAACAGAAAACTAAAATCAAATCGTTTTTTCTTTACTTTGTGAAACATTCTTTGTTGCAGTACCCGGACAGGGAAAATTATAAAACTAAAAATGATCCCAAAAATCTCAAACATAAGTTAAACTCGTCCAAAATTTGACTAATTTTGGACTAATTTTAGAATATTTTAGATTGTTTCATTATGTTTTTTTCTCATCCTTAAGAATGGAATTATTAGATGATTCCACTAGTATCTTTTCTCAGTGTGAAGGGTTGTTTTGTGGTATATGATTATTGAGTAATACTATATACTCCTACTAATCCTCCTACCAACAAAAAAGTAATATATGTCACAAAGTGATACTTTATTTATTAGTGATTAGTTTACAAGTGACATATGTCACTTTCTTGTGGGTAAGAGGATAATTAGGAGAATTTAGTAGGAGGATATATCATTTTCCTTTATAAATGGACAGAGCATACTTTACCTCCGGTATAGAGAAGCGTTTCCCAATAGTTTAGTATTTATACACTAACCATATAAATATTTTATATACTCACATTATTCATATATTAACCATAATTTATTATAAAAGTAATATACATGAACACTCACATAGATATTAAAAGTGTAAATTCATCATATTAAAATTTATCGTAACAGTTATAATCACACTCACTTTTTTCTACCATCACCACCTTTAACAGGCCGGACAAACATCTTCTACACTGCAAGAAACAATGCTAGAAGTTATACAGTGCAATTTCCTCCCAATAAAACTAGGATTCAATTAAATTGTACTAAAAATGTAAAAAAAATTTATACTATCAACCAATCATGCATTGTAACATCATTAAAAAAAAAATCAAAATCAAAATCACCCACTTTTATAATGGCTATCTTATAGGCCATATGTGAGGTGATGTATGATTATGATATCACATTTGATACTCCTGAATAAAGGGAGGGGAATGAATATAATGTTTTGGAGGATGTAAATTCAATGACAATATAAACCTCAAAAAAATCAGCATAATTTCTGAAACAAAAAGGATGTTGGGATGATCAAGTTGTTTCAGAGAAAGTATAATTCCCATAAAATGAATGTTTATCAAGAAGAACAACCTTTTACCCAAGCATTCAATGATGTCACCAGTGACAGTTGATCTTTTCTTAGTTGAGAATGCAAGTGAAGCAGCCTTCCTCAAAATAGCAGAACCAGCAATGCATCCCAAAACTGCTGGATTCTTAGAACTGCGACGAAAAATATAACAACGGTATAACTGATATTCAGAAACAGACAATAAAAAAACATTCCATGTGGAATGCCATATATAAACCTGAGATTTGAATTTGGATCAGCAGCTAGTTGGCGTGCCCATGACAAAAAGACAGCAACACTGTACCAATTAAAATAAGTATGTTCATGAAGAAATTCAATTTCAAATAACATAACAATAAAACCCACATATAATTTCTAATTCCTAGTAACCAATAATTGATTTTCTTTAATAAGTATGTATTAGGCACAAACAATAGATGCAACAAGGGTTAGTAAAATTAGTAACATTAGTGTGTGGAAGTTTAACAACTTGAATTTCTTCCACAACTTAAAACTATTTGTCCAATTCAAGGCTCTCCACTGACAGTGATTTTCTGATTTACCTTCTGTCTTGCAATGAAAGACAAGCAAAAGATAGAATTAGAATAAGTTGTCAAAGGAAAAGTAAAAACAAAAAAAAGGAGGTATCATTTTCTTCTCTTCGTCAATGTTTGATAAACAAAGCTTCAAATTCTCAAGAGTGTAGATTCTCTAGGAGTCTTGATTTGTTTCTTGAATGTGCTTAAATATAACAATAAGAAACTAATAAGGAGGGAAGGATCAGATAGATCAATGATAAAAATAAAAGAGATTTTCGTCTGGCAGAAAGGACCATCTTAGCATAAAGCATACAATTTTCTAGAAGGGAATAACACAAACATCAAGAAATAATTACTTACCTTCCAGAGAGGATATCACCTTGGCCACCACATCGTCTAAGAGAACCATAAATGCTCACTGATTTAACTGCATGAATAATAACCACAATCAAATGATTAGTGAATATCTGTGGGTTACCATAATGTGTCTGTGTATATATACACACAGTTACACACCATAAGCTAATTCCATGTGCAATACAGCAGTAATACCATTACATAATGTCAAGCCCTGGTTTTTAGTCATGGTTCATGAAATATTGTTGTCTGCTCCACACTGTAAAGTTTCTACTTCATAGATAAATTTAGGAGTTCAATTGAATTAGTAAACTAGGGTCTATGGGTGGCTAAATAGAAATTCTACGGAACAAATTTAGACTCCACGATATGATAAGTAAAAGTGGTGAAATGAGAAGTTTTTTTTTATTCTAAGAAAACATTTTGTAGAACAAACTACCAAAGGTTGGGGGAAAATATTTTGATAAATATGATTCTTGAAAAAAGGTTTAAAAAAGATTTAAAAAAATGGACTCACCACGATCATGAAATTTGGGGATATATGAATTTGTTCACATTAATTTTAATTAACATTTTAACATTTATAAAGATTTTTTGTTGGAAAATTACATCAAGCCAGCTCACTTGGCAAGATCTAATCGTGATAACCCTACAGAATATTAGGTAGAGTTTAAATGATCAACTTCCCAACCCTCTCGTACTTCTTTGCCATGGCCTTTGTCTTAAAATTGAAGTTGATTTTATTTACATGTCGAAAAATGCTTTTATTGAAGACCTTTTAAAAGAGAGAAATGAAAGATGAAGGATACTTTTATCCATTCATCACTTGTTTCTTTCTGGTTTTCAAAAACAGAAATAACTAATTTTGTTTATATAGAAAATCTACCTGTGTCACCATCACTTATGAGATCCGATTTTCCTTTCTTGAGGACAGTAACACCACCAATCCTGCAAAGAACGTTGCCATAGTTGCCAACAAACTGTTGTACGTAATGATAGATAATAATGATAAACACTGAATATATCTGTGAACAAAACAAACTTAGCATGGTCGGCTCTACTTCTTTGTATAGCTACATAATGATAAACACTGAATAATGATAAACACTGATTATAATATGTTTTAAACAATATTTAACCAGCACGTTTCATGAGTCAACCTGAGTATCAAGTAAATCACACTTCAACTGATGCAGTCCTTAATCAGGATTTAAGAGTTCAAGCACCTTTCAGTTAAGGCCTTGAGAGATTAAGTGCATAGAGCCACAGTGAAAAAGCATTATGAAACTTGTACAGAGAGGGCTCAACAAAAGTAATAATTTCTATTTTTGAGAACCAGATAACTGAAAAGAATGGAGTTTCCAACTGAGAAATGCAACCAACCATTTACCACTACAGTATTTTATGATAAGATTTTCATGGTCCAAAGGCAAAAAAATAAAATGGAGCAATATCTGGCTAGTGATATGATATTTATGTGACTCATCTGACAACCAAGCTATTGACAATTGTCCATTATCTGGACTGATCACTATAATGTAATGTGTGATCAGATGAAACTGCCCATGCCCAAGTAAATTTCAAAACACCTTATGCAGAAGGAAAAGGAAAAGAAACTTGTGTAGATGTAAGTATGAGTGTCAAGCATATTTGGATTTATAAAAGTTAGCATGTTAAAAATGTAAACCAAACCAACTATCCTCAACATATATGCATATCATAAATAGCATACAATACATACACAAGGATCAATTGCTTGAATAATGTTCTCGCACAAAAACCAGTAATTTGAAAAAAAAGAACTTACTGTTTGGAAAGAGATAGCAATTGCTGTGTACCAGCAACGTCATCTACTTCAGAACTCAATACTTTCTGGACAAGACGCTTATATTCATTGACATTTGGGGTTAGAACAGCTAAGGCATAGCCACTAACAAGGTTAAGATTATTTGTAACAAGAAAAAGTCCATCCTGAAAAACACCCAAGTTTTTTGACAAGGATGATCAAATATATACAGGCAAAAAATGCAATTACTATGAACATGTCATTCAGATTATAAGGAGTCTAAAATATAAACCTCAATACACATACCCCATCTATAACAATTGGGATGTTTGACTGTCTTGCATGTGTGATGATTTCACTCACACAGTCCTGACAAGATCATGCAAATGATGGAATTAAAGATGGACACTGGCAATAGGTAGTCATAAAAGTTAAGACATATAATATCATCGAACTCAAAAGGGAAAACAAATTCCTAAACCAAAAAAGGAAGGAAAAAGCAATAGGTTTAGTAAAGATTGAGTATATCTTGAAAGACCAAATTTTTGATACAGACATAAAATCTATATATATACCCTTGCTTAATAGCTTAAGACAGTGTGGTTCTTTGACATGGGAACAAAAGCTGGTTAACCAGCTAATAAAGTTCCCCTATCCTTATTAACTTTATTGTAAAAATTCGGAGTAATACCAAGTTTCAAAATTTATGAGCTCATGATTTGTCACATCTTCAGCCAAATGAGCTTCCAAGTGAGAAAAAACTGCCTCTTAGAATATCCTCCAACTGTTAATTTTCTTAGAACGACTAGTTCCTTAACAGTCTTTTAGGCATCATTGTAGATAGATGTAATTAGCATCAAATGCATGCATTCAAACATGCATACTGGAAAAGGATAAGATAAAACCTAATGTCCAAAAGCAAACACAATAAGTTTAAAAAAAAGCAAATTATTTTCTGGTGTAATAAAATGGGACCCTGTGAAGCATTTCAAGAGAAAGCATACTAGAAGAAACGGATCTCTTCCAAGGCCTGGACCAATGACAAGACAGTCAAATCTTTCCATCCACTTGTCAACTTCAGCAAGAACCTTGCCTGATATGATTTTCTTGTCTTCCTCCCTGAAATTACACTCTCACTTAAAATACTCACTTGGTTTTGAAATGTGCTTTTAGAAAGGTAAAGATTGCGTAGAATTTATACCTGACACTGTAAGATTCTTCCAAAATGGGGTGTACAATCAACTCAGGACTGTAGCTTTTGATGACAGGAGCAGCATCTTTTGTGCAAAAAACATGGGACAGATCTGCACCCTGCATGGGTGAGAATATAGTTGGATAATTTGGTACAACAGAAAAGGCAAAATAACTGCAGATAAAAGGAGACTTGAAGAAGAGAGAAATAATGATGAGCCAAACATTATAATCTACCGAACTAGATGCATAATTCAGTAAGAGGGGGAAAGGCTAATTACAAAAGGAGTGCCAATACTAACAATTTTCAAGGCTGAAATTGCAGCAAAATATGGAGCTCCTGTGTATTCGCGGCACCCTCCAATAACAGCTATTTTTCCTGATTTGAAGCATGAGTGAACGAAACATTAGATATTTCTTATAGGTAGTAGGTAACTCATATGTATCTGTGCTTCCTAGGATTCAATAATTAAAAAGATAAACAAAAAAGTATCATACATATGTAATTGGAAGAAGAATTGTGTACCTGCTTGGCCTTTATATCTACTATGATCAAGAACAGGAGTAATTGCTCTAATAACACTTTCAGCATCAACCTCAACAGAACTCAAGTGTTGTTGCATATTTGCACAATATGTGTTGTGATGAATTCCACCTCCAACTCCAAGAGATCTTATCAAGAAATGTTGTCTTCTGAAAACAGATGAAGAAGCCAATAGCATACAAGTGTTTGAGGATAATTGGGAATTCATGACATGTTTCATTAACATTGAGCAAAAGAAAGCAATTACTCACCTGCAATATCTCAAAAAAGCACAAATCACAAGCTATTTTCAATTAATGCATAACAACAAAAAGAAGCTTTGATTGCTAAGAAAATTAAGCAAATGAATACCTGAAAAAAATTCAGAAAGATTGAAAAACCACCGTTTCACGATTCAGCTAGGTTTTTGGTTTGATGATTTATTAACTGGATAACATTAACATTGCACGTGTTGGCAATTTAAAAAACGACGTGTCGTTTAAGCTTAGGTATATAAAAAGTACTTAATTGAATTAATCAAATAATAAATCAATTAATTGTGTTGGTGGAAGAGGCGTAATGGCTCCAGTGTCAGAAACGACGAGGAACGCGATTAGGTCAGGGATTGTAGTGTTGGGAGCGTTAGCGTTTGGATATTTGAGCTTACAAATTGGATTCAAACCTTATCTTCATAAAGCTCAACAACACCAACAACAACAACAATCTCAATCTCAATCTCGATTTGATTCTGAATCACCTTCACTTTCTACTGATGACGAATCCTTCTCTTTTCCTGAACGCAATTCATAGACTGTGTCTTCATTCAGAGATATAAAGTAAGGTTAATTTGTATTATGGTTTACATGTTATAGTTACATTATCATCTCCTATAGTTACTTGGTATAGGAGTACTGTTATCGATAACTATGTAGTTCGTCATTTTTTATATTTTGGTTTTATGATGAGGACATCGTATATATTACGATGATTTCGATGTAAGATAAATTAGAGAATTATGTATCATTCATTCAAGTGGGGAACTATGCCATGCATTTTATCACTCACTTCAGAGTGAGTATGTCTATTTGCTCTAGTTATTGCAATGTCACAATGATAATGTTGTTGTCATATAATATGAAGATTATGGGTTTAGATCTTGAAATTTTGTTTCTAGGTTAAGGCGATATATATATATATATTATCCCCATATCGTATTGGTGGAAGCTTCGTACAATAGGCTACCATTCTTAGGATTGTTTGTGGTTGCATGTAATGGTTGGGTTGCTGGTATATTGTAGGATGAGTCTTGTGACAAAGAAATTATGAATGTGAATATTGGAAACACCTAGGACAAGGGCGTATCCTTCTAGAAACTACCACGTAGAAGCCTCGTGTAAATTCCTATAGAATATATGTGTACTTTTTGTCCATGTATTTACATGCTTTAGGACTAATCAAATAAACTTCTGAACCTGGATGATGAGAAAGTCCTTAACTTTAGCCTCAGCCCTGTAACTTTGCCATTTGACCAATAACAAAGCATATGACTTATATAGCTTTCCTGGTGAAACAAAGAATGCAATATTTAGATAGATAAGCATGGTTTTATTATTTCTGATTCATTAATCTCAAATCATGACATTATATGTTGTAGATTGTATCAATCAATCATGCTTTTTTTTTTGTTAATCCTCAAATCATGAGTTCATTGAGTTGAGTTGGGACAGGTTTGTACTTGAAGATGCTGGCTATGGTTTTTGTTTTTTGGGGTACATTGCTATGATTTTTGTTGATACAAGCAACTTCTTTTTATGCATAGAAGCTAGTATTTATTTATTCATTGATTGTTAGCAATGAAGCACATCAAATTTATGATAATCTATATTCATATAATCACTTGTCACATTGGCTTTCTCTCCTTGTTCACTTTATCCACAGTCTCCCCAAAATTTATGGTTATATGCATGATCCTGGATGGGGAAATAGGATTGAATATCATTTGCAAACTATGACTCTCCTCATATAATCTTGCATTTGAAAACTATGAGTTTTATCATTTCTCAAAGTTTTTTCCCCTACATGATTGAATGATAATATAAAAACTTTTACATTTCTCAAACTTTTATTTCAAATCAATGTTGAAGATTTGATTAGATTATTGATTATGAATCAGGTAATAATTCATCCAAACCTTAGTTTAAAAAGGATAATAATTAAAATATCATTGTAAAATAAACAAAAAAAAACTAAACTTTGTCAAAAATATAAGGAAACTCCTTTTTTTAGTTGGTGGATGTTGCATAGTGTTGTATAAATTTTGTCAAAAATATATTTTTTGTTTCAAGATATAAGAATATTACTAAGGTTATTTTGGTAACATCATTGTAAAATAAACAAAAAAAAAATCTCAATTCTCTCTCATCCCTGACCTTTATTGATATTTCATTCAAAAAACCAAATTTCATCCTCATCTCTCTTGTCACTTCTTTTCCTCATAAAAAATCCTCTTATTCTATAAAGGGAGTGTTAACACATCCTTACATTATTACTGTTATTGATATGAGAATTGAAACCAATAGTCACAAAACATATTTGAGCAAATGAGGGAAATGAGTGAGAAATGGCTAAGGACCCATGTATATATTAACTATTAATATTCTCATCCATGACATTCATAGCAATTTACATTCTTTTATTCATAAATGATTTTCTCATTAGAAATTTTATATTATATGTTTTACAAAAGGACAAAACTTGTATACAATATCTTATATGGTAGTCAATTATAAACTGACATGCATATATTTCTTCAACTCAACACTTAAAAAAGTTAACACAATCAGTTATCTACCTTTTACACTTTCAGACAATATTGCAACTTTCAACTTCCCCTCATGAATTAAACCACGATACATCAAATGTTCCTTAAAATTAATGGGAAATGAGACTAAAAGCCTAAAATATGAAATGAAATTAAAACCCAAAAGCTCTTGTCGGTGACTTTAGCCAACACAATTCAAAAAATACAATTATCCACTCCGAGGAGTTTAGAACATTGGGCATTGAGGAAAAATGTTTATGCTGAAGGAAGAAATGAGAAAAATGAAGAATTAACATAATTAAAAAAGTTAACACTTTGAGTGTGTTGAAGTGGAAAAGTGTCCAAATATTAATTTATTATTGGTATAAGGTTCTACTAGATTCTTAAGGTCAAATGTTTAATTAATGATAACGAGATTTATTGGGAGGGATAATCACGCACTCCGAAATAAATTAGTTTCTTATTTAAATGTTAGTAAATACTTTTAGTAGTACAAAAAAATATCAATCGTGAGCCAATTTTCAAAAAAGTGTAATCCATCCAAAGTAAAAGATTGACAAAAAAAATATTGACCTATAAAACATTAAGTATCTACTAGCCACCTTTACTGGAGGAATGATCATGTAATTCAAAATAAATTAATTTTGTATTTGAAGGGTTAAAAAATATTATCGGTTAATAAAAAAATGACATATACTCACACCATATGCCTAACTAGTAGGGATGATGAAATTTCATATATTTGTAAGTTGGCACAAAAGTATTCACAATAATAATTGATGATGGATATAAGTATTATGATTATCCATAATCAATAATCATAACACTAGCTTATAGATTGGATGTATATATCATTATTCTAAAGTTATACAGAAATGCACTTTTTAAATACATATTTCATATATATTAAATTTTTTTATTGACATTATATATAACTTACTTTATTTCTACTAGCGTGTGCCGTGTCTGTTAACTCACTTTCTTATCGTTTGTAACGAGTACATGCAATAAATATCTAATGTAATAAATTATGTTAGATATTATAATTTACATTTGAATATATTCGATTGAGGTAATTGTTTAATGTTAATAAATAGATGATGTCTTGCACTCTAATTCTTTAATACTTAACAATGAATAATTACCCCACTGTTGTGATAAATTGAACCCTAAGCACGACATGTATAGATACCATGTCCAGTTGCGGTTAAATTATTATCGAGTTGAACATGTTCTATGTTGATGTGTTGATTCAGTTAATTTTGTGTTATATGTTCAATTTTATATTGAAGAACAAAATATTGAGTTGATGAATTAAATATTTGACCTTAATTTTATTTTCTTATTTCTAATAAAATGTATATTGACTTAACTTGATGAATCAAATATTTGACTATAGTTCCCTTTCCTATTTCTACCAAAAGATATTTATGCATTAATTATATTTTCTATTCTCATTGAAAACAAAAAACCAATAAAAGTAAGTTATGAATCTTATATCAAATCTTTATTGTTCAATAAATTTGGGGTGTTGTTGCATTCCATCACCTTGTTAAAAAAAGAACATGAGAAAATGATATGACAGTTTTATGTGGAAATAATCATCTATAAAAATATTAGTAAGTTGATTGTAAGTAATTTGTATACTTTTATTACATTTTTTCATAACATGTTATCTTCATGATTACTCATTCCAAATAAGTTATGTACCAAAAAATATACTAAAAAGTTAAATTATCAATTATCTTTGCATATTTACATTGAATACTTCTCTCCTATTCATCTTGCATAAATAATATGGTGTACATACATATTTACATGAAACTTTATGGAAGTTTATTAATGTAAATATAGAAGTTTATGAAAGTTTATTAATGGTATGCTCAAAGTTTATTTATAAATATTAAATTCTAAATTATAAAGGGTAAAATAGGTACAC
This sequence comes from Lupinus albus, assembly GCA_009771035.1. Taxonomy (NCBI): domain Eukaryota; kingdom Viridiplantae; phylum Streptophyta; class Magnoliopsida; order Fabales; family Fabaceae; genus Lupinus; species Lupinus albus. Next base: position 16,814,848 of record CM020016.1, read on the forward strand.
AAAATACATCATAGGTAATTAATTTGTGTTTTCATTTTATTAAGTAGTATAGATTATTTATAATGATTGTTTTATTAAAATATAGTAAGATATTTATTATATATTTATTTTATTATACGTATAATAATTATTATACTAGCTGACAGACATTTCGTGTCTGCTGACCCATATTGGGTTAGGATCCTCTACATTAATGGAGAGACAAGTACAAAGAAAACAACATGAAAATATAATATAGTATGGCATTTCTATCATTTAAAGATAAAGATATTGCATTATTGCCATTCAAAACAAATGTAAAACTAATAATTTGGCTCCTCTCTTGTAATTGAGAGGCCAGTGAGCCCTCAGATTGCGACGGTTGAGATTTAAAATTGGACGGTTGAGATTTAAAATTGTATTACGTGTAATCGATTACCATATGGTGTAATCGATTACACCAGTTAAACAGTGTAATCGATTACACAACCCTGGTAATCGATTACATATTTTAAAAAAATAGAAAGACATGGTTCTGATAAGTGTAATCGATTACCACATGGTGTAATCGATTACACCAGTTAAAAATTTAAAATACAAACTCAATGGCTTACTGTAATCGATTACAATGTGAAAAATGCACATATCTGATGCTTTTAATATGTTGTAATCGATTACGAGTATTGTGTAATCGATTACGAGTATTGTGTAATCGATTATATCATGTAAAATGCACAGGTCTGATTAGTTTATCATCATGTAATCAATTACAATGGTTGTGTAATCGATTACACTGTTTAACTGGTGTAATCGATTACACCATATGGTAATCCATTACATGTAATATAATTTTAAATCTCAGCCATCCATTTTTTTTATTACACGTGCCGCAATCTAAGGGCTCACTGGCCTCTCCATTACAGGAGAGGAGCCAGACCCCCTTACACCATATTTCTTCCCATTTCATTTTAATCCCTCGTTTGTATCACGTTTCTTACATGGGATTTTGCCATTTTGGAAAAGCAATTCTTCTTTTTCCACCATTAATTAAGGGATATGATTCATTTATTATATATCTTAGCCATCAATTTAAGGTAAATTCAATAATTTGAATTAGTGATTAGATATAAATCATTAAATTTATCTAGAATTAATTGCTAAGATGTTGAATAAGTTTTTTAAACTTACTCTTATATAGTAAATGAATCACTCTTCTCAATTAATTCCTCATCAAACCAAGAGAAAAAGCCTATCTTTTTTAAAGCAAAAGTTATTTCCATAACATAAAATTAACAATACCTTCCAGTAGTATCCTTGGTGTCTTTTTTTCTTTTGCAGATTTTGTTGTTGCTGTAACTATTTGGTATGATACTAATTGAATGGTTTGGTTCCACTAGTTATTAATGAGATCAATAATATTTTCAGAATGAGAAATTTCCAAGAGTTGGTGTTGGCTTAGCAAAAAATAAAAGTTTATCTGTGTATTTATAATTTCAAGATAATATAATAATTTTCAACAATGACTTTGTTGAATGAGTAAGACTAAGTGGTGATAAATAAGAATTAAAAGTAAGATACTAAAGTAAATATTATTTTTCTGATTTTTTAAAATTAATTAAGTTTCTTAATATATGTTTATTCTATTTATGCAAAGTTACTTTTAAGAGAGTAGGATATAAATATTTACTAGGATATGGTCAACAAATGCCTTGAAAAGTAAATAATATTTTTATTCTTGAAACAACTAGTTCATAAATGTATTTTGAGTCTATAATAAAAGATAATATATTATATATGTACTATAGTAAAAAGAGTTATACACAATCATGATAACATTTATAATTCATCTATATTATTTTTTTGATGAATTTAAACTTATTTAACATCTTAGCCATCAATTATAGGAAAATTCAATGATTTAGATTTACTAATTAATTTAAATCATTAGTTAATTTAAATCATTAGTTAAATAAAAAGAAAAAGTATATCCCCTCCCTTTTTTTATTTAGTTAATGTTTTTGGCTTTGCATATTCACAGTATTTACTTAACTGTATTCACAAAATGAAACTGCCATATATTTCCACTCATGCCACCCTTCTCTTCTGTGTTTACAAAGTTCACATCTTTCTTTGTTTTTCTATCACCACTTTCTTCAACTTAGATACCCATTTTCTATAATTCGAACCATTTTTAATGTTGTCTTCTTCTAATAACTCCCCACAGAAACACGTGGAAACCGTGCCAGTTTTGGATGGTTTCAGAAGATTCAAACGTTTAAGGTTGTTTGAACTATGTGTGGGTGTTGCAGTATTTTTTATAGCCATTGCCCTTTTCATATGCTTCTTATTCTACTTACAATATAGAGAAGAAACTGCACCATTTAGACCCTCAGGTTCAGGTTTAGTAGAAGAACAATATCATGCAGTTGAGTTTCTTGAAGAAAAAAGTGAAGGGTGTGATTGGTTTGATGGTAACTGGGTTTGGGATGAAAGCTACCCTTTATATCAGTCAAAAGATTGCAAATTTTTGGATATTGGGTTTAGGTGTTCTGAGAATGGAAGACCTGATTTGTTATACACAAAGTGGAGATGGCAACCAAAAAATTGCAACATACCAAGGTAATAGATTTATCATGCTTATTTGTTTTCTCATCTTTATCCAATTTTGCTGCTTAGAGAAATTGATAAAACACCAATAACAAACTTAAAAAATGACCATAATATTGATTGAAAATGAGAGGGGGAAGAAATAAATAAAAACTATGTAGGACTTTGAAGTTTGAATAAGTCTCAATTACTCAATTAACTTAGCAGCTTTGTGAAAATGACAACATTTTTGTATTCAATTTCAACTTACAACTATTGGAAGACCATGTTGGCATTGATTAGGAATTGTGAAGTTTCTTGTTCACATAGCTATCACACCAAGTTGAAGATTGGATATATTTCTCTTCCTTGATATCATAGTTTTGACTGCTTCTTTATTTATTTTTTTACTTTTACATATTTTCTGCACTTTTAGCCTTTACTTTGTGTTAAATTACAAAAACTTTTACATATTGCAAGTGATTTTATCATAAATTCTGTTCTGTACTTGTGAACTAACAATTATAATAATCTAACATAAAACATTATGTTAGTAATTTCAATATTCAGTTGTTTCACTTATATTGTCTTAATGCAAAAGTAAATGAAGTAAACTTAGAGATTTGTTTCTTCAATACTAATAACAGATTCAATGCAACAATGATGTTGGAAAAACTGCGAAACAAGCGAGTAGTATTTGCTGGAGACTCAATTGGGAGAAACCAATGGGAGTCACTATTATGTATGCTTTCTTCTGGAGTACCTAACAAGGAATCAATCTATGAGATAAATGGCAGCCCAATTACAAAGCACAAGGGGTCCTTGGTGTTCAGATTCAGTGATTTTAACTGTACTGTGGAATACTACAGATCAACATTTCTTGTATTGCAAGGTCGGCCTCCTACCGGATCCTCGGATAATATTCAGTTTACTTTGAAAGTGGACAAAATGGATTGGGACTCAGTAACATGGAGAGATGCAGATGTACTTGTTTTTAACACAGGGCACTGGTGGAGTCATGAGAAAACTATAAGAAGGTAATCAAATCCTCTCCAAACTTTTGTTGCTTAAAACATTATGACCTATGACATTTTTTGCTTGCATTAAGGTTTGATTGTTTAGATTATTCTATTTTTGTTCAGGGGTTGTTATTTCCAAGAAGGTGATGAGGTTAAATTGGAAATGAAGATAGAAGATGCATATAAGAAGTCCATTGAGACAGTGTGGAACTGGATACAAGATTCAATAAATGCTACCAAAACTCAAGTTTTCTTTCGCTCTTACTCCCCAGCGCATTTCAGGTTTGTAACTTGTTTGTTTGTTCTTATTTTTTCGGTTTTTCACCGGGTATCCTAGTAGGCATAGCTATGAGAGTAACACTAAGGTCGAGGGCGGTGGTTAGGTAAAACTCTCACCAAAGTAGTGACTTCATGATTCGAATTCTCGACTTATGATGACTTTTATGTTTCCTCTCCACTTTAATTGTATTACTTGTGTTTCCTCCTTAGTAAGAAGTTTGCATTGTATATATCCAAGGAACCTTGTCCAATGTTCTTGACCCTCAATGGTTAACTTAATTAAGAGTATCTAGACCTTAAATTAAGTCAGTCTCCAAAATTATATTCCACAGGTATATATATATATACACACACATTACAATTATATCATATTGATTGCTAGGAAATGATCACCAAATATATCTCAAAATATGATTCATAAGGTCAAAGAAGGTGTTCATGCCATTGATCTTATATGTAGATACTTGTATTTAACCCTTTTGACTGAAATGAGAACTTTATTCTGAATGAAGTAGTATACTTGTAGATACATTCATTTATTAGAAACTAAATTTGTCTTTGATGTGTATCATTATCATACAGAGGTGGAGATTGGAGAAAAGGCGGAAACTGTCATATCGAAACACTGCCAGAGCCTGGATCCTCAATGGTGTCTGATGAAAACTGGTTTCAAGTTAAGATAGCAAATTCTCTGTTATTGGAACACACAAACACTTCTGAGACTATTAAGGTCAATGTATTGAATGTAACTCAGATGACAGCTCAAAGAAAAGATGGGCATTCATCGATATATTATCTCGGTCCTAAGGCTGGCCTTGTGCCGCTTCATCGCCAAGATTGCAGCCACTGGTGTCTACCTGGTGTACCTGATACATGGAATGAATTGCTTTATGCATTGTTCCTAGAACATGAAGGTGAACTCATACAAGGAACTAGTAACAATTCACATAGAGCATTTTAATTGTTAATGGATTCATAAGGAATGTGTAATGTTTACGTATTCATTTGTATTACTTCTTTTCTTGAAGAGTCAATGAACATGAATGCTAACGGATGCTGTGACAATGTATCAAACTCATACATTGTTATTGTCATTTCATCCATACACATAAGAATTATCAATTTTGGAATACAGTGCTGCTTCTGCTAGAAACCTTAAATTTTTTCAGGTTAATATATTGTGAGAAGAAGAATTTTTGTATATTGTATTCAAAATACAGTTATTCATTCTAATCTTGTAAAGTCATCATGCTAATTTGTAATTTCAACCCTTCAAACAATGTTGTTTCAACCACTCAATCTATATTCGTGATGTCATATATTATACATAGTACCATTAGTCATCATTTGTGAATCAAGATTCATCCAATAAATAATTATTAATATTTCATGTTTGCATTAAAAATAATTATAATATATTTGTTGGGAAAGATAATAATTGAAAATCGGTTAAATCACTGTGTAGGATAAGCACACATATTCTTTGTTCATCAATGGCGGACGCGTACTTTTCCTTCTTGACCCTATTCATCATCCTCCCCCTCGCCCTTCTCACCTTCCTCTACTTCATCCTTCGACCCCGTCCCGTGCGGATCCCAATAAAAAACCGCCACGTCTTCATCACCGGCGGATCCAGCGGCATCGGCCTCGCCCTGGCCCACCGCGCCGCCTCCGAGGGCTCCCGCGTCTCCATCCTCGCCCGATCCCCGAACAAGCTGGAGGAAGCCAGGAACGCCGTGAAACTGGCAACAGGGGTCGAGGTGGCGGTGTTCGAGGCGGACGTGAGAGACTACGACGCGGTGAAGCGCGCGGTGGATGAGGCGGGGCCGATCGATGTTTTGGTTCTGAACCATGGCGTTTTCACTGCGCTGGAGCTGGAGAAGATGGAATTGAGTGAGGTGAAGTTCACGATGGATGTGAATGTGATGGGATGTTTCAATATGATTAAAGCTTCGTTGCCTGCTATGAAGAATCGGAAGGATCCTTTACCAGCTTCAATTGCTTTTGTTTCTTCACAGGCTGGTCAGGTATACTATATAATCATTTGAATGTTACTTCAATTGCTTTGTAAGGGTTTTTAAGTGTTTGATTATTTGCTATAATCGAGTTCATAACCTGTGAATTTTCATTTTTAAAGAGTAATTGGGAGAGAAATAATGAGGTTCCTAATTTGGTCTCCAAGAATTGAGAAATCATGAAAAGTTCCATTTTAGTCCTAAAGAATCTTAAATGGCAGTAAAATTAGTCCTTTGCATAACAAATTTTAGGGGCAAAGTAGACCATATCGGGGACTAGTGTGACGCAGTGCATGAGGCTTGTTTCATGAATTTGAATCCGTAACCTCCAAGTCACGAAGTAATAGCAACCTTTCTGCTGCAACAAGGCTCACATTCTGGATCTTATCGGGACTGGATTGGAACTTTTCATTTTTTATGGAGTAAATTAGGAGGTGCGGTTTTCTTCGGGATGAAAGTGTATAACACTACTAGCAAATTATGTTTTCCATGTGACTTGTTATAACTTATAAGTATAAATCTTGTGCTGTTATTGTTTTCAGTACGGGATTGTTCTGAAGTTGTTTGTATCATAGTGACAAACATTGTTTCATGTAAAAAATTACCCTGAAATGTGGGCATCCTCTGAGAAGACAGTCATTTTTTTAACATAGCTCTTCAAAATTGATCACAAGTAGTGTAGTTTACAATTACATTATTTTTCATACTGAAGTGAAGTATTCAGAGAATGAGTCTTCAAGGTATAAAATTTGATGGTTGACTGTATCATGATAAAAGATGTTGATTATCTTTTTGATGTGGGCACCTGATAAATTATCAACTGTTGATGTGGATTTTTTATATATTTAGGTGGGAATTTATGGTTATGTAGCTTATTCTGCCAGTAAATTTGCCCTTCGTGGTTTAGCTGAGGCATTGCAACATGAGGTTATAGCAGATAACATTCATGTCTCTCTGATATTCCCTCCAGATACAGACACTCCTGGACTTGTAGAAGGTATTGAATTGGATGCTTGAGCTTATTTCTTCATACATATTACTTTTGATTAAAGCATCTTTCATAAATTTCAAATTTCAACTTGTTAGTTCAAGCTCACCATAGATGTGACAAAACTGGGCCTAGATTGGATTGTCTGAATCCATAACTCCAATAAAATTATTTAGATAATTACAAATAATTTTGCATAGGTTGCCATATTTCTTTTGTTAGTGATTCATATACAAGCATGTCTTCTTAATAACTCACGCTTCCTCATTATTAGAATGTCTACCTCATTATTAGTGATCTCATACATTGAATATATTGCCATGCCGTGTGTATTAGATTGATACTGATGGGAAACTTCTGGAGAATGATTAGTTATGAATATAGTAAGTGAATAAGTTTGAATACTTGGTTATTAAGTGTATTTTAAAATTTTAAGCCCCCACAGGTTTACAAAATGAGTTATGTGCTTTTGGAATGTCATATATTTATTTGTATAATCTATTGCCAAGTTTATTTTTCCGATTATTAAAGTGGAAGTACAAACTGAAAGGTTACTTTTGCAGAAAACAAGAGAAGGCCAGAGCTCACCAAAATCATTTCGGCCTCTTCTAGTGCAATGAAAGCTGAGGAAGTTGCTCAGAAAGCTTTTGAGGGAATAAAGTCTGGCAGTTTTATCATTCCTTGCAATTTGGAGGGACTTGCGCTATCCATAGCAACTGCAGGTTTATCCCCTCAGCGGTCATTCTTAATGGCATTTGCTGAGGTTGTTGCTGCTGGAATAATGCGTATTGTAGCACTATGTTTCCAATGGACTTGGTATGACAGTATAGAGAAATGGCACAGCCAAAGGAAGGGTAAGTAAGTATGAAGTCCTTTTCTCAAATACCTTATTATTTATTAAGATTAATAAAAGCTTTACTTACGCTACTTAGTAGTCCGAATTGTTTACCCACTTTTTAAATTAGTCTTTAAAGCTATGAAGTTTCCTGTTGGATCCTTAGAATTACCAAATGTTTCTAATTGACTCCCACTTGTGACCGATTATCCGATTTCTTTTAATTTAATGCTGAGGTGGCAAATGGTGTGTGGTTGTAGAGCAACCAATTTTCTTGGGTGGATTAGTAGTGTGACCAAATGAACCCACTTCCTTTTCATGAAAGCTCAACCCCATTCCGGCTTAGCTACTCTTACCATCTTTTATAAGCTTTTTCCTTTGGTTAGAATTTAGGATTTGTCAATGACAAAATGAAACCATTATTTACTTATCTTTGCTTTAAACTTTGTCTCAATATAGGAAAATTTATAATTGTGGATAATGTTTGATTTAAACTTCCTCCATTTGTGCGGAGTAAGGCTATATACATTATACCTTCCTCAGATTCCATTAGGTGGGAGTGTCGTGTACTATGCCGTTTTTAAAAAAAAAACTAAACTGTTCAATGATATTAGTGTCTGTAGTTTGATTTCATATAATGATAGTATGGTAAGGTCATTAATAGAAAATAGCATTTTGATGTAAAAAACTAAAACATTGTAAGAAGCTAAATTGTATGTTACTTTTATCTCACTGGAGCCTCTTAAAGACTACATTCTTATTCAAATGAATCCCCAACAGTGAAGCTTGTGAAATTGATACTTGATATTACTTCATTACAGGTTAACCCGAAGCAGCTGAAGCACACTGAGGTACATGCCCTGCTTTTGGAAAAACATATGCAGATATTGGGATGTAGTTCCTTCCACTCTGTTCTACTTAGAGACTGATGTAGGGAAATTAAATGAATGTTAATAGATGAAAACTCCATAAAAGTCAAGTTGTTAAAGGTTGTGGGTTCTGAGTTCTGACTTTCTTCCTTTGGGACTTGATAGAGAGTGAAAAATGACTTTCTTCATTTCCATTTTCCTACTTTTAACTGTTGTACTTGCCTTACTCTATAAATGTTCTCTTAGTAAATGATGTATGCTTCCAAGTTCTACAGAGTGCATGTTTTGCTTTTATTGTTGGATTTTTTGTCGTGTTAAAGTAATACTATGTCTTCTTACTAATTGACAATTAGAGGAGTAGCCCAACATATATTTAAACCATTTCCGAAACAACGAGGTAGGCGATGTGACACTTACTTCCCAACATGCCCCCTCCACATAAACATGCCGGACTAGGCGAATGGTTACCTTTGACCCATAACCAAGGGACATCTTTTGGTCATCACAATCGGAAAGAAGTTGGACTCTGACTCTGATAACATGTCATTAAAATTGGCTTGATGCATTTCTCATTGCATTTTATACTATATATAATAATGTCGGTAATTATAGGTAATTACAACTCATAATGCCTAATTACAACTCATAATAACTAATTTTCTATTCTATGAATGTAAATTATTCACAATAAATGCAAAGATTATTTCTTGATTAACATATATATCATTTCCTTTACCAATTGATGTGTCTGGAACCTACTCATTTACTATATATATATCAGATACCGAATTCAATGTACCTCGTATTAGATTCGTCATAACATTATGATAAAAAGTGACAATGGATTACTTCCAGAGAAGCCTATTAGATGAGGGATTATATTTGATGATGACAACTAACGAGAATTTGAATTTTGGCTCCATTAAAGTTACATTTCAAAACTAGTTAACAATGAGATGAACGAACAAATATTTAAATAATACTAAAGAATGAGATAGATAATATAAAACTTATTTTTGAAATACTTATGTACATTAATTTGGTTCCTATATTAATACTTTTTACTAAATACCAAATGATGTCCATTGTTTTTAAAAAGTTAACGTCATGGTATGTTTTAAAATTTTGGGGATCATATATTTTATTTCATAAAGAACATGTCACTTGTTTAGATGCTAAAGAAAATAAAATTAAAAATTACTTAATTCAAATAGAAATAACTTAAACATTTTTGTTGACCAATTAAAAAAGTAACATAAAATAAAAACTTTTGCGAGCCAATAGATTTTGTCGGATGTATTTGAAGGATGGGTGTTTAGTCTAACATTAGATTGACATGAAAAGTAACTTAATACTTTGTTTTCTAACATACAAGGTACATCATAAAGCACATAGGTGACAGATTTTCTGATCATATCAAGTGCAAAAAATCATCACTATATAAGTCACTTAATTACTATATAGTTCCATCACACTAATAGGTAACTTAGGATAAGGTTCCTTTCTCTAGAGTGAGCAAATATTTGAAGTGAATTACAAAAATGTTTACAATTTGAGGTTATTTTTGCTCTTTCCTACATCATTAATTATATAATTAATTAATCATTAGAGTGATTTGTATAGTATGATTGATTTATGGTAAAGTTAATAATGCAAGTTAAATCCCTAACACCAACCAGTGAGTGTTAGAAAAGAATGTTAAATAGAAGAAGATATAAAGGACAATCTTTAAATAAACTACATGTAAAGATATTACAATCAATTTTACTACTACACATATTAATTTCCCCACAAATTAAGATAACTTGCTAAAGTATTAAACTACACTACTTAAACTCAATAAACATGAAAATATGTAAGAAGGGAATATAAGAAGAGATGAAAAGGAGAGTAATTTGAAAAGAGCGTAAAAAAGAAGCAAAGAAATAGCATTAGAGTGAGAAATGGGAATGGCGAATGCAAATGGAAATCGATGGAGGGACCTTGACAAGCTTCTTCTAAGGAATGGAAATCTTGTGGGTCCAAGATTCGAACCAGGATCCGAATTGCGAAACGATCTTCAAACCTACGCTACAGTTCTTGTTGTTGGAGCTGGTGGTTTGGGATGTGAATTGCTCAAAGATTTAGCCCTCTCTGGTTTTCGAAACCTTCATGTTATTGACATGGATCGAATTGAAGTTACTAATCTCAATCGCCAATTCCTATTCAGGTTTTCTTACTTATTTAATTTTATTTTATTATTAAGGAAATTATTTGTTCTTTTGATTTTTACTCTTTTTCTCTTTTTGAAGAGTTGAAGATGTTGGAAAACCAAAGGCTGAGGTTGCTGCGAAGCGTGTGATGGAAAGAATTAGTGGTTTGAATATTGTGCCACATTTTTGCAGGATTGAGGACAAAGAAATTGATTTCTATAATGATTTTAACATTATTGCCCTTGGTCTTGATTCCCTTGAGGCACGTTCATATATCAACAATGTTGCTTGTAGTTTTCTAGGTATATCTTCTCTAACTCCTTTAGCTTATGTAGAGTTCTGTTGTTATGACTTATGTCCGAGCCTTTTTATTAAAAACACAAGACACATTGTTTTAAATTGCACTCCGCAACGACAATTGTGGTTTCGGGAGTCTCACCAACTGCATTGCAACGGCAATTTCTGAAATTGTGGTTGCGTCAGCCGAATTTCCCTGCACTTTTCTGCAATTGCGTAACCACAACCACAATTTAAACTTGCAGTCACACTTAAGCGTCTTGAACATCTATTTAACTATGCAGGCTAAGAGATTAATTAGTTTAACATGTGTTTATAACTTTATATGATAATGAATTTAGAGTGTTATATAATTTATTAATATATTGTTACATAGTGTATTACTGTATTGGACCCTAAGAATGCCATGCTGTATAAGGCTATTCATTTCTTGGTGTCATATTTGACCCCAACTATGTAAATTTTCATCCTTTCACACCATCTCTCCAAAGTTCACTGCTAATTTCTGGTTTCTTTTCCCCCTGGTAAATCTAGAATATGACTCTGATGACAATCCACGGGAAGAAACAATCAAACCTATGGTTGATGGTGGGACTGAAGGTTTCAAAGGCCATGCAAGGGTTATCTTGCCAGGGATCACACCATGCTTTGAGTGCACCATATGGCTTTTCCCACCTCAAGTGAAGTTTCCTTTGTGCACCCTGGCAGAAACCCCTAGAACGGCTGCCCATTGTATTGAATATGCTCACTTAATTAAATGGAATGAGGTATTTCACTGCTTTCTCTCTGATTTGTTCTTTGTTATTTTCTAGAATCCATTATTAAAAATGAATATTTGGTTTTTAGGTTCATGGGGGAACTGCTTTTGATCCAGATAATCCTGAGCATATGAAATGGGTCTATGATGAGGTAGCCATTATTTTTATAATTAGTTTCTCGACCATTTAATATATATATATATATCCCATTAATTACACATTTCACTATTTTTTTTAATAGGCAGTCAAGAGGGCTGAGCTTTTTGGCATTCCAGGGGTGACTTATTCATTTACTCAGGTATAACTTGCTTGATGTGTAAGTTTTGAATAGAATGTATGATATTCTGCCATTGATTTTTGTTTTCACTTTGTGATGTTGTCTGAGTATATTTTTATCATTTCTAAGCAGTTAATTGTTTTCAACAGGGTGTTGTGAAGAACATAATACCTGCTATAGCTTCCACAAATGCAATTATATCAGCTGCATGTGCACTGGAAACATTGAAGATTGCAACAGAGTGCAGCAAAACTTTGTCAAATTATTTAACGTGTGTCCCCTCTCTTCTATATTATTTGACGTTTACTATTCCATGTATTTTGCACATTTTAAGCACATGATTATGATACACGATACCAAAAACAATGCATTTTTAACGTCACTTTGGATTTTAGACTTCATTCTTGCCTAGTTACATTTAAAAAAAAGAGAGAAGAAAGGTGCAAGCTCTATATCTTTTACATGCTGGAAATTATTTACGGATTCTATCATTATTATGTAATTCAACACTAAGTGTCACGTATGGGCAATGCTTATTGATTCTTTCATGTTTCATGCAGGTATAATGGATCAGAAGGCCTCCACACTAAAGTGGCAGAATTTGAAAGGGATAAAGACTGTCTTGTCTGCGGTCCTGGTGTACTTATTGAACTGGACCCTTCAATCACATTACAGAAGGTTATTTCTGGATTCCTATCTTCTTGATTTCTTCATATTGCTATTTATGAATTCAGTGAAATTCTGTGTTTCAAGTTCTTTTTACACTCTTGAGGTTGTTAGTTGTTAGTTGTTACAATGGCCAACCATTTGTTGACATATTGGAAGCATAATTTTATTTAGTTTTTGCTAAGAAGCACTAATATTGACATGTGACACTATAGATGGACAAGGATACAGACACCACAAATCTTAAGTGTCTGGTTATGATTTGGAGTGTCCTGTCTGACACGGTGGTATGTGTTTGACACTGACCTACTTCCTCATTTGAAGTTTCTACGCGTCAAAGGTTTTGCTTCTTACTTATAATCAAAAGCCATCCTGACTTTGAAAGTGAGCCTTTTGCTGCTACCCCTTCAAAGGTTACACTATTTATAACTAGTGAAAAGAGCCTTTTGCTGACATGTCTTTTTCATGATATTGTTATGAACCTTGGGAGAACCACACCACAAATGCTAGCCATTGTGGTCAGAGAGCACAAGGTGCCAAGGTCATATAAACCCCATACTGGAATCTCATACTTCTGATGTGGGATTTAAGTATCATACTTTGCAATTGGATCCTAATTTCTTAACAGATATATTCACTTTTTAGTAAGTGACTTTGATTTTGATTGCTGTTTTTACTTCTAGTTGAATTTAAGCAAGTCATATCTCAATGCATATTTCCCTTCTGTTGTTTTTTAATCAAACTGTTGGAACAGTTCATGGATCTTCTGGAAGGACATCCTAAGTTACGGTTGTCAAAAGCAAGCATTACACACCGAGGAAAGAATCTGTACATGCAAGCCCCTCCTGTATTGGAAGAAATGACTAGATCAAACCTGGGTCTACCAGTTTTTGACCTTATGGGTAAACTATCCAAGGACATAGTCCATGTGAATGGTATGACAAGCAATAATGACCAAAAAGTCTCTTGTCTGAGAAAATTACGTGTTGTTTTCAAGGGAGTGCACGGGGTCACCGATATGGATACAGCTGGAGGAGCATAATTTTGGACATCCAAATATACATCACTGCTTGAAACTTTTAGGATTTTACAAGCACAATTATTGAGTCAGTGTTTGAGGTCACATCAAAATGGTATTGGTAAGGCATGATTAATATATTCTACCCTGTAAAACTTAATCATTTGATGGCTAGTTAGTCCATACGATTTTCAAGTCTTGGTTTTGATGTGTTGCCTTGGGGTATTTTTTTATGGCTCTTCCATTTTATCTCTGTGCTTTTTTTCAAGTCTTGGTTTTTATGGTATGACAAGCAATAATGACCAAAAAGTCTCTTGTCTGAGAAAATTACGTGTTGTTTTCAAGGGAGTGCACGGGGTCACCGATATGGATACAGCTGGAGGAGCATAATTTTGGACATCCAAATATACATCACTGCTTGAAACTTTTAGGATTTTACAAGCACAATTATTGAGTCAGTGTTTGAGGTCACATCAAAATGGTATTGGTAAGGCATGATTAATATATTCTACCCTGTAAAACTTAATCATTTGATGGCTAGTTAGTCCATACGATTTTCAAGTCTTGGTTTTGATGTGTTGCCTTGGGGTATTTTTTTATGGCTCTTCCATTTTATCTCTGTGCTTTTTTTCAAGTCTTGGTTTTTATGGTATGACAAGCAATAATGACCAAAAAGTCTCTTGTCTGAGAAAATTACGTGTTGTTTTCAAGGGAGTGCACGGGGTCACCGATATGGATACAGCTGGAGGAGCATAATTTTGGACATCCAAATATACATCACTGCTTGAAACTTTTAGGATTTTACAAGCACAATTATTGAGTCAGTGTTTGAGGTCACATCAAAATGGTATTGGTAAGGCATGATTAATATATTCTACCCTGTAAAACTTAATCATTTGATGGCTAGTTAGTCCATACGATTTTCAAGTCTTGGTTTTGATGTGTTGCCTTGGGGTATTTTTTTATGGCTCTTCCATTTTATCTCTGTGCTTTTTTTCAAGTCTTGGTTTTTATGGTATGACAAGCAATAATGACCAAAAAGTCTCTTGTCTGAGAAAATTACGTGTTGTTTTCAAGGGAGTGCACGGGGTCACCGATATGGATACAGCTGGAGGAGCATAATTTTGGACATCCAAATATACATCACTGCTTGAAACTTTTAGGATTTTACAAGCACAATTATTGAGTCAGTGTTTGAGGTCACATCAAAATGGTATTGGTAAGGCATGATTAATATATTCTACCCTGTAAAACTTAATCATTTGATGGCTAGTTAGTCCATACGATTTTCAAGTCTTGGTTTTGATGTGTTGCCTTGGGGTATTTTTTTATGGCTCTTCCATTTTATCTCTGTGCTTTTTTTCAAGTCTTGGTTTTTATGGTATGACAAGCAATAATGACCAAAAAGTCTCTTGTCTGAGAAAATTACGTGTTGTTTTCAAGGGAGTGCACGGGGTCACCGATATGGATACAGCTGGAGGAGCATAATTTTGGACATCCAAATATACATCACTGCTTGAAACTTTTAGGATTTTACAAGCACAATTATTGAGTCAGTGTTTGAGGTCACATCAAAATGGTATTGGTAAGGCATGATTAATATATTCTACCCTGTAAAACTTAATCATTTGATGGCTAGTTAGTCCATACGATTTTCAAGTCTTGGTTTTGATGTGTTGCCTTGGGGTATTTTTTTATGGCTCTTCCATTTTATCTCTGTGCTTTTTTTTATAGACTATGTTAGTATGTGGTGGGTGAGAATTGAACCCTCAACCTTCTTACTCTACTCCCTAAGCCCTCCACCCTTACCACATGACCGACCACCTTATAACTCCCTTTATCTCTCCCTTTATCTCTGTGCTTGTACTGAGAATTAAAGTGATACTTTTTAGATTTGTGAGGATATATAATCAAATATAAACTTGTGTGGTACATTGTAAATGGTGTAGATATTGAGATTTGTTATCTGATTGAGGTATAAAGTTTGAACTAATTCATTAGCTAATCATGTATTGTAAATAGTTGTAAGGTGGCAACTTGTTCTGTTTAGGAGTTGCTGTGTCTTTTAGATGCCATTTTATAATGTGGTGAGTTAATTATAGGTGAATTGTCATATAGGAGTTGAAGAAACAGGAAAAAAGGGCCATCAGAAAAATAAACCATTCTTGATAACATAAGCTGACCTGAAAAGCTTAATTTTCAAAATAGTGTTGTCTCTTCATTTTGGTATAAGAGTGTTGTTTTGGTAAAAGAAGTTTGAAATATCATTATTCCAAATGATGCTTCTACGTTAAAATAACATTTTTTAATTCCATAAATTTAATGTTATAGATTAACTTGAAGTTTTATATAATATAAGAGATCGTTAGAAAAATATGGATGTATTCTAAGAGATAATAAGAATAAAATATAAGTTGAAAAATAAATTCTTATTAAAATAAAAATATAAGTTATGTGGAAAGATAATTTTAAAGGTAGATGGGGTATCAACGTAGAATTATGACGAGTAATTTTATTATTTTAAAAGTATAAAATTTAGAAAGTTTGTTTTTAAAGATGGACTTCCAATTATTATATAAGGTTAAAGGTTAAAATTTGATCAATGTAAATAATATTCGTTAAAAGTGATGATCATAATATCTCAAAAGATGAATAATTCCTTATCGAGAAGACATGGAAGTGATACCATCATGTAAAAATATACCCTCTACATAGAACACATGCATTAATAAACAAAGATTTCTGGAACAAAATTCGCATTTCATAAGTTTCATACACGTCCATTTAAATAAATTGAGGAGTAAGCCATTAATTAAATAGCTTATCTGAAAATCACTTGAATGTGAAATATGGACTAAAAGCCAATATTTCCAAAGCTTCCCTCATGTGACGACCGACAAACACTATATGGCTAAGCAAGTTGGGAATTGGTACACTCATCCACCACTCATAATCATACGTACACTGCATCACTTCAAAAATACTCAATAAAAGTTTGATTTAAATTTTATTATTCATTATTTCAAGTTTAATTTTACAATATAATTATACTTTTCATAGTGGTGAATTATGGTATTTATGGTTTAAATTTTTTTACGCTAACTTGAAAGTGTATCAAAATTAAACTATGTAGAAGATTCTCTGATCAAAACCATTGTCATTGAACTTGTGTCTTTGTTGTGTACTTATTCTTAAACTGTACTATGTACTATTTTACACCACTAGATCCTGTGCAATTAGTTCAACATGTAGATCCACCGACCTATATATAAATAATAATTTTGTCTCATTGTTTGGTTGGTTAAATCTTAACCATAAGTAAAGGCACAAGAAGATAGAAAAAGAGATAAGAAACCTATGTGACAAAAACTCAATTTTAACCTATACATATTAAGTATATAGTATGAATATATTGAACTATAATTTACTTATTTTAGGGGGTGAGAAGGTGAGAAAATTAAGGCCCCATCTTACAATCAAGTTGCTTATAGGGATTGAATATCTAGATGAGATATCTGGACATGGGTTGTTTTCTGCTGTTCCTCATCTTTTTCCCTCAATTGGATAATATCACAACACACTTTCATGATTCTATTGGAGTTTTTGTGGGTCTTAGCCAGATTGGACAATTGTGAACATGACCCACCAACCCACATGATCATCCCATATATATCAACTCACAAATCATCCATAGACAAGTTATTGCTTTTACATTTTATATTTAGAGCAAGATCCATTAAATCCAAGAGTAAGTTTTTTTTTAAACTTACTTCACATCTTAGCCATCAATTCTAGGGAAATACAATAGTTTGAATTAGTGGATAGATCTAAACCATTGGATTTCCCTAGAATTATGGCTAAGATGTGGAGTAAGTTTAAAAAACTTACTCTAGTAGTAAGTGGATCCACACCCTTATATTTAAGGGTAAAAGTGTTATTATATTACATTTTATATTTATCATACTATTTTTTATTCTGTTTTTCATATACTTCCCCCTCATGTTACATTTTTCTCTATATAAACATATAGGTCCACAATTTTTGGAGAGAAAAAAAAATTAGAAACTCTAATACTTGGTTTCATTCCAAATTAGAGAAGTAACTACACAAATATGGAGGTTGCTTTGGAACTTGAAGATGATGTATTTTTTGCAGACATTAGCAAGGAAATTGCTCTCCTAATTATGGATGAAGATGAAGACCCTCTTGCTTCTTCTCCTAAAGACTCTTTTCAGGTTCTTCATTACTTGAATCTCTTCAAACACATGCACCACTTTTCTTCTATACCATTTAGTCCTAACATGCTTAAACTATTTTTTTCAGGCTTTTTCTGCAGCAAATTATCCTCCTCCACAATTTGCTTTCATCTATGAGCAAACTTTGAGAAGAGAAAGCAAAGGAACAGGTGTGTTTATCCCTCAAGCAACACAGCCAAGGAAGGAGCAAAGGAAAGTAAGATCTAGTTCATATGCAAAAAATCAAAAGCTGTCTCAAGATACAAGAATGGTTTCTCAAGTTTCTAACAAGAATTCTTTCAAACCAAGAAATTAATGGCTGAAGATATATATGCATGCACACTCCTTCTGAAAAGTTGCAGAAGTTTGGAAATTCTACTGATTAATTTCATTACCAAGTTTGGTTATTTGTGTGGTCTAATTCTTTAGCCTTTAGGCAATAATTCTATGGTTAATTAATTCCTATATATATATGGTTTATGTATAGGTGATTATGTATGTGCATGGGAAAACCATAGATACTTTAAATATTAGTGAATATTAGTGATTAGTGATTAGTGATTGTATAGGAAGGTTCACCTAAGGTTTAATAACCCTCCAATATGGATAAGCATTTCTTTATTATTTGGTTTCATATGATAAGCTTGTCCTTGTTTCAATCAATGTTATTAATGATAAAAATAAATTGTTTTCTTTTCTAGTGTGTTTGCTTAGATTGGAAATATAGAATAAAAAGTGACACTATATCAAAATCAAAATCATTCATTTTTGTATCAGGTTTCAATCACTAGTAAAGGAAAAAAGCTCCAAAAACAGCTTTTCTGCAAAACAAGCAACAAGAAAAAGGCGAAATCTAATTATATTGTTCACTTTGTAATTAGAAAAGTGGTGTATATGATTACAAACTTTCATGCAATTATTATTCTCAGCACACTCTTTCTGTAGAGTAAGATTTACTCTTGAGAGTGCCTAATATGGTTGTCCTTCTTTTCTCTTTTCTTATAAGAAACTTTCTTCACACTCAACAAAAATGATTTTCTTTTATGGAAGCAATCCACATTTTAATTTATTATTAACTCTTAAGTAAGAGTAATATTATTGTTACCGAATTATATTGATAATATATACCTATTAAACTCTTTAAAGAGTCATTGGCATCATATAGACATATACTAGGGGTCTGTGAGCCGGGTTGGGACGATTTAAGGTATGTCCTTACCCGACCCTAAATATTGTTCGGGTCATTTTTCTGAACTCAGACTGACTTAGACCCGAAGTTAACCTGACCCTAAATATTCATAGGGTCAGCCTTTAAACTCGGACCTAGACCCGATTAAATATAACATATACTCATTTTACAAAAGTCTTCTAAATATTATTTATTATCGTGAATATGTAATTTTACATATAAAATAATATATATGTATATATATTACCAAACATGTATATATGATGAAAAATTAGATAATGAATGATATTTTTGACCAAAAAAGTATCATTAGTCTGTATATATTTGAACAGATACACATACAAACATTATGAGTGAGTGACAATGGGACGGGTCGGGACAGATGATGTTTGGTCCCTACCCAACCATAAATATTGATTTGGTCTAATTTTTGAACCCGAACTTGGCCTTAGACCCGATGATACCCGACCATTTTTAGACTCGATCATGATTGGGTCACACCGGGTGAGCGGACAGGGTCGGGTCCTGCTCACCCCTAAGATATACCATGTCCAGATCCAATAGCACATTATTTTAATCCTTTAGCCATTTTTTTATTTGAATAATGATTTTTATTCTTCACCAATCAGCCAAACCTCTTCACATCAATATAAATAGCAGAATCAG
Source organism: Lupinus albus (assembly GCA_009771035.1). Classification (NCBI taxonomy): domain Eukaryota; kingdom Viridiplantae; phylum Streptophyta; class Magnoliopsida; order Fabales; family Fabaceae; genus Lupinus; species Lupinus albus. Next base: position 16,834,716 of record CM020016.1, read on the forward strand.
CATATACAGATGTAAAAGTCTAAGGAATCAAATCAAACAATTAAATTTATTTTTCTGTGAAATACTAGCTAGCTCATGTGTTAATAGTATAAAATAAATATCACCCAATAGTTCTGGAGAATATTCAATCCAAATGTTGAAGTCAACGTTCTTAGGTAATGAACAAGAAAGTCAACTACAACAATACATGGTTGAGGAACATCACTTGACCAATGCATCTCTGCCATTCATTGGTTCCATGCTGCTAAGTGTTATGGCTTATCCACTCAAGGGGTCCCTTCTTTATTTATAGCAAAGAAATTGAAGGCTATGTCACATTATTCATTTAAATTTGAGTTATGGGTTCCTACATATATTGATATATTAAGGAGGATTTATATTAATAAAACATGGCCTTATAATGTGTGATTTATGTGATGGGAAAAAAGAATTGGTCTACACAACTGCACATAATAAAACTTCATAGTTGAAAATTGGAATGCATGTCAAGTTAAAAGGAAATAGGAGGGATACATTGACTCCAATAGTAAGTTTTTAAACTTATTCCACATCTTAGTCATCAATTCTAGGGAAATCCAATGATTTGAATTAGTGAATAAATCTAAACCATTGAATTTCCCTAAAATTGATGGTTAAGATGTAGAGTAAGTTTAAAATTTTTTACTCTTAGAGTACTCACCCAAAAGGAAATGAATTCAACCATTAATTGCTTCAACACTCATATAGATGAAGGATTCTGAAATATAATAATTAGAAAATAGGAGGAAAAAATAACATGTTATAATTTTTTTATTTTTTTATGAAATAATATTTTTATCATTAAAAATAAAATAAAAAACAAAAACTCGTCACTTATCACTTCAGTACTAACTAACTCATTAGCCATGAAACAATTGGTTCCTTTACATTGGGCTAAAACTTTTATACTATTTTTTATAGAACAAAAACTACTTAAACTTCAAACAAACACAATTGTAACCAAAAATCAAATTTTTCAATGCCTACTAAAATGGGACACAACACAAGAACAAAGCTTAAAAAGGAAGCCCTTAATATAAGAGGCCCATAAACATTAAAACATTCCATTTATGTCCTTAGAAAGAATACCAACAAAAGAAAGAAAAGATTCCCACAACGTTGTTTGTTAACAATGGCATCTGCTATAATGAATCGAGCTTCCTCTTCTTCAACAATGAGATCAATTTCACTTTATGCAGCTCTTAGGATAAGAAATTATGCCAAGGTTGCAAATGGGTCTGATATAGTCTCGGTTGCACCCAATGTTTCTCTCCAAAAAGCACGTACCTGGGATGAAGGTGTCTCATCCAAATTCTCCACCACTCCTATCAAGGATATCTTCAAGGTCTCATTTTTTTAATGCCATTCTAATTTTCAGACCATTTTTTCTTTTGGGTCAATTACTAATTTTTGTTGTTGTTATTCTCATTTAATTTGATGTTTCAGGACAAAAAAGTTGTCATTTTTGGACTCCCAGTAAGTTAAATTTGTAATTTAACTGATGGTGACAATTTCATGTTATAATTGAATTGTTTTATAAAATGTAGTTTCAGCACCCAAAAAAGAAATGTTTTTTGGTTTTAGATTTCAGGCCTGTTTTTAAAGCTATTTCCACATACACAAAAATGTGATTTTTTTTATAAATATCTTGACATTTACATGTTTGTTTGGCTGAGTTTTTACTAAAAGACAGAAGCTTAATAAAAAGCTGAAATCTGATTTACATTAAGACAATCAAAATGACACTTCAAATATTTTGGAATCATTTTTTTAAGTTTAGCAATGAGGCCCTTAAATCCTTAATACAAAACATTGTTTTTGATGCATTGGCTATTTATCTCTCAGGGTGCATACACAGGAGTTTGTTCAAGCAAACATGTTCCTACTTACAAAGATAATATTGATAAATTTAAGGCTAAGGGGATTGACTCTGTTGTTTGTGTGGCCATTAATGATCCATATACTTTGAATGCATGGGCAGAGAAGCTTCAAGCCAAAGATGCTGTAAGTTGCCCTTGTCTTTTGTCTATGTATCAAAGGCTTCATTTCCTGTATGTACTTTGAGTTTTTTTCCTCCTTTGCATTTACGTTGGTGATTAAATTATAATTTTTACTTTTTAGCCTTGAAGAACTATAATTTTTACATATAGTTATGCCAGATTTTCGTTGCCAATTTCTTGTATCTCGACTAACGGGTCATTCATTCTGTAAAATCATTTTAGAGTAGTTTGGAATGTCCTTGTGCCACATTGTCATGTTATTAGTCCCATTCATGAGTTTGTCCAAAGTTTGATTATGCTTAGGTATTACAACGCATCAAATTCAAGAAGGGGTATGAAGGACATAATAAAGGGAGTGGTCTTTTTTTATTCCTATGCATGGATTGGATTGACTGCAATACTTCAAAGTTAAGACTGAAAGTTCTAGTAATTCTCTAAGTAGAAAATGAAAAATGGGTGTATGAGAACTTCAATCTCTTGGAATACTTATTGGTTTTTAATTCATGGGAATATTTAACTTTTGATTATGCACAATATTTCCTGGATTCCTATTGTTTTGGGCATTAATAGTGTTGCATTTTTGTTGGTTCCAGATTGAATTTTATGGGGACTTTGATGGAAGCTTTCACAAAAGCTTGGAATTAGTTACTGATCTATCTGGTGCTTTGCTTGGAACAAGATCTGAAAGGTATATTATATATCTTCCTTGAACTAAGATGGGACTATTCACATGAATATTTGTTTTGGGTGTGATGTTTGAGAGAACTTGTTTTCTTTCTGCCAACATTTCCAAATAAAAGAATGGTTGCAAACTAGTGAAGAAGTTGTGGAATTATATAGAAATATTAAGATAACAAAGTATATACTTAACAATACCAAACTATTTATATGCTCATTTTATAACTTTAAAGAGGAAAGGTTACTTATGCATTTTATGCTGTTTACAATATATCATTATTAGCAACAAACATCATGTGAAGGTTCTGAAGAGTGGCTTCTGTTTCCATGTAGGTGGTCAGCATATGTGGTAGATGGAAAGATTAAGGCTCTTAATATTGAAGAAGCTCCATCTGATGTCAAGGTTTCCGGCGCCGACACCATTTTGGGACAGATTTGAAGTTTATGCTTGTTTGTATGCATGGAATAAGTTTTCAATGAAATGCACCTCATGTTTTCCAAACTGATTACATGTGAGGTTTTGATGGTTCACTTGTTTTGTTTTTGAAGTATTGAACTGCTTTTGTGTCACTTCAGGACATGTTGTCCGTTATTTACTCATTATTGGATGATGAATAAATTGAACTTGAGCTAAATATATTTCATGAATTAGGTTGATTATATACATTTATATATACACGAGAGTGATTAAGTATGAACAATTTTTATATAAAAATTATGAGATGGTAAATCAATATCATAAATGTAAATAAATGGTTAAGATTAAAAGTTATTTAATGATCACATGATCATTTATAAAATTTATGCACTTTTATCTTGTAATCTTCACAATTAAAATAAAATTCAATGGTATATTTTATTTGTTTTCAGTTCTTATATTAAGAATTGTTCTCACTTGAATCACTTTTCATATATAATAGCTATATTTAATAAAATAAGAGATTCACTTACTCAAAGAATAAGTTTTTAAACTTACTTCACATCTTAACCATCAATTCTAAGGAAATCTAATTGTTTAGATCTACTTTAATTCAAATCATTCGATTTCCCAAGAATTGATGGATCCCCTCCCATTTAATAAAGAAAAAAATGTATTTACTAATAGTTGAAGAGTTTTATACATTGTTGATTTATCATCTACCATTCCAGTGCATAAATATTACACTCTATTTATTATTAATATTCACAAACTTTGTTTATATTTAGAGTATAATTCATCAACACCTTGGAGGTCTTTTAAATTTATGCTCTTGAGTGGCATAAAATTAAGCCCGTTAACCCACTTAAATGTACATTAAATTTAATTGAGCCGAACTTGAGCTAGAAAAAAATAGTCTAACATTGAACTTGGGTCGAAATCCAATCGAGTCAATCCTTAATGAGTCAACCTGGGCTGAATCAAGTACGACTCGATTTGTCTCCATCCCTAATTTCAATCGAAAAAAATATAGGTAAAAACACAATTGTTTCTATACTAAACCAAAATTAAGGTAATGACTTAATCGGTTAAGTTCTAAGTCAAAATATTTGAGTTCGAGGTGTTCAAACTATATATGTTAGTGTTATCAATGTTGGGTTATATGGACTGTTTCGACAAGTTATCAGTGAATCAGACCCTATATTGGTTTAGTACGCATATCATATGGATCTTGTATCAAAACCACTCAAAAATGGCCTTAGTGGCCGACTTTCGATCATATCATGAGACATATAATCAGTTAAAAAATAACTAAAATAAAAATGATTCAATTTAACCATAACATTTGTATAAAATGTGAACCATAATATTATTGCTTATAATAATAATATGATTCATTTGAGTTTGTAATTATTTTACACTTGATAAAAGAGATTATGTGCGTATTAATAATGTATACCCGAAGGATGCTAATAAGTCATTTAATATTGATAATATATGTATTTTTGTCCAAAAATACTATCATATGAATTTGAATGAACAAAAGATTAGTTTGAGATGTCAATTTCAATATATTGTTCTTGGTGTCGTTAGTCATTCAAGTTTGAAATACTCTCAACCATATATTGTTAGTCGTATCTTGCTTTATCTAGTTATTTATCTAATATTTTGCAAACAACATAAAATAGCTAAATTTTTTTGCATATGATCTAGTTAGGTAAGCTTCTTTACATTTTTGTTACTCACTTAATTTTAGTTATAAATTGTAATTAAATATTTTTCTCTCCTCATTGATTAGTATATATAAATATCAATGCAATGCATATTTGTTCTTGTAGTATTGTCTCTCATGAGAGAATATGTACTCTTTTCGAAGAGTCCTCACTATAGCATTACACCCACCACTACAATCATGTGGGGATGGAAGTAGGTGATTGATTGGAGAGATAATTTTAAAATTAATTCTTAGTGCCTTATGTTCATTTTTTATATTTTCTCCATAGCTTTAAAAACTACCACACCATATGATTTATTAAATAAAAATGTCAACCATTTTTATTTTGAAAACCAAGTTGAAAGCGTTTAGAAAATATCATTTGAAAATAAAATAAAAAACTAACAACTACATCAAATGGAGCTTAATTAATCTAAACTCAGTTCACCTCACACTGCCTCTACTTTTATAACATTCTTTCCACTAAAAACAGTTTTAGTTTTATATAATTGGCAACGTGCAATGCACTATGAGAAATTTATGACATTAAAACAAAGCAATAAGAGTGCAAACACAGATAAAGTAGAATCAATTAATTATATGCAGCATGAATAACATTTAGTGTGGTTGTAGCATCAATTAATTATAAACTTAGCAAAACTTAAGACAATGTAAAGTAGAGAACCTCCAAAATTATTTCATTTAGGTGACTGAAGTATAGGCACATTAAGGAACATAAAAACCAGAAGTATGTCTGTAGGTGCATTAAATAATCTTAGGTATCATTATATATTTTTAACAACTACATATCATCCATCATTGATAACAAATAATGCAGGACGCATACCAACAGGAAGATTGGTTATTGAAGTCGTCTCTTGCACTTCTTGAACAAGTGACACACCATAGTTTAACTTGATCACGCCGGGTTTAAGTCTTCACAGCATCATGTCCATTCTGAATCAAGAAAAATGACAGACTGAAAACATTAGCTATCTTTATCATTTAAATATAGTCAAGGTATTCATTTCCGAAATGCAATTTACTCAATTTTTTCTATGGATAAAAAAACCATGAAATCGTAACATTACAGCACCAGTTAACTTTTTGTAATGAACAAATTTTCAAAGGAAAAACAAGGGGGGGGGGGGGGATTTCATAGATGGAGTCTAACCTGAACACGTGGAGGACTTTCTGCACGGCTAACAACCATGCGAGAAACGAGGGAGGGGGCATCAGAATTAACATCACGAACCAGATCTCCACTCTCTTCACAAGGACCATGCCCAATGCTATTCTCTTCAATAGACTTCCCTTTTACAGGGAGCCCTGAAGTTCCCTCAGTATGGAGAGGACTAAGAGGAGAAGCGGACCATTTTGAGGTAAGATCGAGACGTTCAATCATCCGTGTAACACTAGCAATGCCTGCATTCATCTCACGTTGAACACCTTTACTCAGATCTTTTACTGATGAATTGTGAGCAAGTAACTTCTCTTTAAGGCCACGTGTACTTTTTGAAATGGATTCCTTATATCTGTTGCAAGAATTCAAATTTAGCACCAAAGGGTAATAGGAGCATACAAGAATTCCTGCAGGAACATTATTACCTGGCTGAAGCAGCTGAAAATTTGGATTTGAATGACTCGGGGACAGAGAACATGTCAGAAGTGTTTAGTCTCCTTGCACTCTCAGACGGTGTGTGGCTATAGACAACTCTGAACATGACCAGGAAATAGTTAACATATGAAAAATCGTAAGTAAACACTCTAGGGAAAAGCTCTCTGACGAATAACTGATGCCACTGCTTTATATAACCAGTACCTGGGTCTGAAAGGGACATCACTGCGGGGAGTAGTATTTGTCGCAACCTCATTAACAGGGGGAAAAGCAGCTGTCAGAGGTTGAATGTCAACAGCAGAAGGCACACCTGGAGTTGGTGAACTACCCCCAGATGGTGAAGGTGAAAGTATTGGTTGCATCTCAGGTAAATGCACCGAAGAGTTAAAAACAAGAACATCTGAAGGACCTACTCCAGATGATCTCTGCCTTTCTCGTCTATGAACAAAACGAGCTCTACTTTCAGCAGCGGCAATTAGGTGTTGCATAATTTGTTCATCAAAACCAGAATCATCTGAGGAAGAATCGTCCTGCAACAGAAGAAATTGCCTCTCAACAAGGAACAACAGTATGACACTTGTAATTGTATTCACTAAACCAACACAATTATATTAACACAACAAACAGCTCCATAACACAATCACTTCTTAGATAGCTCACTCACATGGGAGCTAGTGAATGAAGATGAGTGTCTGTTTCTTGATGTTAAGCGTTTTTCAGCCTCCACTGCATCCAAAAGCTCTTGGCTACAAAGAGATAGGTGATTGATGAAAAATACGAACTATATAGGAATAAAGGGCATGTATCAATCATTTAGGAGGGAGGGGAGAAAAGAGAGAAACTGAGACTTGGAGGATTTTTTTTCCGATTCGAAAAAAATTTATTACAAAGAGGAGTTCTACATGAGAACATATACCTAGCAGAGTCTTCCAAAGCAAGTGATTGCCAACATATTGGACACTCTTTGCTTCTCTGTGACCTGAAGAAAAAAGGAGATATTTTAGAACCTAGAAGTAGCCAATCAATATCTACAACATACATAGTTCATGATTTCCATAAACATTTAGTTTGTTTCCCCACCAAACGAACAAAATGATCAATTTTATTAAGCAAACAGGCTTACCATTCAAGGATACAATGCAGATGATAGTCGTGTTTGCAACAAGTAATCTGAAATATTGAAAAGGAGACATGTCAATACTCTGTTCAACTCTAAGGTTTAGACTTTACACATCAATATCTATAAATTGAAAATCATTGCTTGATTACGTATAGGCTTCAACTCATCCACATACAAAGCACAATTAAACACATCAAAACATCTCGTAGATGAAGGACATTTAGCAGGATTTAAAAATCTTAATCCTCAAATACCCTTTGAGATCTAGATGCTATTTAATCGGTGCAAGTCTTAGAGAACGCGACACAATTGTCATCTTCCTCAAATATGCACAAAGCTACAAGTAAGTTCATGTAATAGACTTCAACTATAGTTGCATCCAAGAGCACCATTCCTTATTCTGCTTAAATAAACATCATGGAATGGCATAATTTACTCATGGTTTGCATCGATGCAGACACTATTAGTAACAAAAATAGATCCACAGATATATCCAAATCAATTAAAAAAGTTAATTTATAAGCCAGAAAATCAACAATTCAACATATAAGGCATGTCAAAATCCCAAAAACCTATCAGAAATACAAATACTCAGCTCCTATAGCAAAAATGAAAGCTTTAATAATTACAAGTCAAGCACTAGAAAATTCAATGTGACTGAACAACAAGGCAATGGGGGCAAGATCATTGATTCAAGTTGGTAACTTTTTCCAAACCCCATGTTGAAAATTAAAAGAAAAAGTGATGGATCATACAGTGGGTGGTTCATTGGTGTTGAAAGGTTCAAGGCATATACTGCAGGAGTCTTCATAAGAGTCATCATGAAAAGCTGCTGAAGAAAAGGGTGGAATGTGTGAAAGTGATGAAGATGTGAAACTGGCCATAGTTAACTGAAGAACACAGTGGGTGTTTGATAGAGAAGAGTTTTGTGGTGGAAGAGAAGAAGAAAAAAAAACCCTAGAAATGGAGAGAGAAAGTGAATGTTAAAAAGGTAAGAGAAAATAATAAAAGGAAAGAATAGAAAAAGGAAAAGTAAAAGGAAAAAGGAGGGAGAAAATGAAGGGATAAACCGATTCAGACGCTTTGATGAAATCAACGCATGTCCTTTCTGATGTAACACGCTCCATTATATACCTTACTCATATATTAAAATTAATAGAATAATTCAAGTGATAACTGTTCTCATATGAAATTGTCAAGTTTTTTTAGCTTTAAGTAAGTTTTATCATTTAATTTTATATAATAAATGAGTTTAATATTTATATATTATGATTGGAAAAATTTATAAATAATCATTATATAATCAATAATTTATTTATATTACTTATTCTTAAAAGTGAATAATAATGAAAGATTAATAAATGATTGATAATGTATTGAGTGTCTAAGAAAATTTTACCATGAATAATTTTTTTTATAATAAAAATCAATGAGATAAAATTTATTTATTAATATTTTAATTGTTATTAGATAATTTAGCTATTCGCTTAAAGTCATATCATCATCTCCCGTATTTGAGAGAAAAGTGCTCCTAAAACAAAGAAAATATAAATTATAATGATATTTATATTCTTAGAAGTAAAAATAAAAAATAAAACTTCCTTATCGAATACTCTTTTTAGTTCAAAGTCATATATATCTATTTTTGGTAAAATATTAATTAATTTTTGGTACATAGAGTATTTAATTAATTTTAAGATCATCTATTTATTAATTACTCATTGATTCTTAATATGGGTTACTACTTTCCTTTTCTTGATGTTAACAATGTACACTTAGTCACTAAGTTAATCATAATACTTGGTATAAACGTTGAATCATTAGTTTATTGATTAATTTCTATGATAAATTAAATGTTCACATATATTACACAACATATTTTTTTATATTATTGTTAAATAAAAGTAATGCAATATTGCGTTTGATGTCTAAATTTTTTCGCACTCCATATCGAATATAATTGGCATACTCTGGTTCTCAGATTTTCCAATAGGATAAGTTCTTTTAACATACCTTTTTTGTTTATTTTCTTTGTGGACAAGCGTAGAGATTTTCTTTTTATTCAATGATTTTGTTGACCCACGTTACAAAATTAATCATTTTTTTAAAAGTAAATCGAAAAAACTTACTTCATATTTTAGTTATCAATTTTTTGGAAAATCTAATAGTTTAGATCTACTCACTAATTTAAATCATTAGATTTTCCAAATATAAATTATTATGATGTTATGTTTTTTTCACTTACTTTTTGGGGTAAGTTAGAGATTAATTCCATTAATTGTTTTGCTATGAGAGGATTCTTTAAATTGATCTTATTTTACTTGAAAGATTTTCCTTATCCTATTAATCATCTAAATAGTGTATGTCATATTATTAGAATCTATCATATAAGTATCTGATGATACGTAATTAGTTAGTATCAAAATTCAACTATTTTTTTGGCTTTGATACCTTACTTTTTCATGCTACGAGAAATAGAGAATAATTAATAATATGAGATAGTATTAGATATTCATACAAAAAGTAATGATATAATTATTTTATCAGTATGAAATCTTGATTTCCACTCAAACTAGTCAATACAAATTTGTTAACATACCTTTTCTGCTTGTTTTTTTGGGAAGTGTGAGGATTTTCTTTTCAATGATTTTGTTTGTTATTAAGGTCAGAAAACTAATCCCTTTTTAAGTTTTAAGACTTTTCATACATATAAAACCTTATCAATAAGATAAAGGATTTCTTACATTAATTGTTTTCTTATGTTAGGATTCTTTACCATAATCTTATTTTACTTTGGAGATTTTTCTTACTTTATTAGTCACTGAAATAGTGTATACCATATTATTTTAATTTTCATATAAGTATGCCATGATCCATCATTAGTTGATTATCAAAATTAAATTATAATAATATATATTCATTGGTCATGGTCTTATGAGTTTGTCAACTTATGACTAAGGGTGCAAATAGGTCAGATCGCCTATCAGAAACCTATTATCTGACCTATAATAGGTCAAACCTATTTAGTCTATTTGACCGAAATAAGTCAGAATCAAGCCTTTTTAAATGTCTATTAAGCCTAACAGACTGACTTGTATAATATTATTATATATCTATAAATTATTTTATAACGTATACAAAAAACTAAATAATAAAAAATTATATAATTCACTAGGACTTAGAGATTATAGGCTATTTCATAATTTGATATTTAATTGTTGAGACTTTGCTTACGCAACATTGAAAGATGATTGAAATAATTGTGATAACAATGTAAATTTTTTCTAGTTTGTATAAGCCTTTAAACCTATGATAACAAGGTCACGAGTTTGTTAAACACTGTAATAATTTTTTCTAGTTTGTATAAGCCTTTAAACAGGCTAACAGGTCAGACGGACTTTCAAACATGTCAAGTCTAGACTTTGATATTTTTTAAACATGCTAACATGTCAAGTCCAGACTCTTATATACCATATAGGTTCGGCCTTTTTAAGGCAAAGCCTGACCCGACCTATTTCCACCCTTACTTATCCGGTCCAAATTTTTTGATGGAACACAACATAACATTTTTGCTTCTTTTTGTTCCTCCCATCCAGAATCTTCTCACGAATACCAAATTTCTCATGAACAATGTTGAAATTACTAGTGAAAGAATGAATTACAACTTTGAGAGAATGCCTATCAAGAATCAATGTAATTCTTGATATAGAGAGTATGTATTATTAAGAAGAATGAATTACAACTTTGGAGAGAAGATTACCAACTAATTCTCAATGATTAGTTTTACCCACTTTTAACTACTCCAAAAACTAACTATAGATATTAGAGATGACTCAATCTATTATTTATACCGTTGAATACACTAAAACAGCTAGCTAATTAGTTGTTCCCACCCTTCTTTTAATTAGTTATTTATTTTGATTCTCTAATCTTCTTGAGCCTCACATACAAATGTCTCTCTTTACGTAAGTCTATCAAAATTCAATAACTTTCTACCTGAAACAGTATTCTGTGCAATATAAAAATAATAGATTGCGTTCCTTATACTTATAATGACGGAGAAAAACTTATGTAGAAATATATTAAATTTCATAGACTCAGGTTCACAGTGAACCCTACATGTGGTAGCATATTCACCATTAAATTTCATAGTGTACACATTTATAAAATATTTATAATCTTAAATTATCTTTTTAATGGCGGAATTTGTCACATAAGATTCAACGTGAATCCAATTATGCGAAATAGGACAGAGAATAGTAAAGCAAGTACAAACATTTTGAGGTGAGCTTAAAGCAATAATACCAGATTATACTATACTAGTTAGCTGCATCTCCATTAAGTTATGACATTTTCCAAGTTCTTCAACTTCAAAGTAAAATAATAAACTAAATTCTCTCTTTTATGGAAACCTCTTAACTCGTGAATAACCTATCCTATCTGGCTTACCTGTTCAGAGTTGTTTTTGATAGAAAGGGTGTTACAAGGTTCCCCAGCATATGACAGTGTTTAACAAACTCGTGTTCTCCTTTTTTCCTTACTTGAAGGAAATCTGGCAAGCTTACTCCATTGGAGGACAAACCGAAATAAAATGGTCCATCACCACTACATCTTGTGCCTTTTGAATATTTATACCTGCATATAAAATCGTAACTTATTTTCCAGACATACAAACCGGGAATAACATGATATTTCCAACTTGAATGATTGTGTGTGTACTCACTTAAACCTGGACTAGAACTAAAACATAACATTACACTTCATACCAATCCGGAATGTACGCATTCAAGCATTTTCACTCCACCAAGGCGAACCGGCATTGTAAAAGTGTTCATCATCATCCCATGAAATTTGACATGCTTGAAGACCAATTGCAACACCCGGCTCTTTTCCATGTTGTGCAATCCAGTTCATAACAGCAGTTTCTTTTTCACTCTCACAGCTGAATTCTTTCTTGTATTTTCCAAATGGATTAACTCCAGGATTAGCCATCTCTGCAATTGCAGCTGGCATATACATAGAATCGCCAATTAATGGTGCCTTATAGGCAGCAAATTGAGTTCGGATCTGCATTAAAATGAAGTTACTATTCAGAATGCAGTTTCCTCTTCCTAAAATAAAATTAAAGGGGAAATAAATAAGAAATTTTTATTTATTCATTCATTATTCATTATAAATATTAAGTTTCATACACTGCTAACAGGCTACCAACTGATTCACCATTCATACAACAGAATCCAACATTCAAGTTAATACCAGATTCTCGCCTAGTTGCATATGAAAACATCAAGGAGCTGGCCAACAGCTCAGGAAGGCACATGACAGTAAACACAAAAAATAAAGTAGTCAATGAACCACTTATATGTTAATGATGATGAGAATTATTGACTAACTATATCTTCATTATCTGTTAAAACTTAAGCATCACAAAGTAGGACCCTTTCATAGAAACACATACATTACATAAGACAACAGCTAACAACCTGATGAGTTCGACCAGTAAGAAGATTGATTGTACACTCATAAGCATAATCTTGGGAAGGCCATCCACAGTCTTCCACACAGTATTTTCCCTGGATAACAGTAGTTGGCCAGGGAACCTTTCTGCATTCCATGACCTCAAGTTGACAAAGATGCCATCCCTTAATAAAATCTGCACTCAATAAAATAAATGGATTGAATCTACAAAACGAGACCCTTATTTGGAAACTTTTTACCCACACATACAAATGTTTGCAAAATAACACTGAGATGGAGATGCCCGTGTAAACATCATGTTGCTGCAGGTAAAATCAAGTCAACGTAAACTAGGATAGGATAATACACATTCAAATCACACTCCATCCTATAACATAACAATCATACATGTTCAGTTAAGTATCTAACTTCTATCTTGGCAAATGCACCTAAAACATATGATTAAGGATGTAAAGATATCTCAATTACCACTAAATAATTTCACTAATCATATTATTCTGAGGGACAAGTCTGTCTTCTATTCTTAACTCTATGTGTATTTCCTATTATTCTTTTCAGAGAGTGGAATTTTGAATATCGTACAAAGGTAAAGCTTATGTCTCAAGTTATGCTGGAGAGCCTCCAATATCATGAAGTATTACATTGGCCTCTCATGTGGAAGCCTCTGAAAAAGCAGTCAATGAAGGCACACTTATTTATTAGTAGTAGCTATTTGAAGGTTCTCAAGCTGCTAGGATCTGTGGTCCAGAAAAGGATCAATGACTGGGTCATGCCAAATAGAGATAATCTAGAAGAAATGAGAGTAGGTAGTTTTGATGAGTTGGCAGAGAGAGTGTGTATAAGGATGGAATGGAGTAGTTGAGCGTTTCAGTTATTAATAGGCTAAGTGGAGTAAGGAGATATATCTTTAAGGAAATCAATTGTTAGTATGGACAGAGAGCATATTAGACAGAGAATATTTCGTATCAAACAGATATCTCTCCTAACAAGTGATTTTCTAAAAGATATTTCTCCTCACTCAACTAAATATTAATAACCGAAACAATCTCTATTTCATTCATTCCTTACACACACAGTCTCTCTTTCTCGGGCAACTCATCAAAAGTAACTTTGGCCCTACTCTCATTCTTCTGGAAATCTCAATTTGGCTTAATCCAGTCACTGATCATTTCCTAGACCACACATACTATCACAAACAATCTTTGCAAATCACTCCAACTTGTGTGGTTACCTTCAGAAATAAGTCGAGGAGCCAAGTTATAAGGACGCATATAGTGGGTAATAATTCCAGTTGGCAAAGGAGAAGCAGCAAGAGCAAGATAGAGCTTCTTCACCTTTTTCTCCTGAAAATAATAATAATTGTACAAGTGTTCAATAACATATGAACAATATCAAATACAATAATTTTTCTTAGGAATAGGAATGAAAGGCAATCTTTCACTCTATAAACCCATCTCATGAGAAACACCCACAAAGCTCATGCCTTGTAGGACAGTAGGAGTGTGCATTTTCAAGTAGTAAAGGGTTATACTAGCATAAGGTATGAAATGGCATCGTAAACTTACACGGATTTTGCCATGAAACACAGAGCAATACCCTTTAGTCCTAGCTAATACCACGCTGTACATAAATAAAAGTCCATCATAATCTATGAGAGTAAGATTGAATAGGATTAATAACTTTTTTTTTTTGAAGATGCTCTACCAGCCTTCAGTGCAATTATCAATCTGATGGGTAGTCATCAAAGGGTCTGTAAATCCCAAGGCACGAGTTGCAAAGGTAGCACAACTTTCTTCAATGTTGTCACTAGTGCCACCTACCTAACCACAATTAAAAACAAAATAAATAAAAACCAGAAAAACTTTAAGCAGTTAATTACATAATCATGTAAATAGAAATAATTTCAGAACATGTCATAAGGAATATTAAACTTAGCAATTTTATTCAGTGAATTTCTATCTTCTTTTTTGTGTGATCCTAAGAGTAAAATCCAGGCTAACATTTTTATACTCAACTTCTGTGCTATTTTCTAAAATTCTCTAACATGCACAGACCTAATCCACATTGATAGATAGCCCTAGGCATCCTTTCTTTCAAAAATCTCATTGATCCTTGCATGAACTTATCCTAGAAGCTAGAACCAATCAAATCTGAAATCATAATCTCTCACATAATGTTCATAGCAACCCAATAATTACTATTTCCCCCAAAAATCTCATGATTTTGACTTAAAGTTGCTCTTCTCTCACACATGAATAATATACATCAACCGACTACCTTTCCATCCTTGTTCGTTGTTTGTAAATGCTAAACATTCCCCTACCCTAAACTCAACCTAGAAAACCTAATTTTCAACCTAGTAAGTCCTGCTTCTATCCATGCTGACAACCAACTCATTTAACTGGTTCGGCCAAGCCTAATTATAGATGCAATACAGTTAGGATTATAGTGTTGGATTTTTTGTAAAATAAAAAAGATATATCGAGCAAATAGTGAAAATGTGAGATATGGGGACTAATATAGATAATGAAGGACTCTGCAATATCTAGCATCTAAATTTCGAAATAATTCTATTCAACATCTATATAGCAATTAAAAAACTCTTTTGGCCACACTGTGGGATTGATTACATACTGATGTACCAGCAGGTTTGTCCAAAACAACATACGATTTTGCCACAGCAATTATCCTTGATCTCCAGTCAATTTCATAGCACCTTAAAAAAAACATTCAAACATCAAACATTATCTTGCTTCTATAATCAAGAAATAACAATCCCAACAAACACTCTAGTATACCTAGGAAATCGTTTAGGATGTACATGAACTCGTATGTACATTCCCGGTTCAACAAGTTGATCCACACTAGTTATACGAAAAGTCTTTTGTGCCTCTCGTACAGTTTTTCCCTTGATCGAAGCTCTTTTTCGCAAAACCAATGGATCAGTTACTTCTTTGAATGTCCTCATTTGCTCTTCCGTAGCATTAGGAGGAGGTTTTGGACATACAAGAGCGTAGTGTACAGCTCCGAATTGAATTAAATCTGAAACATACCTTCATAGAACGAAAGTCAACATATAAGAATGATCACGGAAAATAGGTAATACAGGAAATTCATAACATATATGATATGAAGAGACAAGTGCGTAACGCTTACAGAGGAGGAAGATCGAGTGCTTTGCAAATAAATTCTAACACAGATCCTTCTTCTGATACGACTAGGTGTTCAATTCTTGGTGGAGTTTTGTACGATGGACATGGAAGTAACCGATCATAGTTTTGATAGCTTCAACAAAAGTAGGTTTCAGTACAAAGCAAGAAATGAAAGCAGCGGAAACATGCTTGTCTTGTTTCTTGAGGACGATGAAGTAGCTAAATACCTTTCGGAAGAAGATGTGGCGGTTGAGTTTGCGGCGTCGATTGTTGAAGAGTTAGTTTCAACGGCGAGTATAGTGTTACAGTTATGTGAACTCCGATAACACCGACTCGGCGCGTGGTTTCTGTAATTCTTGTTAAGAGACGATGGCAAGATTCCAAGAGCGCGCGCTGCCACAGTTAGGCGGAAGCTCCGGCAGCCACTGGATAACAACATTGACGCCGCCGCAACGGTCACCGAGGCCATTTCTTTATCTTTATGCCTTCGATTACGAAAAACTTCTCCGCATTTATCGGGTTGAGGCGGGTGTTTTGAAAACTACGCATGATATTTGTAACCAAGTAAATGGGCCTCCATAAATAGACAGGGCTTTATCTTGGGCCTTCAAAAATTGGTTGGTTAGTGAACGAACAAATAATGATGTCACCAGTTTTCTAATAGTCGGAGTTGGATTTTAAAAGGAAATGAATGAAAATATAAAATATGAAAGTCATAAAATATAGTTATGAGATAACTCAAAAACATTCATTTTCCTCCAAAAATGACTTGAAATCTTTCTTTCGTCTCCAAAACTCAACTTACATGAAACTTGTGTTTGTATTTAGTACTAAGAAACAATTATTACTATGAGATATTGTGGACTGTGTTAAAATAAACATTTACTTAATTTTAACTTATTATCATTAATTCTAAGGTTAACAAAAACTCTTATATATTTATATATAAATTATTAGAATAATATACATCCCATAACATATTGAGAGATAAAGTATGTACTATATAAAAAATACAACTGTTAGAGGGTTTCAAATTAAATTGCAAGTTGGGTGTATACTTAGCTCATGCCAGACTCTAACATGTACATGGATCATAAACAAGGGTAACACCTATTAACACTTTCTCTTGTTTTTCTGAATATTTAACGTAGAACTCGTTCTCTACATTTCTGAAAGTTGTGCTTCTATATATATTCTTGATTCTTTTGCTCATTCCAGTCTATGTCCTCTCACATATCTAAGGGAAATATTTGGAAACCACTTGTGAAATATGACTGTATTTTTTTCTTCCCCTTCAGTACCAAATCATAAATAGACATTTAATTTTCATTTGCGAGTTGAGGTCATGGATTGGAATGAAAGGAAATGAAAGACTTACGAGTAATCAAATATACTTTTGAGATGATTTTAAAAAAAAAATTCTTTAAAACTTAATTCGTAAAGATAAATTTTATATCAAAGAGGATTAGACAATATCCATTACCTACCTACTTTCTCTTTAGGGCTTATTCTTCTTAGCAGTTGCTTACTATTATATTAAAAAGTATAATAACCAAATCTAAGCTCTTAATAAGTTGAATACAAGTTTCCCTTAACTTCACTTACCACCTTTTTGCGAGTTAAATTTTGGAGGGAATGGAAAGACGTTGGTCTAATGGTGTAAGGTCCCGTTAGATTCTCAAAATGTCGAATGTTCGATTCCTAATAGCAATACTTATTGGAAGGGACAATCATGTACCCCGAAAAAGATTAGTTCCTTAACAAAAGGTGAAGTGATACCCTTGTCATACCTAGCCATCATAATAACATGTGCACAAAAGAGGTTGAACATGAAGTCACGAGTTCAAATTCTAGAAATAGTCTCTCCCCTTGGGAGATAAGACTGGGTACATATACTCTCCCTAAACCTCAAGGTACATACCAGCATAAATTGGTGCGCTTGATCTTCTTATGCCTTTTGAATATTATTATATCTGCATATAAAACCAATATAATTTAAGTTATAGGCATACAAATAAATCAGGATATTTTCAACTTAAATGATTATATACTCAGTCAAATCTGAGTCAGAACAATATCATAACCATGATCGCGATCCTCAACTCAAGCACACATTTCAAGCCATTTCACGCCTCCACCAAGGCAAACCAGCTTCGTAGAAGTGCTCATCATCATCCCATGAAATTTGACATGCTTGAAGGCCAATTGCAACACTCGGCACATTTCCATGTTGTGCAATCCAATTTATAACAGCCGTTTCTTTTTCACTCTCACAACTGAAATCTTTATTGTATTTTCCAAATGGATTAAGTCCAGGATTAATCATCTCTGCAATTGCAGCTGCCATATACGTAGAATCGCCAATTAATGGAGCCTTACAGGCAGCAAATTGAGCTCGAATCTGCATTAAAAATGAAGGTACTGGTCAGAACATAGTTTCCTCTTCCTAAAAGATAGTCAGAGAAGATAAATAAGAAAAATTTCTTAATGCATTCATTATAATAAATTTGAAACACTGCTAAGTTGATACTAACTGATTCACCATTCATACAAAAGAATCAAACATTCAAGTTGATGCCAGATTTTCGCGTATGAAAACATCCAGAGTATGTATTGGAGGGCAGGGGAGATATTTTCAAATGGAAACTCTCATGGTCACAGTTGTATTCTCCTAATATTAGATCCAATCCAATGATTTTTCCTAGAACAATATAGTGTCTGCAATATTGTGATTTGTAGCAGCTGAATTATTGTTTAACCAACAAAGGCAGCTGGTAAATAAAGTGAGCAATGAACCACTCAGATGTTCACATGAGGAGAATTGTCAATCAACTATATCTTCATGTGTTAAAACTTAATAATTAAAAAAGACCCTTCCGTAAAAACGTATACAACACATAAAAGACAGCTAGCAGACCTGATGAGTTCGACCAGTAAGAAGCTTGATTTTACACTCATACGCATAATCTTTACAAGGCCACTCACAGTCTTCAATACAATATTTGTCCTGAATAACAGTAGTTGGCCAGGGAACCTGACTGCATTCCATGACCTCAAGTTGACAAATCTGCCACCCCTTAATAAAATCTGTAATCAACAAAACAACTGGGTTGAATCCACAACACAAGACCCTTAGTTGGACACTAAACCGATACCACAGAGCAAACAACTGTTTCACAATTTTACACTTTGATGGAAATACCCATGTAAATTTACACATCATGTCGCGGGTACAAAAAAGACAATGAATAGTAGGATAGGATAATACACATTCAAAATATACTTCATCGCGAACATAACAATCATGCATGTTCAGTTAAGTAGCTAATTCCATCTTGGCTAATGCCCCACACTAAAGCATATATGGTTAAAAAGGTGATATCTCAATTTCCCCGGAGAAGTTTAAAACTAATAATATATTATTGTCAAGAACACTCTGTCTTCTATTATTAGCTCTTTCAGTCTTTCCTGCTATTCGTTTTAGGGAGTGGAATATTGAGTTTCAATAGAAGGCAAAGCTAATGTCTCATGTCATTCTGCTGGAAGCAGCTGAAAAAGCACAGTCAAATAAAGCAAACTTATTTCTTAGCAATAAAAGCACAATTATTTACTAGTATAGCTATTTCAGCATTCTCAAGCAATTTTTGCTAATCACTGCAATTAGTGTGGTTACCTTCAGAAACAAGTCGAGGAGCCATGTTGATAGGGCGCATATAGTGGGTAATGATTCCAGTTGGCAAAGGAGAAACTGCAAGAGCAAGATAGAGCTTCTTCACCTTTTTGTCCTGAAAAAATAATAATAATTGCACGAGTGTTAATTGACACATTCAT
Source organism: Lupinus albus (assembly GCA_009771035.1). NCBI lineage: Eukaryota > Viridiplantae > Streptophyta > Magnoliopsida > Fabales > Fabaceae > Lupinus > Lupinus albus. Next base: position 16,854,743 of record CM020016.1, read on the forward strand.
TTGGTGCGAAAGGCACTCTTCCAAACTGTAGAAGCCCATCTCATGAGAAACACCCCAGAGCTCATGAGTTGTAGTAGTGTGCCTTTCCAAATAGAAGATGATTATTCTAGCGTAAGATATGAAATAGAATCTTAAACATACCCTGATTTTGCCATGAAACACAGAGCAGTACTCTTTAGTCCTAGCTAATACCACACTGCAAATAAATAGAACTTCATTATATTCTATGACAGCAAGAATGACAAGGAGCAAAAAACAATTTCGTTTTTTTGCAAAAATGCACTACCAGCCTTCGGTGCAATTATCAATCTGATGGGTAGTCATCAAAGGGGTTTTCAATCCCAAGGCGCGAGTTGCAAAGGTAGCACAACGTTCTTCAATGTTGTCGGTAGTGCCACCTACCTAACCAAAATAGTAGAAGAAAAAAAGCCAAACTACATAACCAGCCTCAAATAAGATAATCTGAGGACTGATATACATAATGATTTATGACCATGTGTTAAGATGGATCACATTAAATAACTCATCACCATAATCTAAATAACAATTTTGACTCACTTGAAGCAGAACATTGCCATTTGTTATAAAAATTACAGTACTCTTCATTATCTAGCATCCAAAATTACGAAAACAATTCTATTCAACACCTATGCGGAAATGAATAACTCTTTTGAGGTCAAACTATGGGATTGATTACATACTGATGTACCAGCAGGTTTATCCAAAACTACATACAATTCTGTCACGGCAATGATCCTTGATCTCCAGTCAATCTCATAGCACCTAAAAAAGATATAAAATGTCAAACATTATCTTACCTCCAGAATAATAAAAATTCAAACAAAAACTCTAGTTTACCTGGGAAAGCGTTTGGGATGTACATGAACTCGTAAATACATTCCCGGTTCAACAAATTGATCCACACTAGTTATACGGAAAGTTTTTTGTGCCCTTTGTACAGTCTTGCCTTTGATTGAAGCTCTTTTTCGCAAAACCGAAGGTTCCGTTACTTCTTTGAATATCCTAATTTGTTGTTCAGTAGCATTAGGAGGAGGCGGTGGACATACAAGAGCGTAGTGCACAGCTCCAAATTGGATCAAATCTGCAACATACCTTCATAGAACGAAACTTAGCATACGAATATGATCATGGAAGATAATACTAGAAATTCCTAAATTGAGAGCGTCACGCTTACAAAGGAGGAAGATGGAGTGATTTGCAAATAAATGCTAACACAGTTCCTTCTTCTGATACAACTAAGTGCTCAACTCTCGGTGTAGATTTGTGCGATGAACATGGAAGTAACCGATCATAATTCTGGTAGCTTCAATAAAAATAAGTTTCAGTAACAATTAACAAGCAAGAAATGAAAGAAGTAGAAACAAGCATGTTTTGTTTCTTGAGATTGATGAAAGTAGTTTACCTTTCCGAAGAAGACGTGGCGGTTAAGTTTGCGGCGCCGATTGTTGAGGAGTTAGTTTCAACGGCGACGATGGCGTTAGTGTTGTAGTGTTTGTTAATAGCTGAGCACGAGATTCCAAGCGCGCGCCCCGCCGTGATTTGGCCGGAGCTCCGGCAGAAACCCGATAAAGACAGTGGCGCCACCGCGACGGCCACCGAGGACATTTTTTTTATCTTCCTGACTTTGATTACGAACAAGTTTTCCACAATTATAGAGTTGAGGGTGGTTTTGAGTTTTGAAAACTATAGAGCCATTATGAGGGTTTTACAAACCGGAATTCGGGACGGTTGTGTAAACTTTTTAGTTATGCTTCTGAGAGCGAAGCAACTGGTTCCACCATTATGCTTATCCTAATGCTCCTCTAAATTATGGTGAATATGACATATTATGTTCTATCGCCTCAAAATTAAATAAGATTAAAAAACAATCTTATATCATTATTACATTTTTAAAATTATACAATGTACTTTTGAACATTACATATTTTTTAACAAAATTAATCATTATGTTGGCAAGCGAAAGTCTGTGGATGAAGCATATATCTTCGACTAATAGACAAGTTTTTAATACTCTGCTTCATGAATAATTACGAGTGAAGGAGTATATAGGCATAGCCCAAAACTTAAAACATCTTTTAAATTAGGGGAGGGATCCACTTACTCCAAGAGTAAGTGGAAAAACACTTACTCCACATCATGATCGTTCATTCTTGGAAATCCAATGGTTTGAATTGGTGAGTACATCTAAACCATTGAATTTTTCCAGATTAGATGGCTAAGATGAAGAGTAAGTGTTTTTTGGAGTAAGTGGATCTCTCCCCTTTAAATTATATCAAAAGTGATAAAAAAAGTGACTCCAAGTCTCCAACCGTTAAAGTTAACACTTAATAATAGTGGGTCGAGTTGGAGCCTTGTTATAAATGGGTTCAGAACATTATTATACACTGGAGCCATTTTACGAAATTCAAAACTCTTTTTAGTGTAGTAATACAAACTGCATGGATAAGCTGACTCTATGATTAGAAGCTAAAAATGTACTATTGATAAACTTGTTGAGTGAATTGGTAAGTTATAAACTAATTTTATTGACTTATAAAATTAGAGCTTGTATACAAATAACAAGTTGGTCTATTGTTTATTGCTGTGAGTCCTTGATGAATCTCTATAATGTAGTATATATAAATATATATATATATAGTGTTTGCTAACATGGGGAATGTGTATTTTCAGTTAGGTACATGTTAGCAAGGTGTACCAAAAGATTTTGACAAAATTACCCTTAAAGTTTTGTGTAACATGTTTTAGTAACTAGGGGTATTTATGTAATTTAACTTCAAACAGCGTAATCGATTACACTATCCTGGTAATCAATTACATGAATGATGTAATCGATAACATGAACGGTGTAATCGATTACACTATGTTTGTAATCGATTACAACATATTAAAAGCATCATACATGTGCATTTTGTATGATGTAATTGATTACACTATACTAGTAATCGATTACAAGCATCAGATATGTGCATTTACACATTGTAATCGATTACACTATGTTTGGTAATCGATTACATCAATCCGTTGAATTTGTATCTGAAATTTTTAACTGGTGTAATCGATTACACCATATGGTAATCGATTACACTTATCAGAACAATCGATTACACTATGTGTGGGATAAAGTTAAATTACATAAGTACCCCTAGTTACTAAAACATGTTACACAAAACTTTAAGGGTAATTTTGTCCAAATCTTTTGGTACACCTTGCTAACATGTACCTAACTGAAAATGCACATTCCCCATGTTATATATATATATATTTATATATTTATTGTAAGTGTAGTAATTTATACATAATTATTATATCAGTTATTATTCATTTAGAATATATATTTTAAAGATTCAATGAAATTATATATAAATAATTGACGATGCATTGACAATATATCAAACTTATACATTATCAATGTTCTCTTAAATATATGTGTATCATTAAGATCAAAGGTCAATGCATGATCAACATAACCGCATACCCTAGGTTGATTCCACATCATTCTTTAGCATAAAAATATATTAGAACTTATAAAGCAGACTTTGTTATTATTAAGAATCCCACACACTAAAACAAAGTGATTAACTTATTTTCGATAAGATAAACTTATTTATTACCGGGATTAAGGTTTAATTATTGATGTATAAATTTATTTACTAAGTGAAGGTTGCCAAATAGTTGATGTCCCAATTGGACAAGACATCACAGCAATAAACCAACAATTACACAAAAAGCTCATGAACATGACAATGAAATATCACCTTCCAATAGCTAAGGCATGATAGACGGAGAACAATTTTGACCTGACATATGAAGTAGGAAAAAAAAGAACATCTATAGTAATTCTAGAGGAATTGAATTTTCATATCATATGTACATCAGAATATTATTTGTAGAGTGTAATATCTATGCACTCTGAAAATGTAAAGATTTCTATACATGGACATAAAATTCATAAACTAAGATATATTATTGACTATGTTATTGTGAAAGAAAAAAAGCCATTTTTATTTATTTATGTTGGGTTTATTGAAGTCACACGTTGGATATGTGGGGAAGAGTAAAAGAATTTATAAGTAGAAAAAAATCATGGAACTAATATTTTGGTTCAAGACGTGGTGTCTCATTTGCGGCTCTCCACTCTTCCCATACCCCAGTAGCAATGGAACTTCCCGGTGGTTGAAAGCTCTCCGTTTGCAGTATAGTCTAACCATTTATTGAAACAATAACAGAATATGGGAAATTTCAAAGTTTTGCTTTTCAGTAGGTACTATTTAATAAAGTTAACCAGCTAGATTGCCTAAAAAAGTTGAAAATTAAATAAATTTAGAACCATAACACCAACTTTCTTCATCTAAAAGCATCACTCACTTTAATAGTAAATTTATGCACTATAAATGAGAGTAGTGACATAACCACCACCCCACATAAAATTATGTCTGTTCAGATTCCAGTTGCTATTGGCACAACGGGAACTATTGGATCTCTAGTGATGAAGGAAATTGAATACTTCACCAAGTTTGAGTTAGACACAAGAGGTAGTAGTAGTAGTTGTAGTAGTAGTTCACAAAAACTTCAGCAACATTTTGTGGATATGGACAGAAGCTATTCCATTTCTAGGCCTAGTTTCTGGGCCTTAATAACAACTTGGAAGAGGAGAAAGAAGAGAAGAGACACTAGTAGATTCATTCCAAAAATTTGTTCTGTTACAGAAGTAGCAGAAACCAATCAATTAAACAGGATTCCTGGTTATAGCTACAGGATCCTTAAGAATGATATCAACAACTTTCACCTCTAAGTTGCAGCATATTCATGTTAATATTCAATTTGTGTTGCCAGACTTTGGCAACTTTTTTGTTTTGTTTTGTTTTTGTTTTGGGTCTCATGTTATTTTTTCAAGTCTATACTTGCATGTTATCTTTCATGTTTTGATCTAGAACCTGTGTTTTTTATGCCTTTAGTACTTCTGGTTTTTTTAGATTTAAGATTCAGTTTGAAATCAGTGCTCTACAAATTGTGTAAGCACTAAGGAAATTTGGAACCATGCACCTCTTGGGAGATATGGTGACAGCCAAGGTAAGAATAGTAAATGAATGGCATAATCAATGTACATATCAGATTTAGATCTGCAAAGTTGGTATTTAACTCTTATTTATGAAGAAAATAATCAAGCAAAAAAGTACTTTTGTATTAATCAACATTTTTATAATTGGGGTGCTTACATGTATACTTTTGGATTTTAGTATCACATCACAAGTTATGTATGCGGATGTTTCTAATATTTGAACTCATGACCTCTAGAAAAAAAGAAAATTTGAAGAGTTAAAAGGGATCCTGATTGCGTGATTTCGAATGACCAAACAAAAGCATTACAACCTAAAAGTTAACTTCGGACATCACTCAGACAAGGACAAACATTTTTGTACTGATTTTTGTTTTTTCTTCAAAATTTTCAGTGAATCCTAATATTTGTCTGGCCAATAAAGCTAATCCATTGGCTCTTCAAGTGAAGGTGTAGCTTTAAAAGACTCAACATGTTCTTCACTTTTCAGAGAATCACTAACAATGTCTTTCTCTTCATGTTTTTGTGTTGTTAGATGCATAACAGCTGTTACAACATCATCCACTTGAGGCCGCATGTCAGGTTCCTCTTGGAGGCACATTGCTGCCACTGCTAGAGCTTGAAATAGACCCTTCACTGGGAAATTACCTTCTAGCAAAGGATCAGCCATTAGAGTGAACTTCTTTCTGTCCTTAAACAATGGTGTTGCCTGTGATATCAAAACAAATAGGCTACCATAAATTCCATGTTCCAAGACTACTTTTTAACTTTCACACTAAAAAACACCTCCAAAACATTTTAAGAAAAATAAATATCATAATGCTTATTGAAGAGCATCGTATAGTCAGCATTCAACCGAAAATCGGGGGGGCGACAGTTACATGACTAAGAGGAAAATGTATAGCATACCCAATCAATCAAGTTTTGTTCCTCTGCAGATCTTGCTGTGTCAATTACCCTCCTACCAGTGATTATCTCCAAAAACACTACACCAAAACTATAAATATCTATTTTTGTGGATAGTTGACCTGAAGAAGCATACTCAGGTGCACAATAGCCATAGGTTCCCATCACCCTGGTTGAGACAGGATTCTTGCCTTCAATTGGACCCAACTTAGCAAGTCCAAAATCTGATAGCTTTGCATTGAAATTTTCATCTAACAGTATATTAGATGATTTGAAATCACGGAATATCACTGGCGGATCAGCACCATTATGCAAGTATTCGAGTCCTCTAACTGCTCCCTCAGCTATTTTCATCCTTGTCTGCCAATCCAATGGCTCCTTATCTTTACCTATGTCTGAGAAAAATAAAGTCTAGTTCATAATCATAATGTGTTTGATTTTGATTACATTTTACAGCATAACTGTTTTTCCAACCCCCTTCCTAAAACTCTAACAAGAGCTTTATAGCACCGAGATGTCGTAAAGACTTGCAGTTAATTTTTTATTTGAAGCTGTTTTGAATACAAAATAAGGTAAATGTTTATAGCTATCATACCTAGAAGGTGATCTTCCAAACTTCCATTAGCCATGCATTCATAAACTAAAATCCTATTATCTTCATCTGCACAATAACCAAGGAGCTTGACAAGGTTAGGGTGTTTCACCAAGCTTAACATCAAAACCTCTGCGAAAAATTCTCTTGTTCCTTGGGTTCCTTCTCTATTCAGTTGCTTCACAGCTACAGTCTGAGCACCAAATATTCAACATGAGACTTTCACAACTTGTAAACTTACTACATATTAAAATGTGAATGTGTTTGAGAGAGATACTTGATCAATGCTTTTTATGTATCCTCTGTAGACATTCCCAAATCCACCTTCTCCGATACGGCAATCAGCGCTAAAGTTGTCTGTTGCAGCAGCAAGTTCTTCATATGTGAATACTTTTACATCATTTTGTGCAGCACCATATTTTAGTATCTCTGCTGTTATATGTCTATGCCTGCTGCTACCTGCAATTTGAGACCATATATTTATATGAAATATGATCACCCACATCTCCATTTAAAGCCATAATTTCCAATACCAAATTCTATGGATTTTGAGTAATAATTTGGAAATCGTTATAAGATTTCTCAAAAACTATCAAGAATCTGTTCTAAAAATTATAACCATATTGAAAAGCACAGTATTATAATTAGTCATTATTCATTCCAAAATGTTCATGAATCATCTTTATATCCTCTCCTTGATGATTATGTAACTTTACCTATATTATGCCTTTGTTGTTAACCCTTACATATATGGTCCCCAACCCGAATAAAAGAAAGGGGTTGTGTTTGATAATACAATCAATAAACTTTGCCGAATCATTATGACATCTATAGAAAAAAACATGACAGGAATTGAATAAAAATCAAACCGCTTTACGATCAAATTAAAGGGCAAAGAAAGAAACAGAAAAAAAAAACAAAATGGATTTCATTCAACCATTTGATTTTGTTTTTGTTTCTGCATATGTAATAGTTTGACAGAAACAGAAAAGCCTATATACCAGTCTTAATTGACACAGCAGCAGCTATTGATTTGAATGTTTGTCTTCCTGCTGAAACTTTTCTGGTTTTTCTTTCTACTTTTGTGTAAGAGGGTGATTCAACTTCAGATTTGCAGCATGGTAAGCAACAACTCATTTTCTCAAACCTTATTTGTATTTATAGCAGAAACAAACAAAGCCCTGAAACCAAAAATTCTTGACCAACCTGAACAAATTCCTCTCAAAACCAAATTGCATGCACCAAATGCTAAAATTGGAAAGGAATGGTGCAGTTAATTCGGTTATATATTTTGAGCTGAGTTTGTTCTCAAGGCCTATTATACCAACAAAGAAACTAAATGATGTTGTGCATGGTGGACAAAAATTGTTTTATATGTGCATTCCAGAGAGAACTATAATTACTTATTTTAGTTTTGAACATCAAAACGGTTAATTAATTTTAGCTGTTTTTTTTCCTGATAATCATTCTATCTTAAAACTTGGTCGAGAATACATTATAGTCTATTATTGGGTTGTGATATGCTTGCATAGGGAAATTCTTCAATAGTAACTTTTTATTTTATATTTGTAAATTAAAAGTTCGGCATAAATTATAAGGCGGCAAGTTTAAATTCTGAAAACAATCTATCCCCCTGTACGATAAGACTTTCTACAACTTCCCTCTTCTGGGAGACCCTTTTTATTTGTATAACTATACCCCCCCCCTCACTTCCTCTCTTTACAAAGAAATAAAATTATACTCCCTCTCTGTCTTTTTTCTTGTCTTTTAAGAAAAATTGTTTTGTTTGAAATTATTAATCATCTAAAAATATTAATAAGATTCTTTTTTTACACTTTTTATTATTTCAACTCAGTTCACAAACAATATGTTTTTTGTCTCAATCCAAACAACATATATTACAGGTGATGAATTGAGAAGATATATTAAAAGAGTGAAACAATAAGTAAATATTAAAAATGACATAGAAATTGTGTGGTGCGTTTGTTGTTGAAAAAAAGTAAGAAATATTAAACCAATTATATCTATGCATATAAAAACAATTTTTTATTTGTACTCAAAACTATCTTATAGATATGAGTTAGTTATTATTAGTTACTTATGTATTTTCCAAGATAAATTTCTACCATTAATTTAATGAATTGAGGAGGGATGAGGCAGAAATGTAGGAAAGATATAAATATTTATTTTTGGTTTTAGTCTCTATTTATTGAGTTTGTTCCACATATGTTTAAAAAAAAAGTTGATTTTAGTCTCTAGCTAGTGATTAAATAACTAATACCAACATGAGATATATCAGAGGTACTGATTAGGTAATAATAATTTTATATGCAAAAATGAATTAGTAGTTGGATTCAATTAACTATTATTATTTTGATCACACTATGGAAGAAGAGAAGAGTAACTAACCAAAAGTTTGAGTAATATACATGTCTGTAAGAGCTCCAATGTTATCACATTCTTACAGAGAAAAAAAATCTAGAGTGCAAGGACACAGATAATGCAACTGAAAGAAGTAAAATAAATCAGAACTGTCAGAAAATAATAGGATTTACTATTTTAAGTTCTCATTACTCAAACAAAGAAAATCAACTTACTACACCAATTCAGCAGAACAACAGCTACAGTTGATTCAAGAGGAAGGAAAAGTGTCAGAGTATGTGGTCGAAAAAAGAACAAAAGCGATTTCTAAGCCAGCATTCCCATGATGGCTTAATCTTCCAGCTTCCCTTCAATTGATCAAAGAATTCTAAGCAGACCAGAATCTTCATTCATTACTGAGGCAATGCAGCTTCTATTTCATCCCAATTATCGCTGTTTGCGGCAAACTTTCCCTTGATCTGCTAAAAAAGATCTTTAGCATCATCAAATTTTTCAACACTGAGAAGCCAATTCACAACTTTTTTCATAGTCGTGAAATTCGGAATCCAACCTTTGGCAATACTCTCCTTGCAAACCTCAAATGCAGACTCAAGATAAAGCAAAGTAAAATAGCAATCACCATCAGGAAAGTACCCTCTTTTCTTCATCCCACTAAACAAATTCTTCACCTCATCGAAATTCCCTTCTTTACAAAACCCATGAATCAAATGAGAATAACAAACCGAATTTGGCTTCCTCCCCTCAAGCAACGCCTTCGCCTCCTTCGACCTCTTCAACTTACACAGACCCTGAATCCTAACATTATAAGTACTAAGCCCCGGATACATTCGATACTTCTCCTCCATCAACTTCAACCCCTTCCCTACCTCCTCAAACTTCTCCTCCTTATAACAACCACATAATAAAGTCGAAAACGTCGTGGCATTCGGCTTAATCAATTTCCAATCCATCTCATCCAAAACAGAATACACAGAACCACACAAACCAGACTCACAAAACGATTTGATAACTAAATTATATGTTTCCAAAACCGGTTCAATTGAATAAATCTTAGGAAACTCAGGATAAATTCGAGTTACCTCTTTGTAATTCTTAGCAGCAATCACAGCGAAAAGGAGTGAGTTCAGTGATTTAACAGAACGAGTAACATCGATATCTTCAGATTCTTTGAAGATTTTTATAGAGTGATCAAGCATAGTGGCTTGACCATAGAGGAAAATAGAGTGAGAGAGAAAGCGCTCGTTGCGGAGGTCAGGTCGAGTTTTGAGCTCATCAAGGAAGCGGCGGTGAGTTTAGATACGGCGAGGGAGAAGGCGACGCGGTCGAGGTGTGAGTCGGGAGTGAGTGCGGCAGGATTTCTCGGTTTTGATGAGAGAGATAGCGGTTCGGGTTTTCTGTTTAGAGGTGAGGGGTGTGGCGGAGTTAGGGGAGAGGATGGTGGTGGAGAAGTGGCGGAGACGAGTGAGTTGATATTTTGGTCAACTAAATCGATTAAGGTTTTTTATATATAAAAGGACAGTGTGTTAAACGACGCCGTTTCGGAGTTTGGTGAATGAAAAAATCAATAAATCGGATTGGGAATTGAACCCGACGTGAATCGAACACGCAACCTTCTGATCTGGAGTCAGACGCGCTACCATTGCGCCACGGATCCGATTGGTGTTGTTACTTAATTTGGAGATATTTCTATATAGTTAGGTTTAGTATCCGCACTTGAGATTTTAGATGATCCTATTTTAAAAAATCTAAATTGTTTGAGTTAGTGAGTACATATAAACCATTGGATTCATCTCATGTTCTAATACACGGTACTCTATTAAGTATTCTTTCTTGTGAAGTGCCATTCTTCCTGTTACATATAGGAAATTATCTTCCTTTTATTTACTTATTTTTTAAAGATAGGTGGTTGAGATCTATCTAAGGGAATGTGACTTCAAGACTGTGAGTGATTTTCTATGGTTAGAGCATTGCTGTCAAGTTACACTTTTTAAGTGTGGACTAAAATGTTGGATTCAATTATGATGTACAGTGTAAAGATTTTTCATACTATCAACTAAACTATATTTTCACACTATTAAAATAACAAGTGCCTTGAAATTCTCACATGAGTTAATCCCAATCATTATTATTTTCTAAGTAGAGAAAGAAAACTGCATTACATAAGGTATATAAGAGATCTCAATTGAATTTTTCATTCTTCAGAAACTACTACCACAAGTCAGTGTTAGATGCTTCATGCTGAGTCTTTAAGCATTAGGAATGATAGTTGGAAACCCAGAGATGATAATATTATAACAAAAAAAGTAGAATCAATATCTACAAAATGGAGTTTGATACAATATATGGGTTAAAGAGGAAACTAAGTTATCTCATTTAACATAAAAAAATTTGGACATTCATCATAGTTCACCTTAAATCGTGATATGCACGCAAGGGAAAATGTATATATCTATATATTACAAGGTTACAACCACTTTGGTGTCTCCGGTTATTTTGCTCCTCATTCATTCAATGTTGGTGAAGTTCCTCAGCTGGCGGAGGAGCGAATCTGACATTGACAGGTTGTGCCACAACAACCGTGTCATCGGCAAATAGAGCTTTGATGAATGATGGTGTTTTAAGGGGCCGACGACCGGTCATCCGAGGGTACACATCTTCAAGAAAATAGTATGCATGACCAGCAATCATTCCCTGAAATGTGTTCAGAACATGAATGGATAGAAATCAAGTGTAAGCATTATGGTATATTCTTTGAATAGAGACTCACCAGCAGATCCACCCAGGCACTAGCACCAACAAGGACAGAAAACCCCAAGAGAACCTACATGCATAAAAAAATTGATCAAGTTAGTAGCATTTTGAAGTTAGAACTAAAGTAAAAGAAAAAATACACAATTTTAACTATAAGAACAAAGCATAAATCCTGTTTAATGTATCCTATAAGGTGATAACAGCGGATTCTGTTAGGTAACAAGGTAATAACAGCAGAGCTTACGCACCCATGGAAGGTAAGCAGCAGTGAAGGTAAAGAGGCCTAGGAAGTTCATATGAATGAAAGGATTTTGTCTGCTCCACACGTAAACCTGAAAAAGACAAACTAAACTTTAAAAACATTTGAGGCAGATTTAAACAAGAATAAACATAATAAATAAATATTATGACTCACCATCATAAATGTCAATGAGTTGCTAAGGAATATAATTTTCCCAAATGACTCTGACAAATAAGGTATCATTCCACCAAGTAGAACAATTCCAGTCAATACAGTGGCACCAAATAAGAGCATGTACAAGAAATCATAAGCCCTCCCTCTGAAGGAGTTCTCCTCTAAAAGCTTGCAATACCGAGCAAGAAAAAACATATGAAACAAGAAATCCAGGTCTGCCAATTCAATAAGAAAATATTGTGTCAAAGTTAGATATCTAATTGACAGCTTTAGAATTAGATATCAAACAATGTGAAACAAATATGAGCAGAGAATATAAAGTTGTTGCAGGCAAATATTCCTATTCATGCATATGATATCTATTAAAAAAGGGATAAGCCCAAGGAGTTTGTTTTATATGCTGGAGTAACAAAAGCAGAGGAACAATTAATCATGTGATTGTTAGAGGGAATTTGCTGTGTGTCATTATAATTCAGGAAAATGACTGGTGTATGTCAAGAACTCGGGAGTAGATAGGCATAATAGATCATGACAGGAGGTGCTGACAATCTGAATATAGATATGCATCTTATAATCTAGTTCTCACATAGACAAGTCCAGCGGCAAAAAGAAAAGGGTCGTGTATGGGGAGGGGAGAGCTGTGTTATACATTATAAACAAAGTTAAATTAAGAGATTATTGATTTATGTACACATCAAATCAAACCATCAATGAAAGCTTCAACCTGCCACTTCCTTCACATCTGTGGGGACAAGTTGCATTTGGGCAATCAGGATCCATACTATTGCAAAAGAACCATGGTCTGAAATGCATGATCCAATTTACGATAGATTTTGGGGTTTCCGCAAATTTTGTAACTACGGTCAGCAACAAGAAGTCTAATAAAACAATGTTGTTGCTTCTGATAGGGCCACAAAAGCGTAATTTAATGCTTTAATTTCTTGAAGTTGGAACTATGTACACATCCATTCTCCTTACAATTTTATCAAGTGGATCAGATTGACTCCTCGCTCGAAAAGTGGGTGCATCTCACCCATAATTGGCTTTTCTTTTATGCATGTTAGCATAAAAATAACAAATTGCGGCTCATTGCAAAGTGCGCAAGAGTCTAAGTGCAAAAGACTCTCACTTAGTATGGTATATTAAGTAAAAAAATAAATTCAAATGCTGCCACAGTGTAACTAAATTCAAGTAAATAAAAAACAAACAAGTCAATTTAATATATAAAAATCATTTAAAAGATGAACATCAAGAAGTTTACCAATTTTCCTGAAGTACAAGAAATTAGTAACTAGACGCCAATACTGATATTGTTTCACCACCAGTCTAGGGTTCAAGTACAAGTGATATGGAGAAATTATCTGCAAAATCATTATCACATGTCCCAAATCAGAGAAATCACAAGCCAAGCTAAGATGAACATGACCCAATGAAAGTTTCAAAACAAAATGCCACATTTATCAAAACCCAAGATTAATTACAAAAATTAAGACAACCCCATTAATGAATTGATTTAAAATTAATAAAAATTGCAAAGAGCACTTTAAAAAAATAGAAATTGGAACCCTAAAAAGGTGAAAAGGGGAAATAGGGTTACATCAAGGGAGCATCCAATGGAGGTGACGACAGCGGCGGTGAGATAGGATCGGGTGATAACTGGCATCTGCTTATACCATTCTTCAACCGCTTGAGCCATTTTTATCTTATCTCTATTTTATAATAATGATGATGAAAATTACACTGAATAAATATAAAGAGGAAGTGAAAGGGTGAAGGTAAAAAGCTATGGTGCGAGTGGGAATTGGAATTGAAGGATTATTGTTGTGATTGAAGGTGAATAAGAAGAAGTGAGGGTTATTCAGGAAAGAACACGCAGAATGATGGAGAAGAGACGAATCATTAAGAGCGTGGTTTTGACGCACCAATCACGTTCTCGTTCTATTTGGGTCATAAAATGGACTTTCCTCTTTTGTGGCCATTTTCAGTTTTCATTTTCAATCAAATTAGAAAAGAATTGTGAAAATACATTTGGATTGTTGTTTTCATTTCCAAAAAAATACATTTATATTATTGTTTTCATTTCCATAAAATTTTGAAAATGGGAAAACTCATTTTTAATAATGAGGTAATGACATATTGTTGAAAATTTTAATAATCATGTTACTTCATTCCAAAACTTTACATATTTTAAAATTTTAGTACAAATTTATATTTTCCTTTTTAATTATATCCTTAATTATTATTTTTCTTTTCACCACATGTGTGGCTATTTTAGTCAATATTTTTATGGATTTAGAAAATATTAGGGCATTGTAATGGCTACTTATTAATCAACATTATATGATATTATTGCATTCAAATGAATAGATCATGGGTTGAACTTGAATCCAAATGATTATGATTTATCATCTACATTAGACTTTAATAAGCAATGCTTGATATAGAAAGTGAAGAATTTTACCATTGGCATGTAATAGAAAACTTTAAGTTGGTAACTTTTAATGATGTGAAAGTGATTGCCAAACAACTCTTTACAAAAGATTCCATATACATAATAAAAAGGATATTAAGATCTTGTAATTAGCAACCTCAATAAGGGAAAGGATATTTTTTTCCTAGTTGGCAAAAACTTACCAAGATGTCAGCTGAAAAAATTAATTAACCATGCCATAAAATAGCAGTAAATAAAAATTATTCCTAAGGTGCAGTTTGTTATCTACATTAATATAAAATCTAGCTGAATCAAAATTATGAACATGCAATGACAAATACTCCTATGTTTTACATGTCCATATCAATAATAGAGTGAGGATCATAATAATTTTTCACTTAAGAATCACCATCAAGGAAAACATACATAAGCCACAATAAGGTTTCACAAGATAATTAATTCCCCATGTTTTTTACTAAGGAAATAGAGAAAGATGCTGTTTATTTCTATGAATCAATAGATTAAATCCTTGGTGTGTATGCCAATTTACATTGAAAAGTTATGTTGGGAACAGATTGGAAATGGATATGATTATGAAGACCAAAAGTGAAGCAATGTTAGTAGCATCACGTGATTCGTGGCCTCTAAAAGGATTTGTAGGAGTCGCATAACCGAAAATCGGAGAGCGAAAAGTGGCGACTGTAGACCAATTTTGTAGGAAGATATGACATTACTTTTTGTTTATTTTTTAGATATATAAAATAGATGTTCACTGTAAAACAAACCACAGGTGCACAGCTATACACAACAAACCATTTTTCATAGTTCTAAACAAAAAGAAAATACAAGATACTAAAGGCAGATGCAAAACAAACCATTTTGAATTTTGATGTTACTTTTTATCTCATTGGTCTCTAGAAATTATTTTTAGAACCATATGTGCCTTTAAATAGCCATAAACATAAAACAGATCCAAAAATCCAAACAAGTTGTAGTTCTTATTCAGTCCAATTCTATTACACGAGGCATTGATCAAAGAAACTTTCTGGTGTCCCTGGATTTCATATTAACCACAAAATGCTCATTTTGAATTGGTAATTGCAACTATGATAACCTTGTCATATAGTCCATATTCTAAGCAATGTATAACACCATTGTGATACTCAAAATTTTCTTTTTGGGTACTAGGTGTTGAACAATCTCATCTTTGATTTCAACTTTTACAAGCTTGGTTAAGGTTTTTCGCATAAGATTATATGAAACAAATTTCATAAACTTCAATGTGGCAAGGAACAGATAGCCTTGCCAGCTGTGATGAAAGAACCCATGAAAACGTTGGCACGGTACAATAATTTGCACAAAAACAAGGGTCATAATTCTAAAATTAAAACGAGCATAGTCGATATTCATAAATTAAAAAAACTTACAAGGATCTTCATAGTTTGCTGTAATGTTCAGAAAACGGCATAACAAATGAGAAAATTGGAAGATTGCTGCAACCTTATGAATCAATGACAGTAGAGAGACATGTTTTTGGAGTTTCTAAGACATCATTCATGTATTTACCCCAAAAACAAAACCATTGCTGTATGAAGGAAGATTGCTAGAAGGCGTGAGATTTTTCACAGGTGACCGAAAAGGATTAGGAGTCACCGGTTGTGTGATGTGCAGTCCAGCATTACGAAGGACTTGTTTAGCATTTACACATGAAACTTCAGATTGCTCAGTGAAGAATGCAGGCACAACCATTAATTTGATTAAATCAAGAGCTCCACCCCAACTAGAATACCTTTCTAAATCGGAGTTTAGAGCTATGACAACATGAGGAGTAGGTAGGTAGGAGGCTTCTACCTGATAAACACCTCTCACAAAGTTCACTCTAACTCTGCTACCTATTCCAGAAGTTGTACCAGACAAATTCGTTGGAACTTCCGGTCCCACCATCACTATTTGTACATTGCCCAATCCGTTAAGCAAGTGACCTACTTCTGCAAATGCTGGCATCCAATCCAACTCGCCTTCAGGTCCAAGGCAGTGAACAATCACCTCCTTCCCTTTCAGTACAAGATTCTTTGAACTTATATTAAGAGTAGTTAGTATGTGATACACTGTCAATGGATGCGAGAGAATGTCTGCTACAGGACTCGATAATGAAAGTGAGCGAAGGTTGTAGTACTCTGACCAACCAGAGAGGTGAAATGGGCTTGAGATGTAATGGCTATTAAAAGGAAAGTCGTGAGGATATTCAAACTCATTAAGTCCGCCCCATAGTTCTTGCAGCCCACCTTTCACAGGAAGGAGACCAAAAGGGCAGTGTGAATAGCAACTGCACTTTCTCCTCCACATACCTTTCTGGTGGATGCTTAAGGATTCAAGCCACTTACAAGGCTGGTCAGCGGAACATGGGAACGTGAAAATTTGTATAGCCAGCTCTTCTTCCCTTTCCATCATGGCCTTGTAAAGTCCACACATGCTTTTATGTGTGTCGTTCCAGTGTTGCTTCTGGCAGAATGAATTGCAGTAAATGACTGCTCTACACTGGCCACAACAAAGTGAGTGTTCTCCATGCACTTCTTTATCACACATTGCACACTGTCTCAATCCAGCATGTGAGTATACTTTTGTTTCATTGAAATTGCCCTCCCCGGGTGACTCTCTATATTTGGTTGGGGTTGAGCCAGCACTCATACTACCTTTTTCTTCATATGCCTGACCTGGTGGGTGTGAGATAGTAACAGCGACAAGATCATAACCTCTCTTTGTTATTTCTGGAGGCCATTGAACATCAACCGTCTCAATGAAAGGTTCAAAATACGCCATTGTTGAATATTTCGGACCACCTTCCTTGTCTAACTGCTTAAGTAAGGGGTGTACCATAGAAATGGCTTTCATGAATGCATAGACAAACCTGAGCTCCTCAAATGATGGATTTCTAAATCGAAGATCACCACCAGGCATGCAGCGAGTTACATCGATAACAGGAAATCGATCAGTCCCCGACGCTTCCAGTGACAAAGTCTTGATCATTTTGCGATTAGAAGGGAACATCAAGGACTCCACTTCATATGTGACCCTCAGAAGCTCAACATTCGGAAAATGAATGGTCTCTCTAGGCCCTGTCATTTTCTTAGCATCGCTTTCCGATCTGAACATATAGAACCCAACATCACCTCCATCCCCTCCAATGAACTGAACACAAAGGAAAGGCTGCTTCTTGTCAGTCCAGCCTGAATCCTTCCCAACCCGAACACCGAAATAGTGCCCCGGACGCAATCTTTTCCACGGCTCAGTTCGATATAAAGCTGCAGAAGCTTTGTATAAAGATTTAATGAAATTAGGTTCAATGCCATCAACTTTCATGAGACATGTCCCAGATCCAGGACCTAGTCCAGGGCCAGACCCAAACTGCTCCTGAAATCTGCCAAACAAACTCTTCAAATGCAAATCCATTGTGCTCCAAATTAACAGATCCTCCCACTTCTAAACTCACTACTTCAGTAAACTATTTCTATCAACCAACACATGAAATTACAGAATGACTCTGATCCCAGTTTCAGAAAAATGTTCACTTAATTCACATTAGGCACTATTCATTCAATATATGAACTTAACACCCCAATGAATCAATTCAATACCTGACATTACAAATAAAACAAGTGCATAGAAAGTGAGAAAACCATTGACAAAATCAATTATTTGAATTAGAAAAGAAATGGGAAAAGATCAGAACTTTCATACCAGGTGTGTGTAGTTGAGCACTATGAGATACAATTCTGATTCATTTCGTTTTGAGGCATGAACCTTTGATGAGAGGAATAGTGGAATTGATTGTCCCTTACATGCTTGCGTGGAAATATCCTATGTGGAAAGTCTCATTTCGCATCTTGAAAGCAGTGTCATCTAACGATCAATTTCAGAAAACGATGACATGGAGAATAGATCAACGGTCATGATATGATCTCCATCAGTGCCAATCACGCGTACAAAGAACTTGGTCGTTTTGGAACCTCAGCCAATTCGAGATTCAAAGTCCACCACCCCAACAAAAACAAGATAAAATTATGACAAAACTTAGGTAAAGTAATGTATGCAATAGTAGTACATGTGGCCTGTTAGATGAGGGATATATTGCCAAATTAAAATTGATCGTTAGATGAGCTAGAAAAGCCTGGGCATGCTGTGAGATTATCGCTTGAGCGAGAGAATCTCACTTTTTGTTTACTTTTAAATAATAAACGTTTATTAGATTTACAATTAAACATTTTTTTATCTTAAAAGTAAACAAAAGGTACATGTGTCATTCATTAATATGTCACATGTACCACTAGCACATATGGTATTTTACCTAAGTTTTGTTGATAAAATAAAAACCCATAAGTTTTAGTAAAATTATAATTTGTAACTTCACTTCAATATAATAAATGAATACAGTAAAAAGCAATATCACTTTGGTTTATAATAATTGTAGTATAAACTCAAATTCAGAATAAATTATATGTGTCGAAGTATAACCATAATCATAATATTTATTTACTTTGTGTATGAATATCTTTCGTATGTTTTTTACCAACACTTTCATTTGAACTGTTATGTTAAATTTGGTTGTGTGAAGATCTCTATGGTAAACAATTAAGTTGTCTTTCAGTTTTATTGTAAAAGTTATTTTTTATTATGTTTTTATTATAAAGGTTAAATCTAATTAAATATACAATTAAGAAAAAAAAAATGAAATTTATATGGTTTAATGTTCTCATTTAATTTGATACATTATTTTACTAATGTGCTTAAAAGAATATTAAACAAAATAGGAAAAATAATATAATATTTAACTTGATAACATTATTCTAATTTATAAATATCTATGTTATAGACATTACTCAATTTTTTTCAAATTTCATAACACAATATTTATCATATATTATATATTTTTTATTATAATTTATTTTGTAAAATAATTTTCACCTTAAGCTTATTACCAAGCCAAATGTCCCAAAAATTGTTTTAAAATAAGGAAAAACGAGTAGGCCGAACCCGCCTAGGTAAGCTCGGCCCGAATCCGGTTTTAATATAGTCCGACTGGTCCGAGCTAAAAAGTCATAATTCACTAAAAAGTGTTAAATGTAATATTGAAGTCTTACAAAATTTCAGACTATGGCGGACTCGCCCATTTTGACACCTATATTTTGGCATATATTATTATGAACTAATATTTGTTCTCTAAGGGTCTGGTTAATAAATGATAGTAAATTGAGGACTAAATTGCAATTTAATATACGAAACGGATCATTACGAAGAAATATCCCAATGCACGTATTCCAAACCAATCCAATCCATTCCTTTTGAGGGCTAGGGTTAGGGTTAGAGTCTTTTAAATCAACACAATCACAATCTCCTCTCTCTATCTTTTCCCTTTCTCTCTCTACAATTTTCAGATTTGCATAGAGAAGATGATGCAACCAGGAGGACCCGGAGGAATTGCTCCACCAAACATGCCTCAGCAACCCTACGTCATGATGCCACCTCAGCCTCAGCCTCCTCCCATCTGGCAACAGCCACCGCCTCAATCTTTTCCTCCGCCGCAACAACAGCCTACAAGCGCCGATGAGGTCCGTACCTTATGGATCGGTGATTTGCAGTACTGGATGGATGAGAACTATCTCTATCAATGCTTTGCTCACACCGGAGAGGTATATGTTCACCCTTCTCTCTCGCTTTTTCGAATTCCATGTCATAAATTTATTATATTTCATTTATTTTTTGGATCGGTGTGAATGGAAACCCTATTTTTTTCTGTTGTCAATTCAAACATGAATTTTAGATCAATATGCTACACCACTATTTTCTGGTTTTCTTGTTATTCTCTTTGAATCGGCTAGCGGAGTAGTTAGGGTTTGTTTGGTTCAGATTCAAAATTAATCAGATTATCTGTTAAATTTTATGTCCAGAAATTCTATCTTCAAATTCAATGCCTTTTTCTGACAAGAGTTAAGTTGTTGCCAAACACCTTCATCCTCAGCTAACCGCATTTTTTGGATCAGAACCAACTGTTTTTTTCTTCTTCTGAAATTAAATTTGAACTAAAAAACTAAACAAAATTATGTGAATGTGAACACTTATTTTGTTCATTTTTGCATATATTCAAGCATGAAATCAAGGTGAATGAGAACCTTATTTTTTTTAATTCTTGATTCTGGTGATGCTGAGTTGTTTCACTATCAACTGTCAAGCTTGATTGGGTTATCTGCTAAAATAATTTTGGTTTTGATTGAGTTCCATCCTGTATGTTTTGTTTGCATGTGATATTGTTGTTTGAAGTACTGTTTATTGATTTAGATGAGTTCATATTTCAATGCTTTTAGTTGAAGTTATTCATTACGTTGCAGGTGGCCTCTGTGAAAGTCATTCGTAATAAACAAACTAATCAATCTGAAGGCTATGGGTTTATTGAGTTTAATAGTCGTGCTGGTGCTGAAGGAGTACTTCAAACTTACAATGGATCTATTATGCCGAATGGTGGGCAGCCCTTTAGGTTGAACTGGGCAACATTCAGTGCGGGTGAGAGGCGTCATGATGACAGTCCTGATTACACCGTATTTGTTGGTGACTTGGCTGCAGATGTAACTGACTATCTCCTAACAGAGACATTTAGGTCTCGTTTTAATTCCGTAAAGGGTGCAAAAGTTGTGATTGATAGGCTCACTGGCAGGTCCAAGGGTTATGGTTTTGTGAAGTTTTCAGATGAGAATGAACAAGTGAGGGCTATGACTGAGATGCAAGGGGTTCTTTGTTCAACAAGACCCATGAGGCTTGGCCCAGCTGCGAATAAAAACGTGGGAACACCCCAAAAAGGTTTGTCTATTTCTTAATTGTGATATGCAGGCCTTTTTGCTGCAAATGTTTGCCTGATATCCTGCATAAAGGATTATTGTGCTGTCTTCATTCAGATGTGTTCCTCATGTGTTTTATTGAGTAATAATGCCTTACTTTTTTTTGTCTCATTGCTTTATGATGTGTATGCTAAATGTCACTGTCTTAAGTTATGATTCTTTTCAGTTATGCTCTTGAAGATTGCTGTCCAAACACATTTCTTCCTGTAATTTCCTTTAAAATTTTGGGCCAAGTAAATGGTATATAATAATAAAATCTTATAGAGCTCATGTTGTCTCAAAGCAGGGTGCCAAGAGGCTCTGTCATCTCGGAGCCTGGAACTGATTTCAGCTGAAATGGTTACCCTTTAGTGCATGGGCCTGCTTAGGTCAGTTATCCGTTTATGTCTTGCCAATTATTTTTGTGGCATTTTCTTTTTCTGTCTACAATTTCAGTCTATTCTTTTAATTTTATTTGTTGGTTCAGTTTTTACTCAAATTTCATCACTGAACTTCTTTGGTTACTCATTATTTTTCAGTCCTCCATTTGTAATCTTTACCCCTTTAGTTTGCCATAAGAATGTCTTTCAATTTCCTTTGTAACATTTTCTTTTGTCGCAGCAGGTCATATTTACTTTCTTTAGTTTCTTTGTTTCCCTTGTATCAGAGACCTACTATTCTATTAATTTCAGTTTCCAATGTCCAGACCTTAAAAAATTATGGAGTACCAATCTTTGTTGCCTTCATTTCCAGAAATTACACTTTGCAGTCTTGTTATGTTTGAGACATCGTGTTATCATGTTGTTTTGTATCTTTACTATGATTAGGTTCTGTCCTGATTATGCCCTCCCCACTTTCTCAGCACATCGTTATGCAATTAAAGTTGTAATTTAATTTATATTGCTCTTCCTTTTCATCTATCCGGATTGACCATACACTTGTTATTCTGTAAAATTTCAGACATGGGTTGGATAGTTAAAATGATCAAGGCTGTGCCTATAGGTTTTGCATTGTATGACATGTCGAATGTGTAATATATTTTTAGTTCTTGTTTGCCATTTTCAACTTCTTCCTTTTGCTTGTTATTTAATATTAGATTTTTGCTGCTTATCATGTCCATTATATTTATATTGTTTTAAGGGTTCCAATTATCATGCCATTGTCATTTGTCACTTTGGGTTGAATTTACCCTTATCCGAATGCATGCCGTTTTTACTAAATTTGTCTCTATTGATGAATAGGGTCTTACTTATGTAGTTATATCTGAGGATATATTGTGGCCTGTGGGTGTTCGGCACTCTGGCCATTTGTTGCTTCTCAACTTGCTCTTTATCCTATTATCCTATTGCCTGTATATGCTATTGTTAAGTGATGTGTTTCTTACTCTTATGTATTTTTATTTATGTGGTGTGTAAGACACTGATCATTTTATTGCTTATCTACTTGTATTATTTTATTGTCTGTGTAATCTTGTTTACTGATGTGTTTCTTATTTTATCTGTCTTGTACCCTTATGACTTTATTTTTATTATTGAACAGTGTGTTATCTTTTTTAGTTGAAGGTCTGGTACCTGTAAATATAAGGAATGGGACACTCTTTGCTCCTGAAATCACTCTCTGAATATATGCATGCTAATGCTATAAGTCACACCTATATTTAAGCTTTTTATTCACTATATGAGAAAAAAGTTGCACCTAGATCATTATGATGTCAATAAACATGATTTTTGATAGCGCATTATGATGTCGTTCGATCTATGTATCTGACCCCACGTAGTGGGATTACGGCTTGGTTATTGCTTTGCTTTATTTATTTATGGTCTCTTTTACATGGATTGCTTCCTTCCCTATGTTAGCATAATTCATCTTTTTCTATAATTATATTTTAAATATGCAGCTTCATATCAGAATCCTCAAGGCCAAGGCTCCCAGAGCGAGAATGATCCAAATAATACAACTGTGCGTACTTTTTTGCAATATAGAAACATATTTCCTGCCTGCCTGGTTCTGACCTTTATCTTTTGCAGATTTTTGTTGGCAATTTGGATCCTAATGTCAATGATGATCATCTGAGACAAGTTTTTAGCCAGTACGGTGAGTTGGTTCATGTGAAGATTCCATCAGGCAAGCGATGTGGGTTTGTCCAATTTGCTGACAGGTAATATAACCTTATATCTATCTTTTATGCCATGTTACATAACTTCCCACTTTCCCAGTCTCTGGAGTATTCTGATTTTGCCTTGATTGTGCATGTGAGGCAGGAGCTGTGCTGAGGAGGCACTTCGAGTTTTAAATGGAATGCTGTTGGGTGGACAAAATGTTCGCCTTTCATGGGGCCGTAGTCCTTCAAACAAACCAGTAAGTTCTATTTACGGATTGTTTTTTCTTCTTCCTTAGCATCATTGTGTTTCCAATTTTGATCCATGCCTTGTTTTCTCAGGCCCAGCCAGATGCAAACCAGTGGAATGGTGGTGGCAGTGGCGGATATTACGGATATGCTCAGCAGGGTTATGAAAATTATGGTTATGCTGCTCCTGCTGCTGCCGCTGCTCAGGATCCCAACATGTATGGCAGTTATCCAGCAGGGTATGCCAATTACCAACCACCACAGCAACAGCAACAGATAGGATATAATTGAAATTTTTCTGATAGTTTTTGTTATCAGTATGTGATCTTATTGAGTTGTTTAACTCATCTCGTGGCTTGGAAATTTTTACTGTTTTTTCTCCTTTTTTTTTTTCTTTCCCCTTTGATTGCCAATAACATTAATGTTTTATGGGAAACGTGTTTTATATCCATACAGTTTGTTGTTGAATACTTATTTGGTCTTTAGATTTTATGAAATGGTCTATCGATTATTATGCTTAACATATCGTTTTCCAATGTTTGTATTTTGCTTTTAACATTCAGTCGATCGTAGGTAAACTGCAAGTCTGTGTTCTGAGGTCATTAACAGAACTACAGATTTGCTAAAGTGAAATATATAGTGTAAATTTTTTATATAATGTAATTTTATTATTTATCATTCATGTTTAATTATTATCTATTCTTCAAAATATAATACAAATAAATGATGAATAATATATTAATTGTGAATAATCTTTACACCGAAACTTTTTCTTATAATGTGCAAGCCTCTATGTTTGTGAGCTTGCACTTTGACTTAAATCAAGAGTGTGTAGCTAACACATTCATTAAATGGTATCTGGTATGGCAACGTGGTCTTCCTCTTTGGTCGGTGATATTAGAAATGTCTTTCATTCACACCACACAGAAAAAAACACACACACATGTGGTCCCCACCGGTACAGCTATACCGTAACATATATCATATCAATTCCGATATTTAATATTTACAATATAGCATTTTATTATCATATTGTGGGTATATTTATACATCTAATATTAAGAAATGTTAGAAATTTGTGGGTCAAAGTGTGTATACAAGCACCAACCTGGACCAGTCCATTATACACATACTTATATTTAATAAAATGTGTGTTGGTATGTATTAAACTACAAAACAACGTAAATTCATAATGTTAATTATTTATCTATAAAGTTAAAGGTACGTATTTTGTCATCTTTGATATATTCTACCATTGTTATATACTTATATATAAATCAGAATAGTATAATGAATAACTGTCAATTATTGCGGTCAACGTAACCTTATTTAATATTAGTATTATTGCACATATAAAAATACACTGCCTATTCACTACTTACCAAATCTTACGAGGTCACTCCTCTCACTAACCCTTAATCTCACATCAGTTTTTAAGAGTCAATATCATCTTCGGTACTACTAGAGTGACAATTACATAAAAAACAATATAAAAATATATGATTGTGATATTTTATCTTTCAAATATAATAATATGACACTTCTATTCTTCTTCAATGCAAAAATAAAAACAACAATTTAACTATCCAGTATTGGAAAGATCCTAACTCAGTGTTTACATGAAATTAAGTACGTTCCTTTCGGCATTTACCAAACTTAATGCAAATTGAAAAATAAAATACAATAGGGAATGAGCTTAAATGCTTAGGGTTGTAGACTTGCAGTTAATATTAAAAAACATGATTTTGACACATTTCATTCAGGTTTTAGTGTTTTACTTAGCAGCCAACATAAAATGACAAAGAATGAAACATGATTCATGCAAGTGTACATTTGAGGTGTCATATTATGAATAAAAACCTCATCTTTTCTAAGGTAAAACTTGAGGGACAGTTTAATTTCACCAAATGATGTAAGGCCAGTATCATATATCAAGCCTGAGGATACTCTCAGAGGAAAATATGGAAAAATAAAAGCAAAAAATAGTATGATATAATATTTTTATCCTTTAGATGTAATATAATGACAGTTTTACCCCTACATACAAAAAGCAAAAACAATAACTTGTCTCTTATCAGGATCATTTTTTCCTATATGTCCAATATTTTTGTCGTTAAAGTAGTGTAATAGTCCAACAGATACTTAAACCATTTTTGAGACAATGAGGTAGGCGATGTGAACTTATTTCCCAACATGTCCCCTCCACATAAGTCTGTCGGACATGATTAACTTTGACCCATAACTAAATGACATCTTTTGGCCTATAACAACCGTAAATAAGTTGGGTTATAGCTCTGATACCATGTGAATGTTACATGTCAAAACCAATTTGCAATGAAAAGAATAATCCAACAGATATTTAAACCATTCCTAAGACAATGAGGTATGCGATCTGGCCTTATTTCTAAAATGATAATACATGACATTTTATAACCCCACACTTGGCACTACAAATACTACATTCAAACAAGCCTTTGCTTGTAGCCACATTCACCACTTCCTCTATATCTCTCACTTTCTCTCACAAAGAGAAACACTTTCTTGAAGAAAAAATGGCACTGTCAAGAAGGTCATACTCTTACTCAAAGATGGATAAGGAAGACCCTGAAGATGTAATGCGTAGGAGAACACAGTTCTTGATCTACAAAGTTTTGGAACAAGCAAATTCTCCAAAGAAACAATCATGCTTGAGAATCAGAATATCCAAGTTGAAGGTGAAGATTGGAAACAAGTTAAGAAGGTTGAGGAAGAAGATTAATGCAAGTGTGTGTGCAGTTAGAGTTTGTTTTCATGGACATGCAACGACTCAACTGAAAATATGGAAAAGATTGTTTGGTAAGGGAAGACAAACTCTCAAAAATCTTCCTCCTATGATAAAGTGATGATGAGTGAATATATTACTAGGAAACTTATGTTCTATGCAATACAATGTTATGTATCTTTAAAATAGTGAAATCATCACTTTCAATATCAATTGAGTTTTGACATTTTTCTTTAATTTCTTATGCTCTCTTTTGGTTCTCTAAGCTAAGATTTTGGACTCTATTAAAGTAGATAAAACTGCTTTTTTTTTTTTAATGATGTAACGGTTAAAATTTCATCTTAAAACCAATTGATAATGATAGAAGTAATCAAATAGGAACAAGTCAAATTGTTACTTTTGACCCATAATTAAAGGTATCTTTTGACCCAAAACAATCGGAACAAGTTGGGTTTTGGCTCTGATGTCATGTTAAGGTTTCATCTCAAAATCAATTGACAATGAGATGAATAGTCCAATAAATATTTAAATCATTTCAAAGACAATGAAGTAGGCGACATGAGCCTTAATTCTCGATAGTAATCATGTTTCTTTAGCAAACATGGTTTTAAATTGTGATGATGGTTTAAAGATGCGGTTGCAAATGGCCAATGGATTACAATATAATTATAGGAACAATTAAAATCATATTATGACATCAATTATGCAGATTTAAACCTCAGCAGAATATATATTAGCACAAAGTTTGAGTACCAAAAATGATAATGAAAGTGACGTGTTATGATAATGGGTGATGTCGGTGCAGTAATTAAGTTTCTCATTGTAGCTTGTTATCTATTAATTATTGAATAAGGATCTCTGTTCCAAAATTTTATGTACTCATGTTATAAGTCAATTATATCTCACCAAATAATATACAAATATTATTTTTTCATTTTTATTTTCAAGTAGATGTCAATTTTCAATTAGATTGGGACACACTCATACATAAAAAGTGAGACGTCTGATCCCATTCTTAATTATTACATGATTATTATGTACTGTGATTTATAAATAACATCCACAGGACACAGGACACAGCTCAACAACAATCTGGGACACACGTTGTATTGAAACAATAATTGATATCAAGAAAATGTATGGCTGCAACTCACGATTTTTTTTTGTATGAACCAAAGTTGATTTTTAAAGAAAATTGAAAAGAATAAAAAAACTTAAGTAAAATATTATAGGGATTAACGGTACATGTGATTTATTAGATGATGACACATAAACCTTTTTGTTTATTTTTAAAAAAGAAACATTTATTAGATTTACAAGTATTTTTTTTTTGACCTTCAACAACTTCTAATCAAAGAAATTAAGCAATAATGACAACAATTATGAGAGATAATTGGTGAAAAGAGTCAACTTCGTTAAGAAACCCTACACCACCGCCCACCGTACTACTGTGTAGTTCCTCAATTAAAAAATCACTTCATCTTCTTTATAATCATTTTAGTTTAATAAACAAGAAAACTGTTTTATCTAATTCGTTAGTACATTTTAAAAAATTAAAATTATTATTTGTATTGTAGTTTTATCTTTTCCCTAGATATCAGTACTATTTAAAATGCAAAAAAAAAAGACAGGTATAATATATGTTTTAAATTTAACAATATTATTATGTTTTTTAAATTCAACCATATTGTTTCTCTTTATCCATACGATTGAGCAAGCTTTGCATATTTTCTGAAATACTATTACTCAACCATATTTTCTCATTGCTTAAAATTGACTAGTAAGTATTGCATATTTCAATTGTTATATTAAAAGAAATACTTTAAACTATTGGAAGTAAAAGATCTCTACACTTTCTTTAAAATTAAGTATCTTCTTGCAAATACCAATATTAATTAAGTATTATTTTATAACCTTGGATTCTTCCAAAATAATAGTAATTAATTAAGTGGTTAGAATAAAATAATGCAATACTTCTGAATGTGGAAAGAGATGCAGATTTCATCACTCCCACTACACCATTCTTAAATGTGACATGAGATTGCATGATTTCACGTTTGGAGGCTACACATTAAATTGGACCTAAGTCAACTGTGTAGGGCATGTGCTTTTTTTGCACAACTCTAATAAGGCTAAGTCTAAGTCAGATATTTAGCACGTGTATAAAAGAGGGAAAAGGAAGGTCTGGTTAGTTAATTAACAGCTTTAAGAGATTCCTAAGGTTGTTAGAAAGTTAGTTAGGCATTTACTTTTGTCTTTAAATAGTAACTGAAAGGTTAGAAGTGGGATTTTGGAGAGGGAAAACTATTCTGATTGTGGAATCAGAAGGAAAAGGGTCGTGGGATCCTCTTGTAATCACTCTTCTTGTAATTCTTTCTACTTCTATCAATAATACTGCATATTCATAGAGCCCAGCCAAGAAAATCATTGTTTCTAGGCCTGGGACATTTCCTTTCTATCTTTTCTTGTTCTAGAAGGTACCAGTGTTTATCAAACTCATATCTATTCAGTATGATTTTAGTTTTCATAGCATTGACTAACTATACACTATAAAACACCAACAGAAATAGGAGTTGGTAAAATGAGACTTTCGACTAGGTCGAATGGTTTTAGGCCGCAAGTGACGCTGCAGAGGGCACAAGAAAGTATGCCTTAAACGCCCGACTCGACCCAATCAATCAGGTTTTAGGCCGCAAGTGACGCTGCACAGGGCACAAGAAAGTATGCCTTAAGCGCCCGACTCGACCCAATCAATCAGGTTTTAGGCCCCAAGTGACGCTGCACAAGGCACAAGATAGTATGCCTTGAGCGCCCGACTCGACCCAATCAATCAGGTTTTAGGCCACAAGTGACTCTGCACAGGGCACAAGAAAGTATACCTTAAGCACCCGACTCGATCCAATAAATCAAAACTAAGACGAAATCGAACAAGTATCAATCCTGTCAAAATCATCCACGCATCATGTATAAGAAAGATACAAAGAAAATGTAGTGTAGTGTTGAGTTAACTGATTTAATAAGAGTTATGATTACTTTGTTCCTTGTCACAGCCAGAGCAAATCTACACAGGACCTTCACCATGAAAATATTAAGGATTGAAGTAAAAGATTCTATGTTGACATGATCACAATAAAACTATATCTTGTTGACTAAAGAACACTTTTGTAAGAGATATAGCAATGAATCAAATGCTTATAGTAATTTACTTAAACAGAAGTACAAAACCATCTTCAAATGCAGTTCAGGTTTACATGTCAATCTTGATGAGTTAAATTTCATATTTACAAAATGTTTATTAGACAAGCAAACAAAAATGAAGAATCAATAATAAGATCAGAAACAGATTGGACTTCACCTCCAACTGTATTCTATTTCTCATAAAACATGTCACATTTGGATGATAATTAACTTTTGGCATAAAACCCCACCCAAAAGCCCCTTTTGTTGAAGGGACTAGGAATGTTGCATTTGACCCTCATAATTACAAGAGTATCATAAGGAGAAATGATAAAGCAATAAGCATGAAAAACAGCACGTCACGGCTATAGAGACCTGCAGAGCATGAAAATAAAATTGTTCAGGGGAAAATGTGATAGAGATGCTGATAATTCTATGCAAATATCTGGTGTTATAATCCTCATATCTGGCATATTTGACCAGTAAGAGACCATTTTAAGCACCACGATGTTTATGACAAGCATATGTTCTAGTTTGAACTTAGTTAGTGTTTAAAACGGTTGAAGATTACTGAATAAACAGCACAAATTGAAATGGTTATCTTACAACTTTGACCAGATGCTGCTGCAGGAAGAGCAGGAAAGTTGACAGCTGCAGTTCCAATAAGATAGAATTATCAAAAGTTAATAATAAAAAAAGGACAATTTAACTAAAATAAATAAACAACGAGTAGTTTGCTACTCAAAATTATGGACTCTCAACAGGACTAGCATACGTTTTTTGCATGACGAAGTTCCAACTTGAGATGTTGAAGGCCAAGGAGCTGGAATATTGTCATTTAGGTCACAAAGGAAGCTGATCCCAGAAGTACTGTCAAATGTAGCATCTGAAGGCAAGCTAGGTAATAAACAACCAGCCGCTGTTTAGAGAAAATAATGTAAGGAAAAAAGGTGTTTCAAAAGTATAAAAAATGACACTTTCAAGTTATTTTATATTGAAGTAATAAATATTGCAGATGCTACCTTGATTTCCAACTGAAGCATCCACATTATCAATTTCAGCACCAAGTTGAACATGCAAAATGGGGGGAAAGGGATTATTGACATCAGATATAAAATATTAGGGGTACTGAACGTCGTTGTGTTGCATACTATTAACATGAAAAGAGAAGCAACACTAACCTTGGAGGGAAAAGTCCTTGAGGCTTATATGACAGAGACCGTAAATATCTTCAGTAATATTGGATCTTTTTAATTTCATTGCCAAAGTATCTGCACAATCCAAAGCTTGCAAGTTTGTGATGAAGCTCTGCTTTTGCAAGTGAGAGACATAGCCTTCCATGGCATTACAACATGCTGATTTGTTACTTATCCCATCCCCACAACCCTTGGCAACATGACCCATGTCAGGGAAAACTAGTGGACAGGCTGTGGCAGAAAACAAACAGAATATTTAAGTGAAGAAATGCAGTATAAAAGGGCCATAAGTATTGGCAACACTAGGAAAATTTTAAAAAACATCAAATGTGATTAGCTAAAATATGGTAGATTCATCATTTCATGACCATCGCACATATACTAAGTGGTAACCCCAATTGACAAGGCTTTTCACATAAAGCAAGACTGACAAAAATTATTATTAAGTAAAAACTTCCCCAACACATCAATTTAAACTTTGTTATGAAGGGAAAATATACTATATTACCTTTGTTAATCTTGCAATTAGACAATCCTCTGAGAACTTTCTTGGCATGAGAAGGATCAAGCTTGCTAGCCACCCACCGAAGGACAATATTTCTACAATCACTGACCCGAATTGAATGCTTAGGTAGAACATGTTGCACGTCTTTGTCCAAAAGATCAGAACCTTTTGATGCAATTGCTGTAGCTGCTTCTAATATAGCACTCTGACAAATTTGGTAGCAGCATTCTTTCACTGGATCAATGTTCTCGCAGGCAGTAAGGAGCTTAGCAGTATCCACTATGCCATGAAATTCGTTGACACTTTTTACTGGGCAAGATGCTTCAGTGAGATTTGTAGAACGGATAGAACATATCTGCTGCAGACCAACATTGGCACCCTGACCCATCAAAATCTGCTCCACATCTGAAAAGCAATGTTTAGCACTGCTCCCATTTAAGGCGAGTACATCAGTATATTTACTGGATTGGCCAATAAGAATTGTGAGAGTGGCTTCCAACTGGGGACAACATATTACATTGGCCAGAAATGGCGCAAAAGCATCCCAGCAATCAATTGCAGTCACGCTTATCAGGCTTTCAGCAGCCGAGAAGTTCAAAGTGCAGAGTCCTGTCAGATACATGGATAAGACAGTAAGAGAGACCATTGAAATCATAGCCTTTGAAGATCCAAAGACCAAAGTAATCCCGGAAACTACTTAGAAAACAACCTGATAGCTTTGGGATAGAGGTATTGGTGAATGGAGCCAGTGGTGAAGGTGCGAGAAGTGGAAGAAATGGCTGTGGAGAACCAAGAGGTGAGAGTTCAGGGAACATAGGCTCCACATGGTTATCCTTTACTACTGGATGACGAACATAATCTAATCTGCCACTATGAGACCCGTGAACACCTGTACCAAAACACTGAGTAAGAGAGAAACTTTGCCTGTGTCTCTCCCTCTTGCACACTCTATTAGGATAAGAGTTAGAGATGCAAGAAGTTACACACATAAAAATCTGATAAGTTGCTTCAAATAGGAAACCACACATCTCTATAAGTTTGTTAGGAGTTCGAAAATAATAGCAGCTACAGTTCAATCATGAGGATGTCAGAACATGGCTTGTATAGACTGTAGTCACAAGTCACTTGAACACGGAGTCCTATCCTGAACTTAAGTTAATTAACTCTCAGTTCCTCACGAATAAAAGCTTCCAGATACCAATTCGATTTTGTTTTAAATTTCGATGAGACATTACAGGGTAAAACCCTTCAAATTTGTCCAGCAACACGATACAAGAGACTATTTGTCAATGAATGACAAAATCAGTATAAAAAAAGGGCAATATTCGATTATAGCCGACATTTGTAATCAAATAAGATCTTTGCAACCAAATTGGAAAAGCAAAAGTCTGCTGAGATTAAGCAGAAGACAACAATGAGAATTGAGAGTCACTCAGATTCTTTATATATTATGATGTGCAGCACTTTAAGGTTTAATGTGGGGAAGGTCAGGAAGGGCTTTAAATTGCAGTCTGCAGTCTGCAATTGAGGGTGCAATGTCTGAGTTTTTTATTGTCTCCAACATCACATTGGCAATTGCGGGCACTTCAGCATTATTATAACACAATTGTCCACGATTGCGTAAAGGTCAATATAATTGCAATCACAGATTACAACGATGGTGCCAGGCTGGTTATGCTGAGTCGCCAAACACAACCAGCTACAACATTCATCAACTTCATTGAGTTGGGATCATGGAAGATGTTCTACACACAGAAAGGGCTAGATAACAGAAGCTTGTCTTTTAAACAAAGAGCCAACAACTCTACAACTTCAGCACTGAAAATGCATTTTACTTAATAACCCCAACCAGAATTAAGAATGTTGCTTATCTGAATAACTAGTCTAAAAGATAAACATCATTTTACAATTTGTGCCATCACTTCAGAAATAAAATAAAAAACGAGCAATAAAATTATATGATCAGCTTAGGCTGCTAAGCAGCACCATCAGAAACAACAGCTAAGTTGAAATCAAAATATAAGAATAACAGAAGTTCCTTTTTTCCTCTTTGCACATGAAAACTATCTCTGAATGTAAAGTAAAACAACAACTCAACAACCATAACTCTACCTATTGCCAGCACTATCCCAACCCATGATTTTTCAACAATGAACATTAGAAATTAGCAGTAGAAAAGACCAACCCAGAGAACAATGCAATTGAATGTATTTCAGGAAAGCAGATAATAGATGAAAAATTCATCAACTCCAACAGTGATACTCAAAGGTTAAAACAAATACCAAACATGAAAACTAATTAGGAACACTAGAATTCTGGCCAAAACAATCCTCAAAGAAGAATAAAGTAACAATCTTTGTTTCCAAAAAACAAAAAAAAGAGAAAACCCAGAAAAGGGTTTGAGGAATTAAGAAGTGGGTGGAACTTACAGTGAGAGAAAGAGAAGTAATTGAGGAGAAAGAGGAGGAGGAAGACGTTTAGCTTCATATCATATACTCTGAAGTGTAATGAATGTTGTAAGAGAAAGGATTGAAGAAGGAAGAGTGAGAATGAAGAAGTAAAAGTGAGAGGTTTTGTGTGAAAGGTATGAATGAAAGAAAGAAAGTGGTTCAAAGTGAGTGAGTTGGGTAGTAAGTAGTGTTGGAAGCAGAAGGTTCAGTAATAACTCCAGACAGAGAAACCAGACCCCACAACATTGGAAATGGAAATGCCCTTATTTACCCCCATTCCCATTCCTCTAACTCCAACCCAAGTCTCATGAAAGAACAAGAATCTCGTCCATAAAGTTATGTCTTATATCTTTTCCGTATTAATAAAAATATGTCACGTTAATTAAAAATATAAATATTTATTATTTTTATTTTTACTTCAATATTTTGAAGAGGGATTTATTGATTACAAAAACAAGTTTTTTAAAATTCCACATTTTAACCATCAATTTTAGAGAAATCTAATAGTTTGAATTAGTTGGTAGATTTAAACCATTGGATTTCCCTATAATTAATGGCTAAGATGTGAAATAAAAACTTATATGAGTAAAGACAATATATCTTTATTTCTGGTGAAGGGTGTTTTAGTATTGTTAATAAAAAAATCAAATAAAAATTTGGAAAAATAATATACGTCATAGCCTAAGTTTTCTCTTAGTTATGTGAAAGTAGCACAAGTGATGTGAAAATGATAACATTATTAGATAAATTTGATTCAAGTGTATATCTATATATATGAAACTTAATAGTTTTGAGGTAACAACTAACAAAATTTAAGTTGGGTTAAATCTAACATAAAAATAGTTTGAATGAAACTTAAGTAGTATTCTAGTTTGATCCGTTCTTTTATGGACTCGAGTTAAACTATGTTAAATTAAACTCAGACTCATTTAGGTAATGTTATAAAAAGTGTACTATGTTAATAATTGAAGACTATTGTATTTTGAGCTCTTGATTTTCTCTTCATTAATGGGGCATTTTTCATGCACACCATAATAATAAATCTTTAATATTTGTATATAAAAGAATGTAATGATCATAACAAACAAAAAATGTAGTGATCTACTAAATGTATTGGGTATTAACGATTAATAATATATATCATAAGAAATAAAAAATATAGTGAGATAAAGTTTTGATACTCAACAGACCAAAACAAATTATTTGCAATTTCACCTACATATTGTTGTCTTTTTTTATTTTTTAAATATCGTTTGCCATTGTTGGAATTAGCTTAAAGAGTCTTTAGTATAAGGAATGTTTCTACATTTTCAGGAATATCATTTCAAAATGTGGGATTTTCATGTTTGATAAAAAAACGTGTAAGGAAAAATGTTAAAAAAAGATAACATTCTATAAAAATTTAATTTATGAAGAAAGTAAGAAACTTGGACTCCTAACTTTTTAGATGAAAATGTTGAATACATATGAGAATGTTACATTTTTTATGTGGAATGATTCTACTGTCCTCATTCTAATCTCTTAAATTTAATGAATGATATTTTTGAAAACCAATCACATTTATATGAATATTTCATAATAAACAAATAAAACAATTGAACATAAGAATGAAACTTATTAGGGATGAATACTAAAAAATGTGCTAAAAACATTACTTATAACAATACCTAATACAAGTTATTATTTTTTGTATTTATTAATAATATTTTCTCACCTTATTATGAGTAACTAGTAATCTCTTTCATTATAAATAGATACATATTAGAACAAATGTTCCAATATGGAGTTTAACTTTGACATTTGTTATTGTTATTTATTACATGAGAACCTAGGCCTTGTATCAATACAGAAATACTTTATTGTCATTGTTACACCCAAAAGCTACTTTGCTAGCAATGACTTGTATTAATAGGAATTACTTCATAGTTCTAGTATAAATGTTGTCTTAGTTTATTTTATATAAACGAAGGAAATCATTAAGTATTTTGTTTTCAATAAAGAGAGAAAAACAATTATTTTCATTACTTTGACTTTATTATTTATCTGTTGATAATAATAAAGATAGAAATATAATTAACAATGTTTTGAAGTTTGAAAATGAGAGTTAAATGGAAAGAGAGAAAAAGTAGTATAATTGAAGGAAAGCATAGTAGTTTCAGTTTCTGTGCGCCAACCATGCCATTTCATTTGCAGCAGGTAGATGGGGCCATTTATTGATGTCAGTTAAGACTGTTGCTTTTATTTATTTTGATTTGGAATTCGAGTACAAAGGATGCATTACTCCCACCACTTCCATCTTCATATATTCAATGGTTATTTTTTGAGAAAAATATGTATGCAAATGTTTTTCATACTGTCGTTATATTATTTATTATCCATTTTTAATAGATAAGATAGTTTGGTTGAGGTTATCACATGACATATAATAGTAGAAGACTAGTAGGTCACTTTGACCATAAAGATTAGAGTCGATAAATGGGTTAGCATAAGCCCCTCTTGGTAAAGGGGTGTGCTTTTGCTCTAAAAAAGCCACCTTGGATAGTCTTGGACCATTCCCAATACTCATAGGGCTTTAGGGCAACTAGCTCATGCCACATTGATAGTATATTCACTTAAAGTTAAAGATAAATTGTTATCGATATTAGTCAAATGTCATTTGGCTCGAAAAGAAATTTCACTTTTTTGCTTGATCTCAAAGTATGCAAGTGAAATTTGACCTTATAATTTGAATTGTGTCCTCTAAGATTTATACAAGAACATTCATAAGCCTTTAAGTACTTGTACCAAGTTAGGAGGCCATTTAGTTAATTGATGGTCGAGATGACCAAGCTTATCATTTTTTATCAGCGATGAAGATTTTATTAATATAGAGAAAAATAAATTAAGAGAACAAGTGATATTCTTATCTACTGAACCACTAACATTAACACAGTAAAAGGCAATTTGATGGGTGTCTCACCCAATCAATAAGAGAGTAAGAGAAGAAGGAAAACGAGAACTGGGTAGACTCCAAGAATGCATAAGTATAAGCTCCATCATCTCATCAAAGTGAAATGGCAAGTTCTCAAATAATTGTGTTCCTAATATGTCAAAGAGTCAATATTGTGACAAACTAGAGAGCCATAAAATTATTGATCTCCATCAATGTCAAGTTTTCATGAATTGAGAAATGAGTCTTTACATCATTATGAATGATAGATGTAAGACCGAAGCAAAAATAAAGTTTTTGCCATACAAGATAAGATATTGAACAAGAGAAAAAAAATGACTAGTAGTTTCCTCCAACTCATCACAAAGAGCACAACGAAGAAGGTTTTGTGCTCCTAATCCACCTCTATGAGCTAGGTTAACTTTAGTTGGAACTCCATCCAATGCAATTTTCCACAGTAAGCACTTCATTTTCGTCGGAACGTTACACGCCCAAGGCCTCTTGAAGAAGACAAGATCGCAGTTTCCTTCCTCTTGCAAAAGTTGGTATGCACTCTTATATTGCCCTCATTTGTCATGTATCCAATTCCAAGTACCAGCAGTGTGTTGGTTAGGCTTAAAATCATTGATGAGTTATAACAGGTCGTCAAATTCCTCTTCCTTCCAAGAAAACAAGTTCCTTCTCCAACGAATATTCCAAGACCAAACACCATTGCTCCATACACCCAAGGAATCAATAGTTGCATCTTTATCTAAAGTCATGTGAAACAATCTTGCAAAAGCGTTTTTGAGGGTATCTTCCCCACCCATAAATCAACCCGGGAATTTAATAGAAGAACCACAACCTAAAGATCTACTGAAACCCTCCTTCACCCATCCACGATCTATCCCTTCCCTGGACTGACTAAGGTTTCCTAATTCTCTCCACCAAGAAGAACCTCTCGT
This sequence comes from Lupinus albus, assembly GCA_009771035.1. Classification (NCBI taxonomy): domain Eukaryota; kingdom Viridiplantae; phylum Streptophyta; class Magnoliopsida; order Fabales; family Fabaceae; genus Lupinus; species Lupinus albus. The sequence continues at coordinate 16,892,472 of CM020016.1, forward strand.
GAAACACTAATAATCACAATCCCCTCCACCCCTCAAAAGTTCATTCCCATATCTAAACTTTAAGACTTTCATCCAAAGAGAATCTCCCTCGCTTAACAATCTCCATCCCCATCTACTAAAAGTGTTAAATTGAACGAGAGCACGTTTTTAAGTCTTAGGTCACCTTCCTCTTTTGGTCTACAACCTTCTTCTAACTCACCTAATGAATGCATTATCTCATTCCCTTTCCATCCACCACCCCATCCATCCATGATAAATCTAATGAGATATGGGGGATAGTTGCAATATCTTCTCTTTTGTACCCTCACTCATAATGACCAAGCACGTGATTCCCTCATATTATATGAAGATTGCAAGATTACATAATCATCAAAGATCATATCATCAACTTTTTACAATATTAGTACAGCCCCTAATAACCATTCGAACCATGTAAAACTAGCTTTGGCTCAAACCACATTTACTAAGATAGTGACAAGGGTGTTAGATTTCTCTCACAGAAAATCTTTCATCACCACTTTGGATCAAATATCTAGTTTTATACAATTAAATTTGCTTCATGGTTAGGCTTCATATGAATTAGGAAAAGTGGGAAAGAATAATTTTGGATATTTATTTCATCTAGTGTTACAAGTGCAGCTTATATAACTGGTACAAGACACTAACATTATTTATCAATCAGTAAATAAGCAACAATGGTCACTTACAAAACTAACTTTTACACAAATAGGTCAAAATTGTGAAACTTCACTGACAGAATCATGAATCATTAAAACTTTCTAAGCTCAATCATGCACCAAAATACAAACCAAATAATTAATCAATTAACCTCAGGAATACTTTGAAGCACAGGTGCCCAAGGCCTATGATGATTCACAAGATATTTAGCATTTATGAGACGAACCAAAGCTTGTTGTGCAGAAGTATTTCCTGCACCAATATCATGTTTATTCTGTAGCAAAAATTCTGCAAGCTCCTTCTTGGAAATCATCATCTTTACCTTCCCATTGGCATCAGAAGAAGCTCTTAGAGAATCTAAAAGCCTTTCCTTCTCCACGTTCTTCAACCCATCATCAACTTCATCTTCAAACACTTCATGCTCTGATGTCACAGAACCCCATTCCTCACTTGCCCACTCCATTGGTAATGCAATTGTGCTACAATTTCCCATATTTATTGATGAATATATCACTATATATATATATATCTGCTAGTATAGTAGTAGCTATACTATACCTAGCTTATTTTCTTTCACTCTTGAATGTATAGGAAGACTTGTGCTTATGTATGATTTGCTTAAGATGATGTTTGCACTTTGTAGAATTGGAATGAGATAGATATAGGAGGTGTGTGTCTTGTGGTATTTATAGGTGCAATGTATGGGTGAATTAACATATAGATTATCAGTATAAGTTTTACATTTTAAACAAAATATTTATCATACATAAAATATAAATCAAATTCATCTCCACATACTTAAATAGCTCAATTTGTACCAATTCTATTGAACTTCATTGGTATAAGTTATTTTTGTTTATTCCTGTCATAAGATAATAGATAAAAAAACATGGATATGAATATGTACGATTGTGTTTAAATAGTACAAATTAAAATATATAATATGATTCTAGGTACATTTGCCGTGTAGGACCGAGTACTTGATCTGGTGACTTATATATTAAATGAAGATGAGCCTGTGTGAAATGTGGGAGGGAGCACACATTTGGAGTTTGCCAGGCTAATGTGTGTGAAGACACATATCTAAAAAATAACGTGAGGGGTATCTTTCGCTCTCTATTGATACTGACTCTCGACGATAGTCCTTTCTTTTTTTAACGACTTCATTCACTTATCAGTATTCTGTAATATACTTTAATCCAATTTATAGGTAGTCATTTACATGAAACAACTCTCAATGAAAGCAACATAAATTGTTAAGATTTAAGCACATTAGTAGGGTCCAACCCAAAAGACTAGTCTATTAGATGGAAGAGTCTCATGACTTAAGTACCATTACAATTCTACTCAATATGAGACTCCTAATATTGTACTTTTTGATATTCAATTACACACCAAATTCTTGTAAATTAATGGATGAGGTGATTAGTAATTTTGAGATCAAACCCAGAGAAGAAAGAACAATGCATTAATGTTGCAGCATGATTTAAATCCCGTAAGATATATTATATTGGGGTTGAACTTTGATGATGGTAGCACGACAAAAAATGAGAAACATGGGTGGAAGGGTTGTTGTATATAAAAAGTGAAGGAACAAATGGAAGATGGTTATACAAGCTGGCCATATAGCTAGGTAGAGTTGTATATACTATAGACCACCGTGGTCGGTTTGTAATTCAACGCATGCAATCTATTTAAACGTAATGAATATAATACTTGTGTACTTGAAGGTGCTTAGAACGTTGATTTCCTTACCTAATTATCAATAATTACCACATCAAAAATCATGATTAGTAAATATCAATTCTAGGAAATAAATATTTTTATACGTACAAATATGGGCAAAGCACATATCAACCAACAAAGGAAGCATAACGCATTAGTATTTTAGAAAGTATAATAGACAAGGATAAAAAATATCATAAATTAATATGAACATATTTCATAAAACAATTATAGATACAGCATAATTATATATATATATATATATATATATAAAATCGAAATGTGCAATATCCATAGAATTCTTAATGCATCTTCGAAGTTATGATGTTATAAAGAGATCGAATAAAGAAGGTGGTCGATCTCATCTCATAACCTAAGAGATATGATAAAAATTTACGGTGTGTATCATTTATTATTCATTTACATTATTATTATTTAAAAGTTAATGGTAATTAAATATGAATGGTAGATGATGTAATGACAATTAAATTCTCTTATGCTATCGATGTATATTTTTTTTTTATATGATAAAAAGATGATGTCATTTAATAACATCTTTTATATATGGAGAGAGATCCACTTACTCCAAGAGTAAGTGGAAAACCTACTTCACATCTTAGTCATCCAATCTTGAAAAATCAAATAGTTTATATGTACTCATCAATTTAAATCATTGGATTTTCCAAGAATGAATGACATTGATATAAAGTATGTTTTTTTCACTCAAGAGTAAGTGAATATCCTCCATTTATTTATATAATATATATATTTTTTAAAAGACATCATATAACATTGATATATTTTTTAAAAGAGCAACACCGAATCCAATAGTCAAACATTTCATCATCGGATATGCTAACATGTCTTTATACCAAAATCTAAACTTGGATATCCATTATTGTCTCAAAGTGTGTTACAAACAATGTTTTAGAACAATGAAAATATATTATGTATGTTAATTATTTTTTTTCTTATTTTTACTTCAATATTATTAGTCTCATACATAGTTTGATATACAATTTGGGATAATAAATTCTTTTCCCTAACTTTGATCTTCATGAACACTGAATCATCTCAAACAAAACATATATTTTATATTAAAAGTGAAATGAGCATGAATAATTACTATTATTTGAGAGCAGTAGTTATTGTGGCAATATATCACAAGTGATCTATATATACTTTCAATAATAAGAAAGCTAGAAAGTAAAATTTTCAACCAAATGACTTAATTGACAATTAGCCTTATAGCAAGGGACATACGATACAGTGATAAAATAGGTATCTCATACTAGCATTGGACAAAATAGATGGCCCTACTTGTTTAACCCATGTCTGCTTTATAATGGGCTAATGGGTAGCTCCACTTAACTCATTATTTCACTCTTTATAAATCTTGTATGTTCCTACCTTCTAATTATTAGAAAATAAAGAGCATGAAGAGAATATGAAAATTGATTCAAAAGTGAAGTTAATATATCTTATTTATATAGGGAAAAAGCTTGTGATCCAAGCAAATGAATGATACAAATCAACAAGCAAATTACCTAACTTTCTAACCACTTAATTAACAATTCTCAAATAACCTTTAAATTTCTTTAATACCCCCTCAAATTGGCAAGTGAATATTTTTAACTCTCAGCTTGAAATCCTGATTTGAAACAATAATAATGTTTAATCACTCATCGTATAAGTTATATCACCTAACGTTTACCCATCAATGGCAAAAGCTATATCTAAGTTTAACTACCATGGACAGAAACTATTCATCCAATGCTTAACCATCCATGACATAAGCTATATCTGAGCTTAACCACTATAGACAGAAGTAAATCAACCATTAATGATGAATGAAAAGAAAATGAATCGGAATCTCGATCCTAATGTATAATTTCATTGATGTAAAATATACACTATAATGATATTCTTTAATATTAATTAATATAATTTTACTTATCAAAAAAATATGTAGCCCGACAACATTGTTTAGAAAATAAAATTTTAAAGTAAAATAAAAAGTAAGCAAAAGGTGGAGGGTGGAGTAGTGGCCACCATTTCTAAAACCATTTTAATCCAGTTATGGGCACCATTTTTTATCAAATGCCACCAATTCTAAGACCACTTTCTATGCTAGCTTTTAAAAAAATTAGAGTAATGTCTCATTTTAGTCCTTTGTGTTTTTCGACTTTATGAACTTGATATGAAAATTATGCACCACCACTGTCTAGATTCCTTTTCAAATTATTCACTTCCTTTCAATTGCATGCAATACCATCACATGTTTCTCATCGTGTTAGTGGCTGATTCAATAGGTAAAATTTTATTATCCTTTCCTTGATTTACTTTGTTAAACAAAGATTACTATTAGTAACCATGAGTTTAACACTATCAAGACATAACTATTTTCTTAATCGTAAACAAAACTTTTGAATATATTTTTTGTGATTTGGATTTTTTGAATTTGAATCAGAATGGTTAATGAATTGAAGTTGATATAGGTCAATGGTCCAAACCTAAGGTGCTCAATTATATTCCTAAAGAATCAACCTTAGAAGCAATATTAGGTCCAACACATGACTTATGAACATGAATTTGGGCGTCTTCAAAAACTGAAGTATCATCTACATCCATTCAGATCAAAGTGACTATTTAACATTTTATTTGTCTTATACAACATTTTAAAACAACTTATTAGTAAGAAGTGTGTCTATCATATATATATATATATATATATATATATATATATATAAATAAATAAAGGTGTTTGCACAATTTGTGAACTAGTACTTAGTTCGCTTGGAAGTATACTGCTTTATAGTCTTTGGATGAAAAAATTTGTTTATCGGCTACTATTCATTGACCTTTTGGAAGTTGATATGAAGATTAACGAATTTAGTTTAGAAGTCGATATGTGAAAATACATAGTCTAAAATTGGTGAGTTATACCAACTTTAGTGTAGAAGTCGGTTTGGGCCATAAGTATAAATTAGTAGTAATATACAAATAACGATTGATTTATAGATTATCCATAAGTTGAAATTACTCAACATTCTCTCAAGTCTATGTATTTTTCTTAAAAGAATTTCACCTGGGTTTTGGGCCTCGCTACTCTCCATTACCAATCTTGCCCAAATTCTCTGCCCTCAACAACATGCAATAATATTTTTTGAGTTAATTACATTCACGAATTTTAGTGAAATTATGTAAATCATCCTCACTTTTTTGTGCTTATACGAACCGCTTCCCTCTCTTACACAAATTACTCATACTTTTATATATATATTACACTCACCACTCTCACTCCCGATGAGATATAAGTGTAATATTTTAAACAAAAAACGTGTGTTGAGTGTAATTAAGTTAAACAAAATATTGTATATTGTGTAGACAATTCCAAATAGTACAAAACTGAGTGTCTTTTTATTTTTTATTTTTCATTACAAAATATATTAACAATTCTAATGAGATGTTTATATTATTTTGTAATGAACCAAATAATGAATATGCATTTACTCTTATATTATTTGGATTTGTCTACACAATATACTACATTTTATTTAACTTAATTACACACTTCACATATTTTTTGTTTAAAATATTACACTTATATCTCATCGGGGGTGATCAGTATAATATATGTACAAAATTATGGGTGGTTCGTGTAAGATAGACCGGTAGTTCATGTAATGACAAAAAAGGATGAGTATTTTATATAATTTTATTAAAACTCAAGGTGTCACAGTAATTAACTCTAATTTTTACCATATGGATAAAAAATTGAAAATCATGTCATACCCAAATAATTAGATTTAAGTATTTTTGACTTAATCAATAAAATAATAGGGATTGATGAATATCTAAATCATAAAATTCAAGTCAGTGTGATGAAATGTGGGAGTGTTAGCCTTAGGTGTCATTGGTGGGACAGAGATCACATGTCACAAACGGTGTTCCAATCTCTGTTCCCAGCCAATAAGAATGTTATGTTTTGCTTTTAAAATTTTATTTTATCCATATGGTAATATGTTATTGGTCCGAGATAGAGAATGAGACATCGTTCGGGACATGTAATCTCCATACATTATTGGTGATAGAAATGTATCACTCAAATTTAAGATGAAGTTTTAACTGATAGTCAGTAAGATTAAATGGAGGTTAGTCCTCTCAAGAAAAATTATAAACCAAGTGATTAAGAAAATTTTAGATATAAATATTTTATCAATAAACATGATTTATGATGAAATGTTATGATGTTATCTAATCCATATATCTAACACAATTAAAATCAAAGTTTGATTATTAATGTTGTATATATTATTTAGAAGGTTCCTTGGAGTCTAGATATACACATGTGGAATCCTCTCTGTGCTTCCTAAATACCAACCAAAATGTTCTAGGTCAAGATTCAAGAAAAAATAAACCTAGAATAAAATTGACATTTTAACTCAATCACTTCTTATATTTTTTTACTTACTTATGCAATGGTCTAAGTGTACTGATTAACATTCTGCAAATGGTTTATTTTTTATAAAACAACAATATTATAGAAATAAATATAGGGTTTATACATCAACCCTTACTTCCACTTTGCAAAGTACAGTACAAGATGCAGTACTTTTAAGGATTTACAACCCATTCATAATAAATGATTAATTTTCTTTCATTTTGCCCAAAACTTTTCTAAGAGAAAAGCTTATATGAGATGGATTTGGGCTCCATAACACAATTTTATGAACGTTTAAACCCACAACCTTTTAAATTATGAATTAATCACTTATCAATCAGATCATTCTCTTTTTACTCCTCTTTTCACAACAATTATATAAAAATATAATAAATAACAATTAACTAGAAACATAATTTTTCTCCAAAAGCCATAAGTATAAAGTAGATGGAATAAATGCAATTTAATAATGAAGAGAGATTCATTGATTCCAAGAGTAAGTTTTTTAATCTTACTATCAATTCTAGGGAAATCTAATAGTTTGAATTAGTGCGTAGATGTAAACCATTAGATTTCCCTAAAATTTATGGCTAAGATATACAGTAAATTTAAAAAACTTAGAGTCAGTGGATCCCCACCCAGTAATAATTAGTAGTTAATGGAACAGCTGATCCAATAAATTATTCACGTGAGGAAAAAAAACTACACATTAAAAACTAGAGAAAAAAAAAGAAATTAGTACGGTTTGTACAACAGACATTCCTGAATTTGCAACGAACTTCATCTCACACCTTTTGCTGGTTAATTTATGTTCATCAACCTCTCTTTATCTCTTCATGAACCCAATGAACTCATCCTCCTCTTCCCGCCGGAAACACCAGTGTTCAGCCACCGTGGCCTACGCTGCCATTCGCCGCATGTTCATGGCACACAACAACAAATATAACACTTACTCCATTAATACTTCATTGATGGATTATGAGGTTTCAGCGAGGAAGCTTGCATCTAGGTTGTGGCACTTGCGGTTCATGGATGATGTCTCACGAGATGGGTCCCACTGTCAGGTCACTTTGTTTCAATTCAATAAAAAAATATCAACTACTGAGGGTCTATTTACTCAAAGAGTAGGTGGTGAAGAATTGCTCATCATCTTAACTATCTAATCTAGGAAAATCAAATGGTTTAGATGTATTCAACGATTCAAACCATTTAATTTCTAAAAAATGAATGATCATAATGTGGACTAAGTGGATCTATCCATCTCTCCCCAAGAAAAAATCATAAAAACATAAAATAGTTGATTTTATTATTGATTAGAATATGATTGGCTTAGAACATGAACATGAGAACAGAATTTTTTTAGTACACGTCATCTTTGTTCATTTCAGTCTGTGATGCTTGGTTGAAAGTAGTTCAAAATAATGTTCCTAGTATTCTCAAACGAAATAGATGATAAGCCACTTTTTTGTATCAAAAAGTTTATAAGTTGAAAGTCTTATGAAATTATTGTCTTGATATTTTAGTTCAATTGTCTTATTTGTGTCTTTTCACTCTTCTCATGTCCAGTAACAATGGAACTCCCGAGTAAAAACAATGTATGCACTTAATGTTCATGTTGGATGTCTTATGTGGTCATAACGGTGGAATGCAGTGAGTAAAAAAATTGATAAATATATATGATTCATATTTGTCTTATGCGGTTATGTTCTTTGTTTCAGGTAGCTAATGGGAATGTGAATATCACATTTCCCCATTATGTCAATTTTAGAGAAAAGGTTAAGAAGAGAAAAGGTTTATTAAGAAGACCAATAACTATCTTGCGTTCAAGAAATGGAGCTCAATGTGAGGTAAAACTTACATGCTTAGTTGTTATTTACATTGATCCAGCTATAAAATTTGGTGTTAAAATCCTACATAAGTTGAGTTATATATATGAGCAATAAGGATTATGTTTTGTTACCTCTTTTTGTTTATTGTCTAATATCAATATCCTATGTGGTCATGTTCTTTGCATCAGCTTAAAACAAAACCTTATATGTAACATTACAAAAAAACTTATATGTATCAATTAACTTAATTATGCTTTGCCATCTTTCAACTATAATTCAATCAATTTGTGAATTGAAAGTAATAAATATGACTAGTGGTGTTGTATTTTGAATTCTACTTAGTTTTTAGTTTGTGTTTTTTTCTATATAAATATGACATTATAGTTCCTAATCCATACATTTCATTCTTTGTCTTGTGGGGATATTGTCCTTAGCTTAAATCTTCTGTGTCATGTCTCAAATGTTCAAAAGAGAAGGCCAAATTGGACCCTGCTCTTGCTGAAGCATCCACTGAGTCTAATAAGAATCATAGCAAGAAGCTTCTTGAAGACAAAATGTTAGTAGGATATCATGACTATGTTGTCACTGCTCTGCTAAATGAACTTCTTATGGCTCAAAGGTCCATCAATATGCTTAAATCTGCACAGAAGTCCTCTAAGAAAAAGGCTGAACAACTTTTTCAGGATCTTGAAGAGGAAAAAGTCCATTGGAAACATAGAGAATACAAGAAAATTCAAGCCGTGTTGGATAACTTGAACGATAAGTTATCTAGAGAAACTAAAAGTAGAGAGGGGATGGAGTTAGTGAATACCAAATTGGTACATGAACTGGCTGAAGCCAATTTTTATGCCAAGCAGTTTATGACAAACTATGAGAAAGAGAAGAATGAAAGAGAATTAACAGAACAAGTGTGCAACCAATTAGTCATGCAAATAGGAGAAGACAGGGCTAAGATTGAGGAGTTACTGAATGTTTCATTGAAACTATGTGTGGAAGTGGAAGAAGAGAGGAATATGATGCAAATGGTTAATCTATGGCGCGAAGAACGTATGCAAATGAAGCTAGATGATGCAAAACTTGTTCTTGAAGATAAGTATAATCAGATGGTCCAGTTGATTGGTTATTTGCAAATGTTCTTAAGATCAAGGGGTGCTGAACTAAGCACCATATTTGAATCAGTAAATATTCAACAAATTTTGGAACTTCTACATTATTTCTCAAAGTTAGAAGAAATATTTCCCATTTCTAAAAAGCTCAGAAAAGACAACGCTGGCCCTTTATCAACATTCCACATTGTAAGTCTAGATAAAAAAGAGTCGAAGAAAAATTATGTATTCGATCAATCAAGTCCTTCCGGTGATTATAATACTGATTTAGAACCAACAAATTCTTCAGAAACTTCATGTAATGTTGAGGACCAGAAGATTTCCTCATCACCACAAAGGAAAGGCACCTACCTTATTAATGTTAACCAAGACAAGAATATATTAGGGAGTGAAGCAGAATGTAGTGAAAAGTTAGGTATGAAATCTCTGAAGACACACTCAAAGTTTAAACCTTCTTCAGCCTCTAAACTACTAAGGTTATGCCCTAATGTAGGGACAACTAGTTCTTCTGCAAAAGCTTCTCAACATAGAAGGCAAGGTAAAGGTTCTATTGAAGGTAGCTTCAGACACAAGGAATTAGCAGTTCAAGGAAGCTCAAGAGACACTATGAATCCGCACATAGCTCGTGGAATGAAAGGATGCATAGAATGGCCAAGAGGCACTCCAAAAGAAAATTCTAAGGTGATCCCTTTGGAAGAAAGAGTGAAAAGCCAGATATCTCAGCTGCAAAACATACTTAAAGGCAAGGCTTTAAGGCAGTGTTAGATAGAGTAAATTACATAGAAACAGAATGAAATAAGTTCCACATGTTTTCTTTTTCTTTTCTATTAGATCATATTTACATAAGTTACACAACCTCCTCACAGTTTTCAGATTGTGTTGTAGAAAACTATGAGGTTGTTCATCTTTTTAGGCTTTTGTCAATTCTAATCATAGTAGAGTGATATATTTCTAAAAAAAATTAGTGTGACAGATTTAGTAACCAAACCATTTCTGGCCCTAGCAATAGTTTTCTCCTTACTTGGCAAATTCTGGTTACATTGTGTACTTCAGCTTGTACAAAAAAAATTGTGTGCTTAAGCAGTGTAAACTTATAAAAGTTGTAGCTTGGACTCAATCAGAAGAAGTAAATCAAATAAAAGTTGTTTGTTGCTAATCACTTTCTGGTGGAAACACAATGTAAAAGGAAAATAAAACTTGCTAACGGTTAAACTCGTTAAGGTTCCATCTCAAAACCAATTGACAATGAGAGGAATAACCCAACAAGAATTTAAACAATTCCGAGACAATTAGGTAGGCGATGTGGGACTTATTTCCCAACATGCTTCCTCCGCATAAGTCTGTCAGACTGGGCAAAAAGTTACCTTTGACCCATAACTAAAAAACATTTTTTGGCCCATGACAACCGGAAAGAAGTTGGGCTTTGAATCTGATATCATGTTAAGGTTTCATCTCAAAACCATTTGGCAATGAGAGAAATAGTTCAAGAGATATTTATTATTTAAATCATTCCCGAGACAATGAGGTAGGCAATGTAAGACTTAATTCCCAACAAAACTAAGACATGACTATATTTTACTAATAAAGTAGTAATTAAGGAATAGTATGGATGATTAAGCTTGACCCAAAAAGTCTTATTCTGTCTGCTAAGAACGTATCTAGAAGCTGGATTTCATGATGAAAGCACCTCTAATTTCACAATATAATATGTCTACTTCTTTCGGTGAGTGCTTTCTTCATGCACATAACTTGAACTCATCTTTTTCCTTAAGGGTAAGTAGACATATATGACCTGAATTTATAACTGTGATAATAAAACTCATTTGCCGTATAATACAAAAAGTTTAAAAGTTTTTTCTTAGCAAATAATTATTTTGATTAATAATAATAAGGTGATGAAGTATACAAAGAAAAAAAAAGTTATGTAGTTGAAATTAGTGGTTGATATTTAGTGGCAGGTGACACTCTTAGCTAAGTATATGTTTCAACAACCTTTTACGCCCAACTTATTCAGAGAGGAAGGTTTGTTGAACTACATGGCATTATTCATAATCAGATAAGGACAAGACATGAAGTTACATAAGTACTTAACATGGTTCCCTATGTTTAATTTCATGTCTATTTAAGTATAAATGTTTGCAGTTGCATGTCCTGTTAACGTGAACTCCACAATGAACTAAAAGTCTACACAAAGATAGCTAGTTTATAAGATAACTTGTCCCAAAAAAAAACTTTATTTCAATGACCCAAATTAATTACATTGCACTAAGTAATGTAACAAAAATTATTTTCACAAAATCTGAAACTTATTTACTTTGGGTAATTTCAAATAAATTGGCTTAAGCTTGATATGCTTTATCAAAATTGAAAGTATATAGTTATATACTCTCTTAATTATTTCTTAAATATAAACTCATTCTGAAGCAACATTTTTGAAAGCAATCATATGACCCTCGTACTGATATTAGATATTATTAGTTGCAGTGGTCCTTCTGAAGTTGATCTTAAAGTCCTTATGTTGTAACGACATGAATTTGACACATAATTGACTAGTAATTTTTATTTTCCTGAGAATGACACATGATTAACAATTTAAGAGGGCAAAATAATAAAATATGAGTTGAGTGATAGGCAAATATATTGATAGGTAACTCATCCGAAGATTTAATGTCGTGTTTAATAAATCTAACTATATTTGATATAGTCAATAGTATCTTTTTACATTTTTTTTGAATAAGAAACTAATCTATTTTGAAATATGTATATATATCTGGAGCTTCATTTCACTACCATTATGAGCTGCAGTTTGTGAGTTCAGTTATCACTTGCGAGTGTTTATATAAAAAAAATTAAAATATATAATTAGTGAATTGTGTTACACTTGTGGCCTTTTTCTATACAATCAACAATAATTGGCTTTTCCAAAATATAGACAATGACCTCAGGGGCCAGTTTGAGTGAATCCACATTCTATAATGGCTTATTTGATTAACCACTATCAAACACCACCTTACCCAAAATCCTTAGTGAGTCCAAATAATATAATTTCAACTATATCTTGAGAGGGTTAAAATAATATTTTACTCTAATGATTTATATCAATATTCTGTGTTCAATTTTATGCTGATTCATACCTTTTCTTTTACTGATTCATGCCCTTGTGTGTCAAAAGTAAACTCTCTTCTCTTTTTTATGTGATTGAGATTTAATTTTACGGATTCAATTATTTTGCCCATTAAAAGGTTAAGCGTTAATGGGTACCTATTAACCACATAGTCATAGTTGTGGTGAGTATAAAAGCTAGCTATATAGGCTATAGGGATAGAATAATTGAACTATTATTTATCACATCAGAAAATCATACTCTTGAGTAACTATTACTTCTGCTATTTATCAATTAATAACCAACATCAACTTTTAATTAATAAACTTTATCTCTTCAAAATTCTTTTAAGTTATAAAAACGTTTTAAGTATTTTTGGGATTCAATAGCGAGATTACAACTCATATTGCATCTTTCTCCTCACTTCGAGCCGAGAACCGGTCGCGGTCATTTGTACTATTTCTGCTATTTATCAAAGTAAGTAATAATCAACATCAACTTTTAACTAATAAACTTTATCTCTTCAAAAAGTTCTTTTAAGTTATAAAAACGTTTTAAGTATTTTTGGGATTCAATAGTGATGTTACAACTCATATTGCATCTTTCTCCTCACTTCGAGCCGAGAATCGGTTGCGGTCATTTGTACTGCTTCTGTTATTTATCGAAGTGCGAAGAAGGTAAGTAGTCAATGTTGACTCGTCGTCTATTAGTCTCACTTCAATTAAATTCAAACCAATTTTTAGTAATTCTAAATCAAACTAATTTTTAATCAAACCAATTCAACAAACGATTTTCTAAAGAACTACATAGTCTTCATTTCCCTATTGCACCTAGGGATACGTAGGAGCAAGATAAACTCTTGTCAAACACAAAAATAAAAAATAAACATTTTGTTTTAATCAATTTAATTTTAATAAAGTAAGGGTAAATTAAAAGAATGCAATTAGTTAGGGTACCGTTTAATAACGGGCGAACGAGGTGCTAATATATTCCTCGATTCGTAATCGACTCCCGAGCTCACGATTCTAGTTTAAAAGACCAATTTTATCCAATTCGGACATAATTCGAGTTTTCCACGTTTTAACCGCAAAAGACATATGGCGAATCCTCAAGAGGTCGCGTGGCCGAAAATCCGGGCGCGACAATGCTAGAGCCCTAAAAGTACATACACCCTCAGTGGCAGGAACAAGAGTGATAACCTAATCATATCACATAGTGTGGTCATTTTCCCCATTCATAACTCATAAAGTCTCATAGACTCCACCTTATAGTACATACATTATTCAAGATAGTGATCCAGTGAACCCAATTAAAATACCCCACCTACCTATACCTCTTAATAATTAATTAGTACATTAGATCTTATAGAGTGTGACTCATCTAATGTACATTTTTAATAATGTGCACTATTCTAGATTAGTGAATATGATGAGTGATTCAAATCATTTTATTAAACTTTTACACATTAGATCAGTCTTTCCCAAGTATTAGTATTATGTGTAATAAATGAAAGTAAATGATTGATACAAATTAAAAGACTTGAATATATTAGCCAAAAATGCTCCACCAAAGTCAAAACTGACCGAGACTCGAAAGCCAACTGTCTCGGTCAGCAGCACCAAAAGACATGAGCCACGCCTCGCCAAAGTCAGGCATCCTCAGTCAGACAACAAAGCCATGCCTCGGTCAGAATCAGTCACGCCTCGGTCAAAATCAGGGACGCCTCGGTCAAAGCCAGTTACGACCAAGCCAAATGCTTGGCACAACACAAGCGAAACTGGGTCAAAGGACACGAGTAGCTTGGCCATGGCTTGCAAGATATCTCGGTCAGATGAAAGTCACACAGGCAAACATGACTTAGTCATGACCCATGCCTGGCACGACCAACACGGTCAGACAGCCAAGGCTGGCTCGGTCAAACAAAAGTCAAAGGCCCAACAAACTTTTCTTGCAACACAAGCAATTTATCTTAAGATCTATAAATCTCATCCAATCTCATCTAATCTTCATCATTAAGAATATTTTACTATATTTTAGGATTAGATATGATGTATTAGTTATTTATAAATACATCTCCTTTGTAATTATTATTATGATCAATAAAATGCCAATTACTCTTATCTCATTAATCACACATTCAAATTCTCCAACCAATTGGTTAATTCCAACCAACTTCAATCTATAATATAATACGAGTGTAATAAGTATATATTGTCGGTGTAAATATTTATACACAATCAGTGAATTATACACTAACAAATTATACTACTTGTATATGTGTGATGTTGTGGTGCACCATATATTTTTAGGAGTTTATGCTATGTTCATAATATGGGCAAGCTAGTTTGATAAAAAAAATGCACAGCTTAACCAATTTGAGCAATTTAGTGTTGGTGCACATGCACGTTTGATCAAGTAGGTTGATGGAACTAGGTATACATGGTTGTTCGAGACATAAATTTATAAGTACACAATTATATATGTTGGGAATTGTTGGTTGTTTTATAAATGACTTTATTAAATGTATAACTTTATGAAAGACAAAAAAAAAAGTTAGATGTGATCATGAATTGAATGGAAAATGGGAGGGAGATTAAAATATATATGTACTGATAGAGTAAAAGTTTTATATATTGTAAGTGCATCATTTATTATTCATATTTAATAATCAATAACTCTTAAAAAAATTAATACAAATGAATGATAAATAACGTATTGATTACATATAAATCTTTATATTGACAATGCATAGATATTACACGAATACGACCTTGAGTTCAAGAATTGGGCCCAGGGCCCATAAATGGCAAATGCATCAACTTCATGTGGGGGCCTTCCATAATAGTGAAACTTGTGTGTGCCTATGACCCACTTGCTACACAATCTAAGGCCCATAGAAATTTGTCAGAACTTACTTTTTTCAATAATAATAGGGTAAAAATGGACAGTGAAACAGTACTGTGATTCTCAGAAGCTGAAAAAGGCCCAAGAAGTAAAGGTACACCAGACCCTGCACATAATTTTTCATCTGGATACAGCTTTTAGGTACTGGGTATGGCCCTACACGGTTAAACACTCTTTTATTTTTATATTTTTTTTCTAAATTTAAAGGTTCTTAGTTTCCCCCCACTTCAGAATAGAATAAGATTATCACTCAATCTGCCTCTAGAGAAGAAACTATGTGCTGGGTGAGGAAACAAATAAATAAATCACACACTATTATTCTAGATGATAAGATTACTTTATATCATATAAAAAATGTTAACTAGTTCTAAAAGCATTTCTTAATAAAAATATTGTATTGAAAATTAAGATTTTTAAATGTAGAGAAGCATTGGAATTAATTTGGAACAATGATTCTTTTATTTTGTATTCCTTAAATAATATTTCCTCATTCCAAAACTTTTCACTTTTTTATCTTATTCAATATATCTTGATGGTTTATAAAATAAAAATAAAATATATGTATTTTTTTCAAATTTACACTTATTTATTTTAATATTTTTCACCACATAGTTTTCATTCTCAAGTTTTATTCCATTTTTCTCCACTTTGATGGAATTTTATCTCTTCACTTTTCCATGCTTACTATTCTCTCTCATTATTTTCTCTCTTAATAATTTATCTTCCAATATATTTTCTTCACTTATTGGATTTGGATTAAAAGTATAATAGGAAATTAATTATGAAAACATGTGCAAATTTAATTTAGATATTTTAGTTAAAACATATTAATTTTTTACATTATTTATTAATTTTTTTAGTTGGGTATACAACTTTAAATATTATAATTTTGTAATGAGAAAATGAGCACACTTTTTATTTTAAGATGTGTACCACTTCATCAATTCATTTATTGTTATCGGTTAGAAAACATAAAATTAATATATATAAAAAAGGAAAATTCAATTATTTAGATCTAATATCTAATTTAAATCAGTAGATTTCCCTAAAATTAATGGCTAAGATATGAAATTAGTTTAAAATAAGATAATTGATTATTGGCTTGGTGGTGGTGGTAGCCAGGTGTCAAGCTACAAGGCATCCTCTTATGTCAGCTTAAATGGACTATTTAACTCTAATCATCATTATTGCGACTCTCTCAATGCATCAATTATGAATTGCTTATGTTATATTTACTGTCATTGTCATCATTGTCAGCACTTTTCTAGTTAATAATGACACCCTCTCTTAATTGAAACAAAAAATCTGCATTTTTTAACTTCTTCATTTCGGTTGAAAATATAGATGTGGATAAGTTTATGCTAAAGGTTAACCACCTCTTTAATGATACCTTTTATTTGTCGTTTTTAATATTTAAGACAACATTAATTATTAGACTAAATTGTACGTACATTCCTTCGATCACCTCTATTTATATACATACATTACACTATATACCCATATATAATAAATAATTGTAATCCTTTAAATAAAAAAATGTGATGAGTGTAATTAAGTTAAACAAAATATGGTATAGTGTATGGACAAGTTCAAATAGTATTAGAGTTGATATCTCTTTGTTATTTTTTGTTCGTTACAAAATGCATCAATATTTTAAGGAAATATTGTTTAAATCGATCTTATATTATATTGTATTCAACCAAAAATAACGAAGAGATATTGAATCATATACTATTCGGATTTTCTTCATAATATATCATATTTTTTTAACTTAATTACACTTATCACTTTTTTATCTAAAAAATGCATTTATCTCATCAACAGGGGTATTCATTGCAATTTATATATATAAATTTCGGGTTTGTATAGGCGTAGGAGATGTAAATATTTTATTGTATAGAGAAAAAAATTATTCCTTTCATATGGTAGTTGTTTAGTATACACATTTTAAAATCTGTTAAAGAATATTACTTTCTATTTTTTGAAATAAATGTTCACTTATGAAATAAAAATGTGTTTCAAAATATTAGTGAACTTATTATATTAATAAAGTATTGAGTACTTATTTTTAAATAATTTTATATAGAAATAGTAAATATATAGGGATAAATATTACTAAATGTCAAAAGGATACAAC
This sequence comes from Lupinus albus, assembly GCA_009771035.1. Lineage (NCBI taxonomy): Eukaryota > Viridiplantae > Streptophyta > Magnoliopsida > Fabales > Fabaceae > Lupinus > Lupinus albus. The sequence continues at coordinate 16,910,398 of CM020016.1, forward strand.
ATGATATTTATATTATTTTTATAAACTTTAATAAAATTAATTATATTTTTAATAGGTGGAGCGGCTTCTTATTTAATTAATAAGTTTCCTAACCGTGTTAGGTTTTTGTTTATATAAATCATCACCACTCTTAGTACAACGTGACACATCTGGTATAATCGGCTTAGTTAATTGAATTGTGATTCATAAAATGTGATTACTGCAAACTCCTATAATTAACTCAGTTAATTGAATCATTAGACATAAATTATAAAATGTCTCTTCAAACTGAAACATGTTTGTTGTCCTACTTTCATATGTCACTTAATGTGACATCCTTTTATATTGTTAATAAAACTTAAGTTACATTACTAAATATGTTATTTTTTATTTTATTACGTTAGATAATCTTTAAATATTTATATAAATAATCACAAAATCATGAAGTACCGTATAAACCCCCTATCTTAGGTTACCTCATTATTTTTGTTATATAAAATAGGGTTATACACATCATCATCCCCAACAAGACCTTATGCTAAATTTTATACTTTAATGTTTAAGCTTATAATCCAAAAGTCATGTACTTCTTCTGTTTCGTTTTATATTTTAAATAAAAAAACACAAAATATATAAAACAAGGTGCTGATTTATATGAAATTTGTAGTTTTCTTTGTGATGTCATGTGTCCTTCTTATCTATGTAGTATCTTCTTACTAGTTAGTTCAATTTAAGGAGTGTTAAATAAAATTAAAATTGCAAAATAATAATTGATACATTTTTAAACTATTAAATGAGACAAATAAATCATAACAAACAATCTCTACAAAGGCGGATAATCATGAACAGAGGTAAGAGAGAATATAATTTTACTTCTGACTGAGTATTTTTATGGATAATGTTTTACTAATACTAAAACATGGACTTCATTATAATGTTATTTTTATGTCCATTTTTTATTTTCAAATGACGGGGTTGTTTCTTCTTTTTTTTATATTAGATGTATAATGGACTAATATGCTCTTGATATTATACAGTATTATTCATCAAGGATCCATCTATAGGATAAAATAATGACATTATGTGATAAAAATAGGATAAAGTATGAGCAAGATGCTGATAAGATGAATTTTTGACCCAATAAACTCTTGAATATATATCATATATCATTTTAGGATATTCGTTGAGCAAGTGAACCTTAGAAACCAAAATAATTTTATAAAAATGATGCATTCATACAATTCCTTCTATATCATCATGAAAAATAATATGTCACAAACTAATATTTATTTTATTATTATCATTTAAGTTAGTATTTGTTTTGAGTGAGATTCGAAATTTTAACATTTTTCACTTCACTCTTTTCTTATAACTTCTTTATTTATTTTTTAAATTTGTTATGAGTGATACTCGAACCCACAATATTATTCACTTTATTATTTAGACCTTTATACCTTAATCATTTGAGCATCTTATAACTCCAAATATTTATTTTATTAATAACTAATTTTTAAGTGATATAATAATTTTTCTTATAATACATGAGAAGATGCAGATTTAATAAGAGAAAAATGATAATAAATAATAAAATATGCCATTGGGTACCCATGTGGTAGTGACATGGACAGAGCATGAAATGGAAGAGTGTTATAGCTGATAAGTCGTACTACCTCACGTGGAGTGTGGGCTCCTGATAGAATGCATGTGACGTCGTTGGCGGGGTCCACTTCTGCTATTATCGATGTGATCACCGATGTAGACATGCATTTATCTAATAGAAAAAAAAATGTATTATTTATATTTTATTATTATGTCATTTACTATTTATATTTACTATCATTTACTTTTGAGTAAAAGTAATATAAATAAATGGTGAATTATGCATTTATATAATTTTTATATTAACAGTATATAGATATATCTAATATTTATATTATACTCTATCAAATACTTATATTATAATTATGTGATAACAATACACATTATTATTAGATATGAAAATATTTAATATGAATTGTTGGATGTTATTTGAATTATCAAAATTAAAAAATAAAATGCATGTATATAAAAACAATATGTACTACATCTAACTTTATATTTCTCCTTATAATAAATATATTGTATATCTTAATAGAAAAAGATGTATACACTAAAAATACAATATTTTTTATATTATTAATATTACATCATTTATTTTTAATTAACTACTCTTAAATAAAAATATTATAATTGAATAATAGATGATATACTAAATGTATATAAAATTGTACATTCCTCCATATTATATTATTAATTTATTATCCTAATAATAGAAAGAAGAAAAGGTTAGTAATAAACAAAAAGAAGTTGATGTCACTTGAGTTACGCATAATAACAAAATAAGAAATTTACTTTTAAAGTGAGTGGTATTTAATTAACGGCATATTATTGCTGCAAACTGCTTTTGCCCCTCTTTTCACTCACTTTCATTCTTTAATTTTTGGAAAAAATGATATATCATCTTACTAATCATTCTACCTACGTGAAAGTGACTTTCATGACATATGTCACTTGTAAATCAATTACTAATAAATAAAGTATTATTTTGTGACATATATCACTTTTTATGGATATGAGGATGTAGTATAAGAATATAACATTACTCTTAATTTTTTTATCCAACTCTACTTTTCTGTTTATTTCGATTGACACCACTAGTTCTAATGTTATATTTTTTCTGAATACAAATACTTTTATCTATTCATTTTTTTATCATCTTTTAAAAAATAATTATGCCTTTTTAAATCCTAATATTTTATGTGTACCATGTTAATTAAAAGATACTGAGATGAAAATATCAATGTTATTCAAACCGTACCGGTTATCAAACCGGTCAGGGTACTGATATAGTGGTACAGTGGTTCAACCGGTGGTTAAATAATTAAACCGCATGCCGGTTAAACTGTACATATTTGCTTATATATATACATATATATATATAAACCTATAACAAAAAATTTCAAATAAGTAGATATTCATATTTATAATCCATATTCATAATTTACTTCAAATTCACACAAACAAACAACATTAAGTCTTTAATAAAATCAAAGTATAAAGTGCAAAACATATATTAATCCAAAATTATCACTTAACAAACGCAAAATACAAATAAATGACCCAAGTATCAATCATTGAAGTTGAAGAATTGGTGAAGAATTGAAAATTTGAAATTTAAAAAAAAAAAAATTAATGTACAAACCGACCGGTTTTCACCGGTTTTCAACCGGTTTTGACCGGTTCTATTGCATATGCGGTATAACATACGTACCGTACCGGTTAGGGGTCCGGTTTTCCGGTTATGGGTCCGGTTCAACCGGAAAACCGGTACGACACGGTTTTTAAAACACCGGAAACTATTAACTATTTCATTTTTTATAAAAAAAAATATAATTGTAACTAAAAAAACATGTATTAACTCCTCTCTTTCTCATCTATGTGTTATTATCTTAGAAGATAAATAAAAAATACCATATTGATTTTTCCACCTTCACAAGTCAAGTGTTTGACATTGGAGTTGATAAATATATATGTTGAAAATAATATGATTATGATTGATCTAATAGAATAGTCTAATGATATTAAGTACAATTAGTTGAGACTAACCATATAAACAAAAATGGACTTACGAATGAAAGTAATAAAAAAATAATTAACCAAAACGAGACAGGATATTAATCAAATGGGAAAAAACAATTTTGCTCATTGTCATATATATCTCCTCTATCCATATTTAAAACGAATGTGTAACTTTGTAAGTTGTAACACTTAATAATTCATTTTTTATAATTTATAATAACTTCGTGACAAATAAATGAAATCTATTAACAATACGTTGATTTAATGATATAAATTTTTATTATATTTATATGATAATCAAAATATTAAAAGTTTAATTCCTAATAAAGATTTCTGTTTAAAGGGACAATCATATATACTTAGTTAAAATTGAAGATACCATTCACATTATAAATAAAAAAAAGAGTGAAACCTCAAATGGAAACTTTTCATTCTCGATGCACACGTCATGGAGGTATTACCCTCTCAATCAAAATCTGCGAGTGATCCCACGCACTACCACAGGAACGTGTTAGTATCGAGTATTCAGGACAATATTTATATTTTCATTACTTTGTATTGCTTCATTTATTTTCTTATTCTATCATTATTGTGTCGCTATTAGTCATTTTCTGGTATAAAGAATGACAAGTTCTTCTAATGTATGTTCTAAAGTTTCTCTACTATTAATGAAAACATATCATCAATTAAAATATAAAAATTATTATTATTTTATTTTTACTTCATTGTCATTGGTATAAAGATTTGAGATATAATTTGTGATTGCTTATCATTAGATAAATATTAAATTTAAATGAATATTGAGTTCTAGTTGATAACTAGAATGTAATATAGAAATTAAAAACATTTTTTATAAAGAAAGAAATGGAATTCCTAATCAATGGCAATGTTGTTTAGGTCATGTAAGAAAAACTAAACTTATGGCTAGTATATGAAATGCTTCACATAATAAAGTACGAGGTTCAATTTCTTTGTGCAGAATAAAACTTATATATAAGTGCACTATATGGAGGAATTCATCTATAATCATACTATCTGAAATGGTTTAATATGTACACTTCAGAAGTTTGTAAGCCATTACTCATCTGATACTAGAGATTAAGGTAGAAAAATCCCTTTCATATTTTTTTTAAATGCTTTTATTTACCTACTTGTCAATATCTAATTATCCATCAAAGAGGAAACAAATATTTGAAAAACTAAGTTTTTGTTGCACTTGCTAAGTTACTATGTGTGAGCGTGACGACAATCATTTGGCATAAATAAATTTATATACAACAATATTTTCTAATAGTAAATTAAGTACTGTGATTTTTAATGTATGACATTTTATTTCCATAAATATAAATACTAATTGATAACAATTGTATGTTATTTATTGTTATATAATTTAATTTCCATGGATATTTATTTTCATACATGTCAATTTCGTTTTTTTAATTGAAAACAAAAGGAATTGTGACTACTCATACGTGAGATAGCAACCTCTTGATAAGTCTAAAAAAGTATGATGAAAATAAAGTTTTTTTATATAACCACAAATATATTTTCATCCTATGCATAATTTCTACTTTCACTGACTAATCTCTTCCAACAATGATAGCTTTCTCAGGATTTGGCCGGTTTTCGGTTAGGATCTCCTTCATTAATGAAAATGTAAATGCTTTAAAAATCAAATAGAAATTTAATAGTCGAAGAGATATATATCCATTTGATTACAATAAAGTTACATTTTTGTTATTACAAAATAAAGAAAATAAAGAGAAGTTATATATTTAAGTATATTTAAGTTAATAGAGATGATCCTGTTTGGTGTGTCTTATATTAGTAGATAATGTTAATCCTAATTTAAGTATATTAAGAGTGTTGATTTGACCATAATAAACTAGAAGAAATTCAGAGAAAATTAATCTCATACACAAATTGAAATGAAAAAATGAAAACATTATATATAGAGAGATTCAATGGCACTCTTTTCACCAAGCTCATACATAATTAAGAGCAATGAACTCATAGCAGTAGTTGTAGTTACACTTTTACTTCACTATCATTTCTCCGATTTCTACCACCGCCGCCGTAATCCAATTTCGCCACCTTATATGGCTAAGGGTCGCAAATTGACGAATAGTCGTAGCGAGCGTTTCCTAGGAATCTATGCTAATGGTCACAATCAGTATTCTGCCGTCGCCGACTCGTCGGAGCTCCACGAAGATGAAATATGGTCCATGGCGGACGATGCTAACGGCGGTATGAATGTTAGCAACGGTGATTGGGAGCCACACGCGGAGAGAAACGGTGGCAGCATATCCGTTCGGAGCAGGCATCGGATTTCCGGTGATCCTCACCGTCAAGTTGGTGGTCTATCTCTGGCGTTCGAGGATCCGATGAGTAATGACACGGTGGCGCCGGCGACGAGGATCGTGCACCAGTTCCGCTCGCAAAATGATTGCGTTGCGTCGCCGCGGGGGCGCCACGTGGCATCGTCGTTGCCGGTGAATGTTCCAGACTGGAGCACGATTCTTCGGGTTGACTCGGTCGGTTCATTTTACGAAGACGATTTTGATGAGGACGAATCGGAGATGGTTCCGCCGCATGAGTACTTGGCCCGAAGCCGGAACGCGGCTGCGAAGTCGGTGTTCGAAGGGGTCGGGCGAACCTTGAAGGGCCGTGACATGAGCCGGGTTCGTGACGCTGTGTGGAGCCAGACCGGGTTCGATGGATGATGGACCGGTTCGGTTGGTGTTTTAATGAGGTAAGGGGTTCCACCCAGTTTGTATTTGATTGATTGTTGTCATATTTGTTAATTACTATAGATATTGAAGGTGGTGGTTAATCAATTATTCAAAAAAATTGCTAAAAATTAAAATAGATTTTAATTTTGAGTTGTTTTGTGGCCTATGAATGTGTTTTGTGGCGAGTGAGCCTAATAAGGATTAGTTAGCAAGTGTATGAAATTGTAATTATACTTTGTGAATTATACATCTGCTAAGGCTATAAGAACTTTTAAATCATTTTGTATTTATTAGTTAATTGATAAATTATTCTTATCAAACACTTTTACCTCAATCAGTTATATTATCCGTTTTAAGTTTTTTACATTTAATTTTTCAGTTTTAGTTAACGTTTTAGTATTCAATTTTGAACTATTTTTTCAGGCAGTTGTGTGAAACACAGTCTATAATTGTAGTTGCTTATTTTATAAACGAATGATTGATTTTAAAGAGTGTAAAACAATAAGGAGTAATAACAGTGACACCTTAAGTATGAAGAAGAAGAAGAAGAATCTCAGAGCAGAAAATCATACCCACCAGGATGCTAAGTAAGCAATTTATCATTACTATAATTTGGTAGGTTTGTGATAACTAAAAAATATGCTAAAAATTTTAAGGTTTGAAAATCACAAAACTAGGAAGTAGGAACACATCTTTAAAAAGTGTAAGTGAACTTTGGTTGGTTGGTTCTGTTTAAAAAATATTGAGGGATTTAAACCCCTGGTTATAATTTTAAATCCCATAACACATATAACTTTGTTTACATGTATGTGAGCAAGGTTTTGTATTTTTTGGGAAAATAATACACATAATATTGCTTATGTGCACGTAATTAAGGTTAAAAATTTGTTAAAAACCCACACACATATCATGCCTACAAATATACACAATAGAGATTGAAGTTTAGAAATCATTGAGGATTTAAATCTAAACTCTATAGTAATTACATCCTTATTACCCTATACCTTTTTAACATAAGGACTCAATTTGTCAAGGGAAAGGAAATATCAAACTTTGTCTTTTAAATGTAGTTAATTTGCTTCCTTTGATGGATTGATTATTTATTTTTTCCTGATAATATTATGAATGTAATCTTTAAATCAAATTTAATAATAATGATTTTTCCTAGGATGTTTTAGGACATAAGTTTTACCTTCAGAGAAAATTATGTACTAGTAAAATTGATAAAAAATTACAAACAAATTCAAAGGGATTCAATATTAATAAACGGACGAAAATGCTTAACCATAAATGATAAATTTCAGTTCAATGAAAAATGATTAAAATAGAAAGCCAACTAGCCAGGAAGGTTTGCATGAAAATAAAGGTTTTTAGGAAAATTGTGTATTTGTTAAAAGAATCTCAAAATATAATATTTATTCACTATGAATATAAATATTATACATAATCAATCTATTATCTATCACTCATTTATATTACTTATTTTAAAAAGTCTAACAAATAACCGTATATAAAATTCATACACTATCCATATATTCATTTTTTTTCTCCCTCCAAAATCAGTTAAAACTATATCGATTCTCGATTCTAGATTTAATAAAGGGCATAAAAATCCCTATCCACTAAATTGTTAAAAGATAAGTATACGATACTCACTTAGAAAATAGTAAACTAGAAAAAGATTATTTTAAAACGTACGGTTACTATAAATGCCTAATAGTCCTTTCCCAGAGATAACACCTAACTTTTTCTTAGCAAAATAGTGAGTTCAACATTCATCACCCAAAACTTGTTATTAAAGTGCACCTCCAATTCCAAGGCCAGCATTCATGTCAATCAATCCCAATCTCAAATTTATTCTTTTGCAAACATTATCATGTTTTGCCCATAATATTTGTCTCTCTTGATAAGACTCGGATATCCTTTGGAATAATATCCTTAGCTATTCAAGGAGGGATTGCAAAAATATGAGCAGATAACTTCTTTAATTCCCCCTTGGGGTTTCACATACATCATAGAAAAACACCCACCAAAAGTTACTAAATGGGTCTCAAATAACAATGGTTTGTGAAAGAACAAAACAAAGAAACATTATGCTTATCTATACTTGCATGATGGATAAATGCTTGGAGAAATCTAAGATACAGGAAAATATCAATATGTAAAACATACTTCCCAAATTAATTGTCAAAAACAAAAATCAAAAGCTTTTGCTCTGTTTTTTTCCCAAAGGTATGCAATAAAAGTAACCTTTCTCTCTGTCATTTTAAGCAAACAGATTACTATCACCATAAACAAATTGAGCTGGAAGCAATTAAAATCAGTCTAATCAACTTGTTCTTTTCTCTACATGAACTAAAAATTAGGCTAATCACTACCTTCGCCATCTTTCAGAGGACAATGCAACTGGAAGGTCAAGGATGATGAACTAATAATAATCCACTAAGCTCAAATATTCCGCACATAAATATTTAAATATTATAAGTCTGCCTTGTCGGGTTTATATACCAAATACGATCTAGTTCCAGTGTAACCAGATGCTAATACCTTCCCAGCTGAGGTTGGCTGCGAGAATGCTAGCTGAGTACGTTCAAGCGCAACACCCATGAAGAAACTTTTCCTGCCATGATTTCAATACAGACAAAAGAAAACAAATCAATTAGCTGCAACCGATTGAAGAATAATCAACTAATTAGCTCTAATTCAATGCAGCTAGTATTAAAAACTACAAATACATGATATTAATTAATATCATTTTCCTTTATCAGTCTACTAGTTGAGCCTTTCTATAGCTATTGGCTCTAGGTTGAATTTGATGCCTGATATAAATACACCAGGGAATTGTGATTACAATATTATTTTTTTAATTTTCAGTAATGATGATCAATTGGGGAGAGGGGGATTTACAAATGCATCAGCCTTAGACTCATGACACATCAACCGTTGTCATGGGTTGGGTCATATGATCTTTAGCTCAAATCCATTATTTCTATATTTGACCTACACTTGGTACTTGGTAGTGATGAGTTAACTTAGACTATTGTTTCATGGACTAACGCTTTTTCCGTTGACATTATACTTTGTTGTTAACCAACAAAAATTTACGAACTATCTTTTTAGCGTTCCCATCATACATTATAAAGCTAAAGCCAAATTATAATATTACCTCACGGCATCTAGCAATTGGCTAGCAATGCCTTTTCTTCTGTTGGAGGGAGTGACCCAAATGGCTCTAATGCCACAAACAGCAGGCACTGCTTTGCTTTCACAGAAGATTGCCCCACTATGTGATCCATCCATCATCTCAGAATCACACACTGAAGAGGCTCTTTTTTCAACTTCCCTTTGAAAAACAATATCCCCAAACTGGAGAGTGGTTGAATTTGACTTTATTTCCTTCTTCCTTGCGCTGTCAGAATGTCCAGAAATTGAGGAAGATGTTACTTTGAATGCTTCTTTAATTGGCTCTGCAACTAGGCACCCAACAACCCTATGCTGAGAAATGAACAGATAGACCTGTATATATAGCATCATGCCAATGAACAGATCAACAGAAGGTACACAATAGCCTCAATCACGAGGCGCTAGAAATTAAAATAGAATCAATCAATCAATCAATTGAAGGGATAAATATGTATTACATAATAGATTGAATTGCAAAATGCTCACTCCAAGTACATAGATTTTGGAAAATTACCCCTCTAGTTTTGGTTTTTGCTATTAATTTGACCTTTAAACTTTTAAGATTCACAATTCCCCCCTAAAACTATAACCAAGTTTCTTACAACTTCACTTCTCAATGCTAAGAAGAAGTCTTTAGCTGGAACAGTGAAAATTTAAACATAATGAATGTTTGGGTTTACAAAGTAAAAAAAGGACTAAGAAATTGTGGATCACAAATGTTCATAGTTCCAGCAGCTAAGATCTTAAAATTAAAACTTACAGAATAATTTGGTACAAGTTATGTTAAAATTGGTAATTTTCAAATTGACCTATCACATAAACCAAACATAATCTATACTGCAAAAAAATATTCTTCAGGAGAAGGAAAGTGTAATTTACCTTACAGAGTTCATGGACTATCCACCCACTTCCAAATTCAATTTCCATCATCTTAACGACCTCTTCAACCTGTCAATGTAATAATCACCCAATTAAATGCTACACATCAAAAATGGAAAACGTCGAAAAATAATACAACTGAGTATCAAGAGAATATGCTCCTCAGAAACTTAAGCTAGAAACCTTGTTTCTGTGAGAAGATGGGTCAGTGTGTAAGACCAAAATGATTCGACCCCCTTTGACACTGGGCATAGAGACAACCCTTTCGCTGGTCCAACCCTACACAAAATTGTGGATTTGAATAAGATAAACTTTGTATAAGGCATGGATTAAACGAAGAGAATTTAAGGTGTAAATTACTCTGAATTGAATCCCATGTGCGTAAGATTTGTGAAAATCATTGTGCATTTTCTCATCCTCAGCATCACCAGGAGCAAACTTGACTCCACAGGTAGAACAAGTGCGTAATAGGAAATCAGATTGACCACAATCTAAGTGAAATTGTGCATAGCTCCTCTTCTTGTTCTTAACAACTGTTGTTCCTACGATGGCTGATTCCTCTGGTTCCAAACATGAAACAACAGAGTTAGGGTTGCCACGTTTTTGTGTTCGGCCATAAGTGATGGAGATATGGTGTTCTTTGTTCTCCCAAGTAGCTAACTCGTCATTGGGGGATTTAGGAGCAGAAGCAGGGGTAAATTTGAAGAAGGAGCTAATCTTGGACTGCATCTGCAATTTGTACGGAATGAAATGATACTCCCTCACCCAGCATTAACCTAAAAGGCTAAAAGTGGTCAAATTCCACTTCTCCGTGGTCTTCACCTTCCCTTAAAAACAACAAAAGAGAATAATAAAAATGCATTAATAAATTATTTTGGCAATAGACTTAGTACTATGCCTGCATCCATAGTTCATCCAGGGGTCTTGTTACCTTAATTTCAAATCACATATAAAGGGGCACAAAAGCAATATCTAAACAACCAAAGCAGAACACAACTACTAAAATCACATAATCTCACTCAACCAAACACTTGTAGACAATGTTTAAAACCATATTAAGCTAAAGAACCAAACAGAAAAAAGTGAGATGCAAGTGCATAAGCAAATAATTGCGATCATATCATGTACAGCATTACCCACAAGAAACCATGTTACACAGTCTAATTCCAATAACAAACCATGTGATGGGACCTCCATCCCAGGAAAAAAATGGAGAAAGACATAACATGGATCAGTAACCAACAAAAACAACCATTGAACTAAGAATCCCAAAACAATATCACTTTCTATAACAATACGACAACATTTTAGACGGTTTTCCGGATATAATGCTACATACCAAATTCTTCAAACAGAGATAGTATCTTCTTAAGAAAAACAAAGCTACTTCAATTCGAATATCAATCAATCAACATCATCAAATAAAATAGGTTAACAGCCGCACAGAATATTGTAGTCCAACTAACAACATCCTTATACGAACTTTTTTCAAACACCTCACGTGCAATATTTTAATCAAACACGGTTTCACATGAGCAACTCAGAATGAAACCCCCAATTTCAGAATCAAGCAAACGAATATAAATCAAGCAAAAAAACACGCACACAAAAATGTGCCGCTATAGAGTACAGAAAAGGTAGAGAACTATTGAGGGTGAATAATCAGAGAGAAAAAGACAATAGAACGAACCTTATCTCTGTAAATTGAAGGGGAAAAACGACGTAGCTTCGTGATTCTGAAGTGATGCGTTGGAAAGAAAGGGAAGAGGGAAAAAAGGTGAAGGAGATAGAAAATGTAAAGAATTGGGCGGGAAAGGATAAATGGTGTGTGTTAATTCAGAATTAAGAATGTTATAGAAATAGAAACAGATTTGTGTGTGGACAAAGGCCGTTTACTGAGGCCCAATATAGACTCGGTTCATAAAAATAATTATATATATAATTATATAAATTATCTTTTTTTAACCCTACAAAATCTCCCTATTTTATATAAGATGAGAGATTTATTTACTACAAAAGTAAGTTTTTTAAACTTACTCATCATCTTAGCCATCAATTTTATGAGAATCTAATAATTTAGATCTGCTTACTAATTTCAACAATTGAATTCTCCTAGAATTAATGGTTAAGATGTGAAATAAGTTTTTTACACTTACTCTAGGTATAATACATTATATTGACTATCTATGTATAGGTAGTGTATGTAATTAAGTTAAATAACATATTTTATATTATGAAGACGATCACAAATACTATACGAGTCAATATCTCTTTATTATTTTTTGTTCTCTAAGAGTGATTTAAATAATATATATTTGGAATTATTGAAGCATTTTACAAACAAAAATAATGAATAAACACCGACTCTCGTACTATTTTGATTTCTCCCACAATATATTATGGTTTGTTTAACATAATACATTCATTACTATTTTTTGTTTAAAAGAACACACTTATTTCTCATCACATGTAGTTAGTGTAATGTATGAATATAAATATGAATGGTTTATGTATGTACAAACAAAAGATAGATAATTTGTATAATTTCACTACAACTCAGAAGATGTTAATGTAATTTACTCATATATATTTTCCTACACCATAAAAAAATAACATATACTACAAAATTATAAATTGAAACTTTATTTGTTAATGATTGATTTAGAAGTGATAATTTATGGTTTAGAATGATTTCTAAGAGAAATTGGCTGTAAAATATTACATTCCTTAATAACATATTGTCTGTATGTGTGGAGAATCTAATGCACATTTAATACTCACACAAATATTGTTGTATCTCAATTTTTCATTGGAAATTTTTTTGTTAGCTACTTGTAGAAAGAATTTCTACAAATTTACCTAGTTTGAGAAGGTTTATGAATTTGAAATATTTTTTTAGAAAGATTATGACTTGATCACTTTGATATAAGACTTTATACTATTAGTTGATATATTTTTATCATATCCAATTAATTGCATTAAACTTTACCATAAACTCTAAATCTTACTATTATGTACTGTTTAAAAGAAAAAAATCTTAAATTGATTTTTTCTTTTCTTTATATACGCATCTTTCAGAAACTGCTGTCAGAAAACGTGTAATAATAATTATGTGGATGTTGAAAAAAAATACATTTTCCTTTGAAAACTGATGTCAGAATTGCGTTTTACACGCTTTGTCTGATAGTGACTTCTGCACTTTACATGTTTTTTTTATACCAAAAACTTGATCTGAGTTTTTGCAATCTAAACCTTCTCCAACACCATTCCATTACTCTTTCTTCATAAAGTTTATATTTTTCAGTACCATTTTGATCAGAAAAATATGGGTTGTCATGGTAGCAAAGAGACAAAAATCACTGAACAATTTTCTGGGCATGGATCAAATTCAAATCCAGCTAGCACTAGAAACCACCATCACACTGTTCAGCCTTCTACCACTCAAACTCAAACTCAAACTCAAACATCATCAGCAGCAACAGCAACACTACCCAATAACCAGAACCAGAAACAGCAACAAGTTCCAATAACAAAGCCTTATTCACAAAACACTAGGCCAGTGGTGCAGAAACAAGAGCCAACTATTCTAGGAAAACCCCTTGAAGATATCAAGAAGTACTATACCCTTGGCAAAGAATTGGGTAGAGGACAATTTGGGGTTACTTATTTATGCACTGAGAATTCAACTGGTTATACTTTTGCCTGCAAATCAATTTTGAAGAGGAAGCTTGTGTCTAAAGCTGATAAAGAGGATATAAAGAGGGAGATTCAGATTATGCAGCATTTGTCTGGCCAACCAAACATTGTGGAGTTCAAGGGTGCTTATGAGGACCGGTATTCAGTGCATCTTGTGATGGAGCTTTGTGCTGGTGGAGAGCTTTTTGATAGGATAATTGCTCAAGGGCACTATTCTGAACGAGCCGCGGCATCAATGTGTAGAGCTATTGTTAATGTTGTCCACATTTGTCACTTCATGGGTGTGTTGCACCGCGATCTAAAGCCTGAGAATTTCTTGCTTTCTAGCAAGGATGAGGATGCAACTCTCAAGGCAACTGATTTTGGACTATCTGTGTTTATTGAAGAAGGTGGAGTCCTTAGTTTACTTAGTAGTTTCATATCACATTTTGCAATTTAGCCATTGGTTTTGCTTATTGCTGCGTGATTTTTATCCTATCTATGTGAATGAGTAATTGTTCTAATTGGGATTTGGATCATGGTTTTGGTAGGACTCTATCCCTTGAAATTTGAAGATGAAAGGGGAAAGAAAAGAAGTAGAACATTTGATGATTTTGTAGCTTTAAATTAGGCTTGGTGAATTGTCTATTTGTTTGTATACTACCTTTTCGGCCTCACGTTAAGATTATATATCATAACTCATAGGTACATTGATACTTTGATAGCCAAGTTAATTTTATCCTAAAGTCATTTATATCTAACATGAGCTGTTTGAACATCTAATGCCATACCACATGGGGTGCCACCTCTTTTTATATGTATTTATATTATCTTGACAACTACCCTGCAATGACTCTTAAATTAGGAACAAACAATTCTATGCTCACAATTTGTTGGAGTGAGATTCATTTTTATTGTAGGTAGATGATTATTCTATGATAAATCTTAATTTGATTTCCTAGTTAAGGTGATGAAGTGTATCACTATCTTGAACTCTAATTGTTTTTTACTACTATGGTTGTGCTAAAGGAGTTACATATACCTTATACGGTCATTATTTTCACTGCTGATAGTGTTTTCTTCTGAAATTTTATTTCAGGGAAGGTTTACCGTGATATGGTAGGCAGTGCTTACTATGTTCCTCCTGAGGTATTGCGTCGTAGTTATGGAAAGGAAATAGATGTTTGGAGTGCAGGTATCATATTGTATATTCTCCTGAGTGGTGTGCCTCCTTTTTGGGCCGGTAAGAACAAATTCTATTTCAAAAAGTTGCTTGTTTGCGGCTTATTGTCAAGTGTTTTATTTAGCAATTAACACCGCAATGTACATTAGGATAACAGTATGTTGTTAATTTATTTCATTTGCAGAAACTGAAAAGGGAATATTTAATGCTATATTAGAAGGTGAACTTGACTTTGAAAGCCAACCATGGCCATCAATATCAAACAGCGCTAAAGATCTAGTTAGGAAAATGTTGACACAGGACCCAAAGAAGCGGATTACTTCTGCTGAAGTCCTCGGTATTATACTACTATCTTTTGTTATGGCTCCAGTACCTTTCATCATAATAGTGCTTGTTTACTTAAAGCTTCATTGTCATATCTAGTTTAGTTTTGTTGTTCAATTGTTCTCTTTTTGGTTGTTGTTACAAATGTTGCTGGTTTCTTTATCTGCTACCGTTGTCTTGTAAAATATATAGGAATTAGATTAATCCCGTGGATGAAAACTAAGATATATTCCCTATGTATTGAACGGGAAAGAAAATATAATCTAGTCCCCAGAAATGATGCATAACAAGTTGTTGCTATCAGATTATTAGCCATCAACTAATTGAATTTTTATCATACATTTGCATTAGCCCTTTTTCTTTAACTTTTCCATCACACTTCTCTAATCTGACGAGGATGATTATTTGTTTGATAAGAACACCCATGGATACGAGAAGGTGGAGAGGCATCTGATAAACCTATTGATAGTGCAGTTCTATCTAGAATGAAACAATTCAGGGCAATGAATAAGCTCAAGAAGATCGCAATGAAGGTAGGCATCAAACTCTTTTCAGAAATAACTATATTTAATTTATTTTTCCTTTTTTTCCGGGTTTCTTGATGTTGTCGAGAACTGGAAATTTATCTTCGGATCGCAGTTTTCAACCTTTGTGTTATAAGTTTAGCTATTTTCATATTGTATGATATTATATGAACCTCTAGTACTATTACTTGAAAGTTGAAACTAGATACATTTAAGCAACCTTTTCATCATTAATTACCCATAGTAAACCCTGATTTCAATTTTTGGCTTCTCATGCATAGATGAGCATAAAGACAAGTTCAATTAATATACAACAATAACCAAGCCTTAGTCCCACTAAGTAGATTCGGTTACATTGATCGAACAATGCCATAGTGCTCTATCATAAACTAGCTCCAATTAATACAATGATATAAAAGGAAAAACCTACATATCCAAGGGTTAGACTTGCATGATAATATTATCGTTCGGGAAGCTATCATATAGTGATGTTATTTAAGCTTGGATTGACTAGGTGCGTTTCATCTTCCTTGTCTGAATAGTTATCAAGGATTTATCTTAGTAGTTACAAGTTCCAACTTGTTTTTTCCGTTTAATTCTTCTCCTTGACCAATGGAAATCTCACTAGGTTATGGCTGAAAATTTATCCGAAGAAGAGATTAAAGGTCTCAAAGCAATGTTTGCAAACATGGACACTGACAATAGTGGCACTATCACCTACGAAGAACTTAAGACAGGCTTGGCTCGAATTGGATCAAAATTGTCTGAGACTGAAGTGAAGCAACTCATGGAAGCTGTAAGCAATAACATAACACTACCAAAATCTTAATTAATTGGACATATTCCTTTCTTCCGAAATGCAACAGACATTTTGCACTTGTTAATCTGTTACGATATTTTTCAGGCCGATGTTGATGGTAATGGATCAATTGACTATATTGAATTCATCTCAGCTACAATGCATAGGCACAGGCTTGAACGAGATGAACACCTTTACAAAGCATTCCAGTATTTCGATAAGGATAGCAGTGGGTGAGTACAAGATTGGTATTTTAGTGTTAGTTATGTTGCGAATTTTCTAATAACCATATGTTTTTTATGTTTTAGTCTCCAAACTATACTATCATTTTGGCCGCTAGCATTTGTGTTATAGACATCTTTCTGGCATGTTCAGGCATTATTTTTTTTCCTGCATCATCGACATTTTTTATTTCTATGTTAAGACGGGTTTCATTTCATATGTCAAGTTCTGATCTCACGAAAAAGCTTGGCTGATTAGTTTAAGAAATGAACTTTATCAAATCAATTCTGAAAAGTTTAACAAGGACTTGTTTAGATCATAAAATTTATGGCTGAGATTGACTTTCATAAACATTGCCTTTTCAAATTCATTCTCAGATATATTACTAGAGATGAATTGGAAATTGCTATGACGAAGTACGGAATGGGTGATGAAGCTACCATAAAGGAAATAATTTCTGAGGTGGATACAGATAATGTAAGTTGGTTCAGATTTAACTAGATGAACTTTCATATAGTATATCATAATTGCTACTAATAAATTCTTAAACAAACAGGACGGACGAATAAATTACGAGGAATTCTGTGTAATGATGAGAAGTGGAATGCAACACGAGGGAAATCTACTAGAATGAAATCTGTGATTCATCGTGGAAGCCAATTGTTGTTTGATCGATTAACATGTTCGCTAGATGCATCGACTCCGGAGACTTAACTGGCTGTAGATTTCTCTAAGTTCTTACCAGTTCTTATTTTCATGTTAGGTTGGTTGTGTCTGTAATACTAAGAGTGAAGAGTTTTATGTAGCTAAAGAATGAGAAACATGCAAGGAATAAGTGGTTTCATCAACCTTATGGAAGTGCATGCTTAAATCTTATGTTGACTCTGATAATCTTATATCATATATGGCTTTATTACTCTTAACTCTCATTTTAGCCCAAGTCAGAAGTGACAAGCCAACACATAATTTGTGGTAATTATTGTGTCAAAGATTGTCATTGGTCAAGAATATCATATATAAACTAATTTTCTTGATAGTATAAAATATTTAATTTTCTTGATCACTTGCAATTTTTAACACAAGGAATTACACAAATTGCATGCTATTCTAGTAAGCTGCAATATCCTTCCACAATAAACTAATAATGTGTGCAAGGCGTTGGGAGAGACAGCTACACACCCTAAAAGGAATCGAACCCTCCCATCAAATGTTGTTTTCATGAATTGAACTATTGACCTTTTGGTCATCCTAGAAATCTAGTGGGACTTTACACCACTATTAGAATGGTCGTGGAAGTTATTTTTTGTTTTTAATTTGGTCCAATATGTTTTTGTTTCACATTATGGTTTTTTCCTTACAACTTGCTTAATTCTCAACCAAAATTCACACTTTTACTCTTATAGATTTTGAAAAGATCTTTAAAATCTCTCTATTGATTTTTTAGTATGTACTATTAAAAATAAAGAAAAAATACCTTATATGATCCATTTATAAAAGAAAATAACTTAAAAGGACCAATTTGAAAACATAAGCAATTTAAAGTACGAACTTAAAAATAGAAAATAACTTCAAAAACTTTCTTGAAACACAAATACCTTAGCAACTTGAAAACATAAAATAACTTAGGAGATGAGCTAGTATAGTAGTTTGCCTCTATTAATTGAAACATTTGTTATGCAAGATTGATAAAGTTGGCATGATGATGTTATTATACCATGCAAGTGTTTGGTAATTAAAAAATTTGGTTAGAAGAAGGTATGTTTTAGTTTACCATGGATAAATTTATCTATAAAAAATCAAATTAATAATATTCTTTTAAATAGCAAAATAACCTAAGATTTTCAATAAAACATGTTTATGGTCAAATAATTCTCTACAATAAATGTTTTTGATGAAATATCCTTATAAGTAGGTAAATAGATGCAGAAAATCACTAAATCAGTCAATGATATTCAACAACCCCCTCCCCAACGGTTACATTTTTCTAAAAAGAATCAAAAAAATAAATCCAACGGCTCTTAAAATAACTTAAACATAATCTCCAACGGTCAAAATTCCACGATATAAGATGCTCTATTATTCTCTCCACTGTGTGTTTTAGATATATAGCCGTTACGCTTCAATAAACTCTCTCTCACTCTGAAAATCAATCACTCTCTCAAAAATTCAAATCTTTCTTTCTTCAATTCTTCTTTGATGTCTTCTTTGAACAAATCATCAAACCCTAATTCCCGAAGTTCAGAACTTTCTGATCCCATGAGAAGAAGTTTCACTGGAAACCCATTTTCCAAACCCTCCTCTCTTGTCGGTAATTCTAGAACTTTCGTTCCGACCACTCCTGTGAATACCCCTACAGGTTTCGCTTCTCTCCTTATTTATTTTTAAATATGCACGTTTAATTGAATGATATTGTGGCAAAACCTGAAATTAGATGAGAAATTATTATTTTCCTAAATTGAAACGGTGTAGCTATTTGATTGAATTTATTAGGGTTTTTATGATTTTTGGCGTTTCTCTTTTTATTATTATTTTATTCTTTTTTAGAAAATTTTGGCACTTTTTAGTTTCGTAAGTGATTCACTGATTCCTGACTGTTTACCGTCTGAGGTAGTTGGAAGATTTGAAATTTGATAATTTTTTCTCTATTGATTCAATTTCATTAGGGTTTTT
The DNA here is from genome assembly GCA_009771035.1 of Lupinus albus. NCBI lineage: Eukaryota > Viridiplantae > Streptophyta > Magnoliopsida > Fabales > Fabaceae > Lupinus > Lupinus albus. The sequence continues at coordinate 16,930,186 of CM020016.1, forward strand.
ATGTGTTTTTTCTGTTTCCCCTTTTATTACTATTTTGTTAAATTGGCCCCATTTTATTTTCATGTTATTGTGATAATGACTTTTTTGGCTGCTGCGAAAGTGCAAAAATATGTGAAATTTGATGAGAAGTTATTCTTTTTTTCAGTCTTATATACTCAAAAGAGTATAGCTATTTGATTGGATTCGATTAAAGTTTCTATTGATGTGTAGGAAAATCTGAAATTTGATGAAAAAACATTCCTTTACTCAAAACAATGTAGCTATTTGATTGAGTTTGATGGGGGTAGTTATCGATTTTGGTCTTTTGCAGATTCTCAGAGAAGAAACTCGGTCAGCGGAAGAGAAGTTGCGGGGTCTTTCTTCCACCTTGATGACAAAGAAAATGGGAAAGACCAATTTCTGAAGGCTTCAAAGGTTCGATCACCAGCTGCACCTTCGAAGAGCGCAAAGAATTTTATGTCTCCAACAATTTCTGCTGCCTCCAAAGTCACTATGTCTCCGAAGAAGAAGGTCCTTGTTGAGAGGAACGAGCCTGTTCCAACTTTCAGTTCTTTTACCACTGAAGCAAAAAGCCCAGTCATTCGTAAGGTCACTTTTGCAGAGCCCTTACACTGCTGTGATTTCAAATCAGAAAATGGTGTGGAGGAGAAAAAATTTGTAACTTCATCATTTGATGTGGTCCTCAATGAGGAAATTCATTTTTCTGAGTTGAGTAGTGAAGCTTCTGTCTTTGATACAAATTCTCCTTTCTATTCAAAGAATGACACTGAATCTTCTTTTCGAACTGTTGTTGATGAGCCTGACTGTGTTATCCTTGACCCAAGTTTTAACCTTAGCCCTACACCTACTCCTCCTCCTCCTCCTCCTCCTCCTCCAGTTTCATCAACTATTTCCACCTTAGCTCCTCTTGATGCTGATCCTTTAATGCCTCCTTATGATCCTAAAACTAACTACCTCTCCCCCAGACCACAATTCCTTCACTACAGACCGAAGCCACGAATGGGAATAGAACTCGGCGAAAGCTTAATGTCAGGGAGCTTTTCTGATACAGAAGTTACTGAGGATACTCAGTCTGAAGAAGGCTCACAGAAATCAGAGTATGTTTCTTCAGATGAAGTAATTGAAGAAGAGGCTGGAATTTCTCAACCAAATTCCGCCATGGCTTCACTGGCAAAGGAAACTGTTGAAGCAAGAGAGGTGCCTAAACCACGATCCTTTATGAAAACAACGGCCATTATTGCACTACTTTTGTTCTTGTCAGCAGTTTCCTTGATATCTGTTTCTGTCACAAACACCTCGGTGGTGGATCATGCTGTGTTTCAAGACTTCTATAGGGTCAATGAATTGTCTGACTTGTCAGAATCTGCAAAGACCAATTTTGATCGATTCTTAGAGTTTGCAAAGGTGAAATTTGATGTGTCAGCTCGAAATTTCCATACATGGTATACTAAATCACTTTCTTCAATCTCCGAGTTGATATCCAATGGTATAGGAGTGCACAATTTGGGCCATGTGCAGTATTATAACTTAACTGTTTTGCAAGAATGTAATGTGGTTTATCAGGAACCAATATTTGGCCTTGATAAGGACATAGTGAAGATTGAGTTTCCAGTAGTGGACAATGAAGAAAGTGATATTGTCTTAGAGTCACAGAATTATGAAGATCTGGGAGTAATAACAGCCATTGCTAGTGTTCCAGAACCTGAGGAAGCACTTGAAAGTGGCCAACCTACCACTGTGATAGGTTCAGATCAGCCTTTGCAAGTGGCTGAAGTGAGTGATCCAAATCAATCATCACAAGTAGTTTTTGTAGATCAGCCAAGTTTAGATGCAAAGTCTGCTGATATTCATAGTCAAGTGTCTAACATTGGAAATTTAGCCACACAGATGGAACAAGAATGCGATGCTAAGGTCAATGTTGACAAATACAACAATCTTGTCCCCAATGAGCCAGGTTTACAGCCAGATGTTACTGAAATCCACACATCAGAATCCCATGGTAATAATGAATTAGAGTTGGCTGAAGCAGTGGGGGTCAATGTCGAAAAATACAGCGATGTAGGGCTTGAGGACCAGCCTGATTTAGATTCAGTCGTTGCTGAAATCATCCACACTGAAGCCATTATTGGTAATGATGACCTAGAGTTGACTGAAACAGAGGGTGTATCTGCAAGTATAGATGCTGCAATTGAAGATAATGAACAGAGATTAGAAGCAACTAAACTTTCATCACACCTGGTGCTATACTTGCTGCTATGTGGTGGTACAATTCTAATTGCAGGTGCAGCATTCAAGTGGTCAAGGAAAGGTATAAGCGGAAGGACAAACGTTACTACTAGCTCTATGGAGCAACCTTCGATTGCTAACGTGGCCGCATTCTGTGCTAATTCCTTAGCAACTCCGAATCAGAGTTATCTAGATAAGCCATCTCACAGGAATGGGCCAACCGAAATTGACTTGCATGAAGAATCATGCCCGTCAGAAATGAGCAGCATTCAGAAGAGCTTATATAAGCGAAAGGTAGCGAAAGAGTTGAATGAAGTTAGCAGCCTCGACACGAAGCCAAAGAAAAGGAGAGAGTCTCTAGCATCTTCATCTGATTATTCAATTTCGCCATCCTATGGAAGTTTTACAACATATGACAGAATTAAGATCAAGAATGTGAGTAGTTCTGTGTCCTATCTTGATAATAATATTGTAAGCATATTTATTGATGTGTATAATTCTGAATTGTTTCTGATGTGTTTCAGGGGCGTGGGGAAGAGGAGGCAATTACTCCAGTTAGGCGTTCAAGTAGGGTTAGAAGCAGAGCTACTTCTCCATTATGAAGTTTGATGCATGCAATGTATTGTGAATAGTAGTAGTAGTAGTAGTATTTGATCTAACTTGTTTGAAAACAGAAGGACTTTCTTCTGAATCTTGACTTTTGTAGCTGAAGAATTTGTTAACTGATTTAACCATTATTATCAATGAACTTTTGACTCTCTTTCCTATCAGCTTTGGGAGTCTCTCACTTTCCATTTCTTTAATTATGCAATTAAAATTGAAGGTAAAATTTATATAGTTATTACATTATTCATTTAAATTATTTTTTAAAGAATTAATGATAATTAAATATAAATGAGTCACTACTTTTTTAAGGTATACCGTTCTTTTAAACAGGTTGAATTCCCTTGATTCAGTGCCTCTCTTCAAGATTGTGAATGAGTACCTCCTTTTTTAAGGTACACCGTTCTTTTATACCAGGTAGAATTATTCCCTTGATTCATGCCTCTCTTCATGTTTAAGTTCAATCCTAGCACCATTGAGTTCAGATTTTTTTTCTTGACTTAAATATATTTTGAATCGTGGTAAATTTAGGTGATTTTAATTTAGGTAGTGACTAACCTGCTAACTGCAGGTTAGTTCGTTTCAATGCGAACTGTTATTTTAGCCGTATGATTTTTTTTAATTCATCTAAGCCGTTGGATATGTGTCTGGGTATCGGGATTATGTTTGACTGAAGTCGGTTTGAGCCTGAGTAACATCTCTGAAGAAGTCGGTTTGGGCCAGTGTATTATTTGTTGAGAAGTCGGTTTGGGCCTGAGTAACTTCTCAACAGAAGTCGGTTTGGCCCAGTGTCTTTTCTGTTGAGAAGTCGGTTTGGCCCAGTGTTTCTTCTCTATTGAAGTCGGTTTGGGCCATGGATACATCTATGCAGCCCAGTTTAACCCAATTTTTTTCCGTGTATTATCCCAATTTTTTTTGCACAATCTAATTATAAAAAAATAAAATGAAGTAATTAATAATAAATTAATATATTTCAACATAAATTTCAATTACAAAATCTTAAAAAATATAATGATTTCCTAAATGATTTCATAAGTACATATTCCATATGTAATTATTAAAGAACATTAAAAACAAAAACAAAAACAAAAACTTACACTATTATTATCATCTTCACCACCAGCCATGGATTCAACAGTTCATAAAATTTTAAATGCAAGGTTTAAGAAGTAGGTGAACTGTTGAGAAAACTTGCATTTAAAAATTTCTGAACTGTTGAATCCATGGCTGGTGGTGAAGATGATAATAATAGTGTAAGTTTTTGTTTTTGTTTTTAATGTTCTTTAATAATTACATATGGAATATGTACTTAGGAAATCATTAGATTTTGTAATTGAAATTTATGTTGAAATATATTAATTTATTATTAATTACTTTATTTTATTTTTTTAAAATTAATTGTGCTTGGGATAATACACGGGAAAAAAATTTGGGTTAAACTCTGCATAGATGTATCCATGGCCCAAACCGACTTCAATAGAGAAGAAACACTGGGCCAAACCGACTTCTGTTGAGAAGTTACTCAGGCCCAAACCGACTTCTCAACAGAAAATACACTGGCTCAAACCGACTTCTTCAGAAGATACACTGGCCCAAACCGACTTCTTCAGAGATGTTACTCAGGCCCAAACCGACTTCAGTCAAACACAATCCCGGTACCCAATCACATATCCAACGGCTTAAATGAATTAAAAAAAGCATACGGCTAAAATAACAGTTCGCATTGAAACGAACTAACCTACCGTTAACATATTATGTCACATGTGAAATGCTGCTCAAAACTACATCATCAATATTAGAACTAAAACCAAAACTTTAAAGTGTATAAAAACCAAAACCCAAGGAAATAAATTACGAGTAATAGCAAAATTCAATATATTTTTAAGATGTAACCCCTTTTGAAGATTTAAATTCCCAATCTCATAGGTAAATTCCCAAATTGAGTTTGGAATGTCTCAATGTTGTTGAATGTGCATAAAAAATTGTCTAACAATAGTTGGTCATAATTAGGCTTGGGCTCCTCCTGTACACGATAAAAGGAATACTACATTAATATTCTTGAAAGTTCATCATTCTTCAACGTCCATACGCGATAAAAGGAATATTATTTTTCTTTATTTTATTTAGTTTGTATTAATAATTTATGTGCATGGTGTTATATACTTATATAGGAAAAATTTAAGGTGCAGATAAATTAGTGACTTGTGATTGGTCAGAACTCAGAAGAATACTTAATAATTAAATGTTTAACTTAAATATATTTTTAATCAATCAACTTTATGGTTATATAAGAACATATTACTCCTCAACTTTATGGTTATTGTCATTTAAAACATTAAATAGTGATATTAAGTTAGGCTATATAAGAACATAAATAATTGGGTTATATATCATGGCCACCATCACTCTTGCATAACTAATATTATTGTGGTCATCATCATTCTTATGGCCACGCCAACCTACTGAAAAATATTACAATATTCTTATTATTGTTGTGTATGTCTTAGTTGCTTAATAAGCATCAAATACACCATTAATAAATTGACATTTTTTTAATAATCAAACAAATTTATTATACGGAGTATAAATGGGTGCTCATTGCTCAAACTCTTGAACTAACGAATTGTACTTAATGCTCTGAATCATGGAACAATGAATTTTCCACCTCTTTCTAAGTGCACAACTTCTATGATATGCACCTCTAGTATAAGTGATTAGTCAATGAGTAAGGATTCTCTTCATTAATGGAGAGACAAGTGAGGTGTAAAACAATGCAAAATAAAAAATAAAAAGATAATTCAATTATTCTATTACACTTATAATTATATTTTTGTCCTTAAAACCAAGTGTAATAATCTCACTTACCCATCCCTACTCTTAGTGGAATGATATTATTATACTAAATGGTAAATAAATATGTCAATATCCCTTACCCTAATCAGAAGGTCATAAGTGACAACTAATTATGAGAGAGTCACACTCCGTTTTGGGACTCAACCTAGCTAGACCTAGTTGCCAAGTTTATAGCACCAAAGTTGCTGATATTGAAGAGACATAACACTGTAAATAATAGATATGTGGCTAAGTGGAAAGAGTGGTACTAGCTGGTACACACTATGTATGTATAGTATGAGAGAAAATTCAATGCTATGATTTGTAATTGCTAGCTGTTAATTGGTTTCAACTTTCACGACATTGCCAGTCTGTATGACTAAAATGATAAAGCAGTAGGAGTTCTGTTCTGTTAATTTTGAATATTTATATATCAAACATTCATAACCATGACCATCGGTTGGGTTAAGCCTGTAGCCTGTAACCTGTTAGGCTTATCTCATGAGTTGGAGTCTCAATTTAAAGGCTAACTAACTCGACCTCAAATTTGATCAGGTCGGCTTTTAAACACAAACTTCACTTAAATTCTATTAAATATATTACATATATTTTTTAGATAAATATTCTCAATTTTATTTATTATTAACTATGAATATGTTATTTGACCATATAAAATGATATATATATATATATATATATATTATTAATTATATATGTATATGTGATGAGAAAAATAGAAAATCAATTATATTTTGGGACAAAAATAAAATATGTCATTACTATATACAAATTAAATAGACATATACAATCATAACGAATGGTAATAATTAGATGGATCAGATCATGTTTGTCTCTTACCGACCTTAAATATTAATCAGGTCTAAATTTTGAACTTGACCCTAAACTTGGGAAACCCGACCATATTCGAATCTGATCATGTTCGAATAAAACTAGATGAGTGGGTAAGGTCGGGTCTTGCTCACCCCTAATTCCCACACATATACTCGATGTGATATACGTCAAGACTAGAAATAGGTGATAATTGTTTACCCATGATTATACAAAACAAGCAAGATTCGAACTCTCTAGGCCTTAGTCGGACAACTTACAATCCAAACGAACGAGTTGTTGACTAGACATAAATGATAAGACAATACAAGGACTATCACTAACATCATGGTGCCAGCCCACCTGAATGATACAAACTTTTGTCATCATGCATGCTACCTACGTCCTACTCTACCTTCTAGTAGTAGCCATAATGGACGAATGGTGTGGCGATACAGATTAGTACAAATATAAGTCAACTATCCACATAATACGAATTTACCAAAGGCGTCTTACACAAGAAAAGTAATATTTGTTTGTTTGAGGTAGACCCAATAGACCATTTGGTCGGCTAGACCAACAACATCTACAAATGAATATTCCTCTTACTTTTCTACTATAAACACGAGATTTCCTCCTTAAGCAAGTTTATTTACTTACCTTACACTTACTTGCTATTCACTCTCTCCTACTTAATATATCTCTTGATATTATTTTTTAATATTATCTATATCCTTCACATACTGACTTGATCGTCAGAGAATCTTTTCAGATACCTCTCTCGACGCGTTCAAGCACCTATCACACAATACTAGAAGATTCCTCACCACGTCTCATCTATCCATACCCTACCTTATGAAGAAAAGGACAATGGCCTACTTATGCTTTGTTTGGTAGAGGTGATTTAAGAAGGAAAGAGAGAATGAAGAGAGAAAGAGAATAGAGTTTGACAATTTCCCTCATTTGGTACAAGGGAGAAAGAGAATGATTTACTGGCATGGTGTAGTTTGACTACACTATGCCAGCTTTGGTGTAGTAAAAAATTTATTTACCGCCTTAGTGTAACTTTTTGAATGTCGTGGATGGGGCCCACGACATATTTGTTTGTCGCATTCCCAGTACACGACAAACTGACAGGAGTCGCATTCCTTGAATGCGAGAATCATGGGGCTAAGTCGCATCTACGGTATGCGAGATTGGTGTCGCATTGTAGGAATGCGACATCTGTTCTTCTATATAAGACAGGGGCGAGCCGATACTGTATTTACAGAGAGACGAGGTATGTTTGCCGATTTTCTAGTTTTCTTCAACATTTTTTGTATTAATGTTTTTATCTTATATTTTGTTTATGCTCATATGTAGATGGTGATTATTAGAGATATTGTCAACGAATTTAGTGATGATGAAGACATTGAGCTATGTTGTGATGATGAAGAAGATTTGGAGCTTGATAGTAGTGAACTAGCTAACATAACATACGGTACTCCTTCGTCATTTTTCGTTACCATTGATTCAGATGCTGGACAAGATATCCAAAATAGAAAAAATAATTTAAGTAATGACTTTGATAATGAACTGTTTATTGGCATGCAATTTGAATCAAAGGATGCAACAATAAATGCTATAAAACAGTTTCATATTAAGAATTCTGTTGACTACATTGTTGTAGAGTCAAGACCGGATAGATATGTCGGACAGTGTAAATATTTTGGTAGTGGATGTCAATGGAGAATTAGGGCATCACTTAATGGAAAGCGAGATTTATGGGAGATTAGAAAAATTAATGGAACACACACATGTGTATCCACTAATATTTCTCAAGATCATACGAAATTAAATTCATCATTCATTGCAAATTGTATTATTCACTTAGTATCGGAAGATCCTGGTATACCAGTTAAAGCATTAGTAAAAGAAATTGTCACTCGTTTTGGTTATACGGTAACGTATAGAAAGGCCTGGACAGCTAAACAAATTGCAATGTCACAAATTTATGGTGATTGGGAGGGATCTTACAAGGAGTTACCTCGTTGGTTTAACACTGTCCAGTGTTATGCACCTGGTACAATTGTAAGATATGCATCATCTCGTCATGATCAGAGTGGTAGTTTAATTCTTGATAGAGTTTTTTGGGCTTTCAAGCCTTGTATTGAAGGATTTGGATTTTGCAAACCGATCCTTCAAGTGGATGGGACATTCTTGACCGGAAAATATAATGGAACTTTGTTAATTGCAAGTTCGCAAGATGGTAATAGACGAATATTTTCTGTTGCATTTGCCATTGTCGAAGGAGAAACTAAAGAAGCATGGGAGTGGTTTTTCTACAATGTTCGTACTTATGTTACCCCACAACCGAATATATGTATAATATCAGATAGAGGTACAGGTTTGTTGGGTGCAATTCGCACTGAGCTTTCTCAATGGTGTAATGCATATTCAGTATATTGTATTCGTCATGTTGCAAGCAATTTCAATAAAGAATTCAAAGATGGTGACCTTAAAGAAAAAGTTATTCAAATGGGTATGTAGTTAATGTTAATTATGACCTTAATGTTAAATTTGAGTTACTCAAAAGTTATTCATATTATGTAGTTAATGTTAATTTTGATGTATATGTTGTAGGATATGAGTTGATGCGGCCCCGTTTTGAGCGTATGCTTGATGATTTGCGTCAAAAAAATCCCAGAGCAGCAGCTTGGCTAGACAACATCCCTAAAGAAAAATGGACACAATCATATGATGAAGGGAGACGTTATGGGCATATGACGACTAACTTAGCAGAGTGTGTTAATGGTGTTTTGAAAGGATCAAGAGCTTTGCCTATCACTTCCCTTGTACAAGCAACATATCATAGACTCAATTCTTGGTTTCTTCACCATAGAAATGAAGCAACAAGTATGATAATGGCAGGTCATATATATTGTGAGGAATTGACTAAGGTGTTAAATGAAAATAACCGTAAAGCCACATGTCAAACAATTCGAACTTTTTCAAGGGAGTCAGGAGTATTTGTGGTTGAGGTTCCTGGTAGAGAAGGTAGTCGACATTCGAAGGTATACACAGTAAGACTAAACCAGTACTGGTGTGAATGTGGAGAATTTCAGTCACTTAGATTGCCATGCTCTCATGTCATTGCCACATGTTCATCAATGAATTTAGACTATCGTCAATTCATTTCACCAATATATCGGTTGGATAACTTATTAAAGGCCTACGGACGTGGGTTTGAACCGATTGGTAATGAAGAATATTGGCCTCATTATTCTGGTCCAATGTTCATTCCTAATCCACTTATGCGAAGAAATCGAACTGGAAGACCCAAAACATTACGCATTCACAACGAGATGGACGATTGTGCAACGGAAAAAAATAAAAAATGTGGGTTGTGTAGAACTGAAGGGCACAATAGGAAGACATGTCCATTCAAAAATAGTGAAATAGGTGAAAGTTCAAGACATTAATGTATCAATGTAATATACTATTGTAATTTAATGTATTAATGTAATATATTATTGTAATTTAAAGTATCAATGTTGTGAACACTCAATTTTGTCCGGCCTATATTCCAAAAAAAGTAATAATAAGACATCTGAGGAATTTACTGCCTCGTAGGTACAAGATTGCTAACCTTCAGTGACAAGAATTTGGATTGACCAAATACTGGGATACATACATAGGGGTGCTATATAATATATTCGCATGAAAGAGTGAGAGGAAATGGTAGCTTAGTTCTGTAGCATTTGCTGTATGACAGGAAACCTGTATTCAATTATATTCAATGGTAATACATATTCTCCTGAATAGGATTATACACTTGTCTCGCTTTTTCACAAGCAGATTACATTACATACATAGGCTTATGAAGTAATAGAACAACAAAGTGCAGGAATTCTAAATCCAGCAAAACAATCATTCCTAACAGTGTTCTACGACATCCAGAATAACTAATAAAATGGCAAAACTCAAAAGGAAAAAACAGTGATTGACGTTATTGTCTATTTGACTGACAAAAGTAAAAGACAAACTTTTGTCCAGCGAAGGCAAACAAGGTCCGTTGTCGAGTAGAAAGGGTGGAGATGCAATCATAAATTCATTCACCACTCAAATTATTGAGCCACTCACTCTTCATCGGAAGCTGCTGGAGTTTCGACCCATCTGAGTAGAGGATTGTGACGCACGCTAGCAAAAGGCACATAACGTAGCTGTCTTTCTAAAACACTTAGTACAATGCAGTCTTGAGACTATATTAGATGCTGCATGGGATTGGCATGGCACCAACCAAGGGGCAGCAGTGAATACAATCCTGAAAAATGTCAAAATCAATAGTTTGCAGTTACAATCAGAATCATTAAGCGGCATTGGTAGATAATCTTGAATGCAAAAATCAGAAATAAAAAGCATTAAGATGTCAATTATGAGCAGGCTACAAATCAGAGTAATCAAGACATTAAAGAGGTGGTCACAAGGGGTCATGGCTGTTATGAGTAGGCTGCAAATCAAACTCTGAAATTACTATCCTATTTCAGTTGCAAATTGCAATGATGGAGAGCCTTTAACACATTAAAATAGAATTCATTTCCCCTACAGTTACACATTCATACATTCAGAAAGATAACAGTTGGCAACTGAAAGGATTTCACAGTAGAGTCCCAACTCTATAAGAAGACCAAGCTACAAATACATAAGCACATGTTCATGATTCTGAAAAATTTAGTAGCAAAAGACTTACAACCAGATACTTTTTTACAGACATCCTGCATAATCACCATACCACATATTCGCATATCACAGACATTGGCCATAGATAAAGCAAACCGAAACATCAAAAACTCAGTTGCTAAAAATTCCATATACCTATCGCACATACATAACCAAAGTCATAGTCCTAACTCCTTAAATTTACTGTCCTAAATACACAACACCATACTTACAGCTATCTATCCCACATATCACACATCATATCCAATCAGAGAGCAATCCAGGAACGACGTACCGACATTACACAAAAAGGGGTCATACGTATTGGGAGAAAACAACCAAAAAGAGAGGGTTAACATCCAAAAGGGCTAAAAGCATACATTCAGGTAAGTTGTTCATCCCATGTCATTCGAATAAACGCATTGTTTGTCGGTATTAAACAAATACATACCTCCATGTTCACATAAGGATAAAACGAAAAATGCATTGCAATGACATCCAAACAGTTTCGATCTTTTTATGAATAAATTAAAACCCGACTTTACATGTGTGTCACTGATTTATGATGATAAAATGGAATGAAATATTGCATTGAATGGGGTTAGAGTTCTTGTACCTCTGTTTTTTTTTTGAGTAACCGTGAAGGAGGTGGTTTGAGAGGGGAGAATTACTAAAATTTGAGGCTTCCTTTCGTGGTGGAGATCGTTATTGGCTTGAACCGAGCAGAAAAGAGCAATTTCCTTCGTCTTCCATTAATGTCATCGCCGGCAAAAACGAAAAAACAGAGGAAGAGGATGATGGCGTCGAACCCCACCACCACAGCAAGCCATTAGCCACCTTCGACGGAGAAGATAATCGGAGAAGGAGACTAGAAACGAATCGCCTTCGTCTTCTCACCTCCGCGATTTTCTCTCTTCTTCTCACTTCTCTCTTCTTCTCACTTCCCTCTTCTAAACTCTCCCATGCCATCCAAGTCAAAAATGACAAACCTAAAACTAACCCCTCCCCCCTTCAATCCGTTTTCGTAGCTGGGCCTAACCCGAGCCCAGTAAACTTTTTTTTTTTGTTTGTTTATGTCTTCTTTTATTTATTTGTTTTTTTTTTTGTATTATACCAAATGAGTAATCTTAGTTAATCAAAGATGTTATATTAAACTCTAATAATTATATGTTATTAGACAAATTAGTTTTATCAATAATATATTTTTTAACTATTTCAAATCTCTTTAAGATATGATGCGGCGCGGGCATTAGTCTTGCTACTTCATCTATCTTAAAGGTGAATAATTTTAATAATATATTTTTTAACTATTTCAAATCTCTTTAAGATATGATGCGGCGCGGGCATTAGTCTTGCTACTTCATCTATCTTAAAGGTGAATAATTTTAATAACATATTTTTAAAACTATTTCAAATCTCTTTAAGATATGATGCGGCGCGGGCATTAGTCTTGCTACTTCATCTATCTTAAAGGTGAATAATTTTAATAACATATTTTTAAAACTATTTCAAATCTCTTTAAGATATGATGCGGCGCGGGCATTAGTCTTGCTACTTCATCTATCTTAAAGGTGAATAATTTTAATAACATATTTTTAAAAATATTTCAAATCTCTTTAAGATATGATGCGGCGCGGGCATTAGTCTTGCTACTTCATCTATCTTAAAGGTGAATAATTTTAATAACATATTTTTAAAACTATTTCAAATCTCTTTAAGATATGATGCGGCGCGGGCATTAGTCTTGCTACTTCATCTATCTTAAAGGTGAATAAATTTTAACAACATATTTTAAAACTATTTCAAATCTCTTTAAGATATGATGCGGCGCGGGCATTAGTCTTGCTACTTCATCTATCTTAAAGGTGAATAAATTTTAACAACATATTTTAAAACTATTTCAAATCTCTTTAAGATATGATGCGGCGCGGGCATTAGTCTTGCTACTTCATCTATCTTAAAGGTGAATAATTTCAATAATATATTTTAAAACTATTTCAAATCTCTTTAAGATATGATGCGGCGCGGGCATTAGTCTTGCTACTTCATCTATCTTAAAAATAAATAATTCCAAACAATGCATCTCAATTATTTCAAAAAATAATATATATCCTAAAGATAAATAAATCTTAACACCGTAGTTTAATCAATTTCAAAATCTCTTTAAGATTTGATATGGTGCGGACATTAGTTTATGCTGCTTCATCTTTTCTTAAAGAGAATATAATTTATATCAACTTTTCAAACAAACTAAACCAACACCAATTAATTTTCAAAACCAGAACTACGTAGCCTTGATTTCCCTTTTGCACCTAGGGATACGTAGGAGCAAGATGAACTCTTGTCAGACACAACAATAAAAAATAAAATATTTTGCTTTAAGTAATTCAATTTTAATAGATTATTTTAAGGGTATAAAAGTCCATGTTATTAGCAAGGGTACCGTTTTAATACGGGCGAACGGGGTGCTAACACCTTCCCCGATTCGTAATCGACTCCCGAGCTCAGAATCTCTAGTTAAAGACCAAGTTATCCTAATTGGGCATGTTTAGAGTTTTCTACGTTTTAACCGTAAAAAACGTAGTGGCGACTCCAAAATAATTGGAAGAGGTAGAAATCGAGTTCGCCTCTCCCAAAGTCGCAGGGCCGGTCTTCCAACCGAAAATCGGGTCGCGACAGCTGGCGACTCTGCTGGGGACGACCCATAAGAGAGTCAGGCCCAGAGCCGCTAATTACATGGACTAGAATACCCTTTTTTTTTTTCTCTTCTTTTTTTTGGTCTTATTTTTTAGAATGATATGTTGTTATATGTTTTACTTTCAATTTAATTATCCATGAGCTTGTATTTAACCTTCTTTGCAGCTTTGGGATGAGAGTTAATTCTTTGTACGAAAGGTTTGTCGCTTCCTCACACACCAACACGGTTCACTTGAGTTTTGCACACACATATGCCCTAGACCCGGGTGTTAGAGAGTAAGTTTGCAATAAGGGGAACATCCGCTCTGCCTGGTGTTAGATTCTATCTCACTGGCATTAGCATGATGGACCACCCAGATTGTTACCAAATGTTGTGAGTTATACGCTTGAGGGGCTAGACTTCTCCTGTTTATAACCTGCAATATTTTGGGTTTCCTTTCTTTCGGGATTGGATGCAATCTGGTAACCTAGAAGTCTAAAACTTCTTTTCTCGAGTTCACTTTAATGAAATCTAGTTCCTCGCTCTAGGGCTGTCATCTCTAGAAATTCCGAAAACCCTGTAGGAATTACCAACGTAAGACACGGGAAGCGGACATTTATTATTGTTTCATATTTCGAAATTAATCATCTTTAATTTAGAAAAGCATACCATTCATGTATAAGCGACACAAAGATCTCTTCACACTTTGATGTCCTTATCATCCCAAATAAGGTTACGACCTAAGGGACATTCATCATGCATATCATTCATACATATCGTCCAAACATTTAACATTTTTATTTTTTTTATTATATTTTTTTTCCCAGATTACTTGATTCCGAGAGGTTATTGGTATAGTAAGACACGATGACTAGTTCTCAAGTTACAGATCATAACAACACTCCAACCATGAAAAACAAAGTGAAGTTTGAGGTGCAAATGATTGATGTGAGTTATTTGGTGGAGCTTGTCCCCAAGATTCCGAAGGAAGTCAAAGATCAGTTTGCAAAAGAGTATGGAAAATTGTTAGACCTTATCCTCGTCCCCATCGATGCTGATGCCTTAAGAGTTATGGGAGCAATGGCAAAATATTGGAGCCCAATCTTGCGAATTTTTGAGTTCCCAAATGTAGATGCCTCTCCAACTATCGAGGAATATGAAGTCCTTCTAGACATTCCTTTGTCCAACCGATTGAGAGTATACTTATTCACAGGCACCCAAGATGCAAATGAAGATATCATCAAAGAGCTAATAGGTGTGGCCCCGGCACCCTCCAATATAATCAAGCAAGGACCCTATTATGGATTAAAGTGGAGTTTCCTGAGAAAACATCTCGACCAGGTAGTAAAACAGGGAGATTGGGAAATGTTCAAGCCAGCACTAGCATTAGCCATATACGGTAAAACTCTGTTCCCTTTTGTTAATGATATGGTGGATCAGGGTGCCATTGATGTTCTGCATAAGTTCAGAAAGTTTGGAGTGAATCCAGTCCCAGCCATATTATCGGATACTCTCCTTGCATTTCAGAAAAGCCACGAAAAGAGTATTCCCAAGATCCGATGTTGTGTACAACTGCTATATGTGTGGATGATGACAATGTTCAAGCATCACCAATACCCAGATTGGAGCCAAAACCCACTTCGCAGGTTCCGGAATACCTTTGTCAAACCAATGACGTTGTCTGAATGGGAAAAGTTGTTTAGGGAGGTTACCCCTAAGAACTTCGGCACTAAATGCAACATATATGACAAACATGATATGATAATGTACTCATGTGGGGATTACTCCAACATGGTCCTAATGGGTCCTAGGGGATGTCTTACTTTCACTCCTGCTTTGGTACTTGGCCAAATGAAGTGGGGTATGACCCCAGTCCGTGAAGAACAGTTACAAGGGTTTGTGATATGGTACAAGGACAGAGAAGCGACTGACAAAACATTAGATGCAGTGAGGTATTCATTGAAGCGCATTCATATCTCCGGGATACATGAGTTGGGGGAGCGCAAGGCTTTCTATACTGATGAATACAAATATTGGCGGAATGAGAGGAGAAAAGGAAAAACAATCCCTGATGCTGACATTCCACCAAAACCGGCCGGTCCATCTGAAACTGAACTATTACTGACCGGGCAGATCAAAGTGTTAGGAGCCAAGCTGGAAGAGACTCGGGATCAGAAAGAAAAGCATGAGCTGACTATCGAGAAACTCTACAAGATTATAGATGCTCAGAAAAAAGAAGAAATCAGTCTTAAGAGGGACTATGCCAACATGTGCTCTACATCTGAAAAGTATAGCCTACTTCGAGCTGTGAAGAATAAAGATGAAAAGATAGCTAAGCTGATCAGTGCTAATGAAGAGAAAGATAAGCAAATATCTGATCTGAACCGTCAATTGAAGACCCGAAGTCGAACCTTGCATACGGCGCAAATGGATATCCAGGTTTTGGAAGCAAAAGCTGAAAAGCTACAAGCCATTTCTCAGCACGCCAAGAATGAAGAGAACCATGCATGGGCCACCATGAAGGAATATCAGGCAGCTCTAGATAAAACACTCGAAAGGGAAAATCAGTTAAAGGACATAATGGAAGAAATGGAGAAGGCACACCACCAAGCATTGGCTGAGGCTAATGATGATAAAGTATACCTCTCAGAACAACTGACTCTCCTTGAAGCTACCCACAAAGAGTTGGTAACCAGACAACAGGAATGGTCGCACAACTGGGATAATATGCTCCAAGAGTGCAAATGGGATAAGGACAGATGGGAAGAAAGGTGCCGAAAAATAATTGATGGTTTTGGGGATTTTGCGGATGGCTGGTTGAGAACTTTCGAAGAGGCCCGGGGAGAACTACACATGTATCCGGAAACAGAGCTACGCCCGGCAATGAAAACATTCTATGAAACATGTGATGGGTTGGCCTGGAAGCTGAGAAAATGGAGAATTGCTGCAACTGGGGACTGTTGATATTTCATGTAAAAAAAAAAAAAAAATCAAAGAAAAATAAGCATGAGTAGAATCTCGATGTAATCTCCAATGAATATCAATAAAAGTTTCATTTTCCCTCAAGTATCTCCATGATTTCCTTCATTATATAAACTCACCAATCGATACACCATAAAGCCTTGATAAATGAGAAGCCCTCGCATTTAGATATGGTCTTGGTCGAGAACCCAGGGTTCCTTCTAAAGATTATTATCAACTGTAGATGGCCTTGTGGAGCACGCTCCCAAGTCACTAGATACAGGGCAAGGGGTTCAACGTTCATAATTTGCAACAAGAGAACAAATTTAGATGCGATCAAGGTCTAAAGCCTAGTGTTTCGTCTAAAGATTGGCATCAACGCAAGAGAAACTAATGGGGCACGCCTCATAGTCATCACATGCGGGTCAAGATGTCTTACTATACCAAGCTTCTCCAGAAACAAGGAATTTTCTTTTTATTTTATTTTTTGTCAAAATTTGCAAAACTTTACAACTGTTTTTATTTAAAAATCGTATTCAGGTGTAGTAATCATTGCTAAAAGACATCATTACAACACGAGGTCGCAATCCAGAACCATGGCCGGTCAAGAAACCCCCACAAATATGGAAGGAAAGTCAGAAATGACCGAGTTAAAGGAGCAAATGGCGGAAATGATGAAGATGATGATGAAAATGCAACAGGAGAACACTACTGGAAATTTTTCTAAAACTAGCCCTGGGGCTAAAACCACTCCTCCACCTCGCCAAGGCTCCTCCTCAAAACAGACCACAAAAGAGGGAAAGGGAAAGGGGTCTGAAACAAAAGAGCAGCAACATGATGGTCAAAATGACAACATGAGTCATACTGAAGAAACCGATGATGAGAACATTGAACAACCCACTGACGAGACTAACCCCAATGATGACATGAATTACCGTCCTCCCAAGGATGATAAACAACCTACAGGCCCACAGACAGGAAAGGAAACCCACAGTAATAAAAAGAAGGAAAAGGATGATGAAATGTGGGATATGCTCAATGCGAGACTCAAGGCTGTAGAAGGGAATAATTGTCTGGATTTGAAAAATGCCTTTGAGATGTGTCTGGTCCCAGATGTCGTGCTTCCCCCGAAGTTCAAAGTGCCCGACTTTGAGAAATATGACGGGACGACATGCCCGAAGAGTCACCTCCATATGTATGCCCGAAAGATGTCGGCATACCATCACGATGATAAACTGTTAATTCACTGCTTCCAAGATAGCCTTGTGGGAATTGCTGCTTCGTGGTACATCCGCCTCGAGCGCAAGAATATAAGAACCTTTCTGGACTTGTCCAACGCTTTCATAAAGCAGTACAAGTTCAACGAAGACTCGGCGCCGGATCGGGCCGAGCTTCAGGGTATGACAAAGAAGGTCGCTGAGTCCTTTAAAGAATATGCTCAAAGATGGAGAGGGATAGCATCACAAGTCTTGCCTCGTTTAGAGGAAGATGAACAAATTACTATATTCATCAATACTCTGCCGAATCCTTTCTTTGAAAAGATGATTGGGAACAATACATCCGATTTCAATTCCTTAATAAAAGTCGGAGATCGGATTGAGCAAAGCGTAAAAGCTGGAAAAATTGCTGCTGAACAGACTGTGGAGTCTAAAAAACCCAATTATGCGAAGAAAAAAGAAGCGGAAGCCCATTACGTGTCTGGAGAATCTCACAAAACCCCCAACAAAATCAACCATAGCCCGCGACCCTACACACCTCGTCCTCACTACAACCAAACACAATACCAACCTAACCAACAAACCCCATACCAACCCATAGCATACATTAACCACAACCGCCCACCAACCCAACACAACCCTACACCCCACTACAACCAACCTCGTCCCAACCAATACCCTGCTCAACAAAATAGACCTCCTAACAACTATCAAACCCGTCCATACCAAAATTTCAACCGTAACCAACCTAGACCCTTCCAACCCCAAAGAACCTTTGACCCAATCCCGGTCACGTATGCCGAACTGTTCGCACATCTTCAAACAGAGAGAATATTGGCCCCAATAGCAGGACAGACCCCAAATACCACAGCACCCTGGTACGACCCAAACGCCAACTGCGATTACCATTCCGGAATAATCGGGCATTCCACAGAGACCTGTAGGGCACTGAAGCACAGGATCCAAGATTTGATTGACTCTAAGTGGCTAGAGTTCAAGGACACAGTTCCCACCATCACAGGCAACCCTCTACCCAACCACGGGAATCAGGGAATAAACGTTCTAGAGCAGGACGATGATATGGCTGTGGTAGAGAAAGTGGAGGATATGAAGACTCCCTTGAAAGTTATATTCAAGGTATTGTGCCAGCAAGGTTTGGTGGATATGGTGGGAGAGGGTGCATATGAAGATGATGTATGTTTGATGCATGGGATATTAGACCATACTTTAGAGACATGTACTGAGTTTAAAGCCTTAGTACAAAGGTTGTTGCATTCTCGATTACTGATGATCGAGAAAAAAGTAAAAGGTTCTGATATTTTTGTCCTGGAAAGAGACCAGAAGATCCAAGACAGAATAATCACGAGGAAGTTTGTGCCAGTACTGAACATACCCGCTGGAACCCCATCATATACCGCTCCGCCCCGATGGATACCCCGTTCATATATAGAGTCAGGGGCAACGAGGCATCCAGGCCCTTTCCCTTACAAGTCTGACAAAGCCGTCCCATGGAAGTATCAGGGGAAATCGGTGGCGGAATCTAAACAAACGGAGGAAGTTGTGAACCTAGCTGGGGTTGGCAACATGACCAGGAGTGGCAGGGTTTATAGCCCTGTCGATTTATCAAAAAAGATCATCAATGCCTCAAAGGGCAAAGAAAAAATTGTTGAAACATCGGAAGATAGACCAGAGCCAGAGGTGACCGAGCTATTTCCGGAGAAAATGGAGAGAGAAGTTTATGAGGAGGAAGCATGTGAGTTCCTCCGGTTTATAAAACAAAGTGAGTACCAAGTGATTGATCAACTGAGCCGCACTCCGGCTAAAGTGTCGTTGTTATCATTGCTGATGAACTCGGAGGCTCACAGAGAAGTCCTATTCAAAGTCCTAAATCGGGCACACGTCAATCACGATATTTCAACTGATAAGCTCGGCGGAATCATCAACAACATCATGATTGACAACTTTATCTCCTTCAGTGATCAGGAGATCCCAATAGAGGGCAGAGGGCATACTCGTCCTTTACACATATCCGTCATGTGTAAGGATTTTGTGATAGGGCGAGTGCTGATTGATAACGGAGCTTCACTAAATGTGATGACCAAGAGGACCCTATCCAAATTGCCAGTAGGAGATACAATTCTTGGGCCGAGTTCGACAGTCGTCAAAGCCTTCGATGGAGCAAGACGTGATGTACTGGGAGAAATAGAATTGCCGATAAAAATCGGACCCTGTATCTTCAAAGTTCTCTTCCAAGTGATGGATATCAACCCCTCGTTCAGCTGCCTATTGGGAAGACCATGGATACACTCGGCTGGTGCCATACCGTCGTCGCTTCACCAGAAAGTCAAGTTCATTACGGGCGGTAGACTTATAACAGTTATGGGGGAGGAGGACACACTAGTGTCTCAGCTGAGCGATGCCCCATACGTGGAAGCTGATAGTGAAGCCTTGGAAGCCTCTTTCAGAGCACTGGAGATTGCAAATGCTTCCTCTATCGAGAAAGGGCTCCCAATGCTTAATCCTCTACCATCCAAAGCATCAATCATGATGGCAAAATTTATGTTGAGGAAAGGATTCCAACCTGGAAAGGGTTTGGGGAAGTATGGACAAGGGATGAAGAACACATTAGTCCTCCCGTCCAATAGTGGTCGAGCTGGGCTAGGCTACAGTCCTAGTAACTATCGAGAGGGGGCTTCAGAGGATAAAGAAGGTGGAGTGGCTCAGCTAGGTACATTCAAGTATAGAGGCAGAAAAGTACTCATTCCTCATATTAGTCAAAGCTTCATAAGTACATGCTTCATCAAACCAGATACAATCGCCATGGTAGAAGATGATCAGCTAGAAAGCGATTTGGGGCCTGTGTATCAATGCATCCCAGGCACAGGATTAAGCAATTGGACGGAGGAAGACGTTGCTAGTGATGTTTATTATGCAATGTAATTACGAAACGTTTTAAGTCGTCACATGTCCAGCCCTGGGCATGTGGTTCTTTTATTTATAAGGGCATGTTTTTAGTTCATCAGTATGATTTTAATAAAACTAAGTATTGCATTTTATCCAATATCTTTCATTTTATTTTTACAGTCTCCAATCAACCAAAAACAAATCAACCTAATACAAACCACTAACCATAATGCAGATCTGACAATGAATCTATAACTAATGACAACTTTAATAATCACCTGCCGAATTTTGATCACCCAATAAATCAAGCAGAGGAGGATAACGATGAAGAGTGGGAAGCATCCCCAGAATTGCTAAGACTAGTCGAGCAAGAAAGCAGAGAGATCCAGCCCCATGAAGAACCGGTTGAATTGATAAATCTAGGTTCCGAAGAAGATAAGAAGGAGATTCGGGTAGGCACTATCATGGATGCCTCCGAAAGAATGAAACTCATCGAGCTTCTGCATGAATACAAGGACGTATTCGCATGGTCATATGAAGAGATGCCAGGCCTAGATCGGAATTTAGTGGAACACAAACTACCACTAAAGCTAGATTCTAAACCAGTAAAACAAAAGTTGCGGAGAATGAAGCCGGAAATCTCCCTAAGGGTTAAAGAAGAGGTACAGAAGTGGTTGGAGGCAAAGTTCATAACAGTGTCTACCTATCCTGAATGGGTTGCAAACATAGTGGCAGTCCCAAAGAAAGGAGGAAAGCTTCGCATATGTGTCGACTACAGAGATCTTAACAAAGCCAGTCCAAAAGATGATTTTCCGGTACCTCACATCGATGCTTTAGTCGATAGTACAGCAGACCATGCCTTGTTCTCATTTATGGATGGGTATTCAGGATACCATCAGATCAAGATGGCTCCGGAGGATATAGACAAGACAACCTTTATTACCCCTTGGGGAACATTCCGATATCAAGTGATGCCATTCGGGTTAAAGAACGCCATGGCCACCTACCAGAGGGCTATGGTAGCTATTTTTCACGATATGATGCATAAAGAGGTTGAGATCTATGTAGATGATATAATTTGCAAATCCAAAACGGAGGGGGAGCACGTCGCCAACTTGCAAAAACTCTTTGAAAGGGTACGGAAGTATCAACTCAAATTGAATCCAAGCAAATGCAGTTTTGGAGTAAAATCTGGGAAAGTCCTTGGATTCATCGTCAGCCAGAAAGGCATAGAAGTAGACCCCGAAAAAGTCAAAGCAATCATGGAAATGCCAGTTCCTAAAACGGAGAAACAAGTCAGAGGATTTTTGGGTCGACTAAACTATATCTCTCGTTTCATCTCTCAACTGACTACAACCTGTGAGCCCATCTTCAAGTTGCTGAGGAAGAATCAGGTCGTGAAGTGGAACGAAGATTGCCAGTCAGCCTTTGACAAGATCAAGCAATACCTGACAAAACCCCCGATCTTGATGCCTCCTATGCCAAGTCGGCCATTAATAATGTACTTAACTGTGTTAGATGAGTCTATGGGTTGCGTCCTAGGGCAACATGATGAATCAGGCAAGAAAGAGCATATCATATATTATTTGAGCAAGAAGTTTACTGAGTGTGAAATAAGATATACATTACTGGAGCGTACTTGTTGCGCCTTGGCTTGGGCAGCCCGTCGATTGAGGCAGTACATGTTAAGCCACACCGTCTGGTTGATATCCAAGATGGACCCAATCAAGTATATCTTTGAGAAGCCTATTCCGACAGGAAGAATTGCTAGATGGCAAGTATTACTATCTGAATATGACATCGTATATGTCTCTCAGAAGGCCATAAAGGGAAGCATCATTGCCGATTATCTGGCCCACCAACCGGTAGCTAAAGAGGACTCGATGAAGGAAGAATTTCCCGATGAAGGAATTATGGTGGTGTCTCCGGATAACGAAAGACGGGATAATAGATGGACACTAGTATTTGATGGGGCTTCAAATATACTGGGTCATGGCATAGGAGCAGTATTGATATCTCCGGAAGGCAAGTTCATACCTTTCACCGCTAGGTTGGGCTTTGATTGTACAAACAACATGGCGGAATATGAAGCATGTGCATTGGGTCTGGAAGCAGCACTAGAAACAAAAATCAAATCTTTGGAAGTGTTCGGGGATTCAGCTCTAGTGGTTCACCAGATTAAGGGAGAATGGGAGACTAGAGATAACAAGCTGATACCCTATAGAGACTATATCCAACAACTGGTTGAGCATTTTGAGCAGATAGATTTCTACCACATCCCGAGGGAAGATAATAAGTTGGCAGATGCTTTGGCCACTTTGTCATCCATGTTCCAAATAGAGGGAGATAGCGTACCGGTTATCCGGATAGCTAGTAAAGATCAGCCAGCATACTGTTGTGCAATAGAATCAGAATCAGATGGAAGTCCATGGTATCATGACATAATGACATACTTAAAAAGCAAGGAGTATCCTCCAGAAGCAACAGATAATGACAAGAGAACTCTGCGGAGACTAGCTATGGGTTTCTTTCTTAGTGAGAATATCCTATACAAAAAGAACCACGACATGGTATTGTTGAGGTGTGTAGACGCTAAAGAGGCAGAGCAAATCATTGAGGAAATACATGAGGGTATGTTTGGGACCCATGCTAATGGGCGTGCGATGGCTCGAAAAATCCTAAGAGCAGGATATTTTTGGTTAACGATGGAGGGGGATTGCTGGGATCACGTCCGTAAATGCCACAAGTGCCAGATATATGCCGACAACATCAATGCACCCCCCAACCTGCTCAATGTATTATCAGCACCGTGGCCTTTTTCAATGTGGGGAATGGATGTTATTGGGCCCATTGAACCCAAAGCTTCTAATGGACATCGATTCATCCTTGTTGCTATCGATTATTTCACCAAATGGGTTGAGGCGAATTCATATGCAAGTGTGACTCGCAAGGTAGTGCTCCGGTTTGTGAAGAAGGAGTTGATCTGTCGTTATGGGTTACCCCAGAAAATCATCACAGACAATGCCACCAACCTCAATAACAAAATGATGACGGAGATGTGTGAAGAGTTCAAGATCAAGCATCACACTTCTTCACCATATAGACCCAAGATGAATGGAGCGGTGGAAGCAGCCAATAAAAATATAAAAAAGATAGTCCAGAAAATGGTGGTGACCTATAGAGATTGGCACGAGATGTTGCCATTCGCACTGCATGGGTATCGAACTTCGATCCGCACATCAACTGGGGCAACACCCTACTCATTGGTCTATGGGATGGAAGCAGTTCTACCGATAGAGGTCGAGATTCCCTCATTGAGGGTATTGGCTGAAGCCGAGCTAGAAGAAGCAGAATGGGTCCAAGCTCGACATGACCAGTTGAATTTAATCGAAGGGAAAAGGTTGGCGGCTATATGTCATGGCCAACTATACCAAAGGAGGATTATGAGGGCTCATGCCAAAAAAGTACGTCCTCGAGAGTTCAAGGAAGGGGACCTGGTGCTTAAGAAGATATTGCCAATACAAAAAGATCACCGAGGGAAATGGACTCCTAACTATGAAGGCCCGTATGTGGTAAAAAAGGCTTTCTCAGGTGGTGCTCTCATACTAACCAACATGGATGGTGAAGACCTTCGTCTTTCAGTAAATTCTGATGCAGTGAAGAAATACTATGCATAAGGCGGCTTCCTATATAAAAAAAAAAAAAAAAAAAAAAAAAAAAAAAAAAAAAAAAACATTTTCCTTAGAAATTTCGACGTAATGATCATAATCACCATTTTTCATGCATGTTTTAAAATCAAAATGGAGAATGATGTAGGAAAATTCCCATAAAGTGTGAACCCCAAATGACTATTTCCAATGATATAAGGCTTCTTTGTAATCCCCAAACACCATGGAAGATATCCCTAGTTACCCCTTTCGAGCCTAGACGTCAGGAAAGGAGATCCATTCTGAATGAACCCGTAAAAATATCTGTAACCAGGGAAGGGTAGCTTTCCAATATTCCTCAAAAAAGCTCAAAATGTAGCTATAGACTAAGAGAGTGAGAGCCTAGGAATTCCATGAATGAAAGAAAGTCCCAAAGAAAAATTCCGCTAAAGCTCATGACGTGCTTTAAGCAAAAGTTAGGACGAAGACACACCAGACTCTCGCTCACAATGAAAAAAAAGCAAAACAGTAAAAGTCAAAGAGAGGAATAATTGGATGTAGGATATTGGAGAAAAGGAGATGAAGGGGGAAGGGAAACACATTTTGAGCCGTTATACCTATTTTCTTGAAAAAACTATTCCGCCAGGCCACAATTCAAGCCAGAAAAGTCCTTGTTGAGGAATAGATCGTTTGGGATCACACTAGGGTAAAAAAGCAATCTGACTCCGAAAAACACAAATTTCTAAATGCATTCTTACTATCAAACCAACACTAAGTGATCATTACATCGAAGTTCCTAACGAATAATGAAAAAAAAAATGAATGAAGAAAATATGACCCGTTAGGTCGAAAACCCGGAAGGGCGGCCTAAGCAAAAGTTAGGGAATATATATAAAAAAAAAAAGAAGGAAGTCGCCCCAATCAGAAAAGGCAATGCAAGTGCATCACTAAAGATATGGGTTCTCAAGATAGGATACTGGGGCAGAAATTATTGGATGAAACACTCTCCTCCAATAAATTCTTAGCAATGATCTTAAAATCTTTTGAGCGTAAGGCCAGAGCTTCAACGTGGGCGAGCAAGATACTGGGGCAGTTTATTGGACAGTTATTCTTTAAACTCTTGGACCGAAAATTCGGTGGTGTCATCAATCGGTAGTAACTTTGGAGAAATACTGGGGCAGATTTTTTGAAGGACTCAAAAATTCGGTTGGAAATCAACAAGTGAAAATTAGTGTTGTCATTCTTGTATAGATAATTGAAAGAGATGTCATATACACTTTCCCGAAATTTTTCCACTCCGCCATCATACCTTATTCCCTCCATGCATGACTATGTTTATGTAAATTGTACTGATGAACAATAAAACAACCTTTTATGATAGTCGACTAAAAAACAAAGTAATGGCACACGCTAGCGACTTATAGATCATCGCCCGAAGTTGCGGCTATTCATTCCAAAAATGTAAAGGTGTCTTAAACCAAAGGCAATGATTGCGACACTTAATAAAGCGAGAAAGCAAAATTTTGTAAAATGAATCTCATAGGAGATTACCGAATTGATACGCATTCCATACACGTAGTCCAACCAT
The DNA here is from genome assembly GCA_009771035.1 of Lupinus albus. Taxonomy (NCBI): domain Eukaryota; kingdom Viridiplantae; phylum Streptophyta; class Magnoliopsida; order Fabales; family Fabaceae; genus Lupinus; species Lupinus albus. Next base: position 16,956,367 of record CM020016.1, read on the forward strand.
GTAGTTCATTCATACCATGCATTCATTCATAACATACATTCATAGAAAAAAACAAAAAAAACTTTAGACCTTAGCAGGTAAAAGGGTAGACCAGTTAGAATCAACCGTCATGGTCCCTTAGCCTGATGTCGGCTAATTAGGTTGTATTTTTCTGTCTCGAGCCACCGAGAGCTCGCAAATTTATTTTTATGTCTCGAGCCACTGAGAGCTCGCAAATTTATTTTTATGTCTCGAGCCACTGAGAGCTCGCAATTTATTTTTATGTCTCGAGCCACTGAGAGCTCGCAAATTTATTTTTATGTCTCGAGCCACTGAGAGCTCGCAAATTTATTTTTATGTCTCGAGCCACTGAGAGCTCGCAATTTATTTTTCTGTCTCGAGCCACTGAGAGCTCGCAATTTATTTTTATGTCTCGAGCCACTGAGAGCTCGCAATTTATTTTTCTGTCTCGAGCCACTGAGAGCTCGCAATTTATTTTTCTGTCTCGAGCCACCGAGAGCTCGCAATTTATTTTTATGTCTCGAGCCACTGAGAGCTCGCAATTTATTTTTATGTCTCGAGCCACTGAGAGCTCGCAATTTATTTTTATGTCTCGAGCCACTGAGAGCTCGCAATTTATTTTTATGTCTCGAGCCACCGAGAGCTCGCAAATTTATTTTTATGTCTCGAGCCACTGAGAGCTCGCAAATTTATTTTTATGTCTCGAGCCACTGAGAGCTCGCAATTTATTTTTATGTCTCGAGCCACTGAGAGCTCGCAAATTTATTTTTATGTCTCGAGCCACTGAGAGCTCGCAAATTTATTTTTATGTCTCGAGCCACTGAGAGCTCGCAATTTATTTTTCTGTCTCGAGCCACTGAGAGCTCGCAATTTATTTTTATGTCTCGAGCCACTGAGAGCTCGCAATTTATTTTTCTGTCTCGAGCCACTGAGAGCTCGCAATTTATTTTTCTGTCTCGAGCCACCGAGAGCTCGCAATTTATTTTTATGTCTCGAGCCACTGAGAGCTCGCAATTTATTTTTATGTCTCGAGCCACTGAGAGCTCGCAATTTATTTTTATGTCTCGAGCCACTGAGAGCTCGCAATTTATTTTTATGTCTCGAGCCACTGAGAGCTCGCAAATTTATTTTTATGTCTCGAGCCACTGAGAGCTCGCAAATTTATTTTTATGTCTCGAGCCACTGAGAGCTCGCAAATTTATTTTTTATGTCTCGAGCCACTGAGAGCTCGCAATTTATTTTTCTGTCTCGAGCCACTGAGAGCTCGCAATTTTATGTTATCATCTGGAGCCCAAGGTGCTCACGAGGTCGTTGTCTTGGCCTTGACAAAATTCATGTTCATTTCTTTACTAGTTACTTACTATAATAGCATACGAACTTCAGTTTGTCTGCTATCAAGTAAACAACAAGTAAAGAGGGGCAGCTGTGAACACTCAATTTTGTCCGGCCTATATTCCAAAAAAAGTAATAATAAGACATCTGAGGAATTTACTGCCTCGTAGGTACAAGATTGCTAACCTTCAGTGACAAGAATTTGGATTGACCAAATACTGGGATACATACATAGGGGTGCTATATAATATATTCGCATGAAAGAGTGAGAGGAAATGGTAGCTTAGTTCTGTAGCATTTGCTGTATGACAGGAAACCTGTATTCAATTATATTCAATGGTAATACATATTCTCCTGAATAGGATTATACACTTGTCTCGCTTTTTCACAAGCAGATTACATTACATACATAGGCTTATGAAGTAATAGAACAACAAAGTGCAGGAATTCTAAATCCAGCAAAACAATCATTCCTAACAGTGTTCTACGACATCCAGAATAACTAATAAAATGGCAAAACTCAAAAGGAAAAAACAGTGATTGACGTTATTGTCTATTTGACTGACAAAAGTAAAAGACAAACTTTTGTCCAGCGAAGGCAAACAAGGTCCGTTGTCGAGTAGAAAGGGTGGAGATGCAATCATAAATTCATTCACCACTCAAATTATTGAGCCACTCACTCTTCATCGGAAGCTGCTGGAGTTTCGACCCATCTGAGTAGAGGATTGTGACGCACGCTAGCAAAAGGCACATAACGTAGCTGTCTTTCTAAAACACTTAGTACAATGCAGTCTTGAGACTATATTAGATGCTGCATGGGATTGGCATGGCACCAACCAAGGGGCAGCAGTGAATACAATCCTGAAAAATGTCAAAATCAATAGTTTGCAGTTACAATCAGAATCATTAAGCGGCATTGGTAGATAATCTTGAATGCAAAAATCAGAAATAAAAAGCATTAAGATGTCAATTATGAGCAGGCTACAAATCAGAGTAATCAAGACATTAAAGAGGTGGTCACAAGGGGTCATGGCTGTTATGAGTAGGCTGCAAATCAAACTCTGAAATTACTATCCTATTTCAGTTGCAAATTGCAATGATGGAGAGCCTTTAACACATTAAAATAGAATTCATTTCCCCTACAGTTACACATTCATACATTCAGAAAGATAACAGTTGGCAACTGAAAGGATTTCACAGTAGAGTCCCAACTCTATAAGAAGACCAAGCTACAAATACATAAGCACATGTTCATGATTCTGAAAAATTTAGTAGCAAAAGACTTACAACCAGATACTTTTTTACAGACATCCTGCATAATCACCATACCACATATTCGCATATCACAGACATTGGCCATAGATAAAGCAAACCGAAACATCAAAAACTCAGTTGCTAAAAATTCCATATACCTATCGCACATACATAACCAAAGTCATAGTCCTAACTCCTTAAATTTACTGTCCTAAATACACAACACCATACTTACAGCTATCTATCCCACATATCACACATCATATCCAATCAGAGAGCAATCCAGGAACGACGTACCGACATTACACAAAAAGGGGTCATACGTATTGGGAGAAAACAACCAAAAAGAGAGGGTTAACATCCAAAAGGGCTAAAAGCATACATTCAGGTAAGTTGTTCATCCCATGTCATTCGAATAAACGCATTGTTTGTCGGTATTAAACAAATACATACCTCCATGTTCACATAAGGATAAAACGAAAAATGCATTGCAATGACATCCAAACAGTTTCGATCTTTTTATGAATAAATTAAAACCCGACTTTACATGTGTGTCACTGATTTATGATGATAAAATGGAATGAAATATTGCATTGAATGGGGTTAGAGTTCTTGTACCTCTGTTTTTTTTTTTGAGTAACCGTGAAGGAGGTGGTTTGAGAGGGGAGAATTACTAAAATTTGAGGCTTCCTTTCGTGGTGGAGATCGTTATTGGCTTGAACCGAGCAGAAAAGAGCAATTTCCTTCGTCTTCCATTAATGTCATCGCCGGCAAAAACGAAAAAACAGAGGAAGAGGATGATGGCGTCGAACCCCACCACCACAGCAAGCCATTAGCCACCTTCGACGGAGAAGATAATCGGAGAAGGAGACTAGAAACGAATCGCCTTCGTCTTCTCACCTCCGCGATTTTCTCTCTTCTTCTCACTTCTCTCTTCTTCTCACTTCCCTCTTCTAAACTCTCCCATGCCATCCAAGTCAAAAATGACAAACCTAAAACTAACCCCTCCCCCCTTCAATCCGTTTTCGTAGCTGGGCCTAACCCGAGCCCAGTAAACTTTTTTTTTTTTGTTTGTTTATGTCTTCTTTTATTTATTTGTTTTTTTTTTTGTATTATACCAAATGAGTAATCTTAGTTAATCAAAGATGTTATATTAAACTCTAATAATTATATGTTATTAGACAAATTAGTTTTATCAATAATATATTTTTTAACTATTTCAAATCTCTTTAAGATATGATGCGGCGCGGGCATTAGTCTTGCTACTTCATCTATCTTAAAGGTGAATAATTTTAATAATATATTTTTTAACTATTTCAAATCTCTTTAAGATATGATGCGGCGCGGGCATTAGTCTTGCTACTTCATCTATCTTAAAGGTGAATAATTTTAATAACATATTTTTAAAACTATTTCAAATCTCTTTAAGATATGATGCGGCGCGGGCATTAGTCTTGCTACTTCATCTATCTTAAAGGTGAATAATTTTAATAACATATTTTTAAAACTATTTCAAATCTCTTTAAGATATGATGCGGCGCGGGCATTAGTCTTGCTACTTCATCTATCTTAAAGGTGAATAATTTTAATAACATATTTTTAAAAATATTTCAAATCTCTTTAAGATATGATGCGGCGCGGGCATTAGTCTTGCTACTTCATCTATCTTAAAGGTGAATAATTTTAATAACATATTTTTAAAACTATTTCAAATCTCTTTAAGATATGATGCGGCGCGGGCATTAGTCTTGCTACTTCATCTATCTTAAAGGTGAATAAATTTTAACAACATATTTTAAAACTATTTCAAATCTCTTTAAGATATGATGCGGCGCGGGCATTAGTCTTGCTACTTCATCTATCTTAAAGGTGAATAAATTTTAACAACATATTTTAAAACTATTTCAAATCTCTTTAAGATATGATGCGGCGCGGGCATTAGTCTTGCTACTTCATCTATCTTAAAGGTGAATAATTTCAATAATATATTTTAAAACTATTTCAAATCTCTTTAAGATATGATGCGGCGCGGGCATTAGTCTTGCTACTTCATCTATCTTAAAAATAAATAATTCCAAACAATGCATCTCAATTATTTCAAAAAATAATATATATCCTAAAGATAAATAAATCTTAACACCGTAGTTTAATCAATTTCAAAATCTCTTTAAGATTTGATATGGTGCGGACATTAGTTTATGCTGCTTCATCTTTTCTTAAAGAGAATATAATTTATATCAACTTTTCAAACAAACTAAACCAACACCAATTAATTTTCAAAACCAGAACTACGTAGCCTTGATTTCCCTTTTGCACCTAGGGATACGTAGGAGCAAGATGAACTCTTGTCAGGCACAACAATAAAAAATAAAATATTTCGCTTTAAGTAATTCAATTTTAATAGATTATTTTAAGGGTATAAAAGTCCATGTTATTAGCAAGGGTACCGTTTTAATACGGGCGAACGGGGTGCTAACACCTTCCCCGATTCGTAATCGACTCCCGAGCTCAGAATCTCTAGTTAAAGACCAAGTTATCCTAATTGGGCATGTTTAGAGTTTTCTACGTTTTAACCGTAAAAAACGTAGTGGCGACTCCAAAATAATTGGAAGAGGTAGAAATCGAGTTCGCCTCTCCCAAAGTCGCAGGGCCGGTCTTCCAACCGAAAATCGGGTCGCGACAAATGTAATATATTATGGTAATTTAATGTATTAATGTAATATATTATTGTAATTTAAAGTATCAATGTAATATATTATGGTAATTTAATGTATTAATGTAATATAATTTAATGTAGTATTTTAAAGTATCAATGTAATTTAATTTAATGCATTAATGTAATTTAATTTAGTGTAGTAATTTAAAATATCAATGTAATAATGTAGTAATTTAATGCATTAATGTAATTTATAGTAATGTTATATAATGTAGTAATTTATTAAGAATAATGTAATAATTTAATTTTTACATAATGTAGTAATTCCAAGAGTTTTAATTTTTTACATAATGTAATAATATAATGTAATAATATTATATAATGTACATAATGTAGTAATATAATGTAGTAATTCCAAGAGTTTTCCAAGAATTTTTACATAATGTAGTAATTCCAAGAGTTTTAATTTTTTCCCGCCTGGAAAGCAAGAGTTAACTAAAGTCGTGGACGGAGTCCACGACATTCTGCTAGGGTTCCTCGACTTCGACGTTGGCCGCTTCAGTAATGATGGCACTGAACGAATGTCGTGGACCGGGTCCACGACTTTGGAGCAGGCCGGCTCTGCGACTTCAATGTCAAATATAAATATTTAATATATAAATATTTAATATAAATATATATATATATATATATATATAAATATAAATATAAATATAAATATAAATATATATAAATATATAATATAAACGGAATATTTATTATAAATATATTTAATGTAGTAATATTTAATATATATATATATAAATATAAATATATATTTAATATAAATATATAATATAAACTGATGGTATCCCATCAGCCTCCTGGAAACGCTTCGACTAGGCGAATGTCGTGGATGGTATCCACGACTTTTGAGCAGGCTAGGTTACAGCTACGACTTCGAGCATCTAGGGCACTTAATTGAAAGTCGTGGACCCCGTCCACGACATTCATCCTATAAATAACCCCCCAACCCCTCACCGTGTATCTCACTGGTTTATTAAATTCAAAAAAATCAAATTCAAAAAATTCGAATCTATTTGTGACACTATGAATCACATTGGTCCCGGCCCTATCATTCCATCCCTACTTACTCTTCAAGATGATCATGTTTCCACAACAATATGGAATGGTGGTGAAGTTACTTTTAGGGCAAGGTACAACCTATGGCCACAACTACCTGAAGAACCGGTGTTACAAGTCATTCGTAACACCGCGTTTGGAAGAATATTAGACATTGGAAGAGCTGAGATCAACAACCATCTGATTACTGCTTTGGTTGAGCGCTGGAGGCCGGAGACCCACACTTTCCACTTACCCATCGGAGAGTGCACGGTTACTTTGGAGGATGTGGCTTATCAACTTGGATTGCCCATTGATGGAAACATTGTCACCGGTCCAACAAACATGGATTGGAATGTTGTTTGTCATAACTTGTTGGGTGCGGTTCCTAATGAAAGACAAATTGTTGGACAACGCATTCAAATGAGTTGGTTGGACTCCACATTTCAAATGAATTTTAATTAAAATTGTGATTTTGATTATCAATTATTATTATTTCGTTTCATATTACAAATATTCAATACTAATAAAATAAAACATAAAATACAAAAATATAAGAAAACTACAATGCATAAAAAGGGTATTAGGATAAGGGTAGAAAACACCAAAAACACCAAAAACACGCTACTGTTTGGGGTCTGAGGGATGTCGCATTCTAACAATGCGACACCAAAGTCGCATTTTCAGAATGCGACTTACCTCACCATGAATCTCGCATGTTTGGAATGCGACACATATGTCGTGGTCCCCATCCACGACATTCAAAAAGTTACACTAAGACGGTAAATAAATTTTTTCCTACACCAAAGCTGGCATAGTGTAGTCAAACTACACCATACCAGTAAATTTTCCGGAGGAGGGAGGAAAAATTGCATGGGTCCCACACCAAAACTCTTCTTCTCACTTGTGGAAGCACTCTCTCATAGAAGTAGAAGTCATTAATAAAAGTTGCTTTACATATAAAGAGAGAAGGATGAGCTTAACTTTTATATGCTGTCTCCATTACACCTCTCCAAATCTCCGTGCAGCCTTAGTGATGATGGGAATATATAATATATAATAGTATTGAAAATGAAATAAAAATATATACACAATAAATTAAACAATTTATTATTAATCAATGCACTGGGACTGAATGACTGAGAAACCCATCATAGCCTCCTCAGGGTGAGACTCGGGAACAAGAATTCTCGTTCCCAAAAATTAATGTATCTATATTTTATATTAATCAAATTTCATCAAATAATATATAAAAATTATTTTTTATATGATTTTTATTTTTAAATAAATAATTTTGTAATTAATTTAAATGGGACAACATTGAAATACAAAATGTGGAATATATGATGTCCACTCACTTCCACATTTGTTTCCTCTTCTTAATTAGAAATGCTTTGATGGGATTTGGTCTCTCGGTTTGCTCAATTTATGTGATGTGCCATGGAAAATGCAATGTACAATGACACATGCATCATTTTAATTATAATAATATTACAATTTTATCATTAAAAAAATATTATTTGCATCTCCATTAATAGAGAGGATCCTAATTCGATATGTCACTTCTTGATTTTTGCAACTTACCACCTTGCATTTATCATTTCCATGTAACTATGTTATTAAATATACCAACTCAGATTCACGCCAGGACCATCATTTTCTGTTTACAAAAACTATTTTACTTTTCAAATATTAATACTGTTGATTACCGTATGAATGAAACTTTTTCGTGTTGTGTGGGAGAGAAATTAGTAGTTAGTTTAAAATCATCATGTCGATCTCGACAATATTAGCATGACATATAATATGGCGTAGTTAAAAAGTAATATAGGTAAAATGAAAAACATAATTATATGCAATAAAATTTTATAAAATTATTAACATTATCACTTAAAGTATTAATATTAGTTCATTAGTGACACATTTTTCGTCTTGTGTCTTGTGTGTGAGAGAAATTATTGGTTAGCAGTAGAAGTAAAATATAAAGTTGATTATGGGTAAATTTAAATTTTATAAAATTTATTAGAGATAAAGTAAATTTGAAGTATTTATCCGAATAACATTATACGTTTTAAATAGTGCTAATAAAAAACACTTTTAGATGAATAAGTATAAATCCGAGGGGAGGCTTCCTTATTTTCCTATATTGCATCATTTTCTCCCTCCTTTGTAATACGCTCTATGAACTAGCTTTGAAAAAAATTAAATACATAAAGGTATAAATCTATATTATTTTATTAAAATCTGTTAAAGATAAAGAAAATCTATAATAAAAAGTTGAACTAGTTCATTCGGGAAATTCGAACGCAAAAGCCACAAATTCTTGCTTCTAACCAAACATTTTTAAGAGAAAATCACTTTTACAACTTTTTTTTATTAATCTGCATCGTGATAAATATTCAAATTCACGTTCGACATCACTGATCTACATTAGTGGTGTGCAAGAACAAAACCGGACACGATTATAATGTGACAATGCATAATTTCTTAACTGTGTATATTTATTCCTTTAAATTCTATGTGTAACTACTATTTCTTTTTATATAATATATATTGTTTATAATCAGCATGGTGAAAGCCCCACTGAAAAAAATATACACTATAATTGTGATGTATATTTGTTAATCGAATATAACAATGTTAACAATTCATTACCACGAATAACCTAAATTGTGTAATTTTTGCAAAATATAAGAGCATTCATCATTAATTATATAACATGATTATATATAGGAGAGGTGTAAATATAAGACGTACATGCACCTACTATTTTTCTATTTTTATGCCCCATTATCTTATTTGTTTTTGAGGTACCATTTTGTATACTTAAGATCATCTTTAGATAGGCAAAATACATCTAAAATAATATGGAAAAAATAATTTGGTCCGACACTTTTATTCCGGAATAAAATATAATAATATGACAATTTCATCATTAAATATAAATATAAAAGTAATAACTTGTCTCTCAAGATAATTTTTTCGTATTTTATATTTATAATATTAGATTTCTAGAATAAAGATCGTTTGTCCTAAGAAAATTGTGTGTCAATACCATTTGTCAATCAAACTTTACAAAATAATACAAAAATATTAATTTATGTTTTTATAATTTTCCTTTTTAATGAAATTAAACTTTCTAATTGGGATATGAATGAGAACATATAATCCCCATCTAAATTTCCAGGCTTCTTCGTTGGGATAGTGATTAAGTGTTCATAATAATGTCTTATTTCCTGTCCCGAATTAATCATATATTATTGAAATAAAAAATTTAAAAACAAAAATTAACATTTTGATTTATTCGATATACACATAAATGAGATATCATTCAAGTCATTGGTTCTTTATGTTCCTCATTGTCCTAGTTAGTATTTTAAGGGTTGGTTAATCACAATTCCCATTTGAGAAGTCTTTTTAAAAAAAGCCCTAGTTCCTTTTGGAGTTATTTGGAAACAAAAGCAAGTAGATTCCTGATATTATTCTCTTACACCTTTCTGCTTTTTTTTTATCTCAAAGGACTAAAAAAGCCCATTTTATCTCATTACCAACCGCAATATCTTTAGGTAGAAAAGTTTTCTGGTCTCATCTATCTCTCCATATATACTCAATTAGGAAACTGTGTCTTCATTCTTAGCTCATAATTCTACCTTCTTACCCTACACTTCTTCTTTCTCTATTTGCATGAAACAATGGCAACAGATCAAGGTGGTAATTATCTGAGTTGCAAAAGCAGCAGCGGTTTTTGTGGGGGTGCAATGGATCAGGACAAAGATTTTGATGAAGATGTTTGGGGTGTAACCAATGATAAAGGTGGTTCTTCTTCTGCATGGCACAAAGCTAGTGATCCAAGTAAGATTCTAAAGGCTAATAAAAGTGCATTTCCCTCAAACAATGCTCAAGTGGTTCAAGGGTCTTATTCTTCTTCTTCTTCTTCTGTGCCTATGGATATTCCTGATTGGTCAAAAATTTATGGGAAGAAATATTGCACTAAAGGGTCTGAGAATGATGATGATGATGGTGATGATATGAGTATTCCTCCACATGAATGGCTTGCTAGGAAGCTTGAAAGGAACCAGATTTCATCTTTCTCTGTGTGTGAAGGTATGGGTAGGACACTCAAAGGAAGAGATCTTAGCAAAGTGAGAAATACTATTTTGACCAAAACTGGTTTCATTGAGTAACTACTGCATGATGGAGTCATCAACATAAATCCATAATCATGATCATCACCATCCATGTCATATCATGTCACATCATATAATATTCATTTTGGCAGCAGCATTATACTTGGTACCCATGCAATCTTCTGTTTTGTTTATTGTTTTATTATTATTATTATTATTAAATTATTAATTATTAATATATAGTATATCAGTATTAGTATGGAATATGATAAGGAGTATAATGCCCTTGCTAGTAGAGCTTAGAAAAGTTTTGTCTGGATTTGTAGTAGAGTTTGATAATGTTTTAGGCCAAGGATGTGTAATGAACTGTGCACCTTATAAATTAATGGAAGAGATGCTACTTATTAGTTTAGCTTCTGCTTGATATCTATCATTGTCTGCATTCATGTATGTTCTTAATTATCTCATTCACCCATTTATATTTGAAAAGATGTTTTCATGATGTTATTGGCATCGCAGTGTAATGGCTAAAGTTTGAAACCTTTCTAATTACTTGGAGTTGACAATTTTGAGACACTTATCTTTTGGAATGAAAATTGTTATTCTTCACAAAATATCTTCCTTATAACTATGTTAACGACCAACAATACTTTTAGGAGAAAAAGGGAAATATGATGTATCTTCAAACATGGTCTTTATCTAGAAGTGTATTTTGTGCTAGTGATCTTCTTTAATAGATAATCAAGTTAATGAATTAATAGATAAATCAACTTGTTACATACAATCCCAAGGGAGTACTTATCTACTTATGTTCACAAAATGTAAAAAATATATGGATAATACAAAACTCACATGGTGGTAGAATCACTCACAAAAGAATATAAATTAACTCATATAGTACTTACACAAACTCTCTCTAAAACTTAAAATAAATTTTACAATTTGAAAGTATCAAGTGTGTTTCTTTTGGTTCGAGTTTGAAGTCTTTTAATAGTGTCTGGATGAGCTTTCATCGCACCAACCCGTGTTGGGCATCACATCCACACTTGGCGTACCACCCATCGTGTCAAGTGCAATTATGTGAGATGAGTGTATGAGTTATAGAGGATAAACTTGTAATTCTTTTAATTCAGTCAACGTAGAAGTTATGTTGAATGTGGTTCTTCCTCTGCTGGGATTTACTTTGGCGCTGAGCATAAAGCTCAAATGTTGTCTGATTCGCTCAACATGATCCTTGTGTTGAGTCCGACTGAGTTTATATGATCAAATTAACACTTAAAATTTATCTATAAGATTTGTAAGAAGAGATACAAAAAAAAAATAGAACATGGGAGGATAAAATAGTTAGGGAGAATTTATAGACAAAATTATTTAGAATGGATTAGATTAATGCTTTTTTAATATAGACATAATTTATAATTGAATGGTATGACTTTATTTAATCCTTATAAACGACTTTCCTACTATATATTTTTCATAAGCACCTTTTCTAGTTGATAGAATTCCTTTTAAATGTGATATTGATAATAGTATCATCAAGCATGACATGCCTTATATATACACCCATCTTATACTAGAGAATAATTTCCATATTGCATTTTAGTCCCCAAATTAACATTCCAATTCCAGCTTGAAGCTCATCAAAATAAACAAATCAATGACATAACTTCTCCCACCTTGCATTTTTTTTCTCAAATCAAATATTCAATTCTAGCTTGAAGCTCATTTTTGTCCATTCCTGAGCTCATTACCTAGATTTCGTGGTATCTATACTATATATAAAAGCAAAATATGGTTTAACCAATACTATGATGTATTTTCATTTCCCTATTTTCTCCCTAACATTATTTTATTTGTACAAAAAACTAAATAAAAATAATATATCTCTCAACTTAAATTGAACATGATAGTAAAGATAAAAATACTGTAATATAATTATAAACTACACTGAACACAAAAAAACATTATAATTCGCCAAAATGAAATATATAAAAATTGAATACTTAACATCATAGAATGTGGATCGGCAGATACAAAATGTCTATCGAAAGAATAGTTAATAATAATTGGAGTTCCATATCCCAATTTAATTTCAAGCATCCCAAAAACTATTAGGATGTTTCATTGTTCATTTGGAACCTCAAATAGTATGAATAATCACGAATGCTTCACCTTTTACTAGTAAAGATGCCTTACATTCTCTTTAAGGATACCTCACCCAATCTTTATGATATCGATCAAAGGAATGATTTCACCTAAATTTAATGTAAAAATGCCGAAAGTGAGAACATAAAAATCATGGGATCTATTCTAAAAAATTTCCATATACAAAATAGAAGTTTCTTAAAAATGAAAACAAGCCATTGAAAAACAACTTGGTCCACCTTATTTAAATGGGCTTGGCTGAATGGTTATCCCAGGCCCAGCCAACCCATTATTTAAACTCACAAGTCACAACCAAGGGTTAGGATTTTCTCCATTAATGGAGAAATAAGTACAAAAAAAACAACATGAAAATATAAAATAGTAGAACATTTTTATCATTTAAAGATAATGATATTACATTTTTACCACTAAAAATAAATGTAAAACTAATAATGTGCGTCTCTATTACTAGAGAAGAGTCTAACTCTACGACCAAACAATAATAAATAACAATCAAAATTTATAAAAAGTAACTTAATAGATTTTTATTTTAAGTGCAATTAAATATTACATCCATCACCAATGAGTTAACCCATTAGTTAAAGATCAACTAGATCTTAAGTAAACTTTTGGTCAAAAGTTCAATTTCTTGGTGTGACACTTATTAGAAAATACAAATAGATTAGTTTGTTAAGGACAAGAGGGAAACTCTGTGTTATGTTGAAAAGAATCTTACACATTCAAAACGTCATCGTTTAATTGGAACTTCACAGCGAAGTTTACTTGTGAAAGAGGCAATCCAAGCCGTTTAAAGAAAGTAAAACTAAAATGTTCCGTGTTCCACTCAAACACTACAACATCTAAAATAAGATAATAAAACCCTAATTTTTTAAGATTATAAAGGTTTTTCTCTCCATATCAAACTTCAATTTTTTTGTTTCATTCAAAGACAGAGATAGAAGCTTTTTCGTTTTCCTTCAATCATTGATCTTTTCGTGTTGGGTATGTGAATTAGGTTTTTTGAACCTTACACTCCTCCTCTTTCTCTTTCTTAATCTTTCCCTTCTTTCGATTTCGAGGGTGGAATTTTATAATGTTTTGTTGTTTGATATTTTCAGAGAATAATCACGTTTCCAATTCCATCATGGCTAAAACCTCCTTCAAGCTTGAACATCCTTTGGGTACAGTACGCTTTATTATTATTATTATTATTATTTTATTCTCTAATAATCTTATATTTGTTGTGAATGTAAACCCTTTGATTGGTTGGATTGAATTCTAAGTGTTTATTCATCTTGGATTGTAAAAAGATTACTTCTTTGACATTGTTTAATTATTTTTTAGAGAGATTATTCTTATGAAATTTTAAAACCCTTTTTTAAATCCCCGTTTGATTGATTGAATTCAATGTTCATGTCTTTTGTATTGTAAACAAATTGTTTTGCTGTTAACTTATTTCCAAGTTTTGATTCTCTACTATGATAATTATGTTCCCGATTAATTTTCATGAGATTCTAAAACCCCTTTTATAAGAGGTTAGCTGTTAATTGAAACAAATAAAAAAAACATTCCAATTGAGTGAATTGACTAACAGCTTATCTTTTTCTACATGTCAGAAAGAAGACAAGCTGAGGCTTCCCGCATTAGAGAGAAGTATCCTGATAGAATACCCGTAAGATTTTAATGTGTAGAATAGAATACAGATTCTCATGATGTTTTTTTGTTTTGTTGAAGCACTCTTGTGTAAATATATGGCGATTATATGCAGGTGATTGTGGAGAAAGCTGAAAGAAGTGACATTCCAGACATTGATAAGAAGAAGTAAGTTATTCTTTGATGCTATTACGTTCATTTTGATCAATTTTCAGGCCTGAGATTGAGAATACAGTTTTGCTGCTGAAATGTTTTTTACCTTTTTTTTGCTTGATTTTTCTGTGAATATTTTTCAAGCTTTCCATTTTTGTTGTGGTAGTATTATAGCCAGAGTCGCAGGTGGTGAGGGTTGTAAAGCTTGAAACCAAGCACCCATGTTGAGTTGATACTTTGATACTCTGAAAAAATACTGATTTGTACTAGTGCTGAAGCAGTTAAGGATGGTACCATATAATTTTTGTACATCACTTAACGTCTTAACTTCATTTTAGTCAGGAATTTGTAGAGGATTTAACACATTAAGATTAATGCAACGATGATGTTCTTCTTGCAAAAGAGTAGGGTGTATTTTTCATATTTAGTTTGAAAAACAATTAACAGAAAAAGTGTGGTTGTTTAGTGATAGAAACTAATTCTCTGCTTTGGGATTTCTGGCAATCTGGTTTATTAATCGTGCATACTGCATGCATGTGTAAAATGGCTATGGATAATACCTCAAAATCTGATTTATCCATAGACATTCAATACTCATAACTATCTCATATACCTTGATGTATACTGCATTCTGCATATGTTGAGGTACTCTTTTGATTTATCTCCAACAATATATAGTGAAGTATATGAGTTAGTTATGAGTATCAAAACTTGAAGGACCAAACCTTGTTTTGTTTCCACATTCCATCAATCAAGGATTACAAGATATATTAATCTTGGCCAATGCATATGGTCTGATTCTGTGCATTCTCAATTAATTTTGTTGCTCTTATTGTGATGATGTAGATACCTTGTCCCAGCTGATTTGACTGTTGGTCAGTTTGTTTATGTTGTCCGCAAAAGAATTAAGCTCAGTGCAGAGAAGGCTATTTTTGTTTTCATCAACAACACTCTACCTCCAACTGGTAAGTATTCACGTCACTCAAACCCGAACGTTGTTGTTGTTGCCTTTTTAAGTTTTATCAATGCTTATGAACTAAATCCCTTGTTTTTTGCAGCTGCTTTGATGTCTGCTATTTATGAGGAAAATAAGGATCATGATGGCTTTCTTTACATTACTTACAGTGGGGAGAACACCTTTGGATCCCAATAGACATAATTTGTGTCAACCTCTGTAAATATCTTCTGCAAGATGTAAATTCTCTGCAGTTAATTGCCAATACATTGCTTATTGAGCATAGTTATTCTACACTTTGATTATGTTCATTCTCATTCTTCTCCAAATAATCAACCTTCAAAAAGTAGGATTTGAAGTGAAGACTATATTCTATTGAAATCAAAAGAAGTAAAATGATATATTTCATGGATTCTATCTTACATACATAACTTTTGATTTATACATGAAAAACATACTCTTGCAAAGATATTAGTTATTTATTTGCCCATGGGGTGAATTATCATACTATAAATTCTACCCTTATCATATAACTTAGTACTTCTGTATTCTACAAATATTTATCTACTGCTGAAATCCTAAAACAGAAAAGTTTAGCCTTGGAGTCATGAATATTAAGTCAATTGGAGTTGGATGGATTAGATTTTAAAGTTAATCAACAGAAAGAGAACTTAACCAACTTGAAAGTTATATAGAGTACCAGCAGGACATGTTAGATACCCTGTGTTTCCTTGTTACATTGTTTTTTCTTGCTCTAATTTATCCTTAATCTTTTTGCAGCAAAACTTGCAAACTCACCCTTTTTTGTGTGGCACCCTTAATTTAATTTTAAATCCTCATTCATTCATTCATCACCCTTATCACACATGGGTGATACTTCACTACTGCAATATTATTATACATACTTATTAATAAAATATGCATTTATATGTAATTATTAATTATATTAACGTTATCTTATTTGCTTCAACAACCTTCTTATAAAGCATTTCTACCTGTCTATGGTATTTATAACAATTCAAGCAGAGTCACGTCCATTCATCAAACTCCGTGGTCAAATTAAGGGGGCTAAACAACTTTGACGGTACAATAAAGACCAGTGTAAACTTTATATAAATATTTATATACAGTCATTACATCATGTATATGAATGAATAATAGATTATAGTGTATAAAACTCATAGTACATACATCTTTTTCTCATGTTTATATCTTTATACTACCCCTATCAACTCTATTTGCCATAGTACTTCCTCTTGAATTTGGAATAAACTGTAAAATTTCTTAAGTATATCTTTACAATGCATTTACTGCTTCCATAATACTTGTTAAGAAATAGAGAACTAGAATATGAAAGTTGAATAATCTCAATACAAGGAATAACCTGAAAAAACTTTAAATATTTCTAACTATGATAGGTCGAAATAAATAAAAAACCTGAATCCATTATATAATTTCAGTCTTTATTATTTACTGTAATACTAGGTAATGTGTGTCAGACTTACTAAAATAATTTAATTCAACCAAGCAAAAATCCTTGATTTAAATTTTGATTTTTTAGATTGTTCTAATTATTCAATTAAACTAATAATGCCTTATGTACCCGAATCAGATTTTGGTGATGGTGCATTATGATTGGTTTACTCTAAACATCTTCTAGCACTTTTTATCGCTGTATAGAATATTATATGTCATGATTAACGAGGAGAGATCCATTAAAGAGTTAGGTGACTGCCTTAGAATCTCAATAATCGATTAATTACACTATTAATCGATTAATTCTGTAATTAATCGATTAATAGTAATTAATCGATTAATAGTGTAATTAATCGATTAATAGTGTAATTAATCGATTAACTGTTAGTTGTTTTCAGTTTGTTAGTTATGATATTTGATATTGTATTAATTAATCGATTATCATCATAGTTGATCAATTAACTGATTAGTTGTTGAGTCAGTCAATGTAGTATATAAAAAGT
This sequence comes from Lupinus albus, assembly GCA_009771035.1. Lineage (NCBI taxonomy): Eukaryota > Viridiplantae > Streptophyta > Magnoliopsida > Fabales > Fabaceae > Lupinus > Lupinus albus. The sequence continues at coordinate 16,973,722 of CM020016.1, forward strand.
AATTCCCTTAATCCATATATATTCATTCAATATGAAGAAACTCAATTTAATGAGAAATATAGTTTCTACTATTTCTCTTTCTTTTTTTCTTCAAGTTTTTATTTTCAATTTATCTATTCTCTCATATTTTTTAATTCATCAAGAAACTTTTTTTTATAACTCATACCAAACTTTAATGGAATCAATTAGATTTTCATATATATATATATATATATATATATATATAAAATGAATTATTGCCTTGTAGTGACAATTTCACACTCCTTTTCAAGTTGATTGCTTTTTATGTACGGGTATTGATTATGACATTCTTTTCATAGCTATACTAGTGGCCTGAATCCATTATGCTTAAAATTAAATTACTAAGAGCCACACAAATAAATAATCAGGTAAAAAAAGCTAGTCCACGGAATTAGCTTTTATTAAGTCAGGGTGATTAGAAAAGGAAGGAGGTGACGAAAATAGGTGCACACTAAAATTTAATTCAAAACAGACAAAATTGATGCTCAAGGACCACATGGTCGCATGCTTTCAAAAAAGTGAATAGGGACTAAATTGGAATAATAAAGTACAAGAACACAAACAAATAAAATAAAATAGCAATGATAGATTTTATGAAGAGGCCTAGGAAACAAAAAATATATTACAAAAGAGGTCCATGCTAATGTGGAAGAGAATGAGCATACAAAAGAGGTCCATGCTAATTTTTCGAATCCTTCTAATTTTTTTTGTCTAATATAAATTGTGGAAAATATGTATGCATGATAGGCTAAAATTTTTATATAGTTTTAGATTATATTCTATAGTTTATTTTTAATTATTATTGACTTTTTAAAAAAATAATACAAATGAATAATAGATGATGTACTGAGTGTATATAAATTTTACACCGACATGATATAGTATTACAGTCATATAAATTTTGTGTATAAAAATGAGAAAAATATATGCACTCAAAGTGTATATGATTTTATATAATGTCACTTCATCCTCCATCATTTATGTTTTGTTTCTATTGACTCTTCAAAAAAAAAAATACAAATGAACAACAACTGATATATTGACAATGTATAAATTTATACACTTATAATACATAGATATTACATTCTAAAAAAAGAGGACTATCAATCTTTGGCTAGAACTTCCACAAAAATATTGATTGTGGTCCACTTTCTAAGTGCATATCTTCTAGTAATTCTTGTCGTGTGTCCCCCACATAGTTCGGCCTTGTGCCAGCATAGCATGGTCGTGTCTCATAGACCTTAGATTAAAGATGATATTGATTGAACTCGTAGGTATATGTTTTAACTCGTAGGTCATATACAAATCTAACTCAAATTTAACTAGAAAAGGCTGATATGATTAGGTTCAAGTTGAGGTTTTTACCGAGTTTAAATTTGGAGTTTGGATTTAATATAGTTGATACCTTACCACGAACCCGATTAATATGTAAATTATAAAATTAATATATATATATATATATGACCTATATATATATAAACATATGTTTTGGGTTGTTTTTCATCATAATCGGGATACCTGAAATCCGACGGGTTTAGGGATGATATCATTATTTTTAACCTCAGTTAATTCGAGTTCGGGTCCAGATTTTAGATTTCGAGTTCGGGGTTGAGTAAGCACAAACTCGACCTCACCTCACCCTTATGAAATTCCTACTTGAGATACATTTTACGATTGAATAAAAGTAATTTGGGTAGTAGTAAATATTTTGATATTTTAGATATCTAATATATATTCAATACACACTTTTCAACCATACTTATATTTATTGATTATTTTTTCACCTACTATTTTCCTAGCATTAAATGAAATTATTCTAATAAAATTATACTAAAATTATACTAATTTTTACACTTTTTAATGATTTATTAAATTATGCACGTAATCTTAAAAATAAAATAAAAAAGTTAATTACATTGACACCACTGAGTTTTAGTGAAATTATACAAACCACCCCTCTATTTTTTGTCCTTACATGAACCACCCCTAATTTTGTTAATATATTACACTAACCATCTCTGATGAAATGTAAGTGTAATATTTTAAACAAAAAACATGTGATATGTGTAATTAAGTTAAACAAAATATTGTATATTGTGTAGACAAATTCAAATAATATAAGAGTCAATACATCTTCATTATTTGGTTCATTACAAAATAATATAAGAGCTATATAAACATCTTATTAAAATTGTTAATATATTGTATAATGAAACACAAATAATAAAAAGACACTCAGTTTTGTATTATTTGGAATTGTCTACACAATATATAATATTTTGTTTAACTTAATTGCATTCATCACACATTTTTTGTTTAAAATATAAGACTTATATCTCATTAGAGGTGATCAGTGTAATATATGTATAAAATCAGGAGTGATTTGTGTAAGATGGATGGATGATTTGTGTAAGAACAAAAAAGGAAGAAGTGCTTTATATAATTTCACTAAAACTGATGAAGTGTGTAATTAACTCATAAAAAAAAATGAAAAACACAAAATATAAAACAGTAATAATTTCCCACACAAATAAGAGTCAACACTCTTCTACAAATTCAAAGGCAGATAATATCAAATTTTTAGGTTGAATTAGCTTTTACTTTAGATATGAATGATAGTAATAATACTAATTAGTATTGTAATCATGTCGAAAAAATGTAGGTAATTATGAATTATAAAGAGAAAATAGTTTATTGTGTAATAGATTAATAGTTTTTATATATTAATCATTACATATAATCGTAATTTAAGTTAAACTCAATTTTAAATATTCTACCTCTTATGATAAAAGGTCATAAAAAAGGATGCGACCCTCTTTATTATTGGACAATTGAGTATAAAATGTCAGCGGTAGATTGATTAGATAATTTATAATTATAATTTTATTTCAAAATATTTTAAATTTCGCATCATTAATTTTTTTGTAAAACCACATCTCAGCATATTCTCTACTACATACTACAGGATACTCCAATGCGAGCCAGTTTAGGATTCATAAAAAAAGGTTAGTGAAAACACAAAAACAGAGACACATAAGAAAAACTGGGAATGACTAATGGGTCATGGGGGTCGGGTCGTGTTTATACCTGCCCAACCCCGAACCCGAATTAAGCTGGGTTGAAAACAAAAATACTATCTCCAAATGCGTCAGGTTTCAGACATATATTTATATATATATATATATATATATATTATGTATGTATTTATATATAATTTTATAATTTTACAGAAATTAATTGGGTTCATGGTAGAGTATCAACTATATCAAATCCAAAAATTGAATTTGAGTAAAACCTAAACCCAAAAATTGAATTTGGGGAAAACTCAAACCCAAAATCCATCATCTCAAAATTTTCCTATTAAATTCAAATTGAGTTCGGACGGATATCCGTGCGTTGTGATTTCAATCCCTAATAAAAACTAAGCCAAGTCTAAGATGGCCGCTCGACCTTACGGTTGACACGCACCACGGGCTTCCTATTATCCAATAAAAGAACACCACGTAAGCATAACGTAGGAGTCCGAAATTACGTCTAGGTTCAATGAACCTAAAAAGCCGCCTCATATTGCTGTTTCTTTATAATCAAATTACTCTTTCTCACTTTGTTTCAGGAAAGAACCTAACTCCATAGATTAGCTAACAGAGAAGAAGATTCATTATCCAATGGCACTCGCTGTTACTTCCTCTTCTTCTTCAACCATTTCTTCAACTTCCTTTTTCTCACGTTTTGGTTCTTCCACAGACCCCAAAGGTTTGATCATATTTTACACATTTCATTGATTTTGCATAAATTTAATTAAAGCGTGTTTTATTAATGATTTTTTTTTATTTTTTTTATTTTCAGCTCTACAGATTGGTTATTTTCGTAATTTGGAGAGATCTCATGGATTTGTGAATTTAACTCAAAGACGGAGCTTGGTGAAGCCTATTAACGCTGAACCTCAACGCAAGGATTCAGTTGTTCCTCTTGCAGCAACTATCGTTGCTCCTGGTACTTCACCTTTGATTATAATTTGCATTCTATTTTAATTGGAGGTTATTGGAGTATGTTGATTGATGATGTTGTTTGCTGAATTTGCAGAGGTTGCAGAGAAAGAGGAAGAAGATTATGATGAATTAGCTAGAGGTCTTGAAAATGCTTCTCCTCTTGAAATTATGGATAGGGCACTCGAGAAATTTGGCAGCGATATTGCTATTGCCTTCAGGTACTTCCCTGCCTCATTCAGTGCTGGTTTTATTAGAGATTGATTTTATGATGCACGTGATCGATTCTGTTGCATGATATTTGAGTATTTTATTTACTTGTTATTATTTGTTTAACAATTATTAGACTTTGTGTGTTTTAATTATGTATTGTTTTTTTGGTACTACTAAGGTATCCTCACCCGATAGTTTCGGGGTGCGTGATTGTCACTTCCAACTAGTGTCGTTTGTCAGAAATCGAACTCTTGACATTTTTGTCTTTCCGGGCATCTAGCAGGGCCTTAGTAGACCAATGTCTCGTTGTTGGTTAATTATGTATTGGTACTTAAATTGCTAGTGTTCCTTGTAATGTTTGCTTCTAATTGATGGTAATGTAGGCTATAGCATGAGTCTAACGATTTTTGACCTTTTAATTTTGATGTGCTATCAATCATGCATCACTAAGAGTTAAATATTTTTTATAATGTGTGACCGATTCAATTTCCCCCTGATTAATTGTAACAATGTATAATTTGGTTGATGACAGTATATTTTTTTTTCCACTATAGTTATTACTGTTGGAAACAAAGCTTCTAAGCTCACTGCCTTAGCTTGACATTTGGCCGTGAACACGTTAAAGAGAAAGAATGGAAGTAAGTGTAATGAGGAGGATGAAAGAAAGTGAGAAAATAGAGATATAGAAAGTACACGTGCAAAAAAATGCTTAAGAGGAAAGGTGTTAGTTTTCAACTAACTAACACTCAACTAAAACTTTCTGTTTATAATACTTTCAATGCAACACATCAAAATACACTAAGTAAACCAACTAAGTGCACCAAGTACATAAACCCAAAACCCATAAAGCCCAATACATCAAGCTTATTGAATTACTTCATTATTCAACAATTACGATTAAAGCCGTGTAACAATCCCATTCATTCTAGTTCATGTTTCTGTTTCTAAACAAGTGTTAGTGGTATTTCACAAGCTGTACCTTTAATTTTGTAGCATGCAAGTTATTGCAAATTATGTTTCATCCAGACGTATTGGAAAGTTGTGCTATGTTTTAACCCAGATTGTTATACATATTCATTGTTACATTTGTAATAATGAATGCGCTATCTGCATTTGGAGTTTAATGGGAATCTTTGCTTTTGCAGTGGTGCTGAAGATGTTGCTTTGATTGAGTATGCACATTTGACGGGTCGACCCTACAGGGTGTTCAGTCTTGACACTGGGAGACTGAATCCAGAAACTTACCGACTCTTCGACGAGGTTGAGAAGCATTATGGAATTCATATCGAGTACATGTTCCCTGATGCTGTTGAGGTTCAAGCATTAGTAAGAACAAAGGGTCTCTTTTCATTCTATGAGGATGGCCATCAGGAATGCTGTAGGGTAAGGAAGGTGAGACCCTTAAGAAGGGCCCTTAAGGGTCTCAGAGCATGGATAACAGGTCAGAGAAAAGATCAATCACCTGGTACTCGGTCTGAAGTACCTGTTGTCCAAGTTGATCCAGTTTTTGAGGGACTGGATGGTGGAGTTGGTAGCTTGGTGAAGTGGAACCCTGTTGCAAATGTTAAAGGTAATGACATATGGAACTTCCTTAGGACAATGAATGTGCCTGTTAATTCATTGCATTCCCAAGGATATGTTTCAATCGGTTGTGAGCCATGTACAAGGCCGGTTTTACCAGGACAACATGAAAGGGAGGGAAGGTGGTGGTGGGAAGATGCCAAAGCCAAGGAATGTGGTCTTCACAAAGGTAACATAAAACAGGAAGATGTTCCAAATCTTGATGGAAATGGGGTGGCTCATGCCAATGCAGCTGCCACAGTTGCTGACATTTTCAATACACAGAATGTGGTCAACCTGAGTAGGACTGGAATTGAGAATTTATCGAAGTTGGATAACCGTCAAGAGCCATGGCTTGTTGTTCTCTATGCACCATGGTGCCCCTTCTGCCAGGTAAATTCATATTCCGGGAACTTCAATATTGTTTTAAGATTATGTCATTAAGATTCCTTTGGCTGCTTGAGAATTTCATTCTTTATAATATGTTTATTGTAAATTGTAACAGGCAATGGAGGAATCATATGTTGATTTGGCAGATAAGTTAGCAGGATCAGGGGTGAAAGTTGGAAAATTCAGAGCAGATGGGGAACAAAAAGAGTTTGCAAAGAGTGAATTGGAGTTGGGAAGCTTCCCCACAATACTTTTCTTCCCAAAACATTCTTCTCGTCCCATCAAATATCCTTCTGAAAAGAGAGATGTTGATTCGTTGACGGCGTTCGTGAATGCCTTAAGATGATAATGATGATGATCAACTGAGTATTTTCAGAAATTTAGGGAAGGTGGGAGTTGTAGTTTTGAATATTTTCACCTAGTATCCTCTATAGTTTATAGATAACCTTCCACAAAAGTATAACTGTGGAAGTGGTTTTGTGAGGAGGAGTTGATTTGCTATTTTTCAAAATCAGTAGTCTGCTAGCTAGATTAAGTTGGTTCTCCAGCAATATAAAATTTTCTACAGTTTTGGACTTCCCAAGTAACATAACTTGCTCTCTCTATTTTCCTTTTATATTTTTTCCACCAAAGGGACGAACTTGCACATACCAAACGGCTAAAACACTCATCTTAATCATGAAGTTTCTTCTCCAAGATAGTTCATTTCGCTACTTGGGATACAAGACTTCACACAATCACCATTTATCACTCTGTAATTTGACAACTAGTATTGACAATGGGCGTATCAGACGTGGGTTTTTGCATTCCCGACTGTGAACTCAAACTCCTTAAAAAATAAGAATAATAACAATAGGATATAAAGTTTGGAAGAAAAGACAAAAGTATGGGTGAACCGTTCACCCAGTTTGGCCTGATAATGATCGGATTTAAATAGGGTTGGATCGAGTTTATGTTCAAAAATTGGTCCAAATAATATTTAAGGTTGGGTAGAGGACAAACATGACCTGACCCGACTGTCCTATGCATGTTTATTCAATTTTGTATAAGTAATGATATCTCTTTGGTTGAAACTATCGTTAATTCGCTAACTTTTTATTATATATATATATAACTTAAGAATATATATATATACATATATCATTTCATAGGTTAGATTACATATTTATAATAATAACTATAATAATGATAATACTTTATCTAAAAAAATATATATTATATTTAATCGGATTTAGGTTAGATTCAACTTCAAAAATTGTCTCAGTCAATATTTGGGATCGAGTTAAATTTGGGGATAGGTTTGAGTTCAAAACAATAACCCTAACAATATTTAGGGTCGGATAAGAGATAATACTTATGCGGCCCAACTCGACCCATGCTCGAGGCGTGGACAAAAGTATTGGCTGGAATTTGGACACGGAGAGCAAAAAATATATGTATGTCTAACTAAAATGGGTATACATGATTAGTTTGCATAGGTAAAAAATGAAGTTGTTAACTGTCAAGTAATGCCTTAAGGTGTTAGCTTTTATTATTGGAAGTCATAATATGATTACAAAAATAATTACACGAAGATTAAGTGCTAATGAGTTAATAAAGTAACCATTTTTTAAAAGGGAATCTGCATCATTTTGAGTTCATGACTAACCACTATCAGGAATCTGACGGGGAAAGATAGGATAGAACAAAAAAAATTCATTTTTTAAGAACTTCTGTATGTAGTCATATATCGTATTTTTAATTGAATATAAAAATGTAAAAAAAAAATGAATTTTTAAGTTAAAAATAAAAAATAAATAATTATACATGTTACATCACGTGGAGGACCGTTTGCATAGGTGGTGACTGGTGACGACGTCGTCCACCGCATCACCATTTAACTGATGGAATTGGATGCAAATATTTCATCCAGATTCTCAAACTAAGAAAAATGTTTACGGACTAATTTCAGTCCTATTTACAAGTATAGCATGTTACAAATTTTGGATAATATTTTATTGGTGGAACTAAGGTGATAATTCAAGTAAAATTTACGATTATCAACATATTTTATGACATATATGAAATTGAACACAAAATGAACGGGGTAATAAATAAAATATAGATATATATGCTTTCTACTTCATAGCCTTAATCACTTTTAATATGATTTTTAACTATATCTCCCATCCATTTATTTTACAACATAGCATGTCACATATTTCATGATCATACCACTCACAATAATATTTAAATATTTATGTAGTAGCATCAAACAACAAGCAACTCAGGTTCCTCTGCTTTGTGTGCTGCAAATTCCATCATTACCCTATTCTTTATGGTTTATTAAAATTTCAACCCTTTAAATATTTCTTAAACTTTTGCCACAATCACTATCTAAGATGCACTTAAGAAAGAAAATTTCAACCCCACCCCTTCACTTGTTCTTGAACTTGGACACAATCACAGCAGAAATTCTTCCTTATACTAGCTCATAAATTTGCTTATCCACTCTTATTGTGACACATAACAGAGTTTGAAGTTGATTCTTATTATTTTTCTTTTACATAAAATGTAACAAGTCTACAATATAGGGGCAGTGGAAAAAATGCTGTTATGAATGAGAGTCTTAGAAGTTTGAGGGATGAAGGACATCTTCATAGGATATAACATTCTTCCTTAAACAAAGTGAAACAAACATAGAATTTAACATGTTGACTCAAAACCTTAAGGCATTAGATCGATGATTATATATAATTATATGTTATTCAATTCATTTACTTCTATACAATGTGAAACTTCTTTTTCATACTTTGAATACCCAACATCTCCCTCAAGTAAGAGTTACTCACCTTCGAGTATCGGATATGGATACGATAAAGCTCAGCTATCGATCTACTTGCATGTGCACATCCTCAACTTAATGTGGATCAGCCAGTGTTCCCCTACCCGCTGTCCCTTGAAAAGTAAAGAAATAGTATAATCATTTGTCTGTGACATCTTTAATATCAATTTCATATGGTTGACTTGGATTAGCCTCTGGAATTGTATTAACATTTTTAAATAATTTCAGACACAGCACACGTTAGGTAATGTTGATATTTCCAACATTTCTGATTTCTGATTTCTGACTTTATATAATCCTTAACCTCCTTCCAATAACACCAAATTCTTGAGTTCTCAATCCACACATCATTTTTTGTGTCTTTTGGATTCAATTTGTATTCCTTATCCTACTGAAACAAAGGTATATATATATAGATACTGGTATTGTTCCTTATAAGAAACTGCAACTTTTCAAAAAGTTGACTAATGCAATTTAATTTTTTCTGAATACTAATAACTGTGTGTGTGGTTTTTCAGGTTATTAGTGACTTGGTTGTGGCAAAGGCAATGATACATTCTTTGCCAATTATTCATAAGGTGGGAGTTCCTCCAAAGAAGACTCTTTTCCAAGAGTTTGAACATAATGTGAAGGAAATATTCTTCTCAGATAACCCTTTAAGCAAATTTAAGGACCAAAATGGATCCAGAAAGTTTATGTTAGGATTGCAAGCAGTTTTCCCTATTTTTGATTGGGGAAGAGGTTACAACCTTAAAACATTCAGAGGTGATTTCATTGCTGGAATTACCATTGCAAGTCTCTGTATTCCTCAGGTAACTAGTAACTAGTTCTGAATAATATTATCATTGAGTAATATTATCATTCAGAGGTGATTTTCCCTACTTTTGTGATACAGGTTATAACTACTATAAGTAGTTTTATCATTTTTTACAATATAATTACAAGATTTTCTTTACATTATGAATTACCATGAAGTGGTACGCGATACGTGAAAATTGGTATGTTGTTCTACAGGGTTACTAGGAAAATTTGGTAACTATGAATCTGGCTGAGTTCTGTAAATTTTGTTCTTGCTGTATTAATATATAATGGCCTTATTTTATTGTTATCCCAAAAGATATTGGTTTGTGTTTTAATACTATTACTTATTAACATATGAGTGCATGCATAACAGGATATTGCATATTCAAGGCTTGCAAATTTGGATCCCCAATATGCACTATGTGAGTATTTTGAATTGTTTAAAGCAACTTGAAAATGTTAGTTATTCAGGTAAGATATCCTATCTTCAGTTATGTGATCTTATTTTCATTACTATGTGCAGACACCAGCTTTGTGACACCTCTTGTGTATGCTTTCATGGGAAGCTCAAGAGATATTGCCGTAGGACCTGTATCTGTGGTATCCCTCTTGCTTGGGACTATGCTTACTGATGAGATTAGTGACTACAAAAGCCATGAATATCTGAGGCTTGCATTTACTGCCACCTTCTTTGCAGGAATTACTCAAATGACACTAGGAGTGTTAAGGTACAAAATCTGAGAGCAACGTCGATTTAGTCCTTCAAATTGATACCATGAGTTAAATTAGTTCCTAATATTACGAAAAAGGAAAATTTAGCCCCAACCATCAATCTAGTTTCTGAAGTCATTGTAGCCGAACATTGTAGCTTTGCAAGAATTGAATTGATCGATTGACCACATTGATAATTTACTAAGTTTAGTACTGAATTGATTGATGTTTGTTAAATTGAGGGACTAAATCAGTTTTTTCATTGACCAAAACTGTCAATTTTAAGGATCTAATTGATGATTCCTTCCTGTTAGCTTAGCAAATTATCATTATGCATTGTTCTTTCTTGATTTTCCTAAATTCTTATTCTGTTACATTCCATTTGTTATTGCAGGCTTGGTTTCTTGATTGACTTCATATCCCATGCTGCCATTGTGGGATTCGTGGCTGGAGCAGCCATTACTATTGCACTGCACCAGCTTCAAGACCTGCTTGGCATACAAAGCTTCACTAAGAAAACCGATGTAGTTTCTGTCATGCGCTCGGTTTGGAGTACAATGCACCACGGAGTAAATATTCATTTTGTATTAAAATTCTCATTTACTATAGACAAAACCTAAGAGTAAAGGCTTTCTCACAAACACTTGCCACAATCTTTGTTACAGTGGAACTGGCACACAATTGTGATTGGAGTAGCATTCCTGGTCTTCCTTCTTGTAACCAAGTTCATTGTAAGAATGCCTACAATCTTCCTTCCTTACAACGACTCATGCTAGCTTTAACAAATTTAGTTTTTTTTTTTTTTCTAATTTTAGACGTGCTTTTATGTTAACCTTATACTATATTTTATCGAAGTTGTGTAGTGTCTTATAATTTTCAAAATTGCAATATCACTTTGTGCTTTAACTTTTTGTGTCATATCCATTTCCAGATATGTGTGCCTCCTAGTTCATAACTATTGTGTCTATGGCTATGGACAGGCTAAAAAGAAAAGGAAACTCTTTTGGTTGGCTGCAATTGCTCCTATGGTCTCTGTCATACTATCTACAGTTTTTGTGTACATTACAAGGGCAGACAAGAAAGGTGTATCAATTGTAAGTACCATATAATTGATTGAATATTTAACACAAAATTAAGAACTATCAAACTAAAAAGTATGCTATCACAGGTGAGACACATTAAGAAAGGTGTGAATCCAATCTCGGCTGGTGAAATTTTTTTCAGTGGCAAATATCTTGGTCCGGGTATTCGGATTGGTATGGTAGCTGGTATGGTAGCACTCACCGTAAGCAAAATAAATGATTCTGATTCTTCTTCCTTTCCTTTCTTTTCTTCTTTGGAAACTATACTATACACTTATGCCTAATTACTTAAACTTAAGGAAGCTTTTGCTATTGGGAGAACATTTGCTGCTATAAAAGACTATTCATTGGACGGTAACAAAGAAATGTTGGCTATGGGAACAATGAATGTCATTGGTTCAGTCACATCCTGTTATGTAGCTACAGGTATTAAAAAACAAGTTTACATTATTTGTCCCACAATTCGTGTCACTCTGTGTGAAAGACTTGTGATCCGTTAAAAGATTAAATTTTAATTGAAATTTATCGATTAGGCCAATCTGAAGTGGTTTGCACATATAACAAAAATTATGGGACAGGGGTTTCTCATTAGAAACATTTTCATTTTTTTATTTGTCATCTTACTTAGTGTTCCTGATCTTTATGCAGGATCATTTTCTCGCACAGCGGTGAACTTTATGTCTGGTTGCAAAACTGCTGTATCAAACATTGTTATGTCCATTACAGTATTGTTGACTCTCATACTCATTACACCACTATTCAAGTACACTCCAGATGCTGTGCTTTCTTCTATTATAATAGTTGTGGTGCTAGGCCTTGTGAACGTCGATGTTGTTCTTCTGCTATGGAAGATTGATAAATTCGACTTTGTTGCTTTCATGGGAGCCTTCTTTGGTGTAATCTTCAAAAGTGCTGACATCGGCATTCTAATTGCAGTAATGAAATTTTCAAAAGCAATTTCTAACATATTTGTGTCCTCAATTTGCCTAACCCGTGGAACAAAATCACATGTACCACTATCTTGGCCAACTCCGGTGTCACTCTTCTTATTGGTCAAATAATTATAAGAACTACTTTCTGGAACAACCTCTCGAAGTGGGAGATCGTATACTGGACTGCCTTTTTTAATTACAAAAACTATTTTCTAGACGGGTTAGAGAAATGACGGAAAGAGTTGACACATATATAATAGTATAGGTGATGTTATTCCCACAAACACTTTTTGCTTAACCTTTTATGATGCAGGTGGTATTATCTTTTGCTAAAATCCTTTTACAAGTGACAAGGCCAAGAACTGTAGTACTTGGGATGGTAACAGGAACTGGTGTTTACAGGAACATCCAGCAATACCCCGAAGCAACGCAAATTCCAGGCATGCTAATTATCAGGGTCGACTCTGCAATCTACTTCTCAAACTCCAACTATATCAAGGAGAGGTGATTAACCGCAACTTGTATTATATATAACTCGTGTGTTTGTGCTTGTAGTAATGTGCATTGCATAATGCGCTACGCCGCGTGTAAAAAACTTTAATGCTGCACAGTTGCAGGACTCATTGAACTCAATTTAAAATGGTAACTACAAGTTTGCTAATATTCAATTTGTAATACAATATGCAGAATTTTGAGATGTTTGGCTGTTGAAGATGCCGAAAGGACAGGAAGTGAATTACCAAGAATACAACATCTCATTGTTGAAATGTCGCGTAATGCTTTCAATGAATTCAACTCATCCAATTTTTCATGATTAATTTTGATTTTGATTAGTGAATTTATTTGTGCAACCATATTATTGCAGCTGTTACTGATATTGACACTAGTGGCATTCATGCATTTCAAGGATTATATAATAGCCTTCAGAAAAGAGAAGTACAGGTAATACACAATCACATAATTCAACATTTGTGCATCAAAAGTTATTAATTGCTTAAGAAAAAAGTTAATAATTTCTAAAGGATTCTCAAGGACAAATCTTTCACTACTATGCTCCTCATGGTCTAGCTTATTTCAATCAAATGAATTGCTTGTGTGAAAAAAAGTTAATTATATAACTATTGTGACATTGTTATGTACAAATAACAAAACAACCTATAGTATATAATTATGATGCTTCATATCTACATGGTTTTTTTTTTCCACAGCTTGTTTTGTCAAATCCGGGGCCAATTGTAATGGAGAAGCTCCATGCATCAAAGTTAACTGAATTAATTGGTGAAGATAAAATATTTTTATCAGTGGCTGATGCTGTTGCAACTTTTGGTCCAAAGGGTGAAGAATTGTAAAAAAATATTATTGTTTAAATTTAATTGATGGTGAAGAGTGAAGACAAAAAAGTGATTAAAGGGCAGGAATCTTTTCAGTAGCTTATAGGAATTTGGAAGGCCAATGACAAAAAATAATGAAGATGTGTGAGTTGTATTTATTTTTTTTGAATTTTTGTCCCAATTTATGTATAGAAACAAAGGGAACAAATTATATTTCTGTTTTGATTTTCCAAGAAAATTTTATTTATAATGATTACCATATACTCATCTTCTTGCTTTATACTTATACAATTTTTGGAGTAATAGAACTTATTATCTCCAAATTCATAGTAAAACTAATCAATAAGAAAGCTTAATCCATTGTAAAAGCTAAATCCACTTTTTGCAGGTAAAGGTTTATTCTTTTCTCAACTTTATAAACGTCACCCTTCATCTTCTTCCAATGTACCAAAAAGAGAGTATTTTATTGAGCACTGATTTAAAGTAGGCTTTCTAGGTAAAAATAATTGTTACGATGGATGATAGTGTGACAATGTATCAATCAGTATATGAATATTAGAGTCTAACTGATTAATATGAATCTTTTCAAGAGCACACACCACAAGGAGTCAGGTACTGAGCATGCATGTGTTTAGAAATTATTTGTAAGGCTCCTTATATCATTAAAGTTATTCTATGTATGAGTGGTCACGTTAGGGAGCACAAGGTGAAGGTGAACATGTGATTCAATCTATATAGTAAAACTTATATGTTGTCTCAATTAAAAGAATTGTTCTCCACTATAGAATTGTTGAATTAAAATGTTATCCCAGGCCAGCCACATGTTTTACTTTTATGTATTGTAAAAGGGAAATGGTTATTGTCAGTACATAAGTATGGCCAGAAATAATAACAGGTAGGACCAATCATTCACTGTTAAAAATCTTGGCAAAATTTGCTCAGCATTTTGGTGTTGGCTCCACCAAATTTCAGGATGGACAATTCTATGCAATAAATCTGTAGAACCAAGTCACCGACAAACCATCTTGACTCTACAGCACAAGTGGTAATTTTAGATTTTTATCATTTTCATCCTCCTGTATTCCATATACTTCCATTTTAATATTAATTTCACATACCCATCAACTTTTTTTATAAATTTATGTTATTTATTTCACTTTTTATCCCGGTTTAACTGGATTGAACCAAACATTTACTGTCCAAAATGGCTTAAACACTGATCAGATTAACAATGTGAACCAGAACCGATTACAAGCTCGATCTCGAACTAGTTGGACAGTTGGTATGGTCAGACTAGCATTTCCAAACAACTAAAACATATTGAAATTATGAACTGATGAAGTACTAAACTCCGAGAACAGTGGCCCACAGAACGCTCCTTTCCACTTTCCAGTATCTTCTGTCAAAACTTCAAAAATTCTTCAGTTTGAATCAAACCAAATTAAGAAAGACCACGAACTAGACTTCTCAACATTAATGGAGATGAAATATCAAAATAAAAATAAGATACATTAACATTTGTGTCACTTCTATCTAAAGTTAGATTACACTTTCATTCTTATTCCCCACCCACCATGTATACTCTATCACCAACTTGATCCTAATTCCAAACCGAAAAACACAAAAATAAAGCCCCTTTCCACTAAAACACAATGCAAAATTTCCAATGGCATTAACCTCAACCCCATTTTTTGTTTCATTCTTAATCCTCACACCATTTATTATTGTAACTTTTGCAGCTGAATCATCAACTTATGAAGAAGAAAAGGAACCATTTGTGGGAGTGAATATTGGCACAGACATCTCAAACATTCTATCACCACAAAACCTTGTATCATTCCTAACACACCAGAAGATAACACACATTCGTCTCTACGATGCAAACCCTGACATTCTCGGAGCCTTGTCGGGTTCCAACATACACGTCATCATCGGCGTACCCAACAACCAGCTCATCGGACTTGGTTCCTCTAACACCACCGCCGCCACGTGGATCCGAAAAAACGTCGTTGCTTATTACCCAAAAACACTCATTACCGGAATTTCCGTCGGCGACGAAGTCTTAACCACCGTACCCTCTTTTTCTACAATTTTACTCCCTGCACTTCAATCACTCTACAATTCTCTTGTTTCTTCGAATCTTCAGAAAAAGATTATAATTTCAACCCCTCATTCTGCTTCTGTTATTCTAAACCCTTTCCCTCCTTCTCAGGCTTTTTTCAACCAAACCCTCTCTTCTGTTATAACCCCCCTTTTGAATTTTCTCTCAGAAACTGGGTCACCGTTAATGTTGAACCTTTACCCTTACTATGTGTTTATGCAGAACAAGGGTTTTGTTCCTCTTGAGAACTCTTTGTTTAAGCCTTTGAGTCCTTCTAAGGAAATGGTGGACCCTAATACCCTTCTTCATTATACTAATGTTCTTGATGCTATGATTGATGCTGCTTATTTCTCAATGAAGAATCTTAATTTCACTGATATTGTTGTTCTTGTTACTGAAACTGGTTGGCCTTCAAAGGGTGATTCAAAAGAGCCTTATGCGACGAAAGAGAATGCAGACACTTATAATTCGAACTTGATCAAGCGAATTTTCGGTCGTAGTGGAACCCCATTGCATCCTGAAACAACTTCTAGTGTGTATATTTATGAATTGTTCAATGAGGATTTGAGGTCTCCTCCAGTTTCTGAGGCAAATTGGGGTTTGTTTTATGGCAATACTACACCAACTTATTTGCTTCATTTGTCTGAGATTGGCACTTTTCTGGCCAATGATACTACCAATCAGACATATTGTATTGCCACGGATGATGCCGATTCGAGGACTTTGCAGGCTGCCTTGGATTGGGCATGTGGGCCGGGGCGAGCGAATTGTTCTGAGATTCAACCTGGTGAGAGTTGCTATCAGCCTAATAATGTAAAGAATCATGCTTCTTATGCATTTGATAGCTATTACCAGACACAAGGAAAAGGTCCCGGGGCTTGTGACTTCAAAGGAATAGCCATGATCACAACCAGTGATCCTAGTAAGTGCCTACTATTATGATTCTCTAGTCGTTTGGTTCAATTTAGAGTCTTTATATTGCCATTGAAGCTTAGTCCTCAATTATAATCTGGTATTTCAATATGAAACTAGATTTTGCTAGGCTCATGTATAAGTATATGATATAATGGTCCTCAATAGTTTTTTTGGTCTGGGACCTTTGGCGTCCAGCAATCACTTGAAACTCTAATTAATAAAAGTCGAGTCAATAAGAAGAGGAGACTGGTAATGGCATTGCATTGTTTAATAGGGGAACCATTAACCTTCTAATAATTTCGTATTATCCGGTGAGTCTAAGCGCTCTGGTTTGGCTGCTTACCTCGACAATTGCAACAATTATCTACATTGTTTCTGTGTTACCTTCATATACTAGAACTAGGTTACTAGTCACTCTTGCTGTTAAAATTTTCCGGGGAGTTTATTGCAATATTCTTGCTTGCAAACCCGAACTGTATCAAATATCAAATATATATTCCTCAATCTTATATCTGTTTCTCTTTGTTGTCTATTGTAGGCATAACATTTTTCATTAACCATTTTTAATTCTTTTTGTGGGACACTTCGCAGGTCACGGGAGCTGTATATTTCCTGGAAGGTAAGCAATACTGCCTGATTAGTTGGCCTGTTGTTTTTAAGTTGTTGTGATCCTATAAATAAAACCTCCACCTTTCTTCAAATCTTGTTTCTTTCTCATAAAAATAAGACACACTGTTTTCTTTTGTGTTTTTTCATTTAAAAAACTACTTCTTTACCTAAGTGTTGTTTTAAACGTGATTTGATGCAGTAAGCAATTTACCAACCAGACAAAGCAATTGGTGAATTCTACTCAATCAAGCAATGCAGGTGAGAAGTTAAGGTTAAGAACCTTTAGCAGCATCAAAATAAGTGCAATCAGAAACATTTTGCACATTTACTTGGTTGCTGTTTTTCCATCAATATTATTCCTTTTATGAGGTGCAAATAGTTCATAATTTTTGGGCTTATGTAGGATTAGTCTGAATTTCTTAGAGCATAGGCTAAAGAGAAAAGGAACTGTGGATGATATGCATGTCTAATCTTAGTGCTTAAGATAGATGTTTTCTTTTAAGAAAGTAGAGTGAATAGTTTCACGTGGGCTTCTTGTAATTGAAATTATATTTGTTAAATTGTTAATTAATTTGTGTAGTATATGTAACATAATGTTAGACTTTACCATTGAGTTGGGGACTATGATAGCTTTTTTATCTTCATAATTTAAGGAACACCACCTTCTGGGAATCAAGGCTCAAACAAGTATAAAATGATTTTAATGTTTCTGTAATTGGTTTGCAAATTGCACGTCACTATACTATTTAGGGAGGTAGTTTGAATATTGAATTATAAAAATTTGGGAAAAGTGGATAAAATCCCCCTGATCTTTATGTTTTTTAGTTATACAATATGAACTATTTTTTTCTTGTCAATTACATTTAAACTTTTTCCAGTGAAATTGATCTATACATAAATTATTATAATATACTAATAAGGAAAGGGCGTGATTGAATTCACAACAGGAGCAACACAATAATACATGTTTGTCAATTGAGATTATTATCTACAAAATTACAATTAAAACCAGAACTTACGAGTTTAATTTTTTTTACTAATAATAATAATTATGAACAAACAATGTGTATTGTAATACATTTTTGAAA
Source organism: Lupinus albus (assembly GCA_009771035.1). Classification (NCBI taxonomy): domain Eukaryota; kingdom Viridiplantae; phylum Streptophyta; class Magnoliopsida; order Fabales; family Fabaceae; genus Lupinus; species Lupinus albus. The sequence continues at coordinate 16,992,286 of CM020016.1, forward strand.
TTTCAATTGATGCAAAAACAAAAAACCATGAAAACCGTGGAACCAAACCATTTATGAGCGGTTCGATTTTTGCAATAAAACTTGTGTTTAATTAAGGTAAACCGAAACACGTCTTTGTGTTCGGTTCTGTCACTAAATTTCATCAAAAATAAATCAAACCAAACTTTTACACCTATATATATATATATATATATATATATATATATATATATATATATATGCACACTTTTCTACATTAACATCTTTATTGTAGTTTATTTTCGAACACTTCCTAGTTGTGGCTTTAGTATAGGTTGTTTTGGGCTGAACACCCCAAGCTTATTAGCAATAACAAAAAGTTGCCTCAACAAAAAAATGTGCATTTTGAGCTTAATTTATTAAATTTTACAACTGCTTATAAAGAAATCTTCACCAAAAAATTTATGCAGTTGTAACATGCCTAAGTGCGGTATATATTGTTGTGAATATCACAAATTTCCAGTATAAAAGCTACCATGAAATTTACTACATAAGCTCAAGCCTTTGATGTGTTAGTCTCATTCTTTTTGTTTCTTTGTGGAATGTAGAGATCGCTAAATTACGTGACAATAATTGAATTTCTCACATCGTTCGTATGGAACAATCATGTATCAATTATGTTTTGTCTTGTTGGTACTGTTTTATATTAAGTAACCAACACTTCCAAATGCTACTTCTTCCACCTTCTTTTAATGCTTTTAGTATGAAACTAATGCTTTTAGTTTGGAACTGAGAGCTAGATTGGATGTAGCCATAATAATAATATAATACTCCACTTATATATAACTCACTTCTTCATATTTGACCCCCATGATGTGTCTATTATCTATCTCTTAACTCCAAATAGTATCATGTTTGAAAAATGATCTTAATCTTTCTATTTCTTTTAAATTATAGTTGGCATGTAGTGCTAACTACAAGTTTGTTGTCTTCCGAGAAGAACTCCAATATTAAACAAGGGTAAAACTATGACATTATAATATTTATTTTAAATATTAAGAATGTTAACTAAATTTAATTATTTATTTCTTTGTGTAATCAGTTCAATATATGTTATAATAAGAAAATAATATTAAAAATACAATACTAACAAAAATATAATTTAATATAATATAATATTTCATAACTAAAAATGTGTTAAAATAATCCGTACTTCCAACCATTGATGGAAAGAAAATTTAAAATGTAATATATAACATTATAATTAACTTGGTAGTAAATAAATTTGTAAATGAATTTATACCCCAAGCTCCTAATGTTAAAAACTAAGGGTGAGCAGGACCCGGCCCTACCCGCTCATCCGGTATGGCCCGATCGTGGTCGGACCTGAAAAGGGTCGGGTCTCATCGGGTCTAGGGTCGGGTTCAGGTTCAAAAATTAGACTCTGACAATATTTAGGGCTGGATAGGGACCAAATAGGACACGTCTCGACCCGTCCCATTTTCACTTTCTCATGATGTTTGTATCTGTCTCTGTTCAAATATATACAGAGTAATGATACTTTTTTGGTCGAAAATATCATTGATTCTCTAATTTTTCATCATATATACATGTTTAATAATATATATACACATATATTATTTTATATGTCAAATTACATATTCACAATAATAAATAATATTTAGAAGAATTTACGTAAAATGAGTATATGTTATATTTAATCGGGTCTAGGGTCGGGTCCAGGTTTAAAGGTTGACCCTGTGAATATTTAGGGTCAGGTTAACTCCGGGTCTAGGGTCGGGTTAACTTCGGGACTAGGGTCGGGCTAACTTCAGGTCTATGGTCGGGTTAACTTCGGGTCTAGGATCGGTCCGGATTCAGAAAAATGGTCTGGACAACATTTAAGGCGGGGTAAAGACAAGCCTTAACCCGTCCCAGCCCGGGCCACGCTCACCCCTGTTAAAAACTCAAGTTGTTGATTTATTAAATAATAAGTTTAACTTCACAAACCCGTTCACTTGTTTATTATTAGGGACGACAATGGGAACCCGAATTAGGGGTACCCGCAAAAATACTCGCAATGAGTTAGTATGGGTCCATGTTTTGGACACGTGGTTAATTGAGACCCGCAATTTTAAGACCCATTATTAGATGGGTTTGGATCCGTGTGATGAACTATCCAGACTCGTGGCTACCCGGATCCGCTATTTCTTCCTAAATTTATATATATATATATATATATATATATATATATATATATATATATCAACTTAATTGTAGTATCATGTTAATCTATATTGTAATATGATATTAAACCATAATTATAATATCATATTAATTCATAAATGTGATTGTTATATTGCTAAACTGTGATGTTATGTTGTTAAACAATAATAATATTATATTATTAATTCATATGTATGATATAATGTTACGTTAATTGATGAGTTCTTACTAAATGAATTTTTCATCATAATAATGAAGCTGTTTTTAACGTTTGTTTGAATAAAATGAGTTGTGTTTAATATTCTAAGTTATGTTTAAAACTTTAAATTAAGTTTTATAATTTTTTCTCTTATTAATTGTCTAAATAACATATTAGATCATAAAAAACAAATACACAGTACAAAAGGATCTGAATTTATGATACACATGAATCCGATGAGTACCAAAGGACCTACAAGTAGTATATCTAAGAATCCATAGATAGCATACCTACCGAGTATTAATACGGATCTAGGTCCAAAAAATGAAAAGACGGGGTGGGTACGGTAAGATCCTTTCATATCCTTATTTATTATGTTACAAAGTACTTTATCGAGTTTAACGGACTCTGCTCAAACCCATTCACCAATAACACAACTCATTTATAATGGCTACATACTTTAAGTTATTTTTTCTTATACTTTATAATTTTATATACAATTATTTTATATTATTAAAATTGTTAAATGATGTCCCAATTTAAATGTATATGATATTATATCATTCTTTTCCATCCACGTCATTTATTCGGTCCTTATATACCAATTCACGAAACACTGATCCATAGCTATCGAGTTTTATGATAACAAGATCATATGTATCTATTCAAGTCTTTATTTTATGTATCGATCCAATGAAAGAGTGACATTTCATTAAAAAGAAGAATTATAAATATACAAAATAATATTTTTTAAATTATTTGGAGGAAAAAGATTGATTTGAGACATGAGAACATAATTATTTTGGGATAGCTGATCCATACTCTTCACCCCCACGTAACATACCAAATTTACTATAATGGGTATCACGAAATTGTATCAAATTCAAGGTAATGTGTAGAAGGCTTATCTTACCCGTGCCCATATTTTGTAACGTGTACTATACCAATATTTTGAAGAGAATACTCTCTACTTTGTAACCTTAATTCATGCAAGCGTTCGTGCAAGAGTTTGCGTCTACGTTTGGACCAACCATGATGTACATTATGTGCACGAGAGATCATTCCCATGGCACATAAAAACAAGGTCATTGTGTCCATATACCCACATTTGTTTTCAGATTAGTTCAACAATTTTTGCATTCTCCATTATATTTTTATTCATATATGTCTACAAAATTGCAACTCCAAAACGAGGTGTAAACATGTGAGGAAACCCCGACATGCAACATGCATACGTGGCAATTGTTGTTCTATTTTGATTGGTCTTAGAAACAAGCTTGGTGTGAGTGTGCGTGACAAGCATGCATTACAAATAAAATTACCTAAATATAAGGACCCTTTCGGTTGTGTCCTGAATGAATGAAACTTTATTTGCATTTCAGGTACATTGCATTGTCTTTATATTAAAATAGGTATAACTGGAGTTACTATACTTGGTTTCGGTGGGACATTCAGTGTTGCTTATGTCATTGCATAACTATACACAACATCATCATATCTTAAACTTCATCTTTTGTATACTATTTCATTTTATTGAGTAGAAAATTATAAAATTAATATATATTTAATTTATATATACTTTACTTTTCTAATTAACAAATAAAAAATGTGTGGTATAAAATTTGAGACAAATATTCATAACTTTCTTTCCAAGTTTTTGTTTGCAAAGTTTAAATAGCATGGTTAATTTTAAATAGATTCATATAATTTTAATTCATTATGATAATAATGGGAACAAACCATTATTTGAACATTTAATTTAGCAAGGTTGTACATAATGCAGAACAAAATATGTATAGAAATTTTAATCAAAGAGTAGAATATTTGATTATTTGAAGTATTAAACATACCACTTTTAAATACATATTTTTTCTATTTTTATTATTTAGCCCATATCTAAGGAATAATTGTTAATAATTTCTAATGATAAGTTATTATGTAGTTCCAAACGGAATAATTTTTTTTTTATTATTTAATATGTATACGTAGAACATAATTATAATTAAAAATATAATTAAAGTAAGAGAGAATAATGACTATATATTAAACTAAATGTGACACAATCATTAAGAATGACTTTAGGGATTTCATGTCGGTTATGTACAGGGGAAGTCAAAATCTACATTGACACTCAACACCTAGCTTCCTATATAAAAATGAGAAAAAATTGAAATGTATATAAGTTTTATACAATATTATTATATTATTTATCAATTATATTTTATTAACATTTATTCTTCAAAAAATAATATAAATGAGTAAAAATAATATAAATGAATAATAAATAATGTATTGTTCGTGTATAAATTTTTACACTAATTATATAGTTATTACACACTATAAAAATAAAATATGATGATGTGATATATATTTAGTACTCCCACTACCTTTTTATAAGATATTTTTCACTTTATATTTTGTCTTATTTATAAGATTATTTTAAGTTCTATGTACAATAAATGAGTTTTTATACTAAAATAGCTTTATTTACTCGAACAATGAGTGAAAAGAAAAAGTGATTTAGTTTAATAAATACATGTTTTTAGTAAAATACATACAATTATGACAAATTTAATGATGATTGCAACTTTCCAAATGCTAAATTGAAATTACACAAAGGGGTCTCATAACAATGACAGAATCACAAAAGGAAGTAGTATAGAGAAGGATTTTATATTCGGAAGTGCACGTGTACTTCATAGCCTCTCGGACAAAGATGAAATGTCTTATATGGTGTCTCATTCCCTAACCCAGATCAATCGAAATATTGTTACATAAGTAAAAGAAAAAATTTAAAAATAAAAAATAACAAAAAATAACATTTTGATTTGTATAAAATAGAAAGTGTATGGATAAATAAAATAAAAAATTCATTTTGATCACTACATCCATTCCTAACTAAATGCTTTTTAGGAGATAATTTGTTGATATTTATCTGAAAACCAAATTAACTTTATTGTCTATTTTTACAATTCTACTCCAAGTTAGTCAATAAGATAGAAAATGAGCAAGAGATAACTACTATAATTAATGAGAGATAAATGAAAATTTATGAAAATAACAATTACATAAATTTAATACATAAACATATTAATTACTTTTCTTTATTTATATGTTACAATCTTAAAAAAAACATTTTTATATAAAGAGAGTCTCTTTTACCGAGAAAATAATAATTTATAATGAGTAAGATTTAAACCAATAGCCTCACACCTTACACCATGTTTTTAAAGAAAAAAATGTGATTTCATAACAAATAGAAGAATAAAAATATCATTACATATTATCTTTTGTTTGTTATTTTGTGACATTAGTCTCTCCATTAATGGAGAGAATGCGTAACGATAGAAATATGACATATGACTATTAATATTGTGTTATAATTAATTTTATTTTGGATTTTGTACCCCAGTTGACATAAACTGCTTTTAGTCATTTATTATGCTTAAAATAAATTTATCTAATAATTAATTAATGTAAGATTTTTTGAGGAAAAGTAAAGCAATCACTAATATATGTTGTATTTGATTAGTACATATATTACAATCAATCAAATAAAAGACTTATAAGGGCAAGCACACCAAGTTTCATTTTTATTTCTGTACTCATCTACGTTTAACATTTAATAATATTTTATTATAGGTTGGCTTAATAGTATTTAATTAAACAAGATTCTTTTCCTTACTAGACAAAGAATGTCAGAAAAAGACCCAAGGAATGTCTAAAGAAAATAATATCATGAAGAGAACAACATCTCTGTGATGGAACAGTCCTTTAAACTTTCATTTTCACCCAATCATGAAGACATTTTTGAACAAAACTATGGTTTCTCAGTCTCTCATTTTCTGTGTCTCAAATTTTCCATTTATCCATCAAAACTTTGTAGGACTAAATTAAACTGACAATTCATATAATAATAAAAATATATTGTCTTATTTATAATAAAGAATGTCTCATATCAATTTAATTTTTTAATATATATATATATCATGTTTTCATTCATACGAGATGTTAAAGTTTTATCTCAAAACTAATTGGTAATAAGAGAATTAATTAGCATGTATTTAATTCATTGTTGAAATAATAAGATAAACAATATGTGACTTAATTTCCAGACAGAAGAGATATATTTATCTTGAGATAGGGATATACGCATAAGCTGCACTAAGAGACAAAAACACCTCAGAAAAAAATGAGTTTTGCTTAGTACTTATTCCCTCTCTCTCATTCATTTCCTCATAGACCACCTTGTTCCATTTCTTAACTCAACTCTAGAGTAAAAAAAGCAAAACTCAACAATGAATGCTGAAACAAAGAACTCTCTGAAAGTGAAACAAACTCAAACCATGTCTTCCTCTTCTTCTTCTCTTTCTCCTTTGGGAAGTGTTGTTAACAACAACAACCCTTCAAAATCATGTGAGGTTAGAGGTAGAATAAGGCGTCTTGGTTCTCATAAACAGCTTCCAGACTCAAAAAATCCAATGGTTAGGTCTTATAATCGATCAAAGATGCCTCGGGTTCGTTGGACCCCAGAACTACACCGTTGTTTCATTCATGCAGTTCAAAACCTCGGAGGAGAAGACAGTAATTAAATTCAATTCTTTCCTGTTTAACCTTATCAAACATTTTTTTAAAATTTAGATATCAATATTTTGTCGATGAAATAATATAATGTCATTTAATATTCTGAGTCAACCACAATACCACATGTAATGGGATAAATGATTACTTTTTATTTTATCATGTGTAACAAATACTTTAATTTTTAGGGAAATGGTAACTTTAGGGGACTAACTTGGAATTTAAATGGGGGAATATTTGATTTTACAATGCAAGCAATGCTTGTGTTGATTACTTACTTACGTGAATTTAATTTTTAATAGATTTTGTTAATTTTATTTATAAGACAATATATTGATATGAAGTATAAGGGCTAACTTCATTTGTTCCATTGATGTGCATTTGTTTTTTGGGATTTGGATTTGTTTAACTAATGAAATCTCCATCTTTCAAAATATTGTTGTTTCAAAGTTTAAAGATTAACGAAACCATTGACTGACAAAAATTGATCTAATATTGTTGATATAATAATAATATATGTATCAAACTTTTTCCTCTCTTATAATATTGTTGATATATGTGGATTTGGATTTACAGGGGCCACACCAAAGATGATTTTGCAGCTAATGAATGTGAACTGGCTTACTATATCTCACATTAAAAGCCATCTTCAGGTAACTGTCTCTTTTCCATAACAAAGGGATGGAAAAAACAGAAATTCTTATATCTTGCAGCTTCTTCCTCCACTTTAGGATGATACCATTGATTAAGTTTTAATTTGAATGAGACCCACACCATCAATACAAATTAAGTGTATTAAGGGTTTTACATTACAATTCATATCAATAATTAAATTTGGAATATTAAGGATGAATTTATATGACAATTAATACATGACATAAATATTTTTTTACAATCTAGATTTTAAATTATATTTATAAAAAATAAATTTAAAAATCAGAAAACCTCCTAGTTGACTTTCTTGTAAGTAGTTTCCGCGATTCCATGACATCCACATTAATGTAGTTACATTTTACACAATTATTCTCTATTACGATAAATGCATGTAATGGCAAAAATTTAATAGTTCGATTGAAATTGAATATTTCAATGTTTATATTTTATATTATATAAGTTCTTTTTATGTTTCTTTTTAGTAGGAGTATTCTTTTTTAAAAAAAAATTGCTCTTCATTTACCTTTTAATAAAACCAAAACAACATTAATAACTACTTTTACTCAAATGATTTTTTGAGCAAAATTGTTATCTTTTTCTATTTTATTACGATATTATTTTTTCTATCTCCACAATAATAAGGGTATGAGGTATAATTGATAAAATAATTAATATGATCTTAAACTTTGATAATTATAATTAAATAGCAACAATTTTTTTAAAACAACAAATAAAAGGATGAAGAGAGCATAGCTCTACTCTTATTTAGTTAAAAAGATAGATAGTGAGTGAAAATAAATGAATTATTATTATAGAGAGATAAGTGAAAATTAAAAAATATTGCATTAAATTTAACACAATATGATATAGTAATTACATTTTTTCATGTACCACTTCACTTACACTTTCTTAATTTCATGATAAAACAAGTTTTTCTTCAAGAATAAATGAATACATTTTAAGATTCTATCATAATTAGTAGCCAGTTTGAAGTTTGAACTTCCTCGTGAACAGATGTACAGGAATATGAAGCAAGAGCAGCAGATGAGTCAAGGTATAACTGTACTGTACTTCAGTTACTTCTAATATATATAATTATATATATATATATAATACTTATATACATCATTGTTTTAAATTAAGGTACAGTTACACTCTACATTTATCTTAATTGTAAAAACATTATGAGAAAATGCAGCCCATTAATCATCATTGTTTTTTAAATACTAATGTGAATGCAGTCTTAATATTGTGATAAAATTATAAAATGCAATTTAAAAAAATATTAATAATATGACCCTGAAAACAACTTTACTATATATATTGAAAGATCTTGTAAATGGAGGAAAATGGTAGTGGTAGATGACATTAGAAATTTTGTTTGATACAGTAAAGGAAAGTGTATCTGAAACATTCATGATGTATGAAGAAAATAAAGGAACAAACAAGATATAGCGGACGTCACATTAAGTGGTTGATTCCCTTTTCCCGTGCCCGAAAAAATGAAAGTGACGTCATATATTCTTCCAGATTTTGTTCCCAGAAATATAACAGACAGTGTTTGACTGCTACCCATGTTTCATCATCAGTTCCCTGACCAACTGAACAAGAATATTTTCCAAACAAATTTTATACTTTAAAAACATTATCAAACTCTTTATTAACCTCATCACCTTTGCAAGTTAAAATTTTGAAAATAATAAAATAAAATAGAAGGGCTTCACAATCATGAATATATGTTTTATTTAATATAATAATTATGGGTCAAACTCTTCTAGGTTTTATATTATATTTTTAAAACTAAAAATGTAATATCAATATAAGTTAAAGAAATAAAAGTGTAATTACTTTTTAGTTTTTCTATGTATTTTCATCTAACTATCGAATGTAATTATAAAGAGGAGTCTTACTCCCAATATATAATAAAAAAATATTTATATATATTTGTATCAACAGGAAAGAAGAATGTTATGACACCACATTTTGTTCCAACTTCAACCTTTGAATCAAATTATGGCCATCAGAATATTCACCAATGGAACCGTGGAACTGATCATTATGCAGAAGAGCTTGCTCTTATTCAAGCTCAAGGGTATGTCTATTTTTTTAATCTTTTCTTTATCATTAATCTATTTGCATGTATGCTATATCTAATTTTTGAATTTTATATTTTGAGGTATTATATTTTTTAAATATTTTTAAAATAGTAAAATATGTAGGACATTTATCATTTGATTAATTTCATATCTTTCTCCTAGGTAGTCTTCTTGTACACTCAAAAGAATTTTATATTTTGAGGTATTGATTTTTTATTTCACATTTAACATATATTTATGTATTTATGTAGTAAGCATGTCATGTAATTTAAAAAGTTAAAACATTTATTATTATTGTTATTTTTTTGCTTCATTATTACTTACGTCAGACAACATATGAGATATAATTTGATGACATGCATTAACATATTTAAATCTTTTAAGTTTTTTTAGTGGAAATTTATGTTCATGCTTGCTTGCTTTGGAAAAAAGAAAGTGTGAATATAATAAATATCTCAATGGGCCTGTATTTAACGAACCTGGACTATCTCCACACCCAAACATATGGGCCTGAAAATAAAAAAAAATATGGCAGTAAAATAAAAATTAAGTTTAACATATAGATTACAACTTAGAAGCAGTTCATCACGTTTATTCCTTGTCATATGCCAGGAACCATCATGAGGTGAAATGTTACTATGGAAATAAAGGAACTGAGTCAATGGTTATTAGTAAAGGCCATGAACAGAACAAACACACCTACATTGTCTTCAAGGATCTTCTTGGAAGCCAGAGCATCGAGGTAAGCTTCTCGATGTCTCATTCACTTTTTATTTCAATGTTATAAATTGCATTCTACAATCATAATCACGACCGGTTGCATCGTTCGGTTGTATTCTCCGACAATTTTTGTTTTGTTTTTTCCAGGAGAATAAAAATCCTCATGAAATGGAGTCACTAGGGGCTGCTACTGCTTACAAAAGTTACCATCAAAGATTGGAAGAGGAAAAGCATGAAGATATGTTGTCTTTGTCATTAGGTTCAAGACAAGGCTTGAATGAACAAGAGCCAAGGCCAGATGCAAATGATGTCTCTCTTGAGCTTAAGCTTAAGATCAATTAAAATGATGCACATAATTTATAACAACAAACTTTGGTGCATGACCTTGGATGAAATTGGAAAACTAATGCTAGTTTCTTAGGAACATAATAGTAATTACTATTATATGTAATTATGATAAATAATTGCAATAATTCATGTATTTTATCCAAAGTTCTCTGGAACTTGGTTAGATACCTTCATGGCTGTAGCGGTTATAGTACTTCTATTTATGGTTTATTACATAAGCAATTATTATATATATTTTCCTATTCACCGTATCTTTTTTATCGTTATTTCTTTATGGAGTACTATTATGTTTATGTAGTGGTTATCATCCGGATAATTCATCCCAATATTATTTTTCCCAATAATATGTTGAGAAGGTGTATTTTTTTCTTTCTATTTTGGCGTTTTTAATGAAATGGTTATAAAAAATCTAAACAATGCATTTTGAGAAAGACTTAATCACTAGACTACACTTTTTTGTGCCATAGTAAATATAAATCAAATTTGTTAACTTATTTTTTAAAGACACTAAATTCACTTACTTTAAGAGTAGTAAGTATAACTTACTTCACATTTTAGTCATTCATTATATAAAAATTTAATAATTTACATGATATGAATTAATAAATTTGAATTATTAGATTTTCATATAATAAATAATTAAGAAGAGAAAAGGAAATTTTTTTAGTGGATGCCATGTTTTCTAAAATAAGTAACATTCAGAAACCTATATGGAATTAAACTGACTTTCCAATGGCCTGAACAAAAAACGGATTGCAGTAAATACTTATTAGCAGAGTGGAAGTTGTATTTTTTGTGTGTGATTATATTTGAATAAAATACTCATTATCATACTTATTGTATTATTTATCATTTATGTTTGTTGTTATTGATTCATCAAAAAAAATAAAAAAAAATATAATAGATGATATACTAACTATGTATAAATATTTATATTAACATTACATAAATATTGTATTCTAAATAATAATTATTTATTAAAGTTTCAAAGCATGATAAGTGATATTTCTTTTATAATTTCAACAAAAATTTACTATTGCATTAAAAGCAATTATCCTCCTATCCCTCAAACTCTCCGACAATTTATGCCACTGTCATTAAATGTGATTTTTTAAAAAAAATTAAATTAAAATTTTAATTATTAAATAATTTTTAACCTAGTAATTTGATTGATAACCCATAAAATAATACAAATTGTTAGATAAAAGATTTTACCCTTCACAAACCACTCACAATAACCACCACAGTCTAAGAAGTTCAACAACCACCGACAACATATTGTTAGGCTCAAGAAATTGATCTAGATTCTCTTTGGTGTGGCAGTAATCTTAGCATAGTATACCCCTGCTTTCTATTGCTCTTTTAAGGTTATTACATGCAAATTAAAAATTAAACAAATCATTAAGAAATATTGTATCTTAACTAAAATATCCCCACTTATTTTTTAAGAGAGGATAAAAAGTAGAATGAATTAATAAACAAATTTAATAGGTATGATTATTGAATAACAATATAGTTGGAAATTAAAAGAAATGTTGAAATAGTAAAACAATACCTATGAAAAAACACAAAGCAATAAAAGTTATAACATTACTCTTATTCATTGAGAAAATGATATATTCTCTTACTAAATCCTCATACACACAAGAAAGTGACATATGTCACCTGTAAACCAATTACTAAAAATTAAAGTATCACTTTGTGACATATGTCACTTTTTTGTGAGTATAAAGATTAGTAGGATGATTTAGTATGACTATATAACATTACTCTTAATCATCATTCACAAAAACATAAATACAACATATCATATTTGAAAATAAGTGTATTTATGTTTTTTGGTGCTATAATTTATTACTAAAATTTAATTAGAATTAAATTTTTAACGTATTATCAAAATTTTATTGATTGTTTATATATATATATATATATATCCACATAAGTATTCTTCATCATCATTAATGTATTCCACTTACTTACTATCTCTAATATTGAAGATGAGTATTGATAATCTCCGGTATTAGAGACAGATACTCAAAATAAAAGAAAAATAATATAATGTCACACTTATATTATTTTATGTACAATAATAAAATAATATTCTTGTCACAGAATCTGATTCCTATTTTATTGGAAGGAGCATAATGGTGGTCATTTTGATGATGCAAAAGTTTTCATGACTTGAGGCCCAAAATTCAATTAAAAAGGTTACTTATCCTTAAAAGGGACAATTATACTAAGAAAAATATGAGCCTGTATTCAACAATGGTGTACCGCATCAACATACATCTATTATAGCTTAGCACTTTGAGACTGTACTCCACTTTGGGATTATTATAAAAGCTTAAGTGGTTTTTATTAAGTGGTTAAGTGTATATATATATATATATATGAGTTACATGTGGAAAATTATTTTATAGTGGGAGTAGTTGAACTCCGCCTAATACATAACATTTTATCTTATATCTTAGATATGAATAAAATTAAGATTTATTCATTGTTAGGAGACACGAAATAGAAAGAATCACGATCTCTTATGCCATAATAAATAAGATATTAAGAAGATTTTGGACAAATTAAAAAATCTGTAACATATGTTGTTAATTTGATTAATCTCCTCAGATTAAAGAACCGTGCCCTTCATTGCATGATAAAAAAGAAGATTGTAATCAACCAAACAATTATCTTGAGACACATAACAACCATATATACGCTTAGACTTTAATATTCTTTCCAGATCAAGAAAGCACTAAGGGTCTCTTAAAAAATTATAATTACAATCTTTAAGATAAAGAGTTTAAGAATTCTTCACCTTGAAAATGATTGACTTTCTTTAATTTTTATTTAGAATATTATTACTTTACATCCATACATATATACATTAATGTATTTCAAGCAGTCAACCACTATAGCAAGAATTCTTAGTTGTGGTTTGTAAATGTTAGATATATATAAATAAGGAGAAGAGTGGGTTCAATCCTGCTAATATATAAGCAAAAAGGTTCTTTTAGTTTTCCATTATTTTCCCCGCATAATCCATTTTCTTCACAAATTCAATTAAGGAAAATCTAGAGTCACACCAGAAATATCCATACCTAACGCACTAGGTCTAGGTGAGTCCTATGCTTAGAAAAAAGTACTCAAGTTATTAAAAGAGGAAATTATTAAAGATTATACTCATATTTGTATCAATGGGAACCACATGCTGTTTTGTAACTTCCATATCTTTAGGGAAAAAACATATCTTACATGAGTTGGGCTCCTCTCATGTAATGGAGAGGCCAGTGAGCCCTCGGATTGCGACACGTGGACTAAAAAAATGGACGGTTCAGATTTAAAATTGTATTAGTTTATTTTTTTTAAAAAAAATAAGTGTAATCGATTACAATATGACGTAATCGATTACAACGCTTGATGTAATCGATTACCAAACAATGTGTAATCGATTACAAAGTAAAAAATGCACATATCTGATGCTTTTAATATGTTGTAATCGATTACGAGTATAGTGTAATCGATTACAACATGTAAAATGCACTTTGTAATCGATTACACATTGTTTGGTAATCGATTACAACGCTTGATGTAATCGATTACCAAACAATGTGTAATCGATTACAAAGTAAAAAATGCACATATCTGATGCTTTTAATATGTTGCAATCGATTATGAGTATAGTGTAATCGATTACACATGCACTTTGTAATCGATTACACATTGTTTGGTAATCGATTATATCAAGCGTTGTAATCGATTACATCAAGCGTTGTAATCGATTACATCATATTGTAATCGATTACACTTATTTTTTTTAAAAAAATAAGTGTAATCGATTTTAAATCTGAGCCGTCCATTTTTTTAGTTCACGTGTCGCAATCCGAGGGCCTCTCCATTAGAGGAAAGGAGCCCAACTCATCTTACATAGGGCTTCCGATTAATGAGATTTCAAGAATGTAGATATATATATATATAACCTTATTCACACAACAGAGACATTGTTATATAGGAAAATATCATCAATGTGGGTGTAATAATTAAAATATTGTCACATATCATATTCAAACCTCAAAAATGTCATGCACAAAGTTAGAATATAAGAATCGTATGCAAATGCATATGAGCAAAATAAATTTTGTATCATATCTTCAGTATTAAACTACGGAGAAAAGAAGCTAAGTGAACTTTTTTAGTGCTCTTCGTTAGAATCAAATTCATTAAACCAACAAGCCAAGCTGTCCTTTATTTATTTTTTGTGTCAATTATGTAACTTTAGGATTGGTGCAAGTGGAGCTATGCTTGTTCTTTGGCAGGCATACACCAAACAAACTCACCATAAGGAACAAATATCACTAACCAAACTCAATATAGTTTTCATTTGTCACATGGCTGCTTTTGCATTTATATGCCAGCAACTAATTAATGAATGAAGATTCTCTCATAAATTTGCTATTATTTTTTACAGCATTTCCTTATGGTATTCTATCAATAATTAGCAATTAGTGAGTGAACATATTTGATTCAGAAGCACTTTTTCAAACTTTCTTCGGCTTTTAATCTTTGCAGAAGATACTATATATCACCAACTCCACTAAATGTAATTATATATAATAGAATGCTATATAACTCGATTAATTATATCCAAAATCAACATGATATCAATCATACGGAGTTATAGTTTAGTAGTAGAGTGATAAATTAATTAATTTGTGATTTGGCTAAAGTTGTATTTTCTGTCGGCCAAGCTAGGTTGACCAAGCAAGATAATAGTTGGACTAGCTGTTCTTGAATTGAATGTTCAATTCTCTTGCTCATAGTTAAGTATTACTGGTTTCCAATATCTACTTTTATGAGGTTGATCAATTTTCTACCCCTTTTTATTACGAAAACATTATGTAATATCGTGGTTTATATTGTGGTTATGTTCTTGATTATAGTCAAGATGACTCTTGCGATACATATTCTGTCAATTGAGGTTTGATTTTTTTCTGATTAAAAATATTTGTAAATTCAATGTTGTTCAAATATAGAATAATACAACTAAAATGTGTATGATTTTATGAGTACATATCACAATTAGTTAGGGTGATTACCACAAGCATAATTTTGCACTTATTAGATGATCTAGTCCACACTTTGAAGTAATTACTTGGTACTAGGTGCAACAATGTAAAAGAGCTATATATATACAGCACCAATACTTATACAAATATGGTATACGATACATATCTAATACATATAGTTGTATACGTTTGAGATATACATATAAAATATAGAAATAAAATCCGTAAAACATAATAAACATGTAATTATTGTTATAAATTTTTAAATAAAGAATATATTTCTTATACATCATTAAATCCAAAATGAAACTTATATTGTCATAAAAAATCATTCCTTAGTGGTGACTAATAAGAACAATATCAATATTGTTTAATCCATGATCCACATTATCAATATGCATTTCCTACTCATTCTCTATGTAATGCACATGTTGTATTTGTATTTTTTCTCTAGCTAGATTGAATACTGTTTTTTCTTATATTGTGTTATGTTTCTCTGTCTTAAAATATTATTGTTTGGGTGTATGAGGTATTACAAAAACATTTTAAGAGTATAGAAAATATTATATGTTTGTGTGTGTTAAGAACAAAGATCTTCCCCATTAATGGAGAGACAAATACTTGATTTTAATTGTATTTTTAATAATAAAATTGTTACTTCATTATATATAAAATGATATAAATGTTTTTGAGTTTTGACTCTCTCATGCTCTCAATTAATGGAGATTATATTAATCGTGCATTAGTGGTGGTTGTGAGTCTATATAAAGCAACCATTAATTACAAGAAAGAAAGTGAAGCAAGTAGGGAAGAACTTAGTTAGCTCTAGTTGCGCACAGAAAGAGGCTATATGGGTGCTACTAATGCTAAGTTTTTGTACTTGGCTCTAATTCTATGTAACACTCTTTATGCTTCGAGTGCTAATGGTGAGGGGAACAGTTTTGCTGATCCTAGTCGATGGAGGTTTGGTGGTGATGATGATTATTGTTCGTATAGAAGTTGGAGGGGATGCGGGAGTTTCTCTGGAAAAGGTGGTGCTGATTCTAAGAGTGAGGAAGGCAATGTTGCTAGAGGAGGAGGCGGAGGTGGTGGTGGTGGTGGTCAGGGTGGAGGTGGGAGTGACGGAGTTGGTGGAGGTTCTGGACATGGTGAGGGGTATGGTGCAGGTGTAGGAAGCAGTGAAGATGGTGGAGGAGGAGGTGGTGGTGGTGGAGGAGGAGGAGAAGGTGGAAGCATTGATGGAAGTGCTGTAGGATATGGTCATGGTAGTGGTTTTGGGGCTGGAGTAGGCAACGGAGGTGTTGGAGGAGGAGGTGGCGCTGGTGGTGGAGGAGGGAGTGGTATAGGTAATGGAGGGATAGGTCAAGGTAGTGGATTTGGTGCTGGATTTGGTGTAGGAGGGGGAAATGGAGGACCCAGTGGTGGTGGTGGTGGTGGAAAGGGTGGAGGTGGTGGGAGTGGAGGTGGTACTAGAGGGGGAGGGCAAGGCCGTGGCAGTGGTTTTGGTGCAGGTGAAGGAATGGGCAGCATGGGTGGAGGTGGAGGTGGAGGTGGAGGTGGCGGTGGTGGTGAGGGTGGTGGTGTCAATGGAGGTCAAGGTCAAGGTAGTGGTTTTGGTGCTGGTGCAGGTGCAGGTATAGCTGGCACCGGAGGAGGTGGAGGTGGAGGTAGTGGTGGAGGTGGTGGTGGGGGAGACGGCAGTGGAGGTGAAGGTCATGGAAGTGGCTATGGTGCAGGTGCAGGCACAGCTGGAACAGGAGGAGGAGGTGGTGGAGGTGGTGGAGGTGGGGGTGAGGGTGGTAGTAGGAATGGAGGGCAAGGTCATGGCAGTGGTTATGGCGCAGGTGCAGGTATAGCTGGCACCGGAGGAGGTGGAGGTGGCGGTGGTGGTGGAGGTGGTGGTGGAGGAGATGGCAGTGGAGGTCAAGGTCATGGCAGTGGTTATGGTGCAGGTGCAGGCACAGCTGGAATAGGAGGAGGAGGAGGAGGAGGAGGTGGAGGTGGGGGTGGTAGCAGCAATGGAGGGCAGGGTCATGGCAGTGGTTATGGTGCAGGTGCAGGAGGGGGTGGGGGCGGGGGAGAGGGTGGAGGCTACGGTGGCAACAATGGAGGCTATGGTCATGGTAGTGGCTTTGGTGCTGGGATGAGCATTGGTGGAAGTGGAATAGGAGGAGGAGGAAATGGTGAAGGATATGGACACGGGGAAGGTAGTGGTTATGGAGTAAGCAAGACTAACAACAAAGGTGGTAATGGTAATAATAATAATGGAATGGGAATTGGATTTGGCATGGGCATTGGCTTTGGTTTTGGAGTAGGAACTAATGGAGTAGTTGCCTCTAATAACCCTTAGACAACCCAAAATTTACATGCAATTGAAGGTGCCCAACATTGTTGGTACTTGCAGTTTTGGAAGTTATAACATTGTTCATCATAGTTTCCACCTAGTCTTCTATTAAGACATGAATCACATTCTATAATGGGCAAAATAAAACATTACTTGTTATTTCAAAGAAATGCATTGTATGAGCTTCCCCTGAATTGCTTCTTTTGCTTTTCTGGGATTGTTCTGTATTATTGCTTTTATTATTATTATATGGTAAGTTTTTTAAACCATGCAAATTACCATATAGAATCAACTCATGAAGTACATATACATGTGACACAACCTATTGAGCAGAAGACAAATTAAGCTATGCTTTACTGAATCATCCGATTGACAATTTACTTTCTATCAAATTTGTGACATACATTAGGCTAGCGCATATGCTTGTGAAGTGTGAACAATGTAGAAACAGAAATCCATATTTAACCACCCATTCAACAGTGCAACAATACAAGCTAAGTGATTACCATACAATTCAGCAAGTGAAGATAGAACATGACTTTATTTTACATTATTATTATTATTATTATTATTATATGACTTCCCTCATGACTAACTTTTTATGTGATATGCACTCGAGGAAATGCAATCCTCAACCTGCATCACAGGATTATATTGTTCAAGAGGTGAAGAGAATTGGCTTTAAACACTATATTATCAGAAACTTAAAGAATTATAAAACATTGGTTTTTCCAATTCTATGAAATCAGATTCAGGATTAGAATTCTAATTCTAATAATGTACAAAGTGAGAGTTCAAAGGTTCAACTATAATTTCAAAGCTGGATCCCAAGCCTAATTCTAACAGTGATATGATATGCTATTACAACTTCAAACTTCATAAAGGACAATCCTATAAAATAAATGTTAATGATAATCATGATTCATGACCTAATAATTAGTTGTGCCAACAGGTTGAAATTGAAGCAGAACTTACCTCCTTTGATATAATCTTAGTTTTCAAGCTTATGCTTCCACAGTAACTTTCCACTGCTTCACATACTTTTAGATTTTCACCTCCCACCTACCAGTGAAATTTCTATATCGCCTATATATACATTATTGACATGGGACAATATTTTTAAACGAACAGAATAAGTTTTTATTTCTTTAAGAAATGTGTATATCAATCTCAATTATATCATCTACTGTTCATATTTAATTTATCATTAACTATCATAAATATAAGTATACAAATATAATGAAAGATGTACTAAACGGACAAAGATTTGTTGTCCCAAACCCGGTCTCGCACCAATCAAAAAATGACATGTTAATTAAAAAAATTAAACATTTATAATTTTTTCTATTTTTACTCCATTTTAATTGGTGCGGACGGGGTTTGGGACAGAGTTCGGGACAGCAGATCATCAGTACTAAACTACTAACTATCTTCAACCAAAAATTCATAAATATTATGGTCCTAAATATTTTAACTAAATGTGAAATGTGTGTTATCATCCCAACTTTCCCATCCATAAATTATTTCGCTACACAAAGCATAACATAAACGAGAAACAATTGAACATGTTACATGAACTACAGTAGAAGAGATATCTGAATGGTAATGCTCCCACCACTCACTAACGATTGTGATTTTGACACTCACTCACTCCTATTTTAATTTTAATTTTAATTCAAATATGTCCAAATTCAACAGATAAAGAAGCCTTTTAATGTCATACACATATATATATAAACATTATCAGTCACACCCTTCTATTTTATGCCTTCATTCTGAACAACTCCATACAAGGAACATAACCAACTATGTAAGTGTCACTACCCCTTTCTTTAATAACCTTATTACTTCCATTTTCCAATATGGGGTTGTGTTTTTTCATATGTAACATGTAGTTGCATGAGTTTATGATTCTGCCCAATCTGGGAATTGAATCTTAGATCTGGATATTTGATAAAGATTCATTCTTTCCACGTTTTTAGGTGTTGGGGTGTTACACTATTTTGGTTTTTTATTGGATGACTGTCAATGCCATTACAATATATATCTTGATTCAAGTTATTGAGTTCTGCAATGCCTTGGATTGAGTTTTTCTATGAAACTTTTTGTTTCGAATTTGATGTGCGAATATTTCATTGTATTTGTTTGGTTGTTCGAGTACATCTGTACATGAACTGTGATAACTTCTGGGTTATGACAATAACAAAATTATTGCTATTCAAGTTGTTATTACTTGTTCCTGCGATGTATAGATCATGTCTGGAACCATGAGAATATATCTCAATGAATTGGCATCAAATTGTGTGTTTTCTTTGTTTGTGGAAATTTTGGTCCTTTTTGGCAATGGAGGGTATCATAATGTGTGCTGTTATATTCTAGGAATGACATGATTCCTTAACAATGACATGAATTTCTTTAACCCTTTAGTCCCTTTGTAACCAAGTACAGGTTAAAACTTGAAAGTCAGTATTTAACTTCTATTATTCCTCAGATAAGAGAAAATGAGGGGTGGTTTGTGGCAACTTGGGCAATCAATCACCCGCCGTCTAGCGAATGGTGATAAGAAGGCTGTTGCTCGCCGATATTTTTCCGCAGAAGCTGAGCTGAAAAAGACTGTTCTTTATGACTTCCATGTTTCTCATGGTGGGAAGATGGTGCCATTTGCTGGATGGAGTATGCCAATTCAATACAAGGACTCAATTATGGACTCAACCCTAAACTGTAGGGAAAATGGTAGCCTTTTTGATGTTTCACATATGTGTGGGCTAAGCCTAAAGGGAAAAGACAGTGTTCCGTTCCTTGAAAAGCTTGTCGTTGCTGATGTTGCTGGGCTTGCCCCCGGAACTGGATCACTAACTGTCTTCACAAATGAAAAGGGAGGGGCAATTGATGATTCAGTGATTACCAAGGTGACAGATCATCACATTTACTTGGTTGTGAATGCTGGTTGTAGGGATAAAGATCTGGCTCATATTGAGGAGCATATGAAGGCATTCAAGGCCAAAGGTGGCGATGTGTCGTGGCACATCCATGATGAGAGATCCCTTCTTGCCCTGCAGGTCATTTATCACACTCTTGTACATTTGCATCAAAACACACTTTCAACTTACAGCTTGAGTTTTTTCTGTTTTTTTTTATATTTCCCTTTTTGCTGCATCTGTATGTTGGTTGTTAAGATCTCGAACAAATGACAATATTGAAATAGCTGCAATGTGTTCTAGATATTAAATGAATGCTTATTAGATAATTCCTTCTGCTACCACCTGCCCTGTATATTTGGGTGTAGTGACTGAGTGCAAATATGTTTGTGCTATATTGCTTGTTATTTCTTTTTCCTATGGTAAAAGTTTTCTTAGTGTGGTCACTAAATGATTATAATTAACTTATTGAGGGGATTCATACTCCTTGAAGTTGAATCTGGCTACCGAATTTATGGCTTTTAAATTAATGAACTATTCTTCTTTGTGGCAGGGTCCTCTTGCTGCTCCTGTTCTTCAACACCTGACAAAAGAGGATTTGAGCAAGCTGTATTTTGGGCAGTTCCGTGTGTTGGACATCAATGGCTCACAGTGCTTTCTTACACGAACCGGGTATGTTTTGTTTCTCTAACATTAGTGATTTACCCTGCAATTTTCCGTCTTAGTTGTAGACTTGTAGTAATGCTATCTGAAATTCCATCTTGTGTTACTTGCTGTATCAATCTTAAATCTTTCCTTTCCTTCTCACAATGCAATAATTTCCTAATTCATGAAGTGAGTGTAACTTGATAAATTCAGTCTGTCCTTTTGTGTTGTTAGCTAAATCAGAGTTTATCAGTGACAAAATGCTTAACCCCAATGGTAGTATTCTGCACAATAATGCAGTCTTGGCCGAGACTTTCAGGTATACTGGTGAAGACGGATTTGAGATCTCAGTTCCTTCAGAGAATGCAGTTGATCTTGCCAAGGCAATCCTTGAAAAATCTGAAGGGAAGATAAGATTGACAGGGTTGGGTGCTCGAGATAGTCTTCGACTTGAAGCTGGATTGTGTTTATATGGCAATGACATGGAACAGCACATTACACCTATTGAGGCAGGACTGACATGGGCCATAGGGAAGAGAAGGAGAGCAGAAGGTGGTTTTCTTGGAGCTGAAGTTATACTGAAACAGCTTGAAGAAGGTCCTAAGATCCGGCGTGTTGGTTTCTTTTCATCTGGACCACCTCCTAGAAGCCACAGTGAGATTCAAGATGAAGGCGGCGACAACATCGGGGAAGTCACCAGTGGTGGATTCAGCCCTTGCCTTAAGAAGAACATTGCCATGGGATATGTGAAATCAGGATTGCACAAGGCAGGAACTAAAGTAAAGATTATTATTAGAGGAAAAGCCAATGAAGGAGTTGTTACAAAGATGCCATTTGTACCAACAAAGTACTATAAGCCTTGAACATTTCCCTATTGCTCCCCCTTGACCAGTTTTCCTATAATCTGAATGCTGTAATCATTTCTTAATGCCATTGTTCTACTGACATTAAGTACAAGGACAATGCCTTGCATTAATAACTCATATTTTCATTTCAAACCATGAATGATAGTTGAGTTCATGAGCGTAAATTTGGCACAACATTAAGGTGATTGCTTAGTAACCATGAGATTACAGGTTCAAATCCTGGAAACAACCTTTCCGCTTGCAAAGATAAGGCTGCATACAACCTTCCTGCAATTGTTCACCAAAAACATGTTGGCCATGCTAATAATGAGTTTGACTAGTCTTACATGTTGCAATTGTTCTATTCGCATAATGCATCACCATGCTCCTTAACTAGTTTGATTCTTAGAAGCTCTAGAGATGCATTATTTTATAATCCACTAATTTTTTATTGAACATAATGATACCAACCTCACCCAGCTAATTGGTCCATGTTGTTTCTTTTAATAATTGCACAATAGTTACGTAGTTGCAGATGAAAAAACCATGCTATATTAATGCAATACTTGCATGCATAGCCAACTAACTGCATGTTACATAGAGTAGCCACCACAAGACAGAAAATGAGTTAATATTTTAAGTCAATTAAAAATATATGTGAATCAAACATAAAAAGATGGTATAATTTATGGGGTCTGTTTGACTAAATTTTTAAAGAATTGTATGATAAAAGTGAAAACTTATTTAAATCGGAAGGCTACAATCACTTAACAGGTACATTGTCATAAAGAAATTTAAGATGTCCTATAATAGTTATAAGCACAAATCAACAAAACATTGGTCTAGTTATGTAAGGTTTTATTAGATCTCTAAAAAACTAAAAGATCAGAAGTTTGAATCAACAATTGTTAGGATAGACAATTACGCATTCCTAAATAATTAGTTCCTGAGGATATTATTGAGTACTAAAAAAACAATTATAAGCAGTACACCATTGCATAAGTGAATGTTTACTAATCTTTGGAACTGGTATAGTCCACACGGTAGTCATTTATTAAATAATAAATATGAAGCTATAATAATTTGACCGGAATTTGTCAAAGAAAAGAATGGTAGGTCAAAGCAAATTATTTTTTATATACGTAATATAATGAAAATGGACAAAGTCACTTCACTTAAAAATTAAAATGGATACATGAAGGACAAAGGACAAAATGAAAATGGACAAAGTTTCTGTTCACTTTTATTCTCGAGCTTCAAATAAATACATCTATAAAGAAATACAACTCCAACATTCAAAAACCTATAAAGGAATACAACTTGATCCAACATTCAAAAACTTACATGAAAAATGATATTAAAGTAGTACTTATTAATTTAAAAAATGAGTAATTATTCTATTACAATAATAAAATGAGTAATTATTCATCATTTTTATAAGATTTTTGTTTGTTTTTGTCATATTTATTTCACTATTTTCAAAATTATATGTATAATAAATGAATTTGCTACCAACAAGCTTTTACATTTCCGAAACAAGTAAAAAAACTTATAAAAAGTGGCTGATGGAGTACCTATGAATGAACCAGCATCATCTATTTGATTTTATTTTTAATGATAAAAGTGTTATTTCTTTATATATAAAAGAATAAAAATATTTAATAATATTATGTTTTCTTTTGTTTTTTTAGTATTTGTCTTCCCATTACTCTTTATTAATCCAAGGAATAATTATTTATAGCAATTATTTGATTTGACTTCATATATAATAAATAAATGCATAATTATTGAGATGACAGGCAATAGTATCTTTGAATTTTCTTCAAGTTATAACTAAATGTGGATTCTTTACAATAGTTATGCACAAAGAATAAATTAATGAGTTAAAAAGAACAAAATGAAATCAAAGAATTGTTAGATTAATTAGAAGCTGAAACTCATTAGAAAAGTTTGCTAGCAAATTCATCTGGGGTAGTTCCCTCTACACGAGAATAAGCTGATTTTCTTGCAAGATCTCTCAGTTGTGACAAACTTCTTCCTAATTTCAATGCCAACTTCATTTCAAACAACTCACCATTTTCCCTTTGATCCACATCTTCCTCAATTGTATCTTGGATTGAACTTTCTAGCAGTTGAAAAAAGCCACCACAGTTTCTATACATTTCAGAAACCATCCCTACTTGTCCACCATGCTCTAAAGCATTAACAAATGTGGCTAATGCCCCACACATAACTGGAACTATAGCTACCCATGAATCTTGTCTTACAAACATTGACCCCAATCCTGCAATACCAGTGAGTAAAGGTCCTGCAACTGCCAAAGTCTTATTAATCTTCAAAGCCAAGTTACCTAATCTTTCATAGTCTTCCATGTCTTTTCTCTTCACAACTTCCAACACATCCTTCAGTTCCATTTCTAGTCCATCATTCCATCCATTCTTCTTCCCTTTTGCTTCATTGTATTGAACTTTGCTAACCCTACTCCTTGAAGATTTTGTATTAGGCCACCACACAGCAGGTTCAAACTTTGAAGGGAATTTTTCAATCATAGCACCTAATAAAGGAAGTGGGTATGCTTTGTCAAGTGCCAAAACCCTATCCATTGCATCCTTAACATCCTTCTTAGTAACATTTGCAAGTGCTAATACGGTTTCTATGTGAGACTTAAGCTGCTTGAACAATCTTGTAGCGTTTCTTTGCTCCTCAGCAAGTTGTGAAGGTTGGATTTTATTCATGATAAGTAACATACCCGTGGAGGCAGTGAACAAGAGGGTGGAGGATAATTTAAGAGCCAAAAGTGGTGCACCATCGGCACCACATGCAGCTGCAACACCAGCCATGGTGGATGCAGTGAGAGTAAGCATGTTGATGGAGTTCAAGAGAAGAGTGTTCCAGTTATCACGTTGTTGACCTATATTGTGGTGCATCTCAACCCTATCAGCTACAGCTTCTAGAATAGCATAGAGTTGGTGGGTGGTGGCTTTTGATATAGGGGAATTGTTAATGCATGATGATGAACCATGTTGTAATATTGGAAGTGTGTTTGGTAAAACGTTTAACTCTTCATAGAGTTTTCTGCTTGGTATTGTTGGAGCTATGAATGGATTAGGTCTAGGGAGTTTTGGTAGATTAATAGAGGACTTGGTGATGGATACTCTTTCTGAAGAAAAAGAAAGGAGAGATGAAACATTTATGGAAGCCATATAGGGTCTAAGATGATGTGTTCTTGTATATGGTGATTTTGTTGTTGATGAATGAAGGAATATGGGGGTTGTATTCTATATATATATATATATATAGAGAGAGAGAGAGGGAAATGTGAACCAAAAGAGAAAGGGTCAGATTTGACTGGGTGTTGGAAGAAGACTATTTGGGACTTTGATTTATTCACACTTCAATTCATTGTTACTCGGTTCCTCACATGGCTCTCCCTTTACCAAGGATTTTGTGTCCTTCTGCTACCAAGTCACATGCCACTTACATGTGCTTGATTACAGAGTGTCCTTAAGATATATGAATACAGTTATGCTCTGTCTCAAAAATCAAAAAACAATGTAACCTAATGGAAATGGATTCATCTTAAGTAAATAAAAAAACTTATAGTTATTTATTCTTGGAAAATTCAATAATCTGAATTGGTGAGTACATCTAAACCATTAGATTTTCCAAAAAATGGATGACTAATATGTGAAATAGGTTTTTTTCACTTACTCTTAAAGTAATTAAATTACCTGCCTAAATAATAATTAAGTAAAAACAACATTAATATAAATTTTAAAATTATTAACTAAAATACATTGTCATTATATATACAAAGTGTAATATTTATACACTATTAGTGTAAAAATTTATATGGTGTCAATATATTATTCATCATTCATTTGTATTACTTTATTTAAAGAATCAATAATAATAAAACATGAATGATGTATGATGTAATGATAGTGTACAAAACTCATATAATATATATATATAATATGATCCTATCAAGTATCAAGTTGATGCAATCCATGACAAAGTAGTTAATTGAGTGAGCTGTAATCAAGGGTTTTTATTAAAATATAACCATATGCTTTATGGAAAAAAATGCCAAATAGCGTGGAAGTATTGTATTTATATTATATTACATTATTGATACAGTCCACACACTAAATCCAATGACGATAGTGATTTTTGAAACTCTATTCGCCCTTGTTAAATAAATGGAGAGTGTGAATATTTGGGTTAAAAAATTATCACAATATCCAGGTTTGTTAAGCATTCTTATACAAACCACAAAAAGTACAGAAAATGGTGACTAAAGCTAGCAGTACAAGTTTATAATATATAAGTGGAACTTGGAAAATCATGCTCCTCGCTCATTCAAATTTCTCGTGTTCACTAATAAATAGTGATTCCTAATATTTATAAAATCACTTCTTAAAGATTTATTTAATAATTGGTTTACTTGGGAATGGCATGGGTGGACCCATGGACTCAGCACTCAAGTTGGATGGTGTAGAATTAGGAATGAAAAATGTCTAAATTTCTACCTGGCTAAGCTTGGTGGTCGGTTCAATTTGACTTTTTTATAATTTAGTGATTGAAAAAATATGGTCTAGTTAATTTTAATTAACTACAAATTTTATTGTAGGGATTGAACAAGTCATGAATGTTTTGATTCGGTTTTACGGTTTTCTTGTTTTTAAAATTATGTATTAATTGAAGGTTCAAAATGTATTACGAGATATATTATTTGCTTATAAAATAAAAAATACTATTATATAATTATTTGTTAACAATATATGTATATATAATAATTATGTAATTTAGTAAGAATAAAAAATGAAATTAAACATTTTAGAATCATTTATATTTGATGTATGATGATTATGTAAGTTTTCATTAGGGTGAGCGTGGGTCGGGTTTGGATGAGTTAAGGCTTGTCCTTACCCGACCCTAAATGTTGTTCGGATCATTTTTTTGAACCCGGACTCGACCCTAGACTCGGAGTTAATCCAACCCTAAATATTCACAAAGTCAGCCCCTCTAAACTCGGACCCGACCCTAGACCCGATTAAATATAACGTATACTCATCTTACATAAAGTCTTGTAAATATTATTTATTATTGTGAATATGTAATTTGACATAATAAATAATATATGTGTATATATATCAATGTTATTAATACCGTACCGATTATCAAACCGGTATGGGTACTGATATAGTGGTATAGCGGTTCAACCGGTTGTTCACTAATTAAATCGCATACCGGTGAAGTTATATATACATATATATAATATTAATATTAATGTTGAAAAATCAATAAAAAAAATAATTTTTTTAAATAAAAATCGACCGATTTGACTGATATGGTTTAATTGAAAACCGGCCGGTATGACCGGTTTTGATCAGTTTTGACTGATATAATTGCATGATCGATATAATTATACTACCGTACTGGTATAGGGACCAATTCACTGGTTTACCGGTTCAACCAGACAGTACGAAACGATTTTTATAACAGATATATAACTAAGATATTTGGTAAAAACACACAAGAGACAAGACACAACACAGTGAGTGGGTTTGGAGTGAAACGAAAGAAGATGGGATCAATAGCGAAGAAGGGACTGAACAATTACTTGAAACAACTTCAACTAAACCCTTTAAGAACCAAGGTTCCTTTTCTCCAATTTTCATTCTTTTTTCTTAATAATCCATTTTCCTTCTCTTTGTTTTCACATTCAATTATTGTGTTGTGAGGGTTAAACCAGGTTATAACAGCAGGGGTGCTCTCAGCAATCAGTGATATAGTGTCTCAGAAACTCACAGGGATTCAAAATATTCAATTCAAACGACTTCTTCTTAAAGTGGTCAGCTTTTCTTTCGCTTTTGGATAATCAGATTATTAAAAAGCGCTTATCTCAATTAGATTATGACTCTACCATATTTCATAACTGTTTTATCTTATTTCACTAACTGTCAAAAAGTGCTATGTGAAGGTTATGAACTATTTTATAAGTTGTTCCAAACATCTGCTTAAAAGTCTGTATGATAAAATAAACATAACTACATGGTATAGGAATATAAAATTGATGAACTGCTTATCACTTACCAAGTTTCTATGGGTAAGCCTAAAAAGCTTTTCTTTTTTTATAAAAAAATGATTTATGATTTAGCATTATAACGTCGTTCGATCTATGCAGCCGAACCCACCTAGTGATATTAAGGCCCGGTTGTTGTTTTATAAGCTCTTCCAAAAGCCCTTTGGTCCCTCTCTATCCGAGTGATAGGTAGTGACAACCATTGGAGGAAAAAGGATTCTTCCCCTACTAATAATAGTGCAACAGAGACCCTATACTATGATTCACAATTGATTCTCTATGGCAAGTGCCTAGACTAATGCATGGCTTTTCATAAAACAAGGAAGTGTTTCATAATGTTTAGTAGTAATTTTTACATGCATGATTCTCTAAGTTTGTACATATTGTTTCTAACAGAAAGTGTTCTAAATTTGTAATGTTTGTGTAGAGAGAAAGTCTTGTTCATTTGAAGATATTATTGATGAAAATTTTGGGCCTACATTTTGTAAAGCTGTTTGTAAAAAATGCTGACCCGAACCTTTATTTTTAAAAATTATACAACTGAAAAGTTCACATGTTCCTTCTCATTAAATTATTGTTTTGATGCACTGCAATGCATAAATGGATAGAAATAGCACACAATCCTGTACCCCTTTCTTAAGCCTTTATAGTTCAACTAATACAGGTCCGGGGCTTGTGCTTTTTGTTGTTATACGTATAATGTTAATGTATCAATTAGAAATCAAATAAAGCGTTTATCGCATGCAGATTTTTGGAGCTGCTTATCTTGGACCCTTTGGACACTACTATCATACAATACTGGATAAAATTTTCAAAGGGAAGAGAGATTCGAAAACTGTCGCCAAGAAGGTCAAACTGTAAAACCTATTTAATCTTGTCTATCGAACCTGAATTCAGCCATCTTGGCTTGGTTGTATCATCAAAATTCATTTCTTAAACTGTTTACGGCATGAATAATCGACTAACTTAGCATTACTTTGAACCCTTAAGCTCCATTGGAAATGAAATGAAATGAAATGATTTACTAATCATATCAAAATTTAATAATATTTTGTATATATGTAAGTCTTTTATTTTAGATACACCCAACACACAAAAAACCCTCTAAGTAATGAATGACTTATCCTTCTCTGTATTATTTCCAATTGCATGGATTTTCTTTTCCAGGTTCTGATTGAACAGTTGACATCTTCACCTTGGAACAATTTCCTTTTCATGATTTACTACGGATTAGTTGTTGAAGGTTAGTCCCTGTTCAACATTTAACTTTCATATTTACATTGAAGGAACATGGATATATATACACAGTATTGTCAGATACAGGTGGAAAGTGTAGACATATAAAATACTTATAACCAAAGTCAAAAAATAGGGAGTACCACACATGAAAAGGAAAATAAAATTATACACAAAGCAATGACATTCTTGGTCAACTATTTATCTATTTAACGAAAAGAAAACGGTTCACCAAAAAAAGAAAAATAAAGATGAAAGTTACCGAAAAAATTGTTGTGAAAAGTAGCATTCCTGGTCATGTTTTTGATGATAATGTGGATTGCAGGCCAACCCTGGGTTAATGTCAAAGCTAAAGTTAAGAAGGATTATCCATCAGTGCAGTACACATCTTGGACGGTAATCTTCTATTACCACTGCAGAAAATAACATAATTTACTGCAACAGCTACTTTTTTGTAATCAACTTTCTTACTTTAGAACCCCCATTGAATTGAATTGCAGATCTCACCCATTGTGGGGTGGATAAATCATCAATTCATGCCTCTTCATTTCCGTGTTGTTTTCCAAAGCTTAGCTGCATTTTTCTGGTACATGTTTTTTGTTTTCCTTTCCCTCAACTTCCCTTCACTTCTAATCATCATTCTTTAGGGTTAAGTAGCAACTAACTTAAGGTCATTCATTATGATATTTATTTCAGGGGAATATACTTAAACTTACAAGCGCGATCTTTGGCATTGACTAAAGCCTGAAGTAAATAACATTACAGTTTGCTGTTAGTTATGTAAACATGGTTCATTATCAGATTACTATTTATCAGTTAATGTTAGTTATGTAAACATGGTTCATTGCTGGTGCTGTTTTATGTTATAATCGGTTCACTGTTCATGGCGACTTTGTCAATGGATGAATACATTTTGGGATAGTTTACTGCTTTATGTAACCAAAATATAAAGTTATTGCATCATCCAAGAGGAAGAGCTTTTTCTTTTCTGCTTCTGTAATTATAGATCCATACAAACAAGATTACTATAATTGATGTCCTATAATAAAATCTCTTCTCAAGATTCTGAATAAAGTAAAAGTTTCTCTATATTTTGCTATATACAAACTTAGGACTTTCATAAACAGAACACAATTTTGGAAACATATAGAGATTATCCTACTATTTTGTGAAAAGGGGTATGAAGAGAATGAAGCATGGCACAAGTGTATAGTCCATTATTTAATGTCAATATTGTTGGGAAGTAAGTCCCACATTGTCAATATTGAGATGAAACCTTAACATGGTATTAGAGTCAGAACTCAACTTCTTTCCGATTCTTATGAACCAAAAGATGCCCTTTAGCTATGGGTCAAAGACAAACTTTCGTCTGGTCCGACAGACTTATATGGAGGGGGTATGTTGGGAATATCTGTTGAGTTACTCCTCTCATTGTCAATTTGTTTTGAGATGAAATCTTAACAAATATAGTTGTATTATTGGTAAGTTTATAGATGAGAAAACAAGGTTCTTCCCTTATAAAATTTTCAAATTATAGAGTTAGTCTTTGACATATTATTATATTGAAATGCTTATCCTATACACAATTATTTCCATAAAGTAATTAAGAAAGAATATGATATAAGATAGATGATATGGGAATATTAAGTATAGTATTCATTATTTTACTTTCATTAAGGAATTGGCCATGCTTACGAATTGAGTTTCAATTATTAGCTATTTTCAATATATGAATTTCAATAAAACAAAGATTATAGGTCATAGTATACTGTCCTTTTGTATAAGGGAAAACTCATAAGTGATAGAGATGCGGAAAGAAATGGACTCGTAAGTGACATTTATGATAGTTTATGTCCAGCTGAGCTGGTTTTATGAGACTTCCTATAGTAAATACATTGACTTGAAAATCTTCTTTATACATAGGCAATATCTAATGGTGTAAAGCGAAAGACCTCGTTAGATCCTCAAACATTGTACTAGACTAATTATCAAATGTTCGATTTCTGATAGCGGCGTTTGTTGGGAGTGGTCATATATCTCAAAATAGATTAGTTTCTTAGTCATAAGATGACAGATATTCTTGGTCGTAAAAAAAATCTGATAATGATAGAAAAAGTTGACAAGAACATGGAGGAATTCTTTGGCTCTATTTACATTAATTGATCAAATATGCAAAACATAATGGGTAATATGATATATGAGGAATTGGTCAGAAAAAGAAAGTATATGTATTGTGAACAACCGCGTTCCCCTAGTTATCAACCATGGAAAAACATTTTACTCAACCCACGTGAATCAACACAACAAATTGTTAAAAAAACAGACTTTGAAATTCAACTGTCAAAGTTTTTTGATTAATTAAATAGACATAAATGTAAGAAAAATTCATGCATACATTATTCTAGTATTATATTATAGTTGTTGGTTGTGGAAAAAGGTGGTAAGAACATTCATCAAGGGGTTTGTTTTTAATTTAGCAAGGTTATTAAACTATTTTTCATAGCATAATTTATTATATTTAACAAGATTTTAGTTGAGATACATGGTTTACTCGCTATGTTAGTTGAAAGTCAGCATCTGGGGGAGATTTTGGAGCAGAAAATGCATAGAATTTTAGGCCAGAACCAATTGAATTCAACATATTTGTTTAAACACATTCTTCTTATTTATGTGCATGTGAGCATGTCTTACTAAAGTTATACACTTCAATTCCAAATTAGTCTTTCTATAATCCCATACACGTAAACCATTAGTTAATTTAAGAAGCATTCAACCTTCATAAAGTAGCATAAGAACTGAATTGACACACACTATAGGTAATAGCACATGGCAACATTTCTAATCTCAACCACAGTTTCTTCTTCTTTCTCATGTTGCAGTACTAGAAAAATTGTTGCCACAATCAATGAGCCGAAGATTCAGGTCACCAAAATCCACAAACCAACCCGTCCAAACAGAAGTTTAGTAGCAAAGTTGGATTATCTAAATAACTGCACTTCAGCTACTACAACAACTCATGTAAAAGAAGATCCTTACCACTCAGGTAGCATTAAAAGTATTACACCAAATTCCATGGAGATTGTTAAGCTTCATTTGATTAAGAAGATTGTAGCAGATAGGTTGGAGATGCACAAGAATGTTGGAATACAACGTGACAATTGGAACCATCT
This sequence comes from Lupinus albus, assembly GCA_009771035.1. Lineage (NCBI taxonomy): Eukaryota > Viridiplantae > Streptophyta > Magnoliopsida > Fabales > Fabaceae > Lupinus > Lupinus albus. Next base: position 17,025,374 of record CM020016.1, read on the forward strand.
TCTAATGACATCAGTTAATATGATCACTCTATCTGCTGCAACCTTGGCTAGTGTTGTGGCCATTGGTTCAAGTGGTGCACCTTTTGTGGCAATGAAGGTGTCATCAACAATTCTTTACATTGCAGCCACTGGTTTTCTTGTAGTCATGAACAAAATTCAGCCATCACAGCTTGCAGAGGAGCAAAGAAATGCTGCTAGGTTGTTCAAGCAGCTTCATGGAGAACTCAAAACAAAGCTTTATCTTGGGAATCCTAGTGAAAATGATGTTAGTGAAGCAATGGAGAAAGTTTTGGCATTGGATAAAGCTTACCCTCTTCCTTTGTTAGGCTCAATGTTAGAGAAATTCCCTCAAACTGTGGAGCCAGCAGTGTGGTGGCCTCCAATGAAGCAAAGATATAGAAAAACAGAAGAAGGGTCAAAAGGGAACAATGGATGGGATACAAAGTTGGAAAAGGGAATGAAAGAGATTATGAAGGTTTTGAAAAAGGACATGGGAGAATACTTAAGGTTGAGTAAAATAGTTTTGAATCTCAATAAGATATTAGCAGTTTCTGGTCCACTACTAACTGGTCTTGCAGCTTTAGGTTCAGCTTGTTTGGGTTCTGTGAATGCACCTTGGCCTTTGATGTTTGGTGTTATTGGTGGAACACTAGCAAGTGTTGTTAATACATTGGAGCATGGTGGGCAAGTTGGGATGGTGTTTGAGTTGTATAGAACAGCTCTTGGCTTCTTTAAGCTCATGGAAGAGAGTATAGAGCATAATATAATTGAACAAGACCATGATCAAAGAGAAAATGGGGAATTGTTTGAAATCAAAGTTGCTCTTCAGCTAGGTAGGAGTGTCTCAGAACTTAGGCAATTTTCTGATGCAGTTTCATCCTTAGATGATGAGAATGCTAGTGAAGAGTTTGCTAGCAAGCTTTTCTAGTGCTATTATTACTAAGCAGGTGAAATGATGATAAAAAAATCAATATTTTATTAATGAACATGGTTTATAATAAAATATTATAATATTATTTTATCTATGTACTAGACTTCATTATGGACCTCATATTTCAATACTGCAATATCTCAAACTGTCAAAATTACAATGTTACTATTGCCTACTGCATTGTAGAACACGTCATATTTAACATAAATTGTGGTAACATCTCTTCCACTTTTTTGTATTTTATGGATGCAACTTATTTATATTGTAAACATGTTATTTCACTTCACTATTAATTACAATTAATATGCATGAAAAATAGATTATATACTGGGAAAAACTTTATATTAGTACTATCTGTATTTAATTAATTAAGGATCACTTTAGTATATCATTTCTATCAATCCATTCCATTGGTTAGGGGTTAGTTGATGGCCTTAAAGTTGGAATGGGGATCTTCTGGTATTAAGTTTGTTTCAATTCCATTTTCCAACCAATTAGAAATTGTCACATAAATAAAAAAATAAAAAATAATATATTTAACTTATTTGCTAAAATGTGATTGACTTAGGTTAGAGTTGGAAACAGAGCTGAGAACATATGATCCTTGTGCCTAAACTTGGTGACATGATAGTTAACTGTCAAAGGTGCATAACTGTGTCAGTGACTTGCCACGTGTTGACATATCATTGAATGACACCCGATTCTTCATTAAACATACACGTGGTTGAACCTGAAGGCGCCATGTCAGCATACAATAGAAAAATATTCATGTTTGCCGACTTGCCGTCATAGTTAGGTGAAGATTAGAATGACTAATAAGATGAATTTTCCGGTATTTAATAAAACTTTATACCACAAAATTAATATATTATTAGTTGAAATAAATAATAATTTAAAATTTGATAGATAAATTTGAAATAATTTAAGATTATAAGTTATTCAAGTAGTAATGTGTGTGATAAGTAAATGAAAGTCAAAATGATGAAATAATTAAGTTTTTCTTTATATATTAATATAGATATATATTAATTTTAAAATATAGTAACAAAAATTTTTGCTAACGAAAATAAGTTTCTTTTTGCTTTAATGGAGGGACAAAAGCCCAATGAAACTAAATCTTTTAACATGTACAATTTAGGGATATTTTTTCCCTTTTTCTTAATAAAAAGACTTTATAAAATAAGTATATATATATTATAACATGTATTTTTAGAAGGTCCACCAAAGCTCCACTTTCTCTATCATTTCCATTGTCATTGTTCATTTTTGAAAGTATCTTCTCACACTCTCATTTCCCTTCATCTTCTCTCTTTTTCTCTCATTCCAAATCAAAAACCCCATTTTTCTATTCTCTTCCATCCAATCCTGAATTTGCCACATTTTTCAAAGATCTAAACTGTGTGAACAAGATGATTCAGTTGCTGTTCATGGTTATAGCAATGGAGGCATCAATGGTGGTGGTACTTCTTTTCAAGACCCCATTGAGGAAACTTGTGATAATGGGGTTGGATCGGTTGAAACAAGGAAGAGGACCCTTAATGGTGAAAAGTGTAGCAGGGACCCTTCTTGTAGTGCTATCATCAAGTGTTTATAGCATGGTCAAGATTAAGAATCGTGGGATCGATGATGGTGGTTCTGTTAATCCTACAGATCAGGTTCTTATGGCTAAACACCTTCTCGAAGCTACACTTATGGGTATTATTCCATTTCAGTCTCATTTTTTTTTATGTTAACTTGTTTTTCATTGAATTATTATGAGAAATGCTAGCATTGGATGAGTTATGATGAATTTTATTTGCTAGCATTTTTTTAAATTATTAGGAGTTTGAAGTAAAAGGTGAAGCTTAGTGAATTCATGACTGTGTTTGATTCACTCAACATTCATGATTGGTTGTATTTTAATTTTTATTTCAAAAGTTTGATTGTATTGAAGTTACTGACTTTTTGTGTGCCCTTCTTGAGTTCTAGGAATATCTATTTGCTGTTTAATACTGGTTTTGTTTCCCATGATCCTATTATGATTTTCGATGTTGGGGATATTTCATCTCACAGTCTAGAGAGGATTTAGTTGTGTCATTGCCTACGATTTTCGATGTTGGCGATATTTCATCCTGTTATGCCAATGATTTATCAGCACAGTGGTCACATGTTTAAAAACATGACTGAAGTGTGAAATGGCAATTCTGATCGCTGTTTTGAGTTTTCAGGTGCTGTACTTTTTCTTGCACTTATGATAGATAGACTACATCATTACATAAGAGAACTCCGGGTTCGAAGAAAGACCATAGAGGCTGTTAAGAAACAAACTCGAGGGGCTGAGGATGGAAAAGTTGAGGAAATTAAAGCCATGGAGGGTGAAACGGCCAAATTGAGGGCAGAAGTTAAACGCCTGGAATCTGAACTTGAGGTCAAAACTAAAGAGGTAGATGTTTTCGAAGCCAATGTAGTTGCATTGAGAAAACAATCTGAGGGGTTCCTTCTTGAATATGATCGCTTACTTGAGGAAAATCAGAACCTCCGTAACAAACTACAATCCTTTGACAGGGGGTTGTCACGATCAAGTAGCAAGAAGAATACGTGAGAAACATTGCAGGCAGGAGCGGCTTCTTTTATACTTTTAACTGTTTTAAGGGCGATTCATGGCATTTTGTGGATAACAAATTTATAATCCTTGTAAAAAAATCCTTTACAAATAGGATTTTCACCTTTCAGTTGAACTTGGATCTATTTTGTACTGACAAATTGTGAAATTTTAAAGTGATGACAGAAATATAGTGCTGATTTGTTTTTTCTCTGCGAATGTTACTTTTACAGCTTCTGTTTTATCAATTAAGACATGAAGGGATATGCCCATAAACAATGTTTGATTTTACTGAAGTTATCCCTTGCTACTTAATTTTCATAAATTGGCATTGAAATGCTCCATAATTCCCAGAAGCAATGGCACATAATACTCCATGTAATTCTCCATATCTTAAACGGAGCATTGTAAATGGCTTTCAATGTTACCTTAATGGAAAATAGGTGAGAAGAAGCTTGGGAATGTTATGTTAATGGCGCATAATACCAATTCAATGTTATGTTAATGTTAGTGTCTTTCAAATGAATTGGCCAAGTAAAGGCCATAGCAGTAAGAGTTCTAGGCACTATTGTAGGTGCTGAAGGCAACAAATCCTGGAAGCAACTACGCAATTCTCTCATGTATGATTAAATGTGTGCCTATGAGCTTGGGAACTATTTTCATGTCCACTCAAACTCTTCCACGGCAACAAACGCTTTGGTTCAACTGGTAAGGAATTTTGTTCTCCTGTAGCTACGTGTCAACTCTCAAATTTGAGTCAATAGGCACCGAATGTATCTTCCTGATGTGGCTAGGATTAGTCGGAGTCCAATGCCACTGCTGGATATTAGAAGTTTAAGCCAATAAAAATTCTTCCATAGCAAAACTTGTGCAGCAAGGGAAGATGTAATTAGAAGTAGCTCGATTGGATCTTAGTTATAACTTGTAACCACAACCTGAATTGATGACTTGATCTCTTTGTCACTCATCATATATTTATAAGAGTGATTGAAATTTGAGATGATCATTCTATAATTATTGCTATATTTTGAAAATTGCATTCTCCTTAACATGTTTGAGCCTTACTTCTACTCCAAGTCACCTTTATCAATACTGCCACCACTGCATTGTTGGAGTAAGTAACACATTTCACAATGGATAAATTGCAGGGGGAAAAGTATGATCTGTAATCTTATATAAGCCAAAGTCATAAAACCTTGGTTTTGGGGTTAATTAGTTATATGCCAAACTCTCCTCCAACCACATACTTTGGCTTTGAGCTTAGAGGACTGTTTGGCATGATGACATTATTGAATTGTATCTTAGATTGGAACTATTTAACCCAAGAGAGATATTGGCCTGTACAAGCTTAAAAGTCTATAATATCTTCAATGAGACTTTACACATATATCTCACTTCAATGTGTTCTCCATCATGCATAAGTTGAAAGCATTTATTTTTTTAACAATTATTCCATAATCTATTTTGACAAATTAAATGCAGAAGGAGAGGGTAATTTTAATTGTATCCTATGCCAACTGGAGCAAATAAAGTAAGTGGAAGGAGCAGTGAACTTAGCTGGGAATCAGAGTAGTTAGCAAGTTATCTTGTAAGACAAGGTACTTGGCTGTGTATAATTTATAGTCCAAAAGGGATAGGTACTTGGAATGAAGTCATAATCTCACACAAGTGATTAGGTAACCAGCTCATTCACCATCCTGCTACTTGTAAATATAATTGCAACAACACTTTTTATCCTTAAGTTTTGCCCTTCTTAGGCCCTAATCTTTTCTTTATAATAGTGCATAGGCATATTCTTTTATCTGTGGTCCCCTGGAACTCATAATAGAGAGTAATCATATCTGTCACAAAGGAATAAAATAAAAACTGGTAAAGGGGTGGATTACTATAATAGGGTAAATGTAAACAAAATAGGTAATAGTAGTAGTTACTCTGCAGTTTCTTAACCTATTGGATGAGTGAAAAGGAAAGCTTTTTTTAGCACCAATGGGCAAGGAGAGGCAGTTATATAGAGTGGTTGATGTATAGGGTTGGTGACTTTTGTTGAGATGGATAAAGTGGGGTCTCCTTGCTTTTCCAAAGTATAGGTAATATAGGTAAATGTGCAGATTGCAGATATTTACATGTAAGATGAAGTATATGTAAATTTTTGGTTAATTAATTAAGGTAAGCACACTGATTATTTTTTTTATTTTGCATAAAAAATTTGATAACAGTAAATATCACAAACATAAAATAAGATAATCATGGTGATGCTGATATGTGCATAAAATATGAGAAGAGCAACAAAAGTAAGTTCCTCACTGCTTGTGAAGCACTTTCCATGACTGATAGATAGATATTAAACATGAAAAAAGTTGCATTGAATAGACAAAGTTCATTTTGAACATCTTTACACCTCAAAATACTTAGCCTCCATCTTTTGACATAGGACATTCTTAATCCACACCAAAAATAATAATATGGCATATGTATAAATTTAATTATATTCTGCTTGGTATTTAAGGATTTTGTTGGGCACAAATTACCCATATAATAATAATTGTAAGTTGTTAAATTGATCCAAAGTGGAACTAAACAGGGAAAGACAGAGCACAGAAAGAGTTGCATGATAAAAAATAGTTTCCAGAAAGAATCATTATATTTCCAATGAGGATAAGTCACTAAAGATATGAAGCCTAATAAAAATTCTCTATTGGAGCTGCTAAGGTAACAATCAATGACACCATCCAATCTACAAAATACAAGTACATTGAAAACTAGAATTTCTTGTTCGTAAAAAATGACCAAACCAATGTCCTCTATTGGGATGCAATTACAAACCATTTTCTCAATAGACCCCAATGACATTCCCTCTAACTCAAACCCCTCCTCATCAATGGCATTGCTTCTCACTGTGACCCATTCCAATTCTTCACCATCATCAGCCCTATCCCAAAAGGACTCAGAAGTACACAACATATGAATTCTGTTCCGGGGACTCGGAAAATCCCCGGAACAAGAATAACCGCCATGTGTCACATCCGGATTGGTCTTTGAGTCCGAAAAGCACCATCCTTCCAACACACTTGTTGGAGTCTCCAAATCACATGCAAATGGAATTCTATTATACACTAAATTTGTTTCTCTAACAAATTCATGATTAAGAAGCTCAAACACTGTCCACCTTTCAAAAGGGTCATTTTTAAAACACTTGCTCAGAAAATCTTTCCCTTCATCACACACAAAACCTGGAATCTCCGGCACCTCGCCGGAGAATCCAACCCTATAAACCACCACCGCCGGGTCAGAAACACCTTGCCACGGCGGCTTCCCAGTGATCATCTCCAAAACAGTGCACCCAAGAGCCCACACGTCAGCAGGGAATCCTTGTTCTTCCCCACGCGCCACCTCAGGTGCCATAAACGCCGGCGTCCCCGCCACTGGTGCAGCCAATTCACCTATCCTCTTAGCGCAACCAAAGTCAGCAATCTTCGCACCTTGGTCCGTGAGCAACACGTTCTGTCCCTTCACGTCGCAATGCACTATTCCATTTGCATGAAGGTAGTTCAACCCTTCCAAGATTTGGCGCGTGTAGGATCTCACCACAGCTTCTTCTATTCCCTTCCTATTGCGAACCGCGTCAGAGAGCGTGCCAAGTGGCGCGTACTCCATGAACAAGTTGTAGTAATGTGCACCGTTCTCGAATGTAACATCAAAACCTTGGTATGAAACAATTTGAGGACAAATAAGTATCGAAAGAATCTCCTTCTCCTTCTTTAAGAATTCCGAATATTGGAATTCCGCGGACTTAACCGCAAATACCTTACCGTGTCGCCGAGACTCAGCTCTATATACCGAAGCGGTCGAGCCCCGGCCAAGTAAATTTCCTCTAATCCAATTCATAATTGAGTTTAGATAATTAAGGTAGATAGGGAAATGTATAGTATAATGTTAGTTATTTTATAGTTGGGTTTGTTGTTAGGAGCAACAATTTGTGTTTCAATGTGTACTTGTGTAACATTTATATATGGTAAGGTTTTGGTTTGGTGGGTTGTGAAAATGTGGTTGGATTAATGTGGAGGGGTAAAAGTGGAATATTAAGTTAGTGTGGTGGGTGATGAGGAAAGGTATTTTGTCTGCGCTTTTGTTAGTCCAATGGACGGCGTGGCGCCGACTCTTTCTATGGGAGGAATCCACGTGTCAAATGGAGGTGTTAGAGTGAATTAATTTTTTGCTTCAAGATAAATCTTTTATAGTTGTTGTTAGGTAATTATTTTTGCTACTAATAAATGTAAGCATCTTTAATAATATGATTCTTATTTGCCATAAAATGATAAAATAATGGGTATACAATATTTTTGTTACTGGTCTCATGCATTATTTATAATTTATTATATTTCTTATCATAAGTTAATGGTTTAGTATTTATTTTGATGTTAGATTGCATAGTAAATATCATTTTCTCTTAATTAAAAGTAATATATGAGTGATTTTTGATATATGTATATTATATTGGACTTTGACTGCATACTGTATAATTTAATCAAAAGGTTGCATGTGTCATTGAAGATTACATTTTCCCTTGATTTTTGATGTATTTGTCTCTCCATTAATGGAGATGATCCTAACTCCTTCTTTTTATTCCATTTATCCATAATCATTTATTATTATTTCACTTTCATATTCCTTGAGTAAATACTTGTTTTAGTCTCTTATGTTTTTCAACCTTACCAAGTTACTCTAGTTTTTTTTGTACTACCAAGTATATTCCTCACCTTATGAGTTAGGAATTAATCTCTTTTGGATACGTGATTATCGATCCAAATAAGTGTTATTCCCAAGAATTGAACATTTAAATTTTTATTCTTTGTGGAGATCTAGTAGGACTTTATACTACTACACCAACACTTTGATGATCTCACTTGTAGAGTCTAACCACACTTTCATATTTAATATAATATATAATTCTTCTACCTATTCTTTCTTCTTAGTTTTAAAAATGCTCTCAATAGTAAATAAAAATTAGGATATTCTTATTTACATATTAATTACACAAGAACAACCTTTGTGTTACTCTAATCTATTGTTCTTGTTGGACGGCCAAGCTATGCATGATGCATGCATTAGCACTTGAATGAAGGAATGAGCTAAGTTAAGGAGACGGTGCACATGGTGGCACGTGCTCACGTGAAATAGTACGCGTAAATATTGCGGAGAATGAGTATGTATATATGATGATGTAGTGATGTTTGCTTCGTGAATCATGAGGTAATGAGAATTAAATTCAACATTTTAGTGCCATGTTTTTTTTCTTATTATAAATTTGTCAGGAATGGTTAATTTCCACCATTTTTTAGGGTTGACTAATTTTGATATTCCTCTTACTTATATTAATATATAAGTCTAGATTGGAATTTATTCTTTGCTATTGCATGAAAATGTGGCTGTAATTGCTTTAGGTTGGATGATCCTAATAACATGCATTTAGTGGCATGTTGTTTAATGTTATAAAATTATTCAGACTAATTCTTCAAGTTAGCTTTTGGAGACCTTAGACTCAATTGTTTTTAGGATTTATATATGCTTCAATTCCTAGAATGCTTGTTCAAAGTTGGGTAGGTTTTACCAAACAATTCCAAAGTTCTTTGATTGATTAATAGAAGAACCTGTTGTCTGAAATGTAAACTATCAGAATAATCTCATATCGAGGTGGAATTCAATTAACTGGAATTCAAGTTAGGCCAAGAACAGTTAATCCTATGTATATAATATTGGTCTTTGGTGAATGTCAATTATTAGTTCTAAAATAAATCTTATCCCATTGCTTCTTTCCTAACTAACCCCTTGATGATTTTTTATGTCTCAGGGTAGTCCTATATTTTAAAATTTCATCCGCTAGGTTAGGTGGATTGTGTGTGAAGGTAACCTAATGCACTACCCAGTAGAATACGAGGAAAGTAATGTACACAACCTTACCCTGTAATTAAAGAGTCTAACTACATCATTATTAAGCATAAACTTTACTGTTATTGGGCTGAAACTCACTTAGGGAGAAGCACCAAAAAGAGCTCCACACAAAAAATACGTATTAATATATGTATGATGACAGTAAAACTCAATGAGTTAATTAACTTTTGGAATATAGTTAAGGAAGAAGAAAAGGACAAAACCGACTAACTCATTGCACTAACCCTTATCATCATTCACACAAAAAATACCAAACCAGCCTGTCCATTCATATTTTGTAGCTCTTAATTATATGCACCGATACCGTATAGATTTATACATATTATATTATTTATCATTTATTTGTATTATTTTTATTTAAAAATCAATAATGATTAAAAATGAATAGTAAATGGAATAATAGTGTCTATAGTGCTTTTTTTTGCATGTGAAGTTTTGATTTGTTGGATAGTTAATAAAGTTAAGTTCAAAAAAAAGGAGTTAGGATCTAAATGGAGAAACAAGTGTTTCAAAAACCAAAATGAAATGTAACATTTAAAGATACATATATCATTTTGATTACAATAAAATTATATTTTTGTCATCATAAAACAAAATAAAAATATGCACTCGTCTCTCCATACCCAGAAAATGTTACTTTGAAAAAAAAGGAGGTGTGAAATTGGAGAGTGTTTCAGTATAGGCGTTGACGCTTTACATGCGGAGTGTGAGTGAGGTTATGAAAGGATACTAGGCGTGAAATTGAAGCAAGCCAATGATTAAAGTCTCTATCTTCACATGTCACCAACCAATAATCTTTGCTTTAATTCCTCAACTTATGAGTGGACAAAGTGCAATGCATGAATCGGATCACACTCTAGCATGCTCTATAGCCCAGAATCCACTTTCTTCTTCCCTTTTTTCTTCAACGCAAATATCATGCATTCCATCCATTCGATTTAATTAACATACTTTATTGATTATATTAATAGGGGCTTCATCTTTAACCGTCAATATAAAATATGTTTTCCAGATAAAGATTGTTTACACTTTAATTATCTTTTCATTTTAACAATTAGTTTCTAACTATTGAGATTTAATAAACTTAGAACATAGTCTCTAACTTGCCTCGTAATCATAGTTAGAGACATCACCTCTAGTCTAGTCACCTTCTAAATACCTGAATAGCAAAGTAAAGTGGTGGAAATTGTACTAATATGGTGATTATGATGAAGGGTTTAAGGAAGAGAGTGAAAGAAATTGAAAGTTCGAGTCTTACTCACGACAAATTATAAAAAAGATTCATAATGTAGTATGATGGTTATGATGAAGGATTTAAGGAATTGAGTGAATAAGGTTTAGAGTTCAAGTCTGGTCTAGAGAAATACTAATAAATGGTACGATAGATTAGCTTATGTCTCAATCCATATGCTCTTACTTTCAAAAACTCTTGCATGCATGGTATCTATTCTAAATAATATACATTAGATTAAATTTGGTTCATAGAAAATTGAAAATTTTAGATTATCTATTTTAGACTCTAAAAAAATTTGTGTCTACCAATTTGGTTCATAGAAAATTGAAAATTTTAAATTTGTGTCCTCAAGTTCTTTTTTTTTGTTGACATTGTCAATGCTAATGCTAATTAGTAGCCAAATTTATTATTAATATTCACAAACTTTCTCTTGATGTATATGTATAATTCACTAAGCTTCAAATTTATGGTGATGCACGAGTGAACAACATAAATTTGAGTTCGTTAACCCACTCGAAAGTTCGTGAACTTTAATTAAGTCGAATTTGAGCTGAAAAAATAATTTGACATTAAACTCGACTCAAATCAACCTTACGATTGAAACTAAATCTAGTTCGGCTCGACTCATTTCTAATCCTACTGATAAATACTGAGTTAGGATGGGATCTTTGGTATACCAGTATAGTAAATGTGTAATTATACATCCTTATAAGTAAATCAGTCTAAAGATACATGCATCACTTTTAACTCACATAGAATTAATACTTATCATTTTTAGTTAAAAGGATCTTTAAACTGATTTGTTAAGCGTATATAAAATTCTTAATACTCTTTCCCCCTGTATCCACTATAATCTACATATACGGTCTTCGCAGCTTATACCAACCACTCCACAAAACATTTTTAACGTTGATCTACTTCCCTTTAGGAGATACTGTGAGAGTACTTAATGTATATATACAAGCCACAACATTAGGTCCATTATGATTCAAAGGGGATAAATATTAATTGCAAATAAAAGTAGCGGATTTTCAGTACAATACTGTTTTCCCATGATATTTCTTTTGTTTCGTTCTACTAATTTTCCTTTTTTAAAAAGAAAAAAAAGAAACACTAGCAAATAACGGTTGTGCCATCCTTCTAGCCATGACAACATTCTCTATGCTGCTTCGGCAAATCCAACTCTTAGTTTACCATAATCAAAGACTGTGTGATAGCGCCCCATGAAGACATCTCCAAGGATCCTACATTAATGCAGATACTATGATGTTAGTATCAAAGGGAAATGTCATAGTGCATGTCTCAACCAAGTACAAGAAATTTAATGTACCAGAGAGGGCCACGTGGTGGAGGAACATCCAAAGCAGTGAAACCACTAATGCATTGAGCTGCAGGACCTTCACCCACCTTGAGTATGTACTGAAGAAACCAAAGACAAAACTGGATGAGGCCGACGTAAAACATGGAACACGGCATGCTCCAATGATATTTTGTCATATCAGCATTTGTAGTTATTTATTGCGTTATTAAAATGAAAGGGTGCATATCAAAATAATATTTTTACACTAACGATGCATATTACTCTAATGATTAAAGAATTTCTTTGTATTAATATTAGTTCCATTGGATGGAATGGCTAGCAACTTGGGGTTTGGAGAGATGTCGAAAATAAGACACTGGAAAGATCATAAGGTAGTGTTTGAGAACATTATACCTCCTGTGGGGCAAGGTCAAAAGTTTTTCCACCAATGGTGAAGGAAACATTAGGCATTGATGAGAGCTTTCCACAGTCAACAGATGATTGTCCCATTGGGCTAGGCAGTTTATCACAAAGCTGCAATAACATCATATGAGGCTGAAGTCAAGCGGAGAAGCGAGATTCGAATACTCGAAAAGCAAAATTAAGACCAACTCACCTCATTGACGTAGTCTATTATCCACTCTTGCGTCTGGTTCTGCCTCACCTGGTTCTGCATCCAAACAACAGCCATCTCACAAGCAATACAAGTAGCATCAAAATCACCACCAGTTGATTGCCTTTCATTCTTGTCTACCACACTCTCAATACCCATACTATAAGAAAAATTCAAATAATCATTAGTAAAATGGCATTCAGTGTAGTAATGTGCATTAAATATATTAAGATTTCTAAGTGATTGACATTAGGTATATAATATTTTTGAGACATGCCTAACACCGTGAGTCCCATCAAAGGTACATAATCCAATCTGGGAGCAGATCTTCTTTGGTGGTGCCTACAGGACGGAATGAAAACCATAAACAAAGTTCATTTTGAAAGATGACCAAATGTCAGATGACACATGACCATGGGAAAGAATCAAATCAACCAAAATATGCTAACAGTTAATTGAAAATGGTTCTTACATCAGTAAAGAGCAAGTCCAGGATTGTTTGTCCATACTGGTCAACAACAGCCTTGCATTCTTGGCTTGCAACTCCAGATGCTCCAATGGCTTGATTTATCATAGTAATTACAGCCTAGAAGAAAAAAATCACATATTTGATCATAGAAATAAGGTGGTAAAAAGCAGTTGCTAGATCCGTCCTCATGTGGTTATATAAAAAATGCAATCATATTGAAGTCCCTGTGTCTGCATTATGATAGACCTTTTCTCAATTAGTCAAGAGCGTTCCTTACAAGACAATAAACTCCAGTCAGAAATATAAATCTAAATAGCAACCTATATCTACAAGCATTTATTCATACCGTTGGGCCTGCCAACAAAGAGGTCCCTGAGTCTGCAATTGCTGAACAATCATTAGCACAGTATCCTGTGGATGACAATATGCTCATGTCAGTACAAATGCACAAAACCTATGAACCATTTATGAGAATGCTATCAGTGAGACAGTATCACGTCGTAGGAATAACAACTAAGTATTTTTCTGCTACTACGTTTCTACACATACCAGTGGGTTTACCAGCAATAAGTACATCTCCCATGTCGAACTGTCCAGAGAAAAAGATCAAACAACAAAGAGAGGTAAAAGAAATAGCAAACAAATGTGGCAGTATAAGTATAATAAACAAATATTTGATAATTAACCTGCCAGTATCCTTTTCGTGTCACAGGCACGTAAGTATGTTCACCTTTGAAGTGAGCAGGATCAACACCACCAAAAACAATCTCACCCCCTTGCTCTTCTTCTGGATTACGATTAAGCCAGAATGAAAATACTGGTTCCTCAACAAGACCTTGCTTAACCATATTGTACCTGTAACAGGCAAGTGCCTCATACTCATAAATCATAATGAAGTAGAGATCCAATAAAATATTGCCGAAATGATAATTCAAAGCATAAATATGCAAAATACCACACTGGAACAGCATTTCCAACTGATATCTCTTGAAATCCAAGTCCTAGAATACCATCAAACTTAGCTGCAATAAATGTAACTCCAGGCTCTCTAGTTGCTTCAATAAATATCTGGTAGGGATCAATATGTACTTTATGTCAATTGATTGATCCACAATTACACATATTATGAACGAAGCCAACTCACATCCTTCTCCGGTGTGTGAAGGAAAAACAAAAAGGTTGACAATCAACATTACCTGGTTCTTGACAAGTACATCACCAACTTTGACATTATCATTGCTAAAGAAACCAGAAATTGCTCCACTACCATATTGAATTGCAGCAGAAGTCCCTAAACATCAGTAAGACAAATTCTTGGGTGAGTCAGTAAAAGGACAACATGCTGGAAGATGCAAATTTCAAGTGGCCCAAATTAAATGAAAAAATAAACAAATTTGACTTCATTCTAATTGTGTTATGTCAAACCAAATTACAACAACATGGCAGAACAACAGAAACAAAAAACTTTTTTTTGTTCGGTGACAGAAAGTCGGACAGGGTTGAGTCAGGGCGGTAAGGTTGTTTGTCTTGTGACCTGAGGTCATGGGTTCAAATTCCGGAAATAGTCAATTCACTTACTTGCGAGGGTAAAGTTGTGTACTATTATGTGCATCAACCCTTCCAAAACCGCTAGGTGGGGTTATGATCTACTCCCCACTACTTTTCAATTGTTTGGAAAAACTGGATGCTTGCTTTTATTGATAAACTAGAGTCAAGTTTAGATCAGAATCTAGAGTCCAAACTACTCAGGAAAGAGAAAAAATATAAATATTTATGAAATTACACGTATCTTGATACAATTGATTCTAAAGAAACTCCACATAATAATCAAATCGAAATTATGATTATATAATACAGCACTTGGCAGAAGGCATTGTCCTATTAACAAACTACAAAACCTCCACACAGCTAAACAAACGAAATTATAGCCTCATTAGACGAGAATAAGAAAACAAACCATTTGGCTTAAAGGTACTTGATTCACTAGACCTGTACTTCGCATGAAAGTAACATGCAAGCTGCATCAATATACAAAGTTCCACGAATAAATCAGCAAAATAATAAAATAAAACAAAATCCACACACATTCATAACATGTATTCAAAATCTCACCGAGAAGTAACATTTAGATGATGGCACCCATAAATTAGAGCTACCGGTATCAAAAATTACAGTGAACTTTTGAGGAGGGGTACCAACAGAAATTTCACCATAGTATTGTGCATCTAAGTAATTCTTTAATCCAACAATATCAGTGTCCCCGGTTCCTAGGACATTGTTTTGAAGGTGATATTTTATAAAGGGAGAGTTCAAAATCGCAGCTTGTTTGAACCCCAAATGAGCAATCAAGCGTTCACCACGGTTTGAATCCAATTTAATCTTTTTCAGTCCAATCCTATGCAACCCTTCATCATTGGGTGCACAAGAGACCAGAGAAAACAATAGTGTTGACAGACACAAACCCAACACAACCACTTTGAACATGTTTGTTTACCTGTTCATCCAAATTCCAAAGTTCAACCTCAGATAAACAAAGTTACACTAAAAAAATTAATTATAATAATAACATTGAAAAAAATAGATCTTGGGTGGTGCAATAGAGTATTTGAGAAAGATGTGACAATATTAAATTTGTTGTGTTAGTGTGAGATTCAGAGAAAAATTTGTTGTTATGAGTGTTAAAACATTAAAAATAAACCCTATTAATTCCTAAATATTCAGAGAAAAATAAAATCCATCTAATCCATGAATAATTGTTTCAAAAGCTTATGAAGGGTGACAAGATTAAAATACAACAATGCATGCATTAAAAAACAAATACATTCATTTTCTTGAGGCAGAGAAAGAATCAAAAGAAAATGCGATTATAATATGATTACTGAAACCGGTCACGTAATTATTCATGTGAAAGAAAACACAAAGAAAACCCAGAGAGCAAGACGTTATTGAAATTGTAAATAATAGATTAAGAAATAAGAGAATGCAAGATGATAAAGAAAGAGAAGTTACGAAAATGTGAGGCTGATGAAAGAGAATGAAGGCAATGAAATAATCGAATAAGAATTGAGAAAGGTTGAGGAAGAGAGTGTAGAATTTAAACCCCAAAAAGGTTGAAAAAGTTAACTAGCAATATGTGTAAAACCCAGTGGGGCCAGCTAAGCGATTATTAAGATAAAACTATATGACGTGTCCATGAGTTTGAACCGTTGATTGTTTTTAATGTATTTTGAACCGTAGATGAATGAAGAGTAGAAACCCACTTGAGTCACGATGAGCTCATTTATAAAGTGATCAGAGCCGTTGATCATGAAAAAGGGTGGTGGATTCTCGTGAACGTGTAACTGAATATGTAACAGAATGATTACGTGCATGATAAGTACAACACGAATCCCATATTAGTTTCATTACCACGCGACACATCACCTACTGCCATTTATATTAATATATACTCGTGAAAAATATCTATTTCACATCTTATTCATCGGAAAATTTAATGGTTTAAATATACTCATTAATTCAAATTATTGGATTTTTCAAGAATGGATATTGGAGTAATTTTTTTTCATTTACTCAGTAAGTTCCACTTACTTTTGAAGTAAGTTTTTTCACTTACTTTTTAAGTAGGTGGATCTCTACCTATATAAATATTAATTCTATATATAATTTTATATAATATATTTATATTAATATTAGTTTATTTAGTAGATAAGGTTGATTTAGTGAATAAAAAGTTGGCTTATTATTTATAAGATTTGACTTCAAATTTTGATGTCCTTTATTGGTATCTAATTTATAAATAATATTGTTGATATTTAATATATAACAATTTCTATAATAGTTTACACTTTGCAAATTTTATAATTGTCAAAACTCAATTCATCTAAACTTCAACAACAATAAAAGTAGTACACATTTTAACTCTATGTTTGATCTATTATTTTTTAAATATATATTTAATACATTAAAAACTTTTGATATTTAAGTATATAAATTAGTTGCTAACTAATTATTCGAATTTTATTTTATAAGCTTGGTTTTATTAGCATATTTAAGAGTGATTTTGTTTAACAATGTTTTTCAACCACATTAGACTCTAAAGTACAAACTTTACTCTTTAAGAGTGTATCCCTTCAACACCTAACATGATCCATTAGTCATAGAAATTATATAATATATATCTTTAAGTTGGAGCGGGTCACCTTAATCATCTATATAGTAATTGTGAATCTCAATTTCAACTAGTGCAATTATAATACTCTTTCATCAATTCTAGAAAATTTATCTAGTACTCTATTCATTAGCTCTTGAAAACATTGTTAAAGAATAGATATAAAGGTTTTCTATATTATAAAGCTAATTTAGTCACCTTCCAATATATTATATAAGCCACTTTCCAGATCTTCTTTTTCCATTTATTAACCCATACCTTTAGAGAAATCTCCACATTAAAGATATGGGTAAGAATAGGAATGGTCTTCAAGAAAGAGTGTGCAAAAAAGGAAAAGCAAAAAGAGTATGGAGTAGTTGTTTTAATTGCTCTTACTTTTATGGATAGAAATCTTATATGATTATATTTAAGAATAAAAAGTAACATTTCATATTGTTTTTTCCTTTTGTTTTTTTATGTATTATTATGAAAATATGATATTCATGTAATAATGTCTCTTGTGACATGAAGGGACATACCATTTATTTGTTGGATTGACATAACTCTTGAATGGAGAGTTGTCAATGAAGTGTTAAGACTCTTGAGAAAGAGTCTATATATAGTGCTTGATGGAAGCACTATACTTATCTGAAAAGGACTTAAAACATTGTCTCTATCTCTGCCCATAAAGATTGTCTCTATCGGCCATCACTAAAGGAAGAGCATAGAAAGGAAAGGAAAGAGATAAAAGAGTTTCTCTATTGACAAGAATAACACACAACACATAATGGAGGATCATATCGTCATATAAAGAAATAATCCATAACCATTCTTATTATGTGAAAACTATAAATTCTAAAGATTGAATTTGGGTCATGGATAAAGTAAATTATTAGACTTAGTTAAGGTACTTATAGTACTTGTAACCAATCATCTGAAGACACATGTAATTTTTTTTCCAACTCATCATCAACCTAAATCTAATCCTAAAGTAAATTGCATATTTCAAAACAATATATATTCACGGGCTAGATGAGACTAAAATATCTGAAGACTATATTAAGTATTAACAAAAAAAGGCCCATTAACATCCTTCAATTGAGGGCTTTGGGTTTCATAACCCACCATTTTATAACATTGCATTTACTCTATTTCATGACTACTATTTAAAATATTTAGGTATTTTTGCACATACTTTAGTACGAAACTTGAGCTAGTCATTTAGGTTGTGTATTAAGTTTAAACAGTTAAACCATTTGATTGGATTGAGTGATTTCATATATAATTAATAATTTTTATCTATAAATATATAATTATGTATAAATGTAAAATTTTATATAATTAATAATTATGTACAATTATATTAAAGTAACATCTCTCTATTTTTTTGGAACGGAGTAAAACAAAATATTAGAATGGTGTTCCATTTTATAAATTTCAAGTAAATCGTCTGGTTTACTTCACGTGTTATTCCAGTTTTATCGGATTTAATACGGTCAGACTGAAATTTATCTAGTTCAAAATGGTCAAACTTTATTTTGATGAAGATTATTGCAAATCAAAACCATTTTCAAATCCCAATTCTTACTATCCAAGTTCTAAGTTTTTCTCATGTAAAGGATCACGGTTACTCATGTACTATCTATATGACTACTTTTCATTTTTTTCCATGGAAATAAATCAAACTCATTAAATGGAGCGTATCTTTCTTGTTAATTGAGCATGTAGCAATGTTTTAAAAACTGTGCCGCACCGGCCGGTTCAACCGGAAAACTGGTGAACCGGGCCCCTAACCGTTACGGTACGTATGTTATATCGCATATGCAACAGAACTGGTCAAAATCGGTTGAAAACCGGTCGGTTTGTACATTAATTTTTATTTTTTTAAATTTCAAATTTTCAATTCTTCACCAATTCTTTAACTTCAATGATTGATACTTGAGTCATTTATTTGTATTTTGCGTTTGTTAAGTGATAATTTTGGATAAATATATGTTTTGTACTTTAGAATTTGATTTTATTAAAGACTTAATGTTGTTTGTTTGTGTGAATTTGAAGTAAATTATGAATATGAATTATAAATATGAATATCTATTTATTTGAAATTTTTTGTTATAGGTTTACATATATATATATATATATATATATATATATATATAAGCAAGTATGTCCGGTTTAACCGGCATGCGGTTTAATTACTGAACCACTGGTTGAACCACTGTACCACTATACCAGTACCCTAACCAGTTTAATAACCGGTACAGTCTTAATAACATTGACATGTAGCATTCGAGTTTGTATTCCATTGTCACCACATTTTTTGTACCTTCACATGCAAAAGCACATGAACGGATGAACCTGTTCAAAGAAAAAAATAATCATTACTTAATTTTCTTTGAACCAATCATACAAGTTATCATTTGGATAGAGTCAAATTGAAGGCAATGAAGACCCATTTGTACGGTGGATAATGTACGATGCCACAATGTAAACACCCCACCAGGTTACATGTCTCCCTCCAATCCTAATATACATGATCTCATCTCCATTTTTTTTATATTTTAGAAATTTAATATATATTTATATTTTAATTTTCAACTACATCCTTATTTATTACTCTCCTTTTTTTCTTAATATTTTTAAATTTATTTGTAATATAGTTTTAAATGTACATTAAATGTTATTATTTTAATCAAAATCATATCAATTTTTACATAATTTAATGATTTTTAAACTATGTACATAAACATTAAAATATATGAAACATAATAAATAGTAAATACTTATTCTAACCATTCAAAATTATTTGTGCGTAATCAATTTAATTTTTGAAAAAACTGAAAAATTTGAAATAGTCACAAAGATATTAAATATAAATCAAATTAGATTTTAAATATTTTCTAGAAATAACTTGGGTGTTTTCAGATGAACTATTTTGATCCATATTTTCACAATATTTGAATATTACATTCAATTTTGAATTGGATATGTAGAAAAAATTTATAGGTTTGAAAGTTAATGTTTATTCAATACCAGTCATAAATACTGTCACATGATTAGTCAATGGCACCATGGTGGCACTAACGTGAACAGACATCCATTAAAGCCGAACTTGAAAGTCAAAACAATACTAATTTCTTCCAATCAAAGTTCAGAGCTTAATATTAATCAATTATTATTAGACTTAATGAATTGATTGCTACCACGCACATCTAGAGCACACGTAGTTGCAAAGAAATTCACTACCTTACCCCACCTAAGTCCGTATCAAACATTAATGGCCGTATTTCTTGACCAATGACAAAATCCGAATATCCTTCTAAAACACGTATTTTCCATTGGCTGTTTTCTACAACGTTTTTTTCTTCCTTTTTGTCCTATGAACATGTAAATATCTACGTTGTTTTCAATATTGCCACAAAGGGCCAAGATAACGAAACATGAATGATAATAAAATATTCTTTTGTCTATATTACTCGGAATGAAGATTAATATCTACGTTCAATGCATCTTATTCAAAGCCAAAATATAAAGAAAGAATGAAGTTTTTTTTGTTTTGATCTAATCCCTTCCAAGACATGGACAAAAAAAGAATATGAACATTTATGATTTTCATTTTCCCTTTTCAGTGTAAAAATATAATTAACAAAATAAGACAACATTTTTAGTTTCCTGAAAAACTGCTAAGTTTACTGGCCATGTTGTTGATATTGGGATTGTTGTTGTCGCCGTTGTTGTTGTTTCCATGAGCACCGCCGATGATGGAAGAGATGGCGGCCGCGAGCATAGCCGTGAAGTTAGGGTCGGCGGTGATGGCAGCGGTGGCGGCGCTGACTGTGTCAGCAAGGGAGGGTTGCTGTTGGTTTGGCTGTATCTGCAAATTTGTCCTTGGAGCTAGTGGGGGCACTTGGGAAGACCCAACTTGATGATCCTGAGAAAACTGAAGACCAGAGAATTTGGATTGGTTATAGAGTGCTTGTGCAAATGGGGTGGCTACCCCAAAGTTCTGAGGATTCTGCCCTACAGGGAAGGGTAATTGGAATAATGGAGCAGAATGATTATGATTATGATGATGTCTTTGGAGTTCCAATGGGTTTGGGTCATTGTTTGTGAGGTCTAATGTCACAGTAGGGAATGGTGCTGAAGCTGAAAGTGTTGCCATGTTAGAAGAACAAGGAAGAATAGCTCTTGATAGCAGATTTGGGTTCATTATCCCATCTGCACTGGTCATTGACCCTGATAGTAGCATGCTAGCAGCAGCTGAAGTTGTTGATGCCATGGCCATAGCAGCAGGTGGCAAAGGATGGTTATGTGTACCTTCATAAGTTGTTACCAAAATGGTTCTGTCCTCAGCACAACGTTGAACCTATTAACAAAACCATCAAATTATTAGCTCTATACACAATTAATGATTACGATTTATGAGTAACTCTTATCTAAACTTAATTCATCTCTAAATAATTACCTTATATATATTATCAATGTTTTTCAAAAATTATCTAAATTTACATCATAACTTAACTAATAAAAAATCTAGTATTGTAGTTCATGCAGATGAATAAGAAAACTCACTTGTTTGCGAACTGGGCAACCAACTGCCATGGTGCATCTGTAATATGCTCTAGGACATGGGTTTCCCTTAGCCATTTTTTGTCCATATTTTCTCCATTGGCACCCATCACTGATCTACAATAATACAGTAAAAACTTTGTTATATCATCATCATTTGTTTTAATTTTTTGTGAATCATTTTATTAATTGAAGAATTAATAATGATAAAGAAATACACACCATGGGAGCTTCTGATCTAGCACGAACCGAGACACGAGCTTTTCTCATTGTGGCTTCTATATTGGATTGATCCATAACATTGGGAGCGTTCAATTTTTGAAGCTTATTGGGACCCCAACCTTGTGACTCTGAACCTGGACTCTCTTCTCTAGCCAACTCGTTTTTACCATTAGTATTTCTCACGTAATTTCTTGTTACTCCAGCTTCAATTTTATTGTTCTGAGGTGTGCTAGATCGTGTTCTTTCATCAGAAGAAGAATTTGATACATGATCATCTACTTCAGCTACTGTACCACTTGGACCTAAATCTAGGAACTGCCTTTGCACCAATTCTCCTCCAATACCATGTTTTTTCTCTTCAGCTTTTTTCTGAACAACCTGAATATAATTTAAACATGATTAATTAACATATTAAAAATATGGCCCATTATATTCTGTATATAATAACCATGTAATTAACTAGTACTATATCAAATTATATTAACTTCTCTTGCTTTCATTATTTATTAAATGGTAAGTCAAAGAATTGAATAATTTATAATTACCTCATTTTCTGTGCTATCACTACGCGGTTTCTGTAGTTGTTGTTGTTGCATTAATGCCACTAGATGCATTTGCAGAGCCGTGTAGTTACCGTTCACATGGCTAAGCATCTCCTTCAGCTTCTGATTTTCTGAATTCATTCGTTGAAGCTCCATTTGCATCTGTGCAAGCTGAAACAAGTATAATAATTCTCAATTTAAAACACAATTTTTAATAACTATATATATAATAACTAGAATTATGCAGTCATAAAAATATTGACATCATGGTAATTTCTCTAAGTTAAGTTTAATTATTAAATTATGTACCTCAGTGTTCTTAGCTCGCTTATCTTCAGCCTCTGATGTAACCCCATCATCCACCGTAGATTGATCGCTCCCAATGTTAGCAGTGACGAGTTGTAAACCAGTCTACAATATGTTTGCATAAAATTTAGTACATCTTCTTATTAAGATTATGATTATTATCACAATCATTTACTAGAAAGTAAAACAACCAATGATCACAAATTTTCGGGAAAAAATAGGGAATTCAACAAGATTGAAAGCTTACATTAACTTGTAGATTAGAGTTGTATGGTTTTTCATCAGCACAAAGAAGCTCTTTCTTGATGATGGGTTTAACATGTTGATGAAGAAGATGATTACGATCATGTCTAGCTGAAGATGAGGACTTGTTCCTATCAGAGAAAAAGTCAACTTCACCAACAACCATGCGATTTTGATCACCTTCTTCTTCTTCTTCTTCGTTGTTGGTGGGTCGACTTAGGTTAACAGGGAAACCCAAAGCGGGGAACATAGTAGTATCTTTGGAGAAAAAACTCATAGAAAGAGGTGGTGGTGGTGGTGGTGGTGGTTTAGAAGAAAAGAATGGTAGGGAAGTAGAGGAACTAGTATCAAGGGTAAGACCCCACCCTTTGTCCATACAATAAAAAAGTGTAATAAGAGAGAATATGAAATGAAAATATAGATAGAAAGAGAGATGTTGGTGAAAGATTAGAGGGATGAAGCTTTTGTGAACTCTTGAACAAGTGCAATAGGGTAGGGTATAAAAAGGGTTGGGGAATTAAAGGAAGGGTAGACCAAATGAGAAATATGAAATAGAAATTAGAATTTGTAAGAATTGCATGGGATATTATATTTTTTGGATCCAAATTTTTACGTCAGATGGTGCGTCACTCACGCTGGACGGTGTCCAAATCAACACTAACTGTACTATTATACTTCACTATGTTCGCAATTGGGTTGGCTCACCCAACCCTAACTCAATCGGTTTTAATTTCTTTGTAAAATAAATAATTCGTGTGTTTTATACTTTTATTCAGATAGTAATGTTTTATAAGTATCAAAAAATAATAATATAATTCACTAATATTTTGTGTAACAAATTAATCATTACTTTTTTTTAGAGATAAGGGATAAATAAAAAAAATGAAGTATATAATTGAAGAATATGAAGTCAAATACTTAACATAATATATCTCATACTTTAATCAATATATTTAACATAATATATCTAACTTTCAAGCAGACTAATTTAGATAAACATTAAATAAGTTAAGTAAAAGTGTAATAATGTTTTGACTAAAATAATTCTAAGTTTCTAACAATGTCTATTGGAATTGCGGCATTGAGCAATTAATTTATTACAACAGTATAAGATAAAATGGCAAACAAGCAAAATATGTTACTATTTCTTAATATCCTAGTGTTGATAAATAATATTAAAAAATGAAAATTGCCTGATTGGTATGTCAGCAATTGATATCTATAAATTAGATAGAGAACATCACATGCATCTTGAGGCAGCAAATCAATCTCGAAAATAATGATCTGATCAAATCCCAATCCCAATACATTGTTGGATGAACGTGGATCAGTGAAACTATCAGAAAAAGAACTTTGCTGCGTGTTTATGTATGGTCCTATAATATGAACAACTTGATTGTAATTGATAAATACTTTAATTTTTATAGATAATGTTAGATGTTTAATTTTTATAGATAATGTTAGAAGTTTAATTTTTATTGTGTATAGGAAATATATTTTATTAGTAGAGTCCAAATTCACTTAAATAATTTATAAAAAAATATTTGTCTTCGGCCCTCTACCAAATAACCTTATAATTACAAAAGCAAGTTAGTATCCTAATCCTTTTAATACAAAATAATATTAAACCAAGAAATAATACATTCAATATTTTAAAATATTAAATCATTTTTTGTAATTTAAAAGTTTTCATAATAAATAGGCTTTTCTAAGATTTTTGAATCCTTGTAACTGAAAATTACCAATTAAAAATATCTTGATAACTATAATGAGTATATTTTATATTTAAGAGGTGTTATGTTTGATAAAGGATTGAAAAGCTAGTTGAGGTTGAAATTTAACTAAAAGCTAAAATGTCTTCATCTAAAAGCTTATGATTGATAAGATAACTAATTGAATTTGAAGTGTTTAATAAAATTAACATATTTAGCTAATCAACTATCTGTTAAATGTAAACGAATTAAAATGCTTATTAATCCTTGACTCAACATAAGTTATAAGTTAATTCAATTGATTATGAAATCAAAACTTATACATTAGTTTTTATATAAAAAACTTCCCTAACAAACAACATTAATTTTCAAGCTTATTTTTCGTAAAACACTTTCTTTCAAATGATTTATAAGCCAATCAACCACACTAAATTTTCCAACACATTTTGTGGGTAGAAGGATTAATAGGAGAATATAACATTTTTCCTTTAAATAACTTTTAAGGTTGGTGACAGCTTCATTTATTTAGAAAGAATAAGGGCTTATCCTGTGAGAGGGGGAAGGCGTGGGAGGTTTCGTGAAGAAAAGGTTTGACTGAGTCATAAATGAAAGGAAGAAATTGGAAGCCACCGTCCCTAATGGTGCGGGATAATTCACGTGATGAAAATCAACACACTCTCTCTCTTACACACGATAACAAGAGATTCAACATAAATAAATGAATAAATGAGACAAGAAAAACAAAAAGCTAAGTCAACTAGTTTGACGGCCTATATCTCTGTGACTTAGTTGTCTTTCTATGGGCCCCACACATCCCTTCAGATCCAAAATACTTCAGGAACCTTGTTGACTCTCAAGTTGTAGGGTACCTGTCTTATACATCTATTTCAGTCCAATCCTCTTTCACGAGAGTTCATACTAAAATGTGAACTTATAATAAATTTGATGATTTATAAAATAATTATTTAAAATATACATTATTAATTTTTTTTGGAAGGATATATGTTATCTTTTTATTCAATAATGGATAGTAAAGAGGGAGTAAAACCTCTCTCTGTTAATGGAGAGAGAAATACCTAAAAATATAAAAGAAAATGGAAGATGCAATATCATTTTATTTTTTTATTTTTTATGAAATTACACTTATAACCTTAAAAATAACATTAAAAAAATAGAACTTTTCTCTTTAGTAATGGAAATGATCTTTTCGGTAAAGAGGATCTGAATTCCTCCTATTTATATGAGTTTGGTAGAATGGGTAATGGTTGGGCTTGCTCAAATGATTCATAAATTTTTTGAGTGGAGTATACAATTTTAATTTATTTGTTAGTCCAACCATTTTCAAAAGGAAAAGTACTCTAACAAAAGAAACCTCCCAAACCGGTTAAGTCCCCACAAACCATGTTAATCTAGAACAAGGGATTAAGAGGAAACATTTGTTTACTAGTCTCTATACATGTACTTTTTCTTCTTTCCATGCATGGTAGATTTGTAGTACTCAAAAATTTCAACTTCTTGTGACGTTCTTCCTTAACTTTAGCATCTTTCAAATGACCTTTTATTGCTTTTTTTGAAAAATCGCTCAAGTTTAAGAGAAAAAGGCAATTGCTTCATGTCTTTACCAAACAAAGGAAAAAAGGAACCGTAGCTTCCTTTCTTTACCTTGACTATGAAGAGTTCTTCTTTGAATCAAAAACTTCACATCCTACCACAAAAAATAAATGACCATCAAAGCATTCAACATAACCCATTAAAGGCATTGACTATTTAGTACGTGCGCTGTAGGATAATATGATGTGGGTTCAAACTTAAAACAATATACTATAATAATAGTTTTTTTTTCTTTTCTAAGTTAATTATCCAAACACGTTGCTTAGGCTCAGAATCCATCACATCCAAACAGCGGAAATTTTCATTGCTGTGCATGGTATTCATTGGATTGATTTATAGAGAAAATGTCTACGTTCAAATTGCAAAGAGAAACCTTTTACATTATGTGTATCATTTCCTTTGACAGTAACAAATCAAATTTGATAACATGGTTTTAATGAAAATTAATTTATTTTTTTAATAATGTGATTTTTTCTCTTGGTGATAAATAGAGTAATGCATATTTGTGAATGGAAAGGTATAACTACTTTCGTGCAGAAATTTAAGTGCCAAAGCATTCTAAAAGGTCTCTCTATGTAAGGAAAGCTTATATATTTTGTAAAAGATAAAACCACAGGCACCTGGTTATGTTATATAGTTACAATTTTAGAATTTGCCCTAGCAAAAAAGGTACTATATCAAGTTAACTATGGTAATCACAATTCAACTATCTGCATATGGGTTTAAAGTATGCTTGAAGTATTTTTATACTTATTTCCATAAATTTGCTGTCTTAAAAGATACTATATGGAAATAACAGGGTTGACAAATGAATTCAAAAGCGATGGGATACATTTGTTACCCATAGGGCCAAAGAAGAAGAGTTGCTCATTGAAAGATAGCTAAGATGAATAGCACGCAAAATGAATAAGATTGATTTGGCGGATATGCATAGGTATAGGGACGACTGAAGTGAGAACAATTCTCATATAAAAATTGTGAGAATAATAAATTTGAGTCTTACCACCAATCATGGATGATTAGTTTTAAAATTTATTTATTAATCACATGATAGTCGTGTTCATATATCTTTTAATTTTGATCATGAGATCAAATAATTCATATTAAATGTTCTAATTTATCAAATATAACATGATTATGTGAGTAACTCCTATATTAAAGATGTGATTCTTAGCATATCCCTAATTAGTAATATAGTAACATATTACCGGTCATCAAACCAGTAGAGATACTGGTACAGTGATATAGTGGTTTAACCGGTGGTTCACTAATTAAACCGCATACCGGTAAATTTAGATATACATATATAATATATTAACATTAAAGTTGAAAAATAAATACAAAACTATAATTAATTTTATTTTCATTAAAAAGTTAATTTTAAATAAAAATCGACCGGTATGACCGGTACGGTTCAATTGAAAACCGGCCAGTATAACCGGTTTTTACCGATTTTGGTCGGTTTTTACCGGTATAATTGTATGACCGATATAATTATTGTATCGTACCGATATTGAGACCGATTCAACCGGCTCGAAAACGTTTTAATAAATATTTATATTGTTCAAGTAAGACACAACACCATTTCTACTTTCATTCTTCAACTTTCAAGCAAACATTTTGTAACTCACTGTTCCTCTCTCATTCACGTTGATTGCCACATCACTGAATTTTTATATTATATGTTGGATTTATTTTTTTAATTAAGAAAAAATTATAGCAAATGCATCGACAGGTACGATGACCAATATTTAAAATTGTGACCCACATAAATATGAAGAGATATATGGACACTTTTTAAAAATAAGAACGTAGATACATATACTCTTATACATATATATCTATACCTTCCAATCTTCCATAGTAAACAAATTCCTTGGAATGAACATTTTCTATTTGCTCATACATTGTAGGCCTCATCAAGAGCATAACACCATTTCAAACTCTTGTACGAGCTGGGCCAGAAATTTTAATTTAAAAATTTAAAGCATTCATTTTCAGGGATCTTATCATCAATCACACATATTAATTACTAGGAATTAGGTCGGTGTGTTTCGCATGGCTTGGAGAATTTTTCTACAACAAAGAAAAAGGAAAATTATTATCATAATAATTAATTAGTCAAACATGTTTGGTCGTTGGTCAGGAAATACAGGTAATATATACTATATAGGTTATTATTTTTCAGGAATTATAGTCATCATATATCGTATATTATATATATTATATATAAAGTCAAAACATGAAATAACTACTACCATAATGTAATTTTTATTTTCCTATTTTATCCTTACATTTTTTAATTTCTACAAAAAAACCATATAATCTAAGTAACTACCATTATCACATTAACCACTGCACCTATCTCATCTTAAATTAAATTATAATAAATACATTTTTTAACATAAAGTACCATTAATAAAAAAACATTATAATTGTATAAAATAAAATATATAAAAATTTAATACTTAAAATAATAAAATAAAAATGTGGATCAGTAGACACGCTAGTCATAATAAATCCAAAAGCTTACTTATAATAATATAATTCATCTCATTCACTCCCTCTGCCTCTCACCTTGAGATCAAACAATTCTTCCACCTCATGTTTTGAATTGACAAAAACAATATAAGTAGATCCATTATTTCAAATTAATCGAGATTGGCTCTATAGTTATTTTAACATTTTAGTTGAATTATTGATGAAGACCCTAAAGATATTATATACATACATGGAGGAGTCGCAGAGGTAGAGTATAAAAAATAATGAGCACGTTATGTTTATATTTTATTTCTTTGAGAATGAAAGTTAGAAGAAAAAAATTATAATATGTATAAATTTGTTAGCAAAATAAATTTATTTGTGAATTATAAAATAAAATTTATGTATAAATACGATTAATCTATAATAAGAGTTCTTACAAAAAAATCAGAATAAACATCATAAAATTTTCATTTTCAACATAATAAAGAAATTCAATTATTATTTATAAATTTTAAGAAAACGCAAATACATTTTATTAACATATCTTACATTAATATTCTTTATTTCATTTATTAGAGATATAAAGTAAAATTAATTAAATATAAGAAACATTTTATACATTTCTAAAATAACATTTCAGAAAGGAAATCACGCGCTAAGGACCCATTAAAAAATAGGATTAGAAACTTATAAACCATTATGACACCACTCCTATAAGAGAATAATGTATCTCATAGTATAAGGAGATAAATTATCTCATCTAACCACTAAAATCGTGACATGTGTACTATTTAATTATTTTTTATAAAAATATTTTTAAAATTAAACAAAATAATATACATATCATTCTTTTACTGACTAGAGAAAATAGATATTTTATTCGTCCGATAAAGGCTTTCAAAGAAAGACAGAAAACGAAATCAACGTTGGATAAAAGGGTAACGAGTTGACTAAGATTTTGGTTTGACGATTAGATACCGCACAACGTGGCTTACTTGCATGGCTTAGAAATTTGGTGTAAGGTTAGGTTGTGACAGCAGGGATTGTAGAAAATAAAGCACACCCTTAACCTTAAGACTTTGAGAAAATCATAGAAAAGGTTAAGAAAATGAGCCAAGCGGTGAACGGCATCATTATAATACCACTCCTTGCGTACGCTCCCAAGGAACACACCGATAAGATACCTTTTCACATTGGAAGCAGCACAATTAATTAACCATTCCAAGTTATTAACTGATTTACAAATTAATCATTTAAAAAGTGATTGTCATATGTCAATTCTCCACACTTGCTGGTTTGAAACCACTATTATACCTGTACAGTTTATTAATTATATCAATCATATCATTGACCGATTTTTATTTAAACTGTATTGATCGCACCGATGATTTTTATTTAAAAATGCAATATTTTTATGAAAGTAATTTCATTTTTAACAAAATTTCGTTATGGATAATCAAACACAAACATTATTTTTGCTTATACTTCTAAAGTATAATTTAATGAATTTACTACTAAGTCATACATTTTGTTTTAACAAATAATGTAAATAAAATTATTTATCATATTCTTTATTAATTTTTAGTTAATATAATATATATATATATATACATATCTAACTTCACTAATATCCATTTTAATTAGTGAATCAAAATCATTGTATCACCATACTAATATATTGATCGGTGTGATGATCAATACGATATTAATAACATAACGATATCTATACACTTTGGGGTAAATATTTATAAACACACAATATATCATCTACGATTTATTTGTATTGCTTATATTTAAAAGACGTTGATAAATAAATATAATTGATGAATAATACAATGATAAGTCCAAAATTTGCCCCAAATTTTGACATGTGTCAATAAAAAAATTAAGGGTCTAGATCTTTTGTTTTTTGTAAATTAAAATTTTGTTTCTACCATCAATTTCTCGTACTAGAGAGGATAATGTATGCTATTTGGGAGATGGATGTTGGGATATAAGGTATGTCCAAGACTCAATCTATATGTAGTAATAAAGTTGTATTTATTATCATCTCATTATCATATTCATTGTTTGTCAAAATAATTAATATGGAAAAGTCCTTAATTAAAATGAGAGACTTATTATTATAATAGAAATTATAATAATGAGAAATAAATATTTTATAATTTAATCTAAAATATTCTTGATCATAAGATTATTGATCTTAGGACATTATTAATCCAAATAGATTAATACATGTATAGTGATTTTTATTAGATAAAGATTAATAGATCTCATTTATTAAATTACACGTATAAATGGTGCATATAGAGATATAATCATTGAATTAACTGAAATAAGAATTCCTAATGATTAATATATTACCTTTGAATTGTTAACATGATATTCTTATCAAGAAATATATATTTTCCTTAAACTTGAGATTATCATAGTAATCAACAAGTTATTTTTATATTTTGATATCAAACACCTAATGTCTTATGATGTTAGTTGAATAATTATTGGTATAATTAAATTCTTGTAGGATTAATGATTAATAAAGAAAGAATTTATTAACTCGTTATAATGAATTTCACCTCTATAGAAATAAAGACCTTAACCAAAGGGAATTGAACGAATGAAGACATCAGTTTCTTAAGTCATTAACTACACGTTAACTTATTGGAATTCGACAATTATATTATATTCTAAAGTTAACATATAGCTCTAAAAATGAAAGAAATATTATGTTAATCTTCTAATGGTTCTAAAGTAAAAAGATATTACTTAATTTATATTCGATTGTTAAGGAGAGTTGTTAGATGTCAACCTTGATTAGTACATTAATGAGTTAATTTACTGCTGGTTTAGTAATGAACCTACGGGTCACATGCTAACGAGTGTTCAGATTTGTGTTGGACAAGAAAATGTTATTGATTAAATTAAATAGTTTAATTTATAATTTACTACCGGTTTAGTAATGAAAAGAGGGTTATTATTAAATATCTTAGACAAACATAACACATCATTTGCTTCAAAGAGCGCTGTTGAAGCTATATTCACCTATTACCTTTAACAACGCTTGCTTAAAAGTGTGTTGTTGATTATCTTCCGCCTTATTTAACAGCGTTGTGCTAGTAAGTATTGTTGAATGGCCGTTGTTAAATGCGAATTCTGGCATAGTGACAAGAAATTAAAGTAATATTAATTAGTCATACATAATATAATTAAGCAAAACTTAATAATATATTTCAAAGATTTGTTTAAATTAATAAAACGAATAGGATTAGTTGTTGATTCAAACATTTGAAAAACAAAAACAAAATAACAAATAATGAGAAAGTGGTGTGTCGTTACTATATGATAGGAACTAAAGGAGTGAGTAGTTTTGGCATATAAAATTATAACCCTATGTGAATTGAACAAGTGCAAAATCAAAGAAAAAGCTTCTTCACCCATTCATTTTTTTTTGAAATCTTCGAATATTGTTTTGTTTCGTTCTACGAGTCAAATGTTGATACAATTAAGAGTTTTTATGTGGATATATGTATAGAACTTTCATATTTTTTAAGGAGAAATTTTTCTAATGCAATCATAGTCTAATGAAGTATATTTTATAAATTTTTTTGTCTCCTTGTTACCTAATATGCATGTTTTAATATAAATAGATCTATTATTTTGTTGTTGTGCTTGTTAAGAACACGAATAATAATCTTCAATAATAATACTTAGTTTTTGGTGATTATGATGGACAAGTCGTGTGAGATGCAATTGCCTTTTTCCAAATAGGGTTTATTATTATATTATGGGTTCTCTTAACCTCCATTACATTAATTCTAATGGTTGGATACACAATTAAAAGTGAAAAAAGTATATTGATAATATAAGTTTATTATATGTAAAGTATTAATGATTTAATTAGTTTTATGTCCGGATTTTTTTTACACTTATCTTGTTTTATTTTTCGTTAGAAAGGTTAAATGTTAGGTTGTTGTTCAGTGTCTTTATTTCCTTATAAGTATTTTTATATCTTAATAAAAAATTATTTATAAAAGAAATGATTTATTTAGTTTCTTATCAATAGTTGAGTTTAAGAAAATCTTATTATTCTGTAATAAGTTTGTTTGCTTTTTATAAAAATAACATATATTTTAAATTGATACAAATGATTTGAGAACAACCCTGCTCGGAAAAATTAAAAACCACAAAAAAAGATATACAAACAACACTGGGCTTAATCAAAAGAGAACAAAGAGACAATAGATAAGACACCAAAAAGGACAACAAAAGACTCAGCCTCCCATTGAAATTTAAAACAAAAAACAAAAAACAAAAAACAAAATTGAGCTAGCAAGCAAACCCACGCTACAAGGGTTTGAAATAAGTTTGTTTGGTTGCTTGGACTTGCATTTATTTATTGTCTTGATTCAAACTTCAAACCCCTTTCTCTCTTATTTCAAACCCATTTACCACTGACCAATCAATGATGTTTACCACTCACCGGAATTTATGTTTTTAAGCATATAAAATCATGAATTTCAGTACCTTTCATGTATTTTCTATTTTTTATTTTTAAGGAAAATCGTATAAAGCCCATAAACTTTATATCTTTTATAAGTAACTATCATTTTCTCTCTCTTAATTACCTCTTAAATTTTATCTTTTATAAATATATTGTTAAATTACTCATAGACAATAAGGAAATTACTACAATCATACTTATAATAGTAGCAATGCAACAACTTCGATCAACCATCATTGATATTCAGAGGAAATCATGATCAAAATACAAAATTGATTAATAAGAAGAAAAATAATTTCAAAGATATAAGTGTTTAATGCAATAATATTGTTATATATACAAAAAAAACAAAATTAATGGTTGAGATTAAAAAATGCATGAGTTATAATTGATTTTACTTAGGGACCAAATTCACTAATAGTTAAAGTTTTAGGGATAATTAGGAAGAACAAATGGTTCATGGTGCCTACTTGCAAAAAAAAAAAAAACATAAAGTTTAGGGTATTTTATAGACTTTCCCTAATTTTTATCATGTTTATAAATTTGTTAGGACTCGGTCATTAGAGTTGAACTCAAAAGATTAGTTTATTAGGTAGTAGAACTTTATAATTTAAGTATCACATTAAATTTATCATGTTAGTGAATGTGACACTCTTAACATTTTTTTAAGGTCTAACATTCACTTCTAATGCAACTTCACTCGTCTATAAGTATTTAGTAATATGCATTAAATCATCATATTCCTAGCCCATTTGGTGGCAAATCTCTAGATGAAATATACAAATTGTTAGGACGTGAACATATGAACATAATCAATCCTAAAAGACTAACCTATTAAGTGAAATTATATTATAGTTTAAGTATTATATTAAGTTAGGTATGATAACTGGCGTGAAATTTATAACAAAATGCTACATTCTTGTCCTAACCCATGGATTAAGTCCATTTTAAATTATACAATCATCATCTTACATGTGAAACATATATAGCCCGAATGGTACATTTGATTAAAGAGAGTTTATGTATTTTTTATATAGGGAAAATAATATAACACTAATTTGATATTTGAAATTGTTGAAAAATATTTATAAATGATTGGAAATATGAATATAAAATATTGTAATTTTGAGTTGAAATGTGATATCTGAGTTGTTGTTTTATTTTCATCTATTAATATCAAATCTCAACAAGGAATTACACTTAAATGTTGCAGATTGATAGTAGCATTATAACTCTCTTGTACTTTAATTTATTAATAAAATTATTTGCCTAAAAATAATAGTAAAATTGGTGCAAAATTTCCAATGAAAGCAGTAATGTTTATAAAGTGAACACTGATAAAATAAACATATTTTGGAAGGAAATATAGTTGGGACTTCGCTCTGGTCGGCTTGTGATTGTTTGGGCCATCTTCCTATTGCATATTGAACTATATATCAAGTCCATCCTCTAATTCCTTTTGACATAGGCCACTTGAGACTTGAGAGTGGAGATTGATATCAACAAAATATGAAATATCATATTCTGCTCTCTAAATATGAGTAGGGTAGGCTTGTTGGATGTTCTCCCTTCTTTGAGAATTTTAAGTTTAAATGTGAGATGATTTTAAGAGTTTGAAATTTAATTGAAGATTGAAAATTAGAAAAATCATGATTTGAAACTTGAATAATGAAATCTATTAGTCAATTTTTGTGTAGAAGACAAATTTTTTAAGAAATTCTTACTAGGCGGCATGCATGCCCACAGGCCAAGCCCATAAAAATAGTGAGTTTTTTCTATACTTTATTTGTTCTGTCTAATTTTCTTTGTGTTTTCTATACCTTCCTTGTGTTTTCTTAATAATTATCTTTGCTTAGGAAAAAAAATATATAGGAGTCCTAGCAAGATAATAACTTCTTGTTTTTCACATGTATCGCGATCAATTTTCATTGTCCATCATCATCTAATTTATATTTTTCTGCATTATATAGTTTAGAGAAAAGGGAAAATAAAAACCAAGGCACAGTTTAGGAAAAAAATACTTTTCTGGAGATATATTTATGTAGAAACATCCAATAAAATATTGAGAATATATTAAAAATTTAATTTTAATTAAAATTTTAGTCTTAAATGATACCATAAAAAACATGTATAAAATTATCTTCAAATATGTGTTGGATTTGTCTTCACACATGTTTTCTCCTATATTATATATTTGCAGCTAATATTCTTGCAATGTGAAATATATATCTCATTCACCATACAAGTAATTAGGGAGTTTAAGCATTTTTTTATATAAAGTAAAAATAGTAAAACACTAATTTAATCTTTAAAATTGTTAAGAATAAATATGAGTAAAATAAATCCAACATTAAAGCAGAATGTATAGGATGGAGAATATATAAGTGATTGAAATGTGATGTCCAATTAAAATCAAATCTCAATTCTCAAGGGACTAAACTTATATGTTTCGGATTGATATTAGTGTTATAACTCTCTTGTACGTCTTTACGGTTGAAGTATTTCTTATACTTTAATTTATTAATTAAATAATGGGTGGCTGAAAAGAAAAATAAAATTGGTACAAAATTTCTAATGAACACAATAATGTTTAGAAAGTGAACACTAATAAAATAAACATATTTTGGAAGGAAACGTAGTTATGTTACAAACATCACTCGATTGTTTGGTCCGTCTTCTAATTACACACAAAACAATATATCTAATCTATCCTCTAATTATTATTTTTAGATAGACCCATTTGTCTAATACTTACATAATATTTAACTAAATTAAGATGAGTGGGGACATATCTATTTGTTAACTTGTTTTTTTTTAAAATTTCCGTAATAGTCTATTATGTGTTGATGTGACAAACAAAAATTGTAATACCTAACATTATGGACCAAATTCAAATTAAACTAATTTGCAGAAACATTGACCAAAAAATAATTTTAGAGAGACCAGATACCATGGTCACAAAAAATATATTTAATTCATGATTAACATGCTTTTTTTTCCCAGTTATAGTTACCATAATTGATTTTATTTAGCTATATTAGTTTTACAAGTCAAGCCCAATAATCATTTAGTTGATTTCATTTTGTATTTCAAATTATTATAATTTAACGATTAAGTTTAATTTCCTATCGTGTATACTCATCATGTTAAATGGTTATAAGATAATGACCTTCCTAGTATTATCCTTATTGTCACATTTGATTGACCATAATTTGGATATCATGTTCTTTTATTTTATTAGCTATTCAATTATTAGATTTTGTCACTCAAATCATCCATTATAATTCACATTTGTTTTAAAATAACCAAACCTTATATATAGAGAAGCATACATATATTGTCCTGTCCATCTTTATTTATCGTGTTTAAGCACATTCATGTTACATAAATTTATTTCCTTTTATTTTGCATTACTTTTGATAAGCTATATGGAGAAAAATTAACTGCCCTCTTACAATAAGTATTTTAAAATTTGATATAGCTAATTATTAATATCTTGTCATGTTGTTCTCCAAATATTACATGTTGTACCAGCAAAAACACTTATAGTTGACGCATTCAAAAAAAGTATAGTTGAAGAAAAAACATTTAAACTTACATTCGATATCGGTGTAACATTCAAAAACAAGTTCAGGAATAGGTTCAAGATCTGTGATGTAATGAAAAACAAAGATATGTTACTAAAAGAGAATGAAAGTATATATGGAAGGTTGTGGAATAAAAAAGAAAATAGGAGAAAAGTATTACTAACCAGCAGTTGAAATATAAAATAGGGAAACAAACATCAACACAAAAACAAAGATGTTAGTATTAGCCATAATTTTTTTTTCATATGCTTTAACCAACTATAAATTGTTCAATCTTTTTATGATGTAAAAAAATGCGTATCCCCTCACACCAACTAGTTTATAGTATTTCTTAAATTGCAAGTTACCTTTTGTCAATTCTAAAATAATGTTATATACTTCTATGCCTCTTTATTACATCTACGGAGCATGTTTGCCACTTTAAAGGGACGAAAATAAAAATTATTATTAGTAAATGTTTGTTGAATAAAATATCAATTATATAATTAAGTTTTAGTTTTGGGCGTGTAACATTGATCTCTAAATATATGTGATAGCCATAATATCTCTCTTTTTTATCATACTTTTAAAAATTTGACTAATTTTTATTTGATATTTCCTTAATTAGACTTACAATTGTCTCATCTGCATTCATTTATACAAATACCTTTCCTACTACGTTAACTTCCAAAGCAATATTCTCATTCATCTCACTTGAATATGATTATTTACATTAATCATTTTCTCAACGTATTGTATGACTGACATAAGATATTTAGATTTAGTGATATGTGATAAAGGATTAATTAAATTTTTATAATAGGTTTTTGGTAAATATAATAACTTTTGATATGAGGATTAGGGTTATTTGAAAATTTGGATTGATATATTTAATGTAGGTAGTAGGGTTTAGGATCATACATTATTATAGCAATCATGTTCATTACTCCATAATTCACATTTAATATGGTACATTCCTGTGTGGAATGATGTTAAATGATAGACAAAAAGAAAATGAACAATGTTCAATAAAATTAACTGTGATAAATGAATATGCAATCAAGAACGTTTGTTTCTCATCCTTAATTCAACCAATATTGAACCTTTTTCTATAGTAATTTATAAGAAGAAAAGGATGGCGCTGTTAAAATAGTTGCATTGGAAGTTTAAAGGATAAAAAATGCATATGTTTGGGTACCCAACAAAATACACGTACGACTATGAACTAAAAACACATATGTCTCTTTGTCCACAACCTCCGATTCAGGAAAAGGTTAGTCTCATCCTTCAAACAAAAATGGAATAGTGGGTTCCACCTAACACTTTCCATCTAAGCACAAAGATATTATAGCAGTCACTAACATTCCCACACCTATGGAGAGTTTAAGCATTCCCATAGCTAGGGAGTTTAAGCATTTTCTATATAAAATTAAAACAATAAAACACTAATTTAATCTTTCAAGTTGTTAAGAATAAATATGAGTAAATTAAATCCAACATTAAAGCTGAATGTATAAGATGGAGAATATAAATCTAACTCATGCAATCTTAATTTGAAATATGATATGTGAAACTGTTGTTCTCACCAATTAATATCATATCTCAAGGGACTACACTTACATGTTTGGGATTCATATCTATAAGAAAAAAATGTTCTATATGACACATATTATTCTTTCTATAAAAGTTTTCCCTCTAAAACATGTTCATTGCTTATGATGAAGTCTCACACATTATAATACTATATATCACTATTATTGCACATTTCCCATGCAATAAATCATATGTTTATGCAACCTCTCTCATTTCGTTCATCTATGCAAAAAGGTAAACAACCACTTCAAAAAATTTGGAATTTTTTTTATCATTGAAATTGAAAATGAGAAACAACAAATACATTTGTTATTCATGTTTTCCGTTTAAAATTAATATTATGATGAGTGTTTGAGAGTTAAAATTAAGGTTACAGTGAGCATCACCAGCCCATTGCTATTATTGATCATATAATTCTTAATTTTAAGAATATAAATAGTTTCTACATACTTCAAAATTTTTAACTTTAAAAAAAATGATTCTTTGATATCATTAGAACAAAAAAATGTAGACCCAATGAAATGAATTTAAGAGGAGAAATTACAAATGCAATTTAAATGTGAATAAATGGACAATAACTTAATTTGATTATAAGAAATTTGTAAGTGATGATTAATGCATCATTTAAGATTTGAAACATAAAAAATAATTGAGATCATTTTGTGTATTTTTTTCTTCCTTAAATGTGTAAATATGGTCTAGTGCATTTCTCTCTCTTTAATTTAACATCTCCTTTATTAACTATTATATCATCTAATTTGGGTAGTTGATTCATCAATAACTCATTAAAACCAAACAAATTTATTTCTCTAACCTTCTCACCTTTACTAATTATATTCAAGTATAGACATCTAACCGATTCCAAACAACTCCTTTTGGACACATGTCAATAGTTGGGTGAATTTTTTTCCACTCAAACAGCTCCACAATGATATAATGCACTGTTTCATATATATTCTATCATTTCCTCATCAAATATTTCATTTAAACTTTGATGGAAAAATTTCATTTTACCAAAAATCATAATTTATTATACATGTCAAATTGAATCATTTTCCCATTGTTTATTTCTTTCTCCTATTTTTATTATGTGTTTAAATATACTAATACACGTGTAACATTTGTGTTCTTAACAATGTGAATGTACGGGTAACATGTATATTTTAACTAAGCGAATGCACATGTAACATGTGTGCTCTTAACAATGATAATGTATGGGTAACATGTATGTTTTAAACCATGCGAATGCATGGTTTACATGTACATGTGTGTTCTTAACAATACAAATGCACAGAGAATATGTATTTTTTAACTATGTAAATGCACGTGTAATATATATTTTTAACTATATGAATGTTCATTTAATATCCGTGTTCTTAATCATATAACAAAAAAGTACTGCCACGTGCGTAAACGGGTAACTTGTTAGTTAGTATTATAACTCTCTTATACGTCTTTATGGTTGAAGTATTTCTTAATTTTTAATTTATTAATAAAATAATGTGCCTATAAAGAAAAATAAAATTGGCCCAAAATTTCTAATGAATGGAATAATGTTTAGAAAGTGAACACTGATAAAATAAATATATTTTGGAAGAAAATGTAGTTGAATTACAAACATCACTCGATTGTTTGGTCTATCTTTTAATTGCACACTGAACAATATATCAAATCCATCCTCTAATTATTATTTTTACATAGACCCATTTGTCTAAGACTTACATAATATTCATCTAAATTACAATGAGTGGGGACATATTTCTTTTGTAAACTTGTTTTTTTTTTTTAAATTTCAGTAAGAGTATATCATGTGTTGATGTAACAAACAAAAATTGTAATACCTAACATTATGGGCCAAAATCAAATTAAACTAATTTTCAGAAATATTAACCAAAATAATAATTTTAGAGAGACCACAATCAAAAGATAACGTGGTCACCAAAAATATGTTTAATTGATGATTGACATGTTTTTTTTTCCAGTTATAGTTAGCATAATTGATTTTATTTAGCTATATTAATTTTAGACGAGAAGCCCATTAATCATTTAGTTCATTTCGTTTTGTATTTCAAATTATTATAATTTAGGGATTAATTTTAATTTTCTTTCCGTGTATAATAATCATGCATGTTAAATGGTCATAAGATAATGACCTTCCTAACTATATTTAGTAATGACAACGAGGCGGGTCGGGGTCAGATTTGTACATACTCAAACCTGAACCCTAAATTCAAAACCCAAATCTGTACTCCACGAAGTTGAAAGTAAATGTACCATTCCCGAACCCGATGAGTTTCAGGTAACCCGAACTCGACGGAAAAAACCTAAAAATAATGAATGTACTCAAGGAAAGTTATTGTATCATTTTATTTCATTTTCCTCTATCATTTATATTTTCTCTTGTTTTATTTCATTCTTTTATATTTGAAGAGGCAATAGTATCTAAAGTTAAATTAGAAATTAAGAAAATTGATATATGATAAAAAATTCAATTGCAAATTCAATTACATTACTTTATTTCATTTTCCTCTATCATTTATATTTTCTCATTACATTTTTTTGTTGCATAAAAGCACCCAAAATATATTAGATAAGATCAAAGTTTACAAAAGACAACAAACCAAACTACAAATTCATGAACCTATAATAAGGAAGTCCTTTTTTCTAAAAAATCCTACCTCAAGCTGGAGGATGAAACTATATTCAAATCCTAACACAAGGAGATTCCTGCAAAATGCTAACCTTAACCCTTTTTAACCACACAAACTATAGTGCAGACTATAGATTGGAAAGGCCTCAATTGTTGAAGGCAATGCAATGATCTTGATGATGTTGTAATCACTCCAAACATACAAAAACCATAATAAGAGAACAGCAACATAGGCGCAACTGAAAGCTGCCACAAATGCTAATCTGTTGCGATTCCAAAGTATTTTACATTACATGATAATGCTATTGTTTTAAAAATTGATGTAGCTAATTATTAATATCTTGTCATGTTCTCCAAACATCTACATAATTTACCAGCAAAAACACTTATTGTTGATACATCCAAAATTTTCATAGTTGAATAAAATACATAAAAACCGACATTGGATATCGACGTAACATTCAGGATCACGTTCAGGTTTAGGATTAGGTCCAAGATCTGTGATGTAATGAGAAACAAAGATATGTTACTAAAAGAGAATGAAAGTATATATGAAATGCTGTGGAATAAAAAAGAAAATAGGGGAAAAGTGATTACTAACCAGCAGTTGAAATATAAAAGAGGGAAACAAACATCAAGACAAAAACAAAGATGATAGTTTTAGCCATAGTTTTTTTTCATATGCTTTAACCAACTATAAAATGTTCAATCCTTTTATATGTAAAAAAATGTGTATCCCCTCACAACAATTAGTTTATAGCACTTTTCAAATTGCAAGTTATCTTTTGTCAATTCTAAAATACTGTTATATACTTGCATGCCTCTTTATTACATCCACTGAGCATGTTTGCCCCTTAAAAGGGGCGAAAATAAAAATTATTAAAAATTGCTTAATAAATGATGGTGGAATAAAATATGAGAATAATGTATCTCCTCATACCAGAAGATAACTTACATTTTTCGGCCAATAAAAGAATGACATATGTATTATTTTGTTTTGTTTTAGAAATATTTTTTTATAGAAAATGATTAAATGGTACACATGCCACTATTTTAGTGGCTGAAGGAGATAACTTATCTCATTATATCAGGAGATACATTATTCTCATAAAATATCAACTAAAATCCCCCCCCCCCCAATGCAGCAATAAAAAATGATTAGGAAGATATTGGTCTCACTTGGGCGACAGGTGACGTATGGGCGAGAAACCCACATAAAGATTGTTCTTCAATGTAAGAATTGTCGCTTGAGCGCATACAACTTGCTCAGGCGAGAAACCCACAGTAAGATTGGTTTGCCAACTGAGAGATGTCGCTTGAGCTTGATCCTCTCTCTTAGGCGAGATACTGACTTTGGTTTGGGCGACACTCTCGCTTGGGCGAGAGAACCACAACTTCGATACTCAGAGAGAGCCTTACATATTAAAAAACCTATAGCTTGACAAACTAAATGTGTTTCTACTATAATCCTCATTAATGAAAGCATACATAGAATTCCAAATTGAATTTCTTCTAGTCAAAATGGCATGAGATGTTAACCTATCCGTACAAATGTTAACTTCTCTATAAATGTGTGAAACTTTAAACTCCATCAAATCCAACTTTGTTTTGCAAATAAGCCAATCATTTTGAAGCTTCCAAAGAACATTTGTTTTGCCATTGAAGATATCCACCACAAGAGTTGAGTCACATCCAACCATATCCTTCTCTAAACTTTCTTGTGAGCCAAGCAAAGTGCTTTAATAGTTGAGTGCATTTCTGCAAATAAAGCATATTGGATATTGAAACAAGTTATGAATTTGCCATTATGATCCTTATTTTCATGCCAAAGTATCTCTTTCACTAGCAATATTTAAGTGGCTTCTAAAGAGGTAAACTTATAAATTGACTTATTAACCTTCAAACAGATTTGTCCGTGCTAATTATTTTTCTTTAATTTTTCTTTTATAATCACTTTTCCATGTCCATTTTTTTTTTCATAACTTCCATGTTTCTCTTCTATTTTTTGTCTTTTATAATCCTTTTAATCTACAAATGCTCTAAAATTTCAATCATAAGAAATTCTATTTCTTTGTTTATATGAGCTTGATTCTAAACTTTATTTCTATAAGAATCACATTATTAACATTTACATTATTCTTTACAAACTATAGTTACCATTTTTTCTGACAATAAGTGAAGATTCATATTCATATGCTCACCATTTGGTTGTTTATGTTTTTCTGCTTCATCATAAGTGTTGAATCAAAAATTGAGCCCTTTGTCTGTTTACATATTGAACTAATAAATATAAAAGTTGCATTTGCATACATGTGTTTTCTGTCGCTTAAATTTTGTTTCTTTTAAGTTATGAGCTTGATTCTAAATATTTAAGTTATTCACTCCATTTGTAATATCTCATTACCAATGGACATTATAAATGGTGACATTATATAGAGTTTACTGTTTCTATTAACATCTTTGTTCTCTTTAATTATTGAAGTTTATTCTTTGTCTTATTGAAATGGAGCGTGGCCTTAATTTTGATTCTTTGTTAATATCCATATTCATTTTCTCACCATTTCGTAGTTTATGTTTTACTGCTTCATCATAAGTGTTGAATAAAAAAATATACTCTATGTCAGTGTACATATTGAATTTATGCAACAAAAGTTGTCTTTGCATGCATGTGTTTTCTGTGGCATAAATTTTGTTTCTATCTTGATATGGGATTGAATTTATACAATGACCAACCAAGTCATCATATTTTTCTTTTGTAGAACCTAATTTTCTTGCAAAAGTCTCTCTGCCACTAGCAATCTTTAAGTAGCTTATAAATTGGTAAACTTATAAGCTCACTTATTGTACCTTATTTTTCTTTTATAATCACTTTTACATGTCCAAGTTTTTCCTTAACATCC
Source organism: Lupinus albus (assembly GCA_009771035.1). Classification (NCBI taxonomy): domain Eukaryota; kingdom Viridiplantae; phylum Streptophyta; class Magnoliopsida; order Fabales; family Fabaceae; genus Lupinus; species Lupinus albus. Next base: position 17,069,497 of record CM020016.1, read on the forward strand.
GTGTTTCTCTTATATTTTTTGTGCTTTTAAGCTTAATCAGCACTAAACTTTCAATCGTCTTGTTAACATATTAGGCTATAATTTATATAGATGAACGGATTCACTAAACTTTCATCCATCATGTTATAAAAATTGAGATAAGGTTATTCATGATGGGTAATAATTAGTAAACTTTCATCCATCATTGTGAAGAAGAAATTATTCAAAGTGGAGTTAACAAAATTTTTTTTGTTGTAGATAAAATATCATTGTGTAAAAAATCACCTTACGACCAAACTACTGAACTTCTATTCATCTTTAATTTTTCAAAATTTATAATTACATTTTTTATAATGTTTTTTGTGAATAAACTTGCAGGTCTATATTGTAAACACCCAATTTTGTCCGGCCAAAAAAAAAATATTCTTGTCCAAAAACAATGTAGTTATAAAAAAAATATCTAATGATAAATAAAAAAAAACTTGAATCTTCAAAGATTTGGCCTCATCAAAATTGATCAAACAAATAAATTGAAATTAAAAATTATGTAATCAAGATCAAATCGGGGTGATTTGATTAGGATGCATGAATCACCTTGATAAAATTAAATCTTTGAAGATTCAATAAAAATATATATAAGGATTGCATCAAATCAAAATTGATTGAGTGGCAATATGAATAAGACAAATATATATTAATCTTTTTATAATAATATTTTTAACATATCAAAATAACAACAACAATAGTATTGTAGCTTTTGGGGAAATGCATTTTCTATAGTAGGAAATCCAAAAATACATTCAATTCGAATTTTATGTGTTAAAAATAATAATAATTTGAATCTCCTAATGAGGATGAGAATATGTAATTATACATGATTAGAAATTACCATTTTTATTTAGACACATGTTAAATAGAATAATTGCACATGATTAAGATTTTCCTTTAGACATAGAATAAATAAATATGATTTTATTGCCAAAAATAATCTTAGACATAGAATAAATCCCACCGTTGACCCAAGGAGTGCCCAATCAACAGACGAAATATACTGTCTTTTCGCTGCACCCTGCCACGCCGAATCATTGCCTTCTTGAAGTGGGTAATCACCTACAGACAACCTTATTGTATTTCGTACACCCCCAATACATCACTGCCACACGTACAGTCCATATCTTGTGGCCAATCCTCTCCCGCCACGTGTCTTTCTGCTAATCAAATCTTCCACACTCTAATATCATCACTACTTGTGCAAGATTCACCATTTTTTAGTACAACAAGGTATGTTTTTATTTTAATCATTTTTAGTAATAAAATGTTACCCATTAATAAATAAAAAGTTAAACCATTTTTTTATAATAATTTGCAAGTACCATTAATGACTATTTGGACTTGCCTATAATTTTAATATAAGAATTTAATACAATGGTTTATGCAAAAATTAACAAACAATCAATTCATTAATAAAAATATTTTTTGTAACCAACCTAGAAAAACCCTTTTTATAATTTGTAAAAATTAATTAAATTTGTCAATAAATATTGAAATATTTTTAATATAGCTAAAAAGTTTATTAATAAAAATCACATGAAAATCTTCATAACTATATTAATTTTAAGAGCTAATCAAAGATGGAGGAAGGTCGCGAAAACGCTTCTTGTCCTCAAGTCATATTCGAAGGGTCGCACTACGCTACTTTTTTTTCAACTGTTTAATTCTTAAAATCAATTAAAGACATTTTTTATCAAGTTAATACCCAAATAAAATAAAATAAAAACATTTTTTTTACAATAAATATTAAATACAACTTTTTTACAAGAGATCTAAAAGTTACCAACCACATCAAGGATGGAGGAATGGTTGTCGGGTTTCTTTTCCTCAACTCATCATTTGGATGGTCGCGCTACGCTGCTTCTTTCCCTAATTAAAACATATAACCAACAATAATTTTTTACAACTAAAGAACTGCGTAGCCTTGATTCCCTTAATATGGATACGTAGGACCAAAGTTTCATCTTGTTAGGTACAATAATAAATAAATAAATTTTGTCCCTTAATAGTTAATTAAATAAACCAAATAATTTTAAAAGTATAATATAAGCCATAAAACTTAGTGATGGGTACCGCTTGTAAGGATCCGATTTTCTACCCTTGATAATTTTTCATTTATTTTAATCATTTCTTACATACAGTCGTCACCTTCATTGAAAACTCTCAAGTATCATTTTCGAAAATACTCTTTACCCTATTTTCTTATCATACAAATTTATGTTGCGGAAAAACATAATTCATTCAAATAGTATTTACCACATACAACCAGTTATGGGTCTCCCAAGGTTATAAAGCCCATAACTACACATATCCGTATTGATAAAAACGGATTTACAGTCATCCCATAATACTATTAAATCAACTACAACGTCACTTAGCAATACAGACAAGCGAGTAATTAAACACAAAAGCTTCCTAATTGAACTTCATCCTCAAAGTCCTTCATTTACCTACAATGGGATTATCATAAACGACACACAAAACAAAAGGGAGTAAGTCATTAGTTTAAAAACTAACATCACATGATAATCCACATTTCAAATACGATTAAACTTTAATATAAATTATAAACGCAATTACGTAAATGCAAACATTCATCTCTTCTTTCGTTCATTTCTACGTTATCCATATTCATCCTATAAAATACATATCTCATAATATATATTCTATAGCATGCATATTATATTCATTCGAAGCATCGTTCTTCTCAATATTCATATCCACACTATAGTATATATATATCCCATACTATATATCTTATAGCATGTATATTACTTTTATCCTTAACGTCTTCATTTCCAACATTCATATTCACCCTATAGTATATATATCCCATGATATATATCCTATAGCATGCATATGACTTTCGCTCTTAACGTCCTTGTTTCTCATATGTCGTATTCATCATTAATCGTATTCACCGAGTTCTTTCACACTATAATCTCCTACCACCTTGGGTAGATCTAATTACATCTCCATACCACATCGGGTAGGTCTAGTTCACCATCCATACCACATCGGGCAGGTCTACTGTTATATTCCATACCACATCGGGTAGGTCTAGTTATACTCCATACCACATCGGGCAGGTCTAGTTATACTCCATACCACATCGGGCAGGTCTAGTTCATCATCCATACCACATCGGGCAGGTCTAGTTCATCATCCATACCACATCGGGCAGGTCTACTGTTATATTCCATACCACATCGGGTAGGTCTAGTTATACTCCATACCACATCGGGTAGGTCTAGTATTATATTCCATACCACATCGGGTAGGTCTAGTGTTATGCTCCATACCACATCGGGTAGGTCTAGTGTTATGCTCCATACCACATCGGGTAGGTCTAGTGTTATGCTCCATACCACATCGGGTAGGTCTAGTTATAATCCATACCACATCGGGTAGGTCTAGTTCACAATTCTTCACTACCATTCCCGGTAGGATAACAATAACAGTCCACTACCACTCCGGGTAGGACACAACAACAGTCCGCTACCACTCCGGGTAGGACACGATAACAGTCCGCTACCATTTAAGGTAGGACACAATAACAGTCTACTACCACTCCGGGTAGGACACAACAAACAGTTCATTACCACTCCGGGTAGGACACACTAACAGTCAACCACTACCTCTTCGAGTAGGGTAACAACAATAAACCACTCCCTATTCGGGTAGGGTAACAACAACCAAACTTACAACACATTACCTCTTTCCCATACCTCGTTCACATCAGTGAGTATGAATTAGAGCCACTTATCCCTTACCTCAGTGAGTTTTGGGATCGGTTCCGAGTAACTTTAAAAGTCTCCTCCGCGATTTCCTCCAACCTTAGGATCTTTCCTCATTTCCACCAATAACAACAATGTTAGTCATTTATTCCAAATATCACATAAACAACTTATTTTGCATCATTTAATCATACAAAATATTCATCATCAATATTCAATCATCTAAAACATGCATAACATCTCATATTTCAATATTTCCAAAACTACTTCAATACAAGTTTCTAAATATCAAAGCATACATGTTCATCTCATATAACAACATTAAAGCACTACTCATTATCCACATCTAGCGTTTCATCTCTTTCTCTTTATACTCATATTCTCATTTTGGGGTTTTTGGGGTTTTTCATGAATAACCCATAAAACTTTCCATTCATCAAATACCAACTATAAACCAAGAGTTTAGAAGATAAAAACAACATAAAACGAACCATAACTCTAACGGATGAGTTTCCATGGTTTCTCATATTTTGAAAATAGATCTAACATACCCAAAACAAGTTAGAGAGGAAGAAGAAGAGTTAGAAACAAGAGGTTTACCTCTTCGCAAGCTCTAAGATGAGTCCTAAGGCTCCTTGCTCTTGAAAAACTCCATTCTCTCTCTTCTCTTCGAGTTCTAACCCTAAAATGTGTTTGGGGTTTCTATTTTTAAAGAGCAGTCGTCGGGTTCTCGCTCAAGCGAGCCCATTCTCGCTCAAGCTAGCCCATTCTCGCTCAAGCGAGAATTTCACAGTAGCAATTTTCGCTTAACGCATATATGTAATCGATTACATGGATTGTGTAATCGATTACATAGTGTAAAATGCACATATCTGATACTTTTATCTGCATGTAATCGATTACATGAATTGTGTAATCGATTACATCATGCATATCTGATGCTTTTATCTGCATGTAATCGATTACATGGATCGTGTAATCGATTACATCATGCATATCTGATGCTTTTATCATCATGTAATCGATTACATGTATTGTGTAATCGATTACATAATGTAAAATGCACATATCTGATGCTTTTATCTGCATGTAATCGATTACATGGACTGTGTAATCGATTACACTGCCCAAAATTGCCATTTCTCGCCCGGGTGATACAACTCTCGCTCAGGCGAGAATCCTCCAGTATAGCCCAAGATTTCACCCTCCCAGATGCACCTCTCTCGCTCAAGCGAGAATCTCTGGATCAAGCGAGGCTTCCAGGACTGATACTCTAATTTTTAAAGACTAAAATTCGGGGTGTTACAATCCTCCCCCTCTTATAAGAATTTTCGTCCCCGAAAATTAAACATACCTCGGAAATCAAAATCATCACCTAAACCTTAGGCACAAGGATACTCCACCAAAATCATAAACGATTCCCTAATCCATTAAGATTACTTAATCAGTCACTAAGGGCATACACCACTAAACCGTGACATCACCCACCAATTCATGAACTAACTCCTCAATGTCCAAATATTAAGATCCTAGCTTCGAACAACATTGAATACCATGAGAACTAAACCATAATTCAGACTAAAGATCTTTTCTACATTTTTCAAGAACTATAGGTATCCATCACATATTCATCTATCAATCCTAACATACGTTAAGAATCCTGATAACACTCTCGAATTTCAGCGAATGGGGAACCCCTTATCCCATATCTATCTAAATGCATCTTTCAACATCCGTCATACACTAACTAGTTTCATCTCCACTCGAGAATCTAGCACAATTTCATTTTACTCGATTAACAAAATACCTACACAAAAGTCTCTTAATGCATCATCTATTGTACACAATCAAACTATTCAGTAATTGTCTAATTACATAAAATATTTCTACCATCAAAACTTATCGTCTAAAGAAATTACCGATTTCTAGCCTCCACTGAAACCATAAAACCATTGATTCACACCAAAATTAGGTATTCTGTTACCAATCGGCAAGCACAAGTCGACCAACACTCAAACCTACAACTTGCGTTTGGTTTGGTCACCCCAATTCCGTTAGTAAATATAAACTTATTAACTCACTCGCATTATGTCCAGAAATACATGGGCGTCTCATATCACTAAACTTTTAACAACCTCATACTTCTTCCGATATGGTTGCTAAAATTTCGGAATTCTCCAACATGATACTAAATCATTACTTAGGCACAAGCTAAGTTTTCCCAAAAATGATTTTCGAAAGCGGTTTGAATCCACGACTCATGGCAACCACGTCGTGAAACAAGGTTCGCACGCTCATTTCGACAGAACCCAAAACTTCTTCTCTCCTATGGTTACACCACACCCATACACCGCAATTACGGACGTTCACGAAACAACAACAACTTTTTCCGGTACACATTCAACGCAGACAATTTCGGATCACCACCACTATTTCATGCGTTGCCAATGTCCTACCGCAAAAGAACCGGTCATTCGAGACCAAAAGTTTCACGTCTAATAAAATGTATTCCTCACATCGACGGGGTAAGTAACTCGACTAGCCTCTTTCCTCGACTATCAGTATAAATCTTACCCCCTTAGCATACACATACATATCAATGCATACTAAATTTAAATATTCACCTCAACAATTACACACAGTTAAACATAACACGATTTGCTGACCGCTAGTCCATTTCCAGGATTAAATCCAACTGGACGTCATTGCGCATACCAACACTATAGTAAAGGTTTTACCATTTACCCAACCGTACACTGAGACATCCACACCGACATCCACCACCGATACACGGGGTTGGTGGGTACAACTAAGTCGAAAACAACAACTTGGTGTACAATCTTAGTAGGTTCACGCATTCAGCAAATATAGGGAGTGTGTCGCTCCCGAATTAAACAACACTAAAAGTGATACCTGTCACCATGCAATTTACCTCTCGCCGGATCATCCACACCTGATGTCCCTGCGCCACTCGGGGTAAACCTTCGACTATGGTCCCTTGTCTTCTCAGCAGAAACGACATTAGGTCTCCGATCTAGCTTGGGACAAAACCTTTTAATGTATCCGAACTCCTTGCAGTGGAAACATCCGTTTCCTGACCCTGGGCATGTACTCCCAAGATGGCGTCTACCACATTTGTTGCACATGGGAGTAGAAACCCCTTCGATAGGAACGGTAAATGGTCTAGACTTTTGGAAATTTCGGTCTCGATGTATAGTAGTTGCCGCATAAGGCTTCCGGTCATCTTCCACCCTCTCTTTACCCCTCTCCCGCCTATGGTTGCGTTGAGGCCCATAGTCCCGGGGAGTAATTGTTTCGTGTGTAGCCAACTTAACCGACTTCAGGTTGTCCTCGTACATTCTACACTTGTTGACCAAGGTAGCGAAATCGGCAATCTCCTGATGTCCGAACATTATTTTCAACTTGGGCCTTAAACCCGATTCAAATTTAGAGCATTTGGATCGTCCATCTACTTCCAACTCCGAGTAGGGACAAAACCGTGCCAATTCCTCGAACTTAGCCGCATATTTCCCCCACCGACATATTTCCCTGTTCCAACTTCAGGAACTCCATTTCCTTCTTCCGCTTCAGATCAGCTGGGAAGTATTTATGAAGAAACTTCTCCTTGAATGTACCCCAGGAAATCAATTGTCCTTCTATCTCCATTTGGCGTCGAGTAAACTTCCACCAGTTCTCGGCCTCCTTCACTAGCATATACGTGGCGTAAGCCAACTTCTGAGCCTCCGAACAATTCATTGCCCGAAAGATCCGATCCATTCCCTGAATCCACTCAAGGGCAGCATCAGGAGCAAATCCCCCGTGGAACTGACTGGGGTTTCTCTTGCAAAACTCATCCAGCCCCCGGTACTCAGCCGGTTCAGGTGGGATTAGGGGTTGCGAACTCGAACTCGGTGCAGGGTTCTGATGCAGATTATGCAAGCTCTCGTTCATCTGGTGTAGTGCAGCTACCATCTGAACCAACAAATCATTTGGAACGTTCTGACTCGTTCCTCTTTCAGCCATGTTTCGACCTGCACTCATGTATAGTCAGTACACAATTTTAATTCACACAAGTCAGGTTATCACCTAGTCTCATAGTACCTTACATGTTACTATACCAAAGCAACATGCTTTAAACATTCAATTCACACAATATCAACCAATCAAATCATAAACATGTTACAAAGAAGCAAGTAAGGCCATGCCCTAGGCCGCAGAATTAACTATGCTCTGATACCATATTGTAAGGATCCGATTTTCTACCCTTGAAATTTTTTCATTTATTTTAATCATTTCTTACATACAGTCGTCACCTTCATTGAAAACTCTCAAGTATCATTTTCGAAAATACTCTTTACCCTATTTTCTTATCATACAAATTTATGTTGCGGAAAAACATAATTCATTCAAATAGTATTTACCACATACAACCAGTTATGGGTCTCCCAAGGTTATAAAGCCCATAACTACACATATCCGTATTGATAAAAACGGATTTACAGTCATCCCATAATACTATTAAATCAACTACAACGTCACTTAGCAATACAGACAAGCGAGTAATTAAACACAAAAGCTTCCTAATTGAACTTCATCCTCAAAGTCCTTCATTTACCTACAATGAGATTATCATAAACGACACACAAAACAAAAGGGAGTAAGTCATTAGTTTAAAAACTAACATCACATGATAATCCACATTTCAAATACGATTAAACTTTAATATAAATTATAAACGCAATTACGTAAATGCAAACATTCATCTCTTCTTTCGTTCATTTCTACGTTATCCATATTCATCCTATAAAATACATATCTCATAATATATATTCTATAGCATGCATATTATGTTCATTCGAAGCATCGTTCTTCTCAATATTCATATCCACACTATAGTATATATATATATCCCATACTATATATCTTATAGCATGTATATTACTTTTATCCTTAACGTCTTCATTTCCAACATTCATATTCACCCTATAGTATATATATCCCATGATATATATCCTATAGCATGCATATGACTTTCGCTCTTAACGTCCTTGTTTCTCATATGTCGTATTCATCATTAATCGTATTCACCGAGTTCTTTCACACTATAATCTCCTACCACCTTGGGTAGATCTAATTACATCTCCATACCACATCGGGTAGGTCTAGTTCACCATCCATACCACATCGGGCAGGTCTACTGTTATATTCCATACCACATCGGGTAGGTCTAGTTATACTCCATACCACATCGGGCAGGTCTAGTTATACTCCATACCACATCGGGCAGGTCTAGTTCATCATCCATACCACATCGGGCAGGTCTAGTTCATCATCCATACCACATCGGGCAGGTCTACTGTTATATTCCATACCACATCGGGTAGGTCTAGTTATACTCCATACCACATCGGGTAGGTCTAGTATTATATTCCATACCACATCGGGTAGGTCTAGTGTTATGCTCCATACCACATCGGGTAGGTCTAGTGTTATGCTCCATACCACATCGGGTAGGTCTAGTGTTATGCTCCATACCACATCGGGTAGGTCTAGTTATAATCCATACCACATCGGGTAGGTCTAGTTCACAATTCTTCACTACCATTCCCGGTAGGATAACAATAACAGTCCACTACCACTCCGGGTAGGACACAACAACAGTCCGCTACCACTCCGGGTAGGACACGATAACAGTCCGCTACCATTTAAGGTAGGACACAATAACAGTCTACTACCACTCCGGGTAGGACACAACAAACAGTTCATTACCACTCCGGGTAGGACACAATAACAGTCAACCACTACCTCTTCGAGTAGGGTAACAACAATAAACCACTCCCTATTCGGGTAGGGTAACAACAACCAAACTTACAACACATTACCTCTTTCCCATACCTCGTTCACATCAGTGAGTATGAATTAGAGCCACTTATCCCTTACCTCAGTGAGTTTTGGGATCGGTTCCGAGTAACTTTAAAAGTCTCCTCCGCGATTTCCTCCAACCTTAGGATCTTTCCTCATTTCCACCAATAACAACAATGTTAGTCATTTATTCCAAATATCACATAAACAACTTATTTTGCATCATTTAATCATACAAAATATTCATCATCAATATTCAATCATCTAAAACATGCATAACATCTCATATTTCAATATTTCCAAAACTACTTCAATACAAGTTTCTAAATATCAAAGCATACATGTTCATCTCATATAACAACATTAAAGCACTACTCATTATCCACATCTAGCGTTTCATCTCTTTCTCTTTATACTCATATTCTCATTTTGGGGTTTTTGGGGTTTTTCATGAATAACCCATAAAACTTTCCATTCATCAAATACCAACTCTAAACCAAGAGTTTAGAAGATAAAAACAACATAAAACGAACCATAACTCTAACGGATGAGTTTCCATGGTTTCTCATATTTTGAAAATAGATCTAACATACCCAAAACAAGTTAGAGAGGAAGAAGAAGAGTTAGAAACAAGAGGTTTACCTCTTCGCAAGCTCTAAGATGAGTCCTAAGGCTCCTTGCTCTTGAAAAACTCCATTCTCTCTTTTCTCTTCGAGTTCTAACCCTAAAATGTGTTTGGGGTTTCTATTTTTAAAGAGCAGTCGTCGGGTTCTCGCTCAAGCGAGCCCATTCTCGCTCAAGCTAGCCCATTCTCGCTCAAGCGAGAATTTCACAGTAGCAATTTTCGCTTAACGCATATATGTAATCGATTACATGGATTGTGTAATCGATTACATAGTGTAAAATGCACATATCTGATACTTTTATCTGCATGTAATCGATTACATGAATTGTGTAATCGATTACATCATGCATATCTGATGCTTTTATCTGCATGTAATCGATTACATGGATCGTGTAATCGATTACATCATGCATATCTGATGCTTTTATCATCATGTAATCGATTACATGTATTGTGTAATCGATTACATAATGTAAAATGCACATATCTGATGCTTTTATCTGCATGTAATCGATTACATGGACTGTGTAATCGATTACACTGCCCAAAATTGCCATTTCTCGCCCGGGTGATACAACTCTCGCTCAGGCGAGAATCCTCCAGTATAGCCCAAGATTTCACCCTCCCAGATGCACCTCTCTCGCTCAAGCGAGAATCTCTGGATCAAGCGAGGCTTCCAGGACTGATACTCTAATTTTTAAAGACTAAAATTCGGGGTGTTACAATCCTCCCCCTCTTATAAGAATTTTCGTCCCCGAAAATTAAACATACCTCGGAAATCAAAATCATCACCTAAACCTTAGGCACAAGGATACTCCACCAAAATCATAAACGATTCCCTAATCCATTAAGATTACTTAATCAGTCACTAAGGGCATACACCACTAAACCGTGACATCACCCACCAATTCATGAACTAACTCCTCAATGTCCAAATATTAAGATCCTAGCTTCGAACAACATTGAATACCATGAGAACTAAACCATAATTCAGACTAAAGATCTTTTCTACATTTTTCAAGAACTATAGGTATCCATCACATATTCATCTATCAATCCTAACATACGTTAAGAATCCTGATAACACTCTCGAATTTCAGCGAATGGGGAACCCCTTATCCCATATCTATCTAAATGCATCTTTCAACATCCGTCATACACTAACTAGTTTCATCTCCACTCGAGAATCTAGCACAATTTCATTTTACTCGATTAACAAAATACCTACACAAAAGTCTCTTAATGCATCATCTATTGTACACAATCAAACTATTCAGTAATTGTCTAATTACATAAAATATTTCTACCATCAAAACTTATCGTCTAAAGAAATTACCGATTTCTAGCCTCCACTGAAACCATAAAACCATTGATTCACACCAAAATTAGGTATTCTGTTACCAATCGGCAAGCACAAGTCGACCAACACTCAAACCTACAACTTGCGTTTGGTTTGGTCACCCCAATTCCGTTAGTAAATATAAACTTATTAACTCACTCGCATTATGTCCAGAAATACATGGGCGTCTCATATCACTAAACTTTTAACAACCTCATACTTCTTCCGATATGGTTGCTAAAATTTCGGAATTCTCCAACATGATACTAAATCATTACTTAGGCACAAGCTAAGTTTTCCCAAAAATGATTTTCGAAAGCGGTTTGAATCCACGACTCATGGCAACCACGTCGTGAAACAAGGTTCGCACGCTCATTTCGACAGAACCCAAAACTTCTTCTCTCCTATGGTTACACCACACCCATACACCGCAATTACGGACGTTCACGAAACAACAACAACTTTTTCCGGTACACATTCAACGCAGACAATTTCGGATCACCACCACTATTTCATGCGTTGCCAATGTCCTACCGCAAAAGAACCGGTCATTCGAGACCAAAAGTTTCACGTCTAATAAAATGTATTCCTCACATCGACGGGGTAAGTAACTCGACTAGCCTCTTTCCTCGACTATCAGTATAAATCTTACCCCCTTAGCATACACATACATATCAATGCATACTAAATTTAAATATTCACCTCAACAATTACACACAGTTAAACATAACACGATTTGCTGACCGCTAGTCCATTTCCAGGATTAAATCCAACTGGACGTCATTGCGCATACCAACACTATAGTAAAGGTTTTACCATTTACCCAACCGTACACTGAGACATCCACACCGACATCCACCACCGATACACGGGGTTGGTGGGTACAACTAAGTCGAAAACAACAACTTGGTGTACAATCTTAGTAGGTTCACGCATTCAGCAAATATAGGGAGTGTGTCGCTCCCGAATTAAACAACACTAAAAGTGATACCTGTCACCATGCAATTTACCTCTCGCCGGATCATCCACACCTGATGTCCCTGCGCCACTCGGGGTAAACCTTCGACTATGGTCCCTTGTCTTCTCAGCAGAAACGACATTAGGTCTCCGATCTAGCTTGGGACAAAACCTTTTAATGTATCCGAACTCCTTGCAGTGGAAACATCCGTTTCCTGACCCTGGGCATGTACTCCCAAGATGGCGTCTACCACATTTGTTGCACATGGGAGTAGAAACCCCTTCGATAGGAACGGTAAATGGTCTAGACTTTTGGAAATTTCGGTCTCGATGTATAGTAGTTGCCGCATAAGGCTTCCGGTCATCTTCCACCCTCTCTTTACCCCTCTCCCGCCTATGGTTGCGTTGAGGCCCATAGTCCCGGGGAGTAATTGTTTCGTGTGTAGCCAACTTAACCGACTTCAGGTTGTCCTCGTACATTCTACACTTGTTGACCAAGGTAGCGAAATCGGCAATCTCCTGATGTCCGAACATTATTTTCAACTTGGGCCTTAAACCCGATTCAAATTTAGAGCATTTGGATCGTCCATCTACTTCCAACTCCGAGTAGGGACAAAACCGTGCCAATTCCTCGAACTTAGCCGCATATTTCCCCCACCGACATATTTCCCTGTTCCAACTTCAGGAACTCCATTTCCTTCTTCCGCTTCAGATCAGCTGGGAAGTATTTATGAAGAAACTTCTCCTTGAATGTACCCCAGGAAATCAATTGTCCTTCTATCTCCATTTGGCGTCGAGTAAACTTCCACCAGTTCTCGGCCTCCTTCACTAGCATATACGTGGCGTAAGCCAACTTCTGAGCCTCCGAACAATTCATTGCCCGAAAGATCCGATCCATTCCCTGAATCCACTCAAGGGCAGCATCAGGAGCAAATCCCCCGTGGAACTGACTGGGGTTTCTCTTGCAAAACTCATCCAGCCCCCGGTACTCAGCCGGTTCAGGTGGGATTAGGGGTTGCGAACTCGAACTCGGTGCAGGGTTCTGATGCAGATTATGCAAGCTCTCGTTCATCTGGTGTAGTGCAGCTACCATCTGAACCAACAAATCATTTGGAACGTTCTGACTCGTTCCTCTTTCAGCCATGTTTCGACCTGCACTCATGTATAGTCAGTACACAATTTTAATTCACACAAGTCAGGTTATCACCTAGTCTCATAGTACCTTACATGTTACTATACCAAAGCAACATGCTTTAAACATTCAATTCACACAATATCAACCAATCAAATCATAAACATGTTACAAAGAAGCAAGTAAGGCCATGCCCTAGGCCGCAGAATTAACTATGCTCTGATACCATATTGTAAGGATCCGATTTTCTACCCTTGAAATTTTTTCATTTATTTTAATCATTTCTTACATACAGTCGTCACCTTCATTGAAAACTCTCAAGTATCATTTTCGAAAATACTCTTTACCCTATTTTCTTATCATACAAATTTATGTTGCGGAAAAACATAATTCATTCAAATAGTATTTACCACATACAACCAGTTATGGGTCTCCCAAGGTTATAAAGCCCATAACTACACATATCCGTATTGATAAAAACGGATTTACAGTCATCCCATAATACTATTAAATCAACTACAACGTCACTTAGCAATACAGACAAGCGAGTAATTAAACACAAAAGCTTCCTAATTGAACTTCATCCTCAAAGTCCTTCATTTACCTACAATGGGATTATCATAAACGACACACAAAACAAAAGGGAGTAAGTCATTAGTTTAAAAACTAACATCACATGATAATCCACATTTCAAATACGATTAAACTTTAATATAAATTATAAACGCAATTACGTAAATGCAAACATTCATCTCTTCTTTCGTTCATTTCTACGTTATCCATATTCATCCTATAAAATACATATCTCATAATATATATTCTATAGCATGCATATTATGTTCATTCGAAGCATCGTTCTTCTCAATATTCATATCCACACTATAGTATATATATATATCCCATACTATATATCTTATAGCATGTATATTACTTTTATCCTTAACGTCTTCATTTCCAACATTCATATTCACCCTATAGTATATATATCCCATGATATATATCCTATAGCATGCATATGACTTTCGCTCTTAACGTCCTTGTTTCTCATATGTCGTATTCATCATTAATCGTATTCACCGAGTTCTTTCACACTATAATCTCCTACCACCTTGGGTAGATCTAATTACATCTCCATACCACATCGGGTAGGTCTAGTTCACCATCCATACCACATCGGGCAGGTCTACTGTTATATTCCATACCACATCGGGTAGGTCTAGTTATACTCCATACCACATCGGGCAGGTCTAGTTATACTCCATACCACATCGGGCAGGTCTAGTTCATCATCCATACCACATCGGGCAGGTCTAGTTCATCATCCATACCACATCGGGCAGGTCTACTGTTATATTCCATACCACATCGGGTAGGTCTAGTTATACTCCATACCACATCGGGTAGGTCTAGTGTTATGCTCCATACCACATCGGGTAGGTCTAGTGTTATGCTCCATACCACATCGGGTAGGTCTAGTGTTATGCTCCATACCACATCGGGTAGGTCTAGTGTTATGCTCCATACCACATCGGGTAGGTCTAGTTATAATCCATACCACATCGGGTAGGTCTAGTTCACAATTCTTCACTACCATTCCCGGTAGGATAACAATAACAGTCCACTACCACTCCGGGTAGGACACAACAACAGTCCGCTACCACTCCGGGTAGGACACGATAACAGTCCGCTACCATTTAAGGTAGGACACAATAACAGTCTACTACCACTCCGGGTAGGACACAACAAACAGTTCATTACCACTCCGGGTAGGACACAATAACAGTCAACCACTACCTCTTCGAGTAGGGTAACAACAATAAACCACTCCCTATTCGGGTAGGGTAACAACAACCAAACTTACAACACATTACCTCTTTCCCATACCTCGTTCACATCAGTGAGTATGAATTAGAGCCACTTATCCCTTACCTCAGTGAGTTTTGGGATCGGTTCCGAGTAACTTTAAAAGTCTCCTCCGCGATTTCCTCCAACCTTAGGATCTTTCCTCATTTCCACCAATAACAACAATGTTAGTCATTTATTCCAAATATCACATAAACAACTTATTTTGCATCATTTAATCATACAAAATATTCATCATCAATATTCAATCATCTAAAACATGCATAACATCTCATATTTCAATATTTCCAAAACTACTTCAATACAAGTTTCTAAATATCAAAGCATACATGTTCATCTCATATAACAACATTAAAGCACTACTCATTATCCACATCTAGCGTTTCATCTCTTTCTCTTTATACTCATATTCTCATTTTGGGGTTTTTGGGGTTTTTCATGAATAACCCATAAAACTTTCCATTCATCAAATACCAACTCTAAACCAAGAGTTTAGAAGATAAAAACAACATAAAACGAACCATAACTCTAACGGATGAGTTTCCATGGTTTCTCATATTTTGAAAATAGATCTAACATACCCAAAACAAGTTAGAGAGGAAGAAGAAGAGTTAGAAACAAGAGGTTTACCTCTTCGCAAGCTCTAAGATGAGTCCTAAGGCTCCTTGCTCTTGAAAAACTCCATTCTCTCTCTTCTCTTCGAGTTCTAACCCTAAAATGTGTTTGGGGTTTCTATTTTTAAAGAGCAGTCGTCGGGTTCTCGCTCAAGCGAGCCCATTCTCGCTCAAGCTAGCCCATTCTCGCTCAAGCGAGAATTTCACAGTAGCAATTTTCGCTTAACGCATATATGTAATCGATTACATGGATTGTGTAATCGATTACATAGTGTAAAATGCACATATCTGATACTTTTATCTGCATGTAATCGATTACATGAATTGTGTAATCGATTACATCATGCATATCTGATGCTTTTATCTGCATGTAATCGATTACATGGATCGTGTAATCGATTACATCATGCATATCTGATGCTTTTATCATCATGTAATCGATTACATGTATTGTGTAATCGATTACATAATGTAAAATGCACATATCTGATGCTTTTATCTGCATGTAATCGATTACATGGACTGTGTAATCGATTACACTGCCCAAAATTGCCATTTCTCGCCCGGGTGATACAACTCTCGCTCAGGCGAGAATCCTCCAGTATAGCCCAAGATTTCACCCTCCCAGATGCACCTCTCTCGCTCAAGCGAGAATCTCTGGATCAAGCGAGAATCTCTGGATCAAGCGAGGCTTCCAGGACTGATACTCTAATTTTTAAAGACTAAAATTCGGGGTGTTACACCGCTTAAAGCGGGCAGATAGGGTGCTAGTGTAACGACCCGGTTTTCTACCCTTGAAAATTTTTCATTTATTTTAATCCTTTCTTACATACAGTCGTCACCTTCATTGAAAACTCTCAAGTATCACTCTTTGAAAATACCCTTTACCATATTATATTATCATACACATTTATGTTGCGGAAAAACATAATTCATTTAGATAACATTTACCATCTACATCCAGTTACGGGTTTTCCAAGGTTATAACGTCCATAATTACATGTCACCATATTATCCTAATCAGATTACATTTATCCCAAAATGCTATCAAATCAAATACAACGTCGAATAGCAATAAAGACACTCAAATAAATAGACACAAAGACTTCCTATTTGAGCTTCATCCTCAAATCCTTCATTTACCTACAATGAGATTATCATAAACAACACGCAAAACAAAAGGGAGTAAGTCATTAGTTCAAACTAACATCACATGATAATCCACATTCAAATACAATCAAGCTTTGATGTAATTCATAAACACACATACGAAATTATAAACATTCAAATCATATTCCTTTAATTTCCACTTTACTCATATTCATCCTATAGTATATATATCTCATAATATATATTCTATAGTATGCATATTACGTTCGTTCGAAACATCATCGGTCTCGTTCTTCATACCCACCCTATAACATATATATCCCATAATATATATCTTATAGCATGTATATTACTTTCTTTCTCAACATCTTCCTTTTTATCGCTCATATTCACCCTATAGAATATATATCCAATACTATATATCCTATAACATGCATACAGCATTCATGTCATTTCTCGTCATTCATATTCACACTATAGAATATATATCCCATACTATATACCCTATAGCCTGCATCTGACTTTCATGTGACATTCACGTTTCTCATCATTCATATTCACCTTATAGAATATATATCCCATACTATATATCCTATAGCATGCATATGACTTTCATTTTGACATTCAGTTCTTATCCTTCATATTCACCTTATAGAATATATATCTCATACTATATATCCTATAACATGCATATGACTTTCATTACTCCGAGTCATCTTTTCATTGGGCCTCCCCCAACAATGTTACTTTCAATTGAGTCATCTTTTCATTGGGCCTCCCCCAACAATGTTACTTTCATCGGAGTCATCTTTTCATTGGGCCTCCCCCAACAATGTTACTTTCATCGGAGTCATCTTTTCATTGGGCCTCCCCCAACAATGTTACTTTCACCGAGTCATCTTTTCATTGGGCCTCCCCCAACAATGTTACTTTCATCGGAGTCATCTTTTCATTGGGCCTCCCCCAACAATGTTACTTTCACCGGAGTCATCTTTTCATTGGGCCTCCCCCAACAATGTTACTTTCATCGAGTCATCTTTTCATTGGGCCTCCCCCAACAATGTTACTTTCATCGAAGTCATCTTTTCATTGGGCCTCCTCCAACAATGTTACTTTCATCGAGTCATCTTTTCATTGGGCCTCCCCCAACAAGTTACTTTCATCGGAGTCATCTTTTCATTGGGCCTCCCCCAACAATGTTACTTTCACCGGAGTCATCTTTTCATTGGGCCTCCCCCAACAATGTTACTTTCATCGAGTCATCTTTTCATTGGGCCTCCCCCAACAATGTTACTTTTATCAGAGTCATCTTTTCATTGGGCCTCCCCCAACAATGTTACTTTCATCGAGTCATCTTTTCATTGGGCCTCCCCCAACAATGTTACTTTCATCGAGTCATCTTTTCGTTGGGCCTCCCCCAACAATGTTACTTTCATCGGAGTCATCTTTTCATTGGGCCTCCCCTAACAATGTTACTTTCATCGAGTCAGCTTTTCATTGGGCCTCCCCCAACAATGTTACTTTCATCGGAGTCATCTTTTCATTGGGCCTCCCCCAACAATGTTACTTTCATCGAGTCATGTTTTCATTGGGCCTCCCCCAACAATGTTACTTTCATCGAGTCATCTTTTCATTGGGCCTCCCCCAACAATGTTATTTTCATCGGAGTCATCTTTTCATTGGGCCTCCCCCAACAATGTTACTTTCATCGAGTCATCTTTTCATTGGGCCTCCCCCAACAATGTTACTTTCATTGGAGTCATCTTTTCATTGGGCCTCCCCCAACAATGTTACTTTCATCGGAGTCATCTTTTCATTGGACCTCCCCCAACAATGTTACTTTCACCGGAGTCATCTTTTCATTGGGCCTCCCCCAACAATGTTACTTTCATCGAGTCATCTTTTCATTGGACCTCCCCCAACAATGTTACTTTTATCGGAGTCATCTTTTCATTGGGCCTCCCCCAACAATGTTACTTTCATTTATAACAGAAAAGTCACGCATTTTCCAACAAAATGCATAAATTACAGACGTATCATTTTAAACCATTACCTCTTTCACATACCTCATTCATATCAGTAAGTATGATTTAGAGCCACTTATCCCTTACCTTGGCGAGTGTTGGGGATCGGTTCCGAGTAACTTTAAAAGTCTCCTCCGCGATTTCCTCCAACCTTAGGATCTTTCCTCATTTCCACCAATAACAACAATGTTAGTCATTTATTCCAAATATCACATAAACAATTTACTTTGCATCATTTAATCATACAAAATATTCCTCATTAATATTCAACCATCTAAAACATGCATAACATCTCATATTTCAATATTTCCAAAACTACTTCAATACAAGTTTCTAAATATCAAAGCATACATGTTCATCTCATATAACAACATCAAAGCACTACTCATTATCCACATCTAACATTTCATCTCTTTCTCTTTATACTCCTATTCTCATTTTGGGGGTTTTTCATGAATAACCCATAAAACTTTCCATTCATCAAATACCAACTCTAAACCATGAGTTTACAAGATAAAAACAACATAAAACGAACCATAACTCTAAAGAATGAGTTTCCATGGTTTCTCATGTTTTGAAAATAAATCCAACATACCCAAAACAAGTTAGAGAGGAAGAAAAAGAGTTAGTAACAAGAGGTTTACCTCTTCTCAAGCTCCAAGATGAGTCCTAAGGCTCCTTGCTCTTGAAAAACTCTCATTTCTCTCTTCTCTTCGAAGTTCTAACCCAAAAATGTGTTTGGGTTTCTGTTTTAAAGAGGTGTCGTCGGGTTGTAATCGATTACCAACATGGTGTAATCGATTACAACGTGAAAAATGCGCATATCTGATGCTTTTAATACGATGTAATCGATTACCAGGAGTGTGTAATTGATTACCAGTAATGTGTAATCGATTACCAGAAATGTGTAATCGATTACACTGTGTCAGATGCACATATCTGATGCTTTTAATACGATGTAATCGATTACCAGGAGTGTGTAATCGATTACCAGCAATGTGTAATCGATTACCAGAAATGTGTAATCGATTACACTGTGTCAAATGCACATATCTGATGCTTTTAACACGATGTAATCGATTACCAGCAGAGTGTAATCGATTACACTGTGTCAACAGCCCAAAATTGCCATTTCTTGCCCAGGCGAGAATCCTCCAGTATAGTCCAGGATTTCACCCTCCCAGCTGACCCTTTTTCGCTCCGGCGAGAATCTCTCGATCAAGCGAGGCTTCCAGGACTGATACTATATTTTTAAAGATTAAAATTTGGGGTGTTACAGCTAGTACCTTCTCTAATCCGTAACCGACTCCCGAACTTGTATATCAGAAATCCAAAGCCCAATGTGATTGGGCTAAGAAGATTTTTCTACATTTTTTACCATAAAATGTAGTGACGACTCTAAGAAAGTCGTGCGGTCGAAAATCGGGGCGCTACATATATCTATAACCTTCTGAAATATATCATTATCTTAACCAATGATATGATGAGATAGGTGATAATGTATATACATTAAACATACTCAAAAAGGCTACCATTCAAAAACTTATTTTCTAATGTAAGTGAACATATATGGTACAAACTTTTTCAATCCACATAAATAATTAAAGTCATTGTAAAAGTTATTCAATATTTTATACAGCCATTCATTTCCTTTAATTTTTGTGCTACAACTATTGAAATCTTGAAAAAGTCATGACAGAAAGTTAGGTTATTAAGAAATGTAAAACTGGAAATTCTTATTCTACTCATTATTTCTCACGAAGAGGCGAACTTAGGTTTTCTAAATCCAATGTCATCTATCCTCTCAGAACTTTGATTCTGGATAATGTCATCTATCCTCATGGAACTTTGATTCTGGATAATGTCATATATCCTTGGTAATGTAGGTATTTTTTAGATACATAGATTCCTTTATTTCTTTCCTGCTATTATTTTTTTCGCAGTCTAGGGTAAGAGGATGACTTTATCCTTGACCACTATTACACATAAAAATGGTTAATGGAATGGTATGCATATAAAAGTGGTGATTAGAATGGTGATTTAGTTAATATATCACCTCTACAGCAAAGACCTTCATATTGTGTTTCATGTAATGGTAATACAAATACAAAATTGACACATAATGGACATTATTATTTACTTCAATGTCATGTTTTAGTTTCTATTATTTTAGAATTCTCATTCATATCTATTACTTTCTTTTGCACATTCCTTTTATCATTTTATAAATATTATCATCTTACATACAATACTGAACAATTTTGTAAATGTTATAAGTGCATTTAATTGAAGGTTTTATTATTTAAAATTTTACATCATTTATTCAGTTATTCTATATAATTGTCGTTTTAAAATGTTGTGTACTGTATTACTGACAAAATGTCAAATTGAATCATTTTCCCATTGTTTATTTCTTTCTCCCATTTTCATTATGTGTTTGAATATACTAATACACGAGTAACATTTGTGTTCTTAACAATATGAATGTACGGGTAACATTCCCATTGTTTATTATACATGTCAAATTGAATCATTTTTCCATTGTTTATTTCTTTCTCCCATTTTCATTATGTGTTTGAATATACTAATACACGGGTAACATTTGTGTTTTTAACAATATGAATGTACGGGTAACATGTATATTTTAACTAAGCGAATGCACAGGTAACATGTGTGCTCTTAACAATGATAATGTACGGGTAACATGTATGTTTTAAACTATGCGAATGCATGATTTACATGTGTGTTCTTAACAATACAAATGCACAGAGAACATGTATTTTTTAACTATGTAAATGCACGTGTAATATATATTTTTAACTATATGAATGCTCATTTAATATCAATTTTCTTAATCATACAACAAGAAAGTACTGCCACGTGCGTAAAAAGATAACTTGTTGGTTAGTATTATAACTCTCTTATACGTCTTTATGGTTGAAGTATTTCTTAATTTTTAATTTATTAATAAAATAATGTGCCTATAAAGAAAAATAAAATTGGCCCAAAATTTCTAATGAATGGAATAATGTTTAGAAAGTGAACACTGATAAAATAAATATATTTTGGAAGAAAATGTAGTTGAATTACAAACATCACTCGATTGTTTGGTCTATCTTTTAATTGCACACTGAACAATATATCAAATCCATCCTCTAATTATTATTTTTACATAGACCCATTTGTCTAAGACTTACATAATATTCATCTAAATTACAATGAGTGGGGACATATCTCTTTTGTAAACTTGTTTTTTTTTAAATTTCAGTAAGAGTATATCATGTGTTGATGTAACAAACAAAAATTGTAATACCTAACATTATGGGCCAAAATCAAATTAAACTAATTTGCAGAAATATTAACCAAAATAATAATTTTAGAGAGACCACAATCAAAAGATAACGTGGTCACCAAAAATATGTTTAATTGATGATTGACATGTTTTTTTCCCCAGTTATAGTTAGCATAATTGATTTTATTTAGCTATATTTATTTTAGACGTGAAGCCCATTAATCATTTAGTTCATTTCGTTTTGTATTTCACATTATTATAATTTAGGGATTAATTTTAATTTTCTTTCTGTGTATAATAATCATGCATGTTAAATGGTCATAAGATAATGACCTTCCTAACAACGAGGCGGACCGGAGTCAGATTTGTACATACTCAAACCTGAACCATAAATTCAAAACCCAAATCTGTACTCCACGAAGTTGAAAATAAATGTACCATTCCCGAACCCGATGAGTTTCAGGTAACCCGAACTCGACGGAAAAAACCTAAAAATAATGAATGTACTCAAGGAAAGTTATTGTATCATTTTATTTCATTTTCCTCTATCATTTATATTTTCTCTTGTTTTATTTCATTCTTTTATATTTGAAGAGCCAATAGTATCTAAGGTTAAATTAGAAATTAAGAAAATTGATATATGATAAAAAATTCAATTGCAAATTCAATTACATTACTTTATTTCATTTTCCTCTATCATTTATATTTTCTCATTACATTTTTTTGTTGCATAAAAGCACCCAAAATATATTAGATAAGATCAAAGTTTACAAAAGACAACAAACCAAACTACAAATTCATGAAC
The DNA here is from genome assembly GCA_009771035.1 of Lupinus albus. NCBI lineage: Eukaryota > Viridiplantae > Streptophyta > Magnoliopsida > Fabales > Fabaceae > Lupinus > Lupinus albus. Next base: position 17,092,887 of record CM020016.1, read on the forward strand.
CTATAATAAGGAAGTCCTTTTTTCTAAAAAATCCTACCTCAAGCTGGAGGATGAAACTATATTCAAATCCTAACACAAGGAGATTCCTGCAAAATGCTAACCTTAACCCTTTTTAACCACACAAACTATAGTGCAGACTATAGATTGGAAAGGCCTCAATTGTTGAAGGCAATGCAATGATCTTGATGATGTTGTAATCACTCCAAACATACAAAAACCATAATAAGAGAACAGCAACATAGGCGCAACTGAAAGCTGCCACAAATGCTAATCTGTTGCGATTCCAAAGTATTTTACATTACATGATAATGCTATTGTTTTAAAAATTGATGTAGCTAATTATTAATATCTTGTCATGTTCTCCAAACATCTACATAATTTACCAACAAAAACACTTATTGTTGACGCATTCAAAATTTTTATATTTGAATAAAAAACATATAAACTGACATTGGATATCGACGTAACATTCAGGATCACGTTCAGGTTTAGGATTAGGTTCAAAATCTGTGATGTAATGAAAAACGAAGATATGTTACTAAAAGAGAATGAAAGTATATATGAAATGCTGTGGAATAAAAAAGAAAATAGGGGAAAAGTGATTACTAACCAGCAGTTGAAATATAAAAGAGGGAAACAAACATCAAGACAAAAACAAAGATGATAGTTTTAGCCATAGTTTTTTTTCATATGCTTTAACCAACTATAAAATGTTCAATCCTTTTATATGTAAAAAAATGTGTATCCCCTCACAACAATTAGTTTATAGCACTTTTCAAATTGCAAGTTATCTTTTGTCAATTCTAAAATACTGTTATATACTTGCATGCCTCTTTATTACATCCACTGAGCATGTTTGCCCCTTAAAAGGGGCGAAAATAAAAATTATTAAAAATTGCTTAATAAATGATGGTGGAATAAAATATGAGAATAATGTATGTCCTTATACTAGAAGATAACTTACATCTTCCAGCCAATAAAAGAATGACATATGTATTATTTTGTTTAGTTTTAGAAATATTTTTTTATAGAAAATGATTAAATGATACACATGCCACTATTTTAGTGGCTGAATGAAATAATTTATCTCATTATATCAGGAGATACATTATTCTCATAAAATATCAATCATGTTTTAGTTTTGGGTGTGTAACATTGATCTCTAAATATTTGATAGTCATAATATCTATTTGTTTCTTGGCTTTTATCGATTTTTAGAAATTTGGCTAATCTCCATTTGATATTTCCTTAATTGGACTTATGATTGTCTCCTCTACCTTCATTTATACTCATATATATCTTTTCTAGTATGTTAACTTATAATGCAATATTCTCATTTTTGATACATTGAATTTATTTTATTGTTGATATTTTACTCAATTATATATAATATTGCAGATGTTGTAATTGTATAGTAAATATTCTCTTAAACTTGAATGTCACATTTCTATTATATATAATATGACTCATGAAACATTTTACCCTTTTATTCACTCCCCTTGAATATGATTATTTACATTCACCATTTTCTCAATGTATTATATAAATGACATAAGATACTTAGATCTTGCAATGTAAGATAAATGGTTAATCAAATTTTTAAAATATAGTGTTTTTGATCAACATAATTTGAGAATTAGGGTTATTTGGAAATTAGGATTGATATATTTAATGTAGGTTGTAGGGGTCATACATTATTATAATAATCATCTTCATTACTCCACAATTCCCATTCAATATGGTACATTCAATAACGTCGGTGTAGAATTGTGTTAAACGATAGAATGAAGGAAATGAACATTATTCAACGTTGGATGAAATTAATTGTAAAGTCAAAAGATTAATCTATTAAGTAGTAGAACTTAGTAATTTTAGTATCATAATAAATTAGTCATCTTAGTAGAACTCTTAACATTTTTCTTTAAGGTCTGACATTCACCTCTATGGCAACATCGCTTATCTCAGGTGAAACATAGATATTGTTAGGACTTCAACACATAATTAGAATCTATCCCAAAAAGACCAGCCTAACAATGATATATGTTATTTATAAATGAATCATTAATAAACAAAGTTTCATTTGGTAACATATGTCTCACTTTCAATGGAGTATCAACATTTGTTATATAATTTAATAGGATGATATATGACTAAGTGAGGGATTAGAAAAAACACTTATTCTCGATGCACTCATGTCTAATATATTTAAAGCCGACACATCTAGGCTTATTATGAAACATTCAAGATCAAGTACAAGATCTGTTATGTATTGAAAAACAAAGAAATGTATTAAAAGATAATGAAAGTATGTATAAAAGGGCTGTGGAATAAAAAAGAAAATAAGAGGAAAGTAACTACTAATTAGTCGTTCAAAAAAAAAAGAGGAAAAAAACATCAAGACACGAACAAAGATGTGAGTTTTTGCCATAGTGTTTTTTTCATATGCTTTTAACGAACTGTAAATTGTTCAATCCTTTTTATAATGTAAAAATTGTGTATCCCCTCACATCAACTAAATAACTTATACTATTGTAAGTTACCTTTTGTAAGTTACCTTTTGTCAATTCTAAAATAATTTTATATACTTGTGTGCCTCTTTATTACATCCAAGGAGCATGTTTGTCACTTTAAAAGGGATGAAAATAAAAAATTTAAAAATGGCTTAGTAAATGATGGTTGAAATAAAATATCAATCAAATTTTAGTTTCATAGGATGATATTAAATGCTAGAACGATATCATAATGTTCTATTATAAATAATGTCTAATAACAAAATATTGATATCTAAATCATTTGAAATTGCAATGTCTATGTTTTTTTTGGCCTTCTCATACTTTTAGAAGTTTGACTAACATTTATTTGATCTCTCCTTAACGAGAATTCAATCGTCTTCTCCGAGACATGTCCAAAACATTTGATTCTACTAGGAGGATATTCGTGCATTAGCACGGGTAGTAATGTGCATTGCATAAATTTACTTAAAGAATTACAACATAGCTTGTTAGCAAAAATGTTATTGAATATTACCTCATAAAAGACGGTTTGTAAGTATTTCATTGTTGATGTAGAGATGTTGGGTAATGAAATGGTATTGAACCTGTTACATTAAAAAAATAAAAGTTATTGCGAAGAAAAGTTTGGAACATAATATAGAATAAGTTGTAGAATACTTCTTTATAAACCACATTTGTGGTTGTCTTCAGTGGTTTATCATCATTATCATTTATCAATATCTTCAATCCATTTTTGCTTTGTAATCTTGAAATAACTATGTACAATCGACTATGATTGAATACTGGTCTAGGTAAATACAATCACACACTTTCTAATGATTGACCATGGGATTTATTGATTGTCATAACATACAAAACAATTATAGGTAAGTGTCTTCTGATAAGTGTGAAGGGCAATAAGATTGGGATTGACACTTTGATAACCGATGAATATATATATGATATTTCCAATGTTTTTTCCAGACATGATATTTGCTTCAAGTACATGATTCACCATCTTAGTAACTCCACCGACCTTTTACCATTACGTAATCCTTCAAACTGATCTAAATTCCTTAATATCATTATCAAAGTTTCCACTTTCAACTTAATCTTACAACTCTACTATCTTTAATATAATAAGAGCTAATCCTATTTTCTTCCTGATACATTCATTCATACTCATTTCATGGCATGAGATGTTAACCTATCCGTACAAATGTTAACTTCTCTATAAATGTGTGAAACTTTAAACTCCATCAAATCCAACTTTGTTTTGCAAATAAGCCAATCATTTTGAAGCTTCCAAAGAACATTTGTTTTGCCATTGAAGATATCCACCATAAGAGTTGAGTCACATTCCAACCATATCCTTCTCTAACCTTTCTTGTGAGCCAAGCAAAGTGCTTTAATAGTTGAGTGCATTTCTGCAAATAAAGCATCTTGGATATGAATTTGCCATTATGATCCCTTATTTTCATGCCAAAGTATCTCTTTCACTAGCAATATTTAAGTGGCTTCTAAAGTGGTAAACTTATAAATTGACTTATTGACCTTCAGACAGATTTGTCTGTGCTAATTACTTTTCTTTAATTTTTATTTTATAATCACTTTTACATGTCCAATTTTTTTCATAACTTCCATGTTTCTCTTCTATTTTTTGTCTTTTATAATCCTTTTAATCTACAGATGCTCTAAAGTTTCAATCATAAGAAATTCTATTTCTTTGTTTATATGAGCTTGATTCTAAACTTTATTTCTATAAGAATCACATTATTAACATACTTTTACATTATTCTTTACAAACTATAGTTACCATTTTTTCTGACAATAAGTGAAGATTCATATTCATATGCTCACCATTTGGTTGTTTATGTTTTTCTGCTTCATCATAAGTGTTGAATCAAAAATTGAGCCCTTTGTCTGTTTACATATTGAACTAATAAATATAAAAGTTGCATTTGCATACATGTGTTTTCTGTCGCTTAAATTTTGTTTCTTTTAAGTTATGAGCTTGATTCTAAATATTTAAGTTATTCACTCCATTTGTAATATCTCATTACCAATGGACATTATAAATGGTGACATTATATAGAGTTTACTGTTTCTATTAACATCTTTGTTCTCTTTAATTATTGAAGTTTATTCTTTGTCTTATTGAAATGGAGCGTGGCCTTAATTTTGATTCTTTGTTAATATCCATATTCATTTTCTCACCATTTCGTAGTTTATGTTTTACTGCTTCATCATAAGTGTTGAATAAAAAAATATACTCTATGTCAGTGTACATATTGAATTTATGCAACAAAAGTTGTCTTTGCATGCATGTGTTTTCTGTGGCATAAATTTTGTTTCTATCTTGATATGAGATTGAATTATACAATGACCAACCAAGTCATCATATTTTTCTTTTGTAGAACCTAATTTTCTTGCAAAAGCCTCTTTGCCACTAGCAATCTTTAAGTAGCTTATAAATTGGTAAACTTATAAGCTCACTTATTAAACCTTATTTTTCTTTTATAATCACTTTTACATGTCCAAGTTTTTCCTTAACATCCGTGTTTCTCTTATATTTTTTGTGTTTTTAAGCTTAATTGTAAGAACCCAATTTATACCCTAAAATTTTCGTCCGTTTATTTTTAAACATACAAACAATAATAATTAACTCTCCTTAAAACTAACTCCATGAGTTTCCTTTCCTTCTAATTATAATTCAACTTTAACATTAAATGACTAAACTACTCAAGTATTTTTGGGGTTCGAAACCCTTAAACTTTACATTCTAATTAAAAGGGACTCCGTCCCCACATGTTTAGCAATAATTCACCAAATCCAGAGAAACTGGGTTACAGATTAAATGGTTCAGGTAATAGGTACAAATACATGCATAATGCAAAAAAGCATGTCACTATCACCATTACACCCAAACTAGAAAGAGCTACACTAACATGCCTTCTGGATCCACTAATCCTTTGCTTTACCTGTGCACCGATTATCACCAATGGCACCATCAAGAAAACAAAAGGGAGTAAGATAACAAATTTAAGATAATCGGTATGGATACATCGGATTAAGATGATTATAATACAAACAGATACATATATATAATTCTACCAATAACATAATTCAACCGTTAAGGTACACTAAACTATCAATCCACCATTCATCGACCACATTTAATAGCAATTATCCCAATACCACGCATGGTAAGTCTATGCCACAAAGGCTAATCAATATCACATAGGGAAAGACAATGCCATGAAGGCTAATCAATACCACATAGGGCAAGTCAACACCACGAAGGCTATTTAATACCACATAGGGCAAGTCAACGCCACGAAGGCTATTCAATACCACATAGGGCAAGTCAACGCCACGAAGGCTATTCAATACCACATAGGGAAAGTCAACGCCACGAAGGCTATTCAATACCACTTAGGGCAAGTCAATGCCACGAAGGCTATTCAATACCACTTAGGGCAAGTCAACACCACGAAGACTATTCAATACCACATAGGGCAAGTCAATGTCACGAAGGCTATTCAATACCACTTAGGGCAAGTCAACGCCACGAAGGCTATTCAATACCACATAGGGCAAGTCAACGCCACGAAAGCTATTCAATACCACTTAGGGCAAGTCAACGCCACGAATGCTATTCAATACCACATAGGACAAGTCAACGTCACGAAGGCTATTCAATACAATTGTCATATAATAACCATTATCACTCCATTATAGTAATAATAATAATAATGCCAATACTTTTACCTTTCACATCAAATCCTTAACTATGGAAACACGTCTCCCTTACCTTGGCGTGTGTTGGCGTTTGACGGCTTGTTAGAATCTACTCTGCTTCCTCCAACCTTAGGGTCTTTACCCATCCACACACACAAAAACACAATCAATAATATATTCGTAACATCACATTATAACTCATTTTACATATTTCTACCACAAATTAACTCATACTCCGATGACTTTCGAAACTATCTCTATTGATACTCCCATATGCATTTCCTAAACATCTAACCCCTCATTCCACATCATCAATCATAACTACAACCCAACTTAACATTTTCCAATCCATTTTTTTCACCATTTAGTTTCTAGGTTTTGGGGTTTCTTACTATCAATATTTTTCAAACACCATCTCCAAATAGACACTCTATACTATGAGTTTTCAAGAAATAAGTTAACTAACGAACTACTACATCAAGGGGGAGAGTTGGGTCGTTTTCCAACTCAAAGAGAAGAGACCCCATCCACCATAATGAATTTCTAAGTAAGGAGAAGTGTTAAAATCAAGAGGTTTACCTCTTCTCTAGCTTCACGTAGCCTTTATGCGAGCTCTAGCCAAGAAAAACGCTTCCTCTTCTCCTTTCTCTCAAAAACCCCTCCCATTTTTGCGTTTGGGGCTCTATTTTAGGTTTCAGGATTTTAGATTCTCACCCAAGCGAGAATACGTCGCCCAAGCGAGAGATCCCGCATTTTTACATTTTCAAACACTGACGCTCTCGCTCAAGCGAGAATCCCACAGTGTCAACACACTCTCTCTCGCCCAGGCGAGCCACATCTCGCCCAAGCGAGGCTCCCAGATAAAATTATGGGAGAAATACTAATGCCCTCGCCCAAGCGAGAATTTCTCGCTCAAGCGAGAATCAGTCAGTAGCTCCCAGACTGACTGAGTTTCACCATGTTCCAATTATCAAACTTTTAGGGGTTACATTAATCAGCACTATACTTTCAATCATCTTGTTAACATATTAGGCTATAATTTATATAGATGAACGTATTCACTAAACTTTCATCCATCATGTTATAAAAATTGAGATAAGGTTATTCATGATGGGTAATAATTAGTAAACTTTCATCAATCATTGTGAAGAAGAAATTATTCAAAGTGGAGTTAACAATTTTTTTTGTTGCAGATAAAATATCATTGTGTAAAAAATCACCTAACGACCAAACTACTTAACTTCTATTCATCTTTAATTTTTCAAAATTTATAATTACATTTTTTATAATGTTTTTTGTGAATAAACTTGCAGGTCTATATTGTAAACACCCAATTTTGTCCGGCCCAAAAAGAAATATTCTTGTCCAAAAACAATGCAGTTATAAAAAAATATCTAATGATAAATAAAAAAAAACTTGAATCTTCAAAGATTTGGCCTCATCAAAATTGATCAAACAAATAAATTGAAATTGAAAATTATGTAATCAAGATCAAATCGGGGTGATTTGATTAGGATGCATGAATCACCTTGATAAAATTAAATCTTTGAAGATTCAATAAAAATATATATAAGGATTGCATCAAATCAAAATTGATTGAGTGACAATATGAATAAGACAAGTATATATTAATCTTTTTATAATAATATTTTTAACTTATCAAAATAACAACAACAATAGTATTGTAGCTTTTGGGTAAATGCATTTTCTATGGTAGGAAATCCAAAAATACATTCAATTCGAATTTTATGTGTTAAAAATAATAATAATTTGAATCTCCTAATGAGAATGAGAATATGTAATTATACATGATTAGAAACTACCATTTTTATTTAGACACATGTTAAATAGAATAATTGCACATGATTAAGATTTTCCCTTAGATATAGAATAAATAAATATGATTTTATTGCCAAAAATAATCTTATGATTACATGGAAAGATTTGATAAATTAGTAGGAGAAAAATCCTCTAATATTTAATATGTAATTAGTAGCAAAAGTTTAGCTAAAATATGATTTACCATTGATTTCAAATAATTATATGACTATTACTATATATATGGCAAATAGTGTAAGGATTAGTGGAGGAAAAATTTTAAAGGGGAATTTGGGGAGAAAATAATTTTTAGAGAGATACACAGTGAGGAAGAGAGAAAAGGAAAAAGCTTTTGAAGGGACTAATCCAGTGCGACCGTGCTCACGCCCCTTCACTATGAGCCCACTTTCTGGTTAATTCTTAAAATCAATTAAAGACATTTTTTATTAAGTTAATACCCAAATAAAATAAAATAAAATAAAATAAAACATATGTTTTTACAATAAATATCAAATACAATTTTTTTACAAGAGACCTAAAAGTTACCAACCACATCAAGGATGGAGGAATGGTTGTCCATGAGGGTTTTTTTTCCTCAACTCATCCTTTGGATGGTCGCGCTACGCCACTTCTTTCCCTAATTAAAACATATAACCAACAATCATTTTTTAAAACTAAAGAACTGCGTAGCCTTGATTCCTTTAGCAGGGATACGTAGGACCAAAGTTTCATCTTGTCAGGTACAATAAAAAATAAATAAATTTTGTCCCTTAATAGTTAATTAAATAAACCAAATAATTTTAAAAGTATAATATAAGCCATAAAACTTAGTGTTGGGTACCGCTTAAAGCGGACAGATAGGGTGTTAATACCTTCCCTAATCCGTAACCGACTCCCAAACCTATATATCAGAAATCCAAAGCCCAATGTGATTGGGCTAAGAATATTTTTCTACATTTTTGACCATAAAATGTAGTGGCGACTCTAAGAAAGTCGTGCGGCCGAAAATCGGGGCGCTACATTTTTGACCATATATCATTGTCTTAACCAATGATATGATGAGATAGGTGATAATGTATATACATTAAACATACTAAAAAAGGCTACCATTCAAAAACTTACTTTCTAATGTAAGTGAACATATATGGTACAAACTTTTTCAACTCCACATAAATAATTAAAGTCATTGTAAAAGTTATTCAATATTTTATACAGTCATTCATTTCCTTTAATTTTTGTGCTACAACTATTGAAATCTTGAAAAAGTCATGACAGAAAGTCAGGTTAATAAGAAATGTAAAAATGGAAATTCTTATTCTACTCATTATTTCTCACAAAGAGGTGAACTTAGGTTTTCTAAATCCAGTGTCATCTATCCTCATGGAACTTTGATTCTGGATAATGTCATCTATCATCATGGAACTTTAATTCTGGATAATGTCATCTATCCTTGGTAATTTAGGTATTTTTTACATACATAGGTTCCTTTATTTCTTTCCTGCTAATTTTTTTTTGCAGTCTAGGGTAAGAGGATGACTTTATCCTTGACCACTATTACATATAAAAATGGTTAATGGAATGGTATGCATATAAAAGTGGTGATTAGAATGGCAATTTAGTTAATATATCACCTCTACAACAAAGACCTTCACATTGTGTTTCATGTAATGGTAATACATATACAAAATTGACACATAATGGACATTATTATTTACTTCAATATCATGTTTTAGTTTCTATTATTTTAGAATTCTCATTTATATCTATTACTTTCTTTGCACGTTCCTTTTATCATTTTATAAATATTATCATCTTATATACAATACTGAACAATTTTGTGGATGTTATAAGTGCATTTAATTGAAGGTTTTATTATTTAAAATTTTGCATCATTTATTCAATTATTCTCTATAATTGTCATTTTAAAATGTTGTGTACTGTATTACTGACAAAATGTTATAGGTTATTTCCTAATGTTTGTTACTTTCATTTAATTTTGTATTAATCATAATGTATAAACTATTAGTTACGGTCTATTTAATTTTGTATTAATACTCTTGGAAATAATGTTTAATATTCACAAATTATGGTAATATTCTTTAATTAAATTCATGCAATACGCATTACGAACTGTGCCAAATGTACTAAGGAACCTGCCATGTATTTCACATTACATTTGATAAGCTAAATGGAGAAAAAATTAACTGGTCCCTCGAGAAAATATTACGTGATGGTGCTATTTTCTTATGCAGCTAATATTAACATTTTGCCACGTTTGTTGTTCTCAATATATCTAGAAGAATAATGATATATTCTCTTACTAATTTATCTTAAAAATCTTCATACTTACAAGGAAGTAATATATGTTACTTGTAAATTAATCATTAATGTAGTAGGGTGATATATCACTATGATAGGGACCAGCAAAAGCACTTATTCTCGATGCATTCATACCTAATATATTTAAAGCTGGCGCATCTATGCTTACAATAGATATCGGTGAGACATTCAAAATCAGGTTCAAGATCTGTTATGTAATGAAAAACAAAGAAATGTATTAAAGGAGAATGAAAGTATATATAAAAGGGTTGTGGAATAAAAAATAAAATAAGAGGAAAGTGATATACTAACCAGCAGTTGAAATAAAAAAGAGGAAAAAAAACATCAAGACACAAACAAAGGTGTGAGTTTTAGCCATAGTATTGTTTTTTTCATATGCTTTTAACCAACTATAAATTGTTCAATCCTTTTTATAATGTAAAAAAGTGGATCCCCTCACATCAACTAAATATTTTATAGCATGTCTTAAATTGTAAGTTACCTTTTGTCAATTCTAAAATATGTTATAAACTTGCGTGCCTCTTTATTACATCCACGGAGCATGTTTGTCACTTTAAAAGGGATCAAAATAAAAAAAAAAAAATTAAAAATGCCTTAGTAACTGGTGGTTGAAATAAAATATCAATCAAATTTTAGTTTCACGGGGTGATGCTAAATTCTAAACAAATTGAACGATATCATAATGTTTTATTATAAAGCATTATAAATTATGTTCAATGACAAAACATTGATATTTGAATCATTTGAAATTATAATGTCTATGTTTTTTCTTGGCCTTCTCCTATTTCTAAAAGTTTAACTAACATTTATTTGATCTCTCTCTTTAAGGAGACTTCAATTGTCTTCTCCAAGACATGTCCAAAATATTTGATTCTACTATTAGGATACTCGTAAATTCGCACCGGTGGTAATATGTATTGCATGAATTTACTTAAAGAATTACAAACACAACTTGTTAGTAAAAATGTTATTGAAAATTACCTCATAAAAGATTATGTATTTCATTGTTGATGTAGAGATATTGAGTAATGAAATTATATTGAACCTGTTTTATTGAAAAAAGAAAATTTGTTACGAAGAAAAGTTTGGAATATAATGTAAAATAAGTTTTAGAATACTTGTTACAAATTTTGGAAAACTTCTTTATAAAACACATTTGTTGGTGTCTTCAGTGGTTTATCTTCCTTGTCATGTATCAGTATTTTCAATCCATTTTGGCTTTGAACTCTTGAAATAGCTACGTACAATTGACCATGATTGAATACTGATCTAGGTAAATATAATCGCACAGTTTCTAATGATTGACCATAAGATTTATTGATTGTCATAGCATACGAAACAATTATCGGAAATTGTCTTCTGACAAGTGTGAAGTCATGAAGATTGGGATGGAGATAGGGATGGCAATATGGGCTTGGCTCGTCGGGCCAGCCCGTTTTGATCGACATTTTTGGCGGGTCAGATTAGAGATTTTAGCCCAAAGCCCTTATTCAACCCGGTTTGGAAGCCCGTTTTTTAGGCGGACCAAGGCGGGCCGGGCCGGGCTAGCCCGAAGGGCCAACATTAATATTGATTTATCATTTTAAGGTTACATGTGATTCCAATAATGTAGTCAATTTAATATTGTTTTTCACATTTTACACATACCTCGTGCAACAAATTTATTATTCATATATAACACATTTATGAGTAAATTACTTATCAATGTAATTTATATCATATACAATACAAAACATTTACATATTAGTGTTTAATTTATATCATATATCATATTTTGTTTAACATAATTACATTTATCACTTTTTTGTTTAAAAAATTACACCTCTCATACATGATTGATCAATGTAATGTATGTTTATAAATTAAGGGTTTTTTGTAAGCGTAGTACATGGAAGGATAGTTTGTGTAATTTCCCTAAAACGCATGGAATATCAGTGTAATTTAAATGTGTTTTTGAAATGAAAAAGAAAAACGGGCCAACCCGGCCAAATATGGGTCGAGCTGGTATTTTGAGTCATTTTAGCAATAAGGGTCGAGCCAACCCAACCCATATTTTGACGGGCCAAAGGCGGTCCGGACAAGGCCGGGCTGACCCGTTTTGCCACCCCTAGATGGAGACATTGATAACCAGGAATATATATGACATTTCCAATGTTTTTTCCAGACATGATCTTCGCTTCAAGTACATGATTCGTCATCTTAGAAACCACCAACCTTATATCATTTCATAATTCTTCAAATTGATCTAAATTCATTAACAATATTATCGGAGTTTCAATTTTCAACTTAATCTTATGATTCTACTATCTTTACTATAATAAGAGTTAATCCAATTTTCTCCCTAATATATTCATTCATACTCATTTTCATTCTATTATGTCAACTTCCAATACAATATTCTCATATTTGATATATTGAGGTTATTCTCTTTTTTGACATTTTAATCAATCTCATTTAATGTTGTTGGTCTTATAATTACTTAACAAAATTTTCCCCTTTTGCACATTTGAAGCATTACGACTTTTCATCCACTTCCCTAGAATCTCATTATTTACATTCATCAATTTAATTGCCCATTATATTTTATATATGATTGGCATAAGATACATAGGTCTAGTTACTTATAATAAAAGAAGAATCAAAATTGTCAAAAGTAGTATTTTTTTTTTGGTAAACATAATAACGTCTATACATACGATGATTAGGGTTATTTGAAAATTAGGATTGATATATTTAGCATAGGTATTAGGGTTCATACATAATTTTGATAATCATATTATATTATATTTTTAAATAAATGTTATTTTATAAAATTAAATAGTTATATTATACTAGAAACAATCTTTTTCTTTGTGAATATAAGATCATGTATTTCTACTCGTTCTTAACATAACTAATATAATTAGGTAGGAGACTCATGAACTGAGTCTCCCTTTAAATAAATTTTTATTATATACATCTTTTCTCTTATATAATGTCAAAACAAATATTATATTGTATTAACATTTTATTAGAATTTATCATACGAGCAAATATTTTTACTTTAAGCTATATATTATTAAAGAACTCTTAATAATATGTGACTAAATTTTAAAAGGAGTGCATAAAGAAGTTTATGAATGTAAAATTTGAGGATAACTTTCATTGAATATTACTAATTGTTAGGACTTAAGTACATCAGTAGAGTCCAACCTAAAAGACTAATCTATTAGGTGAGAAAGTTTCATAACTTAATTAAGTATTTATTTTGAGTTTATTATGTTACCTAAATGAGTTTTTTCTATACTTTATTTGTTGTGTCTAATTTTTGAGTGTTTTCTGTACTTAACATTTTCTTGTGTTTTCTTAATAATTCTCTATGCTTTGCAAAAAAAAAAAAGTAGGAATCCTAACAAGATAATAACTTATGGTTCTTCCCATGGATCGTGATCAGTTTTCATTGTTCATTTTCATCTAATTTAATTTTTTCTTCCTTATAAAGTATAAAAAAGGCAAAAGAAAAATCAAGGCACAATTTACAAAAGAAATACTTTTGTGAAGATATATTTATATAGAGACAATCAGTATAATATTAATAATACATTAAAAATTTAATTATATTTAAAATTTAGTCTTAAATGATACCATAAAAAATATGAATGAAATTATCTTCAAATATATGTTGAATCTATCTCTAGACATGTTTTCTCCCATAATTATATATATGCATCTAATATTATTACAATGTGAAATATATATCTCACTCACGAATGAATATGAATAAAAAAAGTAAAACACTAATTTAATCTTTCAAATTGTTAAGAATAAATATGAGTAAAATAAATCCAACATTAAAGAAGAATGTATAAGATGGAGAATATATAAGAAATTGAATATATAAATCTAACTCATGCAATCTTAATTTGAAATGTGACGTCTCAAAGAGTTGTTTTACTGTGACCAATTAATATTAAATTTCAAGGGATTATATGTTGCGGATTGATATTAGCATTATAACTCTCTTGTACGTTTTTATGATTGAATTATTCTTATACTTTAATTTATTAATGAAATATTGTGCCTATAAAGATAAATATATTGGCGCAAAATTTCTAATGAATGCAATAATGTTTAGAAAGTGAATACCAATAAAATAAACATGTTTTAGAAAGAAATATAGTTGAGTTGCAAACAACCCTCGATTGTTTTGGCCATCTTCTAATTGCACACTCAATAATACATTGAATCCATCCTCTAATTATTATTTTTGCATAGACCCATTTGTCTAATACTTACATAATATTCATCTAAATTAAGATGTGCGTGGACATATCTCTTTGTATTTTTTTTTTAATTTCAGCAAGAGTCTATCACGTGTGACAAACCAAAATTGTAATACCTAACATTATGGGTCAAAACCAAATTAAATTAATTTGCAGAAACTTTAACCAAAAAATAATTTTAGAGAGACCACAATCAAAAGATACCGTGGTCATCAAAAAATATATTTAATTCATGAATGACATGTTTTTTTCCAGTTGTTGTTGTATTGATTTAATGACAATATACACTGAGTTACTCATCCATTTAGTATTTAAGAAGTAAGAACTCAGTAAGAAAGCCTCCCCAAAAGATAATTGATTTCGTTTTGTATTTCAAATTATTATAATTTAGCGGTTAAGTTTAATTTTCTATCCGTATATAATCATCATGTTAAATGGTCATAAGATAATGACCTTCCTAGCTAAATCCTTATTGTCACATTTGAATGACCACAATTTGGATACCTTGTTCTTTTATTTTATTAGCTATTCAATTATTAGATTTTGTCACTCAAATCATCCTTTATAATTCACATTTGCTTTAAAAATAACCAAACCTTATTTATTTATATATATATATATATATTTAGAGAGAGAAGCATACATATATTGTTCTGTCTGTCTTTATTTATGGTGTTTAAGTACATTCATGTTACTGAAATTTATTTTCTTTTATTTTACATTACTTTTGATAAGCTATATGGAGAAAAATTAACTGCCCCCTTATAATAAGTATTTTACATTACATGATAATGCTATTGTTTTAAGAATTGATGTACCTAATTATTAGTATCTTCCCACCCTGTTTTCGAAATATCTACATGACATACCAGCAAAAACACTTACGGTTAATGCATTCAAAATTATTATATTTAAGGCCAAAGCATTTAGACCTACATTGGATATCGGTGTAACATTCATGATCAGGTTCAAGATCTGTGATGTAATGAAAAACAAAGATATATTACTAAAAGAGAATGAAAGCATATATGAAAGTATATATGAAAGGGTGTGGAATAAAAAAGAAAATAGGGGAAAAGTGATTACTGATTACTAACCAGCGGTTGAAATATAAAAGAGGGAAACAAGCATCAAGACAAAAACAAAGATGTTAGTTTTAGCCATAGTTTTTTTTCCATATGCTTTAACCAACTATAAATTGTTCAATCCTTTTATAATGTAAAAAATGTGTATCCCCTCACATCAACTAGTTTATAGCATTTCTTAAATTGCAAGTTACCTTTTGTCAATTCTAAAATAATGTTATATACTTCCATGCCTCTTTATTACATCCACGCAGCATGTTTGCCACTTTAAAAGGGACTAAAATAAAATTTATTAAAAATTGCTTAGTAAATGATGGTTGAATAAAATATCAATCAAGTTTTAATTTTGGGGGTGTAACATTGATCTCTAAATATTTAATAGTTATAATATTTATTTTTTTCTTGCCATTTATCTACTTTTAGAAATTTGACTAATCTCAGTTTGATATTTCCTTAATCGGACTTATAATTGTCCCATCTATATTCATTTATACTCATATCCTTTCTAGTATGTTAACTTCCAAAGCAATATTTTCATTTATGATACATTGAATTTATTTTATTGTTGATATTTTACTCAATTACATAATATTGCAGATGTTGTAATTGTATGGTAAATATCCTGTTAAAATTGAATGACACATTTCTATTACATGTAATATGACACATGAAACATTTAATTATTTCATTAACCTCGTTTGAATATAATTATTTACATTCGCCATTTTCTCAACATGATTGACATAAGATAATTAGATCTAGTGATGTGTGATAAAAGAATAATCAAGTTTTTAAAATATTGTGTTTTTGGTAAACATAATAACTTAGACACTTTGATATGAGGATTAGGGTTATTTGGAAATTAGGATTGATATATATAATGTAGGTAGTAGGGTTGATACATTATTATATTAGTCATGTTCATATCTCCATAATTCATATTTAATATCGTACATTCAATAATGTCTTGAGTTTATAATGATGTTAAACGATAGACGGAAGGAAATGAACATCGTTCGGTGAAATTAATTGTGAACTCAATCGATTAGTCTATTAAGTAGTAAAACTTAATAATTTATGTATCATATT
Organism: Lupinus albus; assembly: GCA_009771035.1. NCBI lineage: Eukaryota > Viridiplantae > Streptophyta > Magnoliopsida > Fabales > Fabaceae > Lupinus > Lupinus albus. The sequence continues at coordinate 17,109,714 of CM020016.1, forward strand.
AAATTTGTCATGTTAATCGATGGAAAACTCTTAACATTTTTCTTTAACGTGTGACATTCACCTCCATGGGAGCTTCACTCATCCATAAATATTTAGCAATATGCATTAAATCATCATTGTTGCCAGCCCTTTTGGTGGGAAATCTCTAAATGAAATATACTAATTGTTAGGACTTGAATGCATAAGTAAAATATATCTTAAAAGACTAGCCTATTAGATGAAAGTACTTTATAGTTTAAGTATTATATTAAGTTTGATATGCTAGATGATGTGAAACTTGTAGCAAAATGCTAACTTCTTGTTCTATATCCAATGAATCACGATTTATTCTTGTCCTATTCCATGGATTACATCCATTTTCAATGATACTATCATAATCTAATTTATATTTTTTTCCTTTAAAATATAGAAAAAAATGCAAAAGAAAAATCAAGCCACGAGCATAACTATATATGCCACTAATATTCTTACATGTGAATCATATATATCCCTAATGGTAACACCTAATTAGAGAGTTTAGTATTTTTTATATACAGGGAAAACAATAAAACACTAATTTTATCTTTGAAATTGTTGAAAAATATTTATAAATGATTGGAAATATGAATCTAACATATTGTAATTTTGAGTTGAAATGTGATATATGAGTTGTTGTTTTATTTTCACCTATTAATATCAAATCTCAAGAATGAAGGAATTACACTTATATGTTGAAATGTAATCTTTACTATAAACAGAAAGTAGTTATAGTTAGTCGGTGTATGAAGTACTATAAATAGGTGTATGATGGTTCCTTTATGGTTAATGCATTTTTTGAAGTATTCTTTTAATAACTCTCTCTAAACTCTCTTCCTCTAAAAAATCACAATCTTCTTCTCTCTGATTCTGCATCATCACACTTTCATTCTCCAACAAATTGGTATCAAGAGCAAGGTTAGATCCAAGGAAATTCTTCTTCTTCTTCTTCTTCTTCTTCTTCTTCGAATCACCACATCATCCTCTTCTTCGATTTTCTTCTCCCTTCACTGTTCTTGCTGATTCTTTTCATTCTTGCATCATGATGGCTCAATCAAGCACAAGCTTTCAACACACACTTCCTATTCTTGATGGAAAGAACTGGAATCGATGGAGTATTCAGATGAAAGCTATATTGGGTGGCCAAGAACTCACTGAGATTGTTGAAGATGGGTTTCTTGCACTCAATCCAGAAGCTTCAGATCAAAAAAGGTTGGTGTACAAGGAGAACAAGAAAATGGACTGCAAGGTTATGTGTCTTCTTCATCAATGTGTAGATGAGGCGCATTTTGAGAAGATAACCACTGCAAAATCATCCTAAGAAGCTTGGGAAATCTTGGAAAAAGGCAACAAAGGCGCAAAACAATTGAAGAAAGTAAGGCTACAAATTATGAGAAGACAATATGAGCTTATGCAAATGGATTCAGATGAGAGAGTGGCACAATACTTCAACATAGTGATTAGTCACACAAATGCAATGAAGGCATGTAGTGAGGTGATTTCTAATCAGACTTTGGTAGAAAAGGTGTTGAGAACCTTGAATCCAAGGTTTGACCATATAGTTGTAGCCATTGAGGAATCCAAGAAGATGGAGGATCTAAGAGTAGAAGAGTTACAAGGCTCACTTGAGGCTCATGAGTAGAGGCTTATTGAGAGATCCACAGATAAGCAGCCATTGGATCAAATATTGCAAGTTCAGACCTCAAGGAGAGGGAACTACAATGGCAGAGGTGGATTCAGAAACCAAGGAAGAAGTAGAGACTATAAGGAAAGAAGCTTCAACCAAGATCAAGAAAGTATTGATCAAGAACAAAACAAAAGCTATCCAAGAAGAGGTAGATTCAATTCTAACAGAGGTGGCAAGAGGAAGCTAGGTAGGAAGAAAATCAAATGCTTCAATTGCAGAAGGATTGGACATTTCTCTTCTGACCGTCAATCACAACCTAGACAATTAGATTACAATAGCAGGCAACACAATGATGCACACATGGTGAAGGAAGAAATGGAAACTAAGGAAGAAGACACTTTTGTGTTGTTGATGATGACCACTAGTCAAAAGGATAAGGGTGATGAAGTGTGGTACATTGACTAAGGCTGCTCCAACCATATGACAAACCATAGAGATTGGCTTGTTAACTTTGATCCAAGCAATGGCAGCAAGGTGAGATTTGCAGACAATAGACTCATTCAAGCAGAAGGGACAGGAGATGTCCTGGTTTAGAAGAAGGATGACAAGAAAGCAATGATCACAGATGTGCTTTTTGTACCTAACATGAAGACAAATCTGATCAGCTCGGATCAATTGCTAGTGAAGGGGTTTTCTGTGAATATGCAAGGAGGCTGCTTGGAAGTGTTTGATTCAGCTGATAGAAAGATAATAAGGGCTCTATTGACACAAAACAGGACATTTCAAGTCAACCTGAATACAATTGAGTCTCAATGCTTCAATACTGAAATCATGACAAATGATTCTTGGCTTTGGCACATGAGACTAGGACATCTCATCTTCAAAGATCTTAGTCTCATGAAGTCAAAGGACATGGTGCTTGGTCTGCCTTCAATTCAGATGCCTAAGGAAGTGTGTGATAGTTGTTTGGTGAGCAAGCAATCAAGGACAGCTTTTAGGAAATTCACAACATCTAGAGCTAACAATCTGCTACACATTGTATACTCTGATGTATGTGGCCCTTTAGAGGTTCTATCCTTAGGTGGAAACAAATACTTCATGACTTTGGTTGATGATTATAGCAGAAAGATGTGGTTGTATTTGATCAAAGCAAAGAGTGAGGTGTTCTCTATGTTCAAGACATTCAAAAGCATGGCTGAAAGGCAATCTGAGAAGTCCATAAAGGTGTTGAGGACAGATGGAGGAGGCGAATATACCTCAAGGGAGTTTGAAACTTTTTGCAAAGAGTAGGGGATTGTGCATGAGATAACAGCCCCATACACTCCTCAACACAATGAGGTTGTCGAGAGGAGGAACAGAACCATTATGAATATGATTAGAAGCATGCTTAGAAGCATGCTTAGAAGCATGCTTAGAAGCAGAGAATTACCACAAGGTCTATGGGGTGAGGCTGCTACTACTGCAGCCTATGTCTTGAACCATTGTCCAACAAAGAAGCTAGCTTTCAAGGTGCCTGAAGAGGTGTGGACATGAGTGAAGATTTCAATGAGTCATTTCAAAATCTTTGGGTCTTTGTGCTATAAGCATATTCCTGATCAAAGAAGGAGAAAGCTAGATGATAAGAGTGAAGCAATGATGTTTGTTGGCTATCATCCCACTGGTTCTTACAAGCTGCTCAATCCAAGAACAAATCAAATGCTTTTCAGTAGAGATGTGCACTTTGTGGAATCAAGTTCTTGGAAGAATGAAAAGTCTATGTCAACAACTTGTGTGCAAGTTCCAATTGAATGGTCAGAGGAGGAACAAAATCAACATGAGCTTGGAACAGTGACTGAAAATGAATCAGAAGCAGTGACTGCTTATGATAGAAATGATGGAGACAGACTTACAAGAGCAAGGAATTTGCCTTCAATACTTAGAGATTGCATAATCTCACCTGATGATGCAGTGAGCAATGAAGGAGAACTAGTGCAATTCATGGCATTATTTGCAGATACTGAGCCACTTTCTGTAGATGAAGCAGTTAACGATGAAGTATGGAAGGATGCCATGAATGAAGAGTTGAAGTTTATCAATAAGAATAAGACATGGGAGCTGGTTCAACCTCCAACAGACAAAGTCCCTATTGCTGTGAAGTGAGTCTTTAAGACAAAATTGAATCCTGATGGCACTACTGCTAAACACAAGGCCAAAATTGTTGCTAAGGGCTTCATGCAAAGATAATGAGTGAATTTCTCTGAAGTGTTTGCACCAGTAGCAAGATTAGAGACAGTTAAACTGATTGTGGCTCTAGCAAGCAAGCTTAAGTGGGGGTTGTGGCAGCTAGATGTGAAGGCTGCATTCCTAAATGGACCTCTTGAAGAGTGTGTCTATGTTCATCATCCCCCAGGCTTTGTGATACAAGGAATTTAGCACAAGGTATACAAGCTAAGAAAGGCTTTGTATGGGTTAAGGCAAGCACCAAGGGCTTGGAACAAGAGAATAAATTCATTCTTCTCAAGCACAGGGTTCAAGAAGTGTGATGTTGAGCATGGAGTGTACATCAAGTCAACTAGAAACAGTTACACACTCATCATATGTTTATATGCAGATGACTTGCTAATCACGGGCAATAATGCAAGTGGAATTGAAGATGTAAAACACAAGCTGAAATCAGAGTTTGAAATGACTGATATGGGTAAGCTAGCATATTTTCTTCGCAGTGAATTCAATCAAGTCAATGAGGGAATGTTGATGTACCAAATAAAATATATCCATGATGTCTTGGTGAAGTTCAAGATGCTGAACTGTAATGCACCAGAGACACCAGCAGAGGTGAATTTGAAGCTTGATAGAGCTGAAAATGAAGATGCAGTGGACAACACCTTGTATAGACAGATGGTTGGCTGCTTGAGGTTTGTGTGCCACACAAGACCTGAAATCTCTTATAGTGTTGGCTTGATTAGTAGGTTTATGAATGATCCAAGGAAACCACACCTTGTAGCAGCTAAAAGAATTCTTAGATACTTGAAAGGCACAAACATATTTGGAGTTCTATTCACCAATCAGACATCAAATTGCAGCCTGCAACTTGTAGCATACTCTGATTCAGATTGGAGTGGTGATATGCTTGAAAGGAAGAGCACTATGGGCTATGTTTTCATGCTCTATGGATCTCCTATTTCATGGTGTTCTAAGAGGCAAGAAGTGGTTGCCTTATCCACTTGTGAAGCTGAGTATATTTCAGCTTGTCATGCAGCATGTCAAGCATTATGGATGATATCATTGCTTGAAGAATGGAAGCTTGGCTTTGATGGAACAATAGAGCTGCAAGTTGACAACAAATTTGCCATCAATCTTGCCAAGAACCCAGTTGCACTTGGGAGAAGCAAGCATATTGAAAGGAAATACCATTTCCTTAGAGATCAAGTTGGAAAAGGGAAGATTAACTTGAAGCATTGCAAAACATAAATTCAAGTTGCTGATGTGATGACAAAGCCACTCAAAGTTGAAAGATTTAGAGAGTTAAGGAGACTTTTGAATGTTGTAGATTGTTGTTTATAGTATAGATTAACTAGGAGTTGTAACGCCCCGAAAAATACACCTTAATTTTAATGCGAAAAAATGGGTAAATTCTTTTTTTGAATTGGTGATGTAAAAATATTGTTTCCTTTTTAAAATGTTTCCTTTTCGGGACATCACCTTAAGTAACATACTATGCGGAAATCACTAACTGTTACCTAACGGTAACTGGAATGATACAATACTTCCCTGGAATTTACTTCATCATTAAACAGTTAGTATTTATACCAAATATCTATTCATGGCGGAGCATACACATCGCCCAACTAACATATCAAAATGCTATACTGCACAGCATCCCCAAAACATGCACACAAAAAAAAACAGCAAACCCAGAGCTCAACGACTAGATACCGCACTGCTAGGAGTGCTAGAACACTCACTAGGATCCTCCTCTGTGCCAGAGTCGGATGAGAGTTCTATCACCTCGATGGAACTCTCTATGTTCACCAACTCTATCACTCCATCCTCGTCAGCATCCGCCTCAGCCTCTATCTCAGTTGACTCATCCTCCATCGGCTCCGACGAGGAGCTTGGAGGGTCGGGAAGGGTTCTCCGTATACGCGTAGAGTTCCCGTCCATCTGTCCAAATTATAAACAAGTACAAGAATAGACAAGTAGAAAGAGTAAGACATCTAATGAAAAAAATTCATTGACGGCGTGGACTTACTCTGAATAGGACACTCAGACAAAAATATACTTTTCATAACATGCAATTCAATCATCTGACAAATCACAGAATAATATACAGTCATCGTACAATATAAATATATCGTCGTAATCAATATATCATGGATCTCACATGCACAATACTAAAGAGGAATAATGATTATATCTCAAGTATAAAAATAAACGTTCATGCAATGCAATGTATGAATGTTATGTCATTTCATCCACCTTACACCATTATCCACCCAAATATCCTATTCGGAAACAACCGAGAGTACAGGTCCCATACCAAGCCGATTGTACGCACCAAAATAAATAACATCCTCGCAAGGATGAATGATCGATCTGTTCCAAAGGAACTGTCCATAACAGGACGGTGTCGTAGCAACGCTTTCTGGGCATCCCTCTCATCGATCATGATTGCAAATCGAGGGGTCGTCATAGATTGTCTAGTTTGCGCTGTGAGAACTGTCCGATCCAACAGGATATCCTCTCCTAGGAATACAAGGGACTCGTCTCACCTAGACTCTCCCTCAAGGCTTTGTTGACGAACCACCGTCAAGCAAAGTCGCCCTCCTTGCATCTCAGTGCTCATACGTCATCCTATAATGTTTCCTCTCCACTACTTCGTTATTCATAATGCATATGCTCTCTAACCTAAGTTAGCAAAATCCGAACTCTTAATCATTCTTTTATATAATCGGCCCATCTTAAGACATCTCCTAAAGGATGTCCGCTCCAAAAGGAATGCTTCTTATGGGACCCGATATTTCTCATTTATATCAAATATTTTTAAACCTTGTATTTCAAAATTATCACATACATATCATTCCCATAATAATCATTCAAACATTATAATTCAAGAGTAAACATGGTATTTGCATATATAAACATAACATAAATCAGTATAAGAAATATTGTTGTACTTAATCCAAACAAACATGCAATTGATTAAGTACAAGCTTTCTTAATACTCAGGGCAACTCCAAACTTTTGAGATAGTTTGGAGGTCCGGGTGCCATATTCGGACACCACTATGTCGCGATGTGTTCTCTCTCACCTGAGTGTGTCGGGTCATTAGGTTCTCTGTTTGCAGGTGAGCTTACTTGATCCGTTCTCCTCTCGAACTCTTCGTTATGCCAAAATAACATTAATTAGTTAAATGACGATAATTATTATACTTACGAAACAACTTTTTACGCGAAGATAAACTTCCGATTTAAAATGAATTTAATTGCTTTCGTCCATCCAATTCAAGGTTGAATATCCTTGAATCATCATTTGTCATCGAAAGTCTTACAATCAAATAATACTTTTTAAAGTAAAATTTTCAATAAAACTTATACCGAAATTTTGTCGTAATCTGTGGATATACACCAGGCTAGTTCCCAGGAAAGAGAGGTGGGTCATAAAGACACCCTTAAATACCAAGTTTTTCCTTAGACAAAACCTTTCTAGACATGTATTCCCACTTCATTGCATTTTTCCGATAATTCATAAATCTTATTTTTGTAAGTAAAACATTTTTACTAAAACTAACATTTTTAAAATAAGATCATTAAGCTAGACTTATCCTTTTTAAAGTAAGTCAATTTAAACAAAATCAATATTTTTAAATCAATACTTTTTAAGTAAATCTTACCATTTTAAAGTAAGTTCACTTAACTAAGATTCAACATTTTTAAATCATTTTACCATCTAAGACTTCATAACACTTTAAGTTTATAAAGTCAAGACTTTTAGGTAACTCATTATTTCAAGTATACTACTAAAACAAATTTTCATGAACATCTTAACACCTCCTAATTTTTTAGGAAAAAACATCAAGGGTTAGTAAGTGTTATTTTCATAGTCATGAAAAAGAATGGCTCTTAATTTAATATTTTACATTAAACATCTTTTAGTTATTCTTACCACTTTAAAGTAAGTCAACTAAAATAAATACAACAATTTTCTATGAACATCTTAACACCTCCTAAAATTTTAGGAAAAAACCTCAAGGGTTAGTAAGTGTTATTTTCATAGTCATGAAAATAAATCCTAAGGTAAGACTTTCTACTACTTTAATATCTAAAACTTCATAACACTTTAAGTTTATGAAGTCAAGACTTTAATAAATCATCTTTTGTCCCAAATCATTATTTTAACTTGGGAATCAAAGAGTAAAATATGTAAACCACTTTTAAACCATAATACTTTCTAAAAAATGAAATATTTTCAACAACTCATCAACATCATAAACTTTCAAGAACAAAATACAAATTTTTTCCTAAACACATTAAAGGTTCATTTGATGTTAAAATCATCACCTTTAAACATATTCAAATACTAACAATAATTTCTAATATTTCCAAATAAATAACTCATCTAACCTTGTCCAAAGATATAGTTTTTCCATCTAAGAACAAGGAAGAAATTTCAAGATTTACAAAAGTCAAAAACTACATAAAGGTTCATATGATTTTATTATCATCCCCTTTAGTTATGCTTTCATAAAATACTTAAAGAACAAATATAAACTCTACTTTATGAACAAAATAATAAAACCTCATAACTTTCTATGAAGTATGAGAAGAAGATGAAGAAGATAAAATAAAAGACTACCTTAGTTTGTATAAGAAATTTAGTGTAAAAATGAGAGGATGGGGTGAGGTATTTATAGGAGAGCCTCACCCTCATCAAATCAGAAAATTTAATGCAAAGTAAGTAGTTTTAAACTAGCATAGGTGATGTGTCTAATGGTGGTGGAATGGGAGGATTTGTTGAGTGTTTTAGGGATTTTTGGAAGCTTTTGCATTACTTGTGTAACAAGTAAGTGGCTCATGAAATGATGACTTCCAACTTTATTGATATGATGTAATTTCAAAATAAAAGTCGTGTCCGAACATCTTCAAATAATTTCGTCCGGAAATATACAATCTCCCGATTTTGGTTTACGGTTAGAACTTCGAAACACAGATTTTGGAGTGAAAATATTTAGAAAATAGATATGGGTACACTCGGGGTCTAGATTGACTCGAAATGAAATTACGAAGCCAACGGAGTGATCGTAATTCGATTCCGAGTTACGGAACTCAAAATCACATTTTTGAGCCGTATCGAGCGGAATTTATCCCCGACAGTGGTCCAGAACCCACTGTCTCCGAAATTATCAAAATTTCCCATAAAATAGGAAATAATCAAACAAAGCTAAAACTTAACTGTGGCTTAGCCAAATTCCTTACCAATTAGTGCATAAAAATCATAATTCCAAATCAGAAAATTTGTGGTGTTACAGGAGTGTTGAAATGTAATCCTTACTATAAACAGAAAGTAGGTATAGTTAGTTGGTGTATGAAGTATGTAACACCCGAAAATTTAAAGTCATTAAATTATAGTATCAGCCCTGGGAATCTCGCTTGAGCGAGAGAGTTGTCGCTTGGGCGAGAGAGGCTCACATGGGAGGGTGAAATCCTAAGCTATACTGAAGGATTCTCGTTTGAGCGAGAGTGGTCTCGCCTGAGCGAGAGCGTCAGATCTGAAATTTTAAAAAGGCGGGATTTTCTCGCCTGAGCGAGAATGGGCTCGCTTGAGCGAGAACCCGACGATTTCACTTTAAAATAGAAACCCCAAACACATTTTAGAGAAGAGAGGAGAAGGTGATTTTGAGAGCAAGAACTCGTGGGAATCATCTAGGAAACCATGGAAACTCGTTTTTGGGTGTATGGAACTCTTCTCAAAGTATGAGAAACCATGGAAACTCTTCCTTTAGAGTTATGGTTCGTTTTATGTTGTTTTTCTCTTGTAAACTTTTGGTTTAGAGTTCGTATTTGATGAATGGAAAGGTTTTGTGGGTTTATTTATGAAAACCCCAAAACCCCCTAAATGTGAATATGAGTAAAAAGGGAAATTGGTGAAATGTTAAATGTGGGAGATGAGTTGTGCTTTAATGTTGATATATGAGATGAATATGTATGTTTTAGATGTTTGGAAACTCGTATTAAAGTAGTTTTGGAAACCTTGAAAATACGCGAAATCCCTTGTATGTTTGACGATGAAATATGAGTTGTTTATGTGTTGTTTTGAATACATGACTGACATTGTTGTTATTGGTGGGAATGAGGAAAGATCCTAAGGTTGGAGGAAATCGCAGAGGAAACTGGTAAAGTTACTTGAAACCGACCCCAACGCTCACCAAGGTAAGGATAAGTCTTTAATTGTACATCGTAATGGAAAATGTGTGGATTTTATGGTTGAGAAAGTAATTAAGATGCAAGTCTCTTATTTATTATAGACATATATGGGTATGTTTGTAATAAAGGGCGCGTGGGATTGCTGGTGATAAATTGATGGTGTATCAATGAGAAGAAAACATATTTTTAGTTGACCATGAATGGTTAGCGACTTTGGCTCAAGTTATGTAGCGGTAATGAATTTACAATGGTTTACTAAATCCCTTAAATGTGGATTTTTTCGACATTACCTACTCGAAGTGGTAGTGGATCATTGAAGGAAATTACCTACCCGAATTGGTAGTGGATCATTGGGTAAATACCTACCCGAAGTGGTAGTGGATCATTGAGGAAAATTACCTACCCGAAGTGGTAGTGGATCATTGGATATTTACCTACCTGAAGTGGTAGTAGATCATTGAGGGAACTTACCTATCCGAGGTGGTAGTGGATCATTGAGGGAATTTACCTACCTGAAGTGGTAGTGGATCATTAGGAAATTACCTACCCGAAGTGGTAGTGGAACATGGGAGAAATTACCTACCCGAAGTGGTAGTGAATCATTGGAAGAATTACCTACCCGATGTGGTAGTGGATTATCTGTGCAGTGTAAACGACTGGACGTGGTAAAGGGTAAGCTTGATGTAACGACCCGATTTTTATAACCCCAAAATTTTAAAACTTTATTAAATGTAAATATTAGTTAAGTTTCTCAATTCAAAATGCGGAAATAACCAATAATACATTTTCATCAAAAACATTACATCACATTCTACTTTAATCCATAATTCATACAATTATCCTTTGTTTCGATTACAACAATGTTAAAGGTAATATGCTAATTCTTATTACATATTTTGAAAGAGATCATTTACTTCAACATATTCCTCATATTACATACATTATACAAATACAATTTTGGAATACAAAAACGACTACTCCAGTCTATACTCCCATCAGCAAACATCCACGACGCAACAACAACATCCTGAACTCATATATAACACATAGACAAGGAAAAGCAGAGGGAGTAAGAACCAACTACGGTGACCGTAGCGTGGAATTACATGGAGTAATATCATTAAAGTATAAAAACCAATACAATCATCTCAAATCAATCATGGTAAACATATACCATTTATATACCAGTCAATACCTTAAACCACATAATGTGCACCTATTCAATCAGTATAATCATCACATTTCTTTTAGACATTTCAACGCATCAGTACAACACTTCTACAACAATACAATACAACTACGACCACCCAATATCACAAAGGGCCAATCAAATCAACATCACAAATGCAGGTCACATCCATACCACGAAGGCATATCAAAATTCCGTACCACGAAGGGCAGGTCACAATTCCATACCACGAAGGGCAGGTCAAACTCCATACCACGAAGGGCAGGTCAAACTCCATACCACGAAGGGCAGGTCAAACTCCATACCACGAAGGGCAGGTCAAACTCCATACAACCACTTCAATCACAGTATAATATTTCCACTGCATTATTCTAACATTGCAACTTCCTCAAAACACAAGACACCACATCAATGTCATAAACACCATGTATCTCATATCCTACCATAATAAAAATTACTCACGACCTCTTCATCACATAATATAATTATGTCCATTTATCGCCAACAAGCCGTTCATCACAAAATCATTATTACAAATATACCCACAAATCAACAAATCAACAACTCATCACACAATCATTGATACAAACGCACCCATATATGTTTATAACAAATCAACCATCCATAACACAACATTATCATAAATAAACCACACACAACATATTCTTCATCATATAACACATTAACGTTAGAACCAGCTTTCACGAAGGTGTATTACCATAAATGAGCATATAGCGGTTTATGTAAATAAACGGTTTTCCCGCACATATATTCCCACTTTTATGGCTAATACATCCTCAGGTGAAATACATACTTTCACATGGGACATAAACACCCAAAAGAGTTTCTACCCGTTAATATGCTCTGATTCTTGAGGGAAATCGGAGAATGATGACTCTAATGAATTACTCTAAGACCACAATGGTCTTCTCCCTCACCTTAGGTTGCGTAAGCTCCGTTGCTCCGCAAAAGAGCTCTATCTCCCTCCATCTCCTTCAACCTCCATTGTTGCTTTTTCATCTCCAAAGCACTCCAATGTTCCATTAAGAAGCAAGAGGAAGAGGTTTTGATGTGTTTTTGAGGTTTAGTGGAGGGAATGGTCGAAATCTATGAGGAGTCGCCGCTAGGAGTGAAAGGGGATAAAAGAAGTGAAGATTAGGGTTTGTGAAACCCTTTCCTTACTTTAATAGCTCTGACGCTCTCGCCCAAGCGAGGGATTCTCGCTCTGGCGAGAATCTCACAGTGACGAATGTAATCGATTACCATAAGGTGTAATCGATTACAGTGTGAAAAAATGCACGTATCTGATATTTTTATATAATGTAATTGATTACATGCATAGTGTAATCGATTACATGCATAGTGTAATCGATTACATCATGAAAAATTACACATCTCTGATCAGATATCAGCATGTAATCGATTACAAGGACCATGCAATCGATTACACTGTGTTAACAGCCCAAAATTGTCATTTCTCGCCCAGGCGAGACAACTCTCACTCGGGCGAGAACCCTCCAGTATAGCCCAGGATTTCACCCTCCCAGGTGATCCTTTCTCGCTCAGGCGAGAATCTCTCGCTCAAGCGAGACTTCCAGAATTGATTCTATAATTTTGAAGACTCAAAATTAGGATGTTACACTTGATGTCGATGGTAATCGATGGAACAAAAAGTATTTGAAATAAATGAATATGCATACTATAGAATATATATCATGAGATATATACTATAGGGTGAATATGAATAACATGGAAACGAGTATGTTCGGAGGAAGGTAATATGCATGCTATAGAATATATATTATGGGATATATATTCTATAGGGTGAATATGAATAACATGAAAATGGGTATGTTCGGAGGAAGGTAATATGCATATTATAGAATATATATTATGAGATATATATATTATGGGGTGAATATGACTGACCTGGAAATGGAAGAAAGAAGATATGAATGTTTATGTTTACGCGCTTGTGATTATAATTTATCTCCATGCGTAATAGTGTTTAAACTGTGGATTATCATGTAATGTTAGTCTTGAATTAATGACTTACTCCTTTGATTCTGCATCATTACACTTTCATTCTCCAACATGTTGCAGAATGATAATATCATTATAACTCTCTTGTATGTCTTTATGGTTGAAGTATTTCTTATACTTTAATTTAATAATAAAATTATGTTTCTAAAAAGAATAGTAAAATCGGTACAAAATCTATACATCTATATTAATTGAAATGTGATATCTGAGTTGTTGTTTTATTTAATAATAAAATTATGTTCCATAGGTATGATTTTCTCAACAAATGGTTAGGTTCTTCGGTGTTCTTCATTCAAAGGTATAATCTTTCTTTCAATTCTAATTTCTTGATATTAGCTTACTTAACTTAAAAATGTTATTATGTGTATGTCCTTATTCATAGTTGCAAGTTGAATGTCCTTATTTTGTGCATTTTATTCTACATCCTTATTACATTTTTTTAATCTTCATTACACTTCCAATATCTTACAGTTTCATATACATTTTTTCTCTATTTTTCTTTCCATCGTTCACACTAAAAAATGGTTGAGTGGGTGAATAATTCTTATCCAAAGTTTGAATTTTTATAGAATAAAATTGTAATTTTTCATGTTATAAAAAAAATATTGAATTTTTATAGAAGAAAGTTTGAATCTTTATATAATAAAGTTTGAATTTTTTACTTTATAGAGTAAAGTTGGAATTTTTTATGGTATAGAAGAAAATTGAAATTTTGATATAAGAAAGTTTGAATCTTTATGGTAGAAAGCTTGAATCTTTAACAAATCTTTGAGGATTTCCATATTGTTAGTGAGCCTCTCTTAGTGTTTAACATATCTTAGTCTTTGTAAAGAATAATGTTGTGTTAAGTTTTACGGGTGAAATTTCCATTTTGTCTCTTTTACTGCAACTTTATGGAACTTTATTGATGAATGAAAACAAAAGATTATTCTTCTACTTCATACTAATTCTAGGTTTTATGTGTTTTATTTTTTTGTTATTGAAATGTATTAGTTAATATTAAGTTATAGTTTCATGTCAAATGAAATTTGCGTTTGTCTAGAACAAAGATGAAATGATACTATATTAAATTGTATTGTATTAGTTAATATTAAGTTATATGTTTCATGCCGAATTTGGAATTGAATTCGTGATCAATGTGACAATCAATTGAATTGTTATTGCTTGTCCAAATTTGAATTTGGTTCTTCATGTAATATACTCCCTGTAAGGACCCAAATTCTACCTTTAAATTTTTTTTTCTTCTTATTTTAATTCAATTCCATGCATTTAGTCATAAATCTCATTACTAATTTAATAACCTTACTTCAAAATCTCACTTCTCTCCTCACACTCAATCCATGAATCAATAATGACATACATAATCATTTGACAGAAAACATAATTCGTATTAATGCAGATTAGTAACTACCGCATACAACTAGCTATGGGTTTCCAAAATACCCATAGCTACACATATCCAAAGTTACAACCTCATGTTAGCTAATATGTATCTGTAGTTACACAATGTTTTAAACTATCAAATATGCATTCATGTACAAAATAGTACAATTAAATGATTCCAAAATATAAAACTCCCTAAGCTCCCAAAAATGAGTCTCCCTCATGTCACCTGTTTATCTGCAATGGGATTATCAATGACAAGAGCACAAACACACAAAGGAGTAAGTCGTTAATTCAATAGACATCATTATAAGATAATCCACATTAGAAAAAGGTTAGTAAAATATTTTTGAAATTTATTTTGCTTTGCTGCATAACTTGAGCCAAAGTCGCTACACCCCTTACGGTTAGCTAAAAGCAAATTCTCATTTCTTTTAAAAGAAAACATGCTACACATACTCGAGCCGAAGTTTTGCTTATATACTCAAGCCAGAGTTTTGCTTATATACTCAAGCCAGAGTTTTGCTTATATACTCAAGCCAGAGTTTTGCTTATATACTCAAGCCAGAGTTTCGCTTATATACTCAAGCTAGAGTCGCTAACCATTCATGGTCGGCTAAAAATATATTTTCCTTTCCTTGATTTCACCATTTCTCATTTCTCATAAATCTACGCCCACTTTAGTATAAACACACCCATATATGTTTATACTAAATGCGTAATTCACAACTCAATCATTGCATAACCAGAAAACACAAACATTTTCCATTTCCCGTAAATCTGCGCCTACTTTAGTATAAACACACTCATATATGTTTATACTAAATGCGTAATTCACAACTCAATTATTGCATAACCAGAAAATACACACATTTTCCATTCCAAATGCACCACTAAAGACTTATCCTTACCTCGGTGAGTGTTGGTTTTGGTTCCTGGTAACTTCACAAGTTCCACCGACACCGCCGCCAACTTTAGGATATTTCCTCGTTCCCACCATATAACACAATGTTAGTCATTTACTCCAATAACATATAAATAACTTATATAACATCATTTAACCACATAAGATATTCATCATATTTTCAAGGTTTCATAACTACTTTCATCATAAGTTTACAACCCTCTAACACATACATATTCATCTAATATTTCATCATTAGAAAGTAAACTCATCTTATACCTCTAGCATTTTACTTATTTTCCCATTTTACCACATTTTCACTTTAGGGTTTTGGGGTTTTTATGAATCAACCCACAAACTTTTTCCATTTTCGACATACTAACTCTAAACCAAGAGTTTACAAGAGAAAAACCACATAAGACGAACCATAACTCAAAAGGATGAGTTTTGTAAGGACCCGATTTTCATAACTCAAAAATTCTCTTTTAAAATCCTTATTCATGAAAGTGAAGTGATTACTTTTGAAAGACATTACTCGAACAGTTTGGAAACTTGAGAGAATACGTTTATAAATTTGCAAGGCGAAAATATTCCAAACCCCTTTCATTTCAAAAGCATGTCATTACACTTCCGTTCAAACACATCCCTTATACAATTACACTTTCTCAAAATTACCTTGAATACAAGTATTAGATTCACTTCATTATACACTTACAAGAAAGTTGTTTATACATGGATTCACTTTAACATGTTCTTCATATTACAAATATTTATCATATAACATATCAATTACATATTATCCACTACTCTATCATGTACTCTTCTCCGCAAGCGTCCAATGCGCTACCTCCACAACCTGAACCCAAATATACAACACATACAAGGAAAGACAGAGGGACTAAGAACCAATTACGGCGACCGTAGCGTGGATTTACATGGAGTAATGACATTAAAGTATTAAAACCACACACATCTAACATCATCATGATATGTATATCAATCAACACATATTATCCATATTCACCCTATAGTACACATATATCCCATACTATATGTGTTCTATAGTGTGCATACTTATTCATCGCATTTTATCCATATTCACCCTATAGTACACATACATCCCATACTATATGTGTTCTATAGTGTGCATATTTATTTATCGCGTATTATCCATATTCATCCCATAGGATATACATCCCATAATATATATCCTATGGCATGCATATGATTTTCATTCCGAGTATACACTTTTCACATCCTTCACATTCCATAATAATTTATCCTTGATCTCATTCAACAATTCTGCACTGTAAAAATAATCATCATACCCCATCGGGCAGGTCGAGTAATCCCCCTACCACCTCGGGCAGGTCGAGTTTCCACATTACACTCACATCCATGTCATATACAGTCAACACAAGGCATCTCATTATTTTATCATTATAAATAACATACAACACCTTCATTGTCACAAGCATACCTTTATCCATTTTAACACATTCACAGCTCATCACACATTCATTGTTACAACACACTTATACATGTTTATAACAATCAACCACTCACAACATACTTATTTTGATAAACATACTCATATCCATTTTGACACATTCACAACTCATCACACATTCACAACTCATCACACATTCATTGGTACAATCCACCCATACATGTTTATAACAATCAACGACTTACAACATACTCATTTAGCTTATGACCATAAATATCTCACACACCATCATTATCACACAACATAACCATTATCATAAACAAACCACGCATAACATATTCTTCATCATATACACATTAACGTTAGAACCAACTTTAATGACGGTGTATTACCATAAATGAGCATATAGCATTTTACTCAAATAAACGGTTTTCCCCACACATATATCTCCACTTTTATGGCTAGTACATCCTCATGTAAAATATAGACTCTCACATGGACCACAAACTCCCAAGAGAGTTTCTATCCGTTAATATGCTCCGATTCTTGAGGGAAATCGGAGATGATGACTCTAATGAAATACTCTAAGACCACAATGGTCTTCTCCCTCACCTTAGGTTGCGTAAGCTCCGTTGCTCCGCAAAAAAGCCACAGATCCCTTCATCTCCTCCAACCTCCATTGTTGCTTTTTCACCTCCAAGCTTTTCCAAATGTGTCACCATGAAGCAAGAGGAAGGTTTTGATGATTTTTGAGGCTTAGTGGAGGGAAAAATGGTCCATTTGGGTGGAGCCACCGTGAGGAGAGAAATGGGGAGAAATAAAATGAAGATTAGGGTTTCTAAGTCCCCTTTTATTCACTTTTATAGTCACACTGATAAGTGTAATCGATTACCAACATGTTGTAATCGATTACAATGTGAAAAATGCACATATCTGATGCTTTTTAATATGATGTAATCGATTACCAGGAGTGTGTAATCGATTACACTGTGTCAGATGCACATATCTGATGCTTTTAATACGATGTAATCGATTACCAGGAGTGTGTAATCGATTACATTGTGTCAGATGCACATATCTGATGCTTTTAATACGATGTAATCGATTACCATAAGTGTGTAATCGATTACACTGTGTCAGATGCACAGGTCTGATTAGTTTATCAGCATGTAATCGATTATCAGGAGTGTGTAATCGATTACACTGTGTCAACAGCCCAAAATTTGCCATTTCTCGCCCAGGCGAGACAACTCTCGCTCAAGCGAGGCTTCCAGGACTGTTACTATAATTTTTAAAGACTAAAATTCGGGGTGTTACAAGTTTCCATGGTTTCCTTCACTTTGAGAAGAGATCCAACATACCCAAAATAGGTTTTAAAGAGAAAAAGAGAGTTAGAATCAAGAGTTTTACCTCTTCCCAAGCTCTTAGATGAGTATCCAAGCTTCTTGTCCTTGAAAAAGCTATCTTCTCTCACCCTTCTTCTTTTCTAAACCCTAGGTTGTGTTTGGGGGTTTCTCATTTAATACAACTCGTCGGGTTCTCGCTTAAGCGAGCCCTTTCTCGCTCAAGCGAGAAAATCTCGCCTATTTTAAAAACTCAGATCTGACCCTCTCGCTCAAGCGAGAATCTCACAGTCTCAACAGTCCCAAAATTTCATTTCTCGCCCAGGCGAGAATCCTCCAGTATAACCGAGGATTTCACCCTCCCAAGTGAGCCTTTCTCGCCCAGGCAAGAATACCTCGCACAAGCGAGCATCCCAGGACTAATACTATAATTTTAAATACTTAAAGTTAGGGTGTTACACTCCCAATAAGGTAACAAGTGACCTGCCACGCCTCTTCAATGTAATATAATCCCAATATGGCAATCAATTGAATTTGACTTGGTGGCCGAATTAGGTAATGATTTATTGTGTTCCTCAAGCCTTTCCACGCTAATGAATATGCCTAATTCCTCATGGCCGAATTTGGTAAGCCTTTAAGTTATGGTTCATGCTTTCTCCATTTATCCACACGGCTGGCCAATGTAAGGTGGGCCTATAAATACAAGCAAGCTCACATTAATATGTTTTCAAGTAGTGTAATAAATTTAAGACAAACATTTATTTGTATAAAAATGAATAAATTCAAACGTGGTATTGGACCACTTATTAAAGCAAGTAACATGGGAAAAACTAGCTTATGTTTTCCCCTCTTGGCCGTGGCCTCCTCAAGCATGAGGCAATTTATGGGCTTTGTGTCAACACTTAGCCCAATTGAAGTTTGGATATGTAGCACTAGTTGACCAAGAGTGCCTCGGGCTTTCTTGGCCTTGGCTCGAGTCATGGGCCCTCCTAGACCCATTAGTTCATCCAAGTTGATTGATTTGGGCGAGTCGCCATCATAAACTTGATTTGTTAGATTGACTATTTTGTAGTGCTATTTTATATTATATGGACTCTTATAAATTCCATTGGTTCGAAGTTAAATATCAAATATCTAATTGGTAGCAATATCAAGTTATAATTATTCAGTGATACATGGTTACTCCCCTATTTCTTTTTAATATATTAGTATTAGTGTATGGGCACACATAATTTTGTTAAGCACGGTAATTAACATTTCTTTCAAATTCTTAATGTCACATGTCACATGTGTTCACTTTTATGTTGTCATGAGTTTAACTTGGCCATTATGCTATAATATCATTTCAATCAGTAAATTGATCTCATGTTCACTTTTAAATTACAAGGTCGAAGACGAGACTTTTCTTGTGTTTCTTGCCTGAGCGTGAGCCTGTCGCCCAAGCGAGAGACGTCTATTCAGAAGATTGTTCGTATTTTCATATATAACTTCATCAACCATTTTTTGTGTTCTTGAGAACTTCATCCATGTTAGTCATTTTGATATAATTATCTTATCATTTTAGAAAAAATGATTGATATCTAATAAAATCAACCCATAACTTTAAAGTATGTATTATGTGATAACATCATTTTATTGTGTTTAATGTCATTTTGTGATGTGTAAATATTTGTAGACTGATTCAAGAGTATATTTTTTATTGTACATGATATTATGTTCTACCTATTGTATTTAAGACTTTCAACTTTGACTAAATTTTTTATTGAAGGCATCAAGTGTATTTGTTCCATGATTCTTACATGTAGTGAATGTAAAAGTTTATGTTAACTCTTTAACCATAGGGTTCTCCTTGCTATAGATTAGTTTTTTTATTTATTTCTAATAGATTCAGTGTTTTGAGCTATTGTACTTTGTTGATTAATTTAAGTGCAGTCATTATAACTTTAGAATTGTAACATTATAATTTAAAAACAGAACTATAACCTTAGAATTGTAACCAAGAAAATTTATAAATTTTAATATATGTGAGTATGATTTTAAATTTTCCCCTACTAATTCTAAAAGTGACTCGTTATATTTTTTGGTAAGAAATGATTAGATATGATTACACCTAAAAGTAGAATACTAATTGTAACTCTTTAATAATATAATTTCATAATATTAGAATTTCAATAACATAGATGAATAAACTAAATTAAAACAATGGAAATATTAAGACAAATATGTGTATTATAAAGGTTAAAGTTTATATTAGAAAAAATAATGTGAACAATAATAATAACTTTCATATGTAAACATTTATTTATTAATATTATTGATATTAAAATTAATTTTAAATATTCTTATTTATGATTAAATGGATTCATAATATTAAAAATATCAAATTCATGGTATAAAACATAATGAGTCTTAATCTAAAATAAAGATAGTAATATTTTTATTTTTATTGAAGCTACTAGATAATGAAATTGTGATAAAGATAATAATATTGCATGAGTCAAATATAATATTCTTATTTTAAAATCATATAATAATGCGTTATAAATTTTGCTGATGATTTTTAAATTATTAGGATAATGATGTATTCCTCAATATTTTATAAAGTTCGATGATCTTTATTTTCAAATAGAGCAATACAAAATATAACAAGTTTTTTCCATCTCTATCCTACTGGAAATTATATACAACTATTTTTCAAACAATGTTATTTTGATTTTTGAACTTCCCTACCTAATCACATATACATATTTTCAAAAACAAGATTTGTTTCATATATTAATTGCAAATGATCAATTAATAATAAATCAAACAATCCATGAAAAGATAGTAAATTTATAAGTTGATGTTATTTTTTATTTCTTATTTATTTATGTTGATGTTTAATTTAACATCCACGTTCGATTCAAGTGATTAATGAGTGATGTATTATCGATAAAGTTTGGGTTGTATCTCTCAATACGATATGTAGGACTTGAATGATTTTTTATATCACAAAATGAATTAGTGTTTGTTATTAGTTTTGGACACAATAGTGGAAATAAGATACAAAGAATGCAAGAATGATTCATAAACTAAAGGAATGTGTACTTATTAACTAATTTAGTGTGTATTAGATTAAGAAATTTGTAAATTAAAAAGTTATTGATGAACTTAACCGCCATGTTATTCGACCATAACTCTAATTCATCATTGAAATACATAAACATCATTTTTCATAGGGTAGTCATAAATAATTTTGTAATTTACAAATTAGTTTATACTGTTTAAATAAATTCATACAAAATACATTAACCTATGCGAGTGACTTTATACTGTTCAAAATGGGTTGAAAATATTGATACATGACAGATGATAGTAACTATATGTTATTTTAATATAACATGTTCAACATTATCTCATTTATCAATATCTCTACATTTATAATCAAATACATAGAAATCATCTTTTACGAGATAACCTTCAATAATATTTTTATTACCAATTTTTCTGTAATTCTTTAATTAAATTCGTGCAATACTCATTATCACCCATGCGAAAGCATCGGTAACCTACTAGTTTCTAATGAAAGCTGTAATGTTTATAAAGTGAACATTGATAAAATAAACATATTTTGGAAGAAAATATAGTTGGGACTTTGCTCTGGGTTGGCTTGTGATTATTTGGGTCGTCTTCCTATTGCATATTGAACTATATATCAAGTCCATCCTCTAATTCTTTTTGACATAGGCCCACTTGAGACTTGACAGTGGAAATTGAAGGGGTGTTGGGATTAATATCAACAAAATATAAAATATCATTTTTTGTGCTCTAAATATTTATAAGTAGACTTGTCGGTTGTTCTCCCTTCTTTGACAATTTAGAGGTTGTTTGTGCGACAATTTTAAGGGTTTGAAGTTTAAATGTGAGATAATTTTAAGATTTTAAAGTTTAATTGAGAATTGAAAATGAGAAAAATCAATAATTTAGAATTGAAAATGAGAAAAATCAATATATCATTTATTTTAGTTATTTGTTAAGTATTGGTATGACGATGAGCAAATTCAAAATAAAAACATGTACTGCTAAACATCATGGACTAAAATTAAAATAAATGAATTTGCAGAAACTTTAATAGAAAAATATTTGTACATAGACAAAATAAAAAATACCTATATACAGTGATAAAATGTATAATTAAGTCATGAGTGACATGTGTTTTTTTTCCTGCTATACTTAGCATAATTGATTTTATCTAGTTATATTAGCTTGATGTCCAATAATCACTCAGTTGATTTGGTTTTGTATCCCAAATTTTTGGGAGATATTCATTTATGAGTTATATCATTCTATTCTTTTATGGATTAAGTGAAAGTAGCATATAAATGATTTTAATACCACATTTTGACTCAAAACTTGGATTAGGTCTATGAGTCAATCAACTTATATATTCTTTAATTCATTCACTTTTATATAATGTGAGATTTCTTCATTCACACTTGAAATACCCAACACAGATTATTATAATTTAGATGTTAAATTTAATTTTCTATCTGTGTAATCATCATGTTAAATGGTCATAAGATAATGACCTTCCAAGAGATATCCTTATTTTAACATTTCAGTGACCAGAATTTGGATAGCTCGTTCTTTATTTTATTAGCTATTCAATTATTAGATTTTGTTACTCAAGTCCCTCTTTTATAATTCAATTTTTATTTAAGATAACCAAACCCAATATATATAGAAGCATGCATATAGTGTTCCACCCGTCTTTATTTATCGTGTTTAAGTACATAATCATGTTACAAAAATTTATTTCCATGTATTTCACATTACTTTTGATAAGCTAAATGGAGAAAAAATTAACTGGTCCCTCGAGAAAATATCATGTGATGGTGCTATTTTTTTTATAAATTGATGTATCTAATATTAATAGCTTGTTGGGAAGAGTAATGATATATTTTCTTACTAATTTATCTTAAAAAATTTCATACTTATAAGAAATTGATATATGTTACTTGTAAATTAAATATTAATAAATAAAGTTTTACTTTATAACATATGTTACTTTCAATAGGGTAGCAAATTTTGTAAGATGATTTAGTAGGATGATATATCACTAAGACATGGACCAGCAAAAACACTTATTCAGGGTACACTCATACCTAGTATATTTAAAGCCGCATCTAAGCTTACATTGCATATCGGTGAAACATTCAACATCTGTTATGTAATGAAAAACAAAGAAATGTATTAAAGGAGAATGAAAGTATATATAAAAGGGTTGTGGAATAAAAAATAAAATAAGAGGAAAGTGATATACTAACCAGCAGTTGAAATAAAAAAGAGGAAAAAAAACATCAAGACACAAACAAAGATGTGAGTTTTAGCCATAGTATTGTTTTTTTCATATGCTTTTAACCAACTATAAATTGTTCAATCCTTTTTATAACGTAAAAAATGTGTATCCCCTCACATCAACTAAATATTTTATAGTATTTCTTAAATTGTAAGGTACCTTTTGTCAATTCTAAAATATGTTATATACTTGCGTGCCTCTTTATTACATCCACGGAGCATGTTTGTCACTTTAAAAGGGATCAAAATAAAAAAAAATTAAAATGGCTTAGTAAATGGTGGTTGAAATAAAATGTCAATCAAATTTTAGTTTCACATGGTGATGTAAAATTCAAAAACGATATCATAAAACTCTATTATAAATTATGTTCAATAGCAAAACATTGATATTTAAATCATTTAAAATTACAATGTATATGTTTTTACTTGGCCTCTCCTACTTCTAGAAGTTTAACAATAATAACAAACATTTATTTGATCTCTCTTTAAGGAGACTTCAATTGTCTTCTCCAAGACTTGTCCAAAACATTTGATTCTACTATTAGGATACTCGTACGTTTACACCGGTGGTAATGTGTATTGCATGAATTTACTTAAAGAATTACAACACGACTTGTTAGTGAAAATGTTGTGGAAGATTACCTCATAAAAGATACTTTATATGTATTTCATTGCTTACGTAGAGATATTGAGTAATGAAATCGTATTGAACCTATTATATTTAAAAAAGAAAATTTGTTACGGATAAAAGTTTGGAACATAATGTAAAATACTTGTTACATATTTTGGAAAACTTCTTTAAAAAACATATTTGTTGTTATCTTCAGTGGTTTATCATCATTGTCATGTATCAATATATTCAATCTATTTTGGCTTTGAACTCCTGAAATAGCTACGTACAATTGATCATTACTGAATATTGGTCTAGGTAAATACAATCCCACATTTTCTAATGATTGACCATGAAATTTATTGATTGTCATAGCATAGGAAACAATTATAGGAAATTGTCTTATGATGAGTGTAAAAAGCCATGAAGAATGGGATGGAGACATTGATAATTAGGAATATATATGATATTTTCAATGTTTTTTCAGACATGATCTTCGCTTCAAGTACATGATTTACTATCTTAGTAACCATCAACTTTGTACCATTATATAATTCTTCAGATTGATCTAAATTCCTTAACAATATTATCAGAGTTTCCATTTTCAACTTAATCTTATAATTCTATTATCTTTACTGTAATAAGAGTTAATCCAATTTTCTCCCTAATATATTCATTCATACTCATTTTCATTCTACTATGTCAACTTCCAATACAATATTCTCATATTTGATATATTGAGTTTATTCTCTTTTTGACATTTTAATCAATCTCATTTAATATTGTTGGTCTTATAATTACCTAACAAAATTTTCCCCTTTAGCACATTTGAAGCATTCTGATTTTCCATCCACCTCCCTAGAATCTCATTATTTGCTTTCATCAATTTAATTGCCCATTATATTTTATATATGATTGACATAAAATACTTAAATTTAATTACTTATAATAAAAGAAGAATCAAAATTGTAAAAAGTAGTATTTTTTGGTAAATATAATATAGTTGATATGATAATTAGGGTTATTTTAAAATTAGAATTGATATATTTAGCATAGGTATTAGGGTTTATAATTTTGATAATCATATTATATTTTAAAATAAATATCATTTTATAAAATTAAATAATTCTATTATACTATAAACAATCGTTTTGTTTGTGAATATAAGATTATGTATTTCTCCTCTTTCTTAACGTAACTAATATAATTAGGTAGGAGACATGTGAAATAAGCCTCCCTTTAAATAAATTTTTATTATATACATCTCTTCTATTATATAATGTCACAACAAATATCATATGGTATTAACATTTTATTATAATTTATCATATGAGCTAATATTATTACTTTAAGCTATATATTATTAAAGAACTCTTAATAATATTTGACTAAATTTTAAAAGGAGTGCATAAAAAAGTGTATAAATGTAAAATTTGAGGAGATAGAAAGGTTGAGGAGGTAAAGCTAAGGCATGATAAGAGAAGCCTTATAGTTTGGCATAAACCTTAGACTTAGAGGCCCAATTATTCAATCAAAGTAAATAGTTTATACAAGACAAACATTATTGTTTCTTAGTAGATGTATGTGGAACCTTAGGCTCAGATAAGGCAATTATGTAGAAAAATAAAAAATTAAAGGATAATAACACTGATATCCTTCAATTTATAATGAGATTATACTTTTATCCTACAAAATACAAGCAACGATAGTACTTTCGTCTCAAAAAATGGAGAGGATTTTCACTCGAAATTTATGAATGTGAAAATGCCATATTCGCATAGCAATTTTTAACCAATAAAATGAAGGAATGAGGTTGAAGTTGAATAAGTAATAAATGTCATCATCAACTATCATGGACGACATGTTTTCGACAAGAATACATCCCAGAAACAGTTGAGAAAGTTCCACAGGTTTATTCAATTCATCCCTTCTAATCTTGAATTATTAAATTTCATAATTTTCTCAACTCAATTTTACCACCAAGAAGATATTGAGTGTCATTTTATCAATAATTTCTTGTGCAATAAAGTCAAATAGATGAGAAGAGCAAAACTTGAAAGTCTGGTATATGGAAGATTTTATGACTTAAGTTTATATTTAGTTTGTTATGCTACCCATCGTAGTATTTATAACATTTCTCTCATTTAAGGAATGATGTCCATGACGACTTTTACTCTACCGACAATAATTTACGGTAGTAATTTCTCTTTTAGTGGTTTTGCTCACCTATCATTATTCAATAATATACTTTGATCCAGTCTTTAGGTATTCTTTCCGTAGGATAACTCTCATTCAAAATTACTAGTTGTTAGGACCTAAGTACGTCAATAGAGTCTAACCCAAAAGACCAATATGTTAGGTATAAAGTTTCATAACTTAAGTACTATATTGACTTTAATATGTTAGATAAATGAGTTTTTTCCTATATTTGTTGTGTCTAATTTTCTTTGTGTTTTTTTTTTTGAGATGTTTGTGCCTCTCATATATATTAAATCTTATTAAATATTATTTAATAAGATTCTTGATTACATTGTTGAGAAGTTTGTGTCTCTCATATGTATATTAAATCTTATTAAATATTATAAGATTTTTCTCTCTTATTCACTTGCCTATAAAAGGGCAATGCTATGGCATATTATCATAACATCAAAATTACATAAAGTTTTAGATTTCCTACACAAGTGTATTTTGGTGAGAATTCTTGTTTCATTTAAGAGAGTATTTGTGAGATTAAATATTGTTCTTTATCCTCGTTACTATAAGAGAATTTATTGTGCTCTCCATTTTTACATACTGGAATTTTGCTCTTGAGCGTCCGTGGTTTTTTTAACTCTCACACTGAAGGGTTTTTCCATGTTAAATCTTGTATCTTATTTGTCTTGCTTCTCTTTTGTTCTTAATTGATCCGATCTTGTGCTTCCACATTGTGCTCTATCCCTAACAGTTTTCTATACTTAAACTTTCCTTGTGTTTTCTTAATAATTCTTTTTGCTTAGCAAAAAACTGTAGGAATCCTACAAGATATTAACTTATGGTTCTTCCCATGGATCACGATCAATTTTCATTGTTCATCGTCATCTAATTTAAAATTTTCTTTCTTATAAAGTATAGAAAAAGGCAAAAGAAAAATCAAGGCACAATTTACAAAAGAAATATTTTTGTGAAGATATATTTATGTAGAGATAATCAGTAAAATATTGATAATACATTAAAAATTTAATTCTAATTAAAATTTAGTCTTAAATAGTACCAAAAAAAACATGAGTGAAATTATCTTCAAATATGTGTTGAATCTGTCTCCACACAAGTTTTCTCCCATAGTTATATATATGCAACTAATATTATTACATCTATATCTCACGAATAAATATGAGTAAATATGAGGGAAAACAGTAAAACACTAATTTAATTGTTCAACATTAAAGAGGAATGTATAACATGTAGAATATATAAGTGATTGAATATATAACTCACGCAATCTTAATATGAAATGTGATGTCTCAAAGTGTTGTTTTACTTCGACCATAAAAACGTACAATGCATTTTTTCGTTGATTTTTTATTTATTTTGTAAATCTATTATTATTTTGTATATCTCATATTTAAAGTGTATTTTTATTTATTTTTTGTTCATTTTGTATATATGTTCTTATTTTGTGATTTTGTTATTATTTTATCATTGATTTTTGTTTATTTTTCATTGATTTCCTTATTTTGTACATGTGTTCTAACCGATTTCATTATTTTGTAGATTTGTTCTTCTAATTGTTATCTTCGTTAGCTTCTGATAAGCAAGAGTATCATCCTCTGATACGATCAAACCTTCAAAATTTATGGTTGTTGGTTGTTTGTTTGCCTTTGTTATTAATCTATTTATCTCCTCATTATCATTTTATCTCCTCATTTGCATTTTGGTTATCCCTTTAATTTTTCTCTCTCTTAATCTCTAATTTTATTTATATATTTTTTATTCAAAGATTTGCTAATTTTCTACAACGTATTTATCTCCTCATCGTATCTTACCATGATCATTTTCTCTTTTCATTTGCATTTGCATTTTGGTTCTCCCTTCGAAGCATCTCCGTTGGTTAGTTTTCTCTATCTTCATCTCTTGTTTTATTTTAAAACACTTTTTTATTCAAATAATCAGTATTTTCATTTTTTGTTTTGCATGTTTTCATAAACATCTAGAGTGTATCCTCATCTTAATTTTCTTTTGATTTAAGTTTTATCCTCATATGTGATATTTGATTATGTGTCTTTCAATAATTCAAATGTCAATAATATAAAGTTTTTTCTTTCTTCTAAAAAGAGATATGCAACTGTTCATGGAAGTTAATTTAATCATATTCTTTTACCTTTGAGTCCATGTTATGGTAAAAAAAAACATTATTTTTATCTAATTAAAATATAGCATGAGTACAGTTTTACTTCATCTTATACTTTCATTGAATTTATTAACCATTACATATGTTATATATTTATTAAAAAAATATCACCATAATTTTTTAATACCTCAAAAGCACTAATATTTGGATTTTCAATATACCATTTCTCATGTCACATAGGTGAATTTTATTAATTGTTAATTAAAGACAATAAAATGTCATAAATTCTAACATATTGTTCTATTTTCTTTTTACACCCACACAAACTTTTCAAGTACTAAAGTGATCATTTATATGAATTATGAATAATTATGGAATAATAAAGTTTGAAGAGAATTACTATCGATATTTAAGAGTAATTAATGTGAATAATGAGAGGTAAAAATTCATATAATTAAATACATAGTATAATGACAATAAATGAAAATTTATAAGGGAATATAAACCACACGGGTGAATAATGACAATAAATTTTGTTATACTATTGTAATTTGTAATTGAATAAGTGAATAAATATCGACATCGTTGAATACATATCGTCGATTAGTTGCAAACTAATAATTGATAATTAATAATTACTTTGAATAAATACCGTCGACCATTAGGAAAAAAATAAAACTGATGAACATAAGGGAATAAAAACACATTGTCATTTAATGTGGTGTTTATTGGTGAGATCGATGATGCTATTCAAGTTGAAAAATAATGTATAGTAATCAGTACATGCAAATTAGTATGTCTGCTTTATTTCAAAAAATCTAAAATTTTAATTATAATGTTCTCATTTCCATTTATTAATATTATTCATGCATTTGGATTATTATCTTTAAAATATTTTACTAGTTTTGATTCTAAATAATTAAGGCTTCCATTATTTTGAAAAAGAATCGAACTATATAATTACAACTTTCATTTTTTAATGACCATTTATTACTAAAATTTCATTTCTATCTATTATAATATTATTTTCAAAGTTGTAATATTAAATGATTAAACCCGTATTTATTTTGAAAAAAAATATAAGTAATTAATTACAATTTCTCATTTTGTATACTTTTTAAAAAAAATGAAATAATAAACAAATTATACTAACAACTAATAACAAATAATAGTAACAACTTAATCATATTTTAGAAGGAAATATAGTTGAGTTGCAAATATCACTGGATTGTTTAGACCATCTTCTAATTGCATACTTAATAATACATAGAATCCATCCTCTAATTATTATTCTTACACAGATCAATTTGTCTAATACTTACATAATATTCATCTAAATTAAGATGAGTGGGGACATATCTCTTTGTAAACTTGTTTTTTTTTTAAATTTCAGTAAGAGTCTATCATGAAACAAAAATTGTAATACCTAACATTATGGGCCAAAATCAAATCAAACTAATTTGCAGAAACTTTAACCAAAAAACAATTTTAGAGAGACCACAATCAAAAGATACCGTGGTCATCAAAAATATATTTAATTCATGATTGACATATATTGTTCTGCCCGTCTTTATTTATCGTGTTTAAGTACATTCACGTTACATAAGTTTATTTTATTTTATTTCACATTACTTTTGATAAGCTATATGGAGAAAAATTAACTGCCCCCTTACAATAAGTATTTTACATTACATGATAATGCTATTATTTTTAAAATTGATGGACCTAATTATTAATATATTGCCATGTTGTTCTCCAAATATCTACATGACTTACCAGCAAAAACACTTACGGTTGATGCATTCATAATTATTATATTTAAGGCCAAGGCATTTAGACCTACATTGGATATCGGTGAAACATTCATGATCAGGTTCAAGATCTGTGATGTAATGAAAAACAAAGATATATTACTAAAAGAGAATGAAAGCATATATGAAAGTATATATGAAAGGGTGTGGAATAAAAAAGAAAATAGGGGAAAAGTGATTACTGATTACTAACCAGCGGTTGAAATATAAAAGAGGGAAACAAGCATCAAGACAAAAACAAAGATGTTAGTTTTAGCCATAGTTTTTTTTCCATATGCTTTAACCAACTATAAATTGTTCAATCCTTTTATAATGTAAAAAATGTGTATCCCCTCACATCAACTAGTTTATAGCATTTCTTAAATTGCAAGTTACCTTTTGTCAATTCTAAAATAATGTTATATACTTCCATGCCTCTTTATTACATCCATGGAACACATTTGCCACTTTAAAGAAAATAAAAATAATTAAAAATCGCTTAGTAAATGTTGGTTGAATAAAATATCAATTAAGTTTTAGTTTTGGGCCTCTAACATTGATCTCTAAATATACTTAATAGTCATAATTTCTATTTTTTATTTATTTATCTACTTTTAGAAATTTGACTAATGTTCATTTGATATTTCCTTAATTAGACTTATGATCGTCTCTGTTGCATTCATTTATATTCATATCATTTTTAGTATGTTAAATAATTCATATTTAATAAGGTACATTAGACTATATTAAATGATATGGAGAAAATAAACAACTTCGGTGAAATTAATTGTGATAAATAAATATACAATCAACAACGATAAATAAATATACAATCAACAACACTTCTTTCTCATCCTTAATTCAACCAGTACTGAACCTTTTTTTATACTAACTAGTAGGATATCCGTGCATGCGCATGGGTGGTAGTGTTTTTCGAATGATTTATTTAAAAAAATAGAAGTAAATATTAAATTAGAAACATGATAATTATTAAGTCATTTGAAATTATTTTTATGTATCATTTTTAAATTAGAAATATTGACAAATAAGATATGTAGATAATT
Organism: Lupinus albus; assembly: GCA_009771035.1. NCBI lineage: Eukaryota > Viridiplantae > Streptophyta > Magnoliopsida > Fabales > Fabaceae > Lupinus > Lupinus albus. Next base: position 17,141,198 of record CM020016.1, read on the forward strand.
TCATATCAATAAAAAAGTTAGTATGAACAAAATTGTAGATTACAATATAAGAGAAGTTATAAAGTACTTGTCATAAATTTTGGAAAACTTCTTTATAAACTATATTTGTTGTTGACTTCAATGGTTGGAAATCCTTATCACATATCAATATCTTCAATCTCTTCTTGCTTTGAACCCTTGAAATAGCTATGTATAATTGTTCATGACTAAAAACTGATCTAGGTAGATATAAGCTAACACTTTTTAATGACTGTCCTTGAGATTTATTAATTGTCATAGCAAAAAATACTTGTAAGAGATTGGAAAATAAGATTGAATTTTAACTTTAATACATTCCTATCATAATTAAGTTCTTCATATATCAATCTATTGCCCAATTGATTTGTGACATATCCATTAGGGTATAGCATTGGAGGATAGTCATTCAAACTTCTTCGACTTTAAAATATTTTCAAAGCTCAATTAAGTATATTTTTTTTACTTATTAAGTATTTTCAAACTTCTTTATTAAAAAGTAAAGAAAATATTTTTTTTTATTTTCACATTTTGTATAAGATGACACAATTAAGTATGTAGTTATTCATATTTTGTAATCGGTCAATTTAGACTTTAAAGTATTTTCAAAGCTCAATTAAGTATGCAGTTATTGTTGACATTTTAGATTTTTATGGTAATTTCAATTTTTTTATTAAAAAGTAAAGAAAATCTTATTAACCTTGAAATTATAACCAACGCAATTTATAAATTTTAATATATGTGTGTGATTTTAAATTTCCCCTACTAATTCTAAAAGTGCTTAGTTTCAATTTTAGGTAATGAATGATTTGATATGATTACACCTAAAGTTAGAATAGTAATATCATGAAAATAGTTAATTCAAATATTAATACAATTTCAATAAATTTTATTTGTGATTCCTTAATTTAAGGCAATGCCTAAAATAAATTTATACTCATTTATTGTTTGATTATAAAATAAGTAATAAGAAATATGCATAACTCATAATAAATATGTATTTCTTAATTTTAAAAATAATAAAAGATATGTATAACTCATAATAATTATGCAGTCCATAATATTACAATATGAAAATAGTAACAATGAGAATAAGAAAAAATCAAAATTTTCAATTTGAATAATAATTTCAAATTTTGTATTAAAAAGTATAGAAAATATATTTTTTATTTTCACATTTTGTATAAGATGACACAATTAAGTATGTAGTTATTCACATTTTGTAACCGGTCAATTTAGATTTTAAAGTATTTTCAAAGCTCAATTAAGTATGTAGTTATTGTTGACATTTTAGATTTTTATGGTAATTTCAATTTTTTTATTAAAAAGTAAAGAAAATATTAGTACAGTTTTTATTAAAAGTTAAAGAAAATATTATTAACCTTGAAATTATAACCAACACAATTTATAAATTTTAATATCTCTGTGTGATTTTAAATTTCTCCTACCAATTCTAAAAGTGATCGGTTGTAATTTTTAGATAATGAATGATTTGATATGATTACATCTAAAATTAGAATAGTAATATTAGGAAAATGGTTAATTCAATTATTAAATCAATTTTAATAAATTTTATTTGTGATTCCTTAATTTTATGCAATGCCTAATATAAATTTATACTCATTTATTGTTTAATTATAAAATAAGAAATAAGAAATATGTTTAACTCATAATAAATATGTATTCCTTAATTTTAAAAAGAATAAGAGATATTTATAACTCATAATAATTTTGTAGACCATAATATTGCACTGTGAAAATAGTAACAATGAGAAGAAAAAAAATATTCAAAATTTTCTATTTGAATGTAATTTCAAACTTCTTTATTAAAAAGTGAAGAAAATATTTTTTTTTTATTTTCACATTTTGTATAGGATGACACAATTAAGTATGTAGTTATTTACATTTTGTAACCAGTCAATTTAGACTTTAAAGTATTTTTAAAGCTCAATTAAGTATGTAGTTATTGTTGACATTTTAGATTTTTGTGGTAATTTCAATTTTTTTATTAAAAAGTAAATAAAATATTATTACAGTTTGTATTAAAAAGTAAAGAAAATATTATTAACCTTGAAATTATAACCAACGCAATTTATAAATTTTAATATATGTGTGATTTTAAAGTTCCCCTACTAATTCTAAAAGTGCTTATTTGCAATTTTAGGTAATGAATGATTTGATATGATTACACCTAAAGTTAGAATAGTAATATTATGAAAATAGTTAATTCAAATATTAATACAATTTCAATAAATTTTATTTGTGATTCCTTAATTTTAGGCAATGCCTAATATAAATTTATACTCATTTATTGTTTGATTATAAAATAAGTAATAAGAAATATGCATAATTCATAATAAATATGTATTCCTTAATTTTAAAAATAATAAAAGATATGTATAACTCATAATAATTATGTAGTCCATAATATTACAATATGAAAATAGTAACAATGAGAAGAAGAAAAAATCAAAATTTTCAATTTTAATAATAATTTCAAATTTTGTATTAAAAAGTATAGAAAATATATTTTTTATTTTCACATTTTGTATAAGATGACACAATTAAGTATGTAGTTATTCATATTATGTAACCGGTCAATTTAGACCTTAAAGTATTTTCAAAGCTCAATTAAGTATGTAGTTATTGTTGACATTTTAGATTTTTATGGTAATTTCAATTTTTTTATTAAAAAGTAAAGAAAATATTATTGACCTTGAAATTATATTCAACACAATTTATCAATTTTAATATATGTGTGTGATTTTAAATTTCTCATACCAATTCTAAAAGTGATTAGTTGCAATTTCTAGGTAATGAATGATTTGATATGATTACACCTAAAATTAGAATATATGTAAGAAATCCATCATTTTTTAGCAAACATCTCTCTCAATCCGAAACATCCTTTAACACACATTCTTTCTCTCAAAAAATAGATAAAGATTCAATATAACATAAAGATGAAATAAAAAAGATAAAGATAAAAACTTTATAATAAACCTGAAAATGAAATGATTTGGAACAAAAAGAAAACGAAATGATTTCGAACAAAAATAAAATGAAATGTTTTGGAAGAAAAAGAAAAGAAATGTAAAAAATAAACGGTTTCATCGTCAACCTGTGATAATTACATCTGTTTGTAACCACTCGAAAGTGATGAGAGTATGGTGATAGTGAGCATACACAGTGAGAGTGAGGGTGAGACTATGAGAAATTGGTTACAAAGTGAAGGGAGAGGTGAGAGTGAGAGCGAGCATACAAAGTGAAGAGAGATAAGAGAGTGCGATTTTAGAAGATAGAGACTTTAAAATGAGATTTTAAAATACAAATTGTCAATATTTTTAATTGTTATAATAAATTAAAAAAATGCACAATTACAGAATTGACCTTGAAAAATTCAAGTGTCACAAATGTGGTAGCCTATTTTAGTAATTAAAGAGACATTTCTATTATTATATAGATATAGATTTATAAGAATAAAAGGATGGCAATGCTAAATTAGTTGCATTGGAAGTTTAAAGGATAAAAAATGCACATGTTTGGGTACCAAAAAATACACGACTATGCATTAAAAACACATATGTCTCTTTGTCCACAACCTCCGATTCAGGAAAAGGTTAGTCTCATCCTTCAAACAAAAATGTAATAGTGGGTTCCACCATTGATGTAAACCTTAACACTTTCCATCATCTAAACACAAAGATATTATAGCTTAGAGTTGTAGATATTTTTCAACTAAGAGATAGGCATAACACAACCCACCATAATATTAGACTCACCAAAATTGAAGCTTTTCTTCAATTCAATATACTTACAAATACAAATATACTATCAGCTATGGAATCCTCAGCAACACTAGCATTCCCACAGCATCCTTATATCTATCTTGCAACTCCCAACAGCAACAAAGGTTGTCCTTTTTGGTCTTGTAAGCAAAGGAACATTCAATCTACACGGTTACAGTGCAATAAGATGTTTGTACCTGGTGGGTTACAAGTAAATTGCACAATTTTGTTCCTCTTCATCTTAGAATTGAGGTTGTCTATTTCATTGGAATATGTTGTGTTATTCTGAGATACAGGATTTGGAGAAGGATCACCAGAAGCAAAAGCTGCTAGTAACCTTCACAATTTCTTCAACTACACTGCAGTTAAGATTGTTGCTGCTCAACTTGAGGTTGAGGTTCCTTCTACTTTCACTCTTTCCACAACTATGCATTGCCTTTGTTGGGTTTTGTTTCTGTTCTTCTTGCTTATATGTGGATACTTGATAGTTTAATACTAATTGTTGTGGGTAATGACAATGAAAAGTTGAAACTAGAGAAATGGCTGAATAGCTTTCAACTTCTAATATTTTTTCTTGCTATTCATCTGAACTCCAATTTTGGGTAATGTTAATATATTTTCAACAAATAGATCTTTTAATAATTAGTTCCTTAGCAGAGCTATAATCCTGAAGCATATCAAGAGCTAATGGAATTTCTGAGTAAACATTCATTGGATGATGGTGACAAGTTCTGTGCTACCATGATGAGAGAATCACCAAGACATAAGAGCTTAGGTAAAAGCAATTATCAATGTACCCAATCCTTAATTGGTGTCTGCTATCTAACTTACGGTTGTTTGTTATGATCATGATTGAATGAACAAAACATGGCTCTGGCATGTACTTAAATAGCCCTACGCATATTGGAGGCAAGTGTATTATTTGTTAACTTGCTTTTCTATGTTTCACATGTTAACCAAGTTTTGATTGAGTATTGTGTTGTATTATTCTATAGGTGCGATCAGCATATTGCAAAAAAGATTTTGAATGGGACAACTTAAAGCGCCTAGCTACTAAGGTTTGTAATTCAATAATCTTTTCGTATGTTCAAGAATGTCCATCATTTTGAAATTTATTCTACTTTTTCATTATAAATGTATGGGGTTGTTTATTTGTTTCTGCCCTTGTAGATGGTCAATGATTCTAACACGAGGCTTATGAGGGATTATGTCCTGGAAACCAGTGCTGCTGAAAATGAGAGAAGTGAATAGTCTCTGCATCAATGACTTAAGACTCTTCAACCTCTCGGATGGAACAAGAGCTTGGGCAATGTTGCATAGATATGTATTTATATGTAATGGAAAGAACTCAGCCACATGGTGCTTAGTGATTTTAGTATAACTCAGTGATACCAAAGCTATGATAAAAGAATTGCCTTAGATCATCTAAGGAATTATAGTACAAATTGATAATGAAACAGAATATATTGTTAAAAAAGTGCATAGATATTATACTCGTTTTGATAAGAGGGATGCTGTCCGTATAGCAATACAAATATACATAACGTAGTTTGTCATTTGAGTTGAGGTTTACCAAGAATGATTTGTTCATCATAGACTTTATCATATGTACTCCTGGAATACGAGTATCTCCTCCGTCTATGAGTAAAGAATGCACGACAATTCAGCAAGCTGTCTCCTATCATATTTCACCAAAGCATTGGATTAGACATGCAATCAGCTGTCTTTTCACAGATACAAGCTTCTTAAATTTTAGAGATTAATGCATTTGTCCCATTCTTTTGACGAAATCTTCCAGTAATACTCTGACCAAGCAGACTTGGTGATTTCTTGTCACTCTATGGTTGCACAAGGGTGGAAAATAAAGGTTAATAACAAGTTGCACATGATAGCAAGAGTTCAAGAGTGGATAATAAAGGTTAATAACAAGCTGTCAGTAAGCTTTTTTTCCCATGCCGTATGCACATATGGAATTTGTAGAAACCATCAAACATCAATTGACATTAAGCAGAAGCCATTACCTCAACATAGTGATGGAGAACAGGTGAGGCATGAATTTCGCCATTGGTGAAGTATGAATGAGCGTATTCTTCTATGTGCTCCAGACTGCAATTAAGTGCCATCGGCAATGTATACTTCAAATTCGATCAAGTGAAGTGAACTTCAAAACTGAACTCATCTTATTCAAATTCATCCATATGGTATTTAATAATAAAAATAGCCCACAAAAGCATGAAATTACAAGTGCATTAATTTTTCCTTTTTCATTGGTAAGTTTTCTTCCCCAACTTCACCACCAAAACCAAGGTGGAGTAAGAGAAAATTTTAAACTAAGCAAATAAGATTAGTCAAACGAGGCAGATTAAATAAACTGACATCATGAATATAATGGTGAGTATACTTGGGTAAGAACAAAAACAAGATAAGGATTTTGATTTTTTTATACCTATATACATAGTTCACCATGATGCCTCCACTTTGAGAAAGGCCTTTTTCTGATCGGTCTGCCAACCAGTTTATCCTTTTCACCATCTGTTATTGAGAAAAGAAAGCTAATTTATGGCAATTTACTCAAATTACAACTACATGTTATTTTTTTGTTAAGACATAGATTTGCTTCATAAAAACTCCCACTATATTCATAAATATAAGAGATAAATGCCAAGAAAATAGCCCATGCCATCTCTGCAGTGAACAAGTCATCCAATATATCAAAATATATTCAAGTATAAGTCCTATATACTACTGGTTTCAAAAGGAAAAAATTGTTTCCAATAGCAGAGAAGGTTATTAGCTTGTACATCACACTTGCAAGACATACCGCTCCATTTTGCAAGTGAAAATTTGCTACAGAGTCCAAAGCTTTTCCTCTTTTCTTCTCTTGTAGAAGGTATCTATGATACAAAAAAATGCTGATTATTTAAACATGAATTTTAAAAATTATTGGTCTAGCCACCTAACTCAATGCAAGATTTCCAAGAAATCATTTCTGCTATGTTTTTGTTTAATTCCCCGTGATTTGTATGCAATACCTGGCACATAAACGCATCAACGGGTTTTTTAATACTGACAGGAATTCTGGTGAATGGATCCACTTATAAGATTTAGAAGTGAGCAAGTTGAACATCACTTCCATTCCATTTGTTCCATCCACATTATCTCTGTAATTCATGTTGATGTTAGTCACGTGATAGTAACACTGGAGACAAATAAGGGGACCATATAGAAGTTACTATAATGTCTTACAAACAATAACTGTCATCACTAATAGCCAAGGTATGTTGGAAAAGAAATTTGAGTGCACGACCGTTAGAATATGATTCTTTACAATGACAACCAAGGCTATAAAATGATAAAATATGGTGACTATTGAATGATTTGGAATAGTACATCTTTTCATTGTATAAAATCCTTTGGATTTCTAATTTTGTTTCTGTATGTAAGAAACCGTTGTGGCCGCCATTGAAGAGGAAAGAAGGACATAAAAAACACATGCAAATTAGTTATTAGGATAGGTTATATGGTAATATGGAGTATAAAATAATTGCATAATTTCTATTATCTTACGTGATGGTCTCATTGATGGTAAGAAGTTGCTAAGTAATATCTACGAATAACATAACTTTTACCAACAGCCAATGCTTTAGAATGAATATGAAGATAGAACAATGTGTAGCTTACTTGGGTAAACCCATAAGTGCTTCTTCTTCCTCTGGTTTCAGTATGTTCTCATAGAAGGTGGAGCTGGACCCGTCAGCCAGTTGTTGTGACATGTCTGCTTCAGCAAGCAAAGTTTGAGATGCCAACTTGGATAAGAGCCATTGGATGAATCCTGGGATGGGACTGAGAGTTGCGAAGGTCTATAAGCAAAAAATGGTCAGTAATCCTACATGTAGAAGAGCACAAGTAAAATTTAACACATAAGATAAGGTAGAATCCTAGGAGACATGCCATTTGTCAAGGAAATTTCGTTGCATCAGTTTTCAACAACTATTTGGAAAACATATTACTTATAAATTCTATACTTCCAGAATGGTAGAAGCAGAACATCAATTTGAGAGTATCATGTCGGTAAACTGCTAGATGCGTTTAGTTCTAGCACTCTATAGGAACAGTGAGTCCAGAGATATGCACCTTTGGAGGATAAAAAAAGTTTAAAAGCTAGGGTTTAAAGAGTGAAACCAGAAAGTTGTACTAACGTACTTGAAAAATCTACCTATCAAAAGAGAAGAGTAAAAGGACGATCAAAACACTTACTATTGTAGAACATCATATCAAAGCAAGAAATAAGTATAAAATCATGAGTTAAAAAACTTAAAATAGATGATGTTAAATTTTTTGCTTTCACAAATTCCATGAAGAATAAATTTCATTTGGCTCAGCCATTCATATTCAGAGAGCTTCACAAAAGTAAAATACTTACAGAAATATGTGACATCTCTCTTTTCACCAGTGTTATGACTCGTTTAATAAGAAACTGTCCTAAGTTGATCCCTGCTAGGCCAGGCTGCAAAATTTTCAGAATCATCCTAATCAGGGATTAAATAATCTCCAGTAGAATTTTTCTTTCGGGAATCACAAGTGGGAGAAACTCACAGCAGTGTAAAATGAAAAGGAAACAAATATAAGATGCAAAGATAAATAAAACAGATTAGATAAGGAAAAAATAAAATTGAACAAATAATAGCAATAAATCTCAGTTAGATATTACTGAGCAGAATGAGGCACATCTCACTTTCAATAAGAATGATACACCATGATACAAATAGCAATTTTTATATATAGCTGAATTCCAATAGCTTTAAATTTTCATTATTATTTATAATATATAGCATACCTGAGTTGAAGATATAGAGTAGAACAACGCACATGTTGCCTCACTTTCAGATATAGGAGGACTATCCCACAAAACATCCTGTAAAATAAAGAAATATTTTTTAAACACATGCATTCCTAACAAAATGAGGAACATGACACCTATGACCAATTCCAATGAATGGAGCAGATATCATGATGTTGCTGAACATGATAATTATGATAAAACAAAGATAGATACCAAATCAATCCATACTCAAGAGTGTACATGAGAAGATAAACTATCATGAGAAAACAAAGATAGATTCCAATGATAGTTTTCATGGTAATGATCAAATATGGAATGACTAATGAGTCCTTTCATAAGGTTGCCTTCAATGGTAGATAAGATTAAATACCCTTAGCAAAAGGAAATGGGATATTAAGTCCAAACAAAGGGGTTCTTAAGTCCAAACAAAGTTAACCTGTATAGACTGAGCCACATCCTTCAGTAGTGCAACTTCAATGAAAATTAGGGGTTCACCTAAGGAAAAAACATAAAAGCAGACCACATAAACTATTTAACACATGAAAATTTGAGAGCAGATATATAACTACAAATCTACAATACTTATCAACAACTAAAATTCATTGGATCACATAGCATCCAGATAATAGGCTGTAGAAAACAGTAACACCGAATCTGATTTTTGAGTTATTTGGCAAAAGAATAACGAAATACAAGTGTACTGTCCGCGTAATACAATCAACTTGGTAGCAACCATTGTTTTATCAGTGTTGTTGTCACTAACTTGCTAACTGGCGCAGACTCATGATACAAACCTTGGTAGGGCTACACCACAAACTAGCAGTGGAGAGCCCCAAGACCATATAAACCCCACATAGGAGTCCCATTACCAATGTGGGAATCAAGTCCCATACCTTGCAATCAGATCCTAGCATCATAATCTCAAATGCAGATGAAAACAATGACTACTAACATGTTAACTAAAAGTTAATTATTAAGCACAAGTATAACAACCAAGCCTTAATCCCACTAGGTGGGGTCAGCAATTATTAAGCAGTAGTACAGATTAAAAAACTGTAACAAGAAATGCAGGTTGCGGTACTAGGTACACTTATTACTTGAAAAAGTTGATTATCTAGTATCATAAGTACAAAGTGTCTATGAAAACTCATTTGTTTTCAAGCTACTACAACTCAAATTGCAGAGAAGCCAAACAAAAACGAATTTAATGGATTACATATAGTCAAGGAGAAAGTTTTCTTTCAGTAACTAAGTTTTAGAAGAATTACTGACCAGGAATTGCTGAATGTAAATATCCAAAACAACGGCGGCCAGTTCCCAGCCTTCTCTTAAGATCTAGAAGGTTGCTAATAGGGTGCACAGCCTACATAAGATAATTAAGATTATGCATACTAGACAAGAACTACATCTAATGACAACTCATGAAATGAAAAGGAGAGAAGTACTTCATAAGCAACAATTTTCTCCAGCAGAGAAGCAGGATCGTCCCATGTGATTTGGTGAAGCTCTAAGGCAGCAGGGCTAAGCCATGTACTCAGTTTTTCTTTTAAATAAGAATCCAGTGCTCTCAAAGATGCAATGTTTTCCTCTCTGTATAATCAAAGCATTGAATCGTCATATTCCAATTTCAAAATTAATGCAAATTTGAACACTTGTCTTATCTTTTTTTATCTCTTTCCCTAGGAAGCATGTTATGAACCATAGGCACTTAAAATCATACATCATGTAAACTTTTTTATTTTAAGGCCCTCATAGCATTTTTCAGACGCTTGTAGGACAATTAGTGTATGGATTCTCTAACCTAGAACTTACCCATTTTTTAAGAATCAACAAGTAACTAACATTTCTTTTATTTTCTAATGCTATCATTCAAGATATGTGAAGTAGAAGAAACAGAGGCAGAGTAGAACTGTTCAAAGCAAATCATGTAGCATAAGCCATAACCTTACACGAGAATCGACAGGATGTCTGCTCGAAGAATGGACAAGAACCTCAAACCTCCAGGGTGAGTGTTGAGACGGTCAAAAAGATCTTCATAAACTGGCTTAAGAGCATGCCTCAGATTCCGCTCGATACGATAAAAAGAAGAAAACAAGCTATCTTCATCAGGTCCACTCACTTGAGACTTGTCTGCTAGCCCAGCTAATTCTCTAAAACCACAGTTTTAAAAGTAATAATGCAAAGACTAACTCAAAAATCACTCACCAGAAGGAAGTTCAAGTCCAAGGCACTGTTTTATCAGTTCACGAACTTGCACCCTATCGAGATCATACTCTCTAGCAAGAACCAGGAGCAAGTTGCGACGGTTTTCATGAGAAAGGCTAAAATAACCCTACATTATAACCAACTTAAGAAAATAAAATAAGCAATGATAACTCACAGGATTATATAAGCTTGTCCATGAAATATAAGATTAGAATACCTCAGAAAAGTTATTAAGCACATCATCTAAAATCTCTGTTTTTTTCAGTGTTATGGCGGAGTGCATCGAGGCACGGACCTGCTTAAACTCTCTGTAAGTAAATCAAAACAACACATTAAAAAAATTGAAAATACAGAATTTTCCATCGATTAAATGACAACATAATATTTGCATCATAAATCATGTCTATAAACAAACTATTGACACGCATATCCTTAATACTTTCGCCTATAATTTTCCTTAACCTCCCCTAGCCTCTAGTAATTGGTCTACCCTCCATCTGATCTACTACTCCCGTTGGTGATTCTTCTATATGTTATCCAAGCATGCCCAAACCATCTAAAGGTGAGCTTCTACCATATTTTCTATAATATGTGTTTTCATTCCTTAAACTAATCCTAATCCTATCTTGTCTACTGTACTCACTCGTCTTTTTTACATCGTTTATTCTCTTGTTGACTTTTCACCGTCGAACATTTAATCCCATACACCTTCCTAATGCTAACTTTCCATTATTTAACATCTCCTTCCATTTCCACATCATTAAAATTGAGCTCTAATTATAAAATGCAAATTCCAAGTGCAAGAAAAAAATAGTACCTCTCACTATTTCCAGAGTCATTAGGACCTGATTGATTTCCATCGGAATACTGGTGCTGCGTTTGATTCACCGGGTTCTGTTGAGTAATTATCACAATCAAACAAAAAAATCAAAACCAAAGAAAATCAAAGAAATAATTGAAAAGAGAAAGAGAGATCCAACATGAATTGGAAGTGATACTAACGGTTAGTGGAAGAGGAGAGAGAGAAAGGTTTGTACGATCGTTGGCGTTGGGTCTCATTCTGGCGCGCATCAAAATAGTGAAAGCTTTCTTGTTCATTTTCTTGTATTTATTCGCGAAATTATGTGTGTGATTGTGAGAGTTCCGAATTGAAAACAATTACAGGTACCATCCACTTTGTTTTTTCGATATTATTAATATTTGGTCTACTTTCCACGTTTTCTGAGTATTGCTTGCAATTGCATTAACATCTATTTTGGGTCAACGTTTCCTATCTTTATTATCACACAATCCACTTTGATATATGTAATTGTGGGCCCAATTCAAGTTTGCAATATAGTATCCGAAAGTTTTGGGTTATGGATTTAGCCTTCTATTTAGGTTGGGTGATTCTTTTACCAATTACCCTTTTATTTTTTTCATTCATATCATCTTTTTTACTACTCAAGCATGTTAGAAATGAAAAAAAGTTGGTGGCAAAAGAACTCATCTTTGTAGTTGACCTTTTTAAACTTGAAAATCCAAAATTACTATGATCACAATATTAGAATGATCACAATATAATTTAATGATCACAGTATTATTCATTTTCCACAGTATTATTTATTAGGTAAACCCAATATTAGAATGATCACAGTATTATTCATTTTCCACACAAGACCCAACATTAGGTAAACCCAACATTAGGTAAACCCAACATTAGGATGGTAGGAACATGTGCCAATTATTTTCAGTTTGATCCTTATAATGATTATATCAATAATAAGTTCCAATGATGAAATTGATAAGTGTATTATAGGGACCAAGTTAAAAACACACATCAATGAAAGGGTCCTATAGTTTTTTTTAAAAACTTATGTAATTTATCACTCCATATAAATTTAATTAGAAATACAATTATTAGAAAGAATAAGGTTATATAGAAGCAACATACATATGGGTAAGGCCATTTGTAATGTCTGTTCCATCATTCAAGTAATTGTGTAGATTAACATCTTCAGATGATCCATTATGATATGCACTAGAATTTTTGCATGAACTAAAAAAATATCACTATAGTTATTATTTTTTAAATATCTAAGAAAGAAGATGCTTTGTTTGAACAATAATAGTATTCTCACACAAGGAAAATGATCACTGAGCCAAGGGTAACCCTGTCATTTTACATCACTCTTGTGTTTAAAACAGTGTGGTTTAAAAAACTGATGCCAGATTATCACTTCACATGTCTCATTTTAATGGTTGTTGTAAGGCAGTGCAGACAAATTAAAGTAATTTTGAATAGACAATATAAGATAAATGTATTTAGAACAAAATATCTCTAACAACTCATGCATATTTACCATTATCACATTCTATTTGATAATAAAAAGAAATAACGAGGGGGGAAGTTGACGTTTCCTCATTTCTTAAAGTCATGGATAATATGAAGAATAAAACAATGATAAATGATAAAGTAACAATTAAATTAAAATAATTTGAATGAATTCAAACAATGGAATGCCAAGTTGTCAACCTAGTTAGAGATGGTAAGGACTATCACACATTTCAAACTAAAAGGTTTCAAGATTTGGCACAATTGATTATAATTGAGTTCCTTGAACATTTTAACCAAAGTTCCACTTTTGTGCACATATAAAATAATTTCAAGAAAAAAGGTGGCATGAAATAGATCATTGTACATTTAAAAAAGTGAGTGGTTGGGTGCTTCTTTTATGAGTTTCTTATTTTCGGCCCTATCATTAAATATTTTCATATTTTCTTCAATTAGCTGATTAGTATTAAGAAAGAAAATAATATAAGTACCGATAGTGTATGAGTTTATATTGTAATAGTGTGATTGTATTATTTAACATTTATGTTTAATCATCATTGAATCTTCATAAAAGTAATACAATCGAATGATATATGATATACTGATTATTTATAATTTTTACATTAACTGTGCAATAGATGTTACCATATTAATCACATATATTGAAAGTTGCGAATTTAAAATTATTGTTTTATTACCTCTAGTAACTCTCCCACTTATATCTTTTTAATTTTTATTATGTGCTTTATACCCTTTTATTACTTGTTGTGATGGAAAGCAAGCTTGCTCAGCCGAAGGGATGAATAAAGGTATTTAGATGATCATGGAGTAACCAATGTTATTGGGTAAAAAATACAAAATAATTCAAGAGTGAGAGTAATGTTGCTTATTCTCTTTCTTTTATCTTTACGACAATTTTTTTTGCTGACGAATAAGAGAAGAATATGATGATATATGAGCAAATTTTTTTATCAAAAATAACAATAGAAGAATATAATGAAATATGAACAATATTTGCCTCAAGAATATCAAGAAGAATTGGGAGATAGAAAATATAAAGATTGTAAAAGAGGACGATAAATAGATAAGAGAAAGAAACTTGTTTAAAAATGTGACAGGGATTATCATATTAGATGGTTGCAATATTTTTTTTACTATTTGCCTCATGTCACCATATCAAAGGAGACCTTGTGAAGAATTCAGAATCTACTCTACTATAGAAGCTACTACTTCTACCGAGAACATGTACTTTGACATTAGGAACATTTGAGAAGAAGAAGGAAAATATATAAGGAATAGATGCATTGTTCTCATACTATAACAGAAATCAAAGAGCAAGAAGTTCATTATGTATATCATTGATTAAATGAATTGGATGAATAGAATGAACTGAATTACAAAGAAATTAATCAACTTATTATATACAAAAACTAATATGTTTTACATATATTTTAATTATGAAAATTGAATTTAAAATAATTGTCTATTATTAAAAAGGTTAATTACTAACCCAATATAATATTAACTCAAAATATTAAAATATAAATTTTCATAATTAATGAACTATATACAGTCATTAATCAGTCAATGAATGAAAATAGTTTATAATTTGTAAAGAATTATTATCTATCTAACCATATCAATTTATGAAATTTAACTTCATATAACCTACTCCCCATATATATCATGTGCTAGCTGATCTACATGATAAAAATTAAATACTTCGATTTTTGAGACCTAACTAAGAAGCAAGCATCCATTCTTTATTTGCAAGATACATAACCACACTGAGCAGCACATAGGTAAGGACTATCCAACATTTCAATAAAAGGTTCATCATAGTATAAGCATAAAAAAGGGACAAAGCATATACCAAATTTAAATGTTATTTTTTGTTGTAAAATAAAGGACCTCGTATCCAGAGGCCCTTAATAAAAGTGGTTTACTTCTATAACCCAAAAAACGAAAGAAAAAAATGGTTTAGATGAATACAGCATTTAGCAAGTAATGACAACCAAGAAGAAGTCTTTGTGCAGTTTTGCTAGAATTTCTGGATGACAACTGAATTTGCTAGTCCTGCCTTCTCAATAGTCTGAGTATGATCAGTCAAAACCTTTGGTGGGAAACCCATCATCTGAAGTTGATAATTCTGCTGAGACCCAGGTCTAGATGAATCGACAAAGCCACGGATGTCGCCGATGGTGTGGTTAAGATTAAAAGGCGATATCAAGCGGGTTCCATCAGCTAACCTAATTTGTATCGTGGTTGATGGCAATGACTGATCAACTACGAGAGCAGCAGAAGCGGCCGGTGCGCCGTTGAGAGGTGTTGAGGCAACAGTTGGTTGAGGTGCCACTGAAGTAGAGCTGCTTCCCAATGTTCTTCCTACCCCCTGAAATGAAACAGGGTGCTGCTTTGCAGGTTCCTGCAAGTGTGAAAAAATAGACTTCCAATTTATACACTGGACATATGTGATGATTCATAAAGAGACAAAAGGTAAAAAATAATCATTCATAAACAAAGGACCTGAAATGAATTTCAAAATGCAACAATTTCAAAAGCTCCAAACTAATAAACAAAGCCAACTGAATTCATCATGGTTTGATAATAAATTGGATAGAGATGAGCCAAAGAACTAAAACAGAAAACTTACAGGACACTTCTCGTTCCTCCTTATGAGGTTCACATTAACAGATGACCTCCTATCGGCAGGTTCAAGTTCTTTCGGGCACTCAGACTTTTTTATGCTCTGCATTCAAACATAGTAAATATCATCAAACACAAAATAAACATGGATGCAACCAAGTAAGTAATAGTAGCCAAATATATACAAATATCTGAGAGATTCTTACATTGTCCAATATGAGACTATGAAAACTTACAGGAAACATATATAATAAAATATGCTGTTTATAAGCAAATTTTTGAGATATTCTGCTATTCCCTATAGCTAATGCTCAAGACTTCATTTTTCAGGCCACATGTAATCTCATCACTTTCAGTATTTGTAACCCCTCAATTCATTTATGGAGTCTAAACTTAAAATGGTTACCTCTAAAAACGAGGCATTTTCAGGGTCATCCAAACTCCTCAAAGGTCCATCGTTTACAGTGAAACCATTACTCCAAAAAACAATGTTGTGAACAACAGTCTCGGGTTGCTGAGGAGCAGATTGTACAGATTCTCCTGAGAGTAACCTGCCAGTTCCAGTAAAGCTAGTTGACCTTGGAGGTTCCTGTACTTGATTGAGAGGCCTTTCTACAGCTCCAAGTTGCCTAGCTTGATTGAAAATTGCATCCACGTCATTTCCCTTTGTAGGATCCTGGACAAGCATTCCACTGGAGATATAATGCATAATTAATAATAATCAAGTACCAAATCTAAAACCAACTGTAAATAAATTAGTGATGTCACTAAACTGTATATATACATTAAATTTAAAAGTTCAGCAAGCATGACTACAGAAGTAGTCATATCACTTAATCAATGAAGTAAATACCTCTTGAAGCCAACTCATGACATACAAAATATAGAAACTTGTAATCAAGGTAGTCATAAGTGAATTTCACTAAAGAAGTGCTAGGCTTCTATAAAAGTAGAGCATATAAGTGAATATTTTCCATCCCACATGTGAATTTCCATAAAAAAATAAAGATAAGTAGCCATTTGTAACTACATACACAAAGTTACAATTACGCTAAATAGTCCTATAAGTTCAAATTTGAGAACACAAAATAGCATACACAGTCACATGAACAATGCTTAAAAGTACTAGTATAAAGCTTTAAACTAGTTTTGGACAACAAAAGGATCCCACAATAGAGAAGCCGGAAGAAAATCAAGCAATACAAAACACATTGTTTTTTAGGGTTTTTTCTATATTCTTTAAAAACTTGAGGAGGATATGAAGGGCTTTCAAAAGTCTGACACCTATACCAAAAAATGTAACCTAAATTAAGCAGAAAAGTGCACATAAAAAAAGTGGTTTTTCAACTTTTAATGCCTTAAGTTAAGTTTTCAAATGCTTTCACACAAAATTGATTGAAAAATTTCTAAAAGAACTTGGCATAAGCTAAACTACAAGTGCACGCTTTAAAAAGAATAACCTAAAACAATAATCTGTAATTGGGCAGGATTTTCTGTAATATCGAGGCATTATGCGAAAAGTATGACAATTTTTTGTAATTGTAAGTGAAGCTAAAGCTCCATGAGGCAACAAGGAAAATATGACTACAAATCAAACAATGCCCAACATAGTTAGTAGGTAACTACTAACTAGGTTTCTTAAACATGTGATAAGGGTTCGATTTCTGCCAAAGAAAAGGGTTAGGGGAGTCATCAATGCCACACGTCAGAACAGCCAATGTAAAAATACAATCAAAAGAAGAACAATGACACCAAAACATGAGGAGAAAATGAAGCAGAGAAGCACCAAGATTAACTCTCGTTTCATGAATGGGTGATGGCATCGAGACTCTGATTTGCCTATTTACACACTTTTCTATCCGATCACTGTTTTTGTTTTGTAGAATTGGTGATTGCTTAATGAGGAGTGTGGATAGGCAAATTGGACTGCCAATTGCCCCACCCTTCATATATTCATAATCCATGGTGGAACTTTTAAAAAGAAACACCTATTCCAATAATCCAACCTAGTTCTGAACAAATTAACTCTCATCATCACAACAACAATAATTGGTAAGGTAACAAAACAAATTCATGCAAACGAAGTGATATAAAAAAATTGTGAACTAAAAATTGCCAGAATTACTAAAGATACGGACTTAACTCCAAGAAGCTCAATTAATATGACATAGATTTGGCA
Source organism: Lupinus albus (assembly GCA_009771035.1). Lineage (NCBI taxonomy): Eukaryota > Viridiplantae > Streptophyta > Magnoliopsida > Fabales > Fabaceae > Lupinus > Lupinus albus. Next base: position 17,159,188 of record CM020016.1, read on the forward strand.
TAAAGAATTAAAATAACCATAAACTGCTATAAAATATTATTATGATAGCAAATTACAATTAACCCTAATCAAATCCTTGCTAATGTATACGCAGCTCAGAAACCCTAAATCGTCACTAAACGATTTGAAGAACCAGCGACTACCCATTTCAATTGGATCAATAAAACATAAAATAGAACTCGAAAGTTTGAGTTTTGGAAAGGATTTGGAGTACCTCTTCTCGCCACCGGTGTAATACTCCTGAGGAGCATCGGAGTCGCTGTCGGAATCGGCGGAGGGACGGTTGAGATCGGAGAGGGTGCGGATTCTGGGAGCTCCGCTAGTGGAAGGTTTTGATGCCTTCTTGTTGTCCCGTGACGCCATTCGTTTCTTCACAACAGAGAGAGAGAGAAACTGTTTTTCTACCACGTTTTGCGATCCTTATACATCACGCGCAATGGGAGCGCGTGTGTAATAGATCACGTGATGTGTGTGATACATGAAGTTAATCTTTTGCTTGCCACGTAGCTCCGATCTGTACATTCTTTAAGATGATGAGATGACAAAAATGATATAATCTACTAATGGCATTTAGTCATGTAAAATGACTATCTCACCTATAAATTATCGATGTTGAAAATAATAATATTATTCTTGATCTTGTCAGGTTTAGATAAATGAGATCGAAACATGTATTATGAATCATGGTGATTCTATATAAAAGCGAATTTAAATGAATATTTGTCTTCAAAACACATAAAATTCCCCGATATTAAATTGATTTTAGTCAATACTTTTCTCTATTTTAAAAAATTCACTAGTATTAAACCTCCTATGTTTGAGGTAGCTTGGGAGGGATCTGAGAAGTTTTTTACCTTCGAGGAAGTATGGAGGTTTCTACATTTAATATAGATAAAAAGATTTATTGTCAAAAATTAGGAAAACACAGAGGAGTTTGAGCATTTTACTATAAATTTATTTTTTCACCCAAAAGTATATATGCATTGCCCTTTAGATGCATGTTTATGATCAAAAGATTTAGATTTGATGCCGATAATCTTCCAACATATATTTTGGGTTAGGAGTAGGGTAAAACTCGTATACAAATTTAATTGTAGTAAGTTTTCTATGTTAAATTTAGGTTGTGTTAAAACATATATTTATGAGTTTGATTTTCATTGTCATTCCTAATTATTAGTCTAGTTTTGGAGAATAAAGTATTTCAATATTTATGATATTTTTTAGTTTTAAAATGTCTCATGAATATAAAAATCATTCAAAGCATAATAAACTAAAAGTGCCAATAAATAATAACTTAATCATGTGCCTCCAAAAACAAAGAAATTATAAAAAAATGGATTATTAAAGAGAGATAAATTAAACAAAAAACAATAAACTATTTGAATCAAACTTTATTGCATATTAACAACCATGTTTATAGTTCTTAAGCTAAAAGACTCATTCCTTAGACATTGATGGACTCGTTTTCTTGTTCACACCTTTGCATCGCTTAATCTTTTCCTTTTTTTATAAATTGTCACTAAAAAAAAGCATAAACAAATAACTATAAAATGAAAATAAATAAAAAGTACAGAAAATCAATCATATAAAATGTTATTTTTCTAATAATTGTGAGCTTAGTTTTTATGAAAATTTGCATATGCGTCAGTTTTTGTGTGTTAAAACTAGTCTATTAAAATTATTTGCTCTTGGTTTCCACAATAATCAATAAATGATAATAAAAGGTTTCAAATGTTTGGCATTATTTGTTCGGTACATCACTTAATATATATTAGAAATTCTATTCTAGAAAAAATCTGTAATCAATTTACTTTGATGGTAGAATTTTATTTTTAATTATACAACGAATATAATTGCTGCTAAACCATATCACGGTCTCTTCACTCGTTCAGCGAGGGCTCAGAAAATTTAATCTTACGAATACTATAAAAGTATTTTTATTTTTTATAAATACATTATTAATTTAGTAAATTATTTTTTTTATCTCATTAACTATCTTACCTTAACTGATGCAAAATTTATTTAACAAAATTAAATTATATTAATTGTTTCCTATACATAAAGATACTAATAGTAACTTTTAATGGGAATTCATACGCAATATGCATTTTTTGGTTTATAAAAATTCTCATTTTATTAGTAACTTTAAAACTAGTTTATTTATATATCTGATATGAAAACTAAATAATAATGAAAGTGATAGTAATATAGAATGCTTAAATAAATATATAGATATATTTTACTATTTAAAAAATTATAACATATAAGGAGTGTCTAATGCAATTAATACCATTAATTAATAACTTTGCGGAAATCTGTATGGATATAATAATGAAAATATAATTAAAACTTTAAAAAAGAGATGATTCAAATTAATAGAAAAAAAAAACTTTGTTTTGTCTTTTCACAATGGACAAAACTTAGGTAAAGTACATTAGGTGTTACTATGTTAGTGGTACATATGATCTATTAGAGGATGACATGTGAACCTTTTTGTTTATTTTCAATGTCAAAAAATGGTTGATTGTAGATATAATAAATGTTCATTCTTGAAAGTAAACAAAAATATCCACATGTCATCTCTAATAGGTCAGATATACCACTAACAAGTATTTTACCTAAGTTTTGTCCTCTGTACGAAAAACTTGAATATCTTAAAAGTATATAGAATTAAAAATGTAGTGGCAATGTGGCATACTAATAAAAGAAAATGCTACAGGGTTTAAGATTATTCAACTAATAATTTTTTAAGTAGATCACTTAATATATATTAGAATTTTTTATTTTATAGAATAATTATTTTAAGTACATTTTAATGTTGTAATTTTAATATATAAGGAATACAGCTGTAAAGTAATATCATATATTTTAAATTTCCAATAATATAATATTTGAGAATATATTTATCACATATTTCTAATGTTAATAGGGAGAGGATCCACTTACTTCAAAACTAAGTTTAAAATGTTTATTCCACATCTTAGCCAACAATTTTAGGAAAATCCAATGGTTGAATTAGTGAGTATATCAAAACCATTAGATTTCTTAAAATTGATGACTTACGAAATGGAGTAAATTTAAAAAAGTTACTCTTGTAGTAAGTGAATCAATTCTCATGTTTAATTGTAGAAGTATTTTTATAATTTTATAAATGCTTTATTTATTCATTAACTTAGTTTTTATTGTATTAACTATCCTACCTTAATTGATGCAAAAGTTTAATAACATATCAATGTTGTGAAACTCGAGCCAGACATCAAATTGAAAGATGTTCCTATTAGGTTTAACCAGTTTAAACAATTAAATCATCCGGTCGGATCAGATAATTTTAAATATAATTAATATTTTTTATCTATAAATAAATAGTAATATATAAATGTAAAATATTATATAATTAATAATTTTATATAACTATATTGAATAACATCTCTCCATCTTTTTGGACCCAAGTAAAACAAATCATTAGAGTAATGTTCCATTTTTTAAGTGACTCTCATCTTCAAAGCACAGTCCAACCACTCATTCAGTTATCCAATTTAACCGGGTTTAGCACAGTCAAACCGAAATTTATCCGGTTTAAAGCAGTCAAACCATTCATTCAATTAAGACTACAAACTAGAGTCGTTTTCAAGTCCAGTCAGTGATCAGACCGTCCGGTATGATCCAATTATCATAACACTGATATATATACAAGGGAGATGGATAAAATGAGAAATATATGTATGTAAAGCAAAAAAACTCATCACCTAACTATATGATGCCCAATATTATATGAGATTGGCTATAGGAAAATATGCACAAAAGTATATTAACTTAATATAGAAATTATGAGAAAGTTGAGTTTGATGAGTTGACATTTGGCACCCTACCTTAAATAATATATGAGTAGTAATTAATATATTACAAAAAAAATTTGATTAATAAAATCTCCGATAAGGGACTAAATCATATAGAAAGTAACTCATCAAGTACTAGAAACATATGAAACAAAAAAGCTATAGAAAAATCAATGAAAAATATTTGAGTTATAAGGAGTTGTTAATAAATATGATTTATAAAGAATATTAAAATGATGTTCTTAATACCCACCAACTCTATCCCGTATGAACAGGGATATTAGCATTGAAATTTTAGAATCTTTTAATGAAAAACACATTTGAGTTGGTAATGCTTGTAATGATAGGGTCCCTTATACGTTTTTTGGGGACTTAACACTCACTTGTGAAGGAGGCATCTCTGAATAATGATATATATATACATGCAATAATATAACTATAATATTATTGTAAGGACCTGATTTTCATAACTCGAAAATTCTCTTTTAAAATCCTTATTCGTGAAAGTGAAGTGATTACTTTTGAAAGACATTACTCGAACAGTTTGGAAACTTGAGAGAATACGTTTATAAATTTACAAGGCGGAAATATTCCAAACATCTTTCATTTCAAAAGCATGTTATTACACTTCCGTTCAAATACATCCGTTATACAATTACACTTTCTCAAAATTACCTTGAATACAAACATTAGATCAACTTCAATATACACTTACAAGAAAGTTGTTTATACATGAATTCACTTTAACATGTTCTTCATATTACAAATATTCATCATATAACATATTAATTACATATTATGTAACGACCCAAATTCTACCCTTGAAAATTTTTCATTTATTTTAATCCTTTCTTACATACAGTCGTCACCTTCATTAAAAACTCTCAAGTATCTTTCTTTGAAAATACTCTTTACCCTATTATATTATCATACAAATTTATGTTGCGAAAAAACATAATTCATTCAGATAGCCTTTATCACATACGTCCAGTTATGGGTTTTCCAGAGTTATAACGTCCATAACTGCATGTCACCATATTATCCTAATCAGATTACATTTATCCCAAAATACTATCAAATCAACTACAATATCAAATAGCAATAAAGACAATCGAGTAAATAAACACAAAAGCTTCCTAATTGAGCTTCATCCTCAAAATCCTTCATTTACCTACAATGGGATTATCATAAACAACACACAAAACAAAAGGGAGTAAGTCATTAGTTCAAAACTAACATCACACGATAATCCACATTTCAAATACAATTAAGCATTGATAAAAATCATAACCACAAATAAATAAATGTAAACGTTCATATATTCTTTCTTTCATTTCCACGTTATTCATATTCGTCATATAGTATATATATCCCATAATATATATTCTATAGCACGCCTACTACGTTCCTTCGAAACCTCATACTTCTCATCATTCATATCCACCCTATAGAATATATATCTCATACAATATACTCTATAGAATGCATACGACTTTCATTGTGACATTCTCAGTTCTCATCCTTCATATTCACCTTATAGAATATATATCCCATACTATATATCCTATAACATGCATATGACTTTCATTGTTCACATCTTCCACTTTATCATCCATATTCACCCTATAGAATATATATCTCATACTATATATCCTATAGCATGCATATTCGTTTATCTCAAATCTTTTTGTCTCATTGCTTATTCTCGCCATCAGGCTTACTCTTTACCTCCTCCGGTTCTACCACATCGGGTATGTAATTTCTCAATGATCCACTACCACTTCGGGTTGGCAATTTCCCTTAATGATCCACTACCACTTCGGGTAGGTCATATACAATACCACATAGGGCAAGTCATACACAATACCACATAGGGCAAGTCATACGCAATACCACATAGGGCAAGTCATACACAATACCACATAGGGCAAGTCATACGCAATACCACATAGGGCAAGTCATACACAATACCACATAGGGCAAGTCATACGCAATACCACATAGGGCAAGTCATACACAATACCACATAGGGCAAGTCATACACAATACCACATAGGGCAAGTCATACGCAATACCACATAGGGCAAGTCATACACAATACCACATAGGGCAAGTCATACGCAATACCACATAGGGCAAGTCATACGCAATACCACATAGGGCAAGTCATACACAATACCACATAGGGCAAGTCATACGCAATACCACATAGGGCAAGTCATACACAATACCACATAGGGCAAGTCATACGCAATACCACATAGGGCAAGTCATACGCAATAACACATAGGGCAAGTCATACACAATACCACATAGGGCAAGTCATACGCAATACCACATAGGGCAAGTCATATACAATACCACATAGGGCAAGTCATACACAATACTTCACTACCATTCCCAGTAGGATAACAATAACAGTCCACTACCACTCCGGGTAGGACACCATAACAGTCCGCTACCACTCCGGGTAGGACACAATAAACAGTTCACTACCACTCAGGGTAGGACACGATAAATAGTTCACTACCACTCCGGGTAGGACACAATGATAAACCACTACCTCCTCGGGTAGGGTAACAACCATAAACTTACCAACACGTTACCTCTTTCACATACCTCATTCACATAAGTGAGTATGAATTAGAGCCACTTATCCCTTACCTTGGTGAGCGTTGGGGATCGGTTCCGAGTAACTTTAAAAGTCTCCTCCGCGATTTCCTCCAACCTTAGGATCTTTCCTCATTTCCACCAATAACAACAATGTTAGTCATTTATTCCAAATATCACATAAACAACTTACTTTGCATCATTTAATCATACAAAATATTCAACTATCTAAAACATGCATAACATCTCATATTTCAATATTTCCAAAACTACTTCAATACAAGTTTCAAAATATCAAAGCATACATGTTCATCTCATATAACAACATCAAAGCCATTATCCACATCTAACATTTCATCTCTTTCTCTTTATACTCGTATTCTCATTTTGGGGGGTTTTTGGGGTTTTTCATGAATAACCCATAAAACTTTCCATTCATCAAATAACAACTCTAAACTAAGAGTTTACAAGATAAAAACAACATAAAAGGAACCATAACTCTAAAAGATGAGTTTCCATGGTTTCTCATGTTTTGAAAATAAATCCAACATACCCAAAACAAGTTAGAGAGGAAGAAAAAGAGTTAGTAACAAGAGGTTTACCTCTTCTCAAGCTCCAAGATGAGTCCTAAGGCTCTTTGCTCTTGAAAAGCTCTCATTTCTCTCTTCTCTTCGAAGTTCTAACCCAAAAATGTGTTTGGGTTTCTGTTTTAAAGAGGTCTCGTCGGGTTGTAATCGATTACCAACATGGTGTAATCGATTACAACGTGAAAAATGCGCATATCTGATGGATGTAATCGATTACCACGAGTGTGTAATCGATTACCAGCAATGTGTAATCGATTACCATAAATGTGTAATCGATTACACTGTGTCAGATGCACATATCTGATGCTTTTAATACGATGTAATCGATTACCAGCAATGTGTAATCGATTACCAGCAATGTGTAATCGATTACCAGAAATGTGTAATCGATTACACTGTGTCAAATGCACATATCTGATGCTTTTTACATGATGTAATCGATTACCAGCAGAGTGTAATCGATTACCAGCAATGTGTAATCGATTACCATAAATGTGTAATCGATTACACTGTGTCAAATGCACATATCTGATGCTTTTTACACGATGTAATCGATTACCAGCAGAGTGTAATCGATTACACTGTGTCAACAGCCCAAAATTGCCATTTCTCGCCCAGGCGAGAATCCTCCAGTATAGTCCAGGATTTCACCCTCCCAGCTGATCCTTTTTCGCTCAGGCGAGAATCTCTCGATCAAGCGAGGCTTCCAGGACTGATACTATATTTTTAAAGATTAAAATTTGGGGTGTTACATATTATCTACTACTCTATCATACAAGGAAAGACAGAGGGAGTAAGAACCAACTACGGCGACCGTAGCGTGGATTTACATGGAGTAATAACATTAAAGTATTAAAACCACACACATCTAACATCAATCATGATAAGCATATATCAATCAACACATATTATCCATATTCACCCTATAGTACACATATATCTCATACTATATGTAACGCCTCAAGTTACTAACACGGAAAAATTCAATTCTTTTTCTAACATAATAAAATTTCATACCATTTAAAATTTTCTTTCAATTAAGAATACTCTAATAGTAAGGTAAACCATAAAAAGGAAAACAACACAGTGATTCCACAATACTAGGTTCTACACTTTTTAGTCTAGTAAACTGAACATCAAATACATCAATGAAAATTCCTATGAAAAGGTCCAATATCAACCATTACAGACTCCTAGAGTAATTCAAAAGCACACTAAATCCAAAGCAACATAATCACCCTAGGGCTCGGCAATATCTTATTCCTTAGCTCCACCTACAATCCGATTACCACAGATTGAGTAAACAAAACAACATAGAGAGAGTCAGTCATTAAATACATGCAATATAAACATGGTGGATTTAAATAGAATAGTAACATTGAAACATTACTTCACAGAAACTATACAGCATTACAGCACAAATATATCCAAGAGAGTCCATATACCAATATACCATGATCATACCACCTATACATAATATAAATCAAATGTCCATCAATCGAACCACAGTCAAAATCCACACTACAAGTGCACCACAATCCGTACCACGAAGGCGGGTCTAACTCCATGCCACGAAGGACATATTACATTTCCATACCACGAAGGGCAAGTCACAATTCCATACCACGAAGGTCAGGTCATGTAACATCCTGATTTTTGAGTCTTTAAAATTATAGTATCAGTCCTGGAAGTCTCGCTTGAGCGAGAAAGGATCACCTGGAAGGGTGAAATCCTGGACTATACTGGAGGATTCTCGCCCGAGCGAGAGTTGTCTCGCCTGGGCGAGAAATGACAATTTTGGGCTGATAACACAGTGTAATCGATTACATGGTCCTTGTAATCGATTACATGCTGATATCTGATCAGACATGTGTAATTTTCATGATGTAATCGATTACACTATGCATGTAATCGATTACACTATACATGTAATCGATTACACTATTCATGTAATGGATTACACTATGCATGTAATCGATTACACTATGCATGTAATCGATTACATCGTATAAAAATGTCAGATATGTGTAATTTTTCATGATGTAATCGATTACACTATGAATGTAATCGATTACATCATATAAAAATATCGCCACTGTGAGATTCTCGCCTGAGCGAGAATCCCTCGCTTGGGCGAGAGCGTCCGAGCTATAAAAGTGAAAAAGGGGATCTAAAAACCCTAATCTTCACTTCTTTTATCCCCTTTCACTCCTAGCGGCGACTCCTCATGGATTCCGACCATTTCCTCCACTAAACCTCAAAAACACATCAAACCTCTTCCTATTGCTTCTTAATGGAACATTGGAGTGCTTTGGAGAGGAAAAAGCAACAATGGAGGTTGAAGGAGATGGAGGGAGATGGAGCTCTTTTGCGGAGCAACGGAGCTTACGCAACCTAAGGTGAAGGAGAAGACCATTGTGGTCTTAGAGTAATTCATTAGAGTCATCATTCTCCGATTTCCCTCAAGAATCGGAGCATATTAACGAATAGAAACTCTTTCGGGTATTTATGGCCCATGTGAGAAGATGGTTCTAACGTTAATGTGTTATATGATGAAGAATATGTTGTGTGTGATTTATTTATGATAATGTTGTGTTATGGATAGTTGATTTGCTATAAACATATATGGGTGTGTTTGTATCAATGATTGTGTGATGAGTTATTGATTTGTTAAATGTGGCGATGAGTATGTCTATGAAAATGATTAAGTTGTGAGTCGCTTAATTGCTATAAACATATGTGGGTTTATTTGTAATAATGATTTTGTGATGAACCGCTTGTTGGTGATAAATGGACATAATTATATTATGTGATGATGATGTTGTGAGTGGTTCTGTTGTGGTAGGATATGAAATACATTATGTTTATGACATTGATGTGGTGTCTTGTGTTTTGAGGAAGTTGCAATATTAGAATAATGTAGTGGAAATATTATATTGTGATTGATGTTGTAGTACGGAATTGTGACCTGCCCTTCATGGTATGGAATTGTGACCTGCCCTTCGTGGTATGGAATTGTGACCTGCCCTTCGTGGTACGGAATTGTGACCTGCCCTTCGTGGTATGGAATTGTGACCTGCCCTTAGTGGTATGGAATTGTGACCTGCTCTTCGTGGTATGGAATTGTGACCTGCCCCTCGTGGTATGGAGTTTGACCTGCCCCTCGTGGTATGGAGTTTGACCTGCCCCTCGTGGTACGGAGTTTGACCTGCCCCTCGTGGTATGGAGTTTGACCTGCCCCTCGTGGTATGGAGTTTGACCTGCCCCTCGTGGTATGGAGTTTGACCTGCCCCTCGTGGTATGGAGTTTGACCTGTCCCTCGTGGTATGGAGTTTGACCTGCCCCTCGTGGTATGGAATTTTGATATGCCTTCGTGGTATGAATGTGACCTGCATTCGTGATGTTGATTTGATTGGCCCTTTGTGATATTGGTTGGTCGTAGTTGTATTGAATTGTTGTAGAAGTGTTGTACTGATGCGTTGAAATGTCTAAAAGAAATGTGGTGATTATACTGATTGAATAGGTGCACATTATGTGGTTTAAGGTATTGACTGGTATATAAATGGTATATGTTTACTATGATTGATTTTAGATGATTGTATAGGTTGTTATAGTTTAATGATATTACTCCATGTAATTTCACGCTACGGTCACCGTAGTTGGTTCTTACTCCCTCTGCTTTTCCTTGTCTATGTGTTATATATGAGTTCAGGATGTTGCTGTGGCGTCGTGGATGTTTGCTGATGGGAGTATAGACTGGAGTAGTCATTTTTGTATTCCGAAATTATATTTGTATAATGTATGTAATATGAGAAATATGTTGAAGTAACTATGTTGTATAAATGAACTTTTTCGAAAGATGCAATAAGATTAGCATGAGTACCTTTATCAGTGTTGTAATTGAAACAAAGGATAATGGTATGAATTATGGATTAGAATAGAATGTGATGTAATGTTTTGATGAAAAAATATTATTGATTATTTCCGCATTTTGAATTGGGAAACTTAACTAATATTTGCATTTAATAAAGTTTTCAAAATTTTCGAGTTATGAAAATCGGGTCGTTACAATATGGTATCAGAGCATATGTCAACTTTGCGGCCTAGGGTATGACCTTACATGCTTCTTTGTGAAATTGGTGTGAGTAACTACTTGACTTATGTGCATTGTTGTTGACTATGTGGTAAATGCTGATGTGAAAGATGATTGTTGAATTCCTTGCAGTAAGTGTTTGGTGGTGAATTTATCGTTGGATGTCTTGTGGTGAGTTATTAATGAAGTGTTTGTTGAAAACTTCTTGTTGGATTTCTTGTTGAGAATTTATTGAAGAATCCCGTGTTATAAAATTCTTGTTGAATTCACTGTTATTGTCTCATTGTAGAAATTCTTGTTGGTAAGCCCTTGTTGGGGATTCTTGTTGAAAACTCTTGCTGAAAATTTCTGGTTGTGAACCTCTTGTAGAAATTGCCTATGATGAGTTTCTGGTTGTGATTTCCTGCGAAATTTCTTGATGTGAAATTTACTTGTTGAGAGTTCCTTGTGGTGAATCTATTGTTATGGACTTCTTGTCGATGTCTTACTATGGACTTTCTTTTATCACTAACATTAAGATAATTGAGGAGAAACGACTGAATTAGTTTTCTTTGGACGTTTGCTTATATGTCTCTATGAGTATGGTTGAACATGATTAAGGTAATGGTCGCCCACTATGACATCTAATAGAGAATTGAATATCTTGTTGGCATCATGAGAATATAAACCTTGAAAGAACTATATCCTGTGTCCTGAAAATTGGATTTTTATTTGATTGATGATTTTTGATAATAAGGGGAATGTTAGCCTTTGCTAATAGTAGGATAATCTAGAACATGAAAAGTTCTATGTTATGTTATGTGATTTCCTACATGTTTCTAGTTAATGTATGTTGTTAATTATCTTGCCATTCCTCAGGATTGAAACAAATATGCACGATGTAGTGATTGACCGTTTATTAAACTCGGTGGCTAAATATTTACATTTTATTATGAGACATGTAACCATACAACTTTACTTGTAAAAGTCCACTAGCATATACTTGCATGTTTTTCCTAGAAATGAACATGTACTTCTTGACTTATTCATGCATACAAGTTGCTTACGATGCATGAAAGTTTAGAAAGTTGAATGAAATGAAGAATTTGTGTGTAACATGTTTTGTATGACAATGGTGAAATATCCCTTTGAGATTAATTCTTAATATCCGATAATTTGTTCCGCGATGTGTGGATTCTAGAAGCAATATGTAATTGATCGGTAATGACTTGAATAGTAATGTAAATGATTCAGGTGAACATGTAAATGGATATGTTGTATGGAAGGTGTTGGGAATGATATATTGGTTTTAAAAGTATTGTGTTAACGAGGAAATGTAAATGAAAGATAAATAGTATATTTTGAAAAGACTAAGTCGGGTATCTTCGTTTTTGTGAGTTGCAAAAGGTTATCCTCCTTTGTTTGCATTTATCTGTATATTTATGCTAAGTGGTAAACTTATGTTTCAAGGTAATGAATGAGGTTAGTTAAGTTACTTACCACGTCGTTGTGATGAATGTATTTGAATAAACGTGAACCTTTAGATATGTTGTTATTTTGAAGTGACTCATGGGGTGATCAAAATGATTTAGTATGAAAAAGAATAAGCATGCAAATGTTATAGTGATACCTTTTCATGGTGCCAGTTATTTCTTATAGGTGCATAAATCTGAGTCTTGATGATGAACATGGATGTTGTGTTGTTGAAGTTTTAGCGGGGTTAATCGATAAACAAAATTTTGTTTCTATGCTCCGTGAAGAAAGTAGTATTGGGAATAGCAAAGTTGTTTTGATTTTTGTACATGAAACTTTCGGTTTATGATGATTGACATTTTGTAGTTGAATATTTGCAATGCACGATATAGTAGTGATGTACACCAAATTATCTGTTTGATATTGTACTTACAAAACTTGTTTCTGTTTCATGTGCGTATTGCTATGCATAATTGTGGTGTTATTGCATAAGTGTGTTTCTGTAAAAGAAATATGTGGACTCTACTGTCCTGAATCTTAATTTGAACTTTCGGTGTCACGTAAAAAAAAAAAAAAAAGAGGAGAGATTTTTGAAGCTATTTTGAAATGATTATGAAAACCTTGCTTTCACGAGGTGATCGCCATGAATCTTATATTTAACTATTTTCGAAAGTCATTTTGGGTGGAGTGTAGAAGGTGGCTAAGCATAAACTTAGTTTCACATTGAATTTCCAAAAGCTTAGCAACTGCATCTTGTACGAATGTAATGTTGTTAAAAACTTTGTGAAGTAACTCTGACTAGGTGTTTCTAGACATGTTGTAGATATGAGTACTAAATGTATATTTGCAATTGTAAATGAAATATCCATACATAACGTATATTATTGGATTGAGCGTTTGTAAAATTGCAATGATCATTGGTGGCAAAGCATGTGATTTGATTGAGTCTGCGACCTTGTATGCCTAGTTAGGACTATGAACTAGCAAATCTTCTTAAACCACAATCGTTGTAGTTGGAATGTTTAGTTGAGTTGGATAATTACTTGGTAATTTTATTTGGTACTGGGAATTACTCCAAAAATCTTTTTGCCTAAACGCTACTCGTTGAATGAATGACTTGTTTATGTGTTATAGCAAGTACAAGTTTGAAAATGCTAGTGATACTTTTTGAGTTAATTGTGACTATTTTCATGTGTGAAATGAAATGACGCTGTTTCCATCGAGTGGAGGCCGATCTAGCTATTGCATTTTGGATGTAAGGTGGTGCATCTTGGTAGATGATGGGTATTGAGTTCCACTTTCTTTTGAATTCGAATGTGTTACTGTGAATTTCATTGTATGTGTTGATCATTTTGAATGATTTTATCTTGATAGATCGGGAAGATCTATTGTTCTTGATGAATACTTGAGAATTTTTATTCCGGTGGTAACAACTTCCTCTTAATTGTCCTAGTTGTCCATATATTTGCATTTAGTATGTGGACTCTGAAAAGTTAGTCCATGAGTTGTCATTGTAGTATTACTGTTACATGGTATGTGTCATTGTTTGTCGACTAAGCGATCTTAATTGCTTAGCTGGTCGGACCTAAGTTTGGTCATGTATATCTATGCCTAGTGTCGGAGTGATAATAGTATATTCCTGAGAATAACCTGATAAAATTTCGGGGACGAAATTTCTTTTAGGGGGGAAGGATTGTAACATCATGATTTTTGAGTCTTTAAAATTATAGTACCAGTCCTGGAAGTCTCGCTTGAGCGAGAAAGGATCACCTGGAAGGGTGAAATCCTGGACTATACTGGAGGATTCTCGCCCGAGCGAGAGTTGTCTCGCCTGGGCGAGAAATGACAATTTTGGGCTGATAACACAGTGTAATCGATTACATGGTCCTTGTAATCGATTACATGCTGATATCTGATCAGACATGTGTAATTTTCATGATGTAATCGATTACACTATGCATGTAATCGATTACACTATACATGTAATCGATTACACTATTCATGTAATCGATTACACTATGCATGTAATCGATTACACTATGCATGTAATCGATTACATCGTATAAAAATGTCAGATATGTGTAATTTTTCATGATGTAATCGATTACACTATGAATGTAATCGATTACATCATATAAAAATATCGCCACTGTGAGATTCTCGCCTGAGCGAGAATCCCTCACTTGGGCGAGAGCGTCCGAGCTATAAAAGTGAAAAAGGGGATCTAGAAACCCTAATCTTCACTTCTTTTACCCCATTTCACTCCTAGCGGCGACTCCTCATGGATTCCGACCATTTCCTCCACTAAACCTCAAAAACACATCAAACCTCTTCCTATTGCTTCTTAATGGAACATTGGAGTGCTTTGGAGAGGAAAAAGCAACAATGGAGGTTGAAGGAGATGGAGGGAGATGGAGCTCTTTTGCGGAGCAACGGAGCTTACGCAACCTAAGGTGAGGGAGAAGACCATTGTGGTCTTAGAGTAATTCATTAGAGTCATCATTCTCCGATTTCCCTCAAGAATCGGAGCATATTAATGGATAGAAACTCTTTCGGGTATTTATGGCCCATGTGAGAAGATGGTTCTAACGTTAATGTGTTATATGATGAAGAATATGTTGTGTGTGATTTATTTATGATAATGTTGTGTTATGGATGGTTGATTTGCTATAAACATATATGGGTGTGTTTGTATAAATGATTGTGTGATGAGTTATTGATTTGTTAAATGTGGCAACGAGTATGTCTATGAAAATGATTAAGTTGTGAGTCGCTTAATTGCTATAAACATATGTGGGTTTATTTGTAATAATGATTTTGTGATGAACCGCTTGTTGGTGATAAATGGACATAATTATATTATGTGATGATGATGTTGTGTGTGGTTCTGTTGTGGTAGGATATGAAATACATTATGTTTATGACATTGATGTGATGTCTTGTGTTTTGAGGAAGTTGCAATATTAGAATAATGTAGTGGAAATATTATATTGTGATTGATGTTGTAGTACGGAATTGTGACCTGCCCTTCGTGGTATGGAATTGTGACCTGCCCTTCGTGGTATGGAATTGTGACCTGCCCTTCGTGGTATGGAATTGTGACCTGCCCTTCGTGGTACGGAATTGTGACCTGCCCTTCGTGGTATGGAATTGTGACCTGCCCTTCGTGGTATGGAATTGTGACCTGCCCTTCGTGGTATGGAATTGTGACCTGCCCCTCGTGGTATGGAGTTTGGCCTGCCCCTCGTGGTATGGAGTTTGACCTGCCCCTCGTGGTACGGAGTTTGACCTGCCCCTCGTGGTATGGAGTTTGACCTGTCCCTCGTGGTATGGAGTTTGACCTGCCCCTCGTGGTATGGAGTTTGACCTGCCCCTCGTGGTATGGAGTTTGACCTGTCCCTCGTGGTATGGAGTTTGACCTGCCCCTCGTGGTATGGAATTTTGATATGCCTTCGTGGTATGAATGTGACTTGCATTCGTGATGTTGATTTGATTGGCCCTTTGTGATATTGGGTGGTCGTAGTTGTATTGAATTGTTGTAGAAGTGTTGTACTGATGCGTTGAAATGTCTAAAAGAAATGTGGTGATTATACTGATTGAATAGGTGCACATTATGTGGTTTAAGGTATTGACTGGTATATGTTTACTATGATTGATTTTAGATGATTGTATAGGTTGTTATACTTTAATGATATTACTCCATGTAATTTCACGCTACGGTCACCGTAGTTGGTTCTTACTCCCTCTGCTTTTCCTTGTCTATGTGTTATATATGAGTTCAGGATGTTGCTGTGGCGTCGTGGATGTTTGCTGATGGGAGTATAGACTGGAGTAGTCGTTTTTGTATTCCGAAATTATATTTGTATAATGTATGTAATATGAGAAATATGTTGAAGTAACTATGTTGTATAAATGAACTTTTTCGAAAGATGCAATAAGATTAACATGAGTACCTTTATCAGTGTTGTAATTGAAACAAAGGATAATTGTATGAATTATGGATTAGAATAGAATGTGATGTAATGTTTTGATGAAAAAGTATTATTGATTATTTCCGCATTTTGAATTGGGAAACTTAACTAATATTTGCATTTAATAAAGTATTCAAAATTTTCGAGTTATGAAAATCGGGTCGTTACAGGTCACAACTCCGTACCACGAAGGGCAGGTCACAATTCCATACCACGAAGGGCAGGTCACAATTCCGTACCACGAAGGGCAGGTCACAATTCCGTACCACGAAGGGCAGGTCACAATTCCATACCACGAAGGGCAGGTCACAATTCCGTACCACGAAGGGCAGGTCACAATTCCATACCACGAAGGGCAGGTCACAATTTCATACCACGAAGGGCAGGTCATAATTCCATAATCAACATATTATCCACAACCGTAAGATTAACGCGGTTAAATAGGAAATTCATGATATTTCCCGTTTAATCATGTTAATTCACCGAAACCATCCAACTAGTGAGTGTCGTTGGGGTTTCCAATGCTAAAATTCTAATACCACAAAGGTTAATGCTGCTCCCTCACCTGAGTAGCCGCTAATGGTTGCACTAAAGCTCAGTTGCGTTTTCCGCCGTCTCCTCCAACCTTAGGGTCTTTCAACCCACAACAACAACAATCACAACACATCAATTTACATGTCAAGACAAGAATAATACCAACCAAAACTTATACAACACAAGACAACATCATCTATTCACTTCATCCTCAAAAGGAAAGGTTTCCATAATATTGAAATGACTCTACGGTTTTGAAAACACCCCTTCATACACCCATTACGAAAAACAACTCATGCTCTACTAGTTTTACAAGGTTTTCCAAAGCAAAACGAACCACAATGTCAAAAGAGGGTTTATGGGGTTTTATCCCTAAACGTGGAGAAGAAACCCTATCGAAAACTAGACATTCAACCCTAAGAGAGACTAAGTTAAGTGATTTACCTCTTCTCCGGCCTCTTTCTCGACTCTAAGGGTGCTCAACTCCTCAAACCGTTCCTCTCCTCTTTGTTTTTCGAAAAATAACCCTTATCCTCACTTGGGACGTCTATTTATGTTTTCAGAGAATCTCACCGTGTTAAGTGTAATCGATTACAGTGTGAAAAATGCACATATCTGATGTAATCGATTACTAGTATAGTGTAATCGATTACATCATGAAAATTACACATGTCTGATCAGATGTCAGCATGTAATCGATTACACCATGAAAAATTACACATGTCTGATCAGATATCAGCATGTAATCGATTACCAGGACCAAGTAATCGATTACATCATGAAAATTACACATGTCTGATCAGATATCAGCATGTAATCGATTACCAGGACCATGTAATCGATTACACTGTGTCGACAGCCCAAAATTGTCATTTCTCGCCTAGGCGAGAATCTCTCGCTCAAGCGAGACTTCCAGGACTGATACTATAATTTTAAGGACTAAAAATTAGGATGTTACACTATATGTGTTCTATAGTGTGCATACTCATTCATCACATATTATTCATATTCACCCTATAGTACACATACATCCCATACTATATGTGTTCTATAGTGTGCATATTTATTTATCACATATTATTCATATTCACCCTATAGTACACATACATCCCATACTATATGTGTTCTATAGTGTGCATATCTTATTCGTCCAAATATACTCATTTCTCATCATTCATATTCACCCTATAGGATATATATCCCATACTATATATTCTATAGCATGCATATGACTTTCATTACTTTTGAGTCATATTTTCTTTGGTACTCCCCCAAATAGATTGAATTCGTTTTGAGTCATATTTCCTTGGGTACTCCCCCAAATAGATTGAATTCGTTTTGAGTCATATTTCCTTTGGTACTCCCCCAAATAGATTGAATTCGTTTTGAGTCATATTTCCTTTGGTACTCCCCCAAATAGATTGAATTCGTTTTACAAAACAGAAAAGTCACGCATTTTCCAACATAATGCATAAATTCCAAACGTATTATTTTAAAACCATTATCTCTTTCACATACCTCATTCATATCAGCAAGTATGGTTTAGAGACACTTATCCCTTACATGTATATAACAATCAACCACTCACAACATACTCATTTTGATAAACATACTCAAATCCATTTAACACATTCACAACTCATCACACATTCGTTGTTACAACACACCCAGACATGTTTATAACAATCAACCACTTACAACATACTCATTTATGCTTATGACCATAAATATCTCACACACCATCATTATCACACAACATAACCATTATCATAAACAAACCACGCATAACATATTCTTCATCATATACACATTAATGTTAGAACCATCTTTAATGACGGTGTATTACCATAAATGAGCATATAGGGTTTTATTCAATTAAACGGTTTTCCCCACACATATATCTCCACTTTTATGGCTAATACATCCTCATGTAAGATAAAGGCTCTCACATGGATCACAAACTCCCAAGAGAGTTTCTATCCGTTAATATGCTCCAATTCTTGAGGGAAATCGGAGATGACGACTCTAATGAAATACTCTAAGACCACAATGGTCTTCTCCCTCACCTTAGGTTGTGTAAGCTTCGTTGCTCCGCAAAAGAGCTACATCTCCCTTCATCTCCTCCAACCTCCATTGTTGTTTTTTCACCTCCAAGCTTTTCCAAATGTGTCACCATGAAGCAAGAGGAAGGTTTTGATGAGTTTTGAGGCTTAATGGAGGTAAAAATGGTTCATTTGGGTGGAGCCACCGTTGGGAGAGAAATGGGGAGAAAGAAAATGAAGATTAGGGTTTCTAGGTCCCCTTTTATTCACTTTTATAGTCACAGCGATGAGTGTAATCGATTACCATATGGTGTAATCGATTACACCAGTTAAAAATTTAAAATACAAACTCAACGACTCGATGTAATCGATTACCAAACATGTTGTAATCGATTACAATGTGAAAAATGCACATATCTGATGCTTTTAATATGTTGTAATCGAGTACGAGTATAGTGTAATCGATTACATCATATAAAATACACAGATCTGATTAGTTTATCATCATGTAATCGATTACCAGTATTGTGTAATTGATTACACTGTTTCAGAGTGCCCAAAATTGCCATTTCTCGCCCAGGCGAGACAACTCTCTCTCAAGCGAGACTTTCAGGACTGATACTATAATTTTAAAGATTAAAATTCGGGGTGTTACAATTATACTAATTAAAATTGTGTTAGATGACTTACGATGTGGAGTAAATTTAAAAAGTTACTCGTATAGTAAGTGAATCATTTCTCATGTTTAATTGTAGAAGTATTTTTATAATTTTATAAATACTTTATTTATTTATTAACTAAGTTTTTATTGTATTAACTATCATACCTTAATTGATACAAAAGTTTAATAATATATCAATGTTGTGAAACCCGAGCCGAACATCAAACTAGAAGAGGTTCCTATTAGGTTTAACCTGTTTAAACAATTAAATCATACGGTTGGACCGATTGATTTTAAATATAATTAATTTTTTTTATCTACAAATAAATAGTTTTATATAAATATAAAATATTATATAATTAATAATTTTATATAACTATATTGAACAACATCTATCCATCTTTTTGGACCCAAGTAAAACAAAACATTAGAGAAATGTTTCATTTTTTAAAATTTTGTCATGTTCAAAGCACAGTCCAATCACTCATTCGGTTATCCAGTTTAACTAGGTTTTTACACTCGAACCAGAAATTCTCCAGTTCAAAGCAGTTCAACTATTCAATCGGTTAAGACTACAAACTAGAGTTGTTTTCAAGTCTGGTCAATGATCAGACCGTCCGATCTCATCCGGTTATCATAACACTAATATATATACAAGGGAGATGGATAAAATGAGAAATATAAGTTGGTAAAGCAAAAAAAAACTCATCACATAACTATTTGATGTCCAATATTATATGAGATTGGCTATAGGAAAATATGCACAAAAATATATTAACTTAAAAATTATGAGAAAGTTGAGTTTGATGAGTTGACACATGACACATTACCATAAATAATATAGGAATAGTAATTAATATATTACAGAAAAAAGTTGACTACTAAAATCTCCAATAAGAGACTAAATCATATAGAAATTAACTCATCAAGTACTAGAAACATATAAAACAAAAAAGTTATAGATAAATCGATGAATAAAAATTTGAGTAGTTAGGAGTTGTTAATAAATATGATTTATAAAGAATATTAAAATGATGTTCTTAATACCCACCAATTCTTTCCATATGAACATGGATATTAGCATTGAAATTTTAGATTCTTTTAATGCAAAAGCACATTTGGGTTGGTTGGTAATGCTTGTAATGAGTGGCCCCTTATATGTTTTTTTACTTAACACTCACTTATGAGGAGGCATGTCTGAATAATAATATAATAATATAACTATAATATTATAATAATTATAATTGTGTTAGATGACTTTCAATGTGGAGTAAATTTGAAAAAGTTACTATTATAGTAAGTGAATTCATTCTCATGTTTAATTGTAGAAGTATTTTTATATTTTTATAAATGTTTTATTTATTCATTAACTTAGTTTTTATTGTATTAATTATCCTACCTTAATTGATGCAAAAGTTTAATAATATATCAATGTTGTGAAACCTGAGTCGGACATCAAACTCGAAGAGGTTCTTATTAAGTTTAACGGGTTTAAACAAATGTGATTAAATTTTTTATCTATAAATAAATAATTATATATAAATGTAAAATATTATATATTTAATAATTTTATATAATTATATTGAACAACATCTCTCCATCTTTTTTGGACCAAAGTAAAACAAAACATTAGAGTAATGTTCCATTTTTTAGAATTTTAAGTGACTCCCATGTTCAAAGCACAGTCAAACCACTCATTCGGTTATCCATTTTAACCAGATTTAACACGGTCGGATATGAATTTCTCCAGTTCAAAGCAATTCAACCATTCATTCAGTTAAGATTACAAACTAGAGTCGTTTTCAAGTCCGGTCTGTAATCGGACCATCTGTTCTAGTCCATTTATCATAACACTAATATATATATAGAAGGGAGATGAATAAAATGAGAAATATATGTTGGTAAAGCAAAAACACTTATCACATAACTATAAAATCTCCAAAATTTGTTTGAGATTCACTCTAGGAAAATGTGCACAAAAATATATTAACTTAATATAGAAATTGTGAGAAAGTTACATTTAATAAGTTGACACTTGGCACCCGACCCTAAATAATATACAAGTAGTAATTAATATATTATAAAAAAATGTTGACTAATAAAATCCCGAATGATAGACTAAATCATTTAGAAATTAATTCATCAAGTACTAGAAACATATGAAACAAAAAAGCTATAGATAAATCGATGAAAATTGAGTAATAATGAGTTATTAATAAATATGATTTATAAAGAATATTAAAATGATGTTCTTAATACCCACCAACTCTTTCACACATGGATATTAGCATTGAAATTTTATATTCTTTTAATGCAAAAGCATTTTTGAGTTGGTAATTCTTATAATGAGTGGCCTGTTATATTTTTTTTTGGACATTTGGTGCTTTTAACACTCACTTGTGAAGGAAACATGTCTGAATAATAATATATGTATATATATATACATATAATAATATAATTATAATATTATACTAATTATAATTGTGTTATTATAATGTTAATTCAGTAATATATATACATACAATAATATAACTAAAATAGTATACTAATTATAATTGTATTATTATAATGTCTTGTTCATCCATGATTAAATTTTTTTTACCACAATATTAAAGAAGTAATACCTTTATTTATTTTTTATGTATGTTGTATATAAGAAATCGATGTATAAAAACTCATATTTTTTAATATTTTTTTGTATATTTTGGGTAGCTAAGGACTCATGACATGTAGTTATGGGTGAATTGAGATCAATTGTACTTTATTTTATCCCCAATTGTGTCTTCATTTAATTAGAAAGTAATAATTAATTAAAAAAATGTCATAAAAATATAAACTAACATCTTTATATTACTTATTGAAATTTGATTAACTTGTAATATGAAAAAATAATTTTTTTAGGACATATGATATTTGTTTAGTGGAGGTACAAATTTAATAAAATGGAAAATTTCATTTCATAGTCATAACATTATCATCCCTATCCCAAAAAGAAGGTCTTTATGGTAAAATCACTTTAATTATCTTGTTCAATGTATTAAGCCTGATATTCATCAAAGAGCTATCTCAGATCATGTGTATAAATAGCATCACAATTGGAGTGAAAAAATCACACCAAATAACAAGTTTCTTCATTTTATTCTTGTCAATTTCGTTCTTATCTTCCAACCACCACCATGAATGCAACCAATGACTCAAATAGTATACAATACATGAAACTGAAGAACAAGCTGATTAAGTAGACAAGTGAGATAAGCACTCTCGATGAAACTGATGCATGTGTCATCATCTATGGCCCAAATCAACCTCGACCAGAGATTTGGTCGTCTCGCCTAGGTGTCAAGGTATGATCAACAAGTTCAAGGCAATGCCCAATTTGGAACGAACCCGCAATATGTTTAACCGTGAAAGCTTGCTGAAGAAAATGCTCACCAAGACCCTACAGAAGTTAGAGAATCTGAAAAAAGAGAACATGAAAACCAAAATGGAGATTTTAATGTTCCAGTGTATGAATTCTAGTAGCATTGTTAACAACAATGATAGAAACGTTGATATGAATGACCTCATGTGGGCAATAAACTAGAACCTGAAAGATGTTGATGGGAAAAAAAGGTGTGGATGAAACCGAACATGGCACAATAATGGCTCTAAATGTAGCAGAAAGTTTGAATGAAAAAGGTGCAAATGTTGGTGTTGATGGCAAAGGAATGATTGAGGCCAATATGGGTGCCGTGGAGAATGAGGATTTGGCTTTTGAATTTGGCAATGCTGGAAGGAATGAGTTTGAGCATGGTTCTTCAACCCCATGAAGAATCATGTTGTTTTCTAATAACATTTGAAGGGTCTCTTTGGCTTGGATTGTCCTTGACACCTTTATGCATATTTGTTTTTCAGTCTTTGAATTTCTATAAATCGTGTTACAACGATTGGTCGTGAGTCTAGTTTTCATAATTGTGTTTATGCTTTGATTAGAAATCAAAGCTAGTCGTTGTTGTTTTTATGTTTGATCTTGTGAAAAATCTATCAGTTGAATAAAGAGACTCTTTTATGATGTTTTCAATGATTTGGTACTAATGGTGTTCCTTGAGTGCAAGAAATTCAGGAAAACGAGAAAAATAGTTCTCACCTCACTCACACAATAATAAACAAAATACAACATACAATGATATATTTAGAAATCATTATTTTGTCATTGGAAATATGAGAAAAAACAATCATTTGTCCTTCCATTAATGGAGAAGAACTTTGTTCTGCAACAAGAACATATAACATATTATTCATTGTAAAAATACACCATAATTATATTTTTAACTTAAATACATTGTTTTCTGAATGAATCTCATTAATATTTAGAGTGACATTTACAATAAGACAGAAAAGAGTTTATGAAAAATATTGTCTGACATATCTCAAAGTTTACTTCTTTTTTTCATTATCTGAAGATATATCTATTATTATTTTCAAAACAAATATCTTTTGATTAACCAATTTAAATTATGTTTTAAAAGGGATAAATACCCCTTTAATTGGTAAGCTTTCACATTCAATGAAATATAGACATGAATCTAGATAAAATTTTAATACAGATTTATTAATTAATGAAATTATATCAAACCCATCATTAAAGCTAATGGTCTAGAACAATTTATATTATTAAACTGTATATTAGAGGAGTATGAGTGGATTAGTCGAATTTGTCTCAACCCAACTCTAATTGTTAAGGATTGATTCAATGTCAAACTATTTTGAGCTCATGTTCCGCTCAATTAAAGTTTATGAATTTTCGAGGAGAATAATGAGGTCAAATTTATAATGCTCATCACCATTTGCATATAATCTGTTAATGAATTATGCATACAAAAAAATTGTGAATTTTAATAATAAATGTAACTATCAATTAAACTTCATGTTGGAAAGATAGTATAGATGTATATGTATGTATAGAAAGAGAGTAAGGTGAAAAAATAATATGAAAAATGTGAACAATTAATATGTATTATTTAATTTTATTTGAATAGTCAATATTAAATATATTGTTTTTCAGTATGTTTGATCTTGTGAGATGTAAGAACCCAATTTATAACCTAAAATTTTCGTCCATTTATTGTTAAACATATAAATTATAGTAACTACTTTCTCACTATCTATTCCCATGAATTACATCCTCGATATAATTAAGGTTCAATTTCGATAATGACAAATTAATCTACTAAAGTATTTTGGGGTTCATAACCCATAAACTTCATATTTTTAATTTCAAAAGGAGGGCTTCGCCCCCGCATACACTTCAATCATACCTCAAGTCCCTAGAAATAGGGATACATGTCAAATAGTTCAAGCAATAGATACAAGTACGTGCATAATACAAAACAACACTTTAGTATTCCTATTACAACAATGTTCAGAAAACTAAACTACGACATCATTCGAATCCGCTAATCCTTAGCTTGACCTGTACACCGGTTATCACGAAATACAACATCAAGAAAACATAAGGGGGTAAGACATCAAGTTATATAATCATTAATATATAATCGGAATAGGATAATTATAATGCAAACATATACATATCTACGTGATTCTATCGGTAACATAATTCAACCATTAAGGTACACTAAACTATCATTCTACCAATTACCAACCACGTTTAATAGTAATTATCCATACCACATAGGGTAAGTCAACACCACGAAGGCTAATCAGTACCACATAGGGCAAGTCAACGCCACGAAGGCTAATAATTACCACATAGGGCAAGTCAACGCCACGAAGGCTATTCAATACCACATAGGGCAAGTCAACGCCACGAATGCTATTCAATACCACATAGAGCAAGTCAACTCCACAAAGGCTATTCAATACCACATAGGGCAAGTCAACGCCACGAAGGCTATTCAATACCACATAGGGCAAGTCAATGCCACGAAGGCTATACAATACCACAGAGGACAAGTCAATGCCACGAAGGCCATCCAATACCACATAGGGCAAGTCAATGCCACGAAGGCTATACAATACCACATGGGGCAAGTCAACGCCGCGAAGGCTATACAATACCACATAGGGCAAGTCAATGCCACGAAGGCTATACAATTCCACATAGGGCAAATAATAATCAGTTTACTTTATTAATATAACAATAATGTCAATACATTTACCTTTTCCATCAAATCATTAACTATGGAAAACACGTCTCCCTTACCTTGGCGTGTGTTGGCGTTTGACGGCTTGTTTGAATCTAATCCGCTCCCTCCAACCTTAGGGTCTTTACCCATTCACACATACACAAAAACAACATCAATAATATATTCGTAACATCACATTATAACTCATTTTACATGTTTCTACCATAAATTAGTTCATACTCCGATAACTCTCGAAACTATCTCTATCGAGACTCCCATCTTCATCATAACATTTAACCACTCATTCCACATCACAAATCATAAACCACGACCCAACTTACCATTTTCCAACCCATTTTCTTCACCATTTCAATTCTTGGTTTTGGGGTTTCTTAATATCAATATTTTTCAACTACCATCTCCAAATAGACACTCTATATTATGAGTTTTCGAGAAAGAAGTTAACTAAAACGAACTACTACACCAATGGAGAGGGTTAGGTCATTTTCCAACTCAAAGAGAAGAGACCCCAACAATCTTAATGAGTTTCTAAGTAAGAAGAAGGGTTAAAATCAAGAGGTTTACCTCTTCTCTAGCTTCACGTAGTCTTTATGCGAGCTCTAGCCAAGAAAATCGCTTCCTTTTCTCCTTTCTCTCAAAAACTCCCCCAATTTTCGTGTTTGGGGCTCTATTTTAGGTTTTAGGATTTTAGATTCTCGCCCAAGCGAGAATACGTCGCCCAGACGAGAGATCCCGCCTTTTTTTACATTTTCAAACACTGACGCTCTCGCTCAAGCGAGAATCCCACAGTGTCAATACACTCCCTCTCGCCCAGGCGAGCCATCTCGCCCAAGCGAGGCTCCCAGATAAAATTCTGGGAGAAATACTGGTGCTCTCGCCCAAGCGAGAATCAGTCAGTAGCTCCCAGACTGACTGAGTTTCACCATGTTCCAATTATCAAACTTTTAGGGGGTTACATGAGAAATCTATCAGTGGAATAAAGAAACTCTTTTATGGTGTTTTCAATGATTTTGTAGTAATTGTCTTCATTGAGAGAGAGAAATTCAGGAAAACGATAAGGATAGTTCTCACCTCATTCACGTAACAAGGAGTAAAGATTGTAATAAACAAAAGAACACAATAAAATGACAAAATGAATCTTTTATCTTTTTATTTATTATGAAAAACATAAGGAAAAATAATTATTTGTCTTTCGATTAATGTAGAAGATCTTTGTTCCATATTAAAAGTATATAAGATATCATTCATCTTAAAAAATACATACATTTTTTTAATGAATCTGATTAATATTTAGAATGACATACATTATAAGACATAAAAGAGCTTATGCAAAATATTGTCCGGCACATCACAAAATTTATTTCTTTTTTTCACTATGTGAATATATTCAAAACAAATATCTTTTGATTAACCAATATAAATTATGTTTTAAAAGGGACAAATGCTCCTATAATTGGTAAGCTTTCACATTAAATGATAATATACATATGCATGAATCTAGGTAAAATTTTAATATAGATTTATTAATTAATGAAATTTTAATGAATCTGGATAATATTTAGAATGACATACATTATAAAAAATAAAAGAGCTTATGCAAAATATTGTGCGGCACATCACAAAATTTACTTCTTTTTTTCATTATGTGAAGATATACTCAAAACAAATATTTTTGATTAACCAATATAAATTATGTTTTAAAAGGGATAAATGCTCCTATAATTGGTAAGTTTTCACATTAAATGATAATATACATATGCATGAATCTAGGTAAAATTTTAATATAGATTTATTAATTAATGAAATTTTAATGAATCTGATTAATATTTAGAATGACATACATTATAAGACATAAAAGAGCTTATGCAAAATATTGTCCGACACATCACAAAATTTACTTCTTTTTTTCATTATGTGAAGATATATTCAAAACAAATATTTTTGATTAACCAATATAAATTATGTTTTAAAAGGGATAAATGATCCTTTAATTGGTAAGTTCTCACATTAAATGATAATATACATATGCATTAATCTAGGTAAATTTTAATATAGATTTATTAATTAATAAAATTATGTCAAACCCACCAAAATTTAATTGTGGAAAACAATTATATTATTAAAATGAATATTAGAGGAGTATGAGTGGAAAGGATTTGAATTGAACTTGCCTCAGCCCCTCAGCCCAGTTCGAATGTTAAGGATTAACACAAGCCGAGTTTCACGCAAGTTTAATGTCGAACTATTTTAAGCTCACGTTCATTAAATTTCGAGCAAATTGATAAACTCAAATTTATATTGCTCATCAACATTTATCTATAATGTGTTAATGAATTATGCAAACAGAAAAATTGTGAATTTTAATAATAAATATAAATATCAATTAAAGTTCATGTTGGAAAGATGGTATAGATGTATATGCAATGTATAGAAAGAGAGAAAGATGAAAATGTAATATAAAAAAGAGTAAATTACACTCACACCCCCTGAGTTTTAATGAAATTACACAAATCACCCCTCCCTTCTTTGTCATTACACAAACTACCCCTCTCTCCTACACAAACCACCCCTAGATTTATACATACATTATACAGACTACCCCTGCATGTTATAAAAGTGTAATATTTTAAAGAAAAAACGTGTGATGAATGTAATTAAGTTAAACAAAATATTGTATATTGTGTATCACTTCAAATAGTACAAAAACGAATGTTTCTTTATTATTTATAACGACCAAATAATAAAGACGCATTGACTCTTATATTATTTGAATTTTTTTACATAATATATAATATTTTGTTTAATTAATTACACACATCATACGTTTTTTGTTTAAAATATTACACTTTTATATTATGCAGGGG
Organism: Lupinus albus; assembly: GCA_009771035.1. Taxonomy (NCBI): domain Eukaryota; kingdom Viridiplantae; phylum Streptophyta; class Magnoliopsida; order Fabales; family Fabaceae; genus Lupinus; species Lupinus albus. The sequence continues at coordinate 17,187,984 of CM020016.1, forward strand.
TAGTCAGTGTAACATATGTACAAAATTAGGGGTGGTTCGTGTAAGGACAAAAAAGTGAGGGGTGATTTGTGTAATTTCACTAAAACTCAGGGGGTGTGAGTGTAATTTACTCTATAAAAAATTGAAGAATTAATATGTACTATTTAATTTAATTTGAATAGTAAATATTAAACATAAGTACACATAATTTTTAAAAGCAATTATGTGATCATAAACTAACTTTTAATTTTAATCATCTATGTATATTTATATGAGACTAATTTACTTTTATCTTAATTTTTAAATGAAAATTATTCTCAATCACTCTCGTGTATATACATATATACAAATATATATATATGATCAAAAATGAATCTAACAAATTAAAATATATTTGCCCATAAATTTAACTGTTTTATTTAACCAATTCATTTTGTAGCTTAAAATCAACTTATTCATGTTATGGGAGGAGTCATAGCCATAGAAAAGAGTGATAATAATATTTAGAGAATATATTATTGTTGCAATGTATCTCTGCTTCACATGGTTCGATTTATCTTATTAGTTCTATGAGAGGGTATGATTAGATACTTTTTTAACGAAGCAATCAAGATATTATATTTTATAGATTTTACATATATCAAATAACATTTTTCACTTTTTAAATGATGAGCAAAAGGAAAGAGAAAATGCAAACCAAAAAAACTAGGGTCCGAATATAAAAAAACTGTGCAAATGTTCCAATGCGTTGTATTAAAAAACACTAAAGGAATGATTCCATCTGTAAGATTTAAGTCCTTTAATAATAATATATAAATTAAATTAAATTTTGGTTAAAATTTGAAAATTATAAAACGAAAAAATAGATTAAAAATGGAGAGGATATCCACCGATGTTGAATATACGAGGATGGACAAAACGGAACAAAATTGAATTAAAAGGATAAAGTGGAGCAACATAAGATGGATAAAGTTACCACTATATTGTTTAGGCATTTTACAAAGTGGAAGAAATGCTATGACCTATAATTTATCATTCCTATATTAGTAATATTATTTCTGTTCCTATACAACATAAAACTTTATTCCCATGGCTATTCAATTTAGTTATTAATTTATTTCTATTACACTGAATCTATTTATTTATATTTAAAATGTGTAAATTTTTAAGAAAGTAGTTCGGTCTTTATTTGGGGGAAAACATATTCTACAGTAAAAATGTTTAAACGCACATAAATGAAATCTTGAATGAGATTGATATACCCTTGAGATGGCTTATGAGGAGAAGAAAATTTGGAATTATAAACTTATCCATTTTGAAATGGTGACTAACTGATTAACCTAGCTAACCCTCATAGTAACGTTCTAGTTCTTCACAATTTCCTATCCCACTATCGCCGCCGCTAGTGATGGCGGCACCACTTACACCAACGACATTATCCTCGGTGCTTCTGCAGCTCAAGTTGTGTTTATAACCAATGCTTAATTGTAGAAGTATTTTTATAATTTTATAAATGCTTTATTTATTCATTAACTTAGTTTTTATTCTATTAACTATCATACCTTAATTGACACAAAAGTTTAGTAATATATCAATGTTGTGAAACCTGAGTCGGACATCAAATTGGAAGATGTTCCTATTTGGTTTATTAAAATTGATGGCTTACGATGTGGAGTAAATTAAAAAAAGTTACTTCTGGAGTAATTGAATCTTATGTCATGTTTAATTGTAAATGTATTTTTATAATTTTATAAATGCTTTATTTATTCATTAACTTAGTTTTTATTGTATTAACTATCCTACCTTAATTGATGCAGAAGTTCAAGTCCGATCAATGATCGGACCGTCCGGTCTAATCCAACTTTCATAACACTAATATATATACAAGGGAGATGGATAAAATGAGAAATATATGTTGGTAAAGCAAAAAAAAACACATCACATAACTATAAGATCTCAAATATTGTATGGAATTGACTACAGGAAAACGTGCACAAAAATATATTAATTTAATATAGAAATTATGAGAAAGTTAAATTTAATGAGTTGACACTTGGCACCGTACCTTAAATAATATATGAGTAGTAATTAATATATTGCAAAGAAAAAGTTGACTAATAAAATTCCCAATAGGAGAATAAATCATATTGAAAGTAACTCATCAAGTACTAGAAACATATGAAACGAAAAAGCTATAGATAAATAGATGAAGAAAAATTTGAGTAATAAGGAGTTGTTAATAATTATGATTTATAAAGAATATTAAGATGATGTTCTTAATACCCACCAACTCTTTCCCATATCAACATGGATATTACCATTGAAATTTTAGATTCTTTTAATGCAAAAACACATTTGTGTTGGACAGTTGGAAATACTTGTAATGAGTGGACCCCTTATATGTTTTTTTTGGACTTAACACTCATTTGTGAACTAGGCATGTCTGAATAATAATACATATATATATATATATATACATACAATAATATAAATATAATATTATACTAATTATAATTGTGTTATGATAATGTTAATTCGTAATTAGTAATATATATACATATAATAATAAAACTATAATATTATACTAATTATAATTGTATTATTATAATGTCTGATTAATCAATAATTTAAAAAATCTCTTTTTACCATAATAATGAAGTAATATCTTTATTTTTTTATGTATGTTGTATATAAGAATTAATGTATAAAAACTCATATTTTTTTAATATTTCTTTTATATTTTGGTTAGGTAAGGATTCATCACATGTAGTTATGGGTGAATTGAGATCAATTGATCTCACTTGTATCCCCAATTGTGTACTCACTTAATTAGAAAGTAACAAAAAATAGGAAAGTCATACAAATATAAACTAACATTTTTATATTATTTATTAAAATTTGATTAACTTTTAATATGAAAGCATCATTTTTTAGGACATGTGATATTTGTTTAGCAGATGTCAAATTTAATAAAATGGAAAAGTTAGTTTCATTGTCATAGCATTGTCATCATATCCCAAACACAATGTCTTTATGGTAAAATGACTTTAATTATCTTGTTCAATGTATCAACCTTGGTATTCATCCAAGAGCTATCTCATATCATGTGTATAAATAGCATCATAATTGGAGTGAAAAAATCACACCAAATAACAAGTTTCTTCATTTTCTTCTTGCCCATTTCGTTCTTATCTTCCAACCACCACCATGAATGCAGCCAATGACTCAAACAGTACACAATACATGAAACTGATGCATGCGTGATCATCTATGGAACTGATGCATGCCTGATCATCTATGGTCCAAATCAACCCCGACCAGAGGTTTGGTCGTCTCGCCTAGGTGTTCAAGGTATGATCAACAAGTTCAAGGCAATGCCCAAGTTGGAACGAACCCGCAATATGTTTAACTGTGAAAGCTTCCTGAAGAAAATGCTCACCAAGACCCTAGAGAATCTAAAAATAGAGAACATGAAAAGGGAAATAGAGGTTTTAATGTTCCAGTGTATGAATTCTGGTAGCATTGTTAACAACAATGCTAGCAACGTTGATATGAATGACCTCTTATGGGCAATAAACCAGAACCTGAAAGATGTTGATGGGAAAAAGGGTGTGGATGAAACCAAACATGACACAATAATGGCTCTAAATGGAGCAGAAGCTTTGAATGGAGAAGGTGCAAATATTGGTGTTGAAGGCAAAGGAATTATTGAGGCCAATATGGGTGTCGTGGAGAATGAGGATTTGGCTTTTGACTTTGGCAATGATGGAGGGGATGCAGCGCTTGCATTTGGGGATGATTATCTCTCAAATGAGTCTGAGAATGGTTCTTCAACCCCATGAAGAATCATGTTGTTTTCTAATAACATTTGAAGGGTCTCTTTGGCTTGGATTGTCCTTGCCACCTTTATGCATATTTGTTTTTCAGTCTTTGAATTTCTATATGTCGTGTTACAGCGATTGGTTGTGAGTCTAGTTTTCATGGGTTGTGTTTATGCTTTGATTAGAAATCAAAGCTAGTCGTTGTTGTTTTTCAGTATGTTTGATCATCTGAGAAATCCATCAGCGGAATAAAGAGACTTTTTTATGGTGTTTTTAGTGATTTTGTAGTAATGGTCTTCCTTGAGAGCCAGAAATTCAGGAAAACGATAAGGATAGTTCTCACCTCAATCACATAGCAAAGAGTAAAGATTGTAATAAACAAAAGAACACAATATTAAACAAAATGAAACTTTTATCTTTTTATTTACTATGAAATCACAATTTTGTAATTGGAAACATGAGGAAAAATAATTATTTGTCCTTCGATTAATGTAGAAGATATTTGTTCCGTATCAAAAGTATATAAGATATCATTCATCTTAAAAGTACATACATTTTTTTAATGAATCTGATTAATATTTAGAATGACATACATAACAAATAAAAGTGCTTATGCAAAATATTGTCTGTCACATCACAAAATTTACTTCTTTTTTTTCTTTATGTGAAGATATATTCAAAACAAATATATTTTGATTAACCAATATAAATTATGTTTTAAAAGGGATAAATTCTCCTTTAATTGGTAAGCTTTCACATTAACTGACAATATACATATGCATGAATCTGGGTAAAATTTTAATATAGATTTATTAATTAATGAAATCATGTCAAACCCACCAAAAGTTAATTGTGGAAAACAATTATATTATTAAAATGAATATTAGAGGAGTATGAGTGGAAAGGATTTGAGTTGAACTTGCCTCAACTCAGTTCGAATCATTAAGGATTAACACAAGTCGAGTTTCACGCAAGTTTAATATCGAACTATTTTAAGCTCACGTTCATGAACTTTTGAGCAGATTGATGAACTCAAATTTATATTGCTCATCAACATTTATCTATAATGTGTTAATGAATAATGCGTATAGAAAAATTGTGAATTTTAATAATAAATGTAACTATCAATTAAAGTTCATGTTCGAAAGATAGTATAGATGTATATGCAATGTATAGAAAGAAAGTAAGATGAAAAGGTAATATGAAAAATTGAAGAATTAATATGTACTATTTAATTTTATTTGAATAGTCAATATTAAAAATAAGTACACATAATTTTTAAAATCAATTATGTGATCATAAACTAATTTTTAATTTTAATCATCTATGTATATTTATATGAGACTAATTTACTTTTATCTTAATTTTTAAATGAAAATTATTCTCAATCACTCTCGTGTATAAATATATATATATATATATATATATATGTTCTAGAATGAACCTAACAAATTAAAATATATTTGCCCACAAATTTAACTCTTTTATTTAACCAAATCATTTTGTAGCTTAAATTCGACTTATTCATGTCATGGGAGGAGTCATAGCCATAGAAAAGAGTGTTAATAATGTTCAGAGAATATATTATTGTTGCAATGCATATTTACTTCACATGGTTCGATTTATCTTATTAGTTCTGTGAGAGGGTATGATTATATAATTTTTTAACGAAAAAATCAATATTTTATAGATTTTACATATATCAAATAACATTTTTCACTTTTTAAAAGATGAGCAAAAGGAAAGAGAAAATGCAAACAAAAAAAAACTAGGGTCCGAATATAAAAAAACTGTACAAATGTTCCAATGCGTTGTATTAAAAAACACTACATGAATGATTCTCTCTGTAAGATTTAAGTCCTTCAATAACAATATATAAATTAAATTTTGGTTAAAAGTTGCCAATTATGAAACGAAAAAGTAGATTTAAAATGGAGAGGATATCCACCGATGTTGAATATATGAGGATGGACAAAAGGAACAAAATGGAATTAAAAGGGATAAAGTGGAGCAACAAAAGATGGATAAAGTTACCACTATATTGTTTAGGCATTTTACAAAGTGGAAGAAATGGTATGACTATAATTTATCATTCCTATATTAGTAATATTATTTCTGTTCCTATACAACATAAAACTTTATTCCCATGGCTATTCAATTTAGCCATTAATTTATTTCTATTACACTGAATCTATTTATTTATATTTAAAATGTGTACATTTTTAAGAAAGTAGTTCGGTTTTTATTTGGGGGAAAACATATTTTAGAGTAGAAATGTTTAAACGTATATAAATGAAATCTTGAATGAGATTGACATAACCTTGAGATGGATTATGAGGAGAAGAAAATTTGGAATCATAAACCTATCCATTTTGAAATGGTGACTAAGTGATTAACCTAACTAAAACTCGTAGTTATGTTCTAGTTCTTCACAATTTCCTCTCTCACTATCGCCGCCGCTAGTGGTAGTGGCACCACTGACACCAATGGCACTGTCCTCGGCGCTTCTACAGCTCAAGTTGTGTTTATAACCAATGTTTAATTGTAGAAGTATTTTTATAATTTTATAAATTCTTTATTTATTCATTAACTTAGTTTTTATTGTGTTAACTATCTTACCTTAATTGATGCAAAAGTTTAATAATATATCAATGTTGTGAGACCTGAGTTGGACATCAAATTGGAAGAGATTCTCATTAGATTTCTTAAAATTGATGGTTTACGATGTGGAGTAAATATAAAAAAGTTACTCGTGTAATAAATGGATCACTTCTCATGCTTAATTGTAGAAGTATTTTTATAATTTTATAAATTCTTTATTTATTCATTAACTTAGTTTGTATTGTATTTACTATCCTACCTTAATTGATGCAAAAGTATAGTAATATATCAATGTTGTGAAACCTGAGTCGTACATCAAATTGGAAGAGGTTCCTATTAGGTTTCTTAAAATATATGACTTACGATGTGTAATAAATTAAAAAACGTTACTCATGAAGTAAATGAATATTTTCTCATGTTTAATTGTAGATGTATTTTTATAATTTTATAAATGTTTTATTTATTCATTAACTTTCCTACCTCAATTGATGCAAAAGTTTAAAAATATATTAATGTTCTGAAACCTGAGTCGGACATCAAATTGGAAGAGGTTCCTATTAGGTTTCTTAAAATTGATGGTTTACGATGTGGAGTAAATTTAAAACAGTTACTCTTGAATTAAGTGAATCATTTCTCATGTTTAATTGTAGAAGTATTTTTATAATTTTATAAATAATTTATTTATTCATTAACTTAATTTTAATTGTATTAACTATCCTACCTTAATTGATGCAAGTGTTTAATAATATAACAATGTTGTGAAACCTGAGTCGGACATCAATCTAGAAGATATTCCTATTAGGATTAACCGGTTTAAACAATTAAACCATCCGATCGGACTAGGTGATTTTAAATATAATTAATAATTTTTATCTATAAATAAATAATTATATATAAATGTTAAATGTTATATAATTAATAATTTTACAAAACTATATTGAACAACATCTCTCCATCTTTTTGGACAAAAGTAAAACAAAACATTAGAGTAATGTTCAATTTTTTGAAATTTTAAGTGACTCTCATGTTCAAAGCATGGTTCAACCACTAATTCGGTTATCTAGTTTAACCGGGTTTAGCACAGTCGAACCAGAATTTCTCCAGTTCAAAGCAATCTAATCATTCATTCGGTTAAGACTACAAACTAGAGTCGTTTTCAAGTCCGTTCAATGATCAGACAGTCCGGCCTGGTCTAGTTTTCATAACACAAATATATATACAAGTGAGATGGATAAAATTAGAAATATATTTCGGTAAAGCAAAAAAACTCATCACATAACTATAAGATCTCAAATATTGTATGGGATTGACTATAGGAAAATGTGCACAAAAATATATTAATTTAATATAAAAATTATGAGAAAGTTAAATTTAATGAGTTGACACTTGGCACCGTACCTTAAATAATATATGAGTAGTAATTAATATATTACAAAGAAAAAGTTGACTAATAAAATCCCCAATAGGAGAATAAATCATATTGAAAGTAACTCATCAAGTACTACAAACATATGAAACGAAAAAGCTATAGATAAATAGATGAAGAAAAATTTGAGTAATAAGGAGTTGTTAATAATTATGATTTATAAAGAATATTAAGATGATGTTCTTAATACCCACCAACTCTTTCCCATATCAACATGGATATTACCATTGAAATTTTAGATTCTTTTAATGCAAAAACACATTTGTGTTGGACAGTTGGTAATGCTTGTAATGAGTGGACCCCTTATATGTTTTTTTTGGACTTAACACTCATTTGTGAACTAGGCATGTCTGAATAATAATATATATATATATATATATATAATAATATAAATATAATATTATACTAATTATAATTGTGTTATGATAATGTTAATTCGTAATTAGTAATATATATACATATAATAATAAAACTATAATATTATACTAATTATAATTGTATTATTATAATGTCTGATTAATCAATAATTAAAAAAAATCTCTTTTTACCATAATAATGAAGTAATATCTTTATTTTTTTATGTATGTTGTATATAAGAAATTAATGTATAAAAACTCATATTTTTTTTATATTTTTTTTTATATTTTGGTTAGGTAAGGATTCATCACATGTAGTTATGGGTGAATTGAGATCAATTGATCTCACTTGTATCCCCAATTGTGTACTCACTTAATTAGAAAGTAACAAAAAATAGGAAAGTCATACAAATATAAACTAACATTTTTATAATATTTATTAAAATTTGATTAACTTTTAATATGAAAGCATCATTTTTTAGGACATGTGATATTTGTTTAGCAGATGTCAAATTTAATAAAATGGAAAAGTTAGTTTCATTGTCATAGCATTGTCATCCTATCCCAAACACAATGTCTTTATGGTAAAATGACTTTAATTATCTTGTTCAATGTATCAACCTTGGTATTCATCCAAGAGCTATCTCATATCATGTGTATAAATAGCATCATAATTGGAGTGAAAAAATCACACCAAATAACAAGTTTCTTCATTTTCTTCTTGCCCATTTCGTTCTTATCTTCCAACCACCACCATGAATGCAGCCAATGACTCAAACAGTACACAATACATGAAACTGAAGAACAAGCTGATTAAGCAGACGAGTGAGATCAGCACTCTCGATGGAACTGATGCATGTGTCATCATTTATGGCCCAAATCAACCTCGACCAGAGATTTGGTCGTCTCGCCTAGGTGTTCAAGGTATGATCAACAAGTTCAAGGCAATGCCCAAGTTGGAACGAACCAGGAATATGTTTAACCGTGAAAGCTTCTTGAAGAAAATGCTCACCAAGACCCTACAGAAGCTGGAGAATCTGAAAAAGGAGAACATGAAAAAGCAAATCGAGCTTTTAATGTTCCAATGTATGAATTCTGGTAGCATTGTTAACAACAATGCTAGCAATGTTGATATGAATGACCTCGTGTGGGCAATAAACCAGAACCTGAAAGATGTTGATGGGGAAAATGGTGTGGATGAAACCGAACATGGCACAATAATGGCTCTAAATGGAGCAGAAGCTTTGAATGGAGAAGGTGCAAATGTTGGTGTTGTTGGCAAAGGAATGATTGAGGCCAATATGGGTGCCGTGGAGAATGAGGATTTGGCTTCTGACTTTGGCAATGATGGAGGGGATGCAGCGCTTGCATTCGGAGATGATTATCTCTCAAATGAGTCTGAGAATGGTTCTTCAACCCCATGAAGAATCATGTTGTTTTCTAATAATATTTGAAGGGTCTCTTTGGCTTGGATTGTCCTTGTCATCTTTATGCAAATTTGTTTTTCTGTCTTTGAATTTCTATAAGTCGTGTTACAGCGATTGGTCGTGAGTCTAGTTATGATGGATTGTGTTTATGCTTTGATTAGAAATCAAAGCTAGCCGTTGTTGTTTTTCAGTATGTTTGATCTTGTGAGAAATCTATCAGTTGAATAAAGAGACTCTTTTATGGTGTTTTCAGTGATTTGGTACTAATGGTCTTCCTTGAGAGCGAGAAATTCAGGAATACGAGAAGGATAGTTCTCACCACACTCACATAACAATGAGTAAGGCTAATAGTCGAATGTCAGACAATAATAAACAAAAGACAACATACAATGATATATTTATCTTATTATTTACTATGAAATCACAATTTTGGCATTGAAAATATGAGAAAAAACAATCACTTATCCTTCCTTTAATGGAGAACATCTTTGTTCCGTAACAAAAACATATAAGATATCATCCATCTTAAAAAATACATCATAATTATATTTTTAACTTAAATACATTCTATTAATGAATTTCATTAATATTTAGAGTGATATTTATTATAAGATAAAAAAGAGTTTATGAAAAATATTGCCTTGCACATCACAAATTTTACTTCTTTTTTTCATTATCTGAAGATATATCTATTGATATCTTCAAAACAAATATCTTTTGATTAACCAATATAAATTATGTTTTAAAAAGGGATAAATACTCCTTTAATTGGTAAGCTTTCACATTAAAAAAAAATACACATGCATGAATCTAGATGAAATTTTAATATAGATTTATTAATTAATGAAATTATATCAAACCCATCATTAAAGTTAACGGTCTTGAACAATTTATATTATTAAAATGTATATTAGAGGAGTATGAGTGGAAAGGACTTGAGTCAAACTTGTCTCAGCCCACCTCTAATCGTTAAGGATTGATACAATGTCAAACTATTTTGAGCTCACGTTCCGCTCAATTAAAGTTTATGAATTTTCGAGAAGATTGATGAGCTCACATTTATATTAGTCATCAACATTTGCCTATAATGTGTTAATGAATTATGCAAACAGAAAAAGTATGAATTTTAATAATAAATGTAATTATTAATTAAAGTTCATGTTGGAAAAATACTATAAATGAATATGCATGTATAGAAAGAGAGTAAGGTGAAAAAATAATATGAAAATGTGAACAATTAATATGTAATATGTAATTTTATTTGAATATTCAATATTAAAATTAAGTGCACATAATTTTTTTAAACAATTATGTGATCATTAACTAACTTTTAATTTTAATCATCTATTTGTATGAGACTGATTCACTTTTATCTTAATTTTTATATGAAAATTATTCTCAATCAATCTTGTAGCTTAAATTCAACTTGTTTATGTCATGGGAGGAGTCATGTCCATAGAAAAGAGTGTTAACAATGTTCAGAGAATATATTATTGTTATAATGCATCTCTAATTCACATGGTTCGATTTCTCTTATTAGTTCAATGAGATGGTATGATTAGATAATTTTTTAATGAATAAATCAAGATATTATATTTTATACTTTTTGCATATATTAAATAACATCTTTTACTTTATATATGATGAGTGAAGGGAAAGGGAAAATGCAAATAAAAAAACTGGTGTCAGAATATAAAAAACTGTGCAAGTGTTCCAATGCGTTGTATTAAAGAATACTGCAGGAATGATAAGATTTAAGTCCTTCAATTATAATATATAAAAGTCAAATTTTGGTTAAAAGTTGACAATTATCAAACGAAAAATAGATTAAAAATGGAGAGGATATCCACCGATGTTGAATATATGAGGATGGACGAAAAGGAACAAAACGGAATTAAAAGGGACACAGTGGAGCAAGATAAGATGGACTAATGGACTAATGGACTAAAGTTACCACGATATTGTTTAGGCATTTTACAAAGTGGATGAAACGGTATGAACTATCATTTATCATTCCTATATTATCCTCATAATATTATTTTTGTTCTTATATGGTTAGGAAGTAAGTTTCACATTGCTTACCTCATTGTCTCGTGAATTGTTTAAATATCTATTGCACTACTCATCTCATTGTCAATTGGTTTTAAGATGGAACCTTAGCAAGGTATCAGAGTCATACTCCAACTTTTTTCCGGTTGTTATGAGGCAAAATGTGTCGTTTAGTTAAGGGTCAAAGGTAACCATTCCTCTAACTTGACATGCTTATATAGAGGGTCATGTTGAGAAGTAAGCCTCACATCGCCTATCTTAGTATCTCGGGAATGATTTAAATACCTGTTGGACTACTCATCTTATTGCCATTGATTTTGATATAGAACCTTAACCTATGCAATATAAAATTTTATCCCCATGGCTATTCAATTTAGTTATTAATTTATCTCTATCTATATATTGAATCTATTTATTTATATTTAAAATGGGTTAATTTTTAAGAAATTAGTTCGGTCTTTATTTGGAAAAAAAAACTATTCCACAATAGAAATGTTTAAACATACATGAATGAAATCTTGAATGAGATGGCTTATGAGGAGAAGAAAAATTGGAATCATACACCCTATCCATTTGAAATCGTGACTGAATCATTAACCTAACTAACACTCATAGTTATAGTTCTTCACATTGAACCAGAGCTACCTGTGATGATCTCTGATCACTAACCAAAGCTGATGTCAATGCTATGTCATTATTGGATTTTGGTTATGGGTGTCCCAATGGATGATTCTTAATAAAAAATGGACAATCCATAAATTTTAGTGCCCCTATCAAAGATATATTTTTATTCATTAATAGAAAATTGTCTTCTGACTAAAATTCTTATTTCTACGAAGTCTTTAAAATAATAAAAATGAAGAAAGAGAAATGGGTGAATATATTAATCAACAATGAAAAGAGGAAGAAAGTACAACAATTCTATTTTCTTTTTATTCACGTGAAGTAACATTTAATAGCGCTTACTTGAATGAATGTTGTTAAAAGTATAAGGTAGACATTTAGCAATGATCACTTAAGTGAGCGTTGTTAATAGTAAAAAATAGACATTTAATAGTGCTCGCTTGAGTGAGAGTGGTTAAAAATAGATATCTAACAACGTTCAATTGAGTGAATGTTATTGAAAGTGGCATTTAACAATGTTTGTTTGAGTAAATGATATTAAAAGTGTACGTTTAACTGATTCGTTTGAGTGAGTACTGTTAAATGTATATTTTCAACTATTTAACAGCTTGAATGAATGTTATTAAAAATAGATAAATGGTAGGGCCCATTTAACAATAAAATATTTTGTACAGAATGAGAATAATCCCATAAAAAATATCAGCACCTACAAGTGTCTAAAAGCATGAGTAATTAAGGGAAGAAGTGGATGGGTTTTTTTAATGACTATACGAATAAAATTTTGGAAAAAAGTGTATGACAAAGTCTAAAAGTATTAGAATTTCTTACGCACTTATTATTTATAAGTTAATCATGATGACTAATTATATATAATTTTTTATGTTAAAGTCCATAGATATTACATTAAATAATGTTATTTACAAACCAAACTAAGGTAACTTGAGTTGTTATTTGGTTTTTAAATTATTTTGAGATCCATGTAAGATATGAGGAGAAATATACATTAACTTTACATTTCTTACCCTATGCCACATAACATTATGAAAACTTTCACAACTTCTATTGTTGGATCATTTGTCATTTCAAATTCCTCGAAGAAAATCTTTTCTCCCGAAGACATTATGGATTCCACCTCTCAAATACTCCCGAAATTTTATCTTATTATGTTCATCTAGCATTGCGTAAATAATAATCAAATTAAATTTGTTATTCTGTTAGGAATTATATTGGAGCATATTTTTTGCTCAACATGCGTACTACTACATTTATCCTATCATTCTCATTGATTACAAATATAAACTGAAAATATATTTTATTTATGTTTTAATTTTTTGTCCAAAGGAAAAGTGATACAAAATTTGAGATTCTCAAATCCATGTTTTTTATTCTTAGAGGGTACACTTGAGTTCAATGGCAACAAGAAGTTACATCATTATTTAGCCGATGAACTATAGTATTTTTAACTATACTGTTTTTTTTTTCTTTCCTCTCCCAGTTCCCAATAGCAAAACATCCTCTCTGTTCTAACGAGGTAAATCATACTTTAAAAAAGCCGACAACAAAATTAAGAGCAACTAATATACACACAACCCAACTTCAATATTTTAATTAATCAAATTTTATTTACCTCTAACATCCCATAGTAAAATAAATAAATGAAATGCAAAACTTTTCCATAAATACAGTCTAATAAATCATTTCAGATTACATGAGCAAGAGTACAAAACAAAACACAGCACTCTAACTAGCTATGACATCAACAAATCTAGTTCTAACTCCTAATCCTTAAAAACAAGTCAGAAAGACATAACTTTTTCGTTTACATTCGTAGTATAATATAAAGTGAAGCATATAGTTATAGCTTTCTATATCAGGCCAAACACACAGCCAAATAGGTTAATTTAATTGGAGAGAAAACCTAAAAAAGTATCAAAAAATAGTAAACAATCACATTATAGTTTAAAACTTACATTAGACTAGTGAGAAGTTACTATGCTTTTCTTGGTGAAGAGGCTGCGAAGATTAAACATATTACCCCCACTTCCACCATCCTTACTGTTCCCTCTCCCACTATCGTGACCGCTAGTGGTGGTGGCACCACTGACACCAACGGCGCTGTCCTCATCGCTTCTGCAGCTAAAGTTGTGTGTCTAACCAATTCTTAATTCTATAAGTATTTTTATAATTTTATAAATGTTTTATTTATTCATTAAATTAGTTTTTATTGTATTAACTATCCTACCTTAATTGTTGCAAAAGTTTAATAGTATATCAATGTTGTGAAACTTGAGCTGGACATCAAATTGGAAGAGGTTCCCATTAGATTTCATAAAATTGATGCTTACGATGTGGTGTAAATTTAAAAAAGTTACTCATGGAATAAATGGATCTCTTCTCATATTTAATTGTAAAAGTATTTTCATAATTTTATGAATGCTTTATTTATTCATTAACTTAGTTTTTATTGTATTAATTATCCTACCTTAATTCATGCAAAAGTTTAATAATATATCAATGTTGTGAAACCTGAGTCGGACGTCAAATTACAAGAGGTTCCTATTAGGTTTCTTAAAATTAATGGCTTACGATGTAGAGTAAATTTAAAAAAGTTACTTTTAGAGTAAGTGGATCACTTCTCATGTTTAAGTGTATAAGTATTTTTATAATTTTATAAATGCTTTATTTAGTCATTAACTTAGTTTTTATTGTATTAACTATCCTACCTTAATTGATTAAAAGTTTAATAATATATCAATGATGTGAAACCTGAGCCGGATATCAAACTGGAAGAGGTTCCTAATATATAAATGTAAAATATTATGTAATTAATAATTTTTTATAACTATATTGAACAACATCTCTCCATCTTTTTTGGACTCAAGTAAAACAAAACATTAGAATAATGTTTCATTTTTTTTAAATTTTAAGTGACTGCCATGTTCAAAGCACAGTCTAACTACTCATTCGGTTAACCAGTTTAACAGAGTTTAGCACAGTCGAACCGGAATTTCTCCGATTTAAAGCAGTCCAACAATTTATTCGGTTAAGACTATAAACTAGTGTCGTTTTCAAGTCCGCTCAGTAATTGGACCGTTCGGTCTGGTCTAGTTATTATAACAGTGATACATATACAAGGGAGAGGGATAAAATGAGAAATATATGTTGGTAAAGCAAGAAAAAAAACTCATCACATAACTATAAGATCTCCAATATTATATGAGATTGACCTTAGGAAAATGTGCATAAAAATATATTAACTTAATATAGAAATTATGAGAAAGTTGAGTTTGATGAGTTGGCACTTGGCACCCTACCTTAAATAATATATGAGTAGTAATTAATATATTACAAAAAAAAGTTGACTAATAAAATCCAAGAGATTAAATCATATAGAAAGTAACTCATCAAGTATTAGAAACATATGAAATAAAATGCTATAGATAAATCGATGAATAAAAATTTGAGTGATAAGGAGTTGTTAATAAATATGATTTATAACGAATATTAAAATGATGTTCTTAATACCCACTAACTCTTTCCCATATCAAGATGGATATTAGCATTGAAATTTTAGATTCTTTTAATGCAAAAACACATGTGAGTTGGTAATGCTGGTATTGAGTGGAGCCCTACTATGTTTTTTTTGAACTTTTTTTTTGGACTTAACACTCGCTTGTGAAGGAGGCATGTCTGAATAATATACATATATACATACAATATTATAACTATAATATTATACTAATTATAATTGTGTTTAAATTGATGGGTTACGATGTGTAATAAATTTAAAAAAGTTACTATTGGAGTATGTGAATCTCTTCTCAAATTTAATTGTAGAAGCATTTTTATAATTTTATAAATGCTTTATTTATTCGTTAACTTAGTTTTTATTTTATTAACTATCCTACCTTAATTGATGCAAAAGTTTAAAAATATATCAATGTTGTGAAAATATGAGTAATAAGGAGTTGTTAATAATTATAAATTATAAAGAATATTAAAATGAGGTTCTTAATACTTACTAACTCTTTCCCATATTAACATTGAAATTTTAGATTCTTTAAATGCAAATACACATTTGAGTTGGTAATGCTCGTAATGAGTGGGGCCCTTATATGTTTTTTTTTTTGGACTTAACACTCACTAGTGAAGGAGGCATGTCTAAATAATATATATGTATATATATATATACATACAATAATATAACTATAATATTATATTAATTATAATTGTGTTAAAATTGATAGGTTATGATGTGGAGTAAATTTAAAAAAGTTATTCTTGGAGTAAGTGAATCTCTTCTCATATTTAATTCTAGAAGCATTTTTATAATTTTATAAATGCTTTATTTATTCATTAACTTAGTTTTTATTATATTAACTATCCTACCTTAATTGATGCAAAAGTTTAATAATTTAAACCGAAGTCGGACATCAAACTGGAAGATGTTACTATTAGGTTTAATCGGTTTAAACAATAAAACCATCCGGTTGGGCCGAGTGATTTTAAATATAAAAAATAAATAATTATATATAAATGTAAAATATTATATAAGTAAAAAATTTATATAACTATATTGAACAACATCTCTCCATCCTTTTTGGACCCAAGTAAAACAAAACATTAGAGTAATGTTTCTTTTTTTTTAATTTTAAGTGACTGCCATGTTCAAAGCACAGTCCAACCACTTATTCGGTTATCCAGTTTAACAGTGTTTAGTACAGTCGAACCTGAATTTTTTCAGCTCTAAGTAATTCAACCATTCATTCGGTTAAGATTACAAACTAGAGTCGTTTTCAAGTCCGGATAGTGATCGGACTGACCAGTCTGGTCCATTTATCATAACACTTATATATATACAAGGGAAATGGATAACATGGGAAATATATGTTGGTAATGCAAAAAAACTCATCACATAAGTAATGGAAACTTGAGTTTGATGAGTTGGCACTAGGCACCGAGTAGTAATTAATATATAACCAAAAAAAAGTTGACTAATAAAATCCCCAAATAAGAGACTAAATCATATAGAAAGTAACTTAGCAAGTACTGGAAACATATGAAACAAAAAAGCTATAGATAAATTGATGAATAAAAATTTGAGTGATAAGGAGTTGTTAATAAATATGATTTATAAAGAATATTAAAATGATGTTCTTAATACCCACCAACTCTTTCCCCTGTGAACATGGATATTAGCAATGAAATTTTAGATTCTTTTAATGCAAAAACACATTTGAGTTGGTAATGCTTGAAATGAGTGGGCCCCTTATATGTTTTTATTTTACTTAACACTCACTTGTGAAGGAGGCATGTGTGAATAACAATATATATATATATATATTATATATACATACAATACATACAATAATATACTAATCATAATTGTATTATTTTAATGTCTTGTTAATCCATGATTAAAAAAAATTCCACAATATTGAAGAAGTAATAACTTTATTTTCAATATATGTTGTATATAAGAAATTAATGTATAAAAACTCATATTTTTTTAATATTTTGGGTAGCGTGGGATTCATGACATGTAGTTATGTGTGAATTGAGTAATTGTACCCCCTTGTATCCCTAATTGTGTCCTCGTTTAATTAGAAAGTAACAATCAATTAAAAAAGAAAGTCATACAAATATAAACTAACATTTTTATATTACTTATTAAAATTTGATTATTTTGTATTATGAAAGTATCATTTTTTTAGGACATGTTATATTTGTTTAGTGGAGTTACAAATTTAATAAAATGGAAAAGTTCATTTCATGGTCGTAGCATTGTCATCCATATCCCAAACACAAGGTCTTTATGGTAAAATCACTTTAATTATCTTGTTCAATGTATCAAGCTTGATATTCATCCAATAGCTATCTCAGTTCATGTGTATAAATAGCATCACATTTGGAGTGAAAAAATCACACCAAATAACAAGTTTCTTCATTTTCTTCTTGCCCATTTCATTCTTATCTTCCAACCACCACCATGAATGCAGTCAATGACTTAAACAGTATACAATACATGAAACTGATGCATGCGTGAGCATCTATGGAACTGATGCATGCCTGATCATCTATGGAACTGATGCATGCCTGATCATCTATGGTCCAAATCAACCTCGACCAGAGGTTTGGTCGTCTCGCCTAGGTGTTCAAGGTATGATCAACAAGTTCAAGGCAATGCCCAAGTTGGAACGAACCCGCAATATGTTTAACTGTGAAAGCTTCCTGAAGAAAATGCTCACCAAGACCCTAGAGAATCTAAAAAAAGAGAACATGAAAAGGGAAATAGAGGTTTTAATGTTCCAGTGTATGAATTCTGGTAGCATTGTTAACAACAATGCTAGCAACGTTGATATGAATGACCTCTTGTGGGCAATAAACCAGAACCTAAAAGATGTTGATGGGAAAAAGGGTGTGGATGAAACCAAACATGACACAATAATGGCTCTAAATGGAGCAGAAGCTTTGAATGGAGAAGGTGCAAATATTGGTGTTGAAGGCAAAGGAATGATTGAGGCCAATATGGGTGTCGTTGAGAATGAGGATTTGGCTTTTGACTTTGGCAATGATGGAGGGGATGCAGCGCTTGCATTTGGGGATGATTATCTCTCAAATGAGTCTGAGAATGGTTCTTCAACCCCATGAAGAATCATGTTGTTTTCTAATAACATTTGAAGGGTCTCTTTGGCTTGGATTGTCCTTGCCACCATTATGCATATTTGTTTTTCAGTCTTTGAATTTCTATATGTCGTGTTACAGCGATTGGTTGTGAGTCTAGTTTTCTTGGGTTGTGTTTATGCTTTGATTAGAAATCAAAGCTAGTCGTTGTTGTTTTTCAATATGTTTGATCATGTGAGAAATCCATCAGCGGAATAAAGAGACTCTTTTATGGTGTTTTTAGTGATTTTGTAGTAATGGTCTTTGTTGAGAGCCAGAAATTCAGGAAAACGATAAGGATAGTTCTCACCTCAATCACATAACAAGGAGTAAAGATTGTAATAAACAAAAGAACACAATATTAAACAAAATGAAACTTTTATCTTTTTATTTACTATGAAATCACAATTTTGTAATTGGAAATGTAACGACCCGATTTTCTACCCTTGAAAATTTTTCATTTATTTTAATCCTTTCTTACATATAGTCGTCACCTTCATTGAAAACTCTCAAGTATCACTCTTTGAAAATACCCTTTACCCTATTATATTATCATACAAATTTATGTTGCGGAAAAACATAATTCATTTAGATAACATTTACCACCCACATCCAGTTACGGGTTTTACAAGGTTATAACGTCCATAACTACATGTCACCATATTATCCTAATCAGATTACATTTATCCCAAAATGCTATCGAATCAACTACAACGTCGAATAGCAATAAAGACACTCAAGTAAATAGACACAAAGACTTCCTATTTGAGCTTCATCCTCAAAATCCTTCATTTACCTACAATGAGATTATCATAAACAACACGCAAAACAAAAGGGAGTAAGTCATTAGTTCAAACTAACATCACATGATAATCCACATTCAAATACAATCAAGCTTTGATGTAATTCATAATCACACATACGAAATTATAAACATTCAAATCATCTTCCTTTAATTTTCACTTTACTCATATTCATCCTATAGTATATATATCTCATAATATATATTCTATAGTATGCATATTACGTTCGTTCGAAACATCATCGGTCTCGTTCTTCATACCCACCCTATAACATATATATCCCATAATATATATCTTATAGCATGTATATTACTTTCTTTTTCAACATCTTCCTTTTTATCGCTCATATTCACCCTATAGAATATATATCCCATACTATATATCCTATAACATGCATACAGCATTCATGTCATTTCTCATCATTCATATTCACACTATAGAATATATATCTCATACTATATACTCTATAGCATGCATATGACTTTCATGTGACATTCACGTTTCTCATCATTCATATTCACCCTATAGAATATATATCCCAAACTATATATCCTATAGCATGCATATGACTTTCATTTTGACATTCAGTTCTCATCCTTCATATTCACCTTATAGAATATATATCCCATACTATATATCCTATAACATGCATATGACTTTCATTACTCCGAGTCATCTTTTCATTGGGCCTCCCCCAACAATGTTACTTTCAATTGAGTCATATTTTCATTGGGCCTCCCCCAACAATGTTACTTTCATCGGAGTCATATTTTCATTGGGCCTCCCCCAACAATGTTACTTTCATCGGAGTCATATTTTCATTGGGCCTCCCCCAACAATGTTACTTTCATCGGAGTCATCTTTTCATTGGGCCTCCCCCAACAATGTTACTTTCATCGGAGTCATCTTTTCATTGGGCCTCCCCCAACAATGCTACTTTCATTTGAGTCATCTTTTCATTGGGCCTCCCCCAACAATGTTACTTTCATTTGAGTCATCTTTTCATTGGGCCTCCCCCAACAATGTTACTTTCATCGGAGTCATCTTTTCATTGGGCCTCCCCCAACAATGTTACTTTCATCGGAGTCATCTTTTCATTGGGCCTCCCCCAACAATGTTACTTTCATCTTTTCATTGGGCCTCCCCCAACAATGTTACTTTTATCGGAGTCATCTTTTCATTGGGCCTCCCCCAACAATGTTACTTTCATTTATAACAGAAAAGTCACGCATTTTCCAACATAATGCATAAATTACAGACGTATCATTTTAAACCATTACCTCTTTCACATACCTCATTCATATCAGTAAGTATGATTTAGAGCCACTTATCCCTTACCTTGGTGAGTGTTGGGGATCGGTTCCGAGTAACTTTAAAAGTCTCCTCCGCGATTTCCTCCAACCTTAGGATCTTTCCTCATTTCCACCAATAACAACAATGTTAGTCATTTATTCCAAATATCACATAAACAAATTACTTTGCATCATTTAATCATACAAAATATTCATCATCAATATTCAACCATCTAAAACATGCATAACATCTCATATTTCAATATTTCCAAAACTACTTCAATACAAGTTTCTAAATATCAAAGCATACATGTTCATCTCATATAACAACATCAAAGTGTAACACCCCAAATTTTAATCTTTAAAATTATAGTAACAGTCCTGGAAGCCTCGCTTGAGCGAGAGTTGTCTCGCCTGGGCGAGAAATGGCAATTTTGGGCTGTTGACACAGTGTAATCGATTACACACTGCTGGTAACCGATTACATCGTATTAAAAGCATCAGATATGTGCATCTGACACAGTGTAATCGATTACACACTTCGGGTAATCGATTACACACTGCTGGTAATCGATTACACTCTGCTGGTAATCGATTACACTCTGCTGGTAATCGATTACACTCTGCTGGTAATCGATTACACTCTGCTGGTAATCGATTACACAGTTCTGGTAATCGATTACACAGTTCTGGTAATCGATTACATCGTATTAAAAGCATCAGATATGCGCATTTTTCACGTTGTAATCGATTACATCATGTTGGTAATCGATTACATCATGTTGGTAATCGATTACATCATGTTGGTAATCGATTACATCATGTTGGTAATCGATTACAACCCGACGACACCTCTTTAAAACAGAAACCCAAACACATTTTTGGGTTAGAACTTCGAAGAGAAGAGAGAAAGGAGAGCTTTTCAAGAGCAAGGAGCCTTAGGACTCATCTTGGAGCTTGAGAAGAGGTAAACCTCTTATTACTAACTCTTCTTCTTCCTCTCTAACTTGTTTTGGGTATGTTGGATTTATTTTCAAAACATGAGAAACCATGGAAACTCATTCTTTAGAGTTATGGTTCGTTTTATGTTGTTTTTATCTTGTAAACTCTTGGTTTAGAGTTGATATTTGATGAATAGAAAGTTTTATGGGTTATTCATGAAAAACCCCAAAATGAGAATATGAGTATAAAGAGAAAGAGATGAAATGTTAGATGTGGATAATGAGTAGTGCTTTAATGTTGTTATACGAGATGAACATGTATGTTTTGATATTTAGAAACTTGTATTGAAGTAGTTTTGGAAATATTGAAATATGAGATGTTATGCATGTTTTAGATGGTTGAATATTGATGATGAATATTTTGTATGATTAAATGATGCAAAATAAGTTGTTTATGTGATATTTGGAATAAATGACTAACATTGTGTTATGTGGTGGGATGAGGAAAGATCCTAAGGTTGGAGGTGGTGTCGGTAGAACTCGAGAAGTTGCCAAGAACCGAACCCAACACTCATCAAGGTAAGGATAAGTCTTTAATGTTGCATTTGAAATAGAAAATGTGTATTTTCTGGTTATGCAAAGATTAAGTTGTAAATTACGCATTTAGTAGGAACATATATGGGTGTGTTTACACTAAAGTAGGCGTAGATTTACGGAAAAGGAAAATGTGAGTATTTTCTGGTTATGAAATGATCGAGTTGTGAATTACGCATTTAGTATGAACATATATGGGTGTGTTTATACTAAAGTAGGCGTAGATTTACGGAAAAGGAAAATGTGGGTATTTTCTGGTTATGAAATGATCGAGTTGTGAATTACGCATTTAGTATGAACATATATGGATGTGTTTATACTAAAGTAGGCGTAGATTTACGGAAGATGGAAAAGGTGTGTGTTTCCTGGCCATGCAATAATTATATTGTAAATCACGTATTAGTATAAACAGATATGGAGTGTTTATACTAAAGATGACGTGGATTTACGGGAAATGATTGATGGCAAATCGATAGAAGGAAAAATATATTTTTAGCCAACCAGAAATGGTTAGCGACTTCGGCCCGAGTTTATGAGGCAACACTTCGGCCCGAGTTTATGAGGCAACACTTCGGCCCGAGTTTATGAGGCAACACTTCGGCCCGAGTTTATGAGGCAACACTTCGGCCCGAGTTTATGAGGCAACACTTCGGCCCGAGTTTATGAGGCAACACTTCGGCTCGAGTTTATGTAGCAACACTTCGGCCCGAGTTTACGCGGCATGTTTTCTTTATAAAAGAGATGAGAAGTTGTTTTTAGCTAACCCTAAGGGGTGTAGCGACTTCGGCTCGAGTTTATGTAGCAACACTTCGGTCCGAGTTTACGCGGCATGTTTTCTTTATAAAAGATATGAGAATTTGTTTTTAGCTAACCCTAAGGGGTGTAGCGACTTCGGCTCGAGTTTATGTAGCAACACTTCGGCGCGAGTTTACGCGGCATGTTTTCTTTATAAAAGAGATGAGAATTTGTTTTTAGCTAACCCTAAGGGGTGTAGCGACTTCGGCTCGAGTTTATGTAGCAACACTTCGGCCCGAGTTTATGAGGCGTGTTTTATTGGTAAAAAGGATGAGAATCTGCTTTTAGCTAACCCTGAGGGGTGTAGTGACTTTGGCTCAAGTTATGCAGCAAGACAAAATGAATTTCGAAATTGGTTTACTAACCCTTTTTCTAATGTGGATTATCTTATAATGACGTTTATTGAATTAACGACTTACTCCTTTGTGTGTTTTGTACTTTTGTCATTGATAATCCCATTGCAGGTAAATAGACGAATGGAGTATGCTAGTTCGGGAGCTTTAGGAGCTTTAGACGTTGGATTCACTATTTGCGTTTTTGTACTTTAAATGACTACTTGTGGATTTGAATGATTGTAACCATGACTGACATTTATTTGGGTATTCGTAACCAGGGGTATTGTTATATTTAGAGTATTATAACTTTTGGGCTCTTAGTACCCAATGAGAATAATAATGAATGAATTATGTTTTTCCGCAATTTAAATTATATGATAATATAATATGCGTAAAGAGTATTTTTAAGGAATGATTCCTGAAGGTTTTAAGTAAGATGATGAATGTATGTAAGAAATGATTAAAATAAACGAAAAAATTTCAAGGGTAGAAATCGAGTCTTTACAACATGGTATTAGAGCATAGTTAGTCCTGCGGCCTAGGGTATGGCCTTACTTGCTTCTTTGTATCTTGTAATTGATGGGACTATGTGGTTTAAGTGAACTGTTGTGTGGTTATGTGCTGATTTGTCTGGTTTGATAGTTAACTTACTGACTAGTACATGAGTACAGGTACGCATGGCTGAAAGAGGAAGAGAAACGAGCCAGGATACTTCCGATGATCTCTTGGCATAGATGTTAGAGGTGCTTCAGGGCATGAATGAAAACTTACGAAATTTGAATCGGAGCGTAGTTCCAGCTCCAGGCTCTCTGTCCCAAAGCGGATTCGCTCCGAATGCTGCTGTTCAGTGGGCCCTAGGGATGGGGTGTACTAACATGAAGGCGGATGGAGTGGCGACCTCCAAATCCAATTTCCCCAAGAGCGTCGGGCCTCATAGGAACTTTGTGCACGGAAGGGGCAAGGGCAAGATGTTTTCCGAAGAGCAAGAGCTTTGTCTCTCACCTGCTGGCACTCGGAGGTACACATCGCATGGGCCGAGGACCCATGCAAATGCCGGGGGATCACGGCTAAACTCCCCATCCTGGTGCAACAAGTGTAATCGAAAACATGATGGAGGATCGTGTTTTGGAACGACAAATCGCTGTTCTCGTTGCAAGGAGACCGGACATGTCAAGAGGTATTGTCCTATGTCACGGCAGAGTATGAATTCCATGGAGACTGGACGACCTCAATCTATCGGCAGAATGGTTACCATGTATATGGTGCAGGGACATCAGGTGTCGATGATCCGGCGAGAGGTAAATTGCATGGTGACAGGTATTCCTTGTTTAGTGTTGTTGAATTCGGGAGCGACACACTCCCTGATATATGTGTTAAATGTGAAAAACTGGCTGAGATTGCAAACTGAGTCAGTACTTCCCAATTGGTCGTGACCACCCAATCTATGTGCTGGTGGTGGTGTCGACGTTTATGTTCTAGTGTCCGATTGTGGTAAATGGTGTGATATTTATCGTAGATTCAGTCTGCTTGTCGTTATCCCAGTTAGATATAATTTTGGGGATGGACTAATTGTCAGCAAATCATGTTGTGATTGAATAGTGCTGACAAGGTTGTGGCGGTTAGGGATCTGTGCGAGATCTCTGACCAGGCTAGTGGTTTGGTGCCAGTGTCGGCTAAGAGAGTCAGGACCCTCATTCGAAAAAGGGATCGGTATTCACTCAGTAAATGTCACAAGAGGGTATTTAAGAACTCGTTAGTATTTTGAGATGTTAAGACTTGAAAGAACTATTTATTTTGTCTTAGAAAGTGGACTTTCGTCTATGAATGATTGATTTTTATAATAAGTATACTGACAAGAAAAATGTTTAAGTCAGTGATACTTGTTTTCTCTTATGAGTTGTTAAAGGTTAATTCCTTTTGTTGGCCTTAGTGGGTATGCGCACGCTAAGAGGTGAAACTCATATTTCGAAATTGAAATAGATGTTGGATAAATTACCTAAAGGTCCTTGCGACTAATGTGTTTACATGGATGTTGACTAATCAGATGTATTATCATTTTGAGGTGACCTATGGTTGGTACCCCAAAATCGATTAAGTATGAAAAAGTTATTTTTGATTCTTGTGTATGAAGCTTCTGGTCTATGAAATTTATTTTTTTGTTAAAGATGAGTACCCGCACAATTGTATTTTGGTATTAAACACCAAGCTATGTGCGGGGATGTTGAACCTCAAAAAAAAAAAAAAAAAAAAAAAAAAAAAAAAAAAAAAAAAACTTATTTTGGATCGGGAGTGTCTCAGTGTATGGTTGGGGTAAATGGTAGAACCTTTACTATAGTGTTGATATGCGCGATGATGTCCCAGTTGGATTTAATCCTGGAAATGGACTAGCAATCAACAAATTGTGTTATGTTTAACTGTGTGTACTTGTTGAGGTGAAGAATTAAGTTCTAGTTGCATTGATATGTATATGGGTGCAAAATGGTAAGACTTATAATGATAGTCGAGAAAAGAGGCTAGTTAAGTTACTTACCCCGCCAATGTGATGAATGCAATGGAATAGACGTTAAACTTTTGGTCTCGAATGACCGGTTCTTTTGCGGTAGGACATTGGCAACGCATGAAATAGTGGTGGTGATCCGAAATTGTCTGCGTTGAATGTGTACCGGCAAAAGTTGTTGTTGTTTCGTGAACGTCAGTAATTGCGGTGTATGGGTGTGGTGTAACCATAGGAGAGAAGAAGTTTTGGGTTGTATCGAAATGAGCGTGCGAACCTTGTTTCACGACGTGGTCGCCATGAGCCGTGTATTCAAACCGCTTTCGAAAATCATTTTTGGGAAAACTTAGCTTGTGCCTAAGTAATGATTTAGTATCATGTTGGAGAATTCCGAAATTTTAGCAACCATATCGGAATAAGTATGAGGTTGTTAAAAGTTTAGTGATATGAGACGCCCATGTATTTCTGGACATAATGCGAGTGGGTTAATAAGTTTATATTTACTAACGGAATTGGGGTGAGGATTGTAACACCCCAAATTTTAATCTTTAAAATTATAGTAACAGTCCTGGAAGCCTCGCTTGAGCGAGAGTTGTCTCGCCTGGGCGAGAAATGGCAATTTTGGGCTGTTGACACAGTGTAATCGATTACACACTGCTGGTAATCGATTACATCGTATTAAAAGCATCAGATATGTGCATCTGACACAGTTTAATCGATTACACAATTCTGGTAATCGATTACACACTGCTGGTAATCGATTACACTCTGCTGGTAATCGATTACACTCTGCTGGTAATCGATTACACTCTGCTGGTAATCGATTACACTCTGCTGGTAATCGATTACACTCTGCTGGTAATCGATTACACACTCGTGGTAATCGATTACATCGTATTAAAAGCATCAGATATGCGCATTTTTCACGTTGTAATCGATTACACAATGTTGGTAATCGATTACAACCCGACGACACCTCTTTAAAACAGAAACCCAAACACATTTTAGGGTTAGAACTTCGAAGAGAAGAGAGAGAGGAGAGCTTTTCAAGAGCAAGGAGCCTTAGGACTCATCTTGGAGCTTGAGAAGAGGTAAACCTCTTGTTACTAACTCTTCTTCTTCCTCTCTAACTTGTTTTGGGTATGTTGGATTCATTTTCAAAACATGAGAAACCATGGAAACTCATCCTTTAGAGTTATGGTTCGTTTTATGTTGTTTTTATCTTGTAAACTATTGGTTTAGAGTTGGTATTTGATGAATGGAAAGTTTTATGGGTTATTCATGAAAAACACTCCAAAAACCCCAAAATGAGAATATGAGTATAAAGAGAAAGGGATGAAATGTTAGATGTGGATAATGAGTAGTGCTTTAATATTGTTATATGAGATGAACATGTATGCTTTGATATTTAGAAACTTGTATTGAAGTAGTTTTGGAAATATTGAAATATGAGATGTTATGCATGTTTTAGATGGTTGAATATTGATGATGAATATTTTGTATGATTAAATGATGCAAAATAAGTTGTTTATGTGATATTTGGAATAAATGACTAACATTGTTGTTATTGTGGAAATGAGGAAAGATCCTAAGGTTGGAGGAAATCGCGGAGTAGACTTTTAAAGTTACTCGGAATTGATCTCCAACGCTCACCGAGGTAAGGGATAAGTGGCTCTAATTCATACTCACTGATGTGAATGAGGTATGTGAAAGAGGTAATGTGTTGTAAGTTTGATTGTTGTTACCCTACCCGAATAGGGAGTGGTTTATTGTTGTTACCCTACTCGAAGAGGTAGTGGTTGACTGTTATTGTGTCCTACCCGGAGTGGTAGTGAACTGTTTGTTGTGTCCTACCCGGAGTGGTAGTAGACTGTTATTGTGTCCTACCTTAAATGGTAGCGGACTGTTATCGTGTCCTACCTGGAGTGGTAGCGGACTGTTGTTGTGTCCTACCCGGAGTGGTAGTGGACTGTTATTGTTATCCTACCGGGAATGGTAGTGAAGAATTGTGAACTAGACCTACCCGATGTGGTATGGAGTATAACACTAGACCTACCCGATGTGGTATGGAGCATAACACTAGACCTACCCGATGTGGTATGGAGCATAACACTAGACCTACCCGATGTGGTATGGAATATAACTAGACCTACCCGATGTGGTATGGAATATAACAGTAGACCTGCCCGATGTGGTATGGATGATGAACTAGACCTGCCCGATGTGGTATGGATGATGAACTAGACCTGCCCGATGTGGTATGGATGATGAACTAGACCTGCCCGATGTGGTATGGATGATGAACTAGACCTGCCTGATGTGGTATGGATGGTGAACTAGACCTACCCGATGTGGTATGGAGATGTAATTGGATCTACCCGAGGTGGTAGGAGATTATAGTGTGAAAGAACTCGGTGAATACGATTAATGATGAATACGACATATGAGAAACAAGGACGTTAAGAGCGAAAGTCATATGCATGCTATAGGATATATATTATGGGATATATATACTATAGGGTGAATATGAATGTTGGAAATGAAGACGTTAAGGATAAAAGTAATATACATGCTATAAGATATATAGTATGGGATATATATATACTATAGTGTGGATATGAATAATGAGAAGAACGATGCTTCGAATGAACATAATATGCATGCTATAGAATATATATTATGGGATATGTATTCTATAGGATGAATATGGATAACGTAGAAATGAACGAAAGAAGAGATGAATGTTTGCATTTACGTAATTGCGTTTATAATTTATATTAAAGTTTAATCGTATTTGAAATGTGGATTATCATGTGATGTTAGTTTTTAAACTAATGACTTACTCCCTTTTGTTTTGTGTGTCGTTTATGATAATCCCATTGTAGGTAAATGAAGGACTTTGAGGATGAAGCTCAATTAGGAAGCTTTTGTGTTTAATTACTCGCTTGTCTGTATTGCTAAGTGACGTTGTAGTGGATTTAATAGTATCATGGGATGACTGTAAATCCGTTTAGATCAATACGGATATGTGTAGTTATGGGCTTTATAACCTTGGGAGACCCATAACTGGTTGTATGTGGTAAATGTTATTTGAATGAATTATGTTTTTCCGCAACATAAATTTGTATGATAAGAAAATAGGGTAAAGAGTATTTTCGAAAATGATACTTGAGAGTTTTCAATGAAGGTGACGACTGTATGTAAGAAATGATTAAAATAAATGAAAAATTTTCAAGGGTAGAATTTGGGTCCTTACAATATGGTATCAGAGCATAGTTAATCCTGCGGCCTAGGATATGGCCTTACATGCTTCTTTGTGATCTTTATGTGCTTGAACTGCTTGGTTAGCATTGACAGTTGTGTGTTTATGTGATGCTTGTCTGGTTATAAAATTAGTCTACTGACAAGTACGTGAGTGCAGGTACGCATGGCTGAAAGAGGAAGAGAAACGAGCCAGAATACTTCCGATGATCTCTTGGCACAGATGTTAGAGGTGCTTCAGGGCATGAATGGAAACTTACGAAATTTGGATCGGAGCGTGGCTCCAGGTCCAGGCTCCTCTGTCCCAAGCTGGATCGGAGACCTAATGTCATGCATGCTGGGGTGGCAAGGGACCACGGTTGGATGGTTACCCCAAGTGGCGCAGGGACATCGGGTGTTGATGATCCGGCGAGAGGTAAACGCATGGTGACAGGTATCACTTTTAGTGTTGTTTAATTCGGGAGCGACACACTCCCTATATTTGCGGAATGCGTGAACCTACTGAGATTGTACACCAAGTTGTTGTTTTCGACTTAGTTGTACCCACCAACCCCGTGTATCGGTGGTGGATGTCGGTGTGGATGTCTCAGTGTACGGTTGGAGTAAATGGTAAAACCTTTACTATAGTGTTGGTATGCGCAATGACGTCCAGTTGGATTTAATCCTGGAAATGGACTAGCGGTCAGCAAATCGTGTTATGTTTAACTGTGTGTAATTGTTGAGGTGAATATTTAAATTTAGTATGCATTGATATGTATGTGTATGCTAAGGGGGTAAGATTTATACTGATAGTCGAGGAAAGAGGCTAGTCGAGTTACTTACCCCGTCGATGTGAGGAATACATTTTATTAGACGTGAAACTTTTGGTCTCGAATGACCGGTTCTTTTGCGGTAGGACATTGGCAACGCATGAAATAGTGGTGGTGATCCGAAATTGTCTGCGTTGAATGTGTACCGGCAAAAGTTGTTGTTGTTTCGTGAACGTCCATAATTGCGGTGTATGGGTGTGGTGTAACCATAGGAGAGAAGAAGTTTTGGGTTGTGTCGAAATGAGCGTGCGAACCTTGTTTCACGACGTGGTTGCCATGAGTCGTGGATTCAAACCGCTTTCGAAAATCATTTTTGGGAAAACTTAGCTTGTGCCTAAGTAATGATTTAGTATCATGTTGGAGAATTCCGAAATTTTAGCAACCATATCGGAATAAGTATGAGGTTGTTAAAAGTTTAGTGATATGAGACGCCCATGTATTTCTGGACATAATGCGAGTGGGTTAATAAGTTTATATTTACTAACGGAATTGGGGTGACCAAACCAAACGCAAGTTGTAGGTTTGAGTGTTGGTCGACTTGTGCTTGCCGATTGGTAACAGAATACCTAGTTTTGGTGTGAATCAATGGTTTTATGGTTTCAGTGGAGGCTAGAAATCGGTAATTTCTTTAGACGATAAGATTTGATGGTAGAAATATTTTATGTAATTAGACAATTACTGAATAGTTTGATTGTGTACAATGGATGAGATTAGACAATTACACTAATAATTCTATTGTGTAAGTATTTTGTGGATAGTAAAATGAAATTGTGCTAGAGTCTCGAGTGGAGATGAGACTAGCTAGTGTATGATGGATGTTAAAAGATGCATTTAGATAGATATGGGATAAGGGGTTCCCCATTCGCTGAAATTCGAGAGTGTTATCAGGATTCTTAACGTATGTTAGGATTGATAGATGGATATGTGATGGATACCTATGGTTCTTGAAAAATGTAGAAAAGATCTTTAGTCTGAATTATGGTTTAGTTCTCATGGTATTCAATGTTGTTCGAGGCTAGGATCTTAATATTTGGACATTGAGGAGTTAGTTCATGAATTGGTTTGGTGATATCATGGTTTAGTGGTGTATGCCCTTGGTGACTGATTAAATAATCTTAATGGATTAGAGAATCGAATTGTGATTTTGGTTGAATATTCTTGTGCCTAAGGTATAGGTGATGATTTTATTTTCCGATGTATGTTTAATTTTCGGGGACAAAAATTCTTATAAGAGGGGGAGGATTGTAACACCCCAAATTTTAATCTTTAAAATTATAGTAACAGTCCTGGAAGCCTCGCTTGAGCGAGAGTTGTCTCGCCTGGGCGAGAAATGGCAATTTTGGGCTGTTGACACAGTGTAATCGATTACACACTGCTGGTAATCGATTACATCGTATTAAAAGCATCAGATATGTGCATCTGACACAGTGTAATCGATTACACAATTCTGGTAATCGATTACACACTGCTGGTAATCGATTACACTCTGCTGGTAATCGATTACACTCTGCTGGTAATCGATTACACTCTGCTGGTAATCGATTACACTCTGCTGGTAATACACTCTGCTGGTAATCGATTACACACTCGTGGTAATCGATTACATCGTATTAAAAGCATCAGATATGCGCATTTTTCACGTTGTAATCGATTACACAATGTTGGTAATCGATTACAACCCGACGACACCTCTTTAAAACAGAAACCCAAACACATTTTAGGGTTAGAACTTCGAAGAGAAGAGAGAGAGGAGAGCTTTTCAAGAGCAAGGAGCCTTAGGACTCATCTTGGAGCTTGAGAAGAGGTAAACCTCTTGTTACTAACTCTTCTTCTTCCTCTCTAACTTGTTTTGGGTATGTTGGATTCATTTTCAAAACATGAGAAACCATGGAAACTCATCCTTTAGAGTTATGGTTCGTTTTATGTTGTTTTTATCTTGTAAACTATTGGTTTAGAGTTGGTATTTGATGAATGGAAAGTTTTATGGGTTATTCATGAAAAACACTCCAAAAACCCCAAAATGAGAATATGAGTATAAAGAGAAAGGGATGAAATGTTAGATGTGGATAATGAGTAGTGCTTTAATATTGTTATATGAGATGAACATGTATGCTTTGATATTTAGAAACTTGTATTGAAGTAGTTTTGGAAATATTGAAATATGAGATGTTATGCATGTTTTAGATGGTTGAATATTGATGATGAATATTTTGTATGATTAAATGATGCAAAATAAGTTGTTTATGTGATATTTGGAATAAATGACTAACATTGTTGTTATTGTGGAAATGAGGAAAGATCCTAAGGTTGGAGGAAATCGCGGAGTAGACTTTTAAAGTTACTCGGAATTGATCTCCAACGCTCACCGAGGTAAGGGATAAGTGGCTCTAATTCATACTCACTGATGTGAATGAGGTATGTGAAAGAGGTAATGTGTTGTAAGTTTGATTGTTGTTACCCTACCCGAATAGGGAGTGGTTTATTGTTGTTACCCTACTCGAAGAGGTAGTGGTTGACTGTTATTGTGTCCTACCCGGAGTGGTAGTGAACTGTTTGTTGTGTCCTACCCGGAGTGGTAGTAGACTGTTATTGTGTCCTACCTTAAATGGTAGCGGACTGTTATCGTGTCCTACCTGGAGTGGTAGCGGACTGTTGTTGTGTCCTACCCGGAGTGGTAGTGGACTGTTATTGTTATCCTACCGGGAATGGTAGTGAAGAATTGTGAACTAGACCTACCCGATGTGGTATGGAGTATAACACTAGACCTACCCGATGTGGTATGGAGCATAACACTAGACCTACCCGATGTGGTATGGAGCATAACACTAGACCTACCCGATGTGGTATGGAATATAATACTAGACCTGCCCGATGTGGTATGGAGTATAACTAGACCTACCCGATGTGGTATGGAATATAACAGTAGACCTGCCCGATGTGGTATGGATGATGAACTAGACCTGCCCGATGTGGTATGGATGATGAACTAGACCTGCCCGATGTGGTATGGATGATGAACTAGACCTGCCCGATGTGGTATGGATGATGAACTAGACCTGCCTGATGTGGTATGGATGGTGAACTAGACCTACCCGATGTGGTATGGAGATGTAATTGGATCTACCCGAGGTGGTAGGAGATTATAGTGTGAAAGAACTCGGTGAATACGATTAATGATGAATACGACATATGAGAAACAAGGACGTTAAGAGCGAAAGTCATATGCATGCTATAGGATATATATTATGGGATATATATACTATAGGGTGAATATGAATGTTGGAAATGAAGACGTTAAGGATAAAAGTAATATACATGCTATAAGATATATAGTATGGGATATATATATACTATAGTGTGGATATGAATAATGAGAAGAACGATGCTTCGAATGAACATAATATGCATGCTATAGAATATATATTATGGGATATGTATTCTATAGGATGAATATGGATAACGTAGAAATGAACGAAAGAAGAGATGAATGTTTGCATTTACGTAATTGCGTTTATAATTTATATTAAAGTTTAATCGTATTTGAAATGTGGATTATCATGTGATGTTAGTTTTTAAACTAATGACTTACTCCCTTTTGTTTTGTGTGTCGTTTATGATAATCCCATTGTAGGTAAATGAAGGACTTTGAGGATGAAGCTCAATTAGGAAGCTTTTGTGTTTAATTACTCGCTTGTCTGTATTGCTAAGTGACGTTGTAGTGGATTTAATAGTATCATGGGATGACTGTAAATCCGTTTAGATCAATACGGATATGTGTAGTTATGGGCTTTATAACCTTGGGAGACCCATAACTGGTTGTATGTGGTAAATGTTATTTGAATGAATTATGTTTTTCCGCAACATAAATTTGTATGATAAGAAAATAGGGTAAAGAGTATTTTCGAAAATGATACTTGAGAGTTTTCAATGAAGGTGACGACTGTATGTAAGAAATGATTAAAATAAATGAAAAATTTTCAAGGGTAGAATTTGGGTCCTTACAACCAAACCAAACGCAAGTTGTAGGTTTGAGTGTTGGTCGACTTGTGCTTGCCGATTGGTAACAGAATACCTAGTTTTGGTGTGAATCAATGGTTTTATGGTTTCAGTGGAGACTAGAAATCGGTAATTTCTTTAGACGATAAGATTTGATGGTAGAAATATTTTATGTAATTAGACAATTACTGAATAGTTTGATTGTATACAATGGATGAGACACTAATAATTCTATTGTGTAAGTATTTTGTGGATCTAGTAAAATGAAATTGTGCTAGAGTCTCGAGTGGAGATGAGACTAGCTAGTGTATGATGGATGTTAAAAGATGCATTTAGATAGATATGGGATCAGGAGTTCCCCATTCGCTGAAATTCGAGAGTGTTATCAGGATTCTTAACGTATGTTAGGATTGATAGATGAATATGTGATGAATACCTATGGTTCTTGAAAAATGTAGAAAAGATCTTTAGTCTGAATTATGGTTTAGTTCTCATGGTATTCAATGTTGTTCGAAGCTAGGATCTTAATATTTGGACATTGAGGAGTTAGTTCATGAATTGGTTTGGTGATATCATGGTTTAGTGGTGTATGCCCTTGGTGACTGATTAAGTAATCTTAATGGAATAGAGAATCGAATTGTGATTTTGGTTGAATATTCTGGTGCCTAAGGTCTAGGTGATGATTTTATTTTCCGAGGTATGTTTAATTTTCGGGGACAAAAATTCTTATAAGAGGGGGAGGATTGTAACACCCCAAATTTTAATCTTTAAAATTATAGTAACAGTCCTGGAAGCCTCGCTTGAGCGAGAGTTGTCTCGCCTGGGCGAGAAATGGCAATTTTGGGCTGTTGACACAGTGTAATCGATTACACACTGCTGGTAATCGATTACATCGTATTAAAAGCATTAGATATGTGCATCTGACACAGTGTAATCGATTACACACTTCTGGTAATCGATTACACACTGCTGGTAATCGATTACACTCTGCTGGTAATCGATTACACTCTGCTGGTAATCGATTACACTCTGCTGGTAATCGATTACACTCTGCTGGTAATCGATTACACTCTGCTGGTAATCGATTACACTCTGCTGGTAATCGATTAAACAGTTCTGGTAATCGATTACATCGTATTAAAAGCATCAGATATGCGCATTTTTCACGTTGTAATCGATTACATCATGTTGGTAATCGATTACATCATGTTGGTAATCGATTACAACCCGACGACACCTCTTTAAAACAGAAACCCAAACACATTTTTGGGTTAGAACTTCGAAGAGAAGAGAGAAAGGAGAGCTTTTCAAGAGCAAGGAGCCTTAGGACTCATCTTGGAGCTTGAGAAGAGGTAAACCTCTTGTTACTAACTCTTCTTCTTCCTCTCTAACTTGTTTTGGGTATGTTGGATTTATTTTCAAAACATGAGAAACCATGGAAACTCATTCTTTAGAGTTATGGTTCGTTTTATGTTGTTTTTATCTTGTAAACTCTTGGTTTAGAGTTGATATTTGATGAATAGAAAGTTTTATGGGTTATTCATGAAAAACCCCAAAATGAGAATATGAGTATAAAGAGAAAGAGATGAAATGTTAGATGTGGATAATGAGTAGTGCTTTAATGTTGTTATACGAGATGAACATGTATGTTTTGATATTTAGAAACTTGTATTGAAGTAGTTTTGGAAATATTGAAATATGAGATGTTATGCATGTTTTAGATGGTTGAATATTGATGATGAATATTTTGTATGATTAAATGATGCAAAATAAGTTGTTTATGTGATATTTGGAATAAATGACTAACATTGTGTTATGTGGTGGGATGAGGAAAGATCCTAAGGTTGGAGGTGGTGTCGGTAGAACTCGAGAAGTTGCCAAGAACCGAACCCAACACTCATCAAGGTAAGGATAAGTCTTTAATGTTGCATTTGAAATAGAAAATGTGTATTTTCTGGTTATGCAAAGATTAAGTTGTAAATTACGCATTTAGTAGGAACATATATGGGTGTGTTTACACTAAAGTAGGCGTAGATTTACGGAAAAGGAAAATGTGAGTATTTTCTGGTTATGAAATGATCGAGTTGTGAATTACGCATTTAGTATGAACATATATGGGTGTGTTTATACTAAAGTAGGCGTAGATTTACGGAAAAGGAAAATGTGGGTATTTTCTGGTTATGAAATGATCGAGTTGTGAATTACGCATTTAGTATGAACATATATGGATGTGTTTATACTAAAGTAGGCGTAGATTTACGGAAGATGGAAAAGGTGTGTGTTTCCTGGCCATGCAATAATTATATTGTAAATCACGTATTAGTATAAACAGATATGGAGTGTTTATACTAAAGATGACGTGGATTTACGGGAAATGATTGATGGCAAATCGATGGAAGGAAAAATATATTTTTAGCCGACCAGAAATGGTTAGTATAAGGATTCATTCCGAGTCTTATGAGGCATACATGTTTTCTTTATATGAGATTTTAGATTCTCGAATGTATTTCCGAGAATGACATTATTAATGTAGCAAACTTCGGCCCGAGATGCTACATAATGTAGCGAAAATAGTTGTCTGCTCTACATCACAAAATTTACTTCTTTTTTTTTCTTTATGTGAAGATATATTCAAAACAAATATATTTTGATTAACCAATATAAATTATGTTTTAAAAGGGATAAATTCTCCTTTAATTGGTAAGCTTTCACATTAACTGACAATATACATATGCATGAATCTGGGTAAAATTTTAATATAGATTTATTAATTAATGAAATCATGTCAAACCCACCAAAAGTTAATTGTCGAAAACAATTATATTATTAAAATGAATATTAGAAGAGTATGAGTGGAAAGGATTTGAGTTGAACTTGCCTCAACTCAGTTCGAATCATTAAGGATTAACACAAGTCGAGTTTCACGCAAGTTTAATATCGAACTATTTTAAGCTCACGTTCATGAACTTTTGAGCAGATTGATGAACTCAAATTTATATTGCTCATCAACATTTATCTATAATGTGTTAATGAATAATGCGTATAGAAAAATTGTGAATTTTAATAATAAATGTAAATATCAATTAAAGTTCATGTTCGAAAGATAGTATAGATGTATATGCAATGTATAGAAAGAAAGTAAGATGAAAAGGTAATATGAAAAATTGAAGAATTAATATGTACTATTTAATTTTATTTGAATAGTCAATATTAAAAATAAGTACACATAATTTTTAAAATCAATTATGTGATCATAAACTAATTTTTAATTTTAATCATCTATGTATATTTATATGAGACTAATTTACTTTTATCTTAATTTTTAAATGAAAATTATTCTCAATCACTCTCGTGTATAAATATATATATATATATATATATATATATATATATATGTTCTAGAATGAACCTAACAAATTAAAATATATTTGCCCACAAATTTAACTCTTTTATTTAACCAAATCATTTTGTAGCTTAAATTTGACTTATTCATGTCATGGGAGGAGTCATAGCCATAGAAAAGAGTGTTAATAATGTTCAGAGAATATATTATTGTTGCAATGCATATTTACTTCACATGGTTCGATTTATCTTATTAGTTCTGTGAGAGGGTATGATTATATAATTTTTTAACGAAAAAATCAATATTTTATAGATTTTACATATATCAAATAACATTTTTCACTTTTTAAAAGATGAGCAAAAGGAAAGAGAAAATGCAAACAAAAAAAACTAGGGTCGGAATATAAAAAAACTGTACAAATGTTCCAATGCGTTGTATTAAAAAACACTACATGAATGATTCTCTCTGTAAGATTTAAGTCCTTCAATAACAATACATAAATTAAATTTTGGTTAAAAGTTGCCAATTATGAAACGAAAAAGTAGATTTAAAATGGAGAGGATATCCACCGATGTTGAATATATGAGGATGGACAAAAGGAACAAAATGGAATTAAAAGGGATAAAGTGGAGCAACAAAAGATGGATAAAGTTACCACTATATTGTTTAGGCGTTTTACAAAGTGGAAGAAATGGTATGACTATAATTTATCATTCCTATATTAGTAATATTATTTCTGTTCCTATACAACATAAAACTTTATTCCCATGGCTATTCATTTTAGCCATTAATTTATTTCTATTACACTGAATCTATTTATTCATATTTAAAATGTGTACATTTTTAAGAAAGTAGTTCGGTTTTTATTTGGGGGAAAACATATTTTAGAGTAGAAATGTTTAAACGTATATAAATGAAATCTTGAATGAGATTGACATAACCTTGAGATGGATTATGAGGAGAAGAAAATTTGGAATCATAAACCTATCCATTTTGAAATGGTGACTAAGTGATTAACCTAACTAAAACTCGTAGTTATGTTCTAGTTCTTCACAATTTCCTCTCTCACTATCGCCGCCGCTAGTGGTAGTGGCACCACTGACACCAATGGCACTGTCCTCGGCGCTTCTACAGCTCAAGTTGTGTTTATAACCAATGTTTAATTGTAGAAGTATTTTTATAATTTTATAAATTCTTTATTTATTCATTAACTTAGTTTTTATTGTGTTAACTATCTTACCTTAATTGATGCAAAAGTTTAATAATATATCAATGTTGTGAGACCTGAGTTGGACATCAAATTGGAAGAGATTCTCATTAGATTTCTTAAAATTGATGGTTTACGATGTGGAGTAAATATAAAAAAGTTACTCGTGTAATAAATGGATCACTTCTCATGCTTAATTGTAGAAGTATTTTTATAATTTTATAAATTCTTTATTTATTCATTAACTTAGTTTGTATTGTATTTACTATCCTACCTTAATTGATGCAAAAGTATAGTAATATATCAATGTTGTGAAACCTGAGTCGTACATCAAATTGGAAGAGGTTCCTATTAGGTTTCTTAAAATATATGACTTACGATGTGTAATAAATTAAAAAACGTTACTCATGAAGTAAATGAATATTTTCTCATGTTTAATTGTAGATGTATTTTTATAATTTTATAAATGTTTTATTTATTCATTAACTTTCCTACCTCAATTGATGCAAAAGTTTAAAAATATATTAATGTTCTGAAACCTGAGTCGGACATCAAATTGGAAGAGGTTCCTATTAGGTTTCTTAAAATTGATGGTTTACGATGTGGAGTAAATTTAAAACAGTTACTCTTGAATTAAGTGAATCATTTCTCATGTTTAATTGTAGAAGTATTTTTATAATTTTATAAATAATTTATTTATTCATTAACTTAATTTTAATTGTATTAACTATCCTACCTTAATTGATGCAAGTGTTTAATAATATAACAATGTTGTGAAACCTGAGTCGGACATCAATCTGGAAGATATTCCTATTAGGATTAACCGGTTTAAACAATTAAACCATCCGATCGGACTAGGTGATTTTAAATATAATTAATAATTTTTATCTATAAATAAATAATTATATATAAATGTTAAATGTTATATAATTAATAATTTTACAAAACTATATTGAACAACATCTCTCCATCTTTTTGGACAAAAGTAAAACAAAACATTAGAGTAATGTTCAATTTTTTGAAATTTTAAGTGACTCTCATGTTCAAAGCATGGTTCAACCACTAATTCGGTTATCTAGTTTAACCGGGTTTAGCACAGTCGAACCAGAATTTCTCCAGTTCAAAGCAATCTAATCATTCATTCGGTTAAGACTACAAACTAGAGTCGTTTTCAAGTCCGTTCAATGATCAGACAGTCCGGCCTGGTCTAGTTTTCATAACACAAATATATATACAAGTGAGATGGATAAAATTAGAAATATATTTCGGTAAAGCAAAAAAACTCATCACATAACTATAAGATCTCAAATATTGTATGGGATTGACTATAGGAAAATGTGCACAAAAATATATTAATTTAATATAAAAATTATGAGAAAGTTAAATTTAATGAGTTGACACTTGGCACCGTACCTTAAATAATATATGAGTAGTAATTAATATATTACAAAGAAAAAGTTGACTAATAAAATCCCCAATAGGAGAATAAATCATATTGAAAGTAACTCATCAAGTACTACAAACATATGAAACGAAAAAGCTATAGATAAATAGATGAAGAAAAATTTGAGTAATAAGGAGTTGTTAATAATTATGATTTATAAAGAATATTAAGATGATGTTCTTAATACCCACCAACTCTTTCCCATATCAACATGGATATTACCATTGAAATTTTAGATTCTTTTAATGCAAAAACACATTTGTGTTGGACAGTTGGTAATGCTTGTAATGAGTGGACCCCTTATATGTTTTTTTTGGACTTAACACTCATTTGTGAACTAGGCATGTCTGAATAATAATATATATATATATATATATATATATATATATAATAATAATATAAATATAATATTATACTAATTATAATTGTGTTATGATAATGTTAATTCGTAATTAGTAATATATATACATATAATAATAAAACTATAATATTATACTAATTATAATTGTATTATTATAATGTCTGATTAATCAATAATTAAAAAAAATCTCTTTTTACCATAATAATGAAGTAATATCTTTATTTTTTTATGTATGTTGTATATAAGAAATTAATGTATAAAAACTCATATTTTTTTTATATTTTGGTTAGGTAAGGATTCATCACATGTAGTTATGGGTGAATTGAGATCAATTGATCTCACTTGTATCCCCAATTGTGTACTCACTTAATTAGAAAGTAACAAAAAATAGGAAAGTCATACAAATATAAACTAACATTTTTATAATATTTATTAAAATTTGATTAACTTTTAATATGAAAGCATCATTTTTTAGGACATGTGATATTTGTTTAGCAGATGTCAAATTTAATAAAATGGAAAAGTTAGTTTCATTGTCATAGCATTGTCATCCTATCCCAAACACAATGTCTTTATGGTAAAATGACTTTAATTATCTTGTTCAATGTATCAACCTTGGTATTCATCCAAGAGCTATCTCATATCATGTGTATAAATAGCATCATAATTGGAGTGAAAAAATCACACCAAATAACAAGTTTCTTCATTTTCTTCTTGCCCATTTCGTTCTTATCTTCCAACCACCACCATGAATGCAGCCAATGACTCAAACAGTACACAATACATGAAACTGAAGAACAAGCTGATTAAGCAGACGAGTGAGATCAGCACTCTCGATGGAACTGATGCATGTGTCATCATTTATGGCCCAAATCAACCTCGACCAGAGATTTGGTCGTCTCGCCTAGGTGTTCAAGGTATGATCAACAAGTTCAAGGCAATGCCCAAGTTGGAACGAACCAGGAATATGTTTAACCGTGAAAGCTTCTTGAAGAAAATGCTCACCAAGACCCTACAGAAGCTGGAGAATCTGAAAAAGGAGAACATGAAAAGGCAAATCGAGCTTTTAATGTTCCAGTGTATGAATTCTGGTAGCATTGTTAACAACAATGCTAGCAATGTTGATATGAATGACCTCGTGTGGGCAATAAACCAGAACCTGAAAGATGTTGATGGGGAAAATGGTGTGGATGAAACCGAACATGGCACAATAATGGCTCTAAATGGAGCAGAAGCTTTGAATGGAGAAGGTGCAAATGTTGGTGTTGCTGGCAAAGGAATGATTGAGGCCAATATGGGTGCCGTGGAGAATGAGGATTTGGCTTCTGACTTTGGCAATGATGGAGGGGATGCAGCGCTTGCATTCGGAGATGATTATCTCTCAAATGAGTCTGAGAATGGTTCTTCAACCCCATGAAGAATCATGTTGTTTTCTAATAATATTTGAAGGGTCTCTTTGGCTTGGATTGTCCTTGTCATCTTTATGCAAATTTGTTTTTCTGTCTTTGAATTTCTATAAGTCGTGTTACAGCGATTGGTCGTGAGTCTAGTTATGATGGATTGTGTTTATGCTTTGATTAGAAATCAAAGCTAGCCGTTGTTGTTTTTCAGTATGTTTGATCTTGTGAGAAATCTATCAGTTGAATAAAGAGACTCTTTTATGGTGTTTTCAGTGATTTGGTACTAATGGTCTTCCTTGAGAGCGAGAAATTCAGGAATACGAGAAGGATAGTTCTCACCACACTCACATAACAATGAGTAAGGCTAATAGTCGAATGTCAGACAATAATAAACAAAAGACAACATACAATGATATATTTATCTTATTATTTACTATGAAATCACAATTTTGGCATTGAAAATATGAGAAAAAACAATCACTTATCCTTCCTTTAATGGAGAACATCTTTGTTCCGTAACAAAAACATATAAGATATCATCCATCTTAAAAAATACATCATAATTATATTTTTAACTTAAATACATTCTATTAATGAATTTCATTAATATTTAGAGTGATATTTATTATAAGATAAAAAAGAGTTTATGAAAAATATTGCCTTGCACATCACAAATTTTACTTCTTTTTTTCATTATCTGAAGATATATCTATTGATATCTTCAAAACAAATATCTTTTGATTAACCAATATAAATTATGTTTTAAAAAGGGATAAATACTCCTTTAATTGGTAAGCTTTCACATTAAAAAAAAATACACATGCATGAATCTAGATGAAATTTTAATATAGATTTATTAATTAATGAAATTATATCAAACCCATCATTAAAGTTAACGGTCTTGAACAATTTATATTATTAAAATGTATATTAGAGGAGTATGAGTGGAAAGGACTTGAGTCAAACTTGTCTCAGCCCACCTCTAATCGTTAAGGATTGATACAATGTCAAACTATTTTGAGCTCACGTTCCGCTCAATTAAAGTTTATGAATTTTCGAGAAGATTGATGAGCTCACATTTATATTAGTCATCAACATTTGCCTATAATGTGTTAATGAATTATGCAAACAGAAAAAGTATGAATTTTAATAATAAATGTAATTATTAATTAAAGTTCATGTTGGAAAAATACTATAAATGAATATGCATGTATAGAAAGAGAGTAAGGTGAAAAAATAATATGAAAATGTGAACAATTAATATGTAATATGTAATTTTATTTGAATATTCAATATTAAAATTAAGTGCACATAATTTTTTTAAACAATTATGTGATCATTAACTAACTTTTAATTTTAATCATCTATTTGTATGAGACTGATTCACTTTTATCTTAATTTTTATATGAAAATTATTCTCAATCAATCTTGTAGCTTAAATTCAACTTGTTTATGTCATGGGAGGAGTCATGTCCATAGAAAAGAGTGTTAACAATGTTCAGAGAATATATTATTGTTATAATGCATCTCTAATTCACATGGTTCGATTTCTCTTATTAGTTCAATGAGATGGTATGATTAGATAATTTTTTAATGAATAAATCAAGATATTATATTTTATACTTTTTGCATATATTAAATAACATCTTTTACTTTATATATGATGAGTGAAGGGAAAGGGAAAATGCAAATAAAAAAACTGGTGTCAGAATATAAAAAACTGTGCAAGTGTTCCAATGCGTTGTATTAAAGAATACTGCAGGAATGATAAGATTTAAGTCCTTCAATTATAATATATAAAAGTCAAATTTTGGTTAAAAGTTGACAATTATCAAACGAAAAATAGATTAAAAATGGA
Organism: Lupinus albus; assembly: GCA_009771035.1. Classification (NCBI taxonomy): domain Eukaryota; kingdom Viridiplantae; phylum Streptophyta; class Magnoliopsida; order Fabales; family Fabaceae; genus Lupinus; species Lupinus albus. The sequence continues at coordinate 17,231,863 of CM020016.1, forward strand.
GAGGATATCCACCGATGTTGAATATATGAGGATGGACGAAAAGGAACAAAACGGAATTAAAAGGGACACAGTGGAGCAAGATAAGATGGACTAATGGACTAATGGACTAAAGTTACCACGATATTGTTTAGGCATTTTACAAAGTGGATGAAACGGTATGAACTATCATTTATCATTCCCTATATTATCCTCATAATATTATTTTTGTTCTTATATGGTTAGGAAGTAAGTTTCACATTGCTTACCTCATTGTCTCGTAAATTGTTTAAATATCTATTGCACTACTCATCTCATTGTCTCGTAAATTGTTTAAATATCTATTGCACTACTCATCTCATTGTCAATTGGTTTTAAGATGGAACCTTAGCAAGGTATCAGAGTCATACTCCAACTTTTTTCCGGTTGTTATGAGGCAAAATGTGTCGTTTAGTTAAGGGTCAAAGGTAACCATTCCTCTAACCTGACATGCTTATATAGAGGATCATGTTGAGAAGTAAGCCTCACATCGCCTATCTTAGTATCTCGGGAATGATTTAAATACCTGTTGGACTACTCATCTTATTGCCATTGGTTTTGATATAGAACCTTAACCTATGCAATATAAAATTTTATCCCCATGGCTATTCAATTTAGTTATTAATTTATCTCTATCTATATATTGAATCTATTTATTTATATTTAAAATGGGTTAATTTTTAAGAAATTAGTTCGGTCTTTATTTGGAAAAAAAACTATTCCACAATAGAAATGTTTAAACGTACATGAATGAAATCTTGAATGAGATGGCTTATGAGGAGAAGAAAAATTGGAATCATACACCCTATCCATTTGAAATCGTGACTGAATCATTAACCTAACTAACACTCATAGTTATAGTTCTTCACATTGAACCAGAGCTACCTGTGATGATCTCTGATCACTAACCAAAGCTGATGTCAATGCTATGTCATTATTGGATTTTGGTTATGGGTGTCCCAATGGATGATTCTTAATAAAAAATGGACAATCCATAAATTTTAGTGCCCCTATCAAATATATATTTTTATTCATTAATAGAAAATTGTCTCTGACTAAAATTCTTATTTCTACGAAGTCTTTAAAATAATAAAAATGAAGAAAGAGAAATGGGTGAATATATTAATCAACAATGAAAAGAGGAAGAAAGTACAACAATTCTATTTTCTTTTTATTCACGTGAAGTAACATTTAATAGCGCTTACTTGAATGAATGTTGTTAAAAGTATAAGGTAGACATTTAGCAATGATCACTTAAGTGAGCGTTGTTAATTGTAAAAAATAGACATTTAATAGTGCTCGTTTGGGTGAGAGTGGTTAAAAATAGATATCTAACAACGTTCAATTGAGTGAATGTTATTGAAAGTGGTCAGTTAACAATGTTTGTTTGAGTAAATGATATTAAAAGTGTACGTTTAACTGATTCGTTTGAGTGAGTACTGTTAAATGTATATTTTCAACTATTTAACAGCTTGAATGAATGTTATTAAAAATAGATAAATGGTAGGGCCCATTTAACAACAAAATATTTTGTACAGAATGAAAATAATCCTATAAAAAATATCAGCACCTACAAGTGTCTAAAAGCATGAGTAATTAAGGGAAGAAGTGGATGGGTTTTTTTAATGACTATACGAATAAAATTTTGGAAAAAAGTGTATGACAAAGTCTAAAAGTATTAGAATTTCTTACGCACTTATTATTTATAAGTTAATCATGATGACTAATTATATATAATTTTTTATGTTAAAGTCCATAGATATTACATTAAATAATGTTATTTACAAACCAAACTAAGGTAACTTGAGTTGTTATTTGGTTTTTAAATTATTTTGAGATCCATGTAAGATATGAGGAGAAATATACATTAACTTTACATTTCTTACCCTATGCCACATAACATTATGAAAACTTTCACAACTTCTATTGTTGGATCATTTGTCATTTCAAATTCCTCGAAGAAAATCTTTTCTCCCGAAGACATTATGGATTCCACCTCTCAAATACTCCCGAAATTTTATCTTATTATGTTCATCTAGCATTGCGTAAATAATAATCAAATTAAATTTGTTATTCTGTTAGGAATTATATTGGAGCATATTTTTTGCTCAACATGCGTACTACTACATTTATCCTATCATTCTCATTGATTACAAATATAAACTGAAAATATATTTTATTTATGTTTTAATTTTTTGTCCAAAGGAAAAGTGATACAAAATTTGAGATTCTCAAATCCATGTTTTTTATTCTTAGAGGGTACACTTGAGTTCAATGGCAACAAGAAGTTACATCATTATTTAGCCGATGAACTATAGTATTTTTAACTATACTGTTTTTTTTTTCTTTCCTCTCCCAGTTCCCAATAGCAAAACATCCTCTCTGTTCTAACGAGGTAAATCACACTTTAAAAAAGCCGACAACAAAATTAAGAGCAACTAATATACACACAACCCAACTTCAATATTTTAATTAATCAAATTTTATTTACCTCTAACATCCCATAGTAAAATAAATAAATGAAATGCAAAACTTTTCCATAAATACAGTCTAATAAATCATTTCAGATTACATGAGCAAGAGTACAAAACAAAACACAGCACTCTAACTAGCTATGACATCAACAAATCTAGTTCTAACTCCTAATCCTTAAAAACAAGTCAGAAAGACATAACTTTTTCGTTTACATTCGTAGTATAATATAAAGTGAAGCATATAGTTATAGCTTTCTATATCAGGCCAAACACACAGCCAAATAGGTTAATTTAATTGGAGAGAAAACCTAAAAAAGTATCAAAAAATAGTAAACAATCACATTATAGTTTAAAACTTACATTAGACTAGTGAGAAGTTACTATGCTTTTCTTGGTGAAGAGGCTGCGAAGATTAAACATATTACCCCCACTTCCACCATCCTTACTGTTCCCTCTCCCACTATCGTGACCGCTAGTGGTGGTGGCACCACTGACACCAACGGCGCTGTCCTCATCGCTTCTGCAGCTAAAGTTGTGTGTCTAACCAATTCTTAATTCTATAAGTATTTTTATAATTTTATAAATGTTTTATTTATTCATTAAATTAGTTTTTATTGTATTAACTATCCTACCTTAATTGTTGCAAAAGTTTAATAGTATATCAATGTTGTGAAACTTGAGCTGGACATCAAATTGGAAGAGGTTCCCATTAGATTTCATAAAATTGATGCTTACGATGTGGTGTAAATTTAAAAAAGTTACTCATGGAATAAATGGATCTCTTCTCATATTTAATTGTAAAAGTATTTTCATAATTTTATGAATGCTTTATTTATTCATTAACTTAGTTTTTATTGTATTAATTATCCTACCTTAATTCATGCAAAAGTTTAATAATATATCAATGTTGTGAAACCTGAGTCGGACGTCAAATTACAAGAGGTTCCTATTAGGTTTCTTAAAATTAATGGCTTACGATGTAGAGTAAATTTAAAAAAGTTACTTTTAGAGTAAGTGGATCACTTCTCATGTTTAAGTGTATAAGTATTTTTATAATTTTATAAATGCTTTATTTAGTCATTAACTTAGTTTTTATTGTATTAACTATCCTACCTTAATTGATTAAAAGTTTAATAATATATCAATGATGTGAAACCTGAGCCGGATATCAAACTGGAAGAGGTTCCTAATATATAAATGTAAAATATTATGTAATTAATAATTTTTTATAACTATATTGAACAACATCTCTCCATCTTTTTTGGACTCAAGTAAAACAAAACATTAGAATAATGTTTCATTTTTTTTAAATTTTAAGTGACTGCCATGTTCAAAGCACAGTCTAACTACTCATTCGGTTAACCAGTTTAACAGAGTTTAGCACAGTCGAACCGGAATTTCTCCGATTTAAAGCAGTCCAACAATTTATTCGGTTAAGACTATAAACTAGTGTCGTTTTCAAGTCCGCTCAGTAATTGGACCGTTCGGTCTGGTCTAGTTATTATAACAGTGATACATATACAAGGGAGAGGGATAAAATGAGAAATATATGTTGGTAAAGCAAGAAAAAAAACTCATCACATAACTATAAGATCTCCAATATTATATGAGATTGACCGTAGGAAAATGTGCATAAAAATATATTAACTTAATATAGAAATTATGAGAAAGTTGAGTTTGATGAGTTGGCACTTGGCACCCTACCTTAAATAATATATGAGTAGTAATTAATATATTACAAAAAAAAGTTGACTAATAAAATCCAAGAGATTAAATCATATAGAAAGTAACTCATCAAGTATTAGAAACATATGAAATAAAATGCTATAGATAAATCGATGAATAAAAATTTGAGTGATAAGGAGTTGTTAATAAATATGATTTATAACGAATATTAAAATGATGTTCTTAATACCCACTAACTCTTTCCCATATCAAGATGGATATTAGCATTGAAATTTTAGATTCTTTTAATGCAAAAACACATGTGAGTTGGTAATGCTGGTATTGAGTGGAGCCCTACTATGTTTTTTTTGAACTTTTTTTTTGGACTTAACACTCGCTTGTGAAGGAGGCATGTCTGAATAATATACATATACATACAATATTATAACTATAATATTATACTAATTATAATTGTGTTTAAATTGATGGGTTACGATGTGTAATAAATTTAAAAAAGTTACTATTGGAGTATGTGAATCTCTTCTCAAATTTAATTGTAGAAGCATTTTTATAATTTTATAAATGCTTTATTTATTCGTTAACTTAGTTTTTATTTTATTAACTATCCTACCTTAATTGATGCAAAAGTTTAAAAATATATCAATGTTGTGAAAATATGAGTAATAAGGAGTTGTTAATAATTATAAATTATAAAGAATATTAAAATGAGGTTCTTAATACTTACTAACTCTTTCCCATATTAACATTGAAATTTTAGATTCTTTAAATGCAAATACACATTTGAGTTGGTAATGCTCGTAATGAGTGGGGCCCTTATATGTTTTTTTTTTGGACTTAACACTCACTAGTGAAGGAGGCATGTCTAAATAATATATATGTATATATATATATATACATACAATAATATAACTATAATATTATATTAATTATAATTGTGTTAAAATTGATAGGTTATGATGTGGAGTAAATTTAAAAAAGTTATTCTTGGAGTAAGTGAATCTCTTCTCATATTTAATTCTAGAAGCATTTTTATAATTTTATAAATGCTTTATTTATTCATTAACTTAGTTTTTATTATATTAACTATCCTACCTTAATTGATGCAAAAGTTTAATAATTTAAACCGAAGTCGGACATCAAACTGGAAGATGTTACTATTAGGTTTAATCGGTTTAAACAATAAAACCATCCGGTTGGGCCGAGTGATTTTAAATATAAAAAATAAATAATTATATATAAATGTAAAATATTATATAAGTAAAAAATTTATATAACTATATTGAACAACATCTCTCCATCCTTTTTGGACCCAAGTAAAACAAAACATTAGAGTAATGTTTCTTTTTTTTTAATTTTAAGTGACTGCCATGTTCAAAGCACAGTCCAACCACTTATTCGGTTATCCAGTTTAACAGTGTTTAGTACAGTCGAACCTGAATTTTTTCAGCTCTAAGTAATTCAACCATTCATTCGGTTAAGATTACAAACTAGAGTCGTTTTCAAGTCCGGATAGTGATCGGACTGACCAGTCTGGTCCATTTATCATAACACTTATATATATACAAGGGAAATGGATAACATGGGAAATATATGTTGGTAATGCAAAAAAACTCATCACATAAGTAATGGAAACTTGAGTTTGATGAGTTGGCACTAGGCACCGAGTAGTAATTAATATATAACCAAAAAAAAGTTGACTAATAAAATCCCCAAATAAGAGACTAAATCATATAGAAAGTAACTTAGCGAGTACTGGAAACATATGAAACAAAAAAGCTATAGATAAATTGATGAATAAAAATTTGAGTGATAAGGAGTTGTTAATAAATATGATTTATAAAGAATATTAAAATGATGTTCTTAATACCCACCAACTCTTTCCCCTGTGAACATGGATATTAGCAATGAAATTTTAGATTCTTTTAATGCAAAAACACATTTGAGTTGGTAATGCTTGTAATGAGTGGGCCCCTTATATGTTTTTATTTTACTTAACACTCACTTGTGAAGGAGGCATGTGTGAATAACAATATATATATATATATATATATATATATATATATATATACAATACATACAATAATATACTAATCATAATTGTATTATTTTAATGTCTTGTTAATCCATGATTAAAAAAAATTCCACAATATTGAAGAAGTAATAACTTTATTTTCTATATATGTTGTATATAAGAAATTAATGTATAAAAACTCATATTTTTTTAATATTTTGGGTAGCGTGGGATTCATGACATGTAGTTATGTGTGAATTGAGTAATTGTACCCCCTTGTATCCCTAATTGTGTCCTCGTTTAATTAGAAAGTAACAATCAATTAAAAAAGAAAGTCATACGAATATAAACTAACATTTTTATATTACTTATTAAAATTTGATTATTTTGTATTATGAAAGTATCATTTTTTTAGGACATGTTATATTTGTTTAGTGGAGTTACAAATTTAATAAAATGGAAAAGTTCATTTCATGGTCGTAGCATTGTCATCCATATCCCAAACACAAGGTCTTTATGGTAAAATCACTTTAATTATCTTGTTCAATGTATCAAGCTTGATATTCATCCAATAGCTATCTCAGTTCATGTGTATAAATAGCATCACATTTGGAGTGAAAAAATCACACCAAATAACAAGTTTCTTCATTTTCTTCTTGCCCATTTCATTCTTATCTTCCAACCACCACCATGAATGCAGTCAATGACTCAAACAGTATACAATACATGAAACTGATGCATGCGTGAGCATCTATGGAACTGATGCATGCCTGATCATCTATGGAACTGATGCATGCCTGATCATCTATGGTCCAAATCAACCTCGACCAGAGGTTTGGTCGTCTCGCCTAGGTGTTCAAGGTATGATCAACAAGTTCAAGGCAATGCCCAAGTTGGAACGAACCCGCAATATGTTTAACTGTGAAAGCTTCCTGAAGAAAATGCTCACCAAGACCCTAGAGAATCTAAAAAAAGAGAACATGAAAAGGGAAATAGAGGTTTTAATGTTCCAGTGTATGAATTCTGGTAGCATTGTTAACAACAATGCTAGCAACGTTGATATGAATGACCTCTTGTGGGCAATAAACCAGAACCTAAAAGATGTTGATGGGAAAAAGGGTGTGGATGAAACCAAACATGACACAATAATGGCTCTAAATGGAGCAGAAGCTTTGAATGGAGAAGGTGCAAATATTGGTGTTGAAGGCAAAGGAATGATTGAGGCCAATATGGGTGTCGTTGAGAATGAGGATTTGGCTTTTGACTTTGGCAATGATGGAGGGGATGCAGCGCTTGCATTTGGGGATGATTATCTCTCAAATGAGTCTGAGAATGGTTCTTCAACCCCATGAAGAATCATGTTGTTTTCTAATAACATTTGAAGGGTCTCTTTGGCTTGGATTGTCCTTGCCACCATTATGCATATTTGTTTTTCAGTCTTTGAATTTCTATATGTCGTGTTACAGCGATTGGTTGTGAGTCTAGTTTTCATGGGTTGTGTTTATGCTTTGATTAGAAATCAAAGCTAGTCGTTGTTGTTTTTCAATATGTTTGATCATGTGAGAAATCCATCAGCGGAATAAAGAGACTCTTTTATGGTGTTTTTAGTGATTTTGTAGTAATGGTCTTTGTTGAGAGCCAGAAATTCAGGAAAACGATAAGGATAGTTCTCACCTCAATCACATAACAAGGAGTAAAGATTGTAATAAACAAAAGAACACAATATTAAACAAAATGAAACTTTTATCTTTTTATTTACTATGAAATCACAATTTTGTAATTGGAAATGTAACGACCCGATTTTCTACCCTTGAAAATTTTTCATTTATTTTAATCCTTTCTTACATATAGTCGTCACCTTCATTGAAAACTCTCAAGTATCACTCTTTGAAAATACCCTTTACCCTATTATATTATCATACAAATTTATGTTGCGGAAAAACATAATTCATTTAGATAACATTTACCACCCACATCCAGTTACGGGTTTTACAAGGTTATAACGTCCATAACTACATGTCACCATATTATCCTAATCAGATTACATTTATCCCAAAATGCTATCGAATCAACTACAACGTCGAATAGCAATAAAGACACTCAAGTAAATAGACACAAAGACTTCCTATTTGAGCTTCATCCTCAAAATCCTTCATTTACCTACAATGAGATTATCATAAACAACACGCAAAACAAAAGGGAGTAAGTCATTAGTTCAAACTAACATCACATGATAATCCACATTCAAATACAATCAAGCTTTGATGTAATTCATAAACACACATACGAAATTATAAACATTCAAATCATTTTCCTTTAATTTCCACTTTACTCATATTCATCCTATAGTATATATATCTCATAATATATATTCTATAGTATGCATATTACGTTCGTTCGAAACATCATCGGTCTCGTTCTTCATACCCACCCTATAACATATATATCCCATAATATATATCTTATAGCATGTATATTACTTTCTTTCTCAACATATTCCTTTTTATCGCTCATATTCACCCTATAGAATATATATCTCATACTATATATCCTATAACATGCATACATCATTCATGTCATTTCTCGTCATTCATATTCACACTATAGAATATATATCCCATACTATATACCCTATAGCATGCATATGACTTTCATGTGACATTCACGTTTCTCATCATTCATATTCACCCTATAGAATATATATCCCATACTATATATCCTATAACATGCATATGACTTTCATTACTCCGAGTCATCTTTTCATTGGGCCTCCCCCAACAATGTTACTTTCATCGGAGTCATCTTTTCATTGGGCCTCCCCCAACAATGTTACTTTCATTTGAGTCATCTTTTCATTGGGCCTCCCCCAACAATGTTACTTTCATTGAGTCATCTTTTCATTGGGCCTCCCCCAACAATGTTACTTTCATTTGAGTCATATTTTCATTGGGCCTCCCCCAACAATGTTACTTTCATCGGAGTCATCTTTTCATTGGGCCTCCCCCAACAATGTTACTTTCATCGAGTCATCTTTTCATTGGGCCTCCCCCAACAATGTTACTTCTATCGAGTCATCTTTTCATTGGGCCTCCCCCAACAATGTTACTTTTATCGGAGTCATCTTTTCATTGGGCCTCCCCCAACAATGTTACTTTTATCGAGTCATCTTTTCATTGGGCCTCCCCCAACAATGTTACTTTTATCGGAGTCATCTTTTCATTGGGCCTCCCCCAACAATGTTACTTTTATCGAGTCATCTTTTCATTGGGCCTCCCCCAACAATGTTACTTTCATTTATAACAGAAAAGTCACGCATTTTCCAACATAATGCATAAATTACAGACGTATCATTTTAAACCATTACCTCTTTCACATACCTCATTCATATCAGTAAGTATGATTTAGAGCCACTTATCCCTTACCTTGGTGAGTGTTGGGGATCGGTTCCGAGTAACTTTAAAAGTCTCCTCCGCGATTTCCTCCAACCTTAGGATCTTTCCTCATTTCCACCAATAACAACAATGTTAGTCATTTATTCCAAATATCACATAAACAACTTATTTTGCATCATTTAATCATACAAAATATTCATCATCAATATTCAATCATCTAAAATATGCATAACATCTCATATTTCAATATTTCCAAAACTACTTCAATACAAGTTTCTAAATATCAAAGCATACATGTTCATCTCATATAACAACATCAAAGCACTACTCATTATCTACATCTAACATTTCATCTCTTTCTCTTTATACTCATATTCTCATTTTGGGGTTTTTGGGGTTTTTCATGAATAACCCATAAAACTTTCCATTCATCAAATATCAACTCTAAACTAAGAGTTCACAAGATAAAAACAACATAAAACGAACCATAACTCTAAAGGATGAGTTTCCATGGTTTCTCATGTTATGAAAATAAATCCAACATACCCAAAATGAGTTTAAGAGAGAAGAAGAGAGTTAGAATCAAGAGTTTTACCTCTTCTCAAGCTCTTAGGTGAGTATCAAAACTCCTTGCCCTCGGAAAAGCTCTCTTCTCTCACCTTCCTTCAAAGTTTTTAACCTTAAAATGTGTTTGGGTTTCTGTTTTAAAGAGCTGTCGTCGGGTTGTAATCGATTACCAACATGATGTAATCAATTACAACATGAAAAATGCGCATATCTGATGCTTTTAATACGATGTAATCGATTACTAGGAGTGTGTAATCGATTACTGGAGTGTGTAATCGATTACTGGAGTGTGTAATCGATTACTGGAGTGTGTAATCGATTACCAGAAGTGTGTAATCGATTACCAGAAGTGTGTAATCGATTACCAGAAGTGTGTAATCGATTACCAGCATTGTGTAATCGATTACCAGAATTGTGTAATCGATTACACTGTGTCAGATGCACATATCTGATGCTTTTAATACGATGTAATCGATTACCATAAGTGTGTAATCGATTACCATAAGTGTGTAATCGATTACCATCAGTGTGTAATCGATTACCAGAAGTGTGTAATCGATTACACTGTGTCAGATGCACATATCTGATGCTTTTAATACGATGTAATCGATTACCAGAAGTGTGTAATCGATTACCATCAGTGTCAACAACCCAAAATTGCCATTTCTCGCCCAGGCGAGACAACTCTCGCTCAAGCGAGGCTTCCAGGACTGTTACTATAATTTTAAAGATTAAAATTTGGGGTGTTACATGATTCGCCGACAACCAGTCCATTCCCAGAATTAGATCTAACTGGGACAGTGGTAAGCAGATCAAATCCACGGTAAATGTCCTACCATTTACTACCACTGGACATCGAGACACTACTGTCGACACCACCACAGGCACATCAGTTGGAGTGGATACGACCAAGTCGAAAAGCAACGACTCAGTTTGCAATTTCAGCCTATCCACACAGTCATTAGATACAAAGGAGTGTGTCGCCCCCGAATCAAACAACACTAAAAGAGGAATACCTGCCACCATGCAATTACCTCTTATCAGGCCGTCTGCATTTGAAGTCTCTGCACCATTCATGGTGAAAACTCTGCCGGTGGATCGAGGTCGTTCAGCACGAACAACATTCATACTCTGCCGAAATTTTGGACAATGCCTCTTAAGATGCCCACTCTCCTTGCAGTAATAACAGCTAAGCGTGGATCCGGCCGCATTTGTTACACCAGGATGGAGGGTTTTGTTGTGACCCTTCAGCATTGGCATGAGTTCTTGACCCATGTGGAGCATATCCTCTGTTACCCATAGGCGGGGGATAAGGCTTCCCCTCTTCCGGAAACGCCTTACTCTTTCCCTTCCTGTGCACAAAATTCCTGTGGGCCCAAAATTCTTGGGAGGAAGTGATCTTGACGCCACCACTTCGTCCGCCTTCATATCATCCTCCACCATCCTACACTTGTTGACTAGTGTAGAGAAATCAGAGATCTCTTGATGCCTAAGCATCGTTTTCAGCTTGGGCTTCAAACCCGATTCAAACTTCGAGCACTTGGACCTTCCGTCCGCCTCCAATTCAGAGTAAGGGCAAAATCGGGCCAATTCTTCAAACTTGGCTGCATAGTCCCCCACTGACAAGTTCCCTTGTTCCAACCTCAAGAATTCCATTTCTTTTTGACTCCTAAGATCAGCAGGAAAATATTTTCGAAGGAATTTCTCCCTGAATGTGCACCACAGAATTATTTGCCCATCCGCCTCCATTTGGCGCCGAGTGAATTCCCACCAGTTTTCGGCCTCTTTTTCTAACAAATAGGTGGCATACGCCAACTTCTGAGCATCAGTACAGCTCATGGCCTTGAAAATTCTCTCCAATCTCTGAATCCACTCGATGGCTGCATCAGGAGCGAACCCCCCTTGAAACGAACTGGGGTTCCTCCTACAGAACTCATCCAAACCTCGATACTCAGCCGGACCGGGTGGAACCAAAGGCTGTGAACTCGGGCTTGGTGTCACATTCTAATTCAGATGTTGCAAGTTCTCATTCACATTTGCCAGCACTGCCGCAATCTGGGCCAACAGTTCATTCTGACCCGATCCTCTTCCTCGTCCTCTTCCAGACATTTCAGTAACGGGTACCTGTTTATCGTGGTTCTCATTTGTCAGTAAACCAGGATTAATCAAACCAATCAACAAATAATCACACAACAGTTTGCTTCAACCACATAGTCCAATCATTTTAAAGTTACAAAGAAGCTAGTAAGGCCATACCCGAGGTCGCAGGACTAACTATGCTCTGATACCATATTGTAAAGACTCAAATTCTTCCCTTGAAATTTTTTTTTTATTCCTTTTACATGCATTTTCCTACACTTACAATCATAATTCCGACATACTTATTTCAAGTTGCATATTCACCTACGTTCGATTAAGCAGAAAAACATAATTCATTTCGTTAAACCTTAGCGTCTACCGTATACAACTAGTTATGGGTTTCCAAAATACCCATAGCTACGTATATGCGGAATCACAATCAATCGTATAAGTCATATATCCATAGTTACAAAATATTCCAAAGAATTCAATAAGCACTAATGTACAAAATAGTGCTAATAATTGTAATCCAAAAATATAAAGCTCCTAAGCTTCCAAAATAAGACCACCTCAGGTCACCTGTTTATCTGCAATGGGATTATCAATGACGAAACACAAACACATAAAGGAGTAAGTCATTAATTCAATAAACGTCATTATAAGATAATCCACATTTAGAAAAGTTAGTAAATCACTTTGAAATTCATTTTTGTTTTGCTGCATTACTTGAGCCAAAGTCACTACACCCCTTAGGGTTAGCTAAAAATAATTTCTCATCTCTTTTATGAAGAAAACATGCCGCATAAACTCGGGCTGAAGTGTTGCCTCATAAACTCGGGCCGAAGTGTTGCCTCATAAACTCGGGCCGAAGTGTTGCCTCATAAACTCGGGCCGAAGTGTTGCCTCATAAACTCGGGCCGAAGTGTTGCCTCATAAACTCGGGCCGAAGTGTTGCCTCATAAACTCGGGCCGAAGTGTTGCCTCATAAACTCGGGCCGAAGTGTTGCCTCATAAACTCGGGCCGAAGTGTTGCCTCATAAACTCGGGCCGAAGTCGCTACACCCCTTAGGGTTAGCTAAAAACAGATTTTCATCTCTTTTATAAAGAAAACATGCCGCGTAAACTCGGGCTGAAGTGTTGCTACATAAACTCGAGCCAAAGTCGCTACACCCCTTAGGGTTAGCTAAAAATATATTTTATTTTTCATTGATTTCACTATCAATCGCATCCAGTGAATCCACTCAATCCTTATTACAAACATACCCATATATGTTTATAATAAATACGTGATTCACCAATTAATCCTTGCACAACCAGAAAATACATCCATTTTCATTTCAAGTGCCAAATTAAAGACTTATCCTTACCTTGGTGTGTGTTGGGTTGGGTTCTTGGTAACTGCGCTAGTTCCACCGTCACCGCCGCCAACTCTAGGATCTTTCCCATTCCCACCATACAATCACAATGTTAGTCATTTATTCCAAATATCACATAAACAACTTATATTGCATTATTTAACCATACAAGATATTCATCATATTTTCAATGTTGCTAAACTATTTTCATCATAAGTTTACAACCATCTAAAACATACATATTCATATCATATTTCAACATTAGAACGTAAACTCATCTTCTACCTTTAGCATTTTACCCATTTTCCACTTTAACCACATTATCCCTTTAGGGTTTTGGGGTTTTCATGAATCAACCCACCAACCTTTCCCATTCTCGAAATACTAACTCTAAACTAAGAGTTTACAAGAGAAAAACACATAAAACGAACCATAACTCCAAAGGATGAGTTTCCATGGTTTCTCACATTTGGAGAAGAGATCCAACATACCCAAAATGAGTTTAAGAGAGTTAGAATCAAGAGTTTTACCTCTTCTCAAGCTCTTAGGTGAGTATCAAAACTCCTTGCCCTTGGAAAAGCTCTATTCTCTCACCTCCCTTCAAAGTTTTTAACCTTAAAATGTGTTTGGGTTTCTGTTTTAAAGAGGTGTCGTCGGGTTGTAATCGATTACCAACATGGTGTAATCGATTACAACGTGAAAAATGCACATATCTGATGCTTTTTAATACGATGTAATCGATTACCAGCAATGTGTAATCGATTACCAGCAATGTGTAATCGATTACCAGCAATGTGTAATCGATTACCAGCAATGTGTAATCGATTACACTCTGTCAGATGCACATATCTGATGCTTTTAATACGATGTAATCGATTACCAGAAATGTGTAATCGATTACCAGCAATGTGTAATCGATTACCAGAAATGTGTAATCAATTACACTGTGTCAAATGCACATATCTGATGCTTTTAATACGATGTAATCAATTACCAGCATAGTGTAATCGATTACCAGCAGATGTAATCGATTACCAGCAGAGTGTAATCGATTACACTGTGTCAACAGCCCAAAATTGCCATTTCTCGCCCAGGCGAGACAACTCTCGCTCAAGCGAGGCTTCCAGGACTGTTACTATAATCTTGAAAACTAAAATTCGGGGTGTTACATATAAATAGCATCACATTTGGAGTGAAAAAATCACACCAAATAACAAGTTTCTTCATTTTCTTCTTGCCCATTTCATTCTTATCTTCCAACCACCACCATGAATGCAGTCAATGACTCAAACAGTATACAATACATGAAACTGATGCATGCGTGATCATCCATGGAACTGATGCATGCCTGATCATCTATGGAACTGATGCATGCCTGATCATCTATGGTCCAAATCAACCTCGACCAGAGGTTTGGTCGTCTCGCCTAGGTGTTCAAGGTATGATCAACAAGTTCAAGGCAATGCCCAAGTTGGAACGAACCCGCAATATGTTTAACTGTGAAAGCTTCCTGAAGAAAATGCTCACCAAGACCCTAGAGAATCTAAAAAAAGAGAACATGAAAAGGGAAATAGAGGTTTTAATGTTCCAGTGTATGAATTCTGGTAGCATTGTTAACAACAATGCTAGCAACGTTGATATGAATGACCTCTTGTGGGCAATAAACCAGAACCTGAAAGATGTTGATGGGAAAAAGGGTGTGGATGAAACCGAACATGACACAATAATGGCTATAAATGGAGCAGAAGCTTTGAATGGAGAAGGTGCAAATATTGGTGTTGAAGGCAAAGGAATGATTGAGGCCAATATGGGTGTCGTGGAGAATGAGGATTTGGCTTTTGACTTTGGCAATGATGGAGGGGATGCAGCGCTTGCATTTGGGGATGATTATCTCTCAAATGAGTCTGAGAATGGTTCTTCAACCCCATGAAGAATCATGTTGTTTTCTAATAACATTTGAAGGGTCTCTTTGGCTTGGATTGTCCTTGCCACCTTTATGCATATTTGTTTTTCAGTCTTTGAATTTCTATATGTCGTGTTACAGCGATTGGTTGTGAGTCTAGTTTTCATGGGTTGTGTTTATGCTTTGATTAGAAATCAAAGCTAGTCGTTGTTGTTTTTCAGTATGTTTGATCATGTGAGAAATCTATCAGCGGAATAAAGAGACTCTTTTATGGTGTTTTTAGTGATTTTGTAGTAATGGTCTTCCTTGAGAGCCAGAAATTCAGGAAAATGATAAGGATAGTTCTCACCTCAATCACATAACAAGGAGTAAAGATTGTAATAAACAAAAGAACACAATATTAAACAAAATGAAACTTTTATCTTTTTATTTACTATGAAATCACAATTTTGTAATTGGAAACATGAGGAAAAATAATTATTTGTCCTTCGATTAATGTAGAAGATATTTGTTCTGTATCAAAAGTATATAAGATATCATTCATCTTAAAAGTACATACATTTTTTTAATGAATTTGATTAATATTTAGAATGACATACATAACAAATAAAAGTGCTTATGCAAAATATTGTCTGTCACATCACAAAATTTACTTCTTTTTTTTTCTTTATGTGAAGATATATTCAAAACAAATATATTTTGATTAACCAATATAAATTATGTTTTAAAAGGTATAATTTCTCCTTTAATTGGTAAGCTTTCACATTAACTGACAAAATACATATGCATGAATCTGGGTAAAATTTTAATATAGATTTATTAATTAATGAAATCATGTCAAACCCACCAAAAGTTAATTGTCGAAAACAATTATATTATTAAAATGAATATTAGAGGAGTATGAGTGGAAAGGATTTGAGTTGAACTTGCCTCAGCTCAGTTCGAATCATTAAGGATTAACACAAGTCGAGTTTTACGCAAGTTTAATATCGAACTATTTTAAGCTCACGTTCATGAACTTTTGAGCAGATTGATGAACTCAAATTTATATTGCTCATCAACATTTATTTATAATGTGTTAATGAATAATGCGTACAGAAAAATTGTGAATTTTAATAATAAATGTAAATATCAATTAAAGTTCATGTTCGAAAGATAGTATAGATGTATATGCAATGTATAGAAAGAAAGTAATATGAAAAGGTAATATGAAAAATTGAAGAATTAATATGTACTATTTAATTTTATTTAAATAGTCAATATTAAAAATAAGTACACATAATTTTTAAAATCAATTATGTGATCATAAACTAATTTTTAATTTTAATCATCTATGTATATTTATATGAGACTAATTTACTTTTATCTTAATTTTTAAATGAAAATTATTCTCAATCACTCTCGTGTATATATATATACAAATAAATATATATATATATATATATATATATGATCTAGAATGAACCTAACAAATTAAAATATATTTGCCCACAAATTTAACTCTTTTATTTAACCAAATCATTTTGTAGCTTAAATTCGACTTATTCATGTCATGGGAGGAGTCATAGCCATAGAAAAGAGTGTTAATAATGTTCAGAGAATATATTATTGTTGCAATGCATATTTACTTCACATGGTTCGATTTATCTTATTAGTTCTGTGAGAGGGTATGATTATATAATTTTTTTAACGAAAAAATCAATATTTTATAGATTTTACATATATCAAATAACATTTTTCACTTTTTAAAAGATGAGCAAAAGGAAAGAGAAAATGCAAACAAAAAAAACTAGGGTCCGAATATAAAAAAACTGTGCAAATGTTCCAATGCGTTGTATTAAAAAACACTACATGAATGATTCTCTCTGTAAGATTTAAGTCCTTCAATAACAATATATAAATTAAATTTTGGTTAAAAGTTGCCAATTATGAAACGAAAAAGTAGATTTAAAATGGAGAGGATATCCACCGATGTTGAATATATGAGGATGGACAAAAGGAACAAAATGGAATTAAAAGGGATAAAGTGGAGCAACAAAAGATGGATAAAGTTACCACTATATTGTTTAGGCATTTTACAAAGTGGAAGAAATGGTATGACTATAATTTATCATTCCTATATTAGTAATATTATTTCTGTTCCTATACGACATAAAACTTTATTCCCATGGCTATTCAATTTAGCCATTAATTTATTTCTATTACACTGAATCTATTTATTTATATTTAAAATGTGTACATTTTTAAGAAAGTAGTTCGGTTTTTATTTGGGGGAAAACATATTTCAGAGTAGAAATGTTTGAACGTATATAAATGAAATCTTGAATGAGATTGACATAACCTTGAGATGGATTATGAGGAGAAGAAAATTTGGAATCATAAACCTATCCATTTTGAAATGGTGACTAAGTGATTAACCTAACTAACACTCGTAGTTATGTTCTAGTTCTTCACAATTTCCTCTCCCACTATCGCCGCCGCTAGTGGTAGTGGCACCACTGACACCAATAGCACTGTCCTCAGCGCTTCTGCAGCTCAAGTTGTGTTTATAACCAATGTTTAATTGTAGAAGTATTTTTATAATTTTATAAATTCTTTATTTAATCATTAACTTAGTTTTTATTGTGTTAACTATCTTACCTTAATTGATGCAAAAGTTTAATAATATATCAATGTTGTGAGACCTGAGTTGGACATCAAATTGGAAGAGATTCTCATTAGATTTCTTAAAATTGATGGTTTACGATGTGGAGTAAATTTAAAAAAGTTACTCGTGTAATAAATGGATCACTTCTCATGCTTAATTGTATAAGTATTTTTATAATTTTATAAATTCTTTATTTATTTATTAACTTAGTTTGTATTGTATTTACTATCCTACCTTAATTGATGCAAAAGTATAGTAATATATCAATGTTGTGAAACCTGAGTCGTACATCAAATTGGAAGAGGTTCCTATTAGGTTTCTTAAAATATATGGCTTACGATGTGTAATAAATTAAAAAACGTTACTCATGAAGTAAATGAATCTTTTCTCATGTTTAATTGTAGATGTATTTTTATAATTTTATAAATGTTTTATTTATTCATTAACTTTCCTACCTTAATTGATGCAAAAGTTTAAAAATATATTAATGTTCTGAAACCTGAGTCGGACATCAAATTGGAAGAGGTTCCTATTAGGTTTCTTAAAATTGATGGTTTACGATGTGGAGTAAATTTAAAACAGTTACTCTTGAATTAAGTGAATCATTTCTCATGTTTAATTGTAGAAGTATTTTTATAATTTTATAAATAATTTATTTATTCATTAACTTAATTTTAATTGTATTAACTGTCCTACCTTAATTGATGCAAGTGTTTAATAATATAACAATGTTGTAAACCTGAGTCGGATATCAAACTGGAAGATATTCCTATTAGGATTAACCGGTTTAAACAATTAAACCATCCGATCGGACTAGGTGATTTTAAATATAATTAATATTTTTTATCTATAAATAAATAATTATATATAAATGTTAAATGTTATATAATTAATAATTTTACAAAACTATATTGAAGAACATCTCTCCATCTTTTTGGACAAAAGTAAAACAAAACATTAGAGTAATGTTCAATTTTTGAAATTTTAAGTGACTCTCATGTTCAAAGCATGGTTCAACCACTCATTCGGTTATCTAGTTTAATCGAGTTTAGCACAGTCGAACCAGAATTTCTCCAGTTCAAAGCAATCTAATCATTCATTCGGTTAAGACTACAAACTAGAGTCGTTTTCAAGTCCGGTCAATGATCGGACAGTCCGGTCTGGTCTAGTTTTCATAACACAAATATATATACAAGGGAGATGGATAAAATTAGAAATATATTTCGGTAAAGCAAAAAAACTCATCACATAACTATAAGATCTCAAATATTGTATGGGATTGACTATAGGAAAATGTGCACAAAAATATAATAATTAAATATATAAATTATGAGAAAGTTGAATTTAATGAGTTGACACTTTGCACTGTACCTTAAATAATATATGAGTAGTAATTAATATATTACAAAGAAAAAATTGACTAATAAAATTCCCAATAAGAGACTAAATCATATTGAAAGTAACTCATCAAATATTGTATGGGATTGACTACAGGAAAACGTGCACAAAAATATATTAATTTAATATAGAAATTATGAGAAAGTTAAATTTAATGAGTTGACACTTGGCACCGTACCTTAAATGATATATGAGTAGTAATTAATATATTACAAAGAAAAAGTTGACTAATAAAATCCCCAATAGGAGAATAAATCATATTGAAAGTAACTCATCAAGTACTACAAACATATGAAACGAAAAAGCTATAGATAAATAGATGAAAAAAATTTGAGTAATAAGGAGTTGTTAATAATTATGATTTATAAAGAATATTAAGATGATGTTCTTAATACCCACCAACTCTTTCCCATATCAACATGGATATTACCATTGAAATTTTAGATTCTTTTAATGCAAAAACACATTTGTGTTGGACAGTTTGTAATGCTTGTAATGAGTGGACCCCTTATATGTTTTTTTTGGACTTAACACTCATTTGTGAACTAGGCATGTCTGAATAATAATACATATATATATATATACATACAATAATATAAATATAATATTATACTAATTATAATTGTGTTATGATAATGTTAATTCGTAATTAGTAATATATATACATATAATAATAAAACTATAATATTATACTAATTATAATTGTGTTATTATAATGTCTGAGTAATCAATAATTAAAAAAATCTCTTTTTACCATAATAATGAAGTAATATCTTTATTTTTTTATGTATGTTGTATATAAGAATTAATGTATAAAAACTAATATTTTTTTAATATTTTTTTTATATTTTGGTTAGGTAAGGATTCATCACATGTAGTTATGGGTGAATTGAGATCAATTGATCTCACTTGTATCCCCAATTGTGTACTCACTTAATTAGAAAGTAACAAAAAATAGGAAAGTCATACAAATATAAACTAACATTTTTATATTATATATTAAAATTTGATTAACTTTTAATATGAAAGCATCATTTTTTAGGACATGTGATATTTGTTTAGCAGAGGTCAAATTTAATAAAATGGAAATGTTAGTTTCATTGTCATAGCATTGTCATCCTATCCCAAACACAATGTCTTTATGGTAAAATGACTTTAATTATCTTGTTCAATGTATCAACCTTGGTATTCATCCAAGAGCTATCTCATATCATCTGTATAAATAGCATCATAATTGGAGTGAAAAAATCACACCAAATAACAAGTTTCTTCATTTTCTTCTTGCCCATTTCGTTCTTATCTTCCAACCACCACCATGAATGCAGCCAATGACTCAAACAGTACACAATACATGAAACTGAAGAACAAGCTGATTAAGCAGACGAGTGAGATCAGCACTCTCGATGGAACTGATGCATGTGTCATCATTTATGGCCCAAATCAACCTCGACCAGAGATTTGGTCGTCTCGCCTAGGTGTTCAAGGTATGATCAACAAGTTCAAGGCAATGCCCAAGTTGGAACGAACCAGGAATATGTTTAACCGTGAAAGCTTCTTGAAGAAAATGCTCACCAAGACCCTACAGAAGCTGGAGAATCTGAAAAAGGAGAACATGAAAAGGCAAATCGAGCTTTTAATGTTCCAGTGTATGAATTCTGGTAGCATTGTTAACAACAATGCTAGCAACGTTGATATGAATGACCTCGTGTGGGCAATAAACCAGAACCTGAAAGATGTTGATGGGGAAAATGGTGTGGATGAAACCGAACATGGCACAATAATGGCTCTAAATGGAGCAGAAGCTTTGAATGGAGAAGGTGCAAATGTTGGTGTTGCTGGCAAAGGAATGATTGAGGCCAATATGGGTGCCGTGGAGAATGAGGATTTGGCTTCTGACTTTGGCAATGATGGAGGGGATGCAGCGCTTGCACTCGGAGATGATTATCTCTCAAATGAGTCTGAGAATGGTTCTTCAACACCATGAAGAATCATGTTGTTTTCTAATAATATTTGAAGGGTCTCTTTGGCTTGGATTGTCCTTGTCATCTTTATGCAAATTTGTTTTTCTGTCTTTGAATTTCTATAAGTCGTGTTACAGCGATTGGTCGTGAGTCTAGTTATCATGGATTGTGTTTATGCTTTGATTAGAAATCAAAGCTAGCCGTTGTTGTTTTTCAGTATGTTTGATCTTGTGAGAAATCTATCAGTTGAATAAAGAGACTCTTTTATGGTGTTTTCAGTGATTTGGTACTAATGGTCTTCCTTGAGAGCGAGAAATTCAGGAATACGATAAGGATAGTTCTCACCACACTCACATAACAATGAGTAAGGCTAATAGTCGAATGTCAGACAATAATAAACAAAAGACAACATACAATGTTATATTTATCTTATTATTTACTATGAAATCACAATTTTGGCATTGAAAATATGAGAAAAAACAATCACTTATCCTTCCTTTAATGGAGAACATCTTTGTTCCATAAAAAAAATATATAAGATATCATTCATCTTAAAAAATACATCATAATTATATTTTTAACTTAAATACATTCTATTAATGAATTTCATTAATATTTAGAGTGATATTTATTATAAGATAAAAAAGAGTTTATGAAAAATATTGCCTTGCACATCACAAATTTTACTTCTTTTTTTCATTATCTGAAGATATATCTATTGATATCTTCAAAACAAATATCTTTTGATTAACCAATATAAATTATGTTTTAAAAGGGATAAATACTCCTTTAATTGGTAAGCTTTCACATTAAAAAAAATATACACATGCATGAATCTAGATAAAATTTTAATATAGATTTATTAATTAATGAAATTATATCAAACCCATCATTAAAGTTAACGGTCTTGAACAATTTATATTATTAAAATGTATATTAGAGGAGTATGAGTGGAAAGGACTTGAGTCAAACTTGTCTCAGCCCACCTCTAATCGTTAAGGATTGATACAATGTCAAACTATTATGAGCTCACGTTCCGCTCAATTAAAGTTTATGAATTTTCGAGAAGATTGATGAGCTCACATTTATATTAGTCATCAACATTTGCCTATAATGTGTTAATGAATTATGCAAACAGAAAAAGTATGAATTTTAATAATAAATGTAATTATTAATTAAAGTTCATGTTGGAAAAATACTATAAATGAATATGCATGTATAGAAAGAGAGTAAGGTGAAAAAATAATATGAAAATGTGAACAATTAATATGTAATATGTAATTTTATTTGAATATTCAATATTAAAATTAAGTACACATAATTTTTTTAAACAATTATGTGATCATTAACTAACTTTTAATTTTAATCATCTATGTATATTTGTATGAGACTGATTCACTTTTATCTTAATTTTTATATGAAAATTATTCTCAATCAATCTTGTAGCTTAAATTCAACTTGTTTATGTCATGGGAGGAGTCATATCCATAGAAAAGAGTCTTAACACTGTTCAGAGAATATATTATTGTTATAATGCATCTCTGATTCACATGGTTCGATTTCTCTTATTAGTTCGATGAGATGGTATGATTAGATAATTTTTTAATGAATAAATCAAGATATTATATTTTATACTTTTTGCATATATTAAATAACATCTTTTACTTTTTATATGATGAGCGAAGAGAAAGAGAAAATGCAAATAAAAAAACTGGTGTCAGAATATAAAAAACTGTGCAAATGTTCCAATGGGTTGTATTAAAAAATACTGCAGGAATGATAAGATTTAAGTCCTTCAATTATAATATATAAAAGTCAAATTTTGGTTAAAAGTTGACAATTATCAAACGAAAAATAGATTAAAAATGGAGAGGATATCCACCGATGTTGAATATATGAGGATGGACGAAAAGGAACAAAACGGAATTAAAAGGGACACAGTGGAGCAAGATAAGATGGACTAATGGACTAATGGACTAAAGTTACCACGATATTGTTTAGGCATTTTACAAAGTGGATGAAACGGTATGAACTATCATTTATCATTCCTATATTATCCTCATAATATTATTTTTGTTCTTATATGGTTAGGAAGTAAGTTTCACATTGCTTACCTCATTGTCTCGTGAATTGTTTAAATATCTATTGCACTACTCATCTCATTGTCAATTGGTTTTAAGATGGAACCTTAGCAAGGTATCAGAGTCATACTCCAACTTTTTTCCGGTTGTTATGAGGCAAAATGTGTCGTTTAGTTAAGGGTCAAAGGTAACCATTCCTCTAACTTGACATGCTTATATAGAGGGTCATGTTGAGAAGTAAGCCTCACATCGCCTATCTTAGTATCTCGGGAATGATTTAAATACCTGTTGGACTACTCATCTTATTGCCATTGATTTTGATATAGAACCTTAACCTATGCAATATAAAATTTTATCCCCATGGCTATTCAATTTAGTTATTAATTTATCTCTATCTATATATTGAATCTATTTATTTATATTTAAAATGGGTTAATTTTTAAGAAATTAGTTCGGTCTTTATTTGGAAAAAAAAACTATTCCACAATAGAAATGTTTAAACATACATGAATGAAATCTTGAATGAGATGGCTTATGAGGAGAAGAAAAATTGGAATCATACACCCTATCCATTTGAAATCGTGACTGAATCATTAACCTAACTAACACTCATAGTTATAGTTCTTCACATTGAACCAGAGCTACCTGTGATGATCTCTGATCACTAACCAAAGCTGATGTCAATGCTATGTCATTATTGGATTTTGGTTATGGGTGTCCCAATGGATGATTCTTAATAAAAAATGGACAATCCATAAATTTTAGTGCCCCTATCAAAGATATATTTTTATTCATTAATAGAAAATTGTCTTCTGACTAAAATTCTTATTTCTACGAAGTCTTTAAAATAATAAAAATGAAGAAAGAGAAATGGGTGAATATATTAATCAACAATGAAAAGAGGAAGAAAGTACAACAATTCTATTTTCTTTTTATTCACGTGAAGTAACATTTAATAGCGCTTACTTGAATGAATGTTGTTAAAAGTATAAGGTAGACATTTAGCAATGATCACTTAAGTGAGCGTTGTTAATAGTAAAAAATAGACATTTAATAGTGCTCGCTTGAGTGAGAGTGGTTAAAAATAGATATCTAACAACGTTCAATTGAGTGAATGTTATTGAAAGTGGCATTTAACAATGTTTGTTTGAGTAAATGATATTAAAAGTGTACGTTTAACTGATTCGTTTGAGTGAGTACTGTTAAATGTATATTTTCAACTATTTAACAGCTTGAATGAATGTTATTAAAAATAGATAAATGGTAGGGCCCATTTAACAATAAAATATTTTGTACAGAATGAGAATAATCCCATAAAAAATATCAGCACCTACAAGTGTCTAAAAGCATGAGTAATTAAGGGAAGAAGTGGATGGGTTTTTTTAATGACTATACGAATAAAATTTTGGAAAAAAGTGTATGACAAAGTCTAAAAGTATTAGAATTTCTTACGCACTTATTATTTATAAGTTAATCATGATGACTAATTATATATAATTTTTTATGTTAAAGTCCATAGATATTACATTAAATAATGTTATTTACAAACCAAACTAAGGTAACTTGAGTTGTTATTTGGTTTTTAAATTATTTTGAGATCCATGTAAGATATGAGGAGAAATATACAATAACTTTACATTTCTTACCCTATGCCACATAACATTATGAAAACTTTCACAACTTCTATTGTTGGATCATTTGTCATTTCAAATTCCTCGAAGAAAATCTTTTCTCCCGAAAACATTATGGATTCCACCTCTCAAATACTCCCAAAATTTTATCTTATTATGTTCATCTAGCATTGCGTAAATAATAATCAAATTAAATTTGTTATTCTGTTAGGAATTATATTGGAGCATATTTTTTGCTCAACATGCGTACTACTACATTTATCCTATCATTCTCATTGATTACAAATATAAACTGAAAATATATTTTATTTATGTTTTAATTTTTTGTCCAAAGGAAAAGTGATACAAAATTTGATATTCTCAAATCCATGTTTTTTATTCTTAGAGGGTACACTTGAGTTCAATGGCAACAAGAAGTTACATCATTATTTAGCCGATGAACTATAGTATTTTTAACTATACTGTTTTTTTTTTCTTTCCTCTCCCAGTTCCCAATAGCAAAACATCCTCTCTGTTCTAACGAGGTAAATCATACTTTAAAAAAGCCGACAACAAAATTAAGAGCAACTAATATACACACAACCCAACTTCAATATTTTAATTAATCAAATTTTATTTACCTCTAACATCCCATAGTAAAATAAATAAATGAAATGCAAAACTTTTCCATAAATACAGTCTAATAAATCATTTCAGATTACATGAGCAAGAGTACAAAACAAAACACAGCACTCTAACTAGCTATGACATCAACAAATCTAGTTCTAACTCCTAATCCTTAAAAACAAGTCAGAAAGACATAACTTTTTCGTTTACATTCGTAGTATAATATAAAGTGAAGCATATAGTTATAGCTTTCTATATCAGGCCAAACACACAGCCAAATAGGTTAATTTAATTGGAGAGAAAACCTAAAAAAGTATCAAAAAATAGTAAACAATCACATTATAGTTTAAAACTTACATTAGACTAGTGAGAAGTTACTATGCTTTTCTTGGTGAAGAGGCTGCGAAGATTAAACATATTACCCCCACTTCCACCATCCTTACTGTTCCCTCTCCCACTATCGTGACCGCTAGTGGTGGTGGCACCACTGACACCAACGGCGCTGTCCTCATCGCTTCTGCAGCTAAAGTTGTGTGTCTAACCAATTCTTAATTCTATAAGTATTTTTATAATTTTATAAATGTTTTATTTATTCATTAAATTAGTTTTTATTGTATTAACTATCCTACCTTAATTGTTGCAAAAGTTTAATAGTATATCAATGTTGTGAAACTTGAGCTGGACATCAAATTGGAAGAGGTTCCCATTAGATTTCATAAAATTGATGCTTACGATGTGGTGTAAATTTAAAAAAGTTACTCATGGAATAAATGGATCTCTTCTCATATTTAATTGTAAAAGTATTTTCATAATTTTATGAATGCTTTATTTATTCATTAACTTAGTTTTTATTGTATTAATTATCCTACCTTAATTCATGCAAAAGTTTAATAATATATCAATGTTGTGAAACCTGAGTCGGACGTCAAATTACAAGAGGTTCCTATTAGGTTTCTTAAAATTAATGGCTTACGATGTAGAGTAAATTTAAAAAAGTTACTTTTAGAGTAAGTGGATCACTTCTCATGTTTAAGTGTATAAGTATTTTTATAATTTTATAAATGCTTTATTTAGTCATTAACTTAGTTTTTATTGTATTAACTATCCTACCTTAATTGATGTAAAAGTTTAATAATATATCAATGATGTGAAACCTGAGCCGGATATCAAACTGGAAGAGGTTCCTAATATATAAATGTAAAATATTATGTAATTAATAATTTTTTATAACTATATTGAACAACATCTCTCCATCTTTTTTGGACTCAAGTAAAACAAAACATTAGAATAATGTTCCATTTTTTTAAAACTTTAAGTGACTGCCATGTTCAAAGCACAGTCTAACTACTAATTCGGTTAACCAGTTTAACAGGGTTTAGCACAGTCGAACCGTAATTTCTCCGATTTAAAGCAGTCCAACAATTTATTCGGTTAAGACTATAAACTAGTGTCGTTTTCAAGTCCGCTAAGTAATTGGACCGTTCGGTCTGGTCTAGTTATTATAACAGTGATACATATACAAGGGAGAGGGATAAAATGAGAAATATATGTTGGTAAAGCAAAAAAAAAAACTCATCACATAACTATAAGATCTCCAATATTATATGAGATTGACCGTAGGAAAATGTGCATAAAAATATATTAACTTAATATAGAAATTATGAGAAAGTTGAGTTTGATGAGTTGGCACTTGGCACCCTACCTTAAATAATATATGAGTAGTAATTAATATATTACAAAAAAAAGTTGACTAATAAAATCCAAGAGATTAAATCATATAGAAAGTAACTCATCAAGTATTAGAAACATATGAAATAAAATGCTATAGATAAATCGATGAATAAAAATTTGAGTGATAAGGAGTTGTTAATAAATATGATTTATAACGAATATTAAAATGATGTTCTTAATACCCACTAACTCTTTCCCATATCAAGATGGATATTAGCATTGAAATTTTAGATTCTTTTAATGCAAAAACACATGTGAGTTGGTAATGCTGGTATTGAGTGGAGCCCTACTATGTTTTTTTGGAACTTTTTTTTTGGACTTAACACTCGCTTGTGAAGGAGGCATGTCTGAATAATATACATATATACATACAATATTATAACTATAATATTATACTAATTATAATTGTGTTTAAATTGATGGGTTACGATGTGTAATAAATTTAAAAAAGTTACTATTGGAGTATGTGAATCTCTTCTCAAATTTAATTGTAGAAGCATTTTTATAATTTTATAAATGCTTTATTTATTCGTTAACTTAGTTTTTATTTTATTAACTATCCTACCTTAATTGATGCAAAAGTTTAAAAATATATCAATGTTGGGAAAATATGAGTAATAAGGAGTTGTTAATAAATATAAATTATAAAGAATATTAAAATGAGGTTCTTAATACCCACTAACTCTTTCCCATATTAACATTGAAATTTTAGATTCTTTAAATGCAAATACACATTTGAGTTGGTAATGCTCGTAATGAGTGGGGCCCTTATATGTTTTTTTTTTTGGACTTAACACTCACTAGTGAAGGAGGCATGTCTAAATAATATATATGTATATATATATACATACAATAATATAACTATAATATTATATTAATTATAATTGTGTTAAAATTAATAGGTTATGATGTGGAGTAAATTTAAAAAAGTTATTCTTGGAGTAAGTGAATCTCTTCTCATATTTAATTCTAGAAGCATTTTTATAATTTTATAAATGCTTTATTTATTCATTAACTTAGTTTTTATTATATTAACTATCCTACCTTAATTGATGCAAAAGTTTAATAATTTAAACCGAAGTCGGACATCAAACTGGAAGATGTTACTATTAGGTTTAATCGGTTTAAACAATAAAACCATCCGGTTGGGCCGAGTGATTTTAAATATAAAAAATAAATAATTATATATAAATGTAAAATATTATATAATTAAAAAATTTATATAACTATATTGAACAACATCTCTCCATCCTTTTTGGACCCAAGTAAAACAAAACATTAGAGTAATGTTTCTTTTTTTTTTAATTTTAAGTGACTGCCATGTTCAAAGCATAGTCCAACCACTTATTCGGTTATCCAGTTTAACAGTGTTTAGTACAGTCGAACCTGAATTTTTTCAGCTCTAAGTAATTCAACCATTCATTCGATTAAGATTACAAACTAGAGTCGTTTTCAAGTCCGGATAGTGATCGGACTGACCAGTCTGGTCCATTTATCTTAACACTTATATATATACAAGGGAAATGGATAACATGGGAAATATATGTTGGTAATGCAAAAAAACTCATCACATAAGTAATGGAAACTTGAGTTTGATGAGTTGGCACTAGGCACCCTACCTTAAATAATATGTGAGTAGTAATTAATATATTACCAAAAAAAAGTTGACTAATAAAATCCCCAAATAAGAGACTAAATCATATAGAAAGTAACTTAGCAAGTACTGGAAACATATGAAACAAAAAAGCTATAGATAAATTGATGAATAAAAATTTGAGTGATAAGGAGTTGTTAATAAATATGATTTATAAAGAATATTAAAATGATGTTCTTAATACCCACCAACTCTTTCCCATGTGAACATGGATATTAGCAATGAAATTTTAGATTCTTTTAATGCAAAAACACATTTGAGTTGGTAATGCTTGTAATGAGTGGGCCCCTTATATGTTTTTATTTTACTTAACACTCACTTGTGAAGGAGGCATGTGTGAATAACAATATATATATATATATATATATATATATATATATATTATATATACATACAATACATACAATGATATAACTATAATATTATATATACATACAATATATATATATATACATACAATAATATACTAATCATAATTGTATTATTTTAATGTCTTGTTAATCCATGATTAAAAAAAATTCCACAATATTGAAGAAGTAATAACTTTATTTTCTATATATGTTTTATATAAGAAATTAATGTATAAAAACTCATATTTTTTTAATATTTTGGGTAGCGTGGGATTCATGACATGTAGTTATGTGTGAATTGAGATTAATTGTACCCCCTTGTATCCCTAATTGTGTCCTCATTAAATTAGAAAGTAACAATCAATTAAAAAAGAAAGTCATACAAATATAAGCTAACATTTTTATATTACTTATTAAAATTTGATTATTTTGTATTATGAAAGTATCATTTTTTTAGGACATGTTATATTTGTTTAGTGGAGTTACAAATTTAATAAAATGGAAAAGTTCATTTCATGGTCGTAGCATTGTCATTCATATCCCAAACACAAGGTCTTTATGGTAAAATCACTTTAATTATCTTATTCAATGTATCAAGCTTGATATTCATCCAATAGCTATCTCAGTTCATGTGTATAAATAGCATCACATTTGGAGTGAAAAAATCACACCAAATAACAAGTTTCTTCATTTTCTTCTTGCCCATTTCATTCTTATCTTCCAACCACCACCATGAATGCAGTCAATGACTCAAACAGTATACAATACATGAAACTGATGCATGCGTGATCATCTATGGAACTGATGCATGCCTGATCATCTATGGTCCAAATCAACCTCGACCAGAGGTTTGGTCGTCTTGCCTAGGTGTTCAAGGTATGATCAACAAGTTCAAGGCAATGCCCAAGTTGGAACGAACCCGCAATATGTTTAACTGTGAAAGCTTCTTGAAGAAAATGCTCACCAAGACCCTAGAGAATCTAAAAAAAGAGAACATGAATAGGGAAATAAAGGTTTTAATGTTCCAGTGTATGAATTCTGGTAGCATTGTTAACAACAATGCTAGCAACGTTGATATGAATGACCTCTTGTGGGCAATAAACCAGAACCTGAAAGATGTTGATGGGAAAAAAGGTGTGGATGAAACCGAACATGACACAATAATGGCTCTAAATGGAGCAGAAGCTTTGAATGGAGAAGGTGCAAATATTGGTGTTGAAGGCAAAGGAATGATTGAGGCCAATATTGGTGTCGTGGAGAATGAGGATTTGGCTTTTGACTTTGGCAATGATGGAGGGGATGCATCGCTTGCATTTGGGGATGATTATCTCTCAAATGAGTCTGAGAATGGTTCTTCAACCCCATGAAGAATCATGTTGTTTTCTAATAACATTTGAAGGGTCTCTTTGGCTTGGATTGTCCTTGCCACCTTTATGCATATTTGTTTTTCAGTCTTTGAATTTCTATATGTCGTGTTACAGCGATTGGTTGTGAGTCTAGTTTTCATAGGTTGTGTTTATGCTTTGATTAGAAATCAAAGCTAGTCGTTGTTGTTTTTCAGTATGTTTGATCATGTGAGAAATCTATCAGCGGAATAAAGAGACTCATTTATGGTGTTTTTAGTGATTTTGTAGTAATGGTCTTCCTTGAGAACCAGAAATTCAGGAAAACGATAAGGATAGTTCTCACCTCAATCACATAACAAGGAGTAAAGATTGTAATAAACAAAAGAACACAATATTAAACAAAATGAAACTTTTATCTTTTTATTTACTATGAAATCACAATTTTGTAATTGGAAACATGAGGAAAAATAATTATTTGTCCTTCGATTAATGTAGAAGATATTTGTTCCGTATCAAAAGTATATAAGATATCATTCATCTTAAAAGTACATACATTTTTTTTTAATGAATCTGATTAATATTTAGAATGACATACATAACAAATAAAAGTGCTTATGCAAAATATTGTCTGTCACATCACAAAATTTACTTCTTTTTTTTTTCTTTATGTGAAGATATATTCAAAACAAATATATTTTGATTAACCAATATAAATTATGTTTTAAAAGGTATAAATTCTCCTTTAATTGGTAAGCTTTCACATTAACTGACAAAATACATATGCATGAATCTGGGTAAAATTTTAATATAGATTTATTAATTAATGAAATCATGTCAAACCCACCAAAAGTTAATTGTCGAAAACAATTATATTATTAAAATGAATATTAGAGGAGTATGAGTGGAAAGGATTTGAGTTGAACTTGCCTCAGCTCAGTTCGAATCATTAAGGATTAACACAAGTCGAGTTTCACGCAAGTTTAATATCGAACTATTTTAAGCTCACGTTCATGAACTTTTGAGCAGATTGATGAACTCAAATTTATATTGCTCATCAACATTTATCTATAATGTGTTAATGAATAATGCGTACAGAAAAATTGTGAATTTTAATAATAAATGTAAATATCAATTAAAGTTCATGTTCGAAAGATAGTATAGATGTATATGCAATGTATAGAAAGAAAGTAATATGAAAAGGTAATATGAAAAATTGAAGAATTAATATGTACTATTTAATTTTATTTAAATAGTCAATATTAAAAATAAGTACACATAATTTTTAAAATCAATTATGTGATCATAAACTAATTTTTAATTTTAATCATCTATGTATATTTATATGAGACTAATTTACTTTTATCTTAATTTTTAAATGAAAATTATTCTCAATCACTCTCGTGTATATATATATACAAATAAATAAATATATATATATATATATATATATATATATATATATATATATATATATGATCTAGAATGAACCTAACAAATTAAAATATATTTGCCCACAAATTTAACTCTTTTATTTAACCAAATCATTTTGTAGCTTAAATTCGACTTATTCATGTCATGGGAGGAGTCATAGCCATAGAAAAGAGTGTTAATAATGTTCAGAGAATATATTATTGTTGCAATGCATATTTACTTCACATGGTTCGATTTATCTTATTAGTTCTGTGAGAGGGTATGATTATATAATTTTTTTAACGAAAAAATCAATATTTTATAGATTTTACATATATCAAATAACATTTTTCACTTTTTAAAAGATGAGCAAAAGGAAAGAGAAAATGCAAACAAAAAAAACTAGGGTCCGAATATAAAAAAACTGTGCAAATGTTCCAATGCGTTGTATTAAAAAACACTACATGAATGATTCTCTCTGTAAGATTTAAGTCCTTCAATAACAATATATAAATTAAATTTTGGTTAAAAGTTGCCAATTATGAAACGAAAAAGTAGATTTAAAATGGAGAGGATATCCACCGATGTTGAATATATGAGGATGGACAAAAGGAACAAAATGGAATTAAAAGGGATAAAGTGGAGCAACAAAAGATGGATAAAGTTACCACTATATTGTTTAGGCATTTTACAAAGTGGAAGAAATGGTATGACTATAATTTATCATTCCTATATTAGTAATATTATTTCTGTTCCTATACGACATAAAACTTTATTCCCATGGCTATTCAATTTAGCCATTAATTTATTTCTATTACACTGAATCTATTTATTTATATTTAAAATGTGTACATTTTTAAGAAAGTAGTTCGGTTTTTATTTGGGGGAAAACATATTTCAGAGTAGAAATGTTTAAACGTATATAAATGAAATCTTGAATGAGATTGACATAACCTTGAGATGGATTATGAGGAGAAGAAAATTTGGAATCATAAACCTATCCATTTTGAAATGGTGACTAAGTGATTAACCTAACTAACACTCGTAGTTATGTTCTAGTTCTTCACAATTTCCTCTCCCACTATCGCCGCCGCTAGTGGTAGTGGCACCACTGACACCAATAGCACTGTCCTCAGCGCTTCTGCAGCTCAAGTTGTGTTTATAACCAATGTTTAATTGTAGAAGTATTTTTATAATTTTATAAATTCTTTATTTAATCATTAACTTAGTTTTTATTGTGTTAACTATCTTACCTTAATTGATGCAAAAGTTTAATAATATATCAATGTTGTGAGACCTGAGTTGGACATCAAATTGGAAGAGATTCTTATTAGATTTCTTAAAATTGATGGTTTACGATGTGGAGTAAATTTAAAAAAGTTACTCGTGTAATAAATGGATCACTTCTCATGCTTAATTGTATAAGTATTTTTATAATTTTATAAATTCTTTATTTATTTATTAACTTAGTTTGTATTGTATTCACTATCCTACCTTAATTGATGCAAAAGTATAGTAATATATCAATGTTGTGAAACCTGAGTCGTACATCAAATTGGAAGAGGTTCCTATTAGGTTTCTTAAAATATATGGCTTACGATGTGTAATAAATTAAAAAACGTTACTCATGAAGTAAATGAATCTTTTCTCATGTTTAATTGTAGATGTATTTTTATAATTTTATAAATGTTTTATTTATTCATTAACTTTCCTACCTTAATTGATGCAAAAGTTTAAAAATATATTAATGTTCTGAAACCTGAGTCGGACATCAAATTGGAAGAGGTTCCTATTAGGTTTCTTAAAATTGATGGTTTACGATGTGGAGTAAATTTAAAACAGTTACTCTTGAATTAAGTGAATCATTTCTCATGTTTAATTGTAGAAGTATTTTTATAATTTTATAAATAATTTATTTATTCATTAACTTAATTTTAATTGTATTAACTGTCCTACCTTAATTGATGCAAGTGTTTAATAATATAACAATGTTGTAAACCTGAGTCGGACATCAAACTGGAAGATATTCCTATTAGGATTAACCGGTTT
Organism: Lupinus albus; assembly: GCA_009771035.1. NCBI lineage: Eukaryota > Viridiplantae > Streptophyta > Magnoliopsida > Fabales > Fabaceae > Lupinus > Lupinus albus. The sequence goes on from CM020016.1 coordinate 17,266,209, forward strand.
AAACAATTAAACCATCCGATCGGACTAGGTGATTTTAAATATAATTAATATTTTTTATCTATAAATAAATAATTATATATAAATGTTAAATGTTATATAATTAATAATTTTACAAAACTATATTGAAGAACATCTCTCCATCTTTTTGGACAAAAGTAAAACAAAACATTAGAGTAATGTTCAATTTTTGAAATTTTAAGTGACTCTCATGTTCAAAGCATGGTTCAACCACTCATTCGGTTATCTAGTTTAACCGAGTTTAGCACAGTCGAACCAGAATTTCTCCAGTTCAAAGCAATCTAATCATTCATTCGGTTAAGACTACAAACTAGAGTCGTTTTCAAGTCCGGTCAATGATCGGACAGTCCGGTCTGGTCTAGTTTTCATAACACAAATATATATACAAGGGAGATGGATAAAATTAGAAATATATTTCAGTAAAGCAAAAAAACTCATCACATAACTATAAGATCTCAAATATTGTATGGGATTGACTATAGGAAAATGTGCACAAAAATATAATAATTAAATATATAAACTATGAGAAAGTTGAATTTAATGAGTTGACACTTTGCACTGTACCTTAAATAATATATGAGTAGTAATTAATATATTACAAAGAAAAAATTGACTAATAAAATTCCCAATAAGAGACTAAATCATATTGAAAGTAACTCATCAAATATTGTATGGGATTGACTACAGGAAAACGTGCACAAAAATATATTAATTTAATATAGAAATTATGAGAAAGTTAAATTTAATGAGTTGACACTTGGCACCGTACCTTAAATGATATATGAGTAGTAATTAATATATTACAAAGAAAAAGTTGACTAATAAAATCCCCAATAGGAGAATAAATCATATTGAAAGTAACTCATCAAGTACTACAAACATATGAAACGAAAAAGCTATAGATAAATAGATGAAAAAAATTTGAGTAATAAGGAGTTGTTAATAATTATGATTTATAAAGAATATTAAGATGATGTTCTTAATACCCACCAACTCTTTCCCATATCAACATGGATATTACCATTGAAATTTTAGATTCTTTTAATGCAAAAACACATTTGTGTTGGACAGTTTGTAATGCTTGTAATGAGTGGACCCCTTATATGTTTTTTTTGGACTTAACACTCATTTGTGAACTAGGCATGTCTGAATAATAATACATATATATATATATATATATATATATATACATACAATAATATAAATATAATATTATACTAATTATAATTGTGTTATGATAATGTTAATTCGTAATTAGTAATATATATACATATAATAATAAAACTATAATATTATACTAATTATAATTGTGTTATTATAATGTCTGAGTAATCAATAATTAAAAAAATCTCTTTTTACCATAATAATGAAGTAATATCTTTATTTTTTTATGTATGTTGTATATAAGAATTAATGTATAAAAACTCATATTTTTTTAATATTTTTTTTATATTTTGGTTAGGTAAGGATTCATCACATGTAGTTATGGGTGAATTGAGATCAATTGATCTCACTTGTATCCCCAATTGTGTACTCACTTAATTAGAAAGTAACAAAAAATAGGAAAGTCATACAAATATAAACTAACATTTTTATATTATATATTAAAATTTGATTAACTTTTAATATGAAAGCATCATTTTTTAGGACATGTGATATTTGTTTAGCAGAGGTCAAATTTAATAAAATGGAAATGTTAGTTTCATTGTCATAGCATTGTCATCCTATCCCAAACACAATGTCTTTATGGTAAAATGACTTTAATTATCTTGTTCAATGTATCAACCTTGGTATTCATCCAAGAGCTATCTCATATCATCTGTATAAATAGCATCATAATTGGAGTGAAAAAATCACACCAAATAACAAGTTTCTTCATTTTCTTCTTGCCCATTTCGTTCTTATCTTCCAACCACCACCATGAATGCAGCCAATGACTCAAACAGTACACAATACATGAAACTGAAGAACAAGCTGATTAAGCAGACGAGTGAGATCAGCACTCTCGATGGAACTGATGCATGTGTCATCATTTATGGCCCAAATCAACCTCGACCAGAGATTTGGTCGTCTCGCCTAGGTGTTCAAGGTATGATCAACAAGTTCAAGGCAATGCCCAAGTTGGAACGAACCAGGAATATGTTTAACCGTGAAAGCTTCTTGAAGAAAATGCTCACCAAGACCCTACAGAAGCTGGAGAATCTGAAAAAGGAGAACATGAAAAGGCAAATCGAGCTTTTAATGTTCCAGTGTATGAATTCTGGTAGCATTGTTAACAACAATGCTAGCAACGTTGATATGAATGACCTCGTGTGGGCAATAAACCAGAACCTGAAAGATGTTGATGGGGAAAATGGTGTGGATGAAACCGAACATGGCACAATAATGGCTCTAAATGGAGCAGAAGCTTTGAATGGAGAAGGTGCAAATGTTGGTGTTGCTGGCAAAGGAATGATTGAGGCCAATATGGGTGCCGTGGAGAATGAGGATTTGGCTTCTGACTTTGGCAATGATGGAGGGGATGCAGCGCTTGCACTCGGAGATGATTATCTCTCAAATGAGTCTGAGAATGGTTCTTCAACCCCATGAAGAATCATGTTGTTTTCTAATAATATTTGAAGGGTCTCTTTGGCTTGGATTGTCCTTGTCATCTTTATGCAAATTTGTTTTTCTGTCTTTGAATTTCTATAAGTCGTGTTACAGCGATTGGTCGTGAGTCTAGTTATCATGGATTGTGTTTATCCTTTGATTAGAAATCAAAGCTAGCCGTTGTTGTTTTTCAGTATGTTTGATCTTGTGAGAAATCTATCAGTTGAATAAAGAGACTCTTTTATGGTGTTTTCAGTGATTTGGTACTAATGGTCTTCCTTGAGAGCGAGAAATTCAGGAATACGATAAGGATAGTTCTCACCACACTCACATAACAATGAGTAAGGCTAATAGTCGAATGTCAGACAATAATAAACAAAAGACAACATACAATGTTATATTTATCTTATTATTTACTATGAAATCACAATTTTGGCATTGAAAATATGAGAAAAAACAAACATACAATGTTATATTTATCTTATTATTTACTATGAAATCACAATTTTGGCATTGAAAATATGAGAAAAAACAATCACTTATCCTTCCTTTAATGGAGAACATCTTTGTTCCATAAAAAAAATATATAAGATATCATTCATCTTAAAAAATACATCATAATTATATTTTTAACTTAAATACATTCTATTAATGAATTTCATTAATATTTAGAGTGATATTTATTATAAGATAAAAAAGAGTTTATGAAAAATATTGCCTTGCACATCACAAATTTTACTTCTTTTTTTCATTATCTGAAGATATATCTATTGATATCTTCAAAACAAATATCTTTTGATTAACCAATATAAATTATGTTTTAAAAGGGATAAATACTCCTTTAATTGGTAAGCTTTCACATTAAAAAAAATATACACATGCATGAATCTAGATAAAATTTTAATATAGATTTATTAATTAATGAAATTATATCAAACCCATCATTAAAGTTAACGGTCTTGAACAATTTATATTATTAAAATGTATATTAGAGGAGTATGAGTGGAAAGGACTTGAGTCAAACTTGTCTCAGCCCACCTCTAATCGTTAAGGATTGATACAATGTCAAACTATTATGAGCTCACGTTCCGCTCAATTAAAGTTTATGAATTTTCGAGAAGATTGATGAGCTCACATTTATATTAGTCATCAACATTTGCCTATAATGTGTTAATGAATTATGCAAACAGAAAAAGTATGAATTTTAATAATAAATGTAATTATTAATTAAAGTTCATGTTGGAAAAATACTATAAATGAATATGCATGTATAGAAAGAGAGTAAGGTGAAAAAATAATATGAAAATGTGAACAATTAATATGTAATATGTAATTTTATTTGAATATTCAATATTAAAATTAAGTACACATAATTTTTTTAAACAATTATGTGATCATTAACTAACTTTTAATTTTAATCATCTATGTATATTTGTATGAGACTGATTCACTTTTATCTTAATTTTTATATGAAAATTATTCTCAATCAATCTTGTAGCTTAAATTCAACTTGTTTATGTCATGGGAGGAGTCATATCCATAGAAAAGAGTCTTAACACTGTTCAGAGAATATATTATTGTTATAATGCATCTCTGATTCACATGGTTCGATTTCTCTTATTAGTTCGATGAGATGGTATGATTAGATAATTTTTTAATGAATAAATCAAGATATTATATTTTATACTTTTTGCATATATTAAATAACATCTTTTACTTTTATATGATGAGCGAAGGGAAAGAGAAAATGCAAATAAAAAAACTGGTGTCAGAATATAAAAAACTGTGCAAATGTTCCAATGGGTTGTATTAAAAAATACTGCAGGAATGATAAGATTTAAGTCCTTCAATTATAATATATAAAAGTCAAATTTTGGTTAAAAGTTGACAATTATCAAACGAAAAATAGATTAAAAATGGAGAGGATATCCACCGATGTTGAATATATGAGGATGGACGAAAAGGAACAAAACGGAATTAAAAGGGACACAGTGGAGCAAGATAAGATGGACTAATGGACTAATGGACTAAAGTTACCACGATATTGTTTAGGCATTTTACAAAGTGGATGAAACGGTATGAACTATCATTTATCATTCCTATATTATCCTCATAATATTATTTTTGTTCTTATATGGTTAGGAAGTAAGTTTCACATTGCTTACCTCATTGTCTCGTGAATTGTTTAAATATCTATTGCACTACTCATCTCATTGTCAATTGGTTTTAAGATGGAACCTTAGCAAGGTATCAGAGTCATACTCCAACTTTTTTCCGGTTGTTATGAGGCAAAATGTGTCGTTTAGTTAAGGGTCAAAGGTAACCATTCCTCTAACTTGACATGCTTATATAGAGGGTCATGTTGAGAAGTAAGCCTCACATCGCCTATCTTAGTATCTCGGGAATGATTTAAATACCTGTTGGACTACTCATCTTATTGCCATTGATTTTGATATAGAACCTTAACCTATGCAATATAAAATTTTATCCCCATGGCTATTCAATTTAGTTATTAATTTATCTCTATCTATATATTGAATCTATTTATTTATATTTAAAATGGGTTAATTTTTAAGAAATTAGTTCGGTCTTTATTTGGAAAAAAAAACTATTCCACAATAGAAATGTTTAAACATACATGAATGAAATCTTGAATGAGATGGCTTATGAGGAGAAGAAAAATTGGAATCATACACCCTATCCATTTGAAATCGTGACTGAATCATTAACCTAACTAACACTCATAGTTATAGTTCTTCACATTGAACCAGAGCTACCTGTGATGATCTCTGATCACTAACCAAAGCTGATGTCAATGCTATGTCATTATTGGATTTTGGTTATGGGTGTCCCAATGGATGATTCTTAATAAAAAATGGACAATCCATAAATTTTAGTGCCCCTATCAAAGATATATTTTTATTCATTAATAGAAAATTGTCTTCTGACTAAAATTCTTATTTCTACGAAGTCTTTAAAATAATAAAAATGAAGAAAGAGAAATGGGTGAATATATTAATCAACAATGAAAAGAGGAAGAAAGTACAACAATTCTATTTTCTTTTATTCACGTGAAGTAACATTTAATAGCGCTTACTTGAATGAATGTTGTTAAAAGTATAAGGTAGACATTTAGCAATGATCACTTAAGTGAGCGTTGTTAATAGTAAAAAATAGACATTTAATAGTGCTCGCTTGAGTGAGAGTGGTTAAAAATAGATATCTAACAACGTTCAATTGAGTGAATGTTATTGAAAGTGGCATTTAACAATGTTTGTTTGAGTAAATGATATTAAAAGTGTACGTTTAACTGATTCGTTTGAGTGAGTACTGTTAAATGTATATTTTCAACTATTTAACAGCTTGAATGAATGTTATTAAAAATAGATAAATGGTAGGGCCCATTTAACAATAAAATATTTTGTACAGAATGAGAATAATCCCATAAAAAATATCAGCACCTACAAGTGTCTAAAAGCATGAGTAATTAAGGGAAGAAGTGGATGGGTTTTTTTAATGACTATACGAATAAAATTTTGGAAAAAAGTGTATGACAAAGTCTAAAAGTATTAGAATTTCTTACGCACTTATTATTTATAAGTTAATCATGATGACTAATTATATATAATTTTTTATGTTAAAGTCCATAGATATTACATTAAATAATGTTATTTACAAACCAAACTAAGGTAACTTGAGTTGTTATTTGGTTTTTAAATTATTTTGAGATCCATGTAAGATATGAGGAGAAATATACAATAACTTTACATTTCTTACCCTATGCCACATAACATTATGAAAACTTTCACAACTTCTATTGTTGGATCATTTGTCATTTCAAATTCCTCGAAGAAAATCTTTTCTCCCGAAAACATTATGGATTCCACCTCTCAAATACTCCCAAAATTTTATCTTATTATGTTCATCTAGCATTGCGTAAATAATAATCAAATTAAATTTGTTATTCTGTTAGGAATTATATTGGAGCATATTTTTTGCTCAACATGCGTACTACTACATTTATCCTATCATTCTCATTGATTACAAATATAAACTGAAAATATATTTTATTTATGTTTTAATTTTTTGTCCAAAGGAAAAGTGATACAAAATTTGAGATTCTCAAATCCATGTTTTTATTCTTAGAGGGTACACTTGAGTTCAATGGCAACAAGAAGTTACATCATTATTTAGCCGATGAACTATAGTATTTTTAACTATACTGTTTTTTTTTTCTTTCCTCTCCCAGTTCCCAATAGCAAAACATCCTCTCTGTTCTAACGAGGTAAATCATACTTTAAAAAAGCCGACAACAAAATTAAGAGCAACTAATATACACACAACCCAACTTCAATATTTTAATTAATCAAATTTTATTTACCTCCAACATCCCATAGTAAATAAATAAATGAAATGCAAAACTTTTCCATAAATACAGTCTAATAAATCATTTCAGATTACATGAGCAAGAGTACAAAACAAAACACAGCACTCTAACTAGCTATGACATCAACAAATCTAGTTCTAACTCCTAATCCTTAAAAACAAGTCAGAAAGACATAACTTTTTCGTTTACATTCGTAGTATAATATAAAGTGAAGCATATAGTTATAGCTTTCTATATCAGGCCAAACACACAGCCAAATAGGTTAATTTAATTGGAGAGAAAACCTAAAAAAGTATCAAAAAATAGTAAACAATCACATTATAGTTTAAAACTTACATTAGACTAGTGAGAAGTTACTATGCTTTTCTTGGTGAAGAGGCTGCGAAGATTAAACATATTACCCCCACTTCCACCATCCTTACTGTTCCCTCTCCCACTATCGTGACCGCTAGTGGTGGTGGCACCACTGACACCAACGGCGCTGTCCTCATCGCTTCTGCAGCTAAAGTTGTGTGTCTAACCAATTCTTAATTCTATAAGTATTTTTATAATTTTATAAATGTTTTATTTATTCATTAAATTAGTTTTTATTGTATTAACTATCCTACCTTAATTGTTGCAAAAGTTTAATAGTATATCAATGTTGTGAAACTTGAGCTGGACATCAATTGGAAGAGGTTCCCATTAGATTTCATAAAATTGATGCTTACGATGTGGTGTAAATTTAAAAAAGTTACTCATGGAATAAATGGATCTCTTCTCATATTTAATTGTAAAAGTATTTTCATAATTTTATGAATGCTTTATTTATTCATTAACTTAGTTTTTATTGTATTAATTATCCTACCTTAATTCATGCAAAAGTTTAATAATATATCAATGTTGTGAAACCTGAGTCGGACGTCAAATTACAAGAGGTTCCTATTAGGTTTCTTAAAATTAATGGCTTACGATGTAGAGTAAATTTAAAAAAGTTACTTTAGAGTAAGTGGATCACTTCTCATGTTTAAGTGTATAAGTATTTTTATAATTTATAAATGCTTTATTAGTCATTAACTTAGTTTTTATTGTATTAACTATCCTACCTTAATTGATGTAAAAGTTTAATAATATATCAATGATGTGAAACCTGAGCCGGATATCAAACTGGAAGAGGTTCCTAATATATAAATGTAAAATATTATGTAATTAATAATTTTTTATAACTATATTGAACAACATCTCTCCATCTTTTTGGACTCAAGTAAAACAAAACATTAGAATAATGTTCCATTTTTTTAAAACTTTAAGTGACTGCCATGTTCAAAGCACAGTCTAACTACTAATTCGGTTAACCAGTTTAACAGGGTTTAGCACAGTCGAACCGTAATTTCTCCGATTTAAAGCAGTCCAACAATTTATTCGGTTAAGACTATAAACTAGTGTCGTTTCAAGTCCGCTAAGTAATTGGGACCGTTCGGTCTGGTCTAGTTATTATAACAGTGATACATATACAAGGGAGAGGGATAAAATGAGAAATATATGTTGGTAAAGCAAAAAAAAAACTCTCACATAACTATAAGATCTCCAATATTAGATGAGATTGACGTAGGAAAATGTGCATAAAATATATTAACTTAATATAGAAATTATGAGAAAGTTGAGTTTGATGAGTTGGCACTTGGCAACCCTACCTATAAATAATATATGAGTAGTAATTAATATATGACAAAAAAAAGTTGACTAATAAAATCCAAGAGATTAAATCATATAGAAAGTAACTCATCAAGTATTAGAAACATATGAAATAAATGCTATAGATAAATCGATGAATAAAAATTTGAGTGATAAGGAGTTGTTAATAAATATGATTTATAACGAATATTAAAATGATGTTCTTAATACCCACTAACTCTTTCCCATAATCAAGATGGATATTAGCATTGAAATTTTAGATTCTTTTAATGCAAAAACACATGTGAGTTGGTAATGCTGGTATTGAGTGGAGCCCTACTATGTTTTTTTGGAACTTTTTTTTGGACTTAACACTCGCTTGTGAAGGAGGCATGTCTGAATAATATACATATATACATACAATATTATAACTATAATATTATACTAATTATAATTGTGTTTAAATTGATGGGTTACGATGTGTAATAAATTTAAAAAGTTTACTATTGGAGTATGTGAATCTCTTCTCAAATTTAATTGTAGAAGGCATTTTATAATTTTATAAATGCTTTATTTATTCGTTAACTTAGTTTTTATTTTATTAACTATCCTACCTTAATTGATGCAAAGTTTAAAAATATATCAATGTTGGGAAAATATGAGTAATAAGGAGTTGTTAATAATATAAATTATAAAGAATATTAAAATGAGTTCTTATACCCACTAACTCTTTCCCATATTAACATTGAAATTTAGATTCTTTAAATGCAAATACACATTTGAGTTGGTAATGCTCGTAATGAGTGGGGCCCTTATATGTTTTTTTTTTTGGACTTAACACTCACTAGTGAAGGAGGCATGTCTAAATAATATATATGTATATATATATACATACAATAATATAACTATAATATTATATTAATTATAATTGTGTAAAATTAATAGGTTATGATGTGGAGTAAATTTAAAAAAGTTATTCTTGGAGTAAGTGAATCTCTTCTCATATTTAATTCTAGAAGCATTTTTATAATTTTATAAATGCTTTATTTATTCATTAACTTAGTTTTTATTATATTAACTATCCTACCTTAATTGATGCAAAAGTTTAATAATTTAAACCGAAGTCGGACATCAAACTGGAAGATGTTACTATTAGGTTTAATCGGTTTAAACATAAAACCATCCGGTTGGGCCGAGTGATTTTAAATATAAAAAATAAATAATTATATATAAATGTAAAATATTATATAATTAAAAAATTTATATAACTATATTGAACAACATCTCTCCATCCTTTTTGGACCCAAGTAAAACAAAACATTAGAGTAATGTTTCTTTTTTTTTTAATTTAAGTGACTGCCATGTTCAAAGCATAGTCCAACCACTTATTCGGTTATCCAGTTTAACAGTGTTTAGTACAGTCGAACCTGAATTTTTTCAGCTCTAAGTAATTCAACCATTCATTCGATTAAGATTACAAACTAGAGTCGTTTTCAAGTCCGGATAGTGATCGGACTGACCAGTCTGGTCCATTTATCTTAACACTTATATATATACAAGGGAAATGGATAACATGGGAAATATATGTTGGTAATGCAAAAAAACTCATCACATAAGTAATGGAAACTTGAGTTTGATGAGTTGGCACTAGGCACCCTACCTTAAATAATATGTGAGTAGTAATTAATATATTACCAAAAAAAGTTGACTAATAAAATCCCCAAATAAGAGGACTAAATCATATAGAAAGTAACTTAGCAAGTACTGGAAACATATGAAACAAAAAGCTATAGATAAATTGATGAATAAAAATTTGAGTGATAAGGAGTTGTTAATAAATATGATTTATAAAGAATATTAAAATGATGTTCTTAATACCCACCAACTCTTTCCCATGTGAACATGGATATTAGCAATGAAATTTTAGATTCTTTTAATGCAAAAACACATTTGAGTTGGTAATGCTTGTAATGAGTGGGCCCCTTATATGTTTTATTTTACTTAACACTCACTTGTGAAGGAGGCATGTGTGAATAACAATATATATATATATATATATATATATATATATATATATATATTATATATACATACAATACATACAATGATATAACTATAATATTATATATACATACAATATATATATATACATACAATAATATACTAATCATAATTGTATTATTTTAATGTCTTGTTAATCCATGATTAAAAAAAATTCCACAATATTGAAGAAGTAATAACTTTATTTTCTATATATGTTTATATAAGAAATTAATGTATAAAAACCTCATATTTTTTTAATATTTTGGGTAGCGTGGGATTCATGACATGTAGTTATGTGTGAATTGAGATTAATTGTACCCCCTTGTATCCCTAATTGTGTCCTCATTAAATTAGAAAGTAACAATCAATTAAAAAAGAAAGTCATACAAATATAAGCTAACATTTTTATATTACTTATTAAAATTTGATTATTTTGTATTATGAAAGTATCATTTTTTTAGGACATGTTATATTTGTTTAGTGGAGTTACAAATTTAATAAATGGAAAAGTTCATTTCATGGTCGTAGCATTGTCATTCATATCCCAAACACAAGGTCTTTATGGTAAAATCACTTTAATTATCTTGTTCAATGTATCAAGCTTGATATTCATCCAATAGCTATCTCAGTTCATGTGTATAAATAGCATCACATTTGGAGTGAAAAAATCACACCAAATAACAAGTTTCTTCATTTTCTTCTTGCCCATTTCATTCTTATCTTCCAACCACCACCATGAATGCAGTCAATGACTCAAACAGTATACAATACATGAAACTGATGCATGCGTGATCATCTATGGAACTGATGCATGCCTGATCATCTATGGTCCAAATCAACCTCGACCAGAGGTTTGGTCGTCTTGCCTAGGTGTTCAAGGTATGATCAACAAGTTCAAGGCAATGCCCAAGTTGGAACGAACCCGCAATATGTTTAACTGTGAAAGCTTCCTGAAGAAAATGCTCACCAAGACCCTAGAGAATCTAAAAAAAGAGAACATGAAAAGGGAAATAAAGGTTTTAATGTTCCAGTGTATGAATTCTGGTAGCATTGTTAACAACAATGCTAGCAACGTTGATATGAATGACCTCTTGTGGGCAATAAACCAGAACCTGAAAGATGTTGATGGGAAAAAAGGTGTGGATGAAACCGAACATGACACAATAATGGCTCTAAATGGAGCAGAAGCTTTGAATGGAGAAGGTGCAAATATTGGTGTTGAAGGCAAAGGAATGATTGAGGCCAATATTGGTGTCGTGGAGAATGAGGATTTGGCTTTTGACTTTGGCAATGATGGAGGGGATGCATCGCTTGCATTTGGGGATGATTATCTCTCAAATGAGTCTGAGAATGGTTCTTCAACCCCATGAAGAATCATGTTGTTTTCTAATAACATTTGAAGGGTCTCTTTGGCTTGGATTGTCCTTGCCACCTTTATGCATATTTGTTTTTCAGTCTTTGAATTTCTATATGTCGTGTTACAGCGATTGGTTGTGAGTCTAGTTTTCATGGGTTGTGTTTATGCTTTGATTAGAAATCAAAGCTAGTCGTTGTTGTTTTTCAGTATGTTTGATCATGTGAGAAATCTATCAGCGGAATAAAGAGACTCATTTATGGTGTTTTTAGTGATTTTGTAGTAATGGTCTTCCTTGAGAACCAGAAATTCAGGAAAACGATAAGGATAGTTCTCACCTCAATCACATAACAAGGAGTAAAGATTGTAATAAACAAAAGAACACAATATTAAACAAAATGAAACTTTTATCTTTTTATTTACTATGAAATCACAATTTTGTAATTGGAAACATGAGGAAAAATAATTATTTGTCCTTCGATTAATGTAGAAGATATTTGTTCCGTATCAAAAGTATATAAGATATCATTCATCTTAAAAGTACATACATTTTTTTTTAATGAATCTGATTAATATTTAGAATGACATACATAACAAATAAAAGTGCTTATGCAAAATATTGTCTGTCACATCACAAAATTTACTTCTTTTTTTTTCTTTATGTGAAGATATATTCAAAACAAATATATTTTGATTAACCAATATAAATTATGTTTTAAAAGGTATAAATTCTCCTTTAATTGGTAAGCTTTCACATTAACTGACAAAATACATATGCATGAATCTGGGTAAAATTTTAATATAGATTTATTAATTAATGAAATCATGTCAAACCCACCAAAAGTTAATTGTCGAAAACAATTATATTATTAAAATGAATATTAGAGGAGTATGAGTGGAAAGGATTTGAGTTGAACTTGCCTCAGCTCAGTTCGAATCATTAAGGATTAACACAAGTCGAGTTTCACGCAAGTTTAATATCGAACTATTTTAAGCTCACGTTCATGAACTTTTGAGCAGATTGATGAACTCAAATTTATATTGCTCATCAACATTTATCTATAATGTGTTAATGAATAATGCGTACAGAAAAATTGTGAATTTTAATAATAAATGTAAATATCAATTAAAGTTCATGTTCGAAAGATAGTATAGATGTATATGCAATGTATAGAAAGAAAGTAATATGAAAAGGTAATATGAAAAATTGAAGAATTAATATGTACTATTTAATTTTATTTAAATAGTCAATATTAAAAATAAGTACACATAATTTTTAAAATCAATTATGTGATCATAAACTAATTTTTAATTTTAATCATCTATGTATATTTATATGAGACTAATTTACTTTTATCTTAATTTTTAAATGAAATTATTCTCAATCACTCTCGTGTATATATATATATATATGATCTAGAATGAACCTAACAAATTAAAATATATTTGCCCACAAATTTAACTCTTTTATTTAACCAAATCATTTTGTAGCTTAAATTCGACTTATTCATGTCATGGGAGGAGTCATAGCCATAGAAAAGAGTGTTAATAATGTTCAGAGAATATATTATTGTTGCAATGCATATTTACTTCACATGGTTCGATTTATCTTATTAGTTCTGTGAGAGGGTATGATTATATAATTTTTTAACGAAAAAATCAATATTTTATAGATTTTACATATATCAAATAACATTTTTCACTTTTTAAAAGATGAGCAAAAGGAAAGAGAAAATGCAAACAAAAAAAACTAGGGTCCGAATATAAAAAAACTGTGCAAATGTTCCAATGCGTTGTATTAAAAAACACTACATGAATGATTCTCTCTGTAAGATTTAAGTCCTTCAATAACAATATATAAATTAAATTTTGGTTAAAAGTTGCCAATTATGAAACGAAAAAGTAGATTTAAAATGGAGAGGATATCCACCGATGTTGAATATATGAGGATGGACAAAAGGAACAAAATGGAATTAAAAGGGATAAAGTGGAGCAACAAAAGATGGATAAAGTTACCACTATATTGTTTAGGCATTTTACAAAGTGGAAGAAATGGTATGACTATAATTTATCATTCCTATATTAGTAATATTATTTCTGTTCCTATACGACATAAAACTTTATTCCCATGGCTATTCAATTTAGCCATTAATTTATTTCTATTACACTGAATCTATTTATTTATATTTAAAATGTGTACATTTTTAAGAAAGTAGTTCGGTTTTTATTTGGGGGAAAACATATTTCAGAGTAGAAATGTTTAAACGTATATAAATGAAATCTTGAATGAGATTGACATAACCTTGAGATGGATTATGAGGAGAAGAAAATTTGGAATCATAAACCTATCCATTTTGAAATGGTGACTAAGTGATTAACCTAACTAACACTCGTAGTTATGTTCTAGTTCTTCACAATTTCCTCTCCCACTATCGCCGCCGCTAGTGGTAGTGGCACCACTGACACCAATAGCACTGTCCTCAGCGCTTCTGCAGCTCAAGTTGTGTTTATAACCAATGTTTAATTGTAGAAGTATTTTTATAATTTTATAAATTCTTTATTTAATCATTAACTTAGTTTTTATTGTGTTAACTATCTTACCTTAATTGATGCAAAAGTTTAATAATATATCAATGTTGTGAGACCTGAGTTGGACATCAAATTGGAAGAGATTCTCATTAGATTTCTTAAAATTGATGGTTTACGATGTGGAGTAAATTTAAAAAAGTTACGCGTGTAATAAATGGATCACTTCTCATGCTTAATTGTATAAGTATTTTTATAATTTTATAAATTCTTTATTTATTTATTAACTTAGTTTGTATTGTATTTACTATCCTACCTTAATTGATGCAAAAGTATAGTAATATATCAATGTTGTGAAACCTGAGTCGTACATCAAATTGGAAGAGGTTCCTATTAGGTTTCTTAAAATATATGGCTTACGATGTGTAATAAATTAAAAAACGTTACTCATGAAGTAAATGAATCTTTTCTCATGTTTAATTGTAGATGTATTTTTATAATTTTATAAATGTTTTATTTATTCATTAACTTTCCTACCTTAATTGATGCAAAAGTTTAAAAATATATTAATGTTCTGAAACCTGAGTCGGACATCAAATTGGAAGAGGTTCCTATTAGGTTTCTTAAAATTGATGGTTTACGATGTGGAGTAAATTTAAAACAGTTACTCTTGAATTAAGTGAATCATTTCTCATGTTTAATTGTAGAAGTATTTTTATAATTTTATAAATAATTTATTTATTCATTAACTTAATTTTAATTGTATTAACTGTCCTACCTTAATTGATGCAAGTGTTTAATAATATAACAATGTTGTAAACCTGAGTCGGACATCAAACTGGAAGATATTCCTATTAGGATTAACCGGTTTAAACAATTAAACCATCCGATCGGACTAGGTGATTTTAAATATAATTAATATTTTTTATCTATAAATAAATAATTATATATAAATATTAAATGTTATATAATTAATAATTTTACAAAACTATATTGAAGAACATCTCTCCATCTTTTTGGACAAAAGTAAAACAAAACATTAGAGTAATGTTCAATTTTTGAAATTTTAAGTGACTCTCATGTTCAAAGCATGGTTCAACCACTCATTCGGTTATCTAGTTTAACCGAGTTTAGCACAGTCGAACCAGAATTTCTCCAGTTCAAAGCAATCTAATCATTCATTCGGTTAAGACTACAAACTAGAGTCGTTTTCAAGTCCGGTCAATGATCGGACAGTCCGGTCTGGTCTAGTTTTCATAACACAAATATATATACAATGGAGATGGATAAAATTAGAAATATATTTCGGTAAAGCAAAAAAACTCATCACATAACTATAAGATCTCAAATATTGTATGGGATTGACTATAGGAAAATGTGCACAAAAATATAATAATTAAATATATAAACTATGAGAAAGTTGAATTTAATGAGTTGACACTTTGCACTGTACCTTAAATAATATATGAGTAGTAATTAATATATTACAAAGAAAAAATTGACTAATAAAATTCCCAATAAGAGACTAAATCATATTGAAAGTAACTCATCAAATATTGTATGGGATTGACTACAGGAAAACGTGCACAAAAATATATTAATTTAATATAGAAATTATGAGAAAGTTAAATTTAATGAGTTGACACTTGGCACCGTACCTTAAATGATATATGAGTAGTAATTAATATATTACAAAGAAAAAGTTGACTAATAAAATCCCCAATAGGAGAATAAATCATATTGAAAGTAACTCATCAAGTACTACAAACATATGAAACGAAAAAGCTATAGATAAATAGATGAAAAAAATTTGAGTAATAAGGAGTTGTTAATAATTATGATTTATAAAGAATATTAAGATGATGTTCTTAATACCCACCAACTCTTTCCCATATCAACATGGATATTACCATTGAAATTTTAGATTCTTTTAATGCAAAAACACATTTGTGTTGGACAGTTTGTAATGCTTGTAATGAGTGGACCCCTTATATGTTTTTTTTGGACTTAACACTCATTTGTGAACTAGGCATGTCTGAATAATAATACATATATATATATATATATACATACAATAATATAAATATAATATTATACTAATTATAATTGTGTTATGATAATGTTAATTCGTAATTAGTAATATATATACATATAATAATAAAACTATAATATTATACTAATTATAATTGTGTTATTATAATGTCTGAGTAATCAATAATTAAAAAAATCTCTTTTTACCATAATAATGAAGTAATATCTTTATTTTTTTATGTATGTTGTATATAAGAATTAATGTATAAAAACTCATATTTTTTTAATATTTTTTTTATATTTTGGTTAGGTAAGGATTCATCACATGTAGTTATGGGTGAATTGAGATCAATTGATCTCACTTGTATCCCCAATTGTGTACTCACTTAATTAGAAAGTAACAAAAAATAGGAAAGTCATACAAATATAAACTAACATTTTTATATTATATATTAAAATTTGATTAACTTTTAATATGAAAGCATCATTTTTTAGGACATGTGATATTTGTTTAGCAGAGGTCAAATTTAATAAAATGGAAATGTTAGTTTCATTGTCATAGCATTGTCATCCTATCCCAAACACAATGTCTTTATGGTAAAATGACTTTAATTATCTTGTTCAATGTATCAACCTTGGTATTCATCCAAGAGCTATCTCATATCATCTGTATAAATAGCATCATAATTGGAGTGAAAAAATCACACCAAATAACAAGTTTCTTCATTTTCTTCTTGCCCATTTCGTTCTTATCTTCCAACCACCACCATGAATGCAGCCAATGACTCAAACAGTACACAATACATGAAACTGAAGAACAAGCTGATTAAGCAGACGAGTGAGATCAGCACTCTCGATGGAACTGATGCATGTGTCATCATTTATGGCCCAAATCAACCTCGACCAGAGATTTGGTCGTCTCGCCTAGGTGTTCAAGGTATGATCAACAAGTTCAAGGCAATGCCCAAGTTGGAACGAACCAGGAATATGTTTAACCGTGAAAGCTTCTTGAAGAAAATGCTCACCAAGACCCTACAGAAGCTGGAGAATCTGAAAAAGGAGAACATGAAAAGGCAAATCGAGCTTTTAATGTTCCAGTGTATGAATTCTGGTAGCATTGTTAACAACAATGCTAGCAACGTTGATATGAATGACCTCGTGTGGGCAATAAACCAGAACCTGAAAGATGTTGATGGGGAAAATGGTGTGGATGAAACCGAACATGGCACAATAATGGCTCTAAATGGAGCAGAAGCTTTGAATGGAGAAGGTGCAAATGTTGGTGTTGCTGGCAAAGGAATGATTGAGGCCAATATGGGTGCCGTGGAGAATGAGGATTTGGCTTCTGACTTTGGCAATGATGGAGGGGATGCAGCGCTTGCACTCGGAGATGATTATCTCTCAAATGAGTCTGAGAATGGTTCTTCAACCCCATGAAGAATCATGTTGTTTTCTAATAATATTTGAAGGGTCTCTTTGGCTTGGATTGTCCTTGTCATCTTTATGCAAATTTGTTTTTCTGTCTTTGAATTTCTATAAGTCGTGTTACAGCGATTGGTCGTGAGTCTAGTTATCATGGATTGTGTTTATGCTTTGATTAGAAATCAAAGCTAGCCGTTGTTGTTTTTCAGTATGTTTGATCTTGTGAGAAATCTATCAGTTGAATAAAGAGACTCTTTTATGGTGTTTTCAGTGATTTGGTACTAATGGTCTTCCTTGAGAGCGAGAAATTCAGGAATACGATAAGGATAGTTCTCACCACACTCACATAACAATGAGTAAGGCTAATAGTCGAATGTCAGACAATAATAAACAAAAGACAACATACAATGTTATATTTATCTTATTATTTACTATGAAATCACAATTTTGGCATTGAAAATATGAGAAAAAACAATCACTTATCCTTCCTTTAATGGAGAACATCTTTGTTCCATAAAAAAAATATATAAGATATCATTCATCTTAAAAAATACATCATAATTATATTTTTAACTTAAATACATTCTATTAATGAATTTCATTAATATTTAGAGTGATATTTATTATAAGATAAAAAAGAGTTTATGAAAAATATTGCCTTGCACATCACAAATTTTACTTCTTTTTTTCATTATCTGAAGATATATCTATTGATATCTTCAAAACAAATATCTTTTGATTAACCAATATAAATTATGTTTTAAAAGGGATAAATACTCCTTTAATTGGTAAGCTTTCACATTAAAAAAAATATACACATGCATGAATCTAGATAAAATTTTAATATAGATTTATTAATTAATGAAATTATATCAAACCCATCATTAAAGTTAACGGTCTTGAACAATTTATATTATTAAAATGTATATTAGAGGAGTATGAGTGGAAAGGACTTGAGTCAAACTTGTCTCAGCCCACCTCTAATCGTTAAGGATTGATACAATGTCAAACTATTATGAGCTCACGTTCCGCTCAATTAAAGTTTATGAATTTTCGAGAAGATTGATGAGCTCACATTTATATTAGTCATCAACATTTGCCTATAATGTGTTAATGAATTATGCAAACAGAAAAAGTATGAATTTTAATAATAAATGTAATTATTAATTAAAGTTCATGTTGGAAAAATACTATAAATGAATATGCATGTATAGAAAGAGAGTAAGGTGAAAAAATAATATGAAAATGTGAACAATTAATATGTAATATGTAATTTTATTTGAATATTCAATATTAAAATTAAGTACACATAATTTTTTTAAACAATTATGTGATCATTAACTAACTTTTAATTTTAATCATCTATGTATATTTGTATGAGACTGATTCACTTTTATCTTAATTTTTATATGAAAATTATTCTCAATCAATCTTGTAGCTTAAATTCAACTTGTTTATGTCATGGGAGGAGTCATATCCATAGAAAAGAGTCTTAACACTGTTCAGAGAATATATTATTGTTATAATGCATCTCTGATTCACATGGTTCGATTTCTCTTATTAGTTCGATGAGATGGTATGATTAGATAATTTTTTAATGAATAAATCAAGATATTATATTTTATACTTTTTGCATATATTAAATAACATCTTTTACTTTTTATATGATGAGCGAAGGGAAAGAGAAAATGCAAATAAAAAAACTGGTGTCAGAATATAAAAAACTGTGCAAATGTTCCAATGGGTTGTATTAAAAAATACTGCAGGAATGATAAGATTTAAGTCCTTCAATTATAATATATAAAAGTCAAATTTTGGTTAAAAGTTGACAATTATCAAACGAAAAATAGATTAAAAATGGAGAGGATATCCACCGATGTTGAATATATGAGGATGGACGAAAAGGAACAAAACGGAATTAAAAGGGACACAGTGGAGCAAGATAAGATGGACTAATGGACTAATGGACTAAAGTTACCACGATATTGTTTAGGCATTTTACAAAGTGGATGAAACGGTATGAACTATCATTTATCATTCCTATATTATCCTCATAATATTATTTTTGTTCTTATATGGTTAGGAAGTAAGTTTCACATTGCTTACCTCATTGTCTCGTGAATTGTTTAAATATCTATTGCACTACTCATCTCATTGTCAATTGGTTTTAAGATGGAACCTTAGCAAGGTATCAGAGTCATACTCCAACTTTTTTCCGGTTGTTATGAGGCAAAATGTGTCGTTTAGTTAAGGGTCAAAGGTAACCATTCCTCTAACTTGACATGCTTATATAGAGGGTCATGTTGAGAAGTAAGCCTCACATCGCCTATCTTAGTATCTCGGGAATGATTTAAATACCTGTTGGACTACTCATCTTATTGCCATTGATTTTGATATAGAACCTTAACCTATGCAATATAAAATTTTATCCCCATGGCTATTCAATTTAGTTATTAATTTATCTCTATCTATATATTGAATCTATTTATTTATATTTAAAATGGGTTAATTTTTAAGAAATTAGTTCGGTCTTTATTTGGAAAAAAAAACTATTCCACAATAGAAATGTTTAAACATACATGAATGAAATCTTGAATGAGATGGACTTATGAGGAGAAGAAAAATTGGAATCATACACCCTATCCATTTGAAATCGTGACTGAATCATTAACCTAACTAACACTCATAGTTATAGTTCTTCACATTGAACCAGAGCTACCTGTGATGATCTCTGATCACTAACCAAAGCTGATGTCAATGCTATGTCATTATTGGATTTTGGTTATGGGTGTCCCAATGGATGATTCTTAATAAAAAATGGACAATCCATAAATTTTAGTGCCCCTATCAAAGATATATTTTTATTCATTAATAGAAAATTGTCTTCTGACTAAAATTCTTATTTCTACGAAGTCTTTAAAATAATAAAAATGAAGAAAGAGAAATGGGTGAATATATTAATCAACAATGAAAAGAGGAAGAAAGTACAACAATTCTATTTTCTTTTTATTCACGTGAAGTAACATTTAATAGCGCTTACTTGAATGAATGTTGTTAAAAGTATAAGGTAGACATTTAGCAATGATCACTTAAGTGAGCGTTGTTAATAGTAAAAAATAGACATTTAATAGTGCTCGCTTGAGTGAGAGTGGTTAAAAATAGATATCTAACAACGTTCAATTGAGTGAATGTTATTGAAAGTGGCATTTAACAATGTTTGTTTGAGTAAATGATATTAAAAGTGTACGTTTAACTGATTCGTTTGAGTGAGTACTGTTAAATGTATATTTTCAACTATTTAACAGCTTGAATGAATGTTATTAAAAATAGATAAATGGTAGGGCCCATTTAACAATAAAATATTTTGTACAGAATGAGAATAATCCCATAAAAAATATCAGCACCTACAAGTGTCTAAAAGCATGAGTAATTAAGGGAAGAAGTGGATGGGTTTTTTTAATGACTATACGAATAAAATTTTGGAAAAAAGTGTATGACAAAGTCTAAAAGTATTAGAATTTCTTACGCACTTATTATTTATAAGTTAATCATGATGACTAATTATATATAATTTTTTATGTTAAAGTCCATAGATATTACATTAAATAATGTTATTTACAAACCAAACTAAGGTAACTTGAGTTGTTATTTGGTTTTTAAATTATTTTGAGATCCATGTAAGATATGAGGAGAAATATACAATAACTTTACATTTCTTACCCTATGCCACATAACATTATGAAAACTTTCACAACTTCTATTGTTGGATCATTTGTCATTTCAAATTCCTCGAAGAAAATCTTTTCTCCCGAAAACATTATGGATTCCACCTCTCAAATACTCCCAAAATTTTATCTTATTATGTTCATCTAGCATTGCGTAAATAATAATCAAATTAAATTTGTTATTCTGTTAGGAATTATATTGGAGCATATTTTTTGCTCAACATGCGTACTACTACATTTATCCTATCATTCTCATTGATTACAAATATAAACTGAAAATATATTTTATTTATGTTTTAATTTTTTGTCCAAAGGAAAAGTGATACAAAATTTGAGATTCTCAAATCCATGTTTTTTATTCTTAGAGGGTACACTTGAGTTCAATGGCAACAAGAAGTTACATCATTATTTAGCCGATGAACTATAGTATTTTTAACTATACTGTTTTTTTTTTCTTTCCTCTCCCAGTTCCCAATAGCAAAACATCCTCTCTGTTCTAACGAGGTAAATCATACTTTAAAAAAGCCGACAACAAAATTAAGAGCAACTAATATACACACAACCCAACTTCAATATTTTAATTAATCAAATTTTATTTACCTCTAACATCCCATAGTAAAATAAATAAATGAAATGCAAAACTTTTCCATAAATACAGTCTAATAAATCATTTCAGATTACATGAGCAAGAGTACAAAACAAAACACAGCACTCTAACTAGCTATGACATCAACAAATCTAGTTCTAACTCCTAATCCTTAAAAACAAGTCAGAAAGACATAACTTTTTCGTTTACATTCGTAGTATAATATAAAGTGAAGCATATAGTTATAGCTTTCTATATCAGGCCAAACACACAGCCAAATAGGTTAATTTAATTGGAGAGAAAACCTAAAAAAGTATCAAAAAATAGTAAACAATCACATTATAGTTTAAAACTTACATTAGACTAGTGAGAAGTTACTATGCTTTTCTTGGTGAAGAGGCTGCGAAGATTAAACATATTACCCCCACTTCCACCATCCTTACTGTTCCCTCTCCCACTATCGTGACCGCTAGTGGTGGTGGCACCACTGACACCAACGGCGCTGTCCTCATCGCTTCTGCAGCTAAAGTTGTGTGTCTAACCAATTCTTAATTCTATAAGTATTTTTATAATTTTATAAATGTTTTATTTATTCATTAAATTAGTTTTTATTGTATTAACTATCCTACCTTAATTGATTGCAAAAGTTTAATAGTATATCAATGTTGTGAAACTTGAGCTGGACATCAAATTGGAAGAGGTTCCCATTAGATTTCATAAAATTGATGCTTACGATGTGGTGTAAATTTAAAAAAGTTACTCATGGAATAAATGGATCTCTTCTCATATTTAATTGTAAAAGTATTTTCATAATTTTATGAATGCTTTATTTATTCATTAACTTAGTTTTTATTGTATTAATTATCCTACCTTAATTCATGCAAAAGTTTAATAATATATCAATGTTGTGAAACCTGAGTCGGACGTCAAATTACAAGAGGTTCCTATTAGGTTTCTTAAAATTAATGGCTTACGATGTAGAGTAAATTTAAAAAAGTTACTTTTAGAGTAAGTGGATCACTTCTCATGTTTAAGTGTATAAGTATTTTTATAATTTTATAAATGCTTTATTTAGTCATTAACTTAGTTTTTATTGTATTAACTATCCTACCTTAATTGATGTAAAAGTTTAATAATATATCAATGATGTGAAACCTGAGCCGGATATCAAACTGGAAGAGGTTCCTAATATATAAATGTAAAATATTATGTAATTAATAATTTTTTATAACTATATTGAACAACATCTCTCCATCTTTTTTGGACTCAAGTAAAACAAAACATTAGAATAATGTTCCATTTTTTTAAAACTTTAAGTGACTGCCATGTTCAAAGCACAGTCTAACTACTAATTCGGTTAACCAGTTTAACAGGGTTTAGCACAGTCGAACCGTAATTTCTCCGATTTAAAGCAGTCCAACAATTTATTCGGTTAAGACTATAAACTAGTGTCGTTTTCAAGTCCGCTAAGTAATTGGACCGTTCGGTCTGGTCTAGTTATTATAACAGTGATACATATACAAGGGAGAGGGATAAAATGAGAAATATATGTTGGTAAAGCAAAAAAAAAACTCATCACATAACTATAAGATCTCCAATATTATATGAGATTGACCGTAGGAAAATGTGCATAAAAATATATTAACTTAATATAGAAATTATGAGAAAGTTGAGTTTGATGAGTTGGCACTTGGCACCCTACCTTAAATAATATATGAGTAGTAATTAATATATTACAAAAAAAAGTTGACTAATAAAATCCAAGAGATTAAATCATATAGAAAGTAACTCATCAAGTATTAGAAACATATGAAATAAAATGCTATAGATAAATCGATGAATAAAAATTTGAGTGATAAGGAGTTGTTAATAAATATGATTTATAACGAATATTAAAATGATGTTCTTAATACCCACTAACTCTTTCCCATATCAAGATGGATATTAGCATTGAAATTTTAGATTCTTTTAATGCAAAAACACATGTGAGTTGGTAATGCTGGTATTGAGTGGAGCCCTACTATGTTTTTTTGGAACTTTTTTTTTGGACTTAACACTCGCTTGTGAAGGAGGCATGTCTGAATAATATACATATATACATACAATATTATAACTATAATATTATACTAATTATAATTGTGTTTAAATTGATGGGTTACGATGTGTAATAAATTTAAAAAAGTTACTATTGGAGTATGTGAATCTCTTCTCAAATTTAATTGTAGAAGCATTTTTATAATTTTATAAATGCTTTATTTATTCGTTAACTTAGTTTTTATTTTATTAACTATCCTACCTTAATTGATGCAAAAGTTTAAAAATATATCAATGTTGGGAAAATATGAGTAATAAGGAGTTGTTAATAAATATAAATTATAAAGAATATTAAAATGAGGTTCTTAATACCCACTAACTCTTTCCCATATTAACATTGAAATTTTAGATTCTTTAAATGCAAATACACATTTGAGTTGGTAATGCTCGTAATGAGTGGGGCCCTTATATGTTTTTTTTTTTGGACTTAACACTCACTAGTGAAGGAGGCATGTCTAAATAATATATATGTATATATATATACATACAATAATATAACTATAATATTATATTAATTATAATTGTGTTAAAATTAATAGGTTATGATGTGGAGTAAATTTAAAAAAGTTATTCTTGGAGTAAGTGAATATCTTCTCATATTTAATTCTAGAAGCATTTTTATAATTTTATAAATGCTTTATTTATTCATTAACTTAGTTTTTATTATATTAACTATCCTACCTTAATTGATGCAAAAGTTTAATAATTTAAACCGAAGTCGGACATCAAACTGGAAGATGTTACTATTAGGTTTAATCGGTTTAAACAATAAAACCATCCGGTTGGGCCGAGTGATTTTAAATATAAAAAATAAATAATTATATATAAATGTAAAATATTATATAATTAAAAAATTTATATAACTATATTGAACAACATCTCTCCATCCTTTTTGGACCCAAGTAAAACAAAACATTAGAGTAATGTTTCTTTTTTTTTTAATTTTAAGTGACTGCCATGTTCAAAGCATAGTCCAACCACTTATTCGGTTATCCAGTTTAACAGTGTTTAGTACAGTCGAACCTGAATTTTTTCAGCTCTAAGTAATTCAACCATTCATTCGATTAAGATTACAAACTAGAGTCGTTTTCAAGTCCGGATAGTGATCGGACTGACCAGTCTGGTCCATTTATCTTAACACTTATATATATACAAGGGAAATGGATAACATGGGAAATATATGTTGGTAATGCAAAAAAACTCATCACATAAGTAATGGAAACTTGAGTTTGATGAGTTGGCACTAGGCACCCTACCTTAAATAATATGTGAGTAGTAATTAATATATTACCAAAAAAAAGTTGACTAATAAAATCCCCAAATAAGAGACTAAATCATATAGAAAGTAACTTAGCAAGTACTGGAAACATATGAAACAAAAAAGCTATAGATAAATTGATGAATAAAAATTTGAGTGATAAGGAGTTGTTAATAAATATGATTTATAAAGAATATTAAAATGATGTTCTTAATACCCACCAACTCTTTCCCATGTGAACATGGATATTAGCAATGAAATTTTAGATTCTTTTAATGCAAAAACACATTTGAGTTGGTAATGCTTGTAATGAGTGGGCCCCTTATATGTTTTTATTTTACTTAACACTCACTTGTGAAGGAGGCATGTGTGAATAACAATATATATATATATATATATATATTATATATACATACAATACATACAATGATATAACTATAATATTATATATACATACAATATATATATATATACATACAATAATATACTAATCATAATTGTATTATTTTAATGTCTTGTTAATCCATGATTAAAAAAAATTCCACAATATTGAAGAAGTAATAACTTTATTTTCTATATATGTTTTATATAAGAAATTAATGTATAAAAACTCATATTTTTTTAATATTTTGGGTAGCGTGGGATTCATGACATGTAGTTATGTGTGAATTGAGATTAATTGTACCCCCTTGTATCCCTAATTGTGTCCTCATTAAATTAGAAAGTAACAATCAATTAAAAAAGAAAGTCATACAAATATAAGCTAACATTTTTATATTACTTATTAAAATTTGATTATTTTGTATTATGAAAGTATCATTTTTTTAGGACATGTTATATTTGTTTAGTGGAGTTACAAATTTAATAAAATGGAAAAGTTCATTTCATGGTCGTAGCATTGTCATTCATATCCCAAACACAAGGTCTTTATGGTAAAATCACTTTAATTATCTTGTTCAATGTATCAAGCTTGATATTCATCCAATAGCTATCTCAGTTCATGTGTATAAATAGCATCACATTTGGAGTGAAAAAATCACACCAAATAACAAGTTTCTTCATTTTCTTCTTGCCCATTTCATTCTTATCTTCCAACCACCACCATGAATGCAGTCAATGACTCAAACAGTATACAATACATGAAACTGATGCATGCGTGATCATCTATGGAACTGATGCATGCCTGATCATCTATGGTCCAAATCAACCTCGACCAGAGGTTTGGTCGTCTTGCCTAGGTGTTCAAGGTATGATCAACAAGTTCAAGGCAATGCCCAAGTTGGAACGAACCCGCAATATGTTTAACTGTGAAAGCTTCCTGAAGAAAATGCTCACCAAGACCCTAGAGAATCTAAAAAAAGAGAACATGAAAAGGGAAATAAAGGTTTTAATGTTCCAGTGTATGAATTCTGGTAGCATTGTTAACAACAATGCTAGCAACGTTGATATGAATGACCTCTTGTGGGCAATAAACCAGAACCTGAAAGATGTTGATGGGAAAAAAGGTGTGGATGAAACCGAACATGACACAATAATGGCTCTAAATGGAGCAGAAGCTTTGAATGGAGAAGGTGCAAATATTGGTGTTGAAGGCAAAGGAATGATTGAGGCCAATATTGGTGTCGTGGAGAATGAGGATTTGGCTTTTGACTTTGGCAATGATGGAGGGGATGCATCGCTTGCATTTGGGGATGATTATCTCTCAAATGAGTCTGAGAATGGTTCTTCAACCCCATGAAGAATCATGTTGTTTTCTAATAACATTTGAAGGGTCTCTTTGGCTTGGATTGTCCTTGCCACCTTTATGCATATTTGTTTTTCAGTCTTTGAATTTCTATATGTCGTGTTACAGCGATTGGTTGTGAGTCTAGTTTTCATGGGTTGTGTTTATGCTTTGATTAGAAATCAAAGCTAGTCGTTGTTGTTTTTCAGTATGTTTGATCATGTGAGAAATCTATCAGCGGAATAAAGAGACTCATTTATGGTGTTTTTAGTGATTTTGTAGTAATGGTCTTCCTTGAGAACCAGAAATTCAGGAAAACGATAAGGATAGTTCTCACCTCAATCACATAACAAGGAGTAAAGATTGTAATAAACAAAAGAACACAATATTAAACAAAATGAAACTTTTATCTTTTTATTTACTATGAAATCACAATTTTGTAATTGGAAACATGAGGAAAAATAATTATTTGTCCTTCGATTAATGTAGAAGATATTTGTTCCGTATCAAAAGTATATAAGATATCATTCATCTTAAAAGTACATACATTTTTTTTTAATGAATCTGATTAATATTTAGAATGACATACATAACAAATAAAAGTGCTTATGCAAAATATTGTCTGTCACATCACAAAATTTACTTCTTTTTTTTTCTTTATGTGAAGATATATTCAAAACAAATATATTTTGATTAACCAATATAAATTATGTTTTAAAAGGTATAAATTCTCCTTTAATTGGTAAGCTTTCACATTAACTGACAAAATACATATGCATGAATCTGGGTAAAATTTTAATATAGATTTATTAATTAATGAAATCATGTCAAACCCACCAAAAGTTAATTGTCGAAAACAATTATATTATTAAAATGAATATTAGAGGAGTATGAGTGGAAAGGATTTGAGTTGAACTTGCCTCAGCTCAGTTCGAATCATTAAGGATTAACACAAGTCGAGTTTCACGCAAGTTTAATATCGAACTATTTTAAGCTCACGTTCATGAACTTTTGAGCAGATTGATGAACTCAAATTTATATTGCTCATCAACATTTATCTATAATGTGTTAATGAATAATGCGTACAGAAAAATTGTGAATTTTAATAATAAATGTAAATATCAATTAAAGTTCATGTTCCAAAGATAGTATAGATGTATATGCAATGTATAGAAAGAAAGTAAGATGAAAAGGTAATATGAAAAATTGAAGAATTAATATGTACTATTTAATTTAATTTGAATAGTCAATATTAAAAATAAGTACACATAATTTTTAAAATCAATTATGTGATCATAAACTAATTTTTAATTTTAATCATCTATGTATATTTATATGAGACTAATTTACTTTTATCTTAATTTTTAAATGAAAATTATTCTCAATCACTCTCGTGTATATATATACAAATAAATAATATATATATATATATATATATATATATATATATATATATATCTAGAATGAACCTAACAAATTAAAATATATTTGCCCACAAATTTAACTCTTTTATTTAACCAAATCATTTTGTAGCTTAAATTCGACTTATTCATGTCATGGGAGGAGTCATAGCCATAGAAAAGAGTGTTAATAATGTTCAGAGAATATATTATTGTTGCAATGCATATTTACTTCACATGGTTCGATTTATCTTATTAGTTCTGTGAGAGGGTATGATTATATAATTTTTTTAACGAAAAAATCAATATTTTATAGATTTTACATATATCAAATAACATTTTTCACTTTTTAAAAGATGAGCAAAAGGAAAGAGAAAATGCAAACAAAAAAAACTAGGGTCCGAATATAAAAAAACTGTGCAAATGTTCCAATGCGTTGTATTAAAAAACACTACATGAATGATTCTCTCTGTAAGATTTAAGTCCTTCAATAACAATATATAAATTAAATTTTGGTTAAAAGTTGCCAATTATGAAACGAAAAAGTAGATTTAAAATGGAGAGGATATCCACCGATGTTGAATATATGAGGATGGACAAAAGGAACAAAATGGAATTAAAAGGGATAAAGTGGAGCAACAAAAGATGGATAAAGTTACCACTATATTGTTTAGGCATTTTACAAAGTGGAAGAAATGGTATGACTATAATTTATCATTCCTATATTAGTAATATTATTTCTGTTCCTATACGACATAAAACTTTATTCCCATGGCTATTCAATTTAGCCATTAATTTATTTCTATTACACTGAATCTATTTATTTATATTTAAAATGTGTACATTTTTAAGAAAGTAGTTCGGTTTTTATTTGGGGGAAAACATATTTCAGAGTAGAAATGTTTAAACGTATATAAATGAAATCTTGAATGAGATTGACATAACCTTGAGATGGATTATGAGGAGAAGAAAATTTGGAATCATAAACCTATCCATTTTGAAATGGTGACTAAGTGATTAACCTAACTAACACTCGTAGTTATGTTCTAGTTCTTCACAATTTCCTCTCCCACTATCGCCGCCGCTAGTGGTAGTGGCACCACTGACACCAATAGCACTGTCCTCAGCGCTTCTGCAGCTCAAGTTGTGTTTATAACCAATGTTTAATTGTAGAAGTATTTTTATAATTTTATAAATTCTTTATTTAATCATTAACTTAGTTTTTATTGTGTTAACTATCTTACCTTAATTGATGCAAAAGTTTAATAATATATCAATGTTGTGAGACCTGAGTTGGACATCAAATTGGAAGAGATTCTCATTAGATTTCTTAAAATTGATGGTTTACGATGTGGAGTAAATTTAAAAAAGTTACTCGTGTAATAAATGGATCACTTCTCATGCTTAATTGTATAAGTATTTTTATAATTTTATAAATTCTTTATTTATTTATTAACTTAGTTTGTATTGTATTTACTATCCTACCTTAATTGATGCAAAAGTATAGTAATATATCAATGTTGTGAAACCTGAGTCGTACATCAAATTGGAAGAGGTTCCTATTAGGTTTCTTAAAATATATGGCTTACGATGTGTAATAAATTAAAAAACGTTACTCATGAAGTAAATGAATCTTTTCTCATGTTTAATTGTAGATGTATTTTTATAATTTTATAAATGTTTTATTTATTCATTAACTTTCCTACCTTAATTGATGCAAAAGTTTAAAAATATATTAATGTTCTGAAACCTGAGTCGGACATCAAATTGGAAGAGGTTCCTATTAGGTTTCTTAAAATTGATGGTTTACGATGTGGAGTAAATTTAAAACAGTTACTCTTGAATTAAGTGAATCATTTCTCATGTTTAATTGTAGAAGTATTTTTATAATTTTATAAATAATTTATTTATTCATTAACTTAATTTTAATTGTATTAACTGTCCTACCTTAATTGATGCAAGTGTTTAATAATATAACAATGTTGTAAACCTGAGTCGGACATCAAACTGGAAGATATTCCTATTAGGATTAACCGGTTTAAACAATTAAACCATCCGATCGGACTAGGTGATTTTAAATATAATTAATATTTTTTATCTATAAATAAATAATTATATATAAATATTAAATGTTATATAATTAATAATTTTACAAAACTATATTGAAGAACATCTCTCCATCTTTTTGGACAAAAGTAAAACAAAACATTAGAGTAATGTTCAATTTTTGAAATTTTAAGTGACTCTCATGTTCAAAGCATGGTTCAACCACTCATTCGGTTATCTAGTTTAACCGAGTTTAGCACAGTCGAACCAGAATTTCTCCAGTTCAAAGCAATCTAATCATTCATTCGGTTAAGACTACAAACTAGAGTCGTTTTCAAGTCCGGTCAATGATCGGACAGTCCGGTCTGGTCTAGTTTTCATAACACAAATATATATACAAGGGAGATGGATAAAATTAGAAATATATTTCGGTAAAGCAAAAAAACTCATCACATAACTATAAGATCTCAAATATTGTATGGGATTGACTATAGGAAAATGTGCACAAAAATATAATAATTAAATATATAAACTATGAGAAAGTTGAATTTAATGAGTTGACACTTTGCACTGTACCTTAAATAATATATGAGTAGTAATTAATATATTACAAAGAAAAAATTGACTAATAAAATTCCCAATAAGAGACTAAATCATATTGAAAGTAACTCATCAAATATTGTATGGGATTGACTACAGGAAAACGTGCACAAAAATATATTAATTTAATATAGAAATTATGAGAAAGTTAAATTTAATGAGTTGACACTTGGCACCGTACCTTAAATGATATATGAGTAGTAATTAATATATTACAAAGAAAAAGTTGACTAATAAAATCCCCAATAGGAGAATAAATCATATTGAAAGTAACTCATCAAGTACTACAAACATATGAAACGAAAAAGCTATAGATAAATAGATGAAAAAAATTTGAGTAATAAGGAGTTGTTAATAATTATGATTTATAAAGAATATTAAGATGATGTTCTTAATACCCACCAACTCTTTCCCATATCAACATGGATATTACCATTGAAATTTTAGATTCTTTTAATGCAAAAACACATTTGTGTTGGACAGTTTGTAATGCTTGTAATGAGTGGACCCCTTATATGTTTTTTTTGGACTTAACACTCATTTGTGAACTAGGCATGTCTGAATAATAATACATATATATATATATATACATACAATAATATAAATATAATATTATACTAATTATAATTGTGTTATGATAATGTTAATTCGTAATTAGTAATATATATACATATAATAATAAAACTATAATATTATACTAATTATAATTGTGTTATTATAATGTCTGAGTAATCAATAATTAAAAAAATCTCTTTTTACCATAATAATGAAGTAATATCTTTATTTTTTTATGTATGTTGTATATAAGAATTAATGTATAAAAACTCATATTTTTTTAATATTTTTTTTATATTTTGGTTAGGTAAGGATTCATCACATGTAGTTATGGGTGAATTGAGATCAATTGATCTCACTTGTATCCCCAATTGTGTACTCACTTAATTAGAAAGTAACAAAAAATAGGAAAGTCATACAAATATAAACTAACATTTTTATATTATATATTAAAATTTGATTAACTTTTAATATGAAAGCATCATTTTTTAGGACATGTGATATTTGTTTAGCAGAGGTCAAATTTAATAAAATGGAAATGTTAGTTTCATTGTCATAGCATTGTCATCCTATCCCAAACACAATGTCTTTATGGTAAAATGACTTTAATTATCTTGTTCAATGTATCAACCTTGGTATTCATCCAAGAGCTATCTCATATCATCTGTATAAATAGCATCATAATTGGAGTGAAAAAATCACACCAAATAACAAGTTTCTTCATTTTCTTCTTGCCCATTTCGTTCTTATCTTCCAACCACCACCATGAATG
Source organism: Lupinus albus (assembly GCA_009771035.1). NCBI lineage: Eukaryota > Viridiplantae > Streptophyta > Magnoliopsida > Fabales > Fabaceae > Lupinus > Lupinus albus. The sequence goes on from CM020016.1 coordinate 17,298,991, forward strand.
CAGCCAATGACTCAAACAGTACACAATACATGAAACTGAAGAACAAGCTGATTAAGCAGACGAGTGAGATCAGCACTCTCGATGGAACTGATGCATGTGTCATCATTTATGGCCCAAATCAACCTCGACCAGAGATTTGGTCGTCTCGCCTAGGTGTTCAAGGTATGATCAACAAGTTCAAGGCAATGCCCAAGTTGGAACGAACCAGGAATATGTTTAACCGTGAAAGCTTCTTGAAGAAAATGCTCACCAAGACCCTACAGAAGCTGGAGAATCTGAAAAAGGAGAACATGAAAAGGCAAATCGAGCTTTTAATGTTCCAGTGTATGAATTCTGGTAGCATTGTTAACAACAATGCTAGCAACGTTGATATGAATGACCTCGTGTGGGCAATAAACCAGAACCTGAAAGATGTTGATGGGGAAAATGGTGTGGATGAAACCGAACATGGCACAATAATGGCTCTAAATGGAGCAGAAGCTTTGAATGGAGAAGGTGCAAATGTTGGTGTTGCTGGCAAAGGAATGATTGAGGCCAATATGGGTGCCGTGGAGAATGAGGATTTGGCTTCTGACTTTGGCAATGATGGAGGGGATGCAGCGCTTGCACTCGGAGATGATTATCTCTCAAATGAGTCTGAGAATGGTTCTTCAACCCCATGAAGAATCATGTTGTTTTCTAATAATATTTGAAGGGTCTCTTTGGCTTGGATTGTCCTTGTCATCTTTATGCAAATTTGTTTTTCTGTCTTTGAATTTCTATAAGTCGTGTTACAGCGATTGGTCGTGAGTCTAGTTATCATGGATTGTGTTTATGCTTTGATTAGAAATCAAAGCTAGCCGTTGTTGTTTTTCAGTATGTTTGATCTTGTGAGAAATCTATCAGTTGAATAAAGAGACTCTTTTATGGTGTTTTCAGTGATTTGGTACTAATGGTCTTCCTTGAGAGCGAGAAATTCAGGAATACGATAAGGATAGTTCTCACCACACTCACATAACAATGAGTAAGGCTAATAGTCGAATGTCAGACAATAATAAACAAAAGACAACATACAATGTTATATTTATCTTATTATTTACTATGAAATCACAATTTTGGCATTGAAAATATGAGAAAAAACAATCACTTATCCTTCCTTTAATGGAGAACATCTTTGTTCCATAAAAAAAATATATAAGATATCATTCATCTTAAAAAATACATCATAATTATATTTTTAACTTAAATACATTCTATTAATGAATTTCATTAATATTTAGAGTGATATTTATTATAAGATAAAAAAGAGTTTATGAAAAATATTGCCTTGCACATCACAAATTTTACTTCTTTTTTTCATTATCTGAAGATATATCTATTGATATCTTCAAAACAAATATCTTTTGATTAACCAATATAAATTATGTTTTAAAAGGGATAAATACTCCTTTAATTGGTAAGCTTTCACATTAAAAAAAATATACACATGCATGAATCTAGATAAAATTTTAATATAGATTTATTAATTAATGAAATTATATCAAACCCATCATTAAAGTTAACGGTCTTGAACAATTTATATTATTAAAATGTATATTAGAGGAGTATGAGTGGAAAGGACTTGAGTCAAACTTGTCTCAGCCCACCTCTAATCGTTAAGGATTGATACAATGTCAAACTATTATGAGCTCACGTTCCGCTCAATTAAAGTTTATGAATTTTCGAGAAGATTGATGAGCTCACATTTATATTAGTCATCAACATTTGCCTATAATGTGTTAATGAATTATGCAAACAGAAAAAGTATGAATTTTAATAATAAATGTAATTATTAATTAAAGTTCATGTTGGAAAAATACTATAAATGAATATGCATGTATAGAAAGAGAGTAAGGTGAAAAAATAATATGAAAATGTGAACAATTAATATGTAATATGTAATTTTATTTGAATATTCAATATTAAAATTAAGTACACATAATTTTTTTAAACAATTATGTGATCATTAACTAACTTTTAATTTTAATCATCTATGTATATTTGTATGAGACTGATTCACTTTTATCTTAATTTTTATATGAAAATTATTCTCAATCAATCTTGTAGCTTAAATTCAACTTGTTTATGTCATGGGAGGAGTCATATCCATAGAAAAGAGTCTTAACACTGTTCAGAGAATATATTATTGTTATAATGCATCTCTGATTCACATGGTTCGATTTCTCTTATTAGTTCGATGAGATGGTATGATTAGATAATTTTTTAATGAATAAATCAAGATATTATATTTTATACTTTTTGCATATATTAAATAACATCTTTTACTTTTTATATGATGAGCGAAGGGAAAGAGAAAATGCAAATAAAAAAACTGGTGTCAGAATATAAAAAACTGTGCAAATGTTCCAATGGGTTGTATTAAAAAATACTGCAGGAATGATAAGATTTAAGTCCTTCAATTATAATATATAAAAGTCAAATTTTGGTTAAAAGTTGACAATTATCAAACGAAAAATAGATTAAAAATGGAGAGGATATCCACCGATGTTGAATATATGAGGATGGACGAAAAGGAACAAAACGGAATTAAAAGGGACACAGTGGAGCAAGATAAGATGGACTAATGGACTAATGGACTAAAGTTACCACGATATTGTTTAGGCATTTTACAAAGTGGATGAAACGGTATGAACTATCATTTATCATTCCTATATTATCCTCATAATATTATTTTTGTTCTTATATGGTTAGGAAGTAAGTTTCACATTGCTTACCTCATTGTCTCGTGAATTGTTTAAATATCTATTGCACTACTCATCTCATTGTCAATTGGTTTTAAGATGGAACCTTAGCAAGGTATCAGAGTCATACTCCAACTTTTTTCCGGTTGTTATGAGGCAAAATGTGTCGTTTAGTTAAGGGTCAAAGGTAACCATTCCTCTAACTTGACATGCTTATATAGAGGGTCATGTTGAGAAGTAAGCCTCACATCGCCTATCTTAGTATCTCGGGAATGATTTAAATACCTGTTGGACTACTCATCTTATTGCCATTGATTTTGATATAGAACCTTAACCTATGCAATATAAAATTTTATCCCCATGGCTATTCAATTTAGTTATTAATTTATCTCTATCTATATATTGAATCTATTTATTTATATTTAAAATGGGTTAATTTTTAAGAAATTAGTTCGGTCTTTATTTGGAAAAAAAAACTATTCCACAATAGAAATGTTTAAACATACATGAATGAAATCTTGAATGAGATGACTTATGAGGAGAAGAAAAATTGGAATCATACACCCTATCCATTTGAAATCGTGACTGAATCATTAACCTAACTAACACTCATAGTTATAGTTCTTCACATTGAACCAGAGCTACCTGTGATGATCTCTGATCACTAACCAAAGCTGATGTCAATGCTATGTCATTATTGGATTTTGGTTATGGGTGTCCCAATGGATGATTCTTAATAAAAAATGGACAATCCATAAATTTTAGTGCCCCTATCAAAGATATATTTTTATTCATTAATAGAAAATTGTCTTCTGACTAAAATTCTTATTTCTACGAAGTCTTTAAAATAATAAAAATGAAGAAAGAGAAATGGGTGAATATATTAATCAACAATGAAAAGAGGAAGAAAGTACAACAATTCTATTTTCTTTTTATTCACGTGAAGTAACATTTAATAGCGCTTACTTGAATGAATGTTGTTAAAAGTATAAGGTAGACATTTAGCAATGATCACTTAAGTGAGCGTTGTTAATAGTAAAAAATAGACATTTAATAGTGCTCGCTTGAGTGAGAGTGGTTAAAAATAGATATCTAACAACGTTCAATTGAGTGAATGTTATTGAAAGTGGCATTTAACAATGTTTGTTTGAGTAAATGATATTAAAAGTGTACGTTTAACTGATTCGTTTGAGTGAGTACTGTTAAATGTATATTTTCAACTATTTAACAGCTTGAATGAATGTTATTAAAAATAGATAAATGGTAGGGCCCATTTAACAATAAAATATTTTGTACAGAATGAGAATAATCCCATAAAAAATATCAGCACCTACAAGTGTCTAAAAGCATGAGTAATTAAGGGAAGAAGTGGATGGGTTTTTTTAATGACTATACGAATAAAATTTTGGAAAAAAGTGTATGACAAAGTCTAAAAGTATTAGAATTTCTTACGCACTTATTATTTATAAGTTAATCATGATGACTAATTATATATAATTTTTTATGTTAAAGTCCATAGATATTACATTAAATAATGTTATTTACAAACCAAACTAAGGTAACTTGAGTTGTTATTTGGTTTTTAAATTATTTTGAGATCCATGTAAGATATGAGGAGAAATATACAATAACTTTACATTTCTTACCCTATGCCACATAACATTATGAAAACTTTCACAACTTCTATTGTTGGATCATTTGTCATTTCAAATTCCTCGAAGAAAATCTTTTCTCCCGAAAACATTATGGATTCCACCTCTCAAATACTCCCAAAATTTTATCTTATTATGTTCATCTAGCATTGCGTAAATAATAATCAAATTAAATTTGTTATTCTGTTAGGAATTATATTGGAGCATATTTTTTGCTCAACATGCGTACTACTACATTTATCCTATCATTCTCATTGATTACAAATATAAACTGAAAATATATTTTATTTATGTTTTAATTTTTTGTCCAAAGGAAAAGTGATACAAAATTTGAGATTCTCAAATCCATGTTTTTTATTCTTAGAGGGTACACTTGAGTTCAATGGCAACAAGAAGTTACATCATTATTTAGCCGATGAACTATAGTATTTTTAACTATACTGTTTTTTTTTTCTTTCCTCTCCCAGTTCCCAATAGCAAAACATCCTCTCTGTTCTAACGAGGTAAATCATACTTTAAAAAAGCCGACAACAAAATTAAGAGCAACTAATATACACACAACCCAACTTCAATATTTTAATTAATCAAATTTTATTTACCTCTAACATCCCATAGTAAAATAAATAAATGAAATGCAAAACTTTTCCATAAATACAGTCTAATAAATCATTTCAGATTACATGAGCAAGAGTACAAAACAAAACACAGCACTCTAACTAGCTATGACATCAACAAATCTAGTTCTAACTCCTAATCCTTAAAAACAAGTCAGAAAGACATAACTTTTTCGTTTACATTCGTAGTATAATATAAAGTGAAGCATATAGTTATAGCTTTCTATATCAGGCCAAACACACAGCCAAATAGGTTAATTTAATTGGAGAGAAAACCTAAAAAAGTATCAAAAAATAGTAAACAATCACATTATAGTTTAAAACTTACATTAGACTAGTGAGAAGTTACTATGCTTTTCTTGGTGAAGAGGCTGCGAAGATTAAACATATTACCCCCACTTCCACCATCCTTACTGTTCCCTCTCCCACTATCGTGACCGCTAGTGGTGGTGGCACCACTGACACCAACGGCGCTGTCCTCATCGCTTCTGCAGCTAAAGTTGTGTGTCTAACCAATTCTTAATTCTATAAGTATTTTTATAATTTTATAAATGTTTTATTTATTCATTAAATTAGTTTTTATTGTATTAACTATCCTACCTTAATTGTTGCAAAAGTTTAATAGTATATCAATGTTGTGAAACTTGAGCTGGACATCAAATTGGAAGAGGTTCCCATTAGATTTCATAAAATTGATGCTTACGATGTGGTGTAAATTTAAAAAAGTTACTCATGGAATAAATGGATCTCTTCTCATATTTAATTGTAAAAGTATTTTCATAATTTTATGAATGCTTTATTTATTCATTAACTTAGTTTTTATTGTATTAATTATCCTACCTTAATTCATGCAAAAGTTTAATAATATATCAATGTTGTGAAACCTGAGTCGGACGTCAAATTACAAGAGGTTCCTATTAGGTTTCTTAAAATTAATGGCTTACGATGTAGAGTAAATTTAAAAAAGTTACTTTTAGAGTAAGTGGATCACTTCTCATGTTTAAGTGTATAAGTATTTTTATAATTTTATAAATGCTTTATTTAGTCATTAACTTAGTTTTTATTGTATTAACTATCCTACCTTAATTGATGTAAAAGTTTAATAATATATCAATGATGTGAAACCTGAGCCGGATATCAAACTGGAAGAGGTTCCTAATATATAAATGTAAAATATTATGTAATTAATAATTTTTTATAACTATATTGAACAACATCTCTCCATCTTTTTTGGACTCAAGTAAAACAAAACATTAGAATAATGTTCCATTTTTTTAAAACTTTAAGTGACTGCCATGTTCAAAGCACAGTCTAACTACTAATTCGGTTAACCAGTTTAACAGGGTTTAGCACAGTCGAACCGTAATTTCTCCGATTTAAAGCAGTCCAACAATTTATTCGGTTAAGACTATAAACTAGTGTCGTTTTCAAGTCCGCTAAGTAATTGGACCGTTCGGTCTGGTCTAGTTATTATAACAGTGATACATATACAAGGGAGAGGGATAAAATGAGAAATATATGTTGGTAAAGCAAAAAAAAAACTCATCACATAACTATAAGATCTCCAATATTATATGAGATTGACCGTAGGAAAATGTGCATAAAAATATATTAACTTAATATAGAAATTATGAGAAAGTTGAGTTTGATGAGTTGGCACTTGGCACCCTACCTTAAATAATATATGAGTAGTAATTAATATATTACAAAAAAAAGTTGACTAATAAAATCCAAGAGATTAAATCATATAGAAAGTAACTCATCAAGTATTAGAAACATATGAAATAAAATGCTATAGATAAATCGATGAATAAAAATTTGAGTGATAAGGAGTTGTTAATAAATATGATTTATAACGAATATTAAAATGATGTTCTTAATACCCACTAACTCTTTCCCATATCAAGATGGATATTAGCATTGAAATTTTAGATTCTTTTAATGCAAAAACACATGTGAGTTGGTAATGCTGGTATTGAGTGGAGCCCTACTATGTTTTTTTTGAACTTTTTTTTTGGACTTAACACTCGCTTGTGAAGGAGGCATGTCTGAATAATATACATATATACATACAATATTATAACTATAATATTATACTAATTATAATTGTGTTTAAATTGATGGGTTACGATGTGTAATAAATTTAAAAAAGTTACTATTGGAGTATGTGAATCTCTTCTCAAATTTAATTGTAGAAGCATTTTTATAATTTTATAAATGCTTTATTTATTCGTTAACTTAGTTTTTATTTTATTAACTATCCTACCTTAATTGATGCAAAAGTTTAAAAATATATCAATGTTGGGAAAATATGAGTAATAAGGAGTTGTTAATAAATATAAATTATAAAGAATATTAAAATGAGGTTCTTAATACCCACTAACTCTTTCCCATATTAACATTGAAATTTTAGATTCTTTAAATGCAAATACACATTTGAGTTGGTAATGCTCGTAATGAGTGGGGCCCTTATATGTTTTTTTTTTTGGACTTAACACTCACTAGTGAAGGAGGCATGTCTAAATAATATATATGTATATATATATACATACAATAATATAACTATAATATTATATTAATTATAATTGTGTTAAAATTAATAGGTTATGATGTGGAGTAAATTTAAAAAAGTTATTCTTGGAGTAAGTGAATCTCTTCTCATATTTAATTCTAGAAGCATTTTTATAATTTTATAAATGCTTTATTTATTCATTAACTTAGTTTTTATTATATTAACTATCCTACCTTAATTGATGCAAAAGTTTAATAATTTAAACCGAAGTCGGACATCAAACTGGAAGATGTTACTATTAGGTTTAATCGGTTTAAACAATAAAACCATCCGGTTGGGCCGAGTGATTTTAAATATAAAAAATAAATAATTATATATAAATGTAAAATATTATATAATTAAAAAATTTATATAACTATATTGAACAACATCTCTCCATCCTTTTTGGACCCAAGTAAAACAAAACATTAGAGTAATGTTTCTTTTTTTTTTAATTTTAAGTGACTGCCATGTTCAAAGCATAGTCCAACCACTTATTCGGTTATCCAGTTTAACAGTGTTTAGTACAGTCGAACCTGAATTTTTTCAGCTCTAAGTAATTCAACCATTCATTCGATTAAGATTACAAACTAGAGTCGTTTTCAAGTCCGGATAGTGATCGGACTGACCAGTCTGGTCCATTTATCTTAACACTTATATATATACAAGGGAAATGGATAACATGGGAAATATATGTTGGTAATGCAAAAAAACTCATCACATAAGTAATGGAAACTTGAGTTTGATGAGTTGGCACTAGGCACCCTACCTTAAATAATATGTGAGTAGTAATTAATATATTACCAAAAAAAAGTTGACTAATAAAATCCCCAAATAAGAGACTAAATCATATAGAAAGTAACTTAGCAAGTACTGGAAACATATGAAACAAAAAAGCTATAGATAAATTGATGAATAAAAATTTGAGTGATAAGGAGTTGTTAATAAATATGATTTATAAAGAATATTAAAATGATGTTCTTAATACCCACCAACTCTTTCCCATGTGAACATGGATATTAGCAATGAAATTTTAGATTCTTTTAATGCAAAAACACATTTGAGTTGGTAATGCTTGTAATGAGTGGGCCCCTTATATGTTTTTATTTTACTTAACACTCACTTGTGAAGGAGGCATGTGTGAATAACAATATATATATATATATATATATATTATATATACATACAATACATACAATGATATAACTATAATATTATATATACATACAATATATATATATATACATACAATAATATACTAATCATAATTGTATTATTTTAATGTCTTGTTAATCCATGATTAAAAAAAATTCCACAATATTGAAGAAGTAATAACTTTATTTTCTATATATGTTTTATATAAGAAATTAATGTATAAAAACTCATATTTTTTTAATATTTTGGGTAGCGTGGGATTCATGACATGTAGTTATGTGTGAATTGAGATTAATTGTACCCCCTTGTATCCCTAATTGTGTCCTCATTAAATTAGAAAGTAACAATCAATTAAAAAAGAAAGTCATACAAATATAAGCTAACATTTTTATATTACTTATTAAAATTTGATTATTTTGTATTATGAAAGTATCATTTTTTTAGGACATGTTATATTTGTTTAGTGGAGTTACAAATTTAATAAAATGGAAAAGTTCATTTCATGGTCGTAGCATTGTCATTCATATCCCAAACACAAGGTCTTTATGGTAAAATCACTTTAATTATCTTGTTCAATGTATCAAGCTTGATATTCATCCAATAGCTATCTCAGTTCATGTGTATAAATAGCATCACATTTGGAGTGAAAAAATCACACCAAATAACAAGTTTCTTCATTTTCTTCTTGCCCATTTCATTCTTATCTTCCAACCACCACCATGAATGCAGTCAATGACTCAAACAGTATACAATACATGAAACTGATGCATGCGTGATCATCTATGGAACTGATGCATGCCTGATCATCTATGGTCCAAATCAACCTCGACCAGAGGTTTGGTCGTCTTGCCTAGGTGTTCAAGGTATGATCAACAAGTTCAAGGCAATGCCCAAGTTGGAACGAACCCGCAATATGTTTAACTGTGAAAGCTTCCTGAAGAAAATGCTCACCAAGACCCTAGAGAATCTAAAAAAAGAGAACATGAAAAGGGAAATAAAGGTTTTAATGTTCCAGTGTATGAATTCTGGTAGCATTGTTAACAACAATGCTAGCAACGTTGATATGAATGACCTCTTGTGGGCAATAAACCAGAACCTGAAAGATGTTGATGGGAAAAAAGGTGTGGATGAAACCGAACATGACACAATAATGGCTCTAAATGGAGCAGAAGCTTTGAATGGAGAAGGTGCAAATATTGGTGTTGAAGGCAAAGGAATGATTGAGGCCAATATTGGTGTCGTGGAGAATGAGGATTTGGCTTTTGACTTTGGCAATGATGGAGGGGATGCATCGCTTGCATTTGGGGATGATTATCTCTCAAATGAGTCTGAGAATGGTTCTTCAACCCCATGAAGAATCATGTTGTTTTCTAATAACATTTGAAGGGTCTCTTTGGCTTGGATTGTCCTTGCCACCTTTATGCATATTTGTTTTTCAGTCTTTGAATTTCTATATGTCGTGTTACAGCGATTGGTTGTGAGTCTAGTTTTCATGGGTTGTGTTTATGCTTTGATTAGAAATCAAAGCTAGTCGTTGTTGTTTTTCAGTATGTTTGATCATGTGAGAAATCTATCAGCGGAATAAAGAGACTCATTTATGGTGTTTTTAGTGATTTTGTAGTAATGGTCTTCCTTGAGAACCAGAAATTCAGGAAAACGATAAGGATAGTTCTCACCTCAATCACATAACAAGGAGTAAAGATTGTAATAAACAAAAGAACACAATATTAAACAAAATGAAACTTTTATCTTTTTATTTACTATGAAATCACAATTTTGTAATTGGAAACATGAGGAAAAATAATTATTTGTCCTTCGATTAATGTAGAAGATATTTGTTCCGTATCAAAAGTATATAAGATATCATTCATCTTAAAAGTACATACATTTTTTTTTAATGAATCTGATTAATATTTAGAATGACATACATAACAAATAAAAGTGCTTATGCAAAATATTGTCTGTCACATCACAAAATTTACTTCTTTTTTTTTCTTTATGTGAAGATATATTCAAAACAAATATATTTTGATTAACCAATATAAATTATGTTTTAAAAGGTATAAATTCTCCTTTAATTGGTAAGCTTTCACATTAACTGACAAAATACATATGCATGAATCTGGGTAAAATTTTAATATAGATTTATTAATTAATGAAATCATGTCAAACCCACCAAAAGTTAATTGTCGAAAACAATTATATTATTAAAATGAATATTAGAGGAGTATGAGTGGAAAGGATTTGAGTTGAACTTGCCTCAGCTCAGTTCGAATCATTAAGGATTAACACAAGTCGAGTTTCACGCAAGTTTAATATCGAACTATTTTAAGCTCACGTTCATGAACTTTTGAGCAGATTGATGAACTCAAATTTATATTGCTCATCAACATTTATCTATAATGTGTTAATGAATAATGCGTACAGAAAAATTGTGAATTTTAATAATAAATGTAAATATCAATTAAAGTTCATGTTCCAAAGATAGTATAGATGTATATGCAATGTATAGAAAGAAAGTAAGATGAAAAGGTAATATGAAAAATTGAAGAATTAATATGTACTATTTAATTTAATTTGAATAGTCAATATTAAAAATAAGTACACATAATTTTTAAAATCAATTATGTGATCATAAACTAATTTTTAATTTTAATCATCTATGTATATTTATATGAGACTAATTTACTTTTATCTTAATTTTTAAATGAAAATTATTCTCAATCACTCTCGTATATATATATATATATATGATCTAGAATGAACCTAACAAATTAAAATATATTTGCCCACAAATTTAACTCTTTTATTTAACCAAATCATTTTGTAGCTTAAATTCGACTTATTCATGTCATGGGAGGAGTCATATCCATAGAAAAGAGTGTTAATAATGTTCAGAGAATATATTATTGTTGCAATGCATATTTACTTCACATGGTTCGATTTATCTTATTAGTTCTGTGAGAGGGTATGATTATATAATTTTTTAACGAAAAAATCAATATTTTATAGATTTTACATATATCAAATAACATTTTTCACTTTTTAAAAGATGAGCAAAAGGAAAGAGAAAATGCAAACAAAAAAAACTAGGGTCCGAATATAAAAAAACTGTGCAAATGTTCCAATGCGTAGTATTAAAAAACACTACATGAATGATTCTCTCTGTAAGATTTAAGTCCTTCAATAACAATATATAAATTAAATTTTGGTTAAAAGTTGCCAATTATGAAACGAAAAAGTAGATTTAAAATGGAGAGGATATCCACCGATGTTGAATATATGAGGATGGACAAAAGGAACAAAATGGAATTAAAAGGGATAAAGTGGAGCAACAAAAGATGGATAAAGTTACCACTATATTGTTTAGGCATTTTACAAAGTGGAAGAAATGGTATGACTATAATTTATCATTCCTATATTAGTAATATTATTTCTGTTCCTATACGACATAAAACTTTATTCCCATGGCTATTCAATTTAGCCATTAATTTATTTCTATTACACTGAATCTATTTATTTATATTTAAAATGTGTACATTTTTAAGAAAGTAGTTCGGTTTTTATTTGGGGGAAAACATATTTCAGAGTAGAAATGTTTAAACGTATATAAATGAAATCTTGAATGAGATTGACATAACCTTGAGATGGATTATGAGGAGAAGAAAATTTGGAATCATAAACCTATCCATTTTGAAATGGTGACTAAGTGATTAACCTAACTAACACTCGTAGTTATGTTCTAGTTCTTCACAATTTCCTCTCCCACTATCGCCGCCGCTAGTGGTAGTGGCACCACTGACACCAATAGCACTGTCCTCAGCGCTTCTGCAGCTCAAGTTGTGTTTATAACCAATGTTTAATTGTAGAAGTATTTTTATAATTTTATAAATTCTTTATTTAATCATTAACTTAGTTTTTATTGTGTTAACTATCTTACCTTAATTGATGCAAAAGTTTAATAATATATCAATGTTGTGAGACCTGAGTTGGACATCAAATTGGAAGAGATTCTCATTAGATTTCTTAAAATTGATGGTTTACGATGTGGAGTAAATTTAAAAAAGTTACTCGTGTAATAAATGGATCACTTCTCATGCTTAATTGTATAAGTATTTTTATAATTTTATAAATTCTTTATTTATTTATTAACTTAGTTTGTATTGTATTTACTATCCTACCTTAATTGATGCAAAAGTATAGTAATATATCAATGTTGTGAAACCTGAGTCGTACATCAAATTGGAAGAGGTTCTATTAGGTTTCTTAAAATATATGGCTTACGATGTGTAATAAATTAAAAAACGTTACTCATGAAGTAAATGAATCTTTTCTCATGTTTAATTGTAGATGTATTTTTATAATTTTATAAATGTTTTATTTATTCATTAACTTTCCTACCTTAATTGATGCAAAAGTTTAAAAATATATTAATGTTCTGAAACCTGAGTCGGACATCAAATTGGAAGAGGTTCCTATTAGGTTTCTTAAAATTGATGGTTTACGATGTGGAGTAAATTTAAAACAGTTACTCTTGAATTAAGTGAATCATTTCTCATGTTTAATTGTAGAAGTATTTTTATAATTTTATAAATAATTTATTTATTCATTAACTTAATTTTAATTGTATTAACTGTCCTACCTTAATTGATGCAAGTGTTTAATAATATAACAATGTTGTAAACCTGAGTCGGACATCAAACTGGAAGATATTCCTATTAGGATTAACCGGTTTAAACAATTAAACCATCCGATCGGACTAGGTGATTTTAAATATAATTAATATTTTTTATCTATAAATAAATAATTATATATAAATGTTAAATGTTATATAATTAATAATTTTACAAAACTATATTGAAGAACATCTCTCCATCTTTTTGGACAAAAGTAAAACAAAACATTAGAGTAATGTTCAATTTTTGAAATTTTAAGTGACTCTCATGTTCAAAGCATGGTTCAACCACTCATTCGGTTATCTAGTTTAACCGAGTTTAGCACAGTCGAACCAGAATTTCTCCAGTTCAAAGCAATCTAATCATTCATTCGGTTAAGACTACAAACTAGAGTCGTTTTCAAGTCCGGTCAATGATCGGACAGTCCGGTCTGGTCTAGTTTTCATAACACAAATATATATACAAGGGAGATGGATAAAATTAGAAATATATTTCAGGTAAAGCAAAAAAACTCATCACATAACTATAAGATCTCAAATATTGTATGGGATTGACTATAGGAAAATGTGCACAAAAATATAATAATTAAATATATAAACTATGAGAAAGTTGAATTTAATGAGTTGACACTTTGCACTGTACCTTAAATAATATATGAGTAGTAATTAATATATTACAAAGAAAAAATTGACTAATAAAATTCCCAATAAGAGACTAAATCATATTGAAAGTAACTCATCAAATATTGTATGGGATTGACTACAGGAAAACGTGCACAAAAATATATTAATTTAATATAGAAATTATGAGAAAGTTAAATTTAATGAGTTGACACTTGGCACCGTACCTTAAATGATATATGAGTAGTAATTAATATATTACAAAGAAAAAGTTGACTAATAAAATCCCCAATAGGAGAATAAATCATATTGAAAGTAACTCATCAAGTACTACAAACATATGAAACGAAAAAGCTATAGATAAATAGATGAAAAAAATTTGAGTAATAAGGAGTTGTTAATAATTATGATTTATAAAGAATATTAAGATGATGTTCTTAATACCCACCAACTCTTTCCCATATCAACATGGATATTACCATTGAAATTTTAGATTCTTTTAATGCAAAAACACATTTGTGTTGGACAGTTTGTAATGCTTGTAATGAGTGGACCCCTTATATGTTTTTTTTGGACTTAACACTCATTTGTGAACTAGGCATGTCTGAATAATAATACATATATATATATATATATATATATACATACAATAATATAAATATAATATTATACTAATTATAATTGTGTTATGATAATGTTAATTCGTAATTAGTAATATATATACATATAATAATAAAACTATAATATTATACTAATTATAATTGTGTTATTATAATGTCTGAGTAATCAATAATTAAAAAAATCTCTTTTTACCATAATAATGAAGTAATATCTTTATTTTTTTATGTATGTTGTATATAAGAATTAATGTATAAAAACTCATATTTTTTTAATATTTTTTTTATATTTTGGTTAGGTAAGGATTCATCACATGTAGTTATGGGTGAATTGAGATCAATTGATCTCACTTGTATCCCCAATTGTGTACTCACTTAATTAGAAAGTAACAAAAAATAGGAAAGTCATACAAATATAAACTAACATTTTTATATTATATATTAAAATTTGATTAACTTTTAATATGAAAGCATCATTTTTTAGGACATGTGATATTTGTTTAGCAGAGGTCAAATTTAATAAAATGGAAATGTTAGTTTCATTGTCATAGCATTGTCATCCTATCCCAAACACAATGTCTTTATGGTAAAATGACTTTAATTATCTTGTTCAATGTATCAACCTTGGTATTCATCCAAGAGCTATCTCATATCATCTGTATAAATAGCATCATAATTGGAGTGAAAAAATCACACCAAATAACAAGTTTCTTCATTTTCTTCTTGCCCATTTCGTTCTTATCTTCCAACCACCACCATGAATGCAGCCAATGACTCAAACAGTACACAATACATGAAACTGAAGAACAAGCTGATTAAGCAGACGAGTGAGATCAGCACTCTCGATGGAACTGATGCATGTGTCATCATTTATGGCCCAAATCAACCTCGACCAGAGATTTGGTCGTCTCGCCTAGGTGTTCAAGGTATGATCAACAAGTTCAAGGCAATGCCCAAGTTGGAACGAACCAGGAATATGTTTAACCGTGAAAGCTTCTTGAAGAAAATGCTCACCAAGACCCTACAGAAGCTAGAGAATCTGAAAAAGGAGAACATGAAAAGGCAAATCGAGCTTTTAATGTTCCAGTGTATGAATTCTGGTAGCATTGTTAACAACAATGCTAGCAACGTTGATATGAATGACCTCGTGTGGGCAATAAACCAGAACCTGAAAGATGTTGATGGGGAAAATGGTGTGGATGAAACCGAACATGGCACAATAATGGCTCTAAATGGAGCAGAAGCTTTGAATGGAGAAGGTGCAAATGTTGGTGTTGCTGGCAAAGGAATGATTGAGGCCAATATGGGTGCCGTGGAGAATGAGGATTTGGCTTCTGACTTTGGCAATGATGGAGGGGATGCAGCGCTTGCACTCGGAGATGATTATCTCTCAAATGAGTCTGAGAATGGTTCTTCAACCCCATGAAGAATCATGTTGTTTTCTAATAATATTTGAAGGGTCTCTTTGGCTTGGATTGTCCTTGTCATCTTTATGCAAATTTGTTTTTCTGTCTTTGAATTTCTATAAGTCGTGTTACAGCGATTGGTCGTGAGTCTAGTTATCATGGATTGTGTTTATGCTTTGATTAGAAATCAAAGCTAGCCGTTGTTGTTTTTCAGTATGTTTGATCTTGTGAGAAATCTATCAGTTGAATAAAGAGACTCTTTTATGGTGTTTTCAGTGATTTGGTACTAATGGTCTTCCTTGAGAGCGAGAAATTCAGGAATACGATAAGGATAGTTCTCACCACACTCACATAACAATGAGTAAGGCTAATAGTCGAATGTCAGACAATAATAAACAAAAGACAACATACAATGTTATATTTATCTTATTATTTACTATGAAATCACAATTTTGGCATTGAAAATATGAGAAAAAACAATCACTTATCCTTCCTTTAATGGAGAACATCTTTGTTCCATAAAAAAAAATATAAGATATCATTCATCTTAAAAAATACATCATAATTATATTTTTAACTTAAATACATTCTATTAATGAATTTCATTAATATTTAGAGTGATATTTATTATAAGATAAAAAAGAGTTTATGAAAAATATTGCCTTGCACATCACAAATTTTACTTCTTTTTTCATTATCTGAAGATATATCTATTGATATCTTCAAAACAAATATCTTTTGATTAACCAATATAAATTATGTTTTAAAAGGGATAAATACTCCTTTAATTGGTAAGCTTTCACATTAAAAAAAATATACACATGCATGAATCTAGATAAAATTTTAATATAGATTTATTAATTAATGAAATTATATCAAACCCATCATTAAAGTTAACGGTCTTGAACAATTTATATTATTAAAATGTATATTAGAGGAGTATGAGTGGAAAGGACTTGAGTCAAACTTGTCTCAGCCCACCTCTAATCGTTAAGGATTGATACAATGTCAAACTATTATGAGCTCACGTTCCGCTCAATTAAAGTTTATGAATTTTCGAGAAGATTGATGAGCTCACATTTATATTAGTCATCAACATTTGCCTATAATGTGTTAATGAATTATGCAAACAGAAAAAGTATGAATTTTAATAATAAATGTAATTATTAATTAAAGTTCATGTTGGAAAAATACTATAAATGAATATGCATGTATAGAAAGAGAGTAAGGTGAAAAAATAATATGAAAATGTGAACAATTAATATGTAATATGTAATTTTATTTGAATATTCAATATTAAAATTAAGTACACATAATTTTTTTAAACAATTATGTGATCATTAACTAACTTTTAATTTTAATCATCTATGTATATTTGTATGAGACTGATTCACTTTTATCTTAATTTTTATATGAAAATTATTCTCAATCAATCTTGTAGCTTAAATTCAACTTGTTTATGTCATGGGAGGAGTCATATCCATAGAAAAGAGTCTTAACACTGTTCAGAGAATATATTATTGTTATAATGCATCTCTGATTCACATGGTTCGATTTCTCTTATTAGTTCGATGAGATGGTATGATTAGATAATTTTTTAATGAATAAATCAAGATATTATATTTTATACTTTTTGCATATATTAAATAACATCTTTTACTTTTTATATGATGAGCGAAGGGAAAGAGAAAATGCAAATAAAAAAACTGGTGTCAGAATATAAAAAACTGTGCAAATGTTCCAATGGGTTGTATTAAAAAATACTGCAGGAATGATAAGATTTAAGTCCTTCAATTATAATATATAAAAGTCAAATTTTGGTTAAAAGTTGACAATTATCAAACGAAAAATAGATTAAAAATGGAGAGGATATCCACCGATGTTGAATATATGAGGATGGACGAAAAGGAACAAAACGGAATTAAAAGGGACACAGTGGAGCAAGATAAGATGGACTAATGGACTAATGGACTAAAGTTACCACGATATTGTTTAGGCATTTTACAAAGTGGATGAAACGGTATGAACTATCATTTATCATTCCTATATTATCCTCATAATATTATTTTTGTTCTTATATGGTTAGGAAGTAAGTTTCACATTGCTTACCTCATTGTCTCGTGAATTGTTTAAATATCTATTGCACTACTCATCTCATTGTCAATTGGTTTTAAGATGGAACCTTAGCAAGGTATCAGAGTCATACTCCAACTTTTTTCCGGTTGTTATGAGGCAAAATGTGTCGTTTAGTTAAGGGTCAAAGGTAACCATTCCTCTAACTTGACATGCTTATATAGAGGGTCATGTTGAGAAGTAAGCCTCACATCGCCTATCTTAGTATCTCGGGAATGATTTAAATACCTGTTGGACTACTCATCTTATTGCCATTGATTTTGATATAGAACCTTAACCTATGCAATATAAAATTTTATCCCCATGGCTATTCAATTTAGTTATTAATTTATCTCTATCTATATATTGAATCTATTTATTTATATTTAAAATGGGTTAATTTTTAAGAAATTAGTTCGGTCTTTATTTGGAAAAAAAAACTATTCCACAATAGAAATGTTTAAACATACATGAATGAAATCTTGAATGAGATGGCTTATGAGGAGAAGAAAAATTGGAATCATACACCCTATCCATTTGAAATCGTGACTGAATCATTAACCTAACTAACACTCATAGTTATAGTTCTTCACATTGAACCAGAGCTACCTGTGATGATCTCTGATCACTAACCAAAGCTGATGTCAATGCTATGTCATTATTGGATTTTGGTTATGGGTGTCCCAATGGATGATTCTTAATAAAAAATGGACAATCCATAAATTTTAGTGCCCCTATCAAAGATATATTTTTATTCATTAATAGAAAATTGTCTTCTGACTAAAATTCTTATTTCTACGAAGTCTTTAAAATAATAAAAATGAAGAAAGAGAAATGGGTGAATATATTAATCAACAATGAAAAGAGGAAGAAAGTACAACAATTCTATTTTCTTTTTATTCACGTGAAGTAACATTTAATAGCGCTTACTTGAATGAATGTTGTTAAAAGTATAAGGTAGACATTTAGCAATGATCACTTAAGTGAGCGTTGTTAATAGTAAAAAATAGACATTTAATAGTGCTCGCTTGAGTGAGAGTGGTTAAAAATAGATATCTAACAACGTTCAATTGAGTGAATGTTATTGAAAGTGGCATTTAACAATGTTTGTTTGAGTAAATGATATTAAAAGTGTACGTTTAACTGATTCGTTTGAGTGAGTACTGTTAAATGTATATTTTCAACTATTTAACAGCTTGAATGAATGTTATTAAAAATAGATAAATGGTAGGGCCCATTTAACAATAAAATATTTTGTACAGAATGAGAATAATCCCATAAAAAATATCAGCACCTACAAGTGTCTAAAAGCATGAGTAATTAAGGGAAGAAGTGGATGGGTTTTTTAATGACTATACGAATAAAATTTTGGAAAAAAGTGTATGACAAAGTCTAAAAGTATTAGAATTTCTTACGCACTTATTATTTATAAGTTAATCATGATGACTAATTATATATAATTTTTTATGTTAAAGTCCATAGATATTACATTAAATAATGTTATTTACAAACCAAACTAAGGTAACTTGAGTTGTTATTTGGTTTTTAAATTATTTTGAGATCCATGTAAGATATGAGGAGAAATATACAATAACTTTACATTTCTTACCCTATGCCACATAACATTATGAAAACTTTCACAACTTCTATTGTTGGATCATTTGTCATTTCAAATTCCTCGAAGAAAATCTTTTCTCCCGAAAACATTATGGATTCCACCTCTCAAATACTCCCAAAATTTTATCTTATTATGTTCATCTAGCATTGCGTAAATAATAATCAAATTAAATTTGTTATTCTGTTAGGAATTATATTGGAGCATATTTTTTGCTCAACATGCGTACTACTACATTTATCCTATCATTCTCATTGATTACAAATATAAACTGAAAATATATTTTATTTATGTTTTAATTTTTGTCCAAAGGAAAAGTGATACAAAATTTGAGATTCTCAAATCCATGTTTTTTATTCTTAGAGGGTACACTTGAGTTCAATGGCAACAAGAAGTTACATCATTATTTAGCCGATGAACTATAGTATTTTAACTATACTGTTTTTTTTTTCTTTCCTCTCCCAGTTCCCAATAGCAAAACATCCTCTCTGTTCTAACGAGGTAAATCATACTTTAAAAAAGCCGACAACAAAATTAAGAGCAACTAATATACACACAACCCAACTTCAATATTTTAATTAATCAAATTTTATTTACCTCTAACATCCCATAGTAAAATAAATAAATGAAATGCAAAACTTTTCCATAAATACAGTCTAATAAATCATTTCAGATTACATGAGCAAGAGTACAAAACAAAACACAGCACTCTAACTAGCTATGACATCAACAAATCTAGTTCTAACTCCTAATCCTTAAAAACAAGTCAGAAAGACATAACTTTTTCGTTTACATTCGTAGTATAATATAAAGTGAAGCATATAGTTATAGCTTTCTATATCAGGCCAAACACACAGCCAAATAGGTTAATTTAATTGGAGAGAAAACCTAAAAAAGTATCAAAAAATAGTAAACAATCACATTATAGTTTTAAAACTTACATTAGACTAGTGAGAAGTTACTATGCTTTCTTGGTGAAGAGGCTGCGAAGATTAAACATATTACCCCCACTTCCACCATCCTTACTGTTCCCTCTCCCACTATCGTGACCGCTAGTGGTGGTGGCACCACTGACACACAACGGCGCTGTCCTCATCGCTTCTGCAGCTAAAGTTGTGTGTCTAACCAATTCTTAATTCTATAAGTATTTTTATAATTTTATAAATGTTTTATTTATTCATTAAATTATTTTTATTGTATAACTATCCTACCTTAATTGATGCAAAAGTTTATAGTATATCAATGTTTGTGAAACTTGAGCTGGACATCAACTTGGAAGAGGTTCCCATTAGATTTCATAAAATTGATGCTTACGATGTGGTGTAAATTTAAAAAAGTTACTCATGGAATAAATGGATCTCTTCTCATATTTAATTGTAAAAGTATTTTCATAATTTTATGAATGCTTTATTTATTCATTAACTTAGTTTTTATTGTATTAATTATCCTACCTTAATTCATGCAAAAGTTTAATAATATATCAATGTTGTGAAACCTGAGTCGGACGTCAAATTACAAGAGGTTCCTATTAGGTTTCTTAAAATTAATGGCTTACGATGTAGAGTAAATTTAAAAAAGTTACTTTTAGAGTAAGTGGATCACTTCTCATGTTTAAGTGTATAAGTATTTTTATAATTTTATAAATGCTTTATTTAGTCATTAACTTAGTTTTTATTGTATTAACTATCCTACCTTAATTGATGTAAAAGTTTAATAATATATCAATGATGTGAAACCTGAGCCGGATATCAAACTGGAAGAGGTTAATAATATATAAATGTAAAATATTATGTAATTAATAATTTTTTATAACTATATTGAACAACATCTCTCCATCTTTTTTGGACTCAAGTAAAACAAAACATTAGAATAATGTTCCATTTTTTTAAAACTTTAAGTGACTGCCATGTTCAAAGCACAGTCTAACTACTAATTCGGTTAACCAGTTTAACAGGGTTTAGCACAGTCGAACCGTAATTTCTCCGATTTAAAGCAGTCCAACAATTTATTCGGTTAAGACTATAAACTAGTGTCGTTTTCAAGTCCGCTAAGTAATTGGACCGTTCGGTCTGGTCTAGTTATTATAACAGTGATACATATACAAGGGAGAGGGATAAAATGAGAAATATATGTTGGTAAAGCAAAAAAAAACTCATCACATAACTATAAGATCTCCAATATTATATGAGATTGACCGTAGGAAAATGTGCATAAAAATATATTAACTTAATATAGAAATTATGAGAAAGTTGAGTTTGATGAGTTGGCACTTGGCACCCTACCTTAAATAATATATGAGTAGTAATTAATATATTACAAAAAAAAGTTGACTAATAAAATCCAAGAGATTAAATCATATAGAAAGTAACTCATCAAGTATTAGAAACATATGAAATAAAATGCTATAGATAAATCGATGAATAAAAATTTGAGTGATAAGGAGTTGTTAATAAATATGATTTATAACGAATATTAAAATGATGTTCTTAATACCCACTAACTCTTTCCCATATCAAGATGGATATTAGCATTGAAATTTTAGATTCTTTTAATGCAAAAACACATGTGAGTTGGTAATGCTGGTATTGAGTGGAGCCCTACTATGTTTTTTTGAACTTTTTTTTTGGACTTAACACTCGCTTGTGAAGGAGGCATGTCTGAATAATATACATATATACATACAATATTATAACTATAATATTATACTAATTATAATTGTGTTTAAATTGATGGGTTACGATGTGTAATAAATTTAAAAAAGTTACTATTGGAGTATGTGAATCTCTTCTCAAATTTAATTGTAGAAGCATTTTTATAATTTTATAAATGCTTTATTTATTCGTTAACTTAGTTTTTATTTTATTAACTATCCTACCTTAATTGATGCAAAAGTTTAAAAATATCAATGTTGGGAAAATATGAGTAATAAGGAGTTGTTAATAAATATAAATTATAAAGAATATTAAAATGAGGTTCTTAATACCCACTAACTCTTCCCATATTAACATTGAAATTTTAGATTCTTTAAATGCAAATACACATTTGAGTTGGTAATGCTCGTAATGAGTGGGGCCCTTATATGTTTTTTTTTTTGGACTTAACACTCACTAGTGAAGGAGGCATGTCTAAATAATATATATGTATATATATATACATACAATAATATAACTATAATATTATATTAATTATAATTGTGTTAAAATTAATAGGTTATGATGTGGAGTAAATTAAAAAAAGTTATTCTTGGAGTAAGTGAATCTCTTCTCATATTTAATTCTAGAAGCATTTTTATAATTTTATAAATGCTTTATTTATTCATTAACTTTTTTATTATATTAACTATCCTACCTTAATTGATGCAAAAGTTTAATAATTTAAACCGAAGTCGGACATCAAACTGGAAGATGTTACTATTAGGTTTAATCGGTTTAAACAATAAAACCATCCGGTTGGGCCGAGTGATTTTAAATATAAAAAATAAATAATTATATATAAATGTAAAATATTATATAATTAAAAAATTTATATAACTATATTGAACAACATCTCTCCATCCTTTTTGGACCCAAGTAAAACAAAACATTAGAGTAATGTTTCTTTTTTTTTTTTTTTTAAGTGACTGCCATGTTCAAAGCATAGTCCAACCACTTATTCGGTTATCCAGTTTAACAGTGTTTAGTACAGTCGAACCTGAATTTTTTCAGCTCTAAGTAATTCAACCATTCATTCGATTAAGATTACAAACTAGAGTCGTTTTCAAGTCCGGATAGTGATCGGACTGACCAGTCTGGTCCATTTATCTTAACACTTATATATATACAAGGGAAATGGATAACATGGGAAATATATGTTGGTAATGCAAAAAAAACTCATCACATAAGTAATGGAAACTTGAGTTTGATGAGTTGGCACTAGGCACCCTACCTTAAATAATATGTGAGTAGTAATTAATATATTACCAAAAAAAGTTGACTAATAAAATCCCCAAATAAGAGACTAAATCATATAGAAAGTAACTTAGCAAGTACTGGAAACATATGAAACAAAAAAGCTATAGATAAATTGATGAATAAAAATTTGAGTGATAAGGAGTTGTTAATAATATGATTTATAAAGAATATTAAAATGATGTTCTTAATACCCACCAACTCTTTCCCATGTGAACATGGATATTAGCAATGAAATTTTAGATTCTTTTAATGCAAAAACACATTTGAGTTGGTAATGCTTGTAATGAGCTCAGTTCGAATCATTAAGGATTAACACAAGTCGAGTTTCACGCAAGTTTAATATCGAACTATTTTAAGCTCACGTTCATGAACTTTTGAGCAGATTGATGAACTCAAATTTATATTGCTCATCAACATTTATCTATAATGTGTTAATGAATAATGCGTACAGAAAAATTGTGAATTTTAATAATAAATGTAAATATCAATTAAAGTTCATGTTCCAAAGATAGTATAGATGTATATGCAATGTATAGAAGAAAGTAAGATGAAAAGGTAATATGAAAATTGAAGAATTAATATGTACTATTTAATTTAATTTAAATAGTCAATATTAAAAATAAGTACACATAATTTTTAAAATCAATTATGTGATCATAAACTAATTTTTAATTTTAATCATCTATGTATATTTATATGAGACTAATTTACTTTTATCTTAATTTTTAAATGAAAATTATTCTCAATCACTCTCGTATATATATATATATATATATATGATCTAGAATGAACCTAACAAATTAAAATATATTTGCCCACAAATTTAACTCTTTTATTTAACCAAATCATTTTGTAGCTTAAATTCGACTTATTCATGTCATGGGAGGAGTCATAGCCATAGAAAAGAGTGTTAATAATGTTCAGAGAATATATTATTGTTGCAATGCATATTTACTTCACATGGTTCGATTTATCTTATTAGTTCTGTGAGAGGGTATGATTATATAATTTTTTAACGAAAAAATCAATATTTTATAGATTTTACATATATCAAATAACATTTTTCACTTTTTAAAAGATGAGCAAAAGGAAAGAGAAAATGCAAACAAAAAAACTAGGGTCCGAATATAAAAAACTGTGCAAATGTTCCAATGCGTTGTATTAAAAACCACTACATGAATGATTCTCTCTGTAAGATTTAAGTCCTTCAATAACAATATATAAATTAAATTTTGGTTAAAAGTTGCCAATTATGAAACGAAAAAGTAGATTTAAAATGGAGAGGATATCCACCGATGTTGAATATATGAGGATGGACAAAAGAACAAAATGGAATTAAAAGGGATAAAGTGGAGCAACAAAAGATGGATAAAGTTACCACTATATTGTTTAGGCATTTTACAAAGTGGAAGAAATGGTATGACTATAATTTATCATTCCTATATTAGTAATATTATTTCTGTTCCTATACGACATAAAACTTTATTCCCATGGCTATTCAATTTAGCCATTAATTTATTTCTATTACACTGAATCTATTTATTTATATTTAAAATGTGTACATTTTTAAGAAAGTAGTTCGGTTTTTATTTGGGGGAAAACATATTTCAGAGTAGAAATGTTTAAACGTATATAAATGAAATCTTGAATGAGATTGACATAACCTTGAGATGGATTATGAGGAGAAGAAAATTTGGAATCATAAACCTATCCATTTTGAAATGGTGACTAAGTGATTAACCTAACTAACACTCGTAGTTATGTTCTAGTTCTTCACAATTTCCTCTCCCACTATCGCCGCCGCTAGTGGTAGTGGCACCACTGACACCACAATAGCACTGTCCTCAGCGCTTCTGCAGCTCAAGTTGTGTTTATAACCAATGTTTAATTGTAGAAGTATTTTTATAATTTTATAAATTCTTTATTTAATCATTAACTTAGTTTTTATTGTGTTAACTATCTTACCTTAATTGATGCAAAAGTTTAATAATATATCAATGTTGTGAGACCTGAGTTGGACATCAAATTGGAAGAGATTCTCATTAGATTTCTTAAATTGATGGTTTACGATGTGGAGTAAATTTAAAAAAGTTACTCGTGTAATAAATGGATCACTTCTCATGCTTAATTGTATAAAGTATTTTTATAATTTTATAAATTCTTTATTTATTTATTAACTTAGTTTGTATTGTATTTACTATCCTACCTTAATTGATGCAAAAGTATAGTAATATATCAATGTTGTGAAACCTGAGTCGTACATCAAATTGGAAGAGGTTCCTATTAGTTTCTTAAAATATATGGCTTACGATGTGTAATAAATTAAAAAACGTTACTCATGAAGTAAATGAATCTTTTCTCATGTTTAATTGTAGATGTATTTTTATAATTTTATAAATGTTTTATTTATTCATTAACTTTCCTACCTTAATTGATGCAAAAGTTTAAAAATATATTAATGTTCTGAAACCTGAGTCGGACATCAAATTGGAAGAGGTTCCTATTAGGTTTCTTAAAATTGATGGTTTACGATGTGGAGTAAATTTAAAACAGTTACTCTTGAATTAAGTGAATCATTTCTCATGTTTAATTGTAGAAGTATTTTTATAATTTTATAAATAATTTATTTATTCATTAACTTAATTTTAATTGTATTAACTGTCCTACCTTAATTGATGCAAGTGTTTAATAATATAACAATGTTGTAAACCTGAGTCGGACATCAAACTGGAAGATATTCCTATTAGGATTAACCGGTTTAAACAATTAAACCATCCGATCGGACTAGGTGATTTTAAATATAATTAATATTTTTTATCTATAAATAAATAATTATATATAAATGTTAAATGTTATATAATAATAATTTTACAAAACTATATTGAAGAACATCTCTCCATCTTTTTGGACAAAAGTAAAACAAAACATTAGAGTAATGTTCAATTTTTGAAATTTTAAGTGACTCTCATGTTCAAAGCATGGTTCAACCACTCATTCGGTTATCTAGTTTAACCGAGTTTAGCACAGTCGAACCAGAATTTCTCCAGTTCAAAGCAATCTAATCATTCATTCGGTTAAGACTACACACTAGAGTCGTTTTCAAGTCCGGTCAATGATCGGACAGTCCGGTCTGGTCTAGTTTTCATAACACAAATATATATACAAGGGAGATGGATAAAATTAGAAATATATTTCGGTAAAGCAAAAAAACTCATCACATAACTATAAGATCTCAAATATTGTATGGGATTGACTATAGGAAAATGTGCACAAAAATATAATAATTAAATATATAAACTATGAGAAAGTTGAATTTAATGAGTTGACACTTTGCACTGTACCTTAAATAATATATGAGTAGTAATTAATATATTACAAAGAAAAAATTGACTAATAAAATTCCCAATAAGAGACTAAATCATATTGAAAGTAACTCATCAAATATTGTATGGGATTGACTACAGGAAAACGTGCACAAAAATATATTAATTTAATATAGAAATTATGAGAAAGTTAAATTTAATGAGTTGACACTTGGCACCGTACCTTAAATGATATATGAGTAGTAATTAATATATTACAAAGAAAAAGTTGACTAATAAAATCCCCAATAGGAGAATAAATCATATTGAAAGTAACTCATCAAGTACTACAAACATATGAAACGAAAAAGCTATAGATAAATAGATGAAAAAATTTGAGTAATAAGGAGTTGTTAATAATTATGATTTATAAAGAATATTAAGATGATGTTCTTAATACCCACCAACTCTTTCCCATATCAACATGGATATTACCATTGAAATTTTAGATTCTTTTAATGCAAAAACACATTTGTGTTGGACAGTTTGTAATGCTTGTAATGAGTGGACCCCTTATATGTTTTTTTTGGACTTAACACTCATTTGTGAACTAGGCATGTCTGAATAATAATACATATATATATATATACATACAATAATATAAATATAATATTATACTAATTATAATTGTGTTATGATAATGTTAATTCGTAATTAGTAATATATATACATATAATAATAAAACTATAATATTATACTAATTATAATTGTGTTATTATAATGTCTGAGTAATCAATAATTAAAAAAATCTCTTTTTACCATAATAATGAAGTAAATCTTTATTTTTTTATGTATGTTGTATATAAGAATTAATGTATAAAAACTCATATTTTTTAATATTTTTTTTATATTTTGGTTAGGTAAGGATTCATCACATGTAGTTATGGGTGAATTGAGATCAATTGATCTCACTTGTATCCCCAATTGTGTACTCACTTAATTAGAAAGTAACAAAAAATAGGAAAGTCATACAAATAAAACTAACATTTTTATATTATATCTTAAAATTTGATTAACTTTTAATATGAAAGCATCATTTTTAGGACATGTGATATTTGTTTAGCAGAGGTCAAATTAATAAAATGGAGAATGTTAGTTTCATTGTCATAGCATTGTCATCCTATCCCAAACACAATGTCTTTATGGTAAAATGACTTTAATTATCTTGTTCAATGTATCAACCTTGGTATTCATCCAAGAGCTATCTCATATCATCTGATAAATAGCATCATAATTGGAGTGAAAAAATCACACCAAATAACAAGTTTCCTTTCATTTCTTCTTGCCCATTTCGTCTTATCTTCCAACCACCACCATGAATGCAGCCAATGACTCAAACAGTAACACAATACATGAAACTGAAGAACAAGCTGATTAAGCAGACGAGTGAGATCAGCACTCTCGATGGAACTGATGCATGTGTCATCATTTATGGCCCAAATCAACCTCGACCAGAGATTTGGTCGTCTCGCCTAGGGTGTTAAGGTATGATCCCAACAAGTTCAGGCAATGTCCAAGTTGGAACGACCAGGATATGTTTAACCGTGAAAAGCTTCTTGAAGAAAATGCTCACCAAGACCTACCGAAGCTGGAGAAAATCTGAAAATAAGGAAGAAACATGAAAGCAAATCGAGCTTTTAATGTTTCCAGGTGTATGAATTCTGGTAGCATTGTTAACAAACAATGCTAGCAACGTTGATATGAATGACCTCGTTGGGCAATAAACCAGAACCTGATAGATGTTGATGGGGAAAGTGGTGTGGATGAAACGAACATGGCACAATAATTGCTCTAAATGGAGCAGAAGCTTTGAATTGAGAAGGTGCAAAATGTTGGTGTTTGCTGTGGCAAAGGAACTGATTGGAAGGCCAATATAGGGTGCCGTGGAGAATGAAGGATTGGGCTTCTGATCTTCTGATGGCATGATGGAGGGGATGCAGCGCTTGCACTCGGAGATGATTATCTATCAAAATGAGTCTGAGAATGGGTTCTTCAACCCCATGAAGAATCATGTTGTTTCTAATAATATTTGAAGGGTCTCCTTTGGCTTGGATTGTCCTTGTCATCTTTATGCAAATTTGTTTTTCTGTCTTTGAATTTCTATAAGTCGTGTTACAGCGATTGGTCGTGAGTCTAGTTATCACGGATTGTGTTTATGCTTTGATTAGAAATCAAAGCTAGCCGTTGTTGTTTTTCAGTATGTTTGATCTTGTGAGAAATCTATCAGTGAATAAAGAGACTCTTTTATGGTGTTTTCAGTGATTTGGTCTAATGGTCTTCCTTGAGAGCGAGAAATTCAGGAATACGATAAGGATAGTTCTCACCACACTCACATAACAATGAGTAAGGCTAATAGTCGAATGTCAGACAATAATAAACAAAAGACAACATACAATGTTATATTTATCTTATTATTTACTATGAAATCACAATTTTGGCATGAAAATATGAGAAAAAACAATCACTTATCCTTCCTTTAATGGAGAAACATCTTTGTTCCATAAAAAAAATATATAAGATATCATTCATCTTAAAAAATACATCATAATTATATTTTTAACTTAAATACATTCTATTAATGAATTTCATTAATATTTAGAGTGATATTTATTATAAGATAAAAAAAGAGTTATGAAAAATATTGCCTTGCACATCACAAATTTTACTTCTTTTTTTCATTATCTGAAGATATATCTATTGATATCTTCAAAACAAATATCTTTTGATTAACCAATATAAATTATGTTTTAAAAGGGATAAATACTCCTTTAATTGGTAAGCTTTCACATTAAAAAAATATTACACATGCATGAATCTAGATAAAATTTTTAATATAGATTTATTAATTAATGAAATTATATCAAACCCATCATTAAAGTTAACGGTCTTGAACAATTTATATTATTAAAATGTATATTAGAGGAGTATGAGTGGAAAGGACTTGAGTCAAACTGGTCTCAGCCCACCTCTAATCGTTAAGGATTGATACAATGTCAAACTATTATGAGCTCACGTTCCGCTCAATTAAAAGTTTTATGAATTTTCGAGAAGATTGATGAGCTCACATTTATATTAGTCATCAACATTTGCCTATAATGTGTTAATGAATTATGCAAACAGAAAAGTATGAATTTTAATAATAAATGTAATTATTAATTAAAGTTCATGTTGGAAAAATACTATAAATGAATATGCATGTATAGAAAGAGAGTAAGGTGAAAAAATAATATGAAAATGTGAACAATTAATATGGTAATATGTAATTTTATTTGAATATTCAATATTAAAATTAAAGTACACATAATTTTTTTAAACAATTATGTGATCATTAACTAACTTTTAATTTTATCATCTATGTATATTTGTATGAGACTGATTCACTTTATATCTTAATTTTTATATGAAAATTATTCTCAATCAATCTTGTAGCTTAAATTCAACTTGTTTATGTCCATGGGAGGAGTCATATCCATAGAAAAGAGTCTTAACACTGTTCAGAGATATATTATTGTTATAATGCATCTCTGATTCACATGGTTCGATTTCTCTTATTAGTCGATGAGATGCGTATGATTAGATAATTTTTTAATGAATAAATCAAGATATTATATTTTATACTTTTTGCATATATTAAATAACACCTTTTACTTTTTATATGATGAGCGAAGGGAAAGAGAAACTGCAAATACCCAACTGGTGTCAGAATATAAAAAACTGTGCAAATGTTCCAATGGGTTGTATTAAAAAATACTGCAGGAATGCTAAGATTTAAGTCCTTCAATTAAATATATAAAAGTCAAATTTTGGTTTAAAGTTGACAATTATCAAACGAAAAATAGATTAAAAATGGAGAGGGATATCCACCGATGTTGAATATATGAGGATGGACGAAAAGGAACAAAACGGAATTAAAAGGGACACAGTGGAGCAAGATAAGATGGACTAATGGACTAATGGACTAAAGTTACCACGATATTGTTTAGGCATTTTACAACGTGGATGCACTGTATGAACTATCAGCCTTATCATTCCTATATTATCCTCACTAATATTAATTTTTGTTCTTTATAATTGGTTAGGAAGTAAGTTTCACCTTGCTTACCCTCCTTGTCTCGTGCCTTGTTAGTCAATTCTCTTGCACTACTCATCTCCTTGTCAATTGGTTTTAGATGGACCCCTCGCCCAGTCTCAAGCGTCAATACTCCAACTTTTTTGCCGGTTGGTTGATGAGGCAAACCTGTGTCGTTTAGTTAACGGGTCCAAGGTACCCTTCCTCTACCTTGGACCATGCTTATATAGCGGGTCATGTTGAGAAGTAAGCCTCCATGCTCCTATCTTAGTATCTCGGGAATGATTTAAATACCTGTTGGCCATACTCATCTTATTGCCTTGATTTTGGAAAAAAAATCATAGACCCTTAACTATGCACTATAAAATTTTTTCCCATGGCTTTTCAATTAGTTATTAATTTAGCGCTATCTATATATTGAATCTATTTATTTATATTTAAAATGGGTTAATTTTTAAGAAATTAGTTCGGTCTTTATTTGGAAAAAAAACTATTCCACAATAGAAATGTTTAAACATACATGAATGAAATCTTGAATGAGATGGCTTATGAGGAGAAGAAAAATTGGAATCATACACCCTATCCATTTGAAATCGTGACTGAATCATTAACCTAACTAACACTCATAGTTATAGTTCTTCACATTGAACCAGAGCTACCTGTGATGATCTCTGATCACTAACCAAAGCTGATGTCAATGCTATGTCATTATTGGATTTTGGTTATGGGTGTCCCAATGGATGATTCTTAATAAAAAATGGACAATCCATAAATTTTAGTGCCCCTATCAAAGATATATTTTTATTCATTAATAGAAAATTGTCTTCTGACTAAAATTCTTATTTCTACGAAGTCTTTAAAATAATAAAAATGAAGAAAGAGAAATGGGTGAATATATTAATCAACAATGAAAAGAGGAAGAAAGTACAACAATTCTATTTTCTTTTTATTCACGTGAAGTAACATTTAATAGCGCTTACTTGAATGAATGTTGTTAAAAGTATAAGGTAGACATTTAGCAATGATCACTTAAGTGAGCGTTGTTAATAGTAAAAAATAGACATTTAATAGTGCTCGCTTGAGTGAGAGTGGTTAAAAATAGATATCTAACAACGTTCAATTGAGTGAATGTTATTGAAAGTGGCATTTAACAATGTTTGTTGAGTAAATGATATTAAAAGTGTACGTTTAACTGATTCGTTTGAGTGAGTACTGTTAAATGTATATTTTCAACTATTTACACAGCTTGAATGAATGTTATTAAAAATAGATAAATGGTAGGGCCCATTTAACAATAAAATATTTTGTACAGAATGAGAATAATCCCATAAAAAATATCAGCACCTACAAGTGTCTAAAAGCATGAGTAATTAAGGGAAGAAGTGGATGGTTTTTTTAATGACTATACGAATAAAATTTTGGAAAAAAGTGTATGACAAAGTCTAACAGTATTAGAATTTTTACGCACTTATTATTTATAAGTTAATCATGATGACTAATGATATATAATTTTTTATGTTAAAGTCCATAGATATTACATTAAATAATTGTTATTACAAACCAAACGAAGGTAACTTGAGTTGTATTTGGTTTTTAAATTATTTTGAGATCCATGTAAGATATGAGGAGAAATATACAATAACTTTACATTTCTTACCCTATAGCCACATAACATTATGAAACTTTCACAACTTCTATTGTTGGATCATTGTCATTTCAAATTCCTCGAAGAAAATCGTTTCTCCCGAAACATTATGGATTCCACCTCTCAAATACTCCCAAAATTTATCTTATTATGTTCATCTAGCTTGCGTAAATAATAATCAAATTAAATTTGTTATTCTGTTAGAATTATATTGGAGCATATTTTTTGCTCAATCATGCGTACTACTACATTTATCCTATCATTCTCATTGATTACAAATATAAACTGAAAATATATTTTATTTATGTTTTAATTTTTTGTCCAAAGAAAAGTGATACAAAATTTGAGATTCTCAAATCCATGTTTTTTATTCTTAGAGGGTACACTTGAGTTCAATGGCAACAAGAAGTTACATCATTATTTAGCCGATGAACTATAGTATTTTTAACTATACTGTTTTTTTTTTCTTCCTCTCCTCCCAGTTCCCAATAGCAAAACATCCTCTCTCTGTTCTAACGAGGTAAATCATACTTTAAAAAAGCCGACAACAAAATTAAGAGCAACTAATATACACACAACCCAACTTCAATATTTTAATTAATCAAATTTTATTTACCTCTAACATCCCATAGTAAAATAAATAAATGAAATGCAAAACTTTTCCATAAATACAGTCTAATAAATCATTTCAGATTACATGAGCAAGAGTACAAAACAAAACACAGCACTCTAACTAGCTATGACATCAACAAATCTAGTTCTAACTCCTAATCCTTAAAAACAAGTCAGAAAGACATAACTTTTTCGTTTACATTCGTAGTATAATATAAAGTGAAGCATATAGTTATAGCTTTCTATATCAGGCCAAACACACAGCCAAATAGGTTAATTTAATTGGAGAGAAAACCTAAAAAAGTATCAAAAAATAGTAAACAATCACATTATAGTTTAAAACTTACATTAGACTAGTGAGAAGTTACTATGCTTTTCTTGGTGAAGAGGCTGCGAAGATTAAACATATTACCCCCACTTCCACCATCCTTACTGTTCCCTCTCCCACTATCGTGACCGCTAGTGGTGGTGGCACCACTGACACCAACGGCGCTGTCCTCATCGCTTCTGCAGCTAAAGTTGTGTGTCTAACCAATTCTTAATTCTATAAGTATTTTTATAATTTTATAAATGTTTTATTTATTCATTAATTAGTTTTTATTGTATTAACTATCCTACCTTAATTGTTGCAAAAGTTTAATAGTATATCAATGTTGTGAAACTTGAGCTGGACATCAAATTGGAAGAGGTTCCCATTAGATTTCATAAAATTGATGCTTACGATGTGGTGTAAATTTAAAAAAGTTACTCATGGAATAAATGGATCTCTTCTCATATTTAATTGTAAAAGTATTTTCATAATTTTATGAATGCTTTATTTATTCATTAACTTAGTTTTTATTGTATTAATTATCCTACCTTAATTCATGCAAAAGTTTAATAATATATCAATGTTGTGAAACCTGAGTCGGACGTCAAATTACAAGAGGTTCCTATTAGGTTTCTTAAAATTAATGGCTTACGATGTAGAGTAAATTTAAAAAAGTTACTTTTAGAGTAAGTGGATCACTTCTCATGTTTAAGTGTATAAGTATTTTTATAATTTTATAAATGCTTTATTTAGTCATTAACTTAGTTTTTATTGTATTAACTATCCTACCTTAATTGATGTAAAAGTTTAATAATATATCAATGATGTGAAACCTGAGCCGGATATCAAACTGGAAGAGGTTCCTAATATATAAATGTAAAATATTATGTAATTAATAATTTTTTATAACTATATTGAACAACATCTCTCCATCTTTTTTGGACTCAAGTAAAACAAAACATTAGAATAATGTTCCATTTTTTTAAAACTTTAAGTGACTGCCATGTTCAAAGCACAGTCTAACTACTAATTCGGTTAACCAGTTTAACAGGGTTTAGCACAGTCGAACCGTAATTTCTCCGATTTAAAGCAGTCCAACAATTTATTCGGTTAAGACTATAACTAGTGTCGTTTTCAAGTCCGCTAAGTAATTGGACCGTTCGGTCTGGTCTAGTTATTATAACAGTGATACATATACAAGGGAGAGGGATAAAATGAGAAATATATGTTGGTAAAGCAAAAAAAAACTCATCACATAACTATAAGATCTCCAATATTATATGAGATTGACCGTAGGAAAATGTGCATAAAATATATTAACTTAATATAGAAATTATGAGAAAGTTGAGTTTGATGAGTTGGCACTTGGCACCCTACCTTAAATAATATATGAGTAGTAATTAATATATTACAAAAAAAAGTTGACTAATAAAATCCAAGAGATTAAATCATATAGAAAGTAACTCATCAAGTATTAGAAACATATGAAATAAAATGCTATAGATAAATCGATGAATAAAAATTTGAGTGATAAGGAGTTGTTAATAATATGATTTATAACGAATATTAAAATGATGTTCTTAATACCCACTAACTCTTTCCCATATCAAGATGGATATTAGCATTGAAATTTTAGATTCTTTTAATGCAAAAACACATGTGAGTTGGTAATGCTGGTATTGAGTGGAGCCCTACTATGTTTTTTTGAACTTTTTTTTTGGACTTAACACTCGCTTGTGAAGGAGGCATGTCTGAATAATATACATATATACATACAATATTATAACTATAATATTATACTAATTATAATTGTGTTTAAATTGATGGGTTACGATGTGTAATAAATTTAAAAAGTTACTATTGGAGTATGTGAATCTCTTCTCAAATTTAATTGTAGAAGCATTTTTATAATTTTATAAATGCTTTATTTATTCGTTAACTTAGTTTTTTTTTTTTATTAACTATCCTACCTTAATTGATGCAAAAGTTTATAAATATATCATGTGTGTTAAATATAAAAGTGAATAAGGATTGTATAAAATATAATTATTATAAAGAATATTAAAATGAGGTTCTTAATACCCACTAACTCTTTCCCATATTAACATTGAAATTTTAGATTCTTTAAATGCAAATACACATTTGAGTTGGTAATGCTCGTAATGAGTGGGGCCCTTATATGTTTTTTTTTTGGACTTAACACTCACTAGTTCTGTCTAAATAATATATGTATATATATATACATACAATAATATAATATAATATTATATTAATATAATTGTGTTAAAATTAATAGGTTATGATGTGGAGTAAATTTAAAAAAGTTATTCTTGGAGTAAGTGAATATCTTCTCATATTTAATTCTAGAAGCATTTTTATAATTTTATAAATGCTTTATTTATTCATTAACTTAGTTTTTATTATATTAACTATCCTACCTTAATTGATGCAAAAGTTTAATAATTTAAACCGAAGTCGGACATCAAACTGGAAGATGTTACTATTAGGTTTAATCGGTTTAAACAATAAAACCATCCGGTTGGGCCGAGTGATTTTAAATATAAAAAATAAATAATATATATAAATGTAAAATATTATATAATTAAAAATTTATATAACTATATTGAACAACATCTCTCCATCCTTTTTGGACCCAAGTAAAACAAAACATTAGAGTAATGTTTCTTTTTTTTTAATTTTAAGTGACTGCCATGTTCAAAGCCTAGTCCAACCACTTATTCGGTTATCCAGTTTACAGTGTTTAGTACAGTCGAACCTGAATTTTTTCAGCTCTAAGTAATTCAAACCATTCATTCGATTAAGATTACAAACTAGAGTCGTTTTCAAGTCCGGATAGTGATCGGACTGACCAGTCTGGTCCATTTATCTTAACACTTAATATATACAAGGGAAATGGATAACATGGGAAATATATGTTGGTATGCAAAAAAACTCATCACATAAGTAATGGAAACTTGAGTTTGATGAGTTGGCACTAGGCACCCTACCTTAAATAATATGTGAGTAGTAATTAATATATTACCAAAAAAAAGTTGACTATAAAATCCCCAAATAAGAGACTAAATCATATAGAAAGTAACTTAGCAAGTACTGGAAACATATGAAAACAAAAAAGCTATAGATAAATTGATGAATAAAAATTGAGTGATAAGGAGTTGTTAATAATATGATTTATAAGAATATTAAAATGATGTTCTTAATACCCACCAACTCTTTCCCATGTGAACATGGATATAGCAATGAAATTTTAGATTCTTTAATGCAAAAACACATTTGAATTGGTAATGCTTGTAATGAGTGGGCCCCTTATATGTTTTTATTTTACTTAACACTCACTTGTGAAGGAGGCATGTGTGAATAACAATATATATATTATATATATATATATACATACAATACATACAATGATATAACTATAATATTATATATACATACAATATATATATATATACATACAATAATATACTAATCATAATTGTATTATTTTAATGTCTTGTTAATCCATGATTAAAAAATCCACAATATTGAAGAAGTAATAACTTTATTTTCTATATATGTTTTATATAAGAAATTAATGTATAAAAACTCATATTTTTTTAATATTTTGGGTAGCGTGGGATTCATGACATGTAGTTATGTGTGAATTGAGATTAATTGTACCCCCTTGTATCCCTAATTGTGTCCTCATTAAATTAGAAAGTAACAATCAATTAAAAAAGAAAGTCATACAAATATAAGCTAACATTTTTATATTACTTATTAAAATTTGATTATTTTGTATTATGAAGTATCATTTTTTTAGGACATGTTATATTTGTTTAGTGGAGTTACAAATTTAATAAAATGGAAAAGTTCATTTCATGGTCGTAGCATTGTCATTCATATCCAAACACAAGGTCTTTATGGTAAAATCACTTTAATTATCTTGTTCAATGTATCAAGCTTGATATTCATCCAATAGCTATCTCAGTTCATGTGTATAAATAGCATCACATTTGGAGTGAAAAAATGACACCAAATAACAAGTTTCTTCATTTCTTCTTGCCCATTTCATTCTTATCTTCCAACCACCACCATGAATGCAGTCAATGACTCAAACAGTATACAATACATGAAACTGATGCATGCGTGATCATCTATGGAACTGATGCATGCCTGATCATCTATGGTCCAAATCAACCTCGACCAGAGGTTTGGTCATCTTGCCTATGTGTTCAAGGTATGATCAACAAGTTCAAGGCAATGCCCAAGTTGGAACGAACCCGCAATATGTTTAACTGTGAAAGCTTCCTGAAGAAAATGCTCACCAAGACCCTAGAGAATCTAAAAAAAGAGAACATGAAAAGGGAAATAAAGGTTTTTAATGTTCCAGTGTATGAATTCTGGTAGCATTGTTAACAACAATGCTAGCAACGTTGATATGAATGACCTCTTGTGGCAATAAACCAGAACCTGAAAGATGTTGATGGGAAAAAGGTGTGGATGAAACCGAACATGACACAATAATGGCTCTAAATGGAGCAGAAGCTTTGAATGGAGAAGGTGCAAATATTGGTGTTGAAGGCAAAGGAATGATTGAGGCCAATATTGGTGTCGTGGAGAATGAGGATTTGGCTTTTGACTTTGGCAATGATGGAGGGGATGCATCGCTTGCATTTGGGGATGATTATCTCTCAAATGAGTCTGAGAATGGTTCTTCAACCCCATGAAGAATCATGTTGTTTTCTAATAACATTTGAAGGGTCTCTTTGGCTTGGATTGTCCTTGCCACCTTTATGCATATTTGTTTTTCAGTCTTTGAATTTCTATATGTCGTGTTACAGCGATTGGTTGTGAGTCTAGTTTTCATGGGTTGTGTTTATGCTTTGATTAGAATCAAAGCTAGTCGTTGTTGTTTTTCAGTATGTTTGATCATGTGAGAAATCTATCAGCGGAATAAAGAGACTCATTTATGGTGTTTTTAGTGATTTTGTAGTAATGGTCTTCCTTGAGAACCAGAAATTCAGGAAAACGATAAGGATAGTTCTCACCTCAATCACATAACAAGGAGTAGTAAAGATTGTAATAAATAAAAGAACACAATATTAAACAAAATGAAACTTTTATCTTTTTATTTACTATGAAATCACAATTTTGTAATTGGAAACATGAGGAAAAATAATTATTTGTCCTTCGATTAATGTAGAAGATATTTGTTCCGTATCAAAAGTATATAAGATATCATTCATCTTAAAAGTACATACATTTTTTTTTAATGAATCTGATTAATATTTAGAATGACATACATAACAAATAAAAGTGCTTATGCAAAATATTGTCTGTCACATCACAAAATTTACTTCTTTTTTTTTCTTTATGTGAAGATATATTCAAAACAAATATATTTTGATTAACCAATATAAATTATGTTTTAAAAGGTATAAATTCTCCTTTAATTGGTAAGCTTTCACATTAACTGACAAAATACATATGCATGAATCTGGGTAAAATTTTAATATAGATTTATTAATTAATGAAATCATGTCAAACCCACCAAAAGTTAATTGTCGAAACAATTATATTATTAAAATGAATATTAGAGGAGTATGAGTGGAAAGGATTTGAGTTGAACTTGCCTCAGCTCAGTTCGAATCATTAAGGATTAACACAAGTCGAGTTTCACGCAAGTTTAATATCGAACTATTTTAAGCTCACGTTCATGAACTTTTGAGCAGATTGATGAACTCAAATTTATATTGCTCATCAACATTTATCTATAATGTGTTAATGAATAATGCGTACAGAAAAATTGTGAATTTTAATAATAAATGTAAATATCAATTAAAGTTCATGTTCCAAAGATAGTATAGATGTATATGCAATGTATAGAAAGAAAGTAAGATGAAAAGGTAATATGAAAAATTGAAGAATTAATATGTACTATTTAATTTAATTTGAATAGTCAATATTAAAAATAAGTACACATAATTTTTAAAATCAATTATGTGATCATAAACTAATTTTTAATTTTAATCATCTATGTATATTTATATGAGACTAATTTACTTTTATCTTAATTTTTAAATGAAAATTATTCTCAATCACTCTCGTATATATATATATATATATGATCTAGAATGAACCTAACAAATTAAAATATATTTGCCCACAAATTTAACTCTTTTATTTAACCAAATCATTTTGTAGCTTAATTCGACTTATTCATGTCATGGGAGGAGTCATATCCATAGAAAAGAGTGTTAATAATGTTCAGAGAATATATTATTGTTGCAATGCATATTTACTTCACATGGTTCGATTTATCTTATTAGTTCTGTGAGAGGGTATGATTATATAATTTTTTAACGAAAAAATCAATATTTTTAGATTTTACATATATCAAATAACATTTTTCACTTTTTAAAAGATGAGCAAAAGGAAAGAGAAAATGCAAACAAAAAAACTAGGGTCCGAATATAAAAAAACTGTGCAAATGTTCCAATGCGTAGTATTAAAAAACACTACATGAATGATTCTCTCTGTAAGATTTAAGTCCTTCAATAACAATATATAAATTAAATTTTGGTTAAAAGTTGCCAATTATGAAACGAAAAAGTAGATTTAAAATGGAGAGGATAT
Source organism: Lupinus albus (assembly GCA_009771035.1). Taxonomy (NCBI): domain Eukaryota; kingdom Viridiplantae; phylum Streptophyta; class Magnoliopsida; order Fabales; family Fabaceae; genus Lupinus; species Lupinus albus. The sequence goes on from CM020016.1 coordinate 17,339,316, forward strand.
CCACCGATGTTGAATATATGAGGATGGACAAAAGGAACAAAATGGAATTAAAAGGGATAAAGTGGAGCAACAAAAGATGGATAAAGTTACCACTATATTGTTTAGGCATTTTACAAAGTGGAAGAAATGGTATGACTATAATTTATCATTCCTATATTAGTAATATTATTTCTGTTCCTATACGACATAAAACTTTATTCCCATGGCTATTCAATTTAGCCATTAATTTATTTCTATTACACTGAATCTATTTATTTATATTTAAAATGTGTACATTTTTAGGAAAGTAGTTCGGTTTTTATTTGGGGGAAAACATATTTCAGAGTAGAAATGTTTAAACGTATATAAATGAAATCTTGAATGAGATTGACATAACCTTGAGATGGATTATGAGGAGAAGAAAATTTGGAATCATAAACCTATCCATTTTGAAATGGTGACTAAGTGATTAACCTAACTAACACTCGTAGTTATGTTCTAGTTCTTCACAATTTCCTCTCCCACTATCGCCGCCGCTAGTGGTAGTGGCACCACTGACACCAATAGCACTGTCCTCAGCGCTTCTGCAGCTCAAGTTGTGTTTATAACCAATGTTTAATTGTAGAAGTATTTTTATAATTTTATAAATTCTTTATTTAATCATTAACTTAGTTTTTATTGTGTTAACTATCTTACCTTAATTGATGCAAAAGTTTAATAATATATCAATGTTGTGAGACCTGAGTTGGACATCAAATTGGAAGAGATTCTTATTAGATTTCTTAAAATTGATGGTTTACGATGTGGAGTAAATTTAAAAAAGTTACTCGTGTAATAAATGGATCACTTCTCATGCTTAATTGTATAAGTATTTTTATAATTTTATAAATTCTTTATTTATTTATTAACTTAGTTTGTATTGTATTCACTATCCTACCTTAATTGATGCAAAAGTATAGTAATATATCAATGTTGTGAAACCTGAGTCGTACATCAAATTGGAAGAGGTTCCTATTAGGTTTCTTAAAATATATGGCTTACGATGTGTAATAAATTAAAAAACGTTACTCATGAAGTAAATGATTCTTTTCTCATGTTTAATTGTAGATGTATTTTTATAATTTTATAAATGTTTTATTTATTCATTAACTTTCCTACCTTAATTGATGCAAAAGTTTAAAAATATATTAATGTTCTGAAACCTGAGTCGGACATCAAATTGGAAGAGGTTCCTATTAGGTTTCTTAAAATTGATGGTTTACGATGTGGAGTAAATTTAAAACAGTTACTCTTGAATTAAGTGAATCATTTCTCATGTTTAATTGTAGAAGTATTTTTATAATTTTATAAATAATTTATTTATTCATTAACTTAATTTTAATTGTATTAACTGTCCTACCTTAATTGATGCAAGTGTTTAATAATATAACAATGTTGTAAACCTGAGTCGGACATCAAACTGGAAGATATTCCTATTAGGATTAACCGGTTTAAACAATTAAACCATCCGATCGGACTAGGTGATTTTAAATATAATTAATATTTTTTATCTATAAATAAATAATTATATATAAATGTTAAATGTTATATAATTAATAATTTTACAAAACTATATTGAAGAACATCTCTCCATCTTTTTGGACAAAAGTAAAACAAAACATTAGAGTAATGTTCAATTTTTGAAATTTTAAGTGACTCTCATGTTCAAAGCATGGTTCAACCACTCATTCGGTTATCTAGTTTAACCGAGTTTAGCACAGTCGAACCAGAATTTCTCCAGTTCAAAGCAATCTAATCATTCATTCGGTTAAGACTACAAACTAGAGTCGTTTTCAAGTCCGGTCAATGATCGGACAGTCCGGTCTGGTCTAGTTTTCATAACACAAATATATATACAAGGGAGATGGATAAAATTAGAAATATATTTCGGTAAAGCAAAAAAACTCATCACATAACTATAAGATCTCAAATATTGTATGGGATTGACTATAGGAAAATGTGCACAAAAATATAATAATTAAATATATAAATTATGAGAAAGTTGAATTTAATGAGTTGACACTTTGCACTGTACCTTAAATAATATATGAGTAGTAATTAATATATTACAAAGAAAAAATTGACTAATAAAATTCCCAATAAGAGACTAAATCATATTGAAAGTAACTCATCAAATATTGTATGGGATTGACTACAGGAAAACGTGCACAAAAATATATTAATTTAATATAGAAATTATGAGAAAGTTAAATTTAATGAGTTGACACTTGGCACCGTACCTTAAATGATATATGAGTAGTAATTAATATATTACAAAGAAAAAGTTGACTAATAAAATCCCCAATAGGAGAATAAATCATATTGAAAGTAACTCATCAAGTACTACAAACATATGAAACGAAAAAGCTATAGATAAATAGATGAAAAAAATTTGAGTAATAAGGGGTTGTTAATAATTATGATTTATAAAGAATATTAAGATGATGTTCTTAATACCCACCAACTCTTTCCCATATCAACATGGATATTACCATTGAAATTTTAGATTCTTTTAATGCAAAAACACATTTGTGTTGGACAGTTTGTAATGCTTGTAATGAGTGGACCCCTTATATGTTTTTTTTGGACTTAACACTCATTTGTGAACTAGGCATGTCTGAATAATAATACATATATATATATATACATACAATAATATAAATATAATATTATACTAATTATAATTGTGTTATGATAATGTTAATTCGTAATTAGTAATATATATACATATAATAATAAAACTATAATATTATACTAATTATAATTGTGTTATTATAATATCTGAGTAATCAATAATTAAAAAAATCTCTTTTTACCATAATAATGAAGTAATATCTTTATTTTTTTATGTATGTTGTATATAAGAATTAATGTATAAAAACTCATATTTTTTTAATATTTTTTTTATATTTTGGTTAGGTAAGGATTCATCACATGTAGTTATGGGTGAATTGAGATCAATTGATCTCACTTGTATCCCCAATTGTGTACTCACTTAATTAGAAAGTAACAAAAAATAGGAAAGTCATACAAATATAAACTAACATTTTTATATTATATATTAAAATTTGATTAACTTTTAATATGAAAGCATCATTTTTTAGGACATGTGATATTTGTTTAGCAGAGGTCAAATTTAATAAAATGGAAATGTTAGTTTCATTGTCATAGCATTGTCATCCTATCCCAAACACAATGTCTTTATGGTAAAATGACTTTAATTATCTTGTTCAATGTATCAACCTTGGTATTCATCCAAGAGCTATCTCATATCATCTGTATAAATAGCATCATAATTGGAGTGAAAAAAATCACACCAAATAACAAGTTTCTTCATTTTCTTCTTGCCCATTTCGTTCTTATCTTCCAACCACCACCATGAATGCAGCCAATGACTCAAACAGTACACAATACATGAAACTGAAGAACAAGCTGATTAAGCAGACGAGTGAGATCAGCACTCTCGATGGAACTGATGCATGTGTCATCATTTATGGCCCAAATCAACCTCGACCAGAGATTTGGTCGTCTCGCCTAGGTGTTCAAGGTATGATCAACAAGTTCAAGGCAATGTCCAAGTTGGAACGAACCAGGAATATGTTTAACCGTGAAAGCTTCTTGAAGAAAATGCTCACCAAGACCCTACAGAAGCTGGAGAATCTGAAAAAGGAGAACATGAAAAGGCAAATCGAGCTTTTAATGTTCCAGTGTATGAATTCTGGTAGCATTGTTAACAACAATGCTAGCAACGTTGATATGAATGACCTCGTGTGGGCAATAAACCAGAACCTGAAAGATGTTGATGGGGAAAATGGTGTGGATGAAACCAAACATGGCACAATAATGGCTCTAAATGGAGCAGAAGCTTTGAATGGAGAAGGTGCAAATGTTGGTGTTGCTGGCAAAGGAATGATTGAGGCCAATATGGGTGCCGTGGAGAATGAGGATTTGGCTTCTGACTTTGGCAATGATGGAGGGGATGCAGCGCTTGCACTCGGAGATGATTATCTCTCAAATGAGTCTGAGAATGGTTCTTCAACCCCATGAAGAATCATGTTGTTTTCTAATAATATTTGAAGGGTCTCTTTGGCTTGGATTGTCCTTGTCATCTTTATGCAAATTTGTTTTTCTGTCTTTGAATTTCTATAAGTCGTGTTACAGCGATTGGTCGTGAGTCTAGTTATCATGGATTGTGTTTATGCTTTGATTAGAAATCAAAGCTAGCCGTTGTTGTTTTTCAGTATGTTTGATCTTGTGAGAAATCTATCAGTTGAATAAAGAGACTCTTTTATGGTGTTTTCAGTGATTTGGTACTAATGGTCTTCCTTGAGAGCGAGAAATTCAGGAATACGATAAGGATAGTTCTCACCACACTCACATAACAATGAGTAAGGCTAATAGTCGAATGTCAGACAATAATAAACCAAAGACAACATACAATGATATATTTATCTTATTATTTACTATGAAATCACAATTTTGGCATTGAAAATATGAGAAAAAACAATCACTTATCCTTCCTTTAATGGAGAACATCTTTGTTCCATAAAAAAAATATATAAGATATCATTCATCTTAAAAAATACATCATAATTATATTTTTAACTTAAATACATTCTATTAATGAATTTCATTAATATTTAGAGTGATATTTATTATAAGATAAAAAAGAGTTTATGAAAAATATTGCCTTGCACATCACAAATTTTACTTCTTTTTTCATTATCTGAAGATATATCTATTGATATCTTCAAAACAAATATCTTTTGATTAACCAATATAAATTATGTTTTAAAAGGGATAAATACTCCTTTAATTGGTAAGCTTTCACATTAAAAAAAAATATACACATGCATGAATCTAGATAAAATTTTAATATAGATTTATTAATTAATGAAATTATATCAAACCCATCATTAAAGTTAACGGTCTTGAACAATTTATATTATTAAAATGTATATTAGAGGAGTATGAGTGGAAAGGACTTGAGTCAAACTTGTCTCAGCCCACCTCTAATCGTTAAGGATTGATACAATGTCAAACTATTATGAGCTCACGTTCCGCTCAATTAAAGTTTATGAATTTTCGAGAAGATTGATGAGCTCACATTTATATTAGTCATCAACATTTGCCTATAATGTGTTAATGAATTATGCAAACAGAAAAAGTATGAATTTTAATAATAAATGTAATTATTAATTAAAGTTCATGTTGGAAAAATACTATAAATGAATATGCATGTATAGAAAGAGAGTAAGGTGAAAAAATAATATGAAAATGTGAACAATTAATATGTAATATGTAATTTTATTTGAATATTCAATATTAAAATTAAGTACACATAATTTTTTTAAACAATTATGTGATCATTAACTAACTTTTAATTTTAATCATCTATGTATATTTGTATGAGACTGATTCACTTTTATCTTAATTTTTATATGAAAATTATTCTCAATCAATCTTGTAGCTTAAATTCAACTTGTTTATGTCATGGGAGGAGTCATATCCATAGAAAAGAGTCTTAACACTGTTCAGAGAATATATTATTGTTATAATGCATCTCTGATTCACATGGTTCGATTTCTCTTATTAGTTCGATGAGATGGTATGATTAGATAATTTTTTAATGAATAAATCAAGATATTATATTTTATACTTTTTGCATATATTAAATAACATCTTTTACTTTTTATATGATGAGCGAAGGGAAAGAGAAAATGCAAATAAAAAAACTGGTGTCAGAATATAAAAAACTGTGCAAATGTTCCAATGGGTTGTATTAAAAAATACTGCAGGAATGATAAGATTTAAGTCCTTCAATTATAATATATAAAAGTCAAATTTTGGTTAAAAGTTGACAATTATCAAACGAAAAATAGATTAAAAATGGAGAGGATATCCACCGATGTTGAATATATGAGGATGGACGAAAAGGAACAAAACGGAATTAAAAGGGACACAGTGGAGCAAGATAAGATGGACTAATGGACTAATGGACTAAAGTTACCACGATATTGTTTAGGCATTTTACAAAGTGGATGAAACGGTATGAACTATCATTTATCATTCCTATATTATCCTCATAATATTATTTTTGTTCTTATATGGTTAGGAAGTAAGTTTCACATTGCTTACCTCATTGTCTCGTGAATTGTTTAAATATCTATTGCACTACTCATCTCATTGTCAATTGGTTTTAAGATGGAACCTTAGCAAGGTATCAGAGTCATACTCCAACTTTTTTCCGGTTGTTATGAGGCAAAATGTGTCGTTTAGTTAAGGGTCAAAGGTAACCATTCCTCTAACTTGACATGCTTATATAGAGGGTCATGTTGAGAAGTAAGCCTCACATCGCCTATCTTAGTATCTCGGGAATGATTTAAATACCTGTTGGACTACTCATCTTATTGCCATTGATTTTGATATAGAACCTTAACCTATGCAATATAAAATTTTATCCCCATGGCTATTCAATTTAGTTATTAATTTATCTCTATCTATATATTGAATCTATTTATTTATATTTAAAATGGGTTAATTTTTAAGAAATTAGTTCGGTCTTTATTTGAAAAAAAAAACTATTCCACAATAGAAATGTTTAAACATACATGAATGAAATCTTGAATGAGATGGCTTATGAGGAGAAGAAAAATTGGAATCATACACCCTATCCATTTGAAATCGTGACTGAATCATTAACCTAACTAACACTCATAGTTATAGTTCTTCACATTGAACCAGAGCTACCTGTGATGATCTCTGATCACTAACCAAAGCTGATGTCAATGCTATGTCATTATTGGATTTTGGTTATGGGTGTCCCAATGGATGATTCTTAATAAAAAATGGACAATCCATAAATTTTAGTGCCCCTATCAAAGATATATTTTTATTCATTAATAGAAAATTGTCTCTGACTAAAATTCTTATTTCTACGAAGTCTTTAAAATAATAAAAATGAAGAAAGAGAAATGGGTGAATATATTAATCAACAATGAAAAGAGGAAGAAAGTACAACAATTCTATTTTCTTTTTATTCACGTGAAGTAACATTTAATAGCGCTTACTTGAATGAATGTTGTTAAAAGTATAAGGTAGACATTTAGCAATGATCACTTAAGTGAGCGTTGTTAATAGTAAAAAATAGACATTTAATAGTGCTCGCTTGAGTGAGAGTGGTTAAAAATAGATATCTAACAACGTTCAATTGAGTGAATGTTATTGAAAGTGGCATTTAACAATGTTTGTTTGAGTAAATGATATTAAAAGTGTACGTTTAACTGATTCGTTTGAGTGAGTACTGTTAAATGTATATTTTCAACTATTTAACAGCTTGAATGAATGTTATTAAAAATAGATAAATGGTAGGGCCCATTTAACAATAAAATATTTTGTACAGAATGAGAATAATCCCATAAAAAATATCAGCACCTACAAGTGTCTAAAAGCATGAGTAATTAAGGGAAGAAGTGGATGGGTTTTTTTAATGACTATACGAATAAAATTTTGGAAAAAAGTGTATGACAAAGTCTAAAAGTATTAGAATTTCTTACGCACTTATTATTTATAAGTTAATCATGATGACTAATTATATATAATTTTTTATGTTAAAGTCCATAGATATTACATTAAATAATGTTATTTACAAACCAAACTAAGGTAACTTGAGTTGTTATTTGGTTTTTAAATTATTTTGAGATCCATGTAAGATATGAGGAGAAATATACAATAACTTTACATTTCTTACCCTATGCCACATAACATTATGAAAACTTTCACAACTTCTATTGTTGGATCATTTGTCATTTCAAATTCCTCGAAGAAAATCTTTTCTCCCGAAAACATTATGGATTCCACCTCTCAAATACTCCCAAAATTTTATCTTATTATGTTCATCTAGCATTGCGTAAATAATAATCAAATTAAATTTGTTATTCTGTTAGGAATTATATTGGAGCATATTTTTTGCTCAACATGCGTACTACTACATTTATCCTATCATTCTCATTGATTACAAATATAAACTGAAAATATATTTTATTTATGTTTTAATTTTTTGTCCAAAGGAAAAGTGATACAAAATTTGAGATTCTCAAATCCATGTTTTTTATTCTTAGAGGGTACACTTGAGTTCAATGGCAACAAGAAGTTACATCATTATTTAGCCGATGAACTATAGTATTTTTAACTATACTGTTTTTTTTTTCTTTCCTCTCCCAGTTCCCAATAGCAAAACATCCTCTCTGTTCTAACGAGGTAAATCATACTTTAAAAAAGCCGACAACAAAATTAAGAGCAACTAATATACACACAACCCAACTTCAATATTTTAATTAATCAAATTTTATTTACCTCTAACATCCCATAGTAAAATAAATAAATGAAATGCAAAACTTTTCCATAAATACAGTCTAATAAATCATTTCAGATTACATGAGCAAGAGTACAAAACAAAACACAGCACTCTAACTAGCTATGACATCAACAAATCTAGTTCTAACTCCTAATCCTTAAAAACAAGTCAGAAAGACATAACTTTTTCGTTTACATTCGTAGTATAATATAAAGTGAAGCATATAGTTATAGCTTTCTATATCAGGCCAAACACACAGCCAAATAGGTTAATTTAATTGGAGAGAAAACCTAAAAAAGTATAAAAAAATAGTAAACAATCACATTATAGTTTAAAACTTACATTAGACTAGTGAGAAGTTACTATGCTTTTCTTGGTGAAGAGGCTGCGAAGATTAAACATATTACCCCCACTTCCACCATCCTTACTGTTCCCTCTCCCACTATCGTGACCGCTAGTGGTGGTGGCACCACTGACACCAACGGCGCTGTCCTCATCGCTTCTGCAGCTAAAGTTGTGTGTCTAACCAATTCTTAATTCTATAAGTATTTTTATAATTTTATAAATGTTTTATTTATTCATTAAATTAGTTTTTATTGTATTAACTATCCTACCTTAATTGTTGCAAAAGTTTAATAGTATATCAATGTTGTGAAACTTGAGCTGGACATCAAATTGGAAGAGGTTCCCATTAGATTTCATAAAATTGATGCTTACGATGTGGTGTAAATTTAAAAAAGTTACTCATGGAATAAATGGATCTCTTCTCATATTTAATTGTAAAAGTATTTTCATAATTTTATGAATGCTTTATTTATTCATTAACTTAGTTTTTATTGTATTAATTATCCTACCTTAATTCATGCAAAAGTTTAATAATATATCAATGTTGTGAAACCTGAGTCGGACGTCAAATTACAAGAGGTTCCTATTAGGTTTCTTAAAATTAATGGCTTACGATGTAGAGTAAATTTAAAAAAGTTACTTTTAGAGTAAGTGGATCACTTCTCATGTTTAAGTGTATAAGTATTTTTATAATTTTATAAATGCTTTATTTAGTCATTAACTTAGTTTTTATTGTATTAACTATCCTACCTTAATTGATGTAAAAGTTTAATAATATATCAATGATGTGAAACCTGAGCCGGATATCAAACTGGAAGAGGTTCCTAATATATAAATGTAAAATATTATGTAATTAATAATTTTTTATAACTATATTGAACAACATCTCTCCATCTTTTTTGGACTCAAGTAAAACAAAACATTAGAATAATGTTCCATTTTTGTAAAACTTTAAGTGACTGCCATGTTCAAAGCACAGTCTAACTACTCATTCGGTTAACCAGTTTAACAGGGTTTAGCACAGTCGAACCGTAATTTCTCCGATTTAAAGCAGTCCAACAATTTATTCGGTTAAGACTATAAACTAGTGTCGTTTTCAAGTCCGCTAAGTAATTGGACCGTTCGGTCTGGTCTAGTTATTATAACAGTGATACATATACAAGGGAGAGGGATAAAATGAGAAATATATGTTGGTAAAGCAAAAAAAAAACTCATCACATAACTATAAGATCTCCAATATTATATGAGATTGACCGTAGGAAAATGTGCATAAAAATATATTAACTTAATATAGAAATTATGAGAAAGTTGAGTTTGATGAGTTGGCACTTGGCACCCTACCTTAAATAATATATGAGTAGTAATTAATATATTACAAAAAAAAGTTGACTAATAAAATCCAAGAGATTAAATCATATAGAAAGTAACTCATCAAGTATTAGAAACATATGAAATAAAATGCTATAGATAAATCGATGAATAAAAATTTGAGTGATAAGGAGTTGTTAATAAATATGATTTATAACGAATATTAAAATGATGTTCTTAATACCCACTAACTCTTTCCCATATCAAGATGGATATTAGCATTGAAATTTTAGATTCTTTTAATGCAAAAACACATGTGAGTTGGTAATGTTGGTATTGAGTGGAGCCCTACTATGTTTTTTTTGAACTTTTTTTTTGGACTTAACACTCGCTTGTGAAGGAGGCATGTCTGAATAATATACATATATACATACAATATTATAACTATAATATTATACTAATTATAATTGTGTTTAAATTGATGGGTTACGATGTGTAATAAATTTAAAAAAGTTACTATTGGAGTATGTGAATCTCTTCAAAAATTTAATTGTAGAAGCATTTTTATAATTTTATAAATGCTTTATTTATTCGTTAACTTAGTTTTTATTTTATTAACTATCCTACCTTAATTGATGCAAAAGTTTAAAAATATATCAATGTTGGGAAAATATGAGTAATAAGGAGTTGTTAATAAATATAAATTATAAAGAATATTAAAATGAGGTTCTTAATACCCACTAACTCTTTCCCATATTAACATTGAAATTTTAGATTCTTTAAATGCAAATACACATTTGAGTTGGTAATGCTCGTAATGAGTGGGGCCCTTATATGTTTTTTTTTTTGGACTTAACACTCACTAGTGAAGGAGGCATGTCTAAATAATATATATGTATATATATATACATACAATAATATAACTATAATATTATATTAATTATAATTGTGTTAAAATTAATAGGTTATGATGTGGAGTAAATTTAAAAAAGTTATTCTTGGAGTAAGTGAATCTCTTCTCATATTTAATTCTAGAAGCATTTTTATAATTTTATAAATGCTTTATTTATTCATTAACTTAGTTTTTATTATATTAACTATCCTACCTTAATTGATGCAAAAGTTTAATAATTTAAACCGAAGTCGGACATCAAACTGGAAGATGTTACTATTAGGTTTAATCGGTTTAAACAATAAAACCATCCGGTTGGGCCGAGTGATTTTAAATATAAAAAATAAATAATTATATATAAATGTAAAATATTATATAATTAAAAAATTTATATAACTATATTGAACAACATCTCTCCATCCTTTTTGGACCCAAGTAAAACAAAACATTAGAGTAATGTATCTTTTTTTTTTAATTTTAAGTGACTGCCATGTTCAAAGCATAGTCCAACCACTTATTCGGTTATCCAGTTTAACAGTGTTTAGTACAGTCGAACCTGAATTTTTTCAGCTCTAAGTAATTCAACCATTCATTCGATTAAGATTACAAACTAGAGTCGTTTTCAAGTCCGGATAGTGATCGGACTGACCAGTCTGGTCCATTTATCTTAACACTTATATATATACAAGGGAAATGGATAACATGGGAAATATATGTTGGTAATGCAAAAAAACTCATCACATAAGTAATGGAAACTTGAGTTTGATGAGTTGGCACTAGGCACCCTACCTTAAATAATATGTGAGTAGTAATTAATATATTACCAAAAAAAAGTTGACTAATAAAATCCCCAAATAAGAGACTAAATCATATAGAAAGTAACTTAGCAAGTACTGGAAACATATGAAACAAAAAAGCTATAGATAAATTGATGAATAAAAATTTGAGTGATAAGGAGTTGTTAATAAATATGATTTATAAAGAATATTAAAATGATGTTCTTAATACCCGCCAACTCTTTCCCATGTGAACATGGATATTAGCAATGAAATTTTAGATTCTTTTAATGCAAAAACACATTTGAGTTGGTAATGCTTGTAATGAGTGGGCCCCTTATATGTTTTTATTTTACTTAACACTCACTTGTGAAGGAGGCATGTGTGAATAACAATATATATATATATATATATATATATATATATATATTATATATACATACAATACATACAATGATATAACTATAATATTATATATACATACAATATATATATATACATACAATAATATACTAATCATAATTGTATTATTTTAATGTCTTGTTAATCCATGATTAAAAAAAATTCCACAATATTGAAGAAGTAATAACTTTATTTTCTATATATGTTTTATATAAGAAATTAATGTATAAAAACTCATATTTTTTTAATATTTTGGGTAGCGTGGGATTCATGACATGTAGTTATGTGTGAATTGAGATTAATTGTACCCCCTTGTATCCCTAATTGTGTCCTCATTAAATTAGAAAGTAACAATCAATTAAAAAAGAAAGTCATACAAATATAAGCTAACATTTTTATATTACTTATTAAAATTTGATTATTTTGTATTATGAAAGTATCATTTTTTTAGGACATGTTATATTTGTTTAGTGGAGTTACAAATTTAATAAAATGGAAAAGTTCATTTCATGGTCGTAGCATTGTCATTCATATCCCAAACACAAGGTCTTTATGGTAAAATCACTTTAATTATCTTGTTCAATGTATCAAGCTTGATATTCATCCAATAGCTATCTCAGTTCATGTGTATAAATAGCATCACATTTGGAGTGAAAAAATCACACCAAATAACAAGTTTCTTCATTTTCTTCTTGCCCATTTCATTCTTATCTTCCAACCACCACCATGAATGCAGTCAATGACTCAAACAGTATACAATACATGAAACTGATGCATGCGTGATCATCTATGGAACTGATGCATGCCTGATCATCTATGGTCCAAATCAACCTCGACCAGGGTTTGGTCGTCTTGCCTAGGTGTTCAAGGTATGATCAACAAGTTCAAGGCAATGCCCAAGTTGGAACGAACCCGCAATATGTTTAACTGTGAAAGCTTCTTGAAGAAAATGCTCACCAAGACCCTAGAGAATCTAAAAAAAGAGAACATGAAAAGGGAAATAAAGGTTTTAATGTTCCAGTGTATGAATTCTGGTAGCATTGTTAACAACAATGCTAGCAACGTTGATATGAATGACCTTTTGTGGGCAATAAACCAGAACCTGAAAGATGTTGATGGGAAAAAAGGTGTGGATGAAACCGAACATGACACAATAATGGCTCTAAATGGAGCAGAAGCTTTGAATGGAGAAGGTGCAAATATTGGTGTTGAAGGCAAAGGAATGATTGAGGCCAATATTGGTGTCGTGGAGAATGAGGATTTGGCTTTTGACTTTGGCAATGATGGAGGGGATGCATCGCTTGCATTTGGGGATGATTATCTCTCAAATGAGTCTGAGAATGGTTCTTCAACCCCATGAAGAATCATGTTGTTTTCTAATAACATTTGAAGGGTCTCTTTGGCTTGGATTGTCCTTGCCACCTTTATGCATATTTGTTTTTCAGTCTTTGAATTTCTATATGTCGTGTTACAGCGATTGGTTGTGAGTCTAGTTTTCATGGGTTGTGTTTATGCTTTGATTAGAAATCAAAGCTAGTCGTTGTTGTTTTTCAGTATGTTTGATCATGTGAGAAATCTATCAGCGGAATAAAGAGACTCATTTATGGTGTTTTTAGTGATTTTGTAGTAATGGTCTTCCTTGAGAACCAGAAATTCAGGAAAACGATAAGGATAGTTCTCACCTCAATCACATAACAAGGAGTAAAGATTGTAATAAACAAAAGAACACAATATTAAACAAAATGAAACTTTTATCTTTTTATTTACTATGAAATCACAATTTTGTAATTGGAAACATGAGGAAAAATAATTATTTGTCCTTCGATTAATGTAGAAGATATTTGTTCCGTATCAAAAGTATATAAGATATCATTCATCTTAAAAGTACATACATTTTTTTTTAATGAATCTTATTAATATTTAGAATGACATACATAACAAATAAAAGTGCTTATGCAAAATATTGTCTGTCACATCACAAAATTTACTTCTTTTTTTTTCTTTATGTGAAGATATATTCAAAACAAATATATTTTGATTAACCAATATAAATTATGTTTTAAAAGGTATAAATTCTCCTTTAATTGGTAAGCTTTCATATTAACTGACAAAATACATATGCATGAATCTGGGTAAAATTTTAATATAGATTTATTAATTAATGAAATCATGTCAAACCCACCAAAAGTTAATTGTCGAAAACAATTATATTATTAAAATGAATATTAGAGGAGTATGAGTGGAAAGGATTTGAGTTGAACTTGCCTCAGCTCAGTTCGAATCATTAAGGATTAACACAAGTCGAGTTTCACGCAAGTTTAATATCGAACTATTTTAAGCTCACGTTCATGAACTTTTGAGCAGATTGATGAACTCAAATTTATATTGCTCATCAACATTTATCTATAATGTGTTAATGAATAATGCGTACAGAAAAATTGTGAATTTTAATAATAAATGTAAATATCAATTAAAGTTCATGTTCCAAAGATAGTATAGATGTATATGCAATGTATAGAAAGAAAGTAAGATGAAAAGGTAATATGAAAAATTGAAGAATTAATATGTACTATTTAATTTTATTTGAATAGTCAATATTAAAAATAAGTACACATAATTTTTAAAATCAATTATGTGATCATAAACTAATTTTTAATTTTAATCATCTATGTATATTTATATGAGACTAATTTACTTTTATCTTAATTTTTAAATGAAAATTATTCTCAATCACTCTCGTGTGTATATATATATATATATATATATATATATATGATCTAGAATGAACCTAACAAATTAAAATATATTTGCCCACAAATTTAACTCTTTTATTTAACCAAATCATTTTGTAGCTTAAATTCGACTTATTCATGTCATGGGAGGAGTCATATCCATAGAAAAGAGTGTTAATAATGTTCAGAGAATATATTATTGTTGCAATGCATATTTACTTCACATGGTTCGATTTATCTTATTAGTTCTGTGAGAGGGTATGATTATATAATTTTTTAACGAAAAAATCAATATTTTTAGATTTTACATATATCAAATAACATTTTTCACTTTTTAAAAGATGAGCAAAAGGAAAGAGAAAATGCAAACAAAAAAAACTAGGGTCCGAATATAAAAAAACTGTGCAAATGTTCCAATGCGTAGTATTAAAAAACACTACATGAATGATTCTCTCTGTAAGATTTAAGTCCTTCAATAACAATATATAAATTAAATTTTGGTTAAAAGTTGCCAATTATGAAACGAAAAAGTAGATTTAAAATGGAGAGGATATCCACCGATGTTGAATATATGAGGATGGACAAAAGGAACAAAATGGAATTAAAAGGGATAAAGTGGAGCAACAAAAGATGGATAAAGTTACCACTATATTGTTTAGGCATTTTACAAAGTGGAAGAAATGGTATGACTATAATTTATCATTCCTATATTAGTAATATTATTTCTGTTCCTATACGACATAAAACTTTATTCCCATGGCTATTCAATTTAGCCATTAATTTATTTCTATTACACTGAATCTATTTATTTATATTTAAAATGTGTACATTTTTAAGAAAGTAGTTCGGTTTTTATTTGGGGGAAAACATATTTCAGAGTAGAAATATTTAAACGTATATAAATGAAATCTTGAATGAGATTGACATACCCTTGAGATGGATTATGAGGAGAAGAAAATTTGGAATCATAAATGTAACACCCCAAATTTTAATCCTTAAAATTATAGTAACAGTCCTGGAAGCCTCGCTTGAGCGAGAGTTGTCTCGCCTGGGCGAGAAATGGCAATTTTGGGCTGTTGACACAGTGTAATCGATTACACACTGCTGGTAATCGATTACATCGTATTAAAAGCATCAGATATGTGCATCTGACACACTGTAATCGATTACACACTTCTCGTAATCGATTACACACTGCTGGTAATCGATTACACTCTGCTGGTAATCGATTACACTCTGCTGGTAATCGATTACACTCTGCTGGTAATCGATTACACTCTGCTGGTAATCGATTACACTCTGCTGGTAATCGATTACACACTGCTGGTAATCGATTACACACTTCTGGTAATTGATTACATCGTATTAAAAGCATCAGATATGCACATTT
This sequence comes from Lupinus albus, assembly GCA_009771035.1. Lineage (NCBI taxonomy): Eukaryota > Viridiplantae > Streptophyta > Magnoliopsida > Fabales > Fabaceae > Lupinus > Lupinus albus. The sequence goes on from CM020016.1 coordinate 17,355,535, forward strand.
TTCACGTTGTAATCGATTACACCATGTTGGTAATCGATTACAACCCGACGACACCTCTTTAAAACAGAAACCCAAACACATTTTTGGGTTAGAACTTCGAAGAGAAGAGAGAGATGAGAGCTTTTCAAGAGCAAGGAGCCTTAGGACTCATCTTGGAGCTTGGGAAGAGGTAAACCTCTTGTTACTAACTCTTCTCCTTCCTCTCTAACTTGTTTTGGGTATGTTGGATTTATTTTCAAAACATGAGAAACCATGGAAACTCATCCTTTAGAGTTATGGTTCGTTTTATGTTGTTTTTATCTTGTAAACTCTTGGTTTAGAGTTGGTATTTGATGAATGGAAAGTTTTATGGGTTATTCATGAAAAACACCCAAAAACCCCCAAAATGAGAATATGAGTATAAAGAGAAAGAGATGAAATGTTAGATGTGGATAATGAGTAGTGCTTTAATATTTAGAAACTTGTATTGAAGTAGTTTTGGAAATATTGAAATATGAGATGTTATGCATGTTTTAGATGGATGAATATTGATGATGAATATTTTGTATGATTAAATGATGCAAAATAAGTTGTTTATGTGATATTTGGAATAAATTACTAACATTGTTGTTATCGGTGGAAATGAGGAAAGATCCTAAGGTTGGAGGAAATCGCGGAGTAGACTTTTAAAGTTACTCGGAACTGATCTCCAACGCTCACCGAGGTAAGGGATAAGTGTTTTCTAAATCATACTGGCTGATATAAATGAGGTATGTGAAAGAGGTAATGATTTAAAACAATACGTCTGTAATTTATGCATTATGTTGGAAAATGCGTGATTTTAATGTTATGGAAAAAGAAGGAAACAATTTATTTGGGGGAGTACCAAAGGAAATAAGACTCAAAACGAATTCAATTTATTTGGGGGAGTACCAAAGGAAATAAGACTCAAAACGAATTCAATTTATTTGGGGGAGTACCAAAGGAAATAAGACTCAAAACGAATTCAATTTATTTGGGGGAGTACCAAAGGAAATAAGACTCAAAACGAATTCAATTTATTTGGGGGAATACCAAAGGAAATAAGACTCAAAACGAATTCAATCTATTTGGGGGAGTACCAAAGGAAATAAGACTCAAAACGAATTCAATTTATTTGGGGGAGTACCAAAGGAAATAAGACTCAAAACGAATTTAATCTTTTTGGGGGAGTACCAAAGGAAATATGACTCAAATGAATGTCGTATGCATGCTATAGGATATATAGTATGGGATATATATTCTATAGGGTGAATATGAATGATGAGAAATGTGAATGTCAAATGAATGTCGTATGCATGCTATAGGATATATAGTATGAGATATATATTCTATAGGGTGAATATGAATGATGAGAAATGTGAATGTCAAATGAATGTCGTATGCATGCTATAGGATATATAGTATGAGATATATATTCTATAGGGTGAATATGAATGATGAGAAATGTGAATGTCAAATGAATGTCGTATGCATGCTATATGATATATAGTATGGGATATATATTCTATAGGGTGAATATGAATGATGAGAAATGTGAATGTCAAATGAATGTCGTATGCATGCTATAGAATATATAGTATGAGATATATATTCTATAGGGTGAATATGAATGATGGGAAATGTGAATGTCACATGAATGTCGTATGCATGCTATAGGATATATAGTATGGGATATATATTCTATAGGGTGAATATGAGCGATAAAAAGAGGATGTTGAGAAAGAAAGTAATATACATGCTATAGAGTATATATTATGGGATATATATGTTATAGGGTGGATATGAATAACGATACAGATGATGTTTCGAAACGAACGTAATATGCATACTATAGAATATATATTATTGGATATATATATACTATAAGATGAATATGAGTAAAGTGACAATTAAAGGAAGATGATTATGAATGTTTACAATTCCGTATGTGTGTTTACGAATTATATTAAAGCTTAATTGTATTGGAAATGTGGATTATCGTGTGATGTTAGTTTTGAACTAATGACTTACTCCCTTTTGTTTTGTGTGTTGTTTATGATAATCCCATTGTAGGTAAATGAAGGATTTTGAGGATTAAGCTCAATTAAGAAGCTTTTGTGTTTATTTACTCGATTGTCTTTATTTCTATTTGATATTGTAGTTGATTTGATAGTATTTTGGGATAAATGTAATCTGATTAGGATAATATGGTGATATGTAGTTATGGACGTTATAACTCTGGAAAACCCATAACTGGACGTATGTGATAAAGGCTATCTGAATGAATTATGTTTTTCCGCAACATAAATTTGTATGATAATATAATAGGTTAAAGAGTATTTTCAAAGAGAGATACTCGAGAGTTTTTAATGAAGGTGACAACTGTATGTAAGAATGGATTAAAATAAATTAAAAATTTTCAAGGGTAGATTTCGGGTCGTTACAATAAACCTATCCATTTTGAAATGGTGACTAAGTGATTAACCTAACTAACCCTCGTAGTTATGTTCTAGTTCTTCACAATTTCCTCTCCCACTATCGCCGCCGCTAGTGGTAGTGGCACCACTGACACCAATGGCACTGTCCTTGGCGCTTCTGCAGCTCAAGTTGTGTTTATAACCAATGTTTAATTGTAGAAGTATTTTTATAATTTTATAAATTCTTTATTTATTCATTCACTTAGTTTTTATTGTGTTAACTATCTTACCTTAATTGATGCAAAAGTTTAATAATATATCAATGTTGTGAGACCTGAGTTGGACATCAAATTGGAAGAGATTCTCATTAGATTTCTTAAAATTGATGGTTTACGATGTGGAGTAAATTTAAAAAAGTTACTTGTGGAGTAAATGGATCACTTCTCATGCTTAATTGTAGAAGTATTTTTATAATTTTATAAATTCTTTATTTATTCATTAACTTAGTTTGTATTGTATTAACTATCCTACCTTAATTGATGCAAAAGTATAGTAATATATCAATGTTGTGAAACCTGAGTCGTACATCAAATTGGAAGAGGTTCCTATTAGGTTTCTTAAAATATATGGCTTACGATGTGTAATAAATTAAAAAACGTTACTCGTGAAGTAAATGAATCTTTTCTCATGTTTAATTGTAGATGTATTTTTATAATTTTATAAATGTTTTATTTATTCATTAACTTTCCTACCTCAATTGATGCAAAAGTTTAAAAATATATTAATGTTCTGAAACCTGAGTCGGACATCAAATTGGAAGAGGTTCCTATTAGGTTTCTTAAAATAGATGGTTTACGATGTGGAGTAAATTTACAACAGTTACTCTTGAATTAAGTGAATCATTTCTCATGTTTAATTGTAGAAGTATTTTTATAATTTTATAAATAATTTATTTATTCATTAACTTAATTTTAATTGTATTAACTATCCTACCTTAATTCATGCAAGTGTTTAATAATATAACAATGTTGTGAAACCTGAGTCGGATATCAAACTGGAAGATATTCCTATTAGGATTAACCGGTTTAAACATTTAAACCATCCGATCGGACTAGGTGATTTTAAATATAATTAATATTTTTTATCTATAAATAAATAATTATATATAAATGTTAAATGTTATATAATTAATAATTTTACAAAACTATATTGAACAACATCTCTCCATCTTTTTGGACAAAAGTAAAACAAAACAATAGAGTAATGTTCAATTTTTTGAAATTTTAAGTGACTCTCATGTTCAAAGCATGGTTCAACCACTCATTCGGTTATCTAGTTTAATCGGGTTTAGCACAGTCGAACCAGAATTTCTCCAGTTCAAAGCAATCTAATCATTCATTCGGTTAAGACTACAAACTAGAGTCGTTTTCAAGTCCGGCCTGGTCTAGTTTTCATAACACAAATATATATACAAGGGAGATGGATAAAATTAGAAATATATGTCGGTAAAACAAAAAAACTCATCACATAACTATAAGATCTCAAATATTGTATGGGATTGACTATAGGAAAATGTGCACAAAAATATAATAATTAAATATATAAATTATGAGAAAGTTGAATTTAATGAGTTGACACTTTGCACTGTACCTTAAATAATATATGAGTAGTAATAAATATATTACAAAGAAAAAATTGACTAATAAAATTCCCAATAAGAGACTAAATCATATTGAAAGTAACTCATCAAATATTGTATGGGATTAACTATAGGAAAACGTGCACAAAAATATATTAATTTAATATAGAAATTATGAGAAAGTTAAATTTAATGAGTTGACACTTGGCACCATACCTTAAATAATATATGAGTAGTAATTAATATATTACAAAGAAAATGTTGACTAATAAAATCCCCAATAGGAGAATAAATCATATTAAAAGTAACTCATCAAGTACTAGAATCATATGAAACGAAAAAGCTATAGATAAATAGATGAAGAAAATTTTGAGTAATAAGGAGTTGTTAATAATTATGATTTATAAAGAATATTAAGATGATGTTCTTATTACCCACCAACTCTTTCCCATATCAACATGGATATTTCCATTGAAATTTCAGATTCTTTTAATGCAAAAACACATTTGTGTTGGACAGTTGGTAATGCTTGTAATGAGTGGACCCCTTATATGTTTTTTTTGGACTTAACACTCATTTGTGAACTAGGCATGTCTGAATAATAATACATACATATATATATATATACAATAATATAAATATAATATTATACTAATTATAATTGTGTTATGATAATGTTAATTCGTAATTAGTAATATATATACATATAATAATAAAACTATAATATTATACTAATTATAATTGTATTATTATAATGTCTGATTAATCAATAATTAAATAAATCTCTTTTTACCATAATAATGAAGTAATATCTTTATTTTTTTATGTATGTTGTATATAAGAAATTAATGTATAAAAACTCATATTTTTTTAATATTTTTTTTATATTTTGGTTAGGTAAGGATTCATCACATGTAGTTATGGGTGAATTGAGATCAATTGATCTCACTTGTATCCCCAATTGTGTACTCACTTAATTAGAAAGTAACGAAAAATAGGAAAGTCATACAAATATAAACTAACATTTTTATATTATTTATTAAAATTTGATTAACTTTTAATATGAAAGCATCATTTTTTAGGACATGTGATATTTGTTTAGTAGAGGTCAAATTTAATAAAATGGAAAAGTTAGTTTCATTGTCATAGCATTGTCATCCTATCCCAAACACAATGTCTTTATGGTAAAATGACTTTAATTATCTTGTTCAATGTATCAACCTTGGTATTCATCCAAGAGCTATCTCATATCATCTATATAAATAGCATCATAATTGGAGTGAAAAAATCACACCAAATAACAAGTTTCTTCATTTTCTTCTTGCCCATTTCGTTCTTATCTTCCAACCACCACCATGAATGCAGCCAATGACTCAAACAGTACACAATACATGAAACTGAAGAACAAGCTGATTAAGCAGACGAGTGAGATCAGCACTCTCGATGGAACTGATGCATGTGTCATCATTTATGGCCCAAATCAACCTCGACCAGAGATTTGGTCGTCTCGCCTAGGTGTTCAAGGTATGATCAACAAGTTCAAGGCAATGCCAAAGTTGGAACGAACCAGGAATATGTTTAACCGTGAAAGCTTCTTGAAGAAAATGCTCACCAAGACCCTACAGAAGCTGGAGAATCTGAAAAAGGAGAACATGAAAAGGAAAATCGAGCTTTTAATGTTCCAGTGTATGAATTCTGGTAGCATTGTTAACAACAATGCTAGCAACGTTGATATGAATGACCTCGTGTGGGCAATAAACCAGAACCTGAAAGATGTTGATGGGGAAAATGGTGTGGATGAAACCGAACATGGCACAATAATGGCTCTAAATGGAGCAGAAGCTTTAAATGGAGAAGGTGCAAATGTTGGTGTTGATGGCAAAGGAATGATTGAGGCCAATATGGGTGTCGTGGAGAATGAGGATTTGGCTTCTGACTTTGGCAATGATGGAGGGGATGCAGCGCTTGCATTCGGAGATGATTGTCTCTCAAATGAGTCTGAGAATGGTTCTTCAACCCCATGAAGAATCATGTTGTTTTCTAATAATATTTGAAGGGTCTCTTTGGCTTGGATTGTCCTTGTCATCTTTATGCAAATTTGTTTTTCTGTCTTTGAATTTCTATAAGTCGTGTTACAGCGATTGGTCGTGAGTCTAGTTATCATGGATTGTGTTTATGCTTTGATTAGAAATCAAAGCTAGCCGTTGTTGTTTTTCAGTATGTTTGATCTTGTGAGAAATCTACCAGTTGAATAAAGAGACTCTTTTATGGTGTTTTCAGTGATTTGGTACTAATGGTCTTCCTTGAGAGCGAGAAATTCAGGAATACGATAAGGATAGTTCTCACCACACTCACATAACAATGAGTAAGGCTAATAGTCGAATGTCAGACAATAATAAACAAAAGACAACATACAATGATATATTTATCTTATTATTTACTATGAAATCACAATTTTGGCATTGAAAATATGAGAAAAAACAATCACTTATCCTTCCTTTAATGGAGAACATCTTTGTTCCATAACAAAAACATATAAGATATCATTCATCTTAAAAAATACATCATAATTATATTTTTAACTTAAATACATTCTATTAATGAATTTCATTAATATTTAGAGTGATATTTATTATAAGATAAAAAAGAGTTTATGAAAAATATTGCCTTGCACATCACAAATTTTACTTCTTTTTTTCATTATCTGAATATATATCTATTGATATCTTCAAAACAAATATCTTTTGATTAACCAATATAAATTATGTTTTAAAAGGGATAAATACTCCTTTAATTGGTAAGCTTTCACATTAAAAGAAATATACACATGCTTGAATCTAGATAAAATTTTAATATAGATTTATTAATTAATGAAATTATATCAAACCCATCATTAAAGTTAACGGTCTTGAACAATTTATATTATTAAAATGTATATTAGAGGAGTATGAGTGGAAAGGACTTGAGTCAAACTTGTCTCAGCCCACCTCTAATCGTTAAGGATTGATACAATGTCAAACTATTTTGAGCTCACGTTCCACTCAATTAAAGTTTATGAATTTTCGAGAAGATTGATGAGCTCACATTTATATTAGTCATCAACATTTGCCTATAATGTGTTAATGAATTATGCAAACAGAAAAAGTATGAATTTTAATAATAAATGTAATTATTAATTAAAGTTCATGTTGGAAAAATACTATAAATGAATATGCATGTATAGAAAGAGAGTAAGGTGAAAAAATAATATGAAAATGTGAACAATTAATATGTAATAAGTAATTTTATTTGAATATTCAATATTAAAACTAAGTACACATAATTTTTTTAAACAATTATGTGATCATTAACTAACTTTTAATTTTAATCATCTATTTGTATGAGACTGATTCACTTTTATCTTAATTTTTATATGAAAATTATTCTCAATCAATCTTGTAGCTTAAATTCAACTTGTTTATGTCATGGGAGGAGTCATGTCCATAGAAAAGAGTGTTAACAATGTTCAGAGAATATATTATTGTTATAATGCATCTCTGATTCATATGGTTCGATTTCTCTTATTAGTTCGATGAGATGGTATGATTAGATAATTTTTTAATGAATAAATCAAGATATGAACTAATGGACTAATGGAGCAATGGACTAATGGATATTGTTTAGGCATTTTACAAAGTGGATGAAACGGTATGAACTATCATTTATCCTTCCTATATTATCCTCATAATATTATTTTTGTTCTTATATGGTTAGGAAGTAAGTTTCACATTGCTTACCTCATTGTCTCGTGAATTGTTTAAATATCTATTGCACTACTCATCTCATTGTCAATTGGTTTTAAGATGGAACCTTAGCAAGGTATCAGAGTCATACTCCAACTTTTTTCCGGTTGTTATGAGGCAAAATGTGTCATTTAGTTAAGGGTCAAAGATAACCATTCCTCTAACCTGACATGCTTATATAGAGGGTCATGTTAGAAGTAAGCCTCACATCGCCTATCTTAGTATCTCGGGAATGATTTAAATACCTGTTGGACTACTCATCTTATTGCCATTGGTTTTGATATAGAACCTTAACCTATGCAATATAAAATTTTATCCCCATGGCTATTCAATTTAGTTATTAATTTATCTCTATCTACATATTGAATCTATTTATTTATATTTAAAATGGGTTAATTTTTAAGAAATTAGTTCGGTCTTTATTTGGAAAAAAAAACTATTCCACAATAGAAATGTTTAAACGTACATGAATGAAATCTTGAATGAGATGGCTTATGAGGAGAAGAAAAATTGGAATCATACACCCTATCCATTTGAAATCGTGACTGAATCATTAACCTAACTAACACTCATAGTTATAGTTCTTCACATTGAACCAGAGCTACCTGTGATGATCTCTGATCACTAACCAAAGCTGATGTCAATGCTATGTCATTATTGGATTTTGGTTATGGGTGTCCCAATGGATGATTCTTAATAAAAAATGGACAATCCATAAATTTTAGTGCCCATATCAAATATATATTTTTATTCATTAATAGAAAATTGTCTCTGACTAAAATTCTTATTTCTACGAAGTCTTTAAAATAATAAAAATGAAGAAAGAGAAATGGGTGAATATATTAATCAACAATGAAAAGAGGAAGAAAGTACAACAATTCTATTTTCTTTTTATTCACGTGAAGTAACATTTAATAGCGCTTACTTGAATGAATGTTGTTAAAAGTATAAGGTAGACATTTAGCAATGATCACTTAAGTGAGCGTTGTTAATTGTAAAAAATAGACATTTAATAGTGCTCGCTTGGGTGAGAGTGGTTAAAAATAGATATCTAACAACGTTCAATTGAGTGAATGTTATTGAAAGTGGTCATTTAACAATGTTTGTTTGAGTAAATGATATTAAAAGTGTACGTTTAACTGATTCGTTTGAGTGAGTACTGTTAAATGTATATTTTCAACTATTTAACAGCTTGAATGAATGTTATTAAAAATAGATAAATGGTAGGGTCCATTTAACAACAAAATATTTTGTACAGAATGAGAATAATCCTATAAAAAATATCAGCACCTACAAGTGTCTAAAAGCACGAGTAATTAAGGGAAGAAGTGGATGGGTTTTTTTAATGACTATACGAATAAAATTTTGGAAAAAAGTGTATGACAAAGTCTAAAAGTATTAGAATTTCTTACGCACTTATTATTTATAAGTTAATCATGATGACAAATTATATATAATTTTTTATGTTAAACTCCATAGATATTACATTAAATAATGTTATTTACAAACCAAACTAAGGTAACTTGAGTTGTTATTTGGTTTTTAAATTATTTTGAGATCCATGTAAGATATGAGGAGAAATATACGATAACTTTACATTTCTTACCCTATGCCACATAACATTATGAAAACTTTCACAACTTCTATTGTTGGATTATTTGTCATTTCAAATTCCTCGAAGAAAATCTTTTCTCCCGAAGACATTATGGATTCCACCTCTCAAATACTCCCAAAATTTTATCTTATTATGTTCATCTAGCATTGCGTAAATAATAATCAAATTAAATTTGTTATTCTGTTAGGAATTATATTGGAGCATATTTTTTGCTCAACATGCGTACTACTACATTTATCCTATCATTCTCATTGATTAATAATATATCAATGTTGTGAAACCTGAGTCGGACGTCAAATTACAAGAGGTTCCAAGTAGGTTTCTTAAAATTAATGGCTTACGATGTAGAGTAAATTTAAAAAAGTTACTTTTGGAGTAAGTGGATCACTTCTCATGTTTAAGTGTATAAGTATTTTTATAATTTTATAAATGCTTTATTTAGTCATTAACTTAGTTTTTATTGTATTAACTATCCTACCTTAATTGATGTAAAAGTTTAATAATATATCAATGATGTGAAACCTGAGCCGGATATCAAACTGGAAGAGGTTCCTAATATATAAATGTAAAATATTATGTAATTAATAATTTTTTATAACTATATTGAACAATATCTCTCCATCTTTTTTGGACTCAAGTAAAACAAAACATTAGAATAATGTTCCATTTTTTTTAAATTTTAAGTGACTGCCATGTTCAAAGCATAGTCTAACTACTCATTCGGTTAACCAGTTTAACAGGGTTTAGCACAGTCGAACCGGAATTTCTCCGATTTAAAGCAGTCCAACAATTTATTCGGTTAAGACTATAAACTAGTGTCGTTTTCAAGTCCGCTCAGTAATTGGACCGTTCGGTCTGGTCTAGTTACTATAACAGTGATACATATACAAGGGAGAGGGATAAAATGAGAAATATATGTTGGTAAAGCAAAAAAAAAAAACTCATCACATAACTATAAGATCTCCAATATTATATGAGATTGACCGTAGGAAAATGTGCATAAAAATATATTAACTTAATATAGAAATTATGAGAAAGTTGAGTTTGATGAGTTGCCACCTGGCACCATACCTTAAATAATATATGAGTAGTAATTAATATATTACAAAAAAAAGTTGACTAATAAAATCCAAGAGATTAAATCATATAGAAAGTAACTCATCAAGTATTAGAAACATATGAAATAAAATGCTATAGATAAATCGATGAATAAAAATTTGAGTGATAAGGAGTTGTTAATAAATATGATATATAACGAATATTAAAATGATGTTCTTAATACCCACTAACTCTTTCCCATATCAAGATGGATATTAGCATTGAAATTTTAGATTCTTTTAATGCAAAAACACATGTGAGTTGGTAATGCTGGTAATGAGTGGAGCCCTAGTATGTTTTTTTTGATCTTTTTTTTGGACTTAACACTCGCTTGTGAAGGAGGCATGTCTGAATAATATACATATATACATACAATATTATAACTATAATATTATACTAATTATAATTGTGTTTAAATTGATGGGTTACGATGTGTAATAAATTTAAAAAAGTTACTATTGGAGTATGTGAATCTCTTCTCAAATTTAATTGTAGAAGCATTTTTATAATTTTATAAATGCATTATTTATTCGTTAACTTAGTTTTTATTTTATTAACTATCCTACCTTAATTGATGCAAAAGTTTAAAAATATATCAATGTTGTGAAAATATGAGTAATAAGAAGTTGTTAATAAATATAAATTATAAAGAATATTAAAATGAGGTTCTTAATACCCACTAACTCTTTCCCATATTAACATTGAAATTTTAGATTCTTTAAATGAAAATACACATTTGAGTTGGTAATGCTCGTAATGAGTGGGGCCCTTATATGTTTTTTTTTTTGGACTTAACACTCACTAGTGAAGGAGGCATGTCTAAATAATATATATGTATATATATATATACATACAATAATATAACTATAATATTATATTAATTATAATTGTGTTAAAATTGATAGGTTATGATGTGGAGTAAATTTAAAAAAGTTATTATTAGAGTAAGTGAATCTCTTCTCGAAGGAGGGTCCTGACTCTCTTAGCCGACATTGGCCCCATACCACTGGCCTGTCAGAGACCTTGCACAGATCCCCAACCGCTACAACCCTGTCAGCGCTATTCAATCATAACATGATTTGCCGACAATCAGTCCATCCCCAGAATTATATCTAACTGGGATAACGACAAACAGACTGAGTCTATGGTAAATATCACACCTTTTACCACAACCGGACTCTAGAACATAAACGTCGACACCACCACCAGCACAAAGATTGGGGTCGACGCGACCAAGTCAGAAGTAATGACTCAGTTTACAATCTCAGTCGGTTTTCACATTTAACATATATGAGGGAGTGTGTCGCTCCCGAATCAACAACACTAAACAAGGAATACCTGTCACCATGCGTTTACCTCTCGCCGGATCATCAACACCCGATGTCCCTGCGCCACTTAGGGTAACCATCCGACCGTGGTCCCTTGCCTCCCCAGCATGCATGACATTAGGTCTCCGATCCAGCTTGGGACAATACCTTTTAATATGCCCAAACTCCTTGCAGTGGAAACATCCATTCCCTTTTCCCGGGCGCGTATTTCCATAGTGAAGTCTACCACACTTGTAACACTAGTCAGTAAGCTAATTTTAATTCACTCAAGTCAGGAAATCACATAGTCTCATAACAAGTCGCATGTCATCATACCAAAGCCACATGCTTTAAACATTCAATACACACAATCTCAACTAGTCAAATTTTTACACATGTTACAAAGAAGCAAGTAAGGCCATGCCCTAGGTCGCAGAATTAACTATGCTCTGATACCATGTTGTAACGACCCGATTTTCTACCCTTGAAAATTTTTCATTCATTTTAATCATTTTGCATGCATTTTCCTACACTTACTATCATACTTTCAAATTCCATAATCACCTACACTTGATTTGACAGAAAAACATAATTCATATTCGTAGTGTCTCACGGATAATGAGACCCCATAAGTATAGTTCTCCGAAATAACCATACACCCAGTTACAAATATTCGACTAATGGTTAGCTATGATTACAATCATTTAAATCCGCAAGTAGCCATTTAAGATACAAAAACATAAATAGTGAATCCGAAGTCTAAAGCTCCTAAAGCTCCCGAACTAGCATACTTCATTCATCTATTTACCTGCAATGGGATTATCAATGACAAAAGTACAAAACACACAAAGGAGTAAGTCGTTAATTCAATAAACGTCATTATAAGATAATCCACATTAGAAAAAGGGTTAGTAAACCATTTCCGAAATTCATTTTGTCTTGCTGCATTACTTGAGCCAAAGTCACTACACCCCTCAGGGTTAGCTAAAAGCAGATTCTCATCTTTTTTACCAATAAAACACGCCTCATAAACTCGGGTCGAAGTGTTGCTACATAAACTCGAGCCGAAGTCGCTACACCCTTTAGGGTTAGCTAAAAGCAAATTCTCATCTCCTTTATAAAGAAAACATGCCGCATAAACTCGGGCCGAAGTGTTGCTACATAAACTCGAGCCGAAGTCGCTACACCCCTTAGGGTTAGCTAAAAACAAATTCTCATCTCTTTTATAAAGAAAACATGCCGCGTAAACTCGGACTGAAGTGTTGCTACATAAACTCGAGCCGAAGTCGCTACACCCCTTAGGGTTAGCTAAAAACAAATTCTCATCTCTTTTATAAAGAAAACATGTCGCGTAAACTCGGGCTGAAGTGTTGCCTCATAAACTCGGGCCGAAGTGTTGCCTCATAAACTCGGGTCGAAGTGTTGCCTCATAAACTCGGGCCGAAGTGTTGCCTCATAAACTCGGGCCGAAGTGTTGCCTCATAAACTCGGGCCGAAGTGTTGTCTCATAAAATCGGGCCGAAGTGTTGCCTCATAAACTCGAGCCGAAGTGTTGCCTCATAAACTCGGGCCGAAGTCGCTAACCATTTCTGGTTGGCTAAAAATATATTTTTCCTTCCATCGATTTGCAATCACTCATTTCCCGTAAATCCACGTCATCTTTAGTATAAACACTCCATATCTGTTTATACTAAATACGTGATTTACAATATAATTATTGCATGGCCAGGAAACACACACCTTTTCCATCTTCCGTAAATCTACGCCTACTTTAGTATAAACACACCCATATATGTTCATACTAAATGCGCAATTTACAACTTATTCATTTCATAACCAGAAAATACCCACATTTTCCTTTTCCGTAAATCTATGCCATCTTTAATATAAACACACCCATATATGTTTATACTAAATGCGTAATTTACAACTTAATCTTTGCATAACCAGAAAATACACATTTTCTATTTCAAATGCAAAATTAAAGACTTATCCTTACCTCGGTGAGTATTGGGGTTCGGTTCTTGGCAACTTCTCTAGTTCTATCGACACCACCTCCAACCTTAGGATCTTTCCTCATCCCACCACATACACAATGTTAGTCATTTATTCCAAATATCACATAAACAACTTATATTGCATCATTTAATCGTACAAAATATTCATCATCAATATTCAACCATCTAAAACATGCATAACATCTCATATTTCAATATTTGGGGGTAAACTCATTTTCTACCTCTAGCATTTTACTCATTCTCTCCTTTTACCACATTTTCACTTTTAGGGTTTTTGGGGTTTTCATGAATCAACCCACAACCCTTTCCATTCTTGAGATACTATCTCTAAACCAAGAGTTTACAAGATAAAAACAACATAAAACGAACCATAACTCTAAAGAATGAGTTTCCATGGTTTCTCATGTTTTGAAAATAAATCCAACATACCCAAAACAAGTTAGAGAGGAAGAAGAAGAGTTAGTAACAAGAGGTTTACCTATTCTCAAGCTCCAAGATGAGTCCTAAGGCTCCTTGCTCTTGAAAAGCTCTCCTCTCTCTCTTATCTTCGAAGTTCTAACCTAAAATGTGTTTTGGGTTTCTATTTTATAGACACTGCGATAAGTGTAATCGATTACAAGTATAGTGTAATCGATTACACTGTGTAAATTGTAGAGGCATCGTCTCTATGTAATTGATTACCAACATGGTGTCATCGATTACATTAATACGATGTAATCGATTACCAGAAGTGTGTAATCGATTACATTAATACAATGTAATCGATTACCAGAAATGTGTAATCGATTACATTAATACGATGTAATCGATTACCAGAAGTGTGTAATCGATTACACTGTGTCAGATGCACAGGTCTGATTAGTTTATCATCATGTAATCGATTACCAGGAGTGTGTAATCGATTACACTGTGTCAGATGCACAGGTCTGATTAGTTTATCATCATGTAATCGATTATCAGGAGTGTGTAATCGATTACATTGTGTCAGATGCACAGGCCTGATTAGTTTATCATCATGTAATCGATTACCAGGAGTGTGTAATCGATTACACTGTGTCAACAGCCCAAAATTTTCATTTCTCGCCCAGGCGAGACAACTCTCGCTCAGGCGAGAATCCTCCAGTATAATCCAGGATTTCACCCTCCCAGGTGATCCTTTCTCGCTCAGGCGAGAATCTCTCGATCAAGCGAGGCTTCTAGGATTGATACTATAATTTTAAAGATTAAAATTTGGGGTGTTACACTTGTGAGAAATCTATCAGTTCAATAAAGAGACTCTTTTATGGTGTTTTCAGTGATTTGGTACTAATGGTCTTCCTTGAGAGCGAGAAATTCAGGAAAACGATAAGGATAGTTCTCACCACACTCACATAACAATGAGTAAGGCTAGTAGTCGAATGTCAGACAATAATAAACAAAAGACAACATACAATGATATATTTATCTTATTATTTACTATGAAATCGCAATTTTGGCATTGAAAATATGAGAAAAAACAATCACTTATCCTTCCATTAATGGGGAAGATATTTGTTCCATAACAAAAACATATAAGATATCATTCATCTTAAAAAATACATCATAATTATATTTTTAACTAAAATACATTTTTTTAATGAATCTCATTAATATTTAGAGTGACATTTATCATAAGATACAAAATAGTTTATGAAAAATATTGCCTTGCACATCACAAATTTTACTTCTTTTTTTCATTGTCTGAAAATATATCTATTGATATTTTCAAAACAAATATCTTTTGATTAACCAATATAAATTATGTTTTAAAAGGGATAAATACTCCTTTAATTGGTAAGCTTTCACATTAAATGAAATATACACATGCATGAATCTAGATAAAATTTTAATATAGATTTATTAATTAATGAAATTATATCAAACCTATCATTAAAGTTAACGGTCTAGAACAATTTATATTATTAAAATGTATATTAGAGGAGTATGAGTGGAAAGGACTTGAGTCAAACTTTTCTCAACCCACCTCTAATCGTTAAGGATTGATACAATGTCAAACTATTTTGAGCTCACGTTCCGCTCAATTAAAGTTTATGAATTTTCGAGCAGATTGATGAGATCAAATTTATATTGGTCATCAACATTTGCCTATAATGTGTTAATGAATTATTCAAACAGAAAAGTTATGAATTTTATAATAAATGTAATTATTAATTAAAGTTCATGTTGGAAAAATATTATAGATGAATATGCATGTATAGAAAGAGAGTAAGGTGAAAAAATAATATGAAAAATGTGAACAATTAATATGTACTATTTAATTTTATTTGAATAGTCAATATTAAAATTAAGTACACATAATTTTTTTAAACAATTATGTGACCATTAACTAACTTTTAATTTTAATCATCTATGTATATTTGTATGAGACTAATTCATTTTTATCTTAATTTTTATATGAAAATTATTCTCAATCAATCTTGTGTATATATATAATCGAACTAACTGATAAATCTAATAAATTAAAATATGTTTGCCACACATTCAACTCTTTTATTTAACCAAATCATTTTGTAGCTTAAATTCAACTTGTTCATGTCATGGGAGGAGTCATAGCCGTAGAAAAGAGTGTTAACAATGTTCAGAGAATATATTACTTCGATGAAATGGTATGATTAGATAATTTTTTAACGAATAAATCAAGATATTATATTTTATACTTTTTGCATATATTAAATAACATCTTTTACTTTTTATATGATGAGCGAAAGGAAAGGGAAAATGCAAACAAATATCTTTTGCGTTACTCCTCTCATTGCCAATTGGTTTTGAGATGTAACCTTAACATGATATTAGAGTCAGAATTCAACTTCTTTCTGGTTGTCATGGGGCAAAAGATGTCATTTAGTTATGGGTCAAAGGTAGAGGGTCATGTTGGGAAATAAGTTTCATATCGCCTACCTCAATATCTCGGAAATGATTTAAATACATGTTAGACTACTTCTCTTATTGTCATTGGTTTTGAGATAGAACCTTAACCTATGCAACATAAAACTTTATCCTCATGGCTATTCAATTTAGTTATTAATTTATTTCTATCTATGTATATTTATTTATATTTAAAATGTGTTAATTTTTAAAGAAAGTAGTTGGTCTTTATTTGGAGGAAAAAAAACTATTCCACAATAGAAATGTTTAAACGTACATACATGAAATCTTGGATGAGATGCCTTACGAGGAAAATAAAAATTGGAATCATACACCCTATCCATTTGAAATCGTGACTGGATCATTAACCTAACTAACACGCATAGTTATAGTTCTTCTCATTGAACCAGAGCTACCTTTGATAATCTATGATCACTAACAAAGCTGTTGTAAATGATATGTCATTATTGGATTTTGGTTATCGGTGTCCCTAAATGATTCTTAATAAAAAATGGATAATCCATAATTTTTAGTGCCCCTATAAAAGATATATTTTTATTCATGAATAGAAAATTGTCTCTAATTAAAGTACAATTCTGCAAAGCCTTTAAAATAATAAAAAAATGAAAAAAGAGAAAGGGGTAAACATATTAATCAACAATCAAAAGAGGAAGAAAGTACAACAACTCTATTTTCTTTTCATTCACATAAAGTAACATTTAATAGCAGTTACTTGAATGAATGTTGTTAAAAGTATAAAGTAGACATTTAGCAATAATCACTTGTGTGAGCATTGTTAATAGTAAAAAAATAATCATTTAATAACGTCTGCTTGAGTGAGAGTGATTAAAAATAAACATTTAACAACGTAATTGAATGAATGTTATTGAAATAGTCATTTGACAATGTTGTTTGAATGAGTACTATTAAATATAATCAACTATTTAATAGATTGAATGAGCACTATTAAAAGTAGATAAATGTTAGGATCCATTTAACAACAAAATATTTTTTACTGAATGAAAATAATCCTATAAATATCAGGACCGACAAGTGTCCAAAAGCGTGAGTAATTAAGGAAGAAGTTGATGGGTTTTTTTAATGAATATATGAATAAAATTTTGGAAAAAGTGTGTGTCCAAAGTCTAAAAGTGTTAGAATTTCTTAAGCACTTATTATTTATAATTTAATCATGATGACTAATTATATATAAACTTTTATGTAGTCCATAGATATTACAAAACCAAACTAAGGTAACTTGAGTTGTAATTTGGTTTTTAAATTAGGAGAAATACACAATAACTTTACATTTCTTACCCTATGCCACATAAGCTTATGAAAACTTTCATAACTTCTATGGTTGGTTCAAACGTGTTATTTGAAATTCCTTCATGCAAATCTTTTCAATGGGATCTACTCCACTTTCCAAATTCTCCCAAAATTTTATCTTATTATATTCATCTAGCATTATCTAGGGTGCATAAATAATAATCAAATTAAATTTATTATTCTTTGTTAGGAATTATATGAGAGCATATTTTTTGTCCAACATATGTAATTGTGTATTACTATATTTACCCTATCATCCTCATTAATTAAAAATGTAAAATTAAAATATATCTCATTTTTACTTTATTTTTTATCAATGAGATACAATCATACATGAAGTGATATGAGACGCTTAAATCAATGTTTTTTCTTCTCCCAATTATAAAAGTGAAAGGGTAACATAATATTTTGAACAATACTGTTCTTTATCTTTCCTCTCCCAATTCCCAACAGCAAAACCTCCGCTCCGTTCTAAGAAGGAAAATCATACTTTAAAAAAGACAACATCAAAATTAAGAGCAACTAACATACACACAACCCAACTTAAATGTTTTAATTAATCAAATTATATTTATCTAAATAAATAAAATGCAAAACTCTTCCATAAATACAGTCTAATAAAGCATTTCAGATTACATGAGCAAGAGTACAAAACAAAACATAGCACTCTAACCAGCTATGACATCAACAAATCTAGTTCTAACTCCTAATCTTTAAGAACAAGTCAGAAAGACATAACTTTTTCGTTTACATTCGTAGTATAATATAAAGTGAAGCATATAGTTATAGCTTTCTATATCAGGCCAAAAACACAACCATAAAGGTTAATTTAATTGGAGAGAAAAACTAAAAAAGTATCAAAAAATAGTAAACAATTACATTATAGTTTAAAAATTACATTACACTAGTGAGAAGTTACTATACTTTTCTTGGTGAAGAGGCTGCGAATATTAAACATATTACCCCCACTTCCTCCATCATTACCATACCCTCTCCCACTATCGCCGCCGCTAGTGGTGGTGGCACCACTGACACCAACGGCGCTGTCCTCGTCGCTTCTGCAGCTCAAGTTGTGTCTATAACCAATGCACATCGGAACATTCAGATTTAAAACCTTAGCTTTTGCGCTTCCGCTTCCGGCTACTTTTCTCCGGCAACTCGTGATGGTTTCTCTTTTTTTAGAACCCTTTTCAGCGTTCGGAGCCTGCAGTTCTGAGTTCTTTCCTCCACGGCGGACCTGCCAAACCGGGCTGCTCCGACCGACATGAACCCCGGCGCGACTCGGACTACTCTGCCACTTCTGGGACTTCGATTCTCCAGCAGAGTTGCTCCGGGAACACGGCGCGCTGTTGACTTTACGGGTAGCCGGAGCTCCGGTGAATAACTTGGGTCGGGTACCCGAATTCCCAGCGGATCTACTTCTCGAGAAAGGCCATATATTAATGTTCAACTCAGCAGAACTTGCCCCGCTTCCGCTTCTTCTCTCTTTCTTCTTCCCTTTTTCTTTCTCTTTCTCTTTCTCTTCTACGTTGTTGTTCTTCTCACTTTTCTTGAATATATCTTTCCACCGCTTCGAAGAGGAGGATTCTGTTATAACAGTTGAGGAATCAGGTTCGGGAACTGGACCAGGTTTAGGGTCATGAACAAGTGATTCTAAGTTAACAGTTTCTGGGTCTGGTTTATTTGTGGTGGAAAGGAGTTGGAGAGGGAGGAGGACACCATCGACGAAGAGTTCATCGGCGGAGTGGAGGTTGGGTTGAGGGAAAGAAGGGTTTCGAAGCATCCAGAACTCGAATTCGGGAGAGTTACAATGGCTGGTTGGTGAAAGAGAGAAGGGTTCTTGTTCTTGTTCTTCATGGTTAAGACTTTTGGTGGTGTCCATAGAGATTAAAGAAAAAGAGAAAATGTGATGATAAAGATAAAGAAGGGGAAGGGGTGATGTTTTTATTGCGATTTATAGAGGTAGGTGGGGAGTGAGAGAAGCTTCTGCCTTACATGTTTCGAGACAAAATGACCCTACAAGCATTAACTAGATTCCTAAAAAAATTTAAAATTCAAAATGTTCTAAAAATATATTAAATTAATCTTAAATTGGGTTTTTAGTAGATTATTTAGAGTCACATCAAGATTCTTCCGTAAGTTTGAACTTATATTTTCCTATTTGACAGAAGAAAGGATACTTGTGACTTATATTTTCCTATTTGAGAAGAAAGGATACTTGTGACTTATATTTTCCTATTTGAGAAGAAAGGATACTTGTGATTAACGGTAGAAATAAACCAAACTGCTTATCAGAGATCTATTAATTGACCTATAACTCTTTTTAATAAATAGATCAGACTTAGGTTTCTCCAAAAGCTTATTTAGTCAAAATAGGTCAGGCGCAGACATTTTAATAAACATATTAAGTCTAACAGGTCGGTCTATATAATGTTACTATATTTTTATAAATTATTTTTATTACCCGTACAAAAAAACTAAATAATAAAAAATTTATGGAAATTCGTTATGACTTAGAGATTAAACTATTTAATAATTGAATATTTAATTGTTGAGACTTGAGTTTAAGTACATAACTCAACTTATGTTAAATATTATAACAATATCATATTTTACTATGATATTAATAGACATTGTTTTGTATATTCTAACCTCAAAGACATCATAAATCTTTCGAATACATTACGCAACATTGGAAGATGATGGAAATAATTGTGATAACAATGTAAAAAAATTCACTCTAATTGTTATAGTTATAATATTTTTTTCTAGTTTGTACATAATGTGTTGAATTTTTTTACCTTAACAGACCTTTAAACGGACTAACAAGCCAGGTCAGGCTTTTAAACAGGTCATACATAGGTTTTGATTTTTTTAAACAACCTAACAGGCCAGACCCAGACTCCTATATGCTATATAGATTCAGTCTATTTAAAGCAAAGTTTGGTCTGATCTAACTTGTTTTCACCCCTACTTGTGAGATAACCTTACGTTGGTTCCCCAACTTATATGCTATATAGATTCAGTCTATTTAAAGCAAAGTTTGGTCTGATCTAACTTGTTTTCATCCCTACTTGTAAGATAACCTTACCTTGGTTCCCCAACCATCAGTAGGAAAAGGGGTTAAGACTCTACCTATATTCTATTTTAACCTTGTTAGAGCACCCACAACTATAACTAAAAAAGTATTCATTGCGAAAGAAGCATGTTCTTTACCTAAGTTTATATAGTCGTTTTTGTTCTTATTTCTTAAGAATAAGTGAAATAAGTATTATTCTTAAAGTTGTGAGTTAACATTAAAAATGGAAAAAATTACAAAATAGAGAACGGAAATAGTGTTGCATCATTGGAATTGAAATATAAATGTAAGGTAAGTTTGTGAAGTCCATTTAAAAACGAAAATAGAGTTGGAGGAGGTGATTTTGGCTTAAGTTGTTTATGTTGTTAAAAATTATAAACAAATATAAAATAATCACACTCATTTAAGAATGAAAAAAGTGTTACATCATTGTAGATGCTCTTAGTAGTTTATGTTTTGGTCAATTAAAAATTATATACATTTTATCATTATATTAAAGTGTAATATTTAAGTATTTTTAGTGTAAAATTCTATATACATTACTAACATTTTAATTTGTATCACTAATATTTAAAAGATGATAATTACTAAATATGGATGGTAGATGATAGAGTGATAATTTAAAAAATATTAAAAATGGCATGTATTGATTTTTCTCATTATAATATTTCTTACACATATATTGCAATATTTATATTTTCTTATGTATAACAAGATTTATAACTTAATTGTATAGACAAAATATCATTCCATTTTCATCCCAAATCTACACAATATTAATTACTTTGGAAGTTTACCTTCACCCGGTGAAACTTCATTTTTACTATAATGATAAAAATTGAACATCTAATAATTTTTTAAAGAAAATTAGTCATTTATTAATTATGTTACTTTTTCGGTTCTCGATTACAGTTTTGAATTTGGAAGGAATAAATTTACAAAATTCTTTTATTGTTTTATTCAATGTTATATCCTTAAAAAGTAAGTTTTAGGTTACAAAATTAATACATAAATAATATTTATTTAATGTTATAACTCAAATTAAAAACTTGTGTGTCATACAAATTATGGATGACACAAATGTAAGGAATAAGGTTTGAGTAATGGTCCATTATGGTTCATGGACATTGTAGGAGCATGTGTGTGATTCAAATTTTCATTTGCCAAAAGATAATACAAGAATTTATTAGGGAGTCATAAGGTGTGGTCTAATAATTAAGATAAAGAGTTTAAGAAATGAAATGAATGAGTTTATAGGTTTTAATCTCACTCATAACAAATTTAAAACAAAAAATAAAAAAAAGTGGTTTGATGTTGTGAGACTAGATAAAGATAAGGAGGTTGAGGGTTTAAGTTTCGTCTTACAACAAATATTAACATAATTATATTGAAGTATTTAACCGGAAAGTAAAAGTATAATCTACGTGCAATAGAATATAATAAAATTCTGCCATGAAAAGTTGGAAAGGCTTAGCATACTAGACAAAAAGTAATTAGAATTAGGATGACATCTCTGATAATTAATATCATTATCATTTGCAAAGCACAATACGCAATTTATATAGTTTTTTTTAACAAATTATACATAATTTTCTAATAGTGATGACAAAGTTTTATTAGCTTCATTCCAAATAATTTTCTGTAGGGCATTGCATCGCACACATGCAATGTTGCATGATATTGATTGTGTGATTAAAAAACAAACGATTTACAAACAAAAAAACAATGAAAGCATGATATTAGTGTTAAAGAGATTAAATAGATGGTTATCAAGATGTATTTGATGAGCGTATATATATATTTTTTTGGTAATACTAAAAATATTATTTCACTTTTCAGTAAAGAATTAATCAATTTCAGGGTATAAAACTGTTCCTCATAATAAATATTGTTCTTAAAAATTGAACATTTAACCTTTTAGTTATCCTACACATAACAATTCTCATCTACTTAGGTTGCTATTTCAAAAACATTTATTTCGGTGTGAACCACAAAGGTTTATACATAGCGTGGGAAGTTGGGTAAGATAGCAGCTTTATTGTGTTTTGAGTACCAACTCATTCAAAACTATCGGTGATAAATAATAATAAAATTATTGAATATATATTGTTAAATTACGAAGAAAAAAACATCAGTACTCAACTCTTTAGTATCCATGATAATTAATTAAATCCCTACCGCAAGTTAAGGAAGAACAATTTTGTAAGGCTGATAAAATTTTCGATATGATTGTAATTTGTTTAAATTAAACATCAACTCATTTTTAACGAAGCTAGCTTATGGAAGTTCTCCGGAGAAAATGACTAAACTTTATATTGTTTGTTATGAGAGAAACATACATAATAAATTATCGAAAGCATTGTCAAGTGTTATCCTTACCTGTTTGGTTATATAGAAAAGATAACATAATATTCTCATTAAAAAAAAGAAAAAAAAACATCTCCCAAATTATAAATTTGATGAGCTGATAAGAGAATACAAGAGATAAGATTAAAAATTTGTAAAACATGTTTCCTTTTTTTATGTTTTCTTTTCCTTTTTCTTGGAGAATTTTTTTTATGTGGGTTCACTCATTTATTTTTATATATATTTTTCTTTCTTTTTTACCATAACCAAATAAGAGAAAATTCACTGTATCATATTCTAAATTTCCATTCTTTTTTCTCCTCTTCCTACTCTAGGTCACAAGAAGAAAGGTGAGTTGTGAAAAGGAAGGAACAGTGTCAGGGATAAAATGAATGATTTCATAATACAATGAATGTTTTATATATCTAATTTTTATAATTCATGTTCTCACACAAATATGTTCTCTTTTTTGGGAAAATATTCAATTTGTGTGCTTATATAAACGTTATAATCAAGGTATTGATGTTGTTTCCAGTTGGAAGAGATCTTAAATATTGACCTTATTTGAATGTATGCCTAAAAGCTTCTAGAAAAAGAATATATGAAACAATAATTAAAAAATTTCTTCATATGGGAGGTTTACGTGAGGCATAATTACAAAGGGAGGGAAAATGAGAGGAAAATAATAATAATATTGGAATGACACTCAAATTTGAATTTAACCACTTACTTGTACTAAAATTACCCTAATAATTTAACATTTCTTGACTCTAAATACTTATTTTATTTAATCGTAGTTGATGTTTTGATAATAAATTATACTAATCTCATTTTTCAAGCTTTTATATGTATTTCAAACTAGAAAAGATGGAATCGGCCAAGAATGGGTCAAAGTGGGCTGATGCAAAAGTTTCAAATAAGCTCCACTACGCTCAGCGCATGAGTTGAGCTAGCAGAGTTTCGCTGAGCATGGAAAAAGTCAGTTGAAGGTTCTGATGCGAAAGGAGATGCACCCAACACATTGTGCTAAGCGCATGAGCCAAAACTCATAAAGATACCCGAGATACAATTTGAGGGAGATTATATATATAAAGATTTGTGTTGAATCTCATATTCAGTCTCGAAGATAGAATGTATTTTATACTTCCTAGTTTGCAATTTAAGTTAAGTTGGAAATATGATGTAAAGGTTATGAAGTAGGAATAATGAGGATAATTGATATTCATGGTGGAATTGACACCTCCCGATGAACTCAAGTTCCAAATTCCATTTTTATCGAGTTTTGTATGATAATACTTAATTAGATTGCTTCTTAGCTGAGATTGATTTAGTTATTCACTAATGTACGTTGAATTCACTATATTAATGAAATTGATATTATTTTTATGAATTACTCTTGTTATACGAATAATTTTTGATATGAGTTTGACGAAATGCTTAACTCGTTCTAGGAAAAGAGCTTGTGAAGAAATTTTGGTTCGATAATCCAAAACAAGTAATTCATCCTTTATATATAACATAGAGGCATGCTTGACAGTTCATAAGTCATAATTTTATTAATTTAATTACTAGATATGAAACTAATTTGGTAAAATATAAGTATAGACAAAGATATGGGCGACTGACACAGTTGATGGCGTACACTAATCTCAATTCATTTGCATAGTTACTAGAGTAGAGGTATGCATATGTATCATAATCATTAATCTCGTGTTTAAGGGTTAGACTTTACTTCAAGAGTTTCTAAGTAGACTAAAATATTAGTTCTTAGTGTATTTAAGATCAAATATTGTGTGAAATTGTATTTATTTTATTGTTTGATTGTTTACCAATTTATTGATATAAATAGTGAGTCATTGACACATCTTTATTCAAAATCTTTTCAACCAAAACCGACCAACAAACTCAAAAACCCTTTTGGATGCTAGCTTAAAATAATAATTTGGTTTTGAAAGGCTGAGTGAGCAAGTCCTTGTGAATATGACAATCTCTTATATTTTTTATTTGTTTGTAACACCGTACGTAATATTTTTATATCTCGCCCAATTAAGCTTTCCTTACAAGACACCTTATACCTTAGTGGAAAATAATTCAATATAAATTACAAGATCTTTTGTGATTTGTCTCACAATTGTGTCACTCCATGTGTTATGAATTATAATTTATTAGAAGAATATTTAATAATTATATTTTTAACTTAAATGTATTTTTTAACCAATCACGACTTATTTTACATAGTGAGACATATATTGTGGAAAAGAAGATGTATTTACATAAATTAATCATAAATGTTTAGGATGAACATATAGCTTTCATTAATGAGGATGAACTTAGAAAAGTGAGATGTTGGTAATAAAAGTATTTAAACTACTTGTTCTAATTAGATAAAGATACTAAACATAGTTTTTAAATAAGATGTCAAATACAGATTCTCTCATACTAGAGAGTCATATATAAGTTTATGACATTTTAGTTTTTAAATTATTTTTAAGAAAAATAATTCCAAAAAATATTAAATTCTCCCTTTATCTTATATTTTATTATTGGATTCTCCATTATTAGAAAGAATGAGGTAACACTATGCCAAAAAACGTCTTTAAAATCGGTTCTTCAACAATGCATCCTAAAATAATGCTATTAAATTCGGGGCGGAGGAAAATATACAGCGCATCTTTAAGAAATCGCTATTAATATTGATAGGCGGATATAACATCAAAAACGCAATTGCGAATGTGCGCTCTTTAACAGCGCCAGTTTTTGTTTACATTGTTGATGAGATATCTTCTACAGTGCATTCTTCAATATTCGCTGTTGATTTGTTATCTTATACATCGCTTGCTACAATATGTGTTGTTGTTACTCTAACATTATAAAAAACACATTCACTATAAAACTTGTAAAATAAAAAAGAAATAGTAAAATATGTTTTTTTGGAAAAAAAGAAATAGTAAAAAATGTTTTTTTTGGAATTTCAGGGTGCACCTTTCTAATGTAATGAGAAAATTTGGATAGAATGAATTTTTCTACCCAAATGCATATATAATATGTCCAGTTTTGATTAATGGTTCAAAAGTTATGTCAAAAATAGTGATACAACACCTTTAACAGCACAAGCGCTGTTAAATGTGTCATATAAACAGCAGTTTGCGTAAATAAATGTTGTTAAAAATGCTATAGCACTATTTTTGACATAACTTTTGAATCACTAATCAGAATTGGACATATTATATATGTATTTGGGGTAGAAAAATTCATTATATCCAAATTTTCTCACTATATTAAAAAAGTGCACCCTAAAATTTCAAGAAAAATATTTTTTACTATTTCTTTTTTTATTTTACAAGTTTTATAGTGAATGTGTTTTGATAATGTTAGAGTAGCTGAAAAGTCATACATTTAACACCGTATTTTTAGAGAGCGCCGTTAAAAGTCATACATTTTTGTTTTAGTAGGCGCAGATCTTTGCAGATTTAAAAACAAAACCTCACACACAATAATACATATATCATTCAGCTCTTACTCTTCTTCTATTGGTTTCTATCTTCAAACAAGTTATTAGCTCACGTTTTCTCTATTGGAGCATAAGGTGAATCATTCTCTTTGATTCACCTTTTCTTCTTGCATTTACATTCTTATGTGTTAACTTCTTATTTTATATTACAGGAAATGTCAATGTTGAATCTACATGTAGTTGTTGTTGATTTACCAAACTTGCAATCGCGATATGTATTTTTTGTATTTGGTTATTATTTTTTCATCCATATTTTCTATGTAATTTTTTATTTCTGCATATGGTTAACAAAGACATGTTCACACAATAGTTTGATTTCATTCTTATTATATTGAAATTTTTTATGTGTTTGATAAAATGTATGAAAGAGATATTGTCTTATTTAATATGAGTGTGGTTAAATGAGTATTGTTAAGGGTGACATATCAACAACACTCGTGATGAGAGCCGTTAAAAGTCATGTACATATATAACAACGCTTGTTGGAGGTGACGTTGTTGTATATATCTGTGTTGTGATAACCGGACTGGACGGTCCAACCGGTTCGATCGCTGACCGGACTTGAAACCAGCTCCGTTTTGTAGTCTTAACCAAATGAGTAGTTTGACCGCTTTGAATCGGCAAAATTCTGGTTCGACCATGCTAAACCCGGTTAAACCGGAATAACCTAGGAAAAAACCGGACAGTTCACTTAAGTTTTTAAAAAAATGGAATATTACTCTAATGTGTTGTTTTATTTCGGTCCAAAAAATGATAGAGAGATATTACTTCATTATAGTTATATAAAATTATTAATTATATAAAATTTTACATTTATATATGATTATATATTTATAGATAAAAATTATTAATTATATTTAAAATCACCCGGTCCGAACGGACGACTTAACTGTTTAAACCGGTTAGACCTAATACAGAAGCTCTTCCGGCTTGACATTCGGCTCGGGTTTCACAACATTGGTATATATGACATACAACAGCGCCCACATAAGCGCTGTTAAAACATATCATCTACTACTTCACTCACATAGACAACGTCCGAAAACGCTGTTTTATCCCTAAAATTGCTTGCTGTTAATTTACATATATGATATAGTGTGACCAATATCAAATTTACAATTTGTGATTAATGAAATATATACTGTAAATTTCATCAAATTGTCCTGTGCATTATTGATAATAATGTATTCTATAATGTAGTAATTAGTATATGCTATTTTCAAACCGATATTGTGCAAGATCAAATACATATTCGTCGCCTTACATATGTACCGTGAAATATATGACAGGTGTTATTCCTTGTTTTGTACAAGGAATATGAATCGCATGTTAATGTTGGTTATATTACATTTTTGCATATGTTAAGAGTGATGTCCTTAAGTGTGTCCTTATTCCATATCCCAACGAATTAAAAATTGATATATCAATCATCTAATCGATTAAAAACGGTGAATAACTACATAATTGGGGAAAGGTGATTGATATTGATTAAGAATTGATATATTGCAAGAACGTAGTGGACATGGAGGGTTGAAATAAGTCAAATAACACAATGAATTGCAAGCCTCATCATATGTGAACAAGTCAAGTTGATAATGAGTGGACATTTTCAGTCTAAAAATGTATATCACTCAATGTATTTATGATTGGTAAAAAAAATACTTTATTATTAAAATTTGGAGTAAGTGGAAAATGACTTACTCCACATCTTAACCATCAAATCTTGAAAAAATACAATGGTTTGAATTGGTAAGTACATCTAAACCATTGGATTTTCCAAGATTGGATGGTTAAGATGTGGGGTAAGTCATTTTCCGCTTACTCTTGGAGTAAGTGACCTCTTAAAATTTTAACTTAAATATATTTTATCAATCACAAGCAGTCAGTGATGACACATACAAATATACATATATGAGACATCAAATATCTCCCGTTAATAATGTCATCATGGAAATCATTGTACACTAGGAAAATAGAAACGAGACAATCCAATATTTGAGTGTTGACCTTCACCTCTATTATTACATATAATTCCAATTAGAAAAGCTTAATTTCCTTTTTCAATCTTAATCACATGTTTGTTGCCAAGCCTTTCTTCATTACCTGATTTTCCTAAACAAAAAAATATAAATTACAAGCTAATCATTAAAGTCACCTTTCTTTAATATTTATGCAAAGTAAGTGAAAAGTTATTTACACACAATCAATATATTATTTATTTAAGAGTCAATGAAATAAAAGATGTTTTCATATATCATAATTGACTCTCCAATACTAGAGACTATTTCCGTAGATTCTAAGCTTAGTGAGGGTAGTTGAGAGGAGGGGTGGACCCAAGATGAAAGGATAAGACGCATGCAAGTGATTGTAGGGTAGTGTGGGGGACCGGGTTTGGAGTCCTCTCCATAGAGATATGTGAAATTGAAAAGGCTGGCTCACATTAAAACAACCGAGTAGAGGCCTCATTTCTGTACGTTGAAGGAAAATGATAGAAACATGTGAGCGAGAAAACAAACATCATTTCATAAATGAATAGGGTCCCATTTCAAAACACAGTCGTTCTACCATCACTATTTTGGTTTTTGTTTTGTTTCCCTTGATAGTGAGAGATCCATATTTCAATTGCTGTACCATTAAATCCTTCTATAGAATCCTCTCAATAGTTTTTATAATATTTTATAAATACATGTGAAATCAGAAATATAACTTAGAATCTAGATCACCGGTATACGGTATACAACATTAAGATGGAAGGAAAAATATGTCATAATTGAAACAAGGTGGAACTTATAATAAGAAAAATGGGGAGGGATCCACTTACTCCACATCATGACAATTCATTCTTGGAAATCCAATGGTTTGAATTGGTGAGTACATCTAAACCATTGAATTTTTCAAGATTGGATGACTAAGATGAACAGTAAGTGTTTTTTGGAGTAAGTGGATCTCTCCCCAAGAAAAATATGATATTATTTAATGTTGGGGAGGGATCCACTTACTCCAAGGGTAAGTGGAAAAAACATACTCTTCATCTTAGCCATCCAATCTTGTAAAATTCAATGGTTTAGATGTATTCAACAATTCAAACCATTGGATTTCCCAGGAATGAATGATCATGATGTGGAGTAAGTTTTTTCCACTTACTATTGGAGTAAGTGAATCCCTCCCCTTTAATGTTTATTAAGATGATGACGCTATAAAAATATATTGAACTCAAGTTATTAACAAGTAACAATATTAAAGTTCGGAAAAAGTATATAATGCATTTTTTTGTTCAAAATTTATTGTGAAAATATTATTTAATTAAATTATTTGATATTCAAGGTATAAGTGACTCAAATATAATTAGTGTTTTTATTAGGGGGAAATGATGGTAAAAGTGGATAGCATTTATGGAGTACTTTCTAAATATTAATTTTATGCTAATTTTAAAAATAATTGAAAGTATAAATGTTATTTTATAGATTATGATTAAAGTTGACAAATAAATGTGTTTATTTATCTGGTTCTGCCACGTGAAAAAATTTATAAGAGAACTCGTCCCCTCCAATGTTTGATACATTTTTCCGTTACTCTAGTATAAAATGATTTCCGTTTTATTTAATCAAATATAATTTTAAAGAAATCAAGAAGCTAGTTTCTTAATATAATCCATAAAAAAATTACATTCAATTAAAACTTTGAATTATTGTCAACGTAATATAAATAAAAACACAATTCACATTTTTCATGCAACTTTATTTCATTTTATTTTTTCCATCATTTTCCTATGAAAATTGAACTTGCCTATTAACAATTCATGTTCCTCTCACTTCTATTAGTTTCATCATTTTTGTTGGGTATGCACTAACCTAATCCATTTTGGTGGTATAGAAACTACAACTACAATCAAACCTTAATTTCATTATATAAGGTACACTATGTGACTAATAATAAAATGAACTCTGTCTTTACCTACAAGTCACTTTTTATATACACGGCGGAACTAGCTCCTATATCATGCTTAAGAAATTAAACCATGTATCAACTACTATAATATCTTGTTAGTCCTATTAGGTGTGTTTTAATTGCATAAACTACGTACACAGTGCATATAATTTCAGTAAAGTTTATAAAAAACATTGCGCAGTGGTATTCAATTCCTTTCGACAGCATAACATATGACATTTCCATTTTTTTATTTACTTACTACTGTTAATTTACTCAACAACAACCATAGTATGGTCTGAGACCATGTTGTTGGGAATCTAACTTTAAAAGGACCATAAATCCACCAAACTGGTACATTCATGTAACTTTTCTCCCAACCAATACTATATTTCTCCCATTTAAATTATTATTTTTGAAGATTTAATGATTATTGAAAATGAATGATGAATAACAAACATATATAAAAATCTCACTTCGACGGTGGATACATTTTTTTCTCTAAAAAAATGTTCTTGTAAATTACTTGCTGCACTGATTACGAGTACACTTTTTAACGAAATTATAATTAATTGGAAAAAACTAGGAGTACTTAATTGACACAATGAGTTTTCCGAAAATTCTCAACAGAAATCGGTGACTTAACATTGTTATGGGCCTTCAATGTCTAATTAATTGTCATTATTTTGCCAATATATTATTGGCTGCAAGGAATCCTATACATAAAAGGATCATATATATTAGAGATTTAGGATTTGTTTGTACTTATGATTTTGGAGTGAAAAGGAACAAAATAAAATATTTCAGAATAATATAATAAATATATTTCATGGCACTAAAAATTTTAATTTCTCTTCAAAATCCAACTCGAAAAAAAATCATTAGATAACTTGTTCAGCTCGAGAAATACTGTACAAAAACAAAAGGTTTATGCGGTTCTTTCAATCCTGATGGAATATGTTAATTACATCCTCTGCGGGCACAAAATTAAGGTATGCGTTATGTCAGGACATTGCACTAAGCTTTCATCATAAATCCTTTTTAAGACGGTAATCTATATCACATTGCATTTTAATCATTGATCAATCTTATTTTCAACAAACACAAACCTTACTTTCTTTGTATCATTGAAAAAACACAAGAGGTTCTATCCTCATTTTATGCACGAGACTCTTACATATTAATATAAATATCTTTCTAGCATGGAGTAGAAATGAAGATATACTGAGTCATGATCGTATGGAATTAAAAGCATTTATATGAAATTATTTTAACTAATTGGAAGAGAATTAATAGTAAATAGACCACATTGATGACTACGTGACTTATGCTTTAACACCAAAATGAAAGATAAGATACAACGTATGATGGCACTAACTCTCAATTTTTGGTTTGGTTAATTAGCAGGTTTCCTTACCTGATCCTACTTTTTTGTGGGTTAATTTTTCTAGGATTTCATTCATTCCATTTGAAAATGATAATTTTATATTGAATGATATCAACACATATTGACTTAATTTCCTAATACATATAATTTTAATTATTTAGTCTTAGATTAAGGACGGAGATTAAAAAGTAATAAAACAAATCATTTACACTCACAGTATAGAAATAACAAATTCAACAAAAGGTGAAGATATTTGATACATATGGGAGATTATTTAGCATGATGTTAATGTGTTTTGTTCCTTATCATGTGTAAGAACCACATTTTGTTGATAAAATCAAAATTTCTTATGATGACTTGTATGTCTGAGATATTAATTTTAGATTGTGATGTAATAGACACCTTTGATTAGGAGTGAAAATAACTAGGCGTGTCGAAGATCTATCTTTATACTATATATAATATTTGTCGATCAAACTTAAAAAGGACCAGTTTATGATCAAAATTCACTCAATCAATATTTAATTTTTTTTAAGGCAAACCTAATGTATCCAAATTTGTCAACCATTACCTGTATTACACGCCAAAAATAATAAAAGACAGGAGTCTTCAACTCTTGATAACAACTGCTCTGGTGATAAAAAGGAAGAAAAAAAGATGTATTGCAATTTAGTTCCAATACAAAGTAAGCATGCATTTCAGACTTTTTTTCTAATTAAAATATTATTCCATATGGCCTTATTAGTAGATGAATTTTTGTTCTGTTAGTTTTTCAAGATTATTTCTAAGTCATGTTACTAAAATATGTCTATTTATTCAAATTATTTAAGTGGAAAGAGAAAATGATTTAGTTTCATTAATAAATACTCTTATTTTTTTTGGTAAATTAACTTCGATAGTAATTGTATATCCTTTAATCCACCTGAAATTACGTATAAATGATTAAAAATATTTTCTTCATTCTATATGTTTTGATGTTTCACGCTACATATATATAATTTAAGAAATCAATAATTGATGTAAAATTTTAATACAATTTGATTAAAATAATGTTACAATCAAGTAGAGATATATGAGTGAAAATCTGAGTAATAAAAAAAATGTGTAGTTTAACAAAGTAAACAACATAATTAAGAAGAACAATTCTACCATTAAATTGTTGATCATAAAAAAATAAGTATGATAATGTATCACTATTATATAGTGTTATTGCATCATTTATCATTCATATTTAATCACCAATTACTTTTTAAGAAAGTGTGGGGATCCACTTACTCCAAGAGTAAGTTTTTAAAACTTATTACACATTTTAGCCATCAATTATAGGGAAATCTAATGGTTTAGATCTATCAAATAATTCAAACCATTGGATATCCCTAAAATTGATGGCTAAGATGTGAAGTAAGTTTAAAAAACTTACTCTTGGTATCAATGAATCTCTCATCAAAAAATATATTCAAATAAATGTTGGATGATATAATGAGTAAATAGATATATATATTATGTCCATTCTTGATTGCTAGACACCCCGTAAGTCTATCGAATGAGACTCATATTAATTAATGGAGAGAAAAGTGATGTAAAAATGCAAATTAAAAACAACACACAGTGACATTTATATTTTTTATATTTAAAATAAAATTACATTTTTATCCTTATAATATAAAGAAAAAGTCAGTTGTCTCTCCATTAATAAAGAGAAGTCTGATCCCGGTCTATCACCTGCCAACACCTTATTATCGATTGGTGGTCCTTGCTTGCCAACTATAGTCTTTATTAGTGCTTTATCTTATTTTAATTTAGATGGATTTCATATGCAATGCAATCATATGAACTTGAAGTTCTAATCACTTTCTCTTGTCTCCCTCCCTCTACTCAATTAGGTACTTAATTAAGGGACAATAAATATGTCAAAGCTTCAAGAATTTGTCACTTATTATGACCATCGATCATGCAGGTGATTAGGACGAATATTATAACCCTAATCTTTCGGTTACCAATAATTTCATGATGGTTCCTTGAATTTTCAGTAATATAAACGAATATTCCTCAGATTTTGTAGTTCTCGTGTGTTTGTTGCTATATGAACCCTTTTGGGTTTTTCTATAATTAGGTATATATGCTCTTTTCTCCAGCTTTTGTTAATTATTATCTGAATATAGTCAATGATCTACTGATGTGTCATATGCATTAGATCATAACTTTTAAATAGGCCATAAGTGAAGAGGTTACAACCGGTTTTATAACTACATATATTAACTTCCCCACAAATTAAGGTAACTTGCATAAACTACTCATAAACTACTACACTACACAACACGTAAACTCAATAAAATATAAAAAATAGTTAACAACATAATATATACCTGAAATGCTATCACCGTCTCCTATTGCATTTAATTGTTGAACTTTTTAAGACAAAAACAAACAAAAAGATTGAATGATATCATATATTTGTTTAAATTCTAGGACAATTTTAAGCACAATTAATTTGTCTTTTAACAATTTGAATATATTAATGGAAATTTGTATCTACATAATCTATTCAATCCTAAAGAAGGATTATTAATTTTTTATCCACTTTTTAAAACTTTGTTTGTGAGTTTAATTTTTGAGAAGGGAAAATAGAAATAAAAGGTTTCAAAGCTATATATATAAAGAATAACATCATTTCATTTCTCTCTTAAACTTAACTTGCAAACACTCTAAATTATTACTTTAGCCTCTCATGTATATCTAAACAAAATTGGTTAGTTAAATCTAATGGTCGTCATAAACTCATATACGGTCTGGTAACAAAACCGCTTCATAATATTTCAACAAAATTGAATGAATGTTAATTATGTAAATTTATTGTTATCTGAATCATTATTGTTCTAGTATATTGTACACACTTGTAATTATCTATTTAAACTCAGTATAAACCAAACATAAACTATTTTCTCCTAAACTTATACACCTAATTAGTATTAGGAATAATAACGGGTGAGTCAGAGTCGGGTTTGTGCTTACCCAACAACGAACTTAAATCCAAAACCCAAACAACACATATATATTTATATATAGATTATATATATATATGAAATTTATATATATAACTTATATATACAAGCGTGTTGACAGTCCCTTTTTCCAATTGTTTGTAATGCATAGTTTTGATTATTCAAAATTCTATATTTTGCACGTAACAAATAGGTTCTTCACAATTCATTTGTATCCCATTCATTCCCTTAACAATGAACAAAACAAATGAAAAGGTAGTAGAGAATTTGATCAAAAACCTGAAGTTAGTTTGCATTAAAAACTAAATCAGACAATCACATTTTCCTCTAATTAATTTTTCAAACAATAAACTTAAATATTTTGATAATGCAAGATTCTTTATAATGCACAAAAAGATGGATGAATGCGTTTGAAGAAAATGTAATCTGATGAACTTGAGATTTGTTTTCAATAACTAATAGTTTGTAAAGTGCAAAACAAATTAAAAGGATATAATTTGATCAAAACACATGTCCTACTTGTATATATTTTCTGAAGTAGAAACAATAATTTCACATACTTTAATAAAAATAAAAATGTAAAATGAGTGAAATCTTTATTACTATTTTGGAATCTAAAAAATTACATTAATTTTATTTTGGAATCTATAAAATGGAAGTTTGGACAAAAACAATATTATAAAATCACTAAAACTTCGTGTTGGTTAAATTTAGCTAGTTATTGAATAAGCCACATATTATTTCAAATAGTCATTCTCATACATCTATCTATATACTATATAATAAAATTAAGTCATTGCCACATTATCTATGACATGTGTGATTATTACGATCACTCTTTTCCCTCCAAAAATCTTTCTTCATTTCTCATCCAACATTGTCAATCTATACATGTTCATTTCATTTAAATTTTATCCTCATATTTGATATTTGATTATGTGTCTTTAAATAATTCAAATGCGAATAATATAATGTTTCTTTATTGTTCTAAAAAGAGATGTGCAACTTTTCATGGAAGTTAGCCTAATATATTCTTTTATCTTTGAGTCAATGTTATAGTAAAAACAAAACTTTATTGTTATCAAATTTAAATATTGTGAATACAATTTTTTTATCTTAAATTTATTAACCATTACATATTTTATATATTTATTAAAAAATGACACCATAATTTTTTATTATCTTTCAAACGTATCGTATAAGTTAATTAAAGATAATAAAATTTCATAAATTATAACCTTTTGTTTTCTTTTCTTTTTACATCTAGACAAACTTTTCAAGTATTAAAATGATCATTTATATAAATTATGAATAATTATGGAATAATAACGGTTTTGGAGATAATTACTCTCGATATTTAAGAGTAATTAATGTGAAAAATGAAAGATAAAAATTCATATAAAAATACATAGTAGAAAACTAACAATAAATGAAAATTCATAAGGGAATAGAAATTGCATAGGTGAATAATGACAATAAATTGTGTTATACTATTGTAATTTGTAATCGAATAAGTGAATAAATATCGACATTAGGGAATAAAACTCGTGAACATTAGGGAATAGAAACACATATTGTCATTTAACGTGGTGTTTATGGGTGATATTGATGATATTATTCGAGCTAAAAATAATGTATAATAATACATGCAAATTAGTATGTCTGCTTTATGTTTAAAAATATATAAAAATTTAATTATAACGCTGTCATTTGCATTATTATCTTTAAAATATTTTAACAGTTTTAATCCTAAATAATTTAGGTCTCCACTATTTTTAAAAAAAAATCGAAAAATATAATTACAACCTCCATATTTCAATGATCATTTATTACTAAATTTCATTTCTATCTATTAAAATATTATTTTCGAAGTTGTCATACTAAATCATTAAACCCGTAAAGTACTAATCATTAAATTACTTATTAAAAAATATGAAATAATAAATCAATTATACTAACAACTACTAAGAAATAATATCTTAGAAGTAAAATAAATTATAAACAAGTTACATTAAGAAATTATCACAATAAATCATAAAATTAAACAAATTCTCCATATGTACGTCCATATTAATAATGAACAATATAAGTTTTTATTATATTTATTAGTTAGCCAAATATATAGACTATAGAGCATGAAAATCAATCAAGAAAGTACAAAAGTGTATGAGTAACATGTATTTTCTTAGCAATGTGAATGTACAGATAACATGTGCGTTTTTAACCATACGAATGCACTGGTCACATGTGTCTTCTTAATGCACACGTAATATGTGTATTTTAACCATGTAAATGCACAAATAACGTGTCTTCGTAACGATATGAATGCATATGTAATGTATGTTTTGAATCATACGGCAAAAAAATATCGCCACGAGCAAATGCACGGATTACTTGTTAGTCATATACTAAGAATATGACCAAATGAGGAGTTATAAGAACACATGCAATTATGGCTATTTTATGTTAGAAAACTTAAGAATTAATCAAAAGTAAAAGAGGATTTTAAATAATCAAATAGAAGAGCATTCTAAGCCATTAAAAAATAAGAGAGTTTTCAAGTTTAGTTATATTTTAAAGATTTTGAAAATTTTACCGTGAGATAACAACCGGAAGGAAAAAATGTCATACTTAAAAAGGTAAGAAAAACATTATCAAATATATGTTTTAAATTGAAATTTGAAACATTATTCATTTTCATAAAGAATGACATCATTTACCTTTATGTAACAATATTCAGATGCTTTATCTTTTCCATCAAATATGACCTTCTATTTTGCATCACAAAATATCACTCCCTTATTTTCAGGATTCTACAAAAAAAAAAAACACACAAAAACATAACATAATCACAAATCCGAGAAACAAAAAAACAATGAAACACAAAAAATCCATAATCCAACACATTATTGAGGTACTGAATCATTACACTTGTGGTTGCAACAATACCAATAGTATTTGTAACACCCTAGATTTTAAAGTCATTAATTTGGAATATCAGTCCTGGGATTCTCGCTTGAGCGAGAGATTCTCGCCTGGGCGAGAAAGGCCCACCTGGGAGGGTGAAATCCTGGGATATACTGGAGGATTCTCTCTTGAGCGAGAGTTAGCTCGCTTGAGCGAGAGTTGACTCGTCTGGGCGAGAAAAGTGACATTTTGGACATGTCGATGCTGTAAGATCCTCGCTTGGCGAAAGTTTCCCTCGCCTGGGCGAGAGGGTAAGATCTGAGTTTTTAAAATAGGCGGGATTTTCTCGCTTGAGTGAGAATGGGCTCGCTTAAGCGAGAACCCGACGCTGTTGCATTTATTAGGGACCCCCAAACACATTTATGGGGGATAACTTAAAGAAAAGTGAAGAGAGAAAGGGTTTTCAAGAGCAAGGAGTCTTGAATCATCTAAGAGCTTGAGAAGAGATCCTAAGGTTGGAGGAGGTAGCGAAGTAACTTGCAAAGTTACCCAAAACCAACCCCGACACTTACCGAGGTAAGGAAAAGTGATTAATGGTATATGATAATAGAAAATGTGTGGATTTTCTGATTACGTATATGAGTTGTGTATGACTTGCCAGATGTGGTATTGAGAATGGCTTGTCCTATGTGGCATTATGTATGATTTGCCCTATGTGGTATTGTGTATGACTTGCCCTATGTGGTATTGTGTATGACTTGCCCTATGTGGTATTGTGTATGACTTGCCCTATGAGGTATTGTGTATGACTTGCCCTATGTGGTATTGTGTATGACTTGCCCTATGAGGTATTGTATATGACTTGCCCTATGTGGCATTGTGTATGACTTGCCTTGTGTGGTATTGTGTATGACTTGCCCTATGTGGTATTGAGAAGGTAAATGTATATGTGGAAGGTAACGATATGAGGTGGTAGTGAAGAATGAGGTGACGAGGTATGGTAAAGATGAACGTATAGATCTAATGTGATGGATGAGATGGTATGAGACGGACCAATATGATATGTTGATTTTATCTTTTAACGTCAAGTCGTTTATTTCAACCTTTAAAAGTATGGATTATCGCTTAATGATATTTATTGAATTAATGACTTACTCCTTTGTTTTTTGTGTATATTTGCCGTGATAATCCCATTGCAGGTAAACGGGATAGTTGAATATGCTCGGTTCGAGACATTAGAAGCTTAGAACTTGGAATCCTTATTTTGCTTTTTAATTGATGTAACCTATTACTTGAGTGATTGTAAATCCTAACTGATTTAGTTCTACATTTTTGTAATGCTGGATATTCATAGCTATGAGTATTTTAGAATCTCATAGCTAGTCATATGCGTTAATTACCAAGAAGTAAAGATATGAATTATGTTTTTCTGTCTATTAGAAAAGGGTCTTAGCATAGTACGATAACTAAAATTTATGTAACGAAAATTGACTAATTATAGTGTAGTGGAGTTTGTAGTAATAACTGGATTAAAATAAGGAAAAATTTTCAATAGTAGAATTTGGGTCCTTACAGTATCCATGAGTTAAAAGCATTTTTAAGCAATAATTAAAAGAATTATTATTCTGCAAAACAATAGTTTTGTTAAGCAATCTATTATCATAGTAGTGTTGCAAAGTTATGATGTTGGAGAAAAAGAATGAGTTCCCTTTTCCTTTTGGTAATGTTATGATTGTGCTGTGAGAAAATATATCGAAAACTAAACTGCAATGGGAAACTGCTATTATATGCCATGACAACAAGGTGGAAAACTGCCAAAATGAAAAACATAACAGCAAAATGCGAGAATTATATTACATGACATAATTATATTACATTGACATAGAGGAACATTATATGGGTAGAATATGCATTGCCATAGAGGAACATTATATTGGGTTATATATGATTTTTTTGTAAAAATTATAAAATGAAAAGGGCAAAATAGGCAACCCCAAATTACACCACGGTGGGTGGTTAATTTGGGTTTTGCCTTTATTAGTAGTATAATATATAGATATATATATGAAATTTATATATATATATATGTGTAATTTTATAATTATATATATATATATTAAGCGGGTTCGGGGCAAGTTCGGGTTAGGGTATTAATAATACCGAATCCGAACCCAATCACACCAGGTTTTCCCGTTAAATTCGGTTTAGGTTCAGGTAGGTACCCTTAGATTCGATCTTCATTATCATCTCTAATTTGTATATCAAATGAGATATAACAGACATAAAAATATGCTTTTCTCCTTTCAATTCCAAAAAATGGAGGTTTAATGTACAAATAATTCACTCAAAATAATAAATAAACAAAAATTTAGCATGAGGTTTCTTTAAAAGCATCGTGACATTCATGCCATTTGTTTGGAAAGATGACGGAATCAAGGGCAAAAGCCAAAAGATAACATTCTCTTTTTTACTTTCATTGATGCAACTTTTATTTGTTAAACTCATCCTCATCCACTTTAAGTAGCAGAAGACCTTGAATCATTAAAGTAATCCAAATGACTATTTTTAACTTCATTATGTGTTGCTAATGTATAGTAACAAGCTCTTCAAGACATAGCAAGAGGGAGTCACATAGCGGATGATCGAGTCGCGACAACGATTTGATCTCGATCTTTAGTATAAGGAATAGAATGATAAATAGGTTGAAGTTTTGAATTTCACTCGGCGCAAATATCAATTTACTAACATTAACCTATAAAAAAAGACACCGGTCTAATCTCTTTAGCAAATGATTAAGAGTATTCACACTCTTAATTTTTCACTTATCAATTTCACTTTGTGTTTTTTCATAGTTGTTATCTCTTAATCCATTTGTCACTTCTCTTTATTAAAATTCAGTCTGTGGCATAAAAGTTCTACTTTATGAGTTAGATATTGATATAAAGAAATGGCAAAATTTCTCCAGAGGTGGAATGAGCAAATAAGCTTATAGAATGTGAAAGAAAAAGCAATTTGCATATAAAAAGCGAAAAAATATTTCTTCTTCTAAATCACGTTAATATCTTGTCTCACGTCATGAAAACATGACAACTCAATTAAAAAATTTAAACTTTTATTATTATTATTATTGTTTTTGCTTCATTGGTACTGGACAAAATC
Source organism: Lupinus albus (assembly GCA_009771035.1). Classification (NCBI taxonomy): domain Eukaryota; kingdom Viridiplantae; phylum Streptophyta; class Magnoliopsida; order Fabales; family Fabaceae; genus Lupinus; species Lupinus albus. Next base: position 17,396,962 of record CM020016.1, read on the forward strand.
TAAAACAGTAGACGTCTGTACATAAAAACACCACTCGAGACCAAAAGATAAACCGAGACAAGTTGTGCCTTGGCGTGGTCCTACTTCTCACTTTTTTATCTTCAAAGTGAACTAGAGGAACAAAAAAAATCCACCCAAGAACGCCAATTTAGAAGAGGAAAGAAAATAATCAAAGTAGAAAGCAGAGAACAGAATTTGTATGTATCAAACAACATCAAGGAAATGGTCAAGGATCCACACATAGCTCACATACACTCATGCATCATGATCACACCACCTTGCACCAAGCAACTTGCCTAGGACACACAGGCCAACACTGACCGAGAAAGCCAACACCATGAAAGCCAACATCACGCCCAGACTCAGCCTGACCGAGCAGCCTTGGGTCATAACTAGGCCAAGGCAGGTCGTGACTTACAATATGATTGAGCAGCCTTGGGTCATGACTAGGCCAAGGCAGGTCGTGACTTATGCATTGACCGAGCATCCCTGGCTCGTGACTAAGCAGCCTCAAGCCAAAGTCAGTTGTCTCACACCTATGTCACTCATACTCTTGCCTCTTGCCAGCCTCTCTTGGCCCACACTCCAGCTGCACTTGGCCCATTCATTCACAACCATCTCAGCTACATTTAGTGTATTTTGTACTGTGTATTTGACATATTTAACATGTGCCTTAATTCAATTAGTTAGTTATGTTAGTTAGCCTTTTAGTTTCTTAGTTCTTTCTCTTCGTGATGTGTATATAAGTCCATGCTTAGTTAATATATTCAAATCAGATACTTTTGTAATCACAACAGTGTGATTTTCTCTCAATCAATAAAGAGTAATATTTTCATTCTTCTTCATCTCCTTCCTCTTGGATTGTCATTAAGTGTTTAGTTGATTTGATACCTAAGTAATATCTTCCATGACCTAAAGTCATTAAGTGTTTAGTTGATTTGATACATACACTGCCAGCAGCAAAAGATCCTTGCCCTTTACCCAACTCCAAGCCCCACCACGTTTGCTCATCAATGTTTTATAGTTGTAATTAATCACCGTATAAATAAATAGCGTAATCCCAATGGATAGGACCTAACTAGATAGGGCCCCCAAAAAAATAATTAATACTTTTGGATATGAAACGTATGGTTTAAAAAAATGTATAGGTTTAGTTGTGTAAGATTAAATAGATTTGAGTAAAAAAGTCACCAGTTCTATTTTTGATAATGATATTCCTTGGGAGGAGCAGTACGTAGTGTAAACAGTTATACACAATAATTATATTATTCACCTTTCATTTGAATTATATTTTTAAGAGTCGATGATGATTAAATATAAATAGTGAATGATATAGTGATAATGTCATTACGTACATTTTTTCATGATACGATTACGCTAGTGTGATTTCTGCTATTGTAATTGTATTGACTATTGAGGGGCAAAACACAACCCATATATGAAAAAAGAAACACTAGGTAGAAGCAAGAAAGGGAACCTCTTTCCAATTATCAAATATAGCTGCATGGATATTTAGTTTTATTCGTAAGAACATCCAATTGAAAAATTGAAGGAGGGTGCAGTCACACAACAAAACTTTTTGGACAGCGAAAAGGCTAAATATGTATGATGTAATATTATCTCATGTTGCTTCAACGAATAATACAAATCATTATGTTATTTGAACACATGAAATATGACACATGATACCCATCTCAGATTCGCACACAGTACATTCAGTTCAGATTTGCACTTACACAGTACATTCAGTTCAGATTTGCACTTACACAGTACATTCAGTTCAGATTTGCACTTACATCCAACACAGTGTTCACATCACATGTGATGCATTATCATCCATTCAACTTAATGTAAAATATTATGAAGTTAAACGTAGGAAAACATAACACATAACAGTGATAGCATTACTATACAATACATCTATTAATTGGTGAAATATCAATCCTAACATCTTGAATCTTATGATTCTCACACAATATGTAAAATAATGACACAAGTCAATCAATGTCATACCTGAATCTATGTTCTCAGATTTGTTCATTTGTATGGTCTTCCTCAACCAAATCCTTAATTCCTCTTGGGACCTTCGTTTTCTCTCTGATTGAGAGAGATGAAAACTATGTTTGATTTGGTGTATTGGGGACCATAACCTTTCTGGTGTGTTAACTTAATAGGGTTCTCATTATTCCCTATGGGTTAACTACTTTGCGTATCCACTCATTAAACTCATATCCATTATCACTTTATATTAGAAGTCAAAAGGGTTGTCATTAATAAGATCACTTATTTTATAACCCGAAAATAAATAGCCGATATAATTGTATAAATATATGATGTCCACCTTAATTCGAAATTATGAATTTCTAACAATCTCCCACTTGGGCTTCATATTTTCTTGAACCAATTATATCACATATTCTTTAGGCGTGCTTCCATATGCTATTTATATTTAGACTTCCCCTTAATACAATCTGGTCCATCTCATATATCAATTATGGAACCACCGCAATGTTCATAACATATAAGCGTGACTCGACCACAATGATCCCCACATTAATATACTTAATGACATAGATCAAATATGGATGAGTGACATGGAAAATTTCATGCAATGTGATCTCAAACATGTCTATTTCCAACTGATCTTTCTTTAATCTTTAGTGAGATCAATCCAAAAGTCTTTAATATTGCAACACAACAGTTACAATAAACACATTCAAAATGGAACAACAAACCATCAACTTTATTATGCATAAAAAATGTGTATAACAACCAAAGTAAATCATAAAACATATAGACTCCCACTGAACTAATGTATCTTAAGGAACAACACCCATATGAGCAACATGCTCGTGGAAGACTTTAGGTACCAAACCCTTAGTCAATGGATTAGCTAGCATAAAATTTGTCTCTATATGTTTTATGAAAATTTGTCCATTTTGAATACTTTCTTTAACAACTAGAAATTTGATGTCAATAAATTTTGACTTTGTAGAACTCTTATTATTATTGGAGTAAATAACTGCGGACTTGTTGTCACAATAAATCATCAGTGGTCTTTCAATATCATCGACCATACGTAAGCCAGTGACAAAATTCTGCAACCATATGCCATGGTCTGATGTCTCAAAACAAGTCATAAACTCCACAACCATGGTTGAAGGAGCTATGAGTGTCTATTTAGCAGACTTCCAAGAGATTGCACCTCCAGCCAATACAAACACATATCTAGAGGTGGAGCGTCTGCTGTCTTGACATCCAGTAAAATCGGAGTCCGAATACCCAATGATCTCTAAATTCTCAGACCTCCGATAAGTGAGCATGTATTCATTTGTTCTCTTCAAGTAACGCATAACACGTTTGACTGCATTCCAGTGATGCATTCCAGGATTGCTCATATATATTCCCAAAACTCCCACGACAAATGTTATGTCGGGGCATCTGCACACAAGAGCATACATTAGACTTCCTACTGTCGATGCATAAGGATTCTTTTGCATCTCGTATCTTTCAATGTTATTTTTGGGCACTGTTCGAGACTAAACTCGTCTCCCTTAGCTATAGGGGTATCTCCTGGTTTACTATCTTTCATGCCAAATCTATCTAGGACTTTATCAATATAGCTTTCTTGTGACAACCTTAGGATACCTTGAGAGTGATCTCTTAGTATCTGAATGCCTAATACAAAAGAAGCTTCCCCAAGATCTTTCATTTTGAAATTCTTTGTTAGAAATCTCTTGGTCTCATACAATAGTCCCATATCACTGCTCGCAAACAGTATATCATCGACATATAATACCAGGAATATAAATTTACTCCCACTGAACTTGTGGTACACACAATCTTCAACTTTATTTGCCTCAAAACCATACGAGGTAATAACTTGATGAAACTTGTGATTCCACTGACGAGAGGCTTGTTTAAGGCCATAGATGGATTTCTTTAATTTGCACACATAGATTTTGAGCCAATTGATTCAAAGTTTTCTGGTTGCAGCATATATATTGTTTCTTTAATGTCACCATTTAGAAACGCAGTCTTAACATCCATCTGATATAGCTCTAAATTAAAATGAGCTACTAGTGTCAATATTGTTCTAAAAGAATCCTTCGAAGATATTGGAGAGAAGGTTTCTTTATAATCAATGTCTTCTTTCTGAGTTTAGCCTTTAGCAACTAGACGCGCTTTATATCTGTCAATATTACCTTTTGAATCTCTCTTGGTTTTAAATATCCATTTGCAACCAATAGGTTTCGCACCTTCAAGTAAATCGACAAGATCTCAAACGTCATTATCAAGCATACACTTTATCTCATTCTTCATGGCATCAATCCACTTTTGAGAGTTAGAACCTTTCATGGCTTGACAGAGGTTCAATGAATCATCCTCTGTTAAATCGATGTCATCCTCATTGTAAGGACCGAAATTCTACCCTTGAAAATTTTTCTTAAAATAAAACGCGCTCATATACTCAAGCCAGAGTTTTCACTTATATACTCAAGCCAGAGTGTACACTTCTATACTCAAGCCAGAGTTTATGCTTCTATACTCAAGCTAGAGTTTTTGCTTATATACTCAAGCCAGAGTTTTCGCTTCTATACTCAAGCCAGAGTCGCTAACCATTCATGTTCGTCTAAAACATATTTTATTTTCATCGATTTCACCATTTCTCATTTCTCGTAAATCTACGCTCACTTTAGTATAAACACACCCATATATGTTTATACTAAATGCGTAATTCACAACTCAATCATTGCATAACCAGAAAATACACACATTTTCCATTTCCCATAAATCTACGCCTACTTTAGTATAAACATATATGACACACCCATATATGTTTATACTAAATGCGTAATTCACAACTCAATCATTGCAGAACCAGAAAATACACACATTTTTCATTCCAAATGCACAAATAAAGACTTATCCTTACCTCGGTGAGTGTTGGGTTTGGTTCTTGGCAACTTCTCAAGTTCCACCGACACCGCCTCCAACTTTAGGATCTTTGCTCATTCCCACCATACAACAAAATGTTAGTCATTTATTCCAATATCACATAAATAACTCATATTGCATCATTTAACCATACAAGATATTTATCATATTTTCAATGTTTATAAAATACTTTCATCATAAGTTTACAAACATCTAAAACATGCATATTCATCTCATATTTCAATATTAGAATGCTTAGTCATCTTCTACCTCTAGCATTTTACTCATTTTCCTCTTTAACCCCATTTTCACTTTAGGGTTTTGGGGTTTTCATGAATCAAACCCCCAAACCTTTCCATTCTTGAAATACTAACTCTAAACCAAGAGTTTACAAGATAGAAACAACATAAAACGAACCATAACTCGAAAAGATGAGTTTCCATGGTTTCCCTCATTTTGAGAAGAGATCCAACATACCCAAAATAAGTTTCAAATGGAAGAAGAGAGTTAGAATCAAGAGATTTACCTCTTCTCAAGCTTCTAAATGACTCAAAGTCTCATTGCTCTTGAAAAAGCTTTCTTCTCTCACTTCTCTCTAGGTTAACCCTCATAAATGTGTTTGGGGTTCCCTATTTAATGTAACAGCGTCGGATCCTCGCTTAAGCGAGCCCTTTCTCGCTCAAGCGAGAAAATCCTGCCTATTTTAAAAACTCATATCTGACCCTCTCGCTCAAGCGAGGATCCTCTCGCTCAAGCGAGAATCTTACAGCCTCGACAGGTCCAAAACATTACTTTTCTCGCCTAGGCGAGCCAACCCTCGCTCAGGCGAGAATCCTCCAGTATAGCCCAGGATTTCACCCTTCCAATTGAGCTTTTCTCGCTCAAGCGAGCCAACTCTCGCTTAGGCGAGAATCCTCTAGTATAGCCCAGGATTTCACCCTTCCAGTTGAGCCTTTCTCGCTCAAGCGAGAATACCTCGCTCAAGCGAGAATCTCAAGACTGATACTATAATTTTAAATACTTAAATTTAGGGTGTTACACTCATGTTCTTGAAGAACTACAATATAATCATCTAAAATTGGATTTCTCATCTCTCTAGTGGATCTCCTTAATGACACTTCTACTTCTTGAGGTTGTTGAATTTGCTTCGAATGTACTTCAGCGAGAACCTCAATGTTGTCTTGCTCTGGAATATTGTGAGAAACAATATTCTAAACATTTTGTTCTACTACCGAAGTTGTTCCTTGAATGGTAATAGGCATAAGAACTTGTTCACCATTAGTGACAAATTCTTCCTCAAAGACAACATTCATTATGTTCTCTTCCTTCCCAAAATCAACTTCCTCAAGAAATCTCACATTTCCCGTCTCAAAAAAAAGTCTTGTTGTTGGATCATAAAATTTATAGCCCCGTGAACTTTCAGTATAGCCAACAAAGTAACAGCTAACTGTTCTTGAGTCCAATTTCCTTTCATGTGGCCTATAAGGCTACACCTCAACTGGACAACCCCAAATGTGCAAGTGTTTTAAGCTTGGTATTTTACAAGTCCAAAGCTCATATGTAGTTTTGTTAACTGCTTTAGTTGGCATCCTATTAAGGATGTAAACTGTGATCTTTAAAGTTTCCCCTAAACAGACTCTAGTAAGGAAGAATGATTAATCATACTTCTCACCATATCCTTAAGAGTTCAGTTTAGTCCCTCAGCAACATCATCCATGATAGGTTTGTCTGGCATAGTGTATTGCAGAACAATTTCATTTTCTCTTAGGAAAAATGCAAATAGCTCTTTCACAGCATCCTTATTGTTCTTTTTTTTCTTATTCTGAGATATCATAACCAAATGAGCACTTTCAGTCTTATCTCTCTACAGTATCTCTCCCTCTTGAGTGTTATAGCTCACTTTGAATTTTTCAAAGTGTACAGGAAGTGAGATCAAAACCAAGTGCACGAGCAAGTCTTCACCAAACTCTAACTTTAGTGACTTGAGTTTCAATGCAAGATTAGACATCTCCACAATGTACTCCCTTATTTTCCCTTTGCTTCATACCTTATGGAGATGAGTTTAGCCAAAAGGCTACTCGTCTCCACCTTTTCATTTTTGGCAAACTACTATTCTATTTCTTCAAGGAATTTTCTTGCATTTTGACTCTCAGAAATATAGCCCTGAAACACTTCTGAAATAGAGCGTTTCATGATCATTAGACATATTCGATTAGAGTGTTCTCATTTCTAAATTTTAGCCTCATCGAGGTTTTCCGGAGTAGAAATAGGTTTCTCCAAACGAAGTGTCAGATCTAAATCCATACAGCCGATAATAATCTCTACGGCTTCCTTCCAGACCTTAAAATTTGTCCCGTTCAGTAATGGGATGTTAGTTTAAGTAGAAATATTGGCAGCACAGGTAAAAGACACTGAATCAAGTAGAACAAACAACAAAATAAATTGCAATCATTCTTGCAATAAACTCATATCAAGTTTAACCCTTAAAATCCAATGGGACACATCACGAGTTACCTAGTACAACATTAATATTCAGTCTTTGGACAAAAAATATTAACTTGTAAGTGATACACTCAATGTGATAATCAAATATTGATAACCAGTCCTGTAAAACAATAAACCTTTCTTTGGACCGACTTACTATTCACATAGGAAGCTATATGATTATCACATATTTATTACCACAGGTATGTTTATAATTTTGGCCAAATAGTAGTCTTCCTTTGGGCAGATCACGATTCGCATAAAAATGCAAACATACAATTAGCTTGATATTCCATTTTCATTCATAATGAAATTCTTGTTGTAATGGTCAAACATTGATCCTAATGCATGTCAAAAAATAAAGCATTCTTTTGACTGATTTATCATTCACATTTGCAACTTATAATTATCACATGTTTACCATCACATGTGTGTATATAATCCGGCCAAATAATAATCTTCCTTTGGGCCGATTAATACTCGCATGAATATATATACGCACTTGCATTTGACATTTATTATGAACAATTTACACAAAAGATGTTAGTTTGGTGACGTCTTATTTCTATAGGTTTACTTAAAAAAATGTCAAACAATCTTATAATCCAAAAAAGACAGTCATGTAATATATATAAAACAAGACATTATCACATAATAGACCCATCACAAGATACCTAGCACAACATCAATTTCTAGTCTTTGGACAGAGAAAATCAATTTGCAAGTGGTACTCTCAGTGCAATGATCAAATATTAACAATTAGTTCTGTCAAATAAATAGTCTTTCTTTGGACCGACTATTATTCACATGAAAACAAAACTTTATAATTGTTACACATTTATCATCACAGATATGTTATTATTTGGCCCAATTGTGTCTTCCTTTGGGCCGAACACAATTCGCATAAATAATCGCATACTCATCTGTGTAATTTCAATCAATTTCCACAACATAGGTTACTTTGACAACATATTGCATCAACTGATTCCAAATAATTACCATACAACAAAAAACAATATGGGTTCATTATAAAAAAAATACAATCTTGGAATTAAAACTTTCAGATTTGATATCTTTTATGATTAACAAATCTAATAACATAATATAATTCCAAATCAAATATGTTCATGCATATCTTAAACACATGTAGTATATATTTGATCAAATCATAATTATATATATAACATATATGCACATATTCAGATTGCATAATATATCAATGTATAACACACACACATATATATATATATCAACTTTAATCAGCAATTCCAGACATCACAGCAACCCCAAGCTGGAAACAATTATATATGTATATATGTATCTTTCAATTCACAATATATATAGAAGGCCATGAATTTCATATTGTATATGTATAAAAGAAAAAACACGTCTTAACTCATATATACCTTAGAAATATACTTTAACAAATTGCAAAAATTTGTGAAGTGACAAAAGAGTCATAAAAGTTAATGCAATGTTCATGCACATATCTGAATATATACTTCAACACATGTTACAAGGATTCATAATACAAATTACCCATGATTCAAATAAGTGGAAGCATATAAGAGTTATCCTCATTATTCATAAATACCCAATTTTATTATAACCATAGCGGAAGCATGAAAATCTCTCAAATTTGAAATTAGCGTTCATAAAAAATTGGGGAATTAATAACTTTAATGGAGAATCATAAAATCCAGAACCTAGTGCTTTGATACCACTTGTTAAAATTCTCTATTAATTGATGAAATATCAATCCTAGAATCTTGAATCTTATGATTCTCACACAATATGTAAAACAATGATACAAGTCAATCAATGTCATACCTGAATCCATGTTATCAGATTTGTTCATTTGTATGCCTTCGTAGAGAGGTTTTGGTATGATGATATTCCTCAACCAAATCTTTAATTTCTTTTGGGACCTTCGTTTTCTCTCTGATTGAGAGAGATGAAAACTATGTTTGATTTGGTGTATTGGAGACCATAATCTTCATTTATATCTTATATCAGAAGTGTTAACTTAATAGGGTTCTCATTATTTCCTATGGGTTAACTACTCTGGGTATTCACTCATTAAGCTCATATTCATTATCACTTTATATTAGAAGTCAAAAGGGTTGTCAGTAATAAGATCACTTATTTTATAACCCAAAAATAAATAGCCGATATAAATATATGATGTCCACCTTAATTAGAAATTATGAATTTCTAACTAGATATTCTATTACCTACCTATGCACATACAACATCACACATACGGTGGTTTCTCATTAATTTAAAATTCTTGACTACAAAAAAAACATAATAGAAATCCAAGTATTCCATTTTACTTATTAAACTAATTTAATAAATATGTTTGAATTAAGCTTATTTTACTTGTAATATATGTGTAAGATGTTGATGTATTAGAGAGATAGTTACACCTATAAACAATTGGAATTAGAAAGAGAAGAAAACTTACGCAAGAATCCATTTGCCATTGAGGAGAGTGAGTGAATCAGTAGGAGCAGGGGTTGGGTTAAAAGCTTCAAGCTGAGTAATGAGTTCAACAATTTCAGCCCTAGTTTCACTCGTAACCTTAAGTCCACGATTAGTTCCATAAAACGAATCAACCAACGCCTTCTTCAACTTTTCAGCCTCCGTCTTCTTAACCTCTTCCACAACCGCAACACCCGAACCATTTTCATTATCTGCATCGTAGGTCACAGCCCGGACGCAAAAAACTGGCCGTGGAATATCGGCGAGGAGCCTCGATTTTCCGATGGGTTTGGTCCAGGAACCAACGACGGGAGAACGGGGTGGGGGAATTGAAGTGGTGGACTTGAGAGAGAAGATGCTGCAATGGAGTTGGTACAGAGAAGAAGCCATTGTTGATTTTTGAGAGAAGCTATGGTTACCAAGGAATGATGAATTGAGATTTTGATACTTGAGGGTATATAATAAAATGAAAAAAGTGTGTCCTTGAAACGTGGTGACGTTGGAGAAGATGGTAGAAAGGAAAACGTGGTAGTTGTTTAGAAGTTGGTAGTTTTGTAAAAGTTTTATACTTAATATTTAATAGGTCACAGTATTAGGTTTTCCTACACGTCCCATGTTCATTGTAAAGATGTGGTAGTTTTCTTAAAAGTTTTATATTTAATATTTTGTAATATACACGTTTTATCTTATTTAGGATTTGTTATAGGTGATTTCCCATCTTATCTTTCGAATTCATGATCTGAATCAAAATTATTCATTGCTGGAGAAATAAGTGACCATCATAAGTATAAGGAAAGATAATGAAAATAAAAATTCTTCATTAAAACATAATCAGTTGTGTAATCTCAATCAAAGTTAGTGATTGTTGATAAAAAAACTGCTAAATCTGTAACGTTGTTGTAGGTTTTCTAGTAAGCAGCTTTCACTTTGTGATGATATGACATCGAATTCACATGTCAACAGATCTGACAAATTTCAAACTGTGAGTGGATTCAACCTTTCTTTTACATAATTTCCACTGTGATGGTAATTTTTATTATAATTATGATATATTTAATTTTTATGTACTTTTGTGCTTAGTCCATGACTATTACCACTTACTATCAGCCGAAAATTGTCGGATTAGTTAGATTTGGACCTACTTTAAACTCTATTATATAATTCCATTCATTTGTCATATTTCAAGATTGCAAAGCATATGAAGACCGAATGAGTGTGAGAAAATTGTTTCAAGTTTTATGTAACCAATTAGCTTAAAACCTCTTTTGTTACATCACAAGTGTGATGTATATAATACACTGACCTGAACTTATATGACCTGATTTTCTGTGTAAAATGGAAACACAACTCTCTCATACTAGCATAATACAATGACCAACCAAGTCATCCGATTTTTGTTTTCTAGAACCTAATTTTTATGTCGAAATATCTCTTTGACTAGCAATATTTAAGTGCATTTTAAAGTAGTAAACTTATAAACTGTATTATTAACCTTCAGACAGATTTATCTGTGCTCATTACATTTCTTTAATTTTTCTTTTATAATCACATTTACATGTCCAATTTATTTCTTAAATTCCATGTTTCTCTTCTATTTTTGTCTTTTGTAATCCTTTTAATCTATAGATGCTCTAAAATTTCAATCATAAGAAATTTTGTTTCTTTGTTTATTTGAGCTTCATTCTAAACTTTATTTTATAAGAATCACATTTTTAACATACTTTTAAATTATTCTTTACAAACTATAGTTATTATTTTTACTGACAATAACTGAAGTTCATATTCATGTGCTTGCCATTTGGTTGTTTATGTTTTTCTGCTTCATCACAAGTGTTGAATCAAAAATTGAGTCATTTGTCTGTTTACATATTGAACTGATAAATACAAAAGTTGTATTTGCATGTATGCGTTTTTTGTCGCTTAAATTTTGTTTCTAAGTTATGACATTGATTCTAAATATTTAAGTTATTCACTCTATTTGTAATATCCCATTACCAATGGATTTTATAAATGGTGTCATGTTTAATTTAGAACTATTGTAGAGTTTATTTTTCTATTAACATATTGGTTCTCTATTGAAGTTTATTCTTTGTCTTATTCAAATGGAGTGTGGCCTTAATTTTGTTTCTTTGTTAATATCCATATTCATTTTCTCACCATTTCGTAGTTTATGTTTTACTGATTCACCATAAGTGTTGGAAAAAAATATACTCTCTATCAGTGTACATATTAAATTTATGCAACAAAAGTTGTCTTTGCATGTATGTGTTTTCTGTCGCATAATAATAAATTTTGTTTCTTTCTTTATATGAGCTTGAATTTATACAATGACCAATCAAGTAATAGTATTTTTCTTTTGTAGAACCTAATTTTCTTGCAGAAGTCTCTCTATCACTAGCAATCTTTAAGTGACTTATAAATTGGTAAACTTATAAGCTCCCTTATTGTACATTATTTTTCTTTTATAATCACTTTTACATATCCAAGTTTTTCATTAACATCTATGTTTCTCTTATATTTTTGTGTGCTTTTAAGCTTAATCTACACATACACTAAACTTTAATCATCCTGTTAACATATTAGGCTATAATTTATATATGAACTGATTCACAAAATTTTCATCCATCATGTTACAAAAATTGAGAAAAGGTTATTCATGATGGATAATAATTTGTAAGCTTTCATCCATCATTGTGAAAAATAAATTATTCAAGTGGAGTTAACAATTTTTTTGTTGCAAATAAAATATCATTGTGTAAAAACATCACTCAACGACCAAACTACTAAACTTCTATTTATCTTTAATTTTTAAAATTTTATAATTACATTTTTATAATGTTTTTTGTGAATAAACTTGCAGGTTTATATCTATAACCTTCTAGAATATATCATTGTCTTAAACAATTATATGATGAAATTGGTGGTATGTATATACATTAAATATGCTCAAAATGGGTACCATTCAAAAACTTACTTTCTAATGTAAGTGAACATATGTGCTACAAACTTTTTCAATCCACAGGAAAAATTAAAGTTACTGTAAAAGTTATTCAATATATTATACACTCATTCATTTCCTTTAATTTATGTGATACAACTATTGAACTCTTTAAGATGTCATGACAGAAAGTCTGGTTATTAAAAAATGTAAAATTGAAAATTCTCATTCTACTCATTATTCCTCACAAAGAGGCGAACTTAGGTTTTCTTTGATTCTGGATATTGTCATATGTCCTTGGTAATTTAGGTATTTTTTTACATACATAGATTCCTTTATTTCTTTACTGTTATTATTTTTGTTGCAGTCTATGGTAAGAAGATGACTTTATCATTCACCACTATTGCATATAAAAGTGGTGAATGGAATGGTATGCATATAAAAGTGGTGATTGAAATGATGATTTAGTTAATATATCACCTTTATAGCAAAGACCTTCACATTATGTTCCATGTAATGATAATACATACAATACTAAACAATTTTGTGGATGTTATAAGTACATTTAATTGGGAGTCATAGGGTGGTCCGGTGGTTAAGGTGGAAGACTTAAGGAATATGGTGAAGGAGGTTGTGGGTTCAAGTCTCAACCATAGCAAATTTTCAAAAAAAAAGGAGTTATAAAGTGGGTTAATTCTTAAAGAGGAGGGTGAAGTGAAGGAAGTTGGGGATTCGAGGCTCGTCCACAACAAAAAATAAGTACATTTAATTGAAGGTTTTATTATTTTGTCACCTTTCTCATTTTAAAATGTTGTGTATTGTATTACTTACAAAATATTATAGGTTATTTTGTCACCTTTCTCATTTACAAAATATTATGTTACTTTCATTTAATTTTGTATTAATCGTAATGTATAAATTATTAATCACGGTTCATTATGTTTTGTATTAATATTCTCGGAAGTAATTTTTAATATTTACAAATTATGGTGTTGTTCTTTAATTAAATTCATGCAATACACATTATCACCGATAACTTACTAGTTATTTAAGAAATGACATAAACCCAACAATGAGAAATGACATAAACCGAACAATGAGAAATGACATAAACCCAACATTAGGTAAATCACAGTATTATTTAAGTTCAGGCTCAACATCAGAATGAGTGAGAGAGGCAGTATTACTATCACAGTATGATTTAGGTTCACAGTATAAGGTTTTCCTACACGTCCTAGTCTTTATTAGGTAAACACAACATTAGAATGATTACAGTATTATTCATTCTCCACAGGAGACCCAACATTAGGTAAATCACACATCAATTAAAGGGTCAATTATTTTATGTTTGATCCTTATAATGATTATATCAATAATAAGTTCCAATGATGAAATTGATAAGTGTATTATAGGGACCAAGTTAAAATCACACATCAATTAAAGGGTCCTATAGTTTTTTTTTATAACTTATGCAATTTGTCACTCCATTTAAAATTAATTAGCAATACAATTATTAGAAAGAATAAGGTTATATAGAAGCATTTCCAGTAGATGATGCCAGATTATCACTTCACATGTCTAATTTTAATGGTTGTTGTAAGGCAGTGCAGACAAATTAAAGTAATTTTGAATAGACAATATAAGATAAATGTATTTAGAACAAAATATCTCTAACAACTCATGCATATTTACCATTATCACATTCTATTTGATAATAAAAAGAAATAACGAGGGGGGAAGTTGACGTTTCCTCATTTCTTAAAGTCATGGATAATATGAAGAATAAAACAATGATAAATGATAAAGTAACAATTAAATTAAAATAATTTGAATGAATTCAAACAATGGAATGCCAAGTTGTCAACCTAGTTAGAGATGGTAAGGACTATCACACATTTCAAACTAAAAGGTTTCAAGATTTGGCACAATTGATTATAATTGGCTTCCTTGAACATTTTAACCAAAGTTCCACTTTTGTGCACATATAAAATAATTTCAAGAAAAAACGTGGCATGAAAGATCATCATACATAAAAAAAATGAGTTATTGAGTGCTTGTTTTATGAGTTTCTTATTTTCCGCCCTAATCATTAAATGATTTCATATTTTCTTCAATTACCTATATATCGTCATTAGTATTAACAGAGAAAAAAATGTAAGCATGGTAGTATATAAATTTTGTATATTGTATTATCGTATTATCCAACATTCATATTTAATCATCATTGAATCTTCACAAAAATAATACAAATGAATGATGTATGATATATTGATTTTATATAAATTTTCACTCTGACAATATATAAATGTTACCCTGTTAATTAGATTTATTGAAAGTAGAAGAGTTTAAAATTAAAGTTTTATTACCCCTAGTAACTCTCCCACTTATATCTTTTTAATTTTTATTATGCGCTTTATACCTTTTGTTACTTGTTGTGATGAAAAGCAACCTAGCTCACACGATGGGATGAATAAAGGTATGTAGATAATCATGGAGTAAGAACGTTATTGGGTAAAAAATACAAAAGAATGAATGTGTGAGAGCACTGTTGCTTATTCTCTTTCTTTTATCTTTGTTATTCCGTTTTGCATTTTATATACCACATTAACATGAATGCATTATACTTTTTCGAAACAATAAAATAGAGGCAATAAAATAGGGACAATATCATCTTCGTGAAAAGAAGTAATAGAGCTATAGAGGCAATAAAATAGATATAAAGGCCTAATCAAAATATAAAGTTCAAATATATTTTGTTGTTGATATTTTTGGTTAATACTGTATTTGTGTTACTAATTAGTTCAAATACATTTACTTTTGTATAACTAATAATTGTTATAATTCAATTTTTATGATTAAAATATGTGTAAAATAGATTAGTTAGTTAGAAGTCGTAAAGAATTAAGTCTCTCGTAGTTTTTATATGATAGGTTGGTTAATTTCTCTGTAACTCATTTATTCTATGTTCATCCAATTTATTCAATCAATGATATACATAATTATCTTCTTGCTGTTTGATTTCTAGAATATGGGAGATATTCAAAATATGTTGAAGCATGAACAACAATTGTTCAAGATTATCAATATAAGAAAATGATGAATTATGAGCAATTTTTGCTCAAGAGCAACAAGAGGATAATATAATAAAGTGTGAACAATTTTTTTTGCTCAAAAATAACAAGAGAATAATATGATGATATATGAGCAATTTTTTATCAAAAATAATAAGAGAAGAATATAATGAAATATGGATAATATTTGTCTCAACAATATCAAGAAGAATTGAGAGATAGAAAATATGAAGATTATAAAAGAGAACGATAAATAGGTTGAGGTTTTGAATCTCACTCAATGCAAATATTAACTTACTAACATTTGTCTATAAAATAAGACAGACATATGATCTATTTAGCAAATGATTAAGAGTAGTCATATGATCTATTTAGCAAATGATTAAGAATAGTCACCACTCTTACTTATCAATTTCACTTTGAGTTTTATCATAATAGTTATCTCTTCATCCATTTGTCATTTCTCTTTATTAAAATTCAGTTTGTGGCATAAAAGTTTTACTTTATATGAGTTAGATATTGATATAAAGAAATCAAAAAAGTTCTCCCTTGGTGGAATGAGCAAAAGAGCAAATAAGCTTATAGAATGTGAAAGAACGAGCAATTTGCATATAAAAAGCGAAAAGAGATCAGTTCTTCTAAATCATGTCGATAAGTTGTTTCACGTTAATAAAAACATGACAGCTCAATTAAAAAATTTAAACTTTTATTATTGTTGTTGTTTTTGCTTCATTAGTCCAGGACAAAATCTAAAACAGTAGACGTCTTTTAAAAAAACATCACTCGAGACCAAAAAATAAATGAGGACAAGTTGTGACTTGGCATGGTCCTACTTCTCACTTTTTATCTTCAAAGTGAAACTAGAGGGACAAAAAATCCACCCAAGAACGCCAATTTGGAAGAGGAAAGAAAATAATTGAAGTAGAGAGTAGAATTTGTATGCTTGTGCTTATTTTATTTGCTTCCAAAGTATCTAATATGATATATACCATATGACATAGAAGATTGCAGAATTGTGGATCCAACCCAACACCCACATTGATGAGACAGAGACATAAAATTTGGTCTTGTGCATCGATCAATATATTCCAAGAAACATTTATGTCACAAACCTTTCAAGTTATTTGACTTGACACGTTTTTACTAAGTTGTGCTAAACCAGACATTCTTATAATTCCCAGTGTCCTATTCTCCTATATATGTTTGCATGAATGTGTTAAGAGAGATATTTTTTTATGTATATCTTCCATGACCTAAAGTCATAAAGTGTTTAGTTGATTGATACATACATTGTCAGCGAGTAAGGATCCTCTCCATTAATGGAGAGGCAAGTACCACAAAAATACAAAGTAAATATAATATGAGAATATATTTTTATCTTTTTGTATATAATGTAATAGCAATTTTGTCATTGAAAATACAAAGGAAATGTGGTATTTGACTCTCCTTACTCATTTCCAACTTCAAAAGATCCTTTCCCTTCACCCAATTCCAAGCCCCACCACGTTTGGTCATCAATGTTTTATAGTTGTAATTAATCACCTGATAAAGTAGGAGAGACTCTTGTATACTATCCGAGTTTAATGGAATGAACATAAAACAAGTTTACTTTTCATTGATTATCGCCTAATTTAAGGATTTGGAAGTTGTTATTTCATTGGTTACACCCGATTTTTTTGTCTCTCGTTTTATATTATTCATACACACTCTTTTTTTATATTACACCAAAAGAAAAATATAAAGAACAAAAAGTTGATGATTGTTCCTTCAACAGAAACAAAAAAGTTGTCACTCATTTAATAAGACATTTTCTTAATTAATGAATCCAATTCTTTTCACCCCTTTCACAAATAAAGAAAAAAAAACTCCTTACACGTTACATACCGATGGATACGTTTTTGCAACAAAAAAACATACAAGTTTAGAAAAACGTTTAATTTAGTTCCTGATATTACAGCTTTATGCCTTAAAAATCATAAAGCAATATGATTTTGTACAAATCCGAAAACAATAGTTTTTCCACGTGAAAAGGTATTAATATTGCTAACATTCAATTCAATTATGGATAACGAAAAACGGGTGTAAGAACTTTAAACTCAAGTTGCAGTCACTCGAATCAATTTTTTTGGTTACATGGGCAAAGCCCCAAATTAGATACTTGCTCAAAACTTTAAAGACCAAAGTACCTTCCACACAGAAAAAACTAGAATGGGACTTGGATGTGATGTAAAAATTCGATCCACTGCAAGTTATCTTTTCCCTCACATATTCACCACTACACATTGCTGTATAGACCATTATCTGCTTATCTTTGGAGGGCTAAGCCCACCATAAAATCTCAGAAAGATTGAAATTTTAGTTTTCCATCTCTTTATGGTACTAAGAGATAATTGCCCTAGAAGAAAAGGAGCATGGAGAAATAATTTCCACAGCTATAAATGGGCTTTCATTGAAAGCAGGCATGCAATTACTGCAATAGTCAATGGTATCAAGCAAATAGGAACTTCAACATAAAATATGAGATTATTATCATGAACATAAATTGCCGATGCTGAATGCAAAATGCACACCAACCAACTCGTAAACCATTCTCTGGTCAAGTTCAAAAGTAAACACAAAAAACCCTAGCTAGTCCTTGATCAAATATATTGCAAGTTCCCAAATAACCATGAATTGCTGCTGTCAAAACATGACCCCGCCATATACTTAAGCTTGTGCTTCAAGCTCCAAGAGCAGGGTGTGACTAATTGCATCAGATCCTGGACCAGTGAATTGAATTGGGCCTACAATGACGATTATTATCATGAACATCAAAAAACAGTTTTCCAATCAAAATTTAAATGGCAAATATAAACTAAGCAAAGAAACTGGATTTCTCTTGGTCACAGCAATTGAAACAACAGGACAAATAATAGTCAATATGTACCTGGACTGATGTAGGAATTCTTCAGGGCCCATTCATCCCGCAATGAAGCAAATTTTTTGAAGGGTGCCCCTGAATGTTTGAACATGAAATATAGTCATTCAGTATCCAACACTGATATTGCAAAATTTAAATTTCTGTGACAGATGGCAACCAGGATAAGCCACTGAAATTCGGGTGACCAAGTATGCTATGGCGATTAGTTAAAAGAAATAACAGAACATAACCATTGTATCACATTGTGAACCCATAAAATAAAAATTGAAGAGCTTATACTCTTACTCTTTTCAAATAATTTTTCCAGTTTTACCAAGTTAAAAAATATAGTTCACTTTAGTGTTTTCGTGGAGTCTTATGCCCAGTTATTGAAGTTTTTATGAATGTACCTTCAAGCTCCACCATTGCCTTCTTGATCACAGGCTTGAATTTACCTGCAAAGGAATTTATGTGTCATAAACAGCAACCGAAAAGAACAACAGATGAAGCATCCATATAAATGCAACACATACAAACTTTAGGTGATTTTAGTGTAACCACTTGTCAATAGAAAAAATTGTGAATATTGATTGTACAAAAATACATTAAAAAAAACATTGCTAATTTGATTGTCAAATACAGTAGTAACATAATAGGGTATAACTATGGATCATAGTTTTGCTACAACATTTGGAACAAAAGGTTATTGCACGAATGATAATTCAGTAAATATCTATTTCAGTAAAGCAAAGCTTCCATAGATCAAAATGTGTACCATGTCTCCTCTCCACATCCATCAGTGAGGTAAGTGCAGTACCACCAACAGCCCACTCTTCTACTGGTGCACTCAAGTTCGCAACCTGATCAAAATATCACACCAAATTCAAGATTTGAGTTGATCGTTTCAACATTAGAAAAACAGAGAAAATTTACAAGCATGTTTAATTATCAAAATTAATCTAGAATAAATTTTTAAGTTGATAACCAAAAGATAAAGCCACAGAGAGAAGAAGCACAAACTGATGATATTAATCCAGTCTTCCCACTATGTAGGAGAGCTCCAGCACCAAAACCCAAGGCATAGCAATAAGTGGCATCAAAATTAGTTGGCAAACCACATCTCCCTTCATAACTGCATGTTTTAAGCACTTGAGGGTGACTACAAACTAACGAAGTAAAATTGGCAATGATCACACTGGACAAGTTATGATCAAAAGTTATTTGAATCCAAGTTCAAAGGTGGATAACATAACATGTCCCAAGAACCTCTTTTTTCACGGCAAAAGAATAAGAATTTATAACAAAATAATGAAACCAAAAATAGATAAATACCCAAAAAAGTGAGACTGTCCTTTAAATTCGCCATTATATTTGCCTTCTTGCTTTCTCTTCTCCAGCTCAGTTTCGGCCATTTGAATAAGCATTTTCTCTGTTTCTATCTTGGCAACCTAAATAGGAAATTACCAAAGTAACCAAATATTAACATCAACACCAAGTCAAATTGCATACCGGGACAAAAATATAATAAAGCACAACAAGCATAGCACAGTAGCACCATTAGGCACCTGAACATTTCCATGTGGATCTCTTTCAAGCATCAGTTGTTCTTGAATTGCTTGAGGTAGAAAATCAAAAAGCTTCAATGACTGATCAGTCAGTTTCTTCTTCCATAAACCATCCTCATCAACAACATCATTAGCCAAAATTTCATTGAGTTCTGCAATAAGATGCTGGACCTGCAAATGACATAGTAGCACGTGAAATGAGTATTCTCAGAATGTGAATTCATACAGATTCTACATGAACGGAACCAACGCACAATCACAAGTTCATAAAGAGAGAAACACTGATGAATAAGTTCTTTTTATGCAGAATGATAGATACCTCAGGAATGAAATCAATAAGACCTTCAGGGATAAGAATGACACCATAATTATACTTATCTTCAGCTCTTTTACAAATAACATCTACAATATAGTCTGTGACATTTTTCAGCGTGAGCTTCTTGGCAGCAACCTGAAATATGTATGTATAGGTCAAATCAAATATTTGGCCAACAGTCCCCTAACAAACTAGAAAACTCTAATAACAAGATTGATGTGCAATCATTTTCTATTGATTTCATTAACTTCTAAAATGTACAAACACTGGACAAAATGATTGAATTTATGACAAACCTCTTCTCCTATGATAGTAATGTTTGGGTGAGTTTGTAAAGCACATTCCAGGGTAATGTGTGAAGCTGCACGCCCCATCAGACGCACAACTGCAAAGAGATGGTTGTATGTCTTACTGACTGCTTAAATTTCAGTAGTACAATTAAGAATTTCTCATTTTTTACAAACTTACAATGGTAATATTTTCCAGTTGAACGAGCATCTACCATAACATTTCCAATCATTTCTGCATATATCTGCATTAAATTAACATAGAAATGTAAACATACTTAGGTCGTGCAACCATGTCTAAATGAGTATTTGCTATCTAACAACATTTAGTTATTAGCACCAGTGAAGGGCATGGCTGGAAAATAAACAGTACAAACCAATACTTTAGAAATATTTGAAGGAA
This sequence comes from Lupinus albus, assembly GCA_009771035.1. Taxonomy (NCBI): domain Eukaryota; kingdom Viridiplantae; phylum Streptophyta; class Magnoliopsida; order Fabales; family Fabaceae; genus Lupinus; species Lupinus albus. The sequence continues at coordinate 17,418,347 of CM020016.1, forward strand.
AGAGAATTTATAAATGCCATAATGCTATTGCAATCACTAACAACCCGAATGAAGAAAATGACAAAAATGAAAATGAAGAAAATGCAATACTAAAGGATTGTCGAACATCACATAAATTATCCAGAATTCAAAGTAAAGTGATGATGGTTGGAGAAACTGCACTACATCTGGTGCCCTCAAAAGCATAATCGTGTATTTGCATACACCCATTCCCACACATACCAATAAACAGCTGGTTCCTAAACATTTTTTCTAACTACTACTGGAGATCAGCAGAAAATGTTCCATATTTGAAAACTGAAATGTTTATAAAGTGTATGAGTAGGACAATATAAAATAGCAAATGCACAGTGAAGACTGATTGCATATAATCATTCACCTTGCATGCAGTGTCAAACCCAAAACTTGTGGGAACTTCTTTGGATTTCAAATCACCATCAATGGTTTTAGGGCATCCAATCACACGAGTTTTCAAATTGTTGCTCCTGCTCAAATCCATATTAAAAAACATGAATGAAAACACCACTTCATTTACAAAGCTTCCTAGATCATAGAATGTACCGAAAAATAAAATTTTATCAAGACAAACCTGAAGTTCTCAGCAAGCAGGCATGCATTCGTGTTGGAGTCATCTCCACCTATAACAACAAGTCCATCCAAGTCTAGCTTCTGTGCTGTTTCCTGTGCTTGTTTAAACTACACAGTAAATAAACAAAATCAGTCTTCCGCCTTAAAGAAGATATATAAGATCTCAAAGTGAACTGTTCATTTGGCAAATATGTAGCTCTTCACCTGCTCTGGAGTTTCAATCTTGTCTCTCCCACTGCAAATCATGTCAAATCCACCCTGCCAACAAAAACTGTCCTTGTTAGATGTCAAAATCTTGTGATCATTGGACTAAAAAAGAGAGCTGCAACACAGGACAACTTAAAACATGGCCATGTATGAAGCAGCATGTCAAATCTCAAATGCAATGCGTCTCATTTAGAGCATCAGAAGTCGTGAAAAAAACAAAGAATATCATTGTGACATGTGGATATCTATCTCAGATAACCTTCTTAAAAGAAAGGAAGTGTGCTATTGTGGAGTTTTACCAGTTGACATGCAATGTAGCAAGGGGAGATGTAAAAGTAAACAATAAAAATCATGCACTTCAGAAACTCAGTGAAACAATGCCATTCATGTAAGTTGTAACTAAAACTGGACCTGATTTCTGTAAGGATAAATATAGTCTGAGGTGAGTTCAATGTATTTGCACTTCATGATGCCAGCAGGACCACCCCTGAAACCATACAATGTGCTTCCTTTCGCACGATCTTGAAGGTAATCTAACACAAGAGAATAAAACAACAGTTGAAACTTAATAACTTAAGTACATGTATCTAGATAAATTACATAACAGAGAAATTAGACCAAAATCCCTTGAAGTCTTATTTAATTACACTCTCTTGTTTCATAAATTACACCAACTCTACTTAGATTAATAATATAAGTGCAATTGCAGTAACAAGTGAATGGATCTCAAACCTCAGTACATATTTTGAAACAAATGAGTTAATTTCTCAGATTATTGGTTACATATTAAAAAATATAAATGATTAATGTGATTGAGTTGAATTGAAACGAAGCTTACCGAAGATTCCAGAAATAACATTGTGACCACCAGGAGCTTGACCACCAGATAGAACCACACCGATCTTCAACTTCTGATCTGGCAACGCCGCATTGGAATCATCGCTTGGAACCAAAGCTGCAGAAGGTTGCCCGAACAAATGCGGAAATAGCTTCGCGATCTCATCTACACAAACAAACAAAAAAAATATATAAATAATTCAAAAATATTATAACGAAAAACACTTCGGTATGAAATAAAACTAACAGATCTAGAAGCAGATACTACGGATCAATTTGAATAGATGAAAGAAAATATGATTAGATTGATAATTGATTAACCTGGATTTCCAGCAGCGGAGCTTTGAGGACCATCGACAATGGTGAATGGTTTTTTGAGAACGGAGGGGAGAGGAAGAGCGTGATTGACGCGGCTACTCTGGACATCGCTGTAGACGGATGCGAATCGGCCGGTGATTGAAGTAGCGGCGGTGCGAGGGGCGGGGAAGCCACCGTTTTGAACGAAAGACGGTGCCATTGGGATAGTAGAGAGAAAGAATAGAGAGAGTGATGTGTTTATGTTGTGTATGGGTGAGTGAAAAAATAGAGAGAAAATTAAAGATATGTAGTCAAAAAGCGTAGTAGGTTTGAAAAGGGCACCCCAACTTCTTAGTTTTATCCAACCTCGAATATCCTGCCGCTTTTCTAGTGTTTTTTATCTTTCTTCACTAAATGAATAAAGGCCTTTTTTTCCAAAAACAAAATTGTGTACTAAACTACTAATTTGATATCATAAAAATTAGAAAAACTTAAATTTATTATAAAAAATAAAAACTTAATAAAATTAGTTTTTTAGCATTTTTATGACCCTGAAAAACTATTTTAATTCATATTTACCTGAGAATAAAATTGTTAATTTATTTTTTTATATTATTCTTAATTTTGTTATAATAAATTAAATTTTCAATTTAATTATTTACCTTTTTAATATTTTTTAGTTTGGTCTTCTATTTCATCAATGTTAGTTAGATTTAATCCAAAAAAATATTTAATCATTACCAAAGGAAACTGAGATTCTGGAATTTGTTTAGAGTAAGTTTTTTATTAAGATTATAGAGTACGTATATGTAAAAATATTATTAACATATGAGTTGGTTATTACAATGTATTCAAAAGTTGTTATCTTATTATTAGTTGTACATTATTGTTGTAGCTTATTATTAGTTGTGAATATTGTTAGTTTTATCTTTATCTTACCTTAATTTTAGCTAGTTGTTGGTGACTAGTTGTTAGTTGTTGTATTCTCTCCCTGTAAAGGAGTTTCTTATCATTCAATAAAATCAATGCAGAATTGCTTCATCTTATATGGTATCAGATTAAAAATCGATCCACTTTTCCTATCATATATTCATCATGGCCTTAGAAAATACCACCATTCTCAACCTTGCTGATCCTTCCAAACCCTACACTCATATCCAAGTTCACAATGCCATAAAACTCACCTCCACCAACTACGTTGCCTGGAAAACCCAGCTTCAAGTCACCTTGCTCGGTTATGATCTATGGAAGTACATCGATGGTTCTTTCTTTTCCCCACCACCATTACTAACTGACACTAATGGTGTAACCACTACTAATCTTGCTGCTCTTCCTTGGTTTCGTCAAGACCGTTTGATTTTTGGTGCCATTGTTGGCACACTATCTCATGACATTGTTGCTCTTGTTTCCCAAACAAAGACATCAGAAGAAGCATGGAATGTACTTGCTACAACATATGCCAATCATTCTCGTGGTCATTTGAAGCAAATCAAGAGTAACCTTAGCCAGATTACTCACTCTAACCAATCCATCACCTCTTATATGCAATCCATCAAGCAATGCACTGATAGCCTTGCTTCTATGGGAAAATCCATGGATCATGAAGACATTATTGAAAAGGTGCTCTCTGGGTTAGACTATGAACAATACAAATCTGTTATTGATGTTGTCAATGCTCGTGATACTCCTATCTCTTTTGAGGAGTTTCATGAAAAACTTATCACCAAAGAAATCACTGCTTCGTCAAAGGCTCTACTCTCCAATTTCCCTGTTACTCTGAATGCTGCTCAATATCGTGGCAAGCCCTCAGGTCCCTTCTCAACCACAATATTATCAACCATCACCTGCTGGTCCCACTGCTAGTCATCTTCCTCGGCAGCCACGTCCTTATCTTGGCAAATGTCAATGGTGTAGGGAACAAGGTCACTCTCTCAGCCATTGTCCTTCTTTCAAAAGTAGATTCCCTACTATTCAAATTTCTTCTGCTGTTTCAAACCGTACTACATAGAAGGGATATCAACCAAGATTTCATGCACCACAGGCTCATGCTGTTACTGACATACACCCACCCTCAAATGATTGGCTTCTTGACAGTGGGGCCTCTCACCATGTTACCAATAATCTTGCCAACTTATCTCTTCATGCACCCTATGACAACACTGAAGAACTAATAATAGGTGATGGTTCTTCACTTCCAATCCAAAACACAGGTTCATTTTCTCTATCAACTTCTTCTACAAATTTCACATTTTCAAATGTCTTGCATGTTCCATCCATAGCTCGTAACATTCTCTCCATTTCAAAATTTTGTCAAGAAAATAATATTAGTATTGACTTCTTACCTTCTTTTTTCGTGTTAATGAGCTTTCTCAGGGTCAAACACTTCTTTAAGGTCCATCTAAGGCTGGTGTTTATGAGTGGAATCCACATGTGCCTCAAGCCTTTGTCTCAGTCAAATTACCTTCACATAACTGGCATCATCGTTTAGGACATCCTTCATTGTCTGTTCTTAGGATTTTAAATTCTAGCTTTCATTTATCCATTTTGAAATTTCCTTTGTCCAAGTGTAATGCTTGCAATATCAATAAAAGTCACAAATTTCCATTCTCTTTCCTCTCTTACTTCTCATCATCCACTTGAACTCATTTTTTCAGATGTTTGGACTGCTCCCATTTACTCATTTGATCACTATAAATATTATGTGATATTTGTTGATCATTTCACTAAATACATCTGGTTTTATCCACTCAAACGGAAATTTGAAGTGTTTGAAATTTTTGTTAGATTCAAATCATTGGTTGAAAATTTCTTTCACAACAAAATCAAGCAATTTTTTAGTGACAATGGTGGTGAATATCAGAAACTAACTTCTTATCTTTCTCTCAATGGCATTGCTCACCTTACTTCCCCTCCTCATACACCAGAACATAATGGCTATGCCGAACGTCGACATCATCACATTGTTGAAACAAGGTTATATTTGCTTACTCATGCAAAGTTACCTCCCATTTTTTGGTCTAATGCTCTTTCTACAGCCACATACTTAATCAATCGTTTACCCACTCCTACTCTTGTCAATATGTCACCTTATCACAAGCTCTTTGGTCTTGCTCCAAATTATCAAAAACTTCGCAGTTTTGGGTGTCTTTGCTATCCTTGGCTACGGCCTTATTCCACTCATAAACTTGATCATTGGTCTCTTCTTTGTGTGTTTATTGGTTATTCTTCATCTCAAAGTGCATATCATTGTTTACATTCATCCACTAATCGCATATACACATCAAGACATGTGAAATTTGTAGAAGATGTTTTTCCTTTTACTGACCTATGCAGCACTGTTAAGCCAACAAGATCGTCCTCTGTTGATGAATGGACCGATCTTCATGTTCCATTATTGACCACTATGCAGCCTCATCATGTACAACCTCTTGTTGAGGCCTCTCCAGCCCTCTCACCTACAGCTTCCGCTACTGTTACACCACCTCCTTCACAGACGGCAACTACTCCTACTTCTTCCTCATCTGCTTCCACATCTCAACTTCCTCCAACCATTACTGCACCTTCAACAAGGACCATAGTTACCAGGCTCAATAACAACATTCGCAAGCCTAATCATAAGTATGCTAACACAGTCACACTGAATCATTCTCCAACAGAACCGCAAACTATTACTCAAGCTCTTAAAGATCCTCAATGGCGGGCTGCAATGACTGACGAATTACATGCTCTTATTCGCAATCAAACTTGGGATCTTGTGCCTCCTCAATCTTCACAAAACTTAGTTGGCAACAAATGGGTTTATAGAATCAAATACAAACCTTCTGGTGATATTGAACGCTACAAAGCTAGGCTTGTGGCAAGGGTTTTCACCAAAGAGCTGGTATTGATTTCACTGAGACCTTCAGCCCTGTTATCAAGCCCACAACTATTCGTTTGATACTTTCCTTGGCAGTCACCCGTGGGTGGTCCATTAGGCAGCTTGATATCAACAATGCCTTTCTCCAAGGATCTCTCAAAGAAGATGTATATATGTGTCAACCACCTGGTTTCCTGGACAAAGATCACCCAACTCATGTATGCAAGCTTCGTAAAGCAATCTACGGCCTCAAACAAGCTCCATGAGCTTGGTACAATGAGCTTCGGTCTTTTCTCCTCACCTTTGGGTTCACAAATTCTATTGCTGATTCTTCATTGTTCTTGTATCAAAGGCATGGTTAGATATTCTATTTACTGGTTTATGTTGATGATATAATCATCACTGGACCTTCCCCTAATACATTGCAGGAGCTCATCAATACCATGGCCTCACGATTTTCATTGAAGGATTTAGGTCCATTATCTTACTTTCTTGGTGTTGAGGTTCTCTCACATCCTCATGGTTTGTTTCTTAGTCAAAAGAAATACATTAGGGACCTTCTCCAACGTGCTAATATGGTCCTTGCCAAACCAGCTTCAACTCCCATGATCGTTCATCCTGCTCTCACTGTCAATGCTGGCACTGTCCTATCAAATCCAATTGCATATAGGGCATTGGTTGGAAGCTTGCAATACTTGTCCCTTACTCGTATGGATGTTGCCTTTGCAGTAAATAAGTTATCTCAATTTATGCAAAAACCTACTGACTTGCATTGGGCAGCTCTTAAACGCCTGCTCCGTTACCTAAATGGTACCATTGACCATGGCTTGATCTTTTATCGAGACTCGCCTCCTTATCTCCATGCTTTTACTGATGCGGATTGGGCTAGTGATCAAGACACTTATGTCTCCACTTCAGGCTATATTGTTTATCTTGGGCGCAATCCATTGTCTTGGAGTTCTAAGAAGCAACAAGGAATTGCTAGGTCATCAACTGAATCTTAATTTCGTGTAGTTGCCTCAACCACTGCTGAGCTACTTTGGCTGCAATCCTTGTTAACTGAACTTCGTGTAACCTTATCTTCTCCACCAGCCATTTACTGCGACAATCTCAGCGCTACTCAATATTCCAAGAATCCGGTTTTCCATTCCAGAATGAAGCAGCCTTCCATTTTGTTCGTGAACAGGTTCAACTTGGTAAGCTTCGTGTTCAACACATTCCTGGTGATGATCAGTTAGTTGATGCTCTAACTAAGCCTCTTGGCTAGGTTATCCACGTTATTATCCAAGATTGGTCTTGTCTCACGACAGTCCATCTTGCAGGGGATATTAACGTATGAGTTGGTTATCACAATGTATTCAAAAGTTGTTATCTTATCATTAGCTGTACATTATTGTTGTTGCTTATTATTAGTTGTGAATATTGTTAGTTTTATCTGTATCTTACCTTAATTTTAGCTAGTTGTTGGTGACTAGTTGTTAGTTCTTGTATTCTCTCCCTATAAAGGAGTTTCTTATCATTCAATAAAATCAATGTAGAATTGCTTTATCTTATAAATATGTAATGCAAAAACATGATATATTATCACATTTCACGACATATTAATTTACTTTTTAAGTGTTCGTGTTTGATTCTTTTTAATTTCACGACATCTTCTAATGATTTTTTAATAAATGTTGATTGTTTTTATTTCTATTTCTTAATTATTAAAATAATTTCTAATGATGAAATTTCTATAATAATAGTGTGTATTACTTTAATTCATTTTATACATGTTATATACAGATTGTATGTGTTATGTATGGTGCTGTTCTCGAGACAAAAGGATAAATAAATAGTGTAATCCCAATGGATAGAACGAAACAAGATAAGCCCCCGAAAAAATAATTAATAATTTTGGATATGAAAACCTTGGTTTAAAAAATGGGTTGGTCTAGTGGTGTTAGATTTGATTCAAAAAGTCATGGATTTGATTCTTGGTAGTAATATTTGTTGGGAGGAACAATCACAAACTCTCAAAATTAGTTTCTTACTCAAAATGGGTAAAGGAAACCTTTGTTAGTACTAAAAAAAACTTAAATGTTTTCTATGTTTGTGTACACGTTTTCTATTGTTTTGAGTATGACAATGCTTTAATTATTCATTTTAATATCTATGCAATTTTCTAAACATCGTGTATGTATTGTATTAAGAATTTAATATCAATGTAATATTTATGCATTTTTAGTATAGTTTTTATGAATTGTCAATATAACATTTTTGTAATGTTATATATAACTTTTAATATATAATATATAATATTTATATATTGTCGGTATAACATTTATGTAATGTGAGTATAAACGGTTATACACAATCACTACATTATCTGTTTCTCATTTGGATTACCTTTTTGTTTATTTAACGATGATTAAATATAAACATTGAATGATATAGTGACAGAGTATAAAACTTATACATTGTTAGTAAATACATTTTTTTATCATTTAATATTTATGTCAAACAAAGTCACAAAATCAATATATCATTCATCATTCATTTCGATTTTTTTTAAAAGAATCAATGATAATTAAATATGAATGTTAGATGATACAATGATAGTGTATAAAAAATTTCCACTACCGATTCATACACTTTTTCACTTAAGTTAATCAATATTCAAAACTAGATATGGTGTCATTTAAAGTCAGTTGATGTTTTTTTTTGCTCATATACTCATAAAGTATCAAAGTTTTACAAACAGTGAATTCATACAGCACCACATTAACAAATTGTTAACTTATTATACAAGTAATGAGCAAGAAGCAAAGAAGGTTGTTTAGCTGATCAAAAGAGAGCTTCCTTCCTTGATAAGAACAAAGACGCTGCCACCATCACCCCTGGAGATGCGGATTTCTTGATCAAGGTATGTAGTGAGTAACCATGAATCAGCATGGCTACTGGAAATTGGAATCTTAAGGGGAGGCTGACTGGAAATTGTCCTTGCAACTGATGAGGCTGTGTTTTGAACAGAGTTAAGTATCCCTTTGAAAGGTGTGAGGTCAAGCTTTTGCCCCAGAATTTCCACTTCTTCTGGTATCACCAAAGAATCTGTCAACTGTGGAGTGCCAATGACACCTTCCTCAATCTTGATCTGAATGTAAACATGAGAACATGTCAGCTAAACCAACATCTTAAACTCACTACTACACAATGTGTTAAGTGATACAGTATATCACTAATTTACTAATAATGACTTGGACAACCACACCATATGTGCTAGTTTTTTTTGTCTGTGTAAAAGGGTGCCCAGTACATGAGGCCCCACTTAGTGGAGCTTCCGAGAGTAGATGCACGCAAATGGATTACCTGCACTCGTTTTGGGCTACGAACTTCATATTTGGCATTAGTACTGAAGGAGGTTGTAGACCATGGACCAGCAAACTGAACAGAGTTTTGGACAGCAAAATTTTCTGAGTCAATGGTCTGAGATATTTCCGCTACACTGATCAACGGCCCTGTTGCTTTTGACAACAGAGGGAACAAACCAGAGAAGGATGTATACCTGCAGAGGAGAAACAAAAATAACGCATACTAAATACGATTTCTACACATGATGTTAGAAACTTCCTCTCTAAAAGTGTGTGATCTCTGCTATTGTAATTGTATTGACTATTGAGGGGGGAAACACAAACCATATATGAAAAAAGAAACACTAGGTAGAAGCAAGAAAGGGAACCTCTTTCCAATTATCAAATATAGCTGCATGGATATTTAGTTTTATTCGTAAGAACACCCAATTGAAAAATTGAAAGCAGGTGCGGTCACACAACAAAACTTTTTGGACAGCATAAAGGCTAAATATGTATGACGTTATATATCAGTCTGTTATGTTATCTCATGTTGCTTCAACGAATAAAACAAATCAGTTATGTTATTTGAGCACACATGATACCCATCTCAGATTTGCATACAGTACATTCATTTCAGATTCAGTACATTCATTTCAGATTTGTACTAACATCCAACACAGTGCCCCATAACAGTGTTCACATCATATGTAAAGCATTATCATCCAATCAAATTAATGTAAAAAAATATAAAGTTAACCTAGGACCACATAACACATAACAGTGATAGCACTGTTATACAATACAACTCTCATATTCTATTGACCTACCTATGCACATAGAACCTCACACATACGGTGATTTCTCATTAATCTAAAATTCTTGACTACAAAAAAACATAATAGAAATCCAAGTATTCCATTTTACTTATTAAACTAATTTAATAAATATGTTTGAATTAAGCTTATTTTACTTCTAATATATGTGTAAGATGTTGATATATTAGAGAGATAGTTACACCTATAAACAATTGGAATTAGAAAGAGAAGAAAACTTACGCAAGAATCCATTTGCCATTGAGGAGAGTGAGTGAATCAGTAGGAGCAGGGGTTGGGTTAAAAGCTTCAAGCTGAGTAATGAGTTCAACAATTTCAGCCCTAGTTTCACTCGTAACCTTAAGTCCACGATTAGTTCCATAAAACGAATCAACCAACGCCTTCTTCAACTTTTCAGCCTCCGTCTTCTTAACCTCTTCCACAACCGCAACACCCGAACCATTTTCATTATCTGCATCGTAGGTCACAGCCCGGACGCAAAAAACTGGCCGTGGAATATCGGCGAGGAGCCTCGATTTTCCGATGGGTTTGGTCCAGGAACCAACGACGGGAGAACGGGGTGGGGGAATTGAAGTGGTGGACTTGAGAGAGAAGATGCTGCAATGGAGTTGGTACAGAGAAGAAGCCATTGTTGATTTTTGAGAGAAGCTATAGTTACCGAGGAATGATATTTGGGATTTTGATATTTGAGGGTATAATAAAATGAAAAAAGTGTGTCCTTGAAATGTGGTTACGTTGCGAAATTTAAAACGTATGATTTCATTTCCCAGACCATATTTTCTAACAAAGAATTACTTCAAAAAAATTAGAATTACTTCAAAAAAATTAATTTAGTATATTTAGTGGATTACGTTCTAACAAATAATATAAAAAAATTATTTATTTTTTATTTTTATAATTGTTCTAATTAAGTAATATTCTTAAATAGATTGGGACACTATTAGAATACAAAATGTAAGATAAGTAATTTCTTTTAGTCATTTAAGACATGTTATATCACGTAAAGAATGTAAATTAGTTGTGCCCAATTATAGTTCTCCTTTTCAAGAGAAATATGCGTATAGATTTTTATTAGTTAGTTGTACCCAATTATACTCCTTTTGAAGAGAAATATGCATATAAATTTTTATTACGTGTCAAAATTTTATTGCACTATAACGTCTTTGAGAGTAAAGGAAATTTGACACAGATGTTATTTCTAAGGCCAGTTCTAACCTGCGAACTGCAGGTTAGTTCGCATTGAAACGAATTGATTATGTGCCGTTGGATGAAATTATTAGATTACCTGTTACTTGCCAGTGACCTTTTAGAAGTCGGTTTGGTGGGGGAAGACTTCTGTACAGAAGTCGGTTTGGGGGGGTGTGACTTCTCTTGAGAAGTCGGTTTGGGGGGGGGGGGGTGTGACTTGAGAAGTCGGTTTGGGGAGGGGTGACTTCTCTTGAGAAGTCGGTTTGGGGAAAATCGACTTCCTATGAGAAGTCGGTTTGGGGAAAAATGTGAAAAAATGTACATATCTGATGCTTTTAATTTGTTGTAATCGATTACTGTTATAGTGTAATCGATTACATACTAAAAAATGCACAGATCTGATGCCTTTAATATGTGGTAATCGATTACTAGAATAGTGTAATCGATTACTGTTATATTGTAATCGATTACTGTTATATTGTAATCGATTACATAATACAAAATGCACAGATCTGATGCCTTTAATATGTGTAAACGATTACTAAAATATTGTAATCGATTACTGTTATATTGTAATCGATTACATAATACAAAATGCACAGATCTGATGCTTTTAATATGTTGTAATCGATTACTAAAATAGTGTAATCGATTACTACTATAATGTAATCGATTACTACTATGATGTAATCGATTACTACTATGATGTAATCGATTACTACTATGATGTAATCGATTACTACTATGATGTAATCGATTACTACTATGATGTAATCGATTACTACTATGATGTAATCGATTACTACTATGATGTAATCGATTACAACAACCTACAAAAGTCAAAAGTCGGTTTGGGCCCGTGTAACTTATCAACAGAAGTCGGTCTAGCCCAAACCGACTTCTCACCTATGTTACCAAGGCCCAAACCGACTTTAGCCAAAAATCCACCGACGAACTAACCTGCAGTTCGCAGGTTAGAACTGGCCTATTTCTAATCTTTAAACTGTATCAGTGCAGCAGCGAGGTGTCACATATTCTCTCACTTCTCTTATTTGTTTTTTATTAATTGTCAAAAATTTATTCGAATATAACCTCCACAAGGATAAGGGACATTTGACACAAACATTATTTCTAATCCTTCAACTTTATTGATGTAGCAGAAAGCTCTCACATACTCTATCTCCCTTTTGTTATTTATTTTTAGGAGGTGTCAAAATTTTATTGAAAATATAATCTTATTAACCGTAATGGACATTTGACACGGGTGTTATTTCTAATCTTTCAAGTGTATTGATGCATCATAATGCTATCATGTATTCTATCGAGTCTCACCCCTCTCCATTACTGGAAAGAGCAATGCATAGTTAAGATTTTAACATGTGGCAAAAACATAATTTTAACGGTCCAAATTTTAACTTTTTTTTACATTAATTTTTTTTGAAAATTGCATTCTCTCACATATCCAGTCAAGAGTCAAGAGGAATCCATTCCTATTCTATCTGCCTTTCTGTTATAAAATTTATTGAAATTCCTAACATTGTTTTATAAATTTTTGGAAAGAAATCACATTATTATTTTAGTATGTAGTTTAATTTATTAAATTAAAAATGCTAGCTCAAAACTCTTACTAATAATCAACGTTCACCACTATAAACAAGATTAGTAATAGTAATACACAATTTTTTCTTTCCCATTTTATTTTAAAAATCTTTATATTTTACATTTTATCCATCTGATATGGCTAAAATATACATATCATTATATTTGATAATAAATTTTATACATTTTATGTATTAAATTTTAGTTTATATTATATAATTTTGTTTATGATGTTATTAATTTATAATAATAAATATTTCTTCATTAAAAAACACCAATAAGTGGTCCATTTCTTAAATAAAAAGTTGTTCAATAGTTGTATACAACTTCTAAACTTTCATTTCTAAAAAAACATTTAGAAGTTGTGTTGGGATAACAAAACTCCCAAGTGGTCCAATATTTAAAAAAAAATTGCTATATGGAATATTAAAAGTTCATAGCTCGTAAAATTATAATTTGAATTTTTAAAATTTCTCATGATTTTCTAAAAATTGGAAATTAACCTTACCATCTTTATTTTCCAAAGTTACAAATTCGCTTTAATTTTTACTTATAAAATAATTCTACCAGTTAATTCACTAAATTAAGAAGTTACAATCTACTCAATAACCATGAACTTATATTGTTGAAAAATATATTTATAGTTATAAGATTATAAATTATAATTATGAGCTTACAATTAGAAAGAGGAAAGTTTTAAAACTACTTGGTTGAATTAGAACAAAATTTAAATAAGGTTTTTTAAATATAGATAAATAAATGTAATATTTTATAAGTTGTTGTTTTTGGTAATGATTTTATAAATTTCAGTTTTTATAATTGTCTTGGTAAACTATGTTTCTAATTTTTTATACTTGTTTTTATCAATATATATATATATATATGGTTAAAAGATATGAATATTAATGTTTATAAAAATTAAAATGGGTATTTAACACTAAATAAAAGTTTTTGGTAAAAGAAACCAATTAACCACTCACTACTTCAGTGGGCCTGGTATTGGGCTCGTTGTGAATGGGGTTTCGATTCGGTGCTTCCATTGAAAATGGGTTTGCTGTTTCAATTGTGTTGTCAATAATTGCTATGGAGTGAAAGAGTATGTGACTGATCAAATACACAAAATTCAAGTTTGAGGACGAATACATATTATGGCTAATTTCTCATTTTCTATCTGTTTTATAATGCAATCAAGGTGAAGATTTTCAATGAAACCATTCATTCACGGCCTAATTGGAGAACTTCTAAAAGAATCAAGTTTGTGACCCAAGTGAAGAAGTAAAAAAAATTCTCAAGTTTTACAGTTGGGTCTCATATGAAGGATTTTTACCAAACCAATTTAAATTTGTGAGCTAAGTGAAAAAGGTAGGAAATTTTCCAAGTTTTGCACTAGGATCACGATTCACGGATGAAGGATTTTACCTAAAAATTAAATTCGTGACCCTAGTGAAAAAGTAGAAAATATCAAATTCTACAATCGAAATACTAATGAAGAATTTCATAAGGTTATTTTGGAAAAAAATGAAAAGGGAGTATGATATATTTGAATGTACAGCTCAAAATAAAGCTGCATTCATGATTGTCAACATTAAACAAGATTTGAGTGAGGAAGCACTAAAAAGATCGCCTTTACTTAAACAATTTCATGAATGTTAGGGTTTACTCCTAGCATCATTTTAAAAAGACTATAAAACATGAGAAAATAATTTTATTTATATACTTTAATCATGATTACATACTTTAAATAGTGTTGAATAAGATAATATAAACTTATAAACATAAGTCTATTTTATTTAAAATAAGATAAATAAGATTTTATTACTTCAAAACATAATTAAACTAAACATAATCTTTAAATTTGATTGGTTAATGAGTTTTTTCTTAGATCTAGATGTGATATTCTCAACAATATTATTCGCTCAGACGACCCACCAGTACACCATTCAAAAGATCAAAGTTATACAATTCAAATATTGAGCATCCAACTTTAGAATAGAGAGGAATAAAGTTGGTGTATTATGATTATTCACCATCAAAAACTAATAAAATGTAAAATGGTTAGCATTATCAAAGTGGCCTCAAAGTCTTCCACCAATTATTGTCTTATTGTTCGGTTGAAGTATTATTTTTTTATATGCAACCAACTTTAATCAATTATATGATTTCTATCAAACTAACGAAGGCTACACCTTCTTCACTGGATATGATTGATTGCGTGATTGGAGTCCATTGATCAATGACCAACAATGCCAATCATTGGTCCAAAAAAGTAATGTTATCTTGCCCCCAAGTCACATTCAATAAATAAAACATTATTCAAATCAATATTGAAGTTTTTTATTTTATAAAAATAATCACAGTTTTGTGAATTTAGATCTGATTTATTAAATCATATAAAATCCAACATTAAATCTTGTGTAGACTTTTGTTTATCATCACTAACATCAAATTATATTTGAAGTCGTGGTCCTACGAAAGTTCTAAAATTAAAAGATAATGTTCAATTAAATAAAATCACAATTCTCCTATTCTCTATGGGAGTATCATTCCACAATCGGCGACATGTTACACGACCAAGTCGTTTACGAGTAGGATTCCTCTCTATTAATGAAGAGACAAATGAATTTTGTATGTGTATTATAAGGGTAAAGGTGTATGCATCTTTTAAATAAAAATGGCAAAAGTGACATTGCATCTTCTACTTTCTTTAATTTTTTTTGATATTTGCCTATCCATTAATGGAGATAAATCTTACTCGTCGTTTACGCTGTTTTCCTTGTTTTTTGATTATTTCCTATTCAAATTACAATTATGTTTGGCAGCACATCCTAATCATGGCTCTCTTGTAATTATGGCTTCAATTCTTTTTCCACACAAAACATGAGGGCTAATCAGAAGCAACTATCATTATCTCCATTAATAAATGAATAAGGGCATGTTTTACTTTATTTTTAATTATAAATGTTATATTTTTCTTTGATTTTTGAAATATATGTCTCTCCATTACTAATCCTAGCTCAATATGAACATGGTTCGGTAATCTCTAAAATTTATTCCTTTCTTAATTTTTGGTTTTCTCTCTTATCAAATATGAACAAAACAATAAATAACTTAGTGTTTAACCTGAACTATGTTAAAATACAAAAAATGATGAATTAAAATCGATAAATTAGATAGAAATTTGTATATAAAATAATTTCCCGGATATATTTCCCGGTAACGTTTTAATTTTCCTCATTTAAAATTTACAATGTTTATTTACATTATAATTTTGTTCTCTTGATATTTCTTAATTTCTATTGATTTCTTTTTCATGAATAAGCAAATGATAAATAAGAAAACAATAAAGATCATATTGAAAATATAAAGAGCCTTATAAACAATAATAAAAAAGAGTGTAATAATTATACAATATCAATGTAAAGATTTATATACGAACAGTTCGTCACCAACAATTAATTTGTATTATTTATATTTAAAAGTCGATGATAATAAAATATGAATAGTTGATGATGCAGTGACAATGTAAAAATCTTTTAGATATATCTTTTTTCTAAAATTTGAGAGAAAAAATATTTAATATTTATGCTTTTACAAGGATGAGAGAAGATTTTTTTGGTAAGAAATGAAAGATTTCAATGAATGTATCAATTTGCATTAAAAATAATGATATTAATTATTTGACTCTTCCTCTTTTACCAAATCAATTATTTATATATTTTATTTATTTATCTTAGTACACGTGTCCAAAAAATCATTTAAAAATCAAACTGTAGATTAAAGTTATCACATGTAAATTATCAGAATAATATTTTGTTAAAGAAAATATGTTGTTTCAAATTTCCGATATATTCAATCCCACAATTGATTAAAAAACAAAGAAATACATATATGATATATATGTATATCAAGTTATGAACAATAGGTTAGCCAACAAGAGATCGTGGAGATTGAAAGAAATTATAATGCTTTCTTTGAAGATGATAAAGGTTCAAATATGAATACATCACTTATGACATAAGGAATAATAAATCTAATCTTATTGATAATATTTTTATGTACATTAAACGAGGGATATTATTTGATGTCTATCTGAGTTTTTGAAGTACTATTAAAATATGTGTATATAAAATAAAAATAATAGTACATGATATCATATCTTAAGTCAATTCAATCGCTTGAGCAGGAGGAAGTAAATTGTGAAGGCACAAATTCAATTTTCCATAGGTCCATTCATTATATTTTCATTATCTTCTCCCCTACTCTTATTAGCTTTACTTTGACCAAAATCAAGTTTACATAGTATTAAAACAACGTTGAAATTGATGATAAGATACTAGAACTAGAAAATAGAGGAAATGTTTCTTCATCACTCTTAATTTTTATAGTGCTCTAAATAGTTAAATGATATATTTTCTCCATAAGAATATAGGAAATAAGATTTACATTTGACATTCAAATTTTTAATGGAGATGAATTGATTAAAATATCAAATTGAAATTCAAAAGATATAAGTGCCTCCTTCTTATATATAAAAGAAAATGAGTAAAATCTTATTGTAGTTATCAAATTGATATTCCCATTTTTTTATCCATGTAAATTTTCTTAATTGAATCACACAACAATAATATTATTTACATTGTTATCTAAAGGCATGATCGGCCCTAGGCCCGAAGTTAACCCGACCCTAAATATTCACAGGGTCAGCCTTTAAATCCGGATCCGACCCTAGATCCGATTAAATATAACGTATACTCATTTTACATAAAGTCTTCTAAATATTATTTATTATTGTGAATATGTAATTTGACATATAAAATAATATATGTGTATATATATTATTAAACATGTATATATGATGAAAAATTAGAGAATCAATGATATTTTCGGCCAAAAATTATCATTACTCTGTATATATTTGAACAGAGACACATATAAACATCACGAGAAAGTGAAAATGGGACGAGTCCTGTTTGGTCCCTACCTGACCCTAAATATTGATTGGGTCTAATTTTTGAACCCGAACTCGGCCCTAGACCCGATGAGACCCGACCATTTTCAGATCCGACTACGATCTGACCATACCAGATGAGCGGATATGGCTGGGTCCTGCTCACCCCTATATGTAGGTGTAGCAAATGCGATCGTCCATGACCAACAATAATAAGGGGCCAATTTAAATAAAAATATTTTTAATTAAATACTTTTATTTTTAATCTATTTTATTGAAGTGTTTATTTTATAAATCACAAAATATTTTATTACATTCTATACTCTACTTTAGTTCATTTGGTGAACATTATAATATAGAAAAATATTTAAAAATTTAAAGCTTTTGGAAATAATTTTTTTTTATAAATTTAGTTATGTTGGCAAAGTTACCACAAATAAAGTGCAGCACATCACAGTTACACAATTTCTTTATTCTCCACACAATATATTAAATAAATTTAGAGTTTATATCTTTTTCTACGCCTCAAATATATTATCCATAGTGTTGCAACTCAATTATCAATACATCTGGGTTACACCAATTAGGAATAGCAAAAACAAAATTTCAACATCTTCCAACGATTTGAATCGTCGTATTTTTTTACAGTAAAATTAGATTGATATCAAATTTGGAAAACATGGTTAATTAATGAACTAGTTCTAAACCCAAATGAGTTTAAAACACTATATTTTTCAATTTGGACTTAAAAGCTAGAGTTTTCTATATTCTAAATGCATAATCATGATTCTAAATCTCTTGAGAGAAATCAATATTGACTTATTCCTAAGTTGTGTAATTGGTATTCACTGAAAATTGAGTCACAACAAAAAAATGAGCAAAAATAATCACTTGATTCTATATAATAACAAAAATTACCTAATGTCCTTTCAACACTACTTTCTTATATTTTTAATAAAAATAAGTTGAATAAAATTAAATTTCAATTTGTTTAAATCTTATAATCAATTGGGCAAAGTCTAGTGCATTGATCTCATTAAAAGTCTTGTGCATTGATCTCATTAAAAGTCCTGTGCATTTATTATCTCATTGACCCACTAGAACCATATTCCTACAATTATGTAGGAATGTGTAGAAAATCTAAAAGACAATGACAATTGTATCATTTTAAGTTATAATAAAATTACATTTTTATTCTTAAAAATATATTAAAATGGGGAGGGATCCACTTACTCCAAAAAACACTTACTCTTCATCTTAGTCATCCAATCTTGAAAAATTCAATGGTTTAGATATACTCACCAATTCAAACCATTGGATTTCCAAAAATGAATGATCATGATGTGGAGTAAGTGTTTTTCCACTTACTCTTGGAGTAAGTGGATCCCTCCCCTATTAAAATATATAAATGTCATCTCCATTGCTAGAGAGGAGTCTGACTTCGCTATATGAAAGTGTTGTGTAATGATTATCTCATTTTTCTAATCAATTACACGAATACATCCAACTACCTTCTATATAGTGATTGAAAATGACTACCTTCCATATATAATGTTATCATGTTCCAAACATTCTTAAAATTGTTCCACGTATCATCCTTCTTCACCATAAACTTTTTCGTTATCGAGTACTCTCAAACCTCCACCATTGTTTACAAATTTGTTTGAGGTGCCTTATTAAGACCATCATTGCTAATTCATGAATAGAAGGAATTAGAAATGGACAAGACAAGTTATAGTTATCCATCGTGATGTCTTATTTAGATGAAAATATCGCAGGGATTAAAACATAGGTGCAATCACATTAATGTGAGCAGAGTGATTATGAAAAATATGAATTGGGCAAAGGTTTGATGAATGATGAGTGGGACTGTGAGAGTTGGAAGAGACAAAAGTATTGTGAGAGGATTAGAAAGACTGATGTTAGTAGTGAATGGGTTTTGTCTTGATTTGTGGGTTTATGTAATGGGCATTCCCACTTGCATGCCTATTAATAGGTAGAATTTTACTTCCTATGAACTGTTTGAGGGAGATGATTGGGAGTAAAGAATGATCTTATCTCGGAATTGAAGTCTTAAATCATGTCTCAAACTAATAATATTCAATCAAAAATAAAAAAGTAATGAACCTTTATGTATTTTCTAATTAATCCGATATGTTTTTATTGATTCAGATATGGTTTGGGACACCAAATTTTTGTCCATATGAAGTGGGGTTCAAATGAGTTGGAAATGTTTGGCCAAGGAGAAAAGACTTGACATAATAGAAGGGATAAATTGAGAATTTTAATTTTGAGCAACTAAATTGATAAAATCCATACTTTTCATTGGATCGTGAATATATAAAAAGTTAAAAACTCAACTTGTTAAAGCGATATTAGTTGAGACTTAAGAGAGATAATCATACATCTTAGTTACCCAAAGGGTAAGATGACATTCTCATATATACCAAAAAAATTTAAAATTTTAAAATAACAACATGTAATATAAAATTAAGTTTCAATAAAATTTTAAATATTAGCGATTAAGTGAGAGGAGGAGTATTTTTTAAACTTTTCTTTGGAGGCTAACATTGTAGCACTATTGTCTTTGCCAATAGTTAAAAAAAGGCACAAATATTAATAAAAATCAGGATAGATAATTGTGACTCTTAAATGTATTAAAAATTATATGAAAATTTAAAATTACCTATCTATTTTATTTAGGAGAAAGTAAAAAAATAATATTAATTATATATATACAAATTGAGATTCCAGCGGGGCCCTCGGCGCAAGAGTACATGAGCCATTTGCTAACCTTGATTGTCGTGCCAGCATCAACGGCTTTTGACTTCCCTAGGTTCGGCCAACAAGACATCTACATGTGTTCAAATAAACCAAAAAATAAAGTTGAAAGTGATATTTGCATCTTATGTATGTACCACTTTTTTATTAGTCTAATATATATATATATATAATTTAGATTTATACAAAATTAATATACCTTTATTTATATGTATTATTTTATAAATCAATAATACTTAAATAGATGATATAGTCTTTGTACATAAACTTTTTGTCATAAAAGTAATACAAATAAGTAGTGTATGATATATTGGATGTGTATAAATATTTATGTCAACAGTATATAAATATTATACTCTTATATAAAAATTAATAATGAATAATATATAGATGATAAGTAATTTTTAAGGAGAACTTACATATTATATTTTCCAATACCATTTTAAATAAACTTATGTGAATTAAGAAATGTAATTAATACCATTTGTATTACTAATTCATCAATATATATAATTGAATATTATAAATATAATATTAAATTAATTCAACTCCACCTATCAATAGAAAAAGGAGAGTTTACATTTTGTAATATATTAAATACATTGACTTTAATAAATTAAAAAATATCTCATTTGTTATTTTATAAGTGTCCTTTTAGGTAGCTTGGACAAATGAAAAAAAATCATTTAATTTTTCATTTCTAACAAAGTTGTTGTTTTCCTATTGTAATATATTTAACTCATCTTCTCCCTTTATTTCAATATTTGTTTCCCTCTTTTTACAATAATTATGGTAATAATATAATTCAAAAATAAGTAATCAGTATTATCTTTAATTTAGAGAATCGCAATTACATAAGAATAATTTTACTTTTTGAAATACAATATTTTAAAACAGAGCGGAGATGATACTAATTTCATGTTAAAAAAATAATGTATGAAGAAAAGATAATCCACTGCATTGTACATTATGAAGTGCATACATGTAGAATAAATATTGATACATTCATTAATTTAAACATGAGAAAATGTTTAAATATTGTATCAATGCATTATCAATGTATGAAAAAGTATCAATATTGTATGAGTCTGATACACTGACACTGCATTATCTATCATAGACTCTTTAACAGGTGTAATATAAATTATAGATAATGTAGTAATTGTGTATAAATCTTTATACTGACAATATCTAAATATTATCAATGTATTATCCATTATTTATATCTTAATTATTATGAATTTTAAATTAAAAATAGACCTGAATAATAAATGTTTTATTGACCATATAAAAATATTATCATCCAATATTTATTTTTAGTTAATTTGACTCTTTAGAAAAAATAATGCTAATAAATTGTGTATGAGCATTGAACATGAAATTTACTTACCAATTCAAACCATTGAATTTTACAAGATTGAATGATTAAGATGTGGAGTAAGTCATTTTCCACTTACTCTTGGAATAAGTGAATCCCTCACTATATATATATATTACATTGATTGTTTAATATTGATCCATCAAAATTAATGCACTTTAATATTGTATATAAATTTCTATAATGAATACATTATTTTGTCAAATTCAAAACGGATGGATATTTGGTGCAAACAGTGACAAAGTTCAGAGGAAAAGGTGTTACTTGTAAGGTATAACTTATCTTCTTTCCTCAAAACAAAGACATTCGATCTATTACTCAAACTCCAACACCATAAAGAAACCCTCCATTTCTTCTTCTTCTTCTTCTTCTTCTTCTCCTTCTATTTTGTCCTCTCTCTTTTTCTTTCTCTCCCTTCATCTCACACAAAATAACGCATCAATTTCCACTTCCCAAATCTCCTTGCATCTATTTTCATTTTTTAGATGCAGCTTGTAATGTGAGATTCCAATGGACCCAGTATTATTAATTAAAACCATTCATTTCCATTTTTTGCAACCATTCCAAGTCGTTTTCTCCTTTGTTCCCTCTTTGTCTCACTATTCTTAAATATTGTTCAACTCTTCAACCTTCTCACGAGATCTCTGTGCCACCACTGTCCCTACCTCATCATCACCCTCTTTAATTATAACAACTTTTCTTCAATTTCAATGTTTCTTTTTTAACTCTTCTCCATAACTCGCTCTGGATATTATGAGTCGACTCGGTCGGAGGCAGAGGGAAACACCAACAACGATTCTCAGTTTATTAACGGATCAAATGGACGGCGTTGATGGAGGAACACGCAGGAGACGTAGTTTGAAGGAACGGCTAGGATTCATCGGAATGGGTTGTTGTGGGGCCACATGGGTTTTCCGTTCAACAACTCTAACGGCTACTAACGGTAGAGAGCAACAACCACAACAAGAAGAAGAACATAACCTGCAGGAGTTTCTAGAACTGGGTTCGGGTCAAGATCCGAACTTGTCTCAACCCGAATGTCTGGGTCCGATTGCGTCGAGTTCTTCGTCGGGAATGAACCTTGCGGCGGCGTTGGCGGCGGAGAGGGAGCTAAGGGGTCCGAATGAAGTGGAGAGGGTGTCGCTGATGAGGCTACTGGAAGAGACGGAGGAGGTGGTGGTGGTGGAGGAAGAGAAAGTAGTTTCAAATGCGGTGGGGAATGATTCAGTGTGTTGCGTGTGCATGGGAAGGAATAAAGGTGCAGCTTTCATTCCATGTGGACACACTTTTTGCAGAGTGTGCTCCAGAGAATTGTGGCTCAATCGAGGCTCTTGCCCCCTTTGCAATCGTTCTATTCTCGAGATTCTCGACATTTTTTAATTATTAATGTCTTATTTTTCTCTCTAATGTTGATAATATATGAATTTATGTATTTATTAATTATCCATTGCTCATTGTTCTGTTTTGTTTTATTTTTGAAAAATAATGAAATTGACTGTAACCTCAACGAAATGTTTGTGATGGGTACGTATAATTGAGATTGGCTTTGGTTGAGACTTGAGAGTCTTGTTTTTAGAGGAAAGATATGAGAATGAATGATTTATAGATAGTAACTCATTTATTTAGGAGTTCGATGAAAACGTTTGAAGGTTTTTGGTTTTAGTTAACATTCTATATTTCTATAGGCTCATTTTCATCATTATTTTTGGAAAGTAACTCATTTATTTGGGAGTTGTACAAAAGATATGACTTTTGAAGGTTTTTTGTTTTAGTTAGCTCATTTTCATCACGTCAAATTAGCTAAATGTGATTATTAAAATTTTACAAATCATGTTATTCTCCATTTCCTAAAAATATAACACGTATATTATTTTGTTTAGTTTTTACAACTAATCTTCTTATACCAGGAAATATTTTATTCTTTATTTAACCCTTCGTCATCTTTACATTTAATTTCACATTTGAAAGATGGGACATTTTTTACTATTTGCCTTTCTTTCTCCTTCAGTCCTTCTCCGTTGATTGTTGATCTCTCTCCTCCCTTTACATTATGGAAAAAAGTTTATAAACCAATAAAAGAAATAAAAATGAACATTTTCTAATGAATTGATTTCTTTTTTCAGCTTATAATATAGGATGAAAATAGAGATTTAAGAATTGAACCCATATCAAAGCGATGTGAACTGAAGTTCAACAAATATCTTACCTCTCATATTATTTAGGTGAATAAAAATGCATCTTGTTTATCCTAAGCAAATTTGGGGATGGAACAACAGGATTCTTAAGATGGTTTCTCCAAATCTAGAAGTTTTTTTTCTCCATAAAGTTTATCCAAATAAAATAGAAGTTTCTAGATTTACACTGTATGTTTTCTTGTTGAGAAGAACCTTTTTATTTGCCATTGTTTAGGCAAATTATAAAATAAAACATCTCACTTCTAATCTAAAATGATATTAAGATAAATATTTAACTATACCAATTTGCTCCACCTAACATATATGCTAAGCAAATGAATAACTTTAAAGATGAGCTAGTAAAATATTGTAATTAACATGTAGGCATTTCCTATTATACAAGAAAATATTCTACCTATTCAAGTGTTAAATTAGGTTTAAAAATGTTTAATGGATTGATTTCTTCTCAAACAAAAATGTCCTTACCATTGGTAAAGCATTGAAGTCTTACTCTAGTTGAGAGTATGAGCCAATAATCATCTATATTAAGTTGGGAGCCAGGGAAAGTTGTGTACCACCTAGTATTTGATCTAAGTCACTTTTCCATCTTATTATACGAATACCTATTTAAATTGGTTTGACTTCCTCAATTTAATTAAAAATTAAGTACTTTCAACAATTAGATTTCTCTAGAATTGATGGCTAAGATGTGAAATAAGTTTATAAAACTTACTTTTTGAGTAAGTGAATTCCCTCCATTGTTGTTATTGGTTAGTTTATGTTAAAATAAAATTGTTCTTGTTTTATTAAGTTTAAAATTTATTTGTGCGATTTTGTTGCGATTCACCTGTAAAATATATTGGTTGATAATTTTTTAACTTATTTATGACATCTTATTTGTAATAAAATTTGTTGTGTTTGTTGTTTAATTAGATATGTTACAATGATACTTTTTATATTTGGAATAAAAAAAAGTATTAAATAGTGTTAGGTTAAGAATTTATCCGAAACTTTTAATATGAATTAGAATAAGTAGTTCAATTAAAGATTCAATATTCTGACCATTAACTCTTTATCTTAACCAAATCAATCATAAGTATGAATGTAGAATATTTACATATATAAATATAATTATACATATTATTTTAGAATGATCAATTTTGTTTTCCATTTGAGAATGGATAGGATAAAATGGAAAGGAAAGACAGATGAAAATTAGAAACACCCAATTCAAACATTTTGAAACTTCAGAAAAAAAAAATGGTGGAAAAAACTTTAAAATTTTCACTAATGCAACATATGCGTTAAGTGTTTTAGAATTTTTGAAATTTTTATCTAGATATTAAAATTGGATACAAGTTTTGATATGGATAGATATAAATCATATAATGAGAGATTATTTATATAGCAAAAATCGAACCTTACTCTTCACAATGTGAGGTCAATTACATCTTTAGTAAAAATTGGATTTCTATGATATAATATTTATAAAAAATATTATGGCACAAAATACACTTGAATGATTAACATTAAAATTTAGTCAATTATTATATTAATTTAATTTTATTTGACGGGTCGAAATTAAAAGATAAATAGATATATTTTTAAGTAATCACATGACAATTAAATAGTTTTTAAAATCTTAATAAGAAATTAGATTGTATGGGTTTTAACTCTTTTGGCCCAATACTTTTAAATACGAAATGGCTAGAACTGATTTGGGTCATGAAAGCATTGAATTGAATTTGGGCTGGGTATAAAAAACATGGACTAAACTCTAAGCCCATGAATTGGTTATTTACTTATTAAGAAAATAATGTATTCACCGGTTAGATTAAATAAACACCCTTCTTATTGATGCTTAATTTCTTTTAATTGCTCAACTCTGAATAAAATATACATGACCTTATATTGTTTACAAATCAATTAAGTAGTTGAGATCTTAAAAGAGAAGGTTTTCTTTTTAGACCAATGAAAACTTCAATCACCACTTGATCAGGTTAGATACAAAGTTATGAGTAAAACAATAAATTTGTATAAAATTGTGGTAGTATAGCAAGTTGTTGGAAATGAGTTCACATCCTCTCTAATACGGGAGAGTCCATTATTATACTATTGAGTAAAGATGATTACAACTTGAATTTTTTAAAGGTCTAAATCTTAATTTTTTTTATAAATTAAAAAAATTACAAAAAGGAATTTAATTCGTTGGAAATGTGTATAGGCACAACCAATAATTGGAAAAATTTATAACTCACCAGAAGTATATGATTCCTCTTCTTGAGCAGAAAGTAGATATTTTCTAATTCGGTGCAGAAAAGCATCACTCTATAAGAAGGGGGTTATATTATTTTCTAGAGTATATTTTTTTGGGACAAAACTTAGGTAAAATATCATATGTGCTAGTAGTACAAGTGACCTAGGATGACACGTGAACATTTTTGTTACTTTCATGGAATGAACATTTATTAGATTTACAATCAAGCATTTTTTTTACCTTGAAATTAAAAAAAAAATGTTCACGTGTCATCCTCTAATAGGTCACTTATACCACTAACATATATATGATACTACCTCTTATCTTTTTTATTTATTATGTTATGATATAGTTGAACCAAAGTGAATTCTAGTACAACTAGGTTCGTTTCCTTTCGAAACCTACTCCTATGTATTCATCCACGACACACCCGAATTATAGATCTTTATGAAAGTTTACATCCTAGAGTTCTTGTGAACATGATTGTGATGCCCCTAAGATCTACTCGTGTTTGACTTCCCCACTTATGAGCCACCATAATAACGAAAGTAAATAAGCTTAATTACCTTAATTAACACAAATTGCATATTCACAAATATTAATTGAATGCAAAAATAAAATTTAGGAATCAAATTTAGTATTAATGATATTGAAATAATGGAAATGAATTAAATAAAATGGATTGAGTTTTAACAATACGATTGTAAAGTTTTGAAGGTTTTAACTTGACTTTTAGTGGATGAAATAGTAAAGTAGCGAAGTCTTAACAATACGAAACCCTTAATTATGTCAAAGTTATGGAAAAGTATAAATACTGTATAATTTAATTTTCATTCTAACTTTTACACTATCTGATTGATTATTTTACAAAGGTTAAAGAGAATATCCCATTAGAATTTCTTAAGAAAGTTAAGAGTTAACAATGTAGGTGGTGTGCAATTTTTAAGCAAATTTGGAATAAAGTATTTTCTTCAAAACAAGAATGGGTGGAGTATAATTTACTAGTGAAACTATATTATATTTTAGGAGTCAGTGATTGTTGAATGGGGATTACATATTCTCCATCATGTCTTAATTTGTACTTGAACACAATTAAAAAACTCTATTTAATTTAAATAAAAAATAAAAAAACAGAAATTAATATTTTAAAATTATTTGATGAAGTTTGAGAAATAAGGAAGCTTTTTTTTTGGGTGCTCATTCAAATTATGTGGTGTCAGAAACGTGAAGGTCCTTTTCTCAATTCTGGATGATATTGAATAATAAATATCATCCTATATTTGGTGTAACAATGCAATCTGCATTTTTTCCATCACATTTATAGGTGTCCTAATGTCCTCATATGTCATGCTATTGATCTTATTTTTGAAAAAAAAAGGTTCCTAAACTTTTGGTTAATTTATGTACCTGCTGCATTGGTTAGTGACTCCCACATAGGACAGTCTACTTGAGATTTCAATATATTGCTGCATCCATAAGGATTTTGCCAAAAATGGACATTCTTTGTATGGAACCAAGTTTATGACAACTTTAGGCAAAGTACATGCATGTACAAGGACAAATTAAGTGCTTTCCTGAATGAAGCTAACTTTTCTTCCATTATAGTACAAGTTAATACAAAGAATACTTACTTAGGAGGTTCCTTTTGCATGGAAACTAGTTTAAATTGTATATATATATGTATATATGTGTGTGTCCTATCATGGCTGAGATTCAAGTGGAAAATATGGTGTAACAATAAAGGATGAGTAGGGGAATTGATGTATGCATATTAATGTTACATTTTATACAATCTTCAAGAGTAAAACAACAAACTACATGCCTCCAAATTTTCACAATCGCGCCAATGTAATGCACGAGGGAAACAAACAACATACATAGTCATTATTTGATTCGATTTGTTGGGCTACTCCTCATTTTCTCCTAAGTATGAATTAAATATTTGTTGGATTATTCCTCTATTATCGAACCTAACAAATATTTCATAATATTCCTAGTCTAATATAAATGACATGTTTTTTGAACGAACCAAGACACCTTAGTTAACTCCAAGACCATCTCACCATATGTTATCATATATGCCAAACATCTATGTGGTTAACATGAATTCCCAAACCTTTTATTTCTAGGCAAATAATTTGTATTAATGAGAGCACAAGGAATGCTTAATCCAATATAAATGATGAACACACAAGACAATAACTTGGCTTGAGATACAAGACCAAAATTTACTAAACCGTTGCCCAAAATCATCTTCAGAGGGGTCCATCTTTGCCCAATACAATCTCCATGATTACACATGAATTGCCACCTAATAAAACGTATATAAGTATGTAAAATGTAATCTGAATAGCACTACAGAATTATTAATGTATTTATTATGATGTCATACTCATATAACTCCATAGTTTCTCTGTTTCCTTTTCTTATTCTAATTTTTTCCATCAAAATTATAAAGCATCTTTACACGAAGTATTACACAATTCCATAACAAAATAACTATATGTAATGGATAATCACGTCATTGATCTAGCAAAAAAAAAAACACATAGGTTACGTATCATTTTCGTCTTTAAGGTAATTGTAAAAGGAGTGATGACAATAACTTCCAAAGACTCGTGTTCCCTAGAATAACCGAAGGAAAAAATATAAGGAAATAATGAGAGTAGGATATAAATTTTATATAATGTTGGAATTGAATAAATATTAATGTAGCCCCCCCTTCCAAATTCATGCACCCACGAGCGATGGTTGTGTTGTGTTATGTCATTTTTGGTCCCTCTTGTTGGCTTCTGCCTAATCTATATATTAGTGTATCCATCATTCCTTAATGAGTTCATCGGTCAATATTGTCCTCTCGTTTTAATTAGTTACTTGTAATTTCTTTTATTATAAGTTTCTTGTGGCCACCAGATTATAAGAATAATAAAACGCATAAGCCACCTTAAGCATGCTCCTGTACATGCATCAATCTTATGCATTGAACAATATTAAGGATAAAGACTTGTCAACCCATTATTTTCCGCATTTTTATCACGTATCATAGTATATAAATAATGTTATCTTACATAATTTTGTTGGAGACTTTTATTTATCATTCATTTAATATTATTCCATCCATCTATACATATAAAATGCCACCTTGACTCTTGATCCTAACAATTACAATCAAATAGATCATGAAAGTTTAAAAATATTATCGCATTGGTATGTAAAATGTTAATGGTAAGTGTTTGATATGTTAAGAAGTAAGTCCCAAATCGCATACATCATTGTTTCAGGAATGATTTAAATACATGTTGGGCTACTCCTCTCATTGCCAATTGGTTTTGAGATGGAACCTTAATTAGAGGTAGAACCTAACTTCTTCCGGTTGTTATGAGACAAAAGATGTCATTCAGTTATAGGTCAAATGTAACCCTTCGCCTGATCCGGCAAGCTTATGTGGATGAGATATGTTGGGAAGTAAGTCTTACATCGCCTACCTCATTATTTCGGAAATGATTTAAATACATGTTGAACTAATCCTCTCATTGCCAATTGGGTAATGATATAATATAAAATAATGTTTCATGTACAAAAGAACATCACTTTATTTTCCTAATATAATACAGAACATCTATTTCTATGTGATTAGGTTTTGTGCTGTCAAAAAACAACATAACATCATAATAATTGTGTTGAAGTTAAAGAAGAATCAACTAAGAAGTAACGATAAGTGATTTAGTTATCATGATGTCTAAACCTTATCTTTATGTCTATCCATTATAAGGTGTTTTCTAATGAGAGACTAGCTATATCTCTTTATCGTAGTTTCATTAACGTGTACATGCTTCCTAAGAAGAAAAATGACAAGATATATCTCATCTACCGGAAAAAGAAAATTCACGATAAAGAAAGATGATGAGAAAGTATTTTCTTATATTTTTTTAGAGGTTTGTTTTATGCATACTTTATATAAAGCAATGATCATCTTTAAATGTTATTTTAAAGCAAATGTCTTTTCATTGATGGTTGTAAAATGGAATAATAAAAAAAGATATACGAAAAAAGAGAGCATGTTAAACATTTTTCAAAGAAAAATGAGTTCCATTACTCAAACATCAAAATGTTGAAAACTTTTATCAATATCTTTTTATACAAGTAGGTGAGGTTGTGTGACTTAAGAATAAGACCTCAATCCAAGTTTATATCTATTAGGGTTTATGGAGAAATTTTCACTTAGGTGTTTGGTCATACTTAAAAAAAAATTAACCCCACACTTACAGAAGAAGTACTTGCAGAGAAATTTAACAACTTTCTCTTACAAAACTAAATGGTTCTCTTAACCTCGATCTTTAGGGTTAAAAATATACAATTAAAAATGGTAAAACAAATACTAGAGAACTAAGGAAATTATTGCATAATTCAGTATTAATGGTTCCAACTATATCTTGATCATTAATTCCGTACCATTTTGAAGCATATCTGTTGTCCTATAAAGTGTATAAAAGTTTGTGATTGTTTGAAAAATATATAAGTTAAAAATTTAATAATTAAGTATTTTTCTAACCGATCACAAGCAGTGACACATGAAATGATACATTTTTTTGGATAGAAAATGTCCATCCATAATAATTTTATTATATCTTAAAATTTTAATGTTTACTTTTTAATTAATATAAAATATTGGGCACATTTACTTCTCACTTATTTTTTATATAAGTAAAACCTCAAAATATAAATGGAGAACAAATTTGTTTCGTTATTTATTGTTTTTATCATATACTCCCATTGTATAAAAACAAAATTCAAAGAAAATATGTATGAGAAAAGGTGGTATCTAGTTGTAGATGTAGGGTTGGATGAAGTAGTGAATAGGCAATGGAATAGGGGTCCCATTTCCCAACAAAAAAAGATGGTGATTGAAACCATAAACGAAGATTATGGCCACATTTTCTTAGATGGATCTGCTGTCCCAAAACTTATCCCTATTACATGTTTCAGCTAATTACAAATTGCCACATAAATAAAATAAAAATAAAAAATAACATATTTATCTTATTTACTAAAATATGATTAAATTGATACAGCTTTGGAGATAGAGTTAAGGACAAGTGATCTCATCCCCAATCCTCTTGGGTCCATCATTAGTATGTACACACATCCATACTCCGCCACCAATTCTTACTATCGTTTAAAACTTTGAGATTAAACTTTCCTTCACATTATTTTTCTTAGCTCTCTTTCCTTATCCCGAGAATAAAGTTTACCACCCAACAATTTTTTAATTTCTGAATGTATCTATATTCTTCAAGTGGCACTATTCATATGGTTAAAAGACATATCCTTCTCTCTTTAATTCCAAAATAAAAATAATAAATATCAACAATTTCTTCATGATTCGGATAAATTATTTTACGCTAGAACATAGATTATATTATATATTTTAACTCAATTTATTGACTGCACGCCGCATTATTAAAAACTCCATGTGCGGGAGTGTTCGCGAACAGCTTATAGAGGATAAAGAAATAATAATCAGCGCTTTCAGACCTCAGATTAATAATAAATTTTCTCTACCAAGAAAAAGAGTAATGATAAATTTGTTTAATTAACGTCAAAATAATGTTATCTTCATTTATTTATTTTTTCAGAAAAAAAACTAATGAGTTGTAATTATTACTTTTATTAAGATTTTGAAGTTAAAAAAATTAATGGAAATAAAGCAAAATCTTATACCACTAAATGATTGTCTCACTCTACAAAGTTATTACACCTTCACACAAACATAAAAATATAGATGGTCTCATACTCAAACACAAATGTGAAGAACCTCAGTCCTCAATTTTACTAATATTAGATATTAATATAATTATATATTTGTATTAATATTAAAAATATTAAGTAAGCCGACATAATAAGACTAACAGACTTTCCTAAAACTTGAGTTTGATTTTTTAAAATACCTAGGCTTATAAAAAAACTTAGCCTGATCTTTTTATCAATATAATAGAGTCAAGTTGAATTCAACCTTAAGTAAGTCTATCTATTCTATTGTCACTCTTAAATTAAGAACATGAAGAAGAGAAATAATATTAAGGGACATATAAATAAGATACACTCAGAATATATTAACAAATACTCAAATGATATTTAAGAAGAGTTGACAATGAAAACCGAACTCGCGGGTACCCGTTGAAGCCAACCCTATTTTAACGGGAAAAACTCGATGTGATTGAATTCGGGTTCAGGTTTTACCCGAGTTCAAATTTCGGGTTTGGGTTTAGTATTATTAATACCCTACCCCGAACCCGATTAATATATATATATAAATTTCACAAATATATAACTTATATATAAAAATATATCTTTCGTTCGAGTTTTTTTCGGGTTTGAGTTACCTGAAAACCGACGGGTTCGGGGATGATATTATTATTTCCAACTCCGCTTAATTCGGGTTTGGGTTTGGGTTTGGGGTTGGGTAAGCACAAACCCGACATCGACCTTCCTTGTTGTCATTCCTACATTTAAGGAAGAAAAAAGAAAGCTTATTTTGAAAAATGATGTCATATTTTGAGAATCTTAAAGGAGAATGTTAGTTTTTTCTTGAGGGTTTCTTAAATGGTAATATTAAGTTATTAACAAATGCTCTAAAGTTATTGCTTAAGAAAGATGAAAAAATATTGTGTTGAAATAATACTTAAACCTATGGATGAATGAAAGTAAGGCTTTATTATTTAGCTCGATAAACTTGATTTATTAACCAAATGAATTGAACTTGAAATGCAAATTGAACTCGTTAAATAAACGAACCAAATTTGAGATGGATTTAGTACGACTCGTTAGGTTCATGAGATCATTCGATATATATATATATATATATATATATGTATATTTGGAGGGGATTCACTTACTCCAAGAGTAAGTTTTTTAAACTTACTCCACATCTTAGCCATCAATTATAGGGAAATCCAATGGTTTGAATTAGTGAGTAGATCTAAACCATTGGATTTCCCTAGAATTGATGACTAAGATGTGGAGTAAATGAATCCTTCATCATATATATATATATATATAACTTGTGGAATATTTTTTTAAAATAAATTAATTATTTGAGTTGTTCAAGTGAATCAATTCGAGCTGAACTGAACAATTCTTGAACTTTAATCAAGTACGTCGAACTAAAACTAAAAAATAACTTTTAACGAACTAAAGTCGAGTTTCGAATTGAGTAAATTCTTATCAAGTTGAACCGAGGTGAACTCTAATTCGACTCGATTTAACTCATTTCCAGCCCTATTTAAAAGGAGTTTGGCTCATTTCCATTATATGAGACGTCAGTGCATATATAGGATTCTGACACATGTCAAAAACAAAATTTAAATGGTTTAAATTATTATTTTTTTAAAGTTAAATTTTTTGAAAAATCACTCCTCTCATATTCTCCAGTATTGGACTCTCCAGTACTCTGGAGAAGAATCATGTTCATTTAAAAGTGTTTAACTTAGTTTTCCAATTCTAAATTTATTCTTTTGTATTCTTTAAACAATATTTTGAGGACACTTATTCACATGGTCTTTCCTTAAAACAAGTAATGCAATAAAGCTACTGATTAACATTCCCTTGAATTTAACATTATTTTATTAGATAGATTCTACAATATAGATAGAGAAATATTATAATAGGTAAAATTTAAAATAATTGTTTTTTGGAAGTGGCATGTTAATACGCACAAATTGGAATCATTTAAGAAATAATTATTGAGAGTGGTAGCAGCCGGCACAAAAGGAATTAGTACTCTAATATGATAATAGGATGGGAAGAACATTTTAGTTTAAAAATAAAAAAAAATCCCTTGAGATATTCACCTCCAGTCTTTTAATCTAATACTATTTTATGTTGTATATTCTATATTCTTATTCATTTTTGTATAAAAAATATATATTCTTACTGATTTATTATAATTAAGTTATTGAGTTATACAATAATCTTCTTACTGTAATAATATTTTCAAGCTCTTTTTCTCGGCATTCTTTAACACAAGCGATGAATTATGGATTATTCTAACCAGTGAGTATGACTTATCTCCATTAATGGAGAGACAAGTGAGTTTTTTATGTGTATTAAAAGAGTAAATATGTAATCATCTTTTAAATAAAAAGGATAAAATTGACATTATATCTTCCATTTTTTTGATTTTTTTGTACTTGTATCTCCATAATGGAGATGAGTCTATTCTACATGAAAATGGTATTTAAAAAATGTATGACATGGTAATTTTCCTTTCTTAGACAACATGCATCAGCACAACTTTTTTCTTTTGTTTGTTTTATCAAATTAGCTTCTTTTGTTCTTAGCCACTCCTTGAAGTTCTAGGCCTATAAATTGCACCTCCAAGGATTGCACTCTTCATAGCATAATATACTCACATAGCTGGGATCAAAGTGTGAGAGAGAAAGAAAAGGAAAAAAATGGAGAACTTTCCAGTTGTTGACATTGGGAAACTTAACACCAAAGAGAGAGATTCAACCATGGATATGATAAAAGATGCTTGTGAAAACTGGGGTTTCTTTGAGGTACTTACTTGCTTTGAATGAAAGATTCTCTATGAACATGTTTTGTATTTAATAATGTTACCTTTGTTGTTGGTTTAATTTCCTTTAATTTCTGTTGTTTTCTTAAGTTGGTGAACCATGGTATATCCATTGAGTTGATGGACACAGTGGAGAAGCTGACAAAAGAGCACTACAAGAAGTGTATGGAGCAAAGGTTCAATGAAATGATAGCCAGCAAAGGCCTTGAGTCTGTTCAGTCTGAAATCAATGACTTGGACTGGGAAAGCACATTCTTTTTGCGCCATCTTCCTGTCTCTAACATTTCTGAGATCCCTGATCTTGATGATGATTACAGGTCATATATACTAAAGTTCTGTTTGCGAGTAGAGTTTTGGAGAGGAATTAAGTTAAAATGAAGGCTTCGGAGTCCTTCATTATCATTCATTCATCTTCAATACTCAACTGACAAACATACCTATTAAAAAATGCTTCATATGTATATTTGTGCACTGAGTTGCTATTTAGTACTAGTACTAGTACTATGCATTATAAAATATAAAATAAAACTGTTAAGAAAGTTATTAATTTCTTTGGTATGAATAACCATGATCTTTATGCATTTGTGTTAATTTTGTATACCAAGCTTTGTCCCTCAATGATACATGCTTTGTGTTTTGTATATTACAGGAAGGTGATGAAGGAATTTGCAGAAGAATTGGAGAAACTGGCAGAGCTCCTTCTAGACTTGTTGTGTGAGAATCTTGGATTAGAGAAAGGGTACTTGAAGAAGGTATTCTATGGATCAAAGGGTCCAAATTTTGGTACTAAAGTTAGCAACTACCCTCCATGTCCTAAGCCAGACCTAATTAAGGGACTGAGGGCCCACACAGATGCTGGTGGCATTATCCTTCTATTCCAAGATGACAAGGTCAGTGGACTGCAACTTCTCAAGGATGGCCAGTGGGTTGATGTCCCACCAATGCACCACTCCATTGTTATCAACCTAGGTGACCAACTTGAGGTACACATGCCCCTACTACCTTCATCTTTCTTAACTTTTAGTGTTATAATTAAAAAAAGAAGAAAAAAGTTGTTTTTTTAATCATTTTCTGTACAGATATATAAAAAAGCTAATTTGTACACATGTTCTTTGGTTTTTAGATTTGTTTTTTTAGTTGCATACAGAGATAAGATGAAAAGTAAGAGAGATAGAAACAATATAATTTGTTATAAGAAAGGAAGTTGTGAAACTTATATGTAAAAAAACAAAGTATGGTACAAATAACATTGTTGATAAAAGAATTCCTGGACAAAATATCTTCCAAGCAAATATTAACTGCAGTATTAATTTATTCAATAGTTTAACACTGCAATCTTTACTTGCTTTTAGACATAGAGTAATAATAAATGTGATACATACATTTATTTTTGTCTTCTATATTCTTTCTTTTTTTTCACTTTTTGTGGTCATAATCATAGGTCATAACCAATGGCAAGTACAAGAGTGTCATGCACAGAGTGATTGCTCAAACTGATGGTAATAGAATGTCCCTAGCCTCATTCTACAATCCAGGCAATGATGCTGTCATTGCTCCAGCTCCAATCTTTGTGAAAGAAGATGAGAAAAGCCAAGCCTACCCTAAATTTGTTTTTGAAGATTATATGAAGCTCTATCTTGGTCTCAAGTTCCAAGAGAAAGAGCCAAGATTTGAAGCTATGAAGGCTGTGGAATCCAGTGTTACTTTGGACCCCATAGCAACTATCTGAGCCAGAATATGGAAGCATTGGATCATTGTGTGTTATTCTAGTTGATAATTAAGCTAAAGCTACTATGTTTACTGGTTAAATAGTGTATGTGTGGTATCTTTGATTGATGTGGAGGCTTATATATGCATGCATGTGTAGTATAAAGTATAAACCTTATAGTTAAAAATAAATCAATAGCTTATAATTTGGGTGTAATGATTGATGTTTTTTGTGTTATGGTGATTAAGGTAGTGGGAAGTAGTGATGCACTGTTTTAGAAAGTAACCTCATCTTTTGCCCATTTTACAAGGAACTGCCTCTCTTTGGCTTATTATGCTTTGATTTAGTATCATGTCATGCTATCAAACAAACAAACCACATGACAATTATCACATGCTGTTCTTTTTTATTGGAATTTGGAAACTTTTGACAGATTTTTTTTACATTAATCTTTCTAATATTGATTGACATTATTATAAAAAATATCTTCAGTAATTAGCATATAATAAAAGGAAGAGATATATAATTATAAAGATATATCTGAGATATATTTAATAAACTAACAATATGATTAGTCTTATTAATTTTCATAATTACATAAGACATTTGTTTTTTTGTCCTATCAAATATATCTCTTCACTTTTTTGGTTAAAGAACTAATTTCTACTGGATGTATGGATTTTCCTCCCGACAAGTGTTGCCGATAGGAATTGAATATTGAGAATTTAGTGGACCACTAATTGTTGGTATTCAGTTAAATTTGTGAAGTGGCAGGGTAGTGTTATCTGGCTTTATTTTGAGTAGTTGGGTTAATTAAACTTCAATCCTCTTCCTCCACACTTAAAACCATATGGAATATTAACAAAATAATATTTTCCTTTTCTTTTCAATCTTGGAATGATAATAATTTGTGTAATTCCTTCTTTTCATGAAGTTTTACCCGATTTGTTTATTTTGATTTATCTTGGGCAATTGGGTTGATTAAACTTCAATATCCGCATAAAGTGTATATATAATTATATATTATATAGTGATAAAGAGGGAGATGTTAAAATCTGTGGATTGAGTCCACTGGTTTTGGTTTTGCATAGGTATTCTATAGAGCAAAACCTTAGAATATCATATATCATAATCATAGTGTTCTAGCTTGCATGTGCATCCACTTCAATGGTTTTGGTTCTGCATAGGTGATATTGATCTATAAGGCAAAACATAAATAAAACAAAAATGTAATATCTAAATGTAAAAATTTATATACATTCACTATATTTTTTATTTGAATTATTATTTTTTGAACAAACAATCATGATTAAATATGAGTTATGAATAATACATTATGAATGTGTAAAACTCATACACTATCACTAATATATATTTTTCTCATAAAATAATAACAATATTGTAAATGAGTGGTAACTTTTACCACAGCTTTTTATATGTCGTATATGTTGAGGGGTGGGTGTTCAAATAACATTTTTGTTGGTTAAAAAACATTACCACAATATCTAAGTCTTAGATTCACACTTCACATTCACACTATTTCATTTTTGAGTTTTTGACAAGATCACATTCTGTCTTCTCAAATTGCACTCAGCTAGTTTGCCCCATCCTTTCT
Source organism: Lupinus albus (assembly GCA_009771035.1). NCBI lineage: Eukaryota > Viridiplantae > Streptophyta > Magnoliopsida > Fabales > Fabaceae > Lupinus > Lupinus albus. The sequence goes on from CM020016.1 coordinate 17,456,520, forward strand.
TGGTACATAAAAAAGAATAAAATATTTACTCACACCAGGAGAAACTTATATCTTTAAATTATGTGTCTTATTCACATTCCTTTGAAAAAATAAAATGCATATTAAATAATAAATGAATTTAAGAATGTAAATTATTTCCTAGGGTGTTGAGACACTTTAGCGCAGTAACATATTATGAATTATTTTTATTGTCATATTGCTGGCACGCCTATTTCCAAGAAACAGAAATAATGGCTTATCATGCAAAAAGATTATCGAATTCTAACCAATGAGAGTGGGTAAATAATTGTATGGGACAAATGCATAAAGATGCTAAAGTCTAAACATCCCAAGTTCCAACCCATATAAAATTTCTGTAGTCAATGAATGGAATACCCATTTGTGAAGCAAAGTTCAAATTGTTGGAGAAACTTTATGTTTTCCCTATTATTACGGAAATACCCAAGTGACACGTAAATGAAATAGCTAGAAGCTTAAAGTTGAACAATATTTTTTTATTTATATATCAATTTATCAAATTAAATCCACCTTACAGCACAACCATCCAATCATACAATGCAACAAGCTTGTCCTATGCACATTGTAACAACCAATTCATAATGCTATGGTTATCCACTAAATGATAGAAAAAAAATCCATCAGAAAGACATTGGCCAGTGGCCACTAAGGAAGTGCAACAGAAGCACAATTATTCATCTATTTCTGTTTCCCTTTCAGCTTTTTACCTATTTGTTTTTCAAGAAAAACTTATAAATGTGTGTGTGTATATATATATAGACGACGAATAAAATGTTAACAACATATCAACAATTTAATTTTAATTGAAATTTAGTTCTAAATGATAACACAAAACATAAAATCATTTGTCTCCACATAGAAGGTATTGAATACGTCTCTTCCTCTTGCTTTTTTTAACTTCTGCTTTTACTTCATAGAGTGCCTGCTCTTGTGAGATTGGAAAAAGATTCAGCATTTCAGCAATACCAAGAAATCTATAGCATAAGTATGCCCATGTAAAGCATGGTATAAAGTCAAGACATGCAGCATCTTAGTAGAACATTATTGAAACAAATCTTTTCAAGAGAATTAAATTAGTTTGCAGTCATCACAGCAACACATCCATGACAGTAAGGAATGTGAATTGCCGATCTTTGGTGTAAAAATAAGGAAAAACAATTCAGTAAGGAATGTTCAGAAATGATCTTCAGATTACCAAGAACTCACGACAAAATTAAGGAAAAACAATTCATTAACTATCTAGTTTAGGGACCCAAAATTTTCAAATCCCATGTAAAATGAACCCAGAATTCCCTTTTGAGCTCAAAATGAGATGGACCTTCATTGTCCATAGGCTTCATTGTAGCCATCTCTACGCAGATATAATCAAGATTTCGAAGACACACCATTCATCTCAAAATATCAGTGATCTCTATTTTGCCAGTGCAGTCGAGTTGTGACTCTTCGGTCCTTTAACTTCTTCCTTTGCATCTCCATTGGAGCAATGATTCTTTAGCACCATTGAAATATCAGCCTCAGATGCTCCTGCAAGCTTAAAGCGCTCGATTGCAGCATCCAGATTTTTATTCCAATCATCCATTCCTAATTTACATTCAACTTGGGATTTTTCAAATAGCATATTACCCCAGAAAAGGTGAATCTGCGATCTCATGACGGCTGCTTGCTCTGCAGCTTCCTTTGCGGATATATCACCCTGACCAACAGCAGAGGACTCACCTTCGGCGGAACCTCCCTGTTTTTTTCTTCTTCTCAATAGTTCTTCTTTCTTGCTTGCATTCGGGTCTTGTAGCTCCTTTGCTCTCTGCTCCTCCAGCTTCTCCCACATATCAGTTGCAGCTTTCATCTTCTCCTCTGCACTGTCAAAAAGTTGAATTGTCTCTGTAGGGTCCCAGCTTGATAGATCTATCTTCTTAGCAAGTGCAAAAGACCAATGAAGCTTAGCCATTTCAAATTGTTGCTGACCCAGAGCCAGCAGCCCTTCGTAGAAGTCTGGTTTAATCACGAGCGCTTGCTCATACTTCTCCCTTGCCAATGTATATTTTTCCTTGACCCAGTCATATGCAACTTGAAGCCGTTCTGCCACTACTTCTTCCCCAGCTGACTCGTCTAAGGGGATTCGCTTCCTAGCAGCACACATGTAAACATTTCCCCAATTGAAGAATGCCAAAGCAGCCACCTCCTGGAACTTCGAAGCAGCTTTGTCAAAGAGATCCTGGGCCTCCTCACCAGTGACGGTTTCCTCGAGTGCCTCAGAACAAAACTCCATCCCCAGCTCATGCAAGTCAATATGAGCATCTGGATCAATACCAACATGTGAGCGGAAAAGCTGAGCAAATTCAAACAACCAATCGTCCATTTCCACTTCCTTGCATTCAGTAGCTTCTGTGGCACCGGGCTTTTCCTTTGGTGCATCTTTCTCTATCTTATCAGCTTCAGCATCAGGGGCCTCAGAGAAAGATTCATTGGGTGAATGAGTCTCACTCTCATCTCCCTTGATCTCTTCGCTCTCAACAGGTTTTTCTTCCTCTTCTTCCAATAAAGGTGGCTCCTGCTCAGGACTAACTTCAACAATATTTAGTCTCAGCATCCCAACTGAATCACTTTTATCTGCTTCAGGTTCTTTCAGGAGATGGCTATCCACACTACGCTCGGCCAATCTGAGTTCTTCCGTAGATGTTATAGTCACCAAATCACCATCATTATCCTTATACTTAATCAGAACTGACTTTGATGATGGAAATCTCTTGGTCACTAATTCTCTCAGCACTCTAAAACTGCAATTCACTGGCATCTCGGCAAGCCTGATGTCATGATCATAAACAAGTTTCAAATGTCTCAACCGAATTACAACCTCTGAGTGCTGAACAGTTGCTGAATGAGACAACAACTCCTTCTGGTTTCCCTTTCTTGGACTAAAGGTATTAGCAGAGACAATTGAGGGTTTCAACGAAAGTTTTGGTGACTGTGACTTGTTCTCAGGACCATTTGCAGATGATAAAATAACTTGAGGCTTCTCTGGCTTGTAATTAGATGACACAACCGATCCAGTAGCTGCACTTGCCACCTTCTTAGGCCCTGGCCGAGCAGGTAAAGACGGCCCTAAACCCGCAATCGGAGCACCACGGACCGCAGAAGCACCAAGGGCAGCAGGTGAAGGGCGACTATGAAGGTCCTGCTGTGCTTCCTGGCGAGTACCCAACGCAGTCCTCAATCTCCTAACAATCTCTAAAGCATCCCCATGATTAGGTTCAACTCCCAATAGCACTTGCACGTCAATCATAGCCATTTCATACTTCCCTACAGCCTCAAATGCCCGAGCCCTCCGAAGGAGTGCCCTAGCAAATTGAGGCTGCACCTGAAGCGCCAAGGTGCATTCAGCAATCACAGTTTCATAATCAATAGGTTTCATTTGCATCAAACAAGCAGCTCTGTTGCTGTGGAAAACAGCCCTATCTGGGTGGGTCTTAGAGATTAGTTTGAGGGCATTCTCATACTGTTGTAGGGCACCAACAAAGTCCTTATTCTGGAACCTTACATTTCCCTCTTCTTTGAGCTCATGGGCTCTCTTCAAAAATATTGAGGAATCCAAATCCACACCACCATTAGCAACTGGAGCAACTGAATTATCAACAGAAGCTTGCTTTGATTTTGAAGCACTACCCTTTTTTTTCCTACCCCCTGATTTTCCCATTTTATATCTATTTCCCTTATCCTCTCTTTCAGTTGATCAGAAACAGAACCAATTACGAAGAATCTCGATTATACATACACACAAAAACACTCACCTAAATTAAAATCAGTACTTAACTATAAATATACCCACTGAGAGTGAGAGGAACTTACAGGTAAGAAGCTGAAAGATACGGAATTTCTGCGAAAAATTAAAACTTTCTTTCAACCTGCGATTGCCCAATGAAGAATTATAGAGGAAGGGGGAGAAATGGTGAAAGTACAGTGATGTTGGGTTTTGAGAAGTGAAATCGTTGGGGTTTGAAACCCTAGATATGAATCATGACAAGATTCAGTACCCGAAATCGTGGCAGGCCCTAGAGGCCCATTTCTTTAGGCGTCACAATTTTCTTGGCTAAAATGTTTTTATTTGAATTATATTTTGAGTAATGCTATATCCTCCTACTAATTATTTTATTCATAAAAAAAGTGATATATGTCACTTGTAAACCAATCACTAATAAATAAAGTATCACTTTGCGACATATGTCACTTTTTTGTGGGTAGGAGAATTTAGTAGGAGGATATATCATTTTCCTTATGTAATCTTTTGTTGACTTTCACTTTCAAAATTATTTTCAATTGCATAATAAAAATGTTTAATTTATTTTAATTTAGCAAATGTTATTAAGGGTTTGTTTACTCGATCATGTTTTAACTTATATATCCTATAGCAATATATGTAAAAGTAATTTTTGTTCAAAATTTTGTTTTAGGCCACTAAATAGTTGTTCCCCTGCCAAAAAAATTATTTTCACTATATATTTTTCACTGAAATCCTACATTTATTTATCTCATGTAATAAAATTTCTTACACATGTTGTCTATTATAATAATTATATTTTCTTACACACATTGTATGCAAAGGAGTTTGAACTATATACTATTCTAATCATTATCCTCTACTTTGTATCCAATTGTAATGAGTACAATATCTTTATATTACCCATATCGTGTTACTTCAACTTAGAAGGAGTAAAAGTAAAGGATTTATTTATACAATCCACAATTTGCTTCAACATTACAGATTGTATTGACATCACTATCATGAGATAAACTTATAATTACCCTATTAATTACGAGCTTACAACTATAACATAATACCCAGTTTGTTAATTCTTGGATCATACATTTCAAACCCAAAAAAACAATCATCAAGAGGAGGGATAGGTAGGTTCATTGATTCACGACCAAATCCGCGAAAATCTCCATAACTCACCGACCAAACACTGTCATTGAGTTTTGTTAATTCTTGGATGAAAATTTTATAAAAATATAATATTGCATTATCAAGAAAAATTAATGAAAAAAGTTTAAAAAACAGCAAAACACATTAGTACAAGTTAATGAAAAAATGCACCTAATCTTATACTATCTTAAGATAAAGATTAATTTAAATATTTTTACCAGACAAGCCATTCATATAGCATACGACTCTTTTGAAATAATTATCTTAAGTTATTATTACATAGGTGACGAAATAATATTTTTTAATATAGAAAGTTGTAATATTGTACTATTTTAAAATTTGATGATGTATCGACACAATTACACAATCTTATAAAATAGTTTGTGCAAGAACATTAGAACACCCCTTGAAAGAGAAGCAAGAAAGAGGAACAACCATCAAATTCTTTATAGCTAGAATCAAATTTCTCATTCATTTTCTGGTTCTATCTTAGGTGGTTTCACCACAGAAACAAGTTCCTTAGATTTCAACACACATGGCGGAAGATAAAGAGAGGTTGTTGCAAATGAACAAGGAAACCACAGCACAAACAATAATAACAGAGGATGTAGCACAATTGAGGAGTTTCACATCATACCTGAAATGGGTTTACGTGGACCAATCAAATCTATTAAAAGCTGGTTTATCTTGGTCCGTGTTCTTTTCTTTGGCTTATGTTGTTCCTATTTTATCTCACTTCATGCTTGATTGTTCTAAAACAACATGTGACGCTGATCATAGTCGACCCTATCACGTGCCCGTTCAGATTTCTCTCTCTATCTTCGCTACTATCTCTTTTCTTAGCCTCTCTGATTGGGATCGTAGATATGGTTTCAGGAAGTTTCTCTTTCTTGATAAAGTTTGTGATGAGAGTATCAAGATTCAACGTGGATATGGGCATCAGATGCAGGTTTGTAATGTTGTTTTTATCGACTATTATTTCGTTGTTTTAAATTGCGGTTGTGATTTTGGTCCTGTGCGGGTGCATTGGACTGATTATTTTACAAATTGAAACAAAAATACAAATTCTATGATTTTTTTTAAAAAGGAAGATTGTGAGAGAAATTGGTAGTATTAAGGCATTATTTTAATGAACAAAACGTACTTTGGATGATTATGGTGTTATTTTACAATCAAACAGAATATGTGTAACAATTGTTACCCAAAGTTATTTTTATGGATATTCTGTAATATATTTGTATACTCTTGATAGAAGACAGAATCACAAGTAACCAAAGAACAACATTTACGTGTTATAACTTATACTTATTAACTCGCCTCTAATAATTAGCCTTGTTTGTTTCTCAATTTCGGTCATGCTACATCATCACTTATGAGGATAAGATTGCGTACATCTGACATACCTACACCGTACTAGTTGGGAGTCTAGTGCATTTTACCGCCCATTTTTTTAGGTATGATATATTAGCCTTCAAAAAGATACTTTTAAAGTCAATTAGTACATGAGAAACAATATAATAAGTGCATGACTCTTTTAGCAAGCCTTGTCAAGTTTTACTTAGAACTCAGAAGAGATAAAGACTTTAATTTAGTAGTGTGTAAGCAAAGTGAAACAAAAGCAGAGATATATAACTGAACTCCTTCATTTGCAGGTTTTAAACTTAAATATGGAACATGACTATGATGTCTATTGAATGCTCCCAAACAAAAAATACAACATGTTCACTATTGATGAAATCTTATATGACCAAGAGAATGAATCTTCGCTCTTATTGTTCATAACTGTGATGCGTGGTAGCTAATAATTATTTGGTCAATAATCAAATACCTCTCACTGATTGTTATGAACACCAACTCCAATCAATAGATGTTGCTGAGAAAATCATTTGTTGGAGAGTAATTTTTAAATCAAATCTTTGAAAATTTAACATAGCCAAAATACAATATTGCATCTGATTGAGCACAATATAACTTGTTCTCTTGTTCATAACAAAACAAATTAATTTGTGCAGAGAACGATGAAACTCATCTTGCTTTGGGGGCTTCCTTGTTTTGTAGCGGAATGTGCTTATAAGATATGGTGGTATGTCTCAGGATCATCCCAAATACCACATTATGGTAATCCATACTTGAGCAGCATCATTCTAAGCACACTGGAGCTATGTTCTTGGCTTTATCGAACCTCCATTTTCTTCCTTGTGTGTGTCCTCTTTCGGCTCATATGCTACCTGCAATTACTCAGACTAGAAGAGTTTGCTCAAGTTTTTCAAAGAGAAACTGAGGTGGAATTAATCTTAATGGAGCACCTAAGAATAAGAAAGTATCTACACATCATCAGCCACCGATTTCGCGGTTTCATTTTGGCTTCTCTGATTTTGGTGACAGCGAGTCAGCTCAGTTTTCTGCTTGTGGCTACAAAACCTCATGCTGATGTTGATGTCCTTAAGGCAGGAGAGCTTGCGGTAAAGCTTATTTCCCACATTTAAGAAAATGAGACTTCTGCTATCATTTACTTCATGGAAAATGTTGATCTCACCACTTTTTTATCACACCATTTTTACACCTATTTTATAACCGTTGATACTTGATAGAAGATTTTTATTAAGCAAAAGGCTTTTGATGATGATTATAAAATGGGTGTGAAATGTGTTGTTGTCAAAACTAGTGGAGGAATATCACTGTTCTTGCATCAATATGTTTTTGAGTAAAACTATGCATTACTATTTACTTTTCACTTTTGGTACTTGAACCTGTAACTCATAACTCCCAGGTCTAAGCTTATAATTTTTTGTTAGATTTAGGTGCTAGTTTTCATCTTTATGAGAATTATGTTAAAAAGAGATCACATGGAAACTTACAATGTTAAAAATAACATAGATATACATATTTAACCATCATTTGTGTTACAAAATAAAGTTCTCCTGTTTTTGTATGGAAAAGTAAAAATAAACAAAACTTGAGGGGATAATGTGTAATTCACTCAAATGCTTAATATGTTGAAGTATTATATACATATATTAGGAAGTAATTAGGCTGAGTCCAATGTTGCAGTTAGTCTCCATTACCCTGGTGAGTGGCCTTTTCATACTCTTGCGAGGTGCAACCAAGATCACACATAAAGCGCAATCCATTACAGGCCTTTGTGCTAAGTGGCATATATGTGCCACTATAAGCTCATTTGAAAATGTTGATGGAGAGACAACAACAACATCTCAGGTAGTTTCACGCGAAGCTACCGCTGCTACTTGTGGATCATCGGACGATGAGGTAGGAGACGAGGAAGATGAGTTGGATAACACCAAAATGCTGCCAATTTTTACCCATACCATCTCATTCCAAAGGAGGCAAGCTTTAGGTAAACGAGAATTTTTTAAAGGCATTTTTCTTAACAAATTATTTGTGTAGTTATGTTTAGGACTAAGTCACTGTCTTTTAATACAGTGTCATACATGGAGAACAACAAAGGAGGAGTCACAATGTTCGGATTCATGCTTGACAGAACTTGGCTTCACTCCATTTTCGCCATTCAATTAGCGCTCTGCCTTTGGCTACTTAACAAGACAATCGGTATTTAAGCGACAGAAAGTAACTGCTGTACAATGTGATCCACCTATCCTGTTCATTTTATGTTTTGCACTAGTCCATTTGGATCTTGTAGTTCTGATTATGGCCTACAAATGGTAAATGATAAGCTTGCTCCATAAATTGCTGAAATTATTGTAAATATGGTTGTATCTCCATCTCCTACTGCTCAATGGGGGAATCCTCATATTGGATGACTCGTAGTACATTGATGTGCGGAACCAGAAAACCCGCTTTCGGTGGTGTATACTATATGGTATGGCTATGACTTTGATGCCTAATTAAATTTCTTTCCCCCCTTCACAAGTATTTAATGATGTCCAAAGCTACCAAACAATGGCAAGGACCAAACATTTGGTAATGCATCTTCTGTTTTTTCCAATATGAAGAAAATTAGAAGAAAGTTGTTAGTGCTAACTACTGAGTAAGACTTGAAAGAGGGTTAGCCATGAGCTACTAAAGAGGGACTATGGGAATCAAGCAGCTTCTGGCAAAGCTAGATTCCCACATTTGATGAAATTGTTGCTAGATGAGAGTAACTTGTCTTAAAGATATTAATGTTTAGTTGGAGTCAGATTCATAAAACATATTGTCTTTGTTTTTTGTGCACTTTCCTCTCCATTATCCTCACCTGCTAAGCATTTGATGCACAAGTGGTGTTAGAGCATGCCACCCTTTCAATTCCTTGAAAATAAAGTTACATATGATTATTGAACTTATGATTATTATCTTTTAAGACAAGAAAATTTGAGACAATTACATATAAACATGGGTTTTCTGTTGGGTTTATTCAAGTGTGAAGTCTCACATTTGGGGGAGAAGTGAAAGAGTTTACAGGTAGAAAAAGTTCATGAAACTAATGCCTTAAGGTTTTGGTTTAAGACGTGATGTCTCACTTGTAGCTCTCTACTCTTCCCATACCCCGATAATAGTGGAACTCCCTAGTGGTTGGATGTTTCCCGTCGCAGTCTGATCCAACAAGTGATATCAGAATCAATGGTTTGACTAGGACATGGTGGACTTAAGGTGGAGCGGGCCGAAAAGTGTGTGGCACTCACACTTGAGAGAGAGATTGCTAGGGTTATTCAAGTGTGAAGTCCAACATTTGAGATGAGTGGATGAATAAAAGAATTTATAAGTATAAAAAATCATTCAAGACGTGGTGTCTCACTTGTAGCTTTTCACTCTTCTCATACTCCAGTAATAATAGAACTCCCAAGTGGTTGGAGACTGAAATATAATAATACATGTCTATTAATTAAGAGATAACACTATCTACATAATACTTGCATTGAAACTTATGAACAGATGGCTCCATCTTTATTGCAGAAGTGATTGTATATTTAAGAATCTCTCATCTTTGTACCATTACATTACTCCAATACTATAGGTTGAATATATCTATGAAAAAGTAATTAACAATGATATCACTAATAAAGTCACACAATTTTATGGAAAGTCATATAAAAATCACAATTTTTAAAAGACTAAAAACTTGAGTTAATTTATGGAATACCAACAACTAGTCTGAGTCCTAATAAATAATCACATTGGGAAGAAAGATGGTGAACTATTATTTCACTCCTAAAAGATACTGTGAATAATTTCTACACTCATTTTAACTAGAAAAGTTAAAATACATAAGAATATATGTATCACATTGTATGAATTTTACACACTATCAATGTATTATATATTATTCATGTTTTATCAGGAGTAACTCTTCAAACAAAAAAAAGTAATAAGTATATAAATGAATAGTAAAAGATATAGTATAAACTCATAGATATTATACTCATATAAAAATGATTAATAATATAAAATGACAAAAAAAAGGGACATATCATTACATTGTTGATGGGGAACTGAAAATGATTTGTGTGAGAGCGTTTTACATGCAGACAGGGCCCCACTCTCAGAACAGCTGCACCACCATAGTGGCGCTCAAATTCAAATATTCAAAAAATAGAAACGTAAATAAAAAAGGAAAATCCACTACAAACCCCTTCACATAACTATCCTAGTCTCGCATTAAACCACCATTAACATTAAAGGCCCCACTCTAAAATACAACAAAAATTCTCATCAAGATGCCACGTGGCGTCATTATCAAGCACTTGATCCACGTTGCGAAGTAACCTCTGAATTTTGAAAACAAATATAAGGAACACATTGTCACTACAAATTCAAATTCAAATTCCAAGTTATCATAAAAGATGAAGTCGCATTCCAAAGAGGAATCGAAAACTTACCAAGAATGGTTCGATTTAGCAGATTCAGGTTAATTTCATTAACTCTTTACTTATATTAACGAACGCTACTACACTACGCTAAATCTTAACCAAAATGATTCGTTTTAATTGTAGATGGAGATGGTCGTATCAGTGGAAATGAAGCCACCGATTTCTTTGCTCTTTCGAACTTGTCTCGCTCTCAACTCAAACACCTTTGGGCTCTCTCCGATACCAAACGACAAGGTTTCTTGGGTTTCAATGAGTTTGTTACTGCAATGCAGGTTCTATTTTACATTTTTTTAATTTTCAATTATCTATTACTTCATATTTGTATCTAATTTGGATGTGTCAGAAACTTCTATTTTAATTCAATTCCTGTTGCTGTGATGAATAGCTTGTTTCATTGGCACAAGCTGGTTATGAACTCAACTCAGATATTCTTAGAAATCATAGTAAGTTTCACACTTCAAGCATCTTAACCGAACTGAATCGAATGTCTTTAGTTGAGAAGATCTTAAGAGCGCTCCTGTGATTTGAGATTTCATGTTCTCTTTATGTATTACAGTAGAATATATGGAATGACATATGAATTTTCTAATAGTATTCATGATCTTACAATTCACTTGTTTTCAATTAATTTTCCTTCATTTCTATTCATTGTAGTTGACAAGGAAAATGTTAAACCTCCTGTGATGGAAGGACTTGATGCATTATTAGAAGTAAGCAGTGTTTTCTTTATTACTTATATAGATCAAATTATTTATTTCCATTGATTATTTTCCTTTTCTTTTTTCTTTCAGAAAACAAAGAGTTTGGCAATTAATGCCCCAAATTCACCACCTGAAGTAAAAGGTTAGATATATGAATTGTTTTTAATTTCTCATGTTATTGTATTGTTTAATTAATATTTTGTTGAAGTATTTTAATGATGATATGTAGGGACTGCTCCGCCTCAGAAATTACCAACTAAACAATGGTTCAGTTCAAAATCTTCAAAGAAAGTAAGTCCATTGTATATTATCAGATTTAGAGTTCTTACTTTGTTATGATGAAATTCAAATTTCCATGTTATATGTAATGTGCAGCGATGTTATGAATTCCACTTTGTTTAGTTAGTTGTTGGCAGATATAGGTGATGAATATGTTCATTTCTTTTTATTGGATAGTCTTATTCATTAGTAATTAGAGTCTAGAGATGCTTGAAGCTTATCCGCAATTAATACTGTTAAAGTTTGGTATGAGCCATGGATGAATCTTATTGATGAACAAGAAGGATGAGCCAAGAAAGTTTAAAGAATAAGAAAGAATGAGAAAGAATGGATTGAATTGAATAAGTTTCTCATTATGATTGAAAAGAAGTGAATGAAATTACAAAGATTAGGGGTATGCCCATTTATATACAACTTTGACTAACTAACTCAAGTATCACAACTAACAAATTGAAAGTAACTAACAAGATAATCAATTAACCATATTGTTAATCGATTATCACATACAGAATCTCAACTATTTTAACAAATACTTTCACTTTAATAAGTAATTCAGAATTTATAGTTCCTTTCGACCCCTGTTTATGTTCAATGCTTTTATGAGTCAAATCATGTGTACGAAGCTTATATAAGAGCAATGTGAGTATAGGGTGATTCTACTTTCAGAAACAGTTACAACAAGCTTTTCTGATTGCTCTCTCTCAAATTTCAAGATATACTACATAAAGTCTCGTTCAATTTTATTTTAATGTCGAATATATTCTATCCATAATAGTTTGTTTTTTGCTAGTTACCTCTGAATTCAGTTACATCAATAATTGATGGCTTGAAGAGATTGTATGTTGAGAGGCTAAAGCCATTGGAATTAGCTTATCAGTTCAATGATTTTGTATCTCCATTGTTGGTTAGTAGCATTTGCACCCAATGTATAAATTAAAGCTATATATCATGTCTTCTTCATGTAAATATGATGTAATTAACTTTAAAATGATACTTTATTTCTCCTTTTCAGACCAACACTGATTTTGATGCTAAACCCATGGTCATGCTTCTTGGTCAATATTCCACCGGAAAGACAACTTTCATAAAACATTTGTTAAGATGTGATTATCCAGGTTAGTTAAGCTGTGGATGATGATCTTGCTGCAATATTGTAATAATTCCTTAATTCATGAAATTGATGACAGGGACATGATTACTGTGTTTACCTTTATCCGCTATAATCAATTTTTAACTTTCATTTTACAGGAGCACATGTTGGGCCTGAGCCTACAACCGATAGATTTGTTGTTGTCATGGTACAAAATCTTATTTTTGTTCTTGTATTGAATTGAGAAGTCAATGAAGTCCTAAAGAAAAATATTTTCTTTCTTGGTGATAGAAATTTGAGACCATTATAGTTGTTATAATACTTATCTTCCATAAACTGTGTTGAAGACTTGAAGTTATGCTTTGCTTGTTTTTATTTATAGTCTGGACCTGATGAGAGGAGTATTCCTGGAAATACTATTGCTGTTGATGCTGACATGCCTTTTAGTGGCTTAACAACATTTGGAGGTTCATTTTTATCAAAGTTCCAATGTTCTCAAATGCCACATCCAGTGAGTTTTATTATAATTGTCTTCAATTCCAATGACTATCATTATTTGTGCTTGAATTTGAAGTGGTTTTTTTCCTTTTAGCTGTTAGATGAAATAACATTTGTGGACACTCCTGGTGTCCTTTCTGGAGAGAAACAAAGGACTCAACGAAGCTATGATTTCACTGGTGTTGTATCTTGGTTTGCTGCAAAATGTGATCTCATTCTTCTCCTATTTGATCCACATAAACTTGATATCAGTGATGAGTTTAAACGTGTAATATCATCTCTACGTGGTAATGAAGACAAGATACGTGTAGTTTTAAATAAGGCAGACCAAGTTGATACTCAACAAGTAAGACACTATCAACAAAATATAATGATCTATTATTTGTTTTCTGGTATCTTGTCTACTTTACGTTCCAGGTTGTCTTATTGTAGCTTATGAGAGTTTATGGAGCTTTGATGTGGTCATTGGGGAAAGTTCTAAATACTCCAGAGGTTGTGCGTGTATATATCGGGTAGGTTTGTTATCTTTCAAATACGTCTAATAATCCACTACTTTATTAGAAATAGCCTAACTCAGCCATTCTTTTAAAGTTAAATTTGTAAGCATGGTGATTACATAGTTGTTGGATGCTTGTTTATGAGAGTTTATGGAGCGTTGATGTGATCACTCCCCCTGCTAATTTGCTTTTAAATGCATAGTATCTTTCCTTGAGATTCACACTGATTCACTTCATTTTACTATAGTTGACAATTTATGCTACCTTTCCTTGACTTTGCAGGTCATTTAATGATAAGCCTATGGATGAAGATTTTGTTGGTCCATTAGGATTGGATCTCTTTGAGAAGGAACAAAGTAATCTTCTTGCAGATTTGATAGATATTCCAAAGAAGGCCTGTGATCGCCGGGTATGGTCACTAATTTCAAATTAATTGTTCTACCCAGTGGTATGAATGAGTGAACTTGTTTGTATTACTCATTTTTTCTGGTTCAAAAGTTTGATGCCGTTATCGAATTGATGCAGATCAACGAATTCGTGAAGCGTGCTAGATCTGCTAAAATTCATGCATATATAATTAGTCATCTTAAGAAGGAGATGCCTGCAATAATGGGTAAAGCCAAGGCTCAACAAAGGCTTATTGATAATCTTGATGAAGAATTTGGAAAGGTCTATCTTCCTCTGCTTCTCTTAACTTTCCATTTGGCCATGATTTGTCTCAGTTATTAATCATTTGAATTCTTGCAAAACAGGTTCAAAGGGAGTTCCATCTACCAGCTGGTGATTTTCCGAGTGTAGAGAACTTCAGAGAAGTTTTAAGTAGATATAACATTGACAAATTTGAGAAACTTAAGCCTAGAATGGTTCAAGCCGTAGATGACATGCTTGGATACGAAATACCAGAGCTTTTGAAGAAATTCAGAAATCCTTATGATTAAATTTGAAAAATGTACAAGTGTCATTAGTTGTGGCAACTTGTCATTCATATTTACTGAGCATAAGGTTCCGATGTTTGATGTTTGAATTCATTGTTAATGGTGAAAGTTTACTATTTCAGTGTTATTGTTTTACTATTTCAGTTGACCGAGCATAAGATTCTGATGTTTGAATTCATTGTTAATGGTTTATATTTCAATCATAACTAATGACACATGATATGGAATAACATAAGTGCATCCAAATATTCCAGGATATGATTTTTGACACATCTAAGTCATTGATTTTAAATAAAGCCATATAAGTTTAATACATTCATTAATGTGCCTAAGACTACTAATCACATTTAAGTAATAATTCTTCCCACCTAAGCCATACATCTCTTGCAAATTGCAATAATAGTTTAACCAGCACGTCACAGAACATATACATATAGCAGGTAATAGAAAAAATAACCCATAGTGTGTGGATGTGGTAGCATTTTTGGTTTACAAGTTCAAACATAGGCACTGCACAATATATTTATCAACTAATATGATTACAAATTAACCCATAGTCGATTAATATTTAACAATGAAGCTACATTCTGCCTAGAATTAACTCAATAAGAAAGCAACTACTTTGAACCCCTTACTTACCTATGTACATAATAGAAAGATAAGGAGAAATGGGATAATGCAACTAGCATGACATTCTTAAACTGATTCTAGTTTACCTTTGTGGATCATTAAGGTCATGTTAATCAAATCATATTCTGATCATTATGACAATCTTATTAGTCTGCTTTTGCACCTTCTTCCAAGCCAATTTACATAAAAACTTGCACGTGGAAAACACTGATTCCGTCGTGTAGGATTTTCCCATCAGTTTCTGCCATTTCAGTATAGTGATACTGATTTCCAAGCAAAAGAAAGCACAATACTAAACAGGAATGACATCGGAATTTTGATTATCGTCGCATGTCACGACAAGACCTTCAA
Organism: Lupinus albus; assembly: GCA_009771035.1. NCBI lineage: Eukaryota > Viridiplantae > Streptophyta > Magnoliopsida > Fabales > Fabaceae > Lupinus > Lupinus albus. The sequence goes on from CM020016.1 coordinate 17,472,262, forward strand.
CATAAGTTGGTAAAAGGCAGTGGAACCATCGACAACCTGTAGAAACAGGCTCTGAGGAAGGAACAATCATGAGCACATTATCATGTCGACGGACAACTCCTATGACACTAACAGTGCTGCCTTCTTTTATGTACCTGCATTCCCCAAATTTACTTTCTAAGCACCATAATCAATTCATAACAAAATTGTAAATAATAATTGAAGTCTTATCAGTATGACTCTATTCTCTCATATTGTTTGTTCTTGCCATAAATTTGACAAAGTTTTACTTAGACAGAAATTGTTTTAAATAAATAAACAGGTTAGGATCATGATGAAAATAATAAACAGAATAGTGTTAGTCCATACCCTTCCTTGAGGCGCATTACCCGGTCATCGGTAGAGAGTTTACGGTCTGCAAGCCAGCCTAAGAAATTTGAGGATAACTCTTTGTTACCCTTTGTTACATCAACTACAATAGTTGGTTCCACGAAAGGAGCAACCTTGGCACCGTAGCCCGCTTTCACTAGTGCTCTTAACCCAGATTGGAAGTCTGATATGTAAAAATCTGCTACGTATTTCTGAGCATAGAAAATAATAAAATTGTTGTTATTACATAGGGTAAGAGACAGCCTCGCTATATACAAACAATAGAAAACATGATGAAATGATTTGCTCGTGTTGAAGAAACGTAAAACATTTATAGCATGGGCATGTTATTGACTATGAACCATGCAGTCAAAGTTGGCGTAGTAATTCAGTCAGGTGCTGAACTTAACATGAAGATTTCAATTCATTCACTGAGATGCCTTGAATTCATATGACCATGTAGAAATATCTAATAACTCATGGCACGTGCAAATTACAACGCTATCAAAAGATAACCTACAGACAGTTGAAGTGCAAGAAAATGTCACAACTTTGACCCGCAGTTACATATCATATTGACCCTCGTTAAAAATCATCAATGAAGTAGTTAGACAAACTAACCTCAGAATATCTAGAACCCCAAGAGAAGCAACGGTGTTTAGGATTTGCCGATTTTCCACCTAATCCTTTATATTCATATAATTCAGTGGAGACATATACACATCTTGGCACTCTTTGGTAGGACGATTCCAAAGGAATACTGCCACAGGTTACAACCTAACAGAAGAAACAGGATACATATAAAAAATTATAAAAGCCATGCAAATCTTTTCCTCCCACTAAGGCATCAAAACCCATATTTTCACATAGACACATACATTATCATCAACACACCAAACATTCCTATTCATTGTAGCGCTAATGAAAAGAAATGAACTAACAATTAAGTGGTGAATCTGCTCAGGAATTATGATTAAAACAACGTACAATTAATGACTACTTAAATGCTGTGCAATTCTTTAGCAAGATGAACTTCCCTAAATACACAATTGGACATGATTGCATGTGTAATTCTTGTGCCTACCATTCAATGCAATTTTTTATAAACATGATTACAAGACAACCATTTTTGTAACAAGCAACTAGACAAACAAATTCTAAGGGAACCCTAACCTTCTTAGAGAAGCATATGTAGTCCCTCCTTAGCCTACCATACAATGCACATTAAACATGACTATCCCTAACTACCATCAATGCTGAATTCATAGGGTCACATGGATCAAAACTTCATTTAAGTTTCTGGACTAAGAAAGTGACTCTCCATCATGCAAGTTACCCTCAAGTTTATTTTGTAAAATTAAAATCAAAAAAATACAACTATACTAGCTTCAGTACTGATATTTGATGCTGCAGCATTCATTCAATATATAAGACAATTACAAAAGAAGGGGTTCTTAAGGTTCCATATCAAAACCAATTGCAATGAGAGGAATAGTCCAACAGATATTTAAATCATTCACGGGACAATAAGATAAGCGATGTGAGACTTACTTCCCAATAGGGGACACTGTCGTCATAACAAATCCATGTCATGTAAGTATCAAATAAATACCAAAATCCCACACCTAACAATAAACTAACCAAAAAAATACAACTAATCAACCTCTCCACTCATTGAAAGAAGGTTTATAAATAAGTGTGAAAGCAAAGAAACACAATTAATGAGTCATTAATTAATAATATGATTATAAAAAAGAAGAAAGATTAAGGAAAGAATATTACCCCAGTAACCTTAATACACTGTCCATCAATTGCACCTCTAAGTTCAGTATCAGGGTACCTTTTCAAAAAACCCAAAAGCCCTCGTTTTCCCCAAACACAGTTCCAAACAAACAAAACCACCACCGGCACAATAACCGCTCCGACCGCCACCAAGATCACCGCTTTCTTCACCGCCACCATCAGAAACACTCCAACCAGCAAACTCATTACAACAACCACCAAAAAAACCCACATCACCGCCCTTGAAACCTTAAACCCCACCTTCACCTCCTCGCTCAGGCTCGTCACGCCGGAACCATAAACCATCTTCCCCATCGAACCGGTCCGGTCCAGGTGCTCCGACCGCCTCCCGTCTCCACCGGAAACCTCAACCGGACCGGATCCTATTGGACCCGACGTGAAAAGTCCGGTTGGGAGAGCCATCTGGCCGGAACCTGATGATTTTCGAGATAAAGGACCCAACCCACTTTGCCTTGTTGTTGGACCCGAATTGGGTCCGGATCTAACCGAACCAGTGTTTTGTGAAGGTTTGGTGCTTGGGTTTGGATCAACGCCGGGAATTTCGAGCATTTTGCCGAGCTCGCCGGATTTTGTGGGGTCGCCGCCGGTGTACGGTGCTGAGCGTGATGACATTGTCGGTTGGCGGTCTTTGGGTTGTTCGGGTCGACCCGAGAGGTAGAGTCCGCTTCTGAGTTGATGGGTAGGGATTCGGGTACCCATTTTTGTGTTCAGTGTTCTTTATTCTTCTTCTTCTTCTTCTTCTTAGTGTTATAAGTGTGAGTGAGAAAAAGAGAAGCACGAAGGTGGAGCAGGTTTTAGTGGAATTGCAAAATTGGAGTGTTTATTCTCATATGACATTTATATCCTTCATTTTAATTTAGTAACAAAATAAAATTTAGTTAACAAAATAAGTAAAAGATGAATGCACTCAAATATCATTACATCATCTAACAATAATATAAAATAATATAAAATTAATATAAATAAATATTGAAATAATACATATAAATTCTTATGCTAACAGTATATAGACTCTACCAATATTTTGAGGAGGAAGAGGGTGCCAATAATTCAATATAAGATTTCCACTTTCATGTCCCCACTTGCTAATTTCTTTTCCTTTTTGTTTTTACAACTTTCACTCTTTCACTTTTCCTCCTTAAAATGCTTTCACCATAACATATAATAAAAAGATTTTTTAAAGAGAATAAAGTGTGTCATAGTGTTAAGGGAAGAGTTATTTCCTCAATCTAAGATTCTTATCAAATTAAAATATCCTACCATAAATAAATTAAAATAAAATTAACAAAGTATTAGACTTTTTTTCTCAAGTAGGGATCATCTCTATTAGTGGAGATACAAGTGAGGTGTAAAACAATGCAAAGTGAAAAGACAATTCAATTATTCTATTATATTTGTAATAACGTTTTTATCTTTAAAATCAAGTATAATAACTTCATTTCTGATGTTTCTAATGTGAAGTTTGATGTTTACAATAAAAATACTTCTTTTTTCATTGTCTCTTCCCTACTTTATCTTCATAAAAATGTTTTCCATATTGCTCCAATCTTAAATCATAAATATTCCACATGTCACTGGGATGATATGAGATTATCAACCATCGCCAATTGAAATCTCAATAAATTATTACATGACACATATCTTAAAATCCTTGTAATCTTCATGTATGAAATCTATCATTTTCTCTGTATTTTCCTTGTAATCCTCACAACTCTTGTTCCTCTCAGAAATAACCCATCATTTATTCTGAAGCCATAATAGGCAAAATATGATATAGAAATCAAATTCCTTTATAAATATTCAATGTTGATGAAGAAAATGAACATTGAAGAAAACATAGTTATTTTAATAGGCAAAATAACATTTACAATAGGCAATTAATGGAGATTATATTCAACCAATCATTGTTTTAATAGTGGCAAACCTATAATTGGTTTATGGAGATAATATATTTCTTGATACTTTATTCTCTTTCTTAAATCTAGCTGATTTTATTTTTGCATGGAGCAAGTAAATTCATTTTAGTGTTGGAAACATACACAAATATTTTTCAAAAATCTTATTTAGTAATTAGAACAATTTTTACGAAGATAAATTATGATAATTTAGAATTAATTAGTCTTAAGACAATAATAAAGGATGCATGCATATGATTTAATGAGCATGACTAATGTTTGTTGATGCTTTAAGTGAACTTTCCATTCTTGACTTTTCTTCATTTTTAGGCACCTTTAGTTCTTAAACTCTTTTAGATAAATTTTAGTCTATAATGTACAACATGAGGTAATGTGGCTATGCTAGATGTGACCCGTCTATAAAATCTAATATTTCCATTTTCTAGGTATACATCATTTTTTGATCATTATCATCATATCCATCAAAATCAGATTCATTTATTTAGAAGAAAATATGGAAGTATATTACATTTGTAAGAATGTCTCTTGTGACATGAAGAGATATACCATTTAGTTGATTGAATGACATAATTCTCGAATGGAGAGTTGCTAATAAAATGGTAAGACTCTTGAGAAAGAGTCTATATATAGTGTTTGATGGGAGCACTATACTTATCTGAAAATGACTTGGAACATTGTCCCTATATCTACCCATAAATATTATCTCTATTAGCCATCACTACATGAAGAGCATAGAAAGGAAGGGAAAGAGATAGAAGAGTTTCTCTATTGACAAGAACAACACACAACACATAGAGGAAGATCATATCGCCATGGAAAGAGGTAATCCATAACCATTCTTATTATGTGAAAGCTATAAATTCTAAAGATCTATTTTTATGGTCTTCATAATAAAACTTACAAGACTATCTTAAATTATCTTAAACTAAAACATCTTCTAATATACTCTAACAAATATAAGATATAATGATGTTTAAATATCTTCTATGAAATAATTTAATTTTTTTAATATACTTATTATATTCTAATAAAAAGAACGTTGAAAATTTGTAAGATTGACACATAAAAATTGCATCAAAATCTTACTGAAAATTTTCATGTCACTCTCACAAAGTAATTAGCCATATGAAATATAAGGTCCGCTAGAGAAACTGGCCTTATTATGGGTTGGTCACTTGGTCCTACTACATAAGATTCTTCGTTGTAAATCCACATATTTTCCCACCTCAACCATGGCCTTCATTTGTATATTCCAAATGGCCCATCAAACAGTTAAAAACTAATGCATCAAGTTGCATTTGTGGGACCAAACCCAGTTATTTACTGTGATAGTACACAATGCAAGTGTTCACAATTGTAAGCCAATTTCTTGTGTTATCAGCAACACGGATACAAAGAGCATTCCCTAAATACAGTAAATAAGACTCATCTTCCCAAATCACATGGTCCCCATTCTTTTCCACTTTCATATCATTAGACAGAATACCTAAGTTTAAGGATATGTCTCTTCTTATTTCCCCTCCAAACTCAACTAGTAAACAAATATAAGAGGTGAGTTTAATG